>CM037876.1:50215727-52965450 GCA_021292165.1 Shinisaurus crocodilurus
ATATCACATTGGGATTCAGAAATGCCCTACTCTTCTTTGAATACAACAAGTCACTTTGGGTTGTGTTTTGGAAATCAAGACCTCAACACATACAGCTTGTACTGCTTTAGTTTAATGGGCTGTCAACTGTCCAGGCAGCTCTAGTACAAAGCAAGACATGTCTTTAATCTTCAAAGAAAACAAAAATAAAGTGAATATATTCAGTTATTAGCTAGAAGGTATAAAACAAGTGAAGAAGAAACAGGACTGTATTTCATTCTCAGATTAGATCCAAGGACTAAAGCTCACCATGCACTTAAAGTATTTACCGTACATACCTTTTAAAGGAGGAGAAAATTTCCCTGCCATTGTATCAAATGTCAAATGCTGAATCCCACCTCTCTTATCATTTCAACTTCAATCATAAATATTGTAAGGTCATATTGTTTAAATACCCCATTTCTATATGAACATTTCAGGTTATGTTGTACTTAATCATGTTACATCTTTCTTTTTTTCCTGTTTTAAAAAAGTCACATGCTTGTGTCAAAGCTGTACGTGCCTTAAAAATTAACAGATTTACTGTGGCATAAACTTTCATTGAGTAGAGATGCATGAAGTGTTATTTTCAATTAGTAGCATTGTAAAGAGGGGCCAAATTTATTTAATTAATTTATTTAATTTATTATATTTATACCCCACCTTTTTTTCCTGCAAGGAACCCAAGGCGGCTTACATAATCCTCCTCCTCTCCGTTTTATCCTCACAACAACCCTGTGAGGTAGGTTAGGTTGAGAGTCAGTGACTGGCCCAAAGTCACCCAGTGAGTTTCATGGCCGAGCAGGGACTAGAACTCGGATCTCCTGAGTCCCAGTCCAACAGACTATCCCCCTGGGTTGTTGAAGTACTTCGGATCCCTTTAAACATGACCTAGCCATATGGGAGAAACATTTCCAAGATTGGCTCCCACACAGTTAGGATAATATTTATATTAACCAACCATGCCTGTGGGACAAAGATGCCTTTCAATGAGGGAAACCTTTCAAGGCCCCTCTATAAAGTAAAGAAGCTACTTGATCTTGGGAATTTTGAAGCAGATATGATATCCCTTCTGGCAATTCCACACATCAATTAGCCCTTCTTGGCATTTGCTAGAGGACAGAGTTTCTTTCATCTCTCCATGTTTGCATCATAAATCTTGGACCCTGAGACATTAATCTCAAGGCTGGCTTGTAGCCCATTAAGTGGACCTGTAAATCTTATTGTCAATGTGCTTAGTGGAATAAGGACATTTTGCAAAGATTCCTTCCAACTCTTAAATTGGAGTTTACGAAAATGATGAGAAGACTGTCATAGTAGTGCTTTAGGAGACAATATTGCCAATGTCCTACCTAAAGATGAATGGATATTCCTGAATGGGTTGTATCCAGTTGGACACTAGCATTATCATAAATTATGTTGCACTAGTGTAAGCGATCTCTAGTGCAATGCTAATAGCATTTGCTGCCATGATGGGGTTGTTGTTGTTTTTTGAGTGTCATGCACGCACAGTTTGCTCTACCTTTCAGTTCCTTCATGTCTCTCCCCACCTCTGCAACACACACTTATTACTGATATGCATGTGTGCCTTGAAACACACTGCAGTAAAGCAATATTTGTGCAAGTACGCATATATGAACATTGTCTGTGAGTGGTGTTTGGTGATGCGCACAGGACTTTATGTGCACTGCACATCACTATGTGTGGTCATACTAAGTTTTATTTTTTGCAGTGTTTTAATCATTTATTTATTATATTTATGCCCCACCTTTTTTCCTGCAAGGAACCTAAGGCAGCTTACATAATCCTCCTCCTCCTCTCCATTTTATCCTCACAACAACCCTGTGAGGTAGGTTAGGCTAAGAGTCAGTGACTGGCCCAAAGTCACCCAGTGAGCTTCATGGCCGAGTGGGGACTAGAACCCGGATCTCCCGAGTCCCAGTCCAACACTATCACCACTACACGTGCGCACTAATAATGTGGTGGTGATGGGATGCAAATGAACTGAATGAACTGAAAATTGTAGCAAAGTGTGCATCCTCAAATTCCAGAATTAATTTAGAAATTTTCCTAGTTAAACTGGAATACAGTACTTTTTAAACCTAGAGCTGAGCAAATCCATGGAACAAGAGGGCAGTATCCAACTGGACACTAATATTGTGTGCCCCTGACTTAATATTTACCCCCACCAATGGTGTATATCTCCATAGATATAGTGGCTAAAGCAGGGCTCTCCAACCTTGGGTCCCCAGATGTTGCTGGCCTACAGTTCCCAGCTTACCCAGCCAGCATGGCTAATGGCAAGGGATTCTGGGAGCTGTAGTCCAGCAACATCTGAAAACCCAAGGTTGGAGAGCCCTGGGCTAAAGGAAGGATGTAACAGGGCATATAGAAGATTCCTAATATGTTCGTACTACTTTTTGGGGGGGGGGAAGAACAAGTAATTTGGAATCCAAAATCCTGGGAAAGATTTGGATGAAAAGAACCTTAAAAGCATTCCTAGCCCAACCTCTTCTACATCCTGCCAAAGGCCTATTGGCGTGTTTTGTGAAATGCGTATTGTAATGGTATTGACCAAGAACTTTATTATCATTTATTTCTCCATTTACTTCTCCTTTTTTCTGAGCTATGCATTAATCCGTGATGGAATCAGCAAAGCAAGATCCAAGGTCAGATTCTCTCAATCCTGACATTTTCCAGAAGCAATTGCACCCATTGACACTGGAGAAGCTTCTACTCTTATAGTGGCCCATTTAAAGGACTCCCATAAGACTGGCCTTAAGCACTGGGTATCTAAGGTAATAATGATGGATGAGCTCTGTTTCATAGCCAAATTGCTTATCCATACTTGGACAAAATAAAATGCCTGTATTCCCCCCCCCCCTTTTGACTTCTTTGTGCTTTATATACTATAACATACTATCTGCATAAAATTATGTGTGGAACTGGCCTATATGTTTTCCAATATCTCTAATAATGTGTGTGTGCCTGTTGCAAAATAAAATCCTTTAAAACACTTGGGGAGACAACTGTGTTGGTACCTGATCTTATAACCAACTGCATTTGGCACAACAGCTCATAGGCAGCTCAAAACCAAGAGGCAGTGATAGTGATCTAGCTATGACCTTCATATGGATTAAATGGGACACATATATGCTACAAGCACAGCACAGGTAGGAGCAGATACACAATCCTGGAGTGCACCATTGTTACATTCTTCCTTAGCCACAATATCTTTAGCCACAGATATGCACCATGGGGGTGGGGGGAATATTGTTAAGTCGGGGCACACAATTTGTGACCCACCAAGCCAAACACAGTCCACCAGCCATAGATGACCTAGTACACTAGCACAGTGGTGGACAGCAAGTAGATTCCTGCAGCCCACTAGTAGAGTGAACTGCTGGTGAATTTCTGGTGGGCCACAAAAAATGTTTGATTAGGTGGACCATGGTATGCGTTTGGAAGGTGTTTTTATGTTCTTAAGCAATAGTGCAGACTCAAGATCATAACACAGATCAGTTATGGCTTAACTGTGAGGTTTTTTAATGTAAAACACATTGATGGACCATGGGGATTCTAGTTTTACAAAAATAGTAGACCACACAACTTTGGAGACAGTTTGCTCCTTTACTAGGGTCATGAAAACCTACTGCTGTGCTATCAGTCTAAGACAGGAAAAAAAGGGGGGGTGCCAATCAATTTTTCCTTGCTATTTTATACATTATGCCATTGGAAGATTGGAGCATTCTTTTCTTACTTGTGTTTTTATTTCATTTTTCAAATCGTGTAAGCTGTCCAAAGAATTATGGCAAAGGCAAGATAAAAGGTGAATAATTCCACCAATATCTTTCTTGCGAAATGATCTCACCCTTCCATTCAAAATGTCCCAAAACAAAGATAAAGCTCAAGAGAAAAGCTGTCATGAAAAAGAATTTGTTAAACACCATTCTCAGCAGCTCATTTGTCCTATGACTTTGGGTTTTGGAATGTTTACACTGTAATCCTATACAAGCCTACTTAGAAGCAAGTCCGATTGATTTCAATGGGGCTTACTTCCAGGTAAATCAGAATAGGACTGCAATAATGATCCCTTGGTTTACAGATCTGACAAGGTGCAGATCCATCAGATGATGTTAGGCATACAGCAGTTTGTGCATCCAGTCTATTAGTGAGCTGGTGGTAACTAAATAAGGAGGAGCTCACAATGGACTTTTCCAAGTGAGACAGATTTATTTGTGTTTATTTTGCAACTTTATTTATCTTGATGTTTGCTTTATAGGGAGATTCTTTATAATGACCATGTATTATATCGTTTAAAAGTAGACATAAAAAGAAAACAGCTTTACTGTTATATTGATCACCAAGTGGCAATAACAAGAGCAGTCACTTAGCCAAGATTCTTTCCGTGTTCAGTAATTTTGTACAAATTCAGCCCACATTCTCAAGACTTTATTACTGTACACCAAGCCCTTTGACAAATCTTTCTGCAGTGTAGTCTTCATTTAACATGGCAGGTGTTAAAGCAAATGAATGTAGCCAAGTATGTGTTGGCGGATATTATTTAGTTTATTCAGAATTCTACTAATCATGCACATTTTCTCCCTCTCTGAAGGACAAACTACTGTTATGTATCCACAACACCCTAAATCTGTTCCCTTCTGCTTTCAAGCCTTTCTGGCTCCATTTTTGCAAGTAACAAAGTATGGGAGTTTATCCAATTTTTCTCCTACTTAGAGTAGACCAATTGAAATGAATAGGACTCAAGTTAGACTAACATTGGATACAACCCTTAGACCCCTGGAATTGGATTGTACACAGTTTAACTGCAGAATGTTGCTCCCCTTGGACTTGAACTTGTATTGAGGGTGATTTTTGCCCCCTGCCCAATCCCTTCAGGCAGTGGAGACCAAAGCTATGCTCAGCTGTGAGGCTGGTGGCCCCAATATCATCGGTGCGGTGTATCTATTCTGGGTTTCAGTCTGAACTTTAAAAGAGCTCTCCTATTTTGGGGCTAGGGTTCAACACCATGGATAGGTCCTTAAAAGTTCAGACTGAAACCTGGACTGGATACACCATCCCACTGACATCGGAGTCACCAGCCTCCACTGGGTATGCTGCACCCACAGTTGGTGGGACCCAACAGCCAATGGGAAAGCAGATGCAAGTGGCCGTAAAAGGCTAGCCCCACCCTTTCACAATTGGCCTCATACAGGCACTTTTCTTTGCCTGCTACATGCTGTAGTGATCCACTGGGGCTATTAATTGCCCAAAGAGCTTTGGCTATTGGGCAGTATAGAAATGTAATAAATAAATAAATAAATAAATAAGGTTATTCAGACTGATTTATGAATATATTAATTAGCAAAGCTGGCAGGTTCAGTGTGGGCAGGGAGGAACTTAAGCAGGGGCTACAAAGGAAAGTACCCTGAGGCATTCTTATGGCAGATGCTAACATGCTGATTGCTCCTTGCAGATCTTTGAAATGAATAATGCTGTTGCCCATTTTCTGCACACTATAGTATAGCCCTCTTCAAAAGTACTTCTCCACATGTTCATCAATGTATGGAAGGGGAATGGAGTACATGTGCTAGGCCTATCCCCCATGTCCCCATCCCTGATGGCTCCACCCCCAGCCTTTACTTATTGAGGCCAAAGATATGAAGAGGAATCCTTCAACAGTTCCGCGGAATGCACTTAGAATTTCCCCTGTGACCGAGAACCCAGGGTGATCAGGGTTCCCAATAGCATGGGGGATTTTAAGTGTGTTCACCTATATGCAGTCTTCACCTCCAGACTTTTGTCCACAATGTGGGAAGGTCAGAGGTGGAACCAGGGCGGATGCAGAAGTTGGGGTGGGTTGAGTGGGTGTGACCCTCTCCAAATGAATGCTGGAGAACAAATTTTGTAGGAGGGCTTATGTCTCATGTCTACATTCCTAGGGGTGGGGGCAATGTGGGGGCTATGGATCTTAAGCTCAGCTACCACTTTGAGGAGATATTCCAAGGGTATACTTTTATTTCCAGAGCCGAAGTGCGAAGATTATCCTTTAAGTTTGTCCAGTGTTGTTACAGTGGTGCCTTTGCCCTCTCATTCAGTGTCTTTATAAATACACATGAATTAGGCAGTCCAATCCTGCCCTGAGCTGTATCCATTGTAGAACAATCCTCTACCTATATTGAAACAGGAAAAGCTATGTAAAGCTAACAGAACAGAACTGTACATCTCAGCCCTAACTTCCTTTCAAGTAAACCTTCTGGCTAGACAAAACGAATGCAGCCCATTAGCAGCTTATGGGTGCTGACTCTTCTGTTATACTAATATTTATTAATGTAGTTTTAATGTGTTAAGGTTTTTTTAAAATCCATATTGATCAGGATTGCCATTTTCTGTGCTTTATTTATTACATGAGGTCCTGTCTTTCTTCTATGATAGAAAACCAAGGTGGAGTACATGAGTTTCCATCATAGTGATGGAGGAATCTGTCTGTTTCAGGTTCTAAAACTTTCCTGTTTCCACATTAGTTGGTGAATGTATTGGTAAAAAGTTCACATGAACATTCATATGCTTTTTTGTATGCATTTCTCCTGATATATGCATTTTTTGTGCACAATTTCCCCTAATGTACCAATTTTTGTATGCAGGTTTTCACTGGAGAATTCCATCACAAAATCTGGAGAAGTGTGCAAACTGAAAGATCATTGTGTTCCAGTTCATGAATTATTTTGGGGCATATGAATTAGATTGGTTCATATTGAAATGCAAGCCAAACAAATTTCTCTCCCATCCCTGGTTTCATGCAGGAAGTGACTGACCAGACCTACTTAACTTCAGCAAGTTGGCTACATCATGTGTCTTCATAGCATGCCAGGTTCCCATGGTATGCTATGTGCTTGACAGGTGTGCATGCATGTGTGTGTTTCCTTTCTGTTACAGCATGCAGAAAAAAAGAGGAGTTTTGAGTTCCCATGGATTGTAATACATGTTTGATAGGATTTATTCAGCTGTGGTGGGTCATAATTTCTGCAGATCTTCTTGTAAAACTTTCTTTATCCACATTTACTGAACTCTTTAGTTAGGTATATGGGACTTCTGTCACAGTTTTAGAGCTAAACCTCCAGATATGACAGGGCAGCCACATGTCTTTTGGGCAATGAATGTACCAATGAATGTATGTAAATACCACAATTCCCTAGACCACAAAATCTCTTTTATGTGATTACTATACAAGCTTGGATGCTTTTTCTGTGCACCAGAATGCAACGACTAATTACTGGTGTTGCTCTGGGACAGGGGGTGAGGCTGACTTCCAGTGCAGGAGCAAGAAGTCAATTAGTCAGGCAATAAGGGCCAAACTAATTGTGATGGGAAAGGCTTGTACTACATGTCTCTTTCATTCACAGATCAAGCAGGGGTGGAGGTGTACTCATTACACAAAAAAGAGTGTATGGTCAAGGAAGCCATGCCCACCCCTTCTTCCACCTTACCTTGCTATGCTCTCCTGCTTTACTAGCCCCCCCCCCCAAAAAAAACCCAACAGCTCCAATATTTCCTTAAAGCAATGGGATGCTGTGAAGTGTCAATAGTGTGGGGATACAGGGAGGAGAGTGTATTTGGGGCAGTATCCAGTGCTGTCGCTGTGCCTCCATTTATTCTGTTGTGTCCACAGGACTGACCACTGGTGCAACAAGAAGCTAGTGCTTCTGAAAGGAACTCTGGAAATGAGCCCAAATGCTCATTTCTGGAATGAGATAGTTCAGCTGAGCTCCTTTCTGCAACCTCTGCTGATCTGCCTCATTCCAGAAATGAGTGTTTTAGATCACTTCCAGTTGGTGTAAGAACCGTTAGCTTCCTGTTGCACTAGTGGTGGGTCCTGCTGGTGCATAGGAAACATTGAATAGTATCCTTTATGCCCCTCCCCTGTGTGGCCGTTTTCACAAAACAGTCAACTCCACCCACCATATGTGAATAGGGCATTCATATACCCAAAAGACATGTGGCTGCACTGTCATATCTGGTGGTTTGGCTCTAAGAAAAACTGTTTTAATTTTTTAAAACGTTTTTCAAATATTTCTGCTAACAGAATTCCCTTCCCCCAACCACACGTAGCTGTGGGCGGGGAGAATTTTGTGCAGGGGGGGGAGGAGAGTGAGACTACTATGGGGTGATCTCACCTTCCAATGAGGCTCAAGGAGGATGGGGTGCCAGGGTCTATATTAGACCTGGTCACCCCACCCTCGGTCTCTTTCTTTTGCAGCTCCCTCCCTGTTAGCAGTGTGGGCTCAGCTGGTCGCCTGTTTGGGGGCCGAGTAGGAATTTTGGCTCATTGCCTCGATTGGCCTAAGGGACAATGTGCATGTTTCACCTACTCTACACTGTGATCCAGGGTTGGGTTTTTTTTTTAAATTTCATCTGTTTTGATTCAATTTGGTCGTATTTGGCAGGTAAGTGCAGAAATAGGCAGTGGAGTAGGGTTGATGAGCATCTGATGGCACCTTTTAGGTGACTGGCGAGACCCAAGGCTTTCCACTCAGGGTTTTGCGGCCCAGTGTGGGAGATAAGGATCACCTTTGAGGCCGACTCACCTCGCCCGCTCAGAGTTTTGCGGCCCTGTGAGGTGGTGACAGTGGTAAGGCCTCCCAGCACCAGGATGGTGTAAAACTGGGGGGTGGCAAGTTACAGTGCCACCCCTTGGGGTTGGAGAGAGCCCTCCTTTGGCCAATGGCCAGTTTAGTTATTACCCACACTTCTTCCCTTTGCAGATTTTTGTTATTCAATAAATGTGGCCCCAATTTTACACAATATTCTGTGTCTCGACTCGTTATTTCCCCCTTTACATGCGCAAATTACTTTTTTTTTCTGAATGTTTCTCAACAATTTGAAAGGTAAGGTAACAACTGGTAAATTTACCCATTGTAGAACTACCCCTTAGTTGTGTATTTCAACTTAAAAGGAAAGGGAAAAAAATCCTACCTCCTTCATCACCATAATGGTAATTTCTGTACTATTAAACTCATTATTTCAAGTAAGTTTTAATGGAGAAGTTTCTGCGGTAAGGATAACTTTGATGGTAACTATCATCAAAGTCCCAAGTAAAACAAACTCCAGATGATCAATCAAAGCACATATTATAAAATACAGAACATTCCTTTTCTGCTAGATAAATTCTGACTTTTTAAGTCTGCCTAATTTCTGGGAAGTTCCTGATCTTACATCAAAAATTCTCCTTGGTGACTTTTCCAGTGCTCATTATAACTCATTAAGAGATGGGATTCAAAAATTAGAGCAGAATGTCAAAGCCTGAAAAGGAGCTGAGGTTAGAAATCATTCTTACCCTGAGTAACGTAGATATTTGTTTCAATTTGGATGGGGAAATGTTATCCCCAAGATTGAAGAGAGGAAAACTGAGGGGAAAACACAAATATTATTGATTCTAAAAATATAGTATTCACCATCAGAAACTGTTTCCGCTGCACCTGACAATTGTAAGTGCACAAATATGGATCTTGTGTGTGTGTGTGCAAATCCAATGCTGCAAGTACAACAGGATTTTTCCTTCCCTTCCTTTTGCCTGCAACCCCCTGCATGCCCCCATCTGCTCTGGGGGGTCCCCCGACCTCTGGAGCAGAGTTGGGGGCTGCAGGGTGGTGGGGAAATGTGATCCAACAGTACTGTCCATTCCTCAACACTCCCCCTGGTTTTTTTTGGTAAAAGAGTAGCTTTTTAAGAATCCCACTCCATGACTTTGTTTTTCTAGCAGGGGAGGAATTACACAGTTGCCTGTGTTGATCATTCCCTCCATCTGTGCAGGAAAGACAAAATAAAGTGCTAATTGAAATTGAAATATATTAACTGTATATGCATCGTGCGTTTCTCTCTCAAAGAAGAACATTAATATTCTGTCAGTATACGGGCCTGTAGATCACAGCCACTCAGTACTACCTTGTTCCTCAAGTCTTCCTTTGAATTCTTTATGATTGATGGCTCCAAGGGCCAAACTAAACATTCTGCTAATCACGCATAGCAGAGCTATGACTGGCTTACTTACTTGACTGTAAGCGTGTGCAGCTCCCATTCGGATTGGGACTGTGGCGATTTGGTGGGAGGAATTTATGCTTTCCCCCACTCCTGTTTCATCCCTAAATTCCACACTGTGATTATTTGGGAGGGGGGATTAAAAAATAAAAGGTATCTCCATGGATTATCATAGGCAATTTGTGAATTACCTCTGAGCACTGGCCCAGTATTCTGAGCATATGCATATATTGCATAATGCCCCTTTGTTTCTTGCTCCAGGTTATAAGCACTGTGCTATTTACCTAGACATAAGATGGCCACTCTCTTATCCTCTAGCTTGCAGGCAAGGGCATCTTTGCCTCTGAGATTGGATGGGATGCTCAGAGAAGTGCAAGTGATGGGGCAGCTAACAGCCTCCCTTTAAGGGTGGCCCTTCTTGGCAGTGTTTTGCTAAAACAGGAGTCCTTTGGACACTTGCAGTGGGAGAATTTAGTCACCTGCTGGGAGTGAGTAGGATTTTGGGGGGTAGTTGTCACTATTGGCTGAAGGGATCACCTTTTCCCCACCTTTTAGAGAAAGCAAGGAAACCACCAGGCAAGTGGTTGGGGGAAAGGGGAAGGGGGGGATAGCCATTTGAGGAAGAGTAGGGGGCTGGATTTGGCCACTGGACCTGCAGTTCCCTACCCTAGTCTACAGTGCTTTGTAGAAGTATTCACCCCCTTTAACTTTTCCAAATTTTGTTGTGTTACAACCTGGAATTGAAATGAATTTAATTGGCATCAATACCACTTGATGTACACAAGATACTCAACACTGTGAAGGTTCAAAATATTTTTTATTGTGGCACAGAAATCTTCTTGGGTAAGTCTCTATCAGCTTTGCACATCTGGATCCTGCAATGTTTGCCCATTCTTCCTGGCAAAATTGCTGCAGCTCTGTCAGGTTGGATGGGGACTGTTGGTGAACAGCAACTCTCAAGTCTTGCCACAGATTCTGAATCGGATTGAGGTCTGGGCTTTGACTGGGCCATTCTAAGACTTTCAGGTTCTTGTTTTTAAACCAATCTAGTGTTACTTTGGCTGTGTGTTTAGGGTCATTATCCTGCTGGAAGGCTCCACGCCAGTCCCAGGTCCCTTGCAGACTGAAACAGGTTTTCCTCTAGAATTGCCCTGTATTTGGCTCCATCCATCTTGCCCTCAATCCTGACCAGTTTCCCAGTCACTGCCAAGGAAAAGCATCCCCACAGCATGATGCTGCCACCACTATACTTCACCATGGAGATGGTGTTCTCAGGGCAATGAGCACTGTTGGCTTTGCACCACACACAGCATTTTGTGGCAAGGCAAAAAAGTTCAATTTTGATCTCATCAGACCAGATAACCTTTTCCCACATGTTTGCTGTGTCTCCCATATGCCTTTTTGCAAACTCCAAAAGAGCTTTGATATGGGTTTGTTTCAGCAATGGCTTTCTGTTGTGATATGTATCACATTCACAAGCTGGAGCACATTGTTGACAACATGGAAGGAACAGACTGGCGGTAAACAAGTTTGTTATGTCTTTCTAGAATCTCGTGCTCTCGCAGGGGTTACTAGCGTGTATGGGAAACAGTATGAGCCTGTCACATGGTTTATGCTTTCTGGTGACGTACTGACTTGTTTTTCTGTCTGTAGCCATTGTTGAGAGAGGAACAGGACTGTTCACTCTCTTCACTCTTTTCTTCTGACTTTTGCTTGCTGGACTTATGCAACCATGTAACGTCTTTGCTGAGGTGGAGTAAAGCCAACCTTGCTCCACTGGAATAAATGCTTGCTATGCATTGTACTCTGCACATGGACTGTAACTAGGAATGTATACTCTGTAGAATATTATTTGCTAAAGTAAATAAACAGGTAGAATAGACCTGTGGAGTTACAGAGTTATTTCCTTACTACATGGAATCTACAAACCGGGGGAGCTGGCAGCTGGAATCAGATTACAGGAGCTGGCTGGCTGTTTGCAACCGAAACGCTGCACGCTGCGCAGAGGAGAGAGAAAGCTCTGAACTTCTGTGTGTGGATTTATGGGCGTCTACACACGGGAACAGGGTTTTTTAATCTCCCATCTCGCACACACGGGGCTTTGCTGTCATTCCCTGCCCCATCACTTTCTTCACACCACTCTTCCATAAAGCCCAGCTTTGTGGAGCATCCAGGTGATAGTTGTCCCATGGACTGTTTCTCCCATCTCAGCTGTGGATCTCTCCAGCTCCTTCAGAGTTATTATTGGCCTCTTCATTGCTTCTCTGACTAATGCCCTCTTTACCCAGTCACTCAATTTTGATGGATGGCCTTATCTAGACAGAGTCATGGTTGAGCCATATTCTTTGTGTGCATAAGAGGGAGGAAATGAAGAGGCAAGACACAAAGTATGGTATCACATCAGGGCCACATTTATTGATTAATTGAACATCTGCGAAGAGAGGAGTGTGGTTACTCACTAAACTGGCCCCACGGCCCGTGAATCATATATGGGCAAAAACATCCAAGCCAAGGGGCGGTGCTGTTACTCATCGGCGTCGCCCCCTAGCTCTGCACCATGTGGTGCTGGAGGGTCTTCTCAGTGTCTACTCCACCCGGCATGGCAGGACAACCGGCGAGTGAGAAGGGGAGACCCCAAAGGGCCCAATCTCCCTCAAGCTGCGCCGCATGACAACAGCAAGGAGAGCCTCGGGTTATCGCCAGTCACCTGAAAGGTGTCATTGGATGATCACCGAACCCTAACACCACTGCCTATTACCACACTTCCCAAAAATGTGACCAAGAATAAAATTGTCTAACCCAACCCTGCTTCACAGTGTAGAGTAGGCGAAACACACCCACTGCCCCAGGCCAATCAGGACAGCTGGTCAAAATTCCTACTCAGCCCCCCATAGGATAACCAGCAAAGCCTACACTGCTACCAGGGAGGGTGGGAGGGAGCTGGAAAAATGGACACAGCTAAGGGGGTGGAGGTAGCCAGGACTTAAATATGACCCTGGCCCTCTGCCCCCGAAAAGCCTGATTAGCTCATTGTGATGTCCTGATTATGGTCTGCCCCTCCACTCCTCCCGCCATGCAAACCTCTCCCCAGCAACAACTAGGTAGCTGGGGGAAGGGAATTCCATTTTGTAATACTGGATTTAACGGTGCTCTGTGGGATGTTCATCGTTTGGGATGTTTTAGGTATGGGCAAATTGCTTGATGGGGGTTGGAAATGGGGTGAACTCGCCCCGCTCGACCCCCCAAAGCCCTGCGGAACTTACCTTTCCCAGCTCGGCACAACTCCCTGGAGAGGAGCTGGGGAAAGGTACTTCTGGGTCCCCGGCGCTTCTCGTCCGCGACCCTGGCGCTGCATTTTTTCCATAAAATCCAAGGTAAACTACCTTAAAATGGCCACGAATAGCCTATTCACAGCCATTTTAAAGTAGTTTACCTTGGTTTTTAAAGAAAAAACGCAGTGCCAGGGACCCGGAAGTGACGCGCCGGGGACCCGGAAGTCCGCCAAGTGCCTAGCCAAGTGCCTCTCAGCTGGCGCTTGGCGAGGTGTGTGATGAATCGCACAGCAGGGGCACTTGCTGAGCGCCCCACAAATTGGGGGGTGGGCAGTTCGCCTACCTCTTAGGGATGTATCCGAGAGACTTGAGGGGGCTGAAAGCGGGCCAAAATTGGCCCACTCGGCCCGCTTTCAGACCCTCGAGACTTGCGTGCCTTACCTGGCCGCTGCTCATCCCATTGCTCCATGCTGCGCCGGCAGTGCGGGGTCCCATCGTGTCATTTCTGGCTGCCAGGAAGTGACACAGTGGGACTCTGCACTGTGTTTTTGGCGTAAAAACCAGGGCAACCTAGCTTAAAACTGGCCACAAAAAGCAAATCGCGGCCGTTTTAAGCTAGGTTGCCCTGGTTTTTATGCCAAAAATGCAGTGCGGAGTCCCGTCACATCACTTTCTGGCAGCCAGAAATGCCGCGACAGGACCCCATGCTGCCGGTGTGGCAGCTTGAGTGGCACGGGGATTCGGGCCTTCGGGGGGGTGATCGCTGAGAAAAGGCGAGCACCTCCCCAAAGGTAGGATTAACACCCCCTACCAGAGCTTATGTTAGGCATGTCACAGCAAAGGAGGTGAATACTTATGCAACCAACAAGTGCCAGTTTGTTCTTGTTTACTTAACTTTTGTGCCACAATAAAAATATTTTGTACCTTCACAGTGTTGAGTATCTTGTGTACATCAAGAGGTAGCAATGCCAATTAAATCCATTTCAATTCCAGGTTGTAACACAACAAAATGTGGAAAAGTCAAATGCTTTTCTGCAAGGCAGAATACTTCTGCAAGGCACTGTAAATGCTTGAGTTGAGTGATCTTACAGGTTTTGTGTAAAATTATTTTGGATTTAAGTTATATATCTTATTGTAGGTCAGTGCTGAGCATTCCTCAGTCCCATTGGGCCACAAACTGTTAGGCTCAGCGTAAAGTACTACACTCCAAGATTACACATGGCTGTATGATTATTTCCTTAAGTGTGACATTGCTTTCTGCTGTTGCAAATACTACGTACATACAGCACTGGAAGGCATAGGGGGATAGCTGCTTATAAGTGGCATGTCTTTATAACAGTTCTAGACTACAGAGAATCACACACATTCCAGGAAGAGAAACCTCAATTTCACTCCACATGAATTTGGAACTACTGGAACAGAAACTCACTAAACATACACTAACATTTTTTTTTCTAGGGCACCAGAGCCTTGAAGGGGGAATTGGTTCAAAGGGATATAGGCCAGGAATAATATCCTACAATCCCTAAGTGCCTGAGGGAGAAACTAATTAAGTGAGCATGGAGGAGATAGAGTGGGAGTTTCTTTCTTTGCTTTGAGTATAATAAGCAAATTTGTCCAAGAAAAAAGGATAAAAGTCAAATAATTGCTAAGCTGAAAGCATGTGTGCCCATTTGCATCCAGGAACAAGTATAGATCAAGCCAAACCTTTTCTCAAGTCATTTAAAAACATACAAGCGCAAGGTTAACCTAACCTTCCCCCCCCCCCACGCAAAACATACAAATAACAAATAACACAGCTATAATATATTCTGGTATAAAATAGCTACTTGATGCAAAACTAGGCTATCCTTTCCCTAAACAGAAAAACTGTTAAACCATTGTTTTATGGTGATGATGAATGAAAAGAAGGAAAAGAAAGAAAAGGAGGCTGAAAGAATGTATAAGACTTTTTTTTTTTTAGGAAACGAAGGATCTTTTTGATTTGTGTTGAAAATAAGACTACATTGTTTTAGCAAACAATAATGCTAACAATGCTCAGAACTAAGTTCCTTTGAATTTGGGGGTGCCAACTTTTAAAGATAAATAGACAGAATCCAAAGAAATGTGGGTGTGTCTAATGGCAGGTAGATTCCAGCTGTGTTTGTTGTTGTGTATTTACTTTTTTCTGTGGTGTGTGCACTGGCTCACAACTCCACCCACCCATCCCAAAAAAGTTCAACAGGAATGCTCAAAAAGTCCAAATGTTGAAGCACCCCCTTTCCCTGCTACTCCCCTCCTTCCTTCCCCAAACAACAACAGCAACAACAACAAAACCCTCAACTAGAAAAGGAGCAGGGGATCTAGGATGGACCGGTTTACAGAGAACAATCCTCTATTTCAAGGCACCCTGTATTTGAAGGGCTGTACATTCTATGTCAGATTTAAGGAAGCATGAGAAGGGAGGGTAGGCCTTGTTGAAGCTGCCCATCAACGGTTAGCACACCTGGAGAGCAGACTGAGGAGGCACATCACAACACCTGGGCGGAGTCTTCCCCACGATAGCGAAATGTGTTGCACTTCTGTTTAAACTGTAGTCATTCTTTCTAAATTTGCATTGATGTCTGTGCTCTGTCATTCTCTTTTTTTGGTGATGTGTAAATGGCCACCCCAGAAAGGCCCTAGCTGGAAATGAGGGTTCTACTGCCAGATTTAGATAAGGAGTGGCCTTGCATGGCCTCTCCTGTATGTTAGTGAGTCCTAGAATCATAGAATCATAGAAAAGTAGAGTTGGAAGGGGCCTACAAGGCCATCGAGTCCAACCCCCTGCTCAGTGCAGGAATCCAGGTCAAAGCATCCCTGACAGATGACTGTCCAGCTGCACTTTGAATGCCTCCAGACTGGGAGAGCTCACCACCTCCCTAGGTAGTAGGTTCCATTGTCTTATTGCTCTGACAGTCAGGAAATTTTTCCTGATATTTAGGTGGAATCTGGGTTCCTGTAATTTGAGCCCATTATTCCGTGTCCTGGAAACTGGGATGATCGAGAAGAGATTCTGGCCCTCCTCTGTGTGACAACCCTTCAAGTACTGGAAGAGTCCTATCATATCTCCCCTCAGTTTCCTCTTCTGAAGGCTAAACATGCCCAGTTCTTTCAGTCTCTCCTCATAGGGCCTTGTTTCCAGTCCCTTTATCATCCTTGTTGCCCTCCTCTGAACCCTCTCCAGTTTGTCTACGTCCTTCTGAAAGTGTGGTGCCCAGAATTAGACGCAATACTCAAGATGAGGCCTAACCAGTGCCAAATAAAGGGGAATTATCACTTCACGTGATTTGGAAGCAATACTTCTATTAATGCAGCCCAAAATAGCATTTGCCTTCTTTGCAGCCACATCGCATTGCTGGCTCATATTCAGTTTGTGATCTACAATAATTCCAAGATCCTTCTCACTTGTGGTATTGTTGAGCCAAGTGTCCCCCATTCTGTAACTCTGCATTTGGTTTCCTCTCCCTAGGTGCAGCACTTGGCATTTATCTCTATTAAATTTCATTCTGTTATTTTCGGCCCAGCGCTCCAGCCTATCGAGATCTCCTTGAATTTTGTTTCTTTCTTCCAGAGTATTAGCTGTTCCACCCAACTTTGTGTCATCTGCAAATTTGATAAGCATTCCCTACACCTCCTCATCCAAGTCATTAATAAAAATGTTGAAGAGCACTGGGCCCAGGATCGAGCCCTGTGGTACCCCGCTTGTTACCTCTCCCCAGTTTGAGAAGGAACCATTGATAAGCACCCTTTGAGTCCAATTCTGTAGCCAATTGTGGATCCACCTGATAGTTGTTCCATCTAGCCCACTTTTAGCTAGCTTGCTAATCAGGATATCATGAGGCAATTTGTCGAAAGCTTTGCTGAAGTCCAGGTATATTATGTCCACAGCATTCCCACAGTCCACAAGGGAGGTTACCCGGTCAAAATGAATGCCCCTCCCTAGCCATGCGCAGCTGTGTGTGGAGGGAATTTGCATGCGGGGGGAATAACGATCAGACCATAATGGTCTGATCTCTATCCACCAATCAGGAGGCAGAATGGGTGGGGTGGCAGAGCCGTTATTAGGCTTGCACCCCTTATCCTCTGTCTCCTTTCTAAAGCGGCTCCCTCCCTCCCATCCCTCTTTACAGTGTAGGTTTTATTGGTCGCCTGTTTCAAGGGGCTGAGTAGGAATTTTGGTTCATTGTCCTAATTGGCCGGGGGCAATGTTCGTGTTTCGCCTACTCTACACTGCATTTCAGGTTTTGGGTGCTTAGTAGCATTTCCTATTCAGTCACATTGGCGGTCAAGTGCAGGATTAGGCAGTTTTAGGGGCTCGGTGATCATCCTATGGCACCTTTCAGGTGAGAGGCATGCCCGAGGCTCCTGCCACCAATGCCTCACGGCTCAGCTTTGGGGAGATAAGGCACGCGCTTCATGGCCCGTTCGAGGCTGACTGCAGGAAAGACCTTCCAGCACCGTGTGGTGTTAAGCACTGGGGGATCTCGATTGATAGCGTCATCCTCCTGTGCTGGATGTTCGCCCTACAGCATTGGCGACCGGCTAATAGCTGGTGTAATTAGTACCCACACTTTTCCCCCTTCGTAGATCTCCAATTGATGTATTCAATAAATGTGGCCCTTTATTTTACCACCATTTGTACCCTACAACTGTGTCTGAGTCATTATTTCTCCTCTGTGCGCACAAATTCAGACAAAGTGCATGTGTTTGATTTCAGGGTGAACTTACCAATTCAGGGTGAAGTTCCCAATTCAGTTTACCCGATTTACCAAAATCTGCACTACCTCCCAAGGTGAGGGGTGACTTCCAGTCCCCCCCCTTCTTTAACAATTTCTAGCTGCAGAGGCTAGCTAGAAAGTGAAGCACCTTAAATAAGCTTTTACAAAGGTTCTGTGAACTGGCTACACATCACAACACATTGTAATCCCTTCCTGGGTCATTGTACTGCAAAAGAGATGGTTGCAGCCATCTTTTTTGCAGTACAATTTCCCTGGTAGGCAACAAAGGGGAAGCCATCTTTTTCGAAGTATGATGTATTGGGCTTTAGAAAAATTAGCCTGAGTGCTAGCCTACTCAAAAGCAGTGTAGGTATTCCACACTCAGCAGCAGAGTTCATCCCCAGCACAGCAGCTCTCCTTAGTCTTCCAGTAGCTCCCACTCCAGGAATCAGAAACCACTCTGTAGACCAAAACAGTTCTAATTCTAACTGTTTATTTCCTTATAACAAAGTATATCTAAAGGCTACATTCTATATACAGAGTCCATGTACAGAGTGTCATTTCTTCCAGCTCAGTTCAGCAAAGACAAAAACCAGCAGAGGCAACTGCACACAGCTGAGCATTACATCATTAGACCAGCAAAAAAAAGTTCATATGCTGCAGCCTGCCCGCTTGTTATCAGCTTAATTGCAACACGTGACAATCCTCACACCTGGCAAGGTTGGCTCTTTCTGTCTGGAAACATTACAAAATTAAAGGCCACAGCACTTTAGCAATAAAACGACGCAGCTAGTTTGTTTTAGTTCTAGTTTATACACTAACATGATGACCCAGGGAGCCCTAGCTGCAGCTAGAAATTGTTAAAGGAAAAACAAGGGGGGAAAGGAGGATAACTTAGATCACCTTGTGAGTACTTACTTTTTAAAAGGGGGGCTCTTTTCTCCCTCTTTTTTTTTTTTTTTTACAACTTTTAAAGTTTGGTTAAACTTCAGATATTTTTGTGATTTTTATGTAAAAAAAAGAATAGCATGGGAAGAGGTAGGATAGACTTGGTTTGGGGTACACGTGGGCATGAAAGGGAACCCATATATTGTTTTTGTCCATCCCTACTTTTCATTTGCTTAACTTTCCTCAAAGTAAAGTTTTCTTTTGTTCTCTTTGCTTGGGGAAGGCAGGTGTATTCACAGTTAGGGCTGTATTGTGGCAGTGGTGGAGTGTGACACCCATTTCAAGTTGGGACCACCTGAAAGGGGGATGGGCTCAAATTGCAATTGAGTTTGCATTTTGAGATGCCACCAGCTGAAGTCTCACACCATCCCTAATTTTTCTTTGATCAGCAGATCCCCATGCTATATGACATTGCTTTGTAAACAAAATCATGCAGGTTCCACAGCCAATAGGATGAAACAGCAGTATGCACCTTGATAACAATGTAAGCAAATGTAAGCAAGTGTAAAGTAATGCAGGTTGGGGTGAAAAATTGTCCAATTTATTTGTCCAATAAATTTGTCCTATTTATTTATTATTTATTTATTTATTATATTTATCAATCGCCCATCTGGCCGGTCACCCGGCCACCCTGGCGGACAATTAAATAAACACTAACAATATAAAACAATAAAAAAATTCTCATTAAAACCACCCACCCCAATTTGAATGTTTTTATGCCCGGAAGCTCATGGAGGGGGTGGCAGCACTAGGGTTCATAATGTGGGGCCGCCACGAAGCCCTCTATATTTATCAATCGCCCATCTGGCCGGTCACCCGGCCACCCTGGGCGATTGTACAATTAAAATACAATAAAACACAATAAAACATAATAATTAAAAACAATATAAAAAATTCTCATTAAAACCTAACCCACCCCATATTCCCGCCTGAACAGCCATGTTTTTAATGCACGGCGGAAGCTCATCACGGAGGGGGCATGGCGAAGGTCACTAGGGAGGGAGTTCCATAATGTGGGGGCCGCCACAGAGAAGGCCCTCTTCCTAGTCCCCACCAGCCTGGCTGCTCTGGCTGATGGATAAGGGGAAGGCCGTCCGTGGCAGACCTTGTTGAGTGGCCTACTTGATGTTGCTGGAGGCGTTCCTTGAGATAAGCTGGGCCGGAGCCGTGTAGGGTTTTAAAGGTCAAAACCAACACCTTGAATTCGGCTCGGCAAGCAACTGGTAGCCAGTGCAACTCATTAAGCACTGGCGTGATGTGATCACGCCGGGGCTGCCCTTAATCAGGCGAGCCGCCGCGTTCTGTACCAGCTGAAGCTTCCGGACCGTCTTCAAGGGTAACCCCACGTAGAGCGCATTACAGTAGTCTAGGCGAGAGGAGACCAAGGCATGAACCACTGATGGGAGCAGGTGATTAGGAAGGTAGGGGCGCAGCTGCCGTATCAGATGGAGTTGATACAGCGCCCCGGCTCACAGCTGCCACCTGAGCCTCCATGGACAGCTGGGAGTCTAGAATGACCCCAAGCTGCGGACCTGGTCCTTCAGGGGTAGATGTACCCCATTCAGCACCAGGTCAACATCCCCTAACCTTCCCTTGTCCCCCACCAGAAGTACCTCGGTCTTGTCGGGGTTCAGTTTCAGCATGTTCCTTCCCATCCAGCCAGCCACTGACTCCAGGCACTTGGACAGGGTCTCAACAGCCAACCACGGTGAGGACTTGAAACAGAGGTAGAGCTGCGTGTCATCCGCATACTGATGACACTGCACCCCAAACCTCCTGATGATAGCTCCAGCGGCTTGAGGTAGATGTTGAATAACATCGGGGAGAGGATGGAACCCTGCGGCACTCCACAAGTGAGCAGCCGAGGGTCCGAAGCCTCCTCCCCGAGAACTACCCTCTGATACCTTCCAGAGAGGAAGGACCGGAACCACTGCAATACAGTGCTTCCCAAGCCCAACCCCTCCAGACGGTCCAGGAGGATACCGTGGTCAACGGTATCAAAAGCCGCTGAGAGATCGAGGAGGACTAGAAAGGAGCATTCGCCCCTATCCAAAGCCCTCCTCATATCATCCACCAAGGCGACCAAGGCCGTCTCCGTCCCATGTCCAGACCTGAAGCCCGACTGGCACGGATCCAAATAATCGGCTTCATCCAAGTGTGCCTTCAACTGAGCACCCACCACCCGCTCAATCACCTTGCCCAGAAATGGTAAATTGGAGACTGGGCGAAAGTTGTTTAAATCCTGGGGATCCAAGGAGGGCTTCTTTAGAAGCGGTCTTATTACTGCCTCCTTGAGGGCTGATGGCATCACTCCCTCCTCGAGGGAGGCATTCACCACCGCCTTGATCCCCTCACCCAGTCTCTCCCTGCAGCTCATGATGAGCCAGGATGGGCAAGGGTCAAACAAGCAGGTGGTCGGCCTCACAGATGAAAGCACCTTGTCCACTTCATCAGAAGGAAGAAGCCGAAACCGATCCCACAAAACCGGTCTGCCATTGGCCTCCTCCCGCTCACTCCCTGTGTCCACGACGTACGATATCCCACTCCTAATCCGATCGATTTTATCTGCGAAATGCTTCGCTAAAGCCTCACAGGAGGCTTTTGACTGTTCCAGTGGGTCCGGAGCGACTGGACCGACCAGACTCCGGACCACTTGGAACAGCCTCCTGGGGCAGCACTCTGCAGACGCAATGGAGGCAGCATAGAAATTCTTTTTTGCTGCCTTCACCGCCACCCGGTAGGCTGAAGATGCAGCTCTAACCCGTGTTCGATCGTCTTCGGAGCGGGAATTTCGCCATCGGCGCTCTAGCCTTCTCACCTCTTGTTTCAGAGCTCGCAGCGACGGAGTAAACCATGGCGCCGCGCGAGCTCTGTTTAGGCGAAGAGGGCGCTTCGGGGCAACTCGGTCTAATGCCCTGGTGATTGCAACATTCCAGTCATCCACCAGGGTCTCGACCGAGCTACCGTTTGTGTGCTCCAATTCCCCAAGCGCGTTCAGGAATCCATCCGGATCCATAAGACGCCTGGGGCGGACCATTCTAATAGGTCCCTCACCCCTGCAGAGGGGTTGCGGCACCGAGAAATCCAACCCCACCAGATAGTGATCTGACCATGACAAGGGGGTGGTGGATATACCCCCGATCTCCAGATCATTTCCCCCCTCTCCGGAAACAAAAACCAAGTCCAGTGCATGACCGGCTACATGGGTAGGTCCAGTTAATACAGGGTGCAGCTCCCAGGAAGCCATGGTCTCCATAAAGTCCCGAGGTGCCCCAGTGAGGGAAGCCCCCGAATGCACGTTGAAGTCCCCCAGCACAACTAGCCTGGGGGACAACACACGCACATCGGAGACCACCTCCAGCACCTCGGCCAGGGAGTCTGTCGTGCAGCGGGGTGGACTGGTACACGAGCAGAATCCCCAGGCTGCCCTTTGGACCCAACCTCCAGTACATGCACTCAATAAACTTGGTCTCCCAGAGAGGGAGTCTGGTGAGGACCAAGGACTCCCGGTAGATAACAGCCACTCCCCCTCCCCGTCCCCCAACCCTTGGCTGCTGGGCATACGAGAAACCGGCCGGACACAAGGCCGCCAGAGTTGGAGCAGCGGCCTCGTCCAGCCAGGTTTCCGTAATACATGCCAGGTCCGCACTCTCATCCATGATCATGTTTTTTGGGTAACGGACCTGGCATTGCACAACAGCAAACTGCAGGGTGGGGGGAGGAGCAACACATCCCCCAGTTATCCCTTGGCTCTGGGCAGGCCCGGAACAAGGGATAGATATTAAGCATCGATCCCTTGTTCCCCTTACTCGGCGTGGCCTGCCCCTAGTGCTCTGCCAGCGCCTGCCGCTCAACGTTGGTACCGTTTGCCCCCCAGAACTCCCCCCACTATCTCCCTGGAGAGACACATGCCCCCTCGCTTCCGCCAGTCAGGCGGGAGACCCACCCCTAAAATCAACCCCTAAAAAGCCCCAACCCTTCAAAAAGGAAGGGCCTCTTTAAAACTCCCAGCCCCACCTATATCCCCAGCAGCAGGGGGACAGGCCCTCGCCCTCGTGCCACCCCCGAAGTGGCTCCCCCAAAGGGGCAACCCCCTTTGGTGTCGCCCCTTCGGTGGCGACTCCGCCGGCGGCGGCGGACCCGCCCCCGCTGGGGCCTGGTCTTTATAGTCCCCTTCCAAGCAGCTGCAGGTGGGGCAAGGCGGCTCCCAGCTGAGCCCGGGCCTGCAGGGGGCAGGCAGCAGTCCCACAGGTGCGGTGGGGTGGGCTGGCCTCGCACAGGCGGCGGCAGCAGCAGCAGAGCTGGACCCACCTGCCTGGCTATTGGACAAATTCATGGAGGAGAAGGCTATCAAGGGCTACTAGTCCTGACTGACTATATGCTTCCTCCAGTATGTATACCTATGTACTCCAGTTGCTGGGGAACATGGGCAGGAAGGTGCTGTTGCACTCATGTCCTGCTTGGGAGAGCCCATGGGCAGTTGGTTGGCCACTGTGTGAACAGAATGCTCAACTAGATGGACCCTTGGCCTGATCCAGCATGGCTTTTTTTATGTAGCAATGACAAGGATGGTAAATGGCACTGAGAGAAACAGTACTGAAACACAGGGATGGTGACTCGGACTCGAGGACTCGACTCGTGAGTCGGACTGAGTCCCCCCTCTGACTCGAGTCGGACTCGAGTCCCAATATTTTTAATGGGACTCGAGACTCGACTCGGGACTCGAGACCAAGGACTCTTCAACATCCCTGGGCTGTGCCAGAAGGAGTGGAGAGGAGCGTGATTGCCGGCGAAGAGCGCATGGAAGCGAGGTGCGCTGCTGCTCCGCCACTATGGACGGCTACCAGGAGTGCAGCCCCAACAGTGTGTCAAGATTTATTTTGATTGATGTGTTGCGTACTTGGGAGAGGCAGAAGAAGGACCTGAGATTACTCTGTGCGGCTGCTCTGAGTGTGTTTCTGGTTCCAGCAAGTTCATCACCAGTGGAGCGGGTGTTCAGTGATGGTGGAATTGTGATGAGACCTCACTGTTCCAGAATGGGGGCCAAACATTTAGAAAAAACCGTGTTCCTCAAATGCAATATGGATAAGTTTTAGGAAGTACAGCAAGTTTATTTTTTAAAATCATTTTTCTAAAATGCAACCTTTCAGACATTTTGGGTTTGGCTGCCTCTGCCTGCCTGTTTGGGGTTCCCTGCCTCCTCTGCCTGCCTGGTCTCTTCTTGACCAGTTCAACAGTTGAATTGTCCAAGACAAAGGCCTCTGCCTGCCTGCTTTGGGGTTCCCTGCCTCCTCTGCCTGCCTGGTTATTTTGGGTTTGTCTGCCTGGTCTGTTCTTGCCAAAATCAGTGGCAGAGTTTTGAAATAAAAAGGCACACTTGTGCCTAGAATTTATTTAAACCACACATCTGAAGTAGCCTTATTTTGTTGGGAAAACCCCCCATTGATTTTAATAGGGACTTGTCGAGTCAGCTTTGGGAGTGACTTGTGACTCATGACTCGTGAGTCACCATTTTGGACCGAGGACTCGGACTCGAGACTCGGGTCCAAAGACTCGTGACTCCACTCGACCAAGGGCTCTTCAACATCCCTGCTGAAACAGCACAGATATATTTACAACTACAGTAATACCTTGGATTGCAAGTAACTTGGTCTGAGAGCGTTTTGCAAGACAGAATTTTTTAATATAAATTTTGACTTGATAAACAAGCGATGTCTTGCAATACAAGTAGTCATAGGGATGTAACTGCTCGCCTCAAGCGGGCGTAGCGGGCTGAAATTGGCCCCGCTCATGTCCGCCAGAGACTCGCTTTGATATAAGAGTGTTTTGGATTACAAGCACGGTTCCGGAACGAATTATGCTTGCAATCCAAGGTATTACTGTAGTGCTAACCTCTGTTGAAAACAGGAGGCACTTTTTGACACTTAAGACAATGAACACAAAATGAAATAAGTAGCCTTGGCTCAGACATACATAAAATCCTTGCTTCCCCCCAGAAAAAAACATTTGCATAAGTTTCAAACATATTCCTCACCATGAGCACACATACTCTCTCCCATTTATTTAAATGGCATCTTCTGTCATAGTTGAACTGAGCTGGGATAAATGCTTGCTGAATAGAAATGCTGTTTTTTGTCACCTTCCATAAACTATGATTGAGTAATAGAAGATCATTTGCATACTAGCTCTTCATTCCATCATCTGGGACATGAGCCTTCAGTGCTGACTTGGGGAATTGTGCTGTTTGCTGATTAACTTGACAAATGAAGAACACATTCGCTTCCATCAACATCTATCAGTATTTTGCGTGCTCAGGTCAAATAGTTTAGTGCACCTCTCGCCTCAAAAGTGATTACTCAATTTTAAATTAAAGTTTTGTCTATGCTTCCCTTCTAGTGCCCCTTATTGATGCACTTCTTGTTCAAACATATTTCAGAAACTTTGCTGAACTGCATATATGTACTCTTTAATGTGATTAACTAAAGACCTACAAAACTCTGATGCACCTTTATATCAATGATAAACATGATGGGTTTAAATTTTTTTAAAAAAAATCATTAGTAAGCCCAGTATTTGCATTGCCAAAAACTGACAAATTTTTAGTTGTATATTAAGTACACTCATTTTTCCTGGGAACTCTTTGGGTCATCTGGTCTTGAGAACCCAGATTTGTTTTCTGGTTAATATTGGTATAAAATCACAGATGTCACTAAATGAAAATATTCAAGTCTGGTTCCCACACTACCTGTCTATTGTGACTGAGAAAAAGCAAATCAGGCACATTAATACCTTCCACTCACAGGTCAGTCAGTAAGGAGTTGGCAAATAAGACATTTCCACAACCAATCAACCAATACCCCCAAAATTCCTACTCAGCCTCCACATATGAATGACTAGCTAATCCCTCACAGTGGCACTGGGAAGGTTGCCATGCCAAACAAAAAGATGCACTGTGGGAGGTGTGGCCAGCTTTAATGGTGGCCAGCATCTACCACCTGATTGGCTAGACCCCGTCACATGTGTTGGCCTCAATGCACTCATGTATTCCTCCACGCCCCCCTGGGGAGGGCAGGCAAAATTGTCCAGGCTGCAATACCTCGGAGATCTGTTTTGTAAATTTTCCTCACTGATTATTTAATAGGGCTTCTAAAGTAGCTCCTTTCTTGAGCACTGCGTTCACAGAACTAGCTGCTTTCTGAATAGAGTTAGTGTTGAAAGGTATATAACAGGGCTTCAGCTCTACTCTACTGGAGCACATGCCCCAATGTGGTTGTATATGTCATAGGCCATCTTTAAACCTAAGTGAAGAATATAAATTTTCCATGTGAAATAAAATAAATGAGCCAATTGTCTTGAGGCTGATGATGGACACAATATTATGTGCTTCCATTTGAGAGAGTTCGAATGCCTTAGCTGGCATATAAAATAAATGTATATTTTCTATCACAACAAGCTTATTTTGTCTCTTTATGCTCATATACTTTATGCCGGCTGGCAAAATCATTTCAGTGCTCTGTTCAGTCAGTGGTTCATAATTCTTAAAGACAGAGATAGGTTTTCAGGTCATTTCCTGAAGGCAAACAGCAAAGCTTGGAAAATCAGGATTTCTTGAGGAGGGTTGTATTCTTTTGTGGAACAGCTTCTCATACTTATGCACTCATTTAAAGGTTTGAAAGATATTGTAAACTTCCCTTCCCAAATAATATGCAATTAATTTTATTCAATATGAATTTTACAGAGGAATAGTATTTGAATGGAGTTTGTGTTCAATACTAATGAGATTTATTTTTAAAGAGAAAGACAAGTACCGTATACCCATCGAAATTATGAAACTGCTAAATGTCCCTTCATTACAGAAACCGAGTTATAACTTTACCAAACTATTTAAATAAGAATGATGAAAGCCCTCAATTTCATTCAGAGGGAAGGGGGGAAATACCATCTCAGTCATAAGTTTGTCAAGGAAGTTCTAAGTTGGTCCTCAGGGTTTTCTCGTGAATATAAATGGACATAACATTCATTTTCATATTTCCTCGCTTTTAGTTGAAAGATGTTTCCTATATGTTTCCCATGTTAGACTTGTCTCAAATGTCATTCAAAACATTTTCTCATTTATAACTGTTTTGCTTTTTCTGCTAGCTCCTTCAGTAATTCCATTTCAGTGCCCCTTAGCACTGACTGCCAAGTGGCAGCTACAACATATTCAGGGCATGGGAGTTTTTTCCCCACATACTTTTTTGGGGGTGATTGTATTTATTTATTTATTTAATTAGAAAGAACTCACATGGGTGCTTTTATTTTAGTCTGTAATGCTAGCAACAGTATGGGCTCCATTCCTGTGAAAAATATTAGTTATATGTCATGATTTTCCTAATAATGGGAAATAATAATGTCATGATTTTCATCATGATGATGATGATGATGATGACGACGATTACAACTAATTATTTATTATCACAGCCTTTATACCAATGGTATGATATATATTTTCCTGCCTTTCCCAGTTGGCTTTGGAGCATGTGTAACTTTTTAATTGTGGCCCTGGGCTTGGAGACGGTGGGCGGGGGGGGGCGCTGAGAGACAGAGACAGAGATGTGGATCTTCCCGGTTCATCGCTCCCATTAGCTATTGGAGGCCAAGAAGCAAATCCACAAAATGGACACTTAACTAACAGAATCCCCTGCCACAAGGTGTAGCGATGGCCACTGGCTTTAAGAGCGGATTAATTCAGGGCAGGTCTATCAAAAGCTAATCTATTAGACACAACAACTAAATGGATCTTCCAGATTCTGAGGTCACTGGTAAGGCTCTGATTGGCAGTGTACAGGGTACTGTGGTGTCAGGAGGATGGAGGGAAGAGGGTTGTACTAAGCCAGTTGCTACCCTCAATGCTATTTCCAGGTGTGCGTGTGTGTGTGTGTGTATGTGTTTTGGGGTGGGGGGGTTTCTTGGGCAAGATACCCTCAGTTGGCTCCCCTCTCTGAGTGCATCCATCTCCTCACTACCACCGCTGTTGTGGCTGCCCATTTGTTTGCCTCTTCCTATGGGTCTAATCTGCACTACCTAATCTGCCTACATCTGTTCATATCTTATTTGTAGATATGTACTAGAACTAAGATGGAGAGAAATTAAATCAATCTACATTTTAATATGAACCTAACTAATTTGCAATTCCTGAGCCAGTACGCAAACTGAAATGCAGTTATCCCTCGATATTCACAATTCTCCAGATTTTATGCAATGTGTTTATTTTGCAGGTCTTGAGCATCACAACTGTCTTGGAATTGTGTGAATCAGTGCTTCAGATATAATAGCTGGGCTCCAGAAATGATACATTTTATTGTATTTCTTTCTTGAAATGATGATGGAATAATATCACTCCACTTACATTGTTTGAACTTCTTGTCTGTCTGCTATACTGTCCTACATGCCAATAAATAATTCAAGTTTTATGCATCTGTATTATGCTCTAGAGGTACAATACAACTCAATGAAAAGGGTCAATCAACTAACCAATCAATCTGAGATCAGTAGCCATGATTATTTCAAGGACTTCTTCTTGATTCTCTGCATACTTTTCACTCTACAGTCTTTTTGGTTTATCTCCATCTTCCAAAGGGGGCAACCAGCTAGATGTTGCAAAAAGGATAAGATAGGCTTGAACTAGCAGACCACCTTTCCCTGTATACACCCAGTCAACCTTTAAGATCTTCAGAGGAGGCCTACCTGGCCATTCCACAATGAGCAGAATGTCGCCATATATCATGGAAGCACACCTTTTCAGTAGTAACGCCCACCCTCTGGAACACCCTCCCCATTGTGGTTCAGGAGGCAGAAGGTGCCGTGAATTCTAAGCAACTTCTGAAAACAGTCTTGTTTATGCAAGCTTTCACTGGCCTGTAACTGATTATGACACTGCTCATTTTATTGTTTATTTATTTTGTCATCATAAGTTGTAACAGTTTATTGTTATATTGTAGTATGCATGCATTTTAACAGTGCTTTTAAAGTATTTTTCTATGTAAACTGTGTAGAGACTTCATTGTATTAAGTGGTATATAACTAAGTGGCAGGGATGGGGACTCGGACTCGAGGACTTGACTCGTGAGTCGGACTGAGTCCCCCCTCTGACTCGACTCGGACTCGAGTCCCAATATTTTTAATGGGACTCGGGACTCGACACCAAGGACTCTTCAACATTCCTGGGCTGTGCCAGAAGGAGTGGAGAGGAGTGTGATTGCCAGCGAAGAGCGCATGGAAGTGAGATGTGCCGCTGCTCTGCCACTATGGGCGGCTACCAGGAGTGCAGCCCCAACAGTGTGTCAAGATTTATTTTGATTGATGTGTTGCGTACTTGGGAGAGGCAGAAGAAGGACCTGAAATTACTCTGTGCGGCTGCTCTGAGTGTGTTTCTGGTTCCAGCAAGTTCATCACCAGTAGAGCGGGTGTTCAGTGAGGGTGGAATTGTGATGAGATCTCACCGTTCCAGAATGGGGGCCAAACATTTAGAAAAAATCATGTTATTTTGAGTTTGTCTGCCTGGTCTGTTCTTGCCAAAATCAGTTGCAGAGTTTTGAAATAAAAAGGCACACTTGTGCCTAGAATTTATTTAAACCACACATCTGAAGTAGCCTTATTTTGTTGGGGAACACCCCCATTGATTTTAATAGGGACTCGTGGAGTCAGCTTTGGGAGTGACTCGTGACTTGTGACTCGTGAGTCACCATTTTGGACCAAGGACTCGGACTCGGACTCGAGACTCGGGTCCAAAGACTCGTGACTCGACTTGTGACTCGAGACCAAGGACTCTTCAACATCCCTGCTAAGTGGTATATAAGTGGTATATAACTTTGGTATATAACCAAACTAACTAAGGGTCCTTTCTCACTTTACCTTTGTGACATGGGAATCACTGTGCTACAATGCTCCTTATCATGGTGCTACAGATAATGTTAGAAATACAAGGCTCCACTGGAGGCATCTTTGCTGTATTTCTTCTTCACAACAGTGCTGCCTTAGATTCTGAAATAAGTGATGTTAGCACTGAAAGGAACTGCAGAACAGATTCCTCCCACAAGGCTAAAAGCTTTTGATCTTATCTGAACGGAGAAAGGATCCATGCTGCAAAGTTCCTTTACTCCAAAGGTAATGTAAGAAAATGCCTTAGATCTTACAATGCCAGAATTGCTGAATTTCCTATACCATGAGAATGCTCCTTGTTTTCCACATGGTACTTCCATATGAAAGTCTGCAATGAAAGTACTAAATGAATTGGTTTAAATTTGGCTCCAGTTCTTCCTCACACGTGCATGTCTTGCCTCAAACTGCCTAGAGCAGGGGTAGGCACCATGGTGTCCACAGGCACCAATGTGCCCTAGACACCTTCCCTGGTGCCCACCGAGGCACGTTACTGTTCTTACTGGCAGTTGGGATTGCTTCAAAGCAAAGTGGGAGCTTCTAGCTGCTGCCCTCTTAATTTCCCATGAATGCCTCTGGGCATGTTCCTTCTCCTTTGTGACCAGCCATGCCACCCAGATCAGGCATTTTATGGTTGTGCCCAGGGCAGCTTTTCAACTTTCCAGATGCACCCACAGGCCCCAAACATTGCCTATCCCTGGCCTAGTGCATAGGTCAAATGGGACCAACACCGTTTGGAAACCTTTTAAAACGTTTTGTTTTGAAACAAAAGCACTCCTGGGGACCCTGCCTGGAATCCCCCCTTTTTCCCTGTGCAATGAAGAAGGCAAGTGCTTAAGCAATCTGGGAATTTTCTATATTAATATTTTTAGCCAGATTTTAAAACTACCTTATTGTCTTGCATATGTAATATAAACTCTGGGTTTTTTAAAGGTTTTTTATAATAAGCCAATTTTCTTTTTAATTACATCATGTTGTGCCTTGCCTTAAGCCCCTTTACCTACCCATGCCTAAATGTTTTGGTTTTACTTTACTACTCAGTACTGATAGGTATTTGAGAAGTTCTTTTTTAGAGAAGTTGGGCCACGCAGTTTGCCTGAAAACAAATCTAGGGATAGTAGTGAGAACTTCCCATTTCTGAGGGTTTGCGACCTTGTAATTTTTTGTAATCATATAACACTTTCATAGAAGTAATCCCATTGAAATCAATGGGGTTTACTTCTGGGTAGACATGCACAGGATTATATTCAGGGTACAAGCTGAGGAGACTGGCTTTGCACAGTTTCCATCTGAAACTGTATGAGCAGAATCCAATACTGCCCACACACACTAGCATGATTTACAGCTAGTGCAATGGGAATCTAGCAGTTCCTAAAGCAATTAGACATGAGTGGAAACACTCATTTCCATAACTGCACAGGTCAACAGAGTTTGCAGAAAGGAGTTCTGCTGACCTGTCCCATTCCAGAAATGAGTGTTTCCTCTTATCTCTGAAGTTCCTTTTGGAAGTGTCAGTTCCTGTTGTTGTAGTGGTGGGTCCTGTGAGTGCAAGAGAACCAGCAGAGATATTGGATACTGCCCTATATTTTCTGTTGATGAATCTTGTAGTGCTTCTATGTATCTTTGGCTATGGATTTATGTTACCCATCCTTATATGGACTGTATAATTACGCTGTAGGTCTAAATACAATTAATCATTGGAATCGCACAAGATTTGTGTCTGTAACCATCATTTGCTTATCCATTTGTCTCACTGAATACCACTTCCATACAGAGTTTTACAAACATACACTTCTGCTCTTCAGTCGGTTGTGGTTATGCAATTACCATAACTCCCAGGTGAAAGTGATTACATTGATGACTTCTATGATACTTCAAAAGCCTCCAATGGTAACTCCTCCCTAATTGATTGACTTAATTGAAGGTGATTGTTGCAGGTACGTCCACTGAACATGTGAAAAGGCAATTTATAACTCAATTACATTCTAAAATGTATCAATTAGAAAATGGATTTTGGCAGATGCACAGAGCAGTCATTTGGATTGAATTATTTGACAAGACAGATGATGTCAGAATGTATGAGGAAATATAGGGGGGGAAACCCGGAGACATCATGATAATGATAATCATCCACCACCACCAGGACAACACTGTGTTGAATATGGTATCTTCAATGCATTGGGTGTGTGTGCAAAATGACCCCCCCCACACACACACACACATGTTTTGCTAGAACAGGAAAGAAGATGGAGATAACGATTGATGAAGAAGGTCCTGACAGAAAGCAGGACATGAACAATGTTAAGTACTATGAATATATTATAAAAAATGGCATTCCCATGTTGAGTTCTACCTCTTTCTTCTATAACATGTAGGTGCACATACTCCATCTATTGATGTTATTATGCAGGGTATTTCCCTATCCCATTCCATGCCATTGGCTAGCACTGGCATGGTAGGGAAAAGTACAAGGTAAAAGGCAGTGAACCTGAGGTGGAGCTGCCATTTAACAGAGGCAGTTTCACATCCTATATATAATGTATTGTTCTATGTCCTCAGTGCAGACAAAATACCCATTCTCTATTTATACATCTATGAGATCTGAAAGGACATCATCCCCTTGGCAGGAAATCTTGATAGCCATTTTTTAAACATGTTGTTTACACCCTGCCAACTTTTCAACACCTGCATGGAAGAAGGAACACCAGAGAAGCAGCCACTTCTGACAATCATTCTAGTAATCCATGAAGGAGACAAATTTGGACAATAAAGATGCTTTAAAAAATCATCTTAAGAATCTGCTACTGCCAACTGTGATGAGAAAGAGAGAGACTACTAAGTGAACGTAAGTTTGAATTCAGTGAGATAGTTTCATTCCGCGTAAAAGTCAAGATACATTCATGACTTCACATACATTTTTAGAGTAGTAGAATCAAGCAGTTTTTCCTCATCCCTAAAAGCATTCCACTTAACTGTAACTTAAGTTCTGATATCTAATAGGTAGAAGCCACAGCTGGAATGTATGGGTATGGGCAGCAGTGGGCAACTAGAATGAGTTTACAAGTTCATCCAAAGGAAATATTATCTCTTTGTAAGAGATATATCTCTCTGATATATATGGATATAGGACTGATTTGAAGTTGAAGCAACATGTCATTGTCCAGGGAATTGCTATGAAATAGCATTGGAGACTGCATCTTGTCATGTTCATTTCATAAAATCCATATAAGTCATGACCTAAACTGATTTCTGGAACATAGTTTCCCATAATAATAATAATAATGCTTAGCCTTCATTTATAAGGAAATCTATTTGCTATTGCACTCAGTTTTTGCAGCCTGGAACCAATCAGGAGCATTATGACTTATTAATTTTAATGTAATTCCTTTCACTTTTGATAAATAATACAGCTGTCTCTTCTATTTTAATACATATGAAACAGAATCTAGAATTATTATAACAATGCTAGTAAACCCGTTCTCTTTAGAAGACATTTTAAAAATGTATCTTCCTCTCTCTTTTTACCCTAGATAATTTCCATTTGAATTACTCCAAAATACAAAAATAATAGTTCTCTACTACTGATTATTTCATTCCCTTGGTCATATACTTGTAATCTTGTAAAATTATATTTAAATTCCAAACTGCAGCATTATTACACCACAGTTCCATTCTGTAATGCCAATAACTAAGCAGGTCCTTATCTGAGACCCATTAAGCAACTTTGTTGTTTTTGAATTCATTGATTTTAATGCTTTCCATTTTATGTCTCCCTTTGATCTGATTTTTTTTTTTTTTTTGCATTTCCTCTTGATTATCAGAGGAAATGGAACAAGGCAAGGCATTGTTCCATTTCCTCTGATAATCAAGAACAATCTGTAAAGAAATATAATGGATTCATTGACACACATTTTGCACTAAAATAAAAGGCTGCATTGGTCCTATCTATGCTGCCTGCTGTTTTATTTTTCATATTATCTTCACAGTCCTAGGAACTAAATTTAACCATTGCCCCTTCATTTCATTTCTCTTAGTATTAAATGTACAACATTTTAAAAAGGCAATCTCTCTAAGCGCTGGGCCTGAAGACATTAACAAAAAGAACTCGGTGGGATGCACTTTACATGGGGCTGCCTCTGGAGATGGTTCGGAAGCACTAACTGGTACAAAACATGGCCATGTGGATGCTGGTGGGGGCCAGGTAGTCAGAAAACCTAATTCCAATTTTGCATCAACTGTTTTGGCTGCCAATAAGCTTCCGGTCCCAATTCATGCTGGTCTTAATCTTTGGGAGCAGGCTATGAAGTACAACTTTCAACATATACTCCTGCCAATTCTCTAAGATCTATGTCAGTGGTCCTTAATGCCATTAAGATCTGTTAGATTGGCATGCACAAGAGATAGGGCCTTCTCTGCACTGTGGCACTATCTTTCTATTGATATGTGCCTAGCCCCATCTGTGCAGGAGTTTAGGAGAGTAGTCAAGACCTTTCTGTTTAAAGCTGCTTCAACTGAATTTGTAATTGGCTTGTGTGTGTGGTCAAAGCAGCTTTGCAAAGTATTGTGTATGCTTACAACTATGGCTGTTATGTCTTGTATTTGACTGTGCTCTTGTTCTTATGCTGCTTTGTGAGGGAGTGCCCCCGAAAAGCAGTTAAAAAATACTTTAACTGAAGAAATAAAACTCATGTGACTTTTATGGTTAGCCTCTATATCTGCCTCCATTCTGAGGGCACAAAGCACACACACAGAGAGAGCTTTGCATGCCAATTATATGACTGGATTCAAAGAAACTTGAGTAGAAGGAAAATAGCCACTAGCACAGATCTGCAAATGCTTAAAAGTTCACGCCATGCTATAATAGGTAGGTTCTATAGCAGTGCTCATTCTTTGGCTCTTTTTTATTGCTTGCATTTTAAACTTTTTTTAAAAAAATATTCCATGGGAGCTTGCACAAGCTGTGGCGCAAACTGTGGCACAAGCAAAACTTCTCTGAATTTATAAGAAATTCCCATTTCTCATTTCATACAATGTTCTACTATGAGATGTAAAACAGAACTTCCACAAGAAGAAGGGCATCCTTGGATCTGACCAACATGCACTAGGGTCCCTTGGAGATTTGCATCAGCTATGAATATCCAGTTTTTGCTATACTGCCATTACCTCCTCCTCCTCCTCCTCCTCCTCCTCCTCCTCATCATCATCATCATCATTAAATTACATAACGAAATACCCCAAATATTCATCTGTGGCCTGAGAGAGAAATTGTTGCTTTACTATACTCTTGTTTGAAGCACAGCAATACCACATGAGCTTTTGGTATCTGCTTTGAAGCATCTCAGCTGCTGAATGTCCTAGAAAATATTGACTACAAACAAGCTCTATATGTCAGTAGCCTCAGATTTGTATGACACCTAAAAATATTTTCTTGATCTCAGTAGAAGAATGTAGGAAATGGAGAGGAGCAAACCATCAAAACTAAAGCAATATTTTGACCATGGCAGGTAAGGTAGAGCTTTAGAACTTTGTCTAGTCTATTTTTTCTAGAAAAAAAAAGCTGTGTATAGGATTGCACCTACTTTTCTGTGACCCCAATGGGCTTTCAGTTACTAGGATGTCATGTATGAAGATCTCTATGTCATCTTAAATGCTGATGATGGTGTCAGGATTCCACTGCAATCCCTTGAGCTCCATTACTGGCTAAATGGCCCAAAGCATCAGCTAATACGCAGGCAGTGCATATTCCATGATCACATCACAGAACCTGGTACTGGAATGCAGCATGCACCACCCAAGAACGACTACCATTATCATCATCATCATCATCATCATCATCATCATCACCACCACCATCATCACGTTTCTAGCTTGTACATGGGAGAAGATAAGCTTGAACGTGTGTGGGTGGGGTCTTGTAAAATATCTGAGTCCAATGGAAGGTATGGAGCTTCAGGGCAGGATGATGTGGAGCTTCATTGTTCTGTGCTCTTTGATATGAGAAATTGAACACAAGCAGATTTTTAAAAACAAAAGCAAATTATATGCTAATTTGGGATATATTGGCTTAAGAATGTGTTTGGTAATTTATTTATTTACTTATTTACTTCATTCCCCAGTATATACACCCACACATATATAAAATAACTAATATAAATCAATAGAATGTACTAAGTATACTTAATATATTCATTGCATGACCTTAATAGCAGGATGGAATCATCAGCATCACAGTTCTTCTTAATCATGTCAGACAGGTTTAGTTGCTGAAGGATGCTGAAATGCAAGGCAAATGACACAAAGGTATAAGCCCCCTTCAGAGATCATTTCGACTTGTGGGTATTATTGTGTATGCCCAACTCTGATGTGTTTCTTATAAAGTTTAAAAGAGCACCTGCACATACAACTGTATTTGTGAAGATCTCTCTCCACTTGAATGTGAACCCTGATGTTTCAGATTTCCCAATCACATGAAGAGAGACTCCATGTATACAGTTGTACATGCAGGGATTCCGGAGGTTGGACACGTGTAATCCTAGTCACTCCTATCAATAGGTTCATGTAATATCTGAAAGGGCTATGGAGGAAGTGAATGAGTTTGCAGCTGTAGCCTAAAGCCACAGGAGGCCCTGCTGCTTGTACCACACAACCTGCAGAATGCCATCTTGGAGCAATCCAGAAAGGGGCCTTCCCCATGGTGGTGGCCACCTGATGGAATGATCTCCCACCTAGTATTTCAGAGGCACAAATGGTAGCATGCTTTAGGCACCAATTAAAGACCCATCTCTTCATCCAGGGCTTCCCTGAGTGAATGTGCTTCCCACTTTGTTAATTATGGTGTTGTATTTCTTTTAGGGATGTGTGAGGAGTTCATTTGGGGGGTGGACATCCAGCAAACTGGCTGGGCTCGACCCCCCAAACTCCGTCCCGCTTACCTCCTTCCCCAGCTCACATTCTCCTGAGTCAAGCTGGGGAAGCGACTTCCGGGTTCCCGGCACGCCACTTTGACGTAGAAAATTGCGTAAGATATGCCAAAAGCAGCCACAATTTGTGTTACTTGCGCAAATTGTGGCCGCTTTTAACGTATCTTATGGCATTTTCTACGTTAAAAGTGGCCCGCTGGGAACCTGGAAGTCCACCAAGCGGGTCAGTGTATGTTCGCTTTCAGCTGGGCTTGGCGGACGCAGCGGTGGCATCCGCTGTGCCGGTGGTGGGTTGGGTCACCGTGGGATTGCCCACCACTAATTTGTTTGAATGTTTTATCAATGTTTTATATAAATGTTTTAGCAATTATTATATAATTTAATTGTATTTTAATGTATGTTACAATGTATTCTAATTTACATTCTCTTGTAAACTGCATATATATATATATATATATATATATAGAGAGAGAGAGAGAGAGAGAATGAGTATGGTAAGCAGAACATAAATATATTAATAAATAAATAAATAAATAAATACTATTATGTATCTAGGGTTTATTGTTGGGTACCAGCTATAAGGATCCACCAATAGTGGGCCATTCCAAAGCTACTGTGCTTACACAGGTGCTGAATTGTAGCTTATATGGACAATTGTAAACACCCCCCCCCCAGTAGGGCTGTTGTGTAAACAAACTGCAGGTTGGTCCTTCAGTCATCTCAGCAAGCTATGGAACATTCTTTAAAAATACAAGAGTAATAAACTCTCTCTGAAATATCTGTAGCAGAAACAGTGATTCTATCTGAGCATCTTGCCAAGGAATGTGTAAATAACAAAAACAGGTCTGCTTCCAACTGTACCTGAACGGCTGTCTCTGATACTGTGTCACTACAGCAGGTTTCCTTATGGATCAAAAACCTGAAAGACAGCTAAGCAGCTGTGCTAGGGAGGACTCAGACCACATGTGTAAGGATAGGGCAGGGAGGAGAGGAAGAGAAATATCCTCCTTCTCAAATCTCTGTCTCCAACTCTTGACAGTCTCACGGGAGTCTCACATTTCAGCCTTATCCCCCCCACCATTTTGACAGCTTGCCAGTACTGTCACTACCAAGTAATAACATGGCTAAGAAAGAACTAAAGCTGGATTCTGTTTTTGGAAAATGCCTTGACTCAGAAATAAAAAGGGGCAAAACAATCAAGACTCTCAGTTTGTAAAGAAAGCTGCAGTCGATATAAGTGATCAGAAATTTAAGTTAAGTTCATAACTTTAGGTTCTCTCTCTCTCCCTTAGGTCTCCCTTTAAAGACTGAATTAAAACATGTCCCATAAATATAGCCACTCTAAATGAAACCCAGTATGGATGGTATACATTATGTCCAAATACACTGAAATTCTCAAGTTGTTAAAGAAGTCTGGTTAAGGCCTAAGGAGCCATTTGGATGGCATCCTCCATTTTAAACTGAGCCTATTACGCACCACCATATGCTGCCATTTTCAACATGATTATTATTCCCTGGAAAGCCTGTGAACCCTTCTGTAAGTCTTCTGCAGTACCTGCCACTTGTGGCCGACATCTGTTGCTTCTTTCTGCATGAACATCTCAAATAATTTCCCCCTGTCATCTCTGTGCCCAAATTAGCACTTGTCCATAACACATGAGAGACAGGTGAGATCAAATATCCTTCCTGATTCCAGCTATGGTACCAGCATCTGTTGTGCCACAAGAAGAAAAGCAAAGACAGGCATTCTCTCACATAAAACAAATAAACAAACAAACAAATCATTCATTTATTTCGATACAATTCTAAAACATTTTAACCAACTCAAAACTGCATGGTACCGTATATAATGATGATGACACACAGCACTGTATTGGGGTGGGTTCATACTTCCAAATTTAATATGCTGACAATCTGTGCCAGAAAATACAGAAAACTTCACCTCAGTGCCGCTTAGACCCAAAGCACATGTTACTTTAAAGATGTAGTCAGAAGCTATGGTTTGTTGTTGTTGTTGTTGTTTGGTTTCTTTTTAACTCTAGAGTAAGTGCAAGGATCCTAATCTGGCTTTAACCCACCCATCCACTGTGGTATGAATCCAGATTGGGTCCCCCATGCCTGCAATTTATATTGCCAGTGATCCAGTAGCACAAGTAGGTCACTATTTGGAAATATATTTAGGCATGGGGGGGCAGATCTGGATTGTGACTGCAGTGCGTGTGTGCGTGTGTGTGTTTGTGTGTGTGTAAGAGTTAAAACCCCCCTACCCCTCATGCTAGGGTCACAACCCACATCAAGACCATGTGCTTACTCTAGAGTAAAAAAAGATCAAAAGATGTAGCCAGCATTACTTTACCTTAAAGACATGTGTGCTTTGGCCCTTAGAACATAGGAAGAGCTGTGCAGATCAGACCAGAATTCTGTTGCAAACAGTGGCCAGACAAATGCTTCTCTTTTGTTTGTGCCTGGCATTAGATGTATTCTGTCTCCAAATGTGTTTTTCTATTTAGATATGGATATACAGGCAGTCCCCGAGTTAAGAACATCTGACTTACAGACAATCCATATTTAAGGACTTCTGGGTTCCCCAGTGCTATGTCGTTTACGTAGAGTACATAGCGTAGTATAATGCAGTAATACCTTGGATTGCAAGTAACTTGGTCTGAGAGCGTTTTGCAAGACAAGCAAATTTTTTTGAAAAAATTTGACTTGATAAACAAGCGACATCTTGCAATACAAGTAGTGTAGGGATGTAACCGCTTGCCTCGAGCGGGCGTAGCGGGCCGAAATCGGCCCCGCTCATGCCCGCCAGAGACTCGCTTTGATATAAGAGTGTTTTGTGTTTACAAGCATGGTTCCGGAATGAATTTTGCTTGCAATCCAAGATATTACTGTACACAATTTGCATAAATGCCGATTTTAACATATAGAACACTATGCTGTTCTGACTTACATACAAATTCAACTTAAAGACATTCTTAAGAACGGAACTCGTTTGTAACCTGGCGACTGCCTGTACTTAACAATGTATGCAAAGTTCTTTTGAGCCAGAGTTGGAAACACACTTTTGGGCATTCTGAAAAGCTTGTCACAAGTGGGAGGAAGCTTTTAAAGTCCCCCAAATTATTTCCAGATCTGGTTAAAATCCAGGGGTGTAGTGGTGAATTTTGAAGTGCGGGCAGTCATTGTGACAGTCCCTGTAGGAACACCCAAGAAGAGTCCACAAATTCTTGCAGCCATATCAACAAACCAGTTCCAGTAATTATCATCTCTACCAGGAGCAGGTCTTTAATAAACTGCCCATTCAAGACAGATATTTTGCATTACAACAGGAAACAATATATTGTTGCTGGGAAACTTCGTTCCCCACCCCACCCCCACCCCCCAGCTACCACTACCACTAAGCTCAGAAAGAACAGGGGAGACTGGGGTGTGTGCAGCCAGTGGAGGCTGGTGGTTCCAGTCAGTGGGGCGGTGCATCCATGCTGGACTTCAGTCTGAACTTTAAAGGAGTTATCCGTGGTGCTGAACCTGATCTCCAAATAGGTTCAGCACCATGGAGAGCTCCTTAAAAGTTCAGACTACAGCCCAGAGTGGATACACTGCCCCACTGACCTTGACGCCACCAGCGTCCACCGAGTATAGCAGATGATGCCACCCTCTCTCCTCATATAAGAAAAATGCCAGCCCTGCATCCCTCTGAGCCCTAGCTTCAATACAACACTGTTAAAATCTGAATTCTTGCCTGCTCCTGCCCGTGCCTGTCAGATCTCATGGTCTCCTAAAGCCTTTCCAGCCAGTACCCCACACCCGAAATACATCCTCCCCTTCCTTCCAAGCAGTGGAGGCAGTGGGAGCAGCAGTGACGGTGCATGAGATGATCAAAAGGAACTTTGTTTCCTCTCCTTCCAACTTCTCCATGATTATTCTGACATGATGGATAGCAGCATGCCAGGGTGTAAAATCCTGGGAGATGATCTCCCAGTCTTTGTGCCCTGAAATTCTATTACCCGGAGCATCAGGATGACGGAGAAGGAGACAAGAGCAGGAGGCACCTTCCTCTGATCGCTCTCCTCACACACTGTGACTTTTGCTTCTCCCATTGCTGTTGCTTGAAAGGGAAGGGTGAGTATCTATCTTGGCAGGGGGGAGCAAGTACTGTAACTAGATTATGACATTACTGACAAATCAATGGAAAGTGACAGTGAAAAGATACCTGAAGCAGGTTTAGAATCAGTTCTCAGGCAAACACTTTCATGCATGCTTAACTTTACCACCAGGAATTAATAGGATGGTTCAACAACAAACTGCTTTTGGTAGGAGATGTAAATGTTTCTGTTGGGGGGGGGGATGTGATGTATTAATTCTCTAATAGAATCCAGAGAATGCAGCAATTCTGTCATCCTAAAGTTACTGTTTCTCACATGCCTCTGATTTAGCAGAAAACATGAACACTCATTGTGGTTTCAGTCCATACATAAATCTGCTGTGGAGCAGTGTCATGGCTTTCAGTTAGAAGGACTCTGGAATAAGAGCCAGACAATCCGGCTCTTACGACACGGGACCCACGCAAAGTGACCATGGTCGGTAGAGGGGTAAGCCCCTACCGTGCATGGTCACCGTGCCGTCCGAACTGCGGTGCGGGGACTACAGGGTTTGCCCACGCGCGCGGAGCGCCGGTCATGTGCGGCACCCCGCCGGACCCTGTGGACGGCCCCGTGGTTCCTCCCCCGCCAGCAGCCTGGGTCGTGTGAACCGGCCCCCAGTGTGGCATAGTGGTGAGAGTGTTGGACTGGGACTCAGGAAATCCGAGTTCTAGACCCAACTTAGCCATGAAGCTCACTGGGTGACTTTGGGCCAGTCACTGACTCTCAGCCTAACCTACTTCATAGGGTTGTTGTGAGGATAAAATGGAGAGGATAAGGAAGATTATATAAGCTGCCTTGGGTTCCTCACTGGAAAAAAGGTGAATATATATCTGGCTTGAGGATTATAACATAAGTTAACAAGCACAAATATATTTCTTCTTGAAAACATGAATGTGGCCTAGGACAAAACATAGGTGTAAATGGAAAGTAGTGGATGGGGAGCTTTAGTTCACTCGGAATTAAATAATTAATGACTTGTAACTAACACACATGACCTGGGTATTATAGGTTTTGTAGTTATGAGGCTGTATAAGTAATCATTATCGTAAATGCATGTTTTGCTTGTGAAAATGAAGATGGTTTCTTATGAAAGGGACAGCATCTAGGGGGCCAGAGGATCATTCAGATTCCTAGCTATGAGATCAGAAAAGCACTCTGAACTTGGAGCTGGGTATCCACGCTTGGAGAGCCTCCTCCCCCCCCCCCCCGCAGCCAGCACAGAAAGAACTGGGCTGGCTGCATCTCTGAGGTCATAAGAGAGACCTTGGATAAGGGGTTTAGGATGCGAGGATGAGGGGAGGGGTGGGAAGGGTGGAAACCAGCACCACCAAGGTACGACATAGCCTGGTGGTGCTTCAGCTTCCTTCCCCGCCCCTCTCTGAAGTGCTGCAGTTAGACAGCTGAAATTGGCCTTCTAGCTGCTTTGCAGGGTGGGAGGAGCACAGAGCATGCCTGTCATCCTCCAAGTAGGGATGTGTGAGGATTTCGTTCAGGGTGTGGAAATCCAGTGAATTGGCTGGGCTCGACCCCCAAACTCCATCCTGCTTACCTTCTTCCCCAGCTTGACTTGCGTTCTCCCGAGTTGAGCCGGGGAAGTGATTTCTGGGTTTCTGGTGGGCCACTTTTTTTAAAAATTATTTTATTTATTTTTCAAAACAAATTATAACAATATATATATATATATAACAAAATACAAGATTATCACACAAATATAACATAATCAACATACAATAAATCATGAAGTGCACACCCCCCCACCCTCCAAGGGACCAATTAATATACTTCTATCCTCTTGTGGATATCCTCTGGTGGGCCACTTTTTACATAGAAAATGCCATAAGATAAGCCAAAAGTGGCCTGGCCACAATTTGCACATTTGGCATATCTTATGGCATTTTCTATGTAAAAAGCGGCCCGCCAGGAACCCAGAGGTCTGACAAGCAGCATGGCAAGTGTCCACTTTCAACCCGACTTGGTGGGCGCAGCAGCAGCATCCAACAAGCCAGAGGCGGTTCGGGTCCTGGAGGATCGCCCACCCCTACCTTCAAGTTCAGAGGGTTACAGGCAGCCTCATTTCATTGGATTGCACCCAAAGTATCACAAGAACACAGATGGTTTAACATGAAATGGTTATAGGACACCAGTGCTGATACTGTGAGAATATGTCATGTCTGTTCATGGTAAGTGTGACTCATAAAGTGTGACAGATTTTGGAATTGCAGCCAGAATGTTAAGATCAAGTTTCAGAAGTGATAGAACCAAGATACACAACCCAAATTACATTTCCCCCTTAATTTCACAACTGAGTTTACATCCTACTTGTGTCTGACATTTGTTCCATTTTATCATCATTCTCCTACGTGAACATTTGAAATGTATGTAGAAACTGGTAGCAATGCAATATGTCACAAATTCTGTACTTATGTTAAGCAGACCTCAGCATTCACATGACACAAAACTGGTTCTGCAGCAATATAGTATAGAACACCCAGATGTGATTTGTGAATACAGTAAACACAAGTCAAAGAAGTGACTGGGCCAGTTTCCATGATCACCACAGCCCACCATGGCTTATTTAAGCCACAGTGGGTTACAGTCCATGCAGGTGGCCATTTTGAATATACAACCCCCAGTGGAGGGTTGCCATGGTTTGTTGTGTCATCCAAACTCGGGTGGCAGGGATTGTTTGAGGGTTAAACCATGGATTATTTGAAGGTTGTTTAACCCTTAAACAACCCCTGTCCACCAGGGTTCAGATGACATGACAAGCTGCAGCTGGGGCTTGAATAGGCAACCTGGCACCCGCAGGCACCATTGCTCATCATGGCTTAAATAAACCATGGTGGGCTGTGGTGATCATGTGAAGCAGGTCATTGTGTCTTAGTTACAAGTCAAGTAAGTTGACCAAACTTTAAAAATCCAGCTAAACTCCCTCACAGGTTGACACTTACATATGTGACCCACTTTACACTAACACTCCTGGGATCATCTTCGAAGTCTGCGCATCTAGCAAGGTATATGTGAAACATCTGTTTTGAACTTCATTTCCCCATCCCCAAGCAATGGATTTGAATAGTAAGTTTGTTTGCCTAGCTGGATTCATTGACATTGTAATTCCTTTAATATTGTGTCTTGCTGGAGCAATTAAATTGCCCAAATGAGTGGGGCCAAGGGAAAGGGGCATGACCTTCCGGGAAACTCCAGAGGGCTGGATTGGGACCCCAGCTGGACTAGATTTGGTCCCCAGGCCTGATATTCCCACTCCTGAACTAGGTAGTAAGAAACTTGCATTGTTATACTTTTGCACTTTTTTCCCTTTTAAAATATCACATGCATGCAGATTTGCTTAAATAAATACACTTGTAAATTTGGATTATAATAGTAATAGACCTGGGCTCTCTTTGCCATGCTGCTTATTGGCTAATGCTACTCAGTATTTGAACGATCCCGAAATATGGGAGTTCTTCTGTATTGCCCAATACTGTGGCCCGGGAAATGCTAGATGATGGCAGCTGGTTAAAAGTTGTATAAGTTATGGATGATCTTCTACCTGACTTTGACCTGGAACCTTCAAAGACACATGCCTTCCATCACCTTCTCTCCGTGTTCCATTATGCATTCATAAAGTATAAGGAATTTAACATTCATGGAGGGTTTTGAGAGCCGATCTCTCTTTTCCGCAAGAAATCTTTCATCCCCGATTAATGCAAATTGTCATGGAAAAACAACCCACAGATATGATAATTCTCAGACTTGTGATAAGAGTGCTTACAGTGTGTCACTGAACATGGCACTGTGATCACCAGTTCTAATAGGTTAACATTAACAAAATAGTCGAGTGAAGGATCACAGCTTGCTTTCTACTATCTAGCAATGTTTGCATAAGGATTTTCCTATCCTGTAATGTGTTTATACAATTTTAGCAATAATTGAGTGGTTGTGGGGGAAGAAAATTAGGAGAATTCTACTAATGGGATATTTTTTTCTTATTAAAAATAACTTTTTATTCTAACAACTCCAAGTATATATATATATATATATATATATGTGCAGAAACAAAAAGCTGAATTTCAATTCAAGGGAATAAAAGGGAATAGTCCACTCTTTTGCTGACATCTCAACTAGAACTGTATTAGTACATATAATGCTTATCTGTCACTGCACTGCAATTAATTCTGAGCCATCAGTCATCCTGTCTTCTTTCCAGAGAAGTGAAAGCAGCAACAATACCCAGAGAAGTAGTGAGGCCCAGCTACTCTAATATTGCTTCCATAATTGACATCTTAAGTATCATTCTAGATAAGTGGATCCATGTGGCAGGCATTGAGGCTGTGCAGAATTACTATGTTGACAATGGGGTTATTGTGCAATGGAAACCTGCAATGGAAACGAGGCTTCTATAAACATCCCTTGCTTTGCAAATGTTTTTAATCTCAGTTTGTGATAACCTTGGGAATATATATATATATATATATATATATATATGTAAGCATTTCAAAGGTGAAGCCTCTCTTCTCCTGTGTCATAGATCTGCTAAATGTAATTGTACATCTAAAACATTTTCAAGGAGAATGTAATATGCCCCAGCATACATTTATTAAAAATGTATCTCACAATTTCAGTCCTATTTCCTACTAATTGGCTTAACTAAGAAGAAGAAGAAGAAGAAGAAGAAGAAGAAGAAGAAGAAAGGAAAGGCATAAATTCTCACTATGAATGCAGCAGTGTGAAGTTACAGTGATTTTGATTCCTGATCTGGAGTTAGTCCATGCATCCTCAGGTAAATGTGATGAAATTTTGCCTGTTTTCCCCACTTCTCCACTAAAAAGAAACATTATGTTTATGGATCACTGCACTAAGAGGATAAAGAATGTTTTTGCAATCGTGTTCTAGAAGCTCTCAAGAATCAAGGTTAAGCAAACCATCTTTAGAAGGATGTATCAGGCTTAGGGATGGATAAATCAGTCTATTTCCATACAGCGTACCTTTCACATGTACTTATTTATTAGTCTGTTCCATCCCATTTCTGTGTTACTCTGCAAAATACTACTGGTGCTGCTACTACTACCACCACCACCACTACCACTACCACTACTACTATAAATAAAGTACCGTAATTAATCCACATGAGCATTCACATTTAAATACTTCTTATTTAAATGCTAATTTCTGTCTCTGATCCACTGGCAAAAAGTGCCTGTGGGCTTTGACCAGGATGGAAAACACTCCTAAGAACAGCTGGACTTTATATTACCCAAAATTGAGGATGCAACATTGTAACCAAGGGCAGCGGAGCCTTCCTGAAACCATCACATGACCAGCTGACGTACAGTCTCTTCTTCCCATGCTACAACTGGGACTAAGTAATCTGAACTTGTAGACAATGTGACTTCACCATCTAGTCACCTTTCCCCCCTCCCCATTCTCCTCCCACCTGCCTTTTATAATATATTTCATGAAGAAGAGATCTGGGGATCTTGAAAATGTGCACAATATTTTTGGTGATCTTTAGCATGACCTAATAAAGGTATTACAGCAATATGGATTTTGAAATTATTTAAATATGTATTTTTTGATGTATTTTCTCTTGTACTACACATTCTGAAATGTATTTCATCTTAAAATAGGAACTCCTAAATGTATTTTAACTCAAAATATGCATTTTTAAACACACCAGGAGTTGTTTTTAACCAAAAACTGTGCCAAATATTCACACAAGTGCAAAATCTGATAGGTACATAGGAAGCTGCCTTATACTGACTCAGACCCTTGGCCCATATAGCCCAGTACTGTCAACATTGATTGGCAGTGGCTGCCTGGGGTTTCAGGCAGGAATGTTTCCAACCCTTCCTGGAGATGGCAGGGATTGAACCTGGGACTTTCTGCATTCAAAGTGTGTGCTCTACCACCGAGCCACAGCCTTTCCTTCATCCTTGAAAAAGCTGTGTTCCAATTAGCACATTAGTGTGAATATGTGTACACACTACACATGTGTAGTAAGCCAGCCTTGCTGTGTTTGGGGGCCCTTCTGCTCATTCTGCTAAGTAGAGCCCTGGATATATGCCCCAAAGTCCTGTCCCAAAGTCCTGCCTTGATGGCACCACATGTCTCAGAAATTGAGAAGCTGAGAATTACGTTCAGTCCATGAAAGAAACAAACTAATATTTTACCCTAAGCTTTCTATGCCCTGGCATTGAGATGAAAAGATATGATTCAGACTACAACTGCAGAATCAACTACAGCTGCTTGCTCATGCAAAACAAGGTCTATTTTCTACCCAGCTCTTTGCCCTTTGGGCTAATGTTCCTGCTCATGTTGCTTTTTTCATGTTGCTTGATTTGATGGTGAGGAGACTGGTAATAATATTGCTACCGAGTGCTCCCTGGTGCCTTTCCTGAGCCTCCATTGAATACTGCTACAAAGAAGCTACAGACAGTCTGTTTGGCAAGAAACACTAGAGGTGGAATGCAATAAACTCCATGCAGAAAAGGTTTGCAAATAGCCTAAGTAACTGCATGCATGCATGCACCTTTGTATGTTTGTTTATGTATTTACAGCATTTTTACCCTGCTCTTCAGCCAAAAAAAGGCTCCCAGAGTGGCATACAAAGATTAGTACTAGACAGTCCCTGCCCTCAGGCTTACATTCTAAAAGACATGACAAAAATGGGAAAGGGATTCAGAGGGAGGAAGAAGAAAGCAAAACTCTGGCACCAGTTCTTAGTTGCAAAGTTCTTATAGTTTTCATAGATCATAGAGTTGGAAGGAGCCTACAAGTAGGCTTGTATAACTGAGCCTTGCTGGGCAGAACGAGGCCGAAATTGGCCCTGCTCACGCCCGGCGAGGCCTTACCTTGTTCTTTGGGGCGGCTCGCCCTCTCCGCGGCGAGCCGCCCGCGCGGCCCGTTCCGTCCCATCCCGTCACTTCCGGGACCGGAAATGACACGACGGAACCCTGCGCAGGCGCGCTGGACACCTGTGGCGTGTTCTGCGCCTGCGCAGGGTCCCGTCGTGTCATTCTGGTCTCGGAAGTGACGGACGGGGCTGGAGAAGCCCGATCAAGCGGCGCGGAGAACCTCTCCGTGCCGCTCAGAAAATCGGGTCGGCACCCCCATGGAAGGTCGGGTCGGGGGTGCGACCCTGCCTTGGAGCCATGCCTACCTACAAGGCTATCGAGTCCAGCCCCCTGCTCAATGCAGGAAACTAGAGGAGGGGTCTCCCATCCAAGTAATAACCGGGCCTGACCCTGCTTAGCTTTCCACACTCAGACATGCTTTTTTCTTTTTTTCTGGCAGGGAAGGGCAAAACAAGCTCCCTGCAGCTGTTCCTTCTTTGGCCAGTGTATGGGGCCAGGCTGGTCTCCCCCTTGCAGTGATGATAGACAAACGTATGGATTGTGAAGAGGAAAGCAAAGAGACTGCAGGAAATTCAGAGCCAGGATGACCCACTGCTTTAAAAGAGGAGTATGTCATGTCAAATAATTGTATGTGAAGCAGGAGCTTTAAGGTCATTGGGTTTCCTTGGTCAGCCACCTAAAAGTAGCAGAATGGCTGGCAAAAGAGCAAACACATCACATGAGCAGTCCTAGAAAGAAATTGAGGATGGACTTACTTTGGGACTACTGAGGTCAAAATTGTTGGATATATCTTAAAAATGGACCATAGTCATGATTAGTGATAAGCCTGATCCACCAATCTATCTAGCAGTGATGTTGGGGCTCCTGATTCATAATTGTCCTGCCCACCAGACCCTCAATCTGGTGGATTTTTCCAGGTAGCAGCCCTGCTGATAATTCACTTAATAGAAAGAGAAGATAAGGAAGCAGAAGCTGGTGGGAAATAGGAATTGGGTGGAACTTGTGACATTCTGTTGAATTATTAAACTGGATCTGCAAGGTGACTGTGCAGGAAGCTGATATTGAGAGCATGCAGGCAGCTAGTCTGCCACTTTCTGGGAGAGCTTAACCCTGGCCAAGAAAAAGGGCAGTGCCTGCCTCATGTTGAGGTGAAACGAGGGCTTTCCTATGTCACCCCTTCCCAGGGCCCCACAACTTTGGACAGGTGACCAAGATTAGCCACAAAGGTGACCTTTTTCAGGGCAATGGGTTTCACAGTCCAGGGCAGCAAGCCTTAAGAATCACCAGTCATCCTGAAGGTGCCTCAGGGTTTCCACCCAAACCTGTTTTCTACCTCCATTCCCACATATCCCTGCCACAGAAGAAGGACAAACCTTAGCTTAGTCCTTCTTCCCCCACCTGCTAAGGATGGACCTTCTGTAGATCCATCAGAAATATATAATTTCCTATTTCAGATAAATGAATCCCATCAGTCTTATGGAGTTCCACCCATGAATAAATAATCTCTTGGCAAGACAACAGTGTCCCAGCTTGAGGATGTAAAACCAACCAAACCTCCCTATTAACTGTGTTTCTGGACTTATTTAGGCCCCAGGGGTCACCCCTCCCACATACACATACACTGCCGTACCACACACTGTGGCAAAATAACTAATCAAAGGATCTGGATTCCTGGCCACCTGTGCCTAATCTTGTCAAAGTCTGACTTAGCTTATAAAATCAGGACTTTGCCCTTCAACAAACCCAAATCAATTCCCCTGAAATGCAGATCCCACACATGCTGGAAACCTGGGTGGGAGCTTTTCTATATGAGGCATTTGTTATGGGCATGTCATTCCTTACTTATGATTGGGGTGTGTGTGTTAGACAATGTCATGAGTTGACCCTCCAGTTTCATTTCTGTTTTTTTAAGAGCACATTCCCCTGGTTTTTTTAGAGTGGGAAAAATGAAGTATTATTTCTGAAAGTGAAAGAAAACATATTTTCCTACTGGTGTAATTGCTTTATTCTGCTATAACACAGCAGCACCTAGAGGTTATGTTGCAGAAAAACAAGAAAAGAAAAGCTCTTTGTGTAGAGCTTGGATCTCAATTCTGCAATGAAACCAAAAGTAGATACAGCAGATTAACGGCCTTGTGTAGAAAAGCTCTGCTATAGGGTGGGAGGAGGTGTTCCCACTGCATGACATGCCTGCCCAGCACTATATGGTGGTAAGTAGGGGTGTGTGATCTACCCAGCCCCTGACTAAGAGGGTGCTCGTCGAGCGCTGCCACCACACCTGCCAAGCCGGGCCGAAAGCGAGTGCCAGCTGAGGCACTCACTGGACTTCCGAGTTCCCAGTGGTATACTTTTGACATAGAAAATGGCATAAGATACGGTATCTGCATACTGCCAGGAACCTGGAAGTCATTTTCCCGGCTCGGCTTGTGAGAACGTGAGTCAAGCCGGAGAAGCAGGTAGGGCGAGTGGAGCTTGGGGGGTTGAGCCCGGCGAGTTTGCCAGACTTCCAACCCCCAGTCAAGCTCTGCACACATCTCTAGTGGTAAGCTGGTTGAATCCAAGCCTAGTTCCAAAACTTGCTCTCAATGCTCTGTGGCTGGCCCAGCCCCAGAACAACATACTGTGGCCACAAACAAGAACCATTGCATGTTCTTAAACCCTCTGACAATCTGTCAGAAAAACACACACCAACCAATTAATAAACAGAAAACAGCTGGCCTGCCAAAAGTATCAAACCTGCGATCACCCTGCCTCAATCCCTGTGAGGCCCTTCTAGTCACAGCCCAAAACTGGTGCTTAGTGAAAGGCAGGCCACCCTAGTGAAAGGAATGGAAACCCTGGCCTTGCCCCCTAGCTTGTAAAAATGTCTGCAAGGCACTCACTGGACATATGTCACCCAGCTGAAAAGCAGCCAAAATAACAAGATTACCCTTGTGTTTCTGGTCAGTCTTAGACTAGTAGAATTGGAAGGGTTCACTATCCCTCCCACATGAAGATCTTCAGGCTTGAGAGCCCTGTGTGAAAAATTGAATTTAGAACCCACTAAGAGTTCCCATCTTCTAAAAGCCTTCCAAGTCCAACATGCCGGAAGGGTGTCAGCATGGACTCACAGGGAGATGCACATAATTCCTACAATTTATTCTTCAATCTAATCAGCATCATGGGTGAAATAGGCTGGTGAGTGTCCTAAGGAAGAGGATGCCAGAACCAACCCTCAAATATTTTCTTCAGACTGAAATCAGAAGTGTTGTCTACAGTCCCTTTAACCTTGGCCTCCAATGTCAAGCCCAATAGCTTACCATTCAGGGTGTGAGTATGACCCTTTATGGTGCACTCCAAACCAAAGGCCCTCCAAATCAAAGGCTGGTGACTGGTCCCAGCTGAAGAACAGCAGCAGTGTCACTTGAGTCCAAAAGAATTATTACCAAGCAGTCTTTTGAAAACCCAAAAGTAAATATTAATAATCCCTTATGTACAAAATATCTCTTTAAGAAAGTACTTGTTTAATAGTCCATCTCTACTGTTGGTGTCCATCTCACACCTAAGCCTCTTATACCAGCTACTGGGAGGTTATATAGTCTTCTAACATAATTGGTGGTAGCAGGAAAGAGTCAGCTTGTGGAACTCTCATTTATAGTGGCAGAGAGTTCCTAAGGCCCAGAAATATAAGCAGTTGCTATAATTAAGAAACCCCGCAGTTAGGACTGCCCAGTGAAGGAGAAGTTTCCCCATAGAGTATGGCAGGAGTGGGGAGAGGAAATCCCCCATAGTTAGGTTAGGTACATCTGCTTGTCAAATTAGACGACAAGAAACGTTGACCAGCTTGGCTCACATCCCATGGCTCATAAAGGTATGGACAAATATTATGAACTGGGGACAGAGGAAGGGAAGATGAACAATGACAAAATCATTCCAAATGCATGAAAAGAACAATTTAAATATGTGGTGCTTGATTAATATGTATCACAATGTTACTTAATTAAATATTTTTGTCCCTCACTTAGGTTTATTTGTGAATGCATTTGAGATGCCTTTCTTTTGTCGGCTTTAATTGAAAAGTAAAAAATTAATTAACATTTCCCTTGAAAAAATAAACTTAATCCCCCATTCTTTGATTATTTTACATATCTCAAAAACATGAATCACTTTATTAGTCATTTTAATTGGTTTGCTCTACCACAAATGCCTCTTTAGACACCCATTCCTTTCAAATGTACTGATCTTTACCTTAATCTGCTTCAAGCTTATTTTGGTATCTTCCATAATGCACAATTTTAAGCTTTGTGTGTTTGTACCAACCCTTCAGCTAGTTTTGCTCTTCCTGACCCTTCTGGAAGTAGAGTTGTTTGCTACCTCCTGCCTCTATTCCTCTCTGTTTCTTCGAAGTGTGTGTGTGATTTGAGGCTAAGCCCTGTGGCCCTCTGCTCCTCTTGACTGCATGAACATTCTCTCTCTCTCTCTCTCTCTCTCTCTCTCTCTCTCCCTTCTCCCCCTCCCCCTCTCTCTGCAAATAATCTAAAAATGAAAACATTGTCATGATTAATATGAATAATTTCTATCAATATAGAAGTCTACAGAATACATTTTGTCCAGCAAATTCCAACACAGACAATCCTGCCTGGCCACCATCTTCCTATCCAATCAATGAACTATGGAGAATATTTCTCTCTGTGTCTGTCTCTCTCTCAGCACTTTCTTCCCCTTCTCATTTATCTCTTACTTCTGCTGATATCACAAAGTCAATTCAAAGTGAGAGCAGGATATATTTTCTTAATTCAGAACGGATGTCAAAGACAGAGGATTGTGGCTGGGATGCTATAAAGATTTTTCCTATCTTTTGAACCCCCCCTCCCCAAAATGACTAAATCAGGCTGCACTTTTCACTTTTCTTAGGGGGCAAAAAATGTTTGTGAAGGCACTGGCCATTTTGGCTCAGCCCTATTTTATTTATTGATTTATTGCACTGCCTTTCAGCCAAAAGAGCTCCATTACAGATGAGACTGACAAAAGACAGTGGCTTGCCTAAAGCCACCCAGTAGTTCATTCATGGCTGATCTAAGATTTGAAGCTCAGATTTCCAGTTCAAAGCTCATGCTCTTAGCTATAAGCACACGAGCCACAATTCACTATCCAGACAGATTTCTACGAGGACAGTCACTCATTAAACTGCGTTGGAACACACTGTGGGGTTCTTCTTTTGCCTTGCTCCTAGGATGTGGAGGTGGAGGTAGAAAGTATGATATAAATGGGATACTCCACAGGCCCTTTAGAACACTGGGGGAAGGTTACAGGAGGGTGGGGAAGAAAAGAGTTTTCCGCTTCCCTTCCACACCACTGAGTTATCTCTCCCCACCCTACTCATGAGCTCCAAACACCACTAGCTCCAAGCAAGCCAGAAGGCTCTTGTTCCAGGTTGGCTGGAGCACTGAATAGCAACATTCCTGTTAGAGGCTGGGAATACCCTGCAACATTTTACTGCAGTTCCCCACTTCTTATATCATCTTTCTTAAACTCATATTCAGTTCTTTGCTACTGTATCACTAATACTATTTTGCTGTCCATGTATGGTTTGTATTAGTGGTCCGTATTATTCATTAGCAGCTGGGTTATTATTTCTACCCCCATTATTATAGTTTTCTTCCTTCTATGCAGTGTTACTCTCTTTTCTGCAACCTTACTTTTTTGTTTTGACTTCAAGGACTATATTTATAGAAGTAATACAGTAATACCTTGGATTGCAAGTAACTTGGTTTGAGAGCGTTTTGCAAGACAAGCAAATTTTTAAATATTTATTTATTTATTTTTTACTTGATATACAAGCGATGTCTTGCAATACAAGTACTGTAGTATGGCTTAAATTAAAAATCTCTGTACAATTTTTTTGGGGGGGATTTCGTTTTGATATAAGAGTGTTTTGGATTACAAGCATGTTTCCGGAACGAATTATGCTCTCAATCCAAGGCATGACTGTACATAGAAGATGTCATATACAACTTACATGTATACTCCACTCAACCATGCAACCATGGTTTTATTTTAATTAAATATAGAACACATAACATTTGAAGAAAAAAAAGCTTCATTCAATTTTCCAGGTATGTGGCTTAAGCAACTGTAACTTTACCTAGTAACAGTTTAACAACTAATAATCAAAAATACACATATCATATATAACTCTCTTGGCATGCAATTCTTTTGGCTACAGCTAAATCCTTTAGGTTGGCCTGAATTAAAACTTCATGCCCAATGTAAATGGTTGACAGGCATGTAAGATACTTCATGGACACAGGAAGATGTAGAGTGGTAGTAGAAAGCAAAGATTAGTTATTAGGATGGAAATTATTTCCCTCATTCTATTCCTTTGAGATAGAATGTTCATTCTGTTGAGCAGAAGCTCCTGCTGACTGCAACCACCTGGGGCTGATTGCAGCTGATTGATTGCAGGAAGTGGGGCTGATTGCAGGGCGTGGCCTGGGAGCTCATTCTGTTCCTGACTCCCAGCTGAGCAGGAGCACAACAGGAGAGAGGCTCCAGCTGTTTTTGGGGCTGTGAAAAGGCAAGCAGGCTCCCAGAGAGCGAGCGAACAGAGCGAGCGAACAGGGAGAGCAAACAGGAGTTTGGCAGCGGAGTAGTACAACAACAAGTGCTGCAAGGGAAAGGCGTGGCCTGAGAGCTCATTCTGTTGAGCAGAAGCTCCTGCTGACTGCAACCACCTGGGGCTGATTGCAGCTGATTGATTGCAGGAAGTGGGGCTGATTGCAGGGCGTGGCCTGGGAGCTCATTCTGTTCCTGACTCCCAGCTGAGCAGGAGCACAACAGGAGAGAGGCTCCAGCTGTTTTTGGGACTGTTTTTGGGACTGTGAAAAGGCAAGCAGGCTCCCAGAGAGCGAGCGAACAGAGCGAGCGAACAGGGAGAGCAAACAGGAGTTTGGCAGCGGAGTAGTACAACAACAAGTGCTGCAAGGGAAAGGCGTGGCCTGAGAGCTCATTCTGTTGAGCAGAAGCTCCTGCTGACTGCAACCACCTGGGGCTGATTGCAGCTGATTGATTGCAGGAAGTGGGGCTGATTGCAGGGCGTGGCCTGGGAGCTCATTCTGTTCCTGACTCCCAGCTGAGCAGGAGCACAACAGGAGAGAGGCTCCAGCTGTTTTTGGGACTGTTTTTGGGACTGTGAAAAGGCAAGCAGGCTCCCAGAGAGCGAGCGAACAGAGCGAGCGAACAGGGAGAGCAAACAGGAGTTTGGCAGCGGAGTAGTACAACAACAAGTGCTGCAAGGGAAAGGCGTGGCCTGAGAGCTCATTCTGTTGAGCAGAAGCTCCTGCTGACTGCAACCACCTGGGGCTGATTGCAGCTGATTGATTGCAGGAAGTGGGGCTGATTGCAGGGCGTGGCCTGGGAGCTCATTCTGTTCCTGACTCCCAGCTGAGCAGGAGCACAACAGGAGAGAGGCTCCAGCTGTTTTTGGGGCTGTGAAAAGGCAAGCAGGCTCCCAGAGAGCGAGCGAACAGAGCGAGCGAACAGGGAGAGCAAACAGGAGTTTGGCAGCGGAGTAGTACAACAACAAGTGCTGCAAGGGAAAGGCGTGGCCTGAGAGCTCATTCTGTTGAGCAGAAGCTCCTGCTGACTGCAACCACCTGGGGCTGATTGCAGCTGATTGATTGCAGGAAGTGGGGCTGATTGCAGGGCGTGGCCTGGGAGCTCATTCTGTTCCTGACTCCCAGCTGAGCAGGAGCACAACAGGAGAGAGGCTCCAGCTGTTTTTGGGGCTGTGAAAAGGCAAGCAGGCTCCCAGAGAGCGAGCGAACAGAGCGAGCGAACAGGGAGAGCAAACAGGAGTTTGGCAGCGGAGTAGTACAACAACAAGTGCTGCAAGGGAAAGGCGTGGCCTGAGAGCTCATTCTGTTGAGCAGAAGCTCCTGCTGACTGCAACCACCTGGGGCTGATTGCAGCTGATTGATTGCAGGAAGTGGGGCTGATTGCAGGGCGTGGCCTGGGAGCTCATTCTGTTCCTGACTCCCAGCTGAGCAGGAGCACAACAGGAGAGAGGCTCCAGCTGTTCTCGGGGCTGTGATAAGCGGGCAGGCTCCCAGGGAGCGAGCGAACAGGGAGAGCAAACAGGAGTTTGGCAGCGGAGTTCGGCGGGGGGAGGTCAAGGGGGAGGTCCCTAAAAAAATAAAATAAAAAAAAAACCAAAAAAAAAAAACCATATATATATATATTCTAGGAAGACAGAAACAGAGCACTATGGAAGGAAAGGACTCAGCAGTGGTGGTGACCTGCAAGGGGTGTGCAATGTTTGTTTTCCTGCCGGAGATCAACATGGCCTACACGTGCAACAAGTGCAAGCTGGTCACGCTGTTGGAAGAAAAGGTCAGAGGACTGGAGCAGCAAGTGTCAACCCTCAGGAGCATAAGAGAAAGCGAGGAGTTCTTAGACAGAACGGTGGATCTACAGCACCAAAGCACAGTACAGGAGCCAGAAGGGCAACGGCAGGATGAGGCGGAGTCGGAGACTGCAGAGGCAAGGGAAAATAACGCAGGGGGAACTCCCTGGAAAAGGGTGACTGTTAGGAGCAGAAATACTACAAGACACTCTGCGCCTGTGGAAGCAGTGGAGCTATGGAACCGCTTCCATGTACTTGAGGACGAGAGCAGAGGACAGCCTGCAGAGGACGGATTACTGGGCACCCAACGTGACAGCAAGCAAGAGGCTGAGGGTCAGTCAAGTGGAGGCAATCAAACCAAGGCCTACAGCAAGAGGAAGAGAAGAGTACTCGTAGTGGGAGACTCCCTCCTGCGGGGGATCGAAGCCAAAGTATGTCGCGAAGACCCATGGACTCGCCAGGTGTGCTGTCTCCCTGGGGCACGGATTAAGGATGTGACAGAGCAGCTGCCGAGGCTCATGCAGCCCACCGACACATACCCCTTTCTTCTCTTCCACGTGGGTACAAATGATACTGCCAAGCGGAGTTACAAAGAAATCACGGCAGACTTTGAAGAGCTGGGAAGGGAACTCAAGAACTTCGGGGCCCAGATAGTTTTCTCATCCATCCTTCCAGTACTTGGAAGAGGCATAGAAAGGGAAAGAAAAATACTCCGAGTGAATGACTGGCTACGAAGGTGGAGCCGACGTGAGGGATTTGGATTCTGGGACCACGGGCTACACTTCCTGGAAGATGGACTGCTGGCAAAGGATGGGTTGCACCTCACAAGGACTGGGAAGAATGTGTTTGGCCACAGCATGAGGAACTTAATCAGGAGGGCTTTAAACTGAATCCAACAGGGGAGGGAGACATAAACTCGGGGGTACCAATGGAAGAAGGCCTCTTTGCCACAATGGAGAGAACAGCTCCAGCGGTGCCCATTGATAGTCTACCACAAAATGTAGGGGGAAAGTCGGACTGTAAAGCACATAGTCTTCAATGTCTCTATACTAATGCCCAGAGTATGGGCAACAAACAAGACGAACTTGAACTCTTGATACATGAGGGCAAGTACGACTTGATAGGGATAACTGAAACCTGGTGGGATGACTCCCATGACTGGAATACAGCAATTGAAGGGTATAACTTGTTCAAAAGGAACAGAAGCAACAGAAAGGGAGGTGGAGTTGCACTGTATGTTAAAAATACGTATCTCTGCACAGAGATACAGGAAGAGGAGCTTGGCAGCCCCATTGAGAGCATCTGGGTTAAAATAAAGGGGGCAAAGAATAAAGCGAACATGGCGGTTGGAGTCTACTACCGACCACCCAATCAAGGAGAAGACGAGGATGGAACTTTGAAAAACAAATTGCCAGTGTTTCAAGGAGGCACGATGTGGTAGTAATGGGAGACTTCAATTTCCCTGATATCTGTTGGGAGACTTATTCAGCCAAACATGGCCCCTCCAAGAAATTCCTGAGCTGTGCTGCTGATAACTTCCTCCTACAGAAAGTGGAGGAAGGAACTAGAGGATCGGCTAGCCTTGACCTGATTCTAACCAACAGAGACGAGTTAGTGGATAAAGTGGCAGTTTCGGGAACTCTGGCGGAAAGTGACCATGTTATACTTGAGTTCTTGATTCTAACAGAAGCAAAAGCTGAGTGTAGCCAAACACGTACCCTGGATTTTAGGAAAGCCAATTTTAACAAACTCAGAACAATGATTAGTAAGATCCCATGGCAAATGACTCTCACGAGAAAGGGAGCCCAGGAGGGGTGGGAGTTTTTAAAAAGGAAATTTTAAAGGCACAATTGCAAACAATTCCCACAAGGAAAAAAGGCAGAGGGCAACAGAAGAAGCCAATGTGGCTTCACAATAAACTCAAAGATGACCTGAAAACAAAAAGGACACGTATAGGAAGTGGAAGGAAGGACAGGCTACAGGGGAAGAGTACAGGCAGGTAGCACAGAACTGCAGGAATAGTGTCAGGAAGGCTAAAGCTGAGAATGAGCTAAGGTTAGCGAGGAATGCTAAAAGCAACAAAAAAGCTTTCTTCAGATACATGCACAGTAAAAGACAGAAGAAAGAACTGGTGGTTCAACTACGCGATGAGGATGGCAAATTGATAACAGAAGACAAAGAAAAGGCAGAAGTGTTCAATTCCTACTTTGGCTCGGTCTTCTCCCAAAAGAGGGTCTATGACCCCCCTGGCAAACCTGAAATGCAGACTGAAGGGGCAGAATTGCAGCTTGAGATTGATAGGCAAATGGTCAAGGAGCACCTGATTACTCTGAACGAGTTTAAATCTCCAGGGCCTGATGAGCTGCATCCTAGAGTAATAAAGGAACTGGCAGAAGAACTCTCAGAACCACTGTCTATTATCTTTGAGAAATCATGGAGGACAGGTGAAGTGCCAGACGACTGGAGGAGGGCAAATGTTGTTCCCATCTTCAAAAAGGGCAAGAAGGAGGAACCTGGGAACTATAGGCCAGTCAGTCTGACATCAATCCCCGGGAAGATTTTTGAGCAGATTATAAAGAAGTCAGTCTGCAAGCACCTTGAAAACAATGCAGTGATTACTAGAAGCCAGCATGGATTTGTCAAGAACAAATCCTGTCAGACTAATCTGATCTCATTTTTTGATCGGGTAACCTCCCTTGTGGACTGTGGGAATGCTGTGGACATTATATACCTGGACTTCAGCAAAGCTTTCGACAAAGTGCCTCATGATATCCTGATTAGTAAGCTAGCTAAGAGTGGGCTAGATGGATCAACTATCAGGTGGATCCACAATTGGCTACAGAATCGGACTCAAAGAGTGCTTATCAATGGTTCCTTCTCAAACTGGGGAGAGGTAACGAGCGGGGTACCACAGGGCTCGGTCCTGGGCCCGGTGCTCTTCAACATTTTATTAATGACTTGGATGAGGAGGTACAGGGAATGCTTATCAAATTTGCAGATGACACAAAGTTGGGTGGAACAGCTAATACTCTGGAAGACAGAAACAAAATTCAAAGTGACCTCGATAGGCTGGAGCGCTGGGCCGAAAACAACAGAATGAAATTTAACAGGGATAAATGCCAAGTGCTGCACCTAGGGAGAGGAAACCAAATGCAGAGTTACAGAATGGGGGACACTTGGCTCAACAATACTACAAGTGAGAAGGATCTTGGAATTGTGGTAGATCACAAACTGAATATGAGCCAGCAATGCGACGTGGCTGCAAAGAAGGCAAATGCAATTTTGGGCTGTATTAATAGAAGTATAGCTTCCAAATCGCGGGAAGTGATAATTCCCCTTTACTCGGCACTGGTTAGGCCTCATCTTGAGTACTGTGTCCAGTTCTGGGCACCTCATTTTAACAAGGACATAGACAAACTGGAGAGGGTTCAGAGGAGGGCAACAAGGATGATAAAGGGACTGGAAACAAGGCCCTATGAGGAGAGACTGAAAGAACTGGGCATGTTTAGCCTTCAGAAGAGGAGACTGAGGGGAGATATGATCGCACTCTTCCAGTATTTGAAGGGATGTCACACAGAGGAGGGCAAAGATCTCTTCTCGTTCATCCCAGTTTGCAGGACACGGAATAATGGGCTCAAGTTACAGGAACCTAGATTCCACCTAAACATCAGGAAAAATTTCCTGACTGTCAGAGCAATAAGACAATGGAATCAACTACCTAGGGAGGTGGTGGGCTCTCCCAGTCTGGAGGCATTCAAGGTGCGGCTGGACAGACATCTGTCAGAGATGCTTTGACCTGGATTCCTGCATTGAGCAGGGGGTTGGACTCGATGGCCTTGTAGGCCCCTTCCAACTCTACTTTTCTATGATTCTATGATTCTATGATTCTTGGGGTTGTTCTTGGAATTCTTCCCCACATTCCCTCCTCCTCCTCCTCCTCCTCCTCCTCCTCCTCCTCCTCCTCCTCCTCCTCCTCCTCCCCCCCTCCTCCTTTAATTCTGGTTTAACTAAGATAATTTCTAAAATTATGTTCTGCCACTAGATCCTAGATAAAGAGCTGTTACTCTACATCAGTGTTCTCCAACCTTGGGTCCCCAGATGCTTTTGGCCTACAACTCCCAGCATGCCCCAGCCAGCTACACTGGCTGGGACATGCTGGGAGTTGTAGGCCAAAAACATCTGGGGACCCAAGGTTGGAGAACACTGCTCTACTGCACCTCCCCCCATGCGTAGCTGTGGCGGGGGGAACAATTTGCATGCGGGGGAGGGGACGACTCGGACTACAATGGTCTGATATCAAACCAACCAATCACAGGGCAGAAGGGGAGGGGCAGTAGAGCCGTTATTAAGTTTGCTCGCCTCTCCTCCTGGTTCTTTTCTAGCGCGGCTCCCTCCCTCCCTTCCCTGTTTGCAGTGTAGGTTTTACTGGTCGCCTGTTTCCAGGGGCCGAGTAGGAATTTTGGTTCATTGTCCTAATTGGCCGGGGGCAATGTTCGTGTTTCGCCTACTCTACACTGTATTTCAGGGTTTGGGTGCTTAGTGGCATTTTCAATTCGGTCACATTGGCGGTTAAGTGCAGGATTAGGCAGTTTTAGGGGCTCGGTGATCATCCTATGGCACCTTTCAGGTGCGAGGCGTGCCTGAGGCTCCTTCCGCCGACTGTCTCACGGCTCGGGACTGCGGAGACAAGGCCATCTCTGAGGTCTTCCTGCTTCACCTACCAGTACCTCACAGTCTGGTCGAGGCTGACTGCAGGAAAGACCTTCCAGCACCGTGTGGTGTTAAGCAAGGCAGGGATGACCTGGCGGCCGTCACCCTCCTTGCTGGATGTTTCGCCCTATCGCAATAGTGACCAGCTGATAGCTGGTGTAATTAGTACCCTCACTTTTTCCCTTCGTAGATCCCCTATTGATGATTCAATAAATGTGGCCCATTACTTTTACCACAATTTGTACCCTACAATTGTGTCTGAGTCTTTATTTCTCCTCTACGTGCGCAAATGAACTCCACGTGCCCCACCAGCCTCTGGTGTGGCCTTCGCCAGAGGTGCAGCAGCAGCAGCAACTGCAAAAAAAAAAAGTCAGTTGCTGCCAAACTTTGTGGCAAACCACTATGATTCCATGGACAAATTAAGATGGACAAATTTAGCTTGAAAGCAAGCTAATTTTCCCCCTTTTAAATCTCCATAGTGTTTTGCTGCCAAAATTCAATGTCACACCACAATTTTTTTGCTCCCAAGCTGCTGAATTTCAGTAGCACAGCAGTGGTGGCAGGAGCGCAGTCACAGGTGGCAATGACTGATGAAAGTGGCCCCTGGGCTCACTGAAGTTGCCCAGCCCTGCTCTACTTGAATTAAGGATGTACAATACTGGAAAACTCATTCCATTTGAGCTCAATGGACTTTCGACACATTTCCAACCCAACAACCCAATTTGTGTAAATTGCGATTTATGCAAATCAGGGCTGACTCAAACCGTTGTTCAAACCGTTGATTCAACGGTTTGATTCAACGTTGATTCAACAACTGATTCAAACCGTTGTTCTTGTTCTTGTTCCTGCTGTTGCAGCATTTAACATGAGAAGTATGGAAACATCCTTCTCTCACTGTAAATGCACACACTTCACCTTGGCCACCTTGAATTTTCTGACAGTTAATTTCAGATTTGTGTTAAATTCAGACCTCCATTTCACAATTTGCACAACTTTATGGAGTGGAGTCCTGAATTTTGCACAAATTTCCCTGGCTTTTTAAAAAATTAAATCTCAGCTCATTTTAAAAATGGAAGTCCATGTGTGCTGGCTTGACATGTCAGATGAAGTCAGCGCCGAGTGCAGGGTTGACGGAACAGAATCCGCAGGGCCCAGTTGAGAAAATCCATTGGATTTTCACTCCCCTATCGGATTCCTCACACATCCCTATTTCACACATCCCTAACTGAACAATGATGCAGATGCTAACCTGAAGAAAGTACCACCTAATGACCCATCTGGCAAATACAAATGCTTTTATCCACCCATGCAATTATATTATAGTGGTTGTTGTTGTGCTGCTGGTGGTGGCAGTTACTGCAGGGTTTTTTTTTATCAACATGTATGCACATGTTAGTAAAGTAGTATGTATAGGCACTGTTCAGAGGGCCACCTGAAAGCATGGAAGTCAGGATGGGTGGGAGGGAATGACAACCATCATGGTCCTGAACTACCATTATTCCTGTACACATGAGGAGGGAGTGATGAGCATGCAAGCTCTGCCCCCTCTGTCACCCTTCTGATCACCCTCCACATATAGAGGGTGACTATCTGAGCCCTGCTTTTCTAAATTGTGCTGAGAGCCTCCATAGACATACTTTAAACACTTGAAGAGGCCTACATACAGCTGCATACAGGACATACAGTGTCCTGAAGACAGCAACAGATAAGGTCCTCATGAAACATGGATCCATGAAAGAAAACAAATTAATAATAAATCCTCTTGTCGTGCTAGATGTTGTGCAGTAGAAAACTAACCATGACTCCAAATGGCAGGCTAACAAAGTTCAGGAGTAGAACAGTGCCCTATGGAACAGTAAGACAGTTTGCTCATGTTACTCTGCAAAAATTAAAATAAATTTGCATAGCTTTCCGTTGTATCCATCTCAAATGGTAAAGGCCCACATGACTGCATCAGTAAATATAATAATATTAATACAAGCTTATTCCAAGCATATGTAGGCTGACTTGTTTTATCAATGTTCTTGAGCATCAGTAACATAGAAGGGGAGGGGAGCATATTACCATGTCTCAAAACTGTTTGGCTGAGGCATGCAACACAATGGAAGTGGTTGACTCAGTTAGCTTGCTTAACATAAAACATAACTTGCTCATAGGAGCCATGAAAGGACACAGTAGACTAGCACAAGATAATTTCCTGGCCCTTAATATAAAGCATAGACTTGCCACTACACTGCCCTGACATTTATTGTTTAGAAGTCCATGCCTATTGTCAAAATTTCATGTTTGTAGCATTTTCATTTTTTTTTTTTTTTAGTGTACCAGACTCCGGAGCAGGTCCAACCCAGAGTTTTCTTATTGCTCAAGTCCATTTTCAAGTCTGAATTCAATGAATGCATAGGGAAGGGGTAGTGGTGAGGTGATGGTGCACATCCCAATGCACCCTTAGGCATGTGTGGAGGTTACACATGCTTCAAATGCTTGAAGAGGGCTTCTGTATATGTTATTTGTGCTTTCAAAAATGGAAAAATTATGGACATTAGTTGCCTCCCCGGAATAATTCAACATAACATATAGAATTTAAGAGTAATATTTTCTCATCCCTTGCCTTTGCTTGGCCCTCTGCCACATGTCCACTCCCATGCCATATTTCTCATTGAATTATTTTAAAGGATGCCATTAAATTCAATGGGGTCATTAACATTTCCTGAATCAGTCCTAGTGATGGGTGAACTTAACCCCCACAGAAATCGTAATTTGCTCATCTCATTATGAATCCCTCCATCCAAATTCCAATCTTGGATGAAAGTTCTCCATTATTTCATGTTCTCATTGTGTATATACAAATTGTTGTGCATATGCATCAACAAAGTGCATCTTCTTGGGGGCTGTTGTATGGCACTGTGCTATGTGTAAGGACATAATGTGTCACTATGTTATGTCCCCCTCGCTGACTGGCTGTTTTCCTGTGCCCTACTTTTTAACAGCATGAAGGTGCTCAAGCCACTGCAACTGGCTGTGACATGAGTGGCATGAGTAGAAACTGCAGAAGCTGCACCTCCCTCTACCAAAGCCCAGATATCCTCCTCACCCACCAGCCACCCCAGGTTGCACTGCTCCCCACCTGACCTCTTCTTCCTTTGACTCCCTTTCTAGTATCCCTTCACAATGCTGCTCACCAGCACCAGGTCTAAAGTAAACATTTACTTATGAAACAAAAATAAAATAAATCTGTCTGATGCTAGAGAGAAATGGCCTCAACTGACTAGCTGGATACAGAAAGGAAACCAAGCCACGAGTGAAAAAGAAACATTGAACAAGGGGTGAATACTAATCGACATGGTAGTTTTTTCAAATATGGTCGGTTTGTTGAAGTATTTCAGATCCAAGGTTTTACACTGATTGCTTTGGAAAACAGTAACTAAAGGCACAATCCTAAACTGGGTTGTATTTTGAAGGTCATTTGAAGATTATTGTAGGGTGCATTCCTATGCATGTTCAGACACTAAAAAGGTCTAAATGGCTGGCTAGGGCATGCTGGGAATTTTTTCTGTCTAAACATGCATAGGATTGCATCCTAAAGGGTTAAGTAACATCATTCCACAAGCATTAGCATTGCAAATGGTACTTTTACATTTCTTTTAGAAAGCAAAAAGTTAAACCAACTAACATCAGGACATGCAAGGAAATGGTTGAGTTCAGATGTTGTAGTCATGCGGCCAGCACAGGTGCTTATAATCAATTTTGGTTTGAATAATGAAAATATTAAAGTTCGTTAGCCTTCCAAGCTCAGTGCACATATGGGGATTACAAAGATAATAGATTCTACCAACTAACCATCTAATTTCAAGTCATGGTGGCATCCCTCTCCATAATGGCATCACACTTGCAGTCCAAGCTTAAGCAACTCAGTAATAAGTTCCATCGAATCCAATGGGACTTACTTCCTTTGTTGTTGTTGCCTTTGTGCCATTCCCTGCTTGAATGTCTCTAGGGAGCCCAAAACACCAGTGAATCCCTAAGACCTCTACAGTTTCAACGTTTTTCTTCCATCCTAAGGGAGGTTAATGTTGAAGAAGTTGCTAAGCTTGCTTCACCTCAGAATTTCCTTTGCCTCCTATCTGCCCTCCATTTGCAGACACACACACTGAACTGATTCTAAAGAACCAGCTACATTTGTCTTCAAGCTATAACAAACCACTAATAAAGGGCAACGTATGTGCTCTTTATCTGTCAGAAAACCAAAGAATCAGTCTGAGTATGAAGGCTTTTAGAGGTCTATAGATAATGAATTTAGATTTATTATTGTTCCCATTTACTTGACTCAACCTGCCAGATTTAAACACAGCCCTATAGTTTTCTCTTGCTCAGCATTTCCTGTTCTGTTGCATGTAAGACCCAAATCAGGGTTACGGTGTAGCAATAAATGAGATGGCGGTACAAGAGAAGCAGATTGAGACACCAGCATCACTTAATGGCCACTCCCACTTTAATGTGCAAATGTGTAGTGCAAAATGACTGCCCACCTTGAGGACGTATGTATGGCTGTTGTGTTATGCATGCAAACATTTATACATCAAAACAAATATGCCAGTAGGAGCAATGGCAATGGCAAGAGGATGGCAGCAATGGAGAAAAGGTGACAGACAGATACACTGATCACCCTGGTGGTGACCATCAAACTGCAGCTGTGACAACATTGAAAGGTACACCGAGATATTCATGACTGGCTGAAACACAGCCTCAACCAGGCATTTAAGAAATTGCAGAGATGGAAATGTTCTTGGGATACAAGTGGAAGGCTGAAGGTTAGCCTCAGCCAGGCTCATCATGTAATTTGCTAAGTCAAATAATTGGCTCTTTAACTTGCAAATTAGGAAAGAAGCACATTTACACAATGCAGTAATTGACTCTGCCACTCTCTCATCCGAAATAGGAATCACAAATGACTTCCCTTATTTCCTGATCTTTAAGGAAGTTAAAATAAGCATAATCTACTAGTCCTTGTGAAATAATTTTGATCTTGCTTCAATTCTATTAGACTATTTAATGTATTCATTTAAATGATGTGACTTTATGATTATACTTTTTCCTAATGTCAGTATTTGTTCTTATAGGAAACACATAGTTAGCTAAAGCTTTCAGATATACTCCCTACAGTGCAATCCTATACATGTCTACTCAGAAGTAAACCCAGAGTTCAATTGGACTTACTCCCGGGAAAGTGTGTATAGGATGAGTCTCAGTTACCATTCCCCCCTTTTAAGTTTTTAAAATATAAAAAAGGATGCTGGTCCTCTCTCAGATCAGTGCATGTTTGTTATATCTGGCATCAGAATACCAAATAGGACAGAAGAAATCTTTATTTCTCTCACTGTTTCATGTTTTGTTTTTTTGTTTTTTTCCTGACAGCAATTACAATACAACTTAAAACACCTTTGTTAAGAGAAAGGCTTGAAGGGGGGGGGGAGCATGTTGAATTAGGAATACTGGAATCTACTGAGAAAGATGTTGTTGGTTAATTTAAATCAATATGTAAATTTTCCCTTAAGCATTTAGCATATTTATGCATATTCCATGACATCACAGCAGTTCAGCTAATAATGGAACGGGTAGAACTGAGGCAAGGAAGCATCAGCTAGCTTTCAGCCAGTTATACAGCTAATAAAATGGTAATCCAAGTACTACAAAGGATGCTGGTTTAGAAATAGTCTTTCCCCTGACTGGTCCTTTGACGATTAATATACACACATTATTTACTGAAGCCTCTCTGCAGTTGTTGATGGCACTTGTTCATACAGAGTGCTGTACTATAGAATTTCTGTACGACTCATACAAAAGTAGCAATAACAAATTGGCACTATTCCTAGAAGAGCCAAAATATGAATGAGGTATTTTTCTGTTAGGGGGAAAAAATGATTAAAAATTGTTTTAGCCAGGCATACCTTTTCAAACAATTGATTCCCCAAACATTGTGCTTGTAAAACAAATCGTGGAGACTTTAAAATGCATCATGGAAAAATGTTTTGAGTTTAGACATATGTACTTTCCATGATGCAGAAGAGAAGAACATATGTTTCCTACATTGCAAAAGCATTTGCTAGACTAAAAAAACAAACCTGTTTCTTTGACAAAATACTCAGGAACTGCAAGGACATCTTTTCTTCTCTTGATTTCTCATTCAGCAGCACAAAGGACAGATTTTGGCTTAGTTCATACATCTGCGTGCATCATCGGTGCCACTTTCATGGACTCTAGTCCTTATGCTGCAGTGGTAAAACCTGCATTTGGGAATCACATGATAAATTCTATGGATATGGAAAACCTGTCTCATCACTTTTACAGGCATGTTTGCCTTCTCACATTGCATGTTTGGCACAAGGCTCCACAAAAGTGGATATCATAGGAACAGAGGAAGCTGCCTTATACTGTGTCAGACCATTGGCCCATCTAGTCAGCGTTGTTGACTCTGAGTGGCAGCAGCTCCCAAGGGTTTTAGGCAAGAGAGGAAAAATGGAACCTGGGACCTTCTGCATGCAAAGCAGGTACTCTGCCACTGAGCTGTGATCCTTCCCCATATCAATCACATCACCCACAATTGTGTTTCATGTTCCATATTCAAAAGCAAAGAAATAAAACCATTGTTGTTCACCGCATACACAATTAGCCTCATTACTTCTACTCTTCCCCAATTAAAAACAACAATGATTAATCCAGATCTGAATGAGTGTGGACCTTGCTTGCACAATTCAGCTGTTTGTTTGCAGAACTCACAGAACGGACAATAATATTAGCAGACTTGCTTCTGTTCAGAACTCTTATCCATAACTGCAGTTTTCAATTTGGAACTGGAATACTTTGGATATTTGCAGCATCCCTTGTAAACTGAAATATCAGTACTGTAATCCACAGGGCAGTATTGTGCTATTGCAGGAGGAACATGGCCCTTACATTGCTCATGACACAATACACGACTGAGCACCTCTCCTGGTATGAACCCATACCTTACAGTTAACACCTGAGGCCTCTTCTGAGTGCATCCTCCTCTGGGGGAGGTTCAGAGGGTATATTGCAACCAGGGAGAATGTCCTACTATGGCTAGGCTGGGCTCAGCCTTGGGGCAAACGTGGGGCAAATCTATTTGGCAAAGTCAGTAATCAAGAAAACAGTGAAAGCACAGTATTAGCAGTCCAGGAAAAAGGGCAGTCCTAAAGCAGGTTCTTATCAGGACTCCAGGAGTAAGCAGCACAAGAGATCAGTCCACAGAAAAGTAAGGTTTCAAAATACTGGGAGTTGAAATAAATGTGCTGTTCCAGCAGCTAGCTAGCAGGTATCAACTGAAGAGTTATACAGACAAGTTTCCCAGCCCACAGCCAGGTGCAACTGCAGGATGTCAGAGGCTCCTGGTAGACGTGCGCCTCATGAAGGGGACCCTCCTCATGAGGAACTCTTTACTCACAAGGAGCCTTCCACTAAAACCAGGCATATCTTCTCACAAAGATGGTTCTGTCATGTTTCTTGAGACACCACTGTTCTCAAGGGCTAGGTAGTTTTTATCCTCAATTTCAGAAGGACACCTCTCCTCCTGGGACCGCAGACATTTCCCCTGAGGACCCAGGCTTCTCCTGGTCCATCTCCTGGCACAGGCTGCTCCTCACTCCGGGGGTGGGGTGGGGGTGACACTCAAGTCCATGACAGAGAAGGCCTTCTTGGTGGTAGCTCCCGAATTGTGGAATACTCTCCTCAATGAGTTCTGCACCTGGCACCAACACTGCCATCTTAACCTGATTAAGATTTTATTAATTAATTTATTTTATATGTGCATTAATTAAAATACTTAATTAATACTATTTAATTAAAATACTTCTAGGTCACTTAATATCCCTAAGTGGTTCACATTAAAATACAACATTACAGTATAGCAACCTGATAAAATAATAAACAATTAAAACATTACCATACTATAACAATAGCAACAGGGTATGACCCTCACAGGTCAGGGGAAGCTGATGTGAATAGGTGTATTTTCAAGAGGCATTTAAAACTTGCCACCGACCATTTCTGCCTCTTGAACTACGCATGGGAGAGTGTTCCAAAGGGTGGGTTTCACCACTGAGAAAGCTTACACACCACTACCTGGCAATATTCCATTGGCCATGGATTGACCAGTAAGGCCTCCCTAGAAGATCTCAGGGGTTGACTGGGTATAATATATAAGGGAAGATGGTAATCTAGGTATCCTGGTCCAGAGTCATTAGGGCTTTGTATGTTAAAAGTAAAACATTAAACATGACTTGGTAGCTAATAGGCAGCCCTGCAGTTCTTTTAATACAGGTATAATGTGTGTTATTACACATCAAGCTCCTGTAGATCAACAAGCACAGTCCAATAATGGAGATGCTCACAGAGCACATCCTAATGATTCAAGCAAGAAAGTAAGCTAGCCCACATGTTGCACAGGTAGACAGAAAAACTTCAAGGCCACTGATCTGAATGGTAATTCCTTCCTTCTCTGAACTATGGCTATCAGTCAAGCCCTCAGCACAAGCAAACCCTATTTGCGTGGGTAGGAGGGAAAATGAAGATTCGAGACAATAATTATAGTTTCAAATAAGGGCCATATTTATTAAATTCAAAGATCTGCAAAGGGAGAAGTGCGGGATTAACTAAAACCGGCCCAAAGGCCAGTGGAACATATCAGGGTGAAAGCATCCTGAACCCGAGGGTGGTGCTGTGACTCGCCACCCTCGAATTCCACACACTTGGTGCTGGGGGATCTACCCAGTGTCACCACCCCATGGCGCCGCAGGACAACCGATGTGGGTGAGAAGGGTAGAGGCCCCAAAGGTGGCCCTATCTCCCACATATGGAGCCGCAAGACATCAACATTGGGGAACCTCGCCCTCGGGTTATCGCCAATCACCTTCAAAGGTGCCATGGGATGCACACTGAAACCCTAACCCCACTGCCTATTCTCTGCACTTACCTAATGCCAAATGTGACCGAATTAAGTAAAGGTAACCCAAAACAAAAAACCCACCACCGAGTCCACAGTGTAGAGTAGGCGAAACACGCACACTGCCCTGAGCCAATTAAGGCAATGAGCAAAAATTCCTACTTGGCCCCGGAAAAGGCGACCAGAGGAGTCTACACTGCTTCATTGGAAGTGGAGGGAGGGAGCTGCAAAGAAAGAGGCAGTGGGTGGGGTCCACTGTGCATACATATTGCCTCAGGGCCCCACTCCAAGTGCCAATAATTGGCGGGCCAAGAATTTACCTTTGCCCTGTGATTGGAGGGTGCAAATCACCCCATTCTGGTCTCATCTCCACTCCACTCCCCATGCAAAATTCTCTCCCCCCCACAGGAGGCGTGGGGGGGAAGAGAATAATTGGTTATCCAAAGGATGTTCATTGTCTGTAATTCCACACCATTCAACATCCTGCCACTAGATATCAGCTGTTTGCAGGAATGAGGTGGGGAGAAAGAAATCAAAAATTATTTGGGAATTAGTTTCACTGAAATAATGATGATGATGATAATAATAATAATAATAATAATAATAATAATAATAATGCTTGCCACAATTTGTTTTGAAAAAGCTGTAAAATATTGAAAGAATTAGAAACATGGTAAGGAAAACAAACCAAACATTTTAATTTTAAACAGATGAAAAGAACCAGGCTTGTTAATCTCAGGCTTCTGTTGGTAAAGTTTTCTGGATCTAACTATTATGCCTTCCCATTGATCTGATTAAAACAAATAGGCTCAGTATCTGAAATCCAGGTTAGTTAAACCACCAGTAAGTAAGTAAATGAATAAATTCCTTGTCTTCTCCTTCCCATTAAGATTATGAAAATGAATAACTAATAATCTTTCCCCCCATTTTTGTTAAAAGAATAAATGGATGTGAACATTTTTTTTTTAAAAAAAGACTTCTATCAGCATTATAGCAAATCCAAATTATGCACTATAGACAATCAGAGATAATTAACTGACCTTATGCTGACACATGAAGTATATCTAATCTAACCTCCTGAATATTGTTTTGTGTGCTCACCTGCAACTCAAAGGGAAACGTGAATGGAATACTAACTTAGTTTTAAATGATGGAGGTTAAACATCTTTTTATTCTCCTTTAGCCTTCATGAGATACTCTCTGCTTTTCTTCTTCCATCAGCTTATGGACACTTCCCCAATTAGTCAGACATAAGTATGCAGCCTTCTATCAGGCTCAGCAAGTCAACTGAGATTCCCATTTTCTGTGCTCTATAACCTAGCCAAGCTCATCTTTAACATATGGCACTTTCTTTAGTTAGTTCTTCTGGCATTCAATTGCTTTGCAAAGAAGGAAATGGTTTGCGTGCATATCAATAATTTGGACACATAAAACACGATTTCTACCTCCAACACCACCTATGCTTATCAGACATCTGCTTATGCCTCTCACTTAAAAGTAGTAGCAAGGAATCCTAGGTGCATAAACAGGCTACAAAGTAGAACATTTCCCTAAACTGAAAAACTTTTCACCTGTTTGAAGAATTTTTTTTTGGAAGGAACGGATGGTATATTTTTCTGTATCAACTGAATCCCATCTGTGACTGAAACACAAAAGCCAACAAAAAAGAATATCTCCATCTATTTTTGGCTTAATTAAAAACAAAACAAAATCCTAGTATTTTAAAAGAATGAGCCTTTTCATGACGTTTTCTCCCAGTGATTATAAAGCTAGATGATTTGGAAACAGTTAATATGATCTTTTGTACTTTGGAGATTCTTTAGAAACAATGACTGACAGCAAGACTCAGGCATAGGTCTTGATTGTGGACAATTATCGTAATTTCAGTCATACCCAGAGATTCATTTTCTTTTGTAAAATGGCAGCAACCATAAATATCTCATGACAAGACATTCCCACCCACAACTATTTAAAGCCCTTCACAATTTGGGGCTACAATATCTGAAGGGTTGCCTATTCCTAAGGGACGCCGGTGACTCCTATTTTGGTCGGGCTCCTTTTCCATTGCAGGTTTTGCAGCTTTTATTATGAGCTTCACAGGAGCTCTCCATGGTGCTCCATTGTGGTGAGCCTATTTGGGGGATGGAGTTCAGCACCATAGAGAGCTCCTATGAAGCTCCAAATAAAACCTGAAAAACCTGCAATGGAAAAGGAGCCCCACTGAAATAGGAGTCACCAGCCTCCCCTGCCTATTCGAAGTACCTATGACCTGAGGTTGTCAGCAGAGGCCTTTCTCCGAATGCCTCCACAAGTTGAGATATGGTAAGTAACCACAAGAAAAAGAGCCTTCTCATAGAGATGGGGGAGAAATTCAGCCTAATTTCTCACATTCAAACCAATATGTGAATCAAAACTCAATTCTCCTTTGAAATTTGCACTTCTCCAAATTTTGCAATGGAGCCCTCCCCAATCAAAAATGTGTACAGAAATATTAAGGAACAGAGCTTACAGAAACATGTATCTTTTTTTTTTAAATTTATAATGTTTTAAATGTATTTTATCTTGTTTTTAGCCTATCTAAGTACATCCCCCAGGGTGGCTGGTTGCCGGCCAGATGGGCGATTAATAAAAGTAAATAATAAATAAATAAATAAATAAACAATGTTTAAAATGCATTATATTAGGAAACTTGCTTGCATGAATGTCTATAGTAGGCAAAATGGCCATGCTGGCTGATGGGAATTGTAGTCCAACATCTAGAGGGCAACAGTTTGGGGAAGGCTGGCCTACATGCATACATTTGTGTTAAGATAGCCCCCCTTGCTGATGGTCTTCTGTTCAATGTTCACATGCTTGGGATGACATCTGAAAATGGGAGCTTAAGCAGATACACACATAGGCTTTTCATGTGATAAAGTATTCCGATTATTAATTTTTATTTATTTATTAAATTTATACCCCACCATTTTTCCTGCAAGGAACCCAAGGAGGCTTACATAATCCTCCTCCTCCTCTCAATTTTATCCTCACAACAGCCCTGTGAGGTAGGTTAGGCTGAGAGTCAGTGACTGGCCCAAAGTCACCCAGTGAGTTTCATGGCTGAGCGGGGACTAGAACCCAGATCTCCTTGTTAGGTTTTGCATGGGCAGAATGAGATTGTCACCTGACATGCACAAAGTCTCCTGATAGTCACCAGACATAATGTCAAGGTCTATGAGTCAGAATCATGGGGCAAGTTGGAGTCAACATGTTGTGAACAATAGGTTATATAACTGGTGAGTAATATCCTATTTATAGGTACAGGGTCTTACTATAAAGGTTGGGGTAAGACAGACATCACAGTCACTTCACTTCATCTCAGCCTTCCCACTTCTCACTTGGACTTGGAACTTGAGACCTACTTGGGTCTTGGACTTTGTATCTGCAATCATGTAGTGAGACAGAGTCATCTCCTCTGCGTAAGAGAAGCCTGCATTGCTTGCCTTAATCCCATGTAATTGGGTCTTACAAATAAACTCTTTAATCTTTATAAACTGCTGTTATCTCCTCCTTCTGTCTGTGGGACTAGGAGTCAGTGGCTGGGTAAGCTTTTGAACCCGGGTCTGTCCAGCTCTCACACTCCTGAGTCCCAGTCCAACACTCTAACCACTACGCCACTGGCCCAAAGTAACCCAGTGATTATGTAGAGTTCCTCACTGTGTAGAAAGATGAGGACCCTCCCCAATGTTGTGATGCTCCCTCAAAATCACCCCTTCCCTGCTGTTATCATTTTTTTTAAAGTCTCCATTGGTGCCCAATGGGGGCTTTTAAAAAGCTTAAATGCAGTGGCAGGGGGCAGGGAAAAGCTCTTCCCTCCAATCAGTGATTAGTTGCCAGATAAGAGTGTGTGTATTTCACTGTGTGTGTATGTGTGACTGCATGTTTTCGACCCTTGATTTAGTCTATGGAGGTGAGCTTTTGAAAAGGACTCTGAAATTATGATGGATACATTCGAGTGATTTTATTTTCGAAGTGCCTTCTAAAGTTGTCACAATGGGCCACCAAAGGTAGAACTAACTCTTTCCTTGGGCTCAACAGGCTTGTCACCACCAGGAAAATGGAGGTGGAAAATATCCTTTTTAGCCAGCCCAAGAGCCACAGAATAGGTTATGGTCATATCTATATTCCACAGAGTGACAGGGCATACAGGAACACCAGTCATAACAACAGAGAAATCTCCCAGAGCCCTCTGAAATCCATTAGAATCCATTAGCCTCAAGAGGTGGATCATTTTAATAGATGATAAAGGAATAGTGTTAAGGATATTCTGCATCTGCCTTGTAGCAATATGGAGTTATTGTAACCTGTACTTAAAACTAGGACACAGTGACAGACCCAATGCTTAAGTTAGCATAGCCAGTATGTCTTATTGAAAGGGATGAAGAAAACAGGGGAAGCATCCTTCAGATATGATCTCAGATACTTGCTGAAACCTTGACAGTACAATCCTGTCTGTGTCTACTCAGGAGTAAGTCACATTGGTTCAATGGGTTTTACTCCTGGGAAAGTGTATATAGGATTGTAGCCTAGCTCAGGAGCATCCCAGGATGCCCATCCTCCTGTTTACCAACCTATCAGTAGCTAAGTGCATACAGTACAACCAGGGCTGGCTCTACCATTAGGCAAAGTGAGGTGGCCACTTTAGGCATCAGATGTCGGAGAATTGGGGAAACAGCAGTGAGGTGTTGGAGTTCAGATACTATGGATAGTATGCAGCCTACCCTGCATTTCCTAAGCTACCTTGCTGTCCTCAGATGTGGTGGATGACATTGTCCCATTGCCAGTGTTGACGTAAGTTTCAGCTACCACTGTGGTTGACTATGTGACATTCCACTATATGTGGAACTAACTGTTGCCCGCAGCTGCACTCGCATGGATTTTAGGATTTGGTACAATGGAAAAGATACATTTTCTCTGACTGAAAGTGTAACGTTTAGGCTGGGTGCTGGCAACAGAAAACATTTCTGACAGAAATATCTGATCTTAAAGAAAAATCAGGTTAATCCTGAGAGTCTACAGGTGATGAAGAGTGACCGTGCCAAGTTTGGGGTAGATCCGTCCAACCGTGTAGGAGCCTATGTGATGACGCCCCACACACAACAGTCATTCAGTCATTTAAAAAGTTTCCCTCCCTTTTCACCCCCTCAGAGAACATTCTAAATGGCCTAGGGAAGATTTGCATACCCACCCCTATTGGCCCCTGCAGGAATTCATACGAACATTCTAAGTGTCGTATGGGCTATTTGCATAACTGCTCCTATTGGATCCTGCAGCAATTATGAGGTGAGGCTGATTTGCATAACTGCCCCCCTGCTTTTTTGCCCATAGGAGATATGAGAGTGGGGCGATGTTGCCCCCTTTTTTCACCCCCTTAGGGATGGAATTTCCAAAAATCCTTCTTTAGTGGGTGTCTACGTCATAAAAGCAATGTTCTTTCAAAATTTCACATTCCTAGATTAAACGGTTTGAGCTGGGTGTTGATGAGTCAGTCAGTCAGTCAGTCAGTCAGGACTTCTTCTTTTATATATACCGGTATATAGATTTGGGGCTGCCACTTTTTTGTTACCTCAGGCAGCAAAATGTCTTGGGCAAGCCCTGAGTAGAATTTTCAACAGATTAAAGCAATAGTTAAAGCTGAAATAAAATTTGCTTAAGAATAATTCATTTGAGATACATATTCAGTGATCCATGTGTTTTCTGCTACTGTTGGAAAAAAACATATGGTGATATAAAATTACTTGTCAAAAACAGAAAATGAAGGATAGCTATCAAGAAAAAGAAAAAGAAGGGGTGGGGTCTTTTGAAAGCTTGGAATTATTTTTCCCCCTCTTAAAGATTTCAGTTATAAAATTCCAGCCCATTCATGACTGGCATAGTCGAGACAGTGACAGATGATTTCATGATTTAAGATATGTAGCTCTTGCTCACTACGTCTTGAACATTGTATATGTTTGATCACCCTCCAGCAAGTCAAGAATATCCAGACATACACTGCTGATTTCTTTTATTTTTTCACTCCTGCTTTTTCTCAGAAGAACTGAGAATGGAAATGTGAAACGAAGTAAGGCATTTTCCTCTCATTATTATCCAACAATTATATGAGTAGTTTAAAATATAACGAAATCTCCACTGCAACAGAGAAGACTCTAATAGCACTTTCACAAGAGATGCATTGCTTTTAAAGTTTTGCAGAAGTTTCTGGTATAATTTGTTATCAATTTCTCCTGTCCCTGACATTTCAGATTTTTGAATTTGGGGTTGGATCCAGAATCTGCCTTTCCTGAATGGAAGGGCTCCACTCATGGAAGGTGCCTCTGCCTGATTTTGGGGGTTCCTCATCACATCCCCCCCACACACACACAGCAGCTTACCCCATTCAGCAGGAGACCCTGTGAAAATGTGTAGCATTTTCAAGGGGTGGTGGGGAACTCTGCTTCTGCAAGCACAGTTTTGTAAGTCAGTTGCCCCATCTTCTTCCCAAATAAACATTCTGCTTATTTATTTGCCACGTAACAGCTTCATTAAAAAGTATCTTCCCTACATCTGAAGATGGTGGCTGTTGTCAGTACAACAGTCCAGGCCAAGTTACAACTGGCACATGATTCAGTAAGTCATGATGTTCTGTTAGTGCAATAATTGCTGCTGCCTATTCTTCTAACTGTAAAGCTAATTTACATATTCAGAAAAAGAAATGGTACAGCCCTACTGGGACCGTGTTACTTAAGAATGGTGGTGGGAGACCATATCATTTAATATTCTCCTGTATCAAAACCTTCTTGCCTGTGGAAAATTAGCTAAGGACAAGGGCTCTACAATAGCCTTTTATAGGGATGGCTGAGATATTTTTTTAACCAAATTCGCACCTCCCAGAACCAAATACTGAACTGAACGCATAGGAACATAGGAAGCTGCCTTATACTGAGTCAGACCTTTACTCCATCTAGCCCAGTATTGTCGACACTGACTGGCAGCAGCTCTCCAGGGTTTCAGGCAGAAGTTTTTCCAGCCTTATCTGGAGATGCCAAGGATTGAACTTGGGACCTTCTGCATGCAAAGCAGGAGCTCTACCACTGACTCTCCCCTGTAAACACAATTTGCAGTTGGAAATCTACATTTCCAAACTTGCAATGCCTTCTGCCAAAAAATGAAAATTATATTTGATAACTTGCACACATTTGAAAAATGCACGGAGAAAAATGTGTACATTTCCAAAATGTGTACATTTCTAAAATGCACACGAACACATTCTATTCAATGGGTGCATATGTCAAAAATGTGTGCAATTGGAAAAAAAATGTGCACAGTGCGCATATTTGGGGGGCAACTGCACAAAAAACACAAAAAAGCTCGCACAGAACCACATCAGAGAATAGAGGGGGAATTTGAAGTTATGTGATACCCACATTCATTTGGATTTAAGTAATACAGTGCCAGAAGGGCTATTCCAGATATTTCTTCCCTGATCATTGGAAAAGTGCCATACCTCAGTGGCAGAATACATGCTTTGCATGCAGAACATCCCAGGCTGAGTCTTTGGTATCTCCAGGTAGGGCTGGGAAAGACTCCTGTCTGAAAACATGTATTGCTGCTGCCAGTCAGTTTAGGCAGCACCTGAGCTAGATGGATCTCGCTCGGTAAAAGGCAGCTTCCGATATTACTTTGTATATCAGCCCTAACTGTGTGGTAAATGAGTGACATGCCTACAGAGCAATATACTTAAGCTTAAGGAATGGTAACTTAGGCCATGCTTTTAAAACTAGTGGGGAAAGACTGTAGGCATTTGACATTGACTGGGTTCACACAACACAATAACCTACACTCAAGGGTTGAGTGTGGGTTGTCATTGAACTGTGGGTTGTTGTTGAACCATGGGTTGTCATGTTGTCTTAATCCAGCTGTGATAACAAACCATGGTTTGTTAACCACAAACAACCCACAGTTCACAACCCAACCGTGAGTTCTCTTCATTGGTTGTTCGTGGTTAACAAACCATGGCTTGTTATGATGGCTGGGTTCAGACAACGTGACAAGCTACATTTCAACAACAACCCATGGTTCAATGGCAACCACACTCAACCCATACTCAACCTTTGAGAGTGGGTTGTCATGTTGTGTGAACTCAGCCATTGTCTTCACTGCACCATACTGGATCATGAAACATAACAGACTTCTTGAACTAATTTCTGCTTTCAGTTTCTCCATCTTCTCACTATAGTAACTACCAATATTTACTGTCTATATTTGGAATCCCTTCTTTCAAAATCATCTTCCTTTATTTATCTCCTGCCATTACATTTTTTGACATTTGCAATGAATGATTTACAAACACTAATGTGGTATTCCTTCCAACACTTCTCCTGCATCTTTCATCTGCTCTTCTATCTGCTTCTTTCATTCTGTGTCTCTTCTTCTGTCAGTGAATTCTGGAGATGTACTATTTACAATGTATTGTTCACTCATTTTAAATAATCAGACATCCATTCAAGGAGAAGTAATATGAGCTCAGATTTTAGAAGAGAAAAATGGTATATATGACACAACCCTGCATAATAAACAGGTGTGTTTTGGTATGTGCCTATTTACAGATCGCCTCAGCTTCTATTTTTACCTTTAAATCCTTTTTCAGAAAGAGATACAAGACTGAAAATCTTCATAACCCCTTTGATCAATTTATCATGTTCCATTAATGTTCTGAGCTACTGATCTTCCAATTCTTTGGGTTGGATGACATCCTATATATTCATTATTTCTTAATTTGTAGTTTCTTTATTTTTCTTATTACCTTTTACTTAACAAAAGTGCTTACCTAAGCTCATTTAAATCTTTTTTAATGGAAATGAAGGGAAAGTTACTTTTATAATTATGCCCCTTGGTCTTTAGGTAGACAATGATTTCTAGATTACTTTAATGAGCACAATTAGATGTAATTGAAAGGAATAGATGAGAAAATCTGAGACATCAGTTATGTATGCTTCATGAGTTTTAAATATCTTTGAATGGACAAAAGGATTGTGTGTGTCTTTCAGAGGGGAGCTTTTTCAAGTAAGTACAGTTCTTAATGCATTATTTTTAATAAATTCTATGAAGCAGCTTGCAATTTAGAATGCACAGCTTCTGCTGTTAATTTATTATAATCTGTAATAATGCAATACAATATGATATGATTGCTGCCTTATGTTAAACAAAAATGTGACAGGTACATACATTGTAAATCAAATCCTAAGAATCCTGTTTTGTTACAAAATATTTATTTTTAATTTTTAATGTCATTAGAACTAGGAATGGATGGATCAGTCTATTTCTGGACCACGTCAATTTCACATGTGTTCATTCATCAGTCTGCTCTGTACTATTTCTGCATTAATGTGTCAATTAGAAACAAAATCCATATGAAAATTCATAGATACATATTTAAATATTTATTTTCTCAAAAATGTACGTTCCTAATCTAAATGTATATATTTCTAAAATACGCATTTCTAAATGTGGTTTGGTACCTTTTTGAGCTAAGGCCTGAATCACAAAATTGGAGATGTGTAAAATCTGAAGGATACTATGTTTGGTTGTGCACATTAATCTGGGAGGTGCCAATAAGGTCAGTTTGTATCCAAATTCACAAAAATCAAATTAATCAAGCATTCATAATGAATTACCATGTAGGTTCTAAGTGTGGAACATGTTTCATCATGGTCTGGACTTGGGATGTCAGAGAAATCTCCAACAGATTTAAAGGACTTCAGATTTCTATGAACACGACCCACAGATTCTGCAGAGGACTGGCTTTTTCTGGGTCATGCAGACTTGCAGACCATGTTTGTTTTTTTTTTACTTTGCAGAATTGTACACAAATTTAGTTGTACAAAAATATGAAATTTAATGGAAAATATGCTTATATATACACACATGTTTTTGAAACACACACCCACACACACTGTTTTATATATCTCTGATCTCTCTTCAGCTTCTATTCAGCCTCTGCTCTGGAGCAATCTTTTTGTGTGTGTGTGTTCTGCTCATTGATTGTACGCTGAGCTGAGAAAAGTATTCAAAATATTACATCGCAATGAAAGTTCTGTAAATTGTGGCAGACTTCTTTGTGTACTTCCTGAAGGGGAAAAAAAATATCCAAATCCATCATTGGATGACAATAAAGCGAATAGATGCCTGACAGTCGTGAAACACAGATGGAAGAAATTTAGCAAAATGAAGTACATCCATAGTCTGCACATATATTGACAATGCCATGTGAAGCAAATAAGAAATTCCAGTCTATAGCTCCCGTTCTGTAGATTACTGAATAAGCCCTCATAGTCCCTCAGGTATCATTCATTCGTTTAAGTATGAAGCCTTGAATTCATCATTCAAAATTCACACTTCTCTGATTCATACAAAATGTATATAGTAGGGAAAGGTGCACAGAGGAATGCATATATTAGTGTAAATAATGTTTAAAATTACCTTCCCCCCCATGCTCCTGTGGGGGGGGGAGAGTTTGTGCGGGAGGGGGAGTGTAGGACGAAGACGTTATGAGGTGATTTCACCTCTCTATCAGGGCCGGGGCAAATTGTTTGCCCGTTCGTGATTGGCTCAAGGGGTGGGGCCCTGAGGCAGTATTTAGGCACAGGTGCCCCACCCAAAGCCTCTTTCTTTGCAGCTCCCTCCCTCCACACCCGTTGAAGCAGTGTGAGCTCCTCTGGTCGCCTTTTACGGGGCCGAGTAGGAATTTTGGTTCATTGTCCTAAATCAATGGCTGGGACAGTGTACGCGTTTCGCCTACTCCATACTGTGGATTTGGTGGTGGTTTTGTTGTTTTGGGTTACTCGTTGAATTTGGTCACATTGGCTTTAGGTTAGGCGGTAAGTGCGGTGAATAGGTAGTGGGGGTTAGGGTTTCGGTGAGCATCCCTTGGCACCTTTGAAGGTGAGGGGCAAGAACCCGAGCCTCACCAATGTGGATGCCCTGTGGCTCCATTGCTGGGACTTAGGGACGCCTTTGGGGTCTGCCCTGCTCACCCTCCCCGGTTGTCAGGCAGTGCTGGGGGTGGTGAATCAGGGTAGATCCCCCAGCACCCCGTGTGTGGAATTCGAGAGTGGCGAGGCACTGAGCCACCCTTGAGTTTGGGATGTTTTCGCCCTGATATGCTCCACTGGCCTTTTGGGCCGGCCTTAGTTAATCCCGCACTTCTCCCTTCGCAGACCTTCGAATTAATAAATGTGGCCCTGTTTTCAAACCAATACTGTTGTCTCGTCTCTTCATTTCCCCCTTTACCCGCGCAATGCACATATTAGGCAAATTGCTTGTAAAAATGTGTAGCTTTGGCAAAATTGTGTACAAGAATGTATCCATTTGGAGAAATGTACACCAAAATGCTAACAGATTTTTATGCAAATTTAAAAAAAGAATTCTCAGAGTTTGAGATGAACTGAATTTAAGAGTGAAAAAAATGAGAAAGTGAGAGTATCTGAAAGTGTCAGAGTTGTCCATCCCTAGGGCAGAAACCAAGGGGTTGCTTATGCCCCCGCTGATTCCTTTCCACCCTGCCAATTCCTCTCAGCAAGCAGGGGTTCCCACCAATTCCATTGTGCAAGCGGGACACCACTTATGCAAGGGAGATTTAGTACTTCCTATGAGAGGCAGGTCAGTGGAGCTCCCTGATGTGAGCTCTGCCAACCTGCCTCCTTCAAAAAATGAGTGTTCCCATTCATTTCGGGTTGCACCCAGAAGCATTAAAGCACTGTTGCACAAGTGGTGGGGGCTGCTTGTGCAACACAATTGGCAGGGGCATAAGTGCCCCATTGAATTCTGCCCCTAGACTTCAGCCTTGCCCTTACCCCCACAGTGATTTCAAAGACCAAACCCATTTTCCTTTACAAAATAACCTTCCATCCAACAAGAAATCAATTGTTTTATTCTAACATTTCATCTACACAGAATTCCATATTAATATCTCCCACTTCAAGATTTAAAATTTCTTCTTGTTTTTGACTGGCCATCTTTTTATTGACTTATTTGTGAAGTTTTTTTTGGCATTAGTGCTGCCAAATGCCCAGTTCTTAGGGTTTTCTCCCACTCTCTGTAAACTTCCAAAGATTCTGGAATGTGACTCTAAGCAAGAAAACATGTGTACACACACAAGAAAAGGGTGCAGGTGTGCTGTTTGTAGTGATGCATGCCATGCATGACTATTACAGTCACATACACTGCAATGCAGTTCAATTTTTTCCCTTTAAAAAAGCCCTGTCCTTCAGAAATAGAAAGCATCCTTAAGATGAGTTTTCTTCTAGCAAATATGACTGCTTTCAGGAAGAACTTTTAAACTGATAACTGATGGGGGCAGGGATTAAAAAAGTATAAATACAAATGGAAGGCATTATTTAATAGACCAACTGTATTCAAGGAGGGACGGAAGACAGAAACTGTCCTTGATAAGAAATAACTCCTTTAGGTTATGAAGTTAAACAATGTCAGGCTTTGTTCAGTTAAGGGTGCAATTCTATGGGACTGACATGCAAACCCTGAATGCCTCAGAGATCGGAGGCTTCCAATTATCTCAGGGCCTCCTGCATTCTTTCCAGCAGGGTGAGAGAAGTGATGGAGACCTTTTAGCCTCTTCTCCATCCTCCTTTGCAGTATTTTCTTTTTAGCTGAGCCTCTGAGCCCATCTGGCTGATTTCCACTGCCAGATGCGGGGACAGCGGCTGAGTGGCCATTGGATCTGGCAAATCTGTGGTCTCTCCCTATCCACTGGAATGCCCCCATTCTTCCCTCTTCTTCTCCTTCCCAATGTTGAAGGCAAAGGGGGTGGGGCAAAGGCAGAATGGGTGGTACCAAAAGTACAAAGAAAACCTAGTGTTTTATAGCTTAATGCTCTTACTGCCAGTAACTAAACCTTAGGAAAGGCATTTCAACCTGTTAGAATGGGGCAAAAGCGACACAAAAGCCAGGAAACCACCAGACAATCAGTGATTGGGGGGAAGGGGTGGGGCCAAGGGAAGTGGGCGTGGCCATCTCAGGAACCCTGAAGGGCCAGTTTGGTGCCTCAGGAGGGCCACATTTGGCCCCTGGGCCTGAGATTTCCCACCTCCTGCTATAGTATTTGACCATCTACACCAAATGATGCAGAAAACTGATCCAAATCTTTCCCAGATAGCTGTTGTATATATTTTAAAAAGGTTTCTGAAATGCTGCACAATAAAGCTTTTAAATTGTCTGTGTCTATGCAATCTCTTTGGTCATTTCTTACATATCAGAATTACCCCACTTCAGGACTTATAAAGATGAATATGTGAAAGCTTCGTGATCCTATCTGGTGATATATTTTTTGCTCTGTATACTAAAAGGCAGGCAGACTGCAGTTTACAGCAGACAGGACATAGTTTACAAGGCTATTAATAATATATGCTAAGGGTATTTCCAATTGCCTTCATCTGACCAGGCCATGTTTAATGGCCCCATAAAACATAGTAGCCTGGAATCTCTTTGGAGTGTTATAATATGTTATTGGCACTTTCAGATTTCATTTTTTAAAGAGAAGGGTTTTTTTAAAAAAATGGTATTAGAAACATATGCTACAGGAAAGATGAAATAATAAAGCTCTATTTCAAAGCACAGATTTCTTTGAAAAAATCTGTATTTTAATTCTAACTAAGGAGCAGATGTTCCCATGATGAAGAAAAAAAAATCAGTCAGGTATGATGAAACTATTTTATTTAAAGTAGCAGTGAATCTAACTTAGATTGTACTCATTTTTCAATATTTTACGTAATACCCCTGCCCTGAGAAGCTCCATGCTCCTTATTTGACATTTTGTTCTCAGTTTCCCATATAACCAAATGCTTTTCACTGACCCCTTACTTTTAACTTTTATTTTCAGGTAGAAAAAAATGAGAACAGCAGGCTCAATGTTCTTTATTTATTCTGGCTCTTATCATAGAAAGTAAATTATTAAAGTGTTTCAATCATCCAAAATACACTGTAAAATCCAGATGCAGTACACTTAGTAATTCAGGAGATGGGAGCAATGCTTTGAAGTTCTTACAACTTATTACGTACCATAGACATTAAATAGGTAAATCATACATCTGGTTTAGATTCTGCCTGCAATGTGCAATATTGAAATAAGCCATCTTTAAAGAATCTAGCTGGATTTATATGGGGGGGGGGAGCTCCCATTAATTTACAAAATGTAGAACAGGATGAAGTAAAAATTGAGCCCTCTTGAGTCGAAAGGTGCTTCCAGATGAAGCTTGTACTGTTGCCTTGTTCCATACAGAGAATTTTATGTGTGGGGAGGATACAATGGAACCCTCCTGTGTTTTTCCACCACTTCCTATTTCTCCCCCCGCCCTTAATGTGGAATCTTGTCTTTTCTTAAGACGGAAAAGACAGAACTCCTGCACAGTGCCTTCTGATTGCTAGTTCTAAGACCCCTCCAACTGGATTCACCCAATTGATTTCAAGATCAGCTTAAATCTTTCCTACTACAAACTAGGGCAGGGGTGGTCAACTTGTGGCCCTCCAGATGTATTGCCCTACAATAGCATCATCCCTTGCTATTGGCTATGCTGGCTAGGGATGATAGGAGTTGTAGGGCAAAACATCTGGAGGGCCACAAGTTGACCACCCCTGATCTTGGGGGACAAAGTGATTGACTTTGGTCAGACTGTGCCCATAGCCTTCAAGATGGCTTGGACCTTGAAGGTGTCCTCAAGCTTTGGAGTAAAGCATATGGATAAGCATATGAAGGTTATGGTAAGCAAGGGCTTCTTCATTGTCTCCAATGAAGACAATTGGAGAATTCCCACCAACTGGGGGCGCATGTGTGTGCATTAATGTTTCCACACTTGTAAAAAAGATCTGGACCAGAATATAAAAGATGGATGTGCATGTCATAGGGAAATACCAGTTGAAAGTAAGGAAGCTTCTTTTTTTCTCTTAGTGGAAATGAGAAACCATAGAATATTATTAAAATCTGCCATAGATATATTGCCTTTTTCAACTGATGTGTGTTTTTTTAAAAAAATGTTTATATTATAAATTGTGGTTACATTCTCTATTAGGGAAATCTTTATAACTGGTTTGTAATGGTTTAATACTAAGCATGTTTGACATACATGGATATGTGGTACCAGTGGTCCAAGAACAAAACATATAAGCATCTGTACACATGTGCAGTATTTAAGTGGTTGAGCTGCCATGGCATCAGATTGACCACATTGTATTCAAACTTACAGCACAATCCTATCCATGTTTATTCAGAAATAAGTCCCACTGGGTTACTTCCAGGTAAGTATGTACAGGATTACAGCCTTACAATTTTCTATGTGGGATCGAGGTCAAATAAAACCACTTCTGCGATTTACTAGCTAAATCGGGCTCTGCACAGCAGTGATTAGCTGGTGCTTGTGAAGTTAGAAGCCCATCTTTCCTACCCATCCCACAGAGGTTTTGCAGATAGCTTAAAATGGATTTTCTTCATTGTTTAGAAATATAAAGTGAGAAATTGTCAGGGTCTGTCTCTTTAAAAAAAAATCTACAAGATAGCAGCGATGGCACTGCATACTCTACTGCTCATATTTCCTGCTCCACAAGACAGAAGCTAGAGCCATCTACTGTTTAATTAGCCCCTCCCTTTTCAATTAACACTTCCTAGTCCAAAAGGTCATAAGTGGGTCATCCTGTCCATGCACAACTTTTGTGATTGGTGAAACACTTTAGGCAGCCACCCACCCTTCCCCACCCCAAGCCAATCATAATAAAGGTGTGAAGGTATGATCACCTCACCACCTCTCTGAGCATCCAAGGGTGCTGTGCACTGAAGGTGTCCCCTCCATGTTGTATCTTCTTCCAATTTATTAGCATAGGTTAGTAAGTTTTTTTGTGATGTTTGTTTATTTTCTAAGAACCTGCCTGCTTTTCCTTGTTCACTTATTACATTTCTTAATAAATACTTATCTTCAGTTTGGACCTCAAGCTTTGGAGTGAGCTTCTAACAAACTGCAAGGGAGAGTTCTCCCCCCCCCCCACCTAGACTATTTGAGTCACATTACTGGGCACAGAGAAGTAAAAAGGGAGAGGCCGGGCTGAGGTTCCATCAGCTGAAGACTGAGAGTTTAGATTGGCAGGCCCCCTTACTCTTGAATAAAGTTGCTTTATGTCAGGAGAAACCCACCTGCTCCTGACTCAGGTTGACAAAGAGTGTGCAGTGGCAGCTTAAGAAAAAATATTGTGGACACATTGTCAGTGGCCTACCTTAAAGGGTCAGTGCTGGAATAAGTTTTATTCCATCCAGAGGTTTGAATGAATAAATATTTGTGCTGTAATGTACAGAAAAATTGAAAAGGCAGAAATAGGGATGGGGGGATGGAAGGACAAGACAGACAACTGAGTCAGCTTTCTAATCACTGATAAGTATGTCTGCCTGTGGAATATGTTATGAAAAAGGATACAGTGATTTCTGCTTAATGGTAGTACATCTGCAAGTCTGCGTACACTCTATATGAGCTGGAATTTCCTGGATGCTTGATATTCCTGTTTAAGAGACACCCAGCTGAGCATGATCTTATTGGATTTCAATATTACTGCTGACCCTAAGTCACTTCTTAATTTAGCCTTCACTGAATCAAACTTAATATTTAATATCTTTGTCAAATAAGGACTGACCTTTATAGATTTGTGTCAAAGCTTTTGGAAATGGTTCACTGATGAAGCAAAGGATAAAAAGTTTCTTAGAAGACCAAATGCTAGAGTTGGAGAGCAGGCACAATAGCCCCACAAAAAGAAACATTTGCTGAGATAATGCAGCTCTTAAAGGGCATGCCTTTGCCTTGAGATGGGTTTTCCTCCTTTTTAGATAGCTTTGCTTGTAGCTAAACAGTAACTCCACTTAAGGGAATGTCATATCTCCTTATTCCTCCCCCCCCCCGCATCTGCATTTGATGCAATTGCTATCTCTATCACACAAAATAGTTGAACTGTTATAGTAGGAGAACATTCACTTTTGAGATGAAGCATGACATTTGTATTAATTATCCAGCACGTTTGCATGTCATGCCAACTGACCCTGGCAAACCTGCGAACAATCCATAGTGCTCCTGACAGATGAGCGAGTTCATCATGGGTTGTTCACCCCCTCTTTCCCCCTTGTTCCCCCTATGGGTATCCCAGGGGACACAGCAGTAGGATTGACTTATTTCTCCCCCACCATGGTTTCTTCACAGGGACATATGCAGGCATGGATGCATATATCACTGTGGAAAAAACAAACAAACATGGGGAGCCCTTTCAAAAAAAACCCTTTAAAAGGAACTGGAGTTTTGACAGCTAGCTGTCAAAATGCTGGTTCCTTTTAAAAGGGGGTGGTATGCACTTTTCCAGGGCACCTAGAGTTCCAGGAACAAGTGGAAAAGTGAGAGCAGTGGCACTCTTAGAACAGTCAAGTCCACACACACACAAAGAAAAAAGAAAAAAAGTGAAAGAGAAAAGAGGATCTTGCCTCAAAGGGGGTGTAAATCCCAACACCCTTCTTTCAGTGAGCACCGATGCACCTTTGGTTTGGCTTGACAGCTCACCTTTTCACAGCTGTCAAACCAAACCAAAGGGGGGGGGAGGCTATTGGGAGCCTCTCTGGCAGCTGGTACCTCCCTGGACATTGCCCAGGCAAGGATGCCCATTTTGGGACATCTGTAAGTGCAAAAGTATGCACTTGAGACAGACTGAAAAAAATATTTTAAAAAATACTGTGCACAAATATCTGTGAACATTTGGGGGTTAAAAAATTGGTTTGCAACCACGAACAGCCCCTCCAAGGTGCCAGTTGGGTCTGTCAGTGGCTGTCAAAGCAGGGATCATGAAAGCCAGATGTCAAGCTAGAGATCGTGATCTCCTCCCCCCAAAATAAAAGGGAGGTAAAGGACTAAATAGCTATGGTAAGCTGAAGATGGCTTGCAATCATGCCAGGGAGGGCAGTAAGACAGTGACAGCTGCCCCCAAATGCTGCTTGGGCACTTGAGGGGCAGGTGTCACTGGCAGTGGCCTGGGCAAGCTTGGCAAGAGGAGCAAGGGGTTTTTGCCACTCTTGCCAAGAGGCTTACTTACCGCTTCCCTTCACCCAACATGGGGATAGTCACCTGGGTTCGGATGACACACGCCCAACACATTGTAAGTGAAATAACCCCTAGAACAAGCTATAGGTTGTCAAGGTGGCTTGTTGTCTTCAGACGAGTCAGCCTGCGGGAAACAGTCCAGGTTCACATGACAGAACAAGCCACCATTGCTTGTCACCCACAATGTGTTGTCGTGCCATGCGAACCCAGTCATTGTGTTTGCCATGATCAAATAGGGAAGGAGGCCAACTTTAAAGTTGCCCTTGTTTAGCAGTGGCAGCCATTTCCCCCCTAAAATTGTGATTCAGGTTTGTTTTGAAAGTTGTTTCTAATTTCTTCACCACATAAATGTTATTCATGCCTTCTCAGATGTAAACTGAAGTGGCTGGCTTCACACAACACAACAATCTAGACTCAAAATTGAGTATGGGTTGAATGTGGGTTGCCGTTGAACTGTGGATTGTTGTTGAAACATGGGTTGTTGTGTCGTGTGAGCCCAGACATGCTAACAAACCATGGTTTGTTAAGTAAAACAACCAACAAAGAGTACCATGGTTTGTTGTTGGGTTGTGAACTGTGGGTTCTTCGTGGTTAACATACCATGGTTTGTTAGCACAACTGAGTTCACACAACAACCCACATTTCAACAACAACCCATTGTTCAATGACAACCAACATTCAACCCATACTCAGCCTTGAGTATGGATTGTCATGTTGTGTGAACCAGCCATTGCATTCAATGGGACTTTCTCACAGTTGAGTGTGCATAAGATTTCAGCATAAATTGCATATTACTGGAAGTTGGGGGAGGGGCTGGGAGCATATTAGCAGGGCTTGTGGGGTTGGGGGCATTGGTGAGGGTAGCAAGACACCTTGTAGTGTTAACACAGTAAAGTTGTGGATCAGGCTGCAACTCCCTTGTCTTACATTCTTTGGATGGGCATAATTGAATTTACTTCTTAGCAAGTTTGCTTATGAACTACATGAAGAGGTGTAACAATACCTTAAGGCTGCAATCGTATACACACTTACCTGGAAACAAGCCCATTGAACACAGTGGGACTTACTTGAGAGAAAACATGCACAGGATTGCACCACACATCTGTTTGTATCAAATGATGTGTTGAAATGTGGCACTACATATACAATATGTTTTCCTGCAATATCTGCCTGGATCACAATTAGGGCTTGTAGCAATTAAATGTGCTCAGTTACATATTTATTTAGGTGACCTGAGCTTAATTGTAAAGATCTGAATTCTGAAAGGACTAACAAGAGCAGCTAGCATTGCAAGCAAAATAAATGTTTGATACTGGCCTTTTTTGTTCTGTTTAGACGAGAGGCACAAACATGTAGCAAAATAATACACGGGGATTAATACATTTGCAGTTAGCACCTTGTTGTGCTTTATAATCTGTTGTTTCAATTAATTTCTGCTTAATTGGAACTGCTGAATACAAAGTGAAAGTGGAAAGGATGGTTCCAGTGGGGTCAGGTGGGGATGACAAAGAAGGATATCTAGGAAAGTGGTTTTCAAACCACTTTCCAAGGAACCATGGAGTTCTTTGAGGGATTCCTCAATGAGCATATCAGTAATGGTGGATTCAAAATGAAAGCTTGTTCACCAATAGTAATCTGCAATGCACCGCTTCAGAGAGTACTGGATATGTTATATGAAGTGCTCAGTTCATGTGGGAGGTCATTGGGCCCTACATGAAGTGAGTGTGCGTTCTAGAATATGCCCCAGGAACCTTAGCAATGGGCTGATCTTCTATGGCAGCCGTGTTGGAATTCCTCAGTAGTCAAATTGATGTAGACACTAAAGATAAGCTTAAAGTCCTTATACCTTTTCAGCTTGAAAATGGAGGTTCTAGGACAAATATTTTCATGAAACCACCCCCCACTCACACTTTTTCATTGCTGCTGTCCCCTGTTTCATGGACCTGCTGGCAGTAGGATACCATTCATCTAAATACGGTAATTTTGGCATCTAACAAATGTTGGATGCTTTAAACTTTAAACAATTGGTTAAACATTTTAGATGGGAGAATTCAAACACACACAGACACACACACCGTTTTGAATGCACTTAAATTAAATGTTCATATTGCAAAAGGATAACATGACAGCCAAATGCTATGTTATTGTCAGTGTAATAGAGTTGAATGGCCTCTTTAAAATATAGCTCTTCATTAGGAATACATTTATAATATTGGTAGTGCTTTCTGATAACAAAGAAAATTCATTCAGTAGTTACTTGAATTTTTCTCTTATCTGCAAATGATTTGGTTCTTTTGCATTTTTCACCACCCTACTGTCATCGAGTTGTCCTAAACCAAGGCAATGGAAATATCCTTTATAAAAAAGAAACTGCAATGTTGTGAGGTAAACAGAGAGGACAAAACTCCACATACCCATTGGAAACATGGCCAGTTCCCTGATTAATCTAAACGGCTCTTGGAAAAAGAGAGCATTAATAAGTCTGAACACTTAATATACCTCACTTATGCTCCTCTACATTCTTCAGAGAGCAACTCTGGAATAACCTTTAAAGTGCATGAGAACTACAGTGAATTTTAATCCTTTACCATTTTGGCCTACTTTTTATTTTATTGTCATTTTTTCTGGAAAGGAAGAATCAATTGGGTAGCAAAAGTACAAGCACCTAATTATAGATTGCTTAAACTGTCTCTCGTATATCTTTCTCCTCCCCCCCCCCCAAAAAAACCCCCTGGTATTATCTTCAACAAAAGTGGACCAGATATCCAAATAAGTTTCGAAGGAGACATTTATAAGCCACTCATTCAAATATTGAAAGCATTGTAAGGTCTTCAATCCATTGCATTATAGGAGGTGAGTGTTTATCCTTCCAATGTTGTAATATCAGTCTTTAAGCTGTCAAAAGCCTTTTGACAAAAGGACACAGAGAATCCATTTACACTGGCCATTTGTTAATTTCCATGAAGCAGGTAAATAATTTAAAAGAATGTGTGCATCACTGAATATTAAAGACTGTTCCAGTACAAAATTTATCTGTGAAATAAGCTCCCTGCAAAAAGAGGCAACTACTGGACATTGCAAAACATATGTTTAAAAGAAGCATTAGCTGTATTGCACCAGCAGCAATTAGCTGAATTAGACAATCCCCTATTAAAGAGACTTGCGGTGTCCAATAGACATGAAACAAAAGTTGTTGCTGAATAAGTCACAGCCTAAGAAAGATCCATAGACATGACAGACACCAAAGCAGCGATCCACTGATTAGGCATTTTGTGGTGTTGCCCATAGTGGTTTTCCAAATTCCCAAATATGACCACGGGACCAAAAAGGTTGGGGACCCCCTATGCTAAACAAATGATGATACCATAAAAAAATGGTTTGGATTTAGGCTGTCATGCTTCAGTCCCATTGAAATGAATGGTACAAGTTAAAATTACTAATTTAAGTCCCATTCACCACATTCATTAAAGCAGGGGTGGGCAACCTTTGGGGGTATGGGGGTCATTTTCTCCTTCTCCCAATCACCCCATGGGCTACAGTCCTGCTGTCACCACTGCTCCACAGAAATCTGTGGGTCAGCAGCTGCAAAAAATGAATTGCTGATTTGCCAATGATTTTCAGTGGCAAACTGATACAGAATGCTACAATAACCAAATTTAGCTTGAAAACAAATTTAGTATTCCATACTGGTTTCCTGTTGATTTTCTGCAGCAAATCAGCAATTATTTTGCCACCACTGCTACAAATCTTGGTGTCGTGGTGACAGGGAGCTTCAGGGGTGGGGACTAAAGCATGAGCAACTTTGGCTGCAATCCTATGCCTGCTTACCTGGGAGTAAGCCTAATTTAACTCAATGGAGTTTGTTTTTAGACATGTTTACGATTGCACTGTTAGACATGTTTACGATTGCACTGTTAGTCAGGATCCAACCTTCCTCTGTGTGTGTGTGTGTGTGTGTGTGTGTGTGTAAGCACTGAAAGTCTGGATACTAGCTATTGCTTATAGTGAATCTATCATGACATATTCTTCAGATTTATAATATTTGAACTTAATATAATTTCACTTTTATTGATGCTCTATTACTAAAGGTTTGAAGCAGTTTCTCATTGTTGTTATATGGAAGTCTATAGTAACTTCAACCCTTGTATTTTATTTCCATTTTTGGAATAATAAAACAAAGTCTCATGCAAGGATGTACAGGCTTGTGGCCTGACTATCTTAAAGTTCAAGTATTTTCAAAGTTAATATAATAAATCTCTTCTATTTCACCTTAGAAAGGAAGGTACCTTTTCTGATTGCCATTGGAACTTTAGAACACAATGGAAACAGAGACAGGCACTACTCCAGATCCAGAAATATAATACTACCTGTAGCAAGGCAAGCATCTGTTAAATACTTCAGAGAGCAATCCTGACCAGCAGATCCAGTCCAGCAGGAGCTCTGCCAGTGGTGGCCAGGCTTTGGAAGTGATCAACCACCACATTAAGTCCCCACACCCCACTTAGAATTGCTCTGCCCATCAAGAATGCCAACAATTCTACACCTTTGTTGTTTATGACTTAAAATTTGGAATATATTAAAATGTATTCTATAGAATCAGCATGGCATTTTATCTGAACACATTATCCCATTCTTAAATGTCATTATTTATTCTTGTGAAAATGCTAACATGAAAAATGCATTTGTAAAAGAAAAAGAAGCATGGCCCACAACTGGTGAAACCTAGCAATTTTATTTTAAAAAAGGTTTCAAGACATTTCCCTTTTAAAAAAGTGCCATGTAACTCTCGGCCAAGCTACATAGAGTATTGTGTGAAAACTGTGAGAGCTGGACTGACCCGGGTTCAAAAGCATACCCAGGCAGTGACTCCCAGTCCCACAGACGGAAGGAGGAGATAACAGCAGTTTATAAAGATTAAAGAGTTTATTCATAAGACCCAATTACCAGGGATGGGGACTCGGACTCGACGACTCGACTCGCGAGTCCGACTGAGTCACCCCTTTGACTCGAGTCCCACTCGAGTCCCAATTTTTTCAATGGGACTCGAGACTCGACTCGGGACTCGAGCCCAAGGACTCCACCACCGCCGCCACTCACGTCACCACCGTCGCTGTCTCCCTCGCCGCCACCCGCTCGCAGCTACCGCCGCCATCGCACGCCATGCCGCCATCACGCCGCCGCCGCACGCAGCCGCCCGCGCCGGTCCCGTCATCACTTCCGGCGCGGCGGAAGTGACGCGCCGGGACCCTGCTCCGGCGCGCTTGGCCGCCGCCGCTTTCAACAGAGCGGCGGCAGCCAAGCGCGCCAGAGCAGGGTCCCGGCGCGGCGGAGGTGATGCGCCGGGACCCTGCTCCGGCGCGCTTGGCCGCCGCCGCTCTGTTTAAAGCGGCGGCGGCCAAGCGCGCCGGAGCAGGGTCCCGGCGCGGCGGAAGTGACGCGCTGGGACCCTGCTCCGGCGCGCTTGGCCGCCGCCGCTTTAAACAGAGCGGCGGCGGCCAAGCGCGCCGGAGCAGGGTCCCGGCGCGGCGGAGCAGGGAGCAGTGCCGGTCTCGCGTCTTAGAACCGACTTCTGCAGGCCCCGCCTCCCCCCCACACCCCACCCCAGTGATGAGGCTGCATTCTTCACGCAGGATCTTTTAAGTGCCACTGTGGAAAACCTGCTGCCCGAACACACATCCACGAGACTCTAAGTGCCATCAGCCCATTCAGTCGAGGGGAATGTGACGGGAGCCGCTTTTCCAGGAATGGAGCAGTCCGGCCTCCGAAGCTGCCTAACACACAGAGGGCGTCACATTCCCAAATCCATTGTTTTTTAAAGTCCGCCTTCTTTTACAAAGGAAACACTAACGTAGCCATTGCAAACATGTCATGAAATTGAAACCCACAGATCTTTAGAGGGAGAGGAAAAAACCACAACCGTGAAAGGGATCTGGTTGCTCAGCAGCCGGTGGGCTATTCTTCCTGTCGGAAGAGGCCAACCCGTCAGTCACTGAGCAAGCCCAAAGAAGTGATTGCTCAGGAGCAAGTGGAATGAAGGAGGCGGGAGGGAGGGGGAGGACGCGCCGGGACCCTGCTCCGGCGCGCTTGGCCGCCGCCGCTCTGTTTAAAGCGGCGGCGGCCAAGCGCGCCGGAGCAGGGTCCCGGCACGGCGGAGGTGACGTGCCGGGACCCTGTTCCGGCGCGCTTGGCCGCCGCCGCTCTGTTTAAAGCGGCGGCGGCCAAGCGCGCCGGAGCAGGGTCCCGGCGCGGTGGAAGTGACGCGCCGGGACCCTGCTCCGGCGCGCTTGGCCGCCGCTGCTTTAAACAGAGCGGCGGCAGCCAAGCGTGCCGGAGCAGGGTCCCGGCGCGGCGGAGGTGACGCGCCGGGACCCTGCTCCGGCGCGCTTGGCCGCCGCCGCTTTAAACAGAGGCATACAGTGGCATACGATGGCGGCGGCATACGATGGCGGCTGCTGCGAGTGGATGGCGGTGAGCAGGAGGCGGCGGCGGCGGCAACTTGAGCGGCACGGAGAACACTCCGCGCCGCTCAGAAGAGCGAGATCGGGCCGCCCCGCCGCCCCTGAGAACTACAAACCCAGGGAGGGCTCGTAATGCGTCCCTGGTGTGGCAGCGGCGGCGGCAGGAGCAGGGACGAGGGAAGGACCCGCCTATGGTAAGTGGGGGTGGCGGTGGCCCATGGAGGGAGCGGGAGGGTCTCCGCGGGAGGAAGGGCAGCTTTTCTTCCTCTCGCAGAGACCCTCCTGCTCCCTCCATGGGCCGCCGCTTTGGGAGTGACTCGGGACTCGTGACTCGACTCGAGTCACCATTTTGGACCTTGGACTCGAGACTCGACTCGAGACTCGGGTCCAAAGACTCGTGACTCGACTCGTGACTCGAGGCCAAGGACTCTTCAACATCCCTGCCAATTACATGGGATTAAGGCAAGCAATCTTACGCAGAAGAGATGACTTTGTCTCACTACATCATTGCAGATACAAGTTCAAGACCCAAGAAGGTCTCAAGTTCCAAGTCCAAGTGAGAAGTGGCAAGGCTGAGATGAAGTGAAGTGACTGTGATGTGATGTGATACAACATGTTGGCTTACCCCAACCTTTATAGGAAGAGCCTGTACCTATAAATAGGATATTACTCAGTTATATAACCTATTTTCCACAACATGTTGTCTCCAACTTGCCCCATGATTCTGACTCATAGACCTTGACATTATGTCTGGTGACTATCAGGAGACTTTTTGCACACCACCTCAGGAGACATCCTCTATGTCAGGTGACATCCTGTTCTGCCCACCATGCAAAACCTATGGAGGTGGGATATCAGTGATATTAAGGGCACAGCCCTATGGGGATGTCAATAAACTGCCAAACTCAGGAGGATTACAGGCATCCAATGCAGAGCACGAGGCGTATAGAGGCAAAGGTCACCTCTGCACTCCTTCCACCCTGCAAAACAGCTAGACAGCTGATTTCAGCTGTCTAACTGCGGTGCTTTAGAGGGGGAAGGGAAGGAGGTTGAGGTGCCTCCAGGAAATATTGTATCTTGGCAGCGCTGGTCTCTTCCCCTCCCCACACCCCAGAATGCCCACTAAACTCCTTCTCCGAGGTCACTTTGCGACCTTGGAGATGCAGCTGGCATGGTTCTTTCCACGCCAGTTGCAAGGGGTGGGGTGGGGAGATTGGAGCATGGATCCCCAGCTCCAAAGTCGGAGCGATTTCTGACCTTGGAGCTGGGAATCCTAACAGTCCTATGGCCTAGGGTTGTTCTCTTAGTCTCATTGTTGAGATGTGCGATCACTGTCATTTTCTGAATAGAAGCCTCCAAAAAGGGGATCCTTCAAGATAATGTTGCATAGGAATTTGGGTGAGTGTGTGGGGGGAGAGGTCTTAAGCCATGGCACAGATTTCCCTTCCCCCGGCCACGTGCAACTGTGGGTGGGGAGAATTTTGCACGTGGGGGAGAGGAGAGTGAGACCACTGTGGGGTGATCTCACCCTCCAATCAGGTTATAGGTGGGTGGGGCATCTGGGGCCAATATTAGGCCTGAACGCCCCCACCCTCTGCCTCTTTCTTTTGCAGCTCCCTCCCTCCCTCCCTGTTCTCAGTGTGGGCTTTGCTGGCCACCTTTTCCAGGGGCCGAGTAAGAATTTTGGCTCATTGCCCTGAATGGCCTGGGGCAGTGTGCATGTTTTGCCTACTCTACACTGTGTTATGGGGTTGGGTGTTTTTTATTTGGGGAATATGGGTGATTTGTTTCAATCAGGTCACATTTGGTTGGTAAGTGCGGGAATAGGCAGTGGGGCAGGGTTCGGTGATAATCCGATGGCACCTCTTAGGTGACTGGCAAGACCCGAGGCTCCCCGTTTACTGAATTTTGCAGCTTAGTTTGTGGGAGATAAGGATAGTCTTTGAGGCTGACTTACCTCACACGAATTGGTGTTTTGTGGCACCGTGAGGCCGCCCAGCACCCACGATGTTGTAAAACTGGGGGGTGACAAATTACAGCACCACCCCCTGGGGTTGGATGTTTCGCCCGGGACACCTCACTGGCCAATGGCCGGTTTTAGTTAGTACCCGCACTTTTCTCCCTTCACAGATCTTTTATTATCAATAAATGTGGCCCTAATTTTATACCATAATTTGTGTCTCGACTCTCCTTTTCCCCTTTATGCGTGCAAATAACATGATGTGCAGATTTTGTTCATTTTTGTATCACTAAGAGCTTGATTTCACTTAACAAATAAAAGCCAATAAAACAAGATCAGGATTTTAAGATTAGCCTTGGAAAAGCTGTTACAATCAGGCAACCAAGTAGAATAATATCTATTGAAGTTAGCCCTAAGGGAATAACCTCCACATAAATCCTTATCACCACATTTCTTAACAGATATTTTTTTCTCAATTTACAAATCATATTGAATTTGACAATCTGAGTAGAGCGACTATTAACCCAATCAGCACCTTTTGAGTATTCAAAATAGTAGGGCTAATTCAAGAGACATTCATCTATCCCATCTCCCTTTGTTTCAGCAGAACTGTTTCCATCGTAAAATAAATCACAGAGAGTTCAGTGGGATTTACATCCAATTTAATGGGCATAGGACTGAAGCATTTGTCTCCATTTTGTCTGAGGACAAAAAATATTATTATTTTTTATTTTATTATTTTCTAAATCACCCTTCACCCACACAAGTGGGTTCCACGGTGCTGTGTAAGTATAACATTACATTACACATCCACAATGCCATAGGGAGAACACCTGGGATGGCTCAGAGAAAACACAGGGGCTGGGAAGAAGAGGTTCTAAAACAATAGATTGTATCCAACTGAGAGTAGACCCATTGAAATGAATGGTACCTAAGTTAGATTAACATTGGATACAAACCTAATAAAGGAAAATGTAGGGTGCAATCCAATGGGGATGCCAGTAAGCTTCCAAACTTGGAGGAATATGGGAGCCCATGTACACAAGAGGGTGTTCCAGAAGCAGGGAGGGGAGGAAACTAGGTCTGCCAGGATACAATACATATCCTGGTGGTGCTCCAGCCAGCCCCCTCCTTCCCTCCCTGTCCAAAGCATCTCAGCTAGATGGATGAAATCAGCCATCTAGCTGATTTGCCGGGCGGGACGAGTGTCGAGCCAAAGATCATTCCTGCGCTCCTCCCACCCTGCATGGGATGCCCGTAACCCTCCAAGTTTAGAGGGTTATGGGCAGCCCTGTTGGATTGCACCTTTAGTAATCCAAGGTATCTCATCTTCCATGAGCACATCTATCATTGGTACATCATACAACTCCAGCATAGGAAGCAGTTCATCTGAATTGCCAGCTATTATAGGGTACAATGTGTAGGGTTCACAGTATTACAGAAGGGATGGGTTGCACAGGAAATCATTCCTTTTATAGGTATTTAACTGAAACCTGGTTTGCAGAATTCCTAAGTGAACCTAAAAGTGAGAGATTACTCAAAGCACGGGTAACTACATCCTCCCTTTTATCTCCTGAGAAGAAATGTGAGAGAAGTCAAGGGAGTCGAAGAATAGATACCCGATATAACAAAATGTGTGGAAAAGCTTCCTCTCAGTCTCTTACTGAAAGTCCATATAGGAACTATATGAAAGACTGCAAGGTAGGAATATACTGTTCCACAAAAGACAATCCTTAAGGTGTGTGTGTGTGTGTGTGTGTGTATTCATTTCTGTCATTCTGCACTCTCTGCACTTTCTCTCAAGGCAGTCAGAAAGAGACAAAGAGGCAGGAGGGAACAAAATAAAATGTCCCCATGCAGCCAGTCTTAATGTGGACTACCTCTGTTTGGTAATGCTCTAAAAATGTTCTTAACTTCGTGAAGAGTTTACAAGAGCAAGCTTGAAAACGCTAAAAAGCTGACAGTTCTCTAGTCAAGGAATAGTGGTACTTAAACCCTGCCAGTGTGCTTTGTTCCACGGTGAAGTTCACAGACTCAGGAGAGACAATGAACATAGAACACTTTTTCTTCTGTAGGCATTCATTGGAATACAACATGAAGCTACCTATCCATTAATGATGTTCTCTTCCTCATGGGAGAGTATGTGGCATCTGAAACAATGTCATTTTAGCAGACCTAAGGTCCAGACCTTTCACAAAGCTTCATTTCATTTAGGAACATTGCTTTTCTACTATTATGACTAGAAGCACAGGTTACTCTTATATCAGCAGGTGTAAATCTTTGTGCCAGATCCTACACTAATTTCTGGGGGTTTTTTTACCCCATGCAATATTCGAGCTCATTGAGGTTCTCCGAATTCTTCCTTGAAGCTTGTTTCACCTTGTTTGCATTCCCTAATGTAAACGTCTCCCCCCCAATCAAGAAAAATGCACATTTTTAATTGGGAAAAATGCCTATTAATAAAAGTGCACAATTTTCCCAACTGAAAATATGTGAATTTTTAAAAATACACATTTTTGCTGATCAAAATATGTGCCTTTTCCTCCACAGACTAAAGCATGAAAATGCAGATCTTGGAGGATTTGCACAAATGCACATTTGTGCAAATTTGCAGTTTTAGAAGTATGCAGTTGCACAGATAGCATTTTCACAATCACAGTATCCATGGGCTTTTTTATCCTAGAGTGTCTGTCCAGAACAACATTTGTCACTGCAGTGGTCTAGATGCACATGCTGTCATTTCCATTCACATGTTGTGAAGATGCATTTGTTGTGTACAACTCATCAGGTTTGGCCACATTTTTTACCAGTTTTTATTCCTGAGTCAAATTTTCCAAATAAGCCAGTAAGGACAGTTTCCCACAAGTTCGTCACTCTATAAATATTGTGGAGAAAGCCTGACACGAGTACACATGCACACACACACGCGCACGTACACCTCAGTCTCTTTCCCCGGGGGGCGGGGGAGGGAGGTTGGAGAGATGAGGAAGTAGCCAGACGGATCCGCATACCAACAATGGAAGGCCTCGGTTGGATTCCACAAAACCCAGGAAAGGACCATCAAGACCATCAAACTAGCAGGGCAGTCTCAAAGAGCTGTAAAGTACCCAACACGTCACCTTCTTTTCCCGGGCAGGAATAAGCCCACCTGACACGAAGGGGCAGGCATAAGCCCCACCTGACCGCAGGGGCGGAGAGAGCGGGAAATTCAGGGGTAGAAAATCCCTCTCCCCTTTTTTGGGGGGTTGTTGGGAACACGGGTTACTCTTCTCAAGATTTGTCCTCCAGCGGTGGCTGGGATAAGCTGTTCTCTTCCCCGGATCGGGCAGACCCGGAGCCAGGCTGAAATTGACCAGCGTAAAGTCTTTAGTCTAAGGTAACTGACTAATCCCACTGCGCTAGCCTGGGAACCCGTTCATTGATAAACTCGGAGATCACGTCTGGTCATGTTGACGTTATAGTATTCCTAGAAAGCTGTTAGTTCCGCTTCGTATATTGTATAGAAAATAAAAGCCTTATTTGGTCATATAAAGGGCTGAAGTTTCCTTTTGTGGCGCAAACCTCCTAGTTGGTTTCAATCGCTTGTACGGGCTGTAACTCAGTGCCGGTTAACCCGTTAAGCACCGAACTCACGCATAGGACCCTGGTGCTGGTCCTTCACAAATATATTGTATTATTTATTACTATCATTTGCATATGGGTTTCCACTCAATTACACACATAGTCCACAGTGGTGAAATGTATCCTTATCCTTATTTTTAGGAGCAAGCCATGTACAACATCATATACCAGTCTAAAATTATTATTATTATTGTCAAAACTGAGTTGTATGCACTGCTTTTCCACACCAGTTTTCCATTGGGTTTTTTTTCTTTTTTTTGCAATGTTCTTTCTAATTTTACTCTAGTGAACTGTGATGCTTTCCTAGTGTTCCACTAAAATCTTACAGAAGCAATAGTGAAATATGTCCTTCTTTGTGACATTGTATTATTTGCTTCATATTACTGAAGTTATAAAACCAAGGTCCTGAATATTTATAGTAGTTGATTCAGTTACATTTTCATAACAACAAGCCTTGATATCATGGCTAGATTCCAATTAAGTGCATGCACAATGTGTCCTTTGGTTCTTGTATACATTGTTAACTCAATATGCAATCTCCCCTCCATGTTAATGCTGCATTTTGTTGGCATGTGCTTTATATGCACATGAGTTCTCTCTCTCAACAATTGTGCTGTCACTCAGTGAACTTTGTAATTTGCTTCCATGGAAAATGCAATAGCTGAAACTAAGAATATTGATCTTTCATAATTTGCTGTTGAAAAGTACAGTGGGGACTGACTTCAGGGTCCTTCTACATAGTAAGACAAGATCTATGAACCTGCAGGATAAGAGGTTATAGGGATAAAATCTGAATTAATATACACAGTTAATTAACATGTTAAAGCAGTGCGTTAGTGCGGTCATAGGTAGGGATGTATAGATTTTGTTAAAACCATTCCATCTGAGTTTTACGGATTGTCATTCCATTGTCCACTCATGGACTCCCATTGCTCCACCTTGCTCCACGGTTGGCTCGTAGGTCCAAGAGGGCAAGCCACCAAGATCCACAGCCCCACAAATGTGATGACACACACAAAGCAGAGGCTCCTCCCACACCCCTTATGACAAGGAACCAAGCTCCCAGCATGGGTGGGCGACCCCACTGAAATAGATAAAGTCAGCATGCAACAGCAATGGGTGTATCACAGAGTGGTAGAAAATATTTTCCATCCTTTTGGTCCCAAAGCTTTATTGTCTTTATAATTACGGTATATTTTTGGATTGGGCTTTCTTTCATCATCACTAAATAATACTTATATCACTGTGATTCCTAAGCTTGGTAAGGATCATAACTTATTGTGCTAATTATCAACCTATTTTGTTAATTAATGTTGATATTAAAATATTAACTGCAATTTTGGCTGATAGATTGCAACAAGTTATTGCAACACTAGTTCAACCAGATCAGGTAGAGTTTATTACAAATAGACAGGGGGCTGATAATCTTAGAATAGTTGTTGATCTGATTGCTTTAAATACTGATAGAACAGACCCAGCTGCAATTGTTTCTTTGGACGCTGAAAAGGCCTTTGACAAAACTCATTGGAAAATTATCTTTGCTACATTGAGAAATTTTGGGTTTCCTGTAGAATTTTTGAAATAGGTCAAAAATGTATATCGAACCCCAAGAGCTAGAGTTATGACCAATGCCCTTTTTTGGATTTTTTAATATATATATACTTGGGAGAGGTATCAGAGAGGGATGTCCACTTTCTCCATTAATATTTAATTTATGTTTGGAGCCCTTGGCATGTGTTATTAGATGGAATAGTAGTCTTCACAGATTTAATGTATCTTACACCATTTTCTATGTAAACAATGTAGTGCCAGGAACCCAGAAGTCTGGCGAGCACCTCAGCTGGTGCTTGTTTTCTGCCCGGCTCAGCAGGCACAGTGGCAGTGCTGTGAGTCGGGTGGCGGACAGATCACCCACCCCTAGCAGTGATTGTCTATCTGCCCTCTTGGGAGCAACTTTCACCAGCCTGTCTTCTCTTCTTTTGCTCTCCCTGCCACCACCCCATCTCTGCTCCTTCCCAGACCTCTATAGCAGCAGCTTGATGAGTCCCAGCTGTTGCTTCTGCACTTTACTTTTCTCCCACAGCTGTGGTGTGCTTTCCTTTATCAGCTCAGGCAGTGTTCCGTTTTAACTTTATACTGAGACCCAGCTGCCTTTTGCCTCTCTGCCTGGGTGTTTTTGGCAAGAGAAAGAGGAAAATTTGATCCAGTGAGTCCCGGCTGACTGTTACAATGCTTCAGGATTGGACCATGTTTCCCATCAAAGCTTTAGATTGGCCAATTGAAGTTACCCTCATGGCTTGCTTGACTAGGGTGATAACATGGTAGTCAGGAAGGCATTTGCACTGGAGTTACCATTGTTCTTAATTATGGTAGAGGACACACAGACCATGAACTCCCCCAGAACATTTATCAGCACCAAGTCTGAGACTATTATCAATACCAAGACTGAGACTATCTACTGGTGGGCAGTACACCAGCAGTATCTTTAATCTGTCCCAAGTGCCCAACACAACATGCAAACATTCAAGGTTGGCACCTAAACAGATAAAAAGCCTAGAGAGAATCCTTATAGACTATAGTGACACATCCTCCCCAGCCCTTGAGTGTGTATTGGTGCCCCATTGAGCACCCGGCAGGGCACAGGTGGGAAAGACTAACTCTTCCCTATTTCCCTACCAAGGTCTTGGATATACATACCATGTCAGCTGTCCCATCCACAATTAAAATTCAGAGATGGTGGTTGGTTTGTTCACCATCAGCACCAAGAGACCAGAAGACAAGCTAGTAAAGCAACCAGAAGAAGAAACAGGTATAACATGTCTGATCTTTCTTCTCTTCAACTGGCCCATAAATGTCCCAAATCTTTATCTCCCCTTAACCATGACTAGGGATCGTGAAGAAATCCGCAACAGATTCAATTGAGTTTGGATATCTATGAATCTGACCTGTGGATCGTGCAGCAGACCAGCTTTTTCCAAGTCGTGTGGACTTGTGGAATACTTTTTTTTCCTTGGGGGTGGGGATTTGTGCAAATGTGCATGTACATGTGCTAGTACACACTTGTGCAACTGCGCATTATTGCAAATGTGTATTTGCAAGCAGGAATGAAATTCTCATACATCCCTATAAAATTGTGTACTTCAGGTTCAGTGGTTTGACTTCTGGTGGACAAGCTGGGAGCTGAGGGCATTGTGCTGAGATTTTCCACGGTCTCTACGCAGACATAATCCTAAACTTAGCTAGCTTCCTCCCTTGTCTCCACTTCCCAGTTCCCTTGCCTCTTTCCATGTTTGCTGTTTTCCTTCGGGTCAGTCAGGAACCCAGGAGAGACTTTGCTTTACAGCCCTCCATTATACATTCTATTTTGGCCCTGCATTCCATTGCCACCTATATTAGCCTCAGTCTCTAGGGGACTGAAAACCACAACATGTTGTGGTCAGAAATGCTTAACTCATTCATATCAAGGGCTGAGATCATGTGATCCAGAGGCTGGTAAAAGCCAGGGTAGCCTGGGCCTACTGCAACTTTCTATGTATCTGTGATGAACCAGAAAGTGAAGCCCTTCACTTTTTCCTTCCCTTTATACAGGTAAATATACATGCTCTGATTTAATTTCTTCCTCTTTCACCTAATACTGCTCTAAATCTAGCATTCAGCCCCTTTCATGGTCCACCTTGTGCCATTAAAACTCAAGGTCCTCCATTGTGCTTAATCCCTCAAAGAATGCCTCACCACTTCCCTCACATCCTCCGCTCCTTATTTGGTTAATCATAACTCCACCTTTGGCTTTTCTTGTTCTATCACTGTTATTAGGAATAACTCCGAATAACGCGCCCCTGAATGTGGCAAATTTTGGCTGGGTCAGACATATAGCCCAGCCCTAATTTTGAGAGACTATACATATTAAATAATATTCAATTCAATTTCTGAGACTTTTTAAAAATAAATAAATAAATCACAGATTCATTCAGAAATGGGATGGAATTGTAGATAAGAACATGCAGAAGTGACACAGACTGGAAAGAGAGAGAGGCTTGGATCCAGCCACATGCTGGCAGTAGTGGGTGAGTGGAAGGTGACTTTCCTGCCACGAAGGCCCCCAGACCCCTTTGAGAAGCATTTCCCTAGGATTAGGGGACACTCTTGAGTGGGGTGGGCTGTAATGCAGGGGGTTGAGGGGGAAAGGGGGATGCTGACAATCAGAGATACCTTCCATAAGCAGGAGCTCTGCCCATGGAAGGTACCCTTGTCTGATTTTGGTGAATCAACCCACTCAGCTCCCTGTGGCACAGCCCACCTCATTCTGGAAGGTCCCCCAGACCTCACGACAGGGTTTTCAGTGGAGCTGCAGGGAGGAAGAAGGGGAGGGAAAGCTGCCTCCCACTCTCACCCAACATGTCTTTGGATCCAAGGCAGACTCACCCATCCCCATAATGCTTCCTGCTTTAAAATTATTTTAATGTACAATTTGCACATAATTTTATTTGTTATCTGATATTTTAATCCTGCCAACCACTTTTGATTGTTATATTTTTTATGTTGACTTTTCTTTTACGGTTTTACTGTTGTATGCTGCTTTAGTTCCTCTGGCAGAAAAGAAGGATAAAAATAAATTGAAGAAATGTCACGAGTTTTTAGTGCTGAAATACATAAATTATATGTTTAATAATGATGGTGACGATAAAAAGTCTATGAAATATGATACCAAAAATGTGACAAATGCAGCAGGGTAAACAAAAAGTTTCCAAATGCAGAAAACATATTTTAAATCATACGCACAACAATATTACACTTCCTTTTCTATATGAGGCCATGTTGGAAAAACACATATTTCAAAGCATTTATCTGAACTGGCAGAGAAGAGTTACGTCAATTTAGAAGAGCCTCAGAAATTGTCTTCTCTCATCTCTTTCCCTGAATTCAGGCAGTCGGAGATGCTTACCTGTCGAGGATGGGAAAGATGTCAACAGTATCTGCTTAAGAAAGAACAAAAATAACCCCAAGATTCCACTTGAAGATATTTTAAATGCATTATTAAAGGACAGTTGTTATTGAAGTGCTATGAAAAAGGACTCAAAATAATTTCCTTGAGTTTGATGTTGATTTTGCTGTTGTTGTTGTTGCTGACTGACTTCTCAACTTGAAGGATACATCTACCTGTCAGTGCTGGATCTCATGCTTCCTTCCTCACAGCATAGCAACTGACATAGCACATGAACAAATCCAGAACCAGTCTGCATAATATTTGCTCCTGCACCTGTCGTATAAAATGCTTCTGAGAAACATCGAGTGACAGTATCAAGGGAGAGGCTGCTCCTTTCTGCTCCAAAGTGCTGCCCTCCAGCTGAAGAGCTTGTGTGTCCTCATATTACCTTGCCAATATTCCTTAACTTAACCCAGTCGCATTACTGCTAAGGTGAAAAACACATTTAGTTTCTATCCCCCCCCCTTTTTTTTTTTGCTCTTTATTCTTTCTTCCGAGATTGCTAACAAGACTACCCATTATGGAAAAAAATAGATTTTTTTTTTACTGCAGTTTAAATCATTTCACATCTAGGAGATCTACAATTCTGGAGAACGGAATTGGATAGGAAGCCAATTCACATGAACACTGTCCGGCTGTGAGATAACCTTTCGGTAGTCATCTAATGATCGAAATCATCTCCGAATTCTTTTTTTTTATTTTTATGCAAACAGTGCAATGAAATGCTTTCCTGGCAGCCGTCTCCTTGTGATATCACCCAGCAAGCCTCATATTACTGAATATATGGCAGTGAAGAATCTGAATGCAAAGAGCTATGGTTCTAGGGTTTCTTGGAGAATAACTCAGCATGTGTCCCCCACTAGAAAATCAACTAGTTTTTTGTTTGTTTTTTTGCATTCCTGGTGAATACTAAACACACACACACCTCAAGGGGTATTGCATTTATTTGTGTCAGCAGCTACTGGGATCTGGGGCAGCAGCTGCCCCATTTGGTGAGCTACTGAACTGCAGATGGCAACTTCTCAGTGAAGTATCCTCAGGCCCAGCCTGGATGGCTTCATCCACCCAGACTGGCACTGGCCATTACATCCTCCTGGACAGGAAGGAGTATATGAGGACTTCCTGTTCCAGTTAAGCCTAATTTGAGGAACAAGGTCTTCCTCTGGCTTGTTCCTGTATTCTTGGTTGTTCTTTGGTCCCAAGTTCCCCAACTTCTGGCTTGCTCCTCAATTCTGCCACCTGGTCCTGACATGCACTTCTGTCCTGACTCCTGGCTTGTTGTTTACTTCTGACTCATTATTTGGCCCTGACTACTGGCTTGTTCCACAGTTCCTGGTTCCCATCTCTAACACAATGTCCAACACAAGGAGGCCTGGTGGGGCAGGGGCTAGACCAGGTGTGAGCAACTTTGGGAGCTCCAGGGACCATTTTTCCCCCTGGACCTCCCCCTGCCCTTGGCCACAGTCTGCCAGGCAACCTGAAAATGAATATGTTTCCCATTTGGGGGGGGAGAGGCATTGAGGGCACCAAAAGGGTCAAATATGGGTTGTATGCAAGCTAAATTTGATCCTTTTACAACTCTGTAGCAGCTGCGGACATCATTTATCATATATATATATATATATCAGGATGTAGGGGGCAGTGGGTGCTGCAGCAGGGCTGCATGTGCCCTAGGGGCCATGTGTTGCCCACCCCTGGGCTAGACAATCAGAGCAAATGAAAGCAAGGTTTAGAGCTAATACACATATTCCCCCTCTCCCCAGCAGTTATCCCTGTGTAAGGCTGAGGCTTACAAGCCTGAGCTCCCAGATCCCCATCCAAGGCTCAGCTGCAAGTCATTATAGGCCTTCTGGCAAAACTCTCACTTGTGACGAGAGTAGGACAGGTGAGACATAGCTTCACATTAGTACATGTGAAAGGGATCTAGGGGTTTTAGTAGGCCACAAGCCAGACATGAGTCAGCAATTTGATACAACAGCTAAAAGAGGTGCATCAACAGAAAGTATATTTTCTGGGTCACAGGAAATAATGGTACCACTTTATTATGATTTGGTCAGACCTCACTTTGAACACTGTGTCCAGTTTTGGACACTGCACTTAAAGGAGGATATTGACAAATTGGAACATGTCTAGATAAAGGAGACAAAGATGTTGAGGGTCCTGGAGAATAACTCCTGTGAGAAAAGATTGACTGAGCTTGTTGTTTAGCTTGGAGAAGAGACAATGAAGAAGTGATATGATAGACATCTTCAAATAGTTGAAGCTCTGTCACATAGATGATGGAGCAAATTTGTTTTCTGTTTCTCCAAAGGGTCTAGCACCTGAACTAATTGTCTCAAATTGCAAGTAAGGGTATTTTGAATAAACATTAGGAAGACCTTCTTGATGGTACAACAATACCATTTGTTCGAAAGTAGAATAGACTGCCTTGGAAGATGGTGGGATCGGCATCAGCAGGGGGTTGGAATAATAGCTGACTTTTGAGGTTCCTTCCAACTCATTCTGCAATTCAATGAACCATAAGACATGTATCAACATTACACAACAAATTAACCTGCTTATTTAGGTTAGTAATAATTTCCCTCTTCAGTTTGTTAGTAAAGTTTGGAACTCTGGTTCTAAACATTTCTACTAGTAAAGTTTCCTTAAGTTCTGGGAAAGGATTCCTGAAATGACAGCATAATGTCCTCTTTTATAATACTAACTCCACAACCAGTATATCATATCCTAAGCACTTTTTTCTAGTGATACAATATTTGACTTTGGGTTGTTTTGATATCTTTTTTAATTGGACAATTCCAGAGCCAGAGTGTTATATATGAATGCTACAAACTGTACCACCATTGTACTGTCCCTAGCAAATGCATACACCAAAGCAGCACAAGGTTATACCATATGGAAATCAGAAGTACCTTATGCACAGAAAAACACATTTGTTTTTCATTTCTTGTCTGGGAGTGTTTGTCACAAGTAGCCTCTGGTAGGGATGGAGGAGAATTTTGTTTCGTCCACATTTTTAAGTGAACCAACCTAACTTGCATTTCCTGGACTAATACACAGATCAGAACAGAGTTTATCCTTCAGATTGTACAATTGTGCAAATGTTGTGATGCAATTCTCAGCTCAAAAACTGTGGCAGAATGTGTATATTAAGGAAAGTTGCATTACAAAATACATATATTAGGGGAAATTATGTACAAAAGGAACTGCTCTGAATACCAGTTGCTGGGGAACAATACAAATGCCTTCCCTTTCACTATGGCCCTGATCCATTCATTTGCAGCTGCTTTTAGGAAAAGAAAAATATGCTTGAAGAGCCAATCATATTACATATAGTCAGACAGGCCATTAGGGCCAAACTAAACTTTCAGGAAAGCATGCATACAGCCTTTTTCTTTCTTTTTTTTTCACTCCCGCCCCTGGTGATGGGGTAGAATTTCACCAAAAAAGTTGGTGCAGGAGAAAGGTTTAACTTCTCCCTGCCCCTGAGAGCCATGGTCCCAATCTGAATCAGGGATGCATGTGCTTACAGGAGAGTAGGAAAAGCTAGCATGCAAAGCTCCACTGTGCGTACTCTCCCAAACATTTCATTTGGCCCTGAGTACTCACTAATAGGCCTACCTGATAGTTTTAGAAGAAATGCTAAGAGAAATATGCAAAGCGCTTTCAGCATATTGGGGAAAAAAGTACTACATACTTACTATTCTAAATGCGCATGGGAGGAAAGAAGCAGAAAAACGGGATACAGTTTAAAGAAAAATTGTATTTCAAAACATGCAGCTGGAAGGGATGGGCGACCCACCTGGCACTCGACTCGCAGCACACGAGCCAAGTGCTTCCACCGTGCGAGCTCAGTGCGAGCACCAGATGAGGCACTCGCTGGACTTCCGGGTCACTGGCTCTACGTTGTTTACCTACATTTGCACAAATTTGACCGTTTTCTACGTAAACAACACAGCGCTGGAACCCGGAAGTCGCTTTCCCTGGCTTGGCTCCCGAGAACGCAAGTTGAGCTGGGGGAAAGGTAGGGCAAGCAGAGCTCAGGGGTTTGAGCCCGGCAATTTCGCTGGACTTCCACACACACACACCCATCGAGCTCCATGCACATCCCTACTGAGTTGCATAGGATATTATTGAGGTTTCTACTAATGATGAGCTTTTTCTTAAGACAGGCAAGCATTAATTGCTTATGTTTTATAGTCCTACATAATTTTTACATGAAAACAAGATATAGTCATGGGAGTTCTGCATCAACATCTAGGTGCATAAGTAATTACTTTAATGGTGTGCTTTGTCAGAGCCACAAGGATATATGGGAAAGACAAGGAGCCGTGTGTGTGTGCGTGGGGGGGGGGGTGCCATTTGGTGTTCTGCTTAAGGCAGCAAAATATCTTGGGCTGGCCCTATCGAGAGCTATGTAATATATGAAGCATTCAGTCACAGTGGATTACATTAAATATCTATGTCAAGTCAAGTCAAGTCAGGCGATCACTCGTGACCGAGTAAGATTGTCTTCCAGGATAAAAAAGAAAATTTACAAAAAGGAGATTTTAAAAGGAGGAAAATTCTAAAGAAAATTGTGTAGACTCTAGCGATGGGTCCGTAAGTGACTGTGGAGGCCAATTCTAGATCCACACAGCTTCCCACAGACTGAGGACACAAGTTACCAGATGGAAGATGGTCTTGTAAAGGATTCATTTGACGTGCTTTTCGCTTAGCACGTTTCTCCCTTTCACCTTGCACTCGAGCTTCTTCAAAGTCCATAGAACCTTTGTGAAAGGCCAACCTCCAGTTAGATCGTTCATGGGCCAGAGCTTCCCAGTTTTTGATGTTTATATTGCATTTTTTTAGATTAGCCTTAAGAACATCTTTAAACCTCTTATATTGATATTCCGCTTTCCAGCCTTGAGTTGGGAATAAAGTAACTGCTTTGGGAGACGGCAGTCAGGCATTCGAACAACATGACTGGTCCACTGAAGTTGGCGTTGAAGGATCATTTTTTCAATGCTAGTAGTCTTTGCTTCTTCCAGTACACTGACATTTGTTCGCCTATCTTCCCAAGTAATTTGCAGGATTTTCCGGAGGCAACGTTGATGAAATCTTTCAAGGAGTTGGAGGTGACGTTTATAGATAGTCCATGTTTCGCAGGCATACAATAAAGTTGGTAATACAATGGCTTCATAAACCAGTGTTTTGGTCTTCTTACAAATATCCCGATCCTCTACCAACATAACAGATATTCTAGCTAAGGGCCATAGGTAGAGCTATTTCCCATGTTATGACTATTCCTCGCAGGAGAGCCCATCCCTGACTACAAATCCTCTTTATGGTGAGGAATAGATTGTTTTCTATGTTTACTTGCAAGTCTGAAATGAGCTTGCCGCCATACCCATTTCAATTCTTGAATATAACTGCATCTCACTCGTATCTACTTTATGATTGTTTATGCTTATGGGCATGCGTTTGTGAATGACAATGTAATCATAATGTAAGAGCATCCAAAGTTCTAATGGAAAGTAGGAGACACCTATATATTTTGGCTAACAATCTCATAATAAGACCTCTGCAAATATATATTTCCTCCAAGAAATAAAGACAAATAATAATTGTCTATAGACAAATTAAAAAATATGGTTTTTAATTAATTATTTATTTATTAAGGGTTGGATCCGGATATAAGATGGATCAACTGTGCTGGTGGAAGTAGATTTTTCCACCCACTCCTTCCCATGGCAGCCCCCCCCCAGCCCCCTGAAAATGCTACACAGTTATTTATTTATTTTTATTACATTTATATCCCACCATTTTTCCTCCTGTCGGGAACCCAAGGCGGCTTACATCGCCCTTGTCCTCTCCATTTTATCCTCACAACAACCGCCCTGTGAGGTAGGTTAGGCTGAGAGTCTGTGACTGGCCCAAAGTCACCCAGTGAGCATCTCCTGAGTCCCAGTCCAACACTCTAACCACGACACCACCTATGCCTCTCAAAGTGAGGCTCCAGAGAGCCCCACTGGCTACTCTCAGTTGCAAATGCTGCAGCAGGAAAGCAGCGGTTGAGGCTCTCTGGAACAGCAGGACTGCCGTCGGCACCGCTCCCCACCTTATGCCTCACACAGAATAAGGTGTAGATGGGCAACTGCTCTGCAGAGCCACAGCAACTACTCCTGTGCTGTGACAAAGGCCATAGTGGGAGAGTGCCCAGCCAAATGCCTTGCTCTGTGGGGCTGTTTTTCAGAGTTAGGCATTGATGGGGAGATGATCCTGGAGTGGAGGTTGCCTGTGCTGCCATGGCAGAGATGATCTTCAGGGCTACCTCCCCACCAATGCCTTGCTCTGAAAAAGGATCCCTCAGAGTGAGATATTGAAAGGAAGGTGGAAGTGCCAGCTCACAGTCCCACAGCTGTGGCTCACACTCCCTCATCCCAGTAGTAGTGCACAGCATGACCTCCTGCCTCAGGCAGCAGGAGGTCTTGTGCCAGCCCTGCAAAAATGGATTGAGAGATTATACATTATAAGAATGAAAATGGACTCCAGAAGAGCCTTTCTCCTCTGGAGAAGTACACATCTATATGATTCCTGATATTCAGCTTTCTGTTGGTTCTTTAGGGGACATGATACCTTGCATGGCTTAAAAAACAGATAGTAGCTTTTATTATAGGGATGCAGTATCACACATGTTAAGAACAGCCAAGGCAACAGTTGGCAGCCTGAAAACAGAAATCCCAGCTAACCCAAACACCTGTGGACAACCAATAAGTGGAACTCTGGAATACTGTTTAAAGCAAGCACAGTAAAATTAGACAGCTTAATTAGAACGAATAGGGGGCAGGGTTTGGTGCAGCACTAGATAATATGCCCTCTGGCATCTCATCCACTGGAGACAAGAAACTTGTGTGAACATCATGCTACCTCACTAACAGGATGTTGGCATTCATACAGCCTTGATTTTCAGTTTCCCCTCAAACACATGGATGGGAGACATCATGGTGTAATTTGGAATTCAGAGGAAGGAAGGGCTCAGTATTGATGCATTTCTTAAATTTATTTTAAAAGTAATGACTTGTAGAAAAACACAAATGCAGAATCCATTAGGAAGGTGGTAATGGTGATCCTTTAGCCCCTTCTTTGAATGAGTATGCTACGCAAAAACATGAGCCTCTGGCTGCAACACAATTCGTACAGTAAGTTGTAAACATTTCCAAATGGTTTTGTACTACGTCTGTTTTGTTTTCTCAGTTATTTTAGAAATGTGTGAAGCTACACAAAAAGAATTCCAATTGACAATAAAGTGTTATTCCTACATTTCTAAATAATGTAGCAGCATAACAGCCCTCTGGGGCTTACTTTTCCGACCAGATTGCAGACACTGAACTGTTAGCTTATTACAAGGCTAGAGGAGCAAATTAACAAAGTGCCTCACAATTACCATTAAAGAGAGCCTGACTGTCTCTTTGCTGGATGATAAACCAGGATTGGCATGCTCCTTTCCTTGGAGGGAATCTATTCTCTACTCAGTATCAGCAGTTGCCTGAGAATTATGACCGTGAACTAAGGTGGTAAGGGGAGGATGATTTTGTTTTGCATTTGTGTGGGATAAAAAGAGAAAGAGAGCCAAGTAAAGGAAGATTAGGAAAACAACATAACAATTGGGATGTATAGGAGGTATTAAAAGAAGTAAAACTTTTCTCCCTAATCTGAGCTACTTCATGTATTGTCCAACGATAAAGGACTGAACTGTTCTGTTGTATTTTACTCCTCCCACTATATTTATTTATTTATTTATTATATTTATACCCCACATTTTTTCCTGCAAGCAACCCAAGGCGGCTTACATAATCCTCCTCCTCTCCATTTTATCCACACAAAAACCCTATGAGGTAGGTTAGGCTGAGAGTCAGTGACTGGCCCAAAGTCACTCAGTCAGTTTCATGGCTGAGCGGGGACTAGAACCCAGATCTCCAGAGTCCCAGTCCAAAACTCTCACCACTGTGCCACACTGTGTATGTGTGTGTTCTAAATTTGTGGCTTTTGTTTACAGGGCAATGGTGTCAGACCTCGAACAGATTGAAGTAAGTGGTGGAAAATCTACATCAAAGGTATTGGGAGTTCTAAATGACTTAAACAATATCTTGTGGAAGGGATGGTTAGCTTAGCAATGAACAAAGCAAAGAAGTAGGCAGCAGTAGCAAGGAAAATATTAAAAGCAAGATATTCAGTGTTGAACTTCTTCACTACAATGCAAATGCCTCCCACCTATCCTGCACTGTTGATCGATGATAGGGACATGGCCCAGTATCTAAATGGATAGTACTATTCACTAACAGTTCAAAAATAGTTCACATAAAGCTCAGATTACAATTCTCACAAACTTGGTCACAAACCTGGAAACCACCAAAGATAGTTAAGCCTAAACACATTTGGATTTGGCCAAGCCTAACCTTAGTAGGGTTTGTGGATATTAGACCAGTCTTCCCCAACCAACCTGGTGCCCTCTAAAATGTTTTGAGCCAACTCCCATTAGCACCAGCCAGCATGGCCAATGGACAGGAATGCTGGGAGTAGCTGTCCAAAACATCTTGGGGACACCAGGTTTGGGGAGGCTGGTTTAGACTATTGCCAAGTTCAGGTTGGCCAATTATTTTGTAGCTACAGAATCAGTCCATAGGGGTAAACAATTATGTGAGGGGAGGCAGAGAGGAGCTCAAGTCAAGGAAAACCGAATTAGACAGAGGTGGGTAGCTGAGAGAGGAGTAAAGAGTATTCAGTAACAAAAGCAACTAGGTTCCTCCAAATTAGTATCACATGGTACAGGATTGTTCACAATTCTAGCTACCCCACACCCCCACACCCCAAAAAGGGCATCTGAAGGAAGCCAATTTTTTAGGAAGCTCAGTTGCCAAGAATATCCAGCAACTAACTACCATATCCTCCTGAGGCAGAGAGAAAGGGAGGAAGGTCCTATATTCACAACTCCCAGTTGGTGACAGGTTAGTAACAGGTTAGTAACTTTCAACAGAGGCAATTGTACAGAATATATTTTGTGAGAAATGCTCATTAATTACAAAAATGGTTGGGAGTACCTTCCAATATATGGTCTCTTGTCCTAGAGGAATTTGAAGTGGTGCACAGTTCCTGCTGGTTGGCTAACAACACAGACCACTGGCAATTAAGCAGAAGGAGAAAGCGCACAATCAAACAAATGCTTGTTTTGCTGAGGAGAATGTGTTCCTTACTTTGACATGGCCCCGGAGGAGGAGGTTAATTCAGTTAACTTACTTTCAAATTGTATTAACCATGTCAGATTTCACACAATAGCCTCAAATCATTTGTGCTCCTTGAGAAACACAATGCAAAGTATTATGGACAACTTTAACATCTTAAGGGAAAGCTGACATCTAGGTTATAATTTAGGTTGCTGATTGCTATATGCACAGATTCTAAAGGGCTGCAATTATGATCTTTGTTTTTGAGTTGATGGTGGGAGGAACACATCATTTCCATAAAATTGGCACATAAAGCACATAAATTTCCACTTTCACAAACAGCGGTGCTGAGAGACTGAGAGAAGAAAGGGACAAGGCTATTTGTTTCTGTACCAGAACCCAATCATTTGCCATTCCTGGATCTTGTTATAATACGACACACAGCCTACATTTTAAGATTAAGATATAAAATTATCAGACAGAAGCTGCTATATCCATTCCTTTTCACCCATGTTTAAGGAGAGATAATGGGCCATTTGTGGTAAATACAACATAGTTGCCACTTTCCTATAGAACCGCCGGCTAGCTACATAGTAGAAGGTATTGGCTGAGCATGTAGAATTCCTTAGGTTTCAGGACTATTTGGGCAGAACCATTTTTTTCTGAAAAGCAGAAAAGTAAATAATAAATTAAGACACACATACCCTGACAATAATGAAAGCTACTATGCCAAACCACTGGCAAATCTGTTCCCTTGCTATATATCAAGCGGCAAAAAAGGCTAAATACTTGCTCTCACCTCCCATATATTAAGAAGTTATAGGAAGCTAATAACAGAAATGAATAATCTATTTTTCTATTCCGGTTTTTATCTCCCGCCCCCTTTCAAGTGGTTTTTAGGGAATGTCATTTTTATCCTGATTTTCTTCCTACATAGAAGGAACAGCAAAAAGAAAAGTGAAGCTTATAAAACTGTATGAATGTATCAGGTTATCTTGTGTTGTTTTTTATGCTTCCGCCTGGTGGTATAAAATACTTCCCCTGGGTAGCACACTCCTAACCTTTGCATTTATTCACCACTCATCTCCATTCATTCAAACACACTCCTAGAAAAATTATGTTCTCTCCCAAACAGACAACCTCTCTCCCCTGGTACTATTCCTCAACACATACAATCAGTCCACTGGGCAGAGTGATCCTATGGCCCCTAGACAGCATCTAGAGAGCCATAGAATCATTGGGATTTCCAGGCCCGAGGTAAGAAAACAGTTCCAACCTCAGAGCTAGGAGTCTGCACTTGGAGGGGTCCCCCCTCCTCATAGCAGACACAGAAAGAACCATGCCAGCTGCCTCTCCAAGGTCATAAGAGCAACCTCAGTGAAGGGGTTTAGGGGGCATTCCAGGGGGCAGGAGGGGAAGTGACTCGGCGGCACCTTGGCCTCCTTCCCTCCCACTCCAAAGCACCGCAGTTAGATGGCCAAAATTGGCTGGCTAGCTGATTTGCAGGGCAGGAGGAGGATGGAAGTGATCTTCGCCTCTGCACTCCTCCCACCCTGCATAGGATGCCCATAATTCTCTGAGTTTGGAGGGTTACGGGCAGCCCCATTAGACTGCACCCTAAGTAACATGAGTTCTACTTATCCCATTATCTTGCACACATGCACCACAAACGAGTTAGTGCAAACTGCATGGCCAGAATTTTGACTGGTTCAGACAGTGTCTTTCATATTACTCCTAGAGGAATTATATTTGTTGCTCATTAGCATCTGAGCCCAATTTAAGGTGATGGTGCTTACCTTTAAAGCTCAAAATACCTTGGGACCCAAATGTCTGAAAGAGTACCTCTTCCCATGTCATCCTTCCCATGTCTTAATTAGAGTTGTGTGCAAATGACCTCTCAAAATTCTCTGCCTGATTAGAAACAATTTCACCGAATTTCTGCAGAAGAAGAAATTGCTGTCCTTTGGGAGGAACGTTCCACCACCCCTTGTAATCTCAAGTATATGTCTGTATGTAATTTAGACATGGAGAAGAAGAAATAATGGCCAAGACTCTTTTTTTCCTGAATAGAACCAGTGAGTGTTGGTCTTCTTGACTACAGTACCTGAAATGTGGATTCATGCAAGGGTGAAAAATGTTCAGATTGAAAAGTTTAAAGGAAAAGTTGGGGATTTATATAGAAAAGAAAGTGGACAAGGAAGATAGAAAATAGGTCAGATGATTTTAAATGTCTCTCTAGTGACAACAAGATCAGCACTAGAGAGATTTGCAACATCCCTTAATATGGTTGAATCTAAAAAAGTATGTGACACCTTAGAGATCACATTATAGGGGCATGAATTGTCATAGATGACAGTCGATCAGGCAGATAAAGTGTACTGTGGGGAGCTGAAGTACAGTGGAAGATAAACTAGAAACTTCCAATAATATCCTGATAGCTGGTGTGCAAAAAACGAATACAATACAATTTATAATGTAAACATTTCCTTTCTGTATTGAGAGAACATATAAAACTCCTCAGATGATTTTTTTTTCTAATTCTATGCAACTTATTTTTAAAATTATTTATTTAAAACAATGATATACTGCTCTTCACTGTCTTTGGGTTGGAACTGTGAACAAATGACTTCTCGAAATTCTCCGCCATATTTGTGGACAGAGAAATTTGGGACAATGTCACCAAATTTCTCCAGGATGAGGAGAAATTCTCCAACAGTTTATCACACATGGGGCTCACCATTGGCAAGGGATGTAGCAAAGTTTCTTTCTTTTTTCCTAAGGGTTTTTGTTTTGTGTGTGTGCTGCAAATGTCAAAAGCAGCGATTATGTTGGCACCCTGGCCCTCATTTTGCATCCTCCACAATGCCCCATACCACCCCACTGACATTGGAGCCACCAGCCTCCACTGGTTATTTTGCATGAGTAGCAACCACCAAATGTGCCTCAGATTTTGCTTTAGGTAAAAACTGGTAGTAGCTTTGGATTTTGGTGAAATATCCCAGGGAATTTGGTAGTCTTACTGAAACTCTATAACAGGGATGAGCAACATGTGGCCCTCCAGATGTTTTGGCCTACAATTCCCATGAGACCTAGTCAGCAAGCATAGCCAATAGTGAAACACCTGGAGGGCCGGAAATTGCAGTCCCCTGTTCTATAAGCTTCCCTCAAACTTACTCGGATATTTTACCTAAGCAATGACCTCTAAATTTGCTTTGAAATTTTGCTTCAGTAAAATTCAGTGGCAATCCTACAGCAAACCAACCTGATTTCATATAAAAATGCTTTCAAAGAAATGCTGTCAAAACTACTAATTAATTCTGCCATTGGATTCTTCCAAAAAACCATGCAACTGACTCATAGAATCATAGAATCATAGAAAAGTAGAGTTGGAAGGGGCCTACAAGGCCATCGAGTCCAACCCCCTGCTCAATGCAGGAATCCAGGTCAAAGCATCCCTGACAGATGTCTGTCCAGCCGCACCTTGAATGCCTCCAGACTGGGAGAGCCCACCACCTCCCTAGGTAGTTGATTCCATTGTCTTATTGCTCTGACAGTCAGGAAATTTTTCCTGATGTTTAGGTGGAATCTAGGTTCCTGTAACTTGAGCCCATTATTCCGTGTCCTGCAAACTGGGATGAACGAGAAGAGATCTTTGCCCTCCTCTGTGTGACATCCCTTCAAATACTGGAAGAGTGCGATCATATCTCCCCTCAGTCTCCTCTTCTGAAGGCTAAACATGCCCAGTTCTTTCAGTCTCTCCTCATAGGGCCTTGTTTCCAGTCCCTTTATCATCCTTGTTGCCCTCCTCTGAACCCTCTCCAGTTTGTCTATGTCCTTCTTAAAGTGAGGTGCCCAGAACTGGACGCAGTACTCAAGATGAGGCCTAACCAGTGCCGAGTAAAGGGGAATTATCACTTCCCGCTATTTGGAAGCTATACTTCTATTAATACAGCCCAAAATTGCATTTGCCTTCTTTGCAGCCACGTCGCATTGCTGGCTCATATTCAGTTTGTGATCTACCACAATTCCAAGATCCTTCTCACTTGTAGTATTGTTGAGCCAAGTGTCCCCCATTCTGTAACTCTGCATTTGGTTTCCTCTCCCTAGGTGCAGCACTTGGCATTTATCCCTGTTAAATTTCATTCTGTTGTTTTCGGCCCAGCGCTCCAGCCTATCGAGGTCACTTTGAATTTTGTTTCTGTCTTCCAGAGTATTAGCTGTTCCACCCAACTTTGTGTCATCTGCAAATTTGATAAGCATTCCCTGTACCTCCTGCATCCAAGTCATTAATAAAAATGTTGAAGAGCACCGGGCCCAGGACCGAGCCCTGTGGTACCCCGCTCGTTACCTCTCCCCAGTTTGAGAAGGAACCATTGATAAGCACTCTTTGAGTCCGATTCTTTAGCCAATTGTGGATCCACCTGATAGTTGTTCCATCTAGCCCACTCTTAGCTAGCTTACTAATCAGGATATCATGAGGCACTTTGTCGAAAGCTTTGCTGAAGTCCAGGTATATAATGTCCACAGCATTCCCACAGTCCACAAGGGAGGTTACCCGATCAAAAAATGAGATCAGATTAGTCTGACAGGATTTGTTCTTGACAAATCCATGCTGGCTTCTAGTAATCACTGCATTGTTTTCAAGGTGCTTGTAGACTGACTTCTTTATAATCTGCTCAAAAATCTTCCCGGGGATTGATGTCAGACTGACTGGCCTATAGTTCCCAGGTTCCTCCTTCTTGCCCTTTTTGAAGATGGGAACAACATTTGCCCTCCTCCAGTCGTCTGGCACTTCACCTGTCCTCCATGATTTCTCAAAGATAATAGACAGTGGTTCTGAGAGTTCTTCTGCCAGTTCCTTTATTACTCTAGGATGCAGCTCATCAGGTCCTGGAGATTTAAACTCGTTCAGAGTAATCAGGTGCTCCTTGACCATTTGCCTATCAATCTCAAGCTGCAATTCTGCCCCTTCAGTCTGCACTTCAGGTTTGCCAGGGGGGTCATAGACCCTCTTTTGGGAGAAGACCGAGCCGAAGTAGGAATTGAACACTTCTGCCTTTTCTTTGTCTTCTGTTATCAATTTGCCATCCTCATTGCGTAGTTGAACCACCAGTTCTTTCTTCTGTCTTTTACTGTGCATGTATCTGAAGAAAGCTTTTTTGTTGCTTTTAGCATTCCTCGCTAACCTTAGCTCATTCTCAGCTTTAGCCTTCCTGACACTATTCCTGCAGTTCTGTGCTACCTGCCTGTACTCTTCCCCTGTAGCCTGTCCTTCCTTCCACTTCCTATACGTGTCCTTTTTTGTTTTCAGGTCATCTTTGAGTTTATTGTGAAGCCACATTGGCTTCTTCTGTTGCCCTCTGCCTTTTTTCCTTGTGGGAATTGTTTGCAATTGTGCCTTTAAAATTTCCTTTTTAAAAACTCCCACCCCTCCTGGGCTCCCTTTCTCGTGAGAGTCACTTGCCATGGGATCTTACTAATCATTGTTCTGAGTTTGTTAAAATTGGCTTTCCTAAAATCCAGGGTACGTGTTTGGCTACACTCAGCTTTTGCTTCTGTTAGAATCAAGAACTCAAGTATAACATGGTCACTTTCCCCCAGAGTTCCCGAAACTGCCACTTTATCCACTAACTCGTCTCTGTTGGTTAGAATCAGGTCAAGGATAGCCGATCCTCTAGTTCCTTCCTCCACTTTCTGTAGGAGGAAGTTATCAGCAGCACAGCATCAGGAATTTCTTGGAGGGGCCATGTTTGGCTGAATAAGTCTCCCAACAGATATCAGGGAAATTGAAGTCTCCCATTACTACCACATCGTGCCTCCTTGAAACACTGGCAATTTGCTTTCCAAAAGTTCCATCCTCGTCTTCTCCTTGATTGGGTGGTCGGTAGTAGACTCCAACCGCCATGTTCGCTTTATTCTTTGCCCCCTTTATTTTAACCCAGATGCTCTCAATGGGGCTGCCAAGCTCCTCTTCCTGTATCTCTGTGCAGAGATACGTATTTTTAACATACAGTGCAACTCCACCTCCCTTTCTGTTGCTTCTGTTCCTTTTGAACAAGTTATACCCTTCAATTGCTGTATTCCAGTCATGGGAGTCATCCCACCAGGTTTCAGTTATCCCTATCAAGTCGTACTTGCCCTCATGTATCAAGAGTTCAAGTTCGTCTTGTTTATTGCCCATACTCTGGGCATTAGTATAGAGACATTGAAGACTATGTGCTTTATAGTCCGACTTTCCCCCTACATTTTGTGGTAGACTATCAATGGGCACCGCCGGTGCTGTTCTCTCCATTGTGGCATAGAGGCCTTCTTCCATTGGTACCCCCGAGTTTATGTCTCCCTCCCCTGTTGGATTCAGTTTAAAGCCCTCCTGATTAAGTTCCTCATGCTGTGTCCAAACACATTCTTCCCAGTCCTTGTGAGGTGCAACCCATCCTTTGCCAGCAGTCCATCTTCCAGGAAGTGTAGCCCGTGGTCCCAGAATCCAAATCCCTCACGTCGGCTCCACCTTCGTAGCCAGTCATTCACTCGGAGTATTTTTCTTTCCCTTTCTATGCCTCTTCCAAGTACTGGAAGGATGGATGAGAAAACTATCTGGGCCCCGAAGTTCTTGAGTTCCCTTCCCAGCTCTTCAAAGTCTGCCGTGATTTCTTTGTAACTCCGCTTGGCAGTATCATTTGTACCCACGTGGAAGAGAAGAAAGGGGTATGTGTCGGTGGGCTGCATGAGCCTCGGCAGCTGCTCTGTCACATCCTTAATCCATGCCCCAGGGAGACAGCACACCTGGCGAGTCCATGGGTCTTCGCGACATACTTTGGCTTCGATCCCCCGCAGGAGGGAGTCTCCCACTACGAGTACTCTTCTCTTCCTCTTGCTGTAGGCCTTGGTTTGATTGCCTCCAATTGACTGACCCTCAGCCTCTTGCTCGCTGTCACGTTGGGTGCCCGGTAATCCGTCCTCTGCAGGCTGTCCTCTGCTTTCGTCCTCAAGTACATGGAAGCGGTTCCATAGCTCCACTGCTTCCACAGGCGCAGAGTGTCTTGTAGTTCTTCTGCTCCTAACAGTCACCCTTTTCCAGGGAGTTCCCCCTGCGTTATTTTCCCTTGCCTCTGCAGTCTCCGACTCCGCCTCATCCTGCAGTTGCCCTTCTGGCTCCTGTACTGTGCTTTGGTGCTGTAGATCCACCGTTCTGTCTAAGAACTCCTCGCTTTCTCTTATGCTCCTGAGGGTTGACACTTGCTGCTCCAGTCCTCTGACCTTTTCTTCCAACAGCGTGACCAGCTTGCACTTGTTGCATGTGTAGGCCATGTCGATCTCCGGCAGGAAAACAAACATTGCACACCCCTTGCAGGTCACCACCACTGCTGAGTCCTTTCCTTCCATAGTGCTCTGTTTCTGTCTTCCTAGAATTTTTTTTTATTTTTTTTTATTTTTATTTATTTATTTATTTATTTAGGGACCTCCCCCTTGACCTCCCCTGCCGAACTCCGCTGCCAAACTCCTGTTTGCTCTCCCTGTGCGCTCGCTCTGTTCGCTCGCTCTCTGGGAGCCTACTTGCCTTATCACAGCCCCAAAAACCGCTGGAGCCTCTCTCCTGTTGTGCTCTGATATAAACATGTTCCTAAATACAGACAATGTTTATCAAGTTAGGGAGAATAAACTTACCCTCATAGTATTTGAGGGTATTAAAACATGGGATATTAAAACATCTCATCTGATCTAAATTGCAGACTTGTTTATTGAAATACACTTTAAATGACTGGAGGTCTCTCTTGTTTCCACTTCCAGAACAAAAGTGGTACTTTGAATCTGACATTCGACCTCAGAAGGAGAAACTGGGTCAAAACATTCTAATAGTGATCATGTCTGGCCACAATTAACATATCAAAGTGAATATCTAGGAGATGTTGTTTCACTGAGATGCGGACTGTGAAATTCTGTGAAGTCAATGAAGCTAAAGAAATCTACTTCTTTTTGTGGAGCTAAGTCCTCTCAATACTGTACTTGTTCTCAATATTTCAGAAAAAAAGATCTTAAAAGGCAGCTAACCCCATTCTCCTCTGTGCAGCAGAGTTTCCCAACAGGTTCAAAGATTAGATACACTTTACACCAAGAGCTGTAAGAAATACTCTTTACCTGGAAATAAAGTTTGTTAAACTTAGTTAAGGCTGGCTTTTCTGTCTAGGGGTCATGGAACATTCTAATGAGCTCCATTTGGGACAAAAGTGAAGGTGAAGACAAACCAATTTTCCTTTCCTTATCTGGTATTTAGGGTTAATGTCAACCTACTAGGCTGGACAATACTGACCACTTTAAAATTTATTAGGGAAGTTATCATCATCACCTGGCTTTGTGACTAATTAGAAAGCCTGGTTCTCACATGCTTTTCAGTTGCTAAGATCAGCAGGCAGGATAGCTTTAGAACAAAATAATAATAATGAGCTTGAAATCACTGCATATGATCAGAACTGATGGTTTGACTTATTAGTCTAAGGCTAAAATTAAATTAATTCAATGCCTGAATTAAACAGTTAAAGAAAAATACAATATGCCTTGAATTAAACTGAAAATAATTTTCACCCAAACTGCCTGTATCTAATTTTATCAGGCTTGTGCAATTAATATCCCTCTAGTTTTGAGGGGTCCTGCAGTGCATATGAGGCATATCTTCCTTCCAGTGATCTCAGGAACTGTTTGCATATAGTACCTACCTCCTCCTTATCATTTTCTCTCTCTAATAAAGTGGAGCTTAGCTTTGGACTCCAAATGTTTAATCACTTACAGTCTCTCTGACTCTCTCAGCTTGTATCATGACGGTCAAGGGCATGCTGGTAGGTTAGGGAAGGCACTTGAGTTGTCCATGGCTATGAGATAAAGAACAAGCCTAAGTACAGTGGGCATTTATTGGGAGGGAGGTATGAGCTGTTGCTAGAAGAAGAGCAAGTTGCAATACGACCTCCTCTAGCCCTACTTTTGTGTCCCTTAGAGTAGGGGTGGGGAACTGGATTGGTCCCCAGGGGACAGATTGCCTCCCAGAACCAATCTGGAGGGCCTGATCATGTCAGGGAGCAGGAACCTCCCCTGAAGCCCCTCCTCCCAGTTCCTTCCAGCAGCAGCATTCAACCCCATTTTCTCTTTCTTCGTGTGGCTGCTGAAGTTGCCAGCCAAGTCCCCAAGAAGCTTTGCTCCTCTGATCAGGAAAGGCGAGCGAGAGGGGCTAGGCAGACTCAGCAGGTGCCTGAAGGAATCACTCCCTGGGATGCCAGCTCAGTCCCAAGCCAGTTTCACTCCCCTCACATCTGCCCTGAGGAGAAGGGAGGGGGGAGTGAAGCTGACTGAGCTGCAACCTTGAGGAGCACTCCACAAGGCTGCTGCTCAATTGTTTTCCCATCCCTTCTCCTGTCTAAGAAGGAGTGTGGTTTTGGGGAGGGGAAGGGACCTCTCTTGAGGTTCTGTAGGCAAGAGGGGCCAACCTGGCAGGCCAGATTTGGCCTACAGGCTGGAGGTTCCCCATTCCTAGCTTATAGGCTGGAATGCAATAGGTGTAGGGTTGCCATGTGGCCTGGTTAATTGGGTTTTGTCCAGATTCTGTCAATGCCAGCTAGTGTCCATTTGAGCAGGGCTGCTACTACATAGGCAAACTCTGAGAAAGAGAAGGGACTTCCTGCCTTTTAAAGCAGCCCATGTCCTCTCTCTCTTATTGGGTTATATCCAGTGGTGCCCTTCAGTTAGTGGAACAGACACTGCCGGTGGAAGGGATTCCCCCACCCCCTTCCAGTCCCCTGTATACCCCTCAAATCTTCTCTAGGTGACTAGGGGACTTTCCTGAGCAGATTTGGGGAGCATAAGGTGAAAGAAGGTGAAGGGAAAGCCCCATTATGTGAGTGGATGCCTGCTTGTGTACTGTTGTATCTAGTCCATTGGCCTCTTCATCCCAGCTGAAAGTGACTGTGTTAGAATCCCGTGCGCCACGGATGAGTTGCATTTTGAAATGTATTTATTTAATTTAACATTTTCTAAAACACCCTTCATTCATTCAAATGAATCCAAAGTTGGTGTACAAGACATAAACGTTCTATCACAACAAAAACAATCATATAAAAAACAAGAAAAAACAACCTTTATTCAACAGGCAATGTTTAAAAAACCCCTAAAAAGGATAGATTACACATTTATGCAAAATAAGAATATAATTAGCATAACATTCAAATCAAGGGTGCTTGAATTTGAGGAAATGGAATATGACAACTCTACTTAGGAGGCAGAATGCCATAGAGCTGAAACTTGCAAGATATGACCTTAGCATGTGCCTGTTCATGAACATATTGCATAACTGGAAATTTGACATTTGACAAATGGAATACAAAATGGAGTCCAGAACAGATTAAGTGTAGGGCAATTTAATGGTGGAGGGAAACAAAAAGAAATAAACACTTCTTTCTTGGCCTTCTTTCTTTAAATATCTCCTGATTCCACTTTCCACCACATGTAACTGTGTACCATAATGCTTCTGCAGCTGCATTGATAGTAATGCAATTATGAGTAATTTTTAAGATATCTGTGTAGATGCAGCCTATTGTTAACTTGTTATGATAGATAATATCTGATTGTTTAGACCTTTTTAATGGCCTTTTGACACCTTCTTTGTAATTACAGGACTCTGTTCTCAGCAGATAACAATTAAAAAAAAAATCTCCTTCCAGCCAAAATTAATTAGTGCAGAAGAAATGTGTTAAAATTGAATCATCCACAGATTAAGTTTATATTTTATATTAATGTGTGGGAGAACTTTCTTTTCTTTATTTTTAGACAGTTGTAGTGTGTCAAGTGATTAAAGATAATGTAGGGTTCCAGAAACCTTGAATTTACATATTTTCAAACAAATCAGTACAAGTTCTTATTTTCCACATATTTGGACATTTGAAGCATGATTGTGCTTCCTCTACCCACTCTTCTAGGTCTCACATGAAGCAGGGAGATGCATATTCTACCCTCCAGGAAGGATGTGTGTGTTGCAGCCATTTGGGTGATGCCACCCCAGTTCTGATCTGGTGGCATCCCCTTACCTGTTTCAGGAGATAGTGTGCTACCCTTCAAATGATCAAACCGCACTAGTCCTTTGGGTGTTTGTGTGTGTGTGTGTGTGTTGTATGTGTTAGTGTGTTTTCAGATCTTTGTACTGCTGCTGGCTTTTACCCTGGTTTTTACTTTGGTTTTATTCTGTTTTAAACTTAAGGTTTTTATATCATGCTTTACTAGGTTATTGTATTTTATGGTTTTACATTTTGTTTTGTGAACCACCCAGAGAGCTTTGGCTGTTGGGCAGCATGGAATTGTAATAAATGAATGAAATAAATAATAAAAACAATAAAAACTGGCTGTGTCTGGCATGGCTGGCCCACCCCACGTCTGGAAAAGCATAGGAGGATGGAATTATTGCAGAGGTCAGTGGGGCTCGGAGGATGGGAGCTGCATGCAGGAAGGGGGTACGGTTCCATTCTGGCCATAACAGCTGTGACATTCTCCTCACATGATAGAGGAGACATGTGAGTCTAGAGCTGCAGGGAACCCCATCACCTGGCCAGCCCACCCATCCAGGATGGTTAGAGAAAAAAGCAGCCATAGAGTCACAGAGGTTAGGAAAGACAGCCAATCTTCAGCAATGCTAGGAGGCATCCCCACAACCTGCAGGAAGGATGAGCCAAGTAAGACTCAGAAACCTATCCTCCAAGTCCCAAGTAGCTCAGGAGAGAGAAGGAAAAAGAAAGCTAAAGCAGCCATTGTTGAAACTAGACAAGCTCTTCCCTATTCTGTTTTCTGCTGTTCTTCATCCAGTAGGGCAGTCATCCCTTGAACTTCTTGGGCCCCAGCCAATTAATTAATGGCAGAGGCTGCATTTTGTCTAAGGGATTCCACAGAGATTTCTGCCACTGGCAGTGACAAGTAGGAGCCAGTGGAGGCTGGTGGTGACGCCTGTGTCAGTGGGACTCCTTATCCATTGCAGCTTTTATTCTGAAATTTATAGGAGCTATCCACGGTGCTCTGCTCCATCCCCAAAATAGGCTCACCACCATGGAGCACCAGAGATAGCTCCTATAAAGCTCAGAATAAAAGCTGCAATGGATAAGGAGCCCCACTGACATCGGAGTCACCACCAACCTCCCCTGCATGGAGCATAGAATTCCATAGAACCCCCAGGACGTCCCTCATGTTTGGCTCTCTCTCCCCCTCCACTGGGAGTGCCTGTGGCTCCTGACACGCACACACTTGGAACAACAATTTGCATGTCACCCCTTTCAAAAAGGTTATTCACACTTCCTCTCTCACTACAAAGATTGAAATACTACACATGTGTCCTGTGACAGTTAGGGATGGATAGATCTGTCAATTTTGGTTTCTCATTTTTCCAATCTTAAGTACAGGTCATCCCAAACTTTAAGAATTTTTCTAATCTTAAATTCAGTTTGTCCTGAATGTTAATTTTTTTTTTTAACATTTGCATGAAGAATTGTAGACATTTTTTTGTTTGTGTTCTGTACACAATTCTGCCTAATATACACATTTTTGTCAATTTTCCTAATATAATGCATTTTAATGACATTTTCGTTAGTACACACATTTTTGTAGGCATTTTTTGATTGAAGAACTCCGTTGCAAAATTTGGAGAAGTGCAAGTTTTGAAGGATAACAGAATTTCAGTTTGCATTGTGGCTTGAAAGTACAAAATTAGGTAAGTTCACATTAAAATGGGGACCAAATGGATTTCTAGTTTTCTACCCCATCTCTATCTGTGGTAAATGTTAGGTCCCATAAAAACAAGTAGAGAAGCATTCAGAAGAAATGGAACCCTCCCCCTTCCCCCCATGATCTGTAAAAGTAAATTGTGGTGACTCTGTCTGACTAACAAAGAACCAGACTTTAGATTTTAAAGTCTTCTGGCTGTATCGACTTCATTTTCTTTCTTCTCTTCCTTCCTTTTTCCGCACTGTGTTTATTTTTTCTGTGTCATCTGAACAGTTTAGAGAACTGTTTTCGATGTAATACTTCATGCAGTCCTCCCAAGTGCCACTATATGATACATAGAATTGCCCGGAGACAGAATGCATGTTACAAAAGTAAATAAATGTTCGCCATGTCCTATGCTATTCTCTCATGCATTACACAGTGCATTTAGTCCAAGACTAGTGTAGAACTTAAAGGTTAACCAGATCATGGCAGGTTTTTTTTTTTTTTTTTCACTTCTTAACTTTTAATTTGGCCATCAGTATCTCAAACACATATGTCCTGGATACTACTGTGAATCTCCCCTCTTCTGATCAAAGGCTGGATTGGAATGTACACAACATATCACCATACCATCCATGTTTTGGTTTGTTCTTTGCTGGAATGCTGGACAGTTGTTATGAAACAAATGCCATAACCTGATGTATTTTATGCTTTTTGGGAGGGGAGTGTAACCTTCCATTTTCAAAGATTTTTTTTTATAACTGAGACTATATTTAGATTACATGTGTGCAAAAAGATAATTTGATACCATCAATATCAGGTATCCAGGCCAAGTATCTTTATAGGTCCAGGCCAGGTTCTTTATAGAGAGATATAAGGGAAGATACTGTCTCAGAAAAAGACTGAAACATGAATAAAACATAAATAAACAAACAAAACCTAACTTCACATATATATTGATAGAGTTTGAGCTAGTAGTGTCTAGAAAAGGGACCTTGGGGACAGCTTGGTGAAACCATCAGCCAAGTGCACAGCTGCCAAGCATCAACCAAGTGCAAACTCTGTGTTGTGCATCATTTGAAACGGGATAAATAATAAAACTGCCAATATAATATTGCATAGATTTTATAGAAATCTATGGTGTGACCACACTTGCAATACTGTACACAATTCTGGTCATCACACCTCAAAAAGGATGTTGTTGTAGAGCTGGGAAAGGTGCAACCAAAATCAAGGAACTGGAACAAGTCCCCAATGAGGGAAGGTTACAAGGTCTGGGGCTCTTTAGTTGTGATAAAAAGGGGCTAAGGGGAGACATAATAGAGGTCTGTAAAATTATGCATGGTGTGGAAGAAGTGAATAGGCAGATGTTTTTTCCCCTCTCTCATAATACTTAATAATAATCATTGGCCATTCAATGAAGTAGAATGGCAATAGCTTTCAGACAGATAAAAGAAAGTACTTGCTCACAAAGCACATAGTTAAACTATGGCATTCACTACTGCATGATGTAGTGATGACCTCCAACATGGATGGCTTTAAAGGGGAATTAGGCAGATTCATGGAGAATAAGGCTATCAATGGCTACTAGTCATGATGTCTATATATTACTTCCAGTATCAGAGGCTGGAGAATGTATCAGTTGCTGGGGAACAAGAGTGGAAAGGTGCTGTTGAATTCATGTTGTGTTTGTGAGCTTCCCATAGGCATCTGATTGGCCACTATGGGAACAGAATCCTGGACTAGATAGGCCTAATCTAGCATGGCTCTTCTTATGTTCTAAAAGATATGAAGGATGGAGAAAAAAAGAATCATCATACTAGTAAGAATCATTACCAGTATATGATGGGCTCAGAGTACATACTGTTGAGGTGTTATACTGTTTTTGTATGTAATAATTTTATTAGTAGTTTCTGTTGGGTTTTTGTAAACAGAGAGCGTGTCAGATGGAAAAAACAGCAGAGCTCAGAAATGGATTTCAGGCATATTTCGAACAACATACATTGGGTCAAGGTTTGTCAGTTTCTCCAACCCCACAAGCTTTTTAAAATGTGAGGACTCTATGCTATTCCACAAACTGCATACTCTTAGATCAGTGTTCTCCAACCTTGGGTCCCCAGATGTTTTTGGCCTACAACTCCCAGCATGCCCCAGCCAGCATAGCTGGCTGGGGCATGCTGGGAGTTGTAGGCCAAAAACATCTGGGGACCCAAGATTGGAGAACATTGTCTTAGATCCTGACCTGACTTCCTACTTGGAGTATGGAGTATGGAATATTACTTAGTCTTTCTTGTGTCACTGAAGCTTATTATAACAATCTTCTAGAAATGACTCACTCACTTTAAGCACTGATAGAGTGAATAACAGGGATGTCACTCCCTGTATGTTTCAAGAATATGTTTAATATTGTCTTAACTGGGAGGACTCTGCAGTTCTGTATGGTGAAAGGTAAGTGCCAACTGCCAAGTACGTGTTCTAGGCTGAATTGCCTCTTTGCTCTTTCCAAGATCAGCACACTTTCCCTCCCTCCCTTCACTTCTGTTCAGTGATATACTCTTTAAGGCCATCATCAGGATATAACATTTGACCTTTTGCTCTGCATGCTGGCCAGCTCATCCATTTTAATTTAATCTGCAGTCTTTGTTCACAGCATGCAGGTGACCCCTCTATAGCATGTGGCTCTATATAATGCTATTGGGCTGTATCCAATGGTGTCCTTTTGTTCATGGAAGGCTTTTTGATCCAGCAGAGTCCTCACTCCCACTGCAGGCTCATGCTCACCCCCCAACTCTGCTTCAGAAGCTTGGGGGACTATCCAGAACGGCATAGACAATTGCGTGGGGTGGGGCGGCTGCAGGAGAATGGGCATTTGCAAAAATCACTTCCTTCACGCTTCCATTTAAGGAAGTCTCCACTGGATTGAAGAGCTTTCCATGAATAAAAGGACAGCATTCATTACAGTGGGGTGTGTGTGTGTTTAAACAGGTATACCACACCAGATTCTGATTATATCTGCTGCTGCCTAACAAATGTCAGTATTCTAATCAAAATTCCTGAAGTGTCCTTCAAAATCTTTCAGATGTTTCACTCAGATTCTTTTCAGATTTTACTGTCACCCATCAGCCAACAGAACTGCTGCAGCAAAAAACAAAACAAAGACAAACAAGAAAAAAACCTATAGGAAAAAGCTCTGCCATGCTACACACAGTGTTTACTTGCATATGCATAAGCAAGTGGTTTAGACTGTGGGGCTTTATACCTAGAAGGTATCTCACTTCTGCCTGATTCATAAGTTACTCATCATCATCAGGCGATCACTCGTGACCGAGTAAGATTGTCTTCCAAGATAAAAATTTACAAAAAGGAGATTTTAAAAGGAGGAAAATTCTAAAGAAAATTGTGTAGACTCTAGCGATGGGTCCGTAAGTGACTGTGGAGGCCAATTCTAGATCCACACAGCTTCCCACAGTGAGGACACAGGTTACCAGATGGAAGATGGCCCTGTAAATTCGTTTGACGTGCTTTTCACTTAGCACATTTCTCCCTTTCACATTGCACTCGGGCTTCTTCAAAGTCCATAGAACCTTTGTGAAAGGCCAACCTCCAGTTAGATCATTCATGGGCCAGAGCTTCCCAGTTTTCGATGTTTATATTGCATTTTTTTAGATTAGCCTTAAGAACATCTTTAAACCTCTTATACTGACCACCAATATTCTGCTTTCCATCCTTGAGTTGGGAATAAAGTAACTGCTTTGGGAGACGGCAGTCAGGCATTTGAACAACATGACCGGTCCACTGAAGTTGGCGTTGAAGGTTTAATTTATTTTTATTTATTTATTATATTTATTAATCACCCATCTGGCCAGGTCACCCGGCCACCCTAAGTTACTAATGTAACATGGGAGCCACTTCCCTATGGCTGATTTCTATGCCTCTTTGGTAATGTCTAATGTAGAGGAATCACAAGGGCTGGGCAGATCATTTGCAAAGTGAGCATCATCACCCTTAGATGTGGCATGGACATGGGAACTTCCCACTTGTTTCCATTACTCATCACTTGAGCAATGTGGGATCCAACCATGGAGAAGCAGCTCCCACTCCACACTGGTAACATTTCTGGGCCTATGGGCTCTTAGTAGAGAGCCAGTGTGGTAGTAGTGTGGTAAGAGTGTGGTGTAGTGGTGAGAGTGTTGGACTGGGACTCAGGAGATCCAGGTTCTAGTCCCCGCTCGGCCATGAAACTCACTGGGTGACTTTTGGGCCAGTCACTGACTCTCAGCCTAACCTACCTCACAGGGTTGTTGTGAGGATAAAATGGAGAGAAGGAGGAGGAGGATTATGTAAGCCGCCTTGGGTTCCTTGCAGGAAAAAAGGTTGGGTATAAATATAATAAATAAATAAATAGTAAGCCACACCCTTTTCAAATATTCACTAGAACTGTAGAGAAGAGGAAGAGAATCACAACTCTGCAAAAGGATGGCCAATATCATTATTCCATATTGCAGAGACATTGCTGAGGAGAGAGAGAGAGAGAGAGAGAGAGAGAGAGAAGTTTCCCTAGGGATATCTAACAGCTTTACCATGTGTTTACTGAGAAATCTGAATGGACAACAATCCTTGTGCCTCTTCCACACATTCAGTGAAGGCGTGAAGGTGTGGGAAATGGGCTAATATCAGAGGCATAGCAGTCCATCTGGAAAATGGATATAAGAAGAGTATAAAATGGATGATAGAATAACCTACCTGACAAAACTGTTGCAAGAGTTAACACAACAACAATTACAAAGAAGAACAATTACATCAAGTCTGCAACTCTATAATATCAGTGGTTGACAAATTCCAGGGGTTGGAGGGTTGCACTGACTGCACCCCCTGGACCCCAATGGGGGAAACACCCCTACACCCACTTGCCCCATCACCACCCTGCCACTGAAATTTGGCAGTGTGGTGGCAGGGGAAAAAAAAGCCACTTCAAGAAGGAAAATTGGTGGTTTCCTACTGAATTTTGGTGATCTGGTGGTGGCAGCAGTAAAAAGGGACTATTTTGCTTCAAAATAGCCGCTTTTTGCTGGCACTGCCACAGCACCAAAATTAGGTGGCAAACAACCAATTTCCCTTTTAAAAGGGACTTCTTCCTCCTGTCGCGGTGCTGCCAAGTTTCAGTGGGGCAGTCAGTGGGGCAAGTCGGGGCTGCAAGGAAGGTCGGTGGCTCCATGCAGTCCACAGGCCACATGTTGCCCACCTCTGCTGTACACAGTTACATGGGAGTAAGCTACACTGAATTCATTGAGACTTTCTTCTGAAGAGACAGGCGTGGGATTGCTCTCTAAAGGTGCTATATGAACAGGAAGAAAGAAACATTAATTCACTGTTCAATGTGCTTAAAAGTTTTTGCTGGATATAAAGCCTTAAAACAATTTAAAATTACAATCATGCATTCAGAATGTTGCATTCATTGATGTTACTGATTCATGAAAAGACAGAAAATTGAGCCTCATTGTTGCTTTCTTTTAGCTTCTGAGTTTCAAGTTTCATGGAAATTATTATCTAAAAGCAATTCCTCATCAGCCCTGCAGAAAAGAAATGCAGGGGCAGAGAGGGTGGGATTTGTAGGACTTTTGTTTTCTTTTTACACTGAGAAATGGGAAAATCTGCTATAAAGGTATAAAGAACCCCTTGCTTTCTATTGCTCTCTGCCCTTCAAAGTTAATACACATCCACGGAACTAATAGAGTTCTGAAAGGGGAAAAAGGTAGCACAGCCCTAAGCAAGGATATTGCTGAACTTGATTTTGCTAGAAATAGTAGGTAGCAATGTAATTTTGTTGGTGTTCCATATCTTCTCATAATCCTTTGGCAGCACATATTTTTCACCCATTCGAATGAAAATGTGAACCTAATGTAAGGATTTTTAGATTAAAGAATCATGTGTTGGAAGTGAATGGCAGAAATTGCTTGTACAAAATTGTTTACTTTTCCTTTCCTGTGTGTGTGTGTGTGTGTGTGTGTGTGTAATAAAACCACCCACCAAGGCAGAGTAACTTTCATTTCAACAATAGTATCACTTCCTCACGCTCCCACCCTGCTGAATGAAGCTGTCAGCCTACCTATGCAAGACTCATAAATAATAGTGCCCCATTTTATTTTTAGCTGTGGGATATAGGATTTGTTAGTGAGGCTGGAAATAGCAAGGCAAAGTTCTTTGGGGAATGGGGCTGGTTTGGTGGAAGGGTGAGTAGAAAACTGAATGTAGCTTTATTGAAATATTTTCAGTGCCTACACGTCCAAAAGTGCTTTCAAGAAAAGAGATATTTTTAACAAATGGCTCCTGGGAAGCTTTTAGGGCTTGGCAACCATGAATCTCCAGAGTTTGCAACCAAGTTTACATTTGTTTAGAAGTTATGGCTATGTTACTAAAAAAGAGTAAACCATTATGTATGTAATAAAAATATCCACAACTGGAGGGTACTTACTTTTATAACCCAGTGATGACCTAACTCCAGATGTCCTTGTAAGCAGCAGCGAGATTACAGAATGCTAAATTCCACAATTCAATAGCATAGGCATTGATAATCTATCAGCATTTGGTGAAAGAAGCTGTGAATCAAAACAGTGAAAGAAAGAAAAAACAATATGTTCATTCTTCTTCATCTGGAGTGTTCTCTAACCTGTGGTAATAACTATGGGGGGGGCATGGGTGACTGTTCCAATCTCAGTTTGATTATTACAGGGGCAGATCTTCCTTTAAACATTAAGTATTAAGGCAGCAGAACCTTCATACCCAGAGAGAACTATGATGCTCCTGGTTGAGAGAAGAACCTGAACAGGGGACAACCCTTAAATGTCTAATTTATCTTGCCTTGCCTTTATAATTTCATGTTCTGCTCCTAATAGGAGTGTGTGAATCACCAGAACCTGAGGTCACCAAAGTTTGCAGAATTCCATCTTAAAGCTCATTCCAAATCAAGTCCATATCAGAATGTGAGCTTTTTCCCCCCTTTTGGCATGAAAATCCAGCTGTATTTTTGTGCATATTTCCCAAATGTGCTCATGTTTGAAATGTAAGAGAATCCTTCTCCCATTGATTAAAGCATACGTGTGCACATTTTTCAAATATATGCATGCTGTCGAACACGGGGTTTTGTTTTGTTTTGAGTTTGTGAATCACATTGCAAGCTCAGAAATGTACGGACTTTGACTGCAGATTGCCTCCGAGTCCACGTTCAGTCCAGAAGGTGCAAACTGATTAAATCCTGATTAAAAAATGAACTGAAGCGGATTGCTCATACATCTCTACTTCTATAACTCCCCTTCCAGAATATACTCAGAGGAAACTGGACCAGTCTAATTATTGATCCTTGCAGGATCCTACTGCTTATTTCCCTCAGTCATGAGACTGTTTCCAGGCCAGTCTTCAGAGACCCTCTCAAAGATTTTTCTTGAGGGGACTACTAATCTCTTTATCACCAAGCAGGTGACATTTTAAGCAGATATGTATTGGGTTAATCCAACTTTGGACTTCTGCTTGCACAACAGGGCTTCCTCTTGCTCCCCCCCCCCCCGCCCTTGCAGCTCACCTCTGACAAGAAGACCAATTTTAATGTCTGGTTGTACTTTAAAAAAAAAGAACAAGATCAGTAATCATACTTTAAGAATCCTCAGGTATACCATTTAGAGTGGACTTTTTAGTTTGTCAAATAACCCTGGCTAAAACTTCTTCTCAGCAACCAAAAGAAGGGGTTGAGGCTCAGAAGATGTTCAACAGCTTCCACAGGGAAGACCAACTCAAAATGTGTCTAGCTTCTTTACGATCACTCTATCTTCCTTCAGTAATCCTTTTATACCTTTGTCATCTAATGACTATTTCCCTTTTTGGTTTCCTGATTTATATGTATATGTATATGTATATGTATATGTATATGTATATGTTGTTGTGACATGTAGCAAAACAACAGCTGTGGCACAAGTGTTTTCATTTGGAAAGGTACAGGATGGCTAGAAAAACAGTCATATTGAGTCTGGCACTACTGTTCTGTTCTCATGGGAAAAGTAGGTGGGAAAGAAATACGAGCTGATCACATGGTTTGTACTTTCTGATGACGTAGTATGGCTTGTTAGGTTTCATTTCCTGTAACCATTTTAGTAGAGAGAAGGATTGTTTTCTGTGTGCTTCTTCTTGTCTCTTCTCTCTGATGCTCTGACTTATTGCAATCATGTAATGAAGTGTGCTAGAGTGGACTTGATCCACTGGACTGGCTATGCACTGGCTATGCATTATAATCTGCAATATAGACTGTAATTTAGGAGATTGTATTTACTCTGATATAGAATAAACAGGTAGTAAAAACCCTGTTGTGGAATCTATGGAGTTTATTCCTAATTACAGTTGAGCTGACAGGACGAGTGAGCTGCAAGCTGGCTGAAATCCGAGACGCTTGGAAATGCTGCGTGTGGGAGACCAAGCTGGATCTCTGTGTGAACTACATGGGCCAGTTACACACATGAGACAGAGGCTAAATCTTCCATCTCACGCTCTGCTGAATCCACGTAGGCAGGCGGGCCTACAGGGTGGATTGTAAGCCATCAGGGCTGTAGCCAATTTAGCCCTTTCATATGTATATGTATATGTATATGTATATGTATATGTATATGTATATGTATATGTATATGTATATGTATATGTATATGTATATATAGCCAGATATTTTTTTGCTCCCTCTTATTCTCCTTGTTTGGGCAAGACCTCCACTTTTTTAAAAGAAGCCTTTGGTTGTTTAGAACTTCCTTGACTCTGATTGATAATCATTATGACACCTTTTTTTAACTTGTTCACACTTTTCCTAATCTAGGTTCCATATCTGAGCTTCTGTTTTTGTGGTTTTATATAGCCTTCAAGCATCGTGAAGAAATTTGACCCTCCCTTTCAACTTCCTTCTAACAAATTCTCTCATTTTTTAGAACTTTCCTCTCTTCAGATTAAACATGATTTTGCTGGACTTCTGGGCAGCTTTTTACTTACATGTACATTGAACTTTTTAGCATGGTGTTCACTATTCCCAATTGGTTCAAAAATAGTTGCACCTCTCTCCAGATTCTGGACACCACTCACATTTAAGTTCAGGGTCACCTTCACTTCAATCAATTAAAAGGCTGACTGTTCTAAGACACAGTCATTTATGGCATCTAGAGTTCTTGACTCTTTGTCATGAGGTACATTTTCCCAGTCAATGTGAGGATAGCCCACTGGTCATCCAGTCTAACTCCCTGCCAATCAACTCCCAGGGATGAGTCATCCCAAACTCGATACTCCCCTGCTCTTCTTGGTTCCCACCCTCAGAACTCAGATTTAAAGCTTCTCTGCAAACTTTTGGTATTAAGCGCCAACAGTCTTTTTAAAATTTCAGTTCAAGTGTTGTTTGTCTCTTTTGTACAAGGTTAACTTGTCCCAAAATGTTTCCTAGGGCCTAAGAAATTTAAAACCTTTCTCCCAAGGTCACCAACTTATCCATATATTAAGAGACCTGCCCCCCACGCACAGTTCTGGAACACGTAGCATTTCTGGGGGGGAAACCCTACCTACAGGCATCCTACCAAACAACAAAATGTTTCTACTAGAACCTGATAACTACATTTACAAATGTCAGTGTGATGCTTACCATGACCGCTGGCTCCTCTTCTGTACTAATGAAAAACTTAGCTATATGATACAGCAAGTGTTGTGCCATTCAGCTAACATGCCTGTGTTGGAAACATAACTCTATAATTCCAGTTATCAGATCTCCCACTACTAGGACCTCGGTGGCACATAATTAGTGCAAGGGGATATCACTTCATTATACTTCTAAGCTGATGAGTCCCTTCAAAGGGCTGATTTGCTTCTTCCTCATATGCTGCTCTCACTGTTCAGTGATTGAAAGGTTTTTCAGAGCCTTGAAAACTGGTGATGGGTGGATAAGTCTTAGCTTCCCTCAGTTTACACTACTTACTGCAATCTTTTCTTGTGAGGATTTAATAAAACAACAACTCAGTTCTTTCCTAGTGTCCACAAGGGATCACAAAAACCAAGCAGATTTCAGGTGCCAGGAGTCCTGAAAAGCATAGTTCTCCAGGGCTTCTTGTGCCTGTGATGTTACTATTGGAGCATTCTGGGTTCCAGAAAGAAGAGAGAGGCCCTGTGCAGGTGTTCAGGCAAATTCATGAGGGTCTAAAGGGGGTAGGGAGTTGGGGCTGTGCACACTGGCCCTGCACCCTGTCTTTCCAGGTGCTCCAGCCCCACCTACCTCATTTCAGACTTTGCAATGTTGAATTGGCAACATCTGAAAGGGAGTTCTAGGGGGTGAGGCCGGCATGCAAAGCTCCAACTTTCTACCCCCTTTAAGCCCACCACACATTTGCCTGAAGCCTAGAAAGGGTTCGTGTGTGAGGGAGAAGGAGAGGCCTCCTGAGGGAGTGAGAGGAGATCTTGTTACTGCTGCTTACCAATGCCGCTGACCCACCACTACCCCCATGAAGTGATGGGAAGGGGCAGGTGGCTGGCTGCTGGCAGGGGCGGTGCTAAGTACCAAAAAGATCTGGGGATCAGGATCACAGCACAAAAATAGCACACAAATTTGCACATGCTAATTTACATATGCAAACATATGTGCATAATTAGAAATAATTAGTATAATTCAAATGTTATAGAAGGCAAGCTAATTAACCTCTTGCTTGCATTCAGGACAGAAATGTGCAATGTCCCAAATTGTGCTTGTTGAAAATCTACCCTCCATTGGCCACACCACACTTTTCCTTGGTCTTTCAGGCCCAAATCCTGATGGGGAGGATGGAGTGCCTGGGACCAGTGAAGAGCCGTATGGCAACTTAAACATTTACTGATTAATTGTAAACTGAACAGGGCACACTGGCAAGAGAGCCAGTGTGGTGTAGTGGTGAGAGTGTTGGACTGGGACTCAGGAGATCCGGGTTCTAGTCCCCGCTCAGCCATGAAACTCACTGGGTGACTTTGGGCCAGTCACTGACTGTCAGCCTAACCTACCTCACAGGGTTGTTGTGAGGATAAAATGAAGAGAAGGAGGAGGATTATGTAAGCTGCCTTGGGTTCCTTGAAGGAAAAAAGGCGAGGTATAAATATAATAAATAATTAAATAAAGAGAAAATGTGGGAATGTGTTGTAGACATAATAACCCATGCTCTTAGGCTGCAAACTTACACAATTACTAGGGAGTAACCCTCATTAAACGTAGTGGGTTTCACTTCTGAGAAAATCCTCACTTGCTCTCCCCCACCTTGCTCCATCACCAACAAGCACAACAGCGCTGCACAGAGACCTCAGGACTGGTGGATGTTGCTTTGCTGCTCCTGGTCCTTAGACCAGGTGAGGAGCAGAAAGAGCTGCTGCAAAAGGTGGCTCCTCATTTTATTTCAAATACTTCATTTTGGTAGATTCTGGGATACTAGAACACTTTTTTTTTTAACAGTTCTTGGGTTCTAATTTCTGCAAATCCTAAAATCTACACCATATGTTGTGTGGAGAAAAAGCGTCAGAGTTTCCTGCACCACACACACACAGACACACCTCCACACGTGTAAACAAGTATAATCTCCCAGCTGGGGTCTGGGAAATGCAAAATGTACATAGTTTCTCTGATGGGTCCTGACGCCTCAGAGTCTCCCATGTCTTTGATGGCCAGTGCCCCAGCTATTCATATGCAAATGTTCTCAAGCCCTCTACTCCTGAGCAAGGAACCACCCCTCTCCCCTGCCTGGCCCAGATGAAGTTCATCCTGATTGGCTAAAGAAAGCTGGGCTACTGAAAGGAGGGGAGGGGAGAATCTATACTGCTGCTGTAGCTTCTGGTTTGGGTTGTTGTTGTCTGCATGCTTTCGCAGGAGTAGGGCTTTTTTGCTGAGGCAAGCCCTGAAGAGGACCAACCCCCAGGTAAAGAGAGTAAGTGCCTGGGTAGTTATATAGTAAAAGAACTAGTTTTGTTGTTTTATAGCTCTACTTGTATGTACCAAAGTGTCTCCCCACCTTTCTCCCTCTTCCCTTCATTCCCCACCTTTCATTGTAATCTGTTTACCTTAAATAAACTTTCCTGGTTTTACCCCACACGGTGTGTGTGGTTCCTCTGTGGTTCAGTGCTAAATCCAGTGTATAGACCAAGGGCAAGGCCCTGAAAGAATCGTCAAGACAGCAGAGCTAATGCTGGCCATTTTGCACCTTTGATCTCTGGTCTTGAGTAACGGACCGGTTGGCAGTCCTTCACATGTTGTTGCAATATTAACTTTCTAGCAACATCATCATTGTACAACTCTTAAAGTACCAAAATGCATAATTAGATATCTTTATTAGGACCAACCAAAATTCCTAATAAAGGTATTGCCGAACTGTGGATTTGGGGTTTTTATTTCTCATGGACTAGCATGCTACCTTTGTTTTTGGTTGTTTGTTCTTTAAATTACCAAAGTTATCAGTCCCCAGGTTTCTCTCTAGTTGCAACTATTGGAACTATCTTCAGGGTGGATAAGGTAGGTTGCAGCTTTGAGCACATTTACTAAGTAGTAAGACTCCAATCTGACACTTACCTGGGAATAAATCAAATTGAACTCAGTATGACTTACTTCTGAATTAACATGCTTAGGATTACACAGGGGCAGCCCCATCCTATGGGGGTGCCCATAACCCTCTGAACTCGGAGGATTATGGGCATCCATTTGAGGTCAGGCTGGCTAGCAGTAGTGCTGATAATGAATAAATCTGATACAAATCATATATGGGCCCTGGGCCAGATTTAGAAGAGCCTAGTTTTGCTTTGTATTGGGGATGGGGCATTTTGAACAGGGAGAGTTTATATTCTGAACTGTCCCAATCTGAATTGTTGAAAACAATTGGCATTGCACAGTGCTTCCTTAAGGAACAAACGGAGGTAGCTAACTGAGGGACAAACTATATGAGGCATTTAATATGTAGCCTGCAGATTTATCCCCACTTTTAAAAACTAATGAGGTGTGTGTGTGTGTGTGTGAGAGAGAGAGCATTTCTTATCAAGATCACAGTGCAGGGGAGGGGAGCTTTGTCCCTTTCCTCCCCAGCCATGACCCTCTCTAAGGGCTTCTCTACATTAGGCTTTTAATCCATTTTAACCCACCACTTTACTGAGGCTTCTTCTTCTGGATTCTTTTCAGGATTAAGATTGGCTTCTTTACACGGTTTTTTTTTTCTCCTGTGGATTTTCTCTCTCTGCCTTTCTATATGCATGAAGGCCATTTACACAGCCACAAGGTGGTGATGTGGTATAGCAGAATTGCGAAAATACATGACCAACTTATAGCACTTTATAGCATACTATCCCCTTAATAGCTCATTATCCTCATTCTAAAAAAAGCTGTGGAAATGCTCAGAAAGCACAGGAGAGGCCCTGGAGGAGGAGGATGTCATGAAGAGTATCAACAATCTGCCGTAGGTGAGGAATCACAAGAGCACAATTAATGTCACGTGTTGAGAAGCCCTAAAATTTGTATCAACTGTAGTTCCCCCCCCCCTAATATTCCTAGCCATGTGGCAAGGTGAATTTCAGGGGCTACAGCTGGGGAGGGAAGGGATAAACTTCTCCTCCCTGCACACTGCAGTTTTGATCAGAAGGGCACGCCGGGCATGCCATCAACTAGTTAAAAAAAAAAGCAGAGATATAGCTGCAGGCTACATATTATCATGTTTAGTTTGTCCCTGATACACTTCTTCCATTAGATCAGTAATAGATTACTGTGGAGGAAAATACTTATATAAACTAGGCAAAAGCATAAAACCTATATTTTGGTTCTTCAAGTTGTCCTATATATTTTCCTGCATCAAATCCAAATTTCACCTCCTGCAAACTCCAACATCTAATAGAATAATAATGTCTGTTGTCCTCTCGGAAAAAGTTAAGCATGTTGATCTTACCTAGGGCTACAATATGACATGTTTACAAAATCCTACTGTAGTCTGAAAAAACAGTGCTGCAAAAATTACCTTTATTCGATGCTTCTTCTTTTAAAAGGGATAATGATTTCATCTGGTTAGAACTGTCTGTGCCTACTTAGTTTATTGCAGGAAAGAAATTGCCTGCTCACTCATGATGATAAAATAATTTGTCGCCTTGGAAATTAAATTACCCATCCTAGTTTACCTTGAGAAGGAATACTGTATAATGCCTATTTGTTCCATTATACCCTTTAAATAAAAAAGCTCTGTTCCACAAATACGGACTAAGCAATCTGAGGCATTAAAGCAACTTTATAAGGTCATAACCACTATATCATGAGACACCAGGATCCAAAGATGTCACCTTTCCTAGAGGTGAGTTCAGCAGAGTCAAAGAGGTATTCAAATAAATTCTCTCTCTCTCAATATTTCTAACATGTATTCCTAAATTAAGGAATACTGACTGACTGTAAGAAGGCAACAGTGATCCTTTACTTCTCCAGTTCTCCATTCTGCTAGCACAGCGGTAGGAAATCTTTCTGTGCCTGTGGGCACCACCACAAAATGCCTGGCATGGGTGGTGTGGCTAATCACAAAAGACAAGTAACCTACCCAAAAGATGGAGTACAAGGAAAAGGTGGGGTCTGAACCCTAATACATTAAACCACTCCTTTGAAAACAACAGTTTCAGTGCAAACAGAAGGCAAACTCTTTTTCTTTCCCTCCCATCTGCCAGCCAACTCATTTGCCCCATCCCTTTTTCTCTCTCACCCTGGATCACCACCCATAGAGATGCTCTCTCGCTCTCTCTCTCTCTCTCTCTCTCACACACACACACACACACACCCATTAACACACAAGCACCCCACGTGCCCATCATGCATACACACACGCCCTCTCCTTCTCGTCGCTACAAGCACACAAAAAACCACACTCACTCTTTCAGAACGCCACCAAAATGCCCCCGAAACTCTTCCTCTCCCATCCCTCTCCCATCCCCCATACAGCCCCCATCCATTCAGACATAAAAACACACCACCCTCCCCAACCCCAAGGTTATTCCCAGCTGCTCCCCAGTTCCCACTCCTCCTCCTCCTTTACTTCTCCAGTTCTCCATTCTGCTAGCACAGGGGATGCTTTCTCTCCCCGCATCTGGCTTCCCCGACCCTCCCCAGCCGGCTTGCATGCCCTTCCTCACCCCCCTGCTCTTCCTTGCCCCCTGCTGCTTCCTTTAGCATCCTCCCTCCCGCCATCCCTTTTCTTCCTCCCCTTCTTTTTCTTGGTGGCTGGGTGTGCTGCAGAGACTGGCCTGCAGCCACCCACCATCTTGGTTTCCTAGGAATGTCTCTGAGCCCCACGTGTGACTCAGAGGGATTCCTGGGAAATGAAGATGGTGGGTGGCTGCAGATCCTCACCTTGCTTTGAAGGTGTCCCAGCTGCCAGAAAGAAAATGTGTTAATTAATATATATATATATATGGGAGGGGTAGGGCACATTGGTGGGTACCGAGAAAGGTGTCTAGCTGCACACTGATGCCTGTGGGCACCATGTTGCATATTCCTGCTCTAGCATTATTCCATTGCCTGACTGGAAGCATGCATATATTATGTAGAGGGACATGGGTATTCAAATAGGATTTAATGAAAGCAGGGGCCGAGCTATGATTTTCAATGGCACTGAATCTACAGTATATGGCCAGTAAAACTGATGCTCCAGACCCCCTTCCCACTCAACCTCACTGCTCCTGCTATCCTCCTCCTCTCAGATCACAATGCTATAGTTCCCTCCCTCCCCCAATCTTCAACCCCTTTCTGGATTCTCTTGTTCCAGCCTCTTTGCCTGCCCTCGCCCTGAATATTGTTTTTAGTAGTATGATTTATTTATAATAAAAATCTATTCCAAACCCCCCCCCCACAAACCTATTCCTGATGTCTTTGTCCAGGGGTGCAGAACCTCAAGCTGAGGGCCAGATCTAGCCTGCCTGGTGTCCCTCATCCAGAATGCTGTGCCCCTTTCCATGGCCCCACTCCCTTTCCTGGTTTTTGTTCATCCCCTCTCCCATTCTAAAAGGTTGAAATGCCTCCCCTAAGGCTTAGCTACTGGCAATAAGTGCTTTAAGCTAAAAAGTTCTGAAAGCTATAAGCCCCTTATGTTGTCTGTGGCCCCACCCCTTTGGCTTTTGGCCCTGCCCACCACTGGACTGCAGCTCCTGAGAGTTTCTCCAAAATGGAATTCAGGCTGAAAAAGTTCCAACATTCTTGTCTTTGCCATTTCACCCACTGCCTCCATTCCATTTCCAACATCTCATCTCCTTTGCCCTCCACATATTGCATCATGCATCTCACCTCCTGTATCTCACTCTCACCTTTTCTCCTTGAAACTGGTAGGAATTATGTGATAGCACCATCGCAATGTACGGTACCTGGGTCCGTATTTTACATCCTGTAGTGGGTCTGGTTGAATCAGTTTCCACCAAAAGAAAGAAAAAAAAATGTGGGGAAGGAAGGAAAGCACCAAGGGAGGGAGATTTTGAGCAGACAGGGTTAACAGGGAAAGAACGAAACACTCCCACCCATGCATTCTCTTCTCAAGATTCTAGCCTCCTGTCCTGTCTAGGAGAGTGAACCGATGGGGTATAAGGTAATCATGTATAATGGATACAGTCCAAGTAACAGAGACTAAAGGGCCAGGAGGATCCAAAGTTACCATGGGTAAAAAGGCTTGCATGCATTTACCAACTGCAACATTTCCCACTATGTCTTCTGTTCACAGTTCCATGCCACATTATGATTACACTAATTTTGAATGTCCCCTTAGTTTCTAACACAGAGTTCAGTGTGGTATGGATTAAGGCAGCGAGGCACAAGTGTTTTTTGGTCCTGAGGACTCCATCTGGTGTATTTGGGGTTGCTGGGGGTAAGAAGAGGTAGCCACATCCATCCCTCTCCAAGCAGCCCTGAGTGGTGTGGAAGCAGCAATGCTGGTGGTTGCTTCAGGGTTGCTGGGGGGTGGGGGAGGCTTTAGACTCCACCAATTCTCCATGACCTAGACAGGCATGGGGGCTGCACAACAGCCTGTGGGTTGAGCACCCCTGGATTAATGGAACTTTTACTTTTTAAATGTTTTGCTATCCTGCTGAAGGAAGGTACTTTAGGACACACTTTAACACCTTTACAGGCTAACTAGCTTGCAAAAGAGTATTTTGTTGCAAAGTTCTAACTAGCATGCAAGGGAGCTGTATTGATAGGGCTGGGAAGATTTGTCTCTTGACTTTATTTTTTTTCTTCTGTTCTGCAGGTTTGAGCATGAATTCTGGCTGAGTTTGGTTTAATGAGGTTTAACAAATTATTCTGCAATCTGAGCTTTTACAGCAGGGGTGGGCAACTAAAATTCAGAGGGAGGGAGGCTGGATGACCTCCCAACAGACCTCTGTGGTCTGAATGATGTCAAAGTAGTGGGGCCACACCAGATGTCATTTGGTTCCCGACTGGCTTTGCTGCATGCAGAGCTTCTCTCACTGGAGAAGGCCCATTTACAGCTAAGCTGCTTCACCTGCTCTGCACCTTCTCCGGCAGGGCAAATGAAGCTGCTCAGCCTGGCTTTGTTTTTTGCCTTCCCTGTGAGAGGAAGGGACCAGCGAGCAAAGCCCACTTCTCTGGCACATGTAGGAGCTCCTGCAAGCACTGGATGAGTGTCCAGCTGCTGGTTCCCCAGGGGGATCCCCTTGTTATCTCCAATCTGTGATCAGAGATAAAAAGGGGATTTCCCTGTGTTCTTCCTATCCTCCATTAGGAGAGTAACTTTTGCACAGATCAATCCCCTTGTTATCTCTGATCACGGATCAGAGATAGTGACTTGGTTTGCATGGTTGGTTGTTACCATGGGTGATTGCAAGGTGGTTGCCTCCATTGGTGATTGTAAGGTGGCTTAGTGCAACATCCAAACCCAGCAAGGGTTTTCCATCATGGGTTGCTTTTTGCAAACAAGCCACCCAGAGAACCCATGGCTTGGTAGGGTTGTTCAGGGTGCCATGCGCCTGATTGTCTGTTCGGAGTATCATGGGTTGTTCTCACGGTAGCATAACGTGACTTGAGAACTTGCCCAATATGGGGATTCCTCTTCCTCCCTCTTCCCAAAGTCTTGGTGGCACAGTAATTTATAAGGATGAGGAAAATTTCAGGAGCATTCCTATGTTTTCCAAAATTATTTGCTTTGAACTAGCAAGTAGCAACCTCTTGAGCACCTTGCTTTGATACCAATACACCAATTTCAACACCAATTAGAAAAGCTTTGTGGAGATCATCTCTCAAATTGGTTGTCTCAGAGTCATAGACCTGAGCCAGCTTATGAGTAAAAAGTCAAGACTTCAAGCTCCTTGAAATGGGATAAAAGGGGGGGGGGGAGGATTGTAATGTAAATACACTATAGAACATGAGTAATGTGAAAGTGGATCCCTATTCTTTGGCCTTAAGAAAATCTCTAGCACAAATACAAGAGTCTTATGTTTGCATTATTTCATGAGGCAATGCAATTAAGGTGAAGTGTGCTTAGTAGAAAGATTACTCATATGCAGGTTTATGTGTGCCTGAAACCTTGAAAAGGGACTGTAATAAGTAGGCTTAGGGAGGCAGACACTGTTAGCACACATTTGTCTGCACAGCAATAATAATTGGCTTAAGCAGCAGACAATGTTAGCACGCATCTGTGCTCTTAGGAAAATCCCTTCCCTTCTGTTTGCCTCTCACTTCATTTTGTAGGTATTACACTCAATACTATTTGACTATCAAAAGCAGATTATCATAATTAGATTATATCCAACTACACAAAACACTCATATTTGGGAACGGGTGGGGGAGAGCTGAATTTTCTACAGCCGTTTCCTTTTTTGTGTGACGTCATCCCAGGCAGGTAGTGACATTTTCAATGCTTGATGACATTTCCCTTTGTAAATAGACAAAGGAATCAGATGGCATTGCACTGTTTTACCATTCTCAAAATGTCACTGCACCGAGGGAAATGAAAAGGCCTGGGTTTCAATATTATTTTTTATTGGAGGGGGGTGCATCAAGTGACACAAGGCTCAATGGCTTTTAGCAACACACATTTCCTTTTGCTATTTGCTTCCATTGTCCTTAAAATTAATGTGGATTTTTCTTCCAAATAATCCTTTATTCAAATGCATGCCTATTACATTGCCCAGTGCATGTATACGTAGCACATAGGAAAGACGTCACAAAATCACCTGAGCATCTATCTTTCTTGCCCTTCCTTGAAAAACACACAGCTTGAAATTATCCTCCTACTCACTTCTATTTCCTTTTAGAGTCATTCATCATAAAGTTATATATGTGGAATTTGTTAGGGAAGGGACCCAACATGAGCTCCCATGTTTTCTAATTACTTCTCCTAGTCTCAAATCCATTCTTTAAAAAGATAAGGATCTCCATATTTTTTTTAAAAAAAAACCCTTTAAAAAAGGCCCAAACCTGGACAGTTTGCAAAACCACATAGTACAAACATAGAAAACTGTGTGTGTGTGTGTGTGTGTGTCATAGAATCATAGAATAGTAGAGTTGGAAGGGGCCTATGAGGACATCGAGTCCAACCCCCTGCACAATGCAGGAATCCAAGTCAAAGCATCCCTGACAGATGGCTGCCCAGCTGCATCTTGATTGCCTCCAGTGTGGGAGAGCCCACTACCTCCCTAGATAGTTGGTTCCATTGGCGTATTGCTCTAACAGTCAGAATTTTTTTCCTGATGTCCAGGCAGAATCTGACTTCCTGTAACTTGAGCCCCTTATTCCGTGTCCTGCAATCTGGGATGATCGAGAAGAGATCCTGGCCCTCCTCTGTGTGACCTCTCAAGTACTTGAAGAGTGCTATCATATCACCCCTCAGTCTTCTCTTCTGAAGGCTAAACATGCCCAGTTCTTTCATTCTCTCCTCGTAGGGCCTTGTTTCCAGTCCCCTGATCATCTTTGTTGCCCTCCTCTGAACCCTCTCCAGTTTCTGTGCATCCTTCTTATTGTGTGGTGCCCAGAACTGGATGCAGTACTCAAGATGAGGCCTAACCAGTGCTGAGTAGAGGGGAACTAGTACTTCCCGTGATTTGGAAGCTATATTTCTATTAATGCAGCCCAAAATAGCATTTGCCTTTTTTGCAGCCAGATCAAATTGCTGGCTCATATTCAGCTTGTGATCTACAATCATACCAAGATCCTTCTCACTTGTAGTATTGTTGAGCCAAGTATCCCCCATCCTGTAACTGTGCATTTGGTTTCTTTTTCCTGGGTGCAGAACTTGGCATTTATCCCTATTAAATTTCATGCTGTTGTTTTCAGACCAGCACTCCAGCCTGTTGAGATCACTCTGAATTTTGTTTCTGTCTTCTAGAGTATTAGCTGTTCCATCCAATTTTGTGTCATCTGCAAATTTGATAAGCATTCCCTGCACCCCCTCATCCAAGTCATTAATAAAAATGTTGAAGAGTACTGGGCCCAGGACCGAGCCCTGAAGTACCCCACTTGTTACCTCTCCCCAGTATGAGAAGGTACCATTGATAAGCACTCTTTGAGTCCAATTCTGTAGCCAACTGTGGATCCACCTGATACAGTAGTTGTTCCATTAGCTTGCTAATCAGGATATCATGAGGCACTTTGTTGAAAGCTTTGCTGAAGTCCAGGTATATTATGTCCACAACATTCCCACAGTCCATAAGGGAGGTTACCCGATCAGAAACTGAGATCAGATTGGTCTGACAGGATTTGTTATTATTTGCATTTATCTATCACCCATCTGGCCGGCAAACCGGCCACCCTGGGCGATGTACAGAAAATAAAACAGAACAAAATACATTAAAACATTTTTCTCCATTAAAATACATTAAAACAGTATAAAATTTTAAAATCTTAGCCCACCCCATATTCCCGCCTGAATAACCAAGTTTTTAATGGGCGGCGGAAGCTCAGCAGAGAGGGGGCATGGCGGAGGTCACTTGGGAGAGAGTTCCATAGTACAGGGGCTGCCACAGAGAAGGCCCTCTTCCTCGTCCCGACCAGTCTAGCTGCTCTGGCTGAAGGGACAAGGAGAAGGCCGTCTGTGGCAGATCTTGTTGAGCGGCCCACTTGGTGTTGCTGGAGACGCTCCTTGAGATAGACTAGACCGGAGCCGTATAGGGTTTTAAAGGTCAAAGCCAACACCTTGAATTCAGCTCGGCAAGCAACTGGTAGCCAGTGTAGCTCCTTGAGCACTGGCGTGATGTGATCCTGCCGGCGGCTGCCTTTAACCAGGCGAGCCGCCGCGTTCTGTATCCAGCTGCAGCTTCCGAACCGTCTTCAAGGGTAACCCCATGTAGAGCGCATTACAGTAGTCTAGGCGAGAGGAGACCAAGGCATGAACCACTGAAGGGAGCAGATGATTAGGAAGGTAGGGGCGCAGCTGCCGTATCAGATGGAGTTGATACAGCGTCTCCCGGCTCACAGCTGCCACCTGAGCCTCCATGGACAGCTGGGAGTCTAGAATGACCCCCAAGCTGCGGACCTGGTCCTTCAGGGGGAGATGTACCCCATTCAGCACCAGGTCAACATCCCCTAACCTCCCCTTGTCCCCCACCAGAAGTACCTCGGTCTTGTCGGGGTTCAGCTTCAGCGTATTCCTTCCCATCCAGCCACCCACTGACTCCAGGCACTTGGACAGGGTCTCAATGGCCAACCTCGGTGAGGATTTAAAAGAGAGGTAGAGCTGCGTGTCATCTGCATACTGATGACACTGCACCCCAAACCTCCTGATGATAGCTCCCAGGGGCTTTAGGTAGATGTTGAACAACATTGGGGAGAGGATGGAACCCTGCGGCACTCCACAAGTGAGCAGCCGAGGGTCCGAAGCCTCCTCCCCGAGAACTACCCTCTGGTACCTTCCAGAGAGGAAGGACTGGAACCACTGCAATACAGTGCCTCCTATGCCCAACCCCTCCAGGCGGTCCAGGAGGATACCGTGGTCAATGGTATCAAAAGCCACTGAGAGATCGAGGAGGACTAGAAAGGAGCATTCGCCCCTATCCAAAGCCCTCCTCATATCATCCACCAAGGCGACCAAGGCCGTCTCTGTCTTGAGAAATCCATGCTTGCTTCTAGTAATCACTCACTGCATTGTTTTCAAGGTGCTTGCAGACTGACTTCTTTATAATCTGCTCCAAAATTTCCCCAGGGATTGATGTCAGACTGACTGGTCTGTAGTTCCCAGGTTTCTCCTTCTTGCCCTTTTTGAAGGTAGGAACAACAACTACAGAGTCATCCTCCAGTCATCTGGCATTTCACCTTTCCTCCATGATTTCTCAAAGATGATAGACAGTGGTTATGACTGAGAGTCACTGCCAGTTCCTTTATTACTCTAGGATGCAGTTTGTTGAGCCCTGGAGATTTGAACTCATTCAAAGTAATCAGGTGTTCCCTGATCATTTGCATATCAATCTGAAGCTGCAACCCTGTACTTCAGCCTGTACTTCAGGTTTGCCAGGGGGGGACATAGATTCTCTTTTGGGAGAAGACCGAGCCAAAGTAGGAATTGACCATTTCTGCCTTTTCTTTGTCATCTGTTATCATTTATCTTGTATGCTGCCTTGAGAGGCTTCCTCCCTGAAAAGCACCCTAGAAATTTTTAAAGTAGGTTTTAGATAGATAGGAAGATGCCTCCTGCCTGTTCAAACTCATTTCTATCCAGGATCATGACCATGTACTGCAGCTGTCAGCAACTCTCACATGACCTGCTATCTGATTCCCCACAGCTCACCTCCCCCCCCCGCCTTTTCTTGCTGGAGATGTCAACACTGAATTTGGTACCTCTGGCATGTGCTCTCTATGGCCCCTCCCTGAGAAGATTCCTCCTCTCATTTCTCAAGGAGCTACAGCAGCACCTTAGTTGTGACATGTGGTGTTATTTGAGGGGGGAAAACTGCCAGGTTTGCACATGACCAAAAATGCTTCAGAGTGCTTCTGAAGCGTTCTTGGTCATGTGCTATGAAAATGTTTTTATGCTGGGCAATGGAGCAGGAATGGAGAGTTGTACAACACAATGATGTCATATCACTGCAGAGTGGAAAGGAGGAGGAAGAGGTGTGGGGATGTTGCTTTTGGTGGCATCTCTGTGATGGAGGTGATGTGTACGTCCAGTTCAAGATAAAGGGATCTAAAGTGGAGTAAGAGAGAATTCTTTGGAAATTTATTTATTTCTTATATTTATTAATCGCCCATCTGGCCGGTCACCCGGATGGAGATAGTTCCATTGGTCTGAATAGAAAGGAAGCAGGATCCAGGAAGTGATCAGCATTACTTGGCAGTTCAGTTCTCTGGCATTTATCAGTTTGCAAATGGTAGTCAATTGCTAAAATTTGGTAGAACCTTGCCTTTACATTTAGATCATCTATTGAGGCTCTGCTCTAGATATATCACCTTTGGATGTTTGATAGAGTTTGCGGTTATCAGGCACAGGTGGCTTTTCTATTGTGTCACCCCAATTGTGTTCTCTCCAGATATATTCAGCAGGATTCTTTTTAGATGGCAAGTGGAAACTGTTTTATTTACTAATGCTTGTGATGGGTTTTAACTGTGGATAGAGCTTGGCTGTTTTGTAAATTTATATCTCTCTTGCATTTTACTTTGGTTTTATTCTTAGTTTTGTAATGGTTTCCCATTTTTTAATGCCACTTTGAACATCAATTTGATGGAAAGGTGGGGTACAAAAGAGTCTTTTAATTAAATTATTTTTTTTTAAAAGTCCTCCCTAGTAATGGGAGAGTGGGGAGGGCAGAGTTTGTCGTCTTTACTTTTGAAACAGGTTTTTGTTGTTGTTGTTTGTTTTGTTTGGTGGTTTGATTGTTTGTTTGTTTTTGCATTCAAAGTGGTAACATTTATCCACATCAAAGTGAAAGTGAATTTGTCATCAATGCTTTAAATGGCAACGTCCTTTTTAAAGAGGATCGGTTCTGTGAGTAAATTGTGCACCCACATAGTCTGAGTAGGTTGGAAAATATATTCCTCACTCTCTTTGTCTCCCCCACCCCACATGCCGATATAGCATCAAATACTGAATAGTTCTGTGAGGAGGTAAACTCAAGAAAAGGTTTCTAAACCAGGTAGATTAATCTCCTGGAAGCTTTCTGCTCGAGCCTTCTTACATTAAGTGGCATTTCTCATGATCCAAATAATTTATTCATGAAAGTTAGGGAGGTTAATCAAAAGTTCATATAATTGTAATAAACAGAATACATAATGGACTAATCATGCAATTCAAAGCATTTTGTAATTTATTTGAAATATCTGATAAAAATAGCTAAGAGGTGTGCCAGGAAGGAAGCAAATAATTTGGAAACCGATGAGCATGGCCTACCTGCTGAACTATGAATAGATAAGGTAATGCTGAAAAGGATATAAACAAATAAGTGAAAGTAGCAAGTGCTTTGTGTGCAAGGATAAATCTAAATTATTTTAAATTGGCTTTTGCATGTGAAAATCCTATTTGCTTACAGAGTTGGCTTTGGAAAATGCTACTTGTCCTGCACCCATTCCACAATTATTGTCAGAGCAGATGAGTCCATCAGAAATTACATCAAAAATAAACAGTTTAACATGTTGTGTTAAGGGCTTTCCATGTTCACTCAAGCTCCAAAATGCGGGGAAATTACAGCTGTTAAGGGCTACAACCTTCACAGTCCAAGGAGGAATTGGCTCTCAGACTGCCCAAAGGTGCCCATCCGTGTCCTTGAAGCTAGGCCATACAGCATGGGTGGGCAACTTGTGGCCCTCCAGATGTTTTGGCCTACAGCTCCTGTGATGATCCCTCACCCTTGGCTATGCTGACTAGGACTGATGAGAGTTGTAGGCCACAACATCTGGAGGGCCACAAGTTGCCCACCCCTGACATTCAGTTATAAATGTGTAGACTTTATTCTGGCTTTTCATTAGAAAGGATTGGGAACCCTGAAAAAGCAGATATCTTGATTGCATTGACCTGCACACACATTTATTTATTAATTTACATTTATATACCATCTCATTTGCTTAAAAGCCATCAAGGTGGTATTCAGCAATTCAAAACTATTTAAAGCAATAAGACGTAGCACAATAAAAACACACACAATAACATTAATAACATTAGGCCAAATGAACAAGATGTGTCCCCATACCCTTTCTAAAAGCCATAAGAGTAGAGGCTACTCATAGTTCTCGAGGAGGCACATTCCACAGTTTGGGAGCAACACTTCATTTCAACCTTCAAATTAACTTGAGTTGGAGAAGAGCAGGGATAGCATGCATGCTCCTGTTATCCTCCACATATTCTCAGCTAAAAGGGACTACAAAATGCAATGACCTAATGGATAACACTGAACTTATTGTTCCATCTTATAATCCAAGGAAGGCTATCTTCTTCTTCCTCTTCCAGAAACATAGGTTTATCTTCCATATGACCTGATTCCCTTCACTCTGGTAACAAATGGAAACAGGAACCATGTGGGACAGACATGGTAGTACCAGCCATCCTTGGGGCTAGACAACATGTAGCATGGGAAATAGTTTTAAAGGCAGTCCCCGAGTTAAGAACATCCAACTTACAGACAACCCATACTTAAGAATGGACTTCTAGGTTCCCCAGCGCTACGTCATTTACGTAGAGTACATAGTGTAGAATACTACAATTTGCGTAATTTATGCAATTTGCGTAAATGCCGATTTTAACGTATAGAATGCAATGCTGTTCCAACTTACATACAAATTCGACTTAAAGACATTCTTAAGAATGGAACTCGTTCGTAACCTGGGGACCGCCTGTACTGCTGATCTCACATGGTTCCTGTTTCCTTACATTACCAGACCTGTATGGAATCAAAGTATGTATAAGAAGCAAAACATAACCACTAGCATTGTTTACTTGGCTACGCATACTGATAGAAGGAACTACTGTAGATATCTGTCCAGGTCTTTCATTTCCGGCACATACAGGTATGCAGGAGAACAGCTTTATAGAAAACAAATTCATATATGTGAGACAAACTAATTCCATTGAAGCTTCTCCCAAGGCAACTTTTGTAGAACAGGAACATTTTTTTTCTTGCAGGCAATTAAATTACCTTCCAGCCTGTAGTAAACTGGCTTCTGGTTTCTTTTTTTTCCAAGAGGTTGGTACAGAAATAAGAAAACAGGGTTTTTGACCGTCAAACTCTGTATTTAATGAGCACTATTTCTGTGATACAGTTCTTTACTTTTTGAGTTATCTTAAACCATGTAGGTGGAAATAAAGTCCAAGTCAGTATTAATGACTGATTTAGCATTTTACCTGCTTGCATGAGTGAGTTGCAATTCCTGTGTTTTTGTTTTTTGCACTGCTTAAAAATGTATGAGCAGTCATGTTGGATCAGACCAAAGGCCTATCTTCTCCAGCATTCTGTTTGCACAGTTGCCAACCAGAGGCCTATGGGAAACCCACAGGCAAGACAAAAGTGCAACAGCTTCTTCCCACTTTTGTTTCCCAGCAATGGGCATACAGTGGTATACTGCCTTTGATACTGTAGGTAATATATAGCCATCATGACTAACAGGCACTGAGAGCCTTATCATCCATAAGGATCAATTAATTGTACAGGAATTCTCTTTGCATGTGTGGAGGAAGGCAGGTCGAGTGGCCAGCCGTGTGCTTCCATGCATTTACAAGGCATTGCATGGGGGGGGGGGGGGCAGGGACAACATTAGTCCCAGTGGCTCCAGCCTCGGCTTCTTTCATTTGCACCTCCCTCCCTCCTTGTTAGCACTATGGGCTCTGTTGGTCACCTGTTAGGGTGCCAAGTAGGAATTTTGGCTCATTGCCTCAATTGGCCGTATAGGGCAATGTGCGTGTTTCGCCTACTCTACACTGTGAAGCAGTGGTTGGGGTTGTTTTTCTATTGGCTGCTTTTGGTTTGGCTTAATTCGGTCACATTTGGCAAGTCAGTGCAGGAATATTCAGTGGGGTTAGGGTTGGTGAGCATCCGCTGGCACCTTTAAGGTGATTGGTGAGTCCTGAGGCTCTCTGTTCAGGGTTTTGAGGCCTGGTAGGGAGGTAGACTGACTCACCTTGCCCACACAGAGTTTTGTGGCTCTGTGAGGAAGTGACACTAAAGGGGAATGGTGTAAAACTGAGTGGTTTCATTTTAATTTCTGTAAGAAAACTGTATTTCCCCCCCTTTTAAAATATGGTCTTTGTTTTGTTTGGTGTAATTCACATTTAATCATCATCATCATCATCATCATCATCATCATCATCATCATCATCATCCCTGAGTGGTGGTGATTTCTCAGGCGCCGTCCCTTGGGGTTGGGATGCATCACGTTAAAACAGCTACTGGCAAGGGGCCGGTACGGTATAGCCAGGGATCCACACTTTTTTCCCTTTGCAGATCTTGATTAATCAATAAATGTGACCCTAATTTGTACCATATTTTTTTGTCTCAGCTCACTTTACACATGCAAATATCAAATTCCTCAAGCATCCTTCATCTTGTGGTACTACTCCTTAAAGGTAAGGGGCAATGCATTTACATACCTTTTGTGACATCCATTGATCTCATTTATAAAAGCTGTATTTTTATTTATTGGTGTGTGTGCTTTTTCTGTTTGTTTTTTTGCTGTATTCCAGGTCCTCTTCACAGGAAGTTAAATTCAAGGGCACCACTAATCTATCTTTAATATCTTCTTGAAAGATGCAGTGCCTAATCCTAGGACATGGATAGGTGCCAATTAGTGTCCCATCTCAATTTTCACTTTCATGCCAAAAGAACAATATTAATTTACATTTTAAGCATTTAGATTTTTAAGTGACATCTCAGTGTGCCTGCCTAGACTTGAATGAAACTATTTTCTGATTCAGTGCACAACACCTGTGTGAAGGGCTCCTGTGACATAAGGAGCAGGGGCAGTAGCTGTGTCTATGAAAAGAAACATGAGAAGTTGAATTATCAGTGCTTGTGCATATAGACCTCATCTCTCCAAATTATGGGTGGAAAGCTATGGGGCCATTAATGAAATCTGCAAGCTGCATCTTCTGACTGCCCCCATTTTTAGTCAAATTATGGCTTCCCTAGTTCTCTGTAAAAAGTAGTTACAGACAGGGGCATTGCAAGATACCAAAAAGTTCTGGGGCTCAGGCCCACAGGACAAAAATAAACACTTTTTTAAAAATGCACAAACTTGCATATGCTAATTTACATATGCTCCAAAGTCTCTTTGTGTGTCTTTAAAGAACCCTCCTGAGGACACCCCTATTTGTAAAAGGGTTGTATGGACAGGGGAGAGGAGGGCATCTGCTTTCAGGGAGGAAAAAACACTCTCAGGCAGAAAGATTCAAGCAGGGAGGGGGGGCAGAAGGAGGTGAAGCACATGTGGGCAAAACCCCAGCTAATCCAGGGAGATCAGATGCAAGAGGGATAATCAGAGTCTTTGTACCTTTATTTCAGCAAGTGCCCATGGGCAGTAGGGTGGTGGGGGAGATGGCCTCACAGAGATTTGGGGTTCCAAATGAAAGATTTGGGGCTCCAGCCCTAGTGGGCCACCCCCTAACACCACCTTTGGCTACAGAGGCCATCACAATAGGTAAAGGGGGCAGGTCTATAATTGGAGCACTACCATTGTATTCTTTTATGTTTGGAGAGTGGAGACACTGTGACTTTCCTCTTTGGGGCAAAGCACATGCTAGCAGAACTATACATTAAGGTGGCATTTGCTGCAGTTTTGTCAATATTGTTCTTTTTATATACGTAATGAAACAATATACACAATGAACCACCTTACATTCCACCCCCTTCTCCATTTAACAAAATATATTTCAGTACAGAGCTCAAGGTGAGTCATTATATTAAAAACAAGCAGTTTGGGGCGCCGTTGGGGTTAAGCCTAAATCATTAGAGCTGTTTCTTCTGTTACAAACTTCCAAAATGTCCCTCCTGGCTGTGCAAAGAGCATGACAGCTATGGGCTTAGGTCATACCACTTAAAATCAAAGAACTGTCAAGCCTTGTTTTCTTTCTGCTGTTCTGCTCATTAGCCAAACTAGAGGGGGTTTTTTTGTTGCGGCAATGGGTCTGAATATTGCATCCTAACATAGCATGTGATCCCATGACAATCATGCAGGAGAAAAACACCCCACCTAAGTTTTTTTGTCACACACCTATACAGCTATGGTATCTTCCTAGATTCGCTTCACAAACTCTGACAGTTCAGCATGCAACAAGTGAAAGAAGGCTTCCATTTCTCCTCTTATCTTTTTTGTATGATGTACAATCAAGGCCCTCCACCAACCCAAATATGCACAGAGCAAAAATGTTTCACCAGATGGTCAGCATTTGACAGTCTAGTGGCTGCATGACAGCATTTGTTGATTACCTAAAGGAACTCAACCATCATGTATAATTAAAAATACAGAAAATGTTCAGAGAAAGAAAAGCAACATATCTGTCTTCTAAATTCTAAGTTAATTGAGGCTTTGGAATAAACCAAGGCAGTCATAGATATAGACAATGTATATAACAGGAATAAACCAATGACTACAAAGCAAAGACTGTTTTCTTTGATGGATAATTTTGTCCATTGTTAAACCAGGACACAGGGCAGATGTAGAAGCAACAACAGACATGCCTCTTCATTTGCAATGGTATTGAAGAATGCTGCATCATACACATAACTGGAAACATGTGGTTTTGTGTCTTTGGCTTGGGGTGCTGAGGGGAAAACCAAGAAGCATTCTCCATAGTAACTGTATTAATCAGAAAGGTCCCCCCCCCCAGGCCTGCCATTTTTCATCCTTAATACTATCTGTATAATACTGATGTGGAGAAAGTGGATAGGGAGACATTTTTCTCCTTCTCATATAATACTAGAACCTGGGGTCATCCCATCAAGGTGATTGGTGGGAGATTCATGACAGATAAAAGGAATGACTTATTCACACAGCACATAGTTAAACTATGGAATTTGCTACCACAAGATATAGTAATGATGGCCACCAATATGGATAGCTTTAAAAGGGAATTAGACAAATTCATGGACAATAATGCTATCAATGGCTACTAGTCATGATGACAGCTATATATTATCCACAGTAACAGAGTCAATTTGCCTATATATACCAGTTGCTGGGGAGCATGAGTGGGATGGTGCTATTGCACAAATATCCTACTTGTGGGTTTCACATCGGCGGCTGGTTGGCTATTGCATGAACAGAGTGCTGGAGTAGATCATTAGTCTGATTCAGCCTGGCTTTCATCATGTTCTTATCCATGGTGACTGAAATTCTGTTAGGAGATGCATATGGTTGTGGTCTCAAACAAGCCCAGAGTTAAGTCAATAGCATGAGACATGGAAAGGGAGGTGCAAGGTGGAGATAGCTGAAGACAGAGGATGAATGGGGCTGGGTGCTGCAAGTCCAGATTGTCCCAGCTTATAATTTGGGGATGAAGAAGAGCTGGCCTCTACAAGGAGATGCCAAAGATATGGCATGGCTATGGTAGGCCTGGGTGGTGGTGGGGAGAAAACCCCTTTGGTGAAAAGGCAAGCCTTTGAAGTGCCACCACAGGAAACATGGGATGTGGGTCAAGTCAGATGAAGCTAACCATAGAGTCCTCTTCAGAAACTCTAAATAAAAAGAATCCTATTTACCTGCTTGTCTAGTCTGTTTCCTGCAAGACTTCCATTGACTCATTTGATAATAACTGTGTTTCACCTTGGGGGACATAGTAGTCACAAAGGATAAAGAATGGCTTCTTTGGGATGATGATGATGATGATGATGATGATGATGATGATGATGATGATACAGTTCATGAGTATAAAAGGGCAGGTTGTCATATCATAACCCCCAACTCTGGTGTCTCACAGGACCTGGAGGAAGACTCAGGCAAGAAGAAAATGTGGGGGGTTGTCCCTGAGGGGGACTTTTTGGGTCCCTTCCTTGTGCCCTCCTTATTGGAATACATCATTTTACAACTAGCCTCTAACTTGGAGGATGAGTCTCCAGCCACACAGCCATCTCCTCAGCTCTGCAGAAGCTCAAGAATGGAAAATTAGGCAAGCAAGCTTTAAAGAGTATAGCTAGCCCTTTCCAGTCAGTGGGGCCTACAGAAGAACATGACTTGTCTGCCTTCATAAGACCTCAGATGTCTCCAACCCCTTGCTATGGCAAAATCTCTATTGACGAGGGAAGACACCCCAGCCAGGCCAAACCGCTGGGAGCTCTCAGGTGTTGATCTGGTTGTGATGTGAGAAATCCACTCCATCAATTTAAAAAACAAACAAACAGATTTACCTATTTTGCACCTCCCAGACCCGAATGCAAACACCACCACCCCAGCATAAGCAAAACACTCCCCTCACTCTGCACCACTGCCTCTAGCCCCCTAGGATGCGCTCTACCCCCATCTTACACTCCTTTTTCTGGGTAGTGGGCATGCCTCAAAAGAAATAACTGGGACACAACAACTCACTCTTTTTATTTTTTAAGAATCCCTTTAGTGCCTACATGGGGCCTATAGGCATTCCTAGAAATAAAGATGGTACTGGAGGCTGCTGCTACACTTTGCAGAATTATAGCCTCCTGTTTTGTTTTTTGTTTTTTAAAAAAAACTTCTTTAATTTTAAAAAAAATCATTAAAAAATTAGGAGGGGCAGGGAGCCTGGCAGTGTGGGGTCCTGCTTCGGCACCAGCTCTGACACAGAAGAGGAGTTGGTGCTGGGTGAAGGGCTCACATGACCTGTGGCTGATTGCAGCTGAGGCCAGGCAACCTTGGACAGTCCCCCCTCCCCTGGGGAACAGGAGCCCGGAGAGCTGATTGAGGATTCTCAGCTGCAGGCGCTGGCCTTGGGCTGTCAGGAGGGCTCAGGGGAGGAGGAGGGCCCTTCAGGGTTGCAGCCAGCCCAAAGACGCCAGGAGAAACGCCTGAAAGGCACGGGAGCAGAAGGAGGCGTAGCAGGCATCTCCTGGCCCAGAACCCATGCCAAGATCCAGAATCAGACTTAGACTGAGATCACGCCTGGGTCAGGGCTTATAGTCAGGGTTTATAGCAAGGCTTCTACACTCCTTGATTCCCTTGATCTGAACTCCTGGCTGTTACGATTCTGGACTTGGACTTTGGACTCTTGAACCCTGATCTCCTACCCTCTGGACCCTGGACTGTCTAGACCTTGGCTTGTTTCTTGAACTGGTGTATGGTGGATGGACTTTTCGTTACTGCTGGTAGCAATAAAGAATCTGTTTGCAACTGCATTGTCTGGCGTGATCAAACAGGACACAACAGGCAGGCACCAAAGAAGGTGCCCATAGACATATTGGTACCCGCCACATGTACTGCGCTGGGGACTCCAGCTCTATAGGATGTGGCAAGTATCTACTCTGTGAGTATATCTGATGTGACTGTACCTGCTGTGGCACTAGCTGATGAGCTTCCCCTGAAGTAAATCCCAGACTCTTGCAAGACAGGATACATATATATATAGAGAGATATATATATTAAAAATTACTCATAGCCTTAGGACATTACTATCGGGAATGAGTCAAGTCCTTCCTAATATTAGACCTACTAGGAAAACTCTGGGTAATATAGTGTGTGTTCAAATCTGGAGTTGACTGGTGCACATTGACCACTTTAATTAATTAATGAATTGCCTCCTAAAATAGATTTCTCTATGCATTGCACAGTATAACTTTAAAGATAATAATAATGTAACAAAACACAATGCAATCACAATTTTTTAAAAAACGCAATGAACACAACATAAAACCAATAGACATTTCCAATGGCTTGTATCCAATGTTAGTCTAACTTAAGTGCCATTCATCTCAATGAGTCTACTCTAAGTATGAATAACATTGGATACAACCCATAGTAGGGAATAAAACAGTACTTCTTTAATATTTAAATATGCTGAAAACAGTTTCAGGCTTGCATAAATGCAATTTCTGTCCTGCATAGAAAACCATGTAAATTTATTTGGATCTCCTCTGAAGAGAAGCAGTTCTTCCCTGATGCAGCTTGAGGTGGGCTGATCCTGAAGCTTCACATGTCCACTTTGGAGCTTTGTACAGTATTGGGGCAGCTCTGTCTCCCTTGTATCCATGCATGGGGGGGGGGAGAAGCTGGACCCCACAAAATAGCTGGGAGGGGGAGCTCACCACTCATCAAGGACCCTGCTGACCCAAGGGTCCTTGGTGGGAGATGGGATCCCCCCCAAGCTATTTCTGGGGTTCTGTCTTTCTTTTCCTCCTGCACAAATTAATGGAGACCACACTGTAAATAAGTAGTGAATGTTGTCTGTCTGAGCCTAATAAACTATTAACAACAAGGAACAAAATTGCTCAAATGATTTGTACTAGCAAGGTGTCATTCAGAATCCCATGCCTGAAGGCTATTCTTACCTGGCTTAATTTAACAGAAATTGTTAATTGCCCTTAGAGTTCCAAATCTAATGTCCCTAGTCTCCATTAGCACTCATCATAGTAACCCCTCAGCTTGCCCAGTCTGTGGCTTCAAAGAAGAATATGCACTTACTTCTGGATGACACCTATAACCTGTCGGTCACAACTATGGTAATCACTGCTATAGGAAGCAAAATTAAAGCCGTGACTCAAAGGGAGAATTCTTAACTAGGCTAAGTTTCCCCCACTGATTGTATGGATTTAAGGTTGCATCCTTCGCTTTGTACTGAGAATAGAAGTTTCCTGACCTTCAGGGCAAAAATTGCAAATGCAACTTTCATTATAAATGAGCCTCATAAAGGCAATAAAAAATCTCATGTAACTTTAAAACTGGGATAATGCAGTGGGTTTTTTTTTTTTTTAATTATATATTCGGTAACTCTCGCGCATAGTGGGAAACTTTTGAAGCAATGAATTTCCTCTCTAGTGGTTAAAGCTTATAATAATAAAAAGAGCTAACTTCCCCATCGTACTATACTCTGTTTCCCACATGCACATATTAGAGTTCATTAACATGAAAAATAAATAATATTTTACATCAGTTTCATAACAGTTATTCTATTCTTATTATTAGTTATTTATAATACTTAAGTGACTGGGAAATGAAGTCAGGATAACAATAAATGTCCCTTTGCTTGTACTAATCTCAAAGTGTTTAGGGTGCAATCCAGAATCCTAAGAATGTTTACACAGGAAAAAAAAAACAACACCAAAAAACCTCCTGTATCTCCCAGCTTTCCCCAGCCTACATGGCTGGCTGGGCAATGCTGGGAGTTGTTGGACTTTTTTCTGTCTAAATATCCATAGAATTTTTTTTCTGTCTAAATATCCATAGAATTGCACCCTTAAATATATTGGGTTGGATTTAATGTTGTGTGAGCGGAAGGATACTCATGTAATGGATTGTTCCTGTCCTTCCCCCCTTTGACCCCATAGTGAAGTGGTCACCTCTTAACTCGGATAAGGACAACGAGGACCAACTCGGGTTATTGGAAAAAGGTTTATTGTGCACAATTGGTCCTGCGGACTATGTCGCAAAGCAGAACCCCGGGCGGGGCTTTACAACAACTTTTATAGCATACCTGAGTTTGGTCATTTGGCAACAGTTCTTACATTGGTCAGCAAGATCAAGACAAAAGGGGGTTTGCTTTAGGGGAGGGGGATTTCCTTACAAGGAGACAGGAAGATGATCTTACAATCAAGCAGCTGCTAGGTATTATCTTATCTTGGTCAGGTAGGCAGGGTGAGACAACAAAACACCTCAACATTTGTGAGTCAACAACAGCCATTGACGGCCATTGTCAGTCATTGCCACAGTCATTACCAGCCATTGACTACATTCTTTTAGTATTAGTCATGACCCTTGCAATCTGCCTACATGCCTGGCTTGAATCTCTTGTAAGTTTTTATTTTAACTATTTCGTTTCCTTCACTAGCCTCTCCCAAACACCTGTCTGGCAGGTTGGCGGACCTTCCTGGACACTACAAGCGGTGATGCAGGGCTGTGATGCAGCTGAAGAGGGGAACTGCACAAAATCAGGAAGCAGCACTTCATACAAGCTGCTTTCTCCTGATTTGGGGAGATGTCTGAATTTGTAGGAGGAGTAGAGTAGGGGTCGAAAACCTCAGGCTTGGGGACCAAATCCAGCAGACCTTGGGTCCCAATCTGGCCCTCTGGGGTTCTCCAGAAGGGATGCCACTTTCTTCTGGCCCCACACCATTTCCCTTGACCACTGATTAGTCGGTGGTGGTTCCCCAGTTTCTGCTCTGCTCCGTATCCCCCCCCCCCGCATTCTAAGGATTACTGCCTTTCCTAAGGATTAGTTACTGGCAGTAAGAACTTTAAGCTAAAATATGCTGGTATTTTTGGCTCTTCCCCCTTTTCCTTCAGCCTCGTCCAGCACTGGAATGCACCTCCCGAGAGCTTCTCTGAAATGGAATTGGGCCCTTGGGCTGAAAGAGGCTCAGCACTCCTGTAGGGATGAGATAGACATCCATCGGCTTCACATTTTAATGTGGAATTACCCAATTTGCACGTCCTGCACCTAAATGCAGACCCCAAATCACTTGTAGTTGAATATCTGTGCATTTCTGAGTATTGGAAAGGGGGGGGAGTGTCCAACTCGATGCACTCATTTGAAAATTGTGCAAGGAAAAATGTGTACGTTTCAAAAATGTCCACAAACATGTTTTAGTCAATGGGTGCATGTGCAGAAAAAATGGGCAGATTTTGAAAAATGAGCACAAAAAGATGAGTTTCTCTGTGGGGTAGGGAGGGGTGGGGCGGGGTGGTGAAGTTTGTACAGAACAGAGACAGAAAGAGCCTGGCAATGAGAGTCCGAGAAGATGAACGTGATCAAACTTGACAGATCTGCACATCCCGAGTAGAAAAATATGAGGAATGCTAAAATAAACCATTTGGTAGACAGAAGTGATACTGCAAACATTTTCGTCATTGTTTCTCTGGAGTCTCCTGGTCTTGTTTCCAAAGTGAAACTTATATATCAGAAATCCTACATGGTCCCACACTCTCCCTCCATGCGGATTTTGTGCAGAGCACTCCATATGTAAAGTTTGCCACTACTTTCCATTCAATTCTGTCATCATTTTTTCATCCATTCATTTATTATATTTCTATACCACCCAACAGCCAAAGTACTCTGCGATCTCACAATGATTTGAACCGCTAACGTTACAATATCATAACATGTAATATAAAACAAACATACAAAAATATAACAGTTTTAAACAACCAGCAGTAAATCCCAGAGCCCATTAAAAACCTTATCATATGCTGTCAAATGCCTGGGAGTAGAGGAAGGTCCTTAACCTGGCATCAAAAAGATGACAAATTTTCCTACCGCTACATTTCTGATGCACACATGCTGTACTATTCTTGTCTGCCTGCTTTGGTCATAGATGATAAGCAGGTTGGTTGCTGAATTAGTTAATACTGTAGGTGCCTTTTATCTATTATTTTTGTATGATGTGTGTTTGCCTCCTTCTATCTGCTGATATTAGTTTATGTATTTATGGAGTTCTGTTTAGCTGAATGCCAGTACTGAGGGAAGAAAACACACAATCTTGATATGGTTGCATCTATTGGTGTCCTACCAATGCCAGGGCTGCATGTGTGCATTAGAAAACCATTCCATCGGGGGCGGGGGAATGTTGTGCAATCTTATGTCTGGTCATATATAAGAAACTACAATGTTTAATGACTGTGCATACTCTAGTTCTTTACTACATTTACAGAATTTAAAAGAAATGAAATGCAGGGCAGAAGGGTTGAATCCAACGTAAGCTAGCAGAAGTCCAGTAGTATAACAGGACTTTCTCCCTCTATCCTTTCCCCCTGCAGCACTACACAGCACCTGAAAACCTGCTCCAGAGGATTTCCAAGCTTCCCAGAGCAGATGTTTGGGACGTGTGTGGAACTGGGGGAGGGTGCTGACCTAAGCAGTTCTGTCACCAGATTGACACTGTTGGATCCAACCCTTAGAGAGCAATAAAGGAATGGAACACGAGAAATCTTCTCCTCCCCTTAGGTCATGTCTTATAGATTTCATAGATGGTTTCCCACATGGTTTTTGTTTGATGTATTACTTATGTTATCTACCTTACATTGCATCCCCTAGTGGTCTCCCATCCTGGTTTATACTTGGTCCATACCTGCTTAAATAAAGCAGTCCTTCAGTATCGGGTCTTTCAAGCCTCTTCAACTGGGTTCCCGATCTGTGTATATTTTAAGCTGTGCTAAATTGAACATTTACACATTCATAGGTGTTAATTAAGACCATTTTTAAAAAGCATGCCAATGAGTTAAGGATCTGACTCCAGTAATTAATATGAAGTCAACCAAGTATATTAGTGGGGGAAAAATTGTGATCATGTGAAATTATCTTTGAACAAAGAAGCAATATGAATTTAAACATTAAATTCTAATCGGTAAAGATCAGAGCTCTTCACATTGAAAGATTCCTAGACTGTTTAGGATTACAAAGATTGTTTTAATCCAAAATTAATGTAAACACAAACCAAGTGGATTTCTCTCCAGAGATGAACCATGATTGTAGCCAATAAATCTGCAAATGACAACACACCAAAGATGCTGGGAGCAATAAACAAACGAACTGCAGAATAAATAGTGTCACAAGCAGAAATAAAACAGATTTCAGTAAAATAATGTAGGTTAATATGCAACACAGAGAGATTTTAGAATATCATATATACAGGGTCACATAAGTGACTTTGAAATTAAAAAACAAATTTAAAGCATGGCCTCTATTTTTAAACGTGTTTGTTTTTAGTTTAAAGGGACACTTTAAAATGTGACCAGTTGTACACAGAGGCTCCCTTAATCAAGCCTGATATCTATGTTCACTTACCGAGGGAAAATTACTTGGATCCCTTTCCTACAGTAATTCTCTCTAGTAGCTGTTCTCTGAGCTCATGTACACATGAAATTTATCCCTTGTTTCCCAAAACAGCTCTGTTTACCTCTAGGCAGCCATAAGCCCAGAGCCATTGATGCTAAATACACTTTAAGGATCAGTAAGCTTTCCTTTAAGCAGTAGCTAGAGGTAATTCACTTAGGGTAAGCAATAATCTGCCATGTAGTGAAGTGAAGCCTATAGATCATGTAATATGGTAATGACAAGTTGCTGTGTAATAATATGAGGACAGGGTTGGTCTTCAGGACAATGCAGAAGGTGTACCAGTGCAAGTCCCTATCTAGCAAGAAAGTGAAATGTTTGGTGTTCATTGTGGTAAAACAGCCAGTTGTCATGTTCAAACGATATATTTGGGTCTTACTTTCCATTTCACACAGACATCAGTTGCCACTGGATTTCAACCTTGATCTATCCAGGCAGCTTTTCTGCTTATGAGACCACTGGGTAGGCTCTTTGACCAGTAACACAGATTGCTAAAGTATTGGTGTATGACCTCTAGATTTTTCAGATAAAAATTTAGGCCAAACACTGCCAGCTCCTCTGAGGACGAGACGTGAGCATCATCACACCAGATATTTCATCTGGATTCTCAACTCCTTGACCCTTCACCCTACCGTCACCAAACACACTGTTGTGAGCTTGCTATCTGATCTGAATGAGTCTGAGATTTGGAAAAAAGAGAGTTGGTGGGCTAGAATGACTGGTTAGGTTCCTTACTGGTCATAAATATCTCTTTAGAGAGCCAGTGTGGGATAATGGTTAGAGTATTGGACTGGGGCTCAGGAGATCCAGGTTCTAGTCCCCACTTGGCTACAGAGCTCACTGGGTGACTTTGGGCCAGTCACGGACTCTCAGTTGTTGTGAGGATAAAATGGAGAGGAGGAGGAGGAGGAGGAGGAGGAGGAGGATTATGTAAGCTGCCTTGGGTTCCTTGCAGGAAAACAGGCAGGATATAAATATAATATATAATAAATAACTATCTCTTTAGGGCAGTGTATGGTTAAAAGATGTTTTCTGTTTGCCTATTGAGATCTCTTTGGTATGATCTGAATGGAAGGTTACACCTGACACACCTTGAGGGGAAGATCTGATCTGATAGTGGTTTCTCTCTGTGTGTGGGATCAAGACACTTGGGTCTAATCATAGTAAGCCATCCAAAGTTAAGCAGGGAAGGGGAAATGCTGAGCCCTTAGTTTCTTGCCATCAAACATGGTGGTTCCTATAGGAAAGATCTACAAGCTGTCAACAAGTGAAATGTGTTTCATTAAAATCTGAACCTGGAAAACCTAAAAGCTACTTAGGTCACAAATACTTAGCTTCAAGTTCATAATAAGACTACTGTTGAGGTGTTGACTGGGGTAGGGACATTATATGTGAATTGCTTCTTGGAGGGTGGTTTCTTCCATATGCTCGCTCAGTAGGGATTTTCAATACAGCATATTGGTGGAAGAGGGAATAGACATAAAGCTGGAGTCAAAAGTAGGCATGGTTGGGCATCTGCCAAGGGCCCACACCCCAGCAGGGGCCCACTGATCTGTCTCTCACTCTGGCCCAGACAACACGTTTGGTGAGAAGAAGGAACAGTAGATGTCATTGCCCACTTGATTTACTGGCTCTCTGCCTGTCAAAGAAGCAAGTGGTAACAAAGACCCCCACACACACAGGTCTGAATCAGAATTGGGGGCCCTGTACTTACTCTAGAGTAAATAATAATAATAATAATAATAATAATAATAATAATAATAATAATGTAATACCTTGGATTGAGAGCATAATTCGTTCCGAAAACGTGCTTGTAATCCAAAACACTCGTATATCAAAGCGAGTCTCTGGCAGGCGTGAGCGGGGCCGATTTCGGCCCGCTATGCCTGCTCGAGGCGAGCGGTTACATCCCTACGCAAGACCTTGCTCGTTTATCAAGTCAATTTTTAAAAAAAATGTTGCTTGTCTTGCAAAACGCTCTCAGACCAAGTTACAGTCATGCCTTGGATTGAGAGCATAATTCGTTCCAGAAACATGCTTGTAATCCAAAACACTCTTATATCAAAATGAAATCCCCGCAAAAAAATTTGTACAGAGATTTTTAATTTAAGCCGTACTACAGTACTTGTATTGCAAGACGTCACTTGTATATCAAGTAAAAAAAAAATTAAATAAATATTTAAAAATTTGCTTGTCTGGCAAAACGCTCTCAAACCAACTTACTTGCAATCCAAGGTATTACTGTACTTGCAATCCAAGGTATTACTGTATAGCTGTTAGCTTCATCTTTAATGTCTATTTTGGCCATCTCTTTCTCTATATAACTGACCAATGGCCCTGTGGGAAAGAAGGAGGAGTGAGGGAGGCAGAAGCAGGCAAAGGGAAATCAGGACCTACTCCAGATGGACTGCCCCTCCCAGCCGGGAGATGAGAGGGGAAGCAGGGCGACAGGGAAGCCAGTGTTTTTGTGAATTGTTGTAAACTGCCCCGAGAGCTTCGGCTATTGGGCAGTACATAAATGAAATAAATAAATAGATAATTGATTGATTGCTGTTTGCTCCATTGACATAAGGAGGAAGAGGAAGGGTATACAAGTGGGACCCACCTGAATGAAGCCACAGTTGCATTCAATATGAGCAGTCTACAGCTATATCTAAAGTCCAGCTTGAGAATCAATCTCCTCAACAACATTTCCAGTTTAAGTTGATTGTGCTACAATTTGGCACATTATTGGAATGTCACAACATTCAGAGATAGGTCAAGCAAAAAGAAAAGCCAGCATTTAAAAAGTCAGCTTTTTATCTGCACTCATTCCAAATCAAAGGAAGGGGAGTTTGCTGATCATTCAATAAAGAAAGATAAAGATTCATAGATCCAGCTATCCTGGCAAAAAGGAGACCTGGACAGATTTTTGAACATGCTGGCCAAAGTCCACTAAGCAACTAGGCACTCCTAAAGCATTATACTTGGGAGTATCTGTTGTTAGGTGGTGAAAAATGACTTTTCCCCCCTTGAAAAGCAACTTGTCATGACATGTTGACAATTGCTTTTGGAACTATCCATTGCATTGTGGAAAATAATATGACCTGCTCTTGCAGATAAGTGCAGTGAACATGTAATGCCAGTACACAGGAAGGTGAAAGTATCTGTAGAAAGAGACAGGTTTCATACATTCCCAATTGGCATTACTCTGTTGCTCAAATGCTTCTAAATAGAAAAAAAAGCCACCTGACTTTTCATTAAAGTACTGTCAGTTCTTCTTTTGAACTGGTGGAAAACATAGCTACTTCCCTAATCCACAGCAGGAGGAAAGTCACAATGAATTGAAAAGGAGATTCAGGATTTCACTGAAGAGACTGTGAGAGAAGAATGAGATCCGGCTGCTCCAAAAAACTTACATCTGAGTCCTTATTTGGGATTTCATTTAAAATACTGGAGGAAGAAGTATTAAAAAGATTTCCTGCTTTTTAATCCCATAAGGAAGTAAAGACTGAAGTAATCTATGACATCTAATGCCAATTTTTATTAAAGTTTTTGATGAGATTTCTGGCATATTATTAATTTGATCACTTTACATGTTACCATACAGATTACCCTCCTACCATATGTACTGTATATGTACCTGAAACTCTTGATAACACTCCATGCATCTGATGAAAGCTTATGCCAGAATAAGAGTGCAATCCTATACATGTTTAGATAGGAAAAAAAGTCCTTGTAGGACTTCTTTCTATCTAAACATGCATAGGATTAGGATTGTGTCCTCAGTTTGTTCATCTTTAACATGCCACAAAACTCTTGTTTTTATAGATTAGCACTCCCCATAATTACTTGAGCCTGCTTTTATTTAAAATGGGTCTTTCCATAGCTTGTTCTGAAGAAAATGGTACAATCCTGTGTCATGTTTTCAACAGGCTGCCTTGAAAACAGTCACATCCGTATCTGGGCATACAGAAGAGAGTATGACCTGGCTGTCATGTACAAGCTGAAATTGTCTGTCTTTCATTTTTTGTGTCAAGAGACTTTTGGCAGGAACATAATATTCTCTTCAAAATCAGTTTGTTCCATACAATCCCCCCCCCCCGCTCAATATACTCCATTTCTCTGATTCACTCCTTTCTAAGGAGTTGCAGCCCTCTGGATTAGATCCTAATTCTTTTGGTGCACTGTCAATTTATCCCCATCAGAATAACTATTAGGCTTTTGATTTTGCTCCTCTCCTGAAATTTTGTTTCCCTTTCTGTGTTTCATGTCTATTCTTTGTGATTTCCACCTATTTTGCCTGAAGCTGTCTTCTGACAATATGTTGCCACCAATCTCTGTGGATTTGTTCTTTGCCTGCCCAAGTAATTTATTTATGCATTCACTTCCTGTTTCCCATTATCCTGCCTGTGTGACTTTGTGCATATGACTTTTCATTCGGCTTTAAATCTTTAATATATTATTAACAGTTTGAAATTGTGTAGAGGTGTTTCCCCCCCCAGTACCTCTTCTTTAAACTATATTTTCACAACTGCTGTGTTCTAAAGCACTCCAAACACTGTGTGTGTGCGTGTGTGTGCACACACATGTGTGCACACACACACACACACACACATTGTGAGTTAGTGCCATGTGTGCATATAATGAATGGCTGGAGCTATGAATAAGAAGAGAGGAGAAAGAAAGGTTGTTTGTATTCCTTTCTTGGCAGCTAAATGGCATATTTAAAGTAGGTGCCAGAATAAATAAAAATCACTCATTGAATTCCTATCCTATTCTTGTATTTTCATTATAAGAAAAAACAAATAGCCTTCCAGTCTGCAGAAGCCTTCAAAATTGGGTCTTCGCATGTGACAGAAATGCTATCCCATGACGTATCCCTAAACTCCAAAAATAAACTGAGAATCATATTTAACTAAAGATGGGTTTTCTGTTGTTTTTCATTAGTTTTCCCATGTGAGAATAGAGAAATGAAAGGAGACATAAGAAACTAAGCAGCAGAGGTATCACATAAGCCCTGTATTTGTTTGGGGGGGGGGGGGGAGTTGCTCCATGCCAAAATTCTAACAAGTTGAAAGTACTTGATTTGACATGTTGAAAATGTTGAAGACATGCTATTTAATTAGATTTCCCTAGGAAACATGCAGAGATTGAATTGCTTTGACTTCTTGCTACAGCAGACACAAGCTGCTTTATGTACCCTATCACTTTTCTGAACACATTCAGATTTTACATATTGTATGCCTTCCTGTTATAAAGCTTTGAGTGGCCCAGTCATGTGATCCTCTGTTAGAACTGGGTTGGATAATCTTGAAGAGAGCAGAAGCTCTGTGGATGGGTGACTATTGGTATTTTGGAGAAGTAAAAGCCTTTTCACATTAAGAGGCCATCTGAAACCTCTTCATTTCACAAAAGTTCACTCACAAAACCAAACTACTATACTTAAGAAACCTGCTTTTCATAACGAGAGAGAGAGAGAGAGAATATTAACTCATGCTATTTTTATAGTATGAAAGCAAGAGTTGAGAGAATATTTACGTAGTCTTTTTCTGCTGGCTTTATAGCTTACAATGGCAGAAAGCAAGCATGCAACAAAGCAAAACAAACCATTTTTAAAAATCTGACATTCAGCCGAATTAAACATGGGATTCAATGCATCTCTACATTTAATGCAGCTTCTTTTTTTAATGCAAATAGAATCAACTGGGGCACTGATAATTATTGGGATTGTAGTAGGTGTGCAGGGGGAATTTAATCTGTTACAGAGTCTGGGCCCTGGGGGGCTCGCGACTTCACCTCTTCCATAGGATGACACATTAGTGCATGAGTACATAATATTTTGACTTTCTTTGTGTGATATATCTTTTCTGTTGAACTAAATATATGAGCCAGTCATGGCAAAAATAGTGTCACTGGACCTTAAAAAAAAAAGAAAAGTATAGGTGATAACAAAGTTGTTGTTAGTGACTGATTTCCCCCCCCCCCATGCCTCCTGCTCATTGAGTCAGGTGGAATAAAAAAACTGCCCTCACACAAGTCCATGTCAGCAATGCAGAGATAGTTTAGAAGTAGCCATCAGTTTTAGCCTTGACACTATTTATCCATCTCCCTTCACCTTTGCTTTGCTACCTGGTAGGTTTGGAAAACTGTAAGGAGGGGACGAGGTGAATAAGCAAGTGAGATTACTCGTGTATGTCATTATGAGCCATGGTGAAATTGAGACTGAGAGACGTGGGTGGACTTGGCTCATAATGGTGTGGAGATATCTGAACTGGAGAACTTAATTTCATTGGAGATGAGAAATGTCATCTTGTTTTTCTTTTGTGTGGGTGTATCCACCGCCCCCCACATTCCTTGTGACAAATATTTCTTACTACAGTGTTTTGCTAAATATTTAGCTGATATGTGTTCATGTTCTGCTTCTATTTTGCAAAAACATTTGTATACATAATAATGTTTTAACCATTCAACATAAGCCTCTTTTGGTAGGAGAACTCTTAAAATTGGGCTCAAACTTGCTAACTATATTCAGTGACCTTTTAAGTAAACACTTCATTTTCTCTATATAAAATCTATATTATAATTTTGTAATTGTTGTATTCTGGCCAATATGTGACCTTTAGTGCCATCTGGTCTTGAGTTTCACCTTCTATAGGAAATACAGCATAAAGAAAGCACCTTCAAACTGGGTGTTAGTTCCTATCAACTAAGAAATCAAGTGTAGAAATACTGGGGTTATTATGACTAATATATCAAACCTCAACCTATATGGTATGTCTTGTTCAACAGGAATTCCATAGATATGGCACGAACAATAATTTCTTGCTTATATCTTTAAAAAATGAAATCCCAAATAGTATACTTTATTCCCTTCACACCCCACGCTCCTGTGGGTGGGGAGAGTTTTGCGCGGGGGGGGGAGTGGAGAACGAGGACTTGAATGAGGCTATTTCATGAGGTGATTTCACCCCCAATCAGGGCTCGGGCAAATTGTTTGCCCAATGGGGATGGGCATAAAGGGTGGGGCCCTGAGGCAGTATTTATGCACAGGAGACCCCACCCAGTGCCTCTTTCTTTGCAGCTGCAGTTGGTTGGAGCCACAGACCTATTACCTGTGTCTCCTCTTCTTGACTGGGATTGCTTCTCCTGGATTCCTCCTTGGTTCCACGACGCCGTGCGATGGTTTAGGGGCTATCCAGGGGTGGTTTCCTCTTCTAGTGGCCTCCCTTAGGGTGGCCACCGGTTTGCTCCGCTCTAATTTCCCCTTAGTCCTCCGATTTATTTTCATTTTCTTTAATTTAAAGTAGCCTTTCCTGACATTTGAGGGTAGCGCGGGGCGTTTTCAGCGCCAGCGGCCTCCGCCGCGGGGACGGGGGGGGGGCTGGCTCCTGTTAGACATAGCACCCCGCTGCGCGGCTCCCCCCCCCCCGCGGTCTCGGCGGCGGCGCTGTCCTCGCCTTGGGCCTTGGCGTACGAGCATATCTACGCCTGTTTCTGCCCTGTTCGTTCTTCGCCGCTATCGAGGAGAAGGTTCTCCTTTGGGGGAAGCGAAACAGCCGCGGCGGCGGTCACGGCGCCTCCGGCTCTTGTTTTTCGGGCGGGAGCGGCTTTGCGGCGTCATCTGCTATTCGGGGAGGCCAGAAGGGGATCTGCGGCACCTCCGCTCTTGCCCCGTTTGTTTTCTCAAGGAGGTGCGGGTGCATGCTTGCCCGCATCAGTGCGTCTGGCCCTTTTTTCTCCGTGCCTTCTAGCGAAGTTTTCTTTTTCCTTTAAGTAGCCACGCTTTTTCTTCAGCTCCGAGGGGGTGGCGTTGTATTAATTTTGCTTGGCCATCACTACCCTCCGGAGCCTTTTGGCTGTCCGGCCGCCGTCCTTTAAGCGCACGTGCCGCTTCCCGCGCAAGCTCGGCTCGTGGGCAGCTTCCCTGGGCGTTTTGTTTCACTGCGACCGCCATGTTGGGGACGAATGCCCACCATTTTCTGCCCCCCTGTTATCAGTGGATACTCTGCAGTTTCACTCTTCTACATAAATACAGGTTCCGTAGTTTGTGATCCTGCAGCAAGGGAGCTTGATTTCTTCCGCTTTCATATACCGGATTGTAATCAAGTTTGTTTTAATTCCTTTTGCTTTGCTTGTAGGCACATAAATTCAACATTCGTTATTTTATTGCTCATACAGGGATTTAATCAAGTTGTTTAATTCATTTGATTGATAGATTTATATGTACATGATTCCACATTTGTTTAGTTCATTGATTTAATTCAATTTTCGAGTTCATTATACAGGTATAAATTTATTATCTGGCATAATTAATTGATTCTATTAGGTACTCATGCAATTTAACATCAATTTGCATATAGTGGTGAGAGTGCTGGACTGGGACTGGGGAGATCCGGGTTTTAGTCCCCGCTCAGCCACGAAACTCACTGGGTGACTTTGGACCAGTCACGGACTCTCAGCCTCTCCTACCTCACAGGGTTGTTGTGAGGATAAAATGGAGAGGAGGAGGATTATGTAAGCCGCCTTGAGTTCCTTGTAGGAGCAAAGGCGGGGTATAAATGTAATAAATAAATAAAATACATATATTATAAATTACAACATTCACCTTTAGCTAAAAATTTTGGACGAATAAGTGGGTTAATTCATTACAGAATAATCAATTTTATTTCACTTAGAATTTTCTGTTGCATCACTTCATTCACAGCGGCAACTATTGTCCTGTGCCGTTTTTGTCAATCCCTAGCGATACATCTCTTACGTTTCTTCCCAGTTCTGCAGGATGCCACCCAAGAAGGGCCAGGGAGGCAAGAAAAGAAAAGGGCGCGCGCCTCGACAACAAGCCAAGCGTCCTCCTACGCGGCGGCTCTCTTCTTCCTCTGATGACGCAGCTGTCGACGTCTCAGCAGTCCTGGCGCGGGTGGCTAGCATGCAGAGGGAGAGGGAACACTTAGATGCCATGCAGGTGGCTGTTGTTTCTCCCGCTGCTATTTATCTGTTCCAGCAACGACACTTCGGGAACAGGGTGGAGCTCCCGGCCTACTCCGCGGTGGGAGCACCAGGGCTGTCATTTATCCCAAGTTCCTCTCTGCCACCGTCCGAGCCAGGCCCTTCAAGTGGCCTTCCTGCAGCCTGTGAGTACACGAGTCCAATGGGGTCAGGGAACTGGCCTAATTGGAACCAACACATTTACCCGGGCTTTCCCTGGGGGTAGCACCCATTTCCCTCATGTTCCATTTCAGGCCACAGGCAGGGTTGGCACCAACAACAGGTCTGTGGCTCACGCTGGCTCAGCTTGTCTGAGGTGGGAAGCTAAGCAGGGTCAAGTCTGGTTATTACTTTGATGGGAGACCCCTCCTCTAGTTTCCTGCATTGAGGAGGGGGTTGGCCTCGAAAGCCTTGTAAGCTCCTTCCAACTCTATCTATGAAATCTATAAGCCATAGCCATTTCACACCCGTTCAGCCCTTGGTTCCAGGTTACCCTGCGTCAGCTTCACACCCGGTGCAGCCCCCTGAGGGCGTGTCAGGTTTCTCCTCTTTAGCTGCACCCATTGGTCTCCCTTCTGCTGCTGCATGGGTCACCCAGGATGGGGCAGGAGCCCCGGGGGCAAGGGTATCTCCCCCGCCAAGTGTCTCTCTACTGTCAGATGTTCCAGCCGCCGGAGCCACACCTTCTCCGGCGACGCAGGCCTGTGCGCCAGTGTGGTCCGGTCCGGCTGGGCAGGTGACATCACTCACAAAGGGCGCCGCCAAAGTGGATCTTTCAGACCACTATCCTCACGCCAAACCCGGTTTGGTGCCACCAGGCATGCCCCCTTTCCCTTCGGGATGTCGCCTGGCCCCGGCCACCGGGGAGAGGATATTCAAGGACGAATTTATTGATGTCTTCTCCCTGTTGGGCGGGGAGCCGGGTGCCATTGAGAAAGAGAAACTCAAGGACCGCGAACAAGAAAAATTCAAGCCAAAAGGCCAGCCTGGAATTGGCCAATTGGCGGCCCGGGTTCTTAATATACATGGGTACACTTCAACAGGAATTCCCTGACCAGGCCATCATTCTTACAGAATATCTTGATGTGATATATCGGGCATACTCTAGTTTTGAGGGTGGAGCTTGGATGGCTAATCATGAAGGGTTCCGCAAAAAGGCGGCCTTTTGACCACTCTATTCAATGGGATAGGAAGGACGACGACCTGCGGATGGAATTCATGATTCCAGCCAGGCCGGTTGTTGGGAACGATCCGAGAGCGGTCACATCCTGTCTAGACTATCGGTCAACACGTCTCCCCGGGTACAGCCGGGGAAGTCAGTTCAACCCCGGCCACTGTGTGGGGAATACATCTCCATAGACACCTGCTCACGGCCTGAAGGTCCTCACAGACACGCCTGCAACATCTGCAATGGGTCACACACACCGGCTTCATGTTACAAGGTCAGCGGGCTGAGGGGAGGAGGTAAGTTCGGTTCAGCTAAGCGCCCCCCGGGTCCTGCACAGCACCAACCTCCGAAAGGGCCCCAGCCCAGTTAAGGTTGGGCCTTTGGTGCGTTTGTTAAGACTCCACCCTGACAATGATGCTGCTCAGTATCTGAGGTATGGTTTTCTTTTTGGTTTTAGGATCCCATTTCAGGGCCCTTGTTTTCATGTTTTGTCCCGCAATCAGCGCTCTATCCTCGGGATGGAGCCTATTGTGGCACAAAAAATAGTTAAAGAGGCTTCCGCGGGAGGGTCTTGGGTCCGTTTTCCTCCTTGCCGCTCCATAATCTTAGGGTCTCCCCATTAGGGATCGTGCCCAAGAAAGCCGAGGGGGAGTTCCACTTGATACACAATCTGTCTTTTCCCAGAGGGGCTTCCATCAACGACGGCATACCGGAGCATCTATGTTCCGTGCGCTATGCCTCGTTTGACTCTGCGGTGGCCATGGTTCGCTGTTGTGGCCATGGGGCCCCCTTTTGTGAAAATGCAATATCAAGTCTGCCTTCAGATTGTTCCCTGTCCACCCGGATGACTCTGACTTGCTTGGTTTCCATTTCCAGGGCCAGTTTTTACATTGATAGAAAACTATGGGCTGCTCTACCTCTTGCTCAGCTTTTGAGCGTTTTAGTTCAATTTTTGAATGGGCCTTGTGTAATCGTACCGGGATGAGTCAAGTCATCCACTACCTGGACGATTTTCTGTTTGTGGGTATTCGGGACACCAATCAGCGCGCCTTCTTGATGGCGCAGTTTCAAGAATTGTCATCCGAATTGGGTGTCCCCCTCGCTACAGAAAAGACGGAAGGCCCCTCCTCCATTCTGGTATTTTGGGCATCGAGCTGGATACCAACATGCAGTGCTCTCGCCTCCCTATGGATAAGCTCCAGGCCCTCCGTTGTCAGGTACGCCGCATTGGTACAGTCACGCAAGGTTTCCCTTCAGGAACTCCAGGAGCTCGTGGGCCACTTGAATTTTGCATGCAGGGTGGTGGTGCCAGGCAGAGCCTTGTTGCGGCGCCTCGGTGCTGCCATGTGTGGAGTGACATGACCCTTTCATAGGGTTCGTGTAAATGCCTCCATGAGGGCTGATTTGAGGGTGTGCTACTATTCCTGTAGAGATTCAATGGAGTTTCCTTTTGGCGGCGTGAGCAGTCACTGCATGCTGATTTCAGGGGGCAATCCGACACTTCTGGTTCCTTTGGCTTTGGGGTGTTCTTTAAAGAGCAGTGGTGCGCCGCACCATGGCCTCAGGAGTGGATGAATTCTGGAGTGTGCCGTGACCTCACCTTTCTGGAATTCTTTCCCATCTATGTTGCAGTGCACCTGTGGGCAACACAATTGGCGGATTCTGTCGTGCATTTTTGGTGCGACAGTCAGGCCACTATGCTGGTTGTCAATTCCTTGTTATCCAAAAACCCTTGGGTAATGCATATGGTTCGCGCTTTTACACTGCGCCGTTTGCAATTTAACATCTTGTTCCAGGCACGGCATGTTCCGGGCTTGCACAACAGTATAGCAGACGCATTGTCTCGCAATCAGATGCATAGGTTCCGAGCACTTGCCCCCTGGGCGTCGTACCACCCGGTGATAATGCCAGACTGTCTTTGGCAGGTTCGAGGTCAGTTTCCGAGCACGCCATAATGCCGTCATTAGGACAATTATCCAATCAGCTGGCCAGGGATGCAACGTTTCCTGGTACCCAGCTGCTTTAGAGGAACTCCGCCCAGTGGCGGCTATACACGCCTTTATTACCATGTGGGGCACGGCCGCCGGTCCATTATTCCGACATATTGACAGTTCCCCTTTAACCAGGTACCAGTTCTGGGTAGTTTCTAAACAGGCGTTGGGGGCAGTGGGCCTTTCACATATGCGCTTTGGCACTCACATTCCTGATTGGCGCGGCTCCACGGCCACTGCCTTAGGTTTCCCGGCAAGCGGGGTCCAAGCGGTTTGAAGGTGGCGTTCTCGAGCCTACCACTCTTACGTCCAGAAGTTGCCTTGATTCCCGCTGCCGCTTCTTTGTTTCTCTTTTTCAGGTGCGTGGAGCAGAGGGAGGCCGGTTCGTGTGTTGATATGTGGTCACTCATAATCTTTTGGGCCGCAGGGCGTGCTGCCAAGTCCTGGGTCGGTGCTCAGTGGGCATCGGGCAGATGGCCACCATCCAGTGGCTTGGTCGGCGTGGTATGCAGTGGCATGACCTTCTCTACACACTTTTTCACTCCAGTCTCATCAGGCTCCACCACATGTGTTTGTGCTGCACCTGGGCGGCAACGACCTGGGCTTGCTGAAGGGCAAGGCCTTAATCTTCAGGCAACTGAAGACCTATCTTTCGTTTCCTCCCAGTGGCCCGATGTATCCATTTTGTGGTCACATATTCTGCCGCGTTTCTGTTGGAGGTACTCCGAGAGTCCTGCATGTTGAACAGGGCGGCCTGGAAGGTCACTGGTGAGGTTCAGAGGGCCATTGGAGGCATGGGGTTAGTCATACCTCATCCCGAGATATCCTTGGCCCGGAGGGAGCTGTACCGGCTGGACGGGGTTCATTTGTCCGACGCCGGGAACGATATATTTCTCGAAGATCTGCGAAGGGCCCTGCTCGAGTTCATCTCTGGCAGGTGGGGGAGATTCGACTAAGCAGAGGCTTGTCTCTCTCTGTGGCGGTAAGTGCGGTGAATAGGCAGTGGGGGTTAGGGTTTCGGTGTGCATCCCATGGCACCTTTGAAGGTGATGGGCGAGAACCCGAACCTCACAAATGTCGATGCCTTGTGGCTCAATTTGTGAGAGGTAGGGTCGCCTTTGGGGTCTACCCATCTCACCCTCCTCGGTTGTCCCGTGGCGCTGTGGGCGGTGACCCTGGATAAGATCCCCCAGCACCCCGTGTGCGGAATTCGAGGGTGGCGAGTCACTGCGCCGCCCTCGGGTTTGGGATGCTTTCGCCCAGACATGCTCCACTGGCCTTTGGGCCGGCCTTAGTTAATCCCGCACTTCTCCCTTCGCAGACCTTTGAATTAATAAATGTGGCCCTGATTTTATACCATAACTGCTGTCTCGTCTCTTCATTTCCCCCCTTTACCCGCGCAATTCCCTTCACACCCCACGCTCCTGTGGGTGGGGAGAGTTTTGCGCGGGGGGGGGAGTGGAGAACGAGGACTTGAATGAGGCTATTTCATGAGGTGATTTCACCCCCAATCAGGGCTCGGGCAAATTGTTTGCCCAATGGGGATGGGCATAAAGGGTGGGGCCCTGAGGCAGTATTTATGCACAGGAGACCCCACCCAGTGCCTCTTTCTTTGCAGCTCCCTCCCTCCACTCCCGATGAAGCAGTGTGAGCTCCTCTGGTCGCCTTTTATGGGGCCGAGTAGGAATTTTGGCTCATTGCCCTAATTGGCTCGGGGCAATGTGCGAGTTTCGCCTACTCCATACTGTGGAATCGGTGGTGGGTTTGTTGTTTTGGGTTACCTGCTATTTCGGTCACATTGGCCTTAGGTTAGGCGGTAAGTGCGGTGAATAGGCAGTGGGGGTTAGGGTTTCGGTGTGCATCCCATGGCACCTTTGAAGGTGATGGGCGAGAACCCGAACCTCACAAATGTCGATGCCTTGTGGCTCAATTTGTGAGAGGTAGGGTCGCCTTTGGGGTCTACCCATCTCACCCTCCTCGGTTGTCCCGTGGCGCTGTGGGCGGTGACCCTGGATAAGATCCCCCAGCACCCCGTGTGCGGAATTCGAGGGTGGCGAGTCACTGCGCCGCCCTCGGGTTTGGGATGCTTTCGCCCAGACATGCTCCACTGGCCTTTGGGCCGGCCTTAGTTAATCCCGCACTTCTCCCTTCGCAGACCTTTGAATTAATAAATGTGGCCCTGATTTTATACCATAACTGCTGTCTCGTCTCTTCATTTCCCCCCTTTACCCGCGCAATTGTTTTTAATAGAAGTATTGCCAGAATATATATATATATATAAAACATACATACTTCAGGTATATATACATCAGGTTCAAAAAGGCCAAGGCATGTTTTTTGTGAGTTCAAAATAAATATGTGATAGAGAATACATTTATTTTCACCAGCATGATCATGGTTAATGTATGAGTTGCTTCACCATTTTTTTCTTTGCCATCAGCTTAATAATCCTTTAGTTAAGTCATTCTTTCAGAAATAGCAAACATCAGGTGAGAGAACATGACCCCTCAATACAATTTCTCATTGAAATAAGTCTTCACTAGAATATTCAGGATTCAAGACTATTATTCCATCTGCTTGTCTACAATGGCTTTCATAAGCCATTTAGATATGAAATCTCATAAAATATGTTTATCAGTATGCCCCTGCTGGAAGACTCATCCTCAGAGGGGAAGAGCTAGAGGACCAGGAGTCACTCACCACCAGTAATTCCCAGGATCTGCCAATAGACAAGGAAGAGTCCAGGCCCTAGGGAAGGGGCTACCATGAGGGCATCACCTCTGGAGGACAATGACTCTGCCTTGGAGGAGGAGGCAGAGAAACTCCCAAGCCCTTCAGAGAGATGCCACCTGAAAAAAGAGGAACTCGGAGTGCTAGACCAAGCCAGAGGCCTCCTTGTAGAAAAGGTCTACTCACTTGCTCACAAGGAGAACCTTTTCAGCTGGAGTCACTAAATAGCTCACAGCTGAGGCTTGGGTGTGGCTCTGACAGCCTCTGCATTAAAAAAAAAAAACAGCCGTGGAAGGCTGGGGGATTTTCTGGAAATGATGTTGACCAGCCCTAACCTGTTGGCACCTTTGCCTGATCCCTGTCTGTTGTGACACTTTGGAACTCTTGGAACCTTGAACCTGCAACTGCTTGGCCCAGACTCTGAAAATGTGACAATTAAATCAAAGTTAACGCTGAAAATAAAGGATCTCTACACATCATGATTGCTGTAGGAATCACTTGTGTTACATCTGGGTTGTGTTTTGTTTTTTTCCCAAAAAATACCTAACATTTGTATACACCCATTCAAGCACTTAAGGACCTTGGCCTAATCAAGTTTCCCAGATGCAAGTTTTAAATGTCAGTCGTGCAGGATTCCTTCCAATCATGCATGGAAGCCTTTGAATGTACTGCTGTACTGGCAAAGGCTGTCATGCTATACATGTGGATGCCACAGGGGTGGGCTAGTTGGCATGTGCAATGTTCAGGTGGGCAAGTAAGCATGGCCCCACTTTCCCTTCACAGATTCACCAACATATGAGGGATACTTATGAAGAGGGTTATGGTTATGCTTAGCGATGTCAAAAATGCATGAGACTGGGCATTAAGCTTCTTGTACCAATGCAATGGGATTCTGGTTTACCTGGATCAAGCAGTGAGAGGCAACCCTCTTCCAAGGCAGCAGAAATGAAGCCCATACTGCATGATTGCTACCGAAATTGTGATATATGCACCATATTCTATATGGTCATAGAATTAAATGCTATCAAATTCTTTCAACTTGCTTATCTTTGACCCTTATACAGATCTATGCAAACCACAACATGGGAATCAAGAGTCAATGAATTCAACAGTCACTTTAGCAATTCTGTTATTCATCCAAAAAAGAAAGAAAAAAGCCCCCATCAGGAAAAGTACTTGCCAAAAATTTGCTAAAGCAGGAAGATCCAGAACATTGTAATCCTAATTGTTAGCTGCTTGAGGAAATCCTGAACAAGAGACAGCTGTGCATGATCATTTCATTTGATTGGCTGATTTATCCTGCTGTGCTTCCAAAGTATAGTTGATGTTGGAGGATGATTCACAAGCCAGGTGGAGTTAATTATGATAAATATGAACAATCCAGCCTTTAGTGACATAGACTAGGTCTTTGGCTGATATAAAACCTCACAGTTCAGTTTTATACTTGGAGCTTATAAAATATTTTTGGGAATTTTGGCTGTTTCTCTCAGAGTTGTAAAATCTCTAGCAAGTGTAAAAAGGCCTGGGAAAATGTGTTTTTAATGGAACTGTGGGGAAAGCATGAAATACTGGCAGTGTCTACTTGAATATAAAGCTTGGTTATATCATTTGGGTTTTGTGTGCAGGAGTAATAAGTAAAATATAATTTCTGTAACATTACAGTGTAGTGTTAGAGGTTTACATGCATGTACCACAAAGTCTAGAATTCCTGATTATTATTTTTAAATCTGCATCAATTAAAAATAACTATTTTTAAAATGTGTATTTTAAAATACATTCTCTCACACAATATGCATTTCTATCCTTTTCCTCCCAAAAATGTGCATTTTCAAATTTATTATGATGTGGTTTTTGAAACAACAACTGTGTTATAACTTCCAGTATAGTATGAAAGCCAGTTGATAACTAACTACCGGTAGTCTGAAAGGTACATATCTGACTTTTGGTAATATATATATATATATATAGAGAGAGAGAGAGAGAGAGAGAGAGAGAGAGATGATAATCACATTTTTGACGTTTTCAAATTAGAAATCATGCTGGACTTAAGCAATTATTGGCCAGATGCTGTTGGGTGAATGCAATAAACAGTTGGACTATGGCCAGCAGGGGAAGAATTAATATCATACGCATAGATTATGTTGCAAAATGTTAAAATGTGATTTTTCATGAGCAAGCATAAAAGAGATTGCTTGCAAAGGTGGGCTGTGGTTCAATTGCAAGCAAATAAATTTAGCTTTACATCAAATGACTCAAGAAGACAGATGTTAGTTAAGAATAAATAGGTGGAGTATAACTTTAACAGCGAAACACGTTAAAATAATTTAAGTATTGGCTGTTCTGTTCTTTGGGGGGGAAAGACTATTATGGCATGGGGCACAATGATTTTTGATGAATGAGTTGAAAATCCCACTGGAACAAAATCAATCTTAGCTCGGGGCCTTGTGCTATTGATCTACCTAAAGTATTATATTACTAATTTGAAAGGCTTAGGATCCAGGGAAGAAGGGAGGAGAAGGGGAGAACCACCTCCATAGTCTTCAACAAGATGATTTTGTTACAAAGTTAAAAACAGGCAATTGTACATTTTTAGATTAGTTTCTAACACTATTTTTAAAAGTTTATTTCAAGAACCAAATCTAGTTTTTCCCAACTCATTTAATAATAATCTGTTAGGATTTGGTGAATTCAAGAGAGGGTTTGTATACTGTTGTGGCTATGAGGCTGGGTCATAGACCATGAAGCCTCCTATTTTAACAGTGACTCTGGCATGACCTGTCTAGATGTTCCCAGGCAAACCAAGTTCCTGCAGCCACAGTCCACTGTTGGAAACACAAAGGCCTAATTTGCATATCACAATAGCAACCCATTTTATTAAAGCTGCATTGTTGTGAATGACGCAGAAGTGAGTTTGCTGGCTCCTGCCACCCGATTGCTCCCGCTGGGCCGAAACAATCCAGGGATACCCCATCCCTGGACTGTTAAGTGTGACATCTGGATTGAGATTTCTGGTTTTGTAGTGGGAGCAATCAGGTGGCAAAAACCAACGCACTCCACTCACAACAACCCAGAATTTAAACATAAACACACACACACACACACACACATCCTGGGTTGTTGTGATGTGCGAACTAGGACAGCAAATAAATCCTCAGATAGCAGTGGTGAATGAGACAGTTCACTAGGTGAAACTACTGCTGGCTGCTGGGTGTCAATAGAGAGGGAGTGGGATGCCCACCCTCACACTTAGATGGCTGGAAGCAGAGATGCCAGGTTGCCCTAACCATCACCATGCAACTGTATAGTTGCTACGTGTATAGCTGCCCATGCAGACATCAGCAGCCTGTGCCTGCTGATATCACAGTGCTGGCTGTGACAGTGGCACCCCCACCTCCACTGCCACTTCCTGGCATCTCAAGTTAAGGGCAGGAATCCCACTTCATGCTCTAGGCATGCAGTAGCCACCAGATGTTTGGCCTAGTGAGCCACATCACCGGCCACTGCTGCCTCTAAAACAGTCATAATCACTGCCAGCATTCCAAATGGGTCTATAATAACTCATTGCCCCTCTCAGCCTTGTGTAACTGTGGCGGGGGGGAACAATTTGCGCAGGAGGGAATGACAGATCGGACCACAATGGTCTGATATTAATCTACCAATCAGGAGGCAGAGTGGGCGGAGTGGTAGAGCTGATATTAGGCTTGCACCCACCAGTTTCTGCTTCCTTTCGAATGCGGCTCCCTCCCATCCCTGTTTGCAGTGTAGGTTTTACTGGTCGCCTGTTTCCAGGGGCCGAGTAGGAATTTTTGGTTCATTGTCCTAATTGGCAGGGGGCAATGTTCCTGTTTTGCCTACTCTGCACTGTATTTCAGGGTTTGGGTGCTTAGTGGCATTGTCAATTCGGTCACGTTGGCGGTTAAGTGCAGGATTAGGCAGTTTTAGGGGCCTGGTGATCATCCTATGGCACCTTTCAGGTGAGAGGTGTGCCCGAGGCTCCTGCCGCCGAGTGCCTCACAGCTCAGTTGTGCTGAGATAAGGCACGTCTCTGAGGTCTTCCTAACTCGCCTGTGCTGGTGCCTCACGGCCAGTGTGAGTCTGACTGCAGGAAAGACCTTCCAGCACCGTGTGGTGTTAAGCAAGGAGGGGATGACCTGGCTGCCGTCACCCTCCTTGCTGGATGTTTCGCCCTATAGCAATGGTGATCGGCTGATAGCCGGTGTAATTAGTACCCACACTTTTTCCCTTCGTAGATTCCCTATTGATGTTTCAATAAATGTGGCCCATTACTTTTATCACAATTTGTGCCCTGGCTACAACTGTGTCCAAGTCGTTATTTCTCCTTTACGTGCACAAATGTAAAAAGTAATATTTTTCTAACTTTTAGGCATTTTGAAGTGTTTCCATTCTCAGATAAAAACAATCTCTCTCTCTCTCTCTCAAAAAGAAGCAGCTCGAATGCAGATATGTTCAGAGGGCTTAAATCCATAGGTGTCATGTCTATGAGATAATTTGAATTAAACACTTTAAAGTTCTGAGTGATTAAAAAGAATTAGGAAGAATACAGGGAAGCTTTGACATCCCCTACACCCACAGTCTACAATATGGTGGAAATAGTACTACCCTATTTTGTGGGGTTCTTGTTATTAGTGCAATAATATATGTGAAGCACTTTGAACACTGAGCTCTGATGGATAGATGAGGCCAAGGAGAAACAGGTAAGTGGCACATGGCCTGTTAAGGCAGCCATGAAAGATTTTTTATTTATTTTATTTATTTAATACATTTTTATACCGCCCAATAGATTCTGGTAGGTCTCACTCTATTTACCTCTTTCTCCTAAGATCATTTTAATAAAACCATGCGTTGCTCTAAATACTTCCCCTGGGTCCCTGAAGAATATTACAGCCAGCATCCTGTGAGTGTACAGATGGGACTTCCGAGTCACCACCTCCATGAAGGCAGAACTGGGTCAGAAGCTACATATTACATCCCCAGTGACCCAAATTAGCTTTTCATATATTAGGCCAGCTTTCCTCAACCTGGTGCCCTCCAGATGTTTTGGACTGCAAATCCCATCAGCCCAGCCAGCATAGCCAATGGTCAGGAATGCTGGGAGTTACAGTACAAAACAACTGGAGGGCACCAGGTAGGGAAGGCGCTGCTAGGCCATGAACAACCCAACCTTTAAGTACTCAACAGCACATAGAGAGGGCAGCAGACACCATTATATTTAAAAACAACATGGGATGTGGTGTTCCACCAAACAATGTTTTGATTTTACTTTACTCAGCACTGGTTAGGCCTCATCTTGAGTACTGCATCCAGTTCTGGGCACCACACTTTAAGAAGGATGTAGACAAACTGGAGAGGGTTCAGGGGAGGGCAACAAGGATGATAAAGGGACTGGAAACAAGGCCCTATGAGGAGAGACTGAAAGAACTGGGCATGTTTAGCCTTCAGAAGAGGAGACTGAGGGGAGATACCATTGCACTCTTCCTGTACTTGAAGGGATGTCACACAGAAGAGGGCCAGGATCTCTTCTCGATCATCCCAGTTTGCAGGACATGGAATAATGGGCTCAAGTTACAGGAACCTAGATTCCACCTAAACATCAGGAAAAAATTCCTGACTGTCAGAGCAATAAGCCAATGGAATCAAGTCAACTACCTAGGGAGGTGGTGGGCTCTCCCACTCTGGAGGCATTCAAGGTGCAGCTGGACAGCCATCTGTCAGGGATGCTTTGACCTGGATTCCTGCATTGAGCAGGGGGTTGGACTCGATGGCCTTGTAGGCCCCTTCCAACTCTACTTTTCTATGATTCTATGATTCCCACTGTGACATTTAGAAGTCTACTTCATGGTTTTTTTTCTAATAGTTCTAACAAAGTGGAATCTGGAATAATTCCAACCCAGATTTTACTTAGGACTCAGTCTGTCCCTCTACAACAGCCTTCTCCAAGCTGGGTCACTCCAGAGGTTTTGGCTTACAACTGCCATCAACCCTGAGCACTTGCAACGCTGGCTGGGGCTGATAGGAGTTGTAGGCCAAACCCTTGGGAGCGACCCAGGTTGAGAAAGGCTGTTCTACAAGGCTGCTCTACAATGTAGCCTACCAGAAATAAAATTCTGGTAGGTTACATATATGGCATCATGGAAGTCAATGTTGAAATATTCCCAACACCTCTCACTAGTAAATAATGGGAATGTGGCTCTGCAACACTTGAGATGCTTGAGAGTTTTGATGAATGCTTGTGGGTTTTCATCTGTCAAGAGTAAAATCACAGTCAGATGTCAGGAACAACATTGTTAGTTCCCGACCCTGACCATGCTCTTAAGCTTAAACTGAAATAACTTGGTACAGCTACAACCATTGGAATAAAATAGACTCATGTCCTTTGGGAGCATCCTATAAAAGTCTGCTTAGGCATTCACAATGGCTAGCTGGACTGCAGCATGGAGTACTTGACCGAGGCTGCTTCATCTTCTTGAAAAAATATGAAAGCTTCTATGGGTGGCATTAAGTAAACCTGGAAGTTTCATCCAAGAATTGTTTATTACTGATGAATTGCCCCTCCCAGCCTCGCGTAGCTGAGGCGGGGGGAACAATTTGCACGCGGGGGAATAATTTTCCTTGCTTAAATGTCTTATGAGGTTGTAGTTGTTTTCCTTCTTCTATGGCATTTCCATTCAATATCAGTACTGCGTTCAAGCTGCTAGTTTAGTGAACATCCATTAGATTTTTTTTTCTCCGTTCAGTGCATCTCTACAGTAGCAAAAGTTATTTTTCCCTAGAGGGAACACTAAAATACATTTTTGTGTTATACTCTCCGCAGCCTGGAAAGTGCCTGTTAGTAAAACCCAGTTTAGAATATTATTGCAAAGACAACAAAAGTGTATTATAAAACAGTTAGGAAATAAGAGGCACAATTTCTGGGCATGTCTTGAGAACAATCCTATTCAAATGAAGGGAAGTTGCACATGACTGCAAGTATGCTCTGGTGCAAATCCCATTTCTATGAATGAGGCTTGCACAGGAGAAGTTTGGAGTGCAGGTTTGCACAACTTGTGAGCTGCCACAAGTCCAAGCCACCTGCCATGTATGGTGGCCCACCAGGCCTCCTAGTTTTGCTGCCTCCCTGGGACAGTAGAATGGGAGGTATATGGCTGGTGGACTACTTTGGTTTGGATTTCGCCCAGGACTTTTGATTTCATAAATCATTCTGCTAGTTTAGTTGTCTGTTATTTCATGAAACAGACTTCCCCTGGCCCCGCACCTTGGGACTGGGGAGAGGTTTTGCGCGTGGGGGAAGAGTGGACTAATCTAATGGACTCGTCTAATGGACTCGTACTGGTGTTCATGTACCTGTGGGGGGGCTCGCCTCTCTGCCACCTTGATTCTCTGTGGCGGGGCCCCCGCCTCGTTCCTCTGAGTGGCATGGAGCGTTCTCTGTGCCGCTCGAGCTGCCACCGACACATGCACCGGTCCCGTCGCGTCACTTCTGGCGTGGCGGAAGTGACGCGACGGGACCCTGCTCCGGTGCGCTGGACCCCCGTGCTATGTTTTTGGTGGGGAAAACCAGGGCAACAGGGCTCAACACCAGAAGTGATGCGACGGGACCGGCGCAGGCGGCTCGCCTCTCCGCAGCGAGCGGCCAGAAGAAGACGGTGAGCCCGTGCGAGCTTCACGTGAGCGTTAGCGGGCTCAATTTTGGCCCGCTACGCTCGCATGAGGCGATTGGATACATCGCTAGTGGGGAGTCAGGTAGCAGGACAGGTCACTGCCAGCTGAGCCAATGGGCTTGGCTGGGGCGGGGAGACGGGGGGCTCATTTAAGCACCTGTATCCCCACCCTCGGTCTCTGACATCTTTAGGGTGCTACCTTCCTCACCTACATTGGCTGTCTTGAGGCGCCAATGGGAGGCGACGATGGGAAGGCCCTCCAGCTCCACATGGAGTACAACTAGACGGTGGCAGGCCATCCCGCCTCCAGTCCAGTTGGGATGCATTCGCTCAATGACTGGTTGTTTCCCGGCCAATGGCCGGGCTAGGTTAGTACCACCCTTCGCAAATCATCAATTCAATAAATGTGGCCCTGATTTGAAACCATATATATCTGTGTCTGACTCTTCATTATCTCACCTATAGACGCGCAACCATAAACATCTCATTTGTATGTGTAAAGAGTGAAATGAAGAGTCGAGACATGTAAATATGGTTTCAAATTAGGGCCACATTTATTGAATAATCAAAGATCTATGAAGGGAAGGAGTGCAGGTATTAACTAAACCGGCCATTGGCCAGTGGAGATATGTGGGCGAAAGCATTCAAACCCGAGGGGTGGTGCTGTAACTTGCCATCCCCCAGTTTTACACCACATGGTGCTGGGAGGCCTTCCCGGTGTCACCTCCCCACGGTGCCACACAACACCGATGCAGGTGAGAAGGGTTGACCTCAGAAGTGGTCCCTATCTCCCTCAGACTAAGCCGCACAACTCAGCAACAGGGAGCCTTGGGTTGCTGCCAATCACCTAAAAGGTGCCATGGGATGATCACTGAACCCTAACCCCACTGCCTAATTCCCGCACTTACTGCCAGATATGACCGAATTGAATCAATCAGAATAGAATACCCAAAATAACAAACTCCTACCCTGACTCACAGTGTAGAGTAGGCGAAACATGCACATTGCCTGGGCCAATTTAGGCAATGAGCCAACATTCCTACTCAGCCCCCAAACAGGCAACCAGAGGAGCTTACACTGATAACAGGGAGGGAGCCACAAAAAGGAAAGAGGCAGAGGGTGGGGTGACCAGTCCTAAATATCGTCCTTGGCGCCCCACCCTACTCAAGCCTGATAGGTGAGTGAGAATCACCCCAATCATAGTGGTCCTACTCTTCAACCACCCCCACGCAAAAAATTCTCCCCAGACACAGCTCTGCATGGCTGGGGGAAGAGAATTATGTGTGTTTTGTACTTTTTTGCAGGCATAAATGCACCTATACACCAGAGTTTTTCAATATTTAGTAGCACATTCCTTTTACAATATATTACTACTTTCCAGGAAAGACTGACTTTTGAAGGCTTCTTGTCATAGGAATAACTTACAGGCTGGAAATTAGTCTAATTGAATTTAACTGGGCTTGCAGCCAAATAAGTGTGCATAGGATTGCAGAATATCTCCTTGATGCTAAACATATTTTCTTGAAAGTAAATTCCACTAATTTCAATGGGATGTAATTCTGAGTAACTATGTTTAGGAGGATTGCAGCCATAGTCATATTACATACCAATAGGTCTCAGTCTTGCCAACAAAGTCTGTAATATAACATCTCATAATCATATTTGGGAACTTGATTGGGGCAAATATGTGCTATGATAAGAAAAATCTAACTTTTTACATTGAAAACTTGGATTCATGTTGTTTTCTTGAACTGTTGATCTTTGTTACCTTATTAGTGCTAAAAATAGAAGACTCTCTGTGTGAAAAGACACCATTTTTATGCTCTGCAGGCTTAAATCAATGGTGAATAGCTTCAAAATTAATTTAATTGCCAAAGTGAAAAAGAAACACATCAAAGAACAGTTTAATACCACATCTATTTAAAGCTATTGATACCACATCTATTTAAAGCTTTTAAACTTTCTCCTTACTATAGCATCTGAATAGTCTTCCAACATTTTCTAAAGTCCTCAAGAGAACATAAGAGAATAAAGTTCAAATATATGATCTTTCAATCATTCCCTTGTCTCTTCACAACACTTTATCTCCAGTGTATATTAGTTCAGCTTATTTATTTTCACTGAATAATCATAGTAGCTCACCAGATTTAAAAGAGCTTGTGCATGACTTCTTTCCCTAGAAAATGCCAGGATTAAGAATAACCATGGGGGAAAATAGTATTGTAGCTACTGGGGTGAGGTGATAGGGGCAAAAACAACACATACATCGGATTTTTAAGTGAAATTGGCCGCAGCCTGTATTGGTTGCAGCTTACAGCAGCTTTTAGCATGACCTAGGCTGGATTCACTCATTGGGCACCTTGATTGCTGACACATCCTCTGCCCCCCAGGCCCCAGGCCCAGCTGTAGGGATCACATTGGGAGTGACGAGAGTAGCAGGCTGACTATGGTGTGCACCCTCCAATCTTGTAGGTTCCTCTCACCACCTGGGTGTGCAGCAGTTATACCAGCCCCCGACCAAGCTAGGATGGAACCTTGTGGCCACACCCCCAAGAACCCTTATGGGGACCCAGGTCTGACAACCCCTGCTGCTTCCAAAATAGATCTGGTCCAATGCCTCCAGTGTCATAAAAGGCTTGCTGTCAAAACTAAGGCAGCTGCAGCCAGTTGGTAAGGCCGTCTTTGTTATCCAGAGGTAAGTATCATAGCCAACATCAGAGAGTTGAATGCCATCTGGACAAAACAGCCCAGCCTGTTGAAAGGAAATGTCCAGGTGCTGGATGACAGGTCCTCTTGGGCCTTGTTCACCTTTTTCTCTGGCCCTGTCTACCCACATCGGGTCAGCAGCCCACTGCCAAATGTGCCACTCCAAGAGGACAGGCTATATGACCATCAGTTCTGGAAAGGGGGGGGGAGTAGTAGTGGAGCAGCATCTACCTTGGCAGCACAGAGGGGGTTACATACATCCTTCGCACTTCCCCCAGCCATTCTTGCTGAGCCATATAATAACCATGTCATATGTGTGTGGGAGGGGACGGGACGGGACAGGACATATTGCCTAACCTGGCCAATCATCTTTGGGAGGAGTTTATTCCACAGCGTGCTCTTTCTGCCATGGCAGATGTAACCTGCTACCCAACCTTAGGTGGTTCCTCCACCCAAAGAGCAATGCATAATGATGAGTGTAATGGATGATGCTATGCCCACAGATCCACCCCATTCTATGCCATGGTTCTGTGGCTTAAGGAAAGGGATTAGGGAGGAGTCACCTGGTGTGGGTAAATGTATGATCTATATAGGCAGATGTCCTCTGGAGAACTCCTCTTTGGAGCATGACTGGGAGCCCCCAAGCCAAGCATCACAGAGGAGCTGCCTTTGTCCGGGGATCCTGAGGTGAATCAGGGGGATCCTGGGCTGTCAGGGAGACAGTAATCCACCCTAACCCTCAATATAGATAGCCCACTCTCAGACACAGAGGCAGATACTGGAGAGCCTCCTAGCCCCAGGAAGCTCAGGCATCAAAAGGCCAGCGGCCAGACACGAAAATTACTGTTTGAGGAATAGGGACTCCTTGTAAGTAAAGGTCAACTCATGAGCACTAATGGCTTACAGCTGTGCTCTGGGTGGGGCTCTGAAGACTCAAGCTTAAAAGCACTAGATACTGCAATAATATCTTCTCCCAGTATCTTGCAAGTTAGCTCCCTGATCTTGCTTCCCCCTTTGACTGATGTTTCATGCTGCTGACCCCCTGATAAAACTCTTCTCCTTGTATTGTGCTTGTATTGGACTGTTTGCCTGTGCTTGACTTCAACTCCACCTTCTGGACTATGCTCTGCTTGACCAGTAACACAATGCCACTGAATTCTGCCTGCCTTTTGACCTTCAAGGTAGATTTGCCTGATAGGCTGGCCCGGGGACTGAGTTTGAACCAGCCACAGCAGGACAGTGGTGGATATCCATCTGTCCACAGCCTGGGTCTGTGAGCTCAGCAGATCCTACTCTGTTGCTGAGATAGCTGCCCCTATCCTAAACAAAAGGGCCTCAAATTCACTTGCAGGGGGACCCCTGGCTGACAGAACTTCTTGGAGGACTCCAGTGAAGTGATATTGGGTGTGAGCAACCCCATCCACATGCGCAAGGAACAGATTTGGCTTGTTTAGCCAAATGGTTAAAAGGCCTTGATATCCTGCAAAGAGCAGGCCTTTAACTGTAAAGGCTACTGGGTAGATAATCTCCACCACCACCTTTCTAGTTTGATCTATTTTGAATAGCTGGATATGAAGGAAGTTCTTGGTTTTGAAAAGGTGGACATTCCACAGCTCCAAAGCCTTGAAGGAACAGTTGGTCTTGGATGAGGTCACCACTTTGCCAACCCTCTGTAACCCAAATGTTAGGGAGAAGGCTGCCCTGAACAGGACCACTTCAAAGGATGATGATCAAACTGAGTTCAAATTGGCCACCAGGCAGGATAGTAAGTCCAAATGGGCTCCTGGGATCCAGGATGGCTGGGCATGCTTATGCCAGCCTTCCATCACCCTGTGAGCATGGGTTCTGAGTAACCATAGGCCTTACTAAAAAAGGAAATGGCTGGCTTGACCTCTGAGGCCATGGTCCTCCTGGGTGTGAGGCCCCATTCCCTGAGGGCAGCAAGGTATTGGAGGACCATGGCCACAGAAGTGGGGTACGTGAGGTTGCTCTCACCAGGAATCAATCTACTGGGGCCCAGGCTGTTGTCTCAGCCATGGGTCTCCCCACAAGTTAATGTGGGGCCCACTTGTTTAGTATAAGGGTGGCCCCCTCTGCAGCAGAAATCACATTCTCCTTGGTTTTCTTCATCGGCTTCCCTAGCTGGTGTATTGCCTGAGCTAGCAAGGCCTTGTCTATTTTGAAAAATTGGAGGATTGATTCATGGCCTGTGGCTTACGCTGGCTCGGCTTGTCTGAGCGTGGAAAGCTAAGCAGGGTCAGGCCAGGTTATTACTTGGATGGGAGACCCCTCCTCTAGTTTCCTGCATTGAGCAGGGGGTTGGACTCGATGGCCTAGTAGGCTCCTTCCAACTCTATGATCTATGAATCTATGTCCTTTAGCTTCTTTTAGCTCCCCTTGCTTCATATCTTTACTGGCTAGCTGATATACTAGACTGTTGTGTCTGTGAATCCTATCAGCAGCACCGTCTCCTACTGCCCCGGAATCAGCTTTGTCCCTCCCATGAGCCATCCCTCCCCCATGCCTAGTCACACAGTGTTCTGCAACTGGCAGTTCTTGAGAAATCATGTCGCACAGAGAAACACAAAGCTCTATGCTTCTCAGTAGGGATGTCAGAGAAATCCGCAATGGACTGAAATGAGCTTGGATTTCTATGACTCTGACCCATGGATTCTGCAGTGGACTGGCTTTCCCTGCCTGAGTCAACACAGATGATGTCATGGACTTGCAGTCTGTGTGTTTTGTTTTGTTTTTAACTTTCCATAATTTTACAGAAATTTAGTCATAGAAAAATACAAACACTAAAGAAAACCAACCAAAAATGTGCATTTCCTCTCATGGACTAAAGCATGAAAATGCACATTTTGTTGGGATTTGCACATTTGTGCAAGTGTGAATTTGTGAAAATGCATATGAACTTTTAACATACAACCACACATGGAGCATCATGGTCCTGATCCAAATTGGGGCTGCATGCTCTTACACAGGAGTAAGTAAAACTATCACACGTACCCACACTGTGTGTGATTAGGAGAAAGTTTAGTTTGGCCCTCTCTCTGTTCTAGAGAAGGCCATCAACTCTTGTTCAGAAGGTTGCTTCTTCTCCTCTGACACTGCTTCTAATTGGCTCACAAAATCTGTACAATAGGTGGATACAAGGAAACAACTTTCTATAAGTATCCTCAAGCAAGACCTACAATGTATTTATCCTCTTCATCTTTTTTCTCATCACCAGCTGCCAGCCAGCCTTAGCTGGGAGCCTCAGATCTCTGGGCCCTGGTAAAGTATACCCAGCCTCCTATGTGTGGGTCCTGCCAGGCTGACCTCCTTTAGAAAGTATTTCCATAATTGGGGTGCCACACATGTAATGAGAAATCCATCTCTTTTCTTGCAGCCTGCTTAACCTTTGATGGTGGTGGCACTCTGAGAAAATCTACAGTGGAAGACCTTGATGTTAGGGCAAGATTAATATAGGAGAAGGTATTTGGGCCTTCTTGGGTACTTGGCTTTAAAGGTAAAAATCAGCACCTTGTGTAGCTCTCTCAAAACTAGTGAGATGTGTTCCCAGGGAGCTGGCTCAGTCAAAATTCTGCTATCTGGTTACCTTGCTGGACCATCTTCAATGGCAGTCCCATATACAACAGAATACAGTATTATAAACACTCTAGGGGGGGGGGGAAATTGTGTGTGAAACAGCCCCAAAGTTATACGTATATTTCCATCTTTCATTGCAGAAGTCCAGAGCTAATACAAACTTATTTTATCAAACTGAGATGAAAAAAGAAAGATTTTCATAATCATGTGTTAGACAATTTTCCTTTCAGAGGATGAACTTGACAATTTAATGACTTTTAAAAGGGTTTTTTTTCTCACATAGATGTGGATTGAGTCTATACAGTAAGTGCTGATGTTCCACAATGATGTGTGAAATTATCACTGACCCACAGAAATGGAAATGTCCTTTTAAGACCTTTTCTTTCTCTCCTAAATTGCATGAGTCATGCCTACATGGCCTTGCTTTAATTTTTGGCCAATCCAGCAGGTTAAAATTACTCCTAGATTAAGCCCAACTGTTACCTTTTACCAGATAATGGCAGTTCCCACTTGAAAAACCTGAATGCATTTACCTGCTATCATTGCTAAAGTCTGATTTTATTCCATTTCCATTTCACTTTATCTTCCTGATTTTTGTAGTGAACAGGACACCAGTAGGGAAGGAGGAAGGGTGAAGGGAATAGTGGAGAAAGAAAATAGGAGGCACAGTGGCTGCATCATCTCCCTATGCACTAGGGTTTTAAAAGATGTAGGCAGGATTGTTATGTCGATTTGGAAACAACCCTATCAAAACTAAGAGATGCAGATGCCTTGCCAATTATATGGTTACCAGGACCTGCCCTACACTTCAAACTAACAAAACCTGCCCAAACCTCTCAGAGTGCACACTCTGCCTGGACTTATCATTGCTAGGAGGTGTCTCACATTCCTCTACGACAGGGCTCTCCAACCTTGGGTCCCCAGATGTTGCTGGACTACAGCTCCTAGAATCCCTTGCCATTAGCCATGCTTGGGTATGCTGGGAGCTGTAGGCCAGCAACATCTGGGGACCCAAGGTTGGAGAGCCCTGCTCTAGGAGGCTTTACAAAGCCAGGCAAGCTCCATCTGGGGAACAGTGGGTGGCTACAGGGGAAAGGGTCTACAACTGTGGAATGCTCTCCCCAGGGAGACTCGCCTGGCACCTACCTTGATGTTATTACGGTACCAGGCAATGACCTCACTGGAGATCATGGGGCCTGACTACAAATCCCATTAATCCCAGCAGGAAACAAGGCTCTTTGCTACCAAGGAGGAGGTTTTGCAAGGCCTCCCACTGGCTGTAAATGATATGCAGAGTGTAATTTTCTGCCATGGATCTCAGGTATAGTAGTCAAGATACACAATCTCCCATAGGGAAAAGATGTTTCACATGCCATTTGCCATTGGGTAGAGTCCCCATGGAAACTTTTATGTGTTGATGATGGAAAATCTTTCTGTCTCTTGCTAGCCCCTCCCCCTCCCCCAAGGCAAGAATTATCTGGCTTGGGGAAGGGAGAGGAGCTAGGAGGGAAGGAGAAGCTAAATTGGGATTTTTAATTGTTCATATCGAGCACTTAAAAAAACAACTGAAGGAACTCAAAGATCACAGTGCCAAGAAAGGGAAGTGAGAAATATACCTAATAATAATGAGACATGGATGGAGATAGTTGAGTCTTATCTGGACTCCAGTCCACCTCATGAGCAGTTGAGTCTGCCTGCTCTAATTCAGACTTCCCTAACTTGATGCCCTCTAGATGTTTTGGACTTCAATTCCCATCAGCCACAGCTAGCATGGTCAATGGTCAGGAAGCTGAGAGTTCTTTCCCCAAAACATCTGGAGGGCACCAGGGTGGAGAAGGCTGCGCTATTCCTCCAACTTGATCTTAGTGCATATTAATGCCTGGTTACTCAAGGAGTCCATAATTAATGATGGAGGACCAAATTGACCTAATGTACATTACCAAATCTGGTTGGATGGTGCAGGTGGACTAATTTTGCCCTTACTTGTTCTGGCTAGAAATTCAGTCCTGCAGCAGATCTACTGCCAGACTGGATGTGGTTCGCTGTGGTGATTTTTCTTGCACAAGTATCAAGTGCAGTCAGACAGTGATTATGTGTACTTTGTGTTGGGATTCACATACAATCTGAGAATTTTGGTGTACCAAACATTAAGTACACAGCAGATTTCCTAGCGGTTTTGACAGCTCAGAAAGGAAACTACGGGGGGGGGGATTGTTCACTCTGTCCAAGAAGGGTGGGGAAAGAGGCAAGGGCTTAAGGTTTGGAAAGGTTTCCTAAGTGCCCAGGCAGCTTATCATTGTAATGTAGTTATTTATTTCTTATATTTATTAATCGCCCATCTGGCTGGTCACCCGGCCACCCTGGGCGATGTACAATTAAAACAATACAATAAAATATGATAATTAAAACAGTATAAAAAATTCTTTTAAAATCCGAACCCACCCCATATTCCCGCCTGAACAGCCATGTTTTAATGCATGGCGGAAGCTCATCATGGAGGGGGCATGGCGAAGGTCACTAGGGAGGGAGTTCCATAACATGGGGGCCGCCACAGAGAAGGCCCTCTTCCTAGTCCCCACCAGCCTGGCTGCTCTGGTTGATGGGATAAGGAGAAGGCCGTCCGTGGCAGATCTTGTTGAGCGGCCCACTTGATGTTGCTGGAGGCGCTCCTTGAGATAAACTGGGCCGGAGCCGTGTAGGGTTTTAAAGGTCAAAACCAACACTTTGAATTTGGCTCGGCAAGCAACTGGTAGCCAGTGCAACGCCTTAAGCACTGGCGTGATGTGATCACGATTCCGGCGGCTGTCCTTAATCAGGCAAGCCGCCGCGTTCTGTACCAGCTGAAGCTTCCGAACCGTCTTCCAGGGTAACCCCACGTAGAGCGCATTACATTAGTCTAGGCGAGAGGAGACCAAGGCATGAACCACTGATGGGAGCAGATGATTAGGAAGGTAGGGGCGCAGCTGCCGTATCAGATGGAGTTGATACAGCGCTGCCTGGCTCACAGCTGACACCTGAGCCTCCATGGAGAGCTGGGAGTCTAGAATGACCCCCAAGCTGCGGACCTGGTCCTTCAGGGGGAGATGTACCCCATTCAGCACCAGGTCAACATCCCCTAACCTCCCCTTCTCTCCCACCAGAAGTACCTCGGTCTTGTCAGGGTTCAGTTTCAACATGTTCCTTCCCATCCAGCCAGCCACTGCCTCCAGGCACTTGGACAGGGTCTCAACGGCCAACCTTGGTGAGGACTTGAAACAGAGGTAGAGCTGCATGTCATCCGCATATTGATGCCACCGCACCCCAAACCTCCTGATGATAGCTCCCAGCGGCTTTAGGTAGATGTTGAATAGCATCGGGGAGAGGATGGAACCCTGCGGCACCCCACAAGTGAGCAGCCAAGGGTCCGAAACCTCCTCCCCAAGAACTACCCTCTGGTACTTTCCAGAGAAGAAGAACTGGAACCACTGTAATACAGTGCCTCCGATACCCAACCCCTCCAGGCGGTCCAGGAGGATACCATGGTCCACAGTATCAAAAGCTGCTGAGAGATCGAGGAGGACTAGGAAGGAGTATTCGCCCCTATCCAAAGCCCTCCTCATATCATCCACCAAGGCGACCAAGGCCGTTTCCGTCCCATGTCCAGGCCTGAAGCCCGGCTGGCATGGATCTAAGTAATCGGCTTCATCCAAGTGTGCCTTCAACTGAGCCCCCACCACTCGCTCAATCAACTTGCCCAGAAATGGCAAATTGGAGACTGGGTGAAAGTTGTTCAGGTCTTGGGGATCCAAGGAGGGCTTCTTCAGAAGCGGTCTTATTACTGTCTCCTTAAGGGCTGGTGGCATCACTCCCTCCTCGAAGGAGGCATTCACCACCGCCCTGATCCCCTCACCCAGTCTCTCCCTGCAGCTCATAATGAGCCAGGACGGGCAAGGATCAAGCAAGCAGGTGGTTGGCTTCACAGATGAAAGCACCTTGTCCACTTCATCAGAAGGGAGAGGCTGGAACTGATCCCACAAGACCGGTCTATCATTGGCCTCCTCCCGCTCACTTCATGTATCCACGACCTGCGAAATCCCACTCCTAATTCAATCAATTTTATCTGCAAAGTGCTTCGCTAAAGCCTCACAGGAGGCTTTGGATTGTTCCATCAGATCCAGAGCAGCTGGACCGACCAGACTCTGAACCACTCGGAACAGCCTCCTGGGGCAGTACTCCGCAGATGCGATGGAGGCAGCATAGAAATTCTTTTTTGCTGCCTCCACCGCCACCTGGTAGGCTGAAGATGCCGCTCTAACCTGTGTTCGATCGTCTTTAGAGCGAACCTGTGTTCGATCATCTTTGGAGCGAACCTGTGTTCGATCGTCTTTGGAGCGGGATCTACGCCATCCGCGCTCTAGCCTTCTCACCTCCTGCTTCAGAGCTCGCAGCGATGGAGTAAACCAAGGTGCCGTGCGTGAAGAAGTGCCCTCTTCACTGTTCAGGTGAAGAGGGCACTTCGGGGATACTTGGTCTAATGCCCTGGTGATTGCAGCATTCCAGTCATCCACCAGGGTCTCGATCAAACCACTGTTTGCGTGCTCCAGTTCCCCAAGCGCGTTCAGGAATCCATCCAGATCCATAAGACACCTGGGACAGACCATCCTAATAGGTCCTTCACCCCTGTAATTGGCTACATAGAAAAGTTGTGTAGGTTCAGTAAGATGTACGCTGGTCATCTGTCAGTATTATTTTAAATACAGGGCACCTTGCTTCAGGGGAAGAAGTTAAACTAGAAGAGTTCCATTGAGTTCCTTCTAACTCTAGATGTGTGCATGGGGCCAAACTACACGTTGCACTAAACATATGGCATGTAGCTGAGCTGGATAGTTTTATTTACTCTTATGGAAGCACAAGTGACCCTGATTCAGAATGAGACCACTATGCTCTAGGATGGGAGGGTTAAACCCACCCACCCCAGCCGTTTTTCCTGAAATTCCACCCCTCACTGGGTGGAAGTTACTCTTACACAAGAGTAAACGGAGAGAGATAAGACTCCGCTACATGCTAATCAATTAGCATAATGTGTAGTTTGGCTCACAGTGTATGGCAATGGTGATAATGATAATTAGTGAGATATCTGGGATAATCTCATGGGGATAGTGAAAGGGTAAATTGGAATTACAACAGGAGTTCATTTAAGAGGTGGAAGGGAGTAAGAAAACATAAAAATAGGACTGTAGGAGACGAGTGATTGGGAGGTAAATTACAAAGCATGGGAGTGATGTACGGCAAAGGTAATAGGTGATGGAAATAGTAAGGATGACAGCAGAGGAGCTGTGACAGAGAGGGGTGAGGAGAGGTCATAGGAAGCAACATCTGGCAGTGTTAGAATAAATGCATTGTAGTTAGGCATTGACGGCATATAATGAAATTGTATTCGCTATGGAAATCAATCACAAAACCTTTGATATCTGCTTCACCTCTAATAATTACTGCTAGTAATTCAGTCATCATAGGAAATAATAGAGGAAAGAGGACACCCCTGCTAGGTGCCCTTTTGTAATGAGAAAGATTCAGATCATTAACTCTTACACTGGGTTTTGGTGTCTTGTAGAGTTTTCTGAATGCATTCTGTGAATATTGTTCAGAAACCAGCAGGCTAGAGATTGTTGGAAACCAGAAAACTAGTTTTCCACATATTTTAGCTAACAAAGACTTTTAGAAAATCATTTTCATACTGATATCATTTTTCCATGTTGTACCAGGGTCTCAGCAAGAAATCAGGCTTCATTTGACCTTGTTAAAAAAAAAAAAAAGCTAGATCATCTTTTCAGCCAGCCTCGCATGAAGACAACTTAGACAGAAAATCTAGGGGAAAGGGCAAGCAAAAGATTCAGGAGAGGGGGTATAATTATCCTTGATGTCATAGGTTCACAATTACACAGAAGAAGCTTATATTCTGTGTTGAAAGGGTTACGATGTTCCAGGGTATCGATCTGCAAAGGATGGGTCTAATGAACAGGATAGAGGGACCCTAAGAGAATGTTGTAAGCCTTACAATGTTCTCTTAAATCCTCTATCATCATGATGATTAGATTTTGCGGGTAAGAAATATTAACGTACAGTGCCTTGCAGAGGTATTTACCCCCCTTTGACTTTTCCACATTTTGTTGTGTTACAACTTGGAACTGAAATGGATTTAATTGGCATTGTTACCACTTGATGTACACAAGATACTCAACACTGTGAAGGTGCAAAATATTTTTTTGTGTGGCACAAAAGTTAAAGTAACAACTCTGGATGAATCCTTTGCTGTTCTCTAGCTGTTTTGTAGTCCATATATATATATATATATATATACACACACACACACACACACACACACTAGCTTTTGCCCGCAGCTTCCCTCGCGTGATGAAGAGTGACCGTACCAAGTTTGCACGGGTTGTCATTTTCCTATAGGCACTATTTGTTCAAAATTCCTTAAGGTCGCTGACCACTGTTTTGAATCGCTCCATAGGAAAGGTCCCCCGGGACTACATAATGGAATCCTAGCTCCTCCAGGACTACCAGCTCCCCCGGGACTTCCGGCTCCCCCAGGACTGCACAATGAAATCCAAGCTCCCCCAGGACTACCTGCTCCCCCGGGACTACACAATGAAATTCCTGCTCCCCCCCCCCCGGGACTACACAATGAAATCCCAGGACTACACAGTGAAATCCCTGTTCCTCCCCTGGGACTGCACAATGAAATCTCCGCTTCCCCCCCTGGACTACAGAATGAAATCCCTGTGTCCCCCCCCCCCCCGCAGGACTACACAATGATATCCCTGCTCCCCCCTTCCGGGACTGCACAATGAAATCCCTGCTCCCCACCCCCGGGACTGCACAATGAAATCCCTGCTCCCCCCTCAGGATTATGCAATGAAATCCCAGCTCCCCCCCCGGGACTACACAACAATGAAATTCCAGCTCCCCCCCCCACCCAGGATTATGCAATGAAATCCCAGCTTCCCCCCCCCCCCGGACTACACAATCAAATCTCTGTGTGCATCCCCCGGACTACACAATGAAATCCCTGCTCCCCCGTCGGACTACACAGTGAAATCCCTGTTCCCCCCCTCCGGACTGCACAATGAAATCCCTACTCCCCCCCCCAGGACTATGCAATGAAATCCCAGCTCCCCCCTGGGACTACACAACAATGAAATCCCAGCTCCCCCCCGGGACTACACAATCAAATCTCTCTGTGTGTGTCCCGGGACTACACAATGAAATCCCTGCTCCCCCCCTGCTCCCCCCGGGACTATACAACAATGAAAGCCCTGACCCCCGGGACCACACAATGAAATCCCTGCTCCCCCCCAAAACTACACAATGAGACTACCCAACAATGAAATCCCTGCTTGCCCCCTTCCCCCTCGGGACTACCCAACAATGAAATCCCAGCTCTGCCCCGGCTGTGGTTCATATGAACATTCTGATTTGACGCAGGAGAGATTTGCATATCCACTCCTGATTGGCCCCTGTGGCAGTTCATACGAACATTTTATATGCCATTGAAGCGATTTGCATAACCACTCCTGAATGGCCCCTGCGAACATTCCAAGTGACGCCATTGGCTCTCATCTATTTTGGGCCGTACAGGCGCAGCGAGAGTTTTTTGGAGATTTGAACCCACCAGTCTTTGTCCTTGGGTGATGGAGAGTATGCGTGCCAAGTTTGGGGTGAATCCGTCAAAACGTGATGGAGCCTATGTGACGACGCCCCGCACACAGCAGTCATTCAGTCAGGCAGTTATTTAAAAAGTTTCCCTCCTTTTCACCCCCTCAGAGAACATTCTAAATGGCCGAGGGGAGATTTGCATACCCACCCCTATTGGCCCCTGTAGGAATTCATACGAACATTCTAAGTGTCCTATGGGCTATTTGCATAACTGCTCCTATTGGCTCCTGCAGCAATTCTGAGGTGAGGCCGATTTGCATAACTACTGCCCTGTTGTTTTGCTCATATGCAACTGGTGTACATAGGCGCACTGCCCCAGATTCTGGGGGTAACATATAACCATAATGACTAATAGCCATTGACAGCCTTCTCCTCCAGGAAGTTGTCCAATCTCCTTTTAAAGCCATCTAAATTGGTGGCCATCACTATATCTTGTGGTAGTGAATCCCATAGTTTAACTACGCACTGTGTGAAGAAGTGCTTCCTGAATGTCCCACAAATATTATATTATATTATATTTTGTATATTTATACCCCACCTTTTTTCCTGCAAGGAACCCAAGGCGTCTTACATAATCCTCATCCTCCTCTCCATTTTATCCTCACAACAACCCTGTGAGGTAGGTTAGGCTGAGAGTCAGTGACTGGCCCAAAGTCACCCAGTGAGTTTCATGGCTGAGCGGGGAATAGAACCCGGATCTCCCGAGTCCCAGTCCAACACTTCATCTTCATCAGCTTCATGGGATGACTCTGGGTTCTGGTATTATGAAAGAGGGGAGAAATGTCCCCCTATCCACTTTCTCCACACCACCATGCATAATTTTGTACACCTCTATCATGTCTCCCCTTACTCACCTCTTTTGTAACCTAAACAGTCCCAAATGTTGTAACCTTTCCTTATAGGGGAGTTGCTCCAGCCCCTGGATCATTCATCTTCAACAATTCCAAAAATCTTATCCCCCCCCCCCTATTTTTAACCTGATTAATTCATCCTCAACAATTCCAAAAATCTTATCCCCCTCCCTATTTTTAACCTGATGACATGTGATATGCATGGTGATGGGGGGAGTAGGCGGACATCAACCAAATTCAATAGCCACACTCTAAATCGTTATGAAAGTAACTGCCTAACTAGATTAGGCCTATCCCAAAAACACTGGGTTGGATCATGAACAGGTTAATCCCACTTAGTTCCACTGAAATCATGACTAACTTTGACATTGATTTCAATGGGACCTCAGTGTGACTCACTTGATCTGGATCCAAGATATTATTTAAGACATCTCTGGCCCACTTTTCCTCCCAAAAAAAAGTTCAAGACAACTAAAAACAAAATTAAAACCACGGAAAAAATGACTTAAAAAAAAAAGTTACAAGAATTTTAAGGTACTAAAATATGTTAAGTGAACAAAATAGATATGTGGGGGGGGGTGTGCCTCAGAGGTGAAGATGTGTGATAAAAACACTAGCCATTTGTGGCTCATAATCCACCCTGTAGGCCCGTCTGCCTACGTGGATCCAGCAGAGCGTGAGTTGGAAAATACAGCGTCTGTCTCATGTGTGTAAACTGGCCCATGTAGCTTCACACAGAGATCCACTGTCTCTCCTGCACGCAGCACATACCAAGCGTGTCGGGTTACAGCGTCCGTCTCCAGCTTGCCGCTTGCTCCAGCTTAGCTGTAATTAGGATTTGCCATAGAATACACCACAGGGATTTTCTTTACCTGTTTATTCTATATCCTAAATTACAGTTTACATTGCATAGCATAGTCCAGTGGACAAAGCCCACCCTAGCATTCAGAGCATCAGAGAGAAGACATGAAGATGCATACAGAAAGCAATCCTTCTCTCAATCACCAAGTTACAGGAAACGAAACTTAACAATCATAATACGTCATCAGAAAGTACAAACCATGTGACCAGCTCATATTTCTTTCCAGCCCACTTTTCCCATGAGAAGAGAATCGCAGTCTGAGACTCAACACGATTGTTATTGTAGCCACCCTGTACCTTTCCAAATGAAAACACTTGTGGCACAGCTGTTGTTGTGTTACATGTCCCAACAAGAGGTACCTAAATGACGTCGGATTCCTGGCCTGTGTCACTTCGTTTTGTGCTCTGGATGTTATTTTAAGAATTTATTTTTGACATTGGCCATTGAAAACTGTCAAGATGAATAGGTTTGGTCTGGTTTTGCCTTTAGCATTCTTATTATATCTTTAAGACTGCAATCCTATACACACTGGACTAGAAGTATTTCAATGGGACTTATGTCTGTGTAGATATGTATAGGATTGTACTGTCAGAAGGCTGTCACATAAGCATTATGCCTGAATAGAGTACTGGAATGCATGTAAGAGAGGTGGGGGCCCACACGACAGCCCTGCCCCTTGCATTTCTCACCTCCCTGTGTTGAGCAGAAAGGTCTGCTGAGGACTTCTGCTCTATCTCCCTTGGATATTATTAGAACTCTTTGAATGATTAGAAACCCTGATAAAGCATGATTCCTGGTCACATGGAGGCTTCCTCTCACATTTAAGTGAACACAAGTAGAAGCCCCATGCAGAGCTCCCTGCTCAATATGCAGAGGTTATGGACTTTGAGGGCAGGACTGCTGCATATGAGGCTGTTAGAGGTGGGATATAGCACACACACAGCCTTATGCCTCTTATGCATGTTCCTGTATCCTGTTCAGGCATAATGCCTGAATAGGGCTACACTGGATCATGGCATGTTGCTGCGATATGTCTGTTTGCACACAGGAATGCTTTCAAGAGATGACTGGGATGTGTGTTTTGGATAAGAAGGCTGGAAATATTTTTGTCAAGGTGGCAGCAAATAATTTTCACAGTTCCATTTGGTAAAAAAGGCTTTAAGTTTAAAGAATGAGTAACCCAATGAGTAATGAGTGATAATGAGTATCACTCATTAATAAAAGGCTACTTAATCTGGGTCTTGAATAGCCTTTGTGAAGGACTGTTGAGGTTCAGTTACTTCAATGGTGAAGAAGTTTGTACTATAATAACCAAATCTTTTTACATTTATCCCAAAACTTGGCACCACTTTCATAATAGCTATCCTAGTCTTAAAATAACTGCAGTTTTATTTACATGCTTTGCAAGTGGGAAAAATCCCAACAAAAATGACTCGTTCAGTTTTCTGAGCTTGTAAAGGTATAATTATTGTATCCTAATAATTATAACAGACGACATTTCCCTTCCCCATCTCACTGTTTGATCTGAACTGCAAATTTCTGATCTTCTTGTCAAAGAGAGAGCTGTTTGCATGGGAATATACTGAACTTTGATGAAACTTTTATGACACTTCCAACAAAACATGCTGCTCATTAAAGTTTCATACTGAGAGAGCTCTATCTGCATTGTTTTTGAATTGCAAATAACACATAATTGTCATCAATGAGCACTTGATGAAATACCTGTTCCCAGAAATTTTATCTTTGCTGATGGGAATTTGCTATCTCAGAGGTGCCATTTCATTGTCCTAGTGTGCTGGGAACCTCTTTCTAGTACTTTGGTTTCACTGATGGCCCTTTAAAGACAAGAATATTGAAGAGACTAGTGACATATTTAGAACATTTTACAAAGGTTTATTTATTTATTTATTTATTTATTTATTTAAAGGAGACAAATTAGATGGCTTTTTAATCTTCTTCTTCTTCTTTCACACTCTTTCTGCCCGCCCTAAGTAACACCAGGGAGATCAGTGTCCCATGAGTTTCCCTTATACATATTTCATGGGATAAAACCAAGCACATTTGTTATCAAGAAGGTTAAATACAATGTTGGTCTCCCTAAGCCATATGAATATAAACTACTATGTTGTTTTTCATAGGTTGTCTACGGTTTGCATTAAGTAGCTGAAATGGCCCCAGCCCTGTGCCAAGAAAGAGGAAGATGGTCTCCTGATTTTAGCAAGAGGATGTTCCCTTTCCTGCTTCAGTAACTGCCTTGTGTAGGAGGGCTACTGTTGTTTTTTCTCCCTACATATTTTAGATCTGGGCTATACACATCGTGAGCCACCAAGACAAATGCAGTCTACCAGCCACTCATTGTGCTCTGCCAGATGCTTGATGCAATCAACCTGTTCTGGAGTCCCAAGCTGGGGAGCAGAACAGTAAAGGAAGATTGTAAACAGTAAAGGAATAGACCCAAGTAGACTCATATATAGCTAGTTGGCTTCATTTACCCTATCCTTGATAGACCGCGTCAATTCTATTTATGGCCTGGTAACAGGCCAAATCTATCAGTTCTTTTCATTTTCTAACCATTTTAGTCCCATCACATAAAATAATGAACATGACTGTCTTGAAACCATAGACAAATAAATAGGATCAGTCTGGATTGAAATCTAAAACTTTTCTAATTTCCCCACTTCAGTACTGTGATAAATATCAGCACAACCTGTTCTGCTAGAGAGATATGTCTGAGTAGGTTTGGCTTTTTGATATTGTGTTGACAGGTGACTTTGCATGAATATTGCATTTATTTATTATCATTTTAAGTTCATTGGTGCATCAAGCACTGCAAAGCTGTCAAATGCTTGTGACTGTGGAAGCTTTCCTTACACCAATGTCTTAGAATCAAAGAGTAGAACAGAAATTGATTAAAGTTGCCCTTGGCTTTAGACCCATTGCATTTCATGATACATACATTTTGAATACATCAGGTTAGCAATCTTAGCTTTCTCCTTAAGCTGATACATTTATGTGGTTGGATCTGGCTCATATGTAAGCTGCTAAGACAAGTTACAAATGCACTTCTGTCCAAAGCACCACAGCACACAAAGGGCTAATTCTCACTTTACATTTCATCTGAGTGCAAAATCTCTCTCTCATTTTAGGGATTCCAGGTACAAAATACTTGCACATATTGACTGGGTTCACACAACATGGTAAACCTCAGTAGGTTTACCACCCAAGTAAACCTACTGAGGTTTACCATGTTGTGGAAACCCAGATGACATGCTAACCCTCCCACAAGCCAAGAAGGCACAAAGTCCCTTGGCCACAGAGTGGCCAAAAATGGCTGCTGCTCTGGCCAATGACAACCAGCCAAGCACCCAGGCAGTGCTTGGCTGCCTGTCATTGGCTTTCCCTCACGCTCTGGCCAATGCTAGGAGAGCGGTATTGCTCATGAGCAATCCCGCTCTCCTGGCATCAGCCGGAGCATGAGCGGAAACCCCAAAGGACTACGGCAGCGGCAGGGGATCCAGGTGCCAGGCCTCGCTTGCTCTTGAGCAATCACAGCAGGGAATCTGGCTCCCCGCCACCACCCCAGTCCTTTCCCCCTGAAACTGCAGGTGGGGACGCAGCGAAGGGGAAGAGGAATCGGCCAGAAGCCAGCTCCTCTCCCCCTTTGCCATGTCCGCACCTGCCATTTCGGCTGGCACTGGAGAGGGAGGAGCTGCAGAAGCTCCTTCCTCTTCAGCGCTGGGTGACAAGTGGGGACACGGTGAAGGGGGAGAGGACACGGCTTCTGGCCGATTCCTCTTCCCCTTCGTCGCGTCCCCACCTACCAAAGGGCCTGCTGTGCTTGCCTTCCCCTCAAGGAAGTTTGGCATAGCAGGTCCTTCCTGCCCAGTGGAGGGGAGAGCAGCAGCTTTCCCCCATGGTCTCCCTGGGAGGAGGCTGTGGGGGAATGCAGTGGCAGTGCGCCTGCCCCGCCAGGCAGTGTGATTGGCTCATGATTGCACTGCCCAGTGGGAGGGAAAGGAGGCACGTTGTCCTGGGTCTGCCCTGGAGAAGACCCCAGGACAATGTTCTTCCTTTCCCTCCCACCTGCTGCACCAATCACCCAGTGGGCGATCGGTATGGCAGGTGGTAGGGAGATGAAGTGCCCCCCCGCCCCCTTTCACTGAACGTGGCACCCATGGGCACCACACCCAGTGAGGGCAGGGGGTGGGAGGAGGAATCAGTTCACATGCACACCTGGACTGGCTAGTCCTGTAGGCGAGGGGACTGATGACAGTGGTGGTGGTGGTGGTGGTGGTGGTGGTGAGGGGACATGGCTGCCGAGCAAGGGCAACTGACAGCTGGCAAAAAGTACCACTTGGGCACTTTTTGCCAGCTGTCATCCCCGCTCTACTCCCCTCAGTGCTCTCGTGGTGTCCCCTGGGATACCAATGGGAGGACTAAGGGGAGAGGCGATGCCTCCAGACCCCCGCTGTGCCCAACCATTTGTCAGGCACAGCCAGGGCCAGGGGCAACCTTAAACCCACAGAGCTTTCAGAACCTCTGAAGGACTGTCAAGTGTGAAAGGTGCACATTCATATAATCTGGAACACGTCTCTTTACAGTCTTGGAAGCAGGGGCCAAATCCATTCCTAGTTGGCAGGTACAAGCATTGGAAAGGGTTATAATGCAACACATGTGCCATGTTGTTTTAAGTATACAAAAGAAGAATGAAGTGACATTTTCTAGGGCAGTGAAGGTGGGGGCAACTTCACAGCTATGTCCTCTGCCTCCTACTCTCTATGCTCAATGACATACTACAGTTGCCACTGCCTGTACCACATTTGATTCTGTATTTTGTTTATGTACACAGTGGCCACTGTTACAGATGCACAAGCAGACACCTCCATACATCATAGCAATAGGGAACCAATGAAACATGCACTCCTTACAATATTGTTATGTAATCCTTGTATCTTTATAACCCATTGCACACATTTCTCTCTCCTTCTGCCTCCTAATGGCACAGGGAAAGGATTAGTTTCTTCAGCTTTGAAAAGTTGCATGTATACTTATGGTACCATGTAAAAATAAAAAGCATTATTAAAGACAAAGTAATTTTTTAAAAGCAAGAAGGAATAAAGGACACGTTTCCAATTTAACTTCCTGATCTGAAAGGGTGGATGGATTTGCTGTTTCTCCAACAATCTAGAGTACATTAACAAGCCAGTGCTTTATGATCAAGGATGTGCATTTCATTCCATGCAATAGATTCATTTATGCCTGACGCCTTCAGTCACTTGAGGTACCATCTTCTAAGACTTCAAACATAATGACATATGTGTTACTTTACTTTCACTTGTCCACATGAAGATGGACAAGTGAAAGTAAAGATGGAAAGCGCAAGATGGTTTTCTTCTCAGAAGAACACAACCAATTCCCAGTGACAGATGTTGACTACTTAGTTCTCCTGCCAGTTACAACTTGGATTATGTGCCACTGGGTTTTCACACTGTCTCTCTTCTTTTCTGAATAATCCTTGGCAATGTTGTCAGCTATCTGGAATTTGATGATGATGATTATGGTCTATATCCTTTTCTATCCTGGATGCTTGGAGGAGTAAACAATATATTAGCTCAAATACTTGAGCTGTTTGGACAGTATTGCTCTGATTCATTGATTATTTAAAATTGTGGAAGTTCCAGTGCATGCATAAAATTCTTCTGCCCACAAAGATTTCTCTTTCACAATCAGAACAATGCTCTATTTGAATGTGCAAATTGACGTAGCTGTGAATTTGATTCTCCCATTTATGGTATGAAACATGTTTATGAGCAGGACAATGTTTTTGCCTTGCCCACATCTGAGCACATGATGGATTCTGGATTCTGGATGTCCATATAAACCTTGACATTGACAACATGATCTAGTTGTAAATTCAAAATAGTAACAACTATTAGGACAATTATTCTAGGCATGTTTCATTTTCAAATGATTTAGAGTCTGCTAAAGAAAACTGATGAGTTTCAAATTTTACAGAAAGCTGTCCATTTGTAAATCATAGTATAACATGGTGTTTGAGACCCCTCATTCTTTCCTGGTTTCTTGAAAATAGTTATACTGATCAAGCTCTGATATGAACATGAAATAATTTGGATTCTGCATGTGCATACCACTTCATTCTACATCCTCACCATTGTATTATAATACACATTTTGCATTTTTCCCCCCCTCCCTGATGAGAGTAGTGGTTGACTGTGGTGGTGAATTTGTGATACAAAATTATGTCCAAAGCATGCATACCAAGTTCTGTAGTAATCCCACAATCTCTGAAATTAGATACCACATTTTGTTACATTTTACATTGTTATAGTTTCCCCCAAAATGGGTATCATGGTTGAGCTGCGATATGCCCATGGGTCTCAGAATGTTGTCCTGAACATGCCTACTGACTTTCATTCTTTAATGCATCTGACCTAGCGTAGGATGGCATACATATGTATCTCCTTATCCAGCCCAACATGTGCTCGGGAGTAATTGCACACAGCTCTCCCCGCCACCTAGTGCATGAGCCCTACCATCTTGAAGGGCATGCGGAGACAGGATATGTAAATGCCGTCTACACATATACAGTTCCATGTGCTTAGGTGAAAATTGTCTGACTGATTTCCTGATATAATGAGGAAATAAACTATGTGATTTTAACCTATGTGTGTTGAACAGTATGCTAATGGGCACTAGAAAGCATTTATATCTTCTATCTCCATAGGTACACGCAGGCCTGGTGGAGATGGAGCCAGAGCATTGCATGGCCAAGAAGGTGTTGTTGCATGCACTCACTCCCACACACGATCTTACTTTCAGTGTTGCCAATAAACACTGTACCACATCATTAGGCCTGTGGCTTACACTGGCTCAGCTTGTCTGAGTGTGGAAAGCTAAACAGGGTCAGGCCTGGTTATTACTTGGATGGGAGACCCCTCCTCTAGTTTCCTGCACTGAGCAGGGGGTTGGACTCAATAGCCTTGTAGTAGGTTCCTTCCAACTCTATAAAAATCTATGAAAATCATATTATCTTGCAGGCTGGTTATAACATATTTTCTGAATTTGAAAAATATTTTAATTATATCCCTTTAAGGCAGCGTACCCCAACCTTTTGGGACCTGTGGTGTGGGCACATTTGAAAATTTGAGAAACTGCTGTGGGCACCACCACAAAATGGCTCCCATGGAAGATGTAGCCAGTAGCCTGGCTAATAAAAAGAAAAGTAATTCACTCAAGAAATGGAGTAAAGGCAGAGGGAAGATATGAACTCCAGTCCAAAGCCAGTCCACATATTTGTCCCCACAGAAGCACAACAAAATATGTATTTAAGGTTACAATCCTGTGCATGCTTACAGAGAACCCAGTGGGAATTACTTCTGAGTTGGCCTACATGAGACTCCTCTGCTCATCCTACACACACACACACACACACTTTCTCCAGCCAAAAGGAAAGGAAATGTTTCCCTACCTTGACCCCAGGCTCAGCCACTCCATTCCCCACTTGGCATGGCTAAAGCAAGGCTAGGGGCTGGGAGGAGGAAGAAAAAGGGGTGAGAGGGAGACAAAGAGCAAGACTAGGGACTGGGAGGGATGGGAAAGTAGCAGGGCCGGCGCTATCACTAGGCGGACTAGGCGGCTGCCTAGAGCGCATGGCTAAATGGGGCGCAGAAAAGCTCCACTCCTGGACCAACACACACACACACACACACGCCACTCGGATCGCTCTGCGCCCCTTTAATCGGACAGCCGATTGCCCAGTGTGGTGGCGGCACAGCCACCACGCTGCTGCTCGCCAGGGCCGCCCATTCCCAAAGTCGCCCGGCTCGCCCGCCCGACTCATTCACGTGTCTCTCGGGCTGGAGCGCAGCAGCAGCCAAAGCAGAGCAGGAGAAGGGTGGGGCAAACAAAAGGCAGCTGTCAAAGGGGAAAGAGACACGTTCGGTGGCCCAGCCCGGCGGGAGCAGGAGGTGAGTGGCGGGCAGCGGAAGAGGGCACCCACCTCAGCCGCCTCTCGTAATGGTGAAGGCAGGGAGGCAGCCAGCCGGCTGGCGACGCAGGGAGAACTCGCTGCCGGTGACCCAGGCACCCGAGAAGTTGCCGGGAGACCAGCCTGGTACTTGGCTTCCTGTAGCCAGGTTGGGTTCCGGTGCCCGGTACAAGCAAGCGGGACTCATTCTTCCCGAGGCTGCTCAGCGAGGGGGACTCCGGGTTGCCATGCTGGCAGCGGCAGCAGCAGAGTGCGAGGCTCCGAGGGGCTCCCCACAGACCGGGAGAAGGACTGCGGGCGCGCCAGGGGCAGGCGGAGCGGAGGGCATTCCCCAGATAAAGTGAAGCTCAAGAGAAGGAAGGAAAAAAATAGTTATTGAGTCAGTGGTGGGGTTTGGGGTGGCGGGGAATATAACTCGTCGTTAGGCGTTGAGAGGTTGCCAAACGTCAGTCGACTTACAAAGAAGCCCTGTTTTTGCAGAAGAGTTGAAGCCGCTGCCAGCCCAGAGAGGAGCCTCTCTCCATACAAAGCTGGGGATGAAGTGGAACCCGCGTCGCCTATTCCTTAGCTTGCCAACTTGGTGTTTAAAAAAAATCCCTGACCAGTGGGTGGAGCTGTGTGAGCCTTTGCTAGGTCAGGGCAGAGACCAGCAGGTTTTGGTGCATGGGGGCTGGTGTGTGTGTGTGTGTGTGTGGGAAGACTGGATGTGGAGTCAGAAAGAGTGAAAAGTACCACTGCCACTTGGCTCAAAAATACCCCGCCTATTCAGCTAAATACCTGATACCAAACCAGAGGCAAAAGCACCGGCATGAACAGGTAAAATACTTGACAGCTGGAGGCAGCTCTACCTAGGCCACTGGCAACAGACGTTGCCTTGTTTGGTTGGCCTTAATGTTGAAAGGTTAACCCTGCTGGATGTTCTTAAACTCACAGGCTAGCTATTGGGTTTTTATTTATTTGCTACTTCTTTTGCAACAGAGCAGTATTTTCCAAACTTTTTGAACTCTGGGCCTCTTCCACACTTATTCTACTTTCTGAGCCCCCTCCCTCCCTCCCTCCCTCCCACCACTAATCACAGCCATCTTTTTGCAGGCAAGTACACACAATCCTTACACACAGCCATATGTGTAGCCCATTGCTGTGTACCAATCTCTAGACAGGGCACTAATCCATTCCTAGTGTTAGCAGATGACTGGCACAGGGCATCTCAGGGCCAAGCTACATGTGAAGTGAATCACGTGTTTAAATGGGGGTGCTTAACCAGGCTGCTTTTATTTTAGAGTAAAAGCAGGCAGGCAGTCCAGATTGGGGCTTGCACAAGTTTTCTGCTGAATATTGCTCTCCCTCCTGACTGCTTTTTGCCCCCTGAAGTGCAGTTCATGGCAAACAGCACCTTCAGGGCAAACAGCAGCTAGGTAGGGGGTGATTTTCAGCAGGAAACTGATGCGGGGCCGCAGGTCTGGAAACTGGGAGCAGGCTGCAGAGATCCTTTGCAATGGGTGGGGGGGCTTTGCTTGTCCTGTGCACCGCTCATTATTATGATAATAATTTTTTTAGGTTTTGCCAATTGACTTTTATTTCATAATGGGCATAGGGCTGGAGGGAGGGAGGGAGGGAGGGCTCAAGTGGGAGCGGGGGCGCTAAATATCTGATGTTGCCTAGGGCACCAAACTGCCTTGCACCGGCCCTGGAAAGTAGCGAGATGAGAGAAAGAACAAGGCTAGAGGTGAAGAAGGGGAAAAACAAGGTAAAGAGGTAGGGGAGATGTAGCAAGGCTGGAGACTTGGAGGAAGGAGGAAATAGCAAGACAAAAGGGTATAGGGGAGAGAAGGAGCAAGGCTAAAGGCCTTGGGGACTGGGGAGAGAGTGAGAGAGATCAAAGGGGAAAGAAGAAGGACTGAAGAAGATTGGACAGGGCCAAGAAGCAACTCTTCCCTTCTCTTCCAGGCTGCTGAACAACTGATCAGCTGTGGGTTCAGGAACAGGAAGGAGAACCTGACACCCTAAGGTTTTTATTACAAATAATATTTTGAAGGGAGCAGGGAGTGAAGAGCTTTGTGGGCACTGTTGGAGGCCCCCTCAGGCTCACTGGGGATCCATACTTTAAGGATTCCACAGAAGAGATCATGAGTGAAGAAGGGAGATTTCTAAGTCAGGTGGAAGATTTGCAGGTTAGAAGCTTCTTGCCCTGTCTATAGCACTGTAAAGCTGGAATCCTGCATCAATACAGGAAGTGAAAGAAGCAAGCAAACCACTGCAAAAGTGTAAAGGCAGGAGTGTTACTGGGACTGCTGCTATGTGTCCTTGATCACATGTGTACGTAAACACAGATGTGTACACATGTTCTTAGCTGACATAGAAATAGCAGAATCTTGGCCAGAGGCCTGGAACGCCCATGGAACATTGTACGCTATACTAGATATAGAGCCAGATTGCACAATCATCATGTTGTTTGAGGCTTGTTTCCCCCTCCAACAATCCCTGCCACTGGATTCAGATGTCACAGCAAACCATGGCAACACCCCGTCAGGGGTTAAATATTCAAAATGGCTGCTGGCATGCACCATAACCCACTCTGGCTTAAATAAGCCATGCCTGCAGTGATCATGCAAACCTGGTCTGCATAGTGGGAGAATTGACTAAGAAACACAGTCAAAGCTTTAGTGCAAAGAATATAAGGTTTATTTTACCAAAACTAATTAAACAGAGAAAGAAAAATAGTTAGACCATCACCTTTTGCCTTGGACTGGCATCTTATTCCCATATGCTGCCTACTAGCACCAATGGAGCAAAAGAAGATGCGGGCAGGAAATTAGCCTTTGCAAATTAAGGAATCGGAGAGTACAAGAATAATGGTGGGTGGTATTTGTTGGCCTATTCACAAAAAAGGAAACTTGAGTTTAAATGGCACAGGGTTGGCCCTGTGAGAAGCAGAACAGACAACTATCAGAGTGATATCCAGAGAAAGGATCGGGAGCATGCTTCCCATCAAGGCTTGAGACTGGCCAATTTAAGTTACCTTGTGGATGGATTCATTGTGGTAGTCGTAGGGATGTATGAGAAATTTGTTTCAGTTCCTTCTTTTTTTGATCAAGATTTACCCAGTTTGCACCTTCAGGACTGAACATGGACTCAGACGCAATCTGTGGTTGAAGTCTGTACTTTTCTGAGCTTGCAGTGTGATTTTTGATTCCCAAAGAACCTGCATTCAACAGCATGTGTACATTTGAAAAATGTGCATGGAAAATGTGTACTTTTGAAAAATGTGCACAAATATGCTTTAATCAATGGAAGAAGACTGCATACATTTCAAAGATGTGCACAGTTGATGTGTACATTTGGAAAAATACACAGATTTTCCAGAGAAAAGGGGGAAAAAACTAAGCTCGCAATCTGATATGGACTCAAGTCAGAATGAGCTTTGAGATGGAATGCAGAGAACTTCAGTGAGCTCAAGTTTTGCTGATTCGCACATCCCTAGCACTGACCTAGTAGTTAAGAATCCATCTGCATATATCTGGAGTTTCCATGCTTTGCATACTCACATGAGGATAACTACTATTAATTTAATTACAGTAGAGGACAGGTAGGTTATTGTACATTTCAAGAACATCAAATGAGAGTAGCTCACACACTACCATCATTGCCATGAGTCTCCTCCTCAAACAGCCTCCTCGAAAAGCATAGATACTTTAAATGTGGTGCTGGGATGATGCCCCAAAATAGTGTGTATGAACTAGCATGGTCGATCTTCTTAGTAAAAACAACCAGGCCTGTAAAGTTTCTGCCTCTCTCAGAGCTCTTGAAGAAACATTTTGCCTCTTCATAGTGGGAATCCAGAACCTAGTTTTCAAGATACGGTAACTGCAGTAGTTTCCAGGATAACTTCAGCAGACACACCAATATGTTGCAACTCATTCCCAAAATAGGTCCTTTCCGCAATGTATTGGTTTCATGTTGCTTCACAGGACCAAAGGACTTGAATAGTTTATTTAATGCAGGTAAGCTGGATCATTTCATTCACATATTCACAAGCAAAAGATGTTTTAAAACAAAGGACTGCTTAAAAATGTAATTCTGGGTGCCTGAAAAGATTTCAACATGGATTCACAAGAATCCATATCCAAGCAGGTTATGTTCTCCAACATCAGTCTGAAATAGAAAGTGGTGTATCACTAGAATTCAACATAGCAGAGATATTTTTTTAAAAAGGAGGATGCTGTATTGTGCAAGCGATGAACAACTAAAAAGAGAACACAATTTCTCTGTGTGATAGACCTTACTGATTGATAAATCACCTGATGATACCACATTGCTCAAATTAAGGTGTCTGATGTGAGAGAGCAATGTAAAAAAATGGCATTCATCCATTTCTTTTCTGTTACACTGATGTAACTAGTATGCCATCCAGTAGTCAGGTTACAAAAAGTATCAGCAATACATTTTATCAAAAAGATGTTCAAGCTATCAACTAATCTTTTCTTCCAAAGTTCCCCCTTTTCAGCTTTCAGCTTCATTTAAGTAACCTCCCACTCCATTCTGAGTCACTGTCAGATTTGTTCTTCCTTTTCGTTTGAAATGAGTGGGAGAATGCTTTGGTTTGAATTAGACTGCTTGGATTACCATCATTTTCAGTGCCTTTTATGCACAACACCTGCAAGGTATTTTCATTTTTATTAGCTTGACAATATTTTAAGCATTTTCAATTGTTTACTTAGTAATATGGGAGACAGTGTTCATCAAGCTCATTATGTTCAATTGTCAGTCACTACCATTGCTAGGAATTGAGGTTAATATACTGGATTATCTCCTCTGGTGGTATTTGGCACAACACTTACATAATCCTCCTCCTTTTCTCCATTTTATCCTCACAACAACCCTGTGAGGTAAGTTAAGCTGAAAGTCAGTGACTGGTCCAAAGTGACTAGCCTCCAGAGGCAGGGAATTCCAGAGAAATGGAGCCGCTATGCTGAAGGCTCTTCTCCAGGTGGACTCCAATCAGGCCATAGGTCCATGTGGAACCACCAGGGACATGCCATCCAATGACCTCAATGACTGTACAGGTTGGTAAGGGAGAAGGTCCTCTCTCAGGTATTCTGGTCCCAAGTTGGTTGGGGCTTTATACACTAGTACCAAAACCTTAAATGTGGCCCAGTGATGAATAGGCAGCCAGTGCAGTTCTCCCAGCAAAGGAGTTGAATGATGGAAAGGGGCAACTCCTAACAACAGCCTGGCTGCTGCATTCTGCACTAGCTCCAGCTTGAGGACCAGCCTTAAGGGCAGTCCTGAGGTTACTAGCACCTGTACCACTGTGGCCAAGCTACCCTTGTCCAGGAGAGGCCGTAGCTGGCGAACCAGTAAAAGCTGGTAAAAGGCATTCCAAGCTGCTGTAGTCACTTGGGATTGGGACTCCAGTGACAACGAAGGATCTAGGAGTACCCCCAGAGTACAAACCTGATCTTTCAAAGGTAGTGCAACCCCATCCAGAACAGGCAATGAACCTATCTCCCGGACCTGGAAGCCACTCACCCACAGGGCTTCTGTCCTGCCAGGATTCAGCATCAGTTTGTTGGCCCTCATCCAGCCCATCACTGAGTCTAGACTCAGTGGGGGCCCAAGGCTCTCCAACCTTGGGCCCCCAGATGTTGCTGGCCTACAGCTCCCAGCATACCCATCCAGCATGGCTAATGGCAAGGGATTCTGGGATCTGTAGTCCAGCAACACCTGTGGACCCAAGGTTGGAGAGCCCTGGTCTAGACACTGATCCAGGACTTGTACTACTTCACCTGATTCAGATGTCGCAGGGAGAGAGAGCTGTATGTCATCAGCATACTTGGCTCCAAATCCCCTAATGACCGCTCCCAGCAGCTTCATATAGAGTACTACTATAGATGTTAAACAATACTGAGGAAAAGATGGTACCCTGCAGAATGCTATAGCTCAGTTGCCATGGGACTGAGGAATAATCACCCAGTTTTACTCTCCGAAATTGACCCTGCAGGTAGGATCAGAGCCATTGTAACGCAGTGCTTCCAATGCCCAGCCCACAGAGTCAATCCAGGAGAATACCATGGTTGATGATATTGAAAGCTGATGAGAGATCGAGCAGAATTAAAAGGGTCACACCTGTCCCTCTACCAATAAAGGTCATCCATCAGGGTGACCAAGGTCTAGATAACCAGTATCCTCCAAGAATGCCTGCAGTTGCTCCACCATGACCCTCTCAAGTACCTTCCCTAAGAAAGGGGTATTTGCAACTGGGCAATAGTTGTCAAATAGCATTGGGTCCAGTCCAGAGTGGGTTTCTTCAAGAGTGGTTGCACTACTGTCTCCTTAAGAACAGCAGGAACCACCTCTTCACTGACGGATGTGGTTACCAGTAGGCTTGTGTAATCGAGCCTTGCCGGGCAGAACGAGGCTGAAATTGGCACCGCTTATGCCCGGCGAGGCCTTACCTTGTTCTTCGGGGCGGCTTGCCCTCTCCGCGGCGAGCCGCCCGCACGGCCCGTTCTGTCCCGTCACTTCTGGGACCGGAAATGACGCGACAGAACCCTGCGCAGGCGTGCTGGACCCCTGTGGCGTGTTCTGCGCCTGCGCAGGGTCCCGTCGCATCATTTCCGGTCTCGGAAGTGATGGACAGGGCCTGAGAAGCCCGATCGAGTGGCGCGGAGAACCTCTCCACGCTGCTCAAAAAGTCGAGTCGGGTCGGCGCCCCCACGGAAGATCGGGTCGGGGGTGCGACCCGGCCTTGGAGACATGCCTAGTTACCAGTCCCTGGACCCAACCAGTCATGCCCCCTCGGCTAGCTTTCATTAGCCAGGAGGGGCAAGGACTGAGAGGGCACGTGGTCAGTTGCATTGCTGCAAGCACCTTGTTCAGCCATCAGGCTGCAGCAACTTAAATGGATCCCACAAAATTGGGCAGATGGTGGTGTTAGGACAGATAATTTGGGTGTTAGATTCTCTCTGAGGAGAGAGAGGCTTACCCCACACTCTCACAAAAGGTTCACAATCTTTGGCTGGAGTAAAGATGCACGAAGTTGGGTGAAGTATGCGCTTTGCCCTTTAACACTTAAACATAGACTTGACAAACTAACACTAAACTGAGAGACAACACATTCAGAAGGAAAGAAGAGCTGTTTATTTAAGAAGAAATATAGAGCAGGTACAATGTCTTAGTTCCTGGTCTTACCTGTTTTACACAATAATTCTGGCAGCAAAATATACCTACTGCATCTCCAATCATACTCTATAATCTACATAGAAAAGATCCCTGAGCCTTTTCATAGATTTCATAGATCATAGAGTTGGAAGGAGCCTACAAGGCCATCGAGTCCAACCCCCTGCTCAATGCAGGAAACTAGAGGAGGGGTCTCCCATCCAAGTAATAACCAGGCTTGACCCTGCTTAGCTTTCCACACTCAGACAAGCTGAGCCAGCATAAGCCACAGGCCTGTATTGGTAGCCTATAGACAGCCAGGAGTGGGGGGGGGGAGGCTCCCACCCCCCACTGACAAGGAAAGGAAAGAAGAAGTTAAGAATCCATAGCTACCTGACTTATTCTTGGTCCCACGCTGGAAGGGGTCCTGCATGGCAGAGGGGAGCAAGAGATGCGCGTATTCCTCCTTGCTGACTTCTATGGGCTAAGCTTGAGTTCTTATACTTTCCTTCTGCATCTCTTGCTACTTGTGAGGGTCAAGGGCTGTCTTTTTTTCTCTGATGTTCTTTAATCACCATTCTTTTGTGTGCTTATTGTGGCTTGATGGGTGTCACAGGAAAAAAAACTTTTTGTGTGTTCTGTTTGCTTGATGAGCTTTCTCCTAAATCACCTGGGACCCAATCCAGATTGGGAATGCTAGCATGGCGGGTAGGGGGCTTTAACCCTTTACCTCCACCAGTCCTGAAATGGATTCAAGGGGCTGCACCTACAATTTGCATTGCCAAAGAGGATCCACTCATGGATTCATGGATTCTTGTCTGGATGCCCCCACCAAATGAGATGAGGCAAGGGGCCATGAGAAAGAGAGAGAGAGAAGGAGGAGGAAGACTTTTCCCTGGTGAAAACCAGTTGTGAATGCCATCCCGAAAGAGGCTTTCCTGGCATCTACCTTGTATTTTTTCACCACCAGATGGAGGCCTTTTTATTCTTCCAGTCTTTTTAGTTCTTCAGTTTTAAAAACTGCATTAATGTATTGCTCTTTTTATCTTTACACTGCTGTTTTCCTCTGCTGTTGTTTTTACTTTGGTTTTATTCTGTAACTTTAAAAACAGGTATTTACATTCTCCATCATCATCATCACCATCATCATCATCATCATCATCATCTCTATACTGCCCAATACCTGAAGCTCTCTGGGTGGTTTACAACGATCAATAAAAAATACAATAAAATACAATATAAAATATACACAATAAAAGCCTTTATTGTGAATCCAAATTTATAAAACAACTCAAATAACTAAAACAAGTTAATGCAACGCAACCAGTTAAAAAGTTAAAATAGCCAACCACCATATGCTATTTAGAGTTGCTGAAAGCCTCAACAATATAGAGGGTGGTCTTGACCTGGCTCCGAAAAGATAGCAGAGTTGGCACCAGGTAGGCCTCAAAGCGGAGTTTGTTCCACAGATGAGGGGCTACCACAGAAAAGGCCCTTCCCCTTGTTGCAGCCCTCTGAGCCTCCCTTGGAGGTGGCAGACAGAGGAAGGCCGCAGATGTTGAAAATAGTGTCTGGGTAGATTGTGGCTGGGAGAGGCATTCCATCAAGTATTGTGGTCCCAAGCCATGTAGGGCTTAATAGGTTAAAACCAGCACTTTGCATCAGGCTCGGAAGCATATAGGCAGCCACTGCAAGCAGGCCAGAACTTCTGGTCCCGGTGATGAGTCTGGCTCCCATATTTTGCACAAGTTGCAGGTTCTGAACAGTCTTCAAGGGTGCCCCCATGTAAAGTGCATTGCAGTAGCCCTAGATTAGAGATTACCAGAGTGTAGATTACTGAAATCAGGCTATCCCTGTCCAGATAGGGGCATAGCTAGGCCACCAGCCAGAGCTGGTAGAAGGCACTTCGTGCCACTGAGTCCACCTGCACCTCAAGTGACAAAGATGGCTCAAGGAGTACCCCCCCCCCAAGCTACAAACCTGCTCCTTCAAGGGGAGTGCAACCCCATCCGAAACAGGTTGAACACCCTCCATCCGGTCAGAGGAACCACCCACTAACAGCATCTCAGTCTTGTCTGGATTGAGCCTCAATTTGGATTAGCCCTCATCCAGTCCACTGTCACAGCCAGGCACCAGTTCAGCACATCCACAGCCTCACCTGCTGGAGATGAAAAGGAGAAATAGAACTGTGTATCATTATGTTATTATATTTTGTGATTTTAAGCTCTATTTTGTAAACCACCCAGAGAGCTTTAACTATTGTGTGATATGGAAACGTAGCAAATAATTAAATAGGGTCCAGATCCTGATCAGGTTCCTTGTGCTTAATTTAAGGAAGAAAAGAGAAGAAGACAAAAAAGACCCAGCTGCTAGCTACGTCTTTAATGTGAAGTTCAGTTTGACCCTGAAGTTATGGCCATATTTTCACTGAAGTGTTAAACTGTATTCAGGCTGAACTGTTTCAGATTCTAAATGGGGACTCAGATGATTGAATAATCTCCACTTTAAAAAAAAACAAATCCATGCAGTGAGGGCTTATGATGTGAACTGAAGTTTGCAGTGATTACTAAAACACACACACACACACACACACACACACCCTCCTCCTCCTCCTCCTCCTCCTCCTCCTCCTCCTCCTCCCCCCTTTATGATACACAAATCATTCTCCACATTTGCAAATGTTTCCATGCTTTTTTCAAGATTTAATTATTTTATGCATGAAATTAGCTTAACAGATGCCATTTCATACTTTTAAAACTATCTTATTTTAGCTTTTCTGGAAGGAGTACAAGTAGAAAAAAATCATTAAATATAGTAAGCGTGAAGAAAGATAAAAGCAATTGTTGAGACGTTCATTGCGATTTACTGTGAACATTTGGTCTCCTTCCTAGTCATCATAGCATGGAACTGGAAGAGGGATGAAATAGCTCAGTAGCACACACTGGGGCCCAGTAATATATGTATTATTTCGGCTAATGACGAATCACTAGATTTTATGTCCCTTGAGGAAATATATGCCTTTGCATTACAGGAAAAGAAATATGTAAATAAAGGGGGAAATGTGAAAAAATAAATAAATGGGGAAGGCCAATAGACCTGCATGCAGAGACGTTAAAAGTGCTGATTGACACAGGTTGCCTATTTCCAGTCACATTAACAGATTGCCTCAGTAAGAACCTGCAGCCTGAAATACATTCGGAAAATCATTCACAAATCAAGAACAGCTACATGCAAGTGTAATGAATGCAAAGAGGAGCTTTTCCTTTCCATTTCCTTCATCCCTGCTTGCTGCAGATGCTGGGAAAGTAGTAATTTTCTTCAGTGATGGCTGACTGCAATGCAAACCTGACTGCAAACCTCCTTCTGGAACAGAATGTGAGGCGAGCAAGTCAGCAGAATGCTTTGGCACAGAAATGAAATAATGTAAAATGGCATCGTTTAATGTAGAAGTGATTTGAGGAAGGAACTCTATGTCTTCTACTTCTGCTTTCATTAGGCACCCAATTCAAAAGAGTGGAGCTTCATTAGATGGCTTGTAAAAAGGGCCATTCAATCCAAGACAAAGGGCGATGGTTTCAGTGAAGGGAGAAAGGGGATTGCTCAAACTCCCTGCTGCAATGCAGGCAGGGACAGCAAATAGTCAGTAGACTGCCACCACCACCCCTTTTGTGTCCACCCCAGCTCAAGGCAGGGGATTCTCAGACCTTCTAGGACACACTTGGGGCCATTAAAATAAGGGTTTGAACCTAAGGATATATATATGGATTGTAAAATCCATTCCATCTATATTTCACGGATTGTCAGACACCTTTTGTTCCATCTTCTGTTCATTGATGGAATCGGATTTTGTGGAAATGCATTTGTATGCATTTGGGGAAATCTGCACTCCCAAAAATGCACAAATCCCCCAAAATAAATATGCAAATCCCCCCCATGCATGTTTTTTATGGTTTAGCCTATGGGGAAAATGCAAATTTTTGGTTGGTGGGTTGTTGTTTTTTTGTTTTGTTTTTATTTTTTTCATATTTTACTGTGACTAAATTTGCAGAAAATTATGGAACATTTTTTTGAAAATGGTTTGCAAGTCCATGGAATCCACACAACTCAAGGAAAAAAAGGTCTGCTGTGGAATCCATGGATCAGATTCTTAGAAATTCGAACTCATTGGAATCCAGACAACAGCCTGTATTTTAAGTCCCAAGCCTGAAATGTTACATGGTAGCAAAGTACCCAGTCCGAAGGCCCTGAAGTTAGTACTGAGATTTCCTTGAAAAGAGGCACACACAGCTCTAGAGGCAGATATGAAGTTTATTAATATGGGGAAAGGGGAAAGGATAAAAAGTTATAGAAAGAGTCACAGAGAACCTTTGACACAATACCCCAAGCAAAATAACAAAACAATTTCTGGGCCTATCCTATACATTACCAAAGTATGGGTCTCCCAGCAGGACAGGACCCAATCCAGAATCCAAGAACTCACCAGCCTGAAACAAGTTGGCAAAGGTAGCTGGAGATAACCGGGCAGCTCTCAGTTTCCCCTTTTTCTCTTCTTATCTCTGACAACCCAGGGAAGATCTGTTGCAACCAATCCCAGGCCTGCTCCAGCATTGCTCCCAAACCCTGAGAGAGATTGGGGGCACGTTCTCACAGCTGAACACAGCCGAAATCTCTCAGCCCAATTAATGAGGCTCACTGTGGCCTTGAGGGCTGGAGCTGTCCAAGCTGCCTGGACTGTCTCAATATAACAAATGCACAGGTGGTTACATCACTACATGTCATTCTGGCTTGGCCCAATGGAAGGAGCTCCAAATTAGTACAGCAACAAGATGAACCTTTTGACATGATCTCACAGTCAGAGTACCTGACCAGGAGTGAAGTTCCTGATAGTTTCCTTCTGGGGTTACAATTACAACTGTTGCTTCTGATGTGGCAAACTAATATTTTAAACACTGAAGTCAGGATCCAAACAACTTGTAACTTATGTTCACACCCATCAGACCATGGCCTTTGGACATGTGCACAACTGATATGTTTTGTCCTATATACACCAAAATTGATTGGTTGAATTTGGGAGAGGGGGAGAGAGAACCCCTCTTTAAGATATAAAAGTCTAGGCAGAGGAGCAAAAAGAAAGAAGCAGAGAGAAGAAAAGGCCAAGAGAGAGAGAAGGAAAGAAGCCCAGAGTTCTAGAGGAAAGAGTTCTAGGGTCAGAGATGCTGGAAATAAAGAACTGATTGAAAGAGCTGTCCCAATGACAGTATCATGGAATTGGTTGGAATCTGGGTAAAATAGGGAGACAGTCTAGTTAGGTTTGATGTTTGTGTTTATCCCTGGTTGTTTTATTACCGTGTGTGTGTGTGTGTGTGTGTGTGTTTAGGGGCACATAGGAAGCTGTCTTATACTGGGTGTCAGACCATTGGTCTATCTAGCCCAGTACTGCCAACACTATCTGGCAGTGGCTCTCCAGTGTTTCAGGCAGGATTCTTTCCTAGCCCTACATGTAGACTCCAGGGATTGAACCCAGGACCTTCTGCATGCAAAGCATGTGCTCTACCATTGAACTATGGCCCCTCCTTTATTTGTGTGTGAGTGCATCCATTCAGATTTGTAGTCTCTATTTGTTTAGGTTATCCTTCCCACATCTAACAGCCAACCCCCATATGACCTAAGGTAGATTCCTGAAACCCAGAGGGAGTTTTAAGGCAGCCAGAGGAAAAGATTTCTACCTGGTGGCAGTGGAAAAAGCCACAGGAACAGACAGGCAAAAAGGAGTGGGGGGGGCACATTATTTTGCATTTTTTTGCCCTTCAGCTCACAGAACAGGGCATTGGCTGTCCATGAGAAACCCACACATAGGAACATAGGAAGCTGCTTTATAATGGGTCTGACCATTGGTCTGTCTATCCTAGTATTTTTTTAAAAGCTTTTTATTTCCATAAAAGAAAGCAACAAGCAACACAAAACATATAACAATCAACAAAACTAAGGTGGGCTTCTGATTTTTCCTACAGCAAATATAAGTAATAATAATTTCTCTTACTCGATAATCAAAAAAAGAAAAGTTCTCTTTTTTCTATTGTCCCAAATTTATCTTCTTAATCCACAAAACCGCAAATAAACAAATCATTTTTTTCTAGTCCCTGCAAAAAGTCTATTAGAGGTTTCTACTCAGCAGTAAATGTAGATGTTGTCTTTTCTCTAAGTAATGATGTAAGTTTGTCAATCTCTGCCAGCTCCAACATCTTGACCAACCATTCTTCTCTTGTAGGCAATGCTGGGCCTTTCCATTTCTGTGCATATAGTAGTCTCACTGCCATTGTCATGTACAAGAATAAAGTTCCGTAACTTCTTTCCAACTGACTATCCATTATTCCCAAAAGGAAGGTCTCTGGTTTAAGTTGAAATCTTTAGAATTTTTTAAATTAATAAATGAATTTGTACCCAATTTTTTTTTTAGCTTACATGTCCACCACATATGATAAAAAGTTCCTTCTTGTTGTTCAAGTCTATCCCCAGTATTGTTGACACTGAGTGGCAGCAGCTCTTCAGGGTTTCAGGCAGGCTTCCTTCATAGCCCAACCTGGAGAAACCAGGGATTGAACCTGGAACTTTCAGCATGCAAAGCATGTGCTCTACCACTGAGCTATGGCCCCTTCCCATACAATATCTGGCCCTGCGAAACCATCATTTTTAAGAAGGGAAATAAAAAGAAGCTGAAATGTCTATGTTCTGCAATTTTCCACCTAGTTAGGACACTTAAATCCATTTAAATACCAATAAGTCAATGGTATTTAATCAAGACTGAGGCCCATAGTCCCTATCCATTTGGTGCACTTAAATGTAACCATGTACTGTCGCAGTCCATGTTAATGTTGAAATAGGCTTTGCAAATGTGAAAGGAGAAAAACAAAGATAGGATTCATTTTTGGTCTTCTCTCTTTTGCCACGAACCAAGCAGCTCATCAAAATATGACTTCCAGTGACTACTAAGTGCAGTACTGATGTCCAATATCCTAGACCTAGATAGGTGAAGATGCACTCTGAGATGCAGTGCCAGCTCCAGCTTTTCAGGCCTTTGGACAAGATGCCCTTAATTGGCCTTGTCCTTGAGTGTTGTCTACCTCCTTTTCACCACTCTTGCCATTGGTCCTTCTCTTGGCCTCTTCTCGGCCTAAGCCATATGGTTGCCAAAAGGGAGAGGGCAAGGTGAATGGAGGCTGATGTTCCTTCTCCTTGCTCCTAGCACCTCTTGCTTGCTCAGAGAAGTCAGGTGAATGGGCAATGATACTGAGGAAGAGCAGTACTAACCCTCTGTGTGCAAGTAGTTGTAATCCCATCCCTTACTTCAAAGAGAGAGAGATGTAGGGAAAACAAAACAACTTGCCTGGAGTTAGTTTCCAGGCTTCTCCACCTGCATCCAATCTTTATTTATTGCAGCTTCCTATGTTTATGGCACCCTTCAGCCTGTTCTTGTCACAGGCTTTAAACTGAAAATAAACAGACTCAACCTGACCTTAAATCAAACTGGTTTCTTCTGACAACCCAGTCCACTGTCTTCTCATCCCACTCTAGTCCAAAGTCCTGGCTGACCTCTCTCCTGGAGTGAAGTTTTAGTCCAATTCCCCTGTCTGCTCAATATCTCATCCTGCTAGGATCCACCAATCTCAGAACGAGAACTGGGAGCATTGGGTGGGCCCGACTATTCTTTTAGCCTTCCAAGAGCTAGAGCTCCTGTTGGCCTCTCTCACTTCTGTCAGAGCCTCAGTCTCTCCTGGTGTCTTCCCCCTCTCCTGTAGGAGGAACAAGACTTTATCCTGCTTGACTTACCCTCATTAATGAGCCTCCATGTTTGTACAGCTGCCCCACCCATGACAGGAGCACAGTTGCTAGCTAACTGAAGGTGTGTTTTGCCAGCAAGACGATTTATACTTTGAACTCTTTCTATCTTCAGGTGGCTGTGAGCTGTTGTATAGCAAAATCTCTGACTCTACAAGCAGGAGCTAGGCTAAGGGGCCCCTACAAGTACTTTACGATGATAACCCCTGATGCTGGCCCTGCTAAGACATATTAGTTATGTGAGTAGTAAACATTTCAAAGATCTGTGATAGTTCTGCATTTCTGGGTTTTGACATGCTACAGTCATCTTACGTCACTTTTGCAAAGGTAATATAAAAGAACACAAATACAAGTGAATAATAAAAAGAGGTCAGGATGAAGATAGCAATGCATTCTGTCAAAACTATTTGCCTTAATATTTGTAACGCAACACACTACCTAGCATCAGACTGACACTCACCCAGGTTTTTATTAGTTTTGATGTTGAAAAGAAAACATGTTCTACATGGGGACATGATGATAATACCGATGGATTGTTTCTTTATAAGGTACAGTATCTAGATTGTGTGATTTCACTATGGCATTTCACATAGTCTTGTGCTATAAATTTCCTGCTGGAAATTCATTGAAACAGTCCAATACTACTGACAGAATGTAATGCAGCACAGAATGTAATGCAGTACTTCATGCAAAGAGGTACTCTTTCTGAAAATGCCTTCAATTTTGTCTTTTTAAATTAAATTGCTACAGAGAACAAGAGACATAATTGGTACAGTGGTTACAAGAATGGATGAAATTTATTAGATGTTAATTTTTATGCAGTTAAATGTTGTGGCAGTGTGTGTACATCACAGTGATGGACGAAAGCATGGGGCAATTCGTAACTCCATTCGATGACTAAATTCAAGCATTCATTTTTATTTTAGAAATTCCCTGACAATGAAACAGTGATTGCTAGTGAGGGGAGGGTGGGGGGGTATTTTTAAAAATGCATGTCGATGCCATATAATTTCCTTCTTTGATTAAGTGATGTGGGCAATGTAAGTAATATAGCTGACCTTCAGGACCTAGTCCTCCTAGTCCTCCTCCCTCCCAATCCCTTTTCCTTTTGTGTCATGTCTTTTAGATTGTGAGCCTGAGGGCAGGGACTGTCTTATTATTAATCTTTGTAAGCCACTCTGAGAGCATTTTCTGGCTGAAGAGCGGGGTATAAATGCAATAAATAAATAAATAAATATAGTTGCACAAAAAGAAACTACTATGAAGTGTGTATGTAATAATAACAACAACAACAGCAGCAGCAGCTCATGCAGAGAGAATTAATAAACAGATTGACATAAGAATAGAAGAAGGTATTTGTGGCAGAGGTTAACTACTGTTCAATATCTTCATCATCAGCAAATTGGAAGGCAGAAAATTCAGACAGATTGTGAACACTGATGGAGATGTGGAGTTAGATCTCAGATCTCTTTAAACCAGGGTTCTCCAGATAGATACACCTCATTTTCCTGGCCCCACCCACTTTCTCCTAACCACCAATCATTAGCCAGGTGGTTTCCTGGCTTTTGTGCAGGTTGTTTCCCCCTTGTTTTAAAAGGTTGAAATGCCTCTTCTAAGGCTTAATTAGTATTAGGAGATTTAAGCTAAAAGATGCTAGTATTTTTGGTATTTTGCTCTGTTCCTTTTACCTTTGTTCCTGCCCAAAATGGAATTTGCCCCTCAGTCTGAAATAAGTTCAGCACTCTTCTTTTTGAAACAAGCCTGCTTCTCCACCATTTGCTGGTAGTACACACATTTGTTTTCATTTGTTTTAAACTAAACACACATCATGTGCACCTAGTTGCACTCCTCATTATCCTTATAGAAGTACAGCACTTTGGAAACATTATTGTAAATAAATAGGGGAAGTTTTACTTTTTGTGCCAAGAAGCCCAATAGGGAATGATAAAAAATTCATTTTATGGATAAAGCGCCTAGACTCTGCACAGCTTGTTCAAAATATACCCTTGCCTGATAGTTGGCTGGTTGGTAGTCAGAAAAAGACTAAGATGTCTCACTAACAGCTGGCAAGGAGTTCAAAGTGTGCTAAGTGTTAAAAGTTTTGCTTCTTAATGGTTCTTAATCCTTCTGGGCACACACTCGTTTCCTGATTATTATTAATTTTATTACTTCTGACCATATGTTTCAGAAAAGAAAGCTATGTGAAAGTTGAGAATGTGGCTTGCAGATTTGAAAACTAACTACAGGACCTTAAAGGTTACTTGAAACTGAAGTAAAGGCAGTAGTGTTTTTCAGTATTCAAAAGCTGGCTGGTATCCTGATTAATGTGCTGGCACTTCTTCTATGCAGAATAATAGAAGTTCATCCTCGAAACAGAAGTGCAAATATAATGAGAATGCTCTTTGTTCTCAGAGCTGTTTCTTCCTTGCTTGGCTTTGGGCTCTGCCACCTCCTACTGCTACTACAATGCAACACAGCTGTGATAAAATGCATTCTCTGCAACCATCACTGTGCCCATCCTGCATGGCTTTCTTCCTTAGGGTGTGGGCAGGGGCTCAGGGGCTCAGGCAGATCACGAAAGGCAGCCGTGCCAGGCAAAAGCTTCCCCCTCCTTGTGGAGGGTGGGGCGGGGCCTGGACATCAGCCTAAACATCCATGGCTAGTGGTGCCACTGAGGGCTGCACCCCAAATAATGTCCCCTTTCAGTATCTCTCTCTCAATTCTCATCCCAATCTTTTCTCTTAGGAGCTGTTAGCACTGAACAGCTTGTGTGCATCTGTGTTATAGGTATTGGTACAAAGAATGTTGTTGTTTTTAAGCTGGACACAGAAGCGTAGCTACTTAGGCACGATATTGGACTGAAGGATTCGTTGGTTTTGTATTGGTTTGCATTACTCACGACCAGGGCCGGTGCTACCATTAGGCCAACTAGGCCGCTGCCTAGGGCACAGGGCTAAAGGGGGCGCCAGAAACACCTTGGAAAAAAAATACAGCGCTAAAATGCGTATTTTACCAAGTTTGTTTTACCAATCATATCTTGACGACGTGTAGTAGATGGAATTTCACAATTGACTTTTATTTCATAATGGGCATAGGGGTGGAGGGAGGGAGGGCTCAAGTGGGAAGGGGGGGCGCTAAATATCTGATCTTGCCTAGGGCACCAAACTGCCTTGCACCGGCCCTGCTCACGACAGTCCACTACCATTTATAACAAAAATGGAATTTTAACAGGTTAAAGGAAAATGTGCCAGTTCCCTCCTTTTAAAATATCCTACCTTCGACTTTCATGACGAACTGGGGATGATCTCCATATCCCTTTCAGCACTGAAACTGTGAAGCAAGCTTTTTCCTTGTAGAGCCAGTGATATCACCGCTTCAGATGATCACAGGGTGTATGTGTGTTTCCTTCTTTCCCTCTATCAAAATGGCATAATGGGACCTGCTTGAAAGTAAAATGAAATGTGACACATGTAATCCAAAATAATATTCTGAAAAGGTTTTGACTTTTTCAGGTCTGTCTTTTTTTTCTTTTTAAGAAAGTGTTGGGAAAAGGTACTAGATTGGCAGTAATGTGTTCTGAAATCCATCACAGCTGCAACCTGCAAAAAGCTTCTCAGGGCCCTGGACTGAGTGAAGAGCAGAGCAAGCTTTTGATTCCAGTTACGTTCCATACGGAAATTCACACAGCCTCCACTTTACAGCAGACTCAGAAGTGACATATTACAGATTTCAAAACACCCCTTCCCTTGCCACAAAGTCCCTCATGCCACAAATGCATTTGACTCTTGACAAAATAAATATATTCAGTTGCTTCCTGCAGGTGTCTCAGCAGGAGAAGTGTGCTAGCAGCTTATCTGACCTTTTCAGGTGGAGTTGTATATGTCACCTATGTATGTCCATTGAGTTCAGCACTGAAGGTCAAGTCAACTAGGCTGACTTTAAGATGAGAAAAATATAGAGACCTTATCTCTTATGTACCTATTAGAAACCCTTCAGAGACTCCTTGATTTTAGAGTGCTTTCTTACATTTTTGAAAGATACTATAAGGAAGGACCCCAGTGAGGATGAAGAAACAAGTGAATTTGATCATCAGAATCCAAATTATGGGTCCCCCCCCTGTATTATTACATTACGTCCCTCAAGATCTGTAAGTGCTATCTGCAGCTTCTGTTGCTACAAACTGATTTTCCAGTCTGCCAATCTTGTCTTACCTTTTAAATTTTATTTTGCGTGTGCAATGATCAAACTTGCATACGGGCTGTGGGGAGGAGTCCACTCTATGCTTGTTTCAGGGCATCATAAGAAAATAAAATGACTGCCCAGTGCTGCACTGCACCCCTTGTTTTGTGCTTGGGCTGAGAGACTGGGCCTCCTCATTGAGAGTGGTGGCTAAGAAGAAACTGATTGCCAGCTTCACTCATTTGATACTTGGGTCATCACAGTGCTGGGTGAAAAAGGAGGATGGGTGAGTGGGCAAGGAAAGCAATGAGGAGGCGCTGCACAGGCCTGCCTGGCTAAGATTCACTCCACTCCACCACTCCGGTCAGCCCAGCTCCCCACTGCAAGTGTCACTTTCTAAGACATCTCGAGATGTGTGAACTTGCCCTCACTCACCTTGGATTCACTTGGAAGCGCCTGAACCTAGGATTTTTCTTGGGGGAAACATATATCCAGATTCAGACAAATAATAATCCAATGCTTGGAAAGTAAATCTTCCCTGCTACTTTCCCACAATCCCCAAAGCACTGCCCAAACCAGCCCCATTCCCCTGATTACCCTCCTTCCCATCCTCTTAAAGCCTTGCCTGGCTGAGTGGTAGGAGGACTAGGAGCAGTGGGAAAGGCAGGAAGAGAAATGGATTTATTTATTTTTTAGTTCCTTCCCTGCCTGACATCCTGGTGCACTGGGTTACTGAAACACAGGGCATCAGTCGTTTCTGAAAATAATCAGTTAACAGTGTCAGTCTACCTGCTGACCCAAGACAGATGGAGTTTTCCCGGGGGCTTCTACAGTTGAGGTAGGCAGGCCCAACTCCAGGTTTTGAGCCCCCCACCAGCCTTGGTGTCCACAGTGGCAGCAGGCAGGCAGCTGTTGCCACTTACTGCTTTGTAGGCTGGCTGTTTGTGTGACTGCCTCCCCATGGTGGTGGGGCATAATGAGTGGAGATCCCAGGCTGCACATCTGCCCTCTACTTGTGGGCACCACCCACAATTACACCTGGGGACACCTGTCCCCAAAATATACATGTTGGGAGTGGGGCTGGCATTATTTATATGGTGGTGCTGATGAGTTTAGGCCAGAGATATGTGAATCAGCAAAACTTGAACTCATCAAAGTTCTCCATATTCCATCTCGAAGCTAATTCCGACTCGATTCTGTTTCACACTGAGCTTTGTGTGTTTTTTTCTTTTCACGTGAAAATCCGTGTGTATTTCTGTGTGTATTTTCCAAAATTTACACATCAATTGTACACATTTTTGAAATGTACACATTCTTTTCTCATTATTAAAGTGTATTTGTGCACATTTTTTAAAAATGTAATCATTTTTAAATGTATGCATTCTTGAATTGTACACATGCTGTTGAACACAGTTTTTTTTTTGGTCTGCAAATCACACTGCAAGCTCAGAAGTGTATGGACTTCAACTGCAGATTGCATCCCAGTCTATGCTCAGTCTGGACAGTGTGAACTGGATAAAATCCTGATCAAAAACAAACTGAAATGAATTTCTTATACATCGCTAATTTAGGCACATTGTCTGGACCCAGTTACGCCTCTAACCCGTGCTGCAACCCAGCTGGGCCAAATCCCCTGTGCTGCCTATCTAGGGGCGCAGTCCTATTACGATGATTGTAAGCCCCTGGCCTGAACTTGGAGGCTTATGGTCATCCTATGCAGGGTGGAAGGAGTGGTGAAGGTGGTCTTTGACTCCCCGTCCTCCCACTCCGCATTTCCACTGGATGGGCTTTTTTGCCCACCTAGCAACAGTATTTCAGAGAGGGAGGGAAGGAGGCTGGGTAGGACTCAGGTGACCTTATCTCCTGGCCTCTCCAGTCTCCTCCCTTCCCTGCCCACTGGAACACCCCCCTTTCTGCCTGTCCAAGGTTGCTTTCCTGACCTCGGAGAGCAGCTGGTGCGGTTCTTTCCTTGTGAGCTGTGAGGGGGTGGGGAGGGGTGTGTGGAGCTACAACTCCCAGCTCCAAGGTCAGAGAGTGCTGTCTCTGAGCTCGGATCTGGGAATCTGAAATATCCTATGGCCCCTCAGAGGTTGCCTAGGGGCCTTAGGATAGCTCCCTAGATGCCTTTCTTTTATAGAAAGCATGAGTAGCATGAGTATCTAGAAACTTTTGAAAATAATATCCACATAGTTTAAACACCCACACACACACACACACACACACACACACGCGCGAACAAAAAGAAGAAATAATGAACTGATGATGTCTCCTTTTCAACATCAGTTTTCCTATTAAATATTTACAACTGTCTACACTAAAACATGTTAGGAATTCACTTAATTATTTTCCTTAAAATTTCACAATTTTATTTACTCCTTTTTGATCAACAGCTGCTTTGATTCATTAAAGCTTAAGAACAGAACGAGATGCTGCCAACACCCATAGAAAGAAGACGAAACAAGAAAAGGAACGTCGTCACTCGACAAGCTTAAGTATATAGGCATCTGCTGTAAGAATTATTTGCCAGAATTAATTGGTTCTATCTCCCACTGCTTCTGCTCCCACAACAGATCCATGGATATGGATGCATGGATGGAGGAGCAGAATTCTGCCTGTTTGCTCTGTCTCTGACCTCCAGCACATTGAGTGTGAAGTCTGAATGGAGCCTATAAGTGTATGTTGCATGTGCAAATCTCTCTATGTGCAATCAGGAACCATGCAGGAGTCAAGACCCCTGATCCTGTGTACAGTTATACATGTGTAGGATCTGTTCAGACTTTCAGCTGAATGCAGAGAGTTTAGGGGAGGGGCCAACAGGCATACTTCCACTCTCTGTCTCTCTCTTTATAGCCAAAGATATTGATGTACTATTTGTTTATTTATAGCCCACCTTTCCTCCAAGGAGCTCAAGGCAGCATACTGTTCTTCTCTGTCCCTCCATTTTATCTTCACAACAACCTTGTGAGATAGGTTGGGTTGAGAGATAATGACTAGCCCAAGGTCACCCACTGAGCTTCATGGCTGACTGAGGATTTGAACCTTGGTCTTCCCAGTCTGGGTCTGACACCCTGACCACTACACCGGCTCTCATAATGAACAAGCATACCAAGTTTTAGTAAAGATTTGCAATCATCATGTATGAAACACAGCAAACAGCTGATCAGCAACAGGACTGATTAGAACTGATCAGCCGTCAGGACATTTGCAAAAAGTGGAAGAATGTTCCCTAGATAAAAAGCTGATAGGTATTATGATGAGTTTCTACTATAGGCTACATTTCTAGCTATCATAGCTAACAAACACTGATGTTAGGAATGTTTCTCCTGAAAAGTATCCAATCCTTAAAAACAAACAAACAACAACAACCCCTCACAACTGACACATTTGCAAGGAAGCTATTCAAAGCCAGTGTGGCATAGTGGTGAAAGTGTTGGACAGGGACCCGGGAGATCCGGGTTCTATTCCCTGCTCAGCCAAGAAACTCACTGGGTGACTTTGGGCCAGTCACTGACTCTCAGCCTAACCTACCTCACAGGGTTGTTGTGAGGATAAAATGGAGAGGAGGAGGATTATGTAAGCCGCCTTGGGTTCCTTGCAGGAAAAAAGGCGGGGTATAAATATAATAAATAAATAAATAAACTGTGGTATGTTAATTGTGCATTGCAATGAAGATCATGCCTGTAGATTTCAATACTTGTCCAAGGAAGGACAGAACCTAAGTGATGTCATTTTAAAAAATCACTTTTGTATTGTATATATGCACACACATGCACACACACATACATACACACACACACACACACACACACACACACACACACAGAGTCATTTCTTAACTGTCACGAAAATTAATAACTTGCTTCCATTAATCTGATTGTAACTTGCCACATGGTTTCCCATATTTCACAAGGCACACATCATTTAAGCTGTGAAGTAAACTTGCTTAGTCAAAAAACCTAACTGAACCCAAATTATTCATATAGAAAATTGCATTTTAGGCAGTTTAAAACACGTGTTAGGCAAAGAAAGATGTTGCTTACTAGAAAGCAGAAGTTTAGTAGAGTTTTTCTTGGGTGCCCACTTGCAGAGTCCAGAGGAACCACACAAGAGGGTGGGGGAAAAGGTGCTTGATTCTTGGTGATAGACTGTATACACATCTGTTGCTTAAATATATATCCCACCCTATCCAGAAAGCTCAGAGTACTTAACAATGGTGATGGCCTAATGGGAACTCCATAATCATATTTGTCTAATAGCCCACATTCATCTCTACCTGTGTCTGCCTCAGATGGACTGTGGAGTAGGGACTGGTGGCTTATCATAGTTCCTCTCCCCAACTGAAAAGGAAATCAAGCAATCTTGAGGTGGATACTAGATTCAGCGAGGAAAATAATGGGTAGGCAGCTCGTGTTGGGTATCCTTACCTGGTGCAGTCCAGAGTAAAGAGGAGACAATGTACACCTTTTATCCAGTTGATACTCATGCAGTCTGATGGGTCAAACCTTCTTGTAACCCGAGTGGAAGCAGCCACAACTCAGACCTCATCTCTAGCAGCAAAAAGGACAATACAGACCTGGATACCAGCTGTCCATGTACAGCTGTATGTATACTGACTTAGGGATGCATTAGAATTTTGTTTGCGTGCGTAGAGGAGAAATAATGACTCAGACACGTTTGTAGGGTACAAATTGGTGGTAAAATGAAGGGCCACATTTATTGAATAATGTCAATAGGAGATCTACAAAGGGATAAAAATTGCGGGTGCTAATTACACCGGCTATCCGCCGGTCGCCATTGCTATAGGGCGAAACATCCAGCAAAGGAGGGTGACGGCATCAAAGTCATCCCCTCCTTGCTTAACACCACACGGTGCTGGAAGGTCTTTCCTGCAGTCAGCCTCGCACGGGCCATGAGGCACCAATACAGGTGAGGAAGGAAGACCTCAGAGACATGCCTTATCTCCCCAAAGCCGAGCTGTGAGGCATCATTGGTGGGAGCCTCAGACACGCCTCTCACCTGAAAGGTGCCATAGGATGATCACCGAGCCCCTAAACTGCCTAATCCCGCACTTAACCGCCAATGTGACCAAATCAAAAATGCAACTAAGCACCCAAAACCTGAAATGCAGTGTAGAGTAGGCGAACCACGAACATTGCCCCCGGCCAATTAGGACAATGAACCAAAATTCCTACTCGGCCCCTTGAAACAGGCGACCAGTAAAAACCTACACTGTAAACAGGGATGGGAGGGAGGCAGAAAATGGTGGGTGCAAGGCTAATAGCGGCTCTGCCACCCTGCCCACTCTGCCTTCTGATTGGGTGATAGTAATCAGACAATTATGGTCTGATTGTCATTCTCCCTGCCCGCAAATTTGCCCCCCCCCCACAGCTACACATGGCAAGGGAAGGGCTTTTTGCTCACAAAACCTGTGAGCAGGCTCTGTTTGAAGCTCCAAAAGTGAACACAAGTCAGCTGAAAATATTCATAAATTGTCAAACACATGCTCACATACGTCTTGTTCCTGACCCCGATTCCCAATTCAATTTGCACAAATGTCCTCATTAGATTGAATCAGCTCCAGTTTAGTCTATGGAGGAAAATTGTGCAAATCAGGAAATTTGCACAAATTTGGGAGAAATGTGTGCAAACTTTGGGAAACTTGCACAAATCTCCCATTCAACTGTTGCTTGATTTGCACAAGTTTCCTGCTTGTGAAGAGTGAGCAGCAAGATGATGTTTGGAGAATCCTGGCAATCTTAAACATTGCTTGTTCACCCATCCTTACTTACTCATCACTAGTACCTTCTACCTTGTCCTTTGACCAACTTCATCCAACCTCTAATCTCTCTCTCTCTCTCTCTCTCTCTCTCTCTGTGTGTGTATATATATATATATATATATATATATATATATATAATACATCCCACCCTTCTGGTGCTTATGTACCCCTCAACATGACTAACAACAATTAAAACCAATAATAATTAAAATTTTATTATGTATTAAATAAATAACAATAACAATTAAAACCAATAATAAAATACAATAACAATTAATAACAATTAAAACCAATAATAAAATACAATCACATTAAATAACACGAAAACATATATATATATATATATATATATATCAGACAGATGTAGCAGATAAAACAAAAACATCTGATAAAACTTCCCAATCTGATAGAACAAATACCTGCCTAAATAAGAAAGTTTTCACCATGTGGCAAAATGCTGTTCAAGAGGGGCATAGAATTCCATAATTTAGGTGTGCCCACAGAGAAGGCCCTTTCTCTTGTCCCATCAACCATACCTCCACCAAAGTTGGGACACAGAGAAGAGCCTCTTCATCAGAACTTAGGGCACAGGCAGGGTGGTCTGAGTGTAGGTGGCCCCTAATGTATTCTGAATTTAAGCCATTTACAGCTTTAGAGGTATTCACAAACAAATTGAATTGTTCCCAGAAACCAATTGGTAACCTTTGCAGTCCTCGCAGGACAGGTGTGATATGAGCCTTAAGTGAGCACTGACCATTCTTGCTGCTGCATTTTGGACTGATTGCAGTTTCTAAAGACCCTTCAAATGCAGCCCCATGTAGAGTGCATTGCAGACAGTAATCCAATCTAGATTTAACTAAGGCATGTGTCATTATAGGCAGGTCTGTCCTCAGGAGGAATGAACACAGTTGTTGCATGCACCAGTCTGAGCTGGGTAAAGACACCCCTTTATAGCCACAACCTGAGTATCTGGGTGTAAAGCCTAGTCCAGAAGCACCCAAAACTGTGAGCTCAATTCTTCAAGTGGAACGCTATCCAATCCCAAACAGGTTGAATTCCTATTCCACAGTTCATCCGCCTACTGACCAGCAGTACCTCTGTCTTGACTGGATTAAGTCTCAGTTTATTAGCCCTCATCAAGCCCTTTACTGCCTCCATACACTGGTTCAAAATATCAACAGCTTCCCTGGTAATGGTTAAGGAAAAGAGAAATATAGCTGTGTGTCATTTGCATATTGGTGTCAACACCCCCCAAATCCCTATAGGATCTCTCTCAGCAGTTTCATTTTGATGTTAAATAACAGGACGGACAAGATTGAACCCTGAAGAACACCATACACCAATGGCCAAGGGGTAAAACAGAAGTCTGCCGACATCACCTTCTAAAATCAGCCTTCATAGAAGGATACAATGGCTGATGGTATCTAACACCACTGACAGGTCCAGCAGCAGAACCAACAGGGATGTATTTCCCCTGTTTAGGTCCTGCCATAGATCATCTGTCAAAGTAAAAAGCTGCCTCAGATCCAAACCCAGACCTGAAACTAGACTGAAATGGGTCTAGATTATGGGTGGGCGACTTTTGGCCTCCATAAATTGTTAAACTGCAACTCCCATCAGTCCTCCTCTGACCTTTTTGTTAAACTTTATAATCTGGCTTCTTAAACCAAACTTCTGACTTCTATATTCTATCTAAACATTTGATCTCCAAACTATTAACCCCTTGGCTGAAACTATCAGACACATACAAAAAGATGTAACCCCATAATATCCTAAAACAAAACTAAACACAAAAATGGAGGAAAATTATTTTCCTCCATAGCCTGATTCTGCCAAGATTTGCCCATCTGGCTGCTCTGTTCTGGAGATGTAATTCACGACCTGGCTAGATATGGACACTGAATTTCCCCAAATTCATAATTCTATTGTCAGCTGCCGCCGCCGGTAGGGATGTAGGAGAATTTTGTTTCAGTTCGCAAATCACCTGAAAATGTCCAATTCATAATCCCGAACTTGAACGGGAGCACAGTTTATCCGAAAAGTTTATCCGAAAATATTCACAACTTCCCGGACTTGCCTTCACATTTGCAAAATTTGTACTCGCTTGAAAAAAACGCACAAGCTTCCCAAAATGTGCACATGTTAAATCATCCATGCTTTAGTCTATGGGGGAAATTTGTGCAATTTTAGAAATTTGTCCAAATTTGAAAATTATTTATGACATTTTCACATATTCAACTGCTGTTCATTTTGCACAATTTTCCAGTTCATGCAAAACAAATGGTGATAGTAAATGTGTGAGCACAAATCGAGGAGAGACGAGCAGTAAACTGATCTTTGGAGAATCTTACTGAGCTTGAACATCACTTCTTCACCCATCCCGTTGGGGTGTAATATTGTTTATGTATTCTGGCTTTATTCAATATCTAGAGTATCACGGTATGTTCTTCAATTCATAACTATGCACTGAATAATAAGGCAGAGTTGTCCTATTTCGTTTTGTTCTTAAAATTCTTTTTGAGACATTTCTTGTTAGCAGCGTGGGAATTCTTACAGATGTGACCATCTGCTGCCAGACGTGATACTAGAGTATCAGTCACAACATGAATTCATGATAGAGAGATGTTTCTTTGGACTTGAGAATGGAATAAACAAAAATTCTAAAACACATGATGTTCATCTTATTTCACATTATCACCCATCTCTTAGCCACACTCTTTTCTTTACACTATACCATCACTTTCATTATTCATGACTCACTCAACTCTGTACATCTGGCCAAAGCTGCCAGACTAATCATTTTATCACATTCCAGGGCCAGGAACATTTCCTAATGAAGGGTAGAAATTTGTTGTAAGGCTGAATTATCAGTATTGCCATGTTAGCTTTTCTTCATTGTTTTCATCATCTTTAATTTGCCAGCAAAACTGAAACTCTCATGGTTCAGCTGTTTGGCAGTCAAGAATTCAAGTATGCCATGATACTTCTGCTTTCCCCTCAAGTTGCCTTGACCAATCCTGAAACTTCCATTTTTAAATCATTGTTGTATAAGGCATGCAGTGGACATGTAGTAATAGAGTCATCACATTTCTACCATGTGCCCTTTATTATAATGCCAGCCCAAGAAATTTTGCTGCCTAAAGCAAACCCCAAATGTTGCCCCCACCCCAAGCTATGACCAACACTACTCTAGGGTGCAATCCAATTAGGATGCCTGTAGCTCTCCAAACTCAGAGGGTTACAGGCATCCTATGGAGGGAGCGAGGTGCACAGAGGCAAAGCTCACCTCCTTTCAGGTCCGAGACGTGAGCGGCATGGGTCCTCAGCTGGAACACTGGGGCCAGGGGTGATGGAGGTGGAAGAAGGGCCAGAGGCAGAAGCACAGTCTAGGAACAAGCAAGGGTCTGATACGTGCAAGGTGTGGTGGGGCCAGAGGCAGATGCATAGTCCAGGAGCAAGCAAGGGTCAGATATGTACAAGGCATGGCAGAGTCAGAGGCAGGTGTGTAGTCCAGGAACAAGAAAGGATCAAATACATACAAGGCACAGTGGGGCCAGAAGCAGAAACATAGGTCAGAAGTAGACAAAGGTCGAGCACGAGCAAGGCGAGGTTCAATAGGAATGTGTGCGGAGCTTGATTGGGGGGTGGAAGTCCAGCGAACCAATTCAGAGCACACCTTTTAAGTTTTAAAAATGAAATAAGTTTATTTAACTACAATTAAGGGTAGGGAAATGGATAATGTTATTGGATTCTAACTGTTGAAAACTCCTCTCGGCCCCCCCCTCTCAGACAAGACTCCATCTCCCAACTCCACTCAGATCACTTCCACAGCTCTCAAAAACCCACTCTCTCCCCATCTCTCTTTCTCTCTCTTCCCCTAATATGAAGCCTAATATGAAGTCCCATACCATTCTCTTTTCTCAAGTCCTCTGCCTTTTTCACATGCCTTTGCACATGTAAAACTTAATATAGTTATTTATAAATAATAGGTGGTTCACATTAAACCCACTCAAAGGTTGAAAGCACATGTGTGGTTCAACAGTTCCTCTTGACAACACATTACAATGGATGCGTGGTGAAGTTACATAGAGATGTACATCCCAGTACTTGGCATAGAATTCCCCCTCAAATGGAGGAGGAGCCCTATGCATTGCATATGCATTGGTACGAGAATAGAGCCCCTTCACATGCATCTGGCAGGGATGTGCAGCTCCAGCATGCATCACTGGAAGAGGGCAGAACTAGGTAGCACAAGAACAACACCCTCTCACACATGTTTTCAATGCATGATGGGGGTTGTGTGAACCTCCTACTTTATAGTAGGAGAGAAAGGTGGTATGAATCCAACCAATATTATAGAAAATGATAAAAATCCATGTTGAAAATCTAAATCATAAGGACATTAGTACAAGAGCTTACATCTAAATTATGAATGCGAAATGCAAAGATAACACTGTTTTTTGTAAAAAAAAAATTGTTTGTTCAATAAACATTACATTTATGAATTAATTCCGCATAATATACCTGTTAGTAATTTACGTGTGATGCTTATCTGTTTGTCTTTTTTTCCATATAGATATATCAATAAAATGTAGAAGGAGGCAGAACATCTGAAATAAATTGTATTCCAGGCAGTGCCAGCTCCAGGTTTCTGAGGGCCCTTGGACAAGTCACCCTCAGTGGTTCCCTCCCTCAGTGACTCTACCTTCTCACTGCCATTGTCGCCAACTGCTATTGCTCCCAATCCTCTTTCTCATCATTGCTACCACTTGATTGCTTAACAGGTAGAGAGCCAGTCAGCCAGTAGGCAGTGGCATCTACGGCTCCTTCTTCTCATCACCACCATTGTTTGGGCCAGAGCAAGAGGCAACTGAGCAAATAGGTTGCAAGAGAAGGTAGGAGCAACTCCAGGGGGTTCTTCCCAGTGGGCCCTTGCTGGCGTGTGATGCTTTACCAAACTATGCCTACCCTTGATGCCAGCCCTGATTCCAGGATGGGTCTGTTCAAGTGTGTGAAAGACCAATTTGAATATCCAGATGGATGTACACAAAATCATACTGAAGTATTTAAAACAAAGTCAAAAACTTTTGGATTATTATTTTTTTCTTGTAGTCATATCTCCATGTTAAGTGTGGCTTTATTCTCTTCATAATTTATTTTCAGAATTTTAATTATTTCTGAATACTAGATACTTTTATTGTGTAATTCCTCACTGCTTTTATCTTCTTCTTTTCTTTTATATGTCCTAAGGTTTAGGGCTTCAATTTTACTTTAGGTTTTATGAGCTCCCGAATTAACCATTCAGTCTTCCTGTAAAGCTGCACACTGTCTACTTTCTTTACTTTTTGTGACTAAGGCTGCAGTCCTATATACACATTTATCCAGGAGTAAGTCCCATTGAAGACAGTGGAACTTACCTCACCTCTGAGTAAACATGGAAAGGAGTAGGATACACTTGTATTTTATCACCATCACCATCCTCTTCACTCTTTAGCCCTATGCAGGCATTTGCCTTCTTGCATGTAGGGCTAAAGTGGTAGGGGCATGTGGCCATGGATGCAAGCCCCACCCACCATGTTCACACACACCCTGTACCCAGTTAGACCTCTGTGCACTGAGCACAAAGGTTAAAGAGGGCTCTCTGTAAGTGCAGATGAATGCACTTACAGAGTTCCCATGATCGCAAACCCTGTTTCTGATTGTGGGAACCCTGTAAGCTTATTCAGCACAACACATTTACAGAGCCCTCTTCAGAGTTTCACACTCAATGCACAAAGCTCTAACCAGAGGCAGGGTACACAGGGATGCTGGGAGTGGGGCTTATGTATGCATCCACAACCCCCTACACACTTTAGCCCTACATGAGAGCAGGTAAATGCCTGCATAGGGCTATTGTGTCTCTTATAAGGTCTTACCTCAAACCCTTAGAAGTTATCAAGAATTAGCAGTAGCTTCTGATTCAACTTCATATTCACATCTGTATTTATTGGAACAACTGAAGCAGAATAGGATTTATAAGGGTTAACTAAAGTCTTTTGAAAGTATAGATGAAATAACTGATGTGTCAGAAGCTGCCAATTAAGGCTAGTAAGGGTAGGAGGTCCGTTTAATGAATAGGCATATAGAAGTAAGTTGCTATAAACTTTCTAATAGGTTATAAGTGTAATGCATTGGCTTGGCCTAAATAAATGAGACCTATCATGTCTCTAATATAATTGCCATAATCCACATCTGGCATACTTTAGAGTAGAACAGCATCATTACTTTTACAAGAACTACACCAGGTTAAACTAGTGATTAGTTTGAGCCAATATAATTATTTTGTATTATCATTTAATCAATATTAAACATAAAGTTGATGCCCATTTAGTACACATATAGCCTAATGCAGGCATTTGTTCATTGGATTCTAGCAAATTATAAACAGAACAAATTCAATTAACAAAAAAACTTTTCATTTTAACTTGTTCTGTTAAAATGGCGTTTTGCTGGATGATCGTTTGTCCTCGCATTCTTTTATTAAGAAGACTGCCAAGATATGTAATTATCACCTTTTGAACATTCACAGGATTAGTAAGTTTTTGTCTCCTGAAACGGCCCATCTGCTTGTTCAGGCTTTGGTGGTATCCCACTTGGACTATTGTAATAGCTTAATAGCTGGCTTGCCCTCTTCTGTGCTTCTTCCATTGGTTCTGGTTCAGAGCAGCGCTGTTCCTGTTGTCCTGAACTTGCCCCAATACTCCCACATTACTATGGCTCATAGGAATCTTCATTGGCTACCTATTCGGACTAGGGCCCAATTTAAATTATTGGTTCTTGCCCTTAAGGCTTTGCGCTTTAATGTCCTTCATTATATTACTTAGCATCTAGGCTTTCATGGTATGTTCCTGGTAGGAATTTAAGATCGGTGGGCCAGGGATTATTAGCGGTCCCGCCGACACACTCTGCCTTGTCAAGGCTGCGAACCTTTCAGGACCTGGTTCCGCTTTTGTGGAACAGGCTTCCCGTGGACCTCCGATTGGAGGAGAATCTTTCCCACTTTCATACGGGATTAAAGACTTATCTTTTTAGTCAGCCAGAATGAGTGGTTGGGCTAATGTGGTGGCTGCTGGGATTCATTACTGTACAGTAAGTGTTTGGTGCTGGTTATTTATTGTATTGTTATGTTTACTGTATATGTTATTTGTCCCGCCCTTTGGTGTAAGGGGCGTTATAAATTGATTGATTGTTATGATTGATTGATTGAGTTATGGACTTTCCAAGTTCAAAAATGCAGAGAAATAGCAGATATTAAGGGCTGCACCATTAACAGATGTATTATTTAGGCAATATAGATATAGTATGGCATCCTATTAGTTACAGCTTCACCACTACCTTGGAGCTGGATGCCTGTTAGTGGCAAAATGGTGAACCACTTTGGACCAAAATTGTCCAGACTTGTCTGTACACTGAAAGAGACACATAGGGTCTATGCAACTGAAGCTCCTTGATACAGCTTTGTCTTTTTGAAGTGCAACTGTCCTACATGGCACTGAGAGCTTTCTATGGGCTTAGCCTGCTACACTGCTGAGAGAGGGATAGGCGGGCAATTGTGACCCACGCACTGGTAACATCCAGTTTAGACTACTTTAATGCATTGTATGTTGGGCTTCATTTGAAGATGATTAGTTCAAAATACAGAACTAAGATTATAACTGGGATAGCTCACTGGGAACATATCTCACCAATTTTCAGAGATCTACATTACCTGTTTGCTTCCAGGCTCAATTCAGGGTGCTGGTTTAAACCTCTTGATGGCTTTGGACCAAGATACGTTAAGGATAGCCTTCATAGATTCATAGATCATAGAGTTGGAAGGAGCCTACAAGACTATCGAGTCCAACCCCCTGCTCAATGCAGGAAACTAGAGGAGGGGTCTCCCATCCAAGTAATAACCAGGCTTGACCCTGCTTAGCTTTCCATGCTCAGACAAGCTGAGCCAGCGTAAGCCACATGTCAATCTGCCTGAACATTAAGAACTTCTTATCTTATCTTAAATAAATTCTTAAATAAATTCTTATCTTAAATAAATTAATTAAATACATATTTCACACATGCAAGTCTTATCTTGATGTTACAAACACCAGGTGTGCGAAATACATGTGCGAATAGATAGATATCGATGTGTTGTTGAACTACATTGATCATGTTTCTCACAACTAATCATGGAATAAGCAGAATTGCATATCTGAACCAGCTTCTTTGTTGCCCTTTCAGTTGTGTGTGCACAATCTGTAAGTAATACAAATCCACATTCCTGTTTTCAATAGACTTACAGCAAGGACCATTGAAATTTGGACTGTAATTTAGTGGTACTGTTTAACCCAAAATAAGTATCAATACATAATCACCTTCTGGCTAGTAGAGTTTCTTACTCTCGATTCTGTCCTAGAGTGGCCTATTCTAAACTATGTTTATTGATATGGCTTAGCTCCTGTTGAAGTGAACAACAGTCTTTCCACAAAATAAACATTGACTTAAAAATCTGATGAATTCCATTGGAAAATCATCATGAAAACATATTAACATTTCTCTTAAGTGTGACTCCTTTCAAACACTTCAATCACACTATTACCAGTTTATGTCTTTAATACTGTTACTAGAAAATAAGTGGGTTGTTTTTTTTAATGTTTGGATGTTTTGAGCATAACCTTGAGAATAGATTTTACACAGAAGTATGATGTTGGAATAAATTGATTTTCAAATGTCTTCAGCATTCCTGGACTATACTGTTTATTGTAAGAAAAGACAATGCAGTGTCTGGATATTTTTGGTCAGCATTCCTGAAACCCTGAAACAGTGTATTTAAAACACTGTTACCATGGAAGATTCAAGGCTACTAATTTACAGTCTACAAATGGGTTCCTTTCACAGTGATAAGCCACTTACAGAACCATTTATTTATTTATTGTATTTCTGAATCGCCCATCTGGCCGGCAAACCGGCCACTCTGGGTGATGTACAACATGATAAAATACATTTAAAATACATGATATAAAATACATTTAAAACAGTATAAAACAGAATAACTTTTTAAAATCTTAACCCACCCCATATTCCCACCTGAATAACCATGTTTTTAGTGAGCAGCGGAATCTCAACAGAGAGGGGGCATGGCGGATGTCACTAGGGAGGGAGTTCCACAGTATGGGGGCCGCCACAGAAAAGGCCCTCTTCCTAGTCCCCACCAGTCTAGCTGCTCTGGCTGAAGGGACAAGGAGAAGGCCATCTGTGGCAGATCTCGTTGAGCGGCCTACTTGGTGTTGCTGGAGATGCTCCTTGAGATAAACTGGACCGGAGCCGTATAGGGTTTTAAAGGTCAAAACCAACACCTTGAATTCGGCTCGGCAAGCAACTGGTAGCCAGTGCAGCTCCTTGAGCACTGGCGTGATGTGATCCCGCCAGCGGCTGCCTTTAACCAAGCGAGCCGCCGCATTCTGTACCAGCTGTAGCTTCTGAACTGTCTTCAAGGGTAACCCCATGTAGAGCGCATTACAGTAGTCTAGGCAAGAGGAGACCAAGGCATGAACCACTGATGGGAGCAGATGATTAGGAAGGTAGGGGAACAGCTGCCATATCAGATGGAGTTGATACAGCGTCTCCCGGCTCACAGCTGCCACCTGAGCCTCCATGGACAGCTGGGAGTCTAGAATGACCCCCAAGCTGCGGACCTGGTCCTTCAGGGGGAGATGTACCCCATTCAGCACCAGGTCAACATCCCCTAGCTTCCCCTTGTCCCCCACCAGAAGTACCTCGATCTTGTCAGGGTTCAGCTTCAGCATGTTCCTTCCCATCCAGCCACCCACTGACTCCAGGCACTTGGACAGGGTCTCAATGGCCAACCTCGGTGAGGACTTGAAAACAGAGGTAGAGCTGCATGTCATCCGCATACTGATGACACTGCACCCCAAACCTCCTGATGATAGCTCCCAGCGGCTTGAGGTAGATGTTAGATAACATTGGGGAGAGGATGGAACCCTGCAGCACCCCACAAGTGAGCGGCCGAGGGTCCGAAGCCTCCTCCCCAAGAACTACCCTCTGGTACCTTCCAGAGAGGAAGGACTGGAATCACTGCAATACAGTGCCTCCTATGCCCAACCCCTCCAGGCGGTCCAGGAGGATACCGTGGTCAACGGTATCAAAAGCCGCTGAGAAATCGAGGAGGACTAGAAAGGAGCATTCGCCCCCTATCCAAAGCCCTCCTCATATCATCAACCAAGGCGATCAAGGCCATCTCCGTCCCATGTCCATGACCTGAAGCCCGACTGGCACGGATCTAATTAATTGGCTTCATCCAAGTGTGCCTTCAACTGAGCCCCCACCACTCGCTCAATCACCTTGCCCAGAAATGGCAAATTGGAGACTGGGCGAAAGTTGTTCAGGTCTTGGGGATCCAAGGAGGGCTTCTTCAGAAGCGGTCTTATTACTGCCTTCTTGAGGGCTGGTGGCATCACTCCCTCCTCGAGGGAGGCATTCACCACCGCCCTAATCCCCTCACCCAGTCACACCCTGCAGCTCATAATGAGCCAAGGCGGGCAAGGATCAAGCAAGCAGGTGGTCGACCTCACAGATTAGAGTACCTTGTCCACTTCATCAGAAGGAAGTAGCTGGAGCCGATCCCACAAAACCGGTCTGCCATTGGCCTCCTCCCGCTCACTCCCTGTGTCCACGACGCACAAAATCCCACTCCTAATCCAATCAATTTTATCTGCAAAGAGCTTTGCTAAAGCCTCACAGGAGGCTTTAGACTGTTCCATCGGGTCCGGGAGCGACTGGACCGACCAGAACCATGTACTGTACTGAGATGGTAACAAATTCATAGCTCATTCTCTTCCTCCAACATCTTTCTTCTCTCATCTTTCTCTTCTTGTTCGACTCCTTAGAGAATTCTGCAATGAAAAGCAACAGAAAGGGAGGTGGAGTTGTGCTGTATGTTAAAGATACGTTTCTCTGCACAGAGATACAGGAAGAGGAGCTTGGCAGCCCCATTGAGAGCATCTGGGTTAAAATAAAGGGGGCAAAGAATAAAACGAACATGGCAGTTGGAGTATACTACCGACCACCCAATCAAGGAGAAGACGAGGATGAAACTTTTGAAAAGCAAATTGCCATTGTTTCAAGGAGGCATGATGTGGTAGTAATGGGGGACTTCAATTTCCCTGATATCTGTTGGGAGACTTAATCAGCCAAGCATGGCCCCTCCAAGAAATTCCTGAGTTCTGCTGCTGATAACTTCCTCCTACAGAAAGTGGAGGAAGGAACTAGAGGAGCGGCTATCCTTGACCTGATTCTAACCAACAGAGATGAGTTAGTGGATAAAGTGGCAGTTTCGAGAACTCTGGGGGAAAGTGACCATGTTATACTTGAGTTCTTGATTCTAAGGGGAGCAAAAGCTGAGTGTAGCCAAACACGTACCCTGGATTTTAGGAAAGCCAATTTTAACAAACTCAGAACAATGATAAGTGAGGTCCCATGGCAAGCGACTCTAATGAGTAAAGGAGCCCAGGATGGGTGGGAGTTTTTAAAAAAGGAAATTTTAAAGGCACAATTGCAAACAATTCCCACAAGGAGAAAAGGCAGAGGGCAACAGAAGAAACCTATGTGGCTTCACAATAAACTCAAAGATGACCTGAAAACAAAAAAGGACACGTATAGGAAGTGGAAGGAAGGACAGGCTACAAGGGAAGAGTACAGGCAGGTAGCACAGAACTGCAGGAATAGTGTCAGGAAGGCTAAAGCTGAGAATAAGCTAAGGTTAGCGAGGGATGCTAAAAACAACAAGAAAGCTTTCTTCAGATACTTGCATAGTAAAAGACAGAGGAAAGAAATGGTGGTTCAACCACGCAATGAGGATGGCAAATTGATAACAGAAGACAAGGAAAAGGCAGAAGTGTTCAATTCCTACTTCGGCTCAGGTCTTCTCCCAAAAGAGGGTCTATGACCCCCCCGGGCAAACATGAAGAGCAGATTGAAGGGGCAGGATTGCAGCTTGAGATTGATAGGCAAATGGTCAAGGCAGCACCTGATTACTCTGAACGAGTTTAAATCTCCAGGGCCTGATGAGCTGCATCCTAGAGTAATAAAGGAACTGGCAGAAGAACTCTCAGAACCACTGTGTATTATCTTTGAGAAATCATGGAGGACAGGTGAAGTGCCAGATGACTGGAGGAGGGCAAATGTTGTTCCCATATTCAAAAAGGGCAAGAAGGAGTAACCTGGGAACTATAGGCCAGTCAGTCTGACATCAATCCCTGGGAAAATTTTGGAGCAGATTATAAAGAAGTCAGTCTGCAAGCACCTTGAAAGCAATGCAGTGATTACTACAAGCCAGCATGGATTTGTCAAGAACAAATCCTGCCAGACTAATCTGATCTCATTTTTTGACCAGGTAACCTCCCTTGTGGACTGTGGGAATGCTGTGGACATAATATACCTGGACTTCAGCAAAGCTTTCGACAAAGTAGCTAGCTAAAAGTGGGCTAGATGGAACAACTATCAGGTGGATGCACAATTGGCTACAGAATCAGACTCAAAGGGTGCTTATCAATGGTTCCTTCTCAAACTGGGGAGAGGTAACGAGCAGGGTACCACAGGGCTCGGTCCTGGGCCCAGTGCTCTTCAACATTTTTATTAATGACTTGGATGAGGAGATGCAGGGAATGCTTATCAAATTTGCAGATGACACAAAGTTGGGTGGAACAGCTAATACTCTGGAAGACAGAAACAAAATTCAAGGAGATCTCGATAGGCTGGAGCGCTGGGCCGAAAACAACAGAATGAAATTTAACAGGGATAAATGCCAAGTGCTGCACCTAGGGAAAGGAAACCAAATGCAGAGTTACACAATGGGGGACACTTGGCTCAACAATACCACAAGTTAGAAGGATCTGGGAATTGTTGTAGATCACAAACTGAATATGAGCCAGCAATGTGATGTGGCTGCAAAGAAGGCAAATGCTATTTTGGGCTGCATTAATAGAAGTATTGCTTCCAAATCACGTGAAGTGATGATTCCCCTTTACTCGGCACTGGTTAGGCCTCATCTTGAGTATTGCGTCCAGTTCTGGGCACCACACTTTCAGAAGGACGTAGACAAACTGGAGAGGATTCAGAGGATCAACGAGGATGATAAAGGGACTGGAAACAAGGCCCTATGGGGAGAGACTGAAAGAAGTGGGCATGTTTAGCCTTCAGAAGAGGAGACTGAGGGGAGATATGATAGCACTCTTCCAGTACTTGAAGGGTTGTCACACAGAGGAGGGCCAGAATCTCTTCTCGATCATCCCAGTTTGCAGGACACGGAATAATGGGCTCAAATTACAGGAACCCAGATTCCACCTAAATATCAGGATAAAATTTCCTGACTGTCAGAGCAATAAGACAATGGAACCTACTACCTAGGGAGGTGGTGAGCTCTCCCACTCTGGAGGCATTCAAGGTATGGCTGGACAGTCATCTGTCAGGGATGCTTTGACCTGGTTTCCTGCATTGAGCAGGGGGTTGGACTCGATGGCCTTGTAGGCCCCTTCCAACTCTACTTTTCTATGATTCTATGATTCTATGAAAAGGCTGAGGTTAATTTCATCTTAAAGAGGTGTGTTCTTCTTAGGTCTTATTCACATGAGTGTTTTATTTTCCTCCATTTATAATTATATTTTGGGCTGCCCAAATTACTAAGGAAATATTAATAGGGAGCTGACTTGTCAGAGCATTGGTCCTTACAGCTCAGCATTCCTGGCAAAGACTGTAAAGGCTCTCCACTTTCACGGATTTCAGATAGAAATCTTTTTCAGCCCACTTGGAGATACCAGAGATTGAACCTGGGTGGTTTTGCACATAAAGCAAGTGCTCTAGACATGGTAGTACTATGGTTGTCCAATTGCTACACTGCCCAATTAAAATAACTGCTTTTTGACCCTGAAAGACCTAAATGGTTTTGAAGCCAGAATAACTAAAGGATCATCTCCTTTGGCATGAAATATATCTTCACACTCTCAGATCTTTGGTGGAATCCCTCTTCTGTGTCTCACCACCACCTGCGGTATGGCAGATGAAAACACGTAAGCACATATTTCTTGGTGGTGGCACCCAGTGTTTAGAACTATTTGCTTTGGGTATTCCTTGGCTCCATTTTTGCTGCCCAAACATTACCATTTCAGAATGCTTTTGATCTGAGCTATGTTTTCAATACTCCTCCCTCTTTGTGTGCCTTATGCTGGCTGTCATTACATTCATTCCTATCTATGTTTTCCATTCTTCTTTTTAGTGTTTTTCTGTTTTTGTTTTCTTCCATTTGCCATGATTGTCAGTCATTGTGGAGGTTCCTTGTGTAGATGGAAAGGTGGGTAAAAATGTTTTAATACATAAAGATGTCCCACTATTTCCCCCTTTTATTTTAGACATTTTACTCTACCTTTCTAAAAGTGCTCATAGATTAAATTGTATGCTAAATGAAGACCGGGGTCCACTTTCAAGTCCTCAGTTAGGGCTGCCATGAAGGAATATTCACAAATTTCTGTTTTGGGGTCAAAAGAATGTGGGGGGAGGGACAGTATTTTCTGAAGGGAGAAACTAAAATTGTGAGAATGTTCATCATGGTTCTCCCATCTTGTTCACTGCTTTTAAGCCTTCCTATTTGATTCTGCTTCGGTGCCATTTTGCCTTTCATTAATGCATATTCTTATTCTAGCCAGTTAGGGATCACATAGTAAACAACGCTTACATCACTGAGAACAAAGCCTCAGAATGAGGACAATACTTCCTGGATAGATGTTACTTGTGTGACGCTTGATTTGACTTATTAGCCTTACTCTCAATTGGCATAGTTTGTCATCAGTGATGTAATCCCATAAGCAAATATGATTGGTTAGATAGCATCATAACAAAGCAAATGTTTCCCCCCAAAAATGGTGAAAGATGTACACTCTTCAATGCTAGAGATGTATGAGGAATTTGTTTTAGTTCATTTTTGACCAGAATTTACCCAGTTTGCACCTTCCAGAACAGACCATGGACCTGAACACAATTTATGGTCAAAGTCAGTTCACTTCCAAGCTTGCAATGTAATTCACAGGGGAAAATGTGTTTGAAAAATGTGCACCTTTGAAAAATGTGCATGAAAAAAATGCTTACTTTTGAAAAATGTGCAGAAACGTGCTTTAATCAATGGGAAATTCCCTATAACATTGCTGAAAATGTTTACAAGTTCCACCTTGCAGTTCATCCTTACATTTAGTGCAGGGTGACCAAATGCAGTTATGGCTCATTTGATCACACTATTTACACGACCAATATTTGGTCATGCAAAGCAGCCCTGTGATAAAATGGTTTGTACAAGCCTGTTTCATCCAGTGAGAGGTCAGTCAGTCAGGCGATCACTCGTGACCGAGTAAGATTGTCTTCCAGGATGAATTTTTTTTACAAAAAGGAGATTTTAAAAGGAGGAAAATTCTAAAGAAAATTGTGTAGACTCTAGCGATGGGTCCGTAAGTGACTGTGGAGGCCAGTTCTAGATCCACACAGCTTCCCACAGTGAGGACACAGGTTACCAGATGGAAGATGGTCCTGTAAAGGATTCATTTGATATGCTTTTCGCTTAGCACGTTTCTCTCTTTCACCTTGCACTCAGGCTTCTTCAAAGTCCATAGAACCTTTGTGAGAGGCCAACCTCCAGTTAGATCGTTCATGGGCCAGATCTTCCCAGTTTTGATGTTTATATTGCATTTTTTTTAGATTAGCCTTAAGAAGGCACACTTGGATGAAGCCGATTATTTGGATCCGTGCCAGTCGGGCTTCAGGACTGGACATGGGACGGAGACGGCCTTGGTCGCCTTGGTGGATGATATGAGGAGGGCTTTGGATAGGGGCGAATGCTCCTTTCTAGTCCTCCTCGATCTCTCAGCGGCTTTTGATACCGTTGACCACGGTATCCTCCTGGACCGTCTGGAGGGGTTGGGCTTGGGAGGCACTGTATTGCAGTGGTTCCGGTCCTTCCTCTCTGGAAGGTATCAGAGGGTAGTTCTCGGGGAGGAGGCTTTGGACCCTCGGCTGCTCACTTGTGGAGTGCCGCAGGGTTCCATCCTCTCCCCGATGTTATTCAACATCTACCTCAAGCCGCTGGGAGCTATCATCAGGAGGTTTGGGGTGCAGTGTCATCAGTATGCGGATGACACGCAACTCTACCTCTGTTTTAAGTCCTCACCGAGGTTGGCCGTTGAGACCCTGTCCAAGTGCCTGGAGTCAGTGGGTGGCTGGATGGGAAGGAACATGCTGAAACTGAACCCCGACAAGACTGAGGTACTTCTGGTGGGGGACAAGGGAAGGTTAGGGGATGTTGACCTGGTGCTGAATGGGGTACATCTCCCCCTGAAGGACCAGGTCCGCAGCTTGGGACTCCCAGCTGTCTAGACTCTAGACTCATTCTAGACTCCCAGCTGTCCATGGAGGCTCAGGTGGCAGCTGTGAGCTGGGCGGCGCTGTATCAACTCCATCTGATACGGCAGCTGCACCCCTACTTTCCTAATCACCTGCTCCCATCAGTGGTTCATGCCTTGGTCTCCTCTCGCCTAGACTACTGTAATGCGCTCTACGTGGGGTTACCCTTGAAGACGGTCCGGAAGCTTCAGCTGGTACAGAACGCGGCGGCTCGCCTGATTAAGGGCAGCCGCTGGCGGGATCACATCACGCCAGTGCTTAATGAGTTGCACTGGCTACCAGTTGCTTGCCGAGCCGAATTCAAGGTGTTGGTTTTGACCTTTAAAACCCTACACGGCTCTGGCCCAGCTTATCTCAAGGAGCGCCTCCAGCAACATCAAGTAGGCCGCTCAACAAGGTCTGCCACGGACGGCCTTCTCCTTATCCCATCAACCAGAGCAGCCAGGCTGGTGGGGACTAGGAAGAGGGCCTTCTCTGTGGCGGCCCCCACATTATGGAACTCCCTCCCTAGTGACCTTCGCCATGCCCCCTCCGTGATGAGCTTCCGCCGTGCATTAAAAACATGGCTGTTCAGGCGGGAATATGGGGTGGGTTAGGTTTTTAATGAGAATTTTTTATATTGTTTTAATTATTATATTTTATTGTGTTGTTTTGTTGTATTTTAATTGTACATCTCCCAGGGTGGCCGGGTGACCGGCCAGATGGGCGATTGATAAATATAATAAATAAATAAATAAATAAGAACATCTTTAAACCTCTTATATTGACCACCGATATTCCGCTTTCCATCCTTGAGTTGGGAATAAAGTAACTGCTTTGGGAGACGGCAGTCAGGCATTCGAACAACATGATCGGTCCACTGAAGTGGCGTTGAAGGATCATTTTTTCAATGCTAGTAGTCTTTGCTTCTTCCACTACACTGACATTTGTTCGCCTATCTTCCCAAGTAATTAGCAGGATTTTCCGAAGGCAACATTGATGAAATCTTATTGGCCTCCACAGTCACTTACGGACCCATCGCTAGAGTCTACACAATTTTCTTTAGAATTTTCCTCCTTTTAAAATCTCCTTTTTGTAAATTTTCTTCTTTTTTTTTTTATCCTGGAAGACAATCTTACTCGGTCACGAGTGATCGCCTGACTGACTGACAGGCCGTCGAGTCCAACCCCCTGCTCAATGCAGGAAACTAGAGGAGGGGTCTCCCAACCAAGTAATAACCAGGCCTGACCCTGCTTAGCTTTCCACACTCAGACAAGCTGAGCCAGTGTGAGTCACAGGCCTAGATAAAAGCTTATTTGCTAGTTCTCAATGACTAGGATTTCCATCTCATTTCTTGTACTAGTTTTCTCAACCTTCAACCAAGAGGCTGATATTTTTTTGTTTCTACCAGCATGGTAGGTGTAACTAAGATGTATCACTGATTAACTGTCCATGCACAATTAACTACCTATTTTAACTTTCTCCATTGCTTCAGGTTCCTTCCTCAGGATAACTCACTCATGTAACTATGGGCCAGAGTCAGAGATTCTACCACTTGGGAGTCCTTCCCTGGGCATGCAATAATAATGAAGAAGGGGTTTCTTCCCCTTTCTTTAACTATACATAGAATGGTAACTGGATCATGAGTTTATTGGCAGAAGCAATAATAATAAAAAACAAGGTTGTATTTTTCCAAAATTATTATTTTTTAAAAAAAAAGTTTACTAAGTTCATGCTTATACTAAAAGTACAAAAACAAGCAAGAAAAAGATATTTCACAGTTACATGAGCAAATATTTCATTTCATTTATTTCATTTACCGCCCCCTAGCTGAAGCTCTCTGGGCAGTTCACAACAATTTATACATAAAACAACAGCAACAATAAAAACATACAATATAGTTAAAAAGATTAAAAACCAAATTTAAAAGCACAGTTTAAAATGACAATACAAAAAGTTAATAAAACTAAGCCTACAGGTGACAATCCCCCCGCCCCCCCATGTGCTATTTTGAGCTCTTAACTATTGAATGCCTTGGCATAGAGGGAAGTCTTAACCTGGAGCTGAAAAGATAGTAAGGTTGAGAAAGCAAGTTATGGGCAAGTGCTCCATTTGTCCGTTTATACATTCCCAAGATCTTAGGAAGCATAGTGTATTTGCCTTAAAGTTACAGTTAGTTCCTTTCTTTATTAAGGCATCTCTTGTGTGGAGGCTAAAGAAGCCTAGGCAGCAACCTCCAGTGTCTGACGAGGTGATGGAGTTAGAAGTCAAAGAGAAAGCAAAAGCCCAAAGAAAAAGAGCAAAGAAAACTAACAAAATATATTCCCCTGCCCACATAACTTTCTACTGACTCCACCTTATATCTACAGGAAAATTCCTTATCCCAGGGATTTCTGGGAGGCAGACTTGGTTATGTGTGCATCATAAACTCTAGGGGTCAATGATGGGGGATGATGAGAGTTGTAGGCCAAAACATCTGAAGGGCCACAACTTGCACACTCCAGATGAAGACCAACATAATACAATGGCTAAGGCAATTTCTTCTGGAAAGGTATTCTGCTTGGACTCTGGATAGGACATGAATTCACTGAACCTGAACTTGAAATGCAGTTTCAGTTAAACTAGGTCAAGAGTACAGACAGTGCAAAAACTCAAAGGTTCTAGGCAGCAACAATAAGATCCCTCCCTCAATTTCCTGTGGAGTGAACTATATTCTACCACAAGCCCTTAAGCAGAAGTAACTGAGTCAAAAGTGACTTTCACAAAAGTGATAATTACTTGAGGGGAAAAGATAAAACACACATATTCTTCTCAATTTTTAATGCTATTCTTTCCAAAATTTTGCACAGCTGAAGACCCAGCTAAATAGATATGAATTAACAACAAGATCAATGTTCAAGACCTCAGTCGTCTTTTTATTTAACTGCATCTGCCAAGTGTGGTGCTTTCCAATATTATTTTTTTTAATATATTGTTATATTCTTAGAAAGTTAGATAGTTAACATTTGGATAGAATTTTATTTTTTTATTTTATTGTATATCTGATTTTAATTTCGGTCATGGCTGAAAGGCAGATTTCAACCATGACCACAATTATATGTCTTGGTGTCTATAAGGTTAATAGATCAGTATTAATGAATTTCTAGCTACTTCCTCTTCATGAAACTTCAATCCTCTTCATGAAACTTCCACCCCAAGTTTGGCTAGTATGGGCATTTCAATATAGGAAGAATGTTGCCTGATACCACAAGATCTACTTTCCAAATAATCAAGCCCCCATAATGTAATGGAACTCCTTGATCTACCTTCCTAATACTGTATTCCTTCCAAATTCATCTATCTGTAAATATGCATAGAACTGCAGCCTTCACTTGGATTTCCCATCAGTAGAACTGGAATAATAGTGATCTACAGTAGATGAATATAATGAAGATAAAATATTTGCACATTACATGTAGTTGCACATTATGGGCAGTATCCAGTACTTCTGCTGTGCTCCTGCTGGTTCTGTTGTGTTCATGGGACCCACTGTTTGCACATCAGGAACTAGCATTTCTGACAGTAATCCTGGAAATGAACAGAAATACTAATTCCAGACTGGGCCAGGGTAGTGGAGCTTCCTTCTGCAACCTTTGCTGATGTGCCCTGTTCTGGAAATGAGAATTTTGCTCATTTCTGTCTGCTGCAGGATCTGCTAGCTTCCTGTTTGATGGACAACATTGGATACTGCCCAAAATGTATTGCTGAAATGTTTTCATAATTTATTTATATTAGGACACTTTAATGCTGTACAGTTATCACAATTACAGATTCCAATTTATAATCATATGTTCTCTCTCTTCCTGCTCTTTTTCCAGTTTATAAAAATAAAGGGAGCCTTGACAAGTTATCCATTAGCTTCTCTAGTTTTGTTTTGGGTTTTTTTTTAATCTACCGTAATGTTTGTTATTTCAAGTGGAAATAACCCTCAAATCTCCTGAGATAAGGTTCTGAAACAAGGATATGACACTGTTCTGTATTGTTTCTGGATGACTTTGCTTGTCTATATTTGTCAGCTTTTCCAGCTTGATGCTTACATTAGTAACATTTACCTGATCTGTCAGTATCAGAGACCTTTACAAAGTCAGCTTTGTAACATGAGCAAAGATTAACCAACAGACAAAAGACGCTGAGCTGTGTCTACCAGCTCACTCAACAGTACAACAGTTCCCTTCAGGCTGTTAGCTCTGTAATTTGATTTGTGGTAATAATATATACAAACTAGTATAAAGAGATGAGGATAATAGAGTTGTCACCAGTTTTTGCCCAAGGCTGAAATTTGAGTCAAATTTTGAGGTTCCTGCTCAGGTGAGATGTCTGAGGAATGCTTACAGTTTGATTAAGACAGGTAATTGTCATGGGGTGAGGGTGAGATTACCAACTACTGTACTAATTAGGAAGCTTGGATCCAAAGTTACTTAAGAAGAGCCCCGCTAACCAGAGGTACTTCTAGTCCAGCATTCCAAAGAGGTCAACCAACCAGTTACTCTGTGAAGCCTACAAGCAGTGCTTGAAGACAATACCTTCCCACCATTGCTCCCTGTCAAGTGGGACATAGCCTTCTGCTCATCAAAGGACTGTTTTACCCCTTGCACTAGAACACTACTTGAGAAAAGTGAAACTGAGTCCAAATATTTTGTTCCACTTCCACAACTTTCCCCCCCATAAGCAGAAGCATGGAACTGTTATAAACCTACCTATTATCATAACACTTTATGCAAGCTGTTATGCAAGCATTTCCAGAACAGCATTAGTGGTTATTATTTTCCTTAGGCTCTTGCTTCATCCGAAGCAACTACAAATTAGCAGTGGTTGGCTGAGTTCCCTGCTTACCGGGGAGCTGTGATTTGTGCAGGCACCCAGGCCTGCAGTGAAGGGAGGAAAGGCTGGGAAGGAGTGGCTGCTCAGCCATGATGCCAGCACTTTCCCAGGGAGAGGTCTGCTGAGCCAATTGGTGCTCTGATGGGCTTGACAGGGGTGGGGTCAAAGGTGCGGACCCACTGGAGTGAAATCTCTCTCCTTTGTTCTCACTCTGGTTCAACCTAAGGCCCCTAAAAGCAGGCCTCCGATGTGGCTGCAGCATTGTAGTTGCTGACTTTCTCACCCACCCACTCCATGTAGCAATATGTCTTGCAGTGGCAGAAGTAGTCACCAGTTAAAGAGACTGGGAAGCAATTTTATCTGCATACCCATTTGGCAAAGACTGACAGTGCAGGTTGTTGTTTTTTTGCCTTCCCCATTGCAAGATTAATTCCATTGTAAATAAGTTGATCTGGACTCTCAATAAATTCTTTGTGGATGCTTCATTTTATAAAGTTTGTGACAACTATTTAGGCATATTTGGGTTCCCCACTCCCCATGGTGGGCATTCCCGAAGGGATCTTGGGGACATGGCATCAAGACCAACCTAGCATGGGGACTGCAAGCTGGCCACATCTGGGGTGGTGGAAAGGGGTTTAGCAGTCTGTGCCATGGTGAGCCCCTTGCCATGCCATATACTACTAGTGCTCCTGGCATGCAGGCCAAGAAGGAGGAATTGGACAGCAGGCAGGCTAGCCGATGACAGGATCCACATCCTATGCTGCTTCCAAGCCTATTCAAGTGAAAGGCAATAAGGTTGTGATCAATTTATTATTCCAGCTAACCCTATGTGTCTCATTTGTTCCCTTCCCTTCACCACCCGGACCCCAAAAGGCACTACCTATATAAGTACAGTAATACCTTGGATTGCAAGCATAATTCGTTCAGGAACCGTGCTTGTAATCCAAAACACTCTTATATCAAAGTGAGTCTCTGGCGGGCATGACCGGGGGCGATTTCGGCCCCCTACGCCCACTCGAGGCGAGCGGTTACATCCCTACGACTACTTGTCTTGCATGACCTTGCTCGTTTATCAAGTCAAAATTATTTTAAAACATTTGCATGTCTTGCAAAACGCTCTCAGAGTCAGACCAAGTTACTTGCAATCCAAGGTTACTGCTAATAACAATTTGCAGATTTCTGGGGGGGTGTGTGTTAGGGACTGACTGTTAGGTATCCTGAAGTCCCAATTTAATCCTTAGTCTGATGTATTTCTCTTGTAAACCTTTGAAGACTATCATCCAAACCAAAATAGAATAATTCATCTTTTTTGTTTCTATCTTTTAAATCCTAACAAACTGTTGCAGATGGCAACAGTGACAGAATCTCACAACAAACAATGCATATATTATCATTTAATAAAAGTAATAGCAAATTGGTGAGATTCTACTTTAATAGCTACATGCAGGAAGTTGTAAATCTCACAGACTAATCCAACTTGAAATCAATATTTGTTTTCTCAAGCATTTTAAAGGAAATGCAAAAAAGAAGAAGAAGAAGAATATGCTATGTAGGCAAGCTAAATGTAATTAAATCTTATGAACTAAATTATGCCTTCAGTTCTATTGTTGCAGTGTAATAATGCTAAGCATGATGGGATGGGTTTACAAAATGCTTGCAATGAAGTTCAAGGTGGATGAAAGCAAATATCTAGTACATTATTAAGGCTGCAGTCCTGAACTCAATGGGACTTACTTCAGTGTAGGCTTGTTTAGGATTGCACCATAAATTGTATTTCTTCACAAAGGGGATTAAGGTGTTTCCTGGTCTACCATCAAGGTGTTATGTTGTAGCTTGGTAGGAGCTTGCTATAATTGCTACAGCATTCAGTAGGAGCTTGCATTACCATAGACTAGGCATGGCTGGAAAATTCAGTAGGTTTGCATTTCAAAGTGAACTTACCAAATTTACACTTTTAAAATATAAAGTTTATTGAAACACAGAGGAAAACAAACAACAACAACAACAACAACAACAACATGCACACAAACAAAACATACATCATACGACAAAACTAAACTAAAATGGGCTTCCGATTTTTTCTCTACAGCAAGTATAGGTAACAATAGTTTCTTGTACTCTATAATTACAAAGAAGTTTCCCTTTTCCCATATTCCAATATTGCTTCTATTTCACTAAACCCACAGAAAAAACATCAATCATTTTTAATTTCTTCAGGGAAGATTATTAAAAATTTCAATTCAACCCTTAATATTAATTATTCTCTAAATGTTAACAAGAATATCAAAAAATCCTTACTATTACTGAACAATGCAATAAAACTTAATAGACTATAATCTCCCTCCCTTTATTCAATCTCAAATTTCCACAGATATCCATAATTTTAACTGTAACCACCTACTTATCATCTAGTCAACTGATGGGGTCTCTCTCACAAATCCCATTCCAGATTTCTTCTATTCAAGATTTCCCTCACAAATCTTTTTTAAATTATTATACTTACACTTCTTGAACCTAAACACAAACTGTAACTAGGAATGTTGGAGAAGCCCAAAGCAGACTCAAATGAGCATGGATTTCTTGGAGTCTGCCCTGCAGATTCTGCAGTGAACTGGCTTTCCCAGGTCACGTGGAGTCTGTGGGGCTTGCAGACTGATTTTTTTTAAAAAATTGCATATTTTAAGCAGCAGAAAAATATGCAAAATAAAAAACACTGATCAAAAATGCACAAATCCCCCCTAGATTAAAGTTTGAAAATATGCATTATGGGGGGATTTGTACATTTTTGTCCGATTTGCGCATTTTCAGGAGCGCAAATTTGCACAAATGTGAATTTGCACAAGTACATGTGAGCACACTTGCACAAATTCCTAGTCTGCATCAGTGGATGGCGGAGCAAAAGTCACCCCAAAATCCGCAAATCACTGGTGGAGCGGCTTTCTCTGTTTGCACATCCTTAAAACTCAGTTAGCAAATCTGGAGATTTTCGAAGTTTCCAATGAAGGCACTCAAAAAATGCATACCAAAATTCATACATTTGAAAATGTACAGAAAAAAATGGTATACTTTTGAAATAGTATCAAAAAATGTGGATATTTGGGGAAATGCACACAAAAATGCTTTATCCAATGTGAAAAAATCACTTGCAAAAACACATTCAGATCAAAAAGTGCATAGAAAGATGCATGTGCTTGGGAAAAATGCATATATTTTGAAAAAATGCACATGCAAATATATACTATTTAGTCCACACAAAAGCAAAAAAAAAAAAGTTCAGTCCAATGCAGAAATGGGATGGAATGAACTTAGTAGCAGAAAAATGAGAACTTGAGCAAAATCGAGCTTGACAGATTCACCCATTCCTAGCTTAAACATGTGATTCATTCTGTCACGCCTGACTGAACCAACATTTTTGTGTAGAAGGACATGTGGATACTTTGGAACCATTTTTCTGATCAGTTAATAATCTTGCATGCATTGCTGAATCATTTGTTCATATAGCAGATATGCTCTACTTTTCCTTGCTCATTTGTGGTGGATCATTTGCTGAACAAAACTGCCACGTGACTCTCTTTTTTATTATTATTATTATTATATTTATACCCCGCCTTTTTTCCTGCAAGGCAGCTTACATAATCCTCCTCTCCATTTTATCCTCACAACAACCCTGTGAGGTAGGTTAGGCTGAGAGTCAGTGACTGGCCCAAAGTCACCCAGGGAGTTTCATGGCCGAGCGGGGACTAGAACCTGGATCTCCCGAGACCCAGTCCAACGCTCTAACCACTACGCCACACTGGCTCACTGACTCTAGCATGTTTCACTCCATAATCACAGTTGCATGAACAAACCATTTCAAAGCTGTCTTCTCCAATCAGACTTCAGGGGTTTAGGATATCTTATGCTCAAAAGTAGGCATTATTTGGCCTGCCATCTACTTCCTTTTGCCAGAAATATGCTAATAAAAAGTGCTCACATCTGTTTTGGGTAAGTATACATATATTACTGAATATCAGGAAGCCTTTTCACAGATTTCTTTTCTTTTTCTTGTTTTTTGCACTGAAGCAATATGATAGTCTGACCTACTCATTCTTTTTGAAAGGCAGAACTTGATATTTCTGATTATTTATGGGTCTTGATAAAAAAAAAAAGTTCAGTTTCTTCACTCATCACCTCTATCCACATTCCTAAAGTACTTGAGAAAAATGCATGGGTTGATTCAACTTAGCTTCAGAAAACTCTCCACTTTCTTCTTTTTGACATTCTTCCCTCTCCCCATGTCTCTCTTCATCATCACTTCTCTCTGATCATTGACAAGTAAGAGTGAAATATGTCTGATCAAAAGACCAAAGAGGGAACAGACAACTAATCATAAAAAGATAAGCAAGTTCAGTGTGTGTTTATGGGAAATACAGTATATTCTGGTAGATGACTTGCTTACAGCAGATGTGGGAGAAGCTGGGGCTCTTCAGATGTTGTTGGTCTCCAATTCCCATAATCCCTGACCACTGGCCATGTAGTGTGTGGCTGATAAGAGTTGGAGTCCAACAACATCTGGTGGGCTACAAGGTTCACATCCATGAGTCACACTAAACTTATGGGTGTTGGAATGCTCACCCATCCTTAGTACTGACACTACCATCTGACCTTTGAGTTTCCAGCTATCCTTCATCTACTAAGGAGGTCTTGCTTTATACTTTATACTACTGCCCTTTATAATTCATAATGGTAATGCATCTGCACTAGAGATAGGTGTGAACTTCATTTGGTTTGGAACTGACCTAATGCACACTTCCTGAGCTAACACACAAGAATGCAAACAACCTTTGGTTTTCACAATTCTCCAGATTTTGTGATGCAGTTCTTCAATCAAAAATGTGTACAAAATCAGGGGGAATTGCATACAAAAATGTGCATATTAGGGCAAATTGCATGCAAACATCCATACAAATTTTCATGCAGGCTTTAAAAAAAAAACATACTTACAAACTGATGTAGAAATGGGATGGAATGAACTTGTGCTTGATAAAATGTGAACATTATAGAAAATGAAAAAATAATAAAAGTACAAATCCATATCTGGGTTACTACAAATAAGGGATTCTAACATCAAACCATAGAAAATACACCCAAGAAAACATGATACATTTACTGGTGGATGACTTAGACAGTTGGCTGTGTTGGACTGTATTCCAACAAGCAAATGGCATTGCTGGTTTGGGAAGTGGTGGGTAGCTGCTTCTCCTCCTTCATAGCCCCCTCTGAACGAACAAACAAACACTCCCACCTTTGGGAAATGAAGGAAATCAGGGCTGCCCATTCTGTTATTAACTTTGCAGAGCTGTTGGCTACATACCTGCCTGCCAGCACAAACTCCTGCTCCATTCCCTGCCTCCTGGGAGATGAGATCCTAATTTCCCTTATAGGGCAGTCCTCCATGCAAAGCCTGCGCTGGAGCTGAAATCTGTGTGTGGTTGGCAATCCTAATGAAACTGTGTGGGCTCAGTTTTGCAGGAACACAAAGCAAAAAGCAGTGGAGGCAGAGCTTATGTTCTCAGAAGATTTCATCAGTGAATGAGTGATCTCTTGCTCACTGCTGATGACTGAGAAAGTTCTTAAAGTGATGCTTCTGCTGCACAGCATTTGGGGTGGGGGAGTCATCCTGCTTAGCTGGGAGCCCTCCTGCTGAGCTGAAGGGATGGACCTCTGTCCCTAGGTCCATAGAATGGCACCACTGACTTTGGGCCAACTTTTAATTACTCCTCCAAAGCTAAATATAAAAGGAGATAAGGGTCTTTTGCCATTACTTGTATAGACAAGAGAATTTTAGATGTCGAGCATGTTGCTTATGGGATGAGAAACGTGGTACCACTGAAACAGGTAGTGTTAAGGAAAGAAGAGTAAAAGCTATAAGCCAGTTTCATCTCCCAACCGCTCTTCCAACCCCAAATTGAAGCTAAAAGTTCCCATAAGATAATTCTTAGCTTGCACTTAATTTTGAGAGCCATTTGATTTACTTATATTTAGAATTTTTGTTGGTTTGTTCATGCATTTACATAAAAAAGGCCACAATAACTCTCTTTGAGAAATCGACTGTAATTTGATTATTTGTCATCATAATAGTGTTAAGGTCATACTCAAACTGAGTACTAGAAGAAATAATACTCATGATGTATAGATAAAATCCTACTGTAATATCTATATCTATCTCTATCTATCTATCTATCTATCTCAGAAAGAAAGAAAGAAAGAAATCTCTGACTCAAAGGGAAATTATTTGTTTGTTTTTTATCTGCTGTGCTGAGAATTGTGTGGTAACATTACCTGACTACTCTGGCCTGAAGCAATCATTTGTCAATATCATCAGCACACCCCATCTTTCAACTAATTTGGTAAAGTTGGAAAATCAATTCTGTTTTAGAAATACTAATGCCACAATCATTATCTTTGCTCTAAGGGCTTATATTTGAACACAACATAATTCAGATTAATAATGCATATTTAATAAATGCTAGCATGAGCACCAAAGAAGCATTCTGGCTTTCAAATGAGACTCAACACAGGGTTGTAATATCTAATCAATAATTAATTATAAACTAGTTGACCTTATAGGCTCTTGATGCTTGTATATATTAAAGGCAAGGAATTCAGTAAGGTGATGTGGGGGACCCCACCCCAACCATCACCACTAAAATGATGAATTACTTTTGGAGACTTGCAACAGTGAACCCCAGAGAAGAAATTAAAAGCACAAATGAAAATAGAGTAATAGTGCTAACATGTGCATTACTTTGAACTAGGCCCATATAAATAGCATGGTATGTTACTACAGACAGACTATACAATATTTGCATATGTTGTTACTTCCAGACTGCCAAAGTATAGAGTACACTACAATTATGCATGCTGCACCCTAAAATGTTAAAAATGTTGCTTGGAGTACTTTGAAGAGTGTGTTCAGGGGAAGGTTTTAACAATGTTACTTAAGCTTAGAATGCCTTGTTTCCTGTGTTTCCCCAAACATAACATATACAGTCTGGCAATATACTTACAACTACTTCAGGAAGTGTGGCATGTATAACTGTGGCAGTCCCAGCACACTGTGCCAACATTATTGTTGCATAATGATCTCATGATGAAGAAAGAGAAACTGAAAGCAGAGCACAGAGCACAGAGCACCTAACAGTGCAATCCTATGGCCGCTAGACAGCATCTAGGCAGCCATAGGGTTTTTTGGAGACCCAGCTATGAGGTTGAAACTCACTCCAACCTCGTAGCTGGGTCCCCGAGTTTGGAGTGCCCTCTCCGCTCCCCACAGCCAGCGCGGAAAGAACCGTGCTGGCTGCTTCTCCGAGGTTGCAAACCTGACCTTGGCGAAGGGGTTTTGTGGACATTCCTGGGGGTAGGAAGGGGAAAAAACAGGTGCCTCCATGATACAAGGTATCCTGGCATTGTCTCCATCCCGCTCCAAAGCACCGCATCTAGATGGCTGAAACTGGATGTCTAAGTGCTTTGAGGGTGGGAGAAGTGTGGAGGTTACCTTTGCTTCTATGCTCCTTCCACTCTGCATAGGATGCCCATAACACTCCGAGTTTGGAGGGCTATGGGGCAGCTCATATGTGTTGTGTTCTAAGTGACAGAAATGCACGATAGCAGTATAATACCTTACCTTGTTCCTAGGTGTAAAGGTTCAGTGCTGGGTCAGCTGGGGATAAGTCTTTCAAAATTAATTTGAAGACCCAAATAACGTTATCCAAAATGAAAATGAAATTTGAAGCATCCTTGGCTGCTCATATGTCAGAATCAGGCCAGAACTGTGTAAGAATGTGGCCATGCCATACCCAAATGCAATAAATGGTGGTATAGAAATGCAATAAATAAATAAATATTAAAACTATACAGGCAGGAAGAAGCAGACACACACACAAAATAAAAGGTCTATACTGGCATTTCATTAGGCATTTGCTTTCTTTAAAATATCCCAGTCTACTTTTCTGTCATTTGCTTGCTCAGTAATACCCACTAAATGTCCCAGCAGACAATTCTACCAGCAGATATCCCTGGCAAACTAGGCAGCCATTTTTTATGGCAGTGGCCATTTTGATTCTCCCCAAAACACCAGGAAACATGGCATGATAAGGAAAACAAAAGGGCCACTGCAATGAAAACGCCCACAAAGGTTGCAGAGTGTTTTTCCCCCTTCCCCCTCACCATTCTAAATCAACTACTGATAGGTGCTATGGAGGCTTCTGCATCTGCACCAGCTTATGGTGAGTCCCATTGACTCTCATTATTTGTTAAAAAGTTTATGTAAAACAAAGAAACAAAAATGGACATTTAAAAAACCAGTATTCCACCAACCCCAGTACATGAGGAATAGGAAAACATAAATGTTTTAGATTAAAAAAAAACTCCCCCCCCCCATAAATCCTTGGAAATAAGATCACCAATATGAATTCTCAAAGTCACTTTTGACAGAGGAAGGGGTTTTTGCTTTTTTTCCTTTAAACTACTCTTTCTCCCTCAATATTTCACCAATCAACATTTCAGAGTTTGTAAAACCAACATATCTGTCGAGCACCTATACATTTCAGAATGTTTGGTCAAACTATCTCAATGTTATGATGGTTAGAACAACCCACCCCCACTCACTATTTAACATGGAGCCTTTCTACACAATGCTGTTAACCCAGTGTATCTACTTTCATTTTCATTGCAGAATTGAGATCCAAGGTCTACACAAAAACCTTTTCCTTTCCTGATTTTCCACTATATAAACTCTAGGTGGCAATGTACTATAACAGAATAACAGAATTACAGAAGTGGGAAAATATGGTGTGGTGTGGTGTTTTGTTTTTTTCACTTTCAGAAATAATACACCAGGTTCCCTGTTCTAAGCACATACCCTCACAGGAAAGTGGCCTTAAAAACTAGAAACAAAACTGGAGGGGCATGATGTCATCTAAAGAACCCGTAAACAACTGTAAGGAATGACAAGCACACAATAAATGCCTCATGTAGAAAAACTCATGGTGAAATCTTTTTTTTTTAACTGATTGTGCTTTAATATTTTAAAAGAGAGACCCTATGGTCCCTAGACAGCATCTAGGGGATCATAGGATACTTGGGATTCCGGATCCAAGGTCAGAAACAGAGATCTGACCTCAGAGCTGGGAATCCATGCTCCGATCCCCCTCTCCTCCCCACAGCCAGCATGGAAAAAACTGTGCTGGCTGCTTCTGCAAGGTTGGAAAATCAACCTCAGAGAGGGGATGAAGGGGATGGTTTGGGGAGGAGACTGGGGCCACCAGGATATGATGTATCATGATGGCACTTGAACCTTTTCCCCTCCCCCTCTGAAGCATCACCGCTAAATGGCTGAAATTGGCCGACTAGCTGAATTGCAGAGTGGGAGGAGAGAGGCGGCAAAGATTTCCTCCCCCACTCTTCCCACTCTGTACTGGATGCTCATATAAGCCTCTGAGTTTGGAGGCTTATGAGCATTGAGGGCGCAATCGATAGGATTGTGCCCTAAGGCTGCAAAGCCTGTACTAGTTTATGTATTTGGGTTTGTGAAAGAACACAAAGTCCATGACACAGTGAATGTGGGCTACATACGTACATGATTATATTTGGGACCTGAAATTAACATCTGTGGCATTTAATTGAAGCAAGGAATGCAACATTATCAAAAGAAGCTGAAATTTGAAAAAGAATGATATCTTCTATAGAAATGTTTCCATCCGGGCCAGGAAATAGACTTTTCCTGAGGATTTTGTGCATTCTTACTAAATCACAATTTTGTACTTGCTGTCTTCCTAAGGCACTTTAAAAAATAAGATTGTGAAATGCCAATCTACTGAATTATCAGTTGTATAACGGGTTGATTTTACAAGGACACAGCAGAACACACAACACAACACAGCAGAAGAATCTCCTCTGTAAATCACAAACACTTTTAATGAACATGCTCTAGGGGCAAAAGAGTGTGCAGTAACAAACCCTCTTTATCCAAAGGTAGTATAGCAGCAAACAGGAGTATCTGACCTTTTGACATATTGGCCACAAGGTAGTTAGAGGTCAAGGCGTAAGCTCTGAGCTGTCTTCCCAGCATTTTATAGTATCCAACTGTTTGCCTACTAGCTCATTGCATTTTTTATCACTCATTTCATTTTTGTGCAAAACACTCCTCTTCCTATTGGGCTTGTCCTTTGCGTAATATTAGCTTAAGGCACTTTCAAGAATAAATAAAAAACAGCCACTGTGGAGAAACACAGGATTACAGATTGAATAATACCCACATTTTTCTTTGGGCTGGATATTATTCCTGGCAAGTATATTTTGCTAAAAAATGAAAATAATGACTCTAAGTGAATGGCTGCTTGTGGTGTAAGCTCTATGATGCTATGGCTTCTTTGACAGCAATTAAGAAGTCAATGTACTTTGACTGGCCTTGGTGGCCAACCAAAAATGGCCCTCTCATTCATGGGTTTGTTGGTTTCACCCTGTGCCTCAGAAGCACTTGGAAGACCTTGAAAATGCGGCAGCCAAACAACTTCCAGCCTTCCTACCAACCTTAAACCTGGGAAAGAAGTAGGGACCATCCCTGCAATTGCTTTCAGCAGCACAACTGTGGTAACAAGCCCTGTTCCCACCCTATAGTTCTAAGGTTAGGAAGAAATTGTGATGCATCATCACTCTCAACAGGGGACAGCCAATGGTGGGTGTGGCAACATGTTGGTATTTGGGAAGTCCAGTTTGCCATTCTAGTATGTAATCCAGATTTGGGACGGGAGAATCAGCGAGGCTTGAGCTCATCAGGGTACCTTGAAGTCAGTCCATCCTCTTCCTGTTCCTGAGTGCAAGCTATTTGTTGATGTTTGAATGGGAAAAGTGTGCATTTGGGACGGGCGGAGCTATGATGAAATCACATCAGACTTTGAAGCTTTGGGAAGGAAACTCAAGAACTTTGAGGCCCAGATATTTTTTTCATCCATCCTTCCAGTACTTAGAAGAGGAATAGAATGGGAAGGTGGTGCTGACGTGAGAAATTTGGATTCTGGGACCACTACACTTCCTGGAAGATGGTCTGCTGGCAAGGGATGGGTTGCACGGTTTTGTACCTCACAAGGACTGGGAAGAATGTGTTTCTGTGCAGAGATATGTATTTTTATCATATAGTGCGACTCCACCTCCCTTTCTGTTCCTTCTGTTGTTGTTGTTTTTGGAACAAGTTATATCCTTCAATTGCTGTATTCCAGTCATAGGAAGTACACAGTATGAAGAACTTCATCAGGAGGGCTTTAAACTGAATCTTAGGGGGAGGGAGATAACTTGGGGGTAACAATGGACAAATGCTTATGCACCAAAACAGAGAGAACAGCTGTAGTAGTGCCCAATAATAGTCTTTTAAAATGTAGAAAGAAAGCCAGGGTATAAGCACATGGTCTTCAATGTCTATATACTAATGCTTAGAGTATGGGAAACCAACAGAATGAACTTGAACTCTTAATACAGGAGGGCAAATACGACTTAATAGGTGTAACTGAAACTTGGTGGGATGACTCCTATGACTGGAATACAGCAATTGAAGGATATAACTTGTTCCAAAAACAACAACAACAGAAGGAACAGAAAGGGAGGTGGAGTCGCACTATATGATAAAAATACATATCTCTGCACAGAAATACAGAATGAGCTTGGAAGACCCATTGAGAGCATCTGGAATAAAATAAATGGGGCAAAGAATAAAAAGAAAATTATGGTCGGAGTCTACTACTGACCACCCAATCAAGGAGAAGATGAGGATGACATTTTTGAACAGCAAATTGCCAAAATTTCAAGAAGGCACGATGTAGTGATGGGGGACTTCAATTTCCTGATATCTGTTGGGAGACAAATTCTGCCAAACATGGCCCCTCCAAGAAATTCCTGACTTGTATTGTTGATAACTTCCCCCTACAGAAAGTGGAGAAAGGAACGAGAGGATCAGCTATCTTTAACTTGATTCTAACCAACAGAAATGACTTAGTGGATAAAGTGGCAGTTACGGGAACTCTGGGAGAAAGTGGCCATGTTATACTAGAGTTCTTGATTCTAAAGGAAGCAAAAGCTGAGTGTAGCCAAATGCGTGCCCTGGATTTTTAGGAAAGCCAGTTTTAATAAACTCAGAACAATGAAAAGTAAGGTCCTGTGGCAAGAAGCGACGCTAATGAGAAAAAAGAGTCCAAGATGGGTGGGAGTTTTTTAAAAAAGGAAATTCTAAAGGCACAATTACAAACAATTCCAACAAGGAAAAAAGGTAGAGGACAACAGAAGAAGCCAATGTGGCTTCACAAAAAGCTGAGAGATGACCTGAAAACAAAAAAGGACACATATAGGAAGTGGAAGGAAGGCCAGGCTACAAGGGAAGAGTACAGGAAGGTAGCAGCACAGAATTGCAGGGATGGTGTCAGGAAGGCTAAAGCTGAGATGGCAAAATGATAACAGATGACAAAGAAAAGGCAGAAGTGTTCAATTCCTACATTGGCTCAGTCTTCTCCCAAAAGAGGGTTTATGACCCCCCCTGGCAAACCTGAAGTACAAGCTGAAGTACAATCTAAAAGCACCTTGAAAACAATGCAGTGATTACTAGAAGCCAACATGGATTTGCCAAGAACAAATCCTGCCAGACCAATCTGATCTCATTTTTTGATCAGGTAACCTGCTTTGTGAACCGTGGGAATGCAGTGGACATAATATATCTTGACTTCAGCAAAGCTTTCAACGAAGTGCCTCAAGATATCCTGATTAGCAAGCTAGCTAAAAGTGGGCTAGATGGAACAACTATCAGGTGGATCCACAGTTGGCTACAGCATCAGACTCTAAGAGTGCTTATCAATGGTACCTTCTCAAACTGGGGAGAGGTAATGAGCGGGGTACCACAGGGCTCAGTCCTGGGCCCAGTGCAATTCAACATTTTTATTAATGACGGATGAAGAGATGCAGGGAATGCTTATCAAATTTGCAGATGACACAAAATTGGGTGGAATAGCTAATACTCTGGAAGACAGAAACAAAATTCACCGCGATCTCGATAGGCTGGAGTGCTGGGCTGAAAACAACAGCATGAAATTTAATAGGGATAAATGCCAAGTGCTGCACCTAGAAAAAGAAACCAAATGCACAGTTACAGGATGGGGGATACTTGGCTCAACAATACTACAAGTGAGAAGGTTCTTGGTATTGTTGTAGATCACAAGCTGAATATGAGCCAGCAATGTGATGTGGCTGCAAAAAAGGCAAATGCTATTTTGGGCTGCATTAATAGAAGTATAGCTTCCAAAATGCATGAAGTACTAGTTCCCCTCTACTTAGCACTGGTTAGGCCTCATCTTGAGTACTACATCCAGTTCCAGGCACCACACAATAGGAAGGATGTAGACAAACTGGAAAGGGTTCAAAGGAGGGCAACAAAGATGATCAGGGGACTGGAAACAAGGCCCTACGAGGAGAGAATGGAAGAACTGGGCTTGTTTAGCCTTCAGAAGAGAAGACTGAGGGGAGATATGATAGTGCTCTTCAAGTACTTGAAAGGCTGTCACACAGAGGAGGGCCAGGATCTCTTCTTGACCATCCCAGAGTGCAGGACATGGAATAATGGGCTCAAGTTACAGGAAGCCAGATTCTGGCTGAACATCAGGAAAAACCTCCTGACTGTTAGAGCAATATGACAATGGAACCAATTACCTAGGCTGGTTGTGGGCTCTCCCACACTGGAGGCATTCAAGGTGCAGCTGGACAGCCATCTGTCAGGGATGCTTTAACTTGGATTCCTGCATTGAGTAGGGGGTTGGACTCGATGGCCTTATAGGCCCCTTCCAACTCTACTATTATATGATTCTATTATTCAAATTTACCTCTGTGGGTTCTGGAGGCCCCAGGTCAGGGCTGTCACTAGACTTCAGGGGGTCCTTTGGCATAGTGCTGCTGAAGGCCCAACCCTTCTATTCCTCTCTGCTTGCCCACCTACCCGCTGGAAACTGCCATCTCCTCCTACCCCATTCCCCACCACCCAGCAGCAGCACAAGCTCTCCTGCCTGAGGTGGGAGAACAGGCACCCAATTGCTACCACTACTACAACCCTCCAATCACCACTGCTGTATCCTCTCATCCTCCCAATTGCCACTGTCCGCCCTATGGGTCACTCTGAGAATCCCCTAGAGTAAGCCAGAGGGTGGGCAGGCCCTCTTCTGGAGAGCTGTGTCAGCAGGAGAAAGTGGATGAAAGGTAGCAGCTCCAGAGGACACACAGCTGATCTTGAGGAGAGCTCCGCTGGGAGATCTCCTGGGATAACTCTCCAGTCTGCTCAGTGCCTGACTCTAAAGAAGGACCCCTTCAGAGCCAGGCATTTGGGTTTGACTGGCTCTGTGAAGAGCTGTGCTGGCCACTTTCAGTTGCCAACACAGTTCTTCAGAGAGCTCACTTTGGTGTTTGCCATCATTAGGTGTCACCATGAGCTGGGATGGGCCCTTCTGAGCCTGTGGGCCCTTGGTATCTACCCAGCCTTACTTACCTCCGATGCTGGGCATGCCAGAGGTAGAAGGTGGGAATGACTCCTGTGATTTATCTTAATGGAGAACAGCTTATTGTCATGATAATTGAAATATGGTAGTAGAACAGGAATACATCAGCAACAGAAATCAGAAGGAAGGACACAAGAAAGAAATAGTAAAGGGCATTGTGAAAGTAACCTTTTTTGAAGTTTTAACTCTTCGCTCAAGGACACACAGTGTAATCCAATACAGTGTCAATGCAGAAGTACATCTCACTGAGTTCAGTGGGACTTTCACTTAGGTAAGTGGGTACAGGATAGCAGCCTTAGCCACTTTAATCACCTTTAGTATTTGATTCTTAAATTATATTAACCAAATCTTGCTAACTTTACAACACTCAGTAGTATGAGCACACTATCAGGGGGTTTTTTGTTTTGTTTTTAGTAATGCATTAGATTAAGGATGCAGCCGAATGATTGATATACAATTTAACAGTTTATTATTCTTCATTAAATATGCAATAGCACATTAACAAGGTTTCCTTCTCTAAGGCATTATGCCTACAGAAAAGAAGAGAGCCTGGAAAAGATGCAGCAGTATGAAGCATAAAAAATGTATGTTTATGAGCATGATCAAAGCTCATGCGTGATGGGTGTTGTCTACATCTCTTCTATGCAAATGGGTCACAGACAGGCAAATCATCAAAAGTGCCTATCTGAGTCCACTGCAAGGTCCCATGCTCCTCCCTCTTCAATTTCTGTCATGTCTGCCTGCCATACCAGTCTTGAGACCATTGACTAACCTTCTCTGATGCCATAGGATGTCATTTTACTATACTGTGAGATTTCTTGAGGGGGTAATCCTGAAAGGAGACCTATAAATAGAGAAATAAATAGTGTGCTTTGGCAAGCAGAGGTCAATAATTGCCATTTAAGCTTCCATGGGCTTCACGCTCCTGATATCAAACAGTTCTGGACATCTAAATACTAAGGATATTCAATTTTAGATTTGAATGTCCCCAAACAAGTTTGAGGTCTTACATTTTGCTGGGCTTTCCCCCGTCCCCGAAAATACATTTGGCTAGTCATGTTGCAATTGTCATGAAATGACTATTAAAGCCATTTTATACTTATATACCTCCCTTTTCTGATATGCTGATGGGGGAAAACATTGTGGGGAGGGGGGATCTGTTCAAGAAATGGTCAGAATTTTCTTCTCAAGGCTTGATATGAATTTTAGCAAAGGTGTGCCCACTGAAACTCTGGGCAATTTTTTATGAGGACTGATTTGGTTTGGTTTAGCTTAGCATGAAGCTGGATTTGCAGGTTGATCAAAGACCTGTACTTTGTTCCAGAAGTCCTTGTAGGGAGCAGAGATGTCAAGGAGAAATTAGGGATGTAGCAGGTTAAATTGTAGAAACTGTACATAATTGGTAAGTCTGTTTCTGACTGTGTTACACAGATCCCCAACCTGCTTTCCTTCTAAAGGGGCAGAAGTGAATCTTGTTAGCATTGGTTAACTTTTTACAGGTCACAGAGAGTAAAAATAGCTTAAAGCTAAAACAGATTTAAAGTTCGGGGGGGGGGGGATAAAAAACGGTCTTCACCTGGCACTGGAGCAACAACAAAGTAGATGCCAGGCTAACCTCTCTTGACTGGGGCTGGGCATTACACCAGTCAGGTTGCTGCCACGACTGAAAAAGCTTTCTCTCACATAGCCACTCAATGTAACTCAATCAGTGGGGTCCTTCAGGTACACTGGTCCCAAGCCACAAAGACATGTCAAAATCAATCCTTACAGGTCAAAATCAGCACCTTGAATAGTGCCGAGAAACAAACTGGGGGCCACTGAAGATGCTGAAGCACTGACTGGCATGGTATGCAGCCATATTCTGAACTAATGGAAGCTTCTGGACATTTTCAAAGGCAGCCCCACATACAGTATGTTGCAGTAAGACCAATGGGAGGTGTCCAGGGCAACCCTATTTTAGGGTGGATTTAGTCTGTGATAAAGCTAGAGCAACTAGACTGACAACCACCTCGGCTTACCTATTTACCCCTTGGGTACCAGTGCAAAAGGAGGGGTAAGTATTCTACAAAGGGCCCCAAAGACTTCACAAAAACCTTATTAGACAGAAGGACCGATGTTACCCTTTCCTTATAGATTGGATGGAGCTTCCTGACTGGCCAGGTGCTGTAAATGGAACCAATGAAACTGGGTGGATCCTTAGCTAGACTGGATGGAGCTTCCTGACTGGCCAGGTGCTGTAAATGGAACCAATGAAACTGGGTGGATCCTTAGCTAGACCTAACCTTGCACTCCATCTTGAGGCTTAATTTACATCTCGGGGGTTGATGAGCAATGAAGGCTAAAGAAGACTGATGGAAGCAGGGTATGCTTGTTGGAGTGGTAGGGCTTATTTTGATGCAACTAAGTATGGTTTAGAGAAAGGACCAGTTCTGATATTTATATATATCACTGGTTCTTTGTCTAAACATTTCTCAGTTTTATCAGAATATGCCCCAAAATACTATACCAAAATACTACACCAAAAAGCACTTGATAACATAGTGTCATCCAATGGTGTCATTCTGCAAACTCAAACAGTGCTAGCAGAGCTCCGCGGAATCTTTCCATTTGGCAAGCACTTGTTCATTATGCTTGTGCAATGTGTTGCATGGCAGGTTGGGCAAGCATAGTGCACATTTGCTTGCATGATCACACTTGTGCAAATTTGGCATTAGTTGGATTCTCTTCTTGTGCATAGTTCAGAACTTTGTTTCTGCTTGTGCAATGTCATTTGCACTAGCAGAATGACACAGTTGGATCCTGCCCAAGATTCACAGCTGAATAAGTGAACCAACAGATAATATAAAAGTATTTAAAAAAAAACATTTGTATTTAAGGTTCTATGAAAGTTTTGTCTGCAGCATTTCATTGGTCATAGCTCATTCACACAGAAGTTAGCTATAACACATTTCCCCCCCAAGAGATAATATGCGGGGGATAGAAGGTTGTTCAATATATCTAATAAAAGCATGAGCAGAACCACTGTATGTACTTGCTTCGTATTTTCTGTTCCTTAAACAGTGGAAAATAAATGTAATAAGCATAGTTATATTTTATATATATATTATATATAGAAGCTGTTATATTTCAGTCTTTGAAGAACTTAGAAAACCAACATTTTTTTTTAAGTATTTGAAAACCTAGCCATTTAGGTGGTGTTCTCAAAACAGCTATAACTTTATCCACACTTCCCAAATTCTCAAACTAAGGATAAAGCACAATTCAGAGACTAGGGCAATGAAATGATGTATAATGAAAATGCCTGTGTACTACCATTTCATATTCCTTATTACAATCAGTCATCTATTCATCTTCCCTAGATATGCTTATGAATAAGATGTATAACATACTGAGACATTTTCCTTTGCTAAGAACATGTTACCATGTTCAGTAAAATTAAAAAGGATCATTTTATATTCAGATCTCAGTGTGAATGGCGTTGCCATCAAAAATAAATAAAAAAAATGAATTAAACTATATCCTATAATTTTGTATATTTATCTCCATATAAATCAGAAAAAAACATAATGAGTATAAACTAAACATTTATCATAGAAGACAATGTAGACAATTGAATGAACAGGAGAAAGTATTGAAAGTATTGTCCCGTCTCGAACAGTATTTAGAGATTTATTGCTCCATTAAAGAATGTGCATTTCTAACTCATAGAAGTGCTACTATATTCTTGAATTCTTAATCCTTGCACATTAAATTGTTGCAATGATACCCATTAAAATAATTAAGCTACCACCATTTATATGTATTTCTGAAAAAGATAATTTTTTCTTACTATGTGTAGGTGTGTGTGCGTGTGTGTGTGTGTATACACACACACACACAGTATTATCTGAAACGCTTTTTGATCTTATGAGGTACCAAAGGGAACCGTCAGACCAACAAATACAAGGCTCTCATATATATATATATGTGTGTGTGTGTGTGTGTGTGTGTGTGTTTATACACACACACACACACACACATACATATATATACACACTCTAAAGATGAGAGGAGTGAAATGAAAATGCCCATTCTGCCATAGTCTTTTAGTTTTTGCTACTACAAGAGAAAGTAGGATAAGGAAAGTGCAGCAGTAAAGTGGGAAGCCCCACTCTCTGTCCAAACATCCTTCCTCTCTGTCCAAACTATGTATGACACAGGAGAATGAGAAGTCCATCTCCTGCCTTTTGAAAAGACTTAGGAGCAGTGTGTCTGTGTATGTGAACAGGACCTCATTCACACATAAGGGTGAATGCTATGAAGTGGGAACACAAGTGGTGACAAGTTTCAGTTCCACTGCAGCCCTTGAAAAAAGTGTTTAAAAATAAGCATAAAAATGGAGGAAAGGAAGGAAAAGGATCTGGGAAAGAAGCCAAGGCAATGAGTAAAGACTGAAGCCACATACTGGTTTGGGGAAACATTGTGAAGGCCTAATCCCTCTAATTCGGGTTTTCACTCAAACAAAGGAAAGGGAAATCAAAATGTATCTGCTGTACTAGTGAGGTTTTGTTTCTCCCAAGTGTAAAGATGTGTGGGGTGTAGAAGGGATTCCCTGTGCATGTTTTGGGTGTGGGTTTCTATCCTCCTTAATGATGCCAATACAATTAAGAGTAGGTTTTCCCAGGCTTCCTGTATGGCGCTTTCTCTCTAAGCACATTTGTATGCTGTGAGGCTTACATTGGTGATGGAGAGTAGGGCACACACATTCTGGAGGCCCCAGGTACAGTGTGGGAACCACTCCAGTGCGTCTTGCCCTGGGTGCCTGCCTTTACTTAGCATATCTTCCCAAGTGTAACTTCCCAGGCCTAACACCTGAACAGGGCTAATGTTAAGCTGCAATCTGGAAGGAAGGTAAGCAGGAAGGAACATACCCGATTTATCCATATAGGACAAAGAAAATGGGCTCCAATCAGCTAGTTTGGAGTACAAGATGATGGGGAGAGGGAGGGGGAGACGGCAGGGCCGGCGCTACCGCTAGGCAGACCCAGGCGGCTGCCTAGGGCGCGTGGTGGAAGAGGGCACAGAGTTTCTGCGCCCCTTCCTCGCCTCCGGCGCGCTCCTGCCCTGTCTGCCGCCTCTGCTGCGCCTCCCCGCCCGCTTGCCGGCCGCCGCCGCCGCCACTGCACCTCCCCCCGCGCGCACGCGCCCGCCCGCCTGCACACCAACCACCTACCTACCTTCCCGTCGTAAAGCGCGGGGGTCCCATTGCGTCGGAGGAGGAGGCGGCGGCAGCAGCAGCAGCAGCCAGCAGCCAGCAGCGGGGGCGGGGGGAAGGTAGGTGGTGGCGGCGGCGGCGGCGGCGCGGGGGGGGGTTGCAGAGCAGGGCTGCTTTGCTCCGGAGTTCCCCCCCACGGCACGAGGGGGGGCGCTAAATATAATTTGGCCTAGGGCGCCAAACAGCCCTGCACCGTTCCTGGGAGACGGACACACTGAGGTCTCCCGGTCCTGGGTATCCCTGAAGTGTAACGGCCATACTTCTACCAATCCTCTGCCTGTTATAATGACAGGATAAAAAATGTGGAAAATCACGTGCCACCCTTGTAGGAGTGGGTGGGACAAATATGTAATATTATATATATATATATATATATATATATTGTTATTTAATAGCCAGCCCAATAATAAATGTCTCTCCTATAAGCTGACATAACCATTTTCTTGAATCTTCTTACCACAGCATATTTCTCCAATAATATTGTATTATGAGGTCAGTAAATTCAATGAGTAATTGCAGCAATTAATTATTTTGCTCACTCCTGATGCTAATTACATTCTCCCTTTGTGCAGAAAACTGAGTGATAGCTGTTCTATGTAGAAATGTTTTCTCCCTCCCTCCCTCTTCCCCATTGATATTGCTTCAAAATTTCTGCACAAGTTCTCTCTGTATGAATCAGTAACGTAGGCAATTTTTTTTTAATAACTAGTTGAGATAAAGATCAAAGATGACACAGCATGTTACATGGAATTTGTATTGATCAACATGGCTTTCTTCAGGCAAAACAGGACATTCAGCCAGTATTGCACATGTTGTGAGGCTGACTCATGCCTGTGTGTGTGGATATTTTTTTAAAAAAAAAGACCAGAAAAGCAATATAACTGGATAAATCTAGCTATGTTAACTTAAATCCTTGAAGCATAAAACTCACTATGTGTATGTTTAACCGTGCAGGTTACTCAGACATAAGTCCCACCATGTCCAATGGGACTTACTGTGGTTAGTACCTGTGTTTTGGATTGCAGCCCAAATCAAGAGTGGAGAGGAGCAGAGAAGTTACAATGATGTTGTGTTGTCTTAGGACTTCTTATCCTCTTCGCTCTCTCCATAGAAAATATTCAAGACATTAGCTAGTGATGGGCAAACTCACCTCCCTGGTTTGATTTGGAACTGCGCTCAGCAAACCACACCTTTTACCCATCCTGGTTGCATTTTGAACTTTGAACCCACTGCACATCCAGTGACATAATTGGGGCAGTAATAGGATTTGCAAGCCTCCTGCACCTGCCCGCAGTGATTCCCACTGCCTATGAGACTGTTTTTCTTCTCACTTATTTACCTGGTAGTGATGGTAGGGAGATCTTAATTCAGTTTATGTTATGATCTTTGCAATCACTAATTAATAAATGTTGGTGGTATCACTAGGCTATGCCAAGAAAATGGCACTGACTTTGCAGTGCTGGCACACTATTGGGCAAGCAGTTTTCAGTAGTAAGATGGAAGACAATAGTGGTAAGCACATAAAACCCTGCTGGATCAGATCGACAGTCCGTTTAGTCCAGGCCCAGCATTCTGTTCACAATGGGGCCAACCAGCTGCCTGTGGGAAACTCACAAGTAGGGCATGAGTGGTGTAAGGAGTCTTTAGGAAGCTAAACTGCCAAGTTGAGCTAAACTTGTTGGAAAACTGAACTTGGAACTTCATAAGACCTTAGCATTTAACAGGTCTAAAGGTCTTGTCTTAGTCTGATTCCAAGGATTATTTCATCACTTCTTTGACTTATGAGAGGGGTTTTTTTTAATTCACCTTAGCTGCACTGTTCTTTGTAAGAACAATACATATCTATGCATTTTTCAAAGTGGTATCATTAGTATGTATTCATACATTGTTTCTAATAGATTTTCTTTGGCACCATTAAACATGAGAGTAATATTAGCTATGTCTCCTTGTAGATCTAAAGAGCAGTATATTGTCTGTCTGGCCTTAAGCAGAAGTACCATTTTTCTGCTAAGTTGCCTTTATGTACCTTCTCTCTTTCCAAACCCTGCCACCCAGTCCAGCTGTCTGGGGAAGGGCCATATACCTCACCCATTTGCTTCCCAAAATCACCCAGCCCCATGCAAGGGTTGAAAAAAGAAGAAATCTGTATTGGACTCAATGAATGCTTCCCCCCTCCCCTTTTTAAATCTCCAAGCCGGGGGGGGGGGAATTTGGAGAGCAAATGGATGGGTTGGAAGGTTTAATCCTCCCCTCCAGCACATGCTGTCTTGATCCAAATTGGGGCTATGCACACTTACTCTAAAGTAAAAAAAAAAGAAAGAAAGGTAAGGCTCACCAACACACACACACACACACACTTAAAGTATTGTGTAGTTTGACCCTAAGTGGTAAGTACATCCACATGTGTTGTGTGCAAAAGGTCCCAGATTGAAATCCTTGGTATCTCCAGGAAGGGCAGGGAAAGACCTTTTGTCTGAAATGCTGGAGAGCCAGTGCCATTCAGTGTAGACAACAATTCTGACAATGGTCTGACTTGGTATGTAGGTTCCAATTTGAAGCTGGTTTGTGAATTGGGGGGCAGCCAAAGGAGAAATGCTGGGCTCTCCCTGCCTGCAAATTAATTGAGTTATACAATCCTACTGGGGATGGGGAGAAGGGTCAATTATATGTTCCTTTATTTTCTTTTAGGGTGCTAAGAATCCCTAAAGTGAGAGAGTCATTTGAGACAAGCGTACATTTTATAAGAATGCAGAATACTCACAGCAAAGTTTGAGAGCATGCCCATCCTTCCTAAATAGGATAGAACTGGGTAGATATTAATATATGCTTAACATTGCAAACACTGAAATTGCTGGGGCAGCTCCATACAGAACAGGAGTGGGCAACCTGTGTCCCTGGGGCAGCATGTGACCCTTGGCCTAATTCCAAAAATCTTCTACAAGAGGTAAGTTCAGATCAGATCTGATCTGTCCCTCCACCAGCATACCTCTGGGCAAGCACAGACAGGAAGCGAGAGAAGGGGCTATTAGGAAGAAACAGGAGATAGAGAATGGCAGAGAGAGGGCGGGGATGACCCTTCCCACTTTTGGCTTTGCCCTACCCACCATGTGGTAGATTACCCCCAAGGGAATGGGGCCCTTGACAACCCCCCCTAAAAAACCCCACAAAGTTTCCCCACTCCTGATATAAAACTTCTGGGTTAGAATCAGATATTTGTTCAGTAGTACCACAGCTTTCCCCTCCTGTTCCTTACCTTCCTGTTCCTTTTAACAGCCCTCCTCCTACAGCTGCTGTTAATGAGCAGGAGTCCAAGTGTTCTGCACAAAATGTGTGTGTGTGTGTGTGTGTGTGTGTGTGTTTGTGTGAATGAAAAGACCAGGAAAAGTTGTAGCTTCTCACTTCATTAGTAGTTTTAAAGATATGGAGCAAATTAACAGATTTTACAGCCTGACAACTTAAGCTCCATGGGACCAGGTTTTGAATGATTACAGTGCACACATGCCCAGATATACATATGTACCTGCTCACAAATACTTAATTTTGAAGGTTGTGAATAGCACGGAAAGCAGTAGGCTTCATTCATGTAACCTTACATTGTCCTTTTATATTCATACTTTTTTGGTTATAGCAAAGCTACTCTTACTACCTCGAAGTGCTTTATACTAGTACCTCTTCATACTAATGACAAGCACAGGCATACAGCATAAATCAGTCTCACACGCAACAGCTTTGCTGGTAATCTAAACATAAACACAGACTTCCCAGCACATCAAGGACTTAATTTTAATAAGTGATGCTTACTTAATGGCCACAAATGCAGCCTTCTGAATGATTGGCAGCTTAAATACGCAAGTGCTGCCAGCTGTTATCATCAAGTCAGAAATGGAGGCTAACAACTCAACACTGAAGAACTGGAACATTAAATAGAATAACATGGGCACTGCAAACTTAGTTCTAAAATGACAGATCTGTGTTTATCAATACGAAATTCTTTTCACACTAAATTTTGTAAGCCTTTCCAAAGCAACACATAATAATTTTATGTCTGTTAGGCATGCGGATAGATATACATGTATCCCACCTAGATATTTATCCACTTTATTCATATTGTTCCATAACTGTCTGATGTAGAGTGATCTCCCTCTCTCAGTTCTTATCAAATTGGTTTGGAATCCAAGGAAGGAGGCAGTGGTTGGACTGGGACCCGGGAGACCTGGGTTCTTGTCCGTTCTTGGCCAGAAAGCTCACTGGGTAGCTCCGGACTAGTCATTGACTCTCAGCCTAACCTACCTGACAGTTTGCTTTGGGGATAAAATGGAGAGAAGGAGGATCATGTAAACCACCTTAGGTTCCTTGCAGAAAAGAAAGGTGGGACATGAATATAATAATACAATAAATAAATAAATAATAAAATAGCTCAGTGTGATAGCTCATCCAGGATTGCAGAGGCATGCCCTCCCCTAGGAGACCCTGTTGGAGATGTTTCACTCCTAATGCCACTCACCTCTCTCAACTGAGACAGCAAGGGGAAGAGCAGACAGGCTGTTTGGGATCAACAGCAAATGGGGGAGGCCAGGCAAGCAGTCATTGATGCTATGTGGCACATCCTGGAAGTAGCAGGGAGACGTGGCTCAGCTGGCTAGAGTGGGGCTGCAACAAGAGATGCTAGGAGCCCAGGAGGGGTGGGAGTTTTTAAAAAAGGAAATTTTAAAGGCACAATTGCAAACAATTCCCAAAAGGAAAAAAGGCAGAGGGCAACAGAAGAAGCCAATGTGGCTTCACAATAAACTCAAAGACGACCTGAAAACAAAAAAGGACACGTATAGGAAGTGGAAGGAAGGACAGGCTACAAGTGAAGAGTACAGGCAGGTAGCACAGAACTGCAGGAATAGTGTCAGGAAGGCTAAAGCTGAGAATGAGCTAAGGTTAGCGAGGAATGCTAAAAGCAACAAAAAAGCTTTCTTCAGATACATGCACAGTAAAAGACAGAAGAAAGAACTGGTGGTTCAACTACGTAATGAGGATGGCAAATTGATAACAGAAGACAAAGAAAAGGCAGAAGTGTTCAATTCCTACTTCGGCTCGGTCTTCTCCCAAAAGAGGGTCTATGACCCCCCTGGCAAACCTGAAGTGCAGACTGAAGGGGCAGGATTGCAGCTTGAGATTAATAGGCAAATGGTCAAGGAGCACCTGATTACTCTGAACGAGTTTAAATCTCCAGGGCCTGATGAGCTGCATCCTAGAGTAATAAAGGAACTGGCAGAAGAACTCTCAGAACCACTGTCTATTATCTTTGAGAAATCATGGAGGACAGGTGAAGTGCCAGACGACTGGAGGAGGGCAAATGTTGTTCCCATCTTCAAAAAGGGCAAGAAGGAGGAACCTGGGAACTATAGGCCAGTCAGTCTGACATCAATCCCCGGGAAGATTTTTGAGCAGATTATAAAGAAGTCAGTCTGCAAGCACCTTGAAAACAATGCAGTGATTACTAGAAGCCAGCATGGATTTGTCAAGAACAAATCCTGTCAGACTAATCTGATCTCATTTTTTGATCGGGTAACCTCCCTTGTGGACTGTGGGAATGCTGTGGACATTATATATCTAGACTTCAGCAAAGCTTTCGACAAAGTGCCTCATGATATCCTGATTAGTAAGCTAGCTAAGAGTGGGCTAGATGGAACAACTATCAGGTGGATCCACAATTGGCTACAGAATCGGACTCAAAGAGTGCTTATCAATGGTTCCTTCTCAAACTGGGGAGAGGTAACGAGCGGGGTACCACAGGGCTCGGTCCTGGGCCCGGTGCTCTTCAACATTTTTATTAATGACTTGGATCAGGAGGTACGGGGAATGCTTATCAAATTTGCAGATGACACAAAGTTGGGTGGAACAGCTAATACTCTGGAAGACAGAAACAAAATTCAAAGTGACCTCGATAGGCTGGAGCGCTGGGCCGAAAACAACAGAATGAAATTTAATAGGGATAAATGCCAAGTGCTGCACCTAGGGAGAGGAAACCAAATGCAGAGTTACAGAATGGGGGACACTTGGCTCAACAATACTACAAGTGAGAAGGATCTTGGAATTGTGGTAGATCACAAACTGAATATGAGCCAGCAATGCGATGTGGCTGCAAAGAAGGCAAATGCAATTTTGGGCTGTATTAATAGAAGTATAGCTTCCAAATCGCGGGAAGTGATAATTCCCCTTTACTCGGCACTGGTTAGGCCTCATCTTGAGTACTGCGTCCAGTTCTGGGCACCACACTTTCAGAAGGATGTAGACAAACTGGAGAGGGTTCAGAGGAGGGCAACAAAGATGATAAAGGGACTGGAAACAAGGCCCTATGAGGAGAGACTGAAAGAACTGGGCATGTTTAGCCTTCAGAAGAGGAGACTGAGGGGAGATATGATCGCACTCTTCCAGTATTTGAAGGGATGTCACACAGAGGAGGGCAAAGATCTCTTCTCGATCATCCCAGTTTGCAGGACACGGAATAATGGGCTCAAGTTACAGGAACCTAGATTCCACCTAAACATCAGGAAAAATTTCCTGACTGTCAGAGCAATAAGACAATGGAATCAACTACCTAGGGAGGTTGTGGGCTCTCCCACTCTGGAGGCATTCAAGGTGCAGCTGGACAGCCATCTGTCAGGGATGCTTTGACCTAGATTCCTGCATTGAGCAGGGGGTTGGACTCGATGGCCTTGTAGGCCCCTTCCAACTCTACTTTTCTATGATTCTATGATTCTATTTAATGAGGCAGCTTTTATGGGGATAGGACGGAGAGAAGACAGAGGAAACAAGACAGTGACAAACACAGGCAGCAGGAGGAAGAGGAGGAGGAGATGCCAGGGAGTTGGAGAGAAAGCAAAACTGCATGGAGGGAAAGAAGCCCGGCAGGCAAGCAGAGGGAGGGGACAAAGGGGACAAAGACAAGATGAAAGAGGTGTTTCAATCCCTAGCCCAATTCCTACAGCTGTTAGTGCCTAGAGGAATAAGAGCCAATTCAGGGGTGGGAATGAGGACAGAAGGCTTCTCTACAGGAGGCATTGACTGTGCGCTCATGAACTCACAGAAGTTTGAAGGGCCTTTTCATGACATCGTCATCCTCCAGGACCTTCCCTGTATTTTCCAGCCATTTTCATCAGGGTTTCAGAGTGAGAAAAGTCAGGTATTAAATTTCACACCAGAACAACTGGAATGAAAGCTTCATGTAAAGTTGCAATTTTGCTATATGGCAGCTATACCACAGTGCCACCTTGTGGTTGGTTAATAGAATATATAGACAGGCAGAGAAATACAAACCCCGTGGGGGTGCTGGTCTGGGGAAACTTGTGTAAAGGATGCACTTTTCCTCCCACAATGATAACGGAAGAAGAAGAAGCCTCAGTAAAATGGCAGGTTAAACCCCTCATGTAGAGAAGCCCAGAGAGAAAGGGATGGAGAAACCTATACTTACCTGGCAGGAAGAAACAGAGCCCAGGGGTATAGGTGAAAGGATACTTAACAGAAGACCTGGCTCATCTCCAGATAGGGTGAGCTACTGGGGAAAAGACATCCGGTCCCCAGTGGAGGTACAAGAGGGCTGTTAAAAATTCCAGTCTCAAGGAATAACACCAGGGTGAGGTCAAGGAGAAGGAACTCCTCCTGGTCCCAGAGCAAATTTCCCCAACAGACATAGAAGACAGAGGAAGCAGAAGGGCTTACCTGACTGCAAGCCAAGACTCACAACCTTAAAGAGACTTTGTTATACGGAACTTTTCTGAAACATTTCCCTAGCTTGGGGGTTTATACTTTAGAGACATACTCTCCAACATTTCAAAGATGAAAATAGGGACACACGTGTGAATTTGTAAGAGGTATGGTTAAGCAACATTAAGGTGTGATCAAGAGGGTGTGGCCAGGCAACATGAGGGCTGGGTATGGCCAAGGGTATGGCCAGGCAAGCAAAGTGCATAGTCAAGTACAAAAGTTATTAGAGGAAACACACAAAATCTTATATATTATAATTATCACATTAATATCTTATATATTATTTTATAATATTTTATAAATGGCTTTTGTAATATAGATATTTTTTTACCTTACTTAAACCCTTAATTGCTGATATCTGGTGTTTTTCATGGGGGCAGGTCAGTGCTTGCTCTTTCTTTTTGTTTTAAAATGGTCAGGATTGGCACAAATTCAACAGGTGAAGCTTACCCACCCACCCCACAACCCCAAACATGGAGCTTCAGAGAGAAGGGGAAGTTTCTTGCATTTCTTTCTGACACTGTAAACTCGCCTGCCAGCTCTGTTAGGAAATAAAATCTTTGGCAATATAAAGATAGGAGTCATGTGATAAATTCCCTCATTCACCTCTCCGTTGGTCCAGGGTCTCACTCAGCTAATCCCTTTCCCACAGCAACATGCACACACATACATCCTCGCCTGGCCTTCCCAGCTTAGCAGCGTCTGTTCCTTCCCTGCTTACTGTGGCTGTTCAAGCCTAAGCAGAGCTATCTTAAAGGGGCCATGGGCAAAATTGCAGCTAAGCTAAAACTGCAAGCTTAGCTGCAATTTTGCCCATGTCATAGGGATGTACCCGAATAGCTCGGCAGACAGGAGCAAGCCCCGAACTGGGCCTGCCTCGTGTCCGCCGGGCTATTCGGCCACCCACGCGGGCTTACCTGCAGGCTCTCTGGCTCTGTGGAGAGCCTGCCTCCCCGTCCGCTGGTCCCGTCGCATCACTTCCGGCGCGGAGGAAGTGACGCGACGGGACCGTGCTCCGTCGTGCTGGACCCCCGCGCTCTGTTTTTGGCGCGGGAAACCAGGGCAACAGGGCTGTTTAAGCCCTGTTGCCCTGGTTCCTCCCGCCAAAACAGAGCGTGGGCGGGGGTCCAGTGTGCCGGAGCAGTGGCTCCGGCAGCAGCGGAGGCGGCATGTACAAGGTAGGCTGCGGGGGGCGGGGGGGGTCCGGCGGCGGCTCTGGTGGCGGGGGCAGGGGGGTCGGGGGTCCTGCAGCGGCGGCGGCGGCGGCGGGGGCTTCAGCGGCACAGAGAATGCTCCGCGCCACTCTGAAGAGCGAGATCGGCCCACCGCTGCCACGGAGGGCCGAGCCAGGAGCAAGCCACGAGCCAACTCAAGGCTTGGGCCCACCACTAGCCCATGGCCCCTTTAAGTAGCTTGCAGTTGCGGGAGGCAGGGGAATTTGGGGCTCTGCGTTACAAAGTGAGAAGCCGGGGTGGCTTAAGGGTTTTCCTGATGGTCCCAGCATTTTCGGGACAATTGGAGACTATGTAGTGAGCAATACTATGGCCTCTAGATATCTGGACTATCTAGATCCATTTCAATCTGGATTCAGGCCTGGTTTTGGAGCGGAAACTGCCTTGGTCGCTCTGTGGGATGGGATAACCTCTGCTGGGAGAGGGACAGGGGGAGTGTGACCCTGTTGATTCTCTTGGACCATTCAGCGGCTTTTGATACCATCGACCATGGTATCCTTCTGAATAGGTTGTCTGGGTTGGGAGTTGGAGGCACTGCACTCCAGTGGTTCTGATCCTACTTGGGTGGCCGATTCCAGAAGGTGGTGCTGGGGGATTACTGCTCTGTCCCTTGGCAGTTATGCCATGGGGTGCCACAGGGCTCTATTTTATCCCCTATGCTGTTTAACATCTACATGAAACCACTGGGAGAGGTTATCCGGAGGTGTGGGCTGAGGTGTCATCAATATGCAGATGACAGCCAGCTCTATCTCTCCTTTTCATCTAATCCAGGTGAGGCAGTGGCTGTTCTGAATCAGTGCCTGGACACAGTAATGGACTGGATGAGGGCTAATAAACTGAGACGGAGGTACTGTTAGTGGGTGGTTCGTCTGCCCGGCTAAGTGATATTCAACCAGTTCTGGATGGGGTTGCTCTCCCCCTGAAGGATCAGGTTTGTAGTTTGGGGATGCTCTTGGATCCACAACTGTCACTCGAGGCACAGGTGAACTCGGTGGCACCGAGCACCTTTTATCAGCTTAGGCTGATATACCAACTATGTCCTTATCTGGACAGAGATAGCCTAGCTACAGTTATCCATGCTCTGGTAACCTCTCGTTTGGATTACTGCAATGCGTTATACATGGGGCTGCCTTTGAAAACAGTCCGGAAACTTCAGCTGGTCCAAAATAGGGCAGCGAGATGGGGACTGGCTGACGAAAACATATTATGCCAGTGCTTTGTCATCTGCACTGGCTGCCAGTCTCTTTCCGGGCCTGATTCAAAGTGCTGGTACTAACATTCAAAGCCCTAAACGGCTGGGGCCAGGGTATCTGAAGGATCGTCTCCTCCCATATGTACCTGCCCAGACACTAAGATCTGCATCAGCGGTCCTTCTCCGAGAGCCCCAAGAGCCACAAAGGAAGTGAGGCAGGTGGCTACCAGGAGGAGGGCCTTTTCTGCTGTGGCACCCTGGTTGTGGAATGAGCTCCCCAAAGAGGCTCACCTGGTGCCTACTTTGTACTCTTTCCGGCACCAGGTGAAGACCTTTCTATTCTCCCAGGCATTTTAATCATCTTAATTATTTTAATCTTGTAGCTGTTTTTAACTGTTATTGTAACTGCTGCTGCTAGCTCTGCTGTTTGTTTTTAATCTGTGGTTTTCAATTTTTATATTTATTTTATATTGTATTTTATGGTTTTAACTGTTGTAAACCGCCCAGAGAGCTTCGGCTATTGGGCGGTATAAAAATGTATTAAATAAAATAAATAAATAAATAAATAAATAAATAAAATATCATCCGGGAGGGTGCATAGGATAATTCAGATTTCCAGGTTCAAGATCGGAGGCAGAGCTCTGCCCCCAGAGCTGGGAATCTGCACTCTGATCCCTTCCCCTGCCTCACAGCCGGCACGGAAAGAACTGTAACCGCTGCTTCTCTGAGGTCAGAGGGTAGAGGGGGTGGGAAAGAGGGAAGGAGACTGGGGCTGCCAGGATACAATGTTTCCTGATAGTGATCCAGCCTCCTTCCCTCCCCCTCCAAAGCGCCTCAGCTAGATGGCAGAAAATGCCCATCTAGCTAAAATGCAGAGCAGGAGATGCAGGGAAGTGGAGATTGCCTCCACCGCTCCTCCCGCTTGGCATTGGATGCTCGCCAGCCTCTGGGTTTGGGGGCTTACAAGCATCAAAGGCACAAATTATAGGATCGCACCCTTATTTCGTGTTGGCTGTCAGTGATGTAATTTGACACGTTTGAGTAATAAACATGTTTCTGCAAGAGTTTGTGATCTATGGAAGTAAGTGAACAAGGAGAATTTGATGTGCCTCTTCCAATGGACCTGCTGCTGCTGCTGACCCAATTTGAACCCAATCCCTCTGGTTCCTCCTTACATCTACCGACCCCACATGTGAATCCCCAACTCTCCACTTGCTTTCTGCTTACCTTTCTGATCATACCACACCAGCTGTGGTAGTGGCAAAGGGGAGGTCTCTCTCCTCCTCCTCTTATTCCACTGGCACAGGCACAACAGCAAACTAGACAGCAAGAGTGTTGGGAAATGTAGAAGAATTCAGGGTTTGTAATGCTCATCTAGCATTGGACTAATTGAGTTTCATATATGGGTTCTGCCATTTTTAATTTTTGTGTACTTTTTAAAAAGGTGTGCATTTTTGGTGCACATTTTTCAAACTCACTGGGTGACTTTGGGCCAGTCACTGACTGTCAGCCTAACCTACCTCACAGGGTTGTTGTGAGGATAACATGGAGAGGAGGAGGACTATGTAAGCCGCCTTGGGTTCCTTGCAGGAAAAAAGTCGGGGTATAAATGTAATAAATAAATAAACTGTACACATTTTTGTATATATCAACCCATTGACTAAAGCATGTTTATGCACATTCTTTAAATGTACACGATTCCTTTGCACACTTTTCAAAAGCGCGTATTTCATTGGAACACTTTTTTGTTGTTGGTTCCACAGAATGCATCATAACAAGTCCTGGAATGTATGGATTTTTGCACACACTATGCATCCAATCAAAGTTTCTTGGAACTGTGGATTGAAGAAATTCATAGGAAAAAAAATCTGCCAGGGCAGATTCCTCACACACCCCTAGTTTCATATTCCAAGCCCAGGAATACAAACTTTGGATGACATCTCTAATCAGTGATCGTTGTTGATTCTGTTTCTGTCTCTGCAGTACAAAAATGACAGTCATTATTTTTTTTAAAAAAATCAGATTTCACAACCAGAGTAAGTAATGCAAATTGAGGGCTGTCCCTACCTTTAGGCAGAATGAAGTGGACATTTCAGGCAGCACATTTTGAGTGTCACAAAAGGGCAGCACATTTTTTTATTATTGTATTTTTCCTGCCAGGGATAGGAAGGGATGCTTATGGGATTTTCTGCCTCATGTGCCAGAGTAACTTGACCTGCTTCAAGTACTATGCACCTTGACTTGGGTGGATGGCTGGTGCCATTTCCTGCTCTGACTGCCTCAGGCAGCAACATGCATTGGGCTAGTCCTGTGCATATTAATAATACTTAGCATGTGTATAGCTCATTTCAAACATTTAGAATGGCTCATTATCTCAGTAATGCTTACAACATCTCTGTAAGAGAGGTCAGTGTTATTATCCCTATATTGCAGAAGGCTGAGAGAATGGATTGCCCACCTGTGTCCTTCATGGCAGGTGAGATTTGAAACAGGGATTTCCTGTGTATTTTTAGCCAATATATGCTACACAGATCTCAAATTAAACAAATCTGCATAAATATGATTATTTAATCTAACTTATGCTTCTTTGAGATAAGTTGCATGTGTTTTAATGGAGAATGGAAGAAGGAGAGGTAGGAAGAACTGGACCAGCAGGATTGCCAGAGTAGAGGTCTAAGAATAGTAAAAGCTTTTGGAAAAAATGAACCAGGGAAGACCTGTTCGTATGATGTGGTTTGAAAGAAGCAGAATACATAAGGCCAAACTGCAGCCCAATAATGTATACTTTAGAACTGAGCCCTGGACTGGGAATGGCTGATTTTCATAAAAGTGTTTGCAAAATGTGAAAATTGTCCCGATTCTACATTTTCCCAGGGGGTAGCAGCAAACAGGGACAACATTTTAGTGATATCATTACTCTGAATTGGCTTTGTGAGATGGTCATTTAGCCAAGTCTAATTGGCTACATGGCATTGTCATATTATGTCGTCATGTTCACTACATCCATTCAAAGACTGGGAACATAGTCAGTCTGAAGAAGTCTTTGTTGTTCCCCAAAATAAATAAATAAATAAATAGTCGCTGAAGGAACGGCTGATTCAGTAGTGAGCAGCTAAAATTAGATTTCAGTTCTCTGGCTGTCATTTATTTACTTACTAGATTTCTAAACTAATTTTCACCTACTACTCTGAAAATGGTGTTCAAAACATACATATAAACATCTTAAAATACACACTAAAATTATTATCAGATCTAAAACTCAACAAGAACAAAAGCAGGCCAGTAGGCAGAGATCCAGTAGGGCCATTTTAAAAAATCCATTGAGAATACTATCATCTTTACGTGCTTCCAGAATGCCAGAAAAGAATGGGCTGGAGGCAAACAACTCATGACATAGAATGCCATAGATTTAGGACAGATATATATAGGATGTTATGTCAGATATGCTGGTCCCAGACCACTTCATGCAGGGGTAGAGAACCTGTGGCTCTCCCGATGATGTTGGACTGCAGCATCCCTAACCATTGGCCATGGTGGCTGGGGCTGATAGAAGTTGGAATTGAGCAACATCTGGAGGGCCACAATTCCCCAAACCTGATTTAGTGCTTTATAGGTCAACACTGGTACATTGAAATGGATTGTGAAAATATTGGGCAGAATCTAACTTACGCCCCCACCGATTCTCTTATGCCCCACAAATGCCAGTGCACAAGCACCCACCAGCACCTATGCAAAAGTGATTTAACACTTTTGGGGCAACCCAAAATGAGTGGAAATACTCATTTCTGGAATGGGTCAGGTCAGAGGACCTCGCATAAGGGAACTCTTCCAACCCGCCTTCTTACAGAAATTAGAATTTTCACTAATTTGGGGGCTTCCCCCAGGAAGCAGTAAATCTCCCTGGTGTAAGCAGTGGGTTCCACTTGAGCAATGGAATCAGCAGGACACACCACTTGTGGAAGGGAATTGGCGGGGCAGAAAGGAATTGGCAGGGGCATAAACACCCTGTTGGTTTCTGCCCATTCCTTCTACAGCAGTGTTCTCCAACCTTGGATGCTAGCTGGGGCATGCTGGGAGTTGTAGGCCAAAAACATCTGGGGACCCAAGGTTGGAGAACACTGTTCTACAGTATTCTAAAAAGTCACTTATACCAGTGACTTTATTGGAAGTATTTGGCAGTAAGTGGATTTAGGATTTCAGTTCAGAGAATACTTAATAATGATGGAGCCTATTCCTAGTATTTGCTGAACCAGGAAATATGCATTTACAATGGGAATACTTTTTTTCCATAGCAGGGCAAATTATTATTTTACATTGACAGTGCAAGAACATTATGTTGGTGTGACAAATAGATTTGCTAACATACATATATATAGGACTGGGAAGAAAATCTAATTCATTTCAATGTGGCAGTCTCATTTTTATTCTTGAGGTTTTGTTTTTTTAACATACTAACAATTCAATCCTATGGATGCCTACTTGGACATAAGGCCCATTGAGTTCAATGAGATTTTCTCCCAGATAGGGATTGCAGCCTAATTGCTGCAATAAGATTGCTGCCTAAAAATCTACCATTCTTCTGAGCAGAATCTCATTTGGTAAGAGCTACGGCTGGGGGAGAATTTCATTCAGTTTGCATTTTGATACCAAATTCACACTTCCAGAATCAATATGTGAACTGGAACACAGGGCTTTTCTACATAAGGCTGTTAATCTGTTGCATCTACTTTTAGTTTAGTTGCCAGAACTGAGATCTGAGCACTAAAAACAAGGAGTGTTTGCTCTCCTGCTTTTCTGCTATTTAACCGCTAGATTAGGGCTCTCCAACCTTGGGTCCCCAGATGTTGCTGGCCTACAGCTCCCAGAATCCCTTGCCATTAGCCATGCTGGATGGGTATGCTGGGAGCTGTAGGCCAGCAACATCTGGGGACCCAAGGTTGGAGAGTGCAAATACTGAAATGGAAGCAGCACTTTCTTGCCTTTCAGAAATAACACCCCATTTCCCCTGCCCTAAAACAAACAAGCAAATACCTTACAGAAAGTGCTGTTTACAAGCAGGAGCAAAACTGAAGGGTCACGTCATCATGTAAAGAACTCATAAACAACTGTGAGTAGGGAATAATGGCACACAATAAATGCCTCATGTAGAAAAGCTCACAGCTTTTTGCATTTGCACTTTTCCAAATTTTGTGATAGTTTTCCAAACAACAAAAAAGTGTACCAAAAAATCTGTGTATTAGGGGAAAATGCTCACAAAATGTGCATATGAGGATGGGGCGGGGAGGAAAACATACAAAAAAGCATTATATAATGGAAAACTGCTTGCAATAAAGTGTACCTCAGGTAAAATTACATGCAAAATCTGTATAATAGGAGAAATGTGCATAAAAATGCCTACAAAATGCATTTTAAAAGTCACAAACTAATGGAGAAATGGGATGAACAAAGTGAGAACATTGGACAAAAATGAGAAACTCAGGGTGCTTCCAAATGGATGACTTCTAGCAACACTAGTCTAAATACATTGTGCAGCTATTCTGTCTTTTCTTCCTTAACAATTTTTTTTGTGGAAAGAAAAAATGATGGGGGGGGAGGGAAATCTGGTGGAAAAAACATGGGAAGGTTACAAGTTGAAGATGACATCATCAAGACCCCCAGTACAATACTGTAAATTGGGCAGGGCATCGCATGATAAAAGCATCATGTGGAAGCACCCTGAGAGAAACTGAATTGACAGATTATCCATCCCTAGGAAGAACTGGCATTTGTCATGTCATGGGGAACTTTATCATTCAATGAAACTACATTAGACTCCAAGTATGGTAAACAGATGATGATGATGATGATGATGATGATGATGATGATGATGATGATGATATAAAATGTATCTTATGGTGATTATACCACATCACAATTGGGGAATGGATTCTTGGTGGATCTCCAATTAGACTTGCAGTTGTTTACTTTCAGGAAGGTTAACACTCTTCTGTAGCCAGCTCAGTGTAGAGAGAGGAGGAGGACAGTAAAGCAAAAATGTTATGATTTTGTGGCTGTTACTTCATCCAATCTGTATCTTGTGTCATCTTCTGGTGTCAGTGGGCAATATGCTGTGCAAGTAAGAACACTGACAGCCTAAAACAGTGGTAATACAGCAGCAGCAACAAGAGAAAGCACAGAAATAGGGATACAGGTTAGCAATGAAATTGGAAGGCAGTGGCCAGAGACACTGCTATGTGAATTTTTATAGCATGTGCAATCCTATGCATGTTTAGACAGGGGGGGGGAATCCTACAACTAGTTTAGATGGGGGGGGAGTCCTACAACTCCCAGCATTCCCCAGCCAGCTTGACTGGCTGGAAAATGCTGTGAGTTGCAGGACTTTTTTCTGACTAAACATGCATAGGATTGTGCCCTTAATCACTTAACACAAGTAGTCATTAATTAATTAGTCCAAACCACATATTCTTTCTGCACACAGATTATGTTGCGCTACTTGAGATGTTTTTAAACACAATGTATGCACAGCTCTGGTTATATTGTCCCCCACTGACACACATTAAACACAAAGGGCCCCTATGTTCAGTCAAAAGAAAAACCAATTAAAACTTCTGAGGAATCAGCATACATATACTTTGATGTGCATTTTGTAGCCCAGGTTCTTCTCTGTACAGTCAATAAAATATGCAGAAGGTTTTTCAAAAATTCCATTTGGAGTCCCAGCAATGGTACTTAAAAGCAATTGCAGTTGCTTGAAAATTTCATCATGAAAATAGCTTGACAGCCTCCAGTTCTCCAGACAAGCATCACATTTTTGTCCTCTGCTCTGCCTCAGCACCTCTTGAACAAAACAATAGACAATCACCTGCTTCTTGAATTAACCAGCAGGTGCTACCTTTGTACTGTAGCTATATAAAACTACTGCCTCAGCTGGGTACCCACTGTACATCTCAGGAAAAGATTAAAATTGGAATTTGGATGCAGATCCCTGTGTGCTACTAGGTCAGAACTGGCCATTACAATTGCTTTTTAAAAAACCCAAAAAAACCCAACCCCCCAAAACCTCAGGACTTGATATTGATATTTTCTCCATTCTCACGATTATCCTATGAACTTTATTAAGACTGCGGGCAGGGACTGTCTTGTTAATTGCTGTAAAACGCCCAGAGAGCTTCAGCTATTGGGCGGTATAAAAATGAAATAAATAAAATATAAAGGCATGCAAGAAATGAGTTACAGACAATTAGGTATAAGTATCAAAGGGATCTTATATTCTGAACAACAATGCTGAAAATAAATCTGAGCTCTTATCACCTTGGTTTTATCTTCCTTCTCATGGCATGATTTTCTGTGTTCTATTTCAGACACTAAACGCTGGGCAAATGCTTTTACATTACGCATCTAAATGCAACGATAATAGCTACGATTTTGGGTTAAGTATGGGTTTTATTTTAGTGCTGCAGTCACTGGGGTTAAATCTCATGGTAACATGGGAACAATCCATATAATTATCTGCACAGTCATTTTGTCAATGATCAATATACGCCTGACTATAAATCAATATGGGTGTAATCTCCAATCTGTGGATTTCTAAGAACAATCTCCTGGGTATTCTTACCACAAAATCTATATTCACTCCTGTCTTCATTCTGGCTGATTTACGCTCTGATGCAGTTCACTTTCAAGGACCTCCATTTCTCTAAGTGCTGCCTTGTAGGTAAGCAACTATCCATCAAATCACTACCAACATCAAGGAGGCTTATATTTAATTACAGATAACAAGTCCAGCGGGGCTGAGAAGAAAATGGCCACCAGCTCTGAGATTTTGTATATGGTAAAATATTGAGGAAATATTAAATAGAAAAAAATGTATTAGATTGCTGCCAAAATAATTTTTCATGAAAAAAAAATGCTACACTTACAGCCCTTAAGATTCTGAACAGGGTGAAACCTACAGTATAAGCATAATATGCATTTTCTCAAGGGCCCTGTTACTATATGAAAGCAAATATTTATATTGACAAATAGTACTTGTAAAAGAAAAGAATGTGATTGATTAAAAACAAATCCATGTTAATAGATTAAATTTAGAATCTGCCAAGCAGTTTCTCATACTTCCAGGTGTGCAATATTGACACTAAAGATGCAGCATCGCCCTCAAAGGGACGAGTACAGTGCAGCATGGGGTTGCACTCAGGGGAGGCTAGTAACTCCTATGTCAGTGGGACTCCTTATCCATTGCAGATTTTATTCTGAGGTTTATAGGAGCTGTCCATGGTTCTCAATGGTGGTGAACCTATTTTGGGAATGGAGTTCAGCTCCATGGATAGATCCTATAAAGCTCAGAGTAAAACCTGCAATGGATAAGGAGCTCCGCTGCCATAGGAGTCACCAGCCTCCCCTGGTTGCAATGTGTATTGACTTCATTCTCTTCTCCCTTTAGATCTGCAGTGCTCACAAGGCAGTTGTAACATCCAGGTCTGGCTCAGTAACATGCAGGGACCTGTAACCAAATTTTAATTTCAACCTTTTACTTCCTGAGATGTACAGTGGGCACCTAGCTGAGGCAGTAGCTATACATAGCTTCAGTACAAAGGTACCGCTTGTGGGTGACACATTGAAGAAGCAGGTGGTTGTCTATGGATCAGAATAGATAGAACTGGGGCAGCTAGTCTTGTTGTGCACTAAACAAAGTGTTGGAAATGGGCTATGGAGCCTTGATCCAAATCCCTACCCAGTTATGGAGCATATTGGATCGCTCTGAGCAAGTTACTGTCTTTCAGCCTAATCTACATTAGAGGTTCGGTGTGAGGATAAAATGGAATAACTGGCTTCAGCTCCTTGGGAGAAGAGCAGGATGATTTTACCCCACCTTTCCACTCTCAACTTTCAATGTTCAGTTCAGCAGTTCCACTGGATATAGATCAGAACACACCGGGATATGGGAAGTCCACAGTACATTTCAGTCTGGAAACATGCTTAACTTCCCCACTGAATTCAATGGGACTTAAAGGTGCTCAGCTGTGATTGGATAATGCACATTGTTTCTGATTAATGCAATGAATTTGAATAGTTGTCTTGCTTTTTGCTAGTGTATTCATTTGTTTATTTACTTACCTGTTTGTTTGTTTGTTTGTTTGTGGGAATATCTTAGAAAATTCTAAAATTTGGACTGGGGCTTCTCTTGGGCAAACATTGTGTTGTATCTAGTTGTTTCCCTGCTAAGAGAAGGCCTTTGGCTCCAGTAGAGGCTTCCATGACAAAAATAGAAAGGGAAGGATGATGATTTTCCAAATTCCCCCTTTCTCCGGCAGTCTCCAGTGCCACCTTCCATGTTCAAAAAGATCCCCCCAACCATCTGAAGCAGCTTTGAGCAGTGTGGAGGGCAGGGCTGAAGGGGGGATCAGAAAATAATCTCCCCTGCTTTCATTCATGGCAGCCTCTGTTGGAGCATAGAGTCTTTCGTGAGTGGAGGGACTACTATAACCCATTTAAGTAGCCTCAAGGTTCTGCCAGATTTGGGCATCTTCAGTGCCATTTCCTTAAAATACCTCTTGACCAGATTTACCTAGCCTTACTTTGCTTTAGTAGTATTGAATTTAGTTAGAGGCTAAATCTACTGAATATGCGTATGTTTGACAGAGATGGTCCATCCATCCCCCAAAAGATGTCATTTTGCTAAATAATGATGCGATCGGTATGCCCCTCTGCTGACAAATGTGCAGATTTCTAAGGAGTTAATTAGATTGTGCAACCTCTCAGACACTGTATTCCAAGATGATCTGAGAAACCAGGGCTAGCAGCCCTGCTTGGTCAAGACTTAGTGTGGCTGACAGGAGATTTGTAGAAGGAAACTTGAATAAAAGATTAAAAATACTTAGAATTCAGGAACACTACAGAGGTCTATCTCTGAGGTTATTCAGTTTCTTTATCACAGCAGCACAGATCTATCTGGTTCTCTAAATAAATTTGGTTTCCTATAAGCTCATTCTGTATTCTGTACCAACACTTAGCCTCAGTCCTAAGAGAAATGCATATACTTACTATGTTCTTGAAGTTCTCCCCCCCCCATGCATTCTTTCCATGGGGATGGGTAATTTAATGGGTCATAGAGAAAAAAGATACTACATAAAAAATGCATTACCATCTCAGCTTTCACATGTGTTAACAGTTTCCATTTCTTTTTGGAGATGACCCTCGTTAAATTGTAAAATACCAGGACAAGCAGAAAAGCTTTCCCAGAAGCTTGGCAAGATCCTTGTCATTCCCAAGCAGATCTAGACTAGAAGCATAAAATTGTATTTTATGGTTGGCACATTTTTTGGTTAACAAGGCCAAAAAATGTGACCTTGGGGGAGAAGCATAGCTGAAAGATTGCTCTAACACATCTCCTTTTTGACCTAGTCGGATAATGATGATCCAGAGAGGAGGAAATCTGTCGTGCTTTCTTACAGTGCACTGCTATCTATCGATGTAGCAAAGATAATATCGTGAACTCTGCAAAATCTTACACCTAATGGATGCTACTTTACTGACAATCCATGGAAGTTTCTTATAGAAATTAACCACCACCACCACCACCTAGGATTGCCATGTAACTCCTGTTTCAATCTTTCTCTCTTCCAGGGGACAGCAATGATCCAAATTGTAGATGTGTATGGACTCCCTGAATTATTATTACTACAGAACTCCATCTTAGCTAATTAACACAATAAACCTTGCAGAAATATATACAATATGTTGGGAAATGATGATAAAAAAAAATAAATCTCATCAGATATGAGTCATACCAAACTTGTAGACATGGAATGTACTTCCAAGATCATTTTATCCAACTCACTGTGCAAAGGCAAGATCAATTACTCTCATTCTCTCTCCTATAGATACCTCCCCCTGCACACACACACATGTGTGCGCGCGCACACACACGCACAGCACACAAATCAATGCCAGAAAATATTTGACCAATTCTAATGCAAAATAAGCAGAACAGCTGCAGTGGCTGGCATATCTCTAGATAGTTGCAATTAGCACAAAAGAGCAGTAGATAATGATACTTGTGCAAAAAATGGGGAATAGCTACAATATTTTATGGTTTTCTGCCAATATACACCAAAGGATTCATGAAATACATTGCTTTCGTTCACCCATTTGAGGTCATATAGTATTTATCCTTCTATTGATATCTATCTCTGCTGTAATGAGCTACATTGCAGATGATAATGTACTCCATATATAAAAATGACAAGTAGTGGTTTGTTACAATTATGATCCAATTACATTTAGTTAGATATTCATTTGAAATGAAAAAGACTGTGTATTCTTATCTCCTCAAATCTGGCGCAATAGAAGAAACCACCTTTCAAAATAGCAGCAACTGACTCCGAAAAACAAAAATCACACCAGATTGTCAGTTTCAAAATAATTGTTATACAGTAATACCTCGGATTACGAGTAACTCGGTATGCGAGCTATTCGTAAAACGAGCAAAATTTTATCATTTATTGACGTTCGGAGGACGAGCAAGTTTCGCATCACGAGCCACATACTGTGGCCACGACAAGCACTTAAAGTGCCAGCTCCCCGGCTTTGCCTAGCCGGCAGGGAGCCCCATACAGGAGAGGCGCAGCCGCTCACTCTGCGGGCGCCTCGCGCTGCTGCGCCAGCTCTCTACCTGGGAGCCCCATGGAGGCGAGGCCGCTCGCTGTGCGGGTGCCTCGCTTCGCTGCCTCGCGCCGCTTTGCCGGCTCCCTCTCGCTCTGCGTGCGCCTCGCGCTGCCGCTTTGCCGGCTCCCAAGCAGGGAGCAGGCAAAGCGGCAGCGCGAGGCGCACGCAGAGCGAACGACGGCTAGGGCTCCTTCGCTTCACCTCCACGGGGTGCTTTGCTAGCGTGGAGCCGCTCCAGATGCTTCCTACCATTGCAAGCGGCGGCTCACGGAGAGGCGAGCTGCCCGCGCCACCTTCGGTCCTGTCGCGTCACATCCGGCCCCATCATTGACGGGGCCGGATGTGACGCGACGGGACTGCAGGCGGCGCGGGCGCCGCTTGCGACGGTAGAAAGCAGCTCCATTCTTCGGCTCGCGCCTCCATTCTTCGGCTCCCTGCTTGGGAGCCAGCATGCAGCAGCGCCAGGAGCCTCCAAGCACCCCGTGGAGGTGAAGTGAAGGAGCCTTGGCCGTCGCTCGCTCTGCGTGCGCCTTGCGCTGCCGCTTTGCCGGCTCCCTGCCTGGGAGCCGGCAAAGCGGCAGCGCGAGGCTCATGCAGAGCGAGAGGCTGCGCCTCGGAGGTGAAGCGAAGGAGCCCTGAGAGAGCGCTTCTCTCTCTCTCCCCCTCCCCTTGCTTCCCCCCTCACTCCTTTCCCAATTGGTTTGTCCCGCTTTGGGCCCGGTGGGGCTTAGGTTGAGTTCTCTCTCGGAGGGGATCATTAAACACTGAAGGGGGGGCAGGTGGTGGTGTAGGGGAAGCGAGAGGACGATTTAAAGAGACAGGCGCCCGGGTGAGCGCTTAGCTTGGTCGGAGTTGAGAGGGAAGTGAAGGCGAAGAACACGCCCCTCCTGCCGAGCGAGAGGAAAGAGAGCGGCTGCCTGAGCGAGCAAGAGGATCCTCCTCCTCCCCAAGCGGCGGGGGAGAGATCCCCCGTCCCCCTCCCTCTTCCTTTACCCCCCATGCCCCCTCTTCCTTTACTCCCCTACGTCCCCCTCCCTCTTCCTTACCCCCCCTTTCCTTCTCGCCTGCCCCGTCCCCTTTTCCCACCCAGCACTATCAGCAGCGATTTGGGATTTCCCTCCCTCCCTCGCCCCAGCCCTGCTATTGCTGCTGCTTCTGCTTCTCCTTCCTGCTGCTCCGAAGTCTAGAAGAAGCCGTGCCGGCGGGGCGGGCGGATTGATGTGGGGGGGTCTGACATGAGTCCGCCAGGAGCCGGTATGGCAGCGCGCGAGGCGAGCCCGGGAGCCGGCACATCAAAGTGAGTTTCCCCATTAGAAATAATGGGATCTCCGCCGATTCATTCCACAACCATTTAATCACTGCTTTGCCGGCTCCCTTCATGGGGCAAAGCAGTGATTAAATGGTTGTGGAACGAATCGGCGGAGTTCCCATTATTTCTAATGGGGAAACTCGCTTTGATGTACGAGCATTTTGGATTACGAGCATGGTTCTGGAACGAATTATACTCGTAATCCAAGGTACTACTGTACTTGCATTTAGGGATGTGTGAGGAATCTATGGGTGTCTGTGAAAGTCCAATAGATTTGCCCGACTCGACCCTCCAGATTCTGTTCTGTTCTGTTTGCACAAATATTGGGTACCCAATTTGCGCAAATTTCCTGAGCTGCTATTTGTTGTTGTTGTTGTTGTTGTTATTAGCCTAAAATTAACAATGACAAGTTCTTTGTGTAGTAGGGAATATGGTGAGCTAATGATGAAGTAGTGAGAGGATGAAACTGACAAGGATATTTACCAAGGGAATATGCTGCACCCAGGGTTACATAACAGACTTGCAAATGCAATAAAATATTAAAAACAGCATGAACCCATTTATGCAAATTTAAAGATTCAGACTCCATTTGTGCAAAAGACCCAATTTGCGCAAATGGCACTACAAATATGCAGATCTTGGTTCTCATTGTTTACAACTATTTTATGCACACTTTCGGACATCCCCCCCAAAATCCACCACAGGCCATTTCTGATTGCTGGATTGGAAATTCTGGGAAAGTCCACTGGGCTCAAACAAAATGTATTTCCCAGCATATCCCTATGATTAAATGTTGTGGGTCCAAGCCTTCAAGCATTCTTTCTGGCATTCTGACACAAAGCACACCAAATCAGTGGGGCTCTTTTATTGTAGCAAATCCTACAGTAAAAGCTTAATGCTTACATTCTTCAGAAATCATATAGCTGGTGACAGCTGTAGGCTCCATAAGTAATTCCACAATAATCCAAAGCTAATAACTATAGCTGCTTCAGAGATCCAAATAACTCATTTTCCCCATTGTAATCTTTGGCTCCAAATACAAGTCAAGGGCTTGAATGATTTGGGGTTAGCCTTCCCAGGCAATGAAAGAGAAGGGTCTCCAAACACAGGGCAAGAGGCTTGAATGATTCATGGGGTAAGTCTTCACAGGCAATCAAAGACAAGGGTCTTTGCATATTTGTAGTGCCATTTGCGCAAATTGGGTCTTTTGCACAAATGGAGTCTGAATCTTTAAATTTGCATAAATGGGTTCATGCTGTTTTTAATATTTTATTGCATTTGCAAGTCTGTTATGTAACCCTGGGTGCAGCATATTCCCTTGGTAAATATCCTTGTCAGTTTGAAAGCTCAGCTAATCAATGACATTATTTCTCTAAAAAGGTGAGCTTTCTTAGAGCATTTTTTCCCCTTACATAGTGGGCATGTGCAGATTCAGGATGGTTTCTAGGGCACTATATTTTGCAGCTGGGCGGGGGACTCTGAAGGGTGCTAGAAGAATGCCCCTCCCAGCCACACATAGCTGTGGCGGGGGGGAACAATTTGCACACGGGGGGGAATGGCAAGTCAGACCACAGTGGTCTGATTCTTGATGTTCCAATCAGGAGGCAGAGTGGGAGGGGCAGTAGAGATGTTATTAGGCTTGCACGCCTCTCCTCCTGCCTCTTGTCTCTCTCTGTGGCGGTTAAGTGTGGGATTAGGCAGTTTTAGGGGCTCGGTGATCATCCTATGGCACCTTTCAGGTGAGAGGCGTGCCCGAGGCTCCTGCCGCCGATTGCCTCATGGCTTGGGACTGCGGAGATAAGGCATGTCTCTGAGGTCTTCCTTCCTACCTCACCTGGTGGTACCTCAAGGGCCGGTCGAGGCTGACTGCAGGAAAGACCTTCTAGCACAGTGTGGTGTTAAGCAAGGAGGGGATGACTTGGATGCCGTCACCCTCCTTGCTGGATGTTTCGCCCTATAGCAATGGTGACCAGCTGATAGCCTGGTATAATTAGTACTCGCACTTTTCCCCCTTCGTAGATCTCCTATTGATGATTCAATAAACGTGGCCCATTACTTTTACCATAATTTGTACCCTACAACCGTGTCTGAGTCGTTATTTCTCCTCTACGCGCGGCGCGCAAATGTTATTTTTTTTGTGTGAGGAGGAATCTTAAACCCTTTTATTTTCATCAGCTTATTCTTTACAGAATAACAGCAGCGCACATGTCTTCTTTCTAATGAAATAATATTTCCTCCTCTCTTGCCTCAGTACAGTGCACTTTGGCCACCTGTTTTTGCTTCCCTGTGGGGAATCCAATCAGCTGCAATTAAGCACAGGTGCTTGGAGACAGGGGTGCCCTTGCTCTGCCTAACAATCTGAGGAAGCAAACAAAGGAACCAGCGAGACAGGAATCTGCCTTCTGTGTAGCAGCGCATGAAAGCTTGGCACCAAGACAAGTGTCTACCCCTCGTTAGAGTTTACACTTACCTTTTTCTCGTCAGTGAAAAGGCAGGGGCTCGTCTCGTGTTTAATGGTTCGCTTCTGTGTAAAGAACATGGTAAACAACAGTTCATTCTAAGCCAGAAGCCCCTGCGACTTTCCAAATATCTCATCAGGGAAAAGCCATAGCTCACAGAGAATCCAGAGATTCTCTCCAGCTCTCTTTCCCATACCAGAGATACAATGTGTGTGTTCTTATAAAATGGGAGCACAAGCAACAACAATGCTTGCTATCTTTTTATATTTGCTTATTTGTTTCTATATTTGTAGACTGCTTCTACAAAAGGTGGAGAAGAAGGTGGTGTACAATTAAAAGAAAAACATGGTCATAGAACCAACAATTTAAAAAGTACAATAATATAAATCAATGTACATATTACAAAGCTAAGCAACAACAACAACAACAAACAAACAAACAAACAGCAGCAACATCATATCACAATAGCAAACCAGGAGAGCATATACTACTCCAAGCCCAAGTCTCCACAAAACAACAGTTGAATCCTTGGTTGTGATGCTTGTAAAGTGGGGGCCAGATGAGGCTCACAAGAAAGGGAGTTCTAAAGGTTTATTTGTTTTATTTATTTACTGTACTTTTAAACCGCCCAAAAGCCAATGTTCTCTGGGCGGTGTAATTCTTGCCCAATAATTCTTGCACAACAACACTATAAGTTAAATCACTATTTATTATGCCCATGCAGATGAAGGTAAAACTGTGGCTGAAATATTTTATCTTGCCAAAGACCATCTCCTGAGTTCATGGAACACAGCTTAGGCTTTTCATTTCTATACTACCTCTTCATGGTGACCAACCTACTAACCTCTCTTTCTTTCTTTACTTACTTTCCATTGTATCTCTCACCACAACTCTCAGTCATCATTTTCTATGACACTTCAGGTCAAGCTTGAAGAGACAATGGGAGACCCTTGACTTTTCACAGATAAAACCAGTCATAGGGCCCCATAGGGTGTATAATACATTTTAAAAAAATACAAACATTAAAACAAACCAAAAAAATAATAATCAAAAAATAAAACAGACCAGAATAAGGCCAAGATAAAATCAGCAGGTTAGGTGCCACTATGGATTAAGCCCTATCCATGCCCCCACCAACACTACTTCTCATGGTGGCAGGGCACAAAACAAGGCCTCCACTAATTACTTCAACAAGCAGGCAGGTTCATGTGGAATAGTCTATGGACTATAAAGTATTGTGAACCGCCCAGAGAGCTTCGGCTGTGGGGCGGTATATAAATGAAATGAATGAATGAATGATGCAGCCATCTTGCAGAAGCTAAGCCTGTCTCTTGAGTCTGGTCAGTGCCTGGATTGGAGACTGCCTGGGAACCCCATGTATGCCACCTTAAGTTCCAAGAAGGAAGAAAGGAAGAATATAGATATACCAAATAAATCTTTGTCCCAAAATGTAAAGGGATTTAAAGGTAAATGGCCAGCACTTTGAATTTGGCTTGAAAATTAACTGGGAGTTACAGAGGAAACAACATTGGAGTCACATGATTAAAAAAAAAAAGAGCCCCTGAGAGCAGCATTCAGCCACAGTTTTCAAATTCTCTCCTAAAGGGGTGCCCTACAATAAACCATGTTGCCATAGTGTCCGAGTTGAATATGACCAAGGCATGAGAGACAGACAGTGGCTGGATCTGCCTTCTCCAGGAAAAGGCCACTCTAGCAGATTTTCATGATGATGATGATGATGATGATGATGATAAATAATCAGCAGCATAAAATAGCATGCAAACACACACAAACACACACACACACACACACACAATGTGTAAATCATATAAACAAAATTTAGAAAGAAACAATAAATTGGCAGCAACACAATATCACAACAGTAAACCAGGGGAAAATAAAACGACTCCAGCACAAAGCACCCCACACAGCAACAGTTTTAACTGATTATATAAATCCAAAGCACTCCACATTCATTAGTCAAATAATTCTTGCACAACAACACTATAAGTTAAATCACTATTTATTATGCCCATGCAGATGAAGGTAAAACTGTGGCTGAAATATTTTATCTTGCCAAAGACCATCTCCTGAGTTCATGGAACACAGCTTAGGCTTTTCATTTCTATACTACCTCTTCATGGTGACCAACCTACTAACCTCTCTTTCTTTCTTTACTTACTTTCCATTGTATCTCTCACCACAACTCTCAGTCATCATTTTCTATGACACTTCAGGTCAAGCTTGAAGAGACAATGGGAGACCCTTGACTTTTCACAGATAAAACCAGTCATAGGGCCCCAAATTCAGGTTGAAGCTGTGGGGGGGGATGATTTCTTTCACAAAAATGACAGGGAAAAGGGTTAAATGTCAAATTGCACCTCTGAGCCAAACCTGGGCTTCCTGCTGCTACACTCATCTGTGGGGGAGGATCAGGAGATTCAGCCATAAATCTCCTGTCATCTCATATTTTTGACGTGTATTTATCCTAATATCCTTTAAACTATCCCTGTCCCTTCTCTCTGGATGTCAATTGATTGTTGGAGATCACATTTGGAGGAATGCCTAATTTTCTATTTCAAAAACTAATCTTAAATACCTATATTTTCTTTTTTAGACTTTTCACATCACATTTTCATCCAGGATTATCATGTTCTTCTGGAATTTTACAATCTTGATAATGTCCTTTGGTCTCTCCCTGTGTTCTCCTCTCTTTGTTCATAATGCCTCTTGTCTGACCTAGACTGGGAGTCCCTTTTCCAGTAAGGACCCTGTTTTTAAGTCTTTGTTTATACAGTGCCAGGCACACTACCACAATCACGGGCATACTAGAATGATAATGATAACAAAGAAGACGAAGAAGATGAAGACGAATCATCATCATCATCATCATCATCATCATCATCTAAGGGTGACTGGCTTTAGCCCTAATCAAGCGTGATTAAAAGTAGTGAAACTCACCAAGTGAGCAGGAATGCGGCCACACTGAGTAGCTCCACCCTCTGATGTCGCATAATGAAGTTCCTCCCTTAGGTGTCAATGCATACAGCATGAATGGCTGTGGTGAGGAGGCTTTTGCATCTACAGCTATCTGTGCATAGGATTCCACATAATCTGGAACCCTGTGCAATCAAGGTTCTGAATCGCATGGAAGCCCATGCGCATACAGCTGTACACATGAAGGCATCCTCACTGCAGGCATTTGAATTGTAGGCATGGATGCCTTTGGGAGGAGCTTCATTATGATGTGACATTGGGGACATGGCTACTTGGTGTGGTCCTGTTCCTGCTGACGTGGTGAGTTTCACTCCTTTTAATCACACAGGAACAGGAGTTTTGTGGTAGCTGAAAGCACTTCTGCTTGCACAAGGCTGGTCACCCAATTTTCACTGAGATCCCCACTACACAGTGCAGCCCTCCATGCCCCCTGAAACATTCCTGAGAGTTGGGACCTCTCTGGAGCAGTATGCCATATATAGTGGCAGAGGGTTGGAGTAGGTAGGGGGGGAATGACAAAAATCAGGTGTCCCATCTTGTGTGAGTAAAAGCATTTTCCATTAATGCAAAGCCTCCAATGAATGGATACAACCTAGTAACAATAATAATCAAGCCAGTGCTAGGCACACTGTTACACTTCTGGGCATACTGTGTCGTCGTCATCTTTATCTCTGGTAGTTCAGATTTCCAACAACATAAATTGAGAGAATGAATGAAACTAAGAATGTGGAACCTACATCTAGATATTGATTGTCCCTTCAGTAGATTGAATCTTCATGGGCCTGGGTTGTCTACCCCTGTGCTAAGGAATTATAATTGTGAAAGATAATTGCTAAAATGGTTGATATTGCCTTAGCTTGTAATGTTGTTGTTGTACTTGTTGTTTTATAGCTAATGTATTTATGGAAGTGAAAAGCTCTTTTAATATTAATTCTGGAAAGCAGAATTGTGGTCCATCCAGCTTTCACTCTGTGACCCTAAGTATTTTATTTATGTGTGTGACAGAATATTTTTTTCCAGTTTACTCTGTCCACAATCAGGATTTTATATGGTGCCAACAGGCCAATTACTTTCACTCTCTGGATAAGCCGTAACTCATAGCACTTCACCAAGAATATTGGGTAATATGGACTCCTGGCAGCTAAATTTATATACTATGAAGTTTATGAAGTGGTATTATTACCTAGACTGCAAGACTGTGGGTAGGGCCTCTGCATTTTATTCACGTACAGCAATTAATATATTCAAGCACTTCTTTAACTAATAAATAATGATATGAAATTGCTTTTTAAATGACAGCTAGAAGGTGTGAATACCATCTCTAGGATGTGTGTGGCTGTTGTTTGGAACTAGGTGGAAATGTCATGTCACCAGGTTATCGTGAGCGCTGGGTTTAACTATGTCTAAAATGCCAGCAAAGGCAATATGTCAGTTGTTGATGCATACACTTGAATTACAGGGGATGATTAATGTTTCTGAAATTGCCTTAAACTAATTTGGGGGGAAAGTCCTTGAGCATGAATTTAGTTTTCTGTGCTTATCCTATCCACAGATTTCATTATACAGTAGCAGAAAAAGAGAGAGAGGAAGAAATAAGATTGAAATCATGGATATGCTTTAATTAGGCAAGTAATATCTCATAGACAGTGACACTTGTTGCACAAAGTTCAGCAAAATAATAGCATTAAGCACAATCTTATTCCACGCCACAGTTTTAACAGCATCATTACCATTAAAACGATACAAGGAAATAGGATTGAAACCAATGACCTTCGGCTCCTGATTTCAAAGAGCAGCATGCTGAGCCACTTAGGAAAGGGAAAATGCTTAAGTGCTCCACCAAATTGTCATAGTACTGCTGAGTGTCAGCAAATAGAGCAGATACAGCATGCCAATGCATTACAATTTGGCACCAGTACAACAAACAAGCTGTTGGTTCCTTTAAAAGAAAATATCTCTTGTTAAAATTCACTAACATACATTGGGCCAAAACCATTTTGAAACATCAGCTTCATAGAACAGCAACCAGATGTTCCAGGAAATTATCAGTTGGGAGCAATGAATGATGGCAGTTTGGATTGCTGTGAACTTAGGATCAGATGTACTGCTAGAGGAAGGATGTAGCACTTGGGATTGGAAGATGGATACTAGTTCAATATCAGACTATATATATATTAATTGCCTGGGTTTTGAAGCACGTTGATATATATATATCAACATGCTTCAAAACCCAGGCAATTAAGCACAGAAGAAACCTTCCTGTTGCTTGTCATAATGCATATTCTGCATGCAGTTTACAACCACATTTGACCTAGAAACATTTTGGAAAGTTAACACAGTTAAGATATGTGATCATCTCAACTCATCTTCTTTTCAGGGTGAGATCTAATCAGAATGTTGGATTTTCATTCAGGGGGTGAAGAGTGGAAGGACCCAAAAATGGTTTTTGTTTTACTCATTTTTTTAAAAAAATGAAGATCTTTGAATTATAATGAAGTAATTCTCTTAACAAATTATCTTAAAGTAAAACACAATTGTTTGTAAGATCTTATGTTTTAAGCATACTTCATGTAGATCCTTTCAAAGGGGGGGGGAGTATTTGAGGCTGAAATCCTATACCTGTGAGTAAATCCTGTTGAACTCAATGGTAATTATTTCTGCTTAGACATGTATAGGGTGGCACTGTTTTTTGTTTGTTTGTTTTTCCTAACAAGAATTTCAATGTTGAAAAGAGGTATTTTAATTTCTATTTGACATCACACTTTTTGTAAATAATTTCAGCTAGCATTTGGGGAGGAAAGTGTTATATTTTGAATGTGGTAAAGGAATAAATGGAAATTATATTTGATATCTATTTCCTGTTGCTGAGAAATGTGTGAAGGTTTAAGTATATGCTTCAAGGATCCACATCTGAAACTCTACTTTGCACTGTTACCTTGTACAGCAAATGAGAAGTGTGCTGTGTAGGTTATCCAGGGCATTATCAATCTGCAAGATCATAAAACATATATCTGAAGGGCTCCTTTTAGATGTTTGTCCTCTTAGCTTCTTCTATGCGCTGCAGAATAACTAGCAGGATGCCATATAACACTCTATTCTCTGTACTTAACAACTGAAGTCAACAGCTATAAAGGACTTGACAGTTATTTTGTTTCTGTAGGGTCAGTGAATCCTTTCACATGGTTTTTCCTAATTAGGAAGAAAACTGGAATCTGGTGTTTCAGGGAGGGGGGATAAATGTCACCAATGAGTTGATAGAGTTTCTCTGCCAAGTGAGTTGGCTTTTATGAGGGTAGTCCAGAGATGGCTAATGAGTTAAGTATCTCATCTATTGTATTCTCTTCCCTTTTCTTCCTCACTGCGAGACTAAGTCCTAGTCTCATGTCACTAGCCTCTATGCCAAATCTTTAGAATTAGTATCTGACTGATATAATTACAACTAGAATAGAGCACTCTACACCCCTTCCTGGTAATATATTCTGCATTCCTTCTCCATCAGATCTTCCGGGAAATATAAATTGCTTTTTGCTAGAAGCAGACATACCACTGAATTTTGCCTATAGCTAGCAGTGTGCAAGATCTCTCTGCAAAATTTTGTTCAGAACACATGCAAAATGGAATTCCTGCTGTTCTGCCTTGGCTATATAGATTATTCTTTTCAGGGGAATAAGATGTATCAAACAGGGACGTATGAGAATTTTTTCAGTTCATTTTTGATTAAGATTTACCCAGTTCACACCTTCTGGAGTGAATACAGACTCCGGTGCCAAAGTTCATAAATTTGCAAGTTTGCAATGTGATTAACATACCCACAAAAATATGTTCGACAGCATGTGTATATTTGAAAAATGCACATGAAAAATTCATATTATTGACAATTGCACACAAATATGTTTTAATCAATGGGAGAAGAATGTGTACATTTCAAAGATGCACACAATTGATGCATTTAGGGTGGCCGGTGGCTGGCCAGATGGGCGATTAATAAATGTAAATAATAAATAAATAATAAATACATTTGGAAAAATAAGTATAAAATACACATGTATTTTCATGCTAAAAGAAAAAAAAAAGATCATAATCCGATATGGACTTGAGTCAGAACCAGCTTCAAGGTGGAATTTGGAAAACTTCAGCATGCTCAAGTTTTGCTGCTTCGCACATCCCTAGATCAAATAAGCAGTTTATTGAGTCCTTATATATTCATCCTAACATTACCATTATAATCCTTCTGAGTTGTACTTGCCCCTCAAATCCTGACAGTTCATGTCTGTATTTCTTGACACTCTGTGATGGTTTGCTTCTGTCTCAACTCCTAACAAGGAAGGAAACAGTTGATGCAGCCAATGTTCTCTTCATTTCCTGCTTTGGGCCTGAGGCCAGCTGGCAATAGCTTCTGCACTCCTACTAGGAATGTACAAGAATCTTGTTTCCATTCATTTAAAACTAGAACATGCCCCATTTGCACCCCTAAATGCAAGCACATTTTGTGGGCAAATTCTGCATATTCCTGAGCTTGCGATGCTCATTCACAAAATGTGTACAGCACTTTAAAAATCAGCACTTTAAAAATGTGCATTTTGGGAAAATGTTGGATTTTGACATGTAGGTCATATTAAAATGGAAAAGTGTGCATTTTTTCATGATTAACATCATGAAGTTAATTATCATGCAGTGGTCTAAGGATTATCCTAGACCCAGGGGTATGCAAAATGTGCCACATCAGATGTTTTGGCTTACAGCTCCCATGATCCCTCACCATTGGCTATGTTGGCTAGGACTGATGAGAGTTGTAGCCCAAATTATCTGGAGGACAACAAGTTGACCACCCCTGTCCTAAACTATTAGGTTTTTGAAGACACCATGAGATTAAATTAATATCCCAACTGTTCTTGGCTGCCAAGGAAGCCTTCACATCACTCAGCAGCTATATTGAATATTGAATCTTAAATTAATGCATCTAGCTTAATTTGTCTTGTTTGTGTTGTCTAATTACCAGTCTCCTCTACCACCATGACGTTCCCAACACAGATAATACCATTGGTTGTTAAAAACCACAAGCACACATTTAATTTAGGATTTTTAAAAATTGGCTAGAGTTTTGCGTAACGATCACCACTGAAATCTAGGAAAATATGCCAATTGTCTTTGATTATCAGTGTATAATCTATATTTTTTAAAAAAATCACTTCTCCATATACTATGGTTGTATGACATTTCCACATCCACATCTGCAATTAGACAGGCAAACCCATTTGAGCAGAAAAGATGGATATTTATATCACGTAGGATGCCAGATACTCATGTGTTACAACCACAGGTTTCTTAACATTAGAAAACAACAGCCCTACACATGTCTTTTTCCATAGCAACAATGTTTGTGTCTTTGAACTAGATGACTGAGTTTTAGAATATTGGTAACTAATCCATACTTTTCATATAGATGTATTGTTCTGCACATGCCATTTACTGACATTAAATAGGGGAGTGAACAGTAACAGCATGCCATTATACCCTAGCTAGGTTATAGATGATAAACTAGAAGAACATACAGAACATACAAAAACTCACAGGAGTAGCCACAGCCAGTTTCCTCCGCTTTGATTTGGCTTCTTTTATTACAATGGAGATTCACTGAAGCTTTCTTACAGTTGAATGGATTTTGGCAGTGGGCACAGGAGAGGACTACTCGGTGAAATATACCCATAAACAGAAGACTATATGGAATTTTAATTTTAAAAAAATCAGTGTCAGGCTTTGGCTCAGGTTCATGTTTGGAAATGAATGGTGCACAGGAAGACAATGTGTGAGTTTGATGCTGTTCTCTCTAAGTTGACCCTCCCATCGTCCAGGCTCTAGATGAGTTTCAAAGTCAGTTTGGATTTGCATCAGGGGGTTTGCTTTTCCAGAAAACAAAGTCAAAAGTACACTGGGCATACAGCAAGCCTTGGATCCATTTACACTATTTTTGTACTATATTTTACTGAAGATCTCTGTTGATGTAAGGTCATACAAGCTTTTGAGTTAATGTAGATCTCTTCATCTGCGAAAAATGGAAAGGGAATACATTCAGAGCTACACATATGATAATTAGAGTTTACTGAGCAGTTCTTTCTGATCATTGTGTAATTCTCATTTATGACATTAATACAGTTATTGGATTGTACCCAATGGTGGCATTCCACTGACAGAAGCCATTCCATCAGTGTAACTGGGTGTGTGGGGGTGCTTCCCCATCTTCCTTGTAGCCCCTCGTGCATCCTCAGAATCTTCTCTGGAGGGCTGGGAAACCATCTGGAGCAGATCTGCAGGTGGTATGGAGGTCTGCAGTGGGGAAGAGAGAGGGAGGAAGTCCCATCATGCTAGTGGATTTCCAGTAGCATGACATTGGATTTAACATACATCATTAAGAAGAAGTGAGGACGAGAAGGAGAGGGAGTTGCAATATGTGATCTGTATTTCATGTCTGAAATAAACAACTAATGGGCTATCAGGGGATCTGTGAATAGCTGCCTCATGTGGTGAGCCACTGAACTATAGGTGGCACCTTCTCAGTGAACTACTGTCAGGCCCTAAACTGGCTCTACCCACTCAGGCTAGCCACGGGATCCTCCAGGTTCTCTGGTGCTGATTTCTGGCTTGCTCCCTGATCCTGCCTCTTGGTTTGTCATCTTCTGACTTGCTCTTCCAGCCTAACTGCTGGCTTATCCTCAAGGTCATGGTCCTGAGCTTCTGGCTCTCCTAAGACTAATGCCCACACCCCAACCCTGACAAAGAGTTTCAGCAAATATGCACAAGCAATTGTATACTAATAATGATCACTGTTTTATTTATTTATTTATTTATTATATTTATACCCCGCCTTTTTTCCTGCAAGGAACCCAAGGCAGCTTACATAATCCTCCTCCTCCTCTCCATTTTACCCTCACAACAACCCTGTGAGGTAGGTCAGGCTGAGAGTCAGTGACTGGCCCAAAGTCACCCAGTGAGTTTCATGGCCGAGCAGGGATTTGAACCCGGATCTCCCGAGTCTCAGTCCAACACTCTAACCACTACGCCACACTGGCTCTTAGAAGTACTCTTAGTCATAATATACATTAGCTGTTGTAATGCACTGAGCAAACAGCTCATGTCAGACCATTGTTCATTAAATGAGATTGTTAATTTGTTTTGTCAGTTATGGAGGAATGTGGGAACACAGAAAACAAATGGATTTCTATTTATTTCCATCCTATGTGCCATTCAAATAGTTGCATCTAATGAGTTTGAATCAACCATCTAAGGACTGTTGCTATAGTCCACTAGACTAGCCAAACAATTATATTTCTACAACTTAGGGTCTTTAGAACAATGTTCTTAAACCCATGCTAACCATGCATTTTCATTTGCTGTTTCAACTAACAGTGAAGAAAACGCTGATGGTTTTAACAGCTCAGACCTTTTATAGTGGATGACCACATCTGACTTGATCCCAGGTTTCTCAAGGCTATCACTTTACAACTATTAAGTTCAGCTATCAAAATTGTATCTATTCAGCCCTTAAATGTGTTTGGTTGTCAGTCAATTTGCCATTCTAACACCCCAATTTCTAGCAGTGTGGGTATACATTTTGATGGAATCTTCCATTCCAGTACAGATATTTTACAAGAGATTCTAACTAAGCACACATTGTAAAGGAGGTAGCAAACAAGTCCATAAATGCTGCAGAGAATTTCGTAGTTAGGTATTGGTCTACCTCTGCTCATATTGCTGACTGCTCACATTGTAGTTTGGTGCAATTACCTGGAATAGATACGGATCGCAAAGTGGTTACTATCAAAAGTCTGTCCCCTCCTTCATGTTGATGATGTGATGTTATCTGGTATTGATTGATCAGTTTGTTACAAGGGGGGGAAAGGATCAGCCATTGTGTGCACTCATTGTTTAGTTCCTGATAAAGTGTGGAAAGGTTGTTAAGCTGGCAAGAAATAAACTTAGATTTTAATTTGTTAAATACAAGGGCTTCGGGTAAGACCCAGATCAGTCCAAGTATGTTCATTTAGTTTACTTCCCTGAGTTTAAATGGTTAGCCAGTTTTATATCCCCAGTTGTGAAAGAAAAGCCATATAGAAAGATTAAAAATAAATAGCCTAGCAGCCAGCAATGGTTGTTGTTGTGGACAAGTGGCACAATGGCAAGAGCTACACAATCAAAGGCAAAGAACAGAGGTAGTAGTGAAGGCTGCCAGCAGAGATGGGTATACATTCATTTCGGGAAATGTAAAATTGAACTGAATGGCTAATTTGGTTCAGTTTTAATTTATCCTGCAACAAATGGGCATGAATGGGAGTCCCGTTCATTGTGTGTGTGTGTGTGTGTGTGTGCGTGTGTGCGTGTGTGCGTGTGCATTGGAAGGAGGGGTGATACTTGTCTACAGCAGCAGCAAGAGCTAAGTTAACAGAAGGAGATGCCGGTAGGCACTCCTAGTGGTCACCAGGGTCGGTGCAAGGCAGTTTGGTGCCCTAGGCAAGATCAGATATTTAGCGCCCCCCACTTCCCACTTGAGCCCTCCCTCCCTCCAGCCCTATGCTCCTGGCACCCCCTTTAGCCCGGCGCCCTAGGCAGCCGCCTAGTTGACCTAATGGTAGCACCGGCCCTGGTGGTCACCATTTTGTTTTCGCTATAATTCCCCAACACATCATCATTCTGGAGCATTTGGGGGAAGGGAAATTTGGGACAGCAACCAAATAAAAATGACTCTCACTAGTGGAAAGTATTAGAGTAGTTATTTCTTTGAGTGCAGTTCTATGTTCTGTGCATTTAATGATAAACTTGACTTTTTGATTAATTATACCTGATATGTTCTGATACGGGAAGTGGGAGGGATCCCAATGTACAGTACCTTATCTCACTCCATAACTGCTTGTCCGTATTAACACCCTTAGGGTGCAATCCTATGCATGCTTATACAGAAAAAAAGTCCTAAAACTTTCAGCATTCCCCAGCCAGCATACTGGCTGAGGAATGCTGGGAGCTGTAGGACTTTTTTCCCTGTATAAACATGCATAGGATTACACCTTTATTCACCCAGTGCCTGCTGGTCTAAAAGTGTATGCTAACTTTCTAGGTGTCATGGCCCTGGGATCAGAATCCCCATGTACAGGGGATGAGGCTATGGATGCTGAGGTGGTGATAGTGTGGAAGGGAATTCCCTTAGCATGAGGAATTCCCAGGGCTTGAGGAGCCCATCTTGCCCTCACCTTCCTGGCTGCTGGCCACAGTGTCACCATTGCACATCATCCTGGTGCTCAGATGGGTGGGGAAGGACGATCTTTCATACAGGAAAAAGGAATGGAGTTGGCCAAAAAAGAAGAGGTATGTGAGTAAGGCAAGTTCCCTTATGAGGAAAGGTTACAATGTCTGGGACTGTTTAGCTCAGAAAAAAGGTGAATAAGGGGAGACATGATAGAAAGGAACAAAATTATTCATGGTGAAGAGAAACTAGTGGATAGGGAGACATTTTTCTCATTCTGCCTAACACTAGAATCCAGTGAAGTTTATTGGTGAGAAATTCAGGACAGATTAAAAAAAAAAAAGTACTTCTTCACACAGCACATAGTTAAACTATTGGAATTTACTGCTGCAAGATGTAGTGATGGCTACTAATTTCAGTGGCTTTAAAAGGGCGTTAGACAAAGGCTACTAGTCCTGATGGGCATATGCTATGTCCAATATCAGACGCAGTATGCCTATGAGTACCAGTTACTGCAAAAATTAGCAGGAGGGTGCTGTTGAGCCCATGTCCTGCTTGTGGGTTTCCCACAGGCACTTAGTTGGCCACTGTGTGAACAAAATGCTGGACTAGATGGACCTTGGTCTGACCCAGCATGACTCTTCGTATATACTTAATTGGAATTCTCCTGAAGTTTTACTCCCTGCATCCCCTCTTGACAGGTGCTCTTTTTCTCTCTCAGTTACTCACCTCCAGGATTACACCTCTGATGGTCCATTCTTCTCCCTTCCCTATACTAAGCCCTACCAATAAAATTGTAATCTCTGCTACCCAAGATGCTGACCTTTTCCTTTTATTTATTTATTATATTTATACCCCACCTTTTTTCCTGCAAGGAACCCAAGGTGGCTTACATAATCCTCCTCCTCCTCCTCCTCCTCTCCATTTTATCCTCACAACAACCCTGTGAGGTAGGTTAGGCTGAGAGTTAGTGACTTGCCCAAAGTCACCCAGTGAGTTTCATGGCCGAGTGGGGACTCGAACCCGGATCTCCAGAGTCCCAGTCCAACACTCTCACCACTATGCCACACTGGCTCTTCAGATTTCTGCAGCAACATTATGTTTTGCTTGTTAGGCTGTAACCCTATACACACCTACTTGGGAGTAAGACTGACTGAATTCAATGGGACTTACTTCTGAGTAAACGATTGCGCTTCTAACGAAAGATACATAAGAGTTATTGAGTCTAACCAAAGATACATAAGAGTGTATTGAGAGCACAGAACAAATTAGCTTTTAAAAAAATGATGCCAGATAAAGAGAAGTTGCCAGATAAAGTGGTCCTGACCATGCAAAGAAAACAGATATTTTGTTCTCTGTTGAAGTAAATATTGTTATTATGGGCTAAACCCATATATTATTTGTTTCTCTGAGCCAAAGGTTTTTCGTGGAATGCATCCTTTGCAAGAGATCTGGAGGACTCGAGGGAATGTTCAGCGGTCTAATGTGAAATATCAGAAACCTGCATGCCATTCTTTGATCTTGACTGCACATGACAGCTGGGAAAGCATTTTTTTGCACTTTAGTTTTTAGCCAGTCAGAAAGTATTTACCAATATGGCAGTGTTGAATGGGAAAAGGTCCTTATTAATTCAGGCATCTGGTTTAGAGAAAGACAGGCTCTAATATGTATGTGATATAATGGCCATTCAGGCTTTTCCTGAAGTGTTTCCCTTGGGCAACAGAAATTAAAATTAATCAGTGCAGAAAGATTTGTGTCACTCACTAAGTTTGGAAGGAGGGAGGAAAGAGGATTTTTGCATATTCTTCCAAACTAGCATTTTTCTGCCTTCAAAATTCCAATTTCTGATGCATATTTAATGGAGTTCAACTTCATAAATTATTTTGGAAATAGGTTTTAAGATGGGCAGACAGTTTTATACTCATCCTGACCTGAAAGATAATAAGCTACTGACCCATTACCTACAAAAACCTAAATCAGGGGATCAGGGACGGGAACCATTTCTGAATTGGCTTCTGGCCAGGATGGTGGGGCCCGCATGCCAGCAATGGGGGGGGGTCACTGCTCACTGTGGCTGAAGCCACTGCTAGCATGCCCCCCCATTGTCCTATAAACAGACGCACACCTCATTCACACACAGACAGAAACCCCATTCATACCCCATTCTCTCTCTCTCTCTCTCTCTCTCTCTCTCTCTCTCTCTCTCTCTCTCTCACACAAACACACACACACACACACACACACACTTCCTTCCCAGCCCTACCTCCTGAACTGAGGGGATTTTCTCTTTCCTGACACTGAGAGAGGACCCATTTCCCTCTTTCAAACCTGGGCCTGGGGAAAAGGTTTATCTCTGACCTGCTGCAACACTCAGAGAGGAAGCTCTCTCAGCACTGTGGTAGGTAAAACATACTGCTGGCCACTACTTCCACCTGAGCTTCTCTGGTTGGTGCAGAGTCCAAGAGAACTCCCAAGTTGGACATTTGGTCTTTAGGGGGATTATTTGGAACTCATCTAAGGCCAGTTGTTGTAACTTCCTTCCAGAGCAATCAGTTTTACCTGCCCGCAGCTAGAGATGTACAATAATTTTGTTTCAATTTCCCCCTTCACACCCCAAATGCAAGCATGAGCACATTTTTCAGATAAAGCTTAGATATTCCCAAGCTTGCATTCATGTTCACAAAATGTGCTCATTTAAAAAAATCCACACTTTAAAAAGTGCATTTTTATGCTTTAGTCAATAGGGGGGGGTACACATTTGGGTGTGCAAGTTAAAAAATGTGTCCCTAAATGCACACTTTCCCCATTCAAGCAACAACAACAAAAGCTCACATACAGGAACAGAAAAGAGCTTCAAGATGGAACTAGGAATGAGCTTCAAGGTGGAATTAGGAGAAGAATTTTAATAAATTCAAGCCTCATGGATTCTCCCCATTTATTTATTTATTTATTACATTTATACCCCACCTTTTTTCTTGCAAGGAACCCAAGGTGGCTTACATAATCCTCCTCCTCCTCTCCATTTTATCCTCACAACAACCCTGTGAGGTAGGTTAGGCTGAGTCAGTGAGTGGCCCAAAGTCACCCAGTGAGTTTCATGGGGACTAGAACCTGGATCTCCTGAGTCCCAGTCCAACACTCTCACCACTACGCCACACTGGCTCTACGCCATACCTACCACCGCACCTCCATCTTCTTTGCATTAATTCTCAGCTTGCTACCCCTCATCCATCCCAAAACGTCTTCCAGACAATAGTTTAAGAGTTCCACAGCCAGTTTCACAGCCTTCCTGGGACAAGCCGTTGAAAACAAGTGGTAGACCTGAGTATCATCAATATGTAGATATACTACATACTTCAGCCCTAACCATCATATGTTTTCCCCTAGTGGTTTCATGTAGATGTTACAAAGTATGGGGGAGAAGATGGAATCTCTTGGCACCCTGTAGGCAGAAGTACCCAGTGCCTCCATAACACTCCATAACAGAAGTACCCACTCTATAACACTCCATAACAGAAGTACCCACCACCATAACACTGCGCCTCCTAAGCCCAACCCAGGTAAGCCATCAAAAGATACTGAGAGAGGTCCAGAAGAACCAACATTATTTATTTATTTATTTATTTATTTATTTATTCCATTTCTATACCACCCCACAGCCGAAGCTCTCTGGGCAGTTCACAAACAATTTATACAATAAAATCTACATTAAGAAACCAACAATAAAATAGTTAAAAAGATTAAAACCAAATTTAAAAGCACAGTTTAAAATGACCATACAATAATTGCACTCTTCCCATCCATTTCCCAGTGTAAGTAATCCACAAGGGCAATCAAGGCAGTTTCCATCCCATAACCAGGTCTGAAATTGGATTGGATCAGGTCAGAAGCATTACTGTGATTTCAGCTCTTTATTATTGTTATGCAGGTTCCAGGGATGTTGAAGAGTCCTTGGTCTCGAGTCACGAGTCTTTGGACCCGAGTCTCGAGTCTGAGTCCGAGTCCTTGGTCCAAAATGGTGACTCACAAGTCCTGAGTCACTCCCAAAACTGACTCCAAGAGTCCCTATTAAAAACAATGGGGTTTTCCCAACAAAATAAAGCTACTTCAGATGTGTGGCTTAAATAAATTCTAGGCACAAGTGTGCCTTTTTATTTCAAAACTCTGCAACTGATTTTGGCAAGAACAGACCAGGCAGACAAACCCAAAATAACCAGGCAGGCAGAGGAGGCAGGGAACCCCAAAGCAGGCAGGCAGAGGCGTTTGTCTTGGACCATTCAAACTGTGGAACTGGTTAAGAAGAGACCAGGCAGGCAGAGAAGGCAGGGAACCCCAAACAGGCAGGCAGAGGCAGCCATACCCAAAATGTTTGACCCTAACCCCCCACAACAACACATCAATCAAAATAAATCTCAACACATCGTTGGGGCTGCGCTCCTGGTAGCTGTCCATAGTGGCCGAGCAGCGGCGCACCTCGCTTCCATGCACTCACCGGTGATCGCATTCCTCTCCACTCCTTCTGGCACAGCCCAGGGATGTTGACGAGTCCTTGGTCTCGAGTCCCGAGTCGAGTCTCGAGTCCCATTAAAAATATTGGGACTCGAGTCAGAGGGGGGACTCAGTCCGACTCACGAGTCGAGTCCTCGAGTCCGAGTCCCCCTCCCTGGCAGGTTCAGGCCAGGTTCTTTATTTATTTATAGTCCATGGGCAGACCAGAAGGGACAGGTTCCATCACAGGGGCCCCATCACAGTACAGCTGGATAGCAGTCCCTCTCAGGCCACCATCCAACTGTGCCAGAGGGAAGATTTTCCTGTTCTCTCCTTTTTCCCTGTGACAGGCACAATAAGGGCTCCCCAGCAAGCGGGGGGGGGGGGGAATGGTCTCTGCTGCCATAAAACAATTGCTCTAACACCATTCAATTCTGCTTTTCAAACCTCTTCTCACATTTTATAATTTCCTCCTATTAACATTAACTTAATGTATTGAAAATGCTTTTGGTCTTCCAAAAGAACAGAAGTGAGAGTTCCAGCTGAAGTAAGACTTAACGAATACCTCTAAACTTGTGTTTATTTATACTGTTCCCCCCCATTTCTTTCCCCAACTTAGTGTAGAATTTCTGCTGTTAACAGCAATCACAGTTAATGTCACAGTGATCTTTCACTGTCATTCAAGTCTGCATCTTGTTATGATTAGTCCTAAAGTAGAGCTAATCATACTATTCAGGACTATGACCACGATCTTCCACTTATTGCATTTAATAGCCGGTGGCAAACAGATTAAATTGACTTTAGGTCAAAGCCTGAGGCTTGTGTAAATTGCTGGCAGGTGTGAATTGTTGGGAGGATCAGAAGCAAGAAGCAGATGAGATTCCATTTCCATTCTGGAACCATAAAGTCCACAGTCAAGCCTATATGAGATCCCCCCACCCACCTGAAAGGAATGGAGAAGCCTCTGAGGATTTGGAAGAGGCAGAGTCCTTATCGGGCAGGAATTTGAGTTGTAATTGCACGGATAAAGCTAATTTGTCATTCTTTGTAGTAGATCATTGACTTGTAGTTGTGGCCTTGCAAACCTCCGTGATAGGCTGTGGAGTGGGGCCAAGCCTTCCTGGAGATCCTAGTGTATGAGTGTGACTGTATTATTCAATGGATTGGATCCAGACTAAGTTAGCTGCACTTAGTTCCCATTGAAATCAACAGGATGTGAGTTACATCATGGCTATCTTGTCCAATTTCACATTTTTTTATCAAGAAAGGCTAAAGAGTTCGGAGGTTTTTAGTTTACAAAAAAACAAAACAAAAACCCCAAAATGACAGACATGATAGTTTTGTCTATAAAATTCTGCCTGTTGATTAGAAAGTGAATGGAGATAAGTTTTTCTTCCTCTCCCATACTTCTGCAGTTCAAGGGTCAGCCAGTGACATTGACTCGCAGTAGATTCAAGGCAGGCCAGGGCTGGCACCTGGGCAAGTGTGCCCTCTCCCTCCCCAGCACCACCCTAGTGCCCACCCTGAGAAATGAAGATAATGGCTTCTGCCACAGCCACTTCACTTGGTGCTTCTCTAGTGTACATACACCAGCCTGTGTGTTGTTGCCCAACCCTACTGCATCTACCTACCAGGGTGGTGGTGCTTAGCCTGATGCTTGGCAGAGAAGCTCTGAGTGAAGCAGCTACAGATCTCTATTATTGAAATGGCAGCAGCTGCAACCAATTCACTCAGCACTTCCCTGCTGAGCACCAAGCTGGGGAAAAACAAACTATTATTATTATAAATCCTCCTCCTCCTCCTCCTCCTCTAGGACCCAGCATTTGCCCCACCATGCCAGGTGCTGAGAAAAGAAATTAATGCTTCATACAACACTAGCTTAGATGTCTTTAAATGGGGATTAGACTAATTCATGGGGGATAACTATCAACAGGTATTAGCCAGGATGGCTAAATGGAAGCTGTGTTCAGGTGCTGTATGCCATTGAGTACCAGTTAAAGGATGGCAACTGTTTTGCAAGGCTACTGCCTTCATGCTTGTGGGCTTTCCAGAGGCATCTGGTTGGCCACTGTAGCTGTGGGAAACGAGATGCTAGACTACATGGACCCTTGTTCCAATCCAACAAGGCTCTTCTCACCTTCTTAACTCTGTTGCAAGTTAATATTTGTATTACAGAATTGTGCCTGAAGCAGAAAACTGTATGATAGAGTGCGTGTCCAGAACACAATTCATTGAAGGTTTCACAAGATGAATTTCCAGAACCCAGTAGAAAAAGTCAGTTCATGTTGACTTTATTTTATGGATACTATAAAGTCTACAATAAGTGTCTATATCATTGCAACAATGTTTATAGTAAGGTGTGTACAACAAGGTAATAGCATAGAATACACTCTTCTTCTGTACATCTGTAATGCTTTTATAGACCAAGAGTAGAGCATGTTCTGTGACTGAGCCTTGACCTTCATGAATTCAGTTAGCTTAGTATCTTGCTGTGCTGTTGACATCACCACTAAAGCATGGTCTAGCAGACACATGTTGATTAAAAATGGGATGAGACTCCAAATTAATTTAGCTCAGACTAATGAAGGTCAATCATGTTGTAGTAGTAATTAGTAGCAGCAAGTTGTTAAAATACAAACCCATTGGGATGTGGAATTTCATGTTTCTTTTCTATGTTTCATGAGTAGGGGTTTGTTTTTTGCCATTGGGCGTACCTGTGTGTTTTTGCTATTTAATTATTGTTGAATGTACAGTTAGATGTTCAGCTTTTCTGTATGTTGGAAAAAAGGAATAAAAATAAAACTAAAAATGCCCATGTCTTAATAAAATGATTATTGCTGTGGGAATTTAGTACTTGTATTAGAAAACTGCATCAGCATAATCATATTACTGGCTAGGAAGGCTGAGTGAAATAAACTTGAAGCCTTACTGTTACAGGCATTTTTCTACCACTGAAGTCTAGTAATAAATAATGGTTTGAGTGTAAAATATTTTAAAATAGATAACATTGTGGGGGGGTTTTAAAGATCAATTTTTTAAAAAATGGATCCATTTCAGTCTGGCTTCAGGCCTGGTTATGGGAATGGGACAGAAACAGCTTTGGTCGCCTTGGTAGATGACCTACACTAGGAACTAGACAGGGGGAGTATGTCCCTGTTGGTTCTGCTGGACCTCTCAGTGGATTTCAATACCATCGACCATGGTATCCTTCTGGGCGTCCTCACTGGGATGGGCCTTGGAGGCGCTGTTTTACAGTGGGTCCATTCCTTCCTGGAGGGGCGGACCCAGAAGCTGGTGCTGGGGGACTCCTGTTCGACTCCCTGGCCATTGGCCTGTGGAGTTCCTCAGGGTTCCGTCTTGTCCCCCATGCTATTTAACATATACATGAAGCCGTTGGGAGAGGTTGTCCAGAGTTTGTGGGTTCAGTGTCACCAGTATGCTGATGACACCCAACTCTATTTCTCCTTTCCATCTAATTCCAAGGAAGCTGTCAGCAGTAATGGATTGGATGAGGGCAAACAAATTGAAGCTTAATCCAGGACAAGACAGAGGTGCTCCTGGTCAGTCAGAAGGCAGATCAGCTTGTGTTGGATGGGGTTACACTCCCCCTGAAGAGGTTTGCAGCTTGGGTGTACCTCTGGATTCAGCCCTGAACCTGGATGCCCAGGTTTCAGCAGTGACCAACAGTGCATCTGCACAGTTAAAGCTAGTGCTCCAGTTGTGCCCATTCCTGGAGATGTCTGACACATCACATGCCTTAGTTACATCCCGTTTGGATTACTGTAACACGCTCTACGTGGGGCTGCCTCTGAAGAGTGTTCAGAAACTTCAGCTGGTTCAAAGAGCTGCTGCCAGACTGCTGACTGGGGCTGGCTACAGGGAGCACACAACTCCTCTGTTACAACAGCTTCACTGGCTCCCAGTCTGTTTCCGGGCACAATTCAAAGTGTTGGTTATGACCTATAAAGCTCCATATGGCTCGGGTCCAGGTTATCTGACAGACTGTATTCTCCCCTATGGGCCTGCCCACACTTTGAGATCCTCAGGGGAGGCCCTTCTCTCAGTTCCACCACCATCACAGGCACAGCGGGTGAGAACACGGGAGAGGGCCTTCTCGGTGGCTGTCCCAGCGCTCTGGAATTCCCTCCACAGGGAGGCTAGAGTGGCGCCCTCCCTAGTAAGCTTCCGGAGGCAGGCAAAGATCTTGCTGTTCCGGCAGGCATTTGGAACTAGCCTGTTATGTGATGGAATGCTGTATTTTATGTTATGTACATTGTACTGTTTTTAATGATATATATAATTTTTTAATATTCTTGATGGTTTAATTCTATTTTTAACTTTTGTATTTCTGTTTTAATTGTATGCGTTTTAAAGGTTGTGAGTCACCTTGGGTCCCAATGTTGGGGAAAAGGCATAATAATAATAATAATAATAATAATAATAATAATAATAATAATAATAATAATCAGCAGCAGCCACCTTTGCCTACTTTGGTTAGCTGGACAGGGTTAGAAGGGTAGAGTTCTTTCAAACTAGTCTTGGCAAACAGAATTAACATAGTTGGATTTCCAGAATTATACATGAAGATTTCTACATTCTGTATACATCTAGGATAATTGACATTTCATGCATACAATATGTTTGCCAGGCACATTTGCCCCTAATGTGTAAGGGTCCATATCTGCACATTCATGGCTGGATATGTGCTCATGAGCATCAGCAAGTGTAGCTGTCTGACAGATATCGACCAGATGTCCCCGTGTCTTTTGAGACACACAACTCCCATTCACACTGTAAAGTGTTAACTATAAATGGGTGGACTGCTTCAATTCCATAATTATTTTCTGGATTTGCTCTGCCCTGTATTATACTCCTCCAGAATCCTGTTTTAACTAGGGATTGCTGCAGCTTTCAGTTCCTTTATCTAATTTGCATCTTTCTCCCTTCCAACTCTACTATTCTATGATTCTATTATTCTATTTGCACATTGATAAAACACTGCAAAAAGTAAACCAGAGTGACTGTATGCATGATTTCATCAGGTTTCCTGTTTTACTGATGCACAATGTAATTTTTTAAAACAAAAAAAAATCTTCATACAACTGATTGTACAATCACAACAAAATTACTTTTTTCATAATGTTTGTTCAATACTCACAGCTTCACATTTGTACTAGTAAAACACCATACAAAAAAGAACATTCATGTAAAAATATGTATGAATATGTTAAAATCACCTTTTAAAGCATTCTCCTCATACAGTGGTTACTAGTAATGAGACAACTTAGGTACTAGTAGAGAGACAACAAAACCAGTTTAAATATGATCCAAACAAAACTGGCTGGCTTTCTGTTATCATACTGAAGCCTTCCCCAACCAAGCTTTCTCCATATATGTTGCACTAGCTGTTGCCCACGGTTTCGCTCGTGTGGATTTTAGGATTTGGTACAATTGTTTTTAAAAGAAACATGATAGAATCCCAGCTCCCCTGGGAATCTCAGCTCCACTGGGATTACACAATGAAATCCCAGCTCCCCTGGGACTACCAGCTCCCCCAGGACTGCACAATGAAATCCCAGCTCCCCCCCCCCCCGGGAGGAACAATGAAATCCCTGTTCCCTTTCCCCCGGGATTGCACAATTAAATCCCTGCTCTCCCCTGCCGGGACTACGCATCAGTGAAATCCCTGTTCCCCCTCCCCCTCGGGACTACCCAACAATGTAATCCCAGCTTGCCCCCCTGGGACTACCCAACAATGAAATCCCACCCCCCCACCCCCCCGTGTAGGCCCCGGCTGCAGTGCATATGAACATTCTGTTTTGATGTAGGAGAGATTTGCATATCCGCTCCTGATTGGGCCCCTGTGGCGGCAGTTCATACGAACATTCTAAATGTCATTGGAGTGATTTCCACAACTGCTCCTGAATGGCCCCTGCGAACATTCCAAGTGACGCCATTGGCTCATCTATTTTGGGCTGTGCCCATACAGGTGCAGTGATGGCTTTTTCAGAGATTTGAACCCACCAGTCTTTGTTCTTGGGTGATGGAAAGTATGCGTGCCAGCTTTGGGGTGGATCCGTCCAACCGTGTAGGAGCCTATGTGATGCATGCAAACGCACACAGACACACGGACACACAGACACAAAGGATTTGGGACGCCCCACACACAACAGTCATTCTCTGACTGAAAGTGTAACGTTTAGGCTGGGTGCTGGCAGTAGAAAACTTTTCTGACAGAAATATCTGATCTTAAAGAAAAATCAGGCTAATCCTGAGAGTCTACCTAGGGATGTAGCCAAGCAGCCTGTTGGACAAGAGCAAGGCCCGAACTGGGCCTGCTCGTGTCCACGTGGGCTCTCAACCACCCGCGCGGGCTTTACCTGGGCTCTCCGTGGAGCGGAGAGTCTTCCTCGGCTGTCCGATGGATCCCGTCGCATCACTTCCGGCGTGGAGGAAGTGACGCGACGGGACCCTGCTCCGTTGCGCTGGACCCCTGGCCTGCGCTCTGTTTTTGGCGGGGGAAACCAGGGCAACAGGGCTGTTTAAGCCCTGTTGCCCTGGTTCCTCCCGCCAAAACAGAGCGCGGGCGGGGGTCCAGCGCGACGGAGCAGTGGCTCTGGCGGCGGCTGTGGCAGCGCGCAGGACCAGGTAGGCGGCGGGGGGGTCCTGGCGGGAGTGGCGGGGGGCGGGAGGGGTCCGTCGGCGGGGGGGCGTGCGTGGGGGGTTTCTCCGGCGGCGGCTCAAGCGGCACGGAGAATGCTCCGCGCCGCTCTGAAGAGCGAGATTGGGCCGCCGCTGCTTGAGGAGGGCTGAGCCTGGAGCAAGCCTCCAGCCGACTCAAGTTTCAGCCCCATCACTACGTACAGGTGATGAAGAGTGACAGTGCCAAGTTTGGGGTAGATCCGTCAAAGCGTGATGGAGCTTATGCGACGACACTCCACACACAACAGTCATTCAGTCATTTAAAAGATTTCCCTCCCTTTTCACCCCCTCGGAGAACATTCTAAATGGCCATGGGGAGATTTGCATACCCACCCCTATTGGCCCCTGCAGGAATTCATACGAACATTCTAAGTGTTGTATGGGCTATTTGCATAACTGCTCCTATTGGCTCCTGCAGTAATTATGAGGTGAGGCCGATTTGCATAACTGCTCCCCTTAGGAGATATGAGAGTGGGGCGATTTTGCCCCCTTTTTTCACCCCCTTAGGGACGGAATTTCCAAAAATCCTTCCTTAGTGGGTGTCAACTATGATCCTTCAAAATTTCACGTTCCTAGATTAAACGGTTTGAGCTGGGTGTTGATGAGTCAGTCAATCAAAAATCAGTCAGTCAGTCAATCAATCAGTCAGGACTTCTTCTTATATATATATAGATTACAACTCTCCTCATCCAAAGTAAACATGGACAATGGACAGGACATACTGTCTTGGAATAGTGGAAGTCACTGTCGAACACATATGGAAGTCACAAGGTTGGGGAAGGTCATCATACTGCATATGAAGTGCCTTCCTTTTTTCCTGTCAAGGAAAAAAAATGAACCTCTTCATAGCCACTGGCAACAGCACTTTCCACTACAGTTTTACTCTCTTTTTTGAAAAGGTATTTGTAAGTTCATAGCTTGTGGCATGTTGATGTGATCCTTATCAGAAACGCCAATAAAATAAACTGAATGTGCTTCCTCGTAAAGACAGTTAGGATCATGCTCCATAGTCAACAGGTATTTCTCACAGTCTCAGGGGTCCTGAGGAATTTCCATTTTAGAAGCAGTAGCATGAGGCTGTGCACACTCATGATCTAACACAAAAGCTATCCAAAAATAGCTATCCAGGTGGCTATCCAAAAATAAAAGGGGAAGATAGATACAGGAGCAAGTGAGCATGTCAGGGACCTGGTGGTTATGCAAGGAAATACTTGTCCCATGTGTGAGAGGGCACATGGTTTCTTACCTTAAGACCACCCTCAGTTTTAGAAACTTCATTTTTCATTATTGCATCATAAGAGAGATCAGACATTCATAGATTTTTTAGATCATAGAGTTGGAAGGAGCCTACAAGGCTATCGAGTCCAACCCCCTGCTCAATGCAGGAAACTAGAGGAGGGGTCTCCCATCCAAGTAATATTCTTACAGTTTGGATCTGCAGTAATTAGGTTTGTAGAATAATCTAAACTTTTCATAGTGAATATTGCTTTTCTAGGATTATAAGAATATTGACAAGATTCTGTTTTTGAAGAGGACAGAAAAGTCTTTGTATATGCACCTTTGAATATCAAAAAGAGAAGCCATTAGTGAATGAATCTTACTGGATTCCTTATCTGTAATGAAGATAAGCAAGTTCCCCATCCAATACATAGAACAGAGGTCTCCAATGGTTTTGGGTCATTGGCCACATTTGGAATTTTGAGAGAGTGTTATGGGTACTCTCACAAAATGGCTGCTAAGGGTGGGGCTTGTCCATTCATAAAACATCTGCCGTGGTAGGCATGACCAGTCACAAAACATTCAATATTCAGAAAGAAAACTGGTGAGACTAAAAGTAAAGTAACTTTCCCAAGATCCTAATTACAAGGCAGATGGGGGCTGAGCTCCAAAACACTAAACCACTCCTTTGAACCCAAATAAGGATGGCACTGGAGGGCTGCACTTCATTTTGCAGCATACCAGCCTCCCAGTTTTAAAATAAAATAAAATAAAAACTGTTATGAAATAACATAAAAATCAGTAGGGGCAGGGAGCCTGGTGGGCCCTTGGAGACCTCAGACCCAGAACATGTTTTAAGGTGGTGTTTTCTTCATGTGTTTTAGCTACCTGTGAATCTCAGTGTAAAAGTGCATATTCTCTTTCATCTCTGGAGATAGTATGAAATGCATAGGGAGCCAAGTGGCCCATGGTTGCTTAATGAGGAAGCAGGAGATTCAATCTAACATTGCAAATATCAGTTGTGGTTGAATGATAATGTGGAACCATCACCGCAACAGTTTTCAAGCTTAATACTGAGTCAGAGACAGCTGCCCTGCCAGGGAGACAAATTGCTTTTCACAGGGGAAACATCAGGAGACACAATGGAGAGCAACATTTGTGGCTAATAATAGAAACTAGAAAAAGATGCTTACAAGGCTTTTCCCCCTCTCTTTTTTCTCCTACCAGACCACACCATCCTGTGGCACTCCAGGTTCCATTGCTGTTTCATTTACACTGGGGATACACTCAATGCATTCACAGTGTCAATGATAGTTGAACAGCAGATAATAAAGATCAAACTGAATTACATTGGTTAAATTATGGTTCACTTCCTCCACTCCTCAAAAGGGATAACTATGCATATGTGGTTGACACAGAACATTTACTTTTTAAACCAAAATTCCATGGAACATTCCAGCAGCAGTGGCAGAGAGAGTTACAGCACACGGGGGAACCTTCTTATATTTTATCATTCCAAAGAGAGTGCATTTACGTTCATCACAAAACAAAGTAGTTAGGTGGGTGAATTGTGTAAACATTAAGTTATTGAAGACTCAAATTAGACATGATGTGCAATATATATTTCTTTTATTTATGTATTACATTTTAAAATTGCCCAATAACGGAATTCTCTGGGTGGAAATTATAAAAACATAAAATACAGGAGAGTAAAACAATGATAATAAAACAGGTCAAGATAAAAGCCAGATAAAACTGGCAGCAATACATAATAAAGCCAAAAAGTAACCAGCAGCCAGTATAAAACATTGCAAAGCTCTAAAAGCTATAAAAACAGTTCCTAAAATGGATGGTGCCAAAAATGCAACAATGTAAGCACCAAGTGTGTCTCTCTGGGGAGGGCATTCTCCAGACTATGTACCTGATCCTTTGTGGGGAGTGTAACTCCATCCAAAACAGGGTAAGTGGGACGGATGAAAATACCATACCCTCCAACATTTCACAGATGGAAATAGGGATGCACATGTGAATTTGTAAGAGGTATGGTTAAGCAACATGAAGGAGTGATCAAGAGGGTGTGGCCAGGACAAATGAGGGCATGGTCAAGTACAAAAGTTATTAGAGGAAACACACAAAATCTTATTTATATATTATACTTATTACATTATTATATTATATATTATTTTATAATATTTTATAAATGGCTTTTGTAATATTGTTTTTACCTTACTTAAACCCTTAATTGTTGATATCTGGAGTATTTCATGGGGGGTGTCAGTGCTTGCAGGGCAATCTCTTTTTGTTTTAAAATGGTCAGGATTGCCACAAATTCAACAGGTGAAGCTTACCCACCCACCCCACACCCCAAAACATGGAGCTTCAGAGAGAAGGGGAAGTTTCTTGCATTTCCTTCTGACACTGTATCTCACCTGTAAGAGGCACAGAGTCAGCTCTGTTAGGAAATAAAATCTTTGGCAATATAAAGATAGGAATCTTTATATGTATGCATTTTGTACATTAATCTGCAGGTGCATTCTTAGTTGAATATAGTTTGCAGCAGGTTGTTAATTCTAGTCCAAATTTATTTGCATAAAACATTGCAGTTAATTCAACTGCCGCATTGCACTCACCTTTGATTTTACTCTTGGGCCATGGCTTACCAGCACCATCGGTTTTGCCTAAACCTACGGCTTGCATTTGGTGCCGGTAATGTTATTTATTGCCTAGCCAGTGGGCTATCTGGGGCGATTATGGTATGGCTGGCCGAGCGGGCGTAGGTGGCAACCCCATACCCTAAGCCAGCTACTGACCCTTACTTTATTCTGGCCCTCGAAGCATGTAACTCTAAAAGGGTTAATTCCATTCCCAGAGTTATTGGGTTCTTTTAGACCATATACTTCCGGGACCTGATAACGACATTGCTTTCAGCTCCATTGGTATTTATTTTGATTTTGACTCCCATGCCTTACTTAAAATTTTGGGTTGTGGGTAGTGTTATTGGCTGTCAATGGAGAGTAATCAAGTGGACTTTATTTCAAGCATTCTCTCTCAGCTACATGCCTTCTATATGCAGGGGATGGGTTCCTGCTTTAGGTTACTTAAAGCTTCCCATAGAGCGACCCATGTCCTAGTATAATTGGTTTTGCCCTCCGATTTTCTGGCATGGGCTGCCACGGGGTGCCAGCTATATGTGGGTGAGGCTCATATTCCCATTAATGCCCTGAAGACCTGCAGCCCAGCCAGCATTTGGGGCTTCTCCAGGGAGGGAGGTAAGCTGGTGACTACCATCTGCAGCCAGCTTTTTCCCCTCCCTGGTGGTTCCCTGCTGGACTGGGGCCCTGCCTCTGCAGCAGCCAGGAGGAGCTGCCCCCTGGACTGACTGGGGAGTTGTGCCAGCTGCCCCAGCAGAGCCAACTGCTACATCTGCCGGCCTGCGGAGCGGAGCGGCGACGCCCCGGCGGCGACGTCCCCGAAGGGGACGACAACAAAGGGGCCGCCCCTTTGGGGGAGCCACTTGGGGGGTGGCACAAGGGCGAGGGCCTACCCCCCTGTCTGAGCTGGGTTGGGGTTTTAGGGATTTTAGGGGTTGGTTTTAGGGGTGGGTCTCCCGCCTGATCGGCGGAAGCAGGGGGGGCATGTGTTCATCTCAGGGAGATGATGGGGGAGTTCCGGGGGGCAAAACATACCATTGTTGAGCGGCAGACGCTGGCAGAGTGCTAGGGGCAGGCCATGCCGATTAAGGGGAACAGGGGATCGATGCTTAATATCTATCCCTTGTTCCAGGCCTGCCCAGAGCCAAGGGATAACTGGGGGGGGTGGCTCCTTCCCCACCCTTGCATTTGCTGCTGTGTAATGCCAGGTCCATTACCCAAAAAACATCTGTAATCCATGACATGATCCTGGATGAGGGTGCGGACCTGGCATGTATTATGGAAACCTGGCTGGACGAGGCCGCTGCTCCAACTCTGGCGGCCTTGTGTCCGGCTGGTTTCTCGTATGCCCAGCAGCCAAGGGTTGGGGACGGGGAGGGGGAGTGGCTGTTATCTACCGGGAGTCCTTGGTCCTCACCAGACTCCCTCTCCGGGAGACCAAGTTTATTGAGTGCATGTACTGGAGGTTGGGTCCAAAGGGCAGTCTGGGGATTCTGCTCGTGTACCGTCCACCCCGCTGCACGACAGACTCCCTGGCCGAGGTGCTGGAGGTGGTCTCTGATGTGTGTGTCTTGTCCCCCAGGCTATTGGTGTTGGGGGACTTCAACGTGCATTCGGGGGCTGCCCTCATGGGGGCACCTCGGGACTTCATGGAGACCATGGCTTCCTGGGAGCTGCACCCTGTATTAACTGGACCTACCCATGTAGCCGGTCATGCGCTGGACTTGGTTTTTGTTTCTGGAGAGGGGGGAAATGATCTGGAAATCGGGGGTATATCCACCACTCCCTTGTCATGGTCAGATCACTATCTGGTGGGGTTGGATTTCTCGGAGCCACAACCCCTCTGCAGGGGTGAGGGACCTATTAGGATGGTCCGCCCCAGGCGTCTTATGGATCCGGATGGATTCCTGAACGCGCTTGGGGGATTGGAGCACACAAACGGTAGCTCGGTCGAGACCCTGGTGGATGACTGGAATGCTGCAATCACCAGGGCACTAGACCGAGTTGCCCCGAAGTGCCCTCTTCGCCTAAACAGAGCTCGCGCGGCGCCATGGTTCACTCCTTCGCTGCGAGCTCTGAAACAAGAGGTGAGAAGGCTAGAGCACCGATGGCGAAATTCCCGCTCCGAAGACGATCGAACACGGGTTAGAGCTGCATCTTCAGCCTACCGGGTGGCGGTGAAGGCAGCAAAAAAGAATTTCTATGCTGCCTCCATTGCGTCTGCAGAGTGCTGCCCCAGGAGGCTGTTCCAAGTGGTCCGGAGTCTGGTCGGTCCAGTCGCTCCGGACCCACTGGAACAGTCAAAAGCCTCCTGTGAGGCTTTAGCGAAGCACTTCGCAGATAAAATTGATCGGATTAGGAGTGGGATATCGTACGTTGTGGACACAGGGAGTGAGCGGGAGGAGGCCAATGGCAGACCGGTTTTGTGGGATCGGTTTCGGCTTCTTCCTTCTGATGAAGTGGACAAGGTGCTTTCATCTGTGAGGCCGACCACCTGCTTGTGTGATCCTTCCCCGTCCTGGCTCATCATGAGCTGTAGGGAGAGACTGGGTGAGGGGATCAAGGCGGTGGTGAATGCCTCCCTCGAGGAGGGAGTGATGCCATCAGCCCTCAAGGAGGCAGTAATAAGACCGCTTCTAAAGAAGCCCTCCTTGGATCCCCAGGATTTAAACAACTTTCGCCCAGTCTCCAATTTACCATTTCTGGGCAAGGTGATCGAGCGGGTGGTGGGTGCTCAGTTGAAGGCACACTTGGATGAAGCCGATTATTTAGATCCGTGCCAGTCGGGCTTCAGGTCTGGACATGGGACGGAGACGGCCTTGGTCGCCTTGGTCGATGATATGAGGAGGGCTTTGGATAGGGGCGAATGCTCCTTTCTAGTCCTCCTCGATCTCTCAGTGGCTTTTGATACCGTTGACCACGGTATCCTCCTGGACCGTCTGGAGGGGTTGGGCTTGGGAGGACACTGTATTGCAGTGGTTCCGGTCCTTCCTCTCTGGAAGGTATCAGAGGGTAGTTCTCGGGGAAGAGGCTTCGGACCCTCGGCTGCTCACTTGTGGAGTGCCGCAGGCAGGGTTCCATCTTCTCCCCGATGTTATTCAACATCTACCTCAAGCCGCTGGGAGCTATCATCAGGAGGTTTGGGGTGCAGTGTCATCAGTATGCGGATGACACGCAGCTCTACCTCTGTTTTAAGTCCTCACCGAGGTTGGCCGTTGAGACCCTGTCCAAGTGCCTGGAGTCAGTGGCTGGCTGAATGGGAAGGAACATGCTGAAACTGAACCCCGACAAGACTGAGGTACTTCTGGTGGGGGACAAGGGAGGGTTAGGGGATGTTGACCTGGTGCTGAATGGGGTACATCTACCCCTGAAGGACCAGGTCCGCAGCTTGGGGGTCATTCTAGACTCCCAGCTGTCCATGGCGGCTCAGGTGGCAGCTGTGAGCCGGGCGGCGCTGTATCAACTCCATCTGATACAGCAGCTGCGCCCCTACCTTCCTAATCACCTGCTCCCATCAGTGGTTCATGCCTTGGTCTCCTCTCGCCTAGACTACTGTAATGCGCTCTACGTGGGGTTACCCTTGAAGATGGTCCGGAAGCTTCAGCTGGTACAGAACGTGGCGGCTCGCCTGATTAAGGGCAGCCGCCGGCGTGATCACATCACGCCAGTGCTTAATGAGTTGCACTGGCTACCAGTTGCTTGCCGAGCCGAATTCAAGGTGTTGGTTTTGACCTTTAAAACCCTACACGGCTCCGGCCCAGCTTATCTCAAGGAGCGCCTCCAGCAACATCAAGTAGGCCGCTCAACAAGGTCTGCCACGGACGGCCTTCTCCTTATCCCATCAGCCAGAGCAGCCAGGCTGGTGGGGACTAGGAAGAGGGCCTTCTCTGTGGCAGCCCCCACATTATGGAACTCCCTCCCTAGTGACCTTCGCCATGCCCCCTCCGTGATGAGCTTCCGCCGTGCATTAAAAACATGGCTGTTCAGGCGGGAATATGGGGTGGGTTAGGTTTTTAATAAGATTTTTTTATATTGTTTTAATCATTATATTTTATTGTGTTTTACTATATTTTAATTGTACATCGCCCAGGGTGGCCAGGTGGCCGGCCAGATGGGCGATTAATAAATATAATAAATAAATAAATAAATAAATAAATAAATAAAATAAATAATGTGGGAAGGGACCAATTTAGTCTTTGCCTTCCCGGCAGACTCCTCAGGGTATCAGCTCAGCAGGCCGATATCCCTGAGACGTGGGCAGCAATCCCGTGCCTCTACGACATCATTTGGGGTCTCTGTTGCCATATGCACATTTCCTCTTCCAAGCCTCCCTTTAGGTGGCTCCAGGCAGTTTCTTACCCTTTAATTTCCTTTAAGGAAGTAGTGGTTTCTTGCAAAGGCTTCAACTGTTTTGGCAACACGAGGATTGTATGCAACTGAATAAGTCTAATCCGACCTATGTGCTTCCGTGCATTATGTTTGGCCCAGATTGCAGATTGCATTTGTGGCAGTTCCCCCCCCCCCCGGGCTTGATAGTCATAGCCGGGTGTTGCTTTATGCGCGCTCTGTTGTTACAGTGCGGCACATTATAATTCCTGTCTGCCGGCTGTAAAATCCAAGCCACCTGTTTGGGTTTTTACAGTCCCTGTCTGTGGGGCTCCTCCTTCTGCAGTTCCCTAGCCCAATTGATGGATTGCATCTGTGGGCCCTTTGCAGGCTTGATAGTTGCGTTGAGCTTTTGTTTTATCCGCTCTCTTTGGTGGAGACGCGGTGTACATTAAAGGAACTCCTGTCGGATATTAGTACAGTTCAGATAGTGCCTTGAGCATTTTACGGTCATCTCTTTTACAAGGCTTCTGTCTCTGTAATTATTCAGCGGGTTCCCATTTCGTTTCTCCCATGAGGTCACTGCCATGTGTGTCCACAGCAATGGCTTTGGCCGACTTGAAATCTTGGCCCAGTCAGGGAGTGCAATGTATTGTTCACCCCGTAGTTGCGATTACACATGAGAGCAACATCCTGTTCTTCTAATAGACTGGAGTGGCTGCATTACAGAAGCACAATATGACCTAAGTGCTGCCCACATTTTGCGATTATCCAGATTGACAATATTTTGTCTGAGGCCTTTGCAGACTTGATAGTCAAGGCCCAGCTTTTGCTTATGTGCACTCTTGAGAGGTGCGGTGTTGATTTAAGAAACTCCTGTCAGCCATTAGTACAGTACAGGCCAAGTGCCTTGAGCATTCTACAGTCCTCAGTTTCTTCTAGACGGTTGCTGCTCTGAATTATTTCCTGCAGACAGTGTCCAGGTGGTGTGTTGCTGGCGCTCTTAGGCATATTGACTGTATGAATGTGAATTGCCATGATTGGTGCTGCTGCTTTCACTCTGTCTTTTCAGATTCCCGGAGTGGAAGGAGGCCAGCTTGTGTCCTCGGGTTCTGGCACAGTATGATATTTGGACGGCGTGGGGAACTGATAAATCGGGCCTTGAATCTCAGCTTGGGATCGGTCGACTGGCTGACACCCAGTGCTTGGGTCAGTGTGTAATGCAGCGGCAAAACCTCTGATCCACATTATTCCGGTCTGGCCTGGTTGGCCTGCCCCCGCAAGTGCTGGTAGTGCATTTGGGGGAAATGACTGGGTTTGCTTATGGGCAAGGCCTTGATATGGCAAGCGTCTGCGTGCTTCTGTGGTGGGGTGGTGCTGCCCCAGATGCCTGAACAGAGCAGGCAGGAAGTGAACAGAGAAATTGAGGGGCATTGGAGGGATTGGCGTTGCGATTCCTCATCCCGTGATTACCTTGGCCCAGAGGGAGCTGTACCAACCAGATGGGGTACATTTGTCCAATGTCAGACATGATATCTTTTTATCTTTTTGCCGGATCTGTGAAGGGCCCTCCTGGAAGTTGTTTCTGCCAGATGGGGGAGAGGAGACTAAGCAGAAGCTCGTCTCTCTCTATGGCTGGTAAGTGCGGGAGTAGGCAGTGGGGTAGGGTTCGGTGATCATCCGATGGCACCTTTTAGGTGACTGGCGAGACCTGAGGCTCTCCATTACTGAGTTTTGTGGGTTAAGTTTGTGGGAGATAAGGATCGCCTTTGAGGATGACTTACCTCACCTGCATCAGTGTTTTGCGGCACCAGAAGGTGGTGATAGTGAGAAGGCCTCCCAGCACCCATGATGGTGTAAAACTGTGGGGGTGGCGAATTGCAGCGCCACACCCTGGGGTTGGATGTTTCGCCTGGGGCACCTCACTGGCCAATAGGGATGTGCGTGGAGCTTGATCGGGGGGTGGAAGCGGGGTGAACTCGCCCCGATCGACCCCCTGATCTCCGTTACTTTTTACTGGCTTAGCACATCTCCCCGCCAGAGGAGCTGGGGAACGGAACTTCCAGGTCCCCAGTGCTTCACTTCTGGGTCCCTGGCGCTGCATTTTTTATGTAAAAAACAGGGGAAACCACCTTAAAACGGCCATGATTTGCAAATTGTGGCAGTTTTAAGGTAGTTTACTACCCTGTTTTTAATGTAAAAAAAGCAGCGCCAGGGACCCGGAAGTGAAGCGCTGGGGACCTGGAACTAGTCCGCAGAGCACCTCAGCGAGTGCCTCAGCTGGCGCTCGCTGAGGGCATGAAATGGATCATGCGGCAGGGGTGCTCGCCGAGCGCCCCACGAGATGAGCCATGGGGTAAGTGCACAACCCTACCAATAGCCGGTTTTAGTTAGTACCCGTACTTTTCTCCCTTCGCAGATCTTTTATTATCAATAAATGCGGCCCTAGTTTTATACCATAATTTGTGTCTTGACTCTTCTTTTCCACCTTTATGTGTGCAAATATTTTCTTTCTCTGCCGGTCTGCCCTGATCATGAATCTATATCATTGGATGAACCCAAATTCTAATGTTCTTTCAACATGAAAGGGAGAGAGAATAGTTTGTCTCTTTTGATTGTGTTTGTATCATTCATAATTTTATATAACTTGGTATCATATAATATTTTAATGCATGAGGCAACCCCACCAACAGAAATATTTACAAAATGGTATATATCTGCAGAATAAGCATTAAAGGTATCCATTTCATATCAACCAATTGTAAACTGGTTGGTAAATCCTTCACTCCTGTTTTAGAATACTCATAAACTGGAGATGGTGAATGTTAATTAATATTATATATTACAAGTGTTTTGATCAATTTAAATTAGCCACTAGGTGCTTATTCATCCCAGATGGAAGTACGGTATTTAACAAGGGAAATCCCTACATTAATAATGATATGTATCACAGGGTACTGTTAGGGCCTGCTTTTTGACTCAACTATGTTAATGTGATTGAATAAATACTATAGAAACACTTTCAAAGCTATTTATCAGGGACTATAATTAAACATAAGTAGGTATTCAGAGCTACTGATAAAAGCTAGTAAAATTATAGCAGACCATACATATGAATCAGAACTCTCACATATAGCTGAGTTATAAGAGACCCTGGAGGATAAAGGGGAGAAAAATAAAAATAAGCTAATGTTCTATTCTCCAAATGCTTGTTCTGGAGAAATCCCCATGGCTGGAAACCAAAACAGCAACAATTGCATCTGCAGAGGAAGAATTGCATTGATGAAACATCACAATGTTCTGCAAGGGATGCTGGCTCATAACACCACAGTTACAATAGGAAATGGACTTTAGCCCAATTAATTAGATATGCACAGTGCAGTATTACAAAGCCTACAATTTCCAGATAGAGCTAAAAGGCCCTGTTTTTAAATAAATAAGTATAAGAGTGACCATGAAATTCAAGATGCAATCCTCAAAATCCTTTCCTTGGAAAAACTCTCAACCTGGTATTAGTCTCAGGTGTGCACATGTAGTTCCCTGCTTCCCACTGAGCACCTGATTCAAAAAGTTTATGGGTTTGAATAAACATAATGCAGATTAGAGACAGATGCAGATAAAAAAAGAGACGAGACTCAGAAAATGGGTCCAACTAAGAGTTAAATTTATTTAATTAAGGATCTGCAGAGAAGGAAAAGATATGTGCGGCCAAGCTAACCTGATTGCTATAGTGCCATAGTCTGATCTCTATTTAGCTGAGCCATACCCCACCCAGAGCAAGGGCTGGGCATAACTCACCCATCCCCTGCTCATAGGCCACACCCATCCAGGTATGGAGGGTGGCATTCCAGATTCATCCCCTGCTAGGGCCTCACAGCTCTGGATGGATGCTACAAGTTAGCTTCAAAGGTCATCCATACCGTGTCCACTCCCACATCCCTGAAAAACAGCCCTCATGAATGGCCAATCACCTTAAAAGGTGCCGCAAGGTGCTCACCTAAAGGTGTCTCTGTGAGGGATTGAGGCCTACACAGGATTGGGTTTGTTGAGGCCTACACAGGCTTCAGTTTGTTGAAGCCTGAAGGCCCAAACACTCCAGGATGGGAGGGGGAGTCTTTGGGAAGAGGCAGAGATCTTCCAAAGGGCAGATCAAGGGGTCCCTGCAGTAGCGGAACCTTGACAGATGGTGGCAGCGGAGTGATCCTGAACAGTGAGATTAAGCACTCCAAACAGAAATTGGGGGGGGGGGTTACTAATAGAGCTGGCAAAAGCAGTGTATGTGTTAACTTCAGGACTGAGGAATAGGGACCCAGTGAGGCTAGTAAAATGAGCCAGTATCTCTCAATGAATAAAACTGCCCTGATAGAGCAGTGTAAAAAGGACAATTTGCCATGGGAGGAGAAAACAGCAGAGGAACTGAAAGTTATGCTGATCTCCCAGGCGGCAATAGGAGGAGCTGCACCCTCTAGCCCTAGTGTAACAGGACCCCAAACAAAAGAATGGGAGCTCCGTGAACAGGAACTGCGGCTAGTGGCAAAGCAGAAGGAAGAGGAGACCAGATTAGAGTGGGAGAGGCTTCGTCAGCAGGAAGAACAACGCAAACAAGATGAAAAGCTGCACCAGGAGAACCTGCAAGCCCAGAAGGAGCAACTGCAAGCCCAGAAGGAGCAACTGCAAGCCCAAGAGGAACAACGCAGACACGAGGAAAAGGCGCGGCAGGAGCAACTTAAGGCCCAAGAGGAACAACGCAGACACGAGGAAAGGATGATGCAATTGAAACAGGAGCAGCCTGTCAGAGTTACCCCGAAGGACTTCACAGCATACACCCCAGGAGAAGACCCACAAGTGTTCCTGACCACTTTTGAAAGGGCAGCACAGAAGTGGGGATTGCAGGAGGGTGATTACATGAAGTTTGTGCCTAATTTAATCAAAGGGGAGCTGGCAGAGATTTATAATAGCATGCCAGAGGGGGAGGCTGTTTCCTATGCTCAATTCAAAGAAACTGTGTATAAAAGGTTCAGGTTAGGCCCTGAGCACTTTAGGAAAAAGTTCAGAGGGTTAACACCTCAACCTGGTAAATCTATGGTAGAGTTTGCAACAAAAATTAAAAACCTGCTATTAAAATGGGTGGATGAAGCAAAAGCTGACAACAGGGAAAAGGTGCTAGAGCTTATGGCTCTGGATCAGTTTTATTTTCGGTTGCCCAGAGAAATAAAACTGAAGGTTAAGGATAAAGATCCTGAAACTGTAAACCAAGCTGCAGAAATGGCTGACAAATTGATTGAAAACCGGGAAGGGTTAGGCCCCAGGATTGAGTCTGAGAAGAAGGGGGGGAAATGGGAAGCCCCAAGTAAAAAGGAGTTCAAAAAACCTCCTTTTGATCCTTCTCACCCCAGAGACCGTGCCTGTTATTCATGTGGTCAGACAGGCCACATCAGGAGTAGCTGTCCCAAGTTACAAGCAATAACACCAGCTAACCCAGGTAGTCCTAGACCCGAACAAACCAAGCCACAAGGTGTAGCAAGCATTAAAAAAACCTTATAATTGTGGATTTGTGATCACCAACAGGGAAGAGGTTAATAATCAGTTTAAAGAACCTGTTTATGTAAAGGATAAGACCATTATGGCAATGTTGGATTCTGGAGCTGATGTTTCTCTGATCCGAGCAGATTTGGTGACACCTGAAGATTTGGTACCAGGAATGTCTATTGAGATCCAGGGAGTGAATGGTCCCTCCTTTGAAGTCCCAGTAGCAAGGTTATCCATAGAATGGAGGGGATGGAGGGGTCTGTATGAAGTTGGGGTGATGGAACCTCCAACCCAATTTGCCCCTATCATTGTGGGAAAGGATATAATGGGACCAGAAGCTCAAATATGTGTGGTAACCCGCAAGCAAAAGGAAAGGGAGGAACTTTCAAGACAGGACCAGGTAAAAGCTGATGGGGTAAAAGAAAAGGTACTAGAGGTACAACCCACAGTGATTCCGGAAGGTCCAAAACCAACCCCAGACCCTCCCCAAACCGAAACAACAGAACAAGCCTCCATGCAACCTGTAGACCTGAAAGCCAGTGAAACAACTGAGGCAGGTGGTTCTGTAGAGGAAAAGGCGCTAGAGACCCCTTTTCCTGATTTAAGAGGAGTAGAGGAATTCAAGCAGGGAGTCCTCAGTGATCCTAGTTTGGAGCCTCTGAAAAGAGTTGCTCTCCCTCAAGAGAGGCCCTTCTCTGAGGAAAGAAGGGAGCAGATTATTTGGGAGAAAGGATTGCTGTATAGGCTGTGGTTACCAAAAACCCAAGAGTTAACCTGGGAATCACTAAAGCAACTGGTAGTACCTAACCAATTCCGGATAAGGTTGCTAGAACTAGCCCATGATGTGCCATGCGCAGGGCACTTGGGGAAAAACAAGACTAAACAAAGGCTCATGGCAAACTTCTTTTGGCCTGGAATTGCTAAGCAAGTAGCAGAGTACTGCAGGTCTTGTGAAACCTGTCAGCGTGTGGGGAAGGCAGGGCATCACAGTAAAGCCCCTTTGCAGCCTCTGCCTATTATAGGAGAAGCTTTCTTCAGGGTGGGCATGGATATTGTAGGGCCTTTCACTAAACCCACCCGCAAGGGGAAAAAGTACATCCTCACAGTAGTGGATTTTGCCACAAGATACCCGGAAGCTGTAGCACTAGGCTCTATAGATGCTCCATCTGTAGCTGAGGCATTGCTAACTATATTTTGCAGAACTGGATTTCCCTCTGAAATCTTAACAGGTTGTGGGTCAAATTTCCTCTCCGAGATAATGGAATGCCTGTAGAAGTGTTGCGGGGTAAAACACTTGAAAACCACTCCTTATCACCCCCAATGCAATGGAATGGTGGAAAGATTTAATGCCACACTCAAAGGAATGATTAGAGCTTATGTAAACACACACCCAAATGACTGGGACGACAAACTGCAACACCTACTTTTTGCCTACAGGGAAGTTCCACAGGAATCAACGGGATTCTCACCTTTCGAGCTGTTGTATGGCAGAAGAGTGAGAGGCCCTCTTGATCTCCTGAGGGAAAACTGGGAAGGTAAACTCGTAGAAAACAAAACCTCTGTGGTGGATTATGTGTTAAAACTTAGACAAACCCTAGATACACTCTGTAAACTAGTTCAAGTCAATGTAACCAAAGCCCAAGAGGTGCAAAAGTTCTGGTATGATCAAAAGGCCACGCTCTAGAGTATTTGAGCTAGGGGATCAGGTAATGATATTTCTTCCTCTGTGCAAAGACAAGCTTAAGGCTGCTTGGGAAGGCCCCTACACAGTCAGAGAAAAAATGGATGATTTAACCTATGTGGTGGTTAAAGAAAAATCTGAAAAAAGACCAAAGGTAGTACATGTAAATATGATGAAGCCACACTATGAGAGGAGTAGAGTAGTTTTACAGGTGCAGAAAGTGCCAGAGGTAGTATACTTAGGGCACAAGGTTGGAAATGGCCATATCACACCTTTATGGGACAAGGTTGAAGCTATCCGAACCTGGGACATACCTACAACCAAGAAACAGGTCAGATCATTCTTGGGATTTGCTGGGTATTACAGGAGATTTGTTCCCCATTTTGGTGAAATTGCTGGACCTTTGACTGATCTAACCAAGAAATGTAAACCTGACAAAATTGTATGGACTGATGAATGTCAAAGAGCTTTTGATAGACTAAAGGACATTTTAAGTTCAAGGCCTGTGTTAAGAGCACCTGACTTTGAAAAAACTTTTATTGTGGCTACAGATGCCTCTGAGACTGGCATAGGTGCAGTATTGTTACAAGACTATGACTCTGTTAAACACCCAGTAGCCTACCTGAGTAGGAAGCTCCTACCCAGGGAGAGAAACCTGTCTACGATCCAAAAGGAATGTCTGGCAGTAGTGTGGGCTCTGGACAAGCTCAAGCCTTATGTTTTTGGACAAGAATTTACTTTGTGGACTGATCATCATGCCTTGCAATGGATACAAACAATGCAAAATACCAACTCCAAGCTTCAGAGATGGTCTTGGAAATTGCAGGAATTTCAAATGAACATTGAACATGTGCCTGGGAAGGAGAATGTGATAGCTGATGCTTTGTCTAGGAAATAACCAAAAAACAGTTGCCTTTTGTGTAGGTTAACGTTTCACAATTCTCTTCTGTAAAAGGGAAATTGTTCCACTTGAGGAGAAGGGGGGGAAGATGTGAGGGATTGAGGCCTACACAGGATTGGGTTTGTTGAGGCCTACACAGGCTTCAGTTTGTTGAAGCCTGAAGGCCCAAACACTCCAGGATGGGAGGGAGAGTCTTTGGGAAGAGGCAGAGATCTTCCAAAGGGCAGATCAAGGGGTCCCTGCAGTAGCGGAACCTTGACAGTCTCTTCCTAACAAAACCTGCACAACCTGCCAAATGTGACCAAATTAAACTACCTAGGCATTCTGCCCAATAACAGTTCCAGCCATGCAGCATCATGACGAGTAGGTAAAAACAAAAATCAACTAGACCAATGTGTTGATGATCAAAAACCCTCCCTGAAAATGGGCAACTAGCTAATCCTACATGGCATGCAGGATAGATGGGAGAGGTGGCCACCACCGCAAAGAGGCTGAAACTGATGGCAGAGCCACCTTAAGTACAACATGACTCCACCCCCTTCTAAGCATTGATGTGGCATACATTAGCACATCACATTGCCTCATCTCTCTCTCCATCCTCACCCACAAGATTGATTCCCAGATGGAGTCCTTCAGACTGGTCCTTGAAACTGGAATGGTTCGTTTGTTACTATGGTGAGGGACAGGAACATCTGAGAAACTGAGTTTTGCCCCCCAACCCAGAATGAAGTCATTTATGGGATTAACAAAGGATCATAACTTTATTCTAATTTAAGGAGAGGTTGTTTTGGTCAGAGACCCTTCACCATTAAGGGACCTCAAGGTGCTCATCAATGTGGCCTAAATTCCCTCCTGTTCACACTGAATTTTATTTATTTTATTTATTTATTTTATATTTATACCTCGCCTTTTTTCCTGCAAGGAACCCAAGGCGGCTTACATAATCCTCCTCCTCCTCTCCATTTTATCCTCACAACAACCCTGTGAGGTAGGTTAGGCTGAGAGTCAGTGACTGGCCCAAAGTCACCCAGTGAGCTTCAGGGCCGAGTGGGGACTAGAACCCGGATCTCCCGAGTCCCAGTCCAACACTCTCACCACTACGCCACACTGGCTCTCACCAGTTATGATCAATAGCTTTTGTCCTTGCCAAACTGGGCTGAACTGAATAAGATTCCAACTCTAGCAGTGTAGACTAGGAAACAAAACGCATCACATAAAGCCAATTTGGAAGAACATCCCAAGAATTTGTACTCAGCTTCAAGAAGCAACTAAGCAGTTCCACACTGCAAGATCCAAGCATAGGGTAGCTGGGGCTGAAGCCACTGGAAACAAAGCTCTTAATTTTCTTTTTCTTTTTCTTTTCTTGCAGGGAAGGGCAAAACAAGCTCCCTGCAGCTATTCCTTCTTTGGCCAATGTATGGGGTCAGGCAGGTCTCCTCCTTGTTGTGATGTTAATTCTGGGAGGCAGGGGGTGCAGCCTCCCAGTGGCCCTCGGTTCTCTTTAGGATACATGGGTCCAACTTTCAATGCAAGATAGCTGAAAAGGGGACTTATATTGGCAGGTAGATGTTCATTTTACTTATCAGTATTCGAAAATTAAGCTTGTATTTTCTTTCCACCTTGTTAGATTCAAGATGGGTGTGGTTAATGTGCATAGCCATATTAGTTTGAAGTTTTAGAAGTACAGAATGAAACAGTCTGACCTTTGCTTTTGGGGAAAGCACACTTTAATCTATTGATTTCAGAATACTTTCCCACTTTGGGTCTATCACTATATAGGGAAAAATCTATTCCATAACTGGCCAAATGGAACGAACTATTGCCAGATTTTTATCTGATCAGGATGGAAGCCAAGGTTGAAGGCAGCAACTTTTAGGAGACCCAAGGCAGAATGAAGCCTTGCTGTGCCAAATTTAGAATTATATTATGCTGCTGCTCAACTGAGATTCCTTGTAGGATGGATGCATCCCTACTCAGAGCACCAGTGGACACTCATAGGATAACAAGCAGTAAATAATTACCCTCTTGATGTCTTGATATGGGTCAGACATTGTGAATAGACCTAAGTGCATCTTTGAGCATCCAGTGATTAGAGACAGTACTTATTTGGGAACACTGGCAAAAAAAATAAGTCCTGATCCGTCTCTATTCATAGATTCATAGATACAGAGTTGGAAGAAAGATATCATGGCACCATGGTTTCCATTTATTTCCTATGTTGGAGCTCTTCAATCTTTTGATCAAATTCCAACCAAGTACAGTTGCCTATATTATTATTTTTCTGATTCATACATACAAAATAACATGCAAACATACACTATCATACACTCCTTTTATATGTTCTATACATTGTATTTCTACTCTTTCATTAGGTATTGAGCTCCTACTTAGGCTGTTTTACTGAAAATGTTCCATAAGCATATTGCTTATAGAGTAGTAATTATAATTAGTGAATGGCTTTGTTTCTTTACATGATCTTCATTTATTATTGTATATGTTGCATTAATTTTGTTAACTTTATTTTGAAATAAAATAAAATGTCATAAGTAAAAAGGAAATGTGTAACCAAGTGCTTCCAAATTTGCCTTGTTTCATCATTAACACCACATCTGTGCCTCAAAGAAGAATTTTATTTGCCATCCTTGCTTAACATATTCATACAAATTACTTTTGGCTCAAAGAATAAAGTGAAATCGTGACCAAATGACGCCATTTACATGCAACGGAGTTGATTAATTCCACTTTCTCTTTCTGTTGCAAGAATAAGGAAATTAAGAAAGAGCAAAATGGAGCATAATTACACTTGAAAATCATTAACATTTGCTTTATATGAACTAATGCAATGGTCTATAAATATAGAAACCTTAGAAATGTAACCATGATCAATTAAATGTTAACTTTTCCCACCACACTAAATCTTTTCATAAAATAACTTAGAAATCTCTTTTCAGAAAAGATTGCACTTCACAAGGTTTCTTGAATTAATGTATGTTAGTATTAAAAGCAAAGGAGTTTTGCCAATTAACTTATAATTAAATCTTCTGGATGTGGATTGCATAATTTAAAAATGGGATACCTTCATCTTGTAATTCAAACAAAAGAAGGAAGGGAAGAAAGAAAATGGGATTTTGCTCATTTTAAATAGGTATAAGTTTTCTTTATTGGTCTCCATTTTATAATAGGAACTTCAGATATAGAAATAATTTGACGTGTTTAGAAAGTCTTAAAATGGATTATTAGGAAAACTCTTAAATTAAAACTGTATTATTATAAATATAATAATATTTAAAAGCAGTTAACTACAAACAAATTAAAAATAAAATTACAAACAAAATACTGGTTAGAATGTTGTCCCTCATTCAAGAAAGTTAGAATCTCTTTCACAAATTTAATTGGATTGTCCAGTAAGATTCCCATAAAAGTTCTTCTAGGAGAATATTCAGTTTATATTTTCGGGATTAGGGTCAGCAAAACTGCAAAAGGGTCCCTAAACACCCCTTGCAAATTAGGGGGAATTATACATTAGTTTTAGGATCAGTGCTTACGAAGTAGCAGCGGCTGCTATCATTTAAGACTTTGTCTCTGAACCTAAGGTATCATTTACACTTACAATGGCCCCCAAATTCATTAAATATGGGCAACTTTGGGAGGCAATCCCAGCTCAGGACAAGCTAGAAGTCAACTGATTGTTTCTTATTCCTTCTCAGAAATGTTCTCTGTCCTACACTCTCCTTGCTTCAGGACTTCTGATGCCTTTTAAAACATGTTCATATCCATGTTGGGAAATAGCAGGGTAATATTAAGGCATTTGGGCCATTGACTGCCATCGACTGTTTTCCCTGATTGCGGCTGTACGGTAATCAGGGCCTTTGTCACAGTAAAAAAACAATCAAATATAAATTCTTCTTCCCTATTCGTATATTAACGATGGAACAAAACTAATTTGTTGTTATAGTTATTTTTTGTAAAAAGTGAATTGCAGTTGAATATAGATTTTCCAAAACAAACAAACCCCCTTGTTTGTTTTTTCAGTGGAATAAAATTTGGTGAGTTGTAATCACTTGAAAATAGGAAACTATTGTAAAAAAAATAAAATAAAATAAAAATTGATACAGTATATAACATAATTGAACAAACAACATTGCCACATAAACAAAAACAATAATCTTTTATTAGAACAGAAAGCTAGTCCTAATGCTAGCGGAAAGAGGTGATTAGTTATGAATTTATTTTTAATTAAAAAATCCATAAATATCATTAAAATGGATAACTAATCATATATGTAAAACTTGTTTAAAATATTCACCAGGAAAGGCAAGTGTGCATTAAGGGAAACTTTTATGAAAAAATAAGAGTGCATAGAGGTATAGGGAAAAAATAGTTTCAAAAGCCAAACCAGAGCATGGCCACAAAAAAAGCCAATTAAGGGCGCAATACTACACATGTTTAGTCAGAAAAAAGTCCTACAAGTCCTAGCATACCCCAGCTAGTTTATGAGTTGTAGGACTTTTCCTGCCTAAACATGCATTGGATTGCACCCTAAAAGTAAAATGTCACACCTGATAAGACATGTTCATGTACTGTTAGTTAAATCCATAACTTTGCACAAGGGCAAAGGTTGTACCTTCTCTTTGGAAGTACTCATCAGTGCTGCTTGGTCCTAGGCTGTAGCCTGTTTTTGAGGACTGATTTTATTGGAAACATGATAATTCTAAGAACAGAGGGAGAGCCATGATGGGTCAGATCAAAACCCTATCTAGTCCAGCATTCTGTTCCCACAGTGGCCAACCAATTGCCCATGGGAAGTCCACGAGGAGGCCCTGAGTGTAATAGCACCCTTCTACTTGTGTTCCCCAGCAACTGGTTCTGAGAGGCATATTGCCTCTGATATTGGAGGTAATATATAGCCATCATGACTAGTAGCCATTGATAATTCTGATAACCTCTTTCAAACTGAAATAATCCACCGAAATCTCTGGATCATCTTGGGATAGTAACATCTGCTTTCATGGTTTTAATTTTTCCTTGGGGGTACTATGGGGGATTTCCTCTTGCCACTACTGCCACACCCAGTGGGGAAACTGCTCCTTCACTGGGCAGTCCCTCCTATGGGCTTTCTTATTTATAGCAAATGCTTATATTTCTGGGATTAAGGAACTTTCTGCCACTACAGTTTAGAGTTCCACAAGCTGACCCACTGCCACCAATTATGTTACTTTTAAACCTCCTAGCAACTGGTATAAGAGGCTTAGGCATGAGATGGGGACCAACACTAGGGACGAGTTGAACTATTAAACAATTTATTATAGGGATATTTTGTACATATGGGGTTACTAATAGTTACTTTGGGGTTTTCAAAAGACTGCTTAGTGGCAATTCTTTAGGACTCAAGAGACACTGTTGCTGCAACAAGCTTCTTAATTACTTATTTTACATCAGGGCAAATTCCCAAAGTTCCACCCCAGCCAAATACCTTTGCAACCAGGTCCAGCTTTGGGGTACAGTCTTTTTCTGACACCCAAGCTGCTCTCTTTGTATTACTGGATGGTAGACAGTTTATCTGGGTTTTTACTGCCTGCTTGTATAACCCCTTCCTCTGGCAAGATCTTAGGACAGCCCCTTGGCATAATACATCCACCTGTCCCCTACTCCTAATCTTCACCAGCCACCTAAACTTATCCCACAGTGAAAGAATAGCTAATAACTTTCTCCTCAGCTTTCTCATAGTCCTTTTTACAATACCACACACCAACTAGCAGACCTTCTCTTCTCTGACTACCACAGACTGAGGGGAGATATGATCGCGCTCTTCCAGTACTTGAAGGGATGTCACACAGAGGAGGGCCAGGATCTCTTCTCGATCATCCCAGTTTGCAGGACACGGAATAATGGGCTCAAGTTACGGGAACCTAGATTCCACCTAAACATCAGGAAAAATTTCCTGACTATCAGAGCAATAAGACAATGGAATCAACTACCTAGGGAGGTGGTGGACTCTCCCACTCTGGAGGCATTCAAGGTGCAGCTGGACAGCCATCTGTCAGGGATGCTTTGACCTGGATTCCTGCATTGAGCAGGGGGTTGGACTCGATGGCCTTGTAGGCCCCTTCCAACTCTACTTTTCTATGATTCTATGATTCTATGACTAACTCTGACTCCCTGCTTAAGTGTCAACTGTCACATGTCAACTGTCGTTTCCCAACTGCTCTTTTCCACCTAGCTAGAATCCCCAGCCAATCAGAACTGAATTTACCTGATTCAGACCCCATCTAGTAATATTGAAAGTGTTTGTCCTTCTCTCCTCGTTTATAATATCACTAAGCAACTACTACACAGGCCTTTAAAAGAACAAAACAAGGCCTCAGGCCTACTCAGATACACTGTAGCCACACGGGCCACACAAAGTAAATGTTATATAATACCACAGTTATATACAAACATTTCTTCACAGGTATGCAACAATCCACCTTCTTGGAGTGTCACAATTTGGTTAAATATTTCAAGAGGACACAGTCTATCAAAACGTTTCACATCCCACTACAGTAATGCTACTTTGCTAAAGAATCTGTCATGATTTAAAAAATGAGCCCTACCTTTTAAAGGTTATTTGTAAGGAGGAGGAGGAAGTTGTTATGGCAGAATGGCAAAAAAAAAAAGGGAAAAAAAGGAAAAAAAGAGGAAATAATTCTTGAGCTTCATATATAAACAACTCTACATTGTAATCCCCAGCTTCATCTCACACTAGAATAGATCAGGAAATATCTACAACTGGGTGTTGTAGGAATATAGTTTATTCTGTCCCAGGAAGAAATCCAATGAAGAAAATAGTAATGAGAACAAATCATCAGACTTTTCTTCCAGTGAATATAGATATACATTTTTAGGAGCAGGTATTAGCGGATACTGAACCGACAAAGATCAGAGGGGGGAAATCCAAATGTTTTGGATGACAGCATAACATTTCTGGGCATCCAAATAAAACTGCTAACCAAGTAAATAATCACTGCATTAATACGCAGTAACTATCATATCCATCTGTTTCTGAAAAAAACAATGATTTGCACCAAAGCATAATCCAAAATCTTGTTGTCGTCGTCATCATCCCCCGTCCCCCCTGTGCTAAGCTTCTAGGCATTACTGATTTATCTTCACATTCTGGCACTTGTAGTTTGAATCCAAGCTTCATGTTTTTACTCCAGTTATTAAAATATGACTATAGGCTAGACACCACCATAAGGCAAGCTTAGGCAGATGCCAGTTCCCAAATGCCCTGAAAGGGCTGTAGCCCTGAAGGCTTCTCTGGGCCCTATTTTTTTTTTTTTATTGTTCTGTGTGTGTGTGTGTGTGTGTGTGTGTGTATGGTGGAGGGTGCTCTGGTGTCAAGGAGCTTCCAGTACCATCTTGGATTTGTCCCTAATGACCCAGAAATTGAGTCATTCTTGAGCATTATGAGGTGAGGGGAGACAGGGTGGTTGCCATATTAATGTGGGTGGAAAAAAAATCCCTGCTACCAAAAATAAGGCCACACAGGGTGTGAAGGATTGAGGCCTACACAGGCTTGAGTTAGGTTGAAGCCTGTAGGCCCAAACATCATCGCATTCATGAGTTTCATTTTTCCCTCATGGAGTTAAAGTTTCCTTTCCCCCCCTCATTTATTTATTTATTTATTTACTCTATTATATTTATGAATTGCCCATCTGGCCAGACATCCGGCCACTCTGAGCGATGTACAATCCAATAGAATACAGGGGGGACACACACACACACACACATACACATACACACAGTATAAAACACAATTAAAAACTTCATTGAGAGAAGTCTCCTTTCCCCCCTAATAGAGTTAAGTTTCATTTCCCAAGTTTGAGGTCACCTGATTGTAGCCTTCTAGTCCTGGTGAGAGTGTATATAAAGGGGAGGCAGAAGCAGCAGAGAGAAGAAGAGAAGCTGCAGAGAGAGAGAGAGAGAGAGAGAGAGAGAAAGAAAGAGAAAGAGAGAAAGAGAAAGAGAGAAATTGGAGAGAGAGAGAGAAGCTGTGGAGGAGAGGAGCTGCAGGCACCAAGAAGCAGAGACAGACAGAGAAGCAGAGCCTGAATATCACTGAACACTGCAGAACAGCCAGGGCTAGGCTGGGAAAGAAATCTCTTAACTGAGGCTTACAGGTGAAAGATTAGCTAGGTTAGAGAGAACTGCGTTATTATTTCTTTTATTTCTATTATACCTGCTTTTTGAAAGTATACAGCTCTATTTGTGTAATTACCTTAAGTTATTGTGGATCTACTATACCAAAATTTACTAAAGTAAACAGTTATATTTGTAACATCAAGTTGTTTGGAGTGTCTTTTGCACCACACCTAAGGCCTAATCCCACATTACTGGGAAGAGAAGGTAAAAGGCAGAGAATTGGCATCCTGAAACTAGGCATGGCTTCAAGGCCGGGTCGCGCCCCCAACCCGATCTTCCGCGGGGGCGCCGACCCGACTCGATTTTCTGAGTGGCGCGGAGAGGTTCTCCGCACTGCTCGATCAGGCTTCTCCGGCCCCGTCCGACACATCCGAGACCGGAAATGATGCGACGGGACCCTGCGCAGGCGCAGAACGCACCACAGGGGTTCAGCGCGCCTGCGCAGGGTTCCGTCGCATCATTTCCAGTCCCGGAAGTGATGTGACGGGACGGAACGGGCAGCGCGGCGGCTCACCGCAGAGAGGGCGAGCCGCCCCGAAGAAAAAGGTAAGACCTCGCCGGGCGTGAGCGGGGACAATTTCAGCCTCGTTCTGCCCGGCGAGGCTCGATTATACAAGCCTACCTGAAACAGGAGGGGCTCTTAAAGAGGCAAAATATCTTTAAGGAGCTGATCAAGGTGTCCTGGTACAGGTGGAACCTTGACACAGGGATTCAAGAGAAACTGTGGAAATATACTCATGGACAGAACCACAACTAGTGATGTAACCGTGCGTTTCGGGGGGCTGAAAGCAGGCTGAATGCGGCCTGCTCGGGCGGCCCGAGACTCGCGCAACTTACCTTGCCACCGCCTCTCACTCCAAGATGCGCCACGGAAAGGAACTTCTGGTTCCTGGCACGTCTATTTCCGTTTCCCTGGCGCTGTGTATTTAGCGTAAAAATACACAGCTTAAAATGGCCGCGATTTGCTATTCGTGGCCATTTTAAGTTGGGTTTCCCTGGTTTTTACGCTAAAAATACAGCGCAGGGTCCCGTCGTGTCACTTCCTGGCAGCCAGCCCGGAAGTGACTCGATGGGCTCCTCGCTGCCACCGCGAGGAATCAAGCTGCAGGGGAATGCTCATCGAGAACAAGGCGAGCACCCCCCAGGGTAAGTGTGCATCCCTAACAACCCAAGGATCAGTCACAAAGCTATGGAGATAGATTTTAGCTGAGGATCATGACCATGTATAGGATAGGTTATGTCTGGTTACTAAATGTCTTCATGAATCATTCAACTTCCTATCCTCTGACCAAAAGCTCAGCTAACTAATCAGGTAACTAACTGCACTCATCAGGAAGACATCATGCTGACAATACAACAGCATCAGGCATTATAAGGGCAGTATCCAATACTGCCCCCACACTAGCAGGAGCTAACAGTTCCCAAAGCAATTGAAAGTGAGAGTAAACATTCATTTCTGAAAAGGCACAGATCAGTGGAGCTTGCAGAAGGGAGCTCCACTAACCAGTCCCACTGACCAGCTCATTTCTGCCCTTACTTTTAAAACCACTAATTCCCTGTTGCACAAGCAGTGGGTCCCATGAGTGCAACAGAACCAGTAGAGGTGAAGCAGCAGAATTAGACAATGCCCTAAGAATTCAGTGCCCTGTAATGCTGATCAAGGGAGATTTGGGGAATATATAATGAGTTATCTCAAGGTAAGAGGCAAAACTTGCAAGAAGCTAATTATATGTTGCATGGGATTTATTTATGTATAAAATCAGGCATATGCATAACTCAGTGGTGGAGTGGTATTTCTGGTTACATTTCCACAGACATGAGCACCAAATGCCTGCAGGATCCCCCTCCCCGCTGCTGCCTGCCTATTTAAATTTGACTTGTTCCATTTGTGCTGCCTGCCATTCCTTCAATATTGCCAATTGCTCACTTTGGTGAAAACCTCTGTATTTTTGTGTGTGTGCATGTTTGTTTGTTTGTTTGTTTGTCAAAGTATCATTGTCTCCTGGGATTTGCATCTTAAGTTTGTATCAATACTTTGTTGATTTCATACAACACGATTTGCGACAAATGTGTATTGTTGTTTTTAAATATATCATGAGAATAAAAATATTTTGGGGAGAATTATGATGGCTTTTAAATTTCTTATAATTCAGTTTGTTTGCTGTGGAAAAATTGAAACATGAGAATGCAGACACTGGGAAAAAATACAAACTCCTAGTTCCTCTAAGCAGGGCCGGTGCTACCATTAGGCCAACTAGGCAGCTGCCTAGGGCGCAGGGCTAAAGGGGGCGCCAGAAACGCCCTGAAAAAAAATACAGCACTCTCAAGTGGGAAGGGGAGCACTAAATATCTGATCTTGCCTAGGGCACCAAACTGCCTTGCATCGGTCCTGCCTCTAAGCATAACTTCAATGTGGATTGGAGAAATCATGGCAGAATTTTGTGATAACTGCAAGAATATCCATTCAAATTCAGATTTTGGCCTGGCAGAATTGGATACTTGGCTTGAATTCTAGGTTTTCCAAATCTTGGCGATATGTCTCCCCCCCCCCCTTCAATCTGTCATACAGTTTGCCTTCCCGAAAATCTGAATTTCCCACTTCCCAAACAAAGTTCCCTCTTCCCAGTATTGATTATGGACCATTTGTGAATATTATTGCAAAAAAAACAAAAAACAAAAACAAAGGGATTATGCAGGGTGTCCACTCATCTTTAGACCATTTCAATGGGGTAAAGAGATAAGGCCCTTTCCCCTTTAAATCACAGAAAAACTAGGTTTATGATTGAATGTGCACTGAACAGGAATCTGTGACCAATCCTATCTTCCTAATGGGTGTACCTGTATGATACATGTTTGCCAAATTCGTGCTACACATTTTAGGTATGCATGTAAAACATCTTGGGTGCACATCTGAAAAAGGGGCCGTAAGGACTATGGGTCACTCTTATCAGTTTATAGCACCTGTTACCTGATTTAGGGGGCAATTGCATTTTATGACAATATTTTAAGAGGTTACCTTAAACCAAGGGTGGGTGTGGCCCTACAGACTTTTGGGCCCACAACTGCCAATGTCCTTCACCATTGGCTATGCTGGCTAGGACTGATTTAAGTTGTAGGCGAAAACATCTGGAGGGCTACAAGTTGCCGACCCCTGATCTTGGCAATATGTCTGATTTATTTTTCCTAGTTATAGTTATACTGTTGTACTATTACCAGATTAACTCGATGGCTTCTTATATACCGGTAACCTTCAGCAGGATGGTTTCTGAACCATGGATATTAAATCTGCCTTCTATATGTGCTTCTAAGGCCATACTGAAATCAACAATGTCATCCAATCATTAAATAACATAGAACAGAACTCAAAACAGAACTTCTGGAAGTATTTTTTGTTTCCCCATCACCACCACTTTTTTTAAGGAATCATGAATGACAGAGCTCAGTCTTTTGAGCAGTCTTACATTAGCATGATTGTAAAAGCATAGCATAAGATGTTATTAATATTCAAAGGCTGTTACCACAAATCCCTTTATAAAGTAGCATTACTTAAGCATTTGAATGGCACTGCGACATTGTTTTTCAAGGAGACTGTCCTTGAGAGCCAATGAATTCCATTTTGCTAAGAGGGTTAATTAGGGTCATGCTTATAATAGGGGTAAAATGGAACCAAGTGCTAGACCAAAAGTTGGCTTATATTAGTCTTAGATTTCAAGGTCGCAGTTATGCCTTGTTATTTCTGTGGGTGAGAGTTGAAGGGGGAGGGAGATTTGGATTGTGCCAATTTTATTTTACATAGATATCTTCAGAATGCATGGCTAGAATTTTCAAGCTCCAAATGACTTGGGATAGATTACAATTCTGGCACCCACTTATTTGGAGAACTACTCACCTGTAAGAGCACACAAATAAGAGCATGACCTTTAATTTTCAGTCAATTAATACACCTTCAGAGCTACTCCCTTATCTGCCTTAAGATGCATACAGAGGGCCTGTTATGCATTGCCCTTGCCTCTTAAGGTGTCATGGGAGGCCAAAAACTGATGAGGAAATGGGAGAGAACAAACTTTTTCTCCAAAAAATTTAAAAGTTGTAGAAGCAAACAGATTTGTCCATTCCTGCCACACACCTTTCCAAAACAAGGTGTTCTGTGACCATACATGGAGATTGTTTGTGCGATTGTAGCTCTATTCAAGCATTCTGAACCTGAATAGAGCAAACAGATCAGGAGAGGAAGCACTCCAGCCCTGCCCCTTCCATCACTGTATTTGTCACCCTCAACTCATGGAGGGCAACTGTCTGAAGAGAAGAGCTTCCTGTATCCATGGAGACTCTCCATGCAAGCCAGAACACTGAAAATCTGCATTCTGAAAGGGTGGCTAACTGGCTATGCATGAGCAGGCCTTTTCTGTGGTGCCACCCCAAATTGTGGAATGCCCTCCCTAGAGAGATCCACCTACTGTGTTGACTTTTCAGTGCCAGGCAAATGCCTTTTCTTTCTTCCAGGCCTTATAAAAGAATTCTTTAACTGCTGCTTATTTTTTAATATTATGTTTAAAAGCTGCATTTTAAAGCACTTTACCAATCTTTTAGCTGCTTCAATATTTACCTCTTTAAAATTTTTAATTATTATTGTTGCTTCTAAACCTTTTTTTTATTTTTTTAAACATTTTAATGTGTTACTGTTTTTATCAATAGCTTCAGCTATAGGTGACTCATAAACTGAAATATTACTAATAATAATAATAATAATAATAATAATAATAATAATAGGAAACTACTTTCTACCAAGTTAGATCATTGATCCATCTCTCCTAGTAATGTTTACTTTGTCTTGACAAATGTGTTTAATCTCATTGAAAAGATTTCAACATACCCTTACTTTTTTCTCCCCCCATTTTTAAAGAGTCTTTAAAAGAGAGACATTATTTCAAAAGACAAAAAAGAAGGATTGGGACAGTAGGGCTGGCTATGCAAATGCAATCAAAGCCTAGTATAGGCAAGAGGTTTTATGTACAAAAAAATTCCAAGGCAACTGATGTGTTAGACATCCATTGATAGAGATGGAGAGAGAGAAGATAATAACCCAGACACTTGAAATGTGTAATCATAGATAAAGATGCCATACTCAAATCTATCACAGGAAGAAATGATCAATTTTAAATAGTCATTTTGTGGTCATTTGGAAAAACCCAGAAGGTAAAATGTGACTCAGTTTGAGCCTGATAAACATTTTGTGACTTTTCAAGTCCATCACTTCTGTCTGTAGAACAGGTTGATAGGATGTCTAGCCTTGAGCAGTACTATAAACTGTTGTTTTATAAATAGTTCCTCCCACCAAAACAAACAAAAAACAAAAATAGGAACAAAATGATGTCACAGCAGATATCGGTCCCACCCCATTGAATTGGCAGGCAATATGTTGCTTGCACCAATTTGGTCCACAAAAAATAAAATTGAACAGCATATAGACTGTCATGATTCATTTTGGCTATATGCTCATTTCTACCAACAGGCAGGACTGGAACCTGTTTTCAGTGACTGGGTTTAGCCCTGGGAGGTGAAACAATCATAAAAGAGTGCTCCTATGGGAACACTTTCTTCACAGAAAGACACACACACACACACACACAGACACAGACACACTTTGGGTGCAGAGCTTCCAAATCAGATTATTCTCTTGAGCTGGAACACATCTTACATTAGTAATTAGTATCTTCCTGTCAATACTTCAAACAGATAGTGCTATCAGGGTATGGCTGTAAAGCAGAACTCATTTGATGTCCACACAGGTTTTTGAAAGGGAACAGATGTATGGATGCACTTCTAATCAAGCAAGGTACTTGTCATGCACTGGTTCCTTTCTACTAGGATCAACACCACATTACCCTCCAGCAGAGGAACAGATGAACTATTATTGAATGATCCTTTCTAACTTAGTATTTTCTCAACAATCCTTTTTCCTCCTAAAGAAAGTCAGAGGCAATCTAGTGTGAGAAAATGCTAGAATCATTTATATCTCTTCATATGTGTTTCTGTATCGGTTTTAAGAGATGTTCCCTGTTTAAAATATTGAATTTAGATCTATAGATCTGTGAGGTCATTGTGCATCTCTCTTCAAGTGCCTAATTACTCTTGTAACCTGCAGTTCCATAGCAATGTTAGTTTGAAATATGGGATCCCAAGGGGAAAAAAAGATGAGTGTGCTCCTATAAGAGACCAGTTTATAACACTGTGGGCATTTTGTATATCCCAAAGCCTGGTAATAAAGAATGGTTTTGGTGGCATCAGTGAAATCTTACTGCTACCTAGTTGAGTAGATGTAAGGATCAGTGAAACTTGTGTATTCATCACAGAGGGCACTGCTAATTAATTGGGCTAGTAATTACATCCCGTGGGTTAAACAACTCATGGGTTGTTGGGGGCAAGCAGGAGAGAGTGGGTGCACTGCCTCCCCCACACTCGCCACTTCTACTTTTAATCAACCTATGCTTATAGGTTGTTGATTGTGATGTGCGAACCTGGAGCACTTGATTGTTTAGGGGTTAAACAACCCAGCACTCCAGGTTTGCATATCATGCTCAACAACCTAGGAGCAGGCTGATCATAGATCGTTGATCAAAAGCAGAAGTGGTGGGCACACCGGAGGCAGCATAGTCACTCTCTCCTGCTCACCCCTGACAGCCCATGAGTTGTTTAACAGCCCTGCAGGGTCAGACCAAAAGCCTATCCAGTGCAGCATTCTATTCTATTCACACATTCTATTCAATCAGATATCTATGGGAAATGTACAAATAGGACATGAGTGTCCCACTGTTGTTCTCCAGCAACTGGAGAGGCATTACTGTCTCTGATACTGGAGGTAATATATAGACATCATGACTAGTAGCTGTTGATAGCCTTATCCTCTGTTATTTTGTCTAATCCCTGTATAAAGGCATCCATGTTGGTAGCCGTCACTATTTTGTGGTAACACAGTTTAACTATCCACTGGGTGAACAACTACTTCCTTTTATCTACCTTAAATCCCCCTCCATTCAGCTTCATTGGATTACCTCCAGGATCTAGCATTATGAGAATCTTCTCTTTATCCACTTTCTCCCCAGCATAAATAATTTTATACACTTCTATCATGTTCTTCCTTATTTACCCTTTTTCTAAGCTAAAGCAGTCTCCAACAAAAATGCAGAACAGTTTTGTTCCTTCACAGATGCATAAACATTTTGTACTGAGCTGCTTTTCACTGTTACTTCCAGGGATGGGGACTCGGACTCGAGGACTCGACTCATGAGTCGGACTGAGTCCCCCCTCTGACTCAACTCGGACTCGAGTCCCAATATTTTTAATGGGATTCGAGACTCGACTCGGGACTCGAGACCAAAGACTCTTCAACATCCCTGGGCTGTGCCAGAAGGAGTGGAGCGTGATTGCCGGCAAAGAGCGCATGGAAGCGAGGTGTGCCGCTGCTCGCCCACTATGGACGGCTACCAGGAGTGCAGCCCCAACAGTGTGTCAATATTTATTTTGATTGATGTGTTGCGTACTTGGGAGAGGCAGAAGAAGGACCTGAGATTACTCTGTGTGGCTGCTCTGTGTGTGTTTCTGGTTCCAGCAAGTTCATCACCAGTGGAGCGGGTGTTCAGTGAGGGTGGAATTGTGATGAGATCTCACCGTTCCAGAATGGGGGCCAAACGTTTAGAAAAAAAATCATGTTCCTCAAATGCAACATGGATAAGTTTTAGGAAGTACAGCAAGTTTATTTTTTAAAATCATTTTTCTAAAATGCAACCTTTCAGACATTTTGGGTTTGGCTGCCTCTGCCTGCCTGTCTGGGGTTTCCCTGCCTCCTCTGTCTGCCTGGTCTCTTCTTGACCACTTCAACAGTTGAATTGTCCAAGACAAAGGCCTCTGCTGCCTGCCTGCTTTGGGGTTCCCTGTCTCCTCTACCTGCCTGGTTATTTTGGGTTTTTCTGCCTGGTCTGTTCTTGCCAAAATCAGTTGCAGAGTTTTGAAATAAAAAGGCACACTTGTGCCTAGAATTTATTTAAACCACACATCTGAAGTAGCCTTATTTTGTTGGGGAAAAACCCCATTGATTTTAATAGGGACTCGTGGAGTCAGCTTTGGGAGTGACTCGTGACTCGTGAGTCGCCATTTTGGACCAAGGACTCGGACTCGAGACTCGGGTCCAAAGACTCGTGACTCGACTCGTGACTCGAGACCAAGGTCTCTTCAACATCCCTGGTTACTTCTGAGTAGACATACAAAGCAATGGTTTAGGGATGCTCTGTGGACATGCAAAGGGGTGGATTTTGGATGCTCTCAGAATGTGCTGCTGGGTTCCAAACACTGTTTTTTCTGTGTGACTTGGAGATGATGGTGATGATGAGGATGATGATCATCCTCATCCTCAGCACCATCGTCATCGCCATCACCATTGCAGGTATGCTGTCTCTTAGTTTCACCTTTTGCAATGGATTGCTACTTGGTTCCAAAGATTATTTTTCCTTGCTACTCAGAGGAGGAGGACGAGGACGAGGATGAGGACGACTATGTGTGGCTTTGTGGATCTCCCCGCACACTGTTTTTCATTCAAGGTATTAAAGTTCATGTGCCTCAGTTTCCCCTTTCTGTGGTATGGGTTGCTGGATGAAGGGAATTCAAAAGACTGCTCTGCTTCTGTTGACCCTTTCCTTTGTCCCAGTTGGTACTAGGCACCACTTCCAGTTACCAATCTGTAACTGGAATCTGTCCTGTTATTGCATGATTGCTTAATTTGCTCAGGAGTCTTTGGTGAGAAACTTTGTCAAAAGCCTTTTGACAGTCCAAGTACACAATGGTCAGTATCCAGTGGTGTCATTATGCAAACTAAAATAGGGCTAGTGGAGCTCTGGCAAATCTTTCTGTTGCACAAGTGGTTGTGCATTATATTCATGCAAGCAGGTGCACAAGCATGATGCACAGCCAGTTGTATGAGCATGGTGTGCAACTGGTTGCACAATGAGTTATGCAGGTGTGATGAGCAACTGGTTAGTGGAAGCATGATGTGCAACTGCTTGCACAACCATGCTTGCACAAATGTAACTTTAGTTGGATTCTCCTCTTGTGCATAGTTTGACATCTAGTTTCCTCTAGTGCAACAGCATTTGATTTAGTGGAATGACACCACTGGATACTGCCTGATGTCTACCAAATCACCCCTGTCCACAGGCTTGTTGGCACCTGGGAGGCTGGTGTCTCATATTTTGGTAGGGCTCCTAATTGATTGCAGCATTCATTTGGAGTTTTATAGGAGCTATCCATGGTGGTGAACCTATTTTGGGGATGGAGTTCAGCACCATAGGTAGCTCCTATAAAGCTCCAAATAAAACCTGCAATGGATTAGGACCACACACACACACACACTGAAATAGGAGTCATCAGCCTCCATTATCAAAGAACAGTTTCCTCGATATTTTTACCTTTAATAATGCTTTGCACCAATTTATCTGGAGCTAAGTGGCTTGTCATTTCCTCGCTCTGGATGACTTTTTAAAAATTGGCATTACTTTGGCCTCTTCCAAATCCTCTGGTATAGAGGCTGATCTTAGGGACATGCTACTACTTTTTGTTAGAACATCAGCTATTTCAAATTTGAGTTCTTGGATGGATTATGGAGAGGCAAAGCTGTCAAGCTTAATTTCAGTCGAGTTCTCTCTCTCTCTCTCTCTCTCTTTTTTACTTTTAAGTTTGTTTCTGCATCAGATTTTCATTTCCCCCATCCACATGAATGTTTTTAATGTTTTGTGTGTGTACATTTGGGCGGTGGGGGGAGTTACACATTTTATACACATTTTCTTGAAATGTGAGTAATTTTGTGCCCACGTTTTGCAAACATATGCCTTTTTAAAGCAATTTCCCAATGAATGAAGTATTTTTGTGCACCCCACCCCCCAAAAATGCATGCATTTCTTTAGCATTTTTGTGTGAAAATTGTTTAGCAAACTTTGGGAATGTATGGATTTTGATGGCAAACTGGGTTCCAGTTCATGTTTAGGTTCACAAAGTGCAAATTTGGTATGAATTTCTCACCCATCACTAGAATACCATCTGGATCTGTTTCCAATTTGTGAGTAAGGTCTAGATCTGATATCTTGCCACCATTATTTGCCCCAGTTCCTCAGACTCAGTTTCTGTTCTGAAGATTTTAGTTTAGGCACAAAAGAAGGTGTGTGTGTGTGTGTGTGTGTAATGTTGCTATTTTGAGAGAGAAAACAGCTATCATATTGACCATGGAGGAACCTAATGTCAACAGCTGTGCATGCTAGAATATCCAACCAAGTAGGTTTTCTTCAGCTGTGGACTAACTGCTGTGAGCAGGACATGAAAAACAAACAAGCCAGAAGCACGTTTGCTGTCAATTGTCTTTTGAGTGAGTTTTGAGTTAGGGCATTCATCAGCTTCTAAGTAATAATAATTTTGGCCCATTCTTTAAAAGACTGTTCATCCGTACTATAGCAAAGGTTTTGTGAAATTTGTTTGTCAAGCTGCTTTGATCATGAAATGAAGATGGGACTGGGAAACCTCAAAACACATTTCAGTGCCTCTCCCCCTGACTATGGAGACTGAGCTATTGAAATTTTGTCTTGTCAAAACAATCCTTTGGTATTCTTAACACAAAATATTTATGTCTTTTTCATTTGATTTGTAATGGCCTTGTTTTAATGAATTCTAAAATGCTAAGAAAAAACTTATTCATGCTACAGGCATAGGAATTAGTAGGAATAAAGCTTTTACTTCTTTATATAAGAAATGAAAAGATTGCTTCCTTAAGGTTTGATTTTATGATTTTAAGAAATTCAAATTTGGGGGCAGAAGGGAATAAGTAATGTAAAGATTTCTATTATTCCCACTTCCACTTTCCATATTTATTGAGCATACTAACTCCTACAGACTTGCATTATGATAACAGATGTGGATTTGTAACATGCTATCATTCATCTAGCCTACCTTCCCTTTTCTTTTCAGACCTAACAATTGTGTGTGTGTATTGTTGTGGTTGTTTAGTTCTGTCTAACCCAGAAAGGGTTGGTAGCACCACCATTTTCAAATTCTGCAGTAGCAACAGATCTGGTGGCAGGTACCCCTGCCTTGGTTACATCACAGTTAGATGTTATGCGGCCGTTGTGCAGCCGTTTTAAGGTGGCTTTCTATTATATTTATGTGGAAAAGGCAGCGCTAGGGTCCCGTCCAATCAGTTCCTGGAACAGTGCCAGGGCCTGTTGCGTCACTTCCGGGTCCCGGACTTTTTAAGTCCGCCGGGAGCCTCATGTCACTGCGTGAGGAGTCAAGCAGCAGGGGTGCTCGCCGAGCACAAGGCGAGCACCCCAACAGGTACGCGTACATTGCTACTTTTCGGTGCCAGGTTAAAACTGCCCTCTATGCTGAGGCATTTAATAGCTGCAAATAGCACATGAGGGGTGGTTATGTCATCTTTTTTATCCAGTCTGTTTTTTACATCTGTCTTAGTTATTTAAGTTTTAAGGTGGTTTTCTATTATATTTACCTGAAAAAAGCAGTGCCAGGGTCCCATCGGCCGTTTTAAGGTGGTTTTCTATGGTATTTATGCTAAAAACACAGTGCCAGGGACCCAGAAGTTCCTCTCCCCGGCTCCTCTCAAGAGAGGTGTGTGGCGGAGTGGCAGGCAGAAGCCCAGGGAGGGGCCAAACTGAACATTCCAGAGGCTCTGATTGGTTGAATCAGAGAGCATAGAACCCCAGGGAGTTGACAGTTAAGGGGAGTTGGTTGTCAGTTGAGGAAGAGAGTGGGTTGGAGTGAGAGAGGGAGTGGAAGGTTAGTAGAGTAGGCAGGGAAAGGTGGTACTGAAGAGAAGAGTTCAGACAGGAAATCTAGTACTAAGTTGTGAGAAAGCAAACATGAAGGTGTTAGTGTAGAACAATTCACAGGAGTCTCCACTTAGGGAGTGAAGGACCTTCTGTCTGAGGAAGAAGGTGAAGCTCTGGACTAGTGAGAGGGACAGTTAAGTTCCCTGGTCTGATACTGTAACTTCAAGTAACCAAGCCAAGTTGATACAAAGAGCACTGTATAACATCTGCCTGTCTTAAACCTGAATCTAAGCAAAGAACAAGTCTGAATTAACTGTTGAAAATTCCTAGTTATCTGTTCCTGAGTTGAATATCAGTTTAGAGACTTTGTTAGAACAATAAATCAACCTTTTTATTCAAAGTTCTAATTCTCCAGAGTCTGACTGGTGACAGGAAAGTAAGAAGTGAATTAACGGAGGGGCACCCTGCTTCAACTAATCAAATAAAACAAACTGTTTAATAAAGACAAACAAACGTGGGTGAACAGCTACATATAAGACCCAAGACACATAATCGGCTAACGCAACTTTAAAAGACAGCTTAAAGTCTGACTTGACCAATACAAGGTGGCACTTGGTGAGAGCGAAGTACACTTCGAGGGTGTGGGCTTTGGAGCGAGGGGTCCCGTCCGCTACAAGGTGTGCCAAGCCGGGGAGAAGGTAAGTGCCGTGGGGCTCGGGGGGGGCGAGCAGGGGTGGGTTCACCTCCAAATCCACCCCGATCGAGATTTGAGGACATCCCTAAAAAGAGAGTAAAGTTGGTGCCAGGCGGACGTCAGTGGGGAGGCTGTTCCACAGTTGTGGGGCTACCACAGAAAAGGCCCTCCCCCTTGTTGCCACCGTCCAAGCCTCCCTTGGGGGTAGCAGTCAGAGGAAGGGCTCAGATGCTGTGCGTAGTGTCTGGGTAGATTGTGGTTGGGAGAGGCGTTCCATGTATTGCGGTCCCAAGCCATCTTATCTATAATTACTAATGACAAACAGGCTGTTTATGCACAAAAAGAACAAGATATATTTTGGGAACACAGGTAGGAAACCAGGGTCAGGGGACATAAGGAATTCAAGGGGTCAAACATGGGTTTCAGGCAAATGAGAGCCAGCATGGAATTATGGTGGTTAGAGTGTTGGACTGGGGCCCAGGAGATCCAGGTTCTAGTCCCCGCTCAGCCATGAAGCTCACTGGGTGACTTTGGGCCAGTCACTGACTCTCAGCCTAACTTACCACACAGGGTTGTTGTGAGGATAAAATGGAGAGGAAGAGGAAGATTATGCAAACTGCCTTGGGTTCCTTGCAGGAAAAAAGGCAAGGTATAAATATAATAAATAAAATAAATAAATACAGGTAATTAAATATTTTTCTGGATATATAGCACTTTTCATTCTTCTAACAATCTAATTTCTCAAACCTTCCTATCTCTCTACCTCCCACCTCCTTCCTCCAAGTCCAACCCCCACACACTCTCCTAACTCTAACTCCAACTCTCTCTCACTGACTAACTGCTGCCCCCCCCTTTTAAAATCCAGTCACTCCTTCCCCAGCCAATCACACGCAAGCTCCATCTGAACATTCCATTCACTGTCAATCATACACCTCTGGCACACTATATACAAACCTTGGTAGGTATTTTCCCTTTACATAGAACCAGAATCGTCACACTTGTTCTATCCTTTTAGTCCAAAAAACTCTTTAAAAGGTATATTTGAAACAGAATGGATGTTTGTCTTAATCCCTATGCATTCATTACTTATGTGACAATGCAAGTGAAAGCAGTACAGGGTCACATCTTTATTCTTGCCCCTGTCTCTTTCTAGCTTCCCACATGTTCAGAGTGAATGTCTCTGGTGGGCTCCCCCCATGTAGACTCCTCCAGTATTGGGTCCAGGTTTTGGAGGGCCCTTGGGCAAGATATCATCAGATGGACCTCTTCCCTCAGTGTGTCTACCTTCTCACCACCGTCACCAGCTGCTCTTGCTCCTCATTCTCTTTCCTACCGCTCGCTTGCTTGACAGACAGAGAGCCAGTGAGCAAGCAGGCAATGGCATCTACTGTTCCTCCTTCTCACCACAAGGGTTTTCTGGGCCAGAGTGAGAGACAGGTTAACAAGTGGGTTGCGATGACAAACAGGATAAGCATGTCCAAGGGTATGTTAATGAGCCCCTGCTGGGATCTGGGCCCTTGGCAGATGCCCAACTATGCCTGCCTCTGATGCCAGTCTTGGGCTCCCAGGATTATTTAGAACCCAGATTTTCCAGTGGTGTTAATCACAGAGGGAGCCAACACAAGAAGAGCAGGTTACCTACTGCAGAAGTTCACCCTGAATATGTGGGTAGCTGGAAGGAGCAGCGCAACAATGGGGCAAGGCTAAAGGCACAGCTCCTCTGAACTCATGTTGCCCTTTCATATGAGTAATGATTCTGGATTTAATTGTTTTAGGCACTGTAAAGCTGTAGGTGAACTATTTTCCCCTTGCTTGCAGTGAGGTGTTGATACAAAGTGGTGACTATCTCTTACATTATACATGTATGGTCTGAACTGTATGTACTATCTGTACACCTGGCTTGAACCATAAGCTACTGAATAAGATATATAAGAAGTAGTGAATGCACATTCTGAGTGGTACTACAAACCTGAGACAGATAAATAACCAAATACTTTTCTGTTTATGTTATTAGGAATTGGTGTCTCATGCCAGGGTGTGACGTAAATATTTTGATACCTAAACTCCACCATTGTATTTTGTCAGTGCACTAAACAGACTCTCCTTATGGTATGAATGAAGCCATATAGTTGAAATAAAGGTTTACCGGAATAATTGCCTAAAATACAAACTGAACTCCTGCACTATTTAATAGCTTTATTTATTTCTTCTTCCAATTGGCAGATTTTAGTGTGTTTTGACTTCATTTGAAGCTGAAAGTGGAAATAATAAAGCGAATGTCAATATCCTTATATAACCTTTTTAGCACAGTTCATAGAACCTTGGTGGCTGCAAACAGTTATTGGCTTTGTGGGACCTTTCAGTCTTTGTTCAAAGACATATTTCTTTCTAGATATATTAGTTAGAAGGGAGCTCTGTCAAGGCATACATACACCCTTCTATATTTCATGAAGTAAACAATGTATTTTGGCACCTGAAAATGTTTATTAGCTGTAGATTTAGAACTAGACCAGTTTTCTGACTATCATGTTATCTGTTGTACATCCCAAATCCTCCCATTTACTTAATTATTTCCTAATTACTCTAATTAATTCCTAATTTACCTTAATTTTCTCTGGTGATATCCCAATTAATCCCTACAAATACCTGTTACATTTTGTGATTTTTAAAATTTATTTAGCTTGGGGAAAAGAACTATATATTTTTATTTTATTTTAAAAGAAACTATAAACTATAAGCTATCAGCTACAGTACAGTTTAGCTTGCCACCCATTAGGAATATTGTCACAAAAAAGATCCTCCATAATCCAGCTTTTTAGATGCCATATTTATACATATAAGAAAAAAAGTTCATATGTGTGAAAATATCAGATGTTTCAGACTTCACTTTGGGGGTAGCATAGACATCGGTTGCTGCTGTTGTACTAAACTTAATTTAACATAATGTGGGGGGGGGATTGTTTACCCAAGCCTTGCTTAGCAACCACTTTTCTATAGAACTCATCAGAGAGGCCTTCACATACAGCGAGTGGGGCCGCCATGCATACTACTTTATGGAAGTCAGTCCTCTAGTTGAAGTGTTGTCAGAGGACAGTCTCCTATTTGAGGGTGTCCTCTGTTTGAAGGGGTGTCCAGTCGAAGTCCAGTTTAAAGATAAAGAACCATAAGAAGGGGAGATGAAGGGCATTGGAGTTGCCCATCATTCCAGGTTGAGCAGGAAAACAAATCACCTTGCCACAGTCTTCTCCTCTACTTAGATTATAGTAAATATTTCCAGCAACATCAAGTAGGCCGCTCAACAAGATCTGCCATGGACGGCCTTCTCCCTGTCCCATCAGCCAGAGAAACCAGGTTGGTGGGGACTAGGAGGAGGGCCTTTTCTGTGGCAGCCCCCAATTTATGGAACTCTCTCCCCAGTGACCTCCACCATGTAGTGGTGTTCACGTACCTGTGGGGGGGCTCGCCTCTCTGCTGTCGTGATTCTCCGTGGCTGCGCCCCCCGCCTTGTTCTTCCGAGCGGCGTGGAGCGTTCTCCGCGCTGCTCAAGCTGCCGCCACCGGGCACTCCAGTCCCATCGTGTCACTTCCTGTGTGGTGGAAGTGACGCAATGGGACCCTGCTCCGGCGCGCTATGTTTTTAGCGGGGAAAACCAGGGCAACAGGGCTTTAACAGCCCTGTTGCCCTGGTTTCCCCCGCCAAAAACATAGTGCGGGGGTCCAGCGCACCGGAGCAGGGTCCCATTGCATCACTTCCGCCACGCAGGAAGTGACGCGACGGGACCGGCGTGGGCGGCTCGCCTCTCCACGGCGAGCTGCCACCAGAAACAGGTAGGCTCGCACGAGCCTTGCTTGAGCGTTAGCGGGCCCGATTTCAGCCTGCTACCCTCTCTCGAGGTGATTGGATACATCACTATCCCCATACCCCTTCCTTGATTAGCTTCCACCATGCATTAAAAATGTGGCTTTTCAGGCGGGAATATGGGGTGGGTTAGGATTTTAAAGTTTTGTACTGTTTTTAATCATGTTTTACACTCTGTTTTTTTTTCTTGTATTTTATTGGACTGTACATCGCTTAGAGTGGCCGGATTACTGGCCAGATGGGCGATTCAAAAATATAATAAATAAATAAATAAATAAATAAATGTGAATCTATACATATGAATTAGAACACACAGGTTTTATGCAAATTGGTGTCTGCTTTTGACCTCTTTTTTTGGTGATGCTGCATTCCTCTTTTTTGGGTGATGCTTAAGGGGTCACCCTACATGCAGTTTGCGATTTCACTGACCACAACCTATTTAACATAACCATTCACAAGAAAATCCTTTTGTCTGACATGGAACAGGCCAGGAATATTGTGATGTTAGTTCCACTGGTTCAGTACTCTCTTAGCTAGCAGGCTGCTTCTTCAGACCCAACACACTTTGCACAGTCCCCTCTCACAATGCAGATCCTAACATTGAGGCCAACCTCTTGAAGAGTGTGTGTGTGTGTGTGACATTAGCCCTTTTCTCACCATCTCTACAGGCATTAAATCATTTCATGGAAGGGAAGTGGGGCCATGCTAGTTTCCCCCATTCCTGACCTCGACACATTAGTCTAAAAATGAGAAAGGGCTTTATGCATGCACAACTATTCATACATACGGCCTGTACTTGCACTTGGGAACCCTCTTCACACTCACCTTTCTGACTCCTGTGTGGAGGTCAGGGGCAGATTCAGTGGATGCATGCTCTTTCTCCATGCATTGATCTAATTAGCATAAAGGTGGTGAGGAACAGGGCAGGTGCAGTGCCCATGCATGGAAGGATTGCCTTAGGGCATTATGGAGTGTAGTTCACCCCATAAACATGTATGGAAAGGCACTTCACCAGGCTGTAACAAGGAATGGTAAGCTTTTGTGCACTTCTCATATACCTGTCCCTTTGTTTGAACAAGGAACTTGATTTCCACCAAGCAGAGGTTGTTGATTCGATGGGCATATAGGAGATAAGCACAGGACTCTAATTCTTCCTAATGGATTAGGCAGTGCACATGACACCCATACACTAAAGGTGAAGAGGGAACAGGGCAATGTTATGCCCTGTGAAAATCCCTTCATGTGTGTGGTGCCCCTGCCATGGACTAGATCAAATCCAAAAGTCTACCTATGGACCATTTTTCAATGTCTGCACTTACTACATATGCATTAGAATAAATAGCATGGTTTTGTTGTTGTTCTTGAATTGGTTTAAGACATTTGAGGACACAAACTTAGTGCATATTAGTTTCACAAACCTATAATTACAAAATCAGATACGTCTCAGGGTAGATTGTGAAATACAAGCATTCAGATCAAGTGAACATTTGCAATACATTTCTGCATTACTATTATCATGAAGGACTCACTTGTCAGCACAGATGGAAGCAAAGTAATATGAACATAAGCTGTCCAAGAGGGGCAGAGCCAAAAGAGAAAGTTCTTTCATTTATAACAGCCTTGGCAGTATAGAGTTCCTTTTAATCGAAACAGAAATCAAATATTGCCTAGGGGCAAAGTGGCAGAATTTATTTATTTATTTATTTATTTATTTATTTATGTTAGCTGGCTTCCTTTTTGGAAAATGTAGAGAATTCTCCCAAGAGACGTTAACAACCAATAATTAATTTGAAGCAAAATAATGTGAGGTTAAGACAGTCCTATACACACTTACGTAGGAGTAAGAACCATTGAACTCAGTAGGTCCTACATTTGAGTACACATGCATAGCATTGCACCATAAGGCTGTAAATCTATACCCACTAACATGGGAGAAAGTCCAGTTGAAGTCAATGGGAATTACTCCAAGTAGACAAGTTAGGATTGTGCAGCATGTGCAGTCATCTGGTTTGTCTTTCTTGGATTCTGAGTCAAAGTGGCATAGCTTCTCTTAATTTCTAGGTCTAATGTTTAAGGTCTAATGTCTAATTCCCCATCCTGGAATTCTGATTTGGGCACAAGTTCACCTCTTCATAATTCAAAAACTTCAAAAACCAAATATAATAAATGTGTTCCAAATTATTCCATGTCAAGCCAACATTCTCAGGAACTCAGAGCAAAACAAAAACAAAAATTGTGAAATATCCTCTTGCCAAAACTATGAACAGGAAGCAGCAAGAAAGGTGAGCTGAGGAACGATTGTATGACACACAACTCCAGGCATTATTTCTGACCCAGACAAGTTTGCTTGAGAACATTCATGTCAGTCTTATTCAAAATTCATGGGAGACTTTGGGTGCTTCCAGATGAGGCTTTTATCCTGCAATCGCCCTGCCTCCAACACATAATTTTATGTGGGGTCCAGAATTTTATGGGGGTCCATATCTTATACAGTCATGCCTTGTTGAGAGCATAATTCGTTCCGGAAACGTGCTTGTAAGCCAAAACACTCTTATATCAAAATGAAATCCCCCCAAAAAAATTTGTATAGAGATTTTTAATTTAAGCCATACTACAGTACTTGTATTACAAGATGTTGCTTGTATATCAAGTAAAAATAATAATAATAAATAATAATAAAAAATTTGCTTGTCTTGCAAAACGCTCTCAAACCAAGTTCCTTGCAATCCAAGATATTACTGTATTTGTAAATCACCCATGTTTCCCCACTGATTCCATCTTTTTTCTTACCAGAAAAAAATAATACAAGAACTTCTAAGGAGGAAAAAAAAATGAATAGATGCTGCACAATGCTTTATGATTGGTAGCATTAGGAGCTTCCATCTGGAAGCATCCTTGGACTTCAGTACACAAAGGTAAACAACAAAGGTAAACAACAGGCAACAGAATCAAAGAGTTAAGGAAATGTTCAATACCACAGCTGCCTTCTTTAGGAAGATTATTCAAAAAGGCCCATGTTCTGTCACCAACTGGGATGTATAGCTTATTTAGAGAAATGTACTTGCAAAGCTGTAAACCATATGTATCCCCAAACTAAACCTAGGCTGCAATAGTTACATTGTAGTAGAGCTGTACGATAACCTCAGAAAAGGCATGAATCCGAGATGAATATACGCACTTCAGGGATATTCAGAGTGTCATGGGTGCTGGGAAGAGCCAGTCAGCACTGGAGGTCTTCCCTCCCCCCCCATCTACATTGTATGGCATCTTCATGCAAATTTCTGGGAAGGGGGTCAATGTTTTTAAAGCCCTCAAAATGTAAAGTTACCTAGCACACATACCTGGGCATCCAGTTGCCTAATATTTGGTAGGCTCCATCCCTTAGAAGGGGCTACTGAGCCGGCAAACCTTGTCCAATTCTGCCCAAAATGTTTTTGTTTTTTTTAAGTTAGGTATTTGTTGATTTTCCCATTGTACTAAATGGGACATCAGAGTGTTCAGAAAATGAGGCAAGTCAAGTCTCCGCCTCAGATCTTAGGTGAAGTGCAATGTCAGTCTGAGGTGAAGTGTGAGGCCAGTCTGAGGTGAGAAAATCCCCTGTCTGAGCCAACAGGGCAGGTTCTGGGGCAAATACTTATTTCTCTGCACAGCCGTACAATATTAGGGGCCTAGGCAGGCAAGAGAATGTACTACTTGCCAGGAATGCTGCAAGCATGAAAGATTTACTCCTTCAGATGAAAAACAAAAAAAATCACATATCTGCTGTTGCAGATAAGTTTCCCAAACATACAATATGTTTGAGAATGTTGTAAAATGGGGGGGGGGGATAGTGATGGCATTACGAAAGTAAGGTGGATAATAATGGTGATAACAATATTTAGATCTAAATTGTCAGAACCACAAAGCATTTTTTGAAGGCGCGTGAGTGACAGCAGAGCCCCGCGTGTGCTGGATGGGAGATTTAAAATCCTGTCTGTGCATAGAGGCCCATTATTCCACACACAGATCTTCCAGATCTCACCCCCCTCTGCGCAGTGTGCAGCGCGTGTCGGTTTGAAGCTGCCAGCCAGCTTGCCTGTAATCCGACACCAGATTTTAGCTTCCCTGGTCTGCAGACTAATCCAAGTAGCAAGGAAACACTCTGTAAGACCACAGGTCTATTTCTACCTGTTTATTCACTTAGCAAGTAAAGTTCTACAGAGTATACATTTCCTAGTTACAGTCCATGTGCAGAGTACAATGCATAGCAAGCATTAATTCCAGTGGAGTAGGTTGAGCTTCACTCCACTTCAGCAAAGATGTTACATTGTTGCAAAGTCCAGCAAGCAATAGCCAGAAGAGAGAAAGAATAGAGAAAGCAGTCCTGCTCTTCTCTAAAATGGCTTCAGACAGAAAAACAAGTTAGCACATCATCAGAACATACAAACCATGTGACTAGCTCATAATGATCCCAGGATCTAGCTTTCCCATGAGAAAGAACACGGGAAAGTAGAAAGACACAACACACTTGTTTACCGCCATTCTGTTCCTCTCCATGTATAAACACTGTGCTACAGCTGATCAATGTGATTGATATCACAACATTTTTGTGTACTAGTAGGCGATCACTCGTGACCGAGTAAGATTGTCTTCCAGGATAAAATTACGAAAAGAAAATTATAAAAGGAGGAAATTCTAAAAAATTGTGTAGACTCTAGCGATGGGTCCGTAAGTGATGTGGAGGCCAATTCTAGATCCACACAGCTTCCCACAGTGTGGACACAGGTTACCAGATAGAAGATGGTCCTGTAAAGGATTCGTTTGACGTGCTTTTCGCTTAGCACGTTTCTCCCTTTCACCTTGCACTTGGGCTTCTTCAAAGTCCATAGAGCCTTTGTGAAAGGCCAACCTCCAGTTAAAGGGTTCATGGGCCAGAGCTTCCCATTTCTCGGTGTTTATATTGCATTTTTTAGATTAGCCTTAAGAACATCTTTAAACCTCTTATACTGACCACCGATATTCCAGTTTCCATCCTTGAGTTGGGAATAAAATAACTGCTTTGGGAGACGGCAGTCAGACATTCGAAACAACATGACCGGTCCATTGAAGTTGGCATTGAAGGATCATTTTTTCAACGCTAGTAGTCTTTGCTTCTTCCAGTACACTGACATTTGTTCACCTATCTTCCAGAGTAATTCGCAGGATTTTCCGGAGGCAACGTTGATGAAATCTTTCAAGGAGGTGGAAATGACGTTTATAGATAGTCCATGTTTCGCAGGCATACAATAAAGTTGGTAATACAATGGCTTTATAAACCAGCGTTTTGGTCTCCCTACAGATATCCCGATCCTCGAACACTCTATGTTTCATTCGAGAAAATGTGGCACTTGCGAGCAGCGGAGCTCAAACGATGCTGGAATTCAGTGTCAATGTTAGCTGTAACAGAAAGACAGCTGCCAAGATAGAGAAAATGATCAACATTTTCCAGTATTGCCCTGCCAAGCTGGATAGATGGCATCACCAAAGGGTTAGCTTGCACTTGCTGATGAAGCACTTTGAGGGTTTTTTTATATTAAGTGAGAGACCAAGTTTTTCATATGCTTTTGTAAAAGCATTTAGGATAGTTTGGAGGTCATCCTCTGAGTGTGCAAAGACTACATTATCATAGGCATACTTTTGTGTATGTGTGTCCTAGCCACCCAACTGCTTTCCTCCCACATCCCTATTTCTGGCACATTAGGGTGCTCTTCAAGTCTGGGAGCATCAGTGCAATGGCTTATTCTTCCCTAGGGCAGGGAGGATCTGTAAAGACAAGCAGGTTCCCAAGAACAGTACAGAGTGTTGTTGTTTTGAAGTACTGATCAAATCATTATTATTTTTTACAAATCATTATTACAAGTTATTTCTACCAGTAAAGCCAGCACTGCAAGCACAGTCTATCCTGCATCAGATTCCACACTGCATCTAGTTAGGCAGTGAGCATTTATTGTCTTGTATGTCTTAATGAGTAGATAGACAAGGGAAGATACATCTCTTTTTAATGCTGCTGAAGACAATAAGTTCCCACCCCCTCAGGTCCCTTAGCAAAGATTAATGTGTGCTGCTGCTATCCTTATCTATAATGGGGAACTTGAGAAACTCAAAGATATATTTCAGCTTTCCATCATCTAAAAAGATTGCGAAAGATTCATGCTGGGACTTCTTGGAGCATGTGAAGGAAAAGCAGATAAATTCACTTAGGGGAAGAAAGATTGTACTAGAGACTGCAGGCTACTCAGTGCAGAAGTAGGAATGGGGGACAAATACTTTCAGTTCACATTTTAATGCAGTTAGCTAATTTTACACTTCCAATCCACTATGTGACCCAAAATTCAATTGTCCTTCAAAATTCACACTACTCCAAATTTTGCAATGGAGCTCTCCAATAAAAAAAAAAAAGCATACAAAAATGTGCATGTTGGAAGAAATAATGTTAAAAATGCATTATAATATGAAATGCTTACAAAAATGTGTATATGCAGCTAAAATGCAAACAAAAAGCATGTATTATGAGAAATGTACTCTGAATTTTCATGTGAATTTAAAAATAAGAACTATCCAAGTTCAGGATGAACACAAGACTAGATAAATTCTCAAAGCTCAAGATGAACCAAACATAAGACTGGGAAACTGTCCTGCTTTAGCTCGGTCAGACTCTAATGCTAGACAAGGACTGAAACAAATCCAATAAGCAAGACAATTAACCAGATAAATGATCACGCACAGCGGTTTCAGTCCAGTATGGGATCAGTTTAAGGAAGGAGTAGTCACGTCAGGACACAGGTAATGGTCAAAGCACAGTATTGCCAGGCAAGTTCGTGGATTCCAGAAAAGAAGTCTAAGGCACAGTCAAGTTCCAGACATAAGAGAGCAATCAAACAGAAACATAGTAAAAAAAAAACAGAAAAGCAGAGTCCAGAACTCAGTAGCACAGAGGTTCAATCAAAGGCACAGTCCAAAACACATGATACAAAGCAACAGGAGCTGATGTAAGGTGTTGTTCCAATAACTAGCAACCTCTGACTGAAAGGTTATGTAACCAGAGTTTCCAGAGCCCCATCCAGGTCTCAGCTGAAGTTCATTATAGGCCTCTGGCAAAAGGCCTACTTGTGAGGAGGGCCTTGTTCTTGAGGAGTCATTTCCTCTTGAGGAGTCCTTGTTTGTAATCATGCATACCTTTTGAAAGGAGCCCTCTGACCTATGTCTTGAGGTGATTTCACTCAGGGGCGGGGTGGTCTCCCAGACTCTGCCTCAGAGGTGGAACTCCCCTCCTCCCGTGGGGACAGACCTGTGGATCTATCCCCTTGGTTTCCTGACTTGGGTGGTTCCCTGGCATTATCCATTTCTGGGAGCTCTAGTTCTTCCTCCTCAGAGGATTCCTCCAGCAGGGGCATGACAAAAACTGAGATATGATGAAATTGACAGATTCACCCATCCCTATGGAGAATCTACCTCCTCAGATTCTCCTCATCTGTCCAATTCTATAGGTAGTGTTCACTTGAAACCCTTCCCCATACCTGGGCAAACTATAAGATCACACCTGTTGAGGTCCTGGGTTTGAGTCATGTACTCTGGGATAATTGAATCCTCTTTTCCTTCAAATTCCTAACTGCATTTTGATTTTGCCCATCAATGCTTATGTACTAAATCTTATGTTTAATTAGTTCATTAACTGAAAATATTATCATTAGTACTAGTATGCCATCTGCATACCTAAGAATTTGCTACTATTTTTTTTACTCTAATGATTAATTCTGTGCAACTTGAAACTCCAACAGAGTTTGTTCCAATGAAAATAGATCACCTTGCCTGCTTTGTATCTTTTACATCCTTTTATTTGTCTCAGGAAATTGTTTGTCCAGTTATAGCATCTGCAAATCTGAAAAACCCAAGCTTGCTGAAGTTTTCCAAATTCCATCTTGAAGCTCATTCAGACTGAAGTCTATATCACATTGTGCTCTTTGCTTTTTCTTCTTCCTGCATGGAAATCTGTGCATATTTTTGTGCACATTTGTCCAAATGTGCACATCAATTATGTGCATCTTTGAAATGTATGCATTCTTCTGCCATTGATCAAAGCATATTTGTGTGCATTTTTCAAAAGTACAATATTTTTGTGCACATTTTTTCATGCACATTTTTCAAATGCATGCATGCTGTTGAACACCCTTTTTTTTTGTCCACAAATGACATTGCAAGCTTGGAAATGTATGGACTTCAACTTCAGATTGCATCTGAGCCTGTGTTCAGTCTGAAAAGTGCAAACTAGGTAAACCCTGATCAAAAACAAGCTGAAATGAATTTCTCATACTTCCCTAGAGTTAAAATGGCTTTCAAGACATGGAAATCATATGTGGGTAAAGCGAATCGAGCCACATATAGAAGCAGTAATATAATCTGTCAGCATGTGAGCTCTGGAGTTTAAACATTTTGTAAACTGCATTTAATGTTGATGGCCAAGTTGAGCAAGTGCTGGAGTCATCACGTGGCCACCTAAGCACATTGCCAGGTTGAACAAGGATTCATTCATTTGCCTCCTTCCTAGCTATGTACAGTAAGTCAAGAGAATAAGGCAGTAGAAAACAGATAATCAAGCATGCAATAAGCCAACAGGTAAATCATGGATTCAACTAGGGAGACATAAGAAGGAAATTGGCATGTGAATTCTGACTTATGTCTGTTAACTTTTTATTGTGGGCAGTTGTGGAGGTGATGCATGGTTAGTGTCAGAAAGATAAACAATAAAGAGAAAGAAATAGATAAAAAGAGATAAAAGGAGATGCTTTCATTCTCACCTTTTATACTCAACAGGGAAAATTAATTAAGGTTTTGAAAACTACTGTGTATATATATTTCCCCCCTATTGGGAATTTCATTATTTTATTTTTCTGCCTTTAAGCAAATTTTCTTGTCTAGCAAGGTCAAGGGAATAGTATTTCCACACTGGATGATACCGAGTAACACCTGCTATAACTGCTAAGGGTGGGTGCTGATGACTCAGTAGATAACACCCCTTCTGCTGAGTCAGTGCAGAACTTGTGCCTTGGGCTGGTGCAATTTCTTAGAGATGGAAAAAAAATTGCTTCTCTTTGTTCCTCTTTGCACAACAAAACAGATGCTACTTAATCCTCAGGGGCCTTGTAGTTCAGTTCCTGCTTAAGTGAGCCTCATTTGCTGCTAATATTTAAGTTTAGAACTTTATAGAACATCTTGACACCCTTTGAGTTAGAGTTCGCTATTCAGAGAAGACAAGGTACTAAATTATCACCACTACAGAAATGAATAACAGATGTTTCTTACATTAGGATATATAGTATAAGCCAACTGAAAAAGAGTTGCCAGGTGACCTAGACCATTCCCAAATTCAATCCCTATTTCTGGCATCTTAGATTTTAATTGAGTCTTTCTATCAGATCCTTCATTAGAAAAGTTACAGAGCAATCCTATGGCCCCTAGACAGCGTCGAGAGGGGCATAGGACTTTTCAGATTCCCAGATCTAGGGTCGGACTCGGAAAAGAGCTCCGACTTTGGATCTGGAGATCCCCTCCCTCCTCACAGCTAGCACAGAAAGAACCATGCTGGCTGTTTCTCCAAGGTCATAAGAGCGACCTCAGAGAAGGGGTTTAGGGGCATTCTTGGGTGCAGGGAGGGAAGGAGACCAGCACCACCAAAATACGATGTATCATTGTGGCACCTTAGCCTCATTCTCTCCTCCTCTGAAGCTCTGCTATTAGATTGCTGAAATTGGCTGTCTAGTTGCTCTGCAGAGTGGGAGGAGCATGAAGGCAACCTTCACCTCCGTGCTTCTCCCACTCTGCATTGGACGCCCATAATCCTCTGAGTTCGGAAAGCGAGGGGCATCCCCATTAGATTGTGCCCTTAAAAAGCTAAATTCTTTCAGGGTGGGACCATAGATCAGTGGTAGAGCAAATGTTTTGCATGCAGAAGGTCCCAGGTTCAATCTCTGCAACCAGCAGTTCAGTGGTTAGATACAGGTGATGTGCAAGAACTCTGCCTAAGACCCTGGAGAGCCAATGCCAGTCAACGTAGGTTAAAATGGACTAATAGTCTGACCTACTATAAGTCAACATAGAGTTCTGTCCAGAGGTTCATCCACCCAGTCTATTACTCAAAATTCAGTAGTTGCCCATGAGAAGTATTCAGCCTAGCATCTTCTGCATCTCCTAACTATGTCCTGATATCTCTTCACCAGAATACGTGATGATTGACATCCTGCAGAGCCATTAATGTAGAGAGGCCTGCAAAATCCAAATCAGGATTCTTTGGCTCTTTTTTTGCTCCATCCCCATGAAAAGGTCCACCAAAGTGGAACCAATTCTACACCAGCTTCTTAATCTTCCATTAATTTGCACAAATATAGTGTGGCTTCTCTGCACAAACTGAATGTGAAAGGAGAACTAAGTTTAATAATGTATGGGTCTGTCAGAAAATAATAAGTTGAGGGATTTTATAGCAACTGATTTTCTGTTTCAAGGTTCAGCAAACAGCAAAAAAGAAGCAAAAGTTCCTGCACAGAAAATTGATAAAAATGATACAAAAACTCGAACATTACATAGGAGCCCTGGTCTTACATTTTTTGACTTCCAGTAGCTCACCAGAATTATATATTCCAAGATTTATTATGTGAAAGTTCTTAACTCTCTTTTTTCACATGCAGCTTTGTGAATAATTAAAGACTGGCCCAAGATACACAAGGAAAGGTATATAAATCTTCCCATGGCTTAACCCCCTGGACCTTTATTTTAAGTCTACTTAGGGTGCAATTCTATGCATGTTAGGCAGGGGGAAAAAAGTCCTACAACTCCCAGCATCCCCCAGCCAGCTGGCTGGGGGATGCTGGGAGTTGTAGGACTTTTTTTCTGTCTAAACATGCATAGGATTGTCTCCACAGGAGGTATGGGGTGAAGACAGACATCCTTCTTTATATTTCCAAATGTTCAGGCTGTAGGTGTCTTTGCTTATGTAGCAAAACTAGCACCATACACACAGAAGAGGGGTGTATAAGCAGACTCATGGTTTCCCTGATGGGTTCAGAAGTACAAAAATATTTAGGAAAAAAACACAAAGGGGAGTGGTGGTGGAAACCCAAAGAGCAATCAAATTGAGCAGCCCAATTAAACTAATCATTCCACTGAATGCTTTAAGGTTCCACTTGTACATTCTTAGGGTCAAACTACACATGTACATTGTACATAAAGTCCTCAACGGCAGAACAGGCGGAAGATAATTAAACCTAAATTACAACGGCTGTGAAGGCGGATGAAGGCTGCAGCAGAGAATGGTTTTCCAATCGTCAGGGTAACCGTGCCATTGGATCTTTGCCGTACTCTGTCAAGTTTGTGTGGTGATTCGTTGTGCACCGATCTCCCCACATAAAACAGTTTCATGCACAGGCGTCTTCCAAACCAAACCAACCCAACCCACCCCAAACAAACGAACGAACGAACGAACAAACAAACAAACAAACAAACAAACAAAGTCCCATGGCGACTGGCGAATGGCGACGGGGGCAGGACTGTGAATCTGGAAGCCCCTAGTCATGGACCAACACATGGGCGGTGGATGCAGACTCAGTCGCCCTGTTCAAGGAACGAGGTAGTCGAGCAGCTCGGCAGCTGTATCCATGACTGAGCAGCCCTATTTAGGATCCACTCTGCTCAGCCCATATGGGGAGGGGGCTAGAAAAGGTGCCCTAAACATAGTCTACCTCTCTTTCTCCCCTGACTGGATTACCGCGTCCAGTGGGGCCACCACTTTAGCGGTCGAAAAAGACATTTGAATTTTGGAACATGGAATATACGGACAGTGCTAGATAACATAGATAGTGAACGCCCTGAGCGTAGGACTGCTATTATTGCAAGGGAGCTGAAACGGTTTAAAATTGACATAGCAGCACTTCAAGAAACTCGAAGGGCAGGAGAGGGACAGTTGAAGGAAGAAAAAGGAGGTTATACCTTCTTCTGGAAAGGACTACCTGAGCAGGACCAACGAATACATGGAGTAGGCTTTGCCATCAAAAATGAACTAGTGAACTCTTTGTCAGAAGTGCCTACTGGCATCAACGAACGCCTGATAACTCTTCGATTAAAGCTCACCAATAACCAGCAGGTAACTATTTTGAGCGCTTATGCGCCAACATTAGATGCTGATGATGACATCAAGGAAAGTTTTTATACCCAGTTGGACACTCTTCTGTCAGAGATACCTAAGGAGGATAAAATTATCCTCCTGGGCGATTTTAACGCAAGAGTTGGGCGTGAATTTAATTTATGGCCAGAAACTATTGGAAAAGACGGAATTTGTAAAAGCAACCCGAACGGACTCTTACTTTTGTCTATATGTGCAGAGCATAATCTCACTATTACAAACATGCTCTTTTGACAAAAGAATAAGTTTAAAACATCATGGCAGCTAAAAGTGGGAGCTGCCTAAACTAATTCTTTGAGCTAGTCGATTTTCCTTCTCCCCCTTCCACAGACCTGACACGTGAACACAATTGAGCTGCGAATCAGCAAGATCTTTTGCGCAAGGCTCGAGAGATAGCTCCCTTCTAACTCTGGATATTATAAACCCTAGCTAGCTCCCCATGTCCTTCAGCAAGAAGTTCTCACACAAAGAAATGTAGTAACAGTGATTGAAATGCAAAATCTAAGGCAAAACCTAAGTCACAGCAGGTTCACAGCAGGTGCTAAAACACAGGTAAAACCTGTTTAAGAGAAATGCTAATTTGAGAACAACAGCTCTTGCTCGTGTTTGTAATGCAGATGTCTGGGAGAGCACCTTTTTATGCTCGCAAAAATCATTAAGTATGCTGAGTGAACAGAACAGACCTATCTCGATGCAAAAAAAGTCTTCGAGTTAAATTAGCACATCCCTATTGGCAGCACCCACGGTCAAAGCACTGGCATCTTCTGGATTATGTAATTGTCCGTGTTAGAGATTGCCACGATGTACTTCCTACTAGGGCCATGGTGAGTGCTGACGACTGCTGGATAGACCACCGACTAATCCGGTCCACAATGGTTATCAACATTGCTCCCCAACGTAGGCTTCAAGGAAGGAAACCGGCGTAAAATGAACATCCACGCCCTTCAAGATCCTATTAAGCAAACTCGTCTTCAATCACTTCTTAAGGAACATCTACCTACGGAACCTCCTGACAACATTGAGGACCATTGGTCTAAGCTGAAAACCTCCATCACTGCAGCTTTTGAACAAACTATTGGATATGAAACTAGGAAACATCAGGATTGGTTGATGAAAATGATAATGAGATTAAATATATAATTGACCAAAAAAGGAAAGCCTTCCAAATATGGCAAAATGATATTAACTGCACTGCCAAGAAAAAAATCTACGCTAGCGCAAAGGCTGAGGTCCAAAGAAAAACAAGAGAACTTAGGAACGCTTGGTGGAAAAAGAAAGCTGATGAAATTCAACAACTTGCAGAATCTCATGATGCACGGGGCTTTTTTAAGGCCACAAGAGCCATTTATCGACCAAAAACCTATGGTACAAACCCTTTACAATCAAAAGATGCAGTCTATTGCACTGCGTTGGAAAGAGCATTATTATGACCTTTTAAATCGTAAATCTAAGGTGGATAAAGAGACTTTCTCGCAAATCGCAAAAACAAATTAGAGAGGAACTTGCAATACTCCCCACTTTGGATGAAGTAAAAAAAGCCATTAATCAAATGAAGAACAACAAAGCTAGTGGACCAGATGGGATTCCTGCTGAAATCTTTAAAGAAGGGGCCCCTGAACTTGTTGTACAACATCTTCATAAACTCATTGAAAAAATCTGGATAAGAGAAGAGATCCCAGAAGACTTCAGGGTTGGCATAATTATCACCCTCTTTAAGAAGGGTGATAGAACAGACTGTGGAAACTATCGGGGTATTTCTCTCTTAGCTACCGCAGGTAAAATATTTGGTAGGATTCTCGCAAACTGTCTTCTATCTATTTCAGAAGAGATCCTCCCTGAAACTCAATATGGTTTCCGCCCCTCTAGAAGGACAGTAGACATGATTTTTACTGGACGTCAGCTCCAAGAAAAATGCCGGGAGCAAAATCAACCCCTTTATATGACATTTATCGATTTGGATAAGGCCTTTGATACTGTAGACCGTACAGCTCTCTGGACTATCCTTATGAAAATTGGATGCCGCAATAAATTTGTGAATATCTTGCGACTTCTCCATGACAACATGATTGCAACGGTTTTGGACAACAACGGCTCTCATGGTGCTCCATTTAAAGTGGGATCAGGTGTTAAACAAGGATGTGTTATCGCCCCAACATTATTTGCTATTTTCATCGCCATGATTTTACATCTTGTCGAGGGGAAACTTTCCACTGCTGTGGGAATTATATATCGAACAGATGGAAAGCTTTTTAATCTCAGCAGGCTGAAAGCAAAAAGTAAGGTAATTACAACCTCCATTGTGGAACTTCAGTATGCTGATGATAATGTAGTCTCCGCACATTCAGAGGATGATCTCCAAACTATCCTAAATGCTTTTGCAGAAGCATACGAAAAACTTGGTCTCTCACTTAACATCAAAAAAACCAAAGTGCTTCATCAGCAAGTGCAAGCCAATCCTTTGGTGATGCCATCTATCCAGCTTGGCGGGACAATACTGGAAAATGTTGATCATTTTCTCTATCTTGGCAGCTATCTTTCTGTTACAGCTAACACCGACAGTGAAATCCAGCATCGTTTGAGCTCCGCAAGTGCCGCGTTTTCTCGAATGAAACATAGAGTGTTCGAGGATTGGGATATTTGTAAGAAGACCAAAACACTGGTTTATGAAGCCATTGTATTACCAACTTTATTGTATGCCTGTGAAACATGAACTATCTATAAACGTCACTTCCACCTCCTTGAAAGATTTCATCGCCTCCGGAAAATCCTGTGAATTACTTGGGAAGATAGGCAAACAAATGTCAGTGTACTGGAAGAAGCAAAGACTACTAGCATTGAAAAAATGATTCTTCAACGCCAACTTCAGTGGACCGGTCATGTTGTTCGAATGCCTGACTGCCGTCTCCCAAAGCAGTTACTTTATTCCGAACTCAAGGATGGAATGCCGGAATATCGGTGGTCAATATAAGATGTTTAGATGTTCATAAGGCTAATCTTAAAAAATGCAATATAAACTTCGAAAACTGGGAAGCTCTGGCCCATGAACGATCTAAATGGAGGTTGGCCTTTCGCAAAGGTTCCATGGACTTTGAAGAAGCCCGAGTGCAAGGTGAAAGGGAGAAACATGCTAAGCGAAAAGCACATCAAACAAATCCTTTACAGGACCATTTTCCATCTGGTAACCTGTGTCCTCACTGTGGGAAGCTGTGTGGATCTAGAATTGGCCTCCACATCACTTACGGACCCATACCCATCGCTATAGTCTACACAATCTTCTTTAGAATTTCCTCCTTTTATCCTATCTTACTCGGTCAGGAGTGATTGCCTGATGATGATGATGATGATGATGATGATGATGATGATGATGAGATGATGATGACACATTACATTAATTATGCAGCAGGCAGCTGGGCCCTGTCTGTTTATTACTTTAGAGTAAGTGTGTGTGGCCCCAATCCATATTTTTAACCCCCCACAGCAGTTTAAAAAAAGAAAAAAATGCATCCATTAATGCCAATGCAGGCTTTCCCCCCTCTTTTCAAAAAGCCCCATGTGGCTGGGATGATTTTGGGAAGCAAGTGACTGAGAGAGAAAGGTTTAGATTTCTCCTCCCACCATGTGTTGGTCCCAATTTAGATCACGGATTGGGACCACTGAACACACTTTTTCTAGAGTAATAAACATAAAGATGGGTCCTTTGCCTGCTACATAATTAACATAAAGTGTAGTTTGACCCTTACTGTGGTGGAGGAAATGGTTTGATTGCACCTTCTCTGCTTGAATGCAAATATTTAGTTGTTCAAACTGCTTCCACTACACTTTACAATGTACATTTTACCTGCCTTTCTTCTTTGATCAGAAACTTCAAAATTCTATGTAACAACAGCAGGAGAAAAATCAATAAGAACCGTAGTAATATTCTGAAAATGAGTAGGGAAACAGGAAACAACTTTGGAAGATGAAAAATGGTAATCTGTGGTTTTTGTTTTCTTCTTAGGGAAAAGAAACATGAAATTTACCAGGCAGGAGGCATATCCGTAGGTAAGTGGTGGGTCAGGCTTTACACCTATGCCTTACTGCACTAAAATACACACACACACACAGAGAAAGACATAGAGCTGCATATATTTTAAAATTATGCTAACAAAATATATAGATGCCCACTTATCTCATATAGCACATTTATTGGCCAAGTCATGAAAACTGCCTGTCTTTTTCATTGCTTTGATTTAATTTTTTTTCTCCCCCCCCCCCCCCATGCTCAATAAAGTACATAAACCAGCTTTTGGAGAACAGAGGCAAATGAAAACTATGATTTCCCCTTTCCTTTTGCCATTGCATGTCCCTAAGCCAACAAATAAACATGACTAGATATAATTTTTAAAGGCAAGTGCAGGTAAAAAACACAACTAAAAATGAGTACGTTCTGTGTGGGCACAAAATACAGAATTTAAAGTGATAACAGGTGTTCTTTCAAACAAACAAAAACAAAAGTGGTGAATAAATGTATATGTATTACTAACAGCATGATCCAATGTGGCTGCCCGTAACCCTCTGAACTTGGAGGATTACTGGCATCCTATTGAGGGCGGGAGGAACACGGAGGCAAGGATTGTCTCTTACACTCCCTGCACCCTCCAAAACACTTGACAGGCAATTCCGGCCATCTAAGTGTTTTGCTCCAGCTTGTGAGGAAAGAGCCGGAGGCAACTCCAGCATTCCTCATAGGATGGTGGTGCTGCGCTCCTCCCCTCCCCAGCCCCTGGAATGACCCCCCCCCTGCTGGCTACAAGGTCAGTCTTCCATCTTCAGAACTGCACCCAGCTGTAGAAAGAACTGCGCCAGCTGTGAGGGCGGAGGGAGGGCACTGTGAAATCCGAGTCCCAGCTTCAACTTCGGAGTGCTTTCCAAGGTCGCAGCATTCTGACTTTTCCAATGACCATCTAGACAGTGTCTAGCAACCATAGGATTATGCCCTTAATATTTTTCTGTTCATCTCCTTGCACTTAGCCAATCCCTAACCCCCAATTTGCATAGAACCATTAGTCCAGCAATGGCCAGTGAAGAAGCTTCCTAGTGGGAACCACCTGCCACCACTGTGGGGCAATCAAAGTGGAGAAGATAAAGCCAGTCCTTATCAGTAGGATAGGTGAGAAATATGTTGGGTTTGCATCTTACTGCAAATGTACCAAATTAACACTTCCCAAATGTACACATGAACTGGAATGCAGTTATATTTCATTCATTTCATTCCATTTATTTCATTTCTATACCGCCCCACAGCCAAAGCTCTCTGGGCGGTTCACAATAGTTTGTACATAAAAGCAATAAAAGCATACAAAATAGTTAAAAAGATTAAAGTTATATGGCGATAGTGACACTTTTCCAAATTTTGTGATGCAGCTTGCAAATAAAAAATTGTGTAGGATAGAGAAAAGTGAGCACAAAGATGCATATATTTGGTGAAAGAGTGCACAAAAATTAAAAAAAAATGCTTGGAAAAATGAATATATTTGGAAAAGCACATACAATGTATATATTTAGAGAAATGTGCATGAAAATACATATGGATTTTTATCTGGAATTGTGTGTAGCACAGAGTGATACAGAAATGGGCCGAAATCAAAGGCCTGTGGCTTATGCTGGCTCAGCTTGTCTGAGCGTGGAAAGCTCAGCAGAGTCAGGCCTGGTTATTACTTGGATGGGACATGGGAGACCCCTCCTCTAGTTTCCTGCATTGAGCAGGGGGTTGGACTCCATAGCCTTGTAGGCTCCTTCCAACTCTATGATCTATGAAATCTATGAAACCTATGAACTTAATATTGGAAAAATGAGAAACTGAGCAGAATTAAACAACGGATTTGTCCATTACCAGTAACAATTGGAAGGTGAGCAACCCTGAAGCATGCAGTTCTGGACTGATAAATACCCTCCACCAAGAATGGGCAAAGACTGTTGATGTCTGTGGACATCATGCATGTGCCATGCATGTGCAAAGTGCTGACTGAAATGTCTCCTGCTTCCACTGATATTCTTCTGATAGCTGCTGGTAAGGATAACAATGACCTTTCCTCAATTTCCATGAGTGCTCTGCAGCAACAGTGAACCATCACATTGGCCGTTGCCACATTAGTCTTTAGATGTTTATGTATTTCAGGAATGAGTTTATTGCACTGGTGCTGCTGAGGGTGAATTAATAATAAAGTACAGAGTAAATCCAGTGCTCAGCTATGGGAATAATTGGCATGATACACTATGCTGCAAATTTATACCTAAAGTCAAGAGGACTTACTGCTCTGAGTATTTACCATGCATTATATTTATTCCTCATCTCTCCAGTTTCTTACCTCCTATTTCTCTACTGAAAAATACTTTCTCTGCTAGGCTCCCAGCCAAACAAATCAATGCACTTGCTACCCAAACATTTGCACTTAATCACAGCTAGGGGGAAGGAAGGTGAGAAACTAAATGGCATAGCCCAGTGCTGTGTGAAATAATAGAAAGGTCATGGAAATGTGAAGATCAGATGCTACTCTGCCTCCAGACATGAAAATCTTGCTTCACTAAGTCACCTCACATATCCACTGTCCTAATTCTGCTGCACTTCACAATGACTTTGTGTGATGGCCTCTAGCAGTAGTGACTATTGCTGCCACGGCAATGTCAATCCATGCTACATCACTGGCATGATACCCAATGGAGGACTTGTAACCATTGTGACCCATTCTAAACACAGGAGATCATGGGAGTCAATCCAAACTGAAGAACAGTTGGGAACAAAGGTTTAGTGGCAGAGCACGTACTTGGCATGCAGAAGATCTCAGGTTCAATACCCAGCATATCCAGGTAGGACTGGGAAGCACCCGCATCTGAAACCCTGGAGCTATAGTGCATGTAGACCAGGGGTGCAGAACCTCTTTCAGCCCAAGGGCCAGATTCCATTTCAGAGAGGCTCTTAAGGGAGGGGGCACATTTCAGTGGTGGGTGGGGCTGAATACTAAACTGGCAGCATATTTTAGCGTAAAGTTCTTACATTCAGTCACTAAGCCTTAGGAGAGGCATTTCAACCTTTTAGAATGGGGAAAACCTGTGCAAAAGCCAGGAAACCACCAAACAACAACCGGTGGCTGGGAACCGGGGTTCCCCAGATTGTTGGATTGGGATCCCAGATGGGGGTCTGCATCCCTGATGTAGACAATACTGAGCTACATGGACCAATGGTATAAGGCAGCACCCTATCTTAAAAGTTAGTAGAATGTAAAGACAGAATGTGAGACCTACGCTGAATTTAACAAGCTTTAATTTTCATCTAGAGTTGCCTTTTCAAATGAGGTAGAACTGTTTATCAAAACCAAGGCAAGAAATGTACATCATCATCATCATCATCATCATCATCATCATCATCATCATCATCATCTTGTTTCAATGCTGTTTCATGGACTGACAAAACTTCTATTATTTTTTGTTGGAGGGGGATCACTGATCCCTCTCTATGTAGGTCCAGCAACTGCTTCTAGAGCAATCTGCATTGTGCATCTCATTGAGTTCCTCCAGTTAGAGCATGCTGAAGCAGACTAGCAGACTTTGAATTGTAAATTTATGCATGGCTTCCATATCCCTGTACAGTCCACCCCATTCTATTCATTGTGTAAGTCTAGAACTGCTTCTGTGTGCACTGAGGGGAAGAGGGGGAGAATCAGGGCTTTGTTAGGGGGTTTACTTTGCTGCACTGATGTGTGGAAAAATTTGTACTCATACTGTTTGCATTGCATGAATTTGAAAGTGAAACTATTTCAGCAGTTGCAGCTCATACCTAGACAATCTGGCTCCTCTTCCCAGCATGTGCAGGAGGATGGCTTTGCCCCTGCTGTTGCAGGGATACTGCAGTAGGTAAGCATGGGGCCAGTTGCAAATGGCCCAACCGATGGCCAATGGAACGGTGTGCTGGGTAGTGCATGAAAAAGCTCACACTTCCCCTTGCAGCTTCAATGTGGTTCTTTGCAGTATGGAATCAGCTGGTTGTCACTGTGGGGGCAAGAAGAATTTTGGAGGGCTCTATGCCTGGATTGGCTAATGGGCAAGCTTTTCTCTCATTACACTCTGTAGGTTTACAGATAACGGCAATCACAGCCCCCCCGAAGCCTGGATTCCTCACAGCCCGGAGCGATTCTCCACCCGCTCTCCATGCCGCTTGGGCAGCCGCGCCAGCAGCGCAGGGTCCCGTCATGTCATTTCCGGCTGGCTGGAAGTGATGCAATGGGACCCTGCACCAACGTGACGGACCCCTTGCCACCGTTTTGGCGTAGAAACCAGGGCAACAGGACTTAAAACAGCCGTCGTGGTCATTTTAAGCCCTGTTGCCCTGGTTTCTACGCCAAAACCACGGCGCGGGGTTCTGCCACATCGGCACAGGGTCCTGTCACATCACATGGGCAGTTGGAAGTTATGATGCGACGGGAGCCCGTGCGGCGGACCAAGAGGCAGACCGAGCGCCTGGGAAGGTAGGCCTGCAAATATAGGGGGGGCACGAGCGGGGCCAATTTCGGCCTCATTCCAGCCCTCCGATATTCGCGGTAACATCCTTACAACTAGGGATGTGCAATGCTGGGAATTCCATTCCGTTTGTGCCCCATGGGATTCTGCAGTGTTTCCATTCTGGTAAGTGGCAGTGGACTGTAGCGGGTTTTTTTTTTTTTACGGTTCTGAACTTCTGAAAAAAATGTTGCAGATTTCCCCCCCTGGGTTCCACCAATTTCACAAATTGTAATCTGCACAAATTAGGGGGGGGGGGATCTTGAAATCTGCACAAATGGTGTCATGTTTTTAAAGAATATTTTTTAATTAGTGATCTTGCGCAAGTGCGCATGATCTCAAGTCCACCTGTCTGCTCTGTAGCCCTGCAAAGGCATATCCCCCTCTTGTAAATATCCTTGTCAGTTTTATCCTCCCCAAAAGCTATTTCATTTAGCCCAGCATAGCCATATTCTGTACTTGTAAAAGAATTTGTCAATTCCCACCCCACCCCACCCAGGAAGTGCCAAAGTGGAGGATGACATTGACAAGTTCTTTGAAAAGTATGGAATATGGCTCTGCTAGGCTAAACAAAGCAGTTTGTGGAGAGGATGAAACTGACAAGGATATTTACAAGAGAAGAATATGCCTCTGCAGGCAGGCAGACTTGCAATCATGTGCATTTGCGCAAGATCACCAAGATTTAAAAAAAAAAATGACACCTTTTGCACAAATTTCAAGAATCCCCCCCCAAAAAAATTACACAAATTGCATCCATAAATAAAAAGAAAGAAAGAAAGAGGCAATACGTTTATTGGCTCAACTGTCTACACATTGAGTCAACGCCAGCAGGGAGGAAATGGAAGGTAATCTGCAGGGCCGAACTGGAAAGATCTGTTGAGTTTTCACACACACCCCAAACTGAATTCTCATAAATCCCTAGACTCACAACATGCAGGTATAGTGCAGTTATGGAATACAAATGCAGCAATTTAGGAATGTTGGTGGGCATCCTGGGGCATCAGATTGGTTATCGGAGTGCCACCCAAAATGTCTCTCAGAGCATACCAGCTTGGAAGAAGAAGGGAAGGTAGCGAATCAGCAAAACCTGAGCCCATCGAAGTTCTCCACATTCCATCCTGAAGTTCGTTCAGCCTGCATCAGATTGTGAGCTTTGTTTTTCTTCTTCCTCTTTTCACATGAAAATCTGTGCGTATTTCCATGCGTATTTTTCCAAATGTACACATCAATTGTCACATTTTTAAAAAAATGTTTGCATCCTTATTCCATGAATAAAGCGTATTTGTGCACATTTTGGAAATGTACTCATTTTGAAATGTACATATGCTGTCAAACATATTTGGGAGGGGGGTGTCTGCGAATTACATTGCAAGCTTGGAAATGTATGGACTTATACTGCAGATTGCATCTGAGTCCATTTTCAGTCCAGAAGATGCAAACTGGGTAAAATCCTGATAAAAAAACAAACTGAAACAAATTGCTCATATGTACATCCTTAGAAATCCTGAGCACTGGTGGCCTTGTTAGTCCCAAAGGCTTATGGTATCTGACCAGGAGCCTCCTTGGCAATGAAAAGGGGATTATTTATTCATTCATTCATTTGCGTATAGCATTTTTATCCCTTTAGCTAAAAAGGCTCCCAGGCCGGCTTACAAAGATAAGACAGTCCCTTCACATAGGCTTACAATCTAAAAGGTATGACACAAATGGAAAGGGGATTGGGAGGAAGGAATAATGCAAATTTAGGCCCTATATTCTTAACTGCAAAGCTTAGTAGGTCTCAGACACAGTGGAAGGGCTGCTGCTTCCTCTCCCTCTGATGGCCCAGTAGTGTTAGCTGGTAGTACAGGGAGTGGGGCAGGAGACTCTCAGCTGGAGCTGTATCCAGCCATGATGGTTGTTGCTGGTTGTCTGGTTGTTGCTTCCTCTCCCTCTGATGGCCTCATCAGTGATTCGCAATGAATAGCAAGGTTCAAGATTCTGAGCCTGGCTCCCTAGCCCTTACATAGAGGTAGGCTCTTGCTATTAGATGGGGGCTAAGGAGTTAAGTTGGCCCATTGCATACCTTAAATGTTATTAGTAAAGTTGTAGTCTTTATTCAACCCATATCTGAATTTTGTGTATTCATTTGGATGGGAAAGTGTTAAGATCAGCTCTTAGTAAGTAAGTGACTTTTTGTTTGACAGCTGACCTCTTAAAATATGGATGCTATATATAAGCAGACATAACACTCTTGTGGAAAAAAACCAAATCTTTCAAGCAGATACAGTAAATGATTATAGGGCAATCTATGCTGAATTAAACCTATACTGAAGTGGCCCCAGTGTAAGAAATTAAGGAAATATCTCAACCAACATTTTTTTACAGCATCAGATACCAGGTTCCCAAAGTTTGACTTTCCATGTGTTACGGTTTGATTCCATGTGTTAGGCAGTTGCTGAACTGGCATTGCAGTCTGGTCAGATTCAAGTTGTTTTATTAACATAGTAACTTGAATCAGACCATGTAGAGTTGCAAAGAAGAATTCCAAGGCAAGTTAAGATCACAAATCAGAGGACCTCTCTTCTGGGAGTTGAAGGCAGGGGGAAAGGTCAAGGAACAAGAAAGAAAGTCCTACAAGGGCCTATTGGCCTATTTCTCAGGCAAAACCTGTTAGCTGCCCTGGAAGCATTTGTAATTGGTTAGTGTGGTGCCTTCAGGAATGGGCCACCTTTGACGATGGTGGTAGGAAAAGCAACAACAACACCTGAGACAAGTGACCCGATAGCAGCCAGGATATAGCAATGTATATACAGCAATCTATGATTTTTGCCTAGAGGTACACTGGATACTGGAATGTTCAAACTTTCTGCATACTTGGGGTGGGTGGGAGAAGGAAGCAAAATCTCCTCACCTCTTTCACCATTCCACTGACATCTGTACTGCAGTGGTGGCAGTGACAGGAGGGCATTTCTCAGTGCTTGCTTGCTGGATGCCCCAATTCCCCCTATTTATACTGTCCCTGTGAGCAAGGCTACATCACCAAGTAGCACTGTTCACAGGGGAATACTGGGGGAGAAGTGGTAATCACCAGCATAGCCATCTATTTTCCTCTATAATGCCCTTTTGAATGACAATGATGTAGCATTGCCCACAGGTGCATTTTGGGGATGGGGGTAGCATTTGCCAGCTGGCACCCACTGAATGTTGGCTCAGATCCCTGAAACCCCTCTTCCCATTTTGCCATGGGCATTTATGAAAAATGCACATGAGCTTTTCATGCATATGAAAATGCAAATAAGTGATGCCCAAGGTCATAACTGCGGGTGTTTACATTGTCTGCCCAGTTTAGGCTAGTTCCAGACCCCTGGACATGAACACAGACCCAGGTTTTTCTAACCCTAACCCTAACCTGAAGTTTAACCCTAACCCCAATACGCAGGTATAATTCCACTCCATCAAGTATGAGCAAAGTAGGGATGTTACCGGTGGCTCACGCTGGAGCGAGTGGGACTGAACTCGGCCCCGCTCGCACCTGTGCGAGGCTCACAGACCTACCTGAGGGCGTTCCGCAGCTCCTCGGCTCGGCTCTGCGTGGAGAGCCGCCTGCGCTGCCCACACCACCCACGCTGGTCTCTGTTGCCCTGGTTCCCCCCGCCAAAAACATAGCACGGGGGTCCAGTGCGCCGGAGCAGCCGGAAGAGACGCGACAGGGGACAGAGGCTCAACCGGCGATGGCAGCTCAAACGGCGCAGGAGAACACTATGCGCCGCTCAGAAGACCGAGATCGGGCCAGCGGCAGCATGGAGGGGCAAGCCGCGGAGAACCACGAGTCGGCTACAGGTTCGTGTAACCCCCATAGAGCAAAGGCATCACTGAGAGTGTTCTTGTTGACCACTCGCTCTGTCTGCCTAATTGAGGCTAGTTCCTGGCCCTTGGACATACACATGACCCCAGTTTTTCCTAAACCAAAGCTTAACCTGACTGTTAACCCTATACCTAACAAGCAGGTATAACCCCTCTCCGTTAAGACTGTATGCCCAAAGGCATCACTAAGGGTGTTCTTGTTGACTGCTCACTTTGTCTGCCCAATTGAGGCTAGTTCGAGGCACTTGAACATGCACAGGGGCCTAGGTTTTCCTAACTCTGATCCAAACCTGAAGCTTTACCCTAACATTTTATTTATTTATTTATTTATTTACATTTATTTATCACCTATCTGGCCGGCAAACCAGCCACCCTGGGCGATGTACACAAGATAAAATACAGGATAAAATACATTTAAAGCAGTATAAAATTTTAAAATCTTAGCCCACCCCATATTCCCGCCTGAACAGCCATGTTTTTAGTGAGCAGCAGAAGCTCAGCAGAGAGGGGGCATAGTGGAGGTAACTCGGGAGAGAGTTCCACAGTACGGGGGCCGCCACAGAGAAATCCCTCTTCCTAGTCCCCACCACTGGCTGCTCTGGCTGAAGGGACAAGGAGAAGGCCATCTGTGGCAGATCTTGTTGAGCAGCCTACTTGGTGTTGCTGGAGACGCTCCTTGAGATAGACTGGACCAGAGCCATATAGGGTTTTAAAGGTCAAAACCAACACCTTGAATTCGGCTCAGCAAGCAACTGGTAGCCAGTTGCTACCAGTTAAGATGCATGTATAATCCCTATAAATTCAGACAGCATGCACAAAGGCAGCACTCAGGGTGTTCTTCTTGACTGCTCGCTTTGTCTGCCCAATGTAGCCTACTTCCAGGACCCTAAACATGCACACAGACCCAGGGTTTCATAACCCTAACCTGAACCTGAGCCCTAACACTAAAACACATGTATAACCCCTCTCCATCAAGACTGCATGCCCAAATGTATCACTGAGGGTGTTCTTGTTGACTGCTCATTTTGTCTGCCCAATCAAGGCTAGTCAGTCCCATGCCCCTGGAGATGCACATGGACCCAGGTTTTGCTAACCCTAACCTGAACCTTAACCCTAACACAGAGGTATAATCCCTACACATTCAGACAGCATACCCAAAGGCTTCACTCAGGGCTTTCTTGTTGTCCGCTTGCTTGGTCTACCCAATCTAGACTAGTTCCAGGCACCTGGACATGCGCATGGACCCAGGGTTTCCTAACCCTAACCTGACATTTAACCCTAAGTAGGAGGTATAATCCTTATACATTCAGACAGGATGTCCAAAGGCATCACTGACGGTGTTCTTGTTGACTGCTCACTTTGCTTGCCCAATCCAGGCTAGTTCATGGCCCCTAGACATACACACAGACCCAGGTTTTTCTAACCCGAACCCTACCCTAAATCTAACCCTAACACACAGGTATAATTCCTATACTGTATATTCAAAGAGCATGCCCAAAGGCATCACTGAGGGTGTTCTTGTTGACCTCTCACTTTGCCTGCCCTATACACACACATACACACACACTTTTCCCACCCCAAATTGTTCCCATAGAGATGAATGGATCAACCTTGTATGGATCAATCATGAGTAATGATGCCTGGATCACTAAAAGTTGGTCTCATTGAGAATCTCCAAATTCAACCTTGAAGCTCTTTCCAAGTCATGGTCTATATTAGAGTGTGAGTTTTGTTTTTGTTTCTGTTCTTGCATGAAAATTCATGTGCATTTTTGTGTGCATTTTCCAAATGTATACATTGATTTTGAGCATTTTTTTCAATTATACATTTTCCTCCCATTGAATAAAGCATGTTTGTGTGAATTTTTCAGAAGTACACTTTTTTCCCCTATACACATTCATCAAATGTACATATTTTTAGCACACTTCTTCACAAATTGCATCAAAAGCTTAGAAATGTATGGGTATGGACCACATATTACATTCGGCTTGGCATTTGGGTCCAGCAGGTGAGAACTAGGTAAATTATGGTGAAGAAGAAAAAAGGGAACTGAAACAAATTTCTCATACATCCCTACGAAGGAGCAACAATCTGGAAAACTCTTGATGGTGCAGGGACACATACTGTATCTACGCTGCAGCAAACCTTCTTATGCCAAGGTTTTGCAGCAGGGGGCAGGTATGTTCCTCTCCAACGAGGGTCACTTGCACTTTCAATCTGGTTCTTATATCACACATGTGAGAACATAAAAAAAATATCCATTGGGGTGCTGGGGGGGGGCAGGGAGGACCAGGTCCATATTTCTTGAGGCCAAGTTTCTTGGTTCAAAACCCAACTATTCCTGGCAAACATGAGCCACCAGCGGAAAGAGCAGGTCTTTTCTAATATTGCCTGGTGGTAGGTTGGTATTATCCAAGGACAGCATCTGGAACACGGGATAAAAGGAAACTGTCTTATACTGAATCAGACCATCAGTTCATCTGGCCCAGTATTATTGACACACAGACTGGCAGTGGTTCTCCAGGATTTCAGGCAGGATTTTTTCCTAGCCCTACCTGGATATGCCAAGGATTGAACAAGGGACCTTCTTCGTGCAGTCATGTGCTCTACTACTAGCTACAACCCTCTCCCCCTGCACCCTCTGCCAAGACACTATCCTCACAAGAGGCTTGATGTGGGACTGCCTTGAGACTGAGAGGATCCTCAGGCTCACTATTAAGGAATCCACTTAGCTGCATTGATTGTTCTCATGAAAATTAGGATTCAATGTCACCATTCGCTCCCAAAGCTTTACAGTATTATATGAAAAGAATATTGTTTATTACTTCAAGAAGTAAACTTTATTATGATTATAAATGATAGACATTAATGGATCATTAATCCATATAATAATCTAGCATTTTCACAAAGGCAATTTAAAATTCTCCTTAAGAATCTCACTGACACTTGCTACCAGAAAATTGCTTGCTTTTGTTTATCCCTAATCTTTGCACAGTTGCTTGCTTCTACTAATTAACAGTCCAATTTCTCTACTCTATTGTTCAAATCACCTTTAGTACAATTTTCATAAATTAAAACAGGGCAGCTTGTCAAGTTCACAGTAAAGGTACTGTATATGTTTCAATAGCTAAACTAGATAACCAGGTCCAAGAGCAAACACATTTCAGTGACCAAACAATGTATGATGGAAAGTGTTAATTTCTCAGAGTTGCCTAGATAAATGCTTAGGTTTTGCTGATTGGCTACCTTTTAAAATATATATATATTATAATACCCTGTGCAATTTATGGCTGATTAATGTTCCAATGTATGGAACTATTGAAAGGTATGTATGGATGCTTCACACATGACAAATTCCCAATATGGATATCACTTTCATGGAGGAAATGGTATATGTCATTGTCTGTAAGCACAAAGAAACCTATCATCAAACTGCTTTCCCCCCCCCTCCCTTGGGTGTACACATAGAAAAAGTGTATTATGCTATTGCACTCACTTGAGAGCCAATGTGACGTAGTGGTTAGAGTGTTGGACTGGGACTCAGGAGATCCGGGTTCTAGTCCCTGCTCGGCCATGAAAGTCACTGGGTAACTTTTAGCCAGTCACTGACTCTCAGCCTAACCTACCGCACAGGGTTGTTGTGAGGATAACATGGAGAGGAGGAGGACTATGTAAGCCGCCTTGGGTTCCTTGCAGGAAAAAAGGCGGGGTATAAATATAATAAATAAATAAATAAATTGAGCATACTTTTACCTAAGTTATTCACTGACCTATTATTATTATTATTATTATTATTATTATTATTATTATTATTATTATTTTCTATACCGCCCAATAGCCAAAGCTCTCTGGGTGCTATACAACAATTATAATTTTTTTACAATAAATACAATTATAAAATACAATAAAAAATACAAACAATAAAACATTTATAGCTTCTATTGTTCTTTGTGATCAAATCATAAGAATATTCAGCCAACATTAGTATCATTTATATCAGTAGAGTCCTCCATTAATGAAAGTCAGTTGAAGACTGGGTCAACAAAAATAACCTTTTAATCTACTTTTACAAACAGTTTGTAAATGACCCTTAAATTCTTCCTTTATCCAACATTATCTACTACAGTAAGCCAATTTCTTCACATTGATTTCTCCCCCTCCCCCACCACCATCTTTGAAGGAAGACACAAGACCATGAAGTTTAGAAACACAGCTTTATTGATTGCACTAACTTGAACAAACAACTAGAACTAAATAAATGTGGGTGCCTCATATCCAATCAAGGCTTCTGGTTACATACGAGCAGAGCCCTACCAGGAAAATCCTCCCTGGCTCTAGGCAGTGGAGTGAATGACACCATACCCATGACATTCATCACCTTCCTACCATGAAGATGGGGAGAGTGTCCATGACTGCTCTGAGTCTGCACCAACCCTGCTCAGCAGTGTTATCTGGGGCAAAGCTTGCCACAGCCCCAGGGTGTTCCCCTTCTCCCATCCTTTCAAACTCGCTTGCAATATGGTGTAGGCTGGCCAAGGCACCTTTGACCCTTGCTTATCACAGAGTGCTCACCAGGGTCAAACTCATTATGTTGAATGGGTGCCTGCATTACCTGCCTCATTGTGACCAAGAAACAAAACAGCTAATTCTAAAACCACTGCCTGCATTGAGACAGTAAGGAGTAGACAAAAAAGGCATCTCTATGGCCAGTCTGGAGATGTGCAAAAAATCCCTATTCAGTGTCCCAATGAATGACTGCTTGAACACTGCAGCACAGAGAGAAGGTGGAGCCATGCCAGGAAAAGAAGCTTTGGGAGGGGGAGTGGCTGGCTTTTATATTGGCCCACAGTTGCCTCTCCATTGGCCAGACCCTGTCACATGAGTCAGCCCAACATGCCTGTCTCAGATTTCCCCAAAGGGAGGGTCAGAGAAACAAGTCCCCGGATGAAAGTTGAGTGGCATCATTTACTCAGGTGCATACAACAAAAATACTGGCTGAAAAGTTAACAATACATCAATCGTCTTAAGAAATTAGGATTCCTTCCTGTCAGATGATGATGATGATGATGATTCCACCTTTTCCCCAGTACTGGGACTCAATGCAGCTTTACAACATTAAAACTTGTACAATTATTGAACCTTTCAATAATATTGAACTGGTATTTGCTGACCCACCCAGGTATTTGTTGTAAAAATTCAGTAACTGATGAGTTAAAAGTAATGAAATGCTTTCCTTTACAACTTTCTGCTGTTTAGACTAACCTCTATACAGAAAAGTTGAGCTAGGAATGCTGCTGTCTTGCTTATCTCCTTTCCTTGAGTTAGCCAAGGACACTGGGGGAAAGAGGATTGGAGAAGGCAGCGTGGCCTGGCTAACCTCTGTTCCAGTAGCTTAGTATGCATGTTTAAGGTTTTGTTTATCTTTCTGTATTTTTCCCTTTCACAGCTAGAAATTTGTTAGTAAGGTGCATGCGTGGGATTGCGTCAGAAGATACTGTATAAATTGATAAGATCTCTGTATCCATTTTGAGATGTGGCTTTGCAGTGTTACACTCCCGTATCTCCATATTCTATAGAATTAACTTGTTGGACCACTGCCAGTCTTTTTCTCCTTACTAATGTGATTTGAACTAGGTACATTAGGATCTAGCATATTTTTGCAACATATTGAACTAGTGTTTGCTGACCATCTTCACCTGCCACTTACTTGGAAGGGACATATAGACCAGCTGGTTGTGGGGGTGGGCCCACCACCGGCAGGGTTGCCGCTGAAGGGGGTGACACCAAAGGGGGTGCACCCCTTTGGGTCACTCCTTCGGGAAGTGAAAAGGGCAAAGGCACTATTTTCCTTCTCGAGCAAGTGTATTGCATTGTTATATTTATTGTATATGTTTTACATGTCCCACCCTTTAAATGTGTAAAGGGCATTAGAAATAAATGTTTATTATTATTTTAATTAAAACATATACATAGAGATATACAGAGTTAAAAATATAATTAAATCTATAATATTAAAATTATATAAAATGTCAGAATTAAAACAGCAATAGCAATATAAACAATAATACTAATCCATTGCATTCTCACAGGTTGAGTCTGCTCCCAAAGGCCTGCTGGAACAAAAAAAGTGTTTGCCTGCCTTCAGAAACATGGCAAGGAGGGCGCCACTCTAGCCTCCCTGGGAAGGGAATTCCAGAGCCTTGGGGCAGCCACTGAGAAGGCCCTCTGCCATGTTCTCATCAGGCATGCCTGTGATGGTGGCAGATCCAATAGAAGGGCCTCCCCTGTCTTGGAGGATATGGGAAGGAGTCGGTCCAATACTGGATAGGCCGAAGCAGAGTTTTCCCCCTTATGCACAGCCTGCTTATTGAAACTGGTTATCACCATGTGCGTTGCTAAACCCTGGTAAAAGGCTCTTTAAAGGAATGGATTGTCCATACAAGGTTTAAAACTAATAAACACATGTATTAGTTTTACTTACAGTCTGTTTATTCATATGGGTGTGTCCATCATGTTGGAGAGAGGGAGAGAAAGGGGGGGGGTCCACAGAGAGGCAGGAAGTAGGAATTAGAAAGCATATACCCTGGGGAATTGTTCAATTAACCCTTTCCTCCCACTGTAACTAGTGGTTACATTACCTCATTGATTTAAGCAGGCAATATTACAATTTCTAACACCCTGAAGATCTCTGGGTACGGGAAGGTTCATAAGGGAGAATACAGTCTTTCAGATAACCTGGACCCAAGCCGTGTAGAGCTTTATAGGTAATAACCAGCACTATGAATTGTGCCCAGAAACAGACTGCGAGCCAGTGAAGCTGTTGTAACAGAGGAGTTGTGTGCTCCCTGTAGCCAGCCCCAGTCAGCAGTCTGGCAGCAGTTCTTTGAACCAGCTGAAGTTTCTGAACACTCTTCAGAGGCAGCCCCACGTAGAGCGCATTACAGTAATCCAAATGGGATGTAACTAAGGCATGTGTCACTATGGCCAAATGAATCAGACATCTCCAGGAATGGGCACAACTGGAGCACTAGCTTTAACTGTGCAAATGCACTCCTAGCCACCTCCAAAATCTGGGCATCCAGGCTCAGGACTGAATCCAGAAGTATACCTGGGGGGAAAAAACCTGAAAAGTTGCTGTCAGTCAGATGGAATGGGCTAAAAGTAAGTAATACACTTACTTTTAAAGATTAAAATGTGTACAGCTATGTTACAAATGTATAATCTTGGAAATTTGGAGACTGTGTACTAACAGGAGGAAATATATATTTTTCAAAGAAGGGAGGGAGGAAAGAAAGGGGGAAAGAAAGAAAGAAAGAACAATATATGTACAGAATATGCATATGTACGTGTACAGAATGGAAAGCCAAACAATAGAAAAGAAGGAAGTATTAGAAGTAAAGGCTCTTCAGGGGAGTGGTTGAGCACATACTTCCCATGCAGAAAGTGTTAAAAGGATTAGGTACCAAGTGATGTGAATGAGTTTTCCTCCTTTTAAAAAAACCTGATAAGCTACTGCCACTGCCAGTCAGATGGATTGGGCTAAACTGGGCTTGATGGAAAAATAGACTGACCTGGTATATAAGACAGCTTTCTAAATGCAGTGGCTTGAACCAACTACAAGAAATATTAAACATGCAATTAAACCAGAACTGAAAAATCAAAAGTTGTATGTATGTATTACATTTCTATACCAACCAATAGCTGAAGCTCTCTGGGTGATTTGCAACAAAGTCTTCCCAAAGGTAGGAAGGATGGCCCTAAAGCTATTGTATGACTAAGAATCTATCTATCTATCTACCTATCATAATTTTAAACAACCCATAAAATACAAACAATAAAACAATGAATAAAAACAGCATATATTAAAACCAAGCTAAAATCAGCAACAAAGAATTGAAGCACTTTGTAAACTATAATTTATTTTCAAAGTCTAAATGGATTTGAATGTTTGTTTATTAACATCCCCCCATATATATATATAATATATATATATATATATATATTACTTTAAAGAGAAAAACGTTTAATGTACTAAATGGAACTTATTCTAAGAGTGGGGAAAAAGAAATATGTAAGAATCAGAACAGTTCAAGGACTAACTCCTTCCTTTGTCTGTTTATCCACGGACTTCCACGGAAGAGAGGATACTGCACTTTTTTGTTCTGGCTTTCTAGCTGTTGCTGCTGCTGCATATTCTAGACACTTGACTTGAGATGAAATGACAGAGAGGACAGCAGCTCTTCTCATCTTCCAAAACACACCAAGTTATCATACTTAAAAAGAAAGGTAATACACTTGTAGTTAGAGCTTCCTTGCATTTCTGACCCCTCCATTTGGCATCACCCTCCTATCCAAAGGCATTTTTCATTCAACTAAGAAATGGAATCACTATGCAAGAATGCAACATTATTTGTAGATGAGGCTAGATATTATTCTATTTCTTCAAAGAATTATATGAGTTTCTAAATTACTGGAAAACCAGACATTTCCAATTCATTTAGGTATATCTTCCATGCCTATTAGCTTACAGTCATCTGCACAGAACACAGGGGACAACTGGACAAGGATTTATCATAGAATCACCATAGCACATTCACTCACATTTTACAAGGGGTCCACACACAAGGCCATCATCCAATGATTACATTGGTGGCTTAACTGGAAGGGGAAAAGTTTTTTTCCCCTTGATCTTTTTTTGTTTGTTTTATTTTGTTTTCTTATTTTCACCATATTTTGGGGTATTCTTTTGGGGGTGGGGAGAGTTGGCACTATTGGGGTTATTTGATTTTTATTTTAGGGATGGGCGCCGAGCCCGGCGCTTGGCTTGTGGAGCACTCGGCAAGCCAAGCCTCCAACAAGCACCAGCTGAGATGCTCACCAGACTTCCAGGTCCCCGTCGGTACATTTTTTACATAAAAAACAGCATAAACTATGTTAAAATGGCCACGACTGTAAGGTCCAAGGTGTGGGTGGCAAGGGTTCAGGGCTGGAACACTGGGGCCGGGAAAGGTGGAGGCGGAGACAGACAGTAGGCCCAAGGCTCTGCACGGGTTCAGGGCAACAGAGCCCAAACAGGGGCCAGAGGCAGAAGGCAAGTCCCAAGAGCAAACAGAGTCCAAGCAAGGGCCAGAGGCAGAAGTGTAGGTTGAGAGCAGTCACAGGTGGAGCCAGGAGCCAGGAGCCAGGAGCCAGGAGCCAGGAGCCAGGAGCCAGGAGCCAGGAGCCGGCTGCAGACAACACAGAGGCTTGTGTTGCTGTGGCAAGGGTTGAAGGCAAACTGCCACTCTTATATAGGGCCTTCTGGCTGCTCCCAGCTGGGCCACATTAGCTGGCCTGCCAGGAGGAGGTGGCTACACTTTGCGAGTAGCTACAAACCCTGGGCTCGCTCCTACAAGGAGGTATCTTCACCACCAGGTAGAGCTGTGGCACTACCCTGGAGGAGTGGATCCTGACAGCGACTGGCGTAACTGGCGCTACATTTTTTACATTAAAACCAGCGTAAAAAATGCTAGAACAATTGCGATTTGCATGGCGTATGCAAACTATGCAAATCGCAGTTGATGTAACGTATTTTATGCTGTTTTTGACGTAAAAAACATAGTGCCGGTTATGCAAATTGCGGTCATCTTAATGTAGTTTACACTGTTTTTTACGTTAAAAAAATGTAGCGATGGAAACCGGAAGTTCCTTTCCCTGGTTCAGCTCACGAGGATGCAAAGATTGCCTCTACCACTCCTCCCACCCTGCATAGGATGAGGGAAGCCTCCAAGTTTGGGGGCTTATCATCATTGCAATAGGATTACACCATTAATGAATCTGCCAGCATCATGGAATTCTTCTCAGTCCATGGACCTTCTGTTTTGTTGTGTCTTATTAACTGCTTTTACATGGTCTATGCTTAGAGCCTACCACAATTACACCTGTTGTCACATGTTAAGACATGCCATGTATACAACTGTTGTTGTTCTGTAATGTTTACTTTATGTGGCCTCGAAGAGGCAGCCTGAGGCCTTGCTTTGTTACTGTCAAAGTCCTGTGTAATAGTTGCTTAGTGACATTCTGAAGGGGGAGAGAGAGACAATTGCTTTGAATATATATAGTCAGTCAGTCAGTCGATCACTTGTGACCGAGTAAGATTGTCTCCCAGGATATTTTTTTTTTTTTTTTTTTTTACAAAAAGGAGATTTTAAAAGGAGGAAAATTCTAAAGAAAATTGTGTAGACTCTAGTGATGGGTCCGTAAGTGACTGTGGAGACCAATTCTAGATCCACACAGCTTCCCACAGTGAGGACACAGGTTACCAGATGGAAGATGACCCTGTAAAGGATTCATTTGACGTGCTTTTCGCTTAGCACATTTCTCCTTTCACCTTGCACTCGGGCTTCTTCAAAGTCCATAGAACCTTTGTGAAAGGCCAACCTCCAGTTAGATCGTTCATGGGCCAGAGCTTCCCAGTTTTTGATGTTTATATTGCATTTTTTTTAGATTAGCCTTAAGAACATCTTTAAACCTCTTATATTGACCACCGATATTCCTCTTTCCATCCTTGAGTTGGGAATAAAGTAACTGCTTTGGGAGACGGCAGTCAGGCATTCGAACAACATGACCGGTCCACTGAAGTTGGCGTTCAAGGATCATTTTTTCAATGCTAGTAGTCTTTGCTTCTTCCAGTACACTGACATTGTTTGCCTGTCTTCCCAAGTAATTCGCAGGATTTTCCGGAGGCAACGTTGATGAAATCTTTCAAGGAGTTGGAGGTGACGTTTATAGATAGTCCATGTTTCGCAGGCATACAATAAAGTATAGAGGAGGCCTGGATCAGGTTAATTCAATTTTGATTGGCTGGGAATTCTAGCAAGGTGGAAAAGAGTAGTTGGGAAATGGCAGTTGACAGGAGTTTAGTCAGTCTGTGGAGAGAGACAGTAGGTCTGTTGGTTGGTGGGTGGTTGTACAGAAGGACTGGGGAAAAAGATGAGGAGAAAGTGAATAGCTAAGGCCTAAATAGTAAGCTATTCCTTCTCTGTGGGGTAACCATATGTGGCTGGTAAAGATCAGGAGTAGGGAGCAGGTGGTTGTGTTATGGCAGAAGGCTGCCCTAAGATCTTGCCAGGTTACACAAGCAGACAGTAAAAACTCATATAAACTGCCCAGGCAGCCAGAAATAGAACAGGAATAGCTTTAGGGATCAGAGAAAGGCTGTACCCAAAAGCTGGATCTGATTGTTGAGTATATTTGGCTAGGGTGAAGCTTTGGGGAATTTGTCTTGAGATAAAAACAAATAATTAAGTGGGTTGTAATAGCAACAGTGACTCTTGAGTCCTTAAAAAGTGTCAGTAAGTAGTCTTTTGAAAACCCCAAAGTAAATATTAGTATTCCCTCATGTACCAAATATCCCTTTAATAAATTGACTTGTTGAATAGTTCATCTTGTCTCTAGCGGGGGTGCTCATCTCACACCTAAGCCTGTTATACCAAGCTACTGGGAGGTTTAAAATAATTCTCAGAGAATTGGTGGCAGCAGAAAAGGGTCAGCTTGTGGAGTTATAGTGGCAGAGAGTTCCTTAGGCCTGAAATATAAATATTTGCTAAAAAAAAAGAAAAGAAAGAAACATCATAGGTGGGATTGCCCAATAAAGGATCAGTTCCTCCATAGGTGGTGGCATCTCAGGAGAGAAAATCCCCCATACCATATAACATGATTGAAAAGTAGTACCAAAAGCCATAGTGTAATATGAGGATTTACAGGTTTAGCATGGGAGAAAAATGAGCTGTGTAAAATTTATCATAATATTTAATACTTTCCAGAAATGTATTCTCCAGAGAGCTAAGTACATAATACCATTCTCTCTTCTAAAACTAAAAGCATAACTTTAGTAGTTAAGAGTGCTGGCAATCAAATATTAAAATAAGCCTGCAAAGTTCAATAAAATTGAGATAATTTTATGAGTGGGAAGAACAAAACATTTTGTTCTACCTGTACCATTATTAAACTTTGAAATAAAGTCTGTGAGGAACTCTTTAAAAAAATGGGAATGTATTTTACTGAGTGAATTAGCTGGTAGGCCTAAAGGCCATCGAAAGTGAAGGATAAGCAAAAACTCTTTTGTTCACCTCTATGTGAAATTATGCACCATCTATATGTGTATGATCAGGTGAAAGAATGGGAGGCAAGGGAGATAAGTGACTTAGCATTATCATCAGGATGTCAGATATGCCTGTTGACCAATTAATGATTTGTTAAATAGATTAACAGTGCTGTGTTACCAATTAAACAAACAAAATAATCTTAATCAGGCTTGGCTTCCAATTTATATAGCCCCAGGAGCTTCCTATCGCAAACATCCATGTTGAAAGGAGATTTCTCCTCTCTGCTACTGGAAAGACTCTTTCTGTGTATTCTGAACACTGAATCATGGCTATACTGTAAGTTCTGGCTTAAAGAGGCATGCAACCTGATCTTATGTCCCACTAAATCCAATAAGGGTTATTCCCAAGTACCTTTGTTTAGGGCTGAAATCTAGTTTTTAGATTAGCCCTGGCTAGACTGGACAATATTTAATTAAGCCAATCCCTCTCGGCCTCAATTCTTCATCTCTAAACAAGGAGGAATAACTGGGCCTCGTTGTGAGTCTAGGGCAAATGCAATGTGGGTGTTGCTTTTATTAAATTGATCGCATGAAGTGGTGACATATTAGCATTTCATTTAGTTGCTAAGGCCAGAGCTATGTTTTTATATGTTGTTCAGCTCTAGACTACCATCATCCAAAATTGTGCACTCTGATAATTTCTGAATTCTCTTAAGACAAGTTTACAATAGATTTCATAGACCATGGAGTTGTAAGGAGCCTACAAGGCTATCGAGTCCAACCCCCTGCTCAATGCAATGTTTTTCCCTTCATAGGATGAATTCTTCAATGCAAAGTTTACTGCAGGTACTAAGTTACTTCTTATCTAACTTAATACCTCACACCAACCACTACTGTGAACCAGGCAACACCAGAGCAAGTGTGGCATAGTGGTGAGAGTGTTGGACTGGAAGTCGGGAGATCCGGGTTCTAGTCCCCGCACAGCCATGAAACTGTGACGTTGGGTGACGTTGGGCCAGTCACTGATTCTCAGCCTAACCTACCTCACAGGGTTGTTGTGAGGATAAAATGGAGAGGAGGAGGTGGATTATGTAAGCCGCCTTGGGTTCCTTACAGGAAAAAAGGCGGGGTATAAATATAATAAATAAATAATAAATAAATAAAATTTACATAATACACATCACAATACATAACGGTGAATCAAACACTTGTTCAGACAAAGGGTTATAGTGTCGATGAAGTGTAGATAGATCGTAGGGTTGCCCTGTTCTTCACAATGTTCTAGCGTTCCCCAACCTTTTTCAAGTCACGACCCCCTTTTATAATAGTGAAGTAACCAGGGACCCCCCACCACATTTGCATAAATTTGCATTTTATTTTTATTTTTTTTAATATTTTTTTAATTTAAAATTTTTAAACAATACAAAGAAAATAACACATACATATAACTAATATAGTGCTCCCATCACCATGGGACCAAATAACACAATGACTCTATAATTGTTCATTATTCCAAAAATACAACATATCTTGACAGGGTAAACTCCCTTTCCCCTTTTTTAACACATATTCCAGAAATAAACCCCAAATATCCTTGAAAATATTTTTCTTTAATTGACCCCTTTTGCATTTGATATTACAAGTCAACATATCATTCAATGCCATATCCCATACTTCTTTATACCAATCAGTAATAGTGAAAACTTGCTGAATTTTCCATTTCCTTGCTATCATTAGTCTACCTGCCGTTAACAAATTTATAATTAATTCTTTAACATTTTGAGGACCGATCACCTTTTCCGTTATTGATAGCAAAGCTAGTTTAGGACAAACCTCTAAATCAGCTCCAACAATTTCTGATATTTCCTCAAAAATCATTTTCCAAAAATCCATTACATTTTTACAACTCCACCACATATGAGCATATGTACCCAACTCCTGACATCCTCGCCAACACATTGGAGAACATTTATTATCTATTCTATTTAATCTCACTGGAGTCAAATACCATCTCCAAATTAGCTTATAAAAATTCTCTTTAATTCTTATAGACATATTTTTCAATATTCACCTATCCCAAATCTTGTTCCACTCGTCCTTTGATATTTCCTCTTCAAACTCTGTATCCCAAACTATTTTAAGATTTTCTGCTTCCTCTTCTGATTTCTGCAACATTTTATATAACATCTTTGTAAGACCCCTAGCTGATGCATTTCCTTCTATGAGTTCTCTGGACATAACCAACTGCTCAAATGCTGTGAAATCCCTTTCATGCTCATGTCTCCTCTTCCATTTCTTACCCCATTGTGCTAATTGAATTAAATTTAACCACGAAATTCTTCCTGCCCCAACCCTATCAATTATTTGCTGTCTTGTCTCCATTTTTTCCAGCCAATCCATTAAACTTATCACTTTTTTCTCTCTAAAAATTCGTTCTAAATGTCTAACATTCTCGGGAAAATCCTCCATAACCACCACTGGAGTAAGCGGGGATATACCTGGTAAAAATATTTCCTTATTTCTACCCCAAATTTCTAACATATTTTTTAAAAAGGGATTTTCTAATCTTTTTGTCATAATGTCCTTGTTTTGTAAATAAAAATTTCTCCACTCTATTACCCAATTCAAATGCTTCTATTTCCCACCACATAAAATCTTTTCTAACAATAATATCCATAATATATCTAAGTTGATTAGTTATATAATACCATTTTAAATTAGGGAGACCAAGTCCCCCTATTTTTTGAGCTTTATACCATCTATTTTTAGTAATCCTTGATCTCCCCCCCCCATTGCAATAGCTATTTAACATTACTTGCCAATCTTTGATTTCTTTCTCTGATATCTTATATGGTATCATTCTAAATAAAAAATTAAACTTTGGTAAAATCTTCATTTTAATCATAGCTATCCTACCGAACCATGATAGTCCCAATTTTTTATAATCCTCTATTTTATTTTTAACTTCATCTTTTAATTTTTTAAAATTCCATTCCCCTATTTTATCCATATCTTTTAATATATCAATACCTAAATATTTAATTATATTTTTTATCTTTATATCAACTTTCCTTTGTTTAAATCCCCTTTCCTCCAGTTTACTATAATTAAATGTCATTATCTCCGATTTATCCCAATTAACTTTTAACCCCGTTACTTCTCTACATTCATCTAAATGTTTCTCTATCCAATCCCAATTTTCCATAGGCCTTTCTAATGTTAACAATATATCATCTGCAAAAAGGTTTATCTTACATTTAGCCTCTATCCCTATCCCCAGTAATTTCCTCTCCTGTCTTATCGCATTCGCTAACAATTCCATAACTAACACAAATAATACTGGGGAAAGGGGACAACCCTGTCTAGTTCCCCGGCCTAGGCTAATAGTTTCTGTTATTCCATCATTTACAATTACCGACGTAACATTATGAGTATATAATTGATTAGTAATACCTATAAATTTTTCTCCAAACCCCATAGTTTTTATTAACATCTTTAATGCAGGCCATTCCACACCATCAAAGGCTTTAAAAATATCCAATGCAAGAACCCCTGCTTTCAAATTATTTTTCTTTATTAAATATATTATATTCAGAACCCTTCTTGTTAAGTCTGCCATTTGTCTTCCTTGAATGAAATCCACATTGATCTATCCCTATATACTTATTTAGAACACTATTCATTCTTCTAGCTAAAATTGCTGTCAATAATTTAGCATCTTGATTAATTAATGATATTGGTCTATAAGAACCTGGTTCTGCTAAATCCTTCCTTGGTTTCGGGATTAAAATAGTCAAGGACTGTTTCCACGATGGGGGGATCTCTCCCCCCTGTAAAATATCATTAAACAACCGTTTTAACTTTGGAATTAACATTTTTTTAAAAACTTTATAATATTCCGCCCCCAGACCATCCAGTCCTGGCGTTTTCCCCTGTTTCAATTTATTTATAGCATTTTCTATTTCGATTTCCGTGAATGGTTGCTCCATTTTCTCTCTATCTTCTTCCTGGATTTTTATTTTTAAATTTTTTTCGATATATTTTCTACTCTCAGCTTCCGACCATTTTCCTGCCTTATATAACTCCGTGTAATATTCATGGAAAATTTTCAGTTTATCCCTTAATAGATTATATTCTTTGCCCCTCTTATCTTTAATCACCCCCACTAAGCTTTTTTTTTTTTTGTGCTAATCTAGCCAACATTTTAGATTTTTTATTACTATTCTCAAAATACTCCCTTTTTGTATAAATCAAATTCCTTTGTACCCTGTCCAATTCTTTATTCTCCAATTCTTTCCTTTTACCCTGTAATTCTGCAAAAATCTTTTTATCCCTCTTCTCTAAATACTTCTTTTCCAAATCCCTAATCTCCCCCTCTAGCTTTTGATAAAAAACTTCTTGTTGTTTCCTCAAATTTATTGCCTCTCTCAATCCTATTCCTCTCATTACACTCTTCATTGTATCCCATATTATCGCTTCAGTACATTCTTCTGTTTGATTAAATTCCCAAATTTCCCTCAATTCCTTCTCTATTTTTTCTGTTAAATGTTTAAAACGAAAAATATTACAATTCAATCTCCATCTTTTCGCTTCTCTATAATCCTTATGTATCTTCAAATCCATATTAACCAAAGCATGATCTGTAACTTTTATCACTCCTATCTCTGTGCCCAAGACCCTTGAAAACAGTGTCCTGGACACAAATATAAAATCTATCCTAGAATAATTCTTAGTTGCTGTTGAGTAAAATGTATATCTTTCCTCGTTCCCCTTGACCCCTCTCCAAACATCTAGCAACCCTTCCTTACTAATTAACTTATTCAAAATCGTTAAATTATTTCTCTGATCTTCTCTCGTCGGATTGGATTTGTCTTTTCTTCTATCCAATACCATGTTAAAGTCCCCAGCCATAATAACCCTTTGATTTTGAAAATTACCCATTTCTTTAAACACATGTTGATAAAATTCTCCTTGATTTTGATTGGGAGCATAAACATTAACTATAACATATTCTTCTCCTCCCAAGGTCCCATACATTATAATATATCTACCTGTACCATCCTTTTTCACCTTTAAAACATTAAAACCACAATTCTTTGAAATTATGATTGCTACTCCTCTTGATTTAGATGATCCACATGCTATCCCATATATTCTAGACCACCTCAGTTTCAATTCATTGACTCCTTTCCTTGCCTGGTGCGTTTCTTGCAAGAATATAATATCTGCCTTATCCTTCTTAAGAAGTGCTTCTATTCGCCTCCTCTTGGTAACTGAACCTAGCCCCTTAACATTTAAAGTTGAAATTCTTAACTTATAATCCATCTATTAACATCATTTTTTCTTTTTTGGTCCCTAAAAGTGAGTATACTAAACAATAACAAGCCCATTAACCCACCCCCACATTCATCTAAACTATCCCCCCTGCTAAGCCAGGGCATCTTGCCCCACCCTAAACCTACCCACCTATCCCGGGGGGGGGAAGGAACCATCACCCGCCCGAACAGCAGCCCCTCATTCCCTCCCGGATAACTTCTTTATAAAACATTTTCTCTTTCTTTTTTTCTTCTCATGCTGAAACAACCTCTTATACAATTCCTCCGCTTGCTCCTTCTTCTTCCAGTTGACCCATCGATTCTGGACCCTCCGCATCATCATGAAGCCCCAACTCTCCCAGCAGGCCCATGCCTTGGACACATGATGAGATCTTGTATCTCTTACTGTTCCACAAAAAAGTAAGAAAGACCGGATAACCCCAGTTGTATTGTATTCCCATTCTGATCAAGACTGCTGTACACGGTTTAACACTTCGCCTCCAATTAATTGTTTGCTGACAGAGATCATTGTAAATTTGCAAAGTAGCTCCCTTAAAAGCTACTTGACCTTGCTTTCTAATCGCTTTCATGAAGACATCCTTCTTGTATAAATTTGCAAATTTCATTACAACATCTCTGGATGTCATGCCACGCCTTAATGTTCCCACTCTATGCACTATCTCAATGTCCATATCATCCCAGAGATCTGTATCTCCAGAGACAGCTTCATTCATCCATTCCAAAATACTGCCTCTTAACTTATATCCAGTCTCCCCCATCTCCATGGGGAAGCCTCTGATCCGGATGTTAGAACGGCGTTGCCTGTCTTGCATGTTGATCATCTGTATTTCCATCTCATTAAATTTCATTTCATACTTTTCAAAACTTTTTTCATCCTTCGCCTGGAGTTCTTCCACCTTATCAACTCTGACTTGCAGCTCTTGAATTTGAACCCCCATCTGATCCATCGTTTCTCTCATTTGCTTCATATCCTCCTTATGTTCTTTTCGAAAAATCTCAATTGCTTCTGTATGTTTCTGCTGCCCTGATTCAATAGAGTTTTGAAACTGTAATAAAATCTTCTCCCAGTCTGGTGCTGCCCCTTTAAGCTTAGCTGGAGATATTGTCTTTGGCTTGGCACCAGCAGGGACTTTGCCAGCTGAATCCGCCATTTTTCCGCCCTTCCCCCTCGCTGTCTCGAAACTTTCACTACCTCGTAGCTTCTTTTCAGGACCCTGTTGCTCAGATTGATAAGAAAGTTCAGTACCTCTCATATCAAGGATCCTAATTAGCCTTTTCAAACTGTTATCCGAGGGATGCACCCGATCGCGTTTCCAAAGAGGGGGTAGGGACTTTTTCACCCGTCTGGAGCTCATAAACAATCCAGGGCAAGCACAGCAAAAGAAAACTGTTCTTTTTATTTCCTTTTTAACTCTGCATCTGCGTATACCTTCCAGAAAGCAAACAGCAAAGGAATTTCAACTCACGATTTGTCTTTCCTGTGTATTTTGCAGATATTATCAAATCATCCGGGAGCTCAGTAGAAAGCTACTGTTCCATAGCTGGCGAAGCTCCTCCCCCCTAAATTTGCATTTTAATAGGGTAAAGAAAACACATTAAAAATAGATTTTTCAGAATATAATTTAATCTAACCTAATATTTAATGTGATGGTTGTTCTTGCATCTGGGCAACCAGCTTCAAAATTCATGGCTGAGTATTTGCTAAACTAAAGCCAACCTCATGTCATCCTCAACATTCACTGTTTCTTGCCTTTGTTTTGATATAAAGAAGCACACAGAGGAGGCAACTCAGGCAGGAAGTCTAAGGGTGCCAAGCACGGTGGGGTGGGCAGGAGGAGGAGGAAGGGAGGGGACTCCTCCAGGTGGTTAAAACAAACAGGGATTGTGAGGAGCTCCAAAAGGGTATCTACAAACCAGGGCCGGATTAAGAGCATTATGGGCCTGGTGCTGAGGATTTTGGTGAGGCTTTTTATGGAAATAAATAAAATGAAGACGCAATTTTATATTAAAACAAATTAAATATTTTAATTACCATTAAAGTGCCAAAACAGAAACATATTGAAAATATTTCTTTTTTTGTAAACAATAAGCTTGTTAACTCAATAAAACCGTTATAAATAGAACATTCACAACAACCATTTTTAAATAAACATAAACCATATAAACAATTTAAATATAAGTGTATGATGTTTGGCTCATAAAAATTTGTTCCTTAAAGTATTATTATTATTATTATTATTATTATTATTATTATTAAAGCATCATAATCAATACAGCCTGCGTTATGATTATGGTGCAGAGAGTAACTCTTGAAATAAATAGCAACCACTAGTTTTAAACACACAAACAGGTTATTCACTGAACTCTAACCTGCATTTAAACTAAATGAATCAAGCTGGTAGATTAAAATAAAATTACACATTAACTTTTCTTGCTTTTTTACTTGCAAATTCCTCAGTTGTAGAATCAAGATTAAGCTCGTTCAGCAAACCATTTTCAATGCACAACAGAGAGAGCGCATTTAAACGCTCCTGACCCATGGAAGACCTTAGTTCATTTTTCTCATGTTTTAATGCTGAAAATGAACGCTCACCACTGCAGTTGCTGACCATTAAACACAAATACATGTGGAGGGTCACAAATGTATTTGGAAATGCACCGACTAGAGATTGTGCAATCATAAACTTGTACATTTGTGTTTCTTGACTCCCATGAATGTCTTGATTTGCAGTGGAAGATTGGTACATTTTGAAAATAGATGAAAACTGTACAATTTCGTCTGCAAACAGGGGTTCAAGATCTTCAGGATATTTTGACTAGTGTAGTGGCTCTGGAACGTAGACTATCAGCTGCTAGAGTGCATATTTCTGATACAGCCGTCTCAGCCCTGCCGTTAACCGGGCCGGGGTTAGGGCTAGGTCAGTGAGAAGGGGGAGGGGGTGTCAGGCAAGTGAGCAGGCCTCCTGGGGCCCTCCAGATGTTTTGCACTGCTGCAACCCCATAAGCCCCGACTATTGGTCATGTTAGCTAGGGCTTATGGGAGTTGTAGTCCAAAACATCTGGAGGGTAGCTGGTGGCCTCCCGCGGAGCAATCTTTTGATCAGGGAATGTTTGAGGGTTCAGGCGAAGAAACAGGCCATGCAGCGGCAGCAGCAGCAGTGGGGCCCACCCCGGGAAACGCCGGCCCGGCTGCCTGGCCCACCTGCAGGGGGGGGCGCCGGCGCGCAACAGCAAGTCCCGCTCTCGAGCCCGGGGCAAGGCACTGCGGACAAGGCCGGCCGCCTCCCTCCCTCCCGCCCTCGCTCGCCGGCCCTTGTCTTCGGGCCCGCTGCACAGGCCAGACCGCGTCACGGCAGCTTCACCCGCAGGGGCCCCCACGCTTCGGGCCCTCGGCGGGGCTTCCGTGTGGAGTGGGCCAGCGGCGCACTGCGAGACACACCGATCGGGCCTCCCCCCTCCCCGTGCAACAGCACCGCCCCTCGCCCCCGGAGATGCCCCTCGGAAGGCGCCGCCTGCCCTGAGGGATCCCGCGCAGCCAAAACATACCGCGGAGTGTGGCCCTGGAGAGCGCGCAAAAGGCCGAATCGAGCAGGCGGCCGGAGAGGGGGGAGGCGGCAGGTGGGCGCTGTGCCTCTGCCTCTGCCCGGGATGCGCTGCCCGATTGCCGCCGGTGCCACGGGGCGACGGAGGCGGCTGGCCAACGCGTTCGTCGCCCGCTTGCCCCGGCCCCCGCAGGCGGCAGCGCAGGCGGCAGCGCATCCAGCCACGCAGCGCAGGGGCGGAGCCAGGCAGGCAGGCGGCTGGGCGGGGCGGAGCTGGACTGGCCCCGCCCTGTTGGCAGCGGGGCAGGGCGAGCGGCCCGCAAGCCTCCGGGGAGCAGGCTGTACAGAGGCGCGTCCCTATTGTGGGCCTATTTTGTGGTAGGGGCCTGGAGCTGCAGCTCCAATAGCCCCTATCTTAATCCGGCCCTGCTACAAACTGGGAGAATGGGCCTAAAAATGGCAAATGTGGTTCAGTGTAAGCAAGTGTAAAGTAATGCACGTTGGGGTGAAAAATCCGAACTTCACGTATAATCTGATGGGATCTGAGACCAAGAAAGAGAACTTGGGGTTGTGGGGGACAGCTTGATGAAAATGTCAACCCAGTGTGCAGCTGCAGTGAAATAGGCAAACTCCATGTTAGGTATAATTAGAACAGGAATTGAAAATAAAACTGCCAAGATCATACTGCCCTTATACAAATCTATGGTGTGACCATGCTTGGAATGCCATGTACGGTCACGTCAGTCGGTCAGTTCTGGTCACTGTGCCTAAAACAGGACATTGTAGAGTTGTAAAATGTGAAGAAAAGAAGGGAAACAAAAATGACCAAGGGATAGGAGCAACTCCACCAATGAGGAAAGGTTACAACAGCTGGGATTGTTTAGCTTAGAAAAAGGGCGAGTGAGGGGAGACATGACAGAGGTGTACAAAATTATGCATGGTGTGGAGAAAGTGGACAAGGAGACACTTTTCTCCCTCTCTCATAATATTAGAACCCAAAGGGGTCATCCATGAAGCTGATTGGTGGGAGATTCAGGACAGATAAAAGGAAGTCCTCCTTCACACAGCACATAGTTAACCTATGGAATTCACTTCCACAATATGTAGTGATGGCCACCAATTTGGATGGCTTTAAAAGAGAATTGGACAAATTCATGGAAGAGAAGGCTATTGATGGCTAGTAGTCCTGATTGGCTCTATGCTACCCCCAGTATCAGAGGCAGGATGCCTGTGTGTACTCCAGTTGCTGGGGAACATGGCCGGGAAGGTGCTGTTTTGCTCAAGTCCTGCCTGTGGGATCCCGGTGGGCCTGGCCCCTGCAGGGATGCCTGCTCCAGCCCAGCCTTCGGCCTGCTCCAGTGCCAGGGGCCTGCTGCTGGTGCTCTGGTTGGGCGCTGAGGTGGGGGCTCCCATTGCTGCCTGCCTGGGCCCACCCGCGATGCACTCACCTGCTGCGCCTTCTCCCAGAGCTGGTTGAGGTGGACCAGGAGGAACTGTGTGGGAGGGGCTTCCCGCTCACCCCCCACCCCCGCCCCATCCTCATTGGCCTCCCATGAGTACATCCCCGCTGAGGCAAGTGGTAATAGCAGCGGCGGCGGCAGCAACAGCAGCATCTTGTCTGGGCGAAGAGAAGAGGCGAGCCCAGCCTCTATGCCTCCCAGTGTCCTCTGTGTGCCTGGGGCATCCTGGGAACGGTAGTCCCCAAGGCGGTGTTGGCTCCAGGAAGGGTAGTCCCCAAGGCGGTGTTGGCTCCGGGAAGGCACCGCCGTGGGGCTGCGGCCTCCCTCACGTCCCTATGGTTGTCCCCTTACCTGTGTCAATGTCCTGCCAGATGCGGGGGGCTGACTGAGGCCAGAGGGAGCTCCTCCCTTGCCAGCTGCAGAGACAGGAAAATGCAGAGTGCCACGGTGCGTCAGCCCCTCCCCCCCGGCACAGGGCCAAAGCCCTGCGAGCGCCTCACCTGCCTTGCGCTTCCTGGAGCAGACCCTGCCCTGCCCAGACCGAGGGGCTTTGTGACCCCCCAGAAAACACTTCACTACCCCCTCGGGGGTCCCAGCCCACAGGTTGGAGAACACTAGGTGTACATGGTGATGTTCAATCAGGTACCAGAAATATTGGCATTGCTTTATTGACTGGCTTGTGCAAAACTGATCCAGTGAATGAGGGAGAAAAGTTTATCACTGACTCCAGTCCATCACTGCTATCTAAAGCTGTCTTCAGCAACCAATTTCTTCAAAGCATGATACTGGGAAGGAATGGTATGCCTGGATATACTCCCAGCTGTCCCTACAACTTTAAAAATATTCTCTCTCTCTCTCTCTCCCTCTCTCTCGCTCTTTAGTCTTACAGTGGATATACCACTATCCCACTTGGTCTTCAGATATCTGAATTCAAAGCAATAAAAATATAAGCAATGCAACTGAACTTACTTCACAAATTCCTATGTTATGAACAACAATGCAAAGTCCACACCCATTTTTGAAGCTGGCATTTGGAAAAACCTGGAGCCCAAAGTGGCATTCCTAAGGACAGCACGTATCAGGCTACACCAAAGGGAGATGAGATGGGAAGCAGCAAGCAGGGACATTCCATCAGCAGTGGTGAAAGATCTGCTCCATCAGGCTCCTCCTCTCCCTGAAATGTTTGCAGCTGTGTATTATAATAACAGTAAATTGATTATAAGCATTATTAATAAAGATAAAATTAGTACGCATAAAAATGTGTTTTGGGGCTTCTTTTGCAATATTCTCGCTCAACTCAAGCCACTCACCCCTGTCCTCCACTCACATGGACATCATCCTCTCGCTAGTTACGCATGGGGTTGAGATATGGATCATGCCTTAATCTACATTAATTTTGTTTTTTTGTTTTTTTAAATAAACAGGTGGCAATTTATTCAAGTTCACTTCCACAACATTTTGATTGGAATTTAAATACATCTTTTTTGGAATGGTGAACCTCTCTGAAGTAACTCTGTGTTCCAGCTTACCCAGTCCTAGAAGTCACCATACAACATCTCAAAATTTAATTTGTATTGACAGTCTGCTGAATAGCTAAGACCATGCTATAAATGTGCTTTGCACAGAGGCTGCCTGCTCCTTATTTGCATGGCAAAAAATAAACATGAACCAATCTGAACGTGATGCTGGGCATGCATAAGAATATTTATTTGTGTGACTCACATCTAGATCAGGTCACCCACTCCTACGCATGCAACATCACAGCAGCATAGCACCTATCCAAGCCATAGAGCCTTTGCCTGCTAACACTACCCAGTATAGGGCTTGTATAGAAATATAAATAAAATAGGTTGTATATATGAAAACTGAAGTTGTAAAAATGAAACAAAACTTCTAAATACAAACTGCCAGGATCCATTCAAATGGAACATATTACATAGCCCTTTAACATATTACAAAAACAGTCCCTTTGTTGTTTTGCTGAAACTTACTAACACAGATACCCCTCCAGATCATGTTTGCTAGTCATAGAAATATTGAAAAAGAACAAAGATGTTACAGAGTATTGGAAATATGTTAGGTGTGTGAGTGACCAAACTCTAAGGAAAATAATACTTTTATGCTAGGATAGACATTGGCTAGGATCCAAAGAGCTGATCAAGCCCTTTTAGAGGCTTCATCTAGTCCAGTGGCATTGCTGACCTTGACTTAGAACACCCTTGTGCCATATAACCAACTGCTTTTGAACTACCGTATGTCTCCATTTCAAAAGAGCACAGCCATGTGATATGGGAAGGGTGCTATTCAACAAAATGTTTACTGCCTACTCTTGGACTCACAGAACAATTTTCACAGTTTCCTTGAACCTGCCCATTTATATCTAGAAATTTTGTTTTGTTTTTATGACCAGAGTTTCCATTTATAAAGTTCATTTTAGTTGTTACCCCTTACTAATACCATCTCAACTTAGTTTGGCATAAATATATTTTATATATTTTTGCATATGCACACACACGCCAAAAATATTATTTGCCAATAGAAACATACCAAAGCAGCTCGCTGTCTTGCTCTTCTCAACAATGTAGCAGGATCTACCAGGTTTTTCTTCTTCATTCTCTAACACATTCTGCATTTCTTGTCTTGTTACCATTATTGTGTTTTTGTTGGAGTGTAAACTGATGGGTTGACATTGTATTTCAGATTTCCCATCAGTTTCCATGGTAGCTCCAACAGCTAGAATATATATATATGTTTGTGTGTGTGTGTGTGTGTGTGTGTGTGTGTGACTAAAATGGGCAGTTTGCATATGTGGGTAACAATACTCCTGTGGTTAACTAGAGAAGCATTCTGTAAAAAAAAGTATTCTGGGAGAAAAATAAATTAAGGGGAGAGGGAAGAGTGGTATGAATCAAACATTTGAGAGCAATCCAGTGTTTACACAGGAACGAAAATGCCGCTACTCTAAAATCTGTGACCCCAGCATACTGTACCTATTTCTTCCCTAGAGGAGGGAATAGATCTGCAGATGTACCCTATATTTCTTAAATGCCAAACTTTGCTTGCTTGCTGAGTTACAAGATGTCTGCAGTTTATCATATCTTTTAGACTACCCTTGTGGCCTGGCTGTCACTATGGCAACTCGGCTGGTTCATGCAGCAACACCTGGTCATATCAGTGGCTCTGTGCTGCAGAAGTTTGTTCATAAATAATCCATGTGAAAGTGAATGTTGCTGTCATGTTAATTTGTTGTTAACCTGGTTCTAGTGAGGTTATAATTATATTTATGAAGCAAATATAGCAGATTGTTTGCTTTTACTTCATTGACGACTTAACACAAAGTGACAGAAACAAATAAAAGAAGCTTTAGCAATCAGATTCTCACAAAGTATAAAGGATACTTCATTTTCTTTCTTCCATATATGTATTCACTAGACACAAGCTATAGCAATATGTCTGCCCCAGTGTGTCTCTGACCTCAATTACTCAGCACAACCTTTCGTAAAAGTATGCTCGGTTCCTACAAAACTATACTATAAATGATGGCTTAGTTCCAAATAACTACAATATTTCTTCCACTTGTGCACATGGGCGTTTCAGCCCGTTTTCTGGCAGCAGAACCAGCGCAACACATTTTGCTGCCTAAGGTGGTACAGAAAATCCCCACATACACACACACACACACACACACACACACACACAAATCAAGGTGTTTATTACCCTAGGCTGGTCAAGTTATTTTGGCACCTGAGTCAGAAAATCCCACAAGTGCCTCTTTCCCCTCCCCGACAGTACAAATACAATAATAAATGCAGGGAGCAATCCCATGGCCCCTGGACAGTGACTGAAGAGCCATAGGATTTTTTCGATTCCCAGCTCCGAGGTTGGAGACTGTGCTCCAACCTGAGAGTTAGGATTCAGAGCTCTGCCCCCTCTTCCCTGCCCCTTCACAGCTGGGGCTGAAAGAACCACACAGGCTGCTCTTCGAAGTCAGGAAAGTGACATAGGAGAGGGGTAAAAGGAGGTGGGGCGGGGAGGGGAGGAGACTGGGTAGGCTATGATATGAGGTATCCTGAAGCTGTTCCAGCCTCCTTCCCTTCCCCTCTGAGACGCTCTAGCTTGATGGGCGAAAAGACCTGCCCAGCAAAAATCCAGAGTGGGAGAAGGCAAAGATCATCTCCGCCCCTCATCCCACTCTGCATTGAATGCCTTCAAGTTTGGGGTTTTACAGGCACCCCGATAGGATTGCACACTTATTTAAGAATTAGCTGTGTTTTCATGACATCAAAATCAGCTGCCTGAAGTGACTGCCTCACACTGCCTAATAGTGGAGCAAGTCTTTCCTGGTAGCAACTTTCTGCACTCCCAATCACCCTTTAAAGCACAGAGCCTTCCAGAGCAAGATTCCTTGATCAGGTTTAGGGATCAGGTTTAGGCCCGGTAGGGATGTGTGAGAAATTCATTACAGTTCATTTATGACCAGAATTTACCATCCGCATATCCTGAACCTAAATGCAGTGCATTCTGCTACCAAAGCTTATACATTCCCAAGCTTGCTATCCTGTTCATTGGGTGGGGGTGGGGTGAGGTGGAATACATTCTAAAACTGCATACATTAGAAAAGTATGCATGACAAAACAAAATGCATACCTTTTAAAAAGTGCACACAAATATAGTTTAATCGATGGGAGATGGTTGCATACTTTTCAATGCACACTGAAGTACATCATGTTTTTCACACGGAAATAATAATAGAAAAGCTCACAATCTAATATGGACATGATTTGGACTGAGCTTTGAGGCAGAACTTGGAGAAATTTGACGACCTTGAGTTTTGCCAATTTCGACATCTCTAGTACTATGATGAGCCAGTTTGATGTAGTGATTACAGTGTTTGGACTAGGATTGGGGGGATCCAACTTTGATTCCCTCCTCAGCCATGGAGCTTCACTGGGTGACCTGGGGTCAGTTACTATCTCACAGCCTAACCTACTTCATAGGAGAGTTGTGAAGATAAAACAGGGAGAGAACCCTGTTTGCTGCTTTGAGCTCCATTGAGGAAAGGTGGGATATAAATGCAATAACCAATCTAAGCAGCACATGAGGGAAGGCAGGATATTGGGGATATATGAAGGAAAGAATAGATGTCTGAATGATGTAGAAAGACTTTCTAAAGTGTCCTAAGCTGGTGTGGGGTGAGCTTTATGGCTGTTTGGAACTCTAAACACAAATGCACATTTTTAGTTATTTAAAATATTGTTTTAGGCTGGCCTGTAGGACAATGGCTCTTTAGGTGGCTTACAAGATCAACATTTCAATATAGCAACAAATGAAACACAAATTTCAACAATATCCAGCAAGCATTCCCCACAAATTAATCAACATTTATAATCATATTCAGTTCAGCATAATACAGACCTGCTCGTAACAGAGACCTGACCCAGTGCTTTTCCTTCTGGCCATTGTTCTACTCAAAATTGCTTCACCAAAGGCTGCCCTTATGTGAGAGAAGATAAATGTACCCAATCTGTATCTTTTGATCCATGGGTGGGAACTGGGTGGGGTGATTCTGAATGAAAGAATGGAGAGGAAAGTATAAAGTAATTCCCTCATCCCTCACTGCCACTCCTCCTCTCAGGATCCCAAGTTATAATTTATTACATAATTTTTAAAAATCAGGAGAATGCTACATGCAAGTGCATGATGTAAGGTCTAGTTTGGCCTCATCTAAAGCTGCATGAAAAGCCATAGTTGCTGTGCCTTCATAAAGTACTATTCAGTTTATTCTTTTCCTCAGAATAATACAACTTATTATAAGTGAATGTATAAATCTTAGAGTGTCAAACTGTATCCTTCTGCCATTATTATTTTTATTTTGACAATATTTCTAAAATATGACACCAACAAATGTGTGTGTTGGCCAGTTATTAAATGATCATCCCATAATGTGTGACTACAGTCTATTTTCCTACCCTTTGTAGCAATTAATTTTGTGCATTTTATGCAACAATGTTTTTTGTGCTCACATACTAGCTATATCCTGAGCAATTTCTATGTAATTATATTATTCTATAGATCATTAGTTTTGCTATTGTCAGAAAATAACATCTGTAAATGTGGCATAAGATACGACTCACAGAAACTGAACAGCAGATTCAGCAACTGGAGTGAGAGGAAATGTGACCTCAAAAATGAAACAAAATCTATTCCTAAAGTACCATCAGACAATACACAGTGGGGTGGCTTGCTGTATAAAATAAGCTTTCTCAACTTGTTACAGAATACTTTCTCAAGTGTTTGGTCATTTTCAAAGCAAAAATTACCCGTTACATTATGGGCACAATCCAGGCAACGTTAAGCACTGTTTCCATTGATTTCAAAGGGAGAGTTAAACAAATGCCCAAATCTCTCCCAATGGCATCAGTATGATTTAAAGTGCAATCCTATGCATGTTTAGACAGAAAAAAAGTTCTGCAACTCCCAGCATTCCCCAGCCAGCCATGCTAGACTGGGCATGCTGGAAATTGTACAACCTTTTTTTAAATGTCTAAACATGCATAGGCTTGCATCCTATGTGCAATCCTATCATGTCTACTCAGAAGTAAGTCCCAGTGAGTTTAGTGGGGCTTACTCCCAGGTAAGCAGGAATAGGATTGCATCCTAACTTTTGCTGAATTGTGTCCATTATGAATAAGTAGATGGCCTTACTGTATTTTGGTGGTCCAGCTGGTAAAAACAAGGTAGATCCCACAAACTTGTCTGCCTGCCCCTACGCTAAGCAGTATACAAGAAACTTTTAAACTATGTATGTCTCAAAATATCATTGTCATATTTTCACATTGTTGTAGTTGGTATAAATGACCATTCCTAGATTTTTAATATTTAAAAATTTTAATGTTTAATATTCAGCTAATCAATACATTTTTTACCAAGAAGGAAATAATAAGGGCATGTTCCCTTTTGAAGGATGTTCCCATCACAGCTTTTCACTAGCAGTTAGTGTCAAGACTTCATAAGGCAACTCATGGCTCTTGGCCATTTTCCTCAGCTGGTTCACAAATATAAGGCCATGTATGTAGGCCTCATTTCTCTTTGTTTCACCTTAATTCCTGTTTAAATCCTCTTTCCTCGCTGGTCTTTCAATCTTCTTGTTTCTAGGTTAGGGACAAGAGTAAGTGCTCCCAGATGAATGAAGTATCTTTGTTTTGGCTTAATTCTTCTTCAGGAGATTCAAAGGGCCAGTTCACAAAATCAAGCCGCCCACTGGGACCTATTTAAGCCACAGTGGGCTGCAGCAAGTGCAGGTGGACATTTTGAATATTCGAGCCGCAACTGCAGCTTGTCGTGTCATCCGCACCTGGTGAGTCTGGGTTGTTGGTGTGGTTAACAAACCATGCGTAACAAACCATGCACAATCCTAAAAAAGTCCATGGGTTCTGGGTAGCTTGTTAACTATGCCAACAACTCAGCCTTGCTGGGTTCAGGCAACACAAAATGCTGCAGTTGTGGTTTGAATATTCAAAAGTCACCTGGCATGCACCAGCACATGCTACAACCCACCGTGGCTTCAATAAGCCATGGTGGGCTTCAGCGATCATGCAGACCCATTTAAAATAATAATGTTTTCATTTAGGAAGGTCATGAGAATCTAGGGTTGCTATCCAGTCACTTATAAGTAGACTGTTGATAATAAATAGCTAACGTACTATGGATAGAGTCTATCCATATTCTTTTGCAAAAGCAGAATTGTATGTCCAAACATATCTCAATCAAGCCAGCCTTCATTTTCAAAACTATTCAGAGGGGAAAGGAATCTGGGAGATTTCAGAAAGCGACAAGAGAAGTATGTTTTGAAAAGGAAAGAAAAGGACAGATTACTTTGTAGAAATGTAATGCATAGCATGCATTTTGTTGTTATGTCATTTCAAAAGCTGAAATTGCAGCGTAAGATAATAAAGAGATATAATGCCTATTTTGAATTACTGTTCTTTTGCCAACCCAATATTGAATACTGACAACGATGGTTAGATACTGATTAGCATTCATGAGCTACTTCCTCCACTAGCGATTGACTTTTCCTCTGTGCCCAGAGCCTCTGTCTGTCATTTTGCAATCTTTAGGATGCCTTCTACTTTCATGGTGGCTTCAGACAGGAAGGCAAAATCCTCATGCTCACATCACATTAACTAATTTGGTGGGTTTTAGTCCTTTGTGTAATCATATCCTCAGGAAATAGGTTTTTCTCTTTGCTTTATTTTGAATGAACTTTTATCTACAGTCATGCCTTGGATTGAGAGCATAATTCATTCTGGAAACTTGCTTGTAATCCAAAACACTCTTATATCAAAACAAAATCCCCCCAAAAAAATTTGTACAGAGATTTTTAATTTAAGCCATACTACAGTACTTGTATTGCAAGACTACACTTGTATATCAAGTAAAAAAAAAAATTAAATAAATTTTAAAAAATTTGCTTGTCTTGCAAAACGCTCTCAAACCAAGTTACTTGTAATCCAAGGTATTACTGCACTGAAAACACAAAAGAATAAGAAGTCATCATATTATTCCGTATTAGGCTACAAAGACATTTAGGAGACAATTTAAGCAAATTCCTGAAGTATCATTTTCCCCAGCATCCTTATTTTTAATACCATGGATCTGACCAAATATACAATTGTTTTTGTGTTACTCTTTTGTTCTCTTCTAAGTCCATAGTATGGGCTACAATCTTAAGCTTAAGTTCCATTCATCTATGGGACATATTTCTAAGAAAATGTGTTTAACAGACTAGCTAGTCATAAACTATCATCAGTATATAGGATGAAAAGTCAACTAATTCTCAACTGTACATAGAGTAAGGATGTTTACAAATGTAAATGCAGGTGATTATAGTCACTTCATAAGTACAGTAGACATTAGTACATTGAGCTAATCTAGGCATTAGCACATGAACTGCATTTATTTTCATTAACCATTGGGTTGGTTATAAAGAGCAATATAAATCGTTCAATATGCCAGGCACTCGCATCAGTAATCCTTCTGAAATAATTCATTCTAGATTGCGCATATACACTGTTACACATACACATATACACACATGTATTTTGAACACATGAACTTCATAATTAGAAATCAAAATATGGTGAACTGTAAGATTGAATTCTTTGGGCTGGCTTTTGATATTTGGGATTCAGCGGATTTGGATTAATAATTTAATATCATATATTGTCATTTGTGTGATTATTTTATGGGCAGCACAATTTAATGAGGCTGCCCTTAACCCTCCAAATTCAGAGGATTATGGGCATTCTATGGAGAGCAGAAGGAGCACAGATGCAAAGGTCACCTCTGCACTCGTCCTGCCATGCAAAACACTTAGATGGCCGATTTCAGCCATCTAAGTGTTTTGCCCGGGAGCATGAGGAGAGGAGGCTAAGGATGTATGTATGCTGGCAGAGCCTGACTTTTCCCTTCTCTTCCATGCCCCTTCCCCACCCTGAAAACTCAATTTCCAAGGTCAGTCTTGTGACCTCAGAGCCACAACCAGTGACATTATTTCTATGCCAGCTGCAAGGGTGGAGGGATGGCACTCCGAGTTCAGAGTGCCAGCTCCAACCTCGGAACACGTTTCCAAGGACAGAGCTGGGACTCTGACTTATTGGTATAGGTATATGGCTGTTTAGACTCTGTCTAGCAGCCATAAGATTGTGCCCTTAATTGATTTTTATAATTGTATTTTATGTTACCTACCCAGTACCCCTGGGGTGGAATGGCTTAGAAACATGAATAAGTAAATATCACAACATCATTGTGATTTTATCTGACAACGTAATAGTTTTCACCTCTGTATTATATTTTTCTAAGGTCTTTTAATTTGAGAAGAATGACCAAACAATATGTGTATAAAATGTCACTTTAAGGGCAATATATACTGGCCCTTAAATCACCAGGGAGAAAGGATTGTGTGCAACATTAGTAGAAAGACACAGGAGGAGAATGTTCATACAACAATTTGTTTTTTAGTAGTTTTGGCGATGTGATTTCATGTTTGTTGCCTGTCCCCTTCACATCAAGCACGCTCATCAATGTCTTGTAGTGTGTAATAAATTGTGCATTTACTTTCTAATCTTACCTGTTTGGATTTGCAGGCATCCTTGAATATGTGGTTTGTTTATTTGTTTTTCCTTTCCTTTTCTTCAAGTTCATTCAGCCATTATATTTCTTCCACCGCACTATGGCTGAAAAATTCAAATGCTTGCTCTGGTCTCAATTGACTTTTTTATGGTTATTTATTTTTCCTCGTGGCTTCACTTAGCAGGTGTGCTACTGTTGTACAGTGATCAAAGGGTCCCAAATCCCAAAGTGTTTTCCATCCATTGATCAAAATAAATCTTAGACAGAGAACTTCCATTACTAGTAATAATTCTTGGGTGGTAGGTAAGCTGATTTAGGATAGTTAATACCATTCATCACTGAAGTCAAGAAGCCTGCGGGCCTAGATTGCAGCATAACTTAGGAGCTCCTTTTAAACAAGGGAGCTCAGGCACACATTGAACATAGCAACAAAGACAGGATTTTTAAGACTAAGAATAGAACCTGATGGGATTTTCACTAATTGTTTAGTGCTGATACCCATAGGCATAAATATCAGGCACCTAAAAATAATGGTTCTTCATTGTGTGGCTGGTTTGCAAACCTAACTTAATTCCATTCCAATCAATAATTTGCTAGATTGTAGCAAGCAACTCATGTCAATATTGTGGCAGCTCTGGCCACCATCCTTATGTAATGACTTGTATTAATGAGCTCATTGTTAAACTGGAAACTTAAAAAATTATAGTTATACACACTTTGATTTGGCAGATAAAATCAGGGTACATCATAGGGATGGGAGAGAAATTCATTCTGTTCACATTTTTAACGCAAACTCACCAAATTTGAAATACCTATACCAATACCTATGATCCAGAATGCAGTTAAAGGTTGATATCTGCACTGTTTTGAAATTTGCCATCAACGTTCACACATCAAACAATGCATACACAAATGTGTATAGTACAGAAAAGTGTGCACAAAAATGCACATATTGCAGTGGAGTGCACACAAGAATGCTTTATTGTAGGGGAAATAGCCTGCAAAAAATATGTATCATTTGAAAACTTTGTACAAAATGCATACATTTTGAGAAATGTGCAGAAAAATACATACATTTGCCTTCCACTGGCCACGCCTAGCTGGGGTCAGGGAGAGGTTTGCGCGTGGGGGTGGGATAGGGGGACAGACCACAATCAGGCCATATTGATCAGCCAATGGGCTTATTTGGGGCAGGGAGACTGGGAACCCCATTTAAGGGCTAGTCTCCCCACCCTTTGCATCTTTTGTTTTTGGCTCCCTCCTTTCCCGCCCTGTCAGCAGTGTAGGCTCCTCTGGTCACCCTATTGGGGGCCGAGTAGGAATTTTGGCCCACTGTCTGAATTGGCCCTAGGCAATGGGTGTGTTTTGCCTACTCTACACTGGCAGTCAGGGTAGACATTTTTTTCTTCAGATTTTTGATTCGATCTGATTGGACTTAGTCAATTGGCCGCATATTGCAGGAAGTGTAGAAATAGGCAGTGGGGGTTAGGGTTCCGGTGATCATCCAATGGCACCTTTCAAGGTGACTGGTAGTTACCCAAGGCTGCTCTAGCTAATGTCGTGTGGCTCAGCAGACAGGGAGATTGGGCCACCTTTGAGGTCTACCCTTCTCACCTACATTGGCTGTCATGCGGCACCAATGGGAGTAGACATTGGTAAGGCCCTCCAGCTCCACGTGGAGTGCAACTGGAGGGTGGTGAGTCTACCCGTCGCCACTCTGGTTAGGATGCTTTCACCCAAAACTTGTTTTCCCAGCTGCACGGCTGGGGTAGATTAGAACCGGACTTCTCCCTTCGCAGATCTTTGATTCTATAAATGTGGCCCTGATTTGAAATCATATATTTGTGTCTGTCTCTTCATTATCACCCATTACAGGCACAAAGATGTTCTTTCAGACATTTAAACAAATTACAAACTGATGAGGAAATGGGATGCAATAAACATAGCTTTGGAAAAATGAGAAAATGAGTGAAATCAAACTTGACAGATTTGTCCATCCCTATTATGTGTAATCACCAAAGAGATTCTTCCCTTAGAAAGGAAGGACCAGCTTTGATGGGCCACCTTGCCCATGCTGAGACTTCATACCTTTGCACTGAAATATAAATAAGACAGACTAAGTAATTCATGCACCTTGTATTAGACCTTGATGGAGAGAGCAATCCTATGGTCCCTAGACTGTCTAGAGGGCCATAGGATTTTTCAGATTCCCAGCTCTGAGATCAGAAAACAGCTCCAACCTCAGAACTGGGCATCTGCTGCTAGGATCCCCCTCCCCACACTTGCAGCCAGCATAGAAAGAACCATGCCAGCTGCTTCTCTGAGGTCATATGAGCAACCTCAGAGAAGGGGGTTAGGGGGCATTCTGGCTGGGGCAAGGAGAGGAAGAGACCAAGATACAATGTAACCTGATGGCACCTCAGCCTCCTTCCCTCCCTCTCCAAAGCGCAGCAGTTAGGCGTCCAAAATCTGCCATCTAGCTGCTTTGCAGAGAGTGAGGAATGCAGAGGTGACCTTCACCTCCATGCTCCTCATGTTCTGCATAGGATACCCATAATCCTCCAAGTTCAGAGGTCTACGACATCCCCACTGGATTGCATCCTTACAGAATTTAGCATGTTATTGTAAATTAGTGTATTAGTAAGAGTGCTTTTTTGAATTTATTTCATTTCTGTATATGTCTGATCTGTTTTATCCCAAGGTTCAAGTCCAAAGCTCTTGCAGTTGCAGTATCTTCGCCATATACTCAAAACACTATACCCTTGAACTCCCTATATAATACTGATGGGAGGTGCAATAGTTTTGAAAGCCAGCTAAATTAACTCTGTGCATAGAACTATATCAGCTTAATTCACCTTAATTTAATTTATCTCCCCCTGGTACGAAGAAAGAGTTGTATGGTAGGATCTACTTGTGTTAGGTCACAGCATGGAAGCTGTCTAGCGTAGTCTTGCTCCTATTATGTCACTCTAGAGTAGGTCTGTGCACAGGCATGTTGAATTACCCAGAGCAGTCTCTGGGACTGTTAAAGGAGTATCTCAAAATCTTGAAATACTGAAAGTGGGAAACAGGTATAGGAACAAAACTCAAAAAACACAATAATTATGTTGGTGATATAGTAACAACAGGAAAGGGAAAGTGGTTTCAAGTTCTCAAAATCCAACACACTATAGCTCCAAGGTATGGATATGCATTTATCTAACTCAATGAAACACCATGGGGAACAGAGACTCAGAGCTCTTTGCCCTGGCCATAGTCATTGACTTACACAATACGTCTCTCTGGCTTTATTTCTTCTTTTTTTTTGCTGCTTAGTATCTGGCATCTCAGTGTTGTCTGTTGGCAGTTGGTACATCACAATCTGTCCTCATCATGAGCTGGCTTAAGAACTGGATCTGCTGGCAGGGCTTTCGCTTCTTTCTATGGCAATCTTTCCATGTTGGCAGTCTCCACATCATTTCACAATGGACACAATTCTTCTCACAGAGATCTGCATACATTAAACCTCCAGGAAGGAGTAAATTAGTTTTACTAACTGAAGAAATGTATTTCTTCAGATGACAACATTATTTATTTATTTATTTATTATATTTATACCCCACCTTTTTTCCTGCAAGGAACCCTAGGCGGCTTACATAATCCTTCTCCTCCACTCCTCCATTTTATCCTCACAACAACCCTGTGAGGTAGGTTAGGCTGAGAGTCAGTGACTGGCCCAAAGTCACCCAGTGAGCTTCATGGCCAAGCAGGGACTAGAACCCGTATCTCCCGAGTCCCAGTCCAACACTCTAACCACTACGCCACACTGGCTCACATGATCATGATCACAAAAACCTAAAATTTTCTGTTACACATTTCCTATAGGATGGTTGTTGTGTCCATGGCATTGCTATAGGGAGTGTCCCAAGAAAGACAAAAAACTATGGATGGGTCAATTTCATAAACTGTCAACAGAGACTAAAAGAATCCTTCAGAGGATCCCCTATTATCCATTATTGAGGGACTATGAATGAGTTTGGATAGAAGGGCTGAACTTTATTAACAAGTTACAGATCTTGCAAGTAGCACAAATGGGAAGATAAAAACTCATTATATTATATCAACCAATAATAATGTATAATCTGAGCTATTTTTGTACCTATCTTAACAATAAGACACAAGCTATCATCAGTGTTTAAATGATACGTAGAAAAACTAACAAATAAAATGCCAGTAGTAAATGTAGGTTCAAAGGGCAAACATTCTGGATGGTACAGATGGTGGACCTATACAGGCCCCAAGACTTATAGCTCATACTTGTCTCAAAGAGCAGCAGCTGCCTTTCAGAATGTTGGCAGGTATCTAGGGATATACAGGTTTCAGTTCATTTTTTATGAGGATTTACCCAGTTCACACCTTCCAGACCAAACAAGGACTTGAACACAATCTGCAGTTGAAGTCTTTACATTTCCGAACTTGCGATGTGATTCTCAGCCCCCCCCCCCAATGCATTCAACAGCATGTGTACATTTGAAAAATGTGCATGAAAAAATGTGTACTTTTGGAAAATGTGCACAAACATGCTTTAATCAATGGGAGAAGAAGGCACACATTTCAAAGATGTGCACAACGGATGCATACATTTGGAAAAATGTGCACGGATTTCCATGTGAAAAGAAAAACAAAACAAAACTTGCAATCTGATGTGGACTTGAATTGGAATGAGCTTCAAGATACAGTTCAGAGAACTTAGGCAAACTCAAGTTTTGCTGATTCACACATCCCTATAAGATGTCCTGTACGACTCCACTTAAACATTCTAGTGCCTCCCAGCTCAATTAATTGAACTGGAAGAGGTATTGGAAATTACAATTTACATGCATTACAGCAGCAATGGATACTCATGGGTACATTCAAGGGTATCAAGGCTTTAATAATTAGGCCTATAAGGACTTTTGTCAGCTGCACTTTCCTGTTTCCACTCACCTTACCTTCACAATGCTATGTTTTCTTGGGAAAGGAGAGGTTCTGGCAGGGAGACCTAGATATAGCATTGAGCCCATTATGAGCCAGGCCTGAATTTGAGGCAGGAAGCTCAGCTCATAATGAGTCTAGTAATTTGAAGAAGTTGTTTTTGAACTAATGAATTAAAAAAATAGGTCACTGTCCTGAACTGTGTACTTGTTCTAGTTTCCAAGTACTAGAAATCACTGTGGTAAGGGTCAAGTATGGCCTTGCCCCAAATTCCCCATCGTTCCAATGTAGACGATAGATCATGACACAAAAGGTGGTCACATTAGCCCTGTTCTGAATTAGCCCTCTGCTGCCATCCTAGTCATTATACTCATCTTTAGATGAGAGTTCTAAATTCATGAGAAGCCAACAGAAGTAGAACAGGCTCATCATTGCAAACCTTTGTTCTCCAACTTGTGGAGGGCATATAGGAATGTTGACAGAGGGATTAGTGTTCTCACACTTGCTCTCATGTGATTCTCATTGCATGGGGAATTAGAAAGATCAAATGGGGCAATTGTAGAGGTTATTTTTTAATTACTTTGTACAAATGAAAGGTACAAAGGGATATTATCAAAGAGAAATAATTACAACTGGCATTTTCCCCCAGTCAAAATAACTATTTCCATATTTCCTCGGCTTTCTTAAACATTTTACATGCACACATATCATGTAAATGCTGATCTCATACATTACAGAATTTTGAAAATGTGGGGCCTAGTTCTTACTGAGGTGGCAAAACGCTTCCAGGTTGCAGGTGGGCACAGACATGAGTTGTGGCTCTTCCATACGAAATAATTCTTGCACATATAAATTACTTTCTCACTTAGCCTTCTTCATATCATACAGTTCTCTATGTTCAATAAATAGTTTTGCATGGTGGAATAACAATAACAACAATAACATACTACTTCTAAAAGTAAAAAGCCTTCTCAAGGCAGATTACAAAATAAAAATATGAATAATACTTCCACATACAGTCTGAACAGTACAGCCCACACATGGGTTTACCACCTTAGTGGAAACAAGGCCAAGACATTCTAGAGGTAGAATTCTGGCAGAGGGATGCTTTCTGTCACTCGTGACAGGTTCCCTGCTGCTGAAATAGTAAAAAAAAGTAGACTGATGAGCTCAAAAGGACTTCACAATCAAATGCCACTGTGACATGGGAGACATGTCTTAAAGGGAAAAAAAGAAGAGACAAGTGAAACTAGGGTAAAATGCTCTTCATCTAAGTAATTCCACATTATTTCCAAATGAACGAAAAGTAAGCAGCTAGATGCACCTTATCTGCAATGTTGTATACAAGTTTTCCCTGATGAAATTATGCTTTTTTCATAATCTTTCCCCTAAAATATATTTGTATTCTTCTTATGAACAGTTGTTATTTAGCTTGTGTAGAAAATAATACCTATACCTTCAATTATCTCTTCTTTTTTCTGATCCTTTTACTTCCTATTAAAATTGCATAATTCATTACCCATGCCTTCGTTATATTGCCTGCATAATCCAGTTAACACTATAAAAATAGTGTAAATTATGATTTTATTGACATTACATAGAAAGGAACACCTTGACATTCTTCTGCTTATGTACCAAATTAGATGCAAAATACAGACGTTCATAGAACCCTTAATATACTTGCTTAGCACCATCCAGAATAATTCATGTTCAGCTAATAATCTGGAAATGGACATAAATGTTATTACTGATTGAAATATTGTTTGTTAAACCCAGCCCATATTATAACTTTCTAAATGAAATTATATAGCGTTTCCATGAAATCTTTGACACAACCACATAATCCCCATATCGTACAATAACTAAGCCTATGTATGTGTAACTGAACTAAATGCACATTCTTGCCTCATTTGCTCCTACCTCCATTTTCCTCCCCTTCCTCTATTGTCTCCCCTTTGTCAAATTTCAGATTGTAAGCTCTTTAGGAGCTGATGTCACAGTTTGTCCCATCCCAGTAGGTTCTGCCACCTCTGAACCAAAGTCTGTTCTAAGATCCAGTACAGCCGGGGGAAGTTAACAGTCATGGCAACCTTCTCTGTCCAACCTCTCAGCTAATAATTACTGGAGAAAGGAGGGATGAACTTTATACAGGTGAGATGTTTTATCAAACAGAGCTGCTAGATGTGGCCTTGAGCCAGGGTCTCATTTCTTTCCTGAGAAATCTTTCATGGGAACCAAGCACAAGGGGAGGGTTGTAACTTAGGGGTGTAACTCTGCTTGCAGCATCAGCCCAAGTGGGTGGAGCAGAAATGTCCTGGTTTTTGATATTGTTTATTGGTCAGATTCTGTTGTTGGAGCAGAGTAAATATTAATGAGCTTATACAAACCACTCCCCTGTTTATAAGCTGATACACGGGCTAAGAATACTAGCTTGTGTCAATGTCTTTTATTGCCTAGAACTCTTCTTCTTCATCTGCAATGGTCTTTCTTTGCCAAACACTTTCTGCCTGATCTGTTGGTGCTTCCAGAGAATCTTGTAACATGAAAACTTCAAACTGGCAACTGCTGCTGCACGAGCAATTTGGGACTTTGTTTATTTCCTTTCCAGGGAATAGCCACTCTGTCTTTACTGCTGTTACACTTTCTGCCAAGACTTTCCATCAATTGGACTACCGAAACACTCTTTTCCTTGGACTCATCATCCACATTGGACTTTTCTGTGTTAAACGGTAAACCTTATAATGTTAAAACCTGCTGTGGAATATGATGACAGTCTTCTTATAGACCATGAGTTATAGGCCATGATGGACTACCTTAATTTTTGATCGCCCAGAATGCCTTCTGATCTGGACTATTAGTGACTTTTAAGACTGCTTTTTGCCTTGACAACTGTACAGTAGAGGTTTCCAATGCAGATTCTGTTGTTGGACATGATCTCTGCTGGTGTGCATGTATTTGTAGCCTTGGGTGGTTTTAAGCCTGTCTCCTGAACCAAGATCTCCCAGGGGGCCTTTTCAGTGGAAGCTGTGACGGGAAAACCTCTCTGCTGCTCAGAACTCCTTCTTGCCTAGTTAATTCCTGAATCCCTGGACTTAGTTCAACTTGGACACCAGTAATGTGAGATCCTGAAATATAGAACTCCAATATTCTGGGATTCTGCCTTATTGTGACTTATTTCTGTATCCTAGAACCAGAGTCAGCATGGGGCTTCTGTGCAGGAAAGCCTGCATTTGGGAATGTTTCTATCACCTGGGGCTCTTTGACATTGTTCATTTTTGAATCCCTGCACTTAGTTTGGCTTGAACCACAGCCATGTAGCAATTACAGAAACTACTCCAAGAGCAGGGATTCTGCCTGGCTGCAACTATTCTTGACTCTAAACCCAACTCAGCTTGGGGTTCCTGTGCATGGAGATCCTACTTTTGGGAACATCTCTATTTTTGCCTGAGGCTCTAGCTGTGACTCCTCTTGACGTGTGAACTATATAGCCTGTTTTTTAATCTTGTATTGTGAACCTGGATCTCTAAGTGCTCTGAACCCCTTATGTTGTTCTAAGAGTTAAGTCTCTGACTATGACTATGTACTTGCTTCTGGACTGGTCCTTAATCTAAGCCCTGGGCTGTTAGCTCTCAAGTTAACTGATTTATAACTTCTAAGCTTAAGTGCCATGACTTCTGAAGTGTGATCTCTGTCACCTGATTTGCTTGTGAATAAAGCTAAGTCACTGAATCTATTTCTCTTTCATCCTGTCCTATGGTGAGGAAGTTAGGTCTTCTGACAACTTCATCTGGTTTTTGTTTTATTTTTTTCATGAATTAGATTCTGGACTAGACCCTAGGACTTGTCATGACATGAATCCAATAACTGGTTTCTGGAGTTAGGAATCAAAGTCAAATCTGGATCTCAACGGTCTTGTAGAAGGTGTGGTCAATGAAGACATAGGAAGCTGTCTTATACTGGGTCAACTATTTGTTAATTTTACCTAGTATTATCTGCTCATTGGCAATGGCTCTCCAGGGTCCCAAACAATCATATCACCTACAACCTGACCGTTTTATCTGCAATGGTCTTTATCTGCAATCTCCAGCAAAAACCCATGCTTGAATGGATATTTTCAGGAAGGGAGCTTGAGGAACTGAGGCAAATAATGGTGACAAGAGATGAAGGTCTAGTTCTTACTGACAAACTAAAAGCTAACAAATCATAGGGTCCAGAGGGTATCCATCCTAGAGTTCTTAAAGAACTCAAATATGAAATAGCTGAACATATGCAACATATCCCTAAGACCAGCTTCTGTACCACAGGACTGGAGAGTGGCAAATGTAACACAATTTTTAAAAATTTTTTAAAAGAGATCTAGGTAATTACAGGCCAATCAGCTTAAGTGGAAGAGCCAGTGTGGCGTAATGGTTAGGGTGTTGGACTGGGACTCGGGAGATCCAGGTTCTAGTCTCCGCTCAGCCATGAAACTCACTGGGTGACTTTGGGCCAGTCACTGACTCTCAGCCTAACCTACCTCACAGGGTTGTTGTGAGGATAAAATGGAGAGGAGGAGGTGGAGGAGGATTATGTAAGCCGCCTTGGGTTCCTTGAAGGAAAAAAGGTGGGGTATAAATATAATAAATAAAAATAAATAAATCTGGGGATGCCAGGGACTGAACCTGGGACCTTCTGCATGCAAAGCATGTGCTCTCTCACTGAGCTATAGTCCCTTTGTAATCAACCTGGACCCCATTATGGAGCGATAGGCTGGGACAAGCAAGAACACAGGTAGTAACACCCTAGGTTGTCCCAAAGGGAACAAAGGTGTCACTTTGTTCCCTTTGGATAAAGCAAGCTAAGGTAGCCTAGAGTCAAAGACATTTTACCACCAACAGCTTATACGGTATAAGACACTCAGACTGCAATCCTATACACATTTATCTGGAACTAAGTCCCATTGGGGATGTATGAGAAATTCATTTCACTTTGTTTTGATCAGGATTTACTCAGTTTACACCTTCTGGACCAAACATGGACTTGAACAAGTCCATATTTCTGAGCTTGCAATGTGATTTTCGGATGAAAAAAAATACATCCGATGGAATGCGTACTTTTGAAAAAAGTGCATGAAAAATGTGTACTTTTGAAAAAAGCAACACAGAGACTTTAAATAATGGGAGAAGAATGTATACATTTCAAAGACACACAGAATTGATGCATACATTTGGGGAAATATACATGAAAATGTACATGAATTTTCAAGTGAAAAGAAAACAACAAAGCTCACAATCTGATTTGGACTTGAATTGGAACAAGCTTTGAATGGGATTTGACAAACTTTGGCAAACTCACATTTTGTTGATTCTCACATCCCTACTGCGCTCATTGTGGCTTATCTCTTAGTAGACCATCACATAACCTCTGTCAGCTCCAGTCATTGCTATAAAGACGTCACTATTTACCGGTAGTTGTACTGCTATTATTATCGCCTATCTTAACAAAGGAGAGTCCCATGGTGGGTCCTCTGAAGATAGGTGTCCTTCCTTCTTGGAGTTTTCATCCTATGACAGTTCTGCTGTCATGTATTCTTTTGGTTAGGACTTAGGACCATTCTAGCCCCTGAGCCTGGCTGGTATTCTGAGGAATAATAATCTTCATTTTCTAGTGAGGAGTGCCATTAACCCTCAGGCTAAGCCAGTGTATGACATTAAAGAAGGGAATGACCTACTAATGTGTTTATTCACTGCCTTTTACAATGGAGACCTGGTCACAATAGGGCCTTTATTCTAAAGGTTCTTCAGTCCCATATTTCCTAATTATCATCACAATCATATGGAATGATACTCAATCCATTTTGTAAGGCTACTGATTATTTTCCTGAAATAAAAGTGCCCATAATAACTCAGCTAATATACTAATGTTCAAAAATTAAGAATGGCACATTCAGTAGCAAGAAGTCGCAGTATGTCTATGTACACCAGTTGCTGGGGAACTTGGGCGGGAGAGTGCACTCATATCCTTCTTGTGGGTTTCCCACAGGCAACTGGTTGGCCAATGTGTGAACAGAATGCTGGCCTAGATGGACCCTTGGTCTGATCCAGCATGGCTCTTCTTATGTTCTTATGAGTTTGAAAATAAATTGAAGATATTTCCAAGGCAACTGGAAATAACTATATCTCTTGCATATAGCCCCCGAAGCCAGTATAATACTCATGTCCCCTACTACGCAGAATTAGAGACTAAGTGGAACTGTGTTTGTTTGTTTTTACTTAGTGTATTATGCAAGTTGCTTAACTGTCAATTCAGTGCAATGTTTCTAGCATGATAAGAAACAAAAATAATTGGCAGAAAGAGTATCGGGTATGGTGTCAAAAATCTGGTTTCTATTTCTAGAGCTACCAAAGGCTTCCTGTTTGAATATTGGGTAAGAGTAACTGGTATGTGATTCAGATTCCGTGTCTCCAAGACTGGAATTATATCTGCCAAGCAAGGATGCTTGAGGCTTAATTCATTAATTTTTAAAAACACTTTGAAATAATAATTGAAATGCCCACCTGGATAGTACCTTGATCAGTAGTGGAGCACCTCTACTTTCATAAAGGCAAAAATTAGCTATACTCATATCAGACCCAATATATGCTTCCTATGTTTTCCATCCAGTTCCAAAATGGGTTCACCATGGAGATTCCAGACCATTTTTTGTTAGGTTATTTGCAGGAGCAGATTTATTCAATGACTGGAAACTCCTCCCCTACCCCATTTTTGTATAGCATAATGCATAAATCTGTTTCTGCATGTGCCCCTTAGGCTAACTATTGTTACATTTATTTACCACCACTGGTTTCTCAATATGTTTGTAGAGTTACTTTATGTTTGTTAAAGTGAGAATGAATATATCAACCAGTATATATAAAACAACCAGTATATATCAAATCAATATTTCAAACAAAACATGAGAACAGACAACAAAAACCTTTCTGTTAGGGCTGGCAATATCTAAGGTTGCCTATCCACAATAAAGAAAAGTTAGGCATTAAGGATGGGATATCTCCACCCTAAAAAAAACAACAACCCACTGTATGACTGGGAAAACCTATACTTTTCGCTACTATAAGTGGCTGAATGTTGCCAGTGAAATTTCAGTTTCAGTTCAAACAAAACTAGCGATGCTTCAGGAATTCAGTCTTTGTGAATTCATTTGTGGGTGTAAAGGGGAAATAAAGAGTCAAGACACAAGAATATGGTGTAAACTTAGGGCCACATTTATTGAATAACAAAGATCTGTGAAGGGAAGAAGTGCGGGTGCTAACTAAACAGGCCTTTGGCCAGTTGAGGTGTTAACAGGCGAAACATCCAAACCCAAGGGATGGCACTGCAACTTGCCACCCCCCAGTTTTACACCATCATGGTTCTGGTAGGTCTTCCCACTGTCACCATGTCCCAGGGCTGCATAACTCCGGTGGCTGGTGAGGTGAGTCGTCCTCAAAGGCGATCCTATCTTCCACAACTGAACCACAGAACTCAGCGCAGGGGAACCTTGGGTGTCACCAGCCACCTAAAAGGTGCCACTGGATGATCACTGAACCCTACCCCACTACCTATTCCCACACTTACCTGCCACAGAGAGAGACAAGCCTCTGCTTAGTCTCCTCTCCCCCACCTGCCAGGAATAAATTCCAGCAGGGCCCTTCGCAGATCTTTGATAATTAAAACGTTCCTGACATCGGAAACACCCCATCCGGCCGTTACAGCTCCCTCCAGGCCAAGGATATCCGGGATGAGGAATCGCAAATCCTATCCCACAAAGGCCCCTGCACATCTCTTTGTGCACCAAGTTGCCCACTCTGCTCCAGGCTTCCAGGGCCACCTGCCCCACCAACAGAAGCAGCAAATACGAGACCAGAAATCTGGACTCCCGGGCCACACAACCATGTAAATGCAAGGTCCGCAGACACTTGCAACACCAAGGCCTTGGCCTCAAGCAAGGCTAAACAAATTCCCCCAAATGCAACCTGTACGTGCAGGGGCAGGCCAACCAGGCCAAACCAGAAGATGTGGGAAGGAGCTCAGCCACTGCATTCCAGGTCAACCCATCACTGGATGGCAGCCTGTCAACCGATCCCCACTTGGGCATCCAGGATCAGGTTTGGATCCAGAACTATCCCCAAACTGTGCACAGGGATCCAACAAGCAGGTAGTAGGCCTCACTCCTCCAAGCAACTTGTCCACATCCTTAGGTCAAACAAACTGAAACTCATCCATTCAGCCTGGACAAGCAAATACCCCAGGAACCTCCACAACATCTCCCCTCAACTTGCCTCAGTGACACTGCACTGATGAAACAGAGGCAGAGAAAAATATTATTTTCTACCCTGGTTAGTCAGTGATACGTAATGATGTTCTACAATATGGATAGGGACCAACGTTCCAGATGGCTCTGATGGTCAAACAGAGCTTGATGGCAACAGGAAATGGCTGTTTCTTAAGTGTCTAGAAAGGTGTGTGAGAGATCCACAACTGGATGGCCAGGTTTCTACCGAAGCCTACAACAGACAGCCGCTCTGAGAGGGCTTTTTCTAAACAGTGGGGAAGGAGAGTCCTTTACAGCTGAGCTAGGCCTTACCTGGTGCTTCTGTTGAGAATGTCTAGTCACTTTTGATTGCATGCATGCATGCATGCATGCATGTACGCATGCGCGCACACACCTAGACACACACAGGAGGACAGCTGAAGTAGGTAAAGGGGATAGTGCTCAGTCAGGTGCTTTCAAACAGCATAGTTTGCACACATGAAACTGAATGCACAGAAATGTTCCTTAACGGAAAACGGAAAATAATTGCCCTCGCTTGTACTGAGCACCAGGTGTAGCCCAGGGACTGCAGTACATGTGAACCCTGGAGCTGCTTGTTCTTGTTGAAAGAATTTTGGCCGAGACATTAAAGAAGAGGTAAGTTTAGGAAAGACAAAGGTTAGGTTTCACAAGCATGCAGGTGATTTCCCCAAAGGTTTTGGTAACAGTTCTATTTGTCTTTATACCACATTTGAATAATGTGAACTATCCATGCAAAAGTGTCAATAGAAGTACTGTGCATGTGTGAATGTGTTACGTACTTTCATTTCATATTTAAATGTCCCATACTTCTGAATTGTTATGTTTCAATTTAATGATGGAATCATGACTGTGCATCTGCTTTTCTGCTGTGTGTGTGTGTGTTTAAATTGTTTCCCTCACCTCATGTTTTTTCCCCTCATTACAATACTTTAGAGGTAGGCTTTCCCCTTAATGCAAAATTTATTATTCAACTCATTTCAGTAGGAGTTTGAAGCATATATCTCCTAATGGAACATACTGAAAACCTATCCCACATACGGCTGTATGGGTCTCAGGAGGACCTGCTTATCATACAAGTGCTGTATGCGTAAAACACATTGTAATTGGAAATGCCACCCTCCAGAAATCAGAAGAGCAGAAAACTCCTCCAAGTGTGTTACTGTTTTAATGTCTCCTTGCCACACTAGGTTACCCTGAATCTCTTGTGCCCTGATTTTCTTGTTCCTCAATTAACTAGAGAGTGGAAAATTCCTGTGACTCTTTCACTGCTAGAAAAGCTGCCTTCTATATGTGGTTCCTTGAGGGTCTTGGACCGTAATAAAGATTTGATTTGATCTGAGTGTCTTGTGCCTCATGGACAATAATTAGTATTCTTGCATCATACATTGTCAGTCAGTGAGGTGGGATAAGGGTACAATGGAAAACAAGAACAACAACATGTTCTATCCACCAGCACTCTGAACTAGGGTGACTTCATGGCTTGCAAGAATACAGAATACATGAATACATGGCCTGCATGACCTGCAAGAATACAGAGCCTAAAAAAATTGGCTTAGATCAGATGAAAATACAGAGGGTTGGATCTAGAAGGGTTTTGAATGCAGAGGGTTGGATCCAGAAAATACCTTGATTGATTGATTTATGGGTTGGTTACATTGATTGATTGGGTTGAATACATTGATTGGGTTGGACCCATTCAATGTGACTTAAGCATGGCTAAGCATACCTAGCAGACTGCCTTTCTCTATATATACCCCGCTGACCTTTAACATCTTCAGAGGAGGCATTTCTGGTCATTCCACAACCAAGACAATGTCACCATGTAACATCTTGAAAGCAGGACATCTCAGTAGTGGTGTCCACTTCTGGAACAGCCTCTCCCATGTAGTTTGGGAGGCAGAAAATGTGGTATGTTCTAAATGCTGTCCAAAAATGCACTTGTTTACACAGGCTTTCCCTAGCTTGTAATTAATTCTATAATGATGCTGCTCCATTGTACAGTATATTGCATTGCTCATATATATATGAGCAATGCAATATACTGTACAATGGAGCAGCCTGCGAAACATGGAATATCTATAAACGTCACCTCCAACTCCTTGAAAGATTTCATCAACGTTGCCTCCGGAAAATCCAGCAAATTACTTGGGAAGATAGGCGAACAAATGTCAGTGTACTGGAAGAAGCAAAGACTACTAGCATTGAAAAAATGATCCTTCAACGCCAACTTCAGTGGACCGGTCATGTTGTTCGAATGCCTGACTGCCGTATCCCAAAGCAGTTACTTTATTCCCAACTCAAGGATGGAAAGCGGAATATCAGTGGTCAATATAAGAGGTTTAAAGATGTTCTTAAGGCTAATCTAAAAAAATGCAATATAAACATCAAAAACTGGGAAGCTCTGGCCCATGAACGATCTAACTGGAGGTTGGCCTTTCACAAAGGTTCTATGGACTTTGAAGAAGCTCGAGTGCAAGGTGAAAGGGAGAAACGTGCTAAGCGAAAAGCACGTCAAATGAATCCTTTACAAGACCATCTTCCATCTGGTAACCTGTATCCTCACTGTGGGAAGCTGTGTGGCTCTAGAATTGGCCTCCACAGTCACTTACGGACCCATCGCTAGAGTCTACACAATTTTCTTTAGAATTTTCCTCCTTTTAAAATCTCCTTTTTGTAAATTTTCTTTTCTTTTTTTTATCCTGGAAGACAATCTTACTCAGTCACAAGTGATCGTCTGACTGACTGACTGACATATATATATATATATATATATATATATTGCTATTATAGTTGTAATTGTTTTTAATGGTGTCTTTTAAATAGTGATTTAATATATATATATATATGTAAATATTTTATATGTAAATATTTATATGATATTTTATTATATTTAGCAGCATGTAATTATACTAAATAAATAAATAAAGCCTAACATTTGTCCTATTACTTTTAATAGTTCTACTCTAAGCATGACTAAATTTGGATCCAACCCACTAGCCAGTGGCAGAGTAAGTAGATGTGGCTCAGATTCATTTATCCTACATTGTCATCTGCACAAGGCTTCAGATGATGATTACCAAATTATTTTAGGAATGTGAAAATCTGTAACATTTGAGCTTGTCAAGGTTCTCCAGTCTCTACCTCAAAGATCATCCTGACTCATTATCAGATTGCCAAGCTTTTTGTTCACACCAAAATTTGTGCATATTTTCAGTGCACATGTTTCTGAAGGTATTTTTATTTTTATGCAAATTTTTTAAAGTACACACTTTTCTCCCACTGTTAAATCATGTTTCTGCTTGTCCCCCACCCCAAAAAAGTGCACACTTTTTTCATACATACTTTTCAAATGTACACATTTTGGAATGCACCTTCGTTGTTCCACGAATCACATTGCAAGCTTGGAAATATGCGGACTTCAACTGCAGATTGTGTTTGAATTCAAGTTCAGGAGGTGCAAACTGGGTAACTTCTGGTCTAAAATGAACTGAAACAAGTTTTCCATACCTCCCTAAATTCTTTTGCTTCCTCATTTCTCTTGGTCTTTACTTTACTGGAAAACTGTTTGGACTGTGGTATATATAGTATAAGTGCACAGTTAATATAAACATGCCTACAATTTTAATGAAATATATGCAATAGAAAAATTGTTGTGGACATGTGAACAACTCACACTACTAAATATTCCAACTCCTGCATTTGGTCTGGTGGTAAAGAGGAATGGTACAGAAAACTATTCCAAAAAATGCATAAATGTGAAGGCTAAGGAAAAGTGCCATACATTTATCCTTACTCTACTCAAGTGGAACCTTCATAGGAAAGCTAAGGGTCCTAACCTTGCAAGCTGTATAAATGACAAATGTGCTATTACTCTTCCTACCTGCCTCTATTACTCCATGTCTCATATGTGGTCTACGGAGAGAACAGAATCTTAGGTTGTTTCCAAAGTAATTTTCTAAGATAGATTGATGGTGAGATACTTTATTCTTTTAAAAAATATGGTAGACACATTATTCTTTGTAAAATACGGTCAGTGAAACATGTTAAGTGAGCACTCCAGTGGTTTCCCTCTGCCTCTTGCCTGTATGGTGAACTGTATTATGACTTTATCACAGACAATATTTCTTGACTGGAGTCAGGCTACTTCAGGACTAAATAATTATCATTAAAGGGCATGCACACTGCTGCAAAAATGAAGGACAAGAGCATACAGTAATACCTCGGATTGCGAGTAACCCGGTATGCGAGCTTCTCGTAAAATGAGCAAAATTTTAGCATAAATTTAAATTTGAAAGACGAGCAAGTCTCACAACATGAGCCACACACTCTGCCGGTGCCTCGCTCGGCCGTCGCCTCCCACTGCTTTCCCTAAGGGCAGGAAGCCGCCACTCACTCTGCAGGTTGTTGATCCTCCACATCTCTCTCCTTCTCTCCCCCTTCTCTCTCTCTCTCTCTCTCTCTCTCTCTCTCTCTCTCTCTCTGAAATTTTCATTAGCTGCTTTGAGATACTCTGTCTAAAGGCAAAGCAAGCCGGCTCCCTGGCAGGGAGCCCCGTGGAGGTGCGGTGCGGCTCCCTGCTGAGTTTCCATTATTTCTTATGAGGAAACTCGCTTTGATATACGAGTGTTTTGGATTACGAGCATGGTTCTGGAATGAATTATGCTAGTAATCCAAGGTATTACTGTATCAGTTGTTGTGTGGATGCTAGTTAACCCAGGGAAATCTGTTCAAAGCATTACAATTACCTTAAAGGATTTCTACTTGCCATCTGCCTGCAATTGTGTCTGGGAGGAATTCGATGTCTGCTAGTCTGGACTGCAGACCTATGTGGTTTGGTCATCATGAGATCAAATTGCAAGTGAATAACCGCCTTAAATGAGGTAGCACAGCTTCCACTCACAGAGCTCCAGAAAACAATTTGGCACTCTTTGGTATTAATTGTGCAGACCGCAATAACAGGAACTGTTTAGGCAGAAACTCTATGTGGAGTTCATTTGTCTTCATTTGTGAATCTGATAAGGGATGAAAAACTGCATGGTGGGGTGAGGAGGAGGAAGGGGACAAAATAGGCTAAGGGCACAATCCTATGCATGTTTAGACAGGGGGGAAAATTGTACAATTCCCAGCATTCCCTAGCCAGCTATTCTGGCTGGGAAATTCTGGGAATTATAGGATGTTTTTCTGTCTAAATATCAGAGGATTGTGCCCTAAAGGTATTAGGCATGACTGCCACAGAATTGGAGACAAATAATTTAAGTTATTTATTTTTTACCACCCTCATCATATTATTTTTATTTTACAGAGAGAGCACATAAGACCACTATATGATTACAGCATTTAGCACAAGGTCATTCTGAAAGAGTTGGTTTCATTAAAGAATTAAACTGGGGTCTTGCTTCCCAAGCATTTTCCCTGGGCCTATTTTTGCCTGAAGATAAGAAAGTAGCCCTTTACCTTCCACATGGGAACATTTCCCACTGTACTTTCCTTGGACCATGTTAGTCTTTTTTCAGACATCAGAGGTGATTTTGTTGTTTAAAATGGAGATGCTGTCATTTCACCATACTCAGCCTTGATTGCTTTTCCTGCAATGAAGTGGCAAAGAGGTGCAAGAGAGGTCCATTTTGGAAAGAAAAAGCTTAGGCCATACATTTCATTTCACTTAGGGCCTATTATAGCAGAATAATTTGGTCATTTAGAATTTTATGTCAAAGTATAAATAGTCCAAAGCTATATTGCATCCCAGAAGTGAGAAGATGGAGAGCATTTTCAGGCACGGCACCAGATGTTTAGCTGCTGCTGTGAACCCAACAACAACAAAAAAGTGAGCTGCTAATTGAGGATATTTGGAGTCACGGAACAGGTAAAAGACAAACTAGAGCGCTACTTCATAGCGGTGTGTGCTAGAGAAATTAGCACATGTCTATTATCACTGCTTGCAGCTCTGCAGGTAGTTAATGGGAAATGGCTTAATCTTTATCAGCCTCTTCTGAAAGGAAAAATGTATGAAATCACCTGCATGTTTGTGAAATCTACCTCTTCTTTAATGTCTTGCCCAGATTCATTCAAAAAGATCTAGCAGTTCCAGGGTTCACATTTGGGTGTCAGCAGGGGAGACTGGTGACTCCTGTTTCAGTGGAGCTCCTTATCCATTGCAGCCTTATAGGAGCTATCCATGGTGCTGAGCTCCACCCCCAAAATAGGTTCACCACTATGGAGATTCCAGACCATTCTTTGTTAGGCTATTTGCATTAGTTACTGACATTGGAGTCACCACTCACCAGCCTCCCCTGGGTGTCAGGGTATACTTGGTGCTCAGTATAAGCCAGGACAGCTCTTTTCTGTGCATTCATTTTGATGTGTGCAAAATTTGCCCTTTGAAAATACCTCACCAAGCACTATGCACTTTACCTATCTCAGCTGTCATCACAACCCAAGAATAGTATTAGGTGTGTGGGTGCACTCAAAACCAAACCTTCTCAATAAAGGCCCAGGTAATGTCTAGGGAAGAAGGTCTTCATTTCTCCTCATCTTTTTAAAGCCTTCCTCTGAGAAGCTGTCCTTCTCAATGACTGAATGGAAACCTGGTCATCCATCTGTGGATACTTTGCACCTTTCCAGACACTGAAGGAACAGGCAGTACTGTTGCCATCAAGCTCTGTTTGGCCATCAGAGCCCTACGGAGCTTTTGGTCCCTATCCACATGGTAGAACATCATGATGCATCTCAAACTAACCAGGGTAGAAATATACAACCACTTAACTATGTGCCCACCACTTTATTACTCCCCTTGAGGCAATTGTAAACTTTTGAAGAACAGATCAACTGTAGCCTTCCGCACCATGTCTGCGGCATAGTTAATTGAGTGACACTATGCTTCCACAGATGCTCAAAAAATCTGGGAAACGTTAGCTCAAAACATAACTCAATGCATGGGCAAAGTTTGCAGATTACCAATTCCACGTGCAGTTCAACACATCACGGTGGAAGTTTTAAAGCAGAGACCATGCAGTAAATGGCTGTATATTCCCTCTCCAAGTACCGCTATCAGAGATGCAGTTGCTCATTTCTAGCCATGGCCTTTTGTGGTTTAGGGTATCGTTAAATCTCCCCCTCTTGAATTAGTTTCAGGTAGCTGTATTTCTAAAGCACTTGAATCAAACACATTAATTATGCATTTCCATTATGACAGAGCCAACATCAGCAGTGACTAAAACATAATTTGTTTAGGTGGCAGTGCAGGCTGTTCTCTGATCAAGTTTTGTTTCCCACAGGGAAGCATCAGTCTTAAATTACACACCAAACAGGCAAGAGAAAGGAAGCAAACAATAAAACACCTCCAAGTGGGGGGGGGGGATGAAAATCTGGCTCCGGATATCCTATTAAATAAGTAAAATCTGTATTTCTGTCAGCAAAGGGGGCCGATTTTAATTAAAAGTGGGTTTCACTCCATTTTTACATTTTTTAAAAATGCTATCTTGTAGATTTGCAAGTATGCGTCTCTTCCCCCCCCCCCCCGATATATAAGCCAAAGTCTTACTGGGGAGTAGGTGGGGGAATTGCAGTTTTGACACAGACCTCCCCGGGCAATACAGTTGAACCATCCAATGCCAAGTAATAGAAACTGATTGCCTTACCAGGTATTTTAATACATTGTTTTTCATTCTCCAAATCTTAGCCTCTTCTTCACCCTTCCTCTGTTAAATGGGTATTTAAAATCAAAATTAAACAAGTCATTTTTTTAACGGTGCAGCCACATCAATCGTTTTTCATCCAAACACACATTAAATGAAGAAGCTGTAATATAAGCACCACAAAAGAATTGACCATATCTGATGAGAATGCCTGAGAGAGGGCTATGAAAACATCAGAGAGTGAATACAATAAACCTGGTTTCAGTTGACCTCAATCTTCTACATGTGTTCCCAGCTCCATTGTTCATAACTGAAGTGAGGGTTGGAGGATTAATATGAAGAAAAGCTGGCCCAGTGACCGCAAATTACATTGCTGTGAGCCAGAATTTTCATTCATTATTGAAGTGGCAGAAGCTGCAAGTGCTGTTAATACATTACGTGTGTTTGGCAATGTGCAGTGAGGAAGCAGTAGAGAATAGCCCTGTGCTTGGGCACCCCCTTCTGATTTATCTATGATTTTCAGACTTGATTGAATGGAAAAGATGCTCTTCATGCAGCAAATAACTGTTGTAAACCGCCCAGAGAGCTTCAGCTATTGGGCGGTATAAAACTGCATTAAATAAATAAATAATGTGGCACATATTATTTTATGGCATGTGATAAGTGAAAAATATCTGTAGACTCATTTTGTTTTAGACATGAAGAGATTACCTAGTGCTATATTCTAGATAAGATGGACCTTGATCAAAGTCTACTTAACAGTGAAGTAAGAATAGCTTCTACATACCTGTGAATAGGAAGACAACTGTATTCTTCAGCCCTAAATACATTATATGGATGAAGATTCCATATAATATATTATTATTATTATTATTATTATTATTATTATTATTATTATTATTATTATTTCTATCACAGGATCAGTAAGTTAGAAATCCAAGTAAGTGTAAAATATTCTAACAGAAAACTGTTTGATATATACAAGATAAGAACAAAAATGGCAAAATGTAAGAAATTCCTGCACCCATATCATGATTAATATTTAGGGAACTACTTTTGTGCACTGTAATGGTGGGCAGCACAATCTTATGGCCACTAGAGAGAGTCTAGACAGCCATAGGATTTTTCAGAGTCCCAGCTCCAACCGTGGAGACACGCTTCGAAGGTCAGGGCTGGGACAGTGACGTCAGAGACAGCCATTTTGGGGTGGAGGGGGGAAAGGCCCTGCCAGCATACACAGTATCCTGGTGGCACCTCACACACCTTCTGCCGGCTCCGAGGCTGAACAGTTACATCGCCAATATCATCCGTCTAAGTGTTTTGCATGGCGGGAGGAGTGCAGAGGCGACCTTCACCTCCGCGCTCCTCCTACCATGCATAGGATGCCTGTAATTCTCCGAGTTTGGAGGGTTACAGGCAGCCTCATTGGATTGCGCCCTAAGAGACTTAACAGCTGCAGTCTTATGCACATGTAACTAGAAATAATTGAACTCAGTAGGTCATACATACTTCTGGCTCAATGTACATAGGATTGGTCTATAAATCTTGGTCTGTAAATTAAGCCATGCTGCATATCAATGATCTCACTGTGTGGTCTTTGCAAACAACTACTGTATCCCTCCCTTTGCCCCTACCCATCTGCAATACTGGCAATACTGACTTACTTTACAGGATTGTTGTAATAATCGCTGGAATGATTAATATAGGACGCTTTGAACACTTGGAATTTCTATATACGTAAATGCTATTGATTATATTACTGCTATTGTTGTTATTAAACTGAAATATACATTTCCCCCTGTATATATAACTGTGGAAAATGTAGCAGTTATCCATCAGAATAAAAACTGGGGAAAGCATAAAAATAAAGAGCATGAGAGAAACAAAGTTGTATCAGATAAGCTTTATTTGAATTAACCTGTTCATCTCAGAGAAGGTGGGTATATAGAGACTTACTCAGTAACCCTTCAAATTTGAATCCACTGTATATGTCATGAGTTCTTGAAAACATTTCGTTGCAAAAGCAGAATAAGAAAACTGTTAATGTATATGATGCCTGACAATACACTTGGCACCTATAAAACAATTATGATTGTCCTTTAAGAGCTTGTGAATAGGAGTGAAAGAATGAAAGATTGCAGAAGGAGAAATTGAAATCATGGCAAAGAATTGTTCATTCTTTTCATTTCGCTGCATCTGCTGTTTAAATTGACCGTGGGAAAAGAGTGTGTTCCACCTGGCAGTGTTCCAATGAATTCCACTGGATCCTGTTCAAGTGGATGGGGGAGGGGAGGGGTGGAAGGACTCCTCTCCTCTAACATTGGTTCATTAAAAGAAAAGCCTTCCTTCTCTAATCCCCATCATTAAATCCTCCAAGCTGCTCCAATTTTCCTCCATCCCCACTACATTAAAATAATAAAAATAAAATAAAATAAAATAAAATAATAAATAATAATAATAATAATAATAATAATAATAATAATAATAAAATCATTGGTGGAGCAAAACCTATTAATCAGCCATGTTTTACTGATAACAACAATGTGGTATCACAGAGTGCTGAGCACTGCAATTTAACTCAGAGCCTTCACAGTTAATCTTTCCACTTAGTGAAAAGAAGTTCTTAATTGTCATTTCTAGCATTCAATCTGTCAAGGGAACGATTACTATTGATGGAAGACCGAGACCACAGCAATACGAATGCTGACTTCCATAAGCAAAATATAATATCGACTTGATCATGCAGATTTGGTGTGTGTGTGTTTGTGTGTGTGATGGAAAACCATAGTTAAGCATTATGTGAATGAATATGGATAAAATGAATATGGATATAAGAACTTTAAACAGGTTATACAAAACACACACACACCACATCAAAACATTCTTTAAAAACCCAAATAGCTACATTATAACAGCTTGAATTGCACTGCAAAATAAACATAGAGGGGGAAAATACCTTTTAATGGATGATTAAGATTTATGGGCTACCCTACACCAATATCTCAGGTTGAATGACTATAATTAACACATATCCCCATTCCTGAAGGGTTCAAAATACATGCATGTATAAGAATGTAAGGAGCTTGTGTAAGAATCTAAGGAGCTATTTAAAGTGTGCCCAGAGCCTTCCAAGAGCCAATGGGATTTTTGATTATTTAATTGAATCCCCACCACATTAAACACTACTTTCGAAACTCTATTTTCTTGTTATTTTCTTTGGATCAGCCAGGAAACTTTAGCTCATTGATTTTATGGTGAGCTGAGAAAAATAAATAAAATGTTATTTACCAGCAAAAGTTCTGTAAATTGTGCTGATTTTTTTTAATTTGGGGGGGGGGGGTTTGCATATACGTCCAAAACGTGGAGGATTCGAATTCGTCAATGAGCAGATGATGAGTGGACAACACATGACAATCCGCAAAAACAGATGGACTGGATAAACACAATCTGCACATCTCTGCTTGCATATGCACAGCTAGTAAATTTTGATCCTCTAGTCTAAGATGGGATGGGTAAATCAAATAAGGGCGCAATCCAATCCGGATGTCCGTAGCCCTCCAGGGCATCATATGGAGGTCAGGAGGAGTGCAGAGGTGAAGGTCAACTCCACACTCTTCCTGCCCTACAAAATAGTTAGACGGCCGATTTTGGCTATCTAAGTATTGCACCTCGGAGTGCAAGGCAAAGAAGCTTATGCACCACCAGGATACCTCACACCTTGTTGGTCTTGGTCTCCTCCCCTCCCCGCCTACAAAACCCCTTCTCTGAAGACGCATTTGCAACCTTGGAGAAGCAGCCAGCTGCTTTCCATGTCAGCTGCAATGGTAGGGGAAGGTGCTGAGTTCAGAGTCCCAGCTCTGACCTCAGAGAAAGTTTCTGAGGTCAGAGCTGGGACTCCGAATAATCCTATGGCCATCTAGATGCTGTCTAGCAGCCATAGGATTACAGTATAAATGATTATTTTGGTTATTCTGTGTGGTTTACATCTCTGCAGAATTTTTAAAAAGATCTGCCACCAGGGGCCAAACCTTCCATTTATTTATTTATTTATTTATTTATTATATTTATACCCCGCCTTTTTTCCTGCAAGGAACCCAAGGCGGCTTACATAATAATCCTCCTCCTCTCCATTTTATCCTCACAACAACCCTGTGAGGTAGGTTAGGCTGAGAGGCAGTGACTGGCCCAAAGTCAGCCAGTGAGTTTCATGGCCGAGCGGGGACTAGAACCCGGATCTTCCGAGTCCCAGCCCAACACTCTCACCACCACGCCACACCGTTGCACAATATGGATGAGATACTTACAAAACCACATTGTTGGGTGGGGGTTGGGATGGGTGGTGGGAAGAGACAGCAGAAAGGAAAGCAGTACAAATTGTACCTAATGAGCATAAGCACTCCATATGCTGAAGGGGATTTGGCAGTGTTTGAAATGATATTTTTTTCACCGTCACTGAGAGATTGAACACTATTATGCTCCTCATTAGGGCAATTTCCTAAGAATGGATTGAAAGACCTTAGATCCTTTATCACACATGTAGGAAGGATAATGAGCAACTAACTTTTCTGAGTAAATCAACCTTTTCTATCATCTATATGATTTAGGATATCAAACGTTTTCAGGTTGTCTCATGCATTTGCCAAAGGGCTATACAGATGTAAAAAAATATCAAAGAAAGCAAATGATACCTGGGCATTTTGATGATTGGCCACTTCATCATGCAGAATGGAATAAGGGATGTATGAGAATTTTATTTCGGTCCATAAATCATTCAGACTTGTCCCATTCACAATCCTGAATGCAAAAGGGAGCATATTTCTTTGAGAAAAGTTCACAAATTCCTGAATTTGAGATTGCATTTGAAAAATGTTATTATATTTCCAAAAAAGTACACATTTTCACACTTTAGGCAACAGAGGAAATCTGTGCACTTTTCAAATGTGCACTTTCCCCATTTCAAGTGTGCATTTTCCCCATTTGTATGAAAAGCAAAACAGGTCACAAACAAGAATGAGAGCAATATGAGCTGAGCTACGAAGTGGAGTTCAGAGCATACCTGGTTCTCCCATCCCTAAAAAAAGGGAAGACTGGGCAGAAGTGACACTTCAATTGAGGCATGGCCATGGGAATCTAGCAGTCATAAACAGGAGGAGAAATAGGAATTTTGGATTTAATTATTGCTGTAACTCACACAATGCCCCTCCCAGCCTCGCGTAGCTGAGGTGGGGGGGAAATTTGCACGCGGGGGAATAACGGATCAGACCACAATGGTCCGATATCAATAGACCAATTAGGAGGCGGAGTGGGCGGGCTGACAGAGCCAATATCAGGCCTGTACCCGCCATTTTCCGCCTCCTTTCAAATGCAGCTCCCTCCCTCCCATCCCTGTTTGCAGTGTAGGTTTTACTGGTCGCCTGTTTCCAGGGGCCGAGTAGGAATTTTGGTTCATTGTCCTAATTGGCCTGGGACAATGTTTGTGTTTCACCTACTCTACACTGTATTTCAGGGTTTGGGTGCTTAGTGGCATTGTCTATTCGGTCACATTGGCGGTTAAGTGCGGGATTAGGCAGTTTTAGGGGCTCGGTGATCATCCTATGGCACCTTTCAGGTGAGAGGCGTGCCCGAGGCTCCTGCTGCCGAGTGCCTGACGGCTCGGTTGTGCCGAGATAAGGCACGTCTCTGAGGTCTTCCTAACTCGCCTGTGCTGGTGCCTGATGGCCGGTGCGAGGCTGACTGCAGGAAAGACCTTCCAGCACCGTGTGGTGTTAAGCAAGGAGGGGATGACCTGGTTGCCGTCACCCTCCTTGCTGGATGTTTCCAGATAGGAAACATAGACAGATAGGTCTATTTCCGGTCCATTCATTCATAAGTCAGTTCCATCCTGTTTCTGGATCAATCTGTGGATTTACAAAATAACAACATGACAATTTGCATTATTTTTAAATGTGTTGTTTCACAAAACATGCATTTTGTATGTATTTTACTGTAAATATGCATTTTATATGCAATTTGGTCCACCTTTTGAGCAAAGAACTGTACTGCAAAATTTGGAAAAGTGCAAAAACTGAAGGATAACTGTGTTCAATACACATATTAACCTGGGAAGTGCAAATCAGGTCAGTTCACTTCACAATGTAGAGTAAGCAAAATCCTTGAGCATCCCTAATCGCAGCAAAGCTAATACTTATCTTAAGGGAATAATACCCAGCACTCAACACAAGGCATCAATCATGTTAGTGCAACAACTATCATGTCCAGAATAAATTCTCATACTTCATTTGGAAAAGCTACTTTGTGTTTTCTTACAATAGGCCATAACATAGTGAAACAGACAGTGTGTGTGCACACGCGCATGTGTGTGTGTGTGTGCGCGCACACACACACACACACACACACTGTACTAAGGGAGACAAAGGGATACCAAAAGCAGTTTAGGATGCTGAAAGAGCCTTTTTAAAACACTAGCTTTACTATCTCTACAAGATTACAGCTACCTACTAATTAACACCTTAAAATAATTCTAAAAGGCTAATGAGGCAAGATATTACTTTACATACTCCAATAATTCTTTCTTAAAATGATATTCCATATCTTTAATAATTTGAGTCCTGATGATTATTTACACCAGTTGAGATAAAAATTAGGCTGATAGGTCTGTAATGTACTGGATCTACCTAGGTTCTTTTTTTTAAAAAAAGTATTATATTGGCCACCTTTCAGCCCTTTAATAAGAAACCCAGTATTTGTGGTATGTTTCCCAATGCACAGTGTGTTCTTCAGCATTTTAGGAGGGGCCATATCTGAGTAGTGCAGCACATGCCTTTCATGCAGAATGTCCCAGGTTCGATCTCTGGTATTTCTAGGTTGGGCTTAAATGGAATCCGGCCTGAAACCCTGGAGAGGTGCTGCCACTCAGTGTTTATTTATTTATTTATTTATTACATTTATCAATCGCCCATCTGGCCGGCCACCCAGCCACCCTGGGCGATGTACAATTAAAATACAATAAAACACAATAAAATATAATAATTAAAACAATATAAAAAATTCTCATTAAAAACCTAACCCACCCCATATTCCCGCCTGAACAGCCATGTTTTTAATGCACGGCGGAAGCTCATCACGGAGGGGGCATGGCGAAGGTCACTAGGGAGGGAGTTCCATAATGTGGGGGCCGCCACAGAGAAGGCCCTCTTCCTAGTCCCCACCAGCCTGGCTGCTCTGGCTGATGGGATAAGGAGAAGGCCGTCCGTGGCAGACCTTGTTGAGCGGCCTACTTGATGTTGCTGGAGGCGCTCCTTGAGATAAGGGACTGTGTTGACAATACTGGGGTAGATTAACCAATGAGGAAGCTACCTACCATATGTTTACCTGGTAAATAACCTTCTCGGTGGCTACCCCTATATTATGGCTAATTTGTGCCACAATATTGGTACAAAGATCCCTCTCTAGCTGTCTTTCACCAGCTGGCAAATGCATTTTTACTCCAGCAGGCTTGTGCCTGCTAAGTATCTGCTGGTTTTTGTAAAGGTTGTGTTTTATGGTCACAACCATAAAATGGTCTCTCCTTTTGTTGTATTTTTAATGTATTTATATTCAAATTTATTGTATTTTTAGACTGCAATCCTATTCCTATACCCACTTATCTGGACCTAAGCCCCATTTAAATCAGTGGGGCTTACCTCTGAGTGGATATGTATAGGGTTGCACTGTTATGGAATGATGCTATGGCCCCTAGACATTGTCTGGGGGCCCATAGGATAGTTTGAATTCCCAGCTCTGAGGTGAGAGACAGAGCGAGCTCCAACCTTGGAGCTGGGAATCAGAGCTCTGATCCCCCTAACCCTCACAGCCAGCATGGAAAGAACTACGCTGGCTGCTCTCCCAGGTTGGGAAAGCAACCTTGGAGAGGGTGTAAAGGGGGTGTTCTGGTGGGTGGGGAGTAGAAGAGACTGGAGTGGCCATGATATGAGGTATTCTGATGCAGCTCTAGCCCGGGGAGGTGAAGATCCCCTCTGCTCCTCCTCCTGCTCTGTGTTGGATGAGCGTGAGACTCCAAGTGCAAAGGGCCCCACTCATCTTGCCTGGATTGTGCCCTTAATGTACTTTTACTATATTTTATGATATTATGATATTAAAGTATTGAAAGCTTCCCAGAGTAGTGCATAGGCACCAGAAGGGTGGGATATAAAATTGTATATAAATAAATAAATGGGACCCAAATCCTGTAAAGTTTGGATGGGCAACCTCTTAGATTGGATACAACAAGGGGATTGGGGGAGCGGTGGCCCTGCACTCATCTGGCACTTGCACAGTCTGAAAGCAAAGACATTATGAATAAAAATCAGTATCTGAACAGAAATGGCAGCATTTATCAAAACTAGGGGTTGACAAATCTCTGTTTCTGGCCAGTGTCACTTTATCCATTATTCTATTCCATTGTGTTTCTGTATTCATCTGTAATTTAAAACAAAACAAAACAGAAAATTCATATTTAAGGACATATTTCAATATATATATAAATGTGCATTTTATCTCAAACTGCAAATATGTATTGAAATGTGTATTAAGATATGTTCAACCTGCTAAGAACATTCAGGGAAATACAAAATATTGTGAATAGCTATGTTTCAATCTGCACATTAGTCTGAGAGGTGCAGGTCAGGTAAGCAGGTAGGAATCTGCAAAGATTAAATTCCTCAAGTATCCCTAATCAAAACTAATTGCAACACTAAATGTTAACAAGTCTGAAAAACTGGAGGGTGAATGTGAGCCATGCCTTGTGCATAGTTATCCTTCCAGCTTCCAACATATGGATATCATTAGTACAATATAGATAAACAACACAATCCTATGAGTGCTGGACAGTGTCTAGACGGCCATAGGATTTTTTGGGTTCCCAGCTACGAGGTCAGGAAATCACTCTGATCTCATAGCTTGGATACCCGCCCCCCGCCCCCCCAGCTGACACAGAAAGAACTATGCCGGCTGCTTCTCTGAGCTCATAAGCGAGACCTCAGAGAAGGGCTTTTTTGGGCGTTCTGGGGGCAGGGAGTGCAGGAAACAGGCGCCGCCAAGATATCCTGGCAATGCCTCAGCCTTCTTCCTTCCCCTTCTGAAACATCAATTTAGACAGCCGGAACTACTTAGCCATCTAAGTGCTTTGCAGGGTGGGAGGAGCGCAGAGGCGACCTTTACCTCCACGTTCCTCCCAACCTACATAGGATGCCTGTTATCCTCCAAGTTTGGAGGGTTACAGGCATCCCTATTGGATTGCTCCCAAGGAAAATCAAGAAATTGTATTTGTATGGCATTTACTAGTGCTGTTTCATTCATCAAACTTTGCACAATTTATATTTGCTACATTCAGAATACCAGATTCAATAAACAAACACCAAAAAACAAACAAAAAAACCCCCTTTCGGTTACAGCTGTTAAGGGCCACACCATTAACAGACAGGTTATTTAGGCAATATGTATATGGTATGGTATCCTATGTTGTGCTTAGTTTCAGCTTCACCATTACCTTGGGGCTGGATGGATCGCTGGCAGTGGAAGAGTGGTGGACCTAAGCAGGGCCGGTGCTACCATTAGGCCAACTAGGCAGCTGCCTAGGGCGCAGGGCTAAAGAGGGCACCAGAAACACCTTGAAAAAAAATACAGCGCTCTCAAGTGGGAAGGGGGGGCGCTAAATATCTGATCTTGCCTAGGGCACCAAACTGCCTTGCACCGGTCCTGAACCTAAGTCTCAGATTTGTCTATTTGCTGGAATAGACACATGGAGGGGATGCAACTGAAGCTATCATGCAACTAAAGCTACCATTTCACATTACAAGTAGCCAACTGGCAACCAATACCATCCACATAGAACAGTGTTCTCCAACCTTGGGTCCCCAGATGTTTTTGGACTACAACTCCCAGCATGCCCCAGCCAGCTATGCTGGGAGTTGTAGGCCAAAAACATCTGGGGACCCAAGGTTGGAGAACACTGACATAGAATGAGAACATTGGAAAGGACCTTGAATGTCATCTAGTCTAACCCCCCTCCCATTCAAGGAAATATTATCCACAGGGAAAGCCCCCTGCTATCTCTCTTTAGTCCTCCTGTACATCTCCCACACTGGCTTTTGGTTAGTTTTGTAATCTTGAAACAGAAATCCTGTGTATTAGGTTAATATTTCTTCATAGTGCAGAATGACCAAAAGAGCAGAGAGACAAAAAGAGTGCCTTACTTTTAAGTACTTTTTGAGTTTATGGCACAGAAAGGATTCAAACTTTGCATTTCATAGATTACTGAATGCATCGTATAACTATATGCAAACCTAGTCAAATACAAGCAACTCTCCATAATATTGCTGTATTAGTTTGTGTCATTGGCCACTTAGTAAAAAGTAAGTTGCCATTTATTTAATTAATTAGGCAAAGCAGTGTACTGTATATAAAGGACTTTGAACAATTGAACATACTTTATATAAGTAGTATACAAACTCTCTAAACTCTCGTTGTAATCTTAATCTGCATCATAATGTCACCCTTTCAGGGGAGGGGCTTGAAGAAGAGGCCACAGACCTTGGAGACAGGGCCGGTGCTACCATTAGGCCAACTAGGCAGCTGCCTAGGGCGCAGGGCTAAAGGGGGCGCCAGAAATAGGGAGGGAGAGCTCAAGTGGGAAGGGGGGGCGCTAAATATCTGATCTTGCCTAGGGCACCAAACTGCACCAAACTGCCTTGCACCGGCCCTGCTTGGAGAAGAACAAATTCCATGGCAAGGTATGAGAAATGAACCATCAGTACATCAAAATTGTTTTTTTATTCTTAAATATGTGTTTATGCTTTAAAAAATAAACACATTTGTGGCTCAGAACCTTGCAAAGAAGGTACACTACCTGAAATGAAAACCTACTCCACAAAGTGTCCTGGTGATTCATTTAGGAGGACATTCCATTTGGCACAAGTTCAAAGGTTAAAAAAGCATGGTTTGCATATTAAAAAGCTGAGCCCTGAGCCCTTAAGTTTAATGTGGCTTACTCCTGGGTAAATGGGCACAGTGGCTAGAATTTTATTGGGCCCATGCTCTCACAGGAGTGGCCGTTTGTGCAAAGGGGCTTTCGCACAGGGTCAGGGCCAGATTCCAGCGAGCCTTTGGCATAGTGCTGCTGATGGGCCCATACTACTGATGAAGCCCCCTGCCCACTTGCTTACCTGCTTGCCCGAGCCCCCTGCTAGCCCATCAATGACATCACCCGACCCAACATCTGCACATTGAAGCCCCCAGCCCACAACCTGCTGGTCAAAGCTTGTGCACAGCTGATCCCCCACACACCTGCCACCACCAAAGGCTACCACCCACTGATGCTAAAGCCCCCCCACAACTGTCTACCCACCCACCTGTCGCAGGACCACCACCACCACCTGCATGAAGCTGCCTGCAGATGCTCCCTCCCTCCATCCCATTGTTTTGTTTCTCTGGACGCAGGCGGTAGTTTATCCTCCTCACCTGGCCTGGCTGGACCCACTGGTAGCCAGCCAACCAGCCAAGCCTATAGGCTCCTCACACTCTTTTAAAAGAAAAAAACAACCCTTAAATGTTGAATAGCAGTGCTCTGATCCAATCTGATGCTGCCTTTTGGGGAGACTCGGCCAATGAGGGCACAGAGCAGTCTTTATGTTACTCCTGTGCCTTCATTGGCTGAGTCCCCCGCCCATCAAAGGCAGTGTATGATTGGTTTAGAGTGCTGCTACTGAAAATTTTAGGGGTTTTTTTCCCTTTTAAAATGGAGTGCCACAAGTTCTGCACACTCAGCTGTGGTGCTTCCTTTTGCTAGCTGGGCCAGACGGGGATGGGTGGGCGAGGAGGAGGATGGTGGCAGATGGGCATGGGACCTGCTGACCTTCTGGGCCCTCAGCAACTGCCCATCCATGCCGACCACTGATGCCAGATCTGCTTTCATGCTTCTAAAAATCACCCCAAATGAGCGGAAATGGGAAAGGGAGCTCTGCTGACTTTTCCCAATCTGGAAATGAGCATTTCCACTTTTTTCTGGGTTGTTGTTCTTTTGAAGCATGAAACCTGCAAGTGCAATGGAACTGGTGCAGGTGGAGTGGCCCCATTGGATACTGACCAGTATTGCAGCCACAATTGGCTAAAAGGAAAGATGCATTAAAATACTTTACCTGTGGGAGGGGGTTGGACTAGGTGATCTTTAAGGGGGGGAAAGTGCCGGGAGAGTAAACTAGACTTTGAAAACTGTAAATAATAATATAAGCCAAATGAAATATAATGGATTATGCCTTATCAAACATATTTTAAAATAGATATGATCTGATAAATCCTTTGGCATACAATGATTGAAAATGTCTTTAGAACATTCAAGGCCTACAAAAGTAATCAATTTTTATCTTATTTTAATTATGTTTCAGACTGTAACCTTCTGCTGACAGACTACTCAAGGCTTATGCCAAACTGAATAATAGGTTGCACATGTTATTGATTTATCTCTCAACTAAACAGATTAATGTTATATTTTTATTAAACTATTTTAAACCGGTATATTTAGACAATTGCAGGTCACATACATGTGCCCAAAGACATGATGCAGCAACTTTGTTGAAGCTAAGCAGGTCAGGGTTTCATTGGTGTAGGTATGACTGAAAAATTTGCTCCATCAATACATATATTATATATATATATATGATATATTTAGTGAATTCACACCTCCTGAGCCTTTCAGTGAGCCAAGACAGTGTTGCATTCAAAAATCCACAGTTTTGCGAGCTTTTCGATGCAGCTCATCTCAGGGGAAACGTGCAAAAAATGTGCATATTAGGAGAAATGCACACAAAATATGTGTATTTGAAAAAGTGTGCAAAGAACAGCATTTCAGCAATCTGAAGTACTTGGGGGAAATGCAAATGCTTAAAAATGCACACAAACATGCATACATTAATGCAAACATTACAAAAATATGTGAACAAAAAAAAGCATGAATTTCAGTAAGGATTTTTTTTTAAAAAAGCAAACTTGTGCGGAAACTGAATGGAAGAAGCTTGACCCCCAAAACCTGGCACTCTTAGTGAGACCAGGATTGGCAGATCTGTCCAGGATTGGCAGATCTCCCATCAGTTCCTGAATGGGAGACCACCTCTGAACCTTTATGCATGCTACCATGAGCTCCATGATTGGAGAAAAGTGAAATATAAACATAATAAATAAATGCTTCCAATTATTTTAATATAAGACTGTCCTCTTGGTTTGACAGACAACCAAAGTTTAAAATTATGCACTATCCAAATAATAATAGTAATACTTCCATATACTACTGGTTCATTAGAGATACAAGATTAGTAGTATTAGACATACTCCTAGTCTGATACCGTAGTCCTGATTTATTAAAAACAATGCGAACTCCATGGGATGTAGATTTTACTCTGTTATCTGTCCCATCCAGAATTATTATTTAAAAATTAAAATCTATCATGTAAATTTTAGTCCATCCTTTCTCAAAGATGCAAGGTAATTAAAACATGTATGGAAAGTATACAATGGCACACATATGCCCATGTGCAACTCCCATTTTGAGAAATGAATCTTGTGCAAGGAAAGTGCCTAGAGGATTGTGTCTGGATTGCGTCGCTCCCCTTACTTGGCCCTAGGAAACTGGGCTGGCAGGAAGCTTCTAGCAAGGAGCCCCTCCTTGCTCTGAGCACAGTTGTTGCTTGAGCTGAGGTGGCTGCTCCCTTGTGGCTAAAAGTCAGGGAAAGAGGAAAGTGGAGCCCACCAAGTGTACTGGGAAAGTGTACTGGCTGCCATTTTCATTTGAAACTTTTCCTCCAAAGTGAGAGTGGCACTGAGCTCAGCCAATCAAACACCACCTTTTGGGCTGTGAGGCCAATGAGGATGCCAGAGCAGCAGGGGGTAGCTGAGGCTCAGCCTGTGCCCTCATCCTCATTGGCCCACACCCCAAAAGGCAGCATTTGATTGGTTGATCTCACTGTCACTCTTGTTGCTGCCACTCTTGCTTATGGAAAAATTTCAAGTGAAAATGGCAGCTGGCCAGTTGCAGTCTTCGCTACAAATGCAGCGCTTCACACAGTGTGCCACAGCTTTCCTACACCTGCCCGCTATATATCTGCCAGACTCCTGCTACCTCTCCAGTGTTGTTTGGTGTTCCCTGCAGGACCTCTGACTTGCAACCTGAAGTCCACTCCTAACAACACCATTGCAATAGTCTTTCTTCTGGCTGGAAAGGCTGGCGAATGGCAGGAGGCTGTAGATGAAAAGTTCCAAATTAAATTTTCTAGGTATCTGTAGTTATCTGAACATGAAAAAATAGGTTCACAATGTCCTGAGCAAGCGTGATAACTTCTGAATATATGAAGCTGACTTATACTGAATCCGACCACTAGCCCTCCTATCACAGTGCTACAGTACTTATTCTGACTAACAGTAGCTCAGAGGGAGGGTGAGGAATTTACCAGAGCTGGCCATACCATTAGGCAGACTGAGCTGGCCACATCAGGCAGCTGATTTTGGGTGCCATAAAAGAGCAGAGAAATGATATTCAATTTATGAAATGTTTATGGATTATGTCAGGGCCAGCCCAAGATGTTTTGCTGGCTGAGGTGGAGCAGCAGGTGATTTATTTATTTATTTATTTATTTATTATATTTTTGAATCGCCCATTTGGCCAGTCATCCGGCCACTCTGAGCGATGTACAGTCTAATTAAATACAAGAAAAAAACAGAGCGTCAGTTAGCCCGGGGGGGGGGGCAGTCCAACTGGAGCAGGCCCTGATGTTCCCTCTGCCTACTCCTCCTAGTCAAAATACATAGTGCCCAAGGCTAGTCAAGTTATCAAGCACCTCTCCTTAAGTTGCCTGGCAGTAAAAATACAAATAGGGTTGTATCCATTGTTTGTCTAACGTAAGTCTCATTCATTTCAATGGGTCTTCACTAATATTGGAAACAGCACTTACACTCTACAAACAGGACAGATCTCCCAAATTATAAATTTTCTCAGCCCTCAAGAAGATTAATTAGCATGTACAGTATGTTATGCTTTTTCTGAATGTATACAAGGAGTGCTCCTAATTTAATTAATTAAATGATTTGTCCAGTCCAACTATATTTCAAACCTTTCACGCTGTCACCAAGACTTACATGTTACTCATATTAACGTACCTAGCAATTATGAATTAATATTAAACATGCTCCCTTTATTTGTCAGTTTGTGTGAACTGCCTCCAGAAGACCTAGAAATCTCTGGGTACATTGATCAGTAAGGAATGCAGTCACAATTAAGTAATTAACAAAATGTAGAACTGCTAGCAACCGAAGGAATATCAAAAACCAGGGTAGAAAAGGGGCTGGTCCAATATGCTTGGTTACTTTGAATTAACCCATCAGCAGAAACTCACATTAGGTTTTATCCAATGGTGTTGTTCCAGAAGGAACTGCTGGTAGAATGGATTTCCCCATACTCCCTGCAGCACCCCACATGCCCCCAAATATGCTCCAAAGTCTTGAATTTCACCATGTGCAAAATAAACTAGACATTACCGTAACTGTGTGGTTGACACCCATGCCTGTTTAAAAACATCAACAACAGGTGTCAGGGAGGCATATTCATCTGGGTTGTAGTGCGTCCCATACTGCAATTAGCATTATAAGAAAAGCTCCCATTGATGTCAATGGGATTTCCTGTCAGTAGAATATCAGCCATTTTTACTCTGTTGTTTGCAATATATAATGGTGCAATTGAATTAAGTACTCTGGCACACACACTGACCCAGCCAGCTGGAAGCAGTGTAGCTTCAGTAGAGGGGCATGCATACCCCCAGGACTTGTCCACCGGTGCTCCTCCTCCTGCTCAGTTGTGCCAGCAGGAAAACCTTCTGTCCATGTCACTCATGCTGTAGATAAGCCCCATCAAGCTTTAAATGTAGTGATGGATGGAGCTCTACCCCCCCCCCCAACACTCCCACCCCAGCCCACATCCACTCTGGGAATATTTGTGGGAACTCAGACTATTTTCCTGCTGATGTTTGGAACGTTACCTGGCCTCAAAACTGTGTCAAGAGTGGATTGGGTCCATGGTGCAGCATCCGATCCAATGCACTCCCCTTCCCACCACCCCATTTTCACGTAGATCACCAAGGTAGAGAGGACAGGAGGAAGGCTCACTTGAGGATGTGACTATGTGAAGCAGTATCCAAGGAAGTTGTCTATCATTTCTGTGGTTCCCCAGTATAGTAGTCTCTGGACACTGCTCTGCATGGCCACAGTATTTATTATTATTTATTATTTATTTATTATATTTTTATACCAGCCTTTTTTTCCTGCAAGGAACCCAAGGCAGCTTACATAATCATCCTCCTCCTCTCCGTTTTATCCTCACAACAACCCTGTGAGGTTAGGTTAGGCTGAGAGGCAGTGACTGGCCCAAAGTCACCCAGTGAGTTTCATGGCCGAGCGGGGACTAGAACCCGGATCTCCCGACTCCCAGTCCAGCACTCTCACCACTACGCCACAGTGCCTAAAGGAGGCTGTCTCAACATACTGAACCCACTCCTCTGGGTAACTTAATGAAAAGCATGTTTCATTGGGCACTTCAGTAGGGATGGACCGACCAAAGCTCAATCCAGTTCTAATCTAGAGTGGTTTCAGGCCAATCCTAATTGGATCTAGGGACGTGTGATGTCTGCCAGGAACATGCCTCCCCCCCGCCCCAGTTTAGGGTTCCATCCCTTGTGATTTAAAATGAAAGAAGCATTTTAAATTGAGAGGGGTAACATTTTGTTCCTTACAATTCCTTCCCCTCCTCAAAAGAGCATGATGATGAATTAACTAACCTTTGGCTGTCTAACTTTGTAGTCTTAACATTGCTGGATCATTATTTATTGTTCAATGTTATCCTCAGGGAATGAGAAAGTTATCTTCTGAAATCTCCAATTATAGATAAGTAACATAGCTTGTGATTGCCTATATTCCATTCTGTCTTGGAATATAAAATTAAAGAGATTTCTTGACATTTACCTCTTTCTATGACAGGAGAAGGGGAGGTGGGGTCCAGAAAGATACAATTTTTATGTTTTCTTTACTAGAACTTTACATGTTTTTAGGTAGTCAGAGGCATGCAGGGATTACATTAATAAAAAATACCAAGTTTGCCTGTGAACCACTCTGGGAATGAATATTTTTCTTTGTCACTTACACTAAGGAAGGCTGACGAAATGTCAGGTAGACTATCTCTGTCTCCACAGCTGAATGCAAAGCTCTTGACAACGGGGACCTTTCTGAGCTATATTATCATCAGTTTGTTTGAACTGTATGTTCTATGAATTTCTTAAAAAAAATTATGTATACTTTTTTCCTGGGGACTGACTGTGAAGTATACCGGTATATCTAAAATGGCTTGCTGTTTAAAGCTACAACCTTCAATACTTTTAAATGCACGTTTTATGCCTAAACACATTCCTTTAAATAACTGTGTGTTTTGTTTCTGTTTTTTAATACAGGAAGCAAACTAACAAACATTACAGAAACTGGTGAAATAACATTTTATAATCTGGTGCTTGGAAAAATCTGGAAATAGTACATCCTAGCATGGACTGTACATGTCTGATAAAAACATTGGTTTCCTTGAGCCAATGGCATGCTTGCAAGAGTCTAAAAAATAGTCAACTATATTTCTAGATTTATTTTCAAGCATGCTTGAGAATGACATTCTGTGCCCATATTCTTTGTTCCCTAGGGTGTGGGTAATAATCAGTGCGGGTTTTCAGAAAACTATGTATTGAACCTAGGATTTCTAGTGACTAAGGGTGCAATCCTGTGGCCACTAGACACTGTCTATATGGCCTTAGGATATGTCAGAGTCCCCAGCTCCGACCTCGGAAATGTGTTCTGAGGTTTGGAGCTGGGACCCCGACCGTGGAGCACCCTCCCTCCACCCTGGCATGGTTATTTCTGCACCGGCTGATGCCCTGAGGTTGCAAGTACAACTTCGGTGAAGGTGCTGGGGGGGGGGGTTTCCAGGGGGTGCGGAGGGGAGGAGTGAGACTCTGTTGAGATACGATGTATTGTGGCAGGGCCTCAGCCCCTCCTTCTCATGAGCAGGTGCAAAAGACATAGGTGGACAAAATCAGGTGAACAATCCTCGCCTCTGCACTCCTCCCACAGTCGACTGGATGCCTCTAATCCTCCAGGTTTGGAGGGTTATGGGCAACCACATTGGATGGCGCTGCCTGCCTGCTTCAGAAAGTTCTCTTCCCCCAAAACATGCACAGCTGTGGGTGGGGAGAATTTTGCGAGCGGGGGGAATGGAAGAAACACTCACCTGATTACATAGGGGCCAATACAGGTATAAGGGGTGAGGCGGCATGGGCCAATATTCGGCCCGGTAGCCTCACCCACAGCTTCTTTGTCCTTTTGGAGCTCACCTGGATAGACAACACCTGGATCTCTTGTCTGCTTCAGAAAATAGCACCAGGGACATCAGACTGCAGGGAAACTAGCCTAATAGTAACAGGATCTCTCCTTTGTGTGCTCTCCAAGGCTCAAATTCAGGTTCATACTTTCCTTTTTTTATAACAGCTCTAATAGGGATGTTTCGTTTGTTTCATTTTCTCCCACAAGCAAATTGTTTCATCTCAAGTTCTTTCCATCCTGTTGATGATGAAATTTGTGAATTTTGGTAAGTGCTTATCAACAAATGAACCAAACAAAATTTTCACCTATCCCAAATTCCACATCTCAGTGCTGGCTGGGAGGGAATTTAGTGCAGACTGTGATAGCAAGCACCCTAGGGCATTTTGATTATTAAGAGTAATTGACCTGTGTTTAGAACTGCTAACCTTCAAACTCTTTCCTTGGAATCTGTCGGGGTTGGTCTAATAGGATTGCCTATGAGAAACAGTTGTATTTATGTGGGTTAGGGGGGTTAGAGAAGATGTTTCTCATATTCTTCTCTGTTGCCCTCTAAAATATACCACCTTAGAATTCCTTGTTAGAACCTCTCTTGTATAAAATTCCAGGATACCCTGTTGAGTAAATAATGTGTTATTTGTTGTGAGAAATAAGCCTAAAGCTAATTACTGGGAGGGATCCAATTTTTATTGTAAAGGCCCAGAAAATTAGAGAGGGCCCAGGACAGGGACTTTTAGGCCAAGGTGGATAACAATATCATTTTATTTAGTATGTTTTTTTTTAATGAAACCTTTCTGTTAATGTCTGTTTTACTTACGTAATGTGTGTAATGCTGTTCCATTATGTCCTGGATGGCCTTTTCACAAATAAATTGATTGACTGATAGATTTGTCCTAAGGCAGTTTACATGAGCATTCTGATCTGAATACATAGCAGGGTGAGAAGCAGGTTCATTCTGCATTCAAGAGAGACTATGTTCTTGTGATTTTGAAACATTTCCAGCAAAATGCACTCTGTTCAGAGCTCTTCAGATCCCATTACAATACTTTGTAAATGTGAATTGACTCAGATGTATACAACATCCTCATCTGTGACCTATACACATTTGCAAGATGGCTGCTATGTTGATCCATGACTTGTGGGCAATGTAGTGTCCTCACTATCTAATAGAGGACTAGGAGGCCAGTTTAGAGTTCCTCAGAACACGTCGTCTTTAATAGAAAGCTTCTAGAACAAAACTGCACAAACACAAAAAACAAACGCTTGCCTGGAACTGCCTGTTACAGCCCCAAGCAAACGAACAGGAGCAACAGATAGCAGGCAAGCCAATCAATCAGCAGCTATATAACCCATACACTACAGGCAATAGCACATTTGTCCCACCCCCCATGCTAGGAAAAAAGAGCTGTGGTGCTGTGCATGCCCACTGGCTAGCCAATCAGGAGAGGTTTGCAATTTCCCTTTAAAGGCTAGCACCACCACCCCACCTGTGCAGCATTTTTTGCACAGCAATGGCCCTATTCATCCACCCCACAGGGAAGCAGTCTGGGATTAGCCAGTTACCTGCTGAGGCTGAGTAGAAATTTTGGAGCTGAGTAGGATTTCTAAAGGATTTCATGTCCTTTAGAAATCCCAATCTAAACCTTTTGTGTTTATTTGACTTATTTTAAATATTTCTTTCTCAGCACAAAAGCTTTCATGGTAGCTAATAGCAAGCAATGGTAGGCTATAGGTGGCTCCTCATTGATGATAGAAAGCAATAAAAGGGTAGTAAAATCAGAAAAATAACAATAGCCATGAAACAACAACAACAACAACAAATAATAATAATAATAATAATAATAATAATAATAATAATAATAATAATAATAAAAGCAAAGGTGGCTGTTTTGACCATAAAAAAATTCTCAAAATCCATATTGCTGTAGGGATAAAATCAGAGCACTGCTTTGAGTGTATGCTGCTCTAATACCTTTCTTAGGCCAACCTAAAAAGCTCACTTAAAAATTGTGCAGATCTCTTCAAAAAGCAAGATGCCGTAAAAAGCAGGTGGGACAAGCGGGGGAAGTGACTAGATGGTGAAGGCACATTCAGGCACAAGGTCAGACATTCAGGCACAAGGTCAGACTATGTCAAAGGTGTAGTGTAGAGAAGGAGCCTGCAGGTATTCAAATTAGGCTCAGTGACAGTAGGTCATACAATGGTTATAGGAAGCTCCTGCTGCCCCTGGTTATGCTGGGAAGAAGGAGAGGGGGATGTTGGAACTAGTTGTCATATTCTGAAGTAGTAGTTTAGTTGTCTTATTCTAAACCAGCTCAAGTTTTGAGGAGTCTTCAAGGGCAACTCCATGTACAACACATTGCAACTATCAAATATGGATGTTACCAGGGCAAGGATAATTGTAGCAAGGCTATCTCTATCCATGATGGTAACAACCGGCACACTAGCCTAAGCTGAAGAAAAACACTTTTTTGTTTATTTATTACATTTATCAATCGCCCATCTGGCCGGTCACCCGGCCACCCTTTGTTCTTTTTCTTGGGCCTCTAAAGTGGGGACCAGACCTATGAGTACTACTAAGGTACCAACTTACTCCTTAACAGGGAGAGTAAGCCTTTTAAGCATGGGTTGAGCACAACCATCCCGGTCAGCTGAACCATTCGCCAATACCACCTCTGTCTGTATTGAAATGCAGGCTAAGGAATTTCTCAAATTAAAATCACTTGAGAAGGGGAAAAAAAAAAAGACAACATCTTAACTTGGTGCCGAAAGGAATGTAATGCAGGTGCCAGGTGCAACTTGTTCAGGAGGGCATTCCAAAACCGGTGTGCCACCACCAAAAAACACACACGCACACCCCCTCCTTTGTTGTTGCCTAGCACACTTCTGATAGGAAGGCAATTGGAGAAGTTTCAGCAGATCATGAAATGGGCAGGCTGGTTCTAGTGTGTAGGTCATCCATGAGGGGCAACTAGGATGGTTTCAGTTCCAGCCTAGGTCAGGAAGCCAAACAGAAATGGGTCCAAATTTCCATATAAAATCTGAAAAGAGTTTGGTGCTGAGTGCTGACCAGCTAACAACTACTCTAGCACCTTCACCGAGATTGAAACCTTGGAAGGGAGAATGAGACAGAAAGGAAATTGACCAGCTCAGAATTTTAGGGCCAAAGCAGATATTCTGCAATATGTATCATGCAGCTATGTATCCAGTTTTTCTTTCAATAATTAATTATAGGTGCATGGGAGAAGGGCTCCTTATCAGAAATGCTATATACAGGAAGAGGAATCATATGTCTTTACTCCCCAGTGGGATCAGAGTCTAAATTCTCCCCTTGCAGAGTTGGAACACAGAGTGGGGGGGGGGATCCTAATATGCATACAGAAACAAAAGACAGTGGAGCTTGGGCCAGGAGCTGACAAGCCTATGACTGCTTTGAATCCAGTTGCTACAAAATGTACTGTATATTACAGGTAGATTCATATTTCTATCATGCCAACATCTATGCAATTTTAGGAGGCCCCAGAGAGAGAGAGAGAGAACAACAACCCTATTAAGCATGGAATTGGGCACAGTATGGGAGATGTATATTATGGAGACTTAGTCTTACCTATACAAGCCAAATAATATTCCTTGTGGTTTGTAGTTTGCTGTGTGTTGCCTCTCTATCGGCTTTGTTAACATCATGCAGATTTATAATATGCTGAAGGTAGAAAGCAGAAATGAACGTTGTATTGCTTGTAGAACAAGACATATGTTCATGTAAAACCATTCCAAAGTGTATGAAAAAAGTAAGTCTTATTACAAGCTACAGGAGAAAACAGAAAGAGAGAGACAGAGGCCCAGAGAGAATGAATTACAATTAGGCAGAAATGTGATTTCTATGTTTGTTCTGCACTCTACAAAATAATGTTCCTTTAATTTTGGCTACTTATAAGAAATTGTATTTGAGGGTCAAAATCTTACAATATATTGAGAACTTGAAATAGCCCTAAGGTAGTTAGTGCCTGCATGTGCCAGTCAACATATTGACCACATGGTGAATGATCAATAATTGACAAGTATTTCTTTGAAAAGTCAGTTATTTTGTTTGATTGAGCCTCAATTAGTTTTTTCTGTCACCCCAATCAGCAGTATTGCTACTGAGTTGAATCTGAGCAAATGTGCGCCTTTCCTTTATTGGCAAATCCAATTTTTTTTTATTAAATAAAAACTTGCTGGTGCAGCATCCTATGAATAATGCCAGATACAATGTTCGTCCATTGCAAGTCTTTCAGAAAGGCCACCTGCAAGATAAGCAGTTGCTTTTTCACCCTAATATGACAGATAGATGTACTTTGTTTTAATACACTATTGATAGCTGCCCACAGTACAGTTACATAGCTGTATTTCTTTAGCTGTGTTACGGCAGCATTCTGGCTTCAGCCTGGACAAATTGCTCTTACACTGCATCCTGCAACTTGTGGAGAATGCACCTGCTCCAAATTAGAGGAGCTGCACAATTTTGATTCATTGCTTGCATTATACTTGCTTAGCAAGCTGGGAACAGTTCAATTTGACCCTACATACAAAACATTTTCTTCCATAACAGCAGCCCAAACTGTAGTGTAACATTATATTGTCTGTGTTCTTCTTCCACCTATCAGAACTGCTGCCGCTACTACGGAGGCAGAAAAGTGGAGTTTCTTGTTGTTATTTGCTTTTCCCTTCAAAGAGCTTTTTTTTTTTGTTCAATTCACATTTTTATTTGTTTATTAAAATTTTAAGGTTTAAGGAGCAGCAGTGGCCAGTGAGGCAATTTGCTAGGTGAAACCTGTGTGGTCATTGAGGGGGAAAGAGCCAGAAGTGAGGGACCTCTTTCAGACCACAGGCCCAATTCAGTTTTGGACACGCTCTCAGAGGCTATATTCCCATGGTGGGTGGGGCTGAATGCAAAGTCGATGGGGCAAAAGCAGTGGGATATGAAACAGTGTGCTTCTAATCTTTTTCCAGTCTTTTTTAGCTGGTTTTCAATGTGTGAAGAGCTTAGGTGTGGTTAGTGGTAGAGTGTTTTTCTGGTGGCTTCTTCCATTCTTGTTCTTGATTCTGATTCCTCCTTTGAGTCTCTGCTCCTTCCCAAATAATTCCTTCACCCCAGTTATTGTCCTGCATTACAAACTTGGTTTCTTCTGTTGTTTTCTTGCCTGATCCTTGCTGGTATTTCTTTCTAGTTTTTCTCTAGTTAACTGTATGCCTCTTGTAAGACTTATGGTAGTTTATCTCCAGACCCCACTTTCCCTATTGGAGGGGGAAAGAAACTTGATCTTTGAATTCAGTGTGTACCTTCTTATTTGTGTGTGTGTGTGTGTGTGTTTAGGACCGGATTAAGAGCATTATGGGCCTGGTGCTGAGGATTTTGGTGAGGCTTTTTATGGAAATAAATAAAATGAAGACGCAATTTTATATTAAAACAAATTAAATATTTTAATTACCATTAAAGTGCCAAAACAGAAACATATTGAAAATATTTCTTTTTTTGTAAACAATAAGCTTGTTAACTCAATAAAACCATTATAAATAGAACATTCACAACAACTATTTTTAAATAAACATAAACCATATAAACAATTTAAATATAAGTGTATGATGTTTGGCTCATAAAAGTTTGTTCCTTAAAGTATTATTATTATTATTATTATTATTATTATTATTATTATTAAAGCATCATAATCAATACAGCCTGCGTTATGATTATGGTGCAGAGAGTAACTCTTGAAATAAATAGCAACCACTAGTTTTAAACACACAAACAGGTTATTCACTGAACTCTAACCTGCATTTAAACTAAATGAATCAAGCTGGTAGATTAAAATAAAATTACACATTAACTTTTCTTGCTTTTTTACTTGCAAATTCCTCAGTTGTAGAATCAAGATTAAGCTCGTTCAGCAGACCATTTTCAATGCACAACAGAGAGAGCGCATTTAAACGCTCCTGACCCATGGAAGACCTTAGTTCATTTTTCACATGTTTTAATGCTGAAAATGAACGCTCACCACTGCAGTTGCTGACCATTAAACACAAATACATGCGGAGGGTCACAAATGTATTTGGAAATGCACCGACTAGAGATTGTGCAATCATAAACTTGTACATTTGTGTTTCTTGACTCCCATGAATGTCTTGATTTGCAGTGGAAGATTGGTACATTTTGAAAATAGATGAAAACTGTACAATTTTGTCTGCAAACAGGGGTTCAAGATCTTCAGGATATTTTGACACTAGTGTAGTGGCTCTGGAACGTAGACTATCAGCTGCTAGGGTGCATATTTCTGATACAGCCCTCTCAGCCCTGCCATTAACCGGGCCGGGGTTAGGGCTAGGTCAGTGAGAAGGGGGAGGGGGTGTCAGGCAAGTGAGCAGGCCTCCTGGGGCCCTCCAGATGTTTTGCACTGCTGCAACCCCATAAGCCCCGACTATTGGTCATGTTAGCTAGGGCTTATGGGAGTTGTAGTCCAAAACATCTGGAGGGTAGCAGGTGGCCTCCCGCGGAGCAATCTTTTGATCAGGGAGTGTTTGAGGGTTCAGGCGAAGAAACAGGCCGTGCAGCGGCAGCAGCAGCAGTGGGGCCCACCCCGGGAATCGCTGGCCCGACTGCCTGGCCCACCTGCACGGGGGGCGCCGGCGCGCAACAGCAAGTCCCACTCTCGAGCCCGGGGCAAGGCACTGCGGACAAGGCCGGCTGCCTCCCTCCCTCCCGCCCTTGCTCGCTGGCCCTTGGCTTCGGGCCCGCTGCACAGGCCAGACCGCGTCACGGCGCTTCACCCACAGGGGCCCCCGTGCTTCGGGGCTTCCATGTGGAGCGGCCCGGCGGCGCACTGCGAGACACACCGACCGGGCCTCCCCCGTCCCCGCGCAACAGCGCCGCCCCTCGCCCCCGGAGACGCCCCTCGGAAGGCGCCGCCTGCCCGGAGGGATCCCGCGCAGCCAAAACATACCGCGGAGCGCGGCCCCGGAGAGCGCGCAAAAGGCCGAATCGAGCAGGCAGCTGGAGAGGGGGGAGGCGGCGGCGGGCGGGCGCTGTGCCTCTGCCTCTGCCCGGGATGCGCTGCCCGATTGCCGCCGGTGCCACAGGGCGACGGAGGCGGCTGGCCAACGCGTTCATCGCCCGCTTGCCCCGGTCCCCGCAGGCGGCAGCGCAGGCGGCAGCGCATCCAGCCGCGCAGTGCAGGGGCGGAGCCAGGCAGGCAGGCGGCCGGGCGGGGTGGATCTGGACTGGCCCCGCCCTGTTGGCAGCGGGGCAGGGCGAGCGACCCGCAAGCCTCCGGGGAGCAGGCTGGACAGAGGCGCGTCCCTATTGTGGGCCTATTTTGTGGTAGGGGCCTGGAGCTGCAGCTCCAATAGCCCCTATCTTAATCCGGCCCTGTGTGTGTGTGTGTGTGTGTTACTTTTAGTTAGTAGTAGATTGGTTTTAGTTCGAATATTTATTATTAATCATTATCCTGTAGTTTGTTTTCCAATCCATGTTTTCAGTTAGTACTTCCAACTGTATTTTGAGTTTCTCCTTCCTAGTTAAGTTCCTCCCCCCACCCTCTTGGATCCTGGATTTGCCTTCTGCAAGAGGAAGGAGTCCACTCACAAAAGGCCCCCCTCCCACCACACCACAGCTCATCCCATTCAGCAGAATTTCCTGACTCTGTCTGTGTAGCATTTTTAGAGGGTTGGAGGGGCTGTCATGGGAAGGAGGAGGCAGGAAAGTCTATTTCCACCAGTGTAGTTGATCCAGCATAAATCTGGATCCAACCCCATTTCTTTTACAAGTGTTCTGTGGTGTGTGTGGGTTCCTTCTGTTGTGTGTGTGTGTGTGTGTGTGGTTTATTACTGCTGCCTGTGTGATCTCGTGACTTGTGCGCCCAAGCATTGTTTCTTTCTAATAAAGTGAACAGATCACACAATAATTACGAAATCAAGTCATGGTGTGGGCAAGGCCCCTGGTATCAAAACTGCCCTTCCTGGCCAGTTCTCCCTGCCCTGTCCAAGATCCAACATCCCTTCCTTGCAGCAGGCAACGATAGCATGTTGGAGGGAGCCTTCTTCCAAAAAGTGTCATCCATGCGCTGAGGCTGGTTGCAGGAGTGGGAGCCAGTCCACCTATATTGCAAAGCAGGTTCTTTTTGTGTGGGAGGAAAAGGGCAGTAATAGGACTGACCCTTAAAGAATATATCAAAATTTAAGGGGTGTAGCACAAAACCCCTGCACTTACTTTTTCAGACATTTGATAAGGTGTAAGCCCCTCCTAAGAGGCTAATATGCCTTCAACTTTTATCCAATTCTGAGAAAGATAACAAATATATAACTGTTTAAAAAAATATATATCCCATGATAGCCAATGTTGAAGTGGGTAGCCTCCAAATCTGTCCAAGCTGAAGGGGGCATTTCTGAAGCATCAAATAAGGGTCCAAGTCAAATCTTGGGGTTGGCGAACACATCTTGCTTTAACCCTTCCTCCTCCACTATGGAACCAATGTGGATTGGGTGGCGCAGGGGAGGGGGGTGTCAAGCCTGCAATTTCTATTAGGAAATAGTGATTGATAAATCAAAAGGATCACTATTTTACAATAGAAATTTCAGGTGCATGGAGCCTGATCTGGATTGGGTTTATAGTGGGGTAATGGGTTAAAGCCCCCCCCCTACCCCCATGCCAGGGTCCTGATCTGTATTGGGGCCAATGTGTCTGCTTTAGAGTACCAAAACAAATGTCTGTTTTGGCCCTAAGTGGATTGCCATCCCTGGTGATGTCATCAGCCTGCATCCACACCAGGATGACTATCCAGTCAGCAACTGTGTGCTTGCATGGTGCAGACTGTGGTGCTCTGCTTCAACGGATGCTTCCTGGTGCTTAAAGATATGGTTTTGAAATCCCCCTTTCACCTTCATTCCTAAGCATGTAGCGGCTGCTGGCAATTTGCCTACTGGACCATCTCAGTGTCTGCCACTGCTCAAGAACTTCTGCACATCCCTAAGTTGACATGTGTCTGTCTTTGATTCCATTTCCATGTCCAGTTCAAATGGATATTTACTCAGTGCCAACGGTGTGGATTTCTGTTCAAAGCCAGTTTTGTTAGTACTGTATCTTTCTTCAACATTTCCACTGGTGATACACACATATGACTACCCTCTTATTTGCCTGTGGCTGCTTCTTAGAATGTAGTAAAGGATAAGAATGAGGCTCTTCTACATCTGTATTTTAGCAATCTGCAGCTGCCACATTTTCTCCTTTAGGACATAAATCTACAAAACTGTACATAATTGCATAGGATGGATAATCCTGGAGTAGGTTATTACAGGATCAGGTGAACAAACGAAGGTGCTAAAGGCCATTTCTACCCTTACCTTTATTAATCCATCTTCATCCAAAATAGCTCAAGACTAGACTCATTATTTCAGTTCTCTAACCATTTAGATCACCAAGGGTCAGACAACTATGCATGCCTTAAATTGCCTCTGTTTTACAAGAAGAAGCAAGCAGGACTGGGAACTAATTATTTAGGCTTCACCCTGACTACCAACACTTTCATCTAGATTTGTACTCTGCCGGTTTCCATAGGAGCAGGATTGGGATCTTATTTAATATACACATATAGGAAATACTGTGACAGTTTGCTGGAAGGAAGAAGATCCACTGACTTGCCTTTAAATTACAGGAGGAAAACTGTGTATTAAAACAATTATGCCTTTGGGTGAATGTGTACGTATGATATTGAAAACTCACTTTTCTTCCAGATGTATCAGCCTACGGGAGTTTGATTTAGTAAAGCTGCTGATGTGCACACTGGGAAACAAAACAAAACAAAAAACAACAACAACAAGCAAACACAGTATAAATGTCAAGGTGGGACAGAGGACAGACTTGATTCATGTCCAATGGTAATGAAAAATCTTTGCCTTCTTCCTCTCTTCCCTATTCCTCCTGCCTGCATCCTTTTAAAAGGGCTTATTGCAGTCCTAAATTCATGATACTTGCAATACAATCCCTATGCATGTTTACTTGGAAGTAAGTCCCCCTAAGTTCTCTGGACTTTATTCATAAATAGATCTTCCATACCCCCATTACTTAGGACTAACTCCCATTGAAATCTGTGAGCAGTGATCTACAGCAGAAAGGGCAGAGGGCGTTTCCCCTTACATTTTGTGAGGGCTCCTTTGGTACTACTTTTAGAAGGTAGCTGGCACGGAGAGAGATTTGGTTAAATAATTTTATCAAGCTGCTGTGATCATTGTGCGAGGCACTTTGAGGTTAAAATCGCTCAGTCAGCTTCATTCTGACTTGAACACTGCTTGTAGTACAGTGTAAGGTGAGGTGTCCAATGCACCATCTGGTTCAGACGTATGGGATCAGTTTCAGTTTTTGAGGCATGAAGATGTAGACAAGATGCTTGCAGCTGTTCTGCCTACAGCCTTCTCTCTTGACCCTTGCTCATCCTGGCTTATTCGAGCTAGCCAGGAAGGGTTGGCAGAGTGGATCCAGGGAGTGGTGAATCTCTCCAAGATGGAGTGGTGCCCACTACCTTGAAGGAGGCAGTGGTGCATCCACTCCTGAAAAAGCCTTCCCTGGATCTGGAGATTTATACCGACTACCACCCAGTCACTAATGCCCCTTTTCTGGGCAAGGTGTTTGAGATGGTGGTGGCTGGGCAATTGCAGACATTCTTGGAGGATATGGATTATCTGAACCCATTTCAGTCTGGGTTCAGGCCTGGTTTTGGGACAGAATCAGCTTTGGTCGCACTGATGGATGTCCTTTTGCAGGAGAGACATAGGGAGTATGACTCTGTTGATCCTGCTTAATTTCTCAGCAGCTTTTGATATGTTTACCATGGTATTAGTTTGGATCGTCTCCGTGAGTTGGGAACTAGAGGCACTATGCTACACTGTGGTTCTGCTCCTACTTGCAGGGACAGCTCCAGAAAGCAGCATTGAACCTCAGCTCCCTGGCAATTAAGCTGCGGGGTGCCACAGGGTACCATTGTGTCCCCCATGCTATTTAACATCTATATGATGCTGCCGGGGTGGTCATTAGGAATTTTGGGGCAAGGTGTCATCAGTGTGCTGATGACACCCAGCTCTTTTCCTCTGTAACATATGACTCAGGAGAGAGTCCGTGCATCTTTTGTACCAGTGCCTGGATGCAGTGATGGGTTGGGATGAGGGTCCACAAAGTGAGACTGAATCCTGACAAGACAAGAGGCTCTGTGCGTGGGTGGTTCCTAGGTTCAGGAATTGGGGAGTTTTCCTGTTCTAGATGGGGTTGCACTCCCTCAGGAAGAACTGGTACGTAGTTTAGGTGAAGCTCCTGGACTCATCTTTGTCAGTAGAGGCCCAAAGGGCTTCTGTGGTGAGGAGTGCCTATTACCAACTCAGCTATGTGGGGCTACCTTCATGCCTGGTCTGAAAGCTGCAGTTGGTGCAGAATGAGGCAGCCAGGATGCTAAGTGCAGTGCCTAGTCATCATGCACATACTACACTGGTGTTAGGGCCAGTGTAAGGTTCATAGGTAGCAGTGGCTTAGCTATTGAGCTAAGTACAAGATCTTGTTATTAACATCTGAAGCCCTGAACAGCTTGGGAAAAGGTTACCTGGAAGATCACCTTCACCAATATTGTGAGCCTTGGCCATGGCCCGACAGAATTTAGACTGATCCCAAAGAAACAATAAGTCAACTCTAGGTTTGCTTACAAGGAGAAAAGTTTATTGAGCAACTTACACTGTTCGCGTGTACTCAATAAGCTGGAATGGATGATGGCGTGGCTCCCAAGCACCACCAGAAGTCCAGACCCTGAACAAAGCAAATAATGCAGTTTTTACACACTTTTGCTGTTTACACCTAAAACTAGCAGCTAGGTTATACATCATTACTGCTTAGACCTGAAGCTGACAGCTAAGAAAAATATCATTGCTGAATTAATGAGAAAGATGAGTAATATTGGCAGTGGAATCTGGTGGGGCCTGGTACCTGCACCTGGTACTGGTTCTCATCATAGCAGGCTTAAACATATTGATAAGCGTGGATATCTCCTCTCACTACACATGCCAAGCATTAATTTTGACCGTCCTTTGACCTATCTCCCATGCCTAGAATACAGGGGAGCTATGCCAAAAGAGGAACATGCAGAGAAAATGGAAGATGCTGTCAGGCCCAAGGAAGATACTTTCAGGCCAAACAAATACAGACCTGTGCAATCATTAAGACCACTGGAGGAGATCTTGCTGGTGGTACCGTGACCTGCAGACAATCATCTTAGAGCAACCAGGAAGCAGACCTTCTCCACAGTTGCAGCTAATTTGGAATAATCTTCCACTGGTATCAGGGAGGCATCAACTGTATCATACTTTATGTGACAATTAAAGACCCATTTCTTTACCCAGGCCTTAGCAAAGTGAATGTGCTGCCCAGTCTGTCTGTTTGTAATTATGGTGTTGTTGTTTTTAATTGATTTTAATAATGTTTTTATTAATGTGTTATATTAATGTTTTAGCAATTTTTATGTATTTTAAATTGTATTTTAATGTATACTATAACGTTTCTTGTGAACTGCTTAGAGATATTTCTATTAAGAGCATAATCCCATCAATTGCACCCTTGATACTTGTAAACTCAGAGGCTTACGAGCATCCAATGAAGAGAGGGAGTAGTAGTAGAGGTGGTCTCCGCCTCCTAACTCCTCCCACTCTGCATTTAAGCTAGATGGTAGTTTGCGGCCATCTAGCTGTGGTGCTTCCGAGGGGGAGGGAAAGAGGTTGGAGCACCATCAGGATGCCTCATATCCTGGTGGCCCCAGCCTCCTCCCTTCCCCGCCCTCTAGAATACCCCCTTTACCCCCTCTCCTAGGTTGATTTCCTGTCCTTGGAGAGGCAGCGGGCATCTTTATTTTTGTGCCAGCTGTGAGGGTGAAGGAGGGAGATTGGAGCATGGATTCCCAGCTCCAAGGTCACAGCTCTGTCTCCAACCTGAAATCTGGGAATCTGAATTATCCTATCCCCCCCCCCTGCAATAATGTCTAGGGGACATAGGATAACTCTAGGGGCCATAGGAGAGTCAGGGGTAAGAGCTTGTGGGTTTCATAACTGCACATACCTTTTATTCCTAATGTGTGCACGGTCTGTGGGAATTGATTAATTCTGAGTAAACCTGCTTGGTACCAGACTGCAGGACATAATACAAAGCACCAGAACATAAATGCAAAACACCAGGAAGTCACCTACCTCCCCCTTCCTTTTACAGAACTCTCTAAGAGGGAAGCTTCCATTATCAAAGAAACATAGTTGGATACAACTCAATGTCACAATGTTTACTACTTAACATCCTATTGGATGGGATTACCTGGTGGCTGACTGAAAAAGTAGGAAGACAAACAGAAGTCCCTAGGGGGAAAATGACTCCTAAGCAGCCACTGAGCAGGATTTTTACAAGGTGAATATTCATATGCTTATTTGTGTGTGTGTTGGGAGGGGGGACATTTTTACTCCACCAAAATAAATAATTTACTTGGAAGAAAGTTCCTGAGAAATCAACTGGACTTTTTTTTTTAAATTCCTAGTTTTAGCTTGCTCTGCTCTGCAATCTTCAGGTTACTCTGAACAAGCCCCATACATTTACTGTTGTCAGCTGCTCTACAAATATTTACATTGATGTGGGTATGACTAAATAAATAAATAATAAACCACTGTGATCCTAATTAGCACTCAAATAAAAGGGTTTTTTTTTTTAATTAATTAATTAATTAATTAATTGTGACCCTTATTCCCAGGAGATATGTTTAAGGCTGACACTTAAGAGTTGTCAAGACAGTCATTCAAAGAAATTGCTCCACATTTGGAAATAAGCATATGGACTAAGTACTTTCCATGCTCAGGAGCAAACTGCATCTGTTGCATATGCTCACACTGCTTCACATTAGTTAAGCATTCTGCTATGCACTTCATGGCACATCTGCTTATTAAAGAACATGCATATCCATGAATTGAGAAACTTTATTACCTCATGCATGCGCTGCTGCAAAGTACAAGTCCCAAGTCCATAATCTGAAAAACTGGCCAACCATATTTCTTGGTCACTAAGGACTGTACTTGACAACTGCAATGTGAAATGTGGCTTTGCATCTGTAAATAACCATCACAGATATAATTAATAATTTCAGACATTCAGCTGCCAGTCATCAGTTGTAGAGTAGAGACTTGGGCTCAATTGAAATGTAACAGAAAATCATTTTTTTTCTCACTCCATGAACAAACCACAGCAAGCCTCATGCTCTCACACTCACCTTTCCTTCTCTCCTTTCATGGTTGCAAGCAGGAGATTAGAATAATTCAGTTCTGATTTTAAACTAGTTCTATACTGAAAATGACTCCCACCTTTTCTTTTCTTTTTACCATTCTTATTCAATTTGACAGAAAAGAAATTGCTTTTGAAAAGAAATTCAGTGGTGATTAACATTTTGGATAATTTTTTATGGGTTGGGTTTGGGTTTCTTGTGATTACCATATTTAGGAGGTGGCTGATGAGTGTGCACAAGTGTCCTGTTTTTCATTGTACAATCACATCTCTGACAGTCTGTCGCATCTTTGGCTTCCCACACGTCAGTTAAAGCTCAGGAGAAGACATCATGAGGTAATTCCTCCCAAAGGGATTTTTCAGATCAGGCAGCCTAGGAGGCTGCCAAGAAATGGAGAGATGTGTAATAGAAAGAAAACACACACACACACACACACACACACACACACACACAAAACACCGTTGGCCACCTCACAGTGATTAGATAAGCTCAGAAACACAACAAAAATAAATGATAAAACACTCTGAGAGTGAGGCAGAAACATGGAAGCCTCTTTCATGGGAAAAGAAAACTTTCAGGAATTGGAGATTGACAGATTTTGCCTCCCTGTAGCTCCACCTCTTCCCTGGAGCTAGACACAACACTGCTGCTCTCACACCTCCATTGTGGTGAATGAAAAATGGGGGCAACCTGCCAACACAATTCCCTTCCCCCCGGCCACGTGCAACTGTGGGCGGGGAGAATTTTGCGCACGGGGGGGTGATGAGAGTGAGACCACTGTGGGGTGATCTCACCCTCCAATCAGGCTTATACGTGGGTGGGGCATCAGGGGCTGATATTAGGCCTGAACGCCCCCACCCTCTGCCTCTTTCTTTCGCAGCTCCCTCCCTCCCTTTTCCAGGGGCTGAGTAGGAATTTTGGCTCATTGCCTGGACTGGCCTTGGACAATGTGTGTGTTTCGCCTACTCTACACTGTGTTACGGGGTTGGGTTTTTTTTTATTTTGGGACTTCATGTTAATTTGGTTCAATCTGGTCACATTTGGCTGATAGGTGCGGGAATAGACAGTGGAGTAGGGTTCAGTGATCATCCGATGGCACCTTTTAGGTGACTGGCTAGACCTGAGGCTCCCTGTTGCTGAGTTCTGTGGTTTAAGTTTGTGGGAGATAAGAATCACCGTTGAGGCTGACTTACCTCACCAGCATCGGTGTTTTGCAGCCCCATGAGGTGGTGACAGTGAGAAGGCCTCCCAGCACCCATGATGCTGTAAAACTTGGGGGTGGCGAATTGCAGTGCCACCTCCTGGTGCTGGATGTTTCGCCTGGGGCACCTCACTGGCCAATGGCTGGTTTAGGTAGTACCCGCACTTTTCTCCCTTCACAGATCTATTATTAATCAATAAATGTGGCCCTAATTTTATACCATAATTTGTGTCTTGACTCTTCTTTTCCCCTTTACATGTGCAATTGATATCACTGCTACTTGCAGTGGCAGCACAAAACCCACCAAAAACCCTTATGAAAAAAGAAAGAACCTGTGCTATAACACCTGCCAATAGTGAGCCCTGCCTATGAGAAACTCTTGAGGATTTCTCTTCCTCCATGAGAAATTCAGTGAAGTTGTCTCCCCAGTTTCTCTGCCCACTAATAGGGTGGAGAATTTTGAAAGACCATTTGCACACACCTCTATTTTAAACAAACCATGGTCCCTTTGGCATCCGAACTCAGGGAACTGAGGTTTGATTAAAACTGGAAAATGAGAATAAGCCAGAATCAAAATGTGAGTTCAGATCCTGGCTTGTTCAATAACTAACAACAGTTTCCCAAATTCAGATGTCATAAACTGTAGTTTGTTTGAAACCAGAAGTGATTGTGTCCATTCTCTTCCTCTAGTGTACAAAAGAGGAAGGGAGAGCATGCTGTGAGCATGCAAGCCTGTAGATCACTACAGCTTGTTCGTGTAGTAGGAAAATATGGTTTCCCGTTATGTTTAAACCAGGCCATTATATACATTAATGTGTGAACCAGGCCTAGGATCAACCAAATTACTGTAACCCCATCAAAACTTCCCAAAATAGTGATGCTAAACAAGACCTGAAAATAATTAGCAGTGTTTCCCCAAATTGATTAATCAACTAGCCACATATCATGACCTAGGAGCCAATTCTTTTGAGTTCAGGTATTTATGGGAATTTCCTGTAAAAAAAACATACAAACACCCAGAAGTTCCAGAGAAATTTGTCTTGAAGATCAAGTTTTACCTTTGTCAATGTAAATGTTTGCTCATAAATAATTTGGGGTACTCAGATTTTTAAAGAACATGTTTAAATCACAGTAAGAAATTAAATGCTTGCCTGGTTAATACAATTTGTTCCAAATGTATTGGTGTCTGGAATAAATGTATTTATTTCCCATAAAGGCCTAAATACAACTTCCCAGTAGGAGTGAATTACAGATAATGGCTATATTATCCCTCTTTCTAGTAAGCTTCATTTTACAAGGGAACTATCCCATTGTGTTTGTCAGATCCACTTATCATCTTTAGTGTCTAAATCTTACCCACTAAGCCTGGGATCGTCAATTCACTTGTGTGTGTGTGTTTAGTATTGCTATCAAAGAACACATTCAACTGTTTTGCATTCTCTGTAATCATCACTGTGGTATAAGAAGGTGTACAACCATGAAGTACAATTAACAGTCATGAATTTGTTTCTTTTGTTAGTACACTGACATACGGGGGGGGGGGGGATATTAAGAGATTAATCTAAAATTAATACCACCCATGATTCTGTTCTTGCTCTCTGTACCATGGATTAAACTAAGTATTCCACAGTGTAGAAGACATTGCCAGGATTATGGATCCTTAGTATCCTTTAAGAATGTACTTTCAAAAACTCAAGATTTTTAAAGTATGAAAAAATCCATTTAAAAACCTTTTCTTTGCATGCTCATTCAAATATGATTGTGCAAATAAGCTCAGTCTTGATTTTCTTCTGAACTAATGACAATTGTCAACATGAATTTTGATCCTGTGCTTTTCAGTTCCAAAAACCTTTGAGACAGTGTAACCATTGTTAGATTCAAATAGAAAGGTTAAAGTATGTATTTATTTTACAGAATGGCTAATGCAGTTAATGATTCTGTCAATGACCCCTTAGAATAGATTTAAGAATTTAAGAAAGGACTTACAGATTTAAGTATTTAATAATTTTGAAGGGGGGACTGGTGTTGGGGGAAGAGAGCCTTTTTAGCCTTTTCCTCATGCCATTTTCTTGCCAAAATTTGCTCCAAAAACGGCAATGGAAAAGACTTCTGTATCTTTTCCTACAATCGGGGGGGGGGGGGGGAAGCAGCTTTCTATTTTAGTCCAAGTCCTGGAGAGCAATCACATAGTGCTAAGCAAACAATTTTGGACTCTTGTGGGAGGGGTGGGGAGTGACATGTGTGCATGTGTTTTTCTAATCATTTTTTTTAAGAGACTTAAAAGATGAAAGTCTGTCCATTTAAAGTACATTTTAATGGTAAATCACTTCAGAGCAATAGAAAACAAAGATTCAAATAGTTTCATCGTAAGTTAGTACATTAAGGGTTCTAGGTAAAGATCTCTTCATGGGAGAGCCTTGGAAAGCTCTGTGCCTTTGAGAAACATCTGACTGTGTGGTGCTGTCACTGCTGTGAGAATAGTTCACCCACTTTGCATCCCAAGATGCTAGCCTGGGTTGTCAGTTTGACAGTATTGAGGCTCAGCCTTTTCCTAGGCCTTCTGGAAACCTCCAGGTTCATTGGGACACTGGCTTCTGGAGAGAGGGGCTGAGATTCCTCTTCTTACACCAATTGTGAAAGGCATTCTAAATTATGTTACTGGAGTTCTTTCTCTTCTGCTACTTCAGGGTTGTCCATCATTATGCTGCATGCTTGGATACCAGATTCTGAAATCCGTCAGTTGCTGCAACAGTTATAGCAATGTAATACAACATTGTTGTTTATTATTCATGGCATTCTTTGGAGGGATAATGGCCTGACCAGAAGACAAATACTGTTATGCTCCAACTGAGAATCAGATCAGGAGAGGCTTGGCATTTTCAAATCTATTCCATATGCATAAGAAGCTTTCAAAAGAGTAATGTCTTCCGTACTTCGCTGCAACTGGAGACAAAAATAATAGCATTAAGTAAAAGCTCATGTAGAAAGGGCTTGCCTAAAGAGCAAGGCCCCAAATGGCTTGAATCTGGTTACCTTCAGCAAATCCAAACCCTTCTGCACACCTATTAAAATATTTCCCCCTTCACTATAGTTTTGAAATACCCTCTCTGTATTGATGCCCTGAGCAGCAGCATCGTTGTTGTTCTTTTTAAAAAAGAAGTTAGTGTTGATATTGGAGCTAAACACAAATATTCATGAGTGCTGATTGGAAGTTACCGAACTGTGCACCAGCCAGTTTTTCAGCTGTATGCTGTCACCAAAGTTAGCCTCTGCAGCTCGACTGAGCATGTGGAAGGTTTGGTATTTACTGATGATAACACAGCTAATATTACATTTATTAAATTTTCCTCCATCCTTGAAATGTGCATTTGTGGAGTACTCTGATCAAGGATGAGGTTGTACTTTAAAGTGGGTTGTAGATCCATAGTTAGGTGAATGGGAGAGCCATGTGGATCAATTCAAATCTAATTATAAGCACTAACTGATTGTACTGCAGAGCCTAGATGTAAAAAGAAACATGGCTACATTCCCAGAATCATAAAGTTGAAGGGACTGTAAAGGCACCTAGTTCAATTCCCTATAATAACCCTAAAATAATAAACGATTCATGATAGACCCTCAGTCTCTTCTTGTATCACAGAAATATTTCAAAACATCCCTGGATAAGGTGGTTCATTTCCCAGTCATTTCTACAGAAGCTTTCTGATATCTATCCTTCAGTGTTCTTTCTTTCTTTAATTAAGGCATAGAGCAGATAGTTGTTCATGATTAGCTTTGTATCAACTATTTGAGTTTTTTCATAGAGAAATGTTCAGCAGCAATATTTTGAACTGAATGTGCCAGTTTAGACTGCAAGTAGGAGAACCGCATATTTGAATGGCCTCCCATGGTGAAAGCTCCTTTCTCACAGAAAGCAAACAAGTTAGGGAGAAAAGTTTAACTACCTTTCTGATAGCTATTCATGTGCAAGCAGGTGTGTGTGTGTGTGTGTGTGTGTGTGAAAGAGAGAGCTGTGTGAAAGAGAGAGCTGTGGCGTAGTGGTGAGAGTGTTGGATTGGGACTCGGGAGATCCGGGTTCTAGTCCCCGCTCAGCCTTGAAACTCACTGGGTGATTTTGGGCCAGACACTGACTCTCAGCCCAACCTACCTCACAGGGTTGTTGTAAGGATAAAATGGAGAGGAGGAGAATTATGTAAGCCGCCTTGGGTTCCTTGCAGGAAAAAAGGCAGGGTATAAATATAATAAATAAATAAATAAATTGATTTTCTTTATATGGCTTTATGTCTAAGTTGGTGTAAGCCATCTTGAATACAAACAAGAGTGACACTGACACTCCTGATTCCCCCTCGGATTCTGTAAATCGTTTCCCTTTTGAAAACTTACTTCTTCCAACAAGCCTTCCCAAAACAGTGATCTTGTCTTCCTTGTTGTCATGCTATTGTTTCTTCTAAGTTTTAAATAGTACTTTATTCTGGCCTGATGTATTGTCTATCCTCTAGAAATTTCTTTTTAATGTAAGAGATTCATAAATATTGGCAAATAGTAAACAAACAAACAAACAAATTTTATTTATTTAGTTGAGAAATGTCTTACCTGCTTTTCATTATAAAACAATCCAAAATTGGGGTACAAATGATAAAACACAGTAAAATATACAGCATTGACCCACCAAAAACAACAACAACACCAAAAGCCTGGGTAAACAAATAGGTCTTGGGTGGTGCTGAACGCTTGTAAGACTTTATGCCTCCCATCTATGAATGGGAAGGGAGTTCCAGAGTCAAACTAAGTCCCTATATGGAAAACACCCTTGCTCAGGTTGCTGTATATTGAACTGTAGGCAAATATGGCACCATGAAGAGCACACACCCTTTCAGTCTTCCTATCTGGACAGGTACATAAGGGAGAAGGTGCTTCATCAAGCAACTAGGTCCTTAGCCATGTAGGGCTTTATTTAGTGTCAGCACAAGCACCTTGAACTTAGCTCTGTACCTTATCGGCAGCCAGTGCAACTCCTTCAGAACTGGTGTAGTATGTTCCCAGTAGGCTGTCCCACTCAGCAGTTTGCAACAGCTGTACTTTTCAGGCCAAACTCATTGGAAGGTCCATATAACATGCATTGCAATAGTCTAATATTGAGGTTTCCAGTGCATGGATCACCGTGGCTAGGCTATCCCTGTCCAAGAATGGCTGTAGCTGGCATACCAACCAACCAAAGTTGGTAAAAGGCACTCCTTACTGTGGAGGCCACTTGTGCCCCCATGCACAGTGGTGGATCTAGGAGTACCTCAAGCTGTGTACCTGCTTCTTCAGGAGGAGTGCAACCCCATCTAGAATAGGCAACTTCCCTAATCCTCAAATATGGGAACCACCTATCCACAGTGCCTCACTTACTGGCCCTCTTCCAGCCCATCACTGCATCCAGACACTAGTCCAGGGCCAGCATAGCCTCTCCTGATTCAAATAATACAGAGAAGTAAAGTTGGGTATCATCGACATACTAATGATACTTTACTCCAAATCTCCTAGTGACCACTTCCAGAAGCTTCATAGTTCATATAGATGTTGAACAGAATGGAGCCCTGAGCCAGTCCAGCACATGGTACTGTTGATACCATGGTCAACAGTATCAAAAGATGCTGAGAGATCATGGACAAACAAGGTCATACTCCCCCTGTCTCTCTCCCAATAAATGCCATCTACCAGGGGGACCAAGACTGATGCAGGCCCAAAAACAGGCCTGAACCCAGACTGGAAAGGGTCTAGATAATCCATTTCTTCCAAGAGCATCTGAAACTGTGTGACCAGCACACTCTTGAGCACCTTCCCTAGGAATGGGATATTAGCAACTGGATTGTGTGCTCTAGCCAGTGTTCAATCATCCTAGTTTTTTCAGCCACCTATGCTTTAGCCAGGGATGGGGACTTGGACTCGAGGACTCGACTGAGTCGGACTGAGTCCCCCCTCTGACTCGACTCGGACTCGAGTCCCAATATTTTTAATGGGACTCGAGTCTCGACTCGGGACTCGAGACCAAGGACTCTTCAATATCCCTGGGCTGTGCCAGAAGGAGTGGAGAGGAGCGTGATTGCCGGCGAAGAGCGCATGGAAGCGAGGTGTGCCGCTGTTCGGCCACTATGGATGGCTACCAGGAGTGCAGCCCCAACAGTGTGTCAAGATTTATTTTGATTGATGTGTTGCGTACCTGGGAGAGGCAGAAGAAGGACCTGAGATTACTCTGAGTGTGTTTCTGGTTCCAGCAAGTTCATCACCAGTGGAGCGGGTGTTCAGTGAGGGTGGAATTGTGATGAGATCTCACCGTTCCAGAATGGGGGCCAAACATTTAGAAAAAATCATGTTCCTCAAATGCAATATGGATAAGTTTTAGGAAGTACAGCAAGTTTATTTTTTAAAATCATTTTTCTAAAATGCAACCTTTCAGACATTTTGGGTTTGGCTGCCTCTGCCTGCCTGTTTGGGGTTCCCAGCCTCCTCTGTCTGCCTGGTCTCTTCTTGAGCAGTTCAACAGTTGAATTGTCCAAGACAAAGGCCTCTGCCTGCCTGGTTTGGGGTTCCCTGCCTCCTCTGCCTGCCTGGTTATTTTGGGTTTGTCTGCCTGGTCTGTTCTTGCCAAAATCAGTTGCAGAGTTTTGAAATAAAAAGGCACACTTGTGCCTAGAATTTATTTAAACCACACATCTGAAGTAGCCTTATTTTGTTGGGAAAACCCCCCATTGATTTTAATAGGGACTTGTGGAGTCAGCTTTGGGAGTGACTCGTGACTTGTGACTCGTGAGTCACCATTTTGGACCAAGGACTCGGACTCGGACTCGAGATTCGGGTCCAAAGATTTGTGACTCGACTCGGTCGTGACTCGAGACCAAGGACTCTTCAACATCCCTGGCTCTAGCTATGATTGGCCTTGCATCATTTCTTGTAGCTCTGTTGAGAACTAGGGAGCTACTGGGCTCCACAGGAACAGCGAGAACACTTAGGAGCTATTGTGTTGATGGCCTGTCACATCCCATCATTCCATAACGAGACTCCATTAAATAACTTAGAATGGTTGGATACACATTTTAGTAGAAATAGATAAATAAATAATCTGCACCTGTAGTCTGAAGGGGTACAATCCACTTGTGCTATTTCTGTAATTAATGTTGTTCAAGGAACAGTTGAACTAGGAAAACTTGTGAGGAAGGGAGAGATTAGATCAAATGTATGATCCTGTCTGTCACTCATAATGAAAGTGATTCCTAAATCATGCCAGAGAAAATCTTGATATAACTACTGAAAAGATAGGTTCCTTATGATCCAGCAGAATAGATCCATTTGCATAGCTATTCTCTCTCATTATCACCAATGGGAATAAAACAATCTTGTATGTTAGCAGATTTTAATTTTTTAAATTTGTTTTTACTAGAGGAATCCAGTGCACATGTGGAGTTCTGGATCTTTGGCGTTCTTACCAAAGTACCAAGACCACTCATACAAACCACAGAAAGAGTCTACATCAATAGCAATGCAGTTAATTATTCATATGGCCGTTCAGTGCTGACATTCCTTTGTGATGGAAATAGATACAACTCTAGAGTATTTCAGATAGTTAATGTAAAAAAAAAATTGTGAGAGAGAGCAAGAAGTAAAGGGAACATTAATAATAATAAAGTGGAAGCCCGACAACCTGGTCTTCTGCGCGGGTTCAATGCTAAGGGGGTAGCGGGTGCTGGGGCGGGCCTTCTTCGAGGTCCCAGCGCCTCGCCTTAGCCCAGAACAAAGGGATAACTTATAGCCACAAAAGTATCTTTTAGAAAACAAGTTTATTTACAAAATTACCTTCACAAACCCAGACCCACGCCAGCAATACAGCTTATCAGTACGGTACAAAGTAGCAAGCAAAAGCCTCAAGGACAACGTGATTTCAGGGCTCTCAGCTAGTTAGTTTAGCTCGGGTCCCGGCAGAGGCCCGGTCAACCGCACGCTGCTAGCTGGGTTCCCGGCGGAGGCCCGGTCTACCCAAGCGGCTAGCTGGGTTCCCGGCGGAGGCCCGGTCTACCCAAGCGGCTAGCTGGGTTCCCGGCGGAGGCCCGGTCTACCCAAGCGGCTAGCTTGGTTCTCGGCGGAGGCCCGGTCTACCCAAGCGGCTAGCTGGGTTCCCGGCGGGGTCCGGTCAACCCAAGCGGCCAGTGATTTCAGCTTGGTTTCCCGGGGCTCCGGTCAACCAAAGCGGCCAGTGATTTCAGCTTGGTTTCCCGGGGTTGCTGATCCTTCGTTCCCTTACCCCAGGCATGGGCAAGATTGCTGATCAGGTCCAGAGAAAAGTTCCCTTGTGCAGGGTGTTTCAGGTAGCCCCTCCCTCCGTGATCAGGTGGGTTGACACCCTCCCTGAGGGGCGGTCTTTTGGGTCAGGTGGGGTGACGCCTTCCCTCCGTGGGATGGGGTCCCTTTGAAGCCACTTGCTTAATGGTCCCATCCTATGGTGTTGAGTGACCATTTCTTAGGGGTGCCGAAGCGTCTGCCCTGGAGAGGTATTCAAGTCTTATGTAGATGGGGCTGATATGCAAGAGCATTGACAAACCTGGTGATGCTTCCTGCCTTCCCCCCTGGGGTGATTCTATGTAGATGTTGTTTGTCCCCTTTGGCATCTGTGGAGACTGGTTGTCTCCCCTCCCTGGGTCTCCTTCCCCCCTCCTTGGTGAGTGTGTGTGTGTCAGGCAGGGGGCTTAGGTTGGCTTTCTCCACATCTCCCCCCCCCCGGGGAAAAGATGGCATTGGGGTCCCACATCCCAATTTCCCATCGACTTGCCCATCACCTGAGAAAGCCCGGGAGAGTGCATCAGCCAAGACATTGTCCTTACCCTTGATGTGCTCAATTTCGAAGTCAAAGTCTTGCAACGCCAGACTCCACCGTAGGAGTTTTTGGTTGTTGCCCTTGACTCTATCTAACCAGCACAGGGGGAATGGTCGGTCTGCAGGCGGAACCGTCTCCCCCAGAGGTAGGGGCGCAACTTGGTGATGGCCCACACCACGGCCAGGCACTCCTTCTCAATGGTGGCAAGACTACGTTCTCTGGGCAGGAGTTTCTTGCTCAGGTAGGCAACGGGGCGCAGCCCTTCTCCTACCTTCTCCTGTAATAACACCGCCCCCATCCCGGCCTCAGAGGCATCTGTCTGTAGAACGAAGGGGGATTAGAAGTTTGGGGCTTGCAGAATGGGAGCTGCCGTGAGGCAGGCTTTTAACCCGTCGAAAGCGGTCTGGCAAGCCGCGGTCTACTGCACCCTGTTCGGTTGGCGCTTTTTACAAAGATCAGTCAGAGGGGCTGCTAGATGACTGAAGTGTGGCACGAATTTGCGATAGTACCCTGCAAGTCCCAGAAAAGCCTGCACCTGTTTTTTGGTTGCGGGTTGGGGCCATTTCTGAACCGACTCTATCTTAGCTTCCATGGGTTTGATGCTCCCCCCTCCGACCCGATGTCCAAGGTACTCAACCTCCCCTAGCCCCACCTGGCACTTCTTTGCTTTCACTGTCAACCCAGCGTCCCGGATCCGCTGGAAGACCTGCCGGACATGCTGCAGATGCTGTTCCCGAGTGGAGCTAAAGATAGCTATGTCGTCCAGATAGGCACAGGCAATTTCTCCCAACCCATTTAGCATTCCATTCAGCAGCCTCTGAAAGGTTGCCGGACCGTTCCGGACTCCGAAGGGAAGAGTGGTGAACTGGAATAAACCCAGGTGTGTGACAAAGGCAGACTTGAGAGCAGCATCCGCGTCTAGCGGGACTTGCCAGTAGCCCTTGGTGAGGTCTAGGGTGGTAATGTACTTGGCCCTCCCTAGCTTCTCCAGCAAGACATCCATGTAGGGGTCAGGGACGGTCACCTTATTGATTTTCCGATAGTCCACACAGAACCGCACCCCCCCATCCTTTTTGGCCACCAGGACAATCGGGGAGGACCATGGGCTAGAACTAGGAACGATCACCCCTAGGTCTAACATGGCTTTGACTTCCTCCGCAATGACCTGAGCGTGGGGTCCCTACCGCCCGGTATGGCAGAGATTGCAGAGGGGGGCTGTCACCTGTTTGAATGGGGTGCTGGATGAGTGGGGTCCGCCCGGGGCGGTCTGAGAACATGGTCCCAAATTCATCCAGCACCCGCTTCATTTGCTCCCACTGAGCCTCGGACAGGGCGGGTGACAGGGAAATTTCTTCCATCCCCCCGCCATCCCCCCATTCTCCCAACAGATCCCCATCAGCGAAATCCTTATCATTATGTTCCTTCACACAGCCCACTCCCGCACCCCGGTCCACCTACAATTTCAACATATTCACATGAAACACTTTACATTTTTCAGGAGTCCCGGCAAAGAGTATTTTGTAGTTGACTGGTCCAAGTTTCTCAACTATAGTCCCCGGACCCTCCCACTTAAGACACAGCTTGTCCGTTTTGAGGGTACGCAGAACCAACACCGTATCACCCACCTCAAAAGTCCGGGCTACTGCGGTTTTATCATACAGCTCCTTTTGCCGCTGCTGGGCTGCCTTCAGATGCTGTTGGGCGGCTTCTTGAACGCTGTGGAGGGTGTCCCGTAGCCGTCGCAGAAAAGTGTGAACCGGCACGGGCAAACTGCCGACAGCCCCCTCCCACTCCTTCCGCAACAGAGCCAAGGGCCCCCGTAGTTCTCTGCCAAACATCAGTTCATTCGGGGAAAACCCGAGGCTTTCCTGCGGAGCATCTTGGTAGGCAAAGAGGAGGTAGGGTAGGGCTTGGTCCCAAGTTCCCGGGTGACAGCTAGCGTACGCCCGGATCATTTTCCCCAACGTCTGGTTGAAGCGTTCAACCAGTCCGTTGGTCTCGTGGTGATAAGGCACCGAAGTTACATGGTCAACCCCCCCCCCGGTCCCACATCTTCTGGAACAGTTTAGACATGAACCCGGTGCCGCAGTCCGACACGACCGTGCGGGGCATTCCCAAGCGGGCAAAGAGAGAGAGCAGAGTCTTAGCCAGGCTGGCTGCAGAGATGGAGGCTAGCGCAAAAGCCTCTGCGTAGTGGGTGGCAAAGTCCACTACCGTCAGTACAAACTTCTTCCCCATCTTGGTGGGCGGGTTCAGGGGACCCACTATGTCCATAGCAATCCGTTCAAAAGGGATCCCCACCACCGGGAAAGGCTGAAGGGGAGCTCTTGGGTGATCGCGATTGTGTCCCACCCACTGGCACACATCGCAGGACCGACAGTAAGCTTTAATGTCAGAGGTGATCATGGGCCAGTAGAACCCCTCTGTGATTTGAGCTTGGGTCCGCTTCTGCCCCAGGTGTCCTCCCCATACCACGTCGTGGGCGAGGTGCAGCACGGCGCGGCGGTACCATTGGGGAACCACCAGTTGCCTTTGCTTGCACTCCGGTGCCACTTCCCCCTTTGGCTCGAACTCCCGGTACAAAGTTCCATTGTCCCAGACAAATCTTTCGGTGGCAAGGGATACCCCAGGGTCTTGGTTGGCCAGATCGCGACACTCCTGCAAGGAAGGGTCCAGCCGCTGGGCTTCCTTGAATTGGGCTTGAGTCCCAAAGTCTTTAGCCATCTGGGCAAACCCTTCGTTCTTCGGGGGCTTCGCTATGGCCTTGTTCTCCCCGGAGTGCCCCGCAGGGGATGGGGTCACCCCGGGTGGTGGAGGGGGCACGGGCTTAGGCTTTGGGACCGGTGCGGTTACGGGCGGCCCCCCTCTCCTTGCCTGCCCCCGGGTGACGACCCCCATCTTAGCTTTGGCCACCCAGAACGCGAGGTCGTTCCCGATGATGATGCCCCACTCCTTTTGGCGATGGATGATTACGTCCATCTCTCCTTCCCACCCCTGGTACTTGACCCGGACCTGGGCAATGGGGACGGTGATGTCAGGGGAGTTATAGGGTTTGATCGTACACTGTACGTCCTGACAAAAGTTGAGACCTTTCTACGCGGTCCGGGGGCAGAGCCGTTACATCTGCCCCAGTGTCCCTATACCCCACCCGGGAAACATTATTGATATAGATGGACTCACAGAATTGCTTGCGGCTCCATCTCAGCTGGTCCGGGGAGGCGATGTGATACAGCGATGCACGGGGTCCGGGACGGTAGGGACCCCACTCTTGGAGATCCTCCTCGGCGCCGCGATCCTCGGGGATGCTTGCATGGAGGGAGAGGACCGACCGTCGATCGTCGTTGCTGTCGTCGTCCAGAGCGGCTGCAGCAGCCGCAACGCGCCCTATTTTCCCTGGCGAGGGACGGCCATCCCGGTTCTTGGGCCGGAGCTTGGGGCAATCCCGCCGCAGGTGTCCCATCTCGTTACAGTGGAAGCACGCCCCAGACCGAGGGTTTTGGTTTCCCTTGGTCCGAGGGGCCTCCTCACACCGTCAGGGCAGGCTCTTCCCCGGCTCCGATTTCTTCTCGGCCACGGCCGCGGAACTTCCCTTGGTGGATGGGGCCGTCCGGTATAGCCCCATCTCGTCGGCCATGATCCCCGCCGCCTCACAGGTACGGGGCTTCTGATCCCTCACTACAGCGGCCAGCTCCTTCGGGATGGTGGTGAAGAACTGCTCCATGGCGATCAGCTCGACAACTTCCTTCAGGGTGGAGGCCCTGGAAGCCTCCAGCCCTCCACCCAGGACTTGCAGACGTGCATCACCTGGGCTGCCCATGCCACATGGGTGGTCCCGGGGGAAGGTCTACCCTCTCAAAATCTCCGCCGGCGATGTTCGGCGGTGAGGGCGAAGTGTTGCCTGGCCGCTGCCTTGAACGCCTCGTAGCTCGCTGGGGTCTTCCGCAGATGCGCCCCGAGGAGGTCGGCCAGGTCCCCACTGACCTGGGTTCGCAGGGCGGACAACCGCAAGTTGTCGGGGACCCGCTGCTCCTGGCACGCCGTTTTGAAAATGGAGAAGAACATCAGGACATCCTGCCCTAGCTTGTAGGAGGGGAACGTCTTGCGGTCCCACGACGGAGGGGGAGGAGCGGAGGGGACAATCGGGGGAGTTTTCCCCACCTCGAGCTGCAGCTTGGCCAACTCCATCTGCATCTGGATCATTTCGCGCTCGTGGGCCATCCATTCCGAGGGAAGCTCGAGGGGCTCCAGGGGCTCCAGAGGCTCTAGAGGAGCGGGGTCCTCGGTCACCACATCCTCTCTCCTATCTGTCTGAACTGGGATACGGCGGCGCCTGGGTCGGGCACCCTGGGCCAGACTCGCCAGCAGCTCCCTCTGCCGGATCAGCGCCGCCAACCCCGGGGTGATGGGAGTTGCGGGCAGGGACCGCCGTGGCTCGGCTCCCCCAGTCGCTCCGTCAGGTTCAGGGTCGCTCATGGTGATCCTTAGGCTCTTGCTACTTTGGGTCTGGGAGATATTCTGGACTAATAAGTTATCCCACCTCTGCCACCAAGTGGAAGCCCGACAACCTGGTCTTCTGCGTAGGTTCAATGCTAAGGGGGTAGCGGGTGCTGGGGCGGGCCTTCTCCGAGATCCCAGCACCTCGCCTTAGCCCAGAACAAAGGGATAACTTATAGCCACAAAAGTATCTTTTAGAAAACAAGTTTATTTACAAAATTACCTTCACAAACCCAGACCCACGCCAGCAATACAGCTTATCAGTACGGTACAAAGTAGCAAGCAAAAGCCTCAAGGACAACGTGATTTCAGGGCTCTCAGCTAGTTAGTTTAGCTCGGGTCCCGGCAGAGGCCCGGTCAACCGCACGCTGCTAGCTGGGTTCCCGGTGGAGGCCCGGTCTACCCAAGCGGCTAGCTGGGTTCCCGGCGGGGTCCGTCAACCCAAGCGGCCAGTGATTTCAGCTTGGTTTCCCGGGGGTCCGGTCAACCCAAGCGGCCAGTGATTTCAGCTTGGTTTCCCGGGGTTGCTGATCCTTCATTCCCTTACCCCAGGCATGGGCAAGATTGCTGATCAGGTCCAGAGAAAAGTTCCCTTGCGCAGGGTGTTTTATACCTTGGTGTTTCAGGTAGCCCCTCCCTCCGTGATCAGGTGGGTTGACACCCTCCCTGAGGGGTGGCCTTTTGGGTCAGGTGGGGTGACGCCTTCCCCCCGTGGGATGGGGTCCCTTTGAAGCCACTTGCTTAATGGTCCCATCCTGTGGTGTTGAGTGGTCCTTTTTTATGGGTGCCAAAGTGTCTGCTCTGGAAAGGTATTCAAGTCTTATGTAGATGGGGCTGATATACGAGAGCATTGACAAACCTGGCGATGCTTCCTGCCTTCCCCCCTGGGGTGATTCTATGCAGATGTTGTTTGTCCCCTTTGGCCTCTGTGGAGGCTGGCTGTCTCCCCCCCCCCCCCCGGGTCACGTTCCCCCCACCTTGGTGAGTGTGTGTGTGTCAGAAAGGGGCCTTAGGTTGGCTTTCTCCACAATTATTATTATTATTATTTGTGGAGAAAGCCAACCAAAGCCAACCTGACCCAAAAGGCCGCCCCTCAGGGAGGGTGGCAACCCACCTGATTACGGAGGGAGGGGCTACCTGAGACACCAAGGTATAAAACACCCTGCGCAAGGGAACTGAGTTGTTGGACCTGACCAGCAATCTTGCCCCATGCCTGGGGTAAGGGAACGAAGGATCGGCAACCCCGGGTAGCAGCACCCGGCGTGCTCCAGCTAGCTGGAATCACTGCCCGCTTGGGTTGACCGGACCCCCGGGAAACCAAGCTGAAATCACTGGCCGCTTGGGTTGACCGGACCCCCGGGAAACCAAGCTGAAATCACTCACAAGCCGCTTGGGTAGACTGGACCTCCGCCGGGAACCCAGCTAGCCGCTTGGGTAGACCGGACCTCCGCTGGGAACCCAGCTAGCAGCGTGCGGTTGACCGGGCCTCTGCTGGAGCCTGAGCTGAACTAACTAGCTGAGAGCCCTGAAATCACGGTGTCCTTGAGACTTCTTGCTTGCTACTTTGTACCGTACTGATAAGCTGTATTGCTGGCGTGTGTCTGGGTTTGTGAAGGTAATGTTGTAAATAAACTTGTTTTCTAAAAGATACTTCTGTGGCTATAAGTTATCCCTTTGTTCTGGGCTAAGAGTGATAGTCGCTGGGGACCTCGGAGAAGGCCCGCCCCAGGACTCGCTACCCCTTTAGCATTGAACCCGCGCAGAAGACCAGGTTGTCGGTCTTCCACAATAATAATAATAATAATAATAATAATAATAATAATAATAATAATAATAATAATTTTTTAAAAAAACACGAGAAGTAGTTGGAAGAATAGGCTTCATCAAAGGAAATGAGAACAAAATTGGGTTTTCAAACCAAGGAAAGAATCTGAAGAATGAGGAAAGATGAACTACCTCTAAATATATCAAGAAAAACATACTTCTCGGGAAGCACAATGCTATTACACTTTCTATAACATTTGTGTCTTTCTCCAGTTCCTTTGTCTATGTATTTCTTGTGGGAAAATTGGCCAGTCTTCCAATATATTATAGTGAGCATGTTATTTTTGGCTGAGGCTTTTTCTTTTTCTTCAGTTTTCATATGAAATAGTTCTTGACTCAGACTCTGAAATAAACTGAAACACCTGCCAGTCATCATTGGTGGTGAGAACAAGAGTGAGACTATTTAAGTTTTGGATAACATGAAGGCATGTTATTCAAGGAGAGACACTCCTGCTAACTGCTTGTCAGCTAATAGTGTAAACTTGTGGTGTGAATTACTCTGTTCACACTAGGCAGGTGGCATGTGAATGCTAATAGTATCTACAGAACTCCCACTAAAGAGCAGAAACATGACACTTCAGTGTTTCTATTAATTTGTATGCAACTCTTCCAATCTTTCACTCACTCACTCTGTATGTGTATTTAGTAATTTTGAAGTTGTAGTATCCTATTACTCACCACAAGATTGTGCTGTTTTCGGGGCCTGCTGAAGACCTCCTTGTTCGAGGAAGCCTTCTCTGCTCTCCAACCACCACTGTAATTGTTACTTTGTTTTCAATGTGCTGTTTTTGTTTCTTTTATCTGTTTTTGTCTTTTTATTGTTCACTGCTCCGGAATCTGCTTGATGTGGAGTGGTATACTAATGCTAATAACAACAACAACAACAACAACAACAACAAATCAGAAAGCAGGCCAATTCACTTGGATCACTTTGGAAGCTGCTCAATTTTACTTGGGTTCAAATTAGAACCTTGCTTTGTGAAATGTGAAGCTTTGTGACTCCCCACTGGCTATCATTGGGAAATCAACAAATGGCTTTAACATTTTTTGCATTTTGACAGAATTTGTAGACACAGTAGGCCCTTCTGTGGGGATGAAGTCTTCCAAATTTCAGACTGATAAGTACAAAGATTTTTGTGTAAGAGAAAAGTTTATGTTTTGGGGATTATCAAAAAAAGATTTGCTTACCCTCTGTGTTTTGGGGGGAGCAATTTCTAGGAAACAATATATATCATAGAAGAAAAAAACTGGAACATTTCAGAGTAATAGGTTATGGGGCTTTAGTGTTAGGCTCCTTTAAAATTGGTTTGGGGGAAGGAACAAAAAAGGAATTTGCTCCCTACCACCCAAGGTTTTGTGGGAAATTTGTGCCAGTGTTCCTAAGGAAGAAACCAGTAAAATTTCAGGATAGATGCAGCAGCTAGCAGGGAGTTATGATTTATGACCTTTTGAATTACTTATATACAGAACCAAACGTGTGTGCATAATAGTCACACACAACTCACTGGCTGGGTTCGCACAATCAGCGGGGAAAGAAGCCACCGTAGATTCTTTTTCCCACCCTGTGTGTGCTGGTTGCGTGCCACACGGTTTGCATAATTACCTTCGCATCACGTGGCTTCCAATGTCATCAGAACCTGGTGAGTTGTGAGGCAGGGATGGCTTCGAAACCACCCCAGAACCCATGGCTTGTTGTAGGATTTTGGTGTGGCTTCAAAGCCATGCCACACCGTGCACCTTGCCAGGTTCAGATGATATGGGAAGCTGTATCGCAAAGGTAATTATGCAAATTGCACAGCGCATGACTGGCACACACGTGGCAAGGGAAAGAAGCCATGGTGGCTTCTTTTCCCTGCTGATTGCGCAAACCCGGTGATCTCTCTCTCTCCCTCTCTCTCTCTCTCTCTCTCTCTCTCTCACACACACACACACACACACACACACACCAAAGAACACAGAATCAGACAGAAAGTAAAATGTCACTGTTGTCAGAGACTAGAGACACATATAGACCAAAACAGAGAACACTGAACTTTAATCAAAAAGTAAACCTATACTACTACCAGGGCCAAAGATGGAGGTGGGATTGATGATGATGATGATGATGATGATGATTTAAAGTATTTGTATACCACTCCACATCTAAGTAGATTCCAGAGCAATGAAGAATAAAAAGATAAACACAGATAAAACAAACAAAAACAATACATTGAAAGCAGTAACATTACAATGATGGTTGGACAGCAGAGAAGGCTTCCTGGAACAAGGAGGTCTTCAGCAGATGCTGAAAGCAGAACAATGTTGGAGCCTGCCTGACCTCCAGAGGCAGGGAGTTCCACAGAAATGAAGCCACCACACTGAAGGTTCTTCTCCTGGTGGATTCCAATTCAGGCCAAAGGTCCATGAAGTACCACCAGGTTGGTATGGGAGGAGGTGCTCTCTCAGGTAACCTGCTGATGAGGGAAGCAATACTGACTGTATATAACTACTAACAAACAATGACTAGCATTCAAGACATACTCAAACAACAGAAAGAATAAATCAAAAGTACTAAGAATGGGATTTTAGGAAAGGATAAGGAGATTTAGGATAGAAATGGATTGGAAAGGAAAGGATTTTAGGAAAGGATTGGCTATATGGACACTGGGTTTGGATTAGGAATAGATAAGCCTAGTGAGAAACACAAGCCAAAAACCTAATTTGCCTAACACCCAGAGAACATCCATGATCAGACAGTTTAAAAATGTAATAAGCAAATAAGCAATCATCATCACATTCCTTCTCAGAAGAAATAGAACTAAAATAAGAAAGAGCACAGAACAGACTAGAAGCAGATTGATATATTACTTCAGTGTCCCACTCCCAAACCACTGAGATTGGGTTGCCCTGGTAAAATCATTTCATGTGATTACAAGCTAGAACTATCAGTCACAAAACTAACACAAACATGTGCACCTTCAACACTATCTCCCTCTCTCACACACGCCCTGTCATTTTCCTTATATGGAAAGTTTGTGAAGAAATATTGCAATTTTTGCAAACACTGTCAAATTCGAATCTTGATGAGACTCGAAGAAACTCCATGAGCCTGCGAACAAAGGAAAATGAGTACTCAAAAAAAAAAGTCCTTCCAACTCTAGTCTGCCTCTCCCTTTGTTTCCAAATCTCTGAATTGCTCATGAAGTTGCAGGCCCATTTCAATCCAGCTATACATTGAGTTTCATTTCAGTGAAGAAGTCCTAAATGCAGCGATATAGGCTGCAGCAACTCTGTGCCTACTTATTCCTGTATAATTCCACATGAGTTAATTAATTCCCCCTGTGTGTGTGACTGAAGGCAAGATTATACCTATACAGTTCAGGGAAGACCGACGGTTGACTGTCTGCAGATATGTCTCAAGACAGTTTCTTAATGGACTCTCCTAATTGTTAAAATATAATAATAAACTAAATAATTGTCCATCTGTTGCCTTTTAACACTTCATCATCCCTGGTAGTAGGCAGTGACTTAATTTTATATTTATATGTCTTTCACTAGGATAAGAAAAAGGAAAGACTTGTATTTAGAATGTGTTATTTCTTCTTCTGACTGATTGATCATCAAGATAACTTTTTATACATTTCTTAATAGGCTAAAAGGGAATATTCAGACAAAATTCGATTACTGTCACACACACACCTTTTCTTGCCTGATTGATTAACATAAGAAAAAAAGTGGTGTTCTCTAAAAGAGAAACCTTGACCTTGTTCCCATATGCTTCCATTTCTGGGTTCAGAGACTGATTTGCTTTGGTTATGTTTATAATTTTTTTTAAATGGCCCCCGCATTCTTACTTTTCCACCTAAGCATATGAGCTTGAATGAACACTCTGTGGCTTTTCAATGTGCCATTTAAAGTAATGATTTTGAATGACAAAATAAACACAGATTCTTGCTGTCAATATAACGGTTGCTTTTATATATTAAATACAGTAAAAGGGTTAGTTAGAACACACAGTATGGTTTCCACCTTGAAGCATCAAAACAAACACCATTAGTTTTTGTATGGGTAGTTCAGGCACGGATTTAACAGTGCAAAACAATCCATTTTGTCGAAGAGAAAGTGTTCTTGTACTTACCTTGCTGCATATTTGTGTTGCCAACAGCAACAGTTCTTTTAGCTGTATTCAAGAAACAATAACCAAACCAATTGGCGAAGGATAGCATATGTTTATTGATGTTTTCTTACAGACAGAATTAGGCAATGCTTACACCTCTTCAGCCACCGGGAACCCCCTTAGCACAGCTTTCACCCAAAACTTGTTTTCCCAGCTGCACGGCTGGCATAGATTAGAACCGCATTTCTCCCTTCGCAGACCTTTGATTCATAAATGTGGCCCTGATTTAAAACCATATATTTGTGTCTGTCTCTTCATGATCACCCATTACACGTGCAAACATATTTCTTAAAACTAAGTTTGTCCTACACTGGAGGGCATTACATATCATAACCTGAACTTCATTAAAGATTCCTTTTACAAGTAATTTAACAATAACGTAAGCTCTGTTTGAGCCATTTTATAGCAGATATAAGGTGTTATACATAATCTTCTTAGCAGCGTTGCATGCACTGCTTATACAGCCAGAATAGTAATAACATTATATGAACTTGCTTGCCAAGAAAATATTTTTATCACTTCAAATTAAGCTTACTTCTAAACAAGTACTTAATTAATCAAACAAAGACAGTGCTAGCTGTTGGTCAACTTGAGAGCTAATTTGAGAGAATAATTTGTCTGAATCAGATTATTGGAATGGGATAAATAGGCAATGGAAATGGAATAAAATCCCTTTAAAATGTACCTTATATGAAACCAATCAACAATAACAAATTATGTTTTAAAATTATATAACCTGCATATATTTTCTTCAGGAGAATTTAACAGGTTACATATGCTATTTTACTCTTTCCGATATATAATATAAATGTGGAATTCCAGAATAAGTCTTGCCTTATTTCCATATATACAGTAATACCTTGGATTGCAAGTAACTTGGTTCGAGAGCGTTTTGCAAGACAAGCAAATTTTTAAATATTTATTTTATTTTATTTTTTACTTGATATACAAGCGACGTCTTGCAATACAAGTACTGCAGTATGGCTTAAATTAAAAATCTCTATACAACTTTTTTTGGGGGGGATTTCGTTTTGATATAAGAGTGTTTTGGATTACAAGCACGTTTCCGGAATGAATTATGCTCTCAATCCAAGGCATGACTATATATATATATATATATATATATATATAAAATGCAAAGAAAACTGCTAGTATTATGTACCTTTGACAGAGGGATCTCTGTATCTTTGACAGTGCTATTGGATCATCTCTGATACTTGACATGCAAATAGTATTAAACATATGTTGGGTGACATGCAATGGCATTTGACTGAATTGAAGAACTGACATGCAGATATTTTCAGGATTTGTCGATGTCAAAGTATATTTGAACCTTATCATGCAGTGTCTAGAAAGAAAAGATGCTAGATCATATACCATGAAGGGGACAGGAACATCCCACCACAACATTTCCAGAAAAGGCAGCACTAGAGAGGCAAGAAAGTCTCTCTCATTGAGAAACTGCACCTGGGGGACTGGGTTACAGAGTATGGTCTGAAGATTTTGGGTCACACTACATTTGTGTTTAATTTGTTAAAAGTCATCTTTTTCTGAATTTGTTGAATTGAGATTGAGAAGTTGAATGTATTTCTGCCTCCCACCTGTAGTTCTCATCTGCAAACTATCTATGACTGCTTAAAACCTCTAAGTAGGGATATGCAAATCAGCAAAACTCAAGCTCGCTAAAGTTTTCCAAAATCCACCTTGAAGCTCCTTCTAACTCTACTCCATCTCAGTCTGTGAGCTTTGTGTTTGTGAGCTTTGGAGTTAGGATCTATTTCTAATCAACCTGACCTGAGAGCTTGTTTAGGGATAGGGAGCAGGTACAGTTATAGCCCACACTTAACTCTACTTACTTACAAGTTTTTGCAGTGTTTACACAAAACAAATTAAGAATATGGCAGTCAGAATATAGGGCTGCATTTTACAAAGATGGTGGGTGGATAGCATCAAAACGTACCCCTCTCCTTGAGTCTAAGTCAATTAAATATTTGTTGGAGAAAATATTACAAGCTTTCAGACAACCCAGCTGACATTTGATTTTTAAACATCCTCCTCAAGCGAAGCCTAGGATGCACTGCCAAAAAGGCCCCATTTCTAGCTGCAACCATCATTAGAGATGATGAGTGAGAATTTAGTTCACTGATGGAAATGTACCTAATTCACACTTATACATGATCCAGAACACAGTTGTGCTCTGAAGTCCACATTCCTGAACATTGTGAACCAGTCTGATTAACAAATGCATACACTCTACATGAAACCTACACTACATGAAACTGCTGAGTGGGGTCATCCTGAGAAGTAGAGCTGTGTCATCTCCATCAGGTGAGGCTATGGATGTGCTAAATCAGGGCCTGGCTGCAACAATGGAGTGGATGGGGGCTAACAACATACTGAAGCTCAATCCAGAGAAGACTGAGATGCTGTCAGTGGGTGGTTCCTCTGACCTCATGTAGGGTGTTCAACCTGTTCAGAATGTGGTTGCACTCCCCTTGAAGGAGCAAGTTCATAGCTTGGGAGTTCTCCTTGAGCCATATTTGTCACAAGGCTCAGGTGGCCTCAGTGGCATGGAGTACTTTCTACCAGCTTTGGCTGGTAGCTCACCTATGATCCTAGCTGGACAGGGATAGCGTGGTTTCAGTAATCTAAGCTCTGGAAATTTCTAAATTAGATTACTGCAATGCATTCTATGTGGGGCTGCCCTTGAAGACTGTTCAGAAGCTGTCGCTTGTGCAAAATATGGCAGCCAGACTAATAACTGGGACCAGAAGGTCTGACTGCATTACACCAATTGTGGCCCATTTGCATTGGCTCCCTATATGTTTCTGAGTCAATTCAAGATGCTGGTTTTAACCTATAAAGCCCTGCATGGCTTGGGCCCACAATACTTGATGGAATGCCTCTTCCAACTGAAATCTACCTGGACACCACAATCAATATCTGAGGCCTCCTCAGAGTGCCAACTCTGAAGGAGGCTTGGAGGGAGACAACAAGGGGGAGGACCTTCTCAGTGGTGGCCCCCTGACTGTGGAATGATCTCCCAAGGCCTGCCTGGCACCCACTTTGTCATCCTTTCAGTGCCAGGTTAAGACAGCCCTCTGTGCTGAGGCATTTAAAGATATCTCAAGTTATTTAATGGCTTGATGAGGCACTCATATCAGGTGTTTTTAACAGGTCTACTTGGTATTAAATATTTTCTGCTGATAAATTGTAAATTTTAAAACTGTTTTTAAATTCTGTATTGTGGAAATTCTTTATGATTGTTTTTTTAAAAATTATATTATACTCCTGTTTTAGAAACTGCTGTAAACCACCCAGAGAGCTTCAGCTATCAGGTGGTATAGAAATGAAACAAATAAATAATAAAATAAAAGTTCATGTATTATAAAAAATGTGTGCAACTTAATGCTTTGTTTTGTAAATCTTTATGGGGTTCTGTTCCACCACAATTATCTTTGAAAAGTATGCAACTTTCGATTAAAGAGGGTGGATTTGGTTTCCCTGATCTTGCTCTATATCCTCAGGCTTTTCTCTTGATTTGCACGAAACTCTGGTCTTCTCCACGAGGTTAGATCCCCACCCCCACCCACCCCCGGTCACTTTTGGAATCCTCCTGTCCGGACCCTCTCTCCAAATGGCTTGCACTTGTTTCTCAGTATATGAAAATAAATAGGATACCACCTGCAGTTGCTGCAGTAAGAGAGGTGTGGCATACAACAGCACATCAACTGCAGTTCAGTCCATTTCCCATGAATTATGTGGAAACCCAGATCTAAAAATAGGTAAGAAAAGATTCATATGGTGGACCAGGATGCATAAGCAGATTTTTACATTGGATCAATTAGTGGGAGCTGATGATAACTTTCTGTCATTTTCCACTCTTTGTGCTAAATATGACTTGCCCACAACGGCTGAATGGCAATATGTTCAGTTGAAACATCTGTTAGAATCTAGGTTTGGCCCTGCAGCTTTTGCTGCTTCAGAGTCTCCTCCACTTTTAGAAGTACTTGTTAAGGCTGATCAGATACATCAACCTACAATATGGATTATTGTCAGAAACAAATATGATACACAGGGTCTTGAGCAAGAATGGAATAGTGAATTAGACTTTTTTCTCTAACCAATGGAATGCTGCATTAGTATCTATTTCGTAAGTGGATCTTAGGCTATGTCTTATGCAGCAAAAGTTTCTGTTACATGTATATTGGATGCCACCACATCTCTTCAATAGAGGCTTGGCTAAGTCGGCTAACTGTTGGAGGTGTGATACAGCTAATGCTTCCTTCACCCAAATGTTTTGGCAATGCCCAACAACTGCCTCCTTATGGAAGGAGGTTATAATATGGTTACATTTTTGTATTGGAAAACTCTTTAACATTTATGGATGTACATGTTTTACTTAATTATCTACCCACTTCTTGAAATCTAATGCATGGTCAACATAAATGGATTTTCCATGCCCTTATGACAGCTAAATGATTGAGTTACAACACTGGAAGGATAAATGGCCACCCTTGATAATGCAATGGATTGAGGAAATTAATAATAATAATAATAATAATAATAATAATAATAATAATAATATACCACCCAACAGCCAAAGCTCTCTATTGACTCTTTCAATTTTGAATGGATGGTATTTAGACGTCACCTACGCATGTATCAATATAGGGATATTTTGCTTGCCTTCGTTGAAACTTATGCATAACTACTTCTACTGACAGTAGTATATTTCCTTATATGCATGTAATACATAGACATATAAATTCCATATCTATTTACTGCAAATGATATACCTAACCTTTATGCAATGTAAACTAATTTTTTTTATGGTTTCTTTATCTTTTTTTTTGTTGTTGTTATACATTTTAGAAATTTTATTAAAATTATTTTTAAAAAGTGTGTATGAAATGTGCAAATTAGGGGGAAGTGCACACAAAATGGCTAGATACTATGGGGGAGATGCGTGCATTTGAAAAAGTGTGTACAACAAAAATGTGTGTAGTGGGGACAATTTGCACAAAATGTGCCCCCAAAAATGTGCAACAAAAATGTGCATGAATTTTCGTGCATACTTTTTAAAACAACATGCACAAATTGATATGGAAACAGGACAGCGCAAGCTTAGTGGGAATTCAATGAACAACTGAACAATAGATTATTGTGAACCCCCCAGAGAGCTTCGGCTGTGGGGCGGTATAGAAATGAAATACTGTAAATGAAATGAAATGAAACAACTGCAAACTTGACAGATTTGCCCAGCCTAACTATCATTACTTGCTTCAAAGACAAAGCAGCAACCAATGCCAGCTGACCTGACCTGGTACACGGGCTCAGGGAAAGGTGGTCCTTTCACTCACCCTGTGCCCCAGATTGCAACTAGGTATGAGGAGTTTGTTCAGGGGGTGGAAATCTGGCGAACTGGCTGGGCTCAACTCCCCAAACTTCATCCAGCTTCGTCTTCCTTCCCTGGCTCAACTTGCATTTGCCCGAGTCGAGCCAGGGAAGCGACTTCCGGGTTCCCGGCGGGCTGGTTTTAACGTAGAAAATATCGTAAGATGTGCCAAAGGCAGTTGCAATTTGTGTAAGTTGCACAAATTGCAGCTGCTTTTAACGTATCTTATGGCATTTTCTATATAAAAAGCAGCCCGCCGGGAACCTGGAAGTCTGCCGAGTGGCTCGGCTCTTGTCCACTTGTGGCTCGGCACTTGTCCACTTGTGGCCCAGCTCGGCAGGTGCAGCAGCAGCATCTGCTGAGCTGCCGCTGGGTTGGGTCACCACGGGATCGCCCACCACTAATTGCAGCTGATTTACCTTATCCAACAGTACTCAACCCTAGAGCAGTGATGGCGAACCTACGGCACGGGTGCCACAGCTGGCACGCAGGGACCTCTCTGTGGGCACTCGAGCCATTGGTCGCCAGATCGCGAAAAGACCGTCCCCTTCTGCAAAACACTAATGATCTTGTTCTTTCTCACAGTGTGGAACAGAATGATTTTATTCTAGAATTCCTGTTACAGAATTATTTTCTACATTGTTATCACATTTAAAAGATTTTGAAGAATGATGCACAGAGCATGGCTTGGATGTAAAGCCCTAACAGTTGACCCGAGTGCTGCATGTGTTGCTCTCAAACTAACGGAGTATGAGCCAAGGTTTGACAAATTATCAGCATGCATGCAATAGCAAAAATCACATTAGTTGTGCAAAAGCATGCCCAATGCAAACTTTTACCTAATGCAGTGTTTGCAGTCCAAGACATAAAGTGTTTAAAATGTGTTAAGCACGTTTAGTTTTGTTGTTTATCTTGCTCATCCTAGTACAGGTTGACTTTTACTTTTACTAATCCGACACCTGTAGAAGCAGGGAAGGGACCCGGAGTAAAGCTTGCCCCATACAATTTCAGTCTGGCATATAATCATATTACAAGTTGAGAATCCCTTATCCAAAAATACATGTGCCTAATTATTTAAAAAGTTTGTATAAATTCCCTTCAGGCTATGTGTACAATGTAGTACTATAATAATTTTTTGAGTTGATTTTTTTCCCAACAAAAAACTGTTTGTATCATTGAAAGCTCTGTTATTGTGTTTTTCTTTAAAGACAAAAGATATTAATTAGTTCGGACAACTGTATGAGTTGTTTTTCTAAAACTAAAACCTCGGTATTCAGGTTTAATTGCAGTGTTGGCACTTTGAAATAAATAAGTTGGTTTTGTGTTGCAGTTTGGGCACTCGGGCTCAAAAAGGTTCGCCATCACTGACCTAGAGCTTGCACCTATCTGTATAAACCCATTATCTCTTCATAGCCCCATATTGAGTTCTGATTTGTGGTCACAGTAGAGTATGTTGAAGAGATAGAACCCAGGCAATGACCTTTAAAAATATAGTTGGCAATTAGTCTTTGTACTTGTGGATAACCCCTCTGGTCATCCCACTCTGCCACCAAATGTGGCAGAACAACATGTGGGTTATCCCACCTTTGCCACTAGGCACAAGGAACTATATAAACCTTTAACCACTGCCACCACCAATCATCCCTCTGTACTTAAAACAACAACAGCAAATCAGTAGCCTGGTTCCCATAGTGTAGGCATGGGCTTGACACCATCAGTAGAGAAAAGATAAACAAAGCTAAGGCATTTATTAAGGGAATTATATGCACATAGGAATAGTGTGCTATTTTTCAAATAATAGGATGGGATTGTTTAAAAGTACTTGAATTAAATATCCTTGGTTAGCACACCTAATAAGTAAGAGAGTATTTTCCTGCTAATAAGCTCTTAATAGCTTCCCCCTAAGATCAGATATCCTTAAACTCCATCTCAGCCAGTCCCTCACAACCAGGAACAGATTCTGTACAGCAGTTTTCCTCTACCTCCAGCTTTCCTGGTTGCTTCTGGGATGACTCTGTTTCAGGGACTACTTGCTGAAGTTCCCTCTCCAGGGGTTCTTAACCTGTGGGGTATGCCTCCCCAGGGGAGGTTTGGACTGACTCCAGGGGAGGGGTGAGAAGCCCCTCAACTATAACTTGTTTATTTTACAAGTACATAGCAGTGCAGCTTGGCGGTTGGCCCAACCTTATTTCTTTCTACTAATCCTGGGAGCTACGCCCTTCATTTAATTGAATATGCTTTTTTTTTTAGTCCAGAGACAGAGCATAAACTAAAAAATGCAAACTCGTCCTGCCTAAGCCTAAATTTTGGGCCGTTAACACATGGGAGGCATGGGTCATAAGATTTTTCACAAGGGAGGTGTGACACCAAAAAGGTTAAGAACTACTGCTCTACTCTGACCTCTGCCTGAAACCTTTTGCTGGGCTCTGCTACCTGCTTGATGCTTCACCACCACCAGAGAGCATGGCTCTCCTCAGCCTCCAGCTCCAGTAGTCAGATTTTCCAGACTCAGATGAAGCATTTTTGATAAGGTGGGTGCTGGCCACAAAAAGTGTATGCCTAAATAGATAGGTTAGTCTTTAAGATGCCACAAGAAGACTCATTGTTCTTGCTTTGCTGGGTACCCTTTTAGACTTTTAATGTATTGTATTCATTTTCAGCTTATCCAGGTAACTGAGGCTTGCTAAGGGACTTCAGATATGACAAGAATGAAGACCACTTCCCATTCCCAAGCACTCAAGGCAAGGATTTTTAAAATGTTAGAAAAGGAAACCTGCAGGAAAAAGATGTTCATAGTCTTCTCCAAGAGGCAGCGTGGGTGGTAGGGGACTGTCTGCCAGCAGAATCGTGCTTGCCAAATAGCTCAGCATAGAGCACAGCAAACAGTTGTGAAAATGGCCCCAGACTGAGGAGCAGGCACTACGAGCACCATGCAGCAGCTGGCATCACTTGGCAGTGACATCCGGAAACCGGGAAGGAAGTGCAGCCACAGACAGGGTAAGGACAGAGACTGTGGAGCTATGAACCCGAGGAAAAAAGTTATAGTGAGAAAGGAGAAAATGGAAGAATGAAACCTGACAAGGGATATGAGGTAGTGAACTCGTAGGGATGTACGAGAAATTTGTTTCAGTTCACAAAACACCCCAACTTGCTTTGTTCACAACCCCAAATGCGAAGGGGAGCATTTTATTTCATTTTTTTAAAAAATGTTCACGTATTCCCAAACATGTGTGTGTTTTTTAAATGTGTACTTTGAAATGCACATTAAAAAAATACATGCTTTAGTCAATCGATGGTGGGAAGTGTACAACACACTTTCGAAGAATGTGCACAGAAATGTGTCCTTCTCCCATTCAGATGAACTGAAAAACAGGTTGCGAACAAAAATGGGAGTGAGCCGAACTGAGCTTTGAAGTGCAGTTTGGAGAATTTTGGAATGTTCCTAGTTCTCTAAATGTGTGTGGTGAGTGGCGGGAGAGATTGGGCAGGAAGGAAATATCTAGAGAAAACAGTGTAGAAAAGGAAAATACCTCCAACCTATTCACAAAGACATGGGACAATGTCACAAAGGTGGAGGAAACTGTGCTAGTGTTCGCCACGGCCCTTGTCACTGAAGGGAGAAATGAAGGCAGTTCCCTCTTAGCCTCCTCCTCTGACCTTTGGCAGTGTTGGGAGAGCTGGGGCAGGGGAGTTGAGCAGTTGAGGCTGGTGGCTCCAATGTCAGTGGGGTGGTGTATCCACTCCAGGTTTCAGTGTGAACTTCAAAGGAACTATCCATGGTGCTGGACCTGTTTTGGGCATAGGGTTCAGAACTGTGGATAGCTCCTTAAAAGTTCAGACTAAAACCTGGAGTGGATACAGCACCCCACTGACATTAGAGCCCCCAGCCCCCACTGGAGTTAAGAGTCTCTCTTAGCTCTGCTCTCCCAGCCATACGTGGTTTGGTGTGCTTTGCTGTTGTGCAGCCTGCATCAGACCTGGAGAAATATCCCACAGACCCATTCTCCCTCCAGTGCCTCCATCAAGGAGACTCCATGGCCAGGTATTTCAAATCTCACAGAGGGCTGGGCTCCCCTCACCAACACCTAGGTAGAGAAACACAGGCATCCCCCTATTCCTCTGACCTGTGGCAAATTAACTAGGACTGTGTAGCTAAAGATTTGAACAATTATTTCTCATGGCTATGAAAGTCACCATTGGTGCAGCTAGGCTGGGGCCCTGGGGCTGAAGTCGAGGGTCCAGAAGCCAACCCCCCCCCCCAATTGCCAACCAGAGAGTGTCAGGTGATGATGGTATCAAGGCAACATAAGCAAACTTCATCTTATTTGGCAGTCATAATGGTGCTATGATTTAAGTGGGTTGATAATGTATACATGCCGAGTCAGACTGTTGTTGTTCTAACATATAAAGAAAGTAGAAACAGTTACAAAGCATGGAACGGCTTGTGTGTGGACAGAAATGTTAGTTGTGGCTTCACAACTGAATACACATGACCATCTAAAGAGGCTCTCCATAAGACCGAGAAGTCCAAGCTGTAAAATTACCTAGCTGCACTACTGAAAGTCACAAACACACACACTATATGAATCTACTTGGACCATCTGTCCATTGGCTCCCAGCCCACAGGCTCCCTGATGCTTTCTCGATGGCATTTGTGAGCATGCAGGAAGCAATCCTGCTCCATTTTCTGAATTCTTATTTGTTTCCTCCAGCAGAACAGCTTTCCCCTTTCCTCCAAGCACTGACAGTCAAGATAGTTGGGTTTGATGAATCTGTCCATTCCCTCAGTGTCTCATTTTTCCAAACTTAAATTCTGTTTGTCCCAAACTTTGACAATTTCTTTTAAAAACAAAGATTTGCATGAAAACTCATATGTGCCTTTTGTGCACATTTCTTTGAATACATCATTTGTTGTACATGATCTTGACTAATATAAACATTTATAAAAAGCAAGTTTCCTAATATAATAATTTAAACTTTATTTTCAGTAACATATGCCTTTTTGTGAGCACTTTCCCTTAATATATGCATTTTGTATGTATTTTTGTTTGAAGGCCTCCATTGCTTTGAAAGTATGAAATTAGGTAAGTTTGCATTAAGATGTGAACAGATTGAATTTCTCTCCCATCCCTACGAACAGTTGGATAGACTTTTACCTCTAATTCCATAGCCTTATTGTAACTACTTGGCTTTGCTTCTATGTACATCTCAGATGAATACTTGGTTTAGAAGGGTGCTTCGTATACTTCACATGAAAGTTAGGAGATACAGACTTCTGACTAAGGCCTTTAATACTGTAGACCGAACAGCTCTCTGGACTATCCTTATGAAAACTGGATGCCCCAATAAATTTGTGAATATCTTGCAACTTCTCCATGACAACATGACGGCAACGGTTTTGGACAACGGCTCTCATGGTGCCCCATTTAAAGTGGGATCAGGTGTTAAACAGGGATGTGTTATTGCCCCAACATTATTTGCTATTTTCATCGCCATGGTTTTACATCTTGTCGAGGGGAAACTTCCCACTGGTGTGGGAATTATATATCGAACAGATGGAAAGCTTTTTAATCTCAGCAGGCTGAAAGCAAAAAGTAAGGTAATTACAACCTCCGTTGTAGAACTTCAGTATGCTGATGATAACGTGGTCTCCGCACATTCAGAGGATGATCTCCAAACTATCCTAAATGTTTTTGCAGAAGCATACGGAAAACTTGGTCTCTCACTAAACATCAAAAAAACCAAAGTGCTTCATCAGCAAGTGCAAGCTAACCCTTTGGTGATGCCATCTATCCAGCTTGGCGGGACAATACTGGAAAATGTCGATCATTTTCTCTATCTTGGCAGCTATCTTTCTGTTACAGCTAACATCGACAGTGAAATCCAGCATTGTTTGAGCTCCGCAAGTGCCGCGTTTTCTCGAATGAAACATAGAGTGTTCGAGGATCGGGATATTTGTAAGAAGACCAAAACAGTGGTTTATGAAGCCATTGTATTGCCAACTTTATTGTATGCCTGCGAAACATGGACTATCTATAAACGTCACTTCCACCTCCTTGAAAGATTTAATCAACGTTGCCTTCGGAAAATCCTGCGAATTACTTGGGAAGATAGGCGAACAAATGTCAGTGTACTGTAAGAAGCAAAGACTACTAGCGTTGAAAAAATGATCCTTCAACGTCAACTTCAGTGGACCGGTCATGTTGTTTGAATGTCTGACTGCCGTCTCCCAAAGCAGTTACTTTATTCCCAACTCAAGGATGGAAAGCGGAATATCGGTGGTTAATATAAACGGTTTAAAGATGTTCATAAGTGTGGAGAAAGCCAACCTAAGCCCCCTGCCTGACACACACACACTCACCAAGGAGGGGGGAAGGAGACCCGGGGGGGGGGAGACAGCCAGTCTCCACAGATGACAAAGGGGACAAACAACATCTGCATAGAATCACCCCAGGGGGGAAGGCAGGAAGCATCACCAGGTTTGTCAATGCTCTTGCATATCAGACCCATCTACATAAGACTTGAATACCTCTCCAGAGCAGACACTTTGGCACCCCTAAGAATTGGCCACTCAACACCATAGGATGGGACCATTAAGCAAGTGGCTTCAAAGGGACCCCATCCCATGGGGGGAGGGCGTCACCCCACCTGACCCAAAAGGCCGCCCCTCAGGGAGGGTGTCAACCCACCTGATCACGGAGGGAGGGGCTACCTGAAACACCAAGGTATAAAACACCATGTGTAAGGGAACTGGGTTGTTGGACCTGATCAACAATCTTGCCCCATGCCTGGGGTAAGAGACCGAAGGATCGGCAACCCCGGGTAGCCACACCCGGCATGCTCCAGCTAGCTGAAATCACTGGCCGCTTGGGTTGACCGGACCCCCGGGAAACCAAGCTGAAATCACTCACAAGCCGCTTGGGTAGACCGGACCTCCGCCGGGAACCCAGCTAGCCGCTTGGGTAGACCGGACCTCCGCCGGGAACCCAGCTAGCCACTTGGGTAGACCGGGCCTCCGCCGGGAACCCAGCTAGCCACTTGGGTAGACCGGGCCTCCGCCGGGAACCCAGCTAGCCGCTTGGGTAGACCGGGCCTCCGCCGGGAACCCAGCTAGCAGCGTGCGGTTGACCGGGCCTCTGCCGGGACCCGAGCTGAACTAACTAGCTGAGAGCCCTGAAATCACGGTGTCCTTGAGACTTCTTGCTTGCTACTTTGTACCGTACTGATAAGCTGTATTGCTGGCGTGTGTCTGGGTTTGTGAAGGTAATGTTGTAAATAAACTTGTTTTCTAAAAGATACTTCTGTGGCTATAAGTTATCCCTTTGTTCTGGGCTAAGGGTGATAGTCGCTGGGGATCTCGGAGAAGGCCGCCCCAGGACTCGCTACCCCCTTAGCATTGAACCCACGCAGAAGACCAGGTTGTTGCTCAGGGCCGGTGCTACCATTACGCCAACTAGGCGGCTGCCTAGGGCGCCGGGCTAAAGGGGGCGCCAGGAGCATAGGGCTGGAGGGAGGGAGGGCTCAAGTGGAAAGAGGGGGGCGCTAAATATCTGATCTTGCCTAGGGCACCAAACTGCCTTGCACCGACCCTGTTGTCGCTCTTCCACTATAAGGCTAATCTAAAAAAATGCAATATAAACATCGAAAACTGGGAAGCTCTGGCCCATGAACGATCTAACTGGAGGTTGGCCTTTCACAAAGGTTCTATGGACTTTGAAGAAGCCCGAGTGCAAGGTGAAAGGGAGAAACGTGCTAGGCGAAAAGCACGTCAAACAAATCCTTTACAGGACCATCTTCCATCTGGTAGCCTGTGTCCTCACTGTGGGAACCTGTGTGGATCTACAATTGGCCTCCACAGTCACTTACGGACCCATCGCTAGAGTCTACACAATTTTCTTTAGAATTTCCTCCTTTTAAAATTTCCTTTTTGTATTTTCTTTTATCCTGGAAGACAATCTTACTAGGTCACGAGTAATCGCCCGATGATGATGATGATGATGATGATGATGATGATGATGATGATAAGCAGTAACTGATCCTGGAATATACAGCAATTTGCTAAGTACTTCTGTTGTATAGTCTCTATTTATTTCACCAGAGCTGCAAAATAAATGGAAATTCTATAACACTCCCTGGTTTTGCATTTTATGAAGAAGTGGGAGAGCAGAATTGGCCCAATAAAATATATTACTTACCTACTTTGTATCATCTCTCCTTTGCAACCAGGACATGCAGACCAGCATGTACTGAAGAATCTGGGGCACAGTTTATAGGAAAGATGAGCTAATAATTCCATAACAAAGTAACATTTTTTTCTTAAAAAAATGATGCTCTACCAAACAACTAAAAAATATGCCTTTAATGATTTACCTCAAAGAAAAGCTTATTGTACAATGCCAGAATTAATTTAAATGTAGGGAAAAAATAATAACAATATCCCATTTTCTAATTTGATTCCAGATAAACCTGACTTTACAGGAAATTAAAACAACTTAAAAATTCTAGAAGTACATTTCATACATTGAAATCTTTATCCTAATGGAAATTGGAGCTCTTAAAAAGACCGATGGAGGAAATGGTAGGAAAACTAGGATGAGAAAAACATTTAATTCTTATGAGTTTAGCCATTTTAAAAGATCTCGGAAACACAAGCAACAAATCTCCACGTAGGAGTCATTGTGAAACAATCCTAGGTTTTTCAACTTCATACCCCTTTAAAAAAAATTACTCTGACATTTATATATTGCCATAATTGCAGGGAGGTTAATATGTCAGAAGAAAGATAAAGAGTCTAATGATGCACTAAGTGTTATAAAGCACAGCCATTTTGCATTTTGTGATTAAGTCAATAATTGTATTACCACGTAAGCAATTTTCTTGACAGAAACTCAATAATTCCTTGTTTAACTTGGATTCACACAATGGAGGTGACCAAACCATCAACTATGACTAGTAAAAATGATACTATGCAGCAGGATCCACAGTGCCTTTTTATCATTGCTGGAACTCATCCAAATAGGGCATACACTAAATTGTTTATATATGTCAAACTGGTATTTCTCATGTGACATTCACTTCTGTAACTGTTGTTATGGCTTCTGGCTGACTATCCTTTCATTAGGCAAATTGCTGGTGCATAGCCCAGAATGGTTGGCTGATTTTTCTTCAGTGGGAACTAATAATGATTAGGCCGCTAGGCATGAGTAACCAGTGGTTCTGTTAGACTCTAACTCCCACTAACATGGCCAATGGTCATTGTAATGGAACAAGAATAACCTGTTCCATGAATGGAAGGGAAAACAGGCAAAATAGTGTGGCAACACTCCTTTTTGTCCTTCCCTTCCTGTGTGCACTTTACCAGGTCCACCAGGTGGAAATATTTTTCTCTGGCTGTCTCCACCAAACTAGCCTTAAAACTCTCTGTTATTTCCTTCAGGTAGTGTGCTGGTGCTGGTTGTCTATTAGATATGGGGTAGGTAACCCAAAAGAAAAGTCACCACAAAGTTTCAAACAACATGGTGTCTTGTTTTGTTTTTTACTGAAGAAAAAATGTTAACAGGAAAACTCAGTTTTTCTATAAACGTATGTTCCTGTTGTTTTCCTTCCCTGGCTCTATGTTAGTTAATTTGACCATATATGCCATGTCCCATAACCTGTTAATCCACTCATCAAGTGATGGATGCTAGTTTTCTTCCAATGATAAATGATGATCATGTGAGCTACTGCTAACATATGCACAGCCATTTTGGCATGTTTTCCTTGGGGTGCACCTTTTTTGTCTACTCTTTACCGTTTTGACCCTTTGGGTGGTGTTCAGTAATTCAGATGATTGGCCTGTCATCCTTGGTCACAACTGGCAGGTAGGGCAGGCAGTGAAGGAGGTGAGTTGGCATACCCTGGTGAACACCCTGAGGCTCCTGGAAGTCAAAGTCTCACTTTCCCAGCCTACCTCTCATGGCTGGCTAGGGATGGATAAATCAGTCTCACCTTCTCCCACATTCATTTTCCCCTCATCTCATTTATGAAGTAATTTGTGAAGGTTTTTAAGTTCTTAAAAAGTTATCAGAAAATTAATGGGACAATAACCTCATCCATCTGCACTCACCAAGACAATAGTTACAGCTGTGACCAGCATGGAGAGGACTATACTGAAACTGCCTGCTATGTAGCTGTTAAAGATGAGGAACCTGTCAGGAAAAAAAAGAAAAGAAAAAGAGAGGGGCCAGTCTAATTCAGCACCATATTCAAATGTGGGTGAATATGTAGGGATATTTTTTTTTAAAAAAAACAACTGGATTTTTAAGAGTGAAGCACTCAAAGCCCTCTACCTCAATGGATGAATTTGTCAGTTTCAGTTTTGCTTGATTTATTTTTAATCTCAAGTTCTTCCCTTCCTGTTTATGAAGACATTAGTGAATTTTGTTCAGTTACTTCTAATAGAAAAACCAAACATAGCAAAATTCTCACCCATCCCTATGACCAGCCCTAAGGGATGTGGGAAGAAAGTTGCCCTTGGACCCTGGAAGCTTTAGCCCATTGAGCAATGACCAACAGGGCTGGAACGGAGCAGTAAGGGGCTCCTTGGCTTGCCTTCATGGCAGGCAGATGGGAAGAGTATAGTTGAACAAGTTATTTGATCTGTTGCTTGAATCCAGAGCCAGTGTGGCATAGTGGTGAGAGTGTTGGACTGGGACTCGGGAGATCCGGGTTCTAGTCCCCGCTCGGCCATGATGAAACTCACTGGGTGACTTTGGGCCAGTCACTCACTCTCAGCCTAACCTACCTCACACAGGGTTGTTGTAAGGATAAAATGGAGAGGAGGGGGAGGATTATTTAAGCTGCCTTGGTTTCCTTGCAGGAAAAAAGGCGGGGTATACATATAATAAAATAAATAAATAAATAAGCAAGCAAGCCAGTTTGGCATGTTCCTGTCCTGTCCCGCAGGAGGCTGTTGGAGGCTTTCCAGTAGCCACACATGGCCCACACTGAGCCCTCATATATTTTAAGCTTGTTGCAGATCTTGATCATTATAGTTAATAAAGTTGTGACACTTAGCCCCAGAATGATGTCTCATGGGTTTGTTTATATGGTGGGGCAAATACTTCCCTCTAGCCCCATCACTCTCTACTATGGGTGTGTGAAATCTGTCTTTGCAGCTATTACTGTATTTTCATTTTTCACAGTGATGGCAGAAAATCATTATATGCTGTATCCTTGTATAGGCTCTGAGATATGTGGCTATTGTGGACTTATAGAGAGAGAAACCCAGTACTTCAGTGAATGCTCCTCACCCCAGTCTGGCCTGTATCCACTCTTTCTTGAGTCACCATCCCTATCCACTAAGCAAAGGACTTTCCAAGGTAGTAAATGTTGCCTTCTTTTCTCTTTCATTGCAAGTCCACTATCTTGAGCATGCTACTGCCAAAAGGAAACTAAAATGCCTGGCAGAACTAGTAGGATAATGAGGCCTGATTCACATGTGCAATCAGTGATGAGGTCCCCCAAAGTCCACCCTTCTGTTCACCACAAGGTTCTGAGTGGCAGACAAAGGACAACAGTGAACTCCTGACTAAATGTATATTAATAAGGCCTTTTTCAAAAAGCTATTGCAGGGGCTGGCCCTCTTGCTTGGAAGCGGGAAACTTTCTTCTTGTCTTTGTAGAAGAAAGGGAACAAGATGTTTCAATCTTGACTATGTAAGTAATCTCACATTAAGAAAAGACTTTAGTATAGAGTTGTATTTTATTTACAATATTTATATATCATCCTTCATTACACAGTCACAGGGTGGTGTACACAATTCATTAAACTAACAATTAAAATAAACACAAGCCACAATAAAATCAGAAATCTGGCAAACAAAGTATTAAAAAGTAGCAATCACTCATTTTTAATATCCACCTATTCAAGGTTAACCTACCTGCAAGTTTGGCACCTGTCATGCTGCAGCAGGGAAAGAAATTCCAAAGAAGGGGTGCCACAACAGAAAAGCCCCCCTCCCTGGTTGCCATCAAATGTACCTGTGCAGGCAAAGGGATGGCTAGGAAACCCTGATCTGTAGATCTCAATGAACAGGCAGATGGATATCCAATCTTCTGTTCACAGAAGGATAAAAAATCTGAGGAATTTTGTGGGAAGCTAAAAGAGTTTCAGTAGCACTAGTAAAATTATCAGATGGGGGTTCAAAGATCCCCAAGGTGACAATTTTGGTGAGACATCGATATAACACTGCAGCTCTGGTTTAGGGATGAATGAATTGGTCAGTTTCCATTTCTTACACAGTCATTTAAAAAATAAAAATAAATCTCAAATTTTTTCCATTTCATTGATGAAGACATTTGTGGCTTTGGGTAGATAAATTCTCAACCATCTGTACTGGCCAAATTCAATTGTTACAGCTATTCCCAGCATGAATATGTCCATGTTGTACCTGTCTGCCATGTAGCCATGAAAGTTGGGAGCCTAGCCTGCCAGAAAAAAAGAGATGGAACTCGAGTTCAGCACTTCAACATGGCTGAATACTCACACAGGGATTCAAACTAAGACTTTCAAGAGCTAAGCTCTGGTATGCCTGGATGGACAAGTCTGTCAGTTGCACTTACTGCCACATTCATTTTTTTAAAAGCTCAAATTCTTTCTGCTTTGTTTATGAAGGAGTTTGAAGATCTGGGTAAGTTCTTGCCAAAAAATGAACCAGACAAAATTCTCACCCGTCCTTACTTTGGTAGTGCAGCATTTGAAAAGGCATTGTCGTCAGCTTATCTTCTCATACAATTGTCTCTCCCTGGTCAGTTTGTAGCTAAATTCATGCTGCAGCTCAGCTCGGCTCAGGATGGTCTTTCGCTGGGCCGGTTCGCACGACCCCGGCTGTGGGTGGGGGAGGCACCACGGGGTGATCTGCGGGGCCCGGTGGGGCACCAGCAGTCCCCGCACCGCAGTGCGGGCCTCCCAGTGCTAGGGAGTGCTAGGGGGCGGGGGCCCGGGATGCCCAGAGGGGCCGTTTGCCCCTACAGACTGGAGCAGCGGCAGCTCTGGCCGCTCTGGGCTGCCGCCTCTGTGCAGCGGCAGCCCCTGCGGGACGGCCGCCCACTGTTCGCACGGCAGGGTGGCCACGCGCAGTTGGGGCTTACCCCTCTACCGCCCATGGTCACTTTGCTTGCGTCCCGCGCGTGGCTGTCCCGCGGGGGCACCCCCGGTCAGCGTTCACACGACACGGGAACCGCGGGGGACTTCTGCTCCCCCGCGGTTCCCGTGTCATGCGAACACACCCGCTATGTTGCAACTAGAGCTGTGTGCAGATGGCATCTTGAAATTCTCCACCCTATTCATGGGTAGAGAAATTGGGGCAACAATTTCACCAAATTTCTTCGGAGGGAAGAGAAATTCTCCAACAGTTTCCCACCTTTGGCAAGGTTGTAGCACACAACTTCTTTCTTTTTTTGTAAGGACTTTTTTTTTTGCGGGGAGTGGGGTTCTGCTGCCACTGCAAGTGGCAACAGCATCAACTCTGTTTGCACGCTGGCTCCCATTTTCCATCCACAGCGACACAGGTCCGAGAGGGGCAGTGTTGTGTCTAGCTCTAGGGAAGAGGTGGAGCTAGTGCTGTACCTAAATCTGTCCTCCAATTTTCTGAAAGTTTTCTTCCCACATGAAAGAGACTCCCATTGTTATGCTTCAGGGTGTTTTATAATTTATTATTGTGATCTTTTGAGCTTACCTAGTCACTGTGGCTAGGGTTGTGTTTTTTCTTTCTATCACACATATCTCTATTGCACTGCAGCCTCTCAGGCTGCCTGCACTTCGTGATCTGAAAAATCCCTGTGGAAGGAATTACCTCATTATGTCTTCTTCTGGGCTTTAATTGCAGTGTGCGAAGCTGCAAGCCCTGTGGAAGGAATTACCTCATGATGTCTTCTTCTGGGCTTTAATTGCAGTGTGGGAAGCTGAGGAGACTATAGGCTATAGGATTGTACAAATAAAATAAATAAATAAATAAATAAATAAAATAACACTCCTGCACACTCCTCGGCCACCTCCTAAGTAAGGTAAGCACACAAAACCCAAATCCAACCATTGAGAATTTCTCTGATTTTTTTTTCTTACCACTGAATTTATTTTTGAATGCAATTTCTTTTCTATCAAATTGAATGATAATGGCTGGGTGGGGGGAATGTGGGAGAAATTTTTTGCACGACACTAATTGCAACCCCATGGCTTTTTTCATTGCAGGATGCAATTGTGGTGTGTGAGGACACAATATGACAAGTGCAAAATGTTCTAAAATAGCTCACACTTTATTAGGCGGGTTGAATTGTTTCACAAGCTGTTCCTATCTGGTAGCTGATTCAGATACCTGGTGTGATAAGTGAGAAAAGATTAGAAAAAGATTGAGGAAGTAATGTCCTAGTATTTATATGCAATCATGGAAGTCCCTTTTTTATTTTTATTTTTTTGGCAACCACTAAACATGGCATTTTCATCTGTGGCATTAGTAAGCCTAGGGCTTGTCTCATCTTGCAAGACAAGTACTTCTCTATAGTACAGTAGAGGTTTGGCAGGGCCGGATTAAGAGCATTATGGGCCTGGTGCTGAGGATTTTGGTGGGCCTTTTTATGGAAATAAATAAAATGAAGACGCAATTTTATATTAAAACAAATTAAATATTTTAATTACCATTAAAGTGCCAAAACAGAAACATATTGAAAATATTTCTTTTTTTGTAAACAATAAGCTTGTTAACTCAATAAAACCGTTATAAATAGAACATTCACAACAACCATTTTTAAATAAACATAAACCATATAAACAATTTAAATATAAGTGTATGATGTTTGGCTCATAAAAATTTGTTCCTTAAAGTATTATTATTATTATTATTATTATAGCATCATAATCAATACAGCCTGCGTTATGATTATGGTGCAGAGAGTAACTCTTGAAATAAATAGCAACCACTAGTTTTAAACACACAAACAGGTTATTCACTGAACTCTAACCTGCATTTAAACTAAATGAATCAAGCTGGTAGATTAAAATAAAATTACACATTAACTTTTCTTGCTTTTTTACTTGCAAATTCCTCAATTGTAGAATCAAGATTAAGCTCGTTCAGCAAACCATTTTCAATGCACAACAGAGAGAGCGCATTTAAACGCTCCTGACCCATGGAAGACCTTAGTTCATTTTTCACATGTTTTAATGCTGAAAATGAACACTCACCACTGCAGTTGCTGACCATTAAACACAAATACATGCGGAGGGTCACAAATGTATTTGGAAATGCACTGACTAGAGATTGTGCAATCATAAACTTGTACATTTGTGTTTCTTGACTCCCATGAATGTCTTGATTTGCAGTGGAAGATTGTTACATTTTGAAAATAGATGAAAACTGTACAATTTCGTCTGCAAACAGGGGTTCAAGATCTTCAGGATATTTTGACACTAGTGTAGTGGCTCTGGAACGTAGACTATCAGCTGCTAGAGTGCATATTTCTGATAGAAATCCAAATCTTTCTTGAATTATATTGTATGCTGCTTGCCTGTGCCTCAGTGATTCTGTCAATTGGTCAATTATAGGATAAAAGGTATGCACTTTAAACCTCTCAGAGGGTGTCATATCAGCATTAGCATCTTCTGCATCACCATAGTCCCACCTCCTATTTCTTTTCACTTTCCTTCCACGTTGTAGCTGGTACTCCTCGCAGCCGGAAATATTTTTACCCTGCTGTTCAAATTCAGTTCAGCATGTCTGTTGCTGTATGCAGATCTAATTTTGCATCTTGGAGACACTGACTGGTTCTGTGAAACCTTGGTAAAATGACAGACCATACTTCAACAATCATTATTCCAGTTTCCAATTGATCCATGACATTATTTAGGCCCTTTGCTTGTAAACAGACCTCTCCCTTTTGTGGATTCATCATTCATAATATTTGAAAGGACATCTCTGATAGTACTATAGTCTTTTTGTAAGGCATTCACAGCATCATGGTGTCCCTATAATTGTGGGCCTATTTTCTGTTAAGGGCCTGGAGCTGCCGCTCCAACAGCCCCTAGCTTAATCCGGCCCTGAGGCTTGGGATTCTTTGTTTAATGTATCAGTTACATTTTTAGTATATAAATACTAGGACATTACTTCCTCAATCTTTTTCTAATCTTTTCTCACTTTTCTCATCTGTTACAGACACCTCTGTTCTTTTCCAATCAAGGTAAGCCAGTTTTAAAGCGAAGTGATTCCCACCAAATGCTAGGAAGCCTACAGTCCTGCATTCCACACTGGACAAGGCCTGAATCAACTTAGATGCAATTGCCTCAGGTATATGTTCCAAAGTTTCCCATCTGTTTGCAGAGCAGATTCAGGATTTTTGTGTATTGCCTGCCAGACCAAAATGAAGGTTTAGCAGCTAGCAGTTTCTGTACTCATTTGATACTTTGTCTTTTCTTTGAGAATTGACCAGGGTCCATTTTGCCAAAAAAAACCTTACATTTAAGAACCCCACACCTTCTTAAAACTGCCTTCATAGGAAAGGGAAGATGTTCTAATCACTTGATGGTTTTAGCTATCCCTTTCTATACCTTCTCCAGCTATATGCTATTCTTTTGAATTGGGACAGTTGAAATGAACATAGTATTCACAATGTGAGGGCAGTATAGATTTCTTTAGTGATGTCATGAAATTTGCAGTGCAATCCCATGAGGCTGCCCATAACCCTCTGAACTCAGAGGATTACGGGCATCCTATGGAGGGTGGAGGCGAAGGTTGTCTCCATGCTCTTCCTGCCCTGCAACACACTTAGATGGTTGATTTTGGCCAGCACAAGGAGGGGAGTCTGAGGTGCCACCAGGATACTTTGTGTGCTGGTGGAGCCTGACTCCTCCCATTCCTACCTCCTCCCCCCCCCACAAAATTCTGGCTTTGAGGTCACTTTTGTGACCTCACAGCCAGAGCAGGTCTTCCATGCTGGCTGTGAGGGAAGGCACTCCCATGTTCAGAGCCCAGCTCTGACCTTGGAGCATGTTTCTGAGGTTGGAGCTGGGACTCTGAATTCTCCTATGGCTGTCTAGACTCTGTCTAGCTGCTATAGGATTTTGTCCTTAATTTCTATGCCTTTCCTAGTAGTTCCAAACACAGAATAAAAAAGTTCTGCAGCACACTGAATTGATTTTTAATATAGCCTGTTAATATTTTTTTGCAACATTAACTGTTACTATAGTTGCTAATATAGCTGTTCACAAATGGCCTCTCAAAATTCTCCACCCTATTTGTGGGCAGAGAAATTGAGGCAGATCATTTCACTGAATTTCTCCAGGGGGAGGAGAAGAAATTCTCCAACAGTTTCTCGGAACAGGGCTGTAGTTGTAGCACATTTTTTCTTGTCTTTCCTAAGGGTGTTTGTTTGTTTTGTGCTGCCACCATTTTGGTTTACATTTTTCTTATCATTGTAAGGGTGCTGAGGGTGTTGTGTGTGTTCTTTTTTTTTTCTATTACACATCTCTCCATCATTCTGTATTCTCCCCTTTTAATAATCTAAAAAAAGCCCCTTGGGAAGGAATGACCTCATGATGTCTTCCCCTGTACATACAGAAAGCCAGAGAGGCTGCAGGCTGCCAGAGAGAGAATTGTACAATGAAAGATAGGACATTCTCACACATTCCTTGGTCACCTGATAAGTGAGGGAAGCACAAGAACCACAAATCCCACCCAGGAAAATTTGTCTGAAATGAACATTGAACAAAACATTGAACCTGGGAGCCATGAAATTGTAATAATGCCTCCTGCACATCATACAAAGAAGGAGAAACCATGTTTCGGCAAAGAAAATATACAAATTTTGTATATACATATACAAATATAAATATACTTATTTGTATATAAATATACAAATAAAATGAACAAATTTTGAACTCCCCCCCCCAAGCAATTTCTTTTCTATCAAATTGAATGAGAATGGTTGAAAAATTTGGAGGACATTTTTTTTTGCACAGCACTAGTTGTTAATGAATTTCTACTACGTAGTAATTCTAGTGCTAAATTTAGTGAAGATTCTCTTAAGATGTTTCACTACATTATATGTATCGACGTATACTTACAAGTTACAAGAAACATGCACCTGCAGTGAAAATCATAATGTTTGAAACAGCCCAGTCTCTGGAGAAAAACAGAATATATCTACTCAGTTTTGTATCTCATCATTGTGCAAATGTGAAAACTTGAAGAAAAACTTAATTAAGCCCAACACCAAAAAGATATCCATTAAAACCACTGGTCACATCTTAATGTCTAAGCATTGTCGCTTTGAGTAATGAAGGACAAACTCATTTAGGTATCATTTTAGAAAATGTTTATCCATGTTGGAATTGATTTTTAACCTTCATGTATAATTGCTGATTTAACTGTTTGCAACTTTTCTGCTTAGCTTGATTGAAATTGCTTCTATATAGACATTCTGTCATAAGGAAATATTGCCATGTTAATTGGTAATCCAATTAAGAGATTAACTAAGACAACAACAATATTTAGGCTAGTTAGCTTCACAGTGAAAAATAGGGTGTGAGGACCAGTCCGGCATAACTTCTATGGATCCATCTTAGAAAAACACCTGCATACAAAAGAATAGTGAAAATTCTCTTAAATTTCACCCCTAGGTTGATATATGCTTATGACAGTAAACTTTATCATTGAGTATAGCTTATTTTGACACTAAAGTACCCTTCCATTCTCCACAGGCTTGTATATAAATACAGAAAATCTATACTGACAAGATAAAGGAATGCATTATGTTTCCTAGTTAAAGCCTTTATACAAAGCTGTGCACTAATATTACACCTGGGAGCCATGAAATTGTAATAATGCCTCCTGCACATCATACAAAGAAGGAGAAACCATGTTTTGGCAAAGAAAATATAAGCTTAGGTCACAAAGATGGGGCTGTAGTTACTGAAGAGTTCATTAATTTGTGATTTGAATGCACTCTAAACACTTATAAGGCATACTAATTGTGGAATAGATAAAAATGTATGTGAAATGTTGCCACAACTTTAAGAATGATATAATCCATTGAATGCAACTTTCTGTTTGGGGTTCCTACGTGTCAATGATGATGCATCTATACAACTATATAAATTACTAATTGATAATTTATTCATCAATTATTATCCAATAACACTGTTCTTAAAAAAAAATCACTCACAAATAAGTATATAAGATTTAAGGAAAGAACTGCTGCATTGTTACAAGTACTTATAATATTCTGAACTAAGATGTCAGAGTAAGATGGCTTAGAACAGGAAATGCAAGCTATTTTATCCAGGCTCAGTTCATACCTTCCACTTAAGGCAGGGTGGGGAATCTTATTTGGTCTTGGGACCAGACTGCCCCACTTGGACCACTCCATGGTTTGGATATCAGGGTGCAGGCCCTCTGGTGACATCCGGGCCCCACTTCCTGATGTGATTGGGTCACTGGCTAAAGTTCCAGGTGGATCTCTTCCAGTCAGTGCTTTTATTAGGGAGCTGGCTTCACTCATCCTTCACCTAGACAAAGGATAAATGAAGTGCACTCGGATGGTTGGCTTTGCTTATAGGTTGGCTTTGCTCCTGCTTCTCTTTCCATAATGGAACTTCCCCATACCTAAACTAAGGGATCATAGGGTGGGAGAGGGGCTTGCTTACTTGGCACCAGTCACATTCAATGAGATCAGGGTTGTCCACCCAGACATTCAGTAGTCAATAGAAGAAGGCAGGAAACAACAGTATCATCATAATTTTTGACAAATCTAAGTTTTCCCAAGGTCAGCATTCTCTCAGATTCCTTTTCATAAGCTGCCTCTGTCAAATGACTACTTATCTGCCCACATGAATTCCCAAATGAACAACATTGCCTAAGTTTAGTTTATGGATTTTCAGAACCAAGGTAAATTTAGGGATGGGTGAATTTCTGCATTTTTGTCCTATTTTTTCCTGAGATGAAATGTATCAGAGAGCTCACAAAAATGCAGATTTCAGAACACAACTCTGTCTCAGCTTACTGAAAGGCTCAGGAGTTGTGAATTAGATACATCCTAAAAAATGAAAAAATAATGAAAAAAACACTTGATGGAGCAAATTTCTCACCCTTCCCTAGTGAACACATACAAAAGTGGCAAGAACCAGAAATAGACCAGCTCATCTATCCCTATTATAAACAAGTCCCATGTCATCAAAACTTCCATTGGGCTGCTTAGATGCCATACATAGTGTGTTACTATCGCAGATGCCTTACAAATGGTTAAAATCTGCCTAACATTCTGTATAAACCCAAGGCTATCCTAAATATAACACCCAACCCTCTGTTATCTGTCTCAATTTACAACCTGTATACAAGGCCTTCCTTCATAAAATGCTTGCACCAAAACCGGAATCACGCAAAGTCCCAAACAAATGTTGTCTGATATCATCTACACAGACAAACAACATATTGGCCAAAATGTAGATGGAGAAGTGTGAGAAAGAGCAGCCTGTTTTATTTGCCTCCCCCCGCCCCCGGCTCTCAGCCCTTCTGGCATCATCTCTCACTTTAAATGTGTTTTCAAAGAAATAAACTTTATCTTTATCCAAGAGAGGTGCACAAGAGTTTTGCTAGAGGAATGGAAAGCAAAGGCGCAATAGCTCTTTCCTCCAGTGCTTCAGCTCGCAACACACAAGCTTTACTTCTCAATGGCAGTGCCCAGAGGACAGCCAAGGCTAAGAATATCATTAGCTCAGTAATTCAGGTCACACATGATTGACCTAGTTTTCTTGGCTTAAAAGGTTACTTTAGGTGGATTTTTTTGTAAAATAAATAATTATTTTTTAAAATAAATAAATGAGGAACTCATCATGCAGGAAAAAGTCATATAGCATCACTTACATTTTCTTTTACACAGAAATACAGTGCATGCATGATTCCTAATCCTACTAGATAATTCTGGCTTTTGTTCCTACGTACCTCATCCAGACGTTTTCCTCTGTACTGAATATATATGCAGGACATGACAGACAAAAGGAAGTACTTCTTCACAAAACTCATAATTCCTTTATGGAACTTGCTGCCATGGAATGTGATGAAGGCCACTGGCTTTGATTGCTTTAGACAGGTCTATAAATGGCTATTAGTCTTAATGGGCATACAGAACCTCCATAGCTCAGTGGTAGAGCACATGCTTTGCATACAGGAGGTCCCAGGTTCACTCTCTGGCATATCTAAAGTAGGACTAGAAAATGCTGGCTCAGCTTGTCTGAGCATGGAAAGCTAAGCAGGGTCAGGCCTGGTTATTACTTGGATGGGAGACCCCTCCTCTAGTTTCCTGCATTGAGCAGGGGGTTGGACTCAATAGCCTTGAAGGCTCCTTCCAACTCTATGATCTATGAAATCTATGAAATCTATGAAACCCTGGAGAGTCACTGCTGGTCAGTGTCAAAAATAGTGAGCTAGATGAAGCAATGGTCTAATTCAGTATAAGACAGTTTCCTTTGTTCCTATGTTCATTCCAAGACAGTATGCCAGTGAATACCAGTTAGTGAAGAGCAACATAATGTGTGTGTGTTTGAGAGGAATTCCCTTCATGCCCTCCTTGTGGGCTTCCTTCCTGGACATAGCTGGCAGGAATGGGAGAACCAGGGATGTTTGAGTTCACCAAAATTATCTGAACTTCACAGTCACACCTGTGTGTGTGTGTGCTTTTTCAAATGCAATCACAAGTTTGGGGAAAAATTAAGGGGTGAGAGAGGGGCACAGCCCCACTAAGGACCAGTCAGGGTTTGCCCCCTACCACTCTCCCCCAATATTGCCTCTGCAGTGGGGAAGGGTCATATCCCCATGTGAACAAATAGCTACTTTGATACTGGGGGAAGCAAAATTGGGGACACACCCACAGTGGCAATCCTTGGGGTCTTACTTTCATCCCCCGTCCCCAGAATCTGTTGTCCCTACAACACTTTCCCCCAACATTTTTATCATTAATTTTTTATTGTGAATTTAATTAAATCCAAAAAGAAAAGCATAAAAATAAAATATTACAATTTTCTTACATGAAATTTGAATAGATCAATTACCGGTACATTTGATAAATATGAAATGTATAACCCTTTATATTTTATATATAGCAAGGTACACTACTATCCATAGGCATAGTTATGCATAGGCTTAATGTATCTGTCCATGTATTTACCCATTCATAGGTTACGCCTAAAGACCGCCTGCTCAAAAGTTGAAAACATTGTTAGGTCCTCAGTTCATTGCATTATTGGAGGCAGCCATTTGACTTTCCAATATTGTAATATCAGTCTTTTAGTTGTCAAAGGGCATGGAAAATCCATTTATGTTGTCCTTGTGTTAAGTTCCAAGAAGCAGGTAGATAATTAAGAAGAACATGTACCTCAGTAAATATTAAAAGAGCTTCCCAACACAAGGTTTCTCTGTATTATTACTTCTCCCAAAAAAGGGGCAGCCATTAGACATTGCCAAAATGTATTGATAAGAGAACCATTAGCTGTATTACACCTCCAACAGTTAGTTAGTCTTTCCTACCATTAGTGGGAACTCATGGCTCTACTAGTCCTTAGTTCCAGAAAACACTTGAATTGTGAAAACATGGTGGGGGGTGACAGTGAGCCCCTTTGTGGGTTATCAGGTAAATTAATCCAAGGGGATCTTTTACAAGCCAATCTCTGATGATAAGCATTATGTTGGATAATTAAATTGCAGTCAAAACCTATGGCTCATGTTTCACCAGGTAGTTGGGTGAAATGGTTAAGATTACTGATACCTTCTAGGGTGGATTCCCTAGAAGGTACTCATTGAATAATTAGCAGAGCCTAAGCAGGAAGTGGGTGTAGCTATCAGCTTCTTCCTCTTTCTGCTGGGACTCTGAGTGAGTGTGGTTGCACGGTAGTTGTTGTCTCCATGTTGTTCTAGCAGCAGGCTGTAACCAGAGTTGCTGGTCTGAACTCTACAAGTTCAGACCCCAAGTAACTACAAATGTACTTGTACCAACTGTAAGAAACGTCTTTTAAGCCTGCCTGAATGAAACTGCATAATCTGAGTGAGTAAATGTTACTTTTAACTTTTACAAGACTGTGTCTCTGATTATTGTTCTGAGGGAGAGAAAAGGGGGCAAAACCAGGGAAATCCAGTCTGCCTTAAAGCATCCTGGATTACCAAATGCTAGCTGGCTAACACTAGCCAAATTTAAGCTGGAAAGGGACTGTACTCTGCTGATCTCACTAACGTGAGATAGGAAGGATATTATTCCACAATATATCCTCTCCTAGTATCTTTTTCAAGTCCCAACACATTCTGCTGAACTAGATGGAACTTTGGGCTGATCCAACCAGACACATATTATGTTCTCAGTGTCTACGTAATACTTTTTCTATAGTCATCCATTGACCTTAGGTCTCAACTTCTAAGATCTCCAAATTTCCCTTAGCCGTTCAGTGCTGGATAATAGTCACAGTGAACCCATAAGATATTAACATGCTAGTTGCTGTGGAGAAAATACGTTTGTGGGTTTCCCAGAACTACCTGATTGCTACTATATGAAACAAGATGCTGGACTAGATGGATCTTTGGCCTGATCCAGCAAGGCCTGCTGTAAATTCTTACATCAGTTTACTGGATTTCTTATTTTCTCTTAGCATTTAAGACAATTAACAAAAACTGTTCACTACCAACACTAGAAGGAATGTATATGTAAAAATAATTGCCAAATCCAATGTTATGTGAATGGACTTTTCCTTGCACAGTGGGAATTTCCCTTCTCCTCTTCTTCCCCCTGCAACCCCCTGCATATCCCTAAATCTGCCCCAGAAGGTCTTTCAGTCCTTTGGAGCAGATTTGGGGGGGGGGGCAGGTGGATGGCTGCAGGGGGAAGGAGAAATTTGATCTACCAGCATTGTCCACACTTGGATACAAACAAAATATAATAATAGGATTCAAAGACAGAAAACTGTCACCAATTCCAATACCATTACTAGCAAGATACAATGGTTCATATGTACCACAAGAAGAAGCTAGGTGTGATTGAGCATGCTTCACTAAAGAAAGGTGCCTGATGCTTATCTTATCATGATTACTAAGTGACCAATCCTCCTGCCTTACCTATTTCATACTTTTGTTCCCAACTGGATCATTGACCTCTACACTGTGACCACATACTTCACCAATGAATTTGCCAATACTCTGGGGAACAACCACCTGCATAATGGTTCCACATATTTATTTAGCTCTTATTTGTAACCCCTAGTTGATTCAACCAATAAGGAAGAAGAAGGATGAGTCTCATTGAGAAAAATGGTGCCAGGGGAACAGCAGAGGGAGCCATAATGTACGTAAGTGAACTTTCTCATGTTAGATGAGGGCTAAAATATGTGGCTGAAATTTTATACTTACAATTCGAATAGCTAAGAGCAAAAAGCATATCCAAAACATTCAGATAAGGGAAGGTTGTATGTATGTATGTATGCAGTACATTTATATTCCACCTTTCTTCCATCATGGAACTCAAGGTTGTGTACATGGGGTTCCCAAGTGGTCTCCCATCGAGGCACTGTTTAAACCGAAACCTGCCTTGCTTCAGCAAGATAGCTGTATCATATTCCATGACCAATAGAGTGCCACCAGGCAATAGCACGTAAGCAGGTCTTCTCGGTAGTGGCAGCCACCCTCTGGAATACTCTCCCACATGTGGTTTGAGAGGTGGAAACTGGTGAGCTTCAAATGCCTCTTGAAAATGTATTTGTTCACTCAGGCTTTTCCTGACTTGTAAGCAATTATGACTGCTCTGTTTTACCACTTTTGTTGTAATAAGATATTTATTGTTTTATACTGTTTTTATATTAGTTTTTTTTTTAATTTTGTATCATATGTGTTTAATATAAACCAGTTGGAAATCCTGGGATGTCAAGCAGTACAGAAGTAGCATAAATAAAATAAAATAAACAATGTGACCTTAAACTATGCCCTAGAAATTGAAATAAATGTGAGTTTTACTTCTATAGCCTTACATGACATGTGTAGTAAATCATTAAAATGTTTAGATACTGATCTTCAAACAAAGGAAATTATGTTGGAAGTATAAAGAATGTGTAATACTTATGCTAACTGTATCCTTCACTGAACAGTCTCCTTAAAACAGAAATCGTTGAAGGCCAACAGATGCCCTGGAGTTATAGACATCAGTAGTTCTGTCCACCCACAAAGTACAGGTCTGTTAGTTGCTAATGATGCTTAAGTTGGTAAAATGTTCACTTTCATTTGTCCTGCAGCTCACAGTGATTTAGCATGATTTGTCAGTTCTTCCCTTGCTTTCACACTGAATGACATTTCAAAGCTTATTTTCCATCCTGTCATTTCACACATTGTCTCTGTCAAGGAGATTGCTGTAAATGAAGTCATGACAATGGCACCATCACATGTATCTTAAATCCATATAGCTGTGAAATAAAGGCATGCTGATTTCATTTATTGGCAGGATCACATGCTATGCCAGGCTCAGTCAGAAAATGGGGATGGGAAAACGGAGGCACAATAAACACCACTTAATTCCTCATTAAATAAAGAAGGCAACAACAAAATGAACAAATAAACAAGAAAAGCAGGAGCAAATGAGGATAGGTGGAAAGGTGTTAATTGAATAAATGTTAATATAATGAATTATGGAGGCTGGGAGTTCTTGAAAGGTGTATCAACAGGTAGGCAGCAACAGAAGGATATTGTTTAATCATCCATGATTGTGTACACCATTCAGCAATAGATAGGTAGATAGAATGTTTCCATAACCAAAAGGTTTTGAGTGCCACCAGTGAAATACCAATTGCAATGAATGTTTTGTCCAATATGGTCATTATCTCTCCCAGGAGAAGAAACAAATATTCTTTAAAGGATAAAACAAAAAAAGAAAAATAGTATTTCCTGAGGGGTTTGGGTTTGGGCACATATATATACATATATATATGTATGTATGTATATACATTCACAATGTTAAATTATCTCTTCACTCTCTTGTCTAATATGAGATCAATCAGGGAAAATCTGACTATAAGAACTGTCTTCCTGAAATAGACTGAAAATTCACGGAGTCCATCACTTTGTCAAGAAGGGTGGGCAAACCTATGCCCTTCAGAAACTCGCATGCAAGCTATCCCTTTTGTTTAGTTGTTTACATCTGGTAATCCTTTACCTCTGCCCACTACTATTATAGGAGCAGACCATCATTGTCAAGAAATCCATTTTCCTTCAGTGTCTAAGTCTAAGCAACCTGTAAAGTTCCATTCCGTGAGGCTAAGTCTGCACATATTCGTTAGGCCATCCATGTGTGTTATCTCAACCCATCCTGGGCTTCAAGGCCATAGCAGCACCTTCACTAATTGAGCTGAATGAGTTCAGCTGAGTGTTTAAGGGTACTTCCTGCCCCCCCCTGCGATTGGCTAATAAGAATCACCTTAGGTTGGCTAAAGGTTTTGGGGAATAAAACTGGGGGGGTACAGCTGCCCATCGTCTTCATTTTTGTCTCTTTTCATTTGGCCATTTCCCTTGTCTGCTTGGGATTGCTGGTTTCTGTTATATTGAAGACCTGTGCCTTGGTTCATACAGACAGGCCTAGTCAGCTTTGTTGTTTTGCCTTGTAAGTACTGTTTCCAAAGATTTGGAAATCTGTGTCCTTGTATATTATTCTCTTTCCCCTTTTCCATTTTGTAAATAAACTTACCACCTATATCATAACTGAATGTTATGACTGGCTGACAAGAACATATTACGCCAGTCTTCTATGATTTTACATTGGCTACCAATTGAAGTCCGTGCCCAATTCAAAGCACTTATATTAACATTTAAAGCCCTAAACAGTTTGGGGGCAGGTTATCTGAAGGAACGCCTTGTCCCATACATGCCTGCCCAAACCCTGAGATCTTCTTTGGAGGCCCTTCTCAGAGAGCCCCCTCCAAAAGAAGCTAGGAAGGTGGCTACTAGGGGAAGGGCCGTCTCCATTGTCACACCCCAAAGGGGTGCGCCTGGTGCCTACCCTCTATTCTTTCAGGTGCCAGGTGAAGACCTTTTTATTTGCCCAACATTTTAATGGCTGATTTTATCCATTTTATTATCGCCACTGTACCTCTGGATTTATTTTGGCTGCTTGGTTTTATCATGTTATATTTTATGATATGTCTGTATTTTTATGTTATAACTATGTCTGTATTTTTATGTTATAACTATGTCTGTATTTTTATGTTATTATTGTTGCTGCTTTTGTTTTAGGATGATTGCTTTTATTTGTTGTTTTGTTTTGTAAACCTCCCAGGGAGCCTATTGGCTGATGGGCGGTGAATAAATATATTAAATAAATAAATGTGTGCGTGCTTCATTCCAGTTAAGCTTTGGTACTAAGTCCAGAGCTTTCCTCTTGGGTATTCAAAGTTTCAGGTTTAGAACTTTAAAACAGAGGGTGCTGACTTGGGCCCTTATTCTTTAAACCCTACATAGGGATGTCCTGTAAGGTCTGGGAGTCTCCTGGCTCAGGCTGAATTGGATGTAAGGGGTGGTGGCAGCCTACCTTTTGTTCCTGCACACACTGCTGGGAGTTAGGGCAGCCCCCTCCCTTCCTTTACAATCATTTCACAAAAATACTGTGAATCTCAGTCTTAGTTGTCATGATATGGGCTTTCTAGAAGTCACATGTTAATGATAATTCTAGAACCTTTACAACTTTTAACAGCACAATCCTGTTCTTGTTTACTCAGAAGTAAACCTCACTCTGTTCAATGAGCCTACTCTCAGGTAAGTGTGCATTGGATTCCAGCCTAAGGGGAATGCCAGTCCTTTAGCAGGTAAGCTATGTCTCTATATTAGGAAAGGCCTTACTTCTTTATAGGTCTGTTCTTTGTAATGCTTTTGAGTGATTAATGAACTTCTCTTCTTCTTTTTCTTAAAGAGAGGTTAAAAGTACAGGAACAGAAAATATCTTTCTTTGTAGATTAATATAACAGAAAATTCAGAAAGAAGATACATTTAATTCATATTTGTTTGGCAGCCAGTGCAAAGTATTTGTAATTTGCTTGTTATAGTAGTGCTCTTTATAGCTTTGGCTATTGGACGGTATAGAGAATGAATGAATGAATGAATGAATGAATGAATGAATAAAGGTGTGTTCTTTTTAAAATATGAGTATACTCAAGGCCTGTTGGCAAGGATTTGGCTGCTATGTCAAATTGCTATGTGAACTTTATTTATTTATACTACTTTTATAACACTTAGAGAGCAATCCTATGGCCCCCTGGGCAGTGTCTAGGGATCCACAGGATACTTCAGATTCCCAGAGGTGAGGTTGGAAACAGAGCTCCAACCTTGGAGCTGGGGATCTGTGCTCTGATCCCCCCTCCCCCCCTTGCAGGCAGTGCAGAGAGAACCACACTGGCTGCTTCTCTGAGGTTGGAAACTCGACCTCAGAGAGGGGGTAAAGGTGGTGAGGAGGGGAGGAGACTGGGGCCACGGGGATATGAGGTATCCTGACAGTGCTCCATCCTCTTTCTCTCCCCCTCTGAAGCACCTCCGCTAGACAGCCAAAAATGGCCATCTAGCTGAATTGCAGAGCTGAAGAAGTGGGGAGGCAAAGATCACCTCCGCTTCTTCCCCTGTTCTGCACTGGATGCTTGTCAGCCTCAGAGTTCAGGGGCTTATGAGCATTGATGGCGCAACCTAATATCCTAAAACAGGGGTGGCAGGAAGTAGATCTCCAGATCTTTTGGACCAACCCCCAGCACTCCTGACCATTGGTCATGCTGGCAGGGGCTCTTGGGAGTGGAAATCCAAAACATCTAGAGATCTACCTTCTGCTTACCTCTCTTCTAACATCTTTAAGTGGGTCACAATACATATATATGTTAAAGGGCGTGGGAGTGCCCCTTAAGTAAAGTTATGGTGAGTCACGCACAAATAGGTTCCGCTATTGTAAGCCTCAAAATTCCACTGCTTATAAAAATGACAGCTGTTGAGCTAATAATATGAAACACGGCATCCATAATTTACCTGATGAGTTCTAGAACTGTGCAACATTTCAAATCAATCCAATACAAATTGCCACAGATAACAAGTTAAAGTGCTGATAATTGACACATTTGTCCTTTCTACTTCAAGCGGCAGCTCAGCATATCATATATCTCAGCAGTGCAAAGATTTAAAATACAGTAACAGTTTTAAAAACATAAAATGAAAGGCTAAAATGCCTGGGGAAATAAGAAAGTGCCACAAAGACCACAATGTCAGCACCAGGCAAGCCTCTCCAGGGAACTCATTCCCCAACCAGGGTGCCACAACAGAAAAGGCCCTCTTCTTAGTACCTACCCACCTCACTTCATTTGGTGGGGACTGTGGCGGAGTGACAGGCAGAAGCCTGGGGAGGGGCCAACCTGAACAATCCAGAGGCTCTGATTGGTTGAAGCAGAGAGCATAGAACCCCAGGGAGTTGGCAGTTAAGGGGAGTCGGTTGTCAGTTGGGGAGAGAGTGGGTTGGAGTGAGAGAGGGAGTGGAAGGTTAATAGAGTAGGTAGGGAAAGGTGGTACTGAAGAGAAGAGTTCAGACAGGAAATCTAGTAACTAAGTTGTGAGAAAGCAAACGTGAAGGTGTTAGTAGAGAACAGTTCACAGGAGTTTCCCGCTTAGGGAGTGAAGGACCTTTTGTCTGAGGAAGAAGGTGAAGCTCTGAACTAGTGACAGGGACAGTTAAGTTCCCTGGTCTGATACTGTAACTTCAAGTAACCAAGCCAAGTTGATACAAAGAGCACTGTATAACATCTGCTTGCCTTTAACCTGAACCTAAGCAAAGAACAAGTTTGAATTAACTGTTGAAAATCCAAGTTATCTGTGCCTGAGTTGAGTATCAGTTTAGAGACTTTGTTAGAACAATAAATCAGTCTTTTTATTCAAAGTTCTAAGTGTCCAGAGTCTGACTGGTGACAGGAAAGTAAGAAGTGAATTAACGGAGGGGCACCCTGCTTCAAGTAATCAAATAAAACAAACTGCTCTTAATAAAGACAAACAAACGTGGGTGAACAGCTACATATAAGACCTAAGACATATAATCAGCTAACACAGCTGACTGCTTAAAGTCTGAAGTGACCAATACAAGGTGGCACTTGGTGAGAGCGAAGTACACATTGAGGGTGTGCAGTTTGGAGGAGGGGTCCCATCCGCTACAGGGACTTCTGGAGAAGGACTGCTGAAGATGATGTTAGGGTCTGGGCAGATATATATGGGAGGAATTAATCCTTCAGGTAACCTTGCCCCATCTCTTTTAGGGCTTTGAATGTTAATACCAGCACTTTGACTCGGACCTGGAAATGGACTGGCAGCCAGTGCAGATGGAAAAGTACTGGCATAATATGATCATGTTGGCCAGTCCCCGTTAACAATCTCGCTGCCCTATGTTGGACAGCTGAAGTTTCAGGACCATTTTCAAAGGCAACACCCACATATATTGCATTGCAGTAATCCAGACGAGAGGTAACCAGAGCATGGATAATTGTAGCTTGGCTATCTCTGTCTAGATAAGGACGTAGTTGGTATATCAGCCTAAGCTGATAAAAGGTGTTCTGGGCCACCAAGTCCACCTGTGCCTCTCGTGACAATGCTGGATCCAAGAGCATCCCTAAACTAGAAACCTTATACTTTAGGGGAGAGCAAGCCCTTCCAGAATAGGTTGAACATCACTTAGCCAGGCAGACAAACCACCCACTAAGAGTACCTCTGTCTTGTCTGAACTGAGTCTCAGTTTATTGGCCCTCATCCAGTTCATTACCAAACACAGACACTGATTCAGAACAGTCACTGCCTCACATGGATTTGATGAAAAGGAGAGAGAGAGCTGGGTGACATCTGCATATTGATGACACCTCAGCCCACACTTCTGGATAACCTTCCCAGTGGTTTCATGTAGATGTTGAACAGCATGTGGAATAGAATAGAGCCCTGTGGAACCCCATAGCAATAGCATACCTGCCAAGGCACAGAGCAATAATCTTCCTCCACCACCTTCTGGAATTAGTCATCCAAGTAGGAGTGGAACCACTGCAATCCAGTGCCTCCAACTCCCAACCCAGACAAACAATCCAGAAGTATACCATGGTTGATGGTATCAAAGGCCACTGAGAGGTCCCACAGAATCAACAGGGTTATACTCCTCCTGTCTCTCTCTCAGCAAAGGTCATCCCAGAGGATGACCAAGACACTTCTGTTCCAAACCCAGGCCTGGAGCCCAATTGATATTGGTCTAGATAATCAGTTTCATTCAAGAGTGCCTGGAGTTGGCCAGCAACCATCCATTCAAGCACTTTGCCAAGGAAGATGATGTTGGCTACTGGCCTATAATTGTTAACATCATCCAGGTTAGACTTTTTCAGGAGCGGCATAATTGCCACCTCCTTTAAAGAGGCCAGACCACCTGCTCTCTCAAGGGGGAATTTAAAACCTGCTGGAACCAGCCAGACATCCACTGCCTATTAGATGTAATAAGCCATGAAGGTCAAGCACACAGGTGGTCAACCAGACTTGGCAAAGCACCCTGTCATCCTTAGTCTTCAACAACTTAAATTAATGAAATAAAACTGACCCAGATGGTTTTTAACATATCTTACACCATTTTCTATGTAAACAACGTTGCGCCGGAAACCAGAAGTCGCTTCCCAGGCTCAGCTCGTGAGACGAGTCAAGCCAGGGAAAAGGTAAGGCGAGCAGTGCTCGGGGGGTTGAGCCTGGCGAGTTTGCCAGACTTCCACCCCCCAATCGAGCTCCGTGCACATCCCTAGCTTGCCCTTTGGCTTGTGCCAAAGGCTCACACCTCTGACTGGAGCAGCCTTTAAGTAGTCAGAAATCATCATCATCATCATCATCATCATCATCATCATCATCATCATCATCATCATCATCATCCACACAATCAATTAATGTCCAAATCAAGAATGCATACTAAGATCTCTTAACAATTAAAGTATAATTAATCTATATACTTGATCTCAACTACACACTTTTGCTTGAACAGAAAAAGTGCTTTGCTAGAACAGATAAAGATCAACCTAGTTCAGCATTCTTTGTAAGAATCCCAGCACAGCAGCTAGCATTGCTCAGTAATCTACTGAAAATTGGCCAGTAGTGCACAAGTAGATGACATCCTGTTTTCAAACAACTTCTGATTCACAGTGTGTGGGTTGAATACATTAAAAAAAGTCACAACTTATTTATTAAAATGCTATATTTTTGATCAAATGAGACTCAACTGCACATACTGCTATCTTTTGCGCGCGTAGAGGAGAAATAACGACTCAGACACAATTGTAGGGTACAAATTGTGGTAAAAGTAATGGGCCACATTTATTGATCATCAATAGGAGATCTACGAAGGGAAAAAAGTGTGGGTGGTACTAATTACACCGGCTATCAGCCGGTCACCATTGCTATAGGGCAAAACATCCAGCAAGGAGGGTGACAGCATCCAAGTAATCCCCTCCTTGCTAAACACCACACGGTGCCGGAAGGTCTTTCCTGCAGTCAGCCTCGACCAGACCGTGAGGTACTGGTAGGTGATGTAGGAAGACCTCAGAGACGGCCTTATCTCCGCAGTCCTGAGCCGTGAGGCAGTCGGTGGAAGGTGCCTTGGGCATGCCTCTCACCTGAAAGGTGCCATAGGATGATCACCGAGCCCCTAAAACTGCCTAAATCCGCACTTAACTGCCACAGAGAGAGACAAGGTTACTTAGTCTCCTCTCCCCCGCCTGCTGGAAGAAATCCAAGCAGGGCCCTTTGCAGATCCTCCAAATAGATGTCCAGCCCAATGCTCGACAGGTGAACCCCATCCTCTCTATACAGCTCCCTCCTGGCTATGGAAATGCCAGGATGAGGTATCGTAAAGCCTCTCCCTCCAAGGCCCCTGCCTATCTGCCCATTCACCTTGCGCACTGCCTATTGCAGCTGCTGGTGAGACATGGCATAACGCCAATGAAAACGTGGCAGCACATTAAACCAGAGCACCCGGACTCCTGGCCAACGATGCTGCATGACAGCAAGGTCAAACAACACTTGCTCAATCAAGGCCTTGCTCTTCAGCAAGCCTAAATCATTTCCTCCCAAATGTACAACCAGAACATGAGGGGGCTGGCACACCACGCCAGAGCCAAACAGCAGCAGGAGGAGGCCGTGCCACTGCAAGCCACGCCGACCTAGTCATTGGATGTTGGCCATGTGACTGATGCCCAAATTCGGTCCCAAACTGGACGTAGCTGCTCTCCGGGCCGCCCAGAAGACATCTTGGTCTGTGTCCACAGACCAAGATTCGAGCACGCCTCCGTCCCCAGTTGGCACCTGAAAAGGCAAAGAAGGAAGCAGCAGTACAGTACCGCTCATGGCAGCTTTTGGATATAAGCTTGATATGCCCATGAACGCTACCTTCCCACCGCCTGGACCTGCGTGACAGGCAAACCCAAGGCAACCGCCGTGGAAGCGGCTCCTATCCTAAAGGAATGTGTCCCAACGCATAAGTGCCCCAAATCCAAGGCTTTCAATGCACCCGCTGTCACAGTCCAGAACTGGAATTTCGTAAGAGGGGACACATCCTCATGAACGAATAAGAGGCCGGGAGCGGACCCTCGCAACCTCACATAAGTGGTCAGAGCTGACACAGGGCACAACTCTTCCATCACCGTCATGGCGAAAGAGACCAAGGAGCCCCAGGCGGCCTGGTCAGACTTGGACCGTCGCAGACAAGAAGCTGTGGCAGGTCACAGAGACAGATAAGAAAATTGGAGGGCATGGCCGGACCGATCAGACTTTGATCTCACCACTAGCTCAGATACTCGAAATGCCCCCCAAAAGGCCGTCAACGCGGCCGCGTGAAACAAAACCGCCTCATATGCTGTATGGCAGACCACAGGCCATTGGTCGCGAAGACCAAGCAAAATGTCAGGCGATACAGGAGCGCAGGAATCAGGAATGGGTGGGTGGACACGTTCCCAGCCCGACAACATTCGCTGAACCCTGAAATCGCCCATAAATTCCATGCAACCCTTGGCCTTGGACAAAAAGGCCAATGCAGCCAATTTACCACGAATGGTCCTGATTGTCCTTCCCTGCTCGTGGGAAAAGACACAATAATGGAGGATATGCTCGACCGGGACTGGCCATATGCCCGGCAGCTCATGAGCCAAATGGAAATCAGAGAATTCCCTACCTGCTCTTGTGTATGCTAGGCGCGTAGTAGGGGCTAAAGACTGCCAGATGGCTCGGTCAGCTGCCAGTCACCAATCTGTCAAAGACAACCCGGCATCACTACCTGATGCTGGCATGCCCAAGGCGCCAGGGCACGAAATCTTGGGATGTCAAAACGCAAAGTTTTTTTGCGTTCACAGACGGCTCACGAGCTTCACCTTGTTTTTTTGCATTCACAGATGGCTCACGAGCTTCACCTTCCCCCACACAGACTTGTTTGCAAGTGTAAGCAAACAAGTTTTTGTTCGCACACTTGTTTGCAAGTGTAAGCAAACAAGTTTTTGTTCGCACACTTGTAAGCAAACAAGTTTTTGTTCGTTAGCCGCTGCACGCCCATAATTGGCCCATTACTTGCACATTCAAAATGTGCAAGATCATAGTCTCCACCAGGTGGAGTTTTCTTGAAAGCGAGCTTGTCCTTTTACTGTTTTTATCCACCAGGTGGCGTCCCTTATTGCCATGGAGTGGTGGGGAGTGGGGGCAACAGGTTGGTTGGTGGGATTCTTATTCATAGATTTCATAGATTATAGCAGTGGTCCTCAAACATTTTAAACAGGGGGCCAGTTCATTGTCCCTCAGACTGTTGGGAGGCTGGACTAGAGTTTGAAAGAGGCATAACAGAGTCATAATGCGAACAAGCCTCATGACTCTGTCATTATGAGAAGACAGAACATTTACTATCTGAACCATGGCCTGGTTATCGCACCAAAAGTGCACCACAGCATTAGAGAGCTCTCGCGTCCAGAGATGGACAGCCACGTAAATAGGGAAGAATTCTAAGAACGTAAGATCCCTACAAACATCTTCCGCCACCCAAGATGCTGGCCAGGGCACCAAAAAACACCACTGGTCATGAAACATTACTCCAAATCCAAAAGACCCAGAAGCGTCAGAGGAGACCTGGAATTCAGCAGCGAGCAATAAATCCTGGCGCCAAAATTAGACCCCATTGAATTTGCCCAAAAACTGAGACCAGACATGCAGATCCGACTGCATAGCGGCTTTGACACGTATGCGATGCTGAGGCCTGTGAAGGCCCCACATGGCGGCAGAAAGACACCGCAAAAATGCTCTCCCAGGGGCTATCACCCGACAGGCAAAATTCAAATGACCCACTAACTGCTGCAGTTTCAGCAAGGAAATTTTCTTCAACTGCAGAGTCTGCTGGACTAATTCCTGCAGAGCCTTCAATTTAGAGAAAGGTAAACGGGAAGTATGGGTCACAGAATCTAGCTCTATTCCCAAAAATGTTAGCTGAGTGGATGGACCTTCGGTCTTCTCACTGGCCAAAGAGACACCTAACTCATCAGCCAGGGCTTGAAATTGGTCCATCAGGTATCTACAACGACCTGACAGGGAGGCTCCAGCAAACAAGAAATCATCTAAGTAATGCACAACCTGGGAAAGCCCAGTCCTTGCACGGAGGGCCCAATCCAAAAATGTGCTAAAACGCTCAAATGCCGAACAAGAAATTGAGCATCCCATCGGCATCGCCCTGTCAACATAGAATTGTCCTTGAAAGACAAAACCAAGCAAATCTACATCATCTGGATGAACCGGAAGCAGACGGAATGCTGCCTTGATATCACACTTCCCCATGAGTGCGCCAGGCCCGCAGTTGCGTAGCATAGCAACAGCCGTATCAAATGATGCGTAACGCACTGAGCAAAGATGCTCAGGAATAGCATCATTGACTGACTCGCCCCTGGGGAAGGACAAATTATGTATAAGGCGGAATTCACCAGGTGCCTTCTTTGGAACAACACCCAGGGGAGAAACCCTAAGCAGGCGGACCCCCGAATATGGCTGATCCCGGTGCTGTGAGACAGCGGGAAGGTACCCACTGGGTTCACCATACTGGGAGCGAGTGACCCAGGAAAGTAGGCCCAAGGGTAACCTCCCCACTGTGTGTGGTGCAATGGCATACCCCAAGGATTAGCAGGAATAGACTCACCACTTGGAGAAGGAACCGGCGTGACTGGCACCATGGGCACAGGTGAAATGGCGGACTGCTGGACTACAGGACCAGTGTCAGAAACTGTCACAGGAAAAGAAGCCGGGTGTGTGTGTGATGCCTTCAGCTGCAGCGATGGGTGGAGCCGCACTTGGACCCGCTTCAAGAGCATCAAGATGAGCTGCAACAGAAAGCCAAAAATTACGCTTAGCAGCACCCCTGGAGCGTGTACCATAACCAGTCGATGGATGCGCTACAGCGGACGGAGGTGGGGTGCATCCAGAAGCTCTCTCAGCTGCAGCCAGGTGATCCAAAATGGCTGGGACATCCGTGGCTTCATCCTCCGAAGAAGAGACAGGGGCCGGTAAAGGCTGCTTTGCAGCGGACTTGGGAACAGGACCCTTGCCCATCTTCACACCCCTGCCTTTCTTCGGTGCCACCACGACCTGAGGGACGAATGTAATATCGGTGACTAATAAGGACAGCAATTCAAATTAAATAAACAAAGCAAGGGAACGTAAGATTAATTCACTCAAAAGGCTGAAGTAAAGTAAGAAGTGAGCAAGAGAATATAGCACAATATGCCTTAAAGGCAAGAACCCATCCAAAACAATGGCAGGGGTCTACCATCTAAGTAATATCCAAGCCTGACCAATATAGACGATTTCACTAATCGGGGGGGGCGGGGTAGGAGCAAAGACCTCGTATTGAGTGTCAGGCAGAAAAGGGCCAGCTCCCCCGAGGGGGGGGGGGCGAATGACAGAAGGAGAGACTGTAGCAAGCCGGCGAGGAGGCAGGTAGGCCCTCGCTCACCACGGAGAGCCGTGCGCGGGCACGATCGGGCCGAGTTCGGGTCTCACTCGTGCCCGCATGGGCAAAGGTAACATCACAACCGGGCCCCCATCCCCTAGCGCCGGGAGGCCCGCACTGCGGTGTGGAGACTGCGGGGTCTGCCCATGCGTGAGGCGCCGGTCGTGTGTGGTGCCCCGCCGGACCCCGCGGACGGCCCCGTGGTTCCTCCCCCGCCGGCAGCCTGGGTCGTGTGAACCAGCCCACCATGTTGGGTAGAACCAGGAAGGTTTATTTAAGGTAAACCGATTACAATAAAAGGTGGGAAATGAGGGAAGGGGAAAACATGGGGATACACTTTGGTATACACAAGTATACCGTAGCTACAAAACTAGTTCCTTTACTATATAAACACCCAGACACTTACTCTTCGCCTGGGGGGTTAATCTTGTTAGAGCCTGCCTCAGCAAAAGCCCTACTCCGCGCTCCTTCGCATCCAGAACAACAACAAAACCCAAAAGCCACGGCTGGCAGTATTGATTCTCCCTGCCCCTCCTTTCAGTAGCCCGGCTGTCCTTGGCCAATCAGGATGAATTTCATCTGGGCTGGGCAGGGAGGGGATGGCTCCTAGGTGTCAGAGGGGTGAATTCCTGACCATGACTAGAGTGCTTGGGGAACATTTGCATGTGAATATATTGGAGACTCTGAGGCGGCACAGAGCCATTAGAGAAAACTATGTACATTTGCATGAGGCTCCCAGCCTCTGGCTGGGATTACACTTGTTTACACATGTGTGGTGGAGAAGGACACAGAGACCTGGTCTGCTTTTCTTCACATGTATGTTTGGAGTTATTAAGAAGGTAGGTACAGTCACTATTATTTTTTTTATTTGCTGGCTAGATCACTGACATCAGAAACAGAGCTTATTGTCCCATTGGGCAAAACAACAGTCTTCACTAAGTGGCTGGCTTTCATATCTGAGATTCTCATGAATATTTGACTTTGCTCACATGCTGGGTCTTCCTTGCAACATCTAATTAGGAGGCCAAGATGTTCTCTCTCAGACCCTCTTCTCTGCCATGAATTCTGCATATCATCTCAAACCCAAGATTCTACTCAAGTATGTAACATGTAACTAGATAAGTTAGATGGACTTCACTGGTTTATTTGGAGTTATCTGTGTGCCTTCCCTTATTCTTTCCCCTTTTCTCTCCCCACCCCAATAAATATTCCTTCTTATATTTGGACATTTGGCTGGGTTGCTTGAAATGGAATTTATCACCAAAAACTTTCCTCTTGCAGGACTGCCAGGTGTCTAAGCTACTCTTGTGTTCTAAGGATACTTTACAGGTTTTGTTAAGTTTCAAGTCTTCTGGGTTTGGGGACAGGAAAAGCCAAAGTGCCTTCCTTCTTTTCCTTTTTTCTGCAGCTGGCAAGGTCTCAGAATCATTACAAACGCATGGAGAGACTAGGTGTTCAGGCAAAGATTAGCCTGTGGTGGCAGACTATCAGTAAATTTGTTTTTGTGGGGGAAATCCTTGTAAAGAAGGAGTCCACTGGTTGGGAAAGACATAATAAATAATAATAATAATAAAGTACTTTATTAAAAGTACTTTAATAAAGTACTTTTCAGAGTAAACCTGTTTTACAATCCTTGGGTTGAATCTAATATTAGCCCTACTTAGAATTGACCCATTGAAATAAATTGGACTTATGTTTGCCCCAAAGTAGGACTAATATGGAAATCAGTACAGTGTTTCATATACCTTGTACCTCTTCTGAAAACATTGGTCCCCAGGATTGTTAGTTTTTATTATTATTTTAATTGAGGCTATAATTGGCTGAATTAAAAATAAAATTGCACAAGGTTTTTCCTTTTCTTTTTTAACAAATCCCACCCACCCCTTCATTAACTGCAGCAGTACACATGGCAGATTTTTTTTTAAAATCTAATCTATACACCTAATTCAGTCTATTAGAAGCTGTAAATTAGCTGCTCATCTCATTCTCAGCCATTGCAAATGGAACTGTCTATACAGGAGTGCGCCTTTTTCATCTTTGCTAATTAACACTTTTTGCCACTGCCTTATACTAAATAATTGAAGCTATCATGTAGGATGAGATTCAAAAAGGGACAGAAGACACTTAATAAACTAGTCTGTCTTCAAAGACATCCTTATCTGATTAGACTTTTTAGTAAGCCTGAATAATGAGAAGAGACACCTTTCTCTGACTTTAGAAATCTTTGAAAATCTGCTATCATCTAAACAGCACTCAATTATGTGGAATACATGTCTCCATGAGTACTGGAAAACACAAATGATGGGGGGCTTAATTCTATAGTAACCTTACGGCTAATGATGTCCTAGCAAGACTGTGAGTGAACATATCTCTGAAACACTGGAATGAAAATGCTATCAAATTCTGAGACTTGAAAGCTCAGTTAATTCATATCATTTATAACATCCATGGATTAAACATTCAGCACTGATAAAAATTTCTTGAACAATCTGGCAAAAGTTCAATATTTAAAAGTCTCATTGATTTCAATGGGAATGTTAAACATATGCTTAATTCTCTTAGGCGGAAATCCTAGGTTAAATCCAATTTAAGTCCTACTTAGAGTAGACCCATTGAAATGAATGGGACTTTAGTCGCTTAAGTCCTATTCATTTCAGTGGGTCTTCTCTAAGTAAGACTTAAGTTGGATTTTACCCCTATGCACACTTACTGGAAAATAAGCCCAACTGAATAAATAGAGAAGGACCAGCTTCTGAGTAAATATGCATAAGAATACATTGTCACACTGAAATCCATGGAACTTCAAAGGTGTTAAACTTTGTTCGAGTATGCCATATTTATCTATCATGAAAAAGAAATGCTATGCATAAAAGAGAGAAGCTTTTGTTATGTTTTTTTTTCTTTTTGTTTTACTGTGATTTGGATTATTTTAATGGTTTTATTGCTGTTTTATAGGTTTTGTAAGCTGCTTTGGAAACATTTTATTTTAAAAAGTGGCATATAAATACTTAAATAAACAATAAAATAAACAATAATAAATAACGCAGACAAAGGAAATCAAGAAGGAAAGTGATAACAAAGAGAATAAAGTAGAAAAAATAGTTGTGAATATGATAAAAATGCACAGAAGACCCAGCATTCCAGGAATAATAGGGCATAAGACATATAGTTCCTAAGTGTGGTGTAGTGGTTAGAGTGTTGGACTAGGACCCGGGAGATCCGGGTTCAAGTCCCCGCTTGACCATGAAGTTCACTGGCTGACTTTGGGCCAGTCACTGACTCTCAGCCTAACCTACCTCACAGGGTTGTTGTGAGGATAAGATGGAGAGGAGGAGGAGGATTATGTGAGTTGCCTTGTGTTTCTTGCAGGAAGAAATGTGGGATATAAATATAATAAATAAATAAATAAATAAGGTGCCTGACATCCATGGTTTAGAATCAGACACTATGGAGAACTACACTGTCATTGATTTATTCTAGCTACCAAAGAAGGAGGAAGTCTGGATAGAGGCCTCCAGCTAGAGATGGATGGATCAATCAATTTCTGGTCCATGTCAGTTTTCCATGTGTTCATTCATAAGTCTGTTCCATCCATCCCATTTCTGCATCAATCTGTGATTTCTTTTAAAATGCGCGCACACACATGTGCATTATTTGTAATATATATTTTTCACGAAATACACATTTTTACCTGCATTTTGATACATTTTTGAGCCAAAAACTATCTTGTATGTATAAATATAAAAATATTTGGCAGTTGTGGATACTGATCGCTGACAGCTATTGCTTTTGTGTCCTGTTCGTGAGCTTCCCGGAAGTCAGTGATTGTTCCATTCAGTTGACCAGTGGGAGAAGCTGATTGCTGATGGACCTTTGGCTGATCCAGCAGGGCTCAGTCTTCATATGATTTCACATTCTTACTTTACAGGCAAACCACCCTTATTTATTTATATTTGTGCACACTGTTCATGAAATGATGCTATATAAATAAAAGAATGTGAAAACCCTAAAGTAATCGATACTTTCTGAATAAATACAGCTATTTTGCATTATTAAAGTTTTTAAAAAGTTTTTTTTACAAAAAGCAGTCCACACACTTAAAATTCATCAAACGTGCATTTGGCGTTCTTCATTAGCTGACTTTCAGTTGCTCGTGTCAAGCTTGTCTTTCTGGCAAAGGTCTGTGTCAATGGTGAAATTCACTTATTATCATTAGTATTCTGTTAGAATTACAGGAGAAGCAGTGAAATAGAAAGACAATTAGAGAAGCTAGACTGGATTGCCATTCTTCAAATATTGGGAGTTCCCAGTTTTCTAGCTACTGCTGATGTATGTCAATTGCGTGGACCAGTTTCCATACTGAGGATTTCTGGCTATTTAGCTTTAGCTTTTCATGTATTCCTTCAGTTTATTAAATAGGCTCTTCATTTCACGATGATGATGATGATGACGATAACAACAACAACTATGACAACAACAACAACTCTGTTGTTGTTGTTTTTATTTTGCTTTTAGATCTTTAAACTGTGATTCTGTGCTCTGTTATGAAATGGCAGCAGAGCATTGTAAGCCAGAGGATACTTTGTTGAAAAACTGGGTTTAGAAGAGCCTGATAGCTTGGTCACTTCTCTTCAGCCTAACTTCCAGCAGCAGTAGATGAGAGACAACATTTGCAGAGAATAGAAGGACATAGTTTGGGGACTTTGGGAAATACATGGCCCTTACATGTGCACGTATGTATGTGCGTGCACACGCACACACACACACACACACACACACACACACTTTGTTGTATATCTAGGAAGGTTCTCTCATCTATAGGGATCCATTTCCCCCTAACCCTTCTTTTTGCCACTCGTGATATTTTCTTTACTCTTATAGGGAGCGACAGCACTAAAGCCAAAACATAACCCTCAGTTCCTGGGATCCCAGTTACTTCCCTCCATTGAGAACCCCCCCCCCCCAAACTGCCCATTTATTCCTGCCAGTGTGGCTCCGGGTTTTTGAGGGCCTTGGACAAAACACCCTCAATGGCCCCCCTCCCTCAATGAGTCCACCTACCCGCCACCTCCATTGTCACAACTGATCCTCATCCTCTTTGTCATCATTGCTACTTGCTTGCTTGACTGAGAGAGAGAACCAGTGAGCAAGTAGGCAGTAGCTAGTGGCATCTACTGCTTCTCCTTCTCACCACTGCCATTGTCTGGGCCCGAGTGAAAAGCTGGCAAACAAGCAGGTTGCAATGCTGAAGACTGGGGAGGCAATCCAGGGGCCGGCCTCTTGTCACTGGGCGTCTGATGGGGTGTGAGCTTTCAGCAGGTGCCCAACCATGCCTGCCCTTGATGCCACCCCTAATTCCTACTACCCTCTCTTTTCTATTATTTTAACCTCTGATTTACTGATTCATAAACAAGAAATGTCCTCTTATTTCATTTCTGCAAAGTACAATGGCCACCAGCTAAGAGATCTATAGACACCAGCTAGAACATCTCTGTGCCTTTCAATCAAGCCAAGCCTCTGGACCTTTAAGTGGGAAATAACAACAATAATGCTAGGTGCCAAACCAATATGCAAATTCTTATACAAAATAGCAATTCAGAAAATCCTATGATCAAGGAAAGTGTATATTTCCTTTTGCTGACAACTATCCCAAACTTCAGTATTACTCCTAATGAGGTGGAAATAATAGGGATGTTTTTGTACATCCTTTCATAGGACAGAGGTAAACTGATGGATCTGTTTCCCTAGATTCCTATAGACTACTTCAAACAAATGGCCATATCATGCCCCTGCCCATAAACAAAGCATTATAGCAGTTGTGAAGGAAAACTGGACTACACCAGTCCTACAGGGTAGGCCACAGTCCCAATGTTCCCTGGACTGGCACCCACCCCCCCAAGGGTCCTGTACACCAAACTGGTGCAGCAGCCCAACCTTTAAACAAACGCACACACATCAATTTAAGATGGAGACTTTATTTAAAAGCAAAATAAAAGGTTAGTCAGTGTAGGGTCTCCAGTTGTCCAATACAAGTAAAAATAATCCCTTATAAGAAAGGGCTAAAAGAGGGCAAGGGGAAAAGGGAGTGAGGAGTGAGGAAAGGGGATAAAAAGGGACTCTAAAAGGATATAAAAACAAACCCCCAAAGTCTGCAAAAACGAAGTAAGTCAAACCAGGCCTAGCTTTTCCTAGCTATCCTGCCAGAGTGGCGTACCTGCCCAGATGGAACTTCCACAGCGTCCAAGCCCCAGAAGAAGAACACTATAGCTTTCTCACCCAGCTCCTTTATCCCTACCCAGGAACCATTTTCCCGCATTCTGCAGGAGCCCCCCCCCCTGCCCTTTCTCAGCTGTAGACACTTTCTCATGATTTCATCCCAATTCCTGCCTGACCTTGCTTCCCAGCTCTGCAGACTGTTATCTCGCAGGTGCTACCAAACCCCCCCCCCCACTCCCACATTCCACAGGGAGACAGAAGTTGAAGTGAAAAATCCTCTAATTAAACAGCAATGGGGGAAGGGGACCTAGCCTGGCGTTCACTACAAGGCCCATCTTCACAGCAGTAAGTATGTGAGGGGAGGAGGGAGTGTGAGAGGTGTGTAGAATGTTGAGGTGGCTGCTGATTGGCTGAGAGAGTGAGAAGGGGGGTGAACCCTGTGTTATATAAACAGTGGGTGGTACTGTTCAGGAAAGAGGGGGAGAGAGTAGGTTTTTGTGAGAGGGTTGAGAAGTCTGAGTGGAGTTGGGAACGGGAGTTTTGTCTGGGAGTATTGGAAAATGCAATCAGAAAGAGGGGGGGCTGATTATAGCTAGTGATGAGCAATGAGCAAACTTATCCTAAGTTAATTTGTTATTTACTCAGAAAGTAACAATTTTGTCCATGTGAGCTTTTCCCTTAATATGAAATCTTGTTCTGTGTGTATATATGTGTTTTTGTGCATGCACAATATCAAGGTGCAACTTGGGAGCTGTAGTTTGGAATTGTGTAGTGTGGCATGATGTCATTTGTCACCATCTTAAGCTCCCTTTCTGATTGGTTGTTTTCACATGGCCTGCCTGATGATGAAGTCATGTGATGTTTACTCACCGTCACTATTATGAAAATGGACTCCATAGAATCCTCCTCATTGTGGAGTGAGAAGCACCTAAGGAGACTGCTTCAAGTAAGTTTTTTGGGGTAGTACAACTGAAAATGTGGGGAGGGGAATCTAGGTACTACTTTACTGCACATGTTCCAAATCTTGCAATAGATTCTGAACTTAATAGCAAATTCATAATACATCAATCAGGCTTGCTACAAAAGTGAGTGTTACAAATGGATGAAGTTTGACCAATGAACCAACTAATTATGAAATTTGGTGGCATCACTAATTGCAGCAATTGTACATATTTTAGTCAAAAAATCTATCCATTAAAGGTAAATACCTTTAATAATGGTTCAGAACCATCTTTTGCAATAAAAACTGATGGAAAGAATCAATTTCCATCCACTGATATTCCCCATCTTCTTTCAACACTGCTGTGGTACTGTTGTAATCTAATGGTTCAGCTGGTGTTTTGCACAATGTATTTTGAAGGGTATAACCCATTTAAAAATGAGTTACAGACAGTTGCCTTAAGTTTTCAGCCTATCCAAAAAAATGGGTGGTAGACATTAGAAAATAAGGACCATCACTTTTCTTTGTTTTCTGCAGACTATTATTCAGTGCTGTGGTATATAGTCATAATATCTGTACCTACCAGACTCGTCTGGATTCTTGCTAAGTGAAAATTAGCACATCCCACTGCCAATTCTGCCTCTTACTTTCACAATTCCTTAAAAAATAGATTTCTCTTGACCTTCTGCATATGTTCATGTTTTCTTATCTGTACAGTAATACCTTGGATTGCAAGTAACTTGGTCTGAGAGCGTTTTGCAAGACAAGCAAATTTTTAAAATAAATTTTGACTTGATAAACAAGCGACATCTTGCAATACAAGTCGTAGGGATGTAACCGCTTGCCTTGAGTGGGTGTAGCGGGCCGAAATCGGCTCCGCTCATGCACGGCAGAGACTCACTTTGATATAAGAGTGTTTTGGATTACAAGCACGGTTCCGGAACGAATTATGCTTGCAATCCAAGGTATTACTGTATTCTGCCAAAAATTAGCCTAAGGTACATATTCCACTATCTGTTCAACAGTGCAAGGGGGCAGGGGGCTTTAAAAACTGTATAATATAGTCCTGCAGGATTGTGGGTGGGGGGATGGCAGAGAAATTTACGGTGAATTTCAGTTTAACTCTGGGATCATGCAGCAGTGTGACTTATCAAGTCTTCTTAGACAGCAAAAGACTGTGCATGATAAGAAGAGGTATCATTAGCTGATTTCCATTCCAGGATGAAAACCAAATAAAGCAAGTGCTGAAAACAAACACAAATGTGTTAAGCTGACAAAAGATCTCCAGTGGGAAATGGAAGACAACTAGAAGCAATGATAATAACATTCTTGTGTGCTTTCATTAGATGTGCAATTTGGGGATGCACTGAACAATTCAGCAATATTTCAAATTGTTGGGTATGTGCCATAATTGCTAGTTTACAAATATGTTAAAGCATTTACCATTCAGATTCTTCCTATGCAAAATAAACAACTACCGGTAGTTTCAATGCCATTTTGCCATCTACCCTTATACAACTTGGCAATTTAAAAAAAAAAAATCAAAACACACTAGCATTCATTTCTGGCATATTGATGATTAAGTTACTATAGTGAGGATTCCATGTGTCTTAATAAAACATTAAAAATAATGATGCCCATTGGCTTCAGATCCCCTCCCACATCCATCACATTACATTGTATGTTTAAGCTGTACACAGAGAAAGCATCTCTGCAAATAACCATTGCTATATTTTAACAGCATGTATTTATATCTCATAAATGTATTTATTTATTTAAACTACTTGCATACCACATGATATCCTAAGATCTCTAAGTGCTTTACATTAAAAATACAAAATTACAATATAAAAAACAATGTAAAACAGTATAAAATAACAAATGCATGAAAAATGTTACACACCTCCTGCCCACTCCCAACTTTGCGAAGCGAGTGCACCTTTTCCCAAAGTACGGCTTTTTTCATGCACATTTTTCAAATGTCTGATTTTTCTAATGCATTTTGTTGTTGCTTTTCATGAATTGTATAGTATAGTAGGCGATCACTCGTGATCGAGTAAGATTGTCTTCCAGGATAAAATTACAAAAAGAAAATTATAAAAAGAGGAAATTCTAAAAAAAATGTGTAGACTCTAGCAATGGGTCCGTAAGTGACTGTGGAGGCCAATTCTAGATCCACACAGCTTCCCACAGTGAGGACACAGGTTACCAGATGGAAGATGGTCCTGTAAAGGATTCGTTTGACGTGCTTTTCGCTTAGCACGTTTCTCCCTTTCACCTTGCACTCGGGCTTCTTCAAAGTCCATGGAACCTTTGTGAAAGGCCAACCTCCATTTAGATCATTCATGGGCCAGAGCTTCCCAGTTTTCGATGTTTATATTGCATTTTTTTAGATTAGCCTTAAGAACATCTTTAAACATCTAGTCCCCGCTCGGCCATGAACTGGGTTGACTTTGGGCCAGTCACTGACTCTCAGCCTAACCTACCTCACAGGGTTGTTGTGAGGGTAAAATGGAGAGGAGGAGGAGGATTATGTAAGCCGCCTTGGGTTCCTTGCAGGAAAAAAGGTGGGGTATAAATATAATAAATAAAAAATAAATAAATAAACCTCTTATACTGACCACCGATATTCCGCTTGCTACCTTGGAAATGTATGGACTTGGACCACAGATTGCCTTTGGGTTCATGTTTGGTTTCCAGGAGGTGTGAGCTGGGTAAATTCTTCTCAAAAACTAACTGAAAGGAATTTCTCATAGATCCCTATACTCACTGAATCCCAAAAGATAAACAGTGAGAAACAATTATTGGGCTTACTTTGTGGTGGTGAAGAAACCTTACTCCTCCACTACCATGGCCAACCTGGGTGGGTGGAATCAGTTCAAATCTGAGCAGCCTTCCCCAGCCAGGTGCCCTCCAGATGTCTTGCTTGACAACTCCTAGAATTCCTGACCATTGAACATACTGGCTGGGAGTTATGAGAGTTGAAGTCCAAAACATGTAGAGGACACCAAGTAGGGGAAAGCTGGTATAGGGTACTTCACTGAGAAACTGCTACCTGCAGTTCAGGGGTTCATCACATGGGAAGCCATACATGGATCCAGCATTTTATGGAACAGACAGACAGCAGGGGCTTACTCTTGCCTTTATGAACTTTCCTGAGGCATCTGATTTACCATTCTTGGAAAGAGGATGCTGTACTACATGAACCTTGGTCTACCCCAGAAGGGCACTTCTTATATTCTTGTTTTCTCTTATTATGAGGAGGTGCTGAAGTGGGTTCAGAAATGTGACTTCCATAACAGCTATCAAAAATTTACTTTTCCAAGAATGCTAGACATACTGACACAGAAAATGTTTTCACATTTGTCAAGGAAAGTTTATTTATTGTAACTGATAGCAAAAGGAACTGGTGGGTTCTCCATTGGTTGCTGTCTTTCAGTCAAGATGGGTTTGATAATATAGACATGAGTATGTGAAGCACAGTAGTTACTTAGGCAACCAAAGAATTCTTTTCAAAGAAGGAACCTTGAGGGCTGTTAAAAGTGACACTTGATTTTTAGAAGTGGAGAGATATACATGGATGGTTCTTGCAATACAATGAATGTTTATTTATTGCTTACAGCCATGCCTACAGCTGTGACTTATTTGGGGGCCATATATATAGCTCTTCAAAGTAGCGAAGAGTAATAACTAAGAGGAAGAGAACATAATGTTTCTGTGTTGGCAAAGGAGCTAGATTTTGGCCTTCATAATTTAATGTTAAATATTAGCCATTAATTGATATAACAGTAAGTTATCATCATGGAAAATAAAGTGTAATATGCATTCAAATTCAGATTCAGACTGCAATAGGAATTAATATTAGGAAGACAAAACCCTTTTCCCATCGAACCACAAACCGGTCAATATTTTTCCAATAGTCTAAATCAGGGATGGACAAACTACATTCTGCAGGCCACATAACCCACCCCCCTGACACAAATACAGTGCCCCAGTTCACACGACTGCAGCTGGGGAAATAAAACACAGTGGCTTATTTCTCCTGCCATGTGTGCCAGTTGTGTGCTGGGGGGGGGTGAGGGGTGGGATTAGCATAATTATCCTTGTCAGTGCAGCTTGTCATGTCATACAAACCCAGCCAGGGTGGCTTGTTGCCATGGGTAAATCCTACAACAGCCCATGGGTTCTAGGTGGCTTGTTGAGCATGGCAACAAGCCACCCTGGTTGGGTTCCTATGACATGGCAAGCCACGCTGCTGAGGGTAATTATGCTAATCCCCCCAGCACATGACGGCATGAGCAGGGTGGTTAATAAGCCACCGTGGCTTATTAGCCACTCTGACATTGTGCAAACCAGGTCAGTGTTAGTGTAGCCAGCCATGACAATAATGCATAGAAAAATGCTTTCCAATGGGTTTACCTATTTGGAGATGATCCCCAGAAACTGCTGTGTAAGTGATCATAGGAGTTATTCCCTAAAACCACAGTGTAAGCAAGTATTTTATTTTGTAGATGGTTCCTAAGAACAACTAATGTTTACCTTTTGCAAGTATTCGATTTGAAGATGCTCCCTGATGCTTCCAGTGATTTCCTATGGCCTCCCCAAAAGAACCAATGCATTTCAATGGCCAGTCAGTGTCTTTCTGTTTAGTATGTCCTCATATGTTCCATCTGTTCTGGCTGGTATCTTGGCCCAGCTTGTCACACCCATTACTACCCACTTCTACCCCTTCCTCCTTCATAGTAACTTATGAAATCCAATACTGTGCCATAAACTCGTAGGTCTCTTTCTCAATCTTTCAGCTCTTTCTGCACTATGAGGAAACCTACTGTGCAGGATTTTTGTATTTGGATTCCAAAACAACAGCCTGTGTTGTAGATGTACAGGAGGACTAGGAGGAATGCTTTACCTGTGGTTTATCCTGCACTGAGCATGGTGTTGGACTGGATAACCATAAAGGTTTCTACCAACACTATAGTTCTATGTGGGAAGGTCTGCATAAAAACTCAGGATGAGGGTTTAATTTGGCTGGTGCAGATGGGTGATAATTTTGTTTCAGTGTCTTTATGATAAGACCTTACCAAAATTTGAGAAACTGCTGCAGGCACCAGCACAAAAGGGCTCCCATGGAGGATATGGCTAGTCACATAATGGCTGTCATGGGGGCCTGGGTAGTCAAAAGAGGTGGGAGAGAGAAATAGTGAGGATAGAGCCAGTGTGACGTAGTGGTTAGAGCGTTGGACTGGGACTCAGGAGATCCGGGTTCTAGTCCCCGCTCGGCCATGAAACTCACTGGGTGACGTTGGGCCAGTCACTGACTCTCAGCCTAACCTACCTCACAGTCACAGGGTTGTTGTGAGGATAAAATGGAGAGGAGGATGAGGATTATGTAAGCCACCTTGGGTTCCTTGCCGGAAAAAAGGCGGGGTATAAATATAATAAATAAATAAAGGCTAGGAGAAGGAGAAATAGTGAGGTAAGGAGGAGGGATAGAAATAGCAAGGCTAGAGGATGGGAGTGGAGAGAAACTGAAAGACAGGGTGAGTGGGAGGGGTTAGGAATGGAGAAAAGAAGAAGGCTAGAGATGGGGAAGGGAGAGAACCAGAGAAAAAGTGAGGAAAGGGGTTGGTTGGAGAGAAATACCTAGCCTAGAGGCCGGGAATGGAGAGACAGAGCGCCAAGGGAAAAGTCTATGAGGTCTATGAAGATAGGCCTGTGGCTTACAGTGGCTCAGCTTGTCTGAGCGTGGAAAGCTAAGTAGGGTCAGGCCTGGTTATTACTTGGATGGGAGACCCCTCCTCTAGTTTCCTGCATTGAGCAGGGGGTTGGACTCGATAGCCTTGTAGGCTCCTTCCGACTGTATAATCTATGATATCTATGAAATAGGATGGAAGAAGATTGGGTAGGGCCAGGAAGCAACTCTTCCCTTCCCTTCCTGCCTGCTGAATATGCTGCTCAGTAAAAGGTTTAAGACAAGAAAGGAGAACCTGGCACCCTAACATTTTTCAAGTTTCTTATTATGAATAGTTTCTTCTGAAGGGGACAGGGAGTGGAAAGCATCACAGGCAGCATGTTGGGGGGGGGGCTGTTCTAAGCCACTGTGGGAGTCTTTGTGGCTGAAGTGTGGGGTAAAAATGCTTTAAGGATGCGACCCAATGCATGTTTGGACAGGGCGGGGGGACTCCTACAACTGCCAGCATTGTGCAGCTACCCATGCTGGCTGGGGAATGCTGGGAATAGTCGGACATTTTTCATGCCTAAACATATTTAGGGTTGCCCCCTTAATCAATAAATAATATCTTCTTTTGAAGTTCTGTACTACCATGTCAGTGCCAGCTAGGCCGCTGTCTGTGTAGCTTCTGGCTCAGCTTCCAACAGCCACAGCTCACATCACTTCTAGGGGCTGCTGGCCAAGCCAGACGGAATTCTCAGCAGTACAGATTTAATAGTGAGGTATGAGTATTTCATTTTTGCTCACAAAACATGCAAGCATGCACCCATTTGAAGCTCCGAACACAAGCATGAGCACGAAAATATTCAAAACATTTTCAAAATTCAAAATATTCGCCAGTTGTCAAACACGTGCTTGTGTTTGTCTCATTCCCAATTCCCAGTTTGCTTTGCATAAATTTCCTTAGTGGGCTGAAGCAGCTCCACTATAGTCTATGGAGGAAATTTGTGCAATTTTGGGGAGATTAGCGTAAATCTACTGTTTGATCACTGCTCCATTTGCACAAGTTTCACATTTGTGCAAAGCGAGCAGCAATTGCAAATGTGAACGGGAATAGGGCACGAGACGAGTAACGAGATGATGATTGGCGAATCCTAGCAATCTTGAACATCGCTTGTTCGCCCATCCCTGGGTATAGTGCCTTGCAGAAGTATTCACCCCCCTTTGACTTTTTCACATTTTGTTGTGTTACAATCTGGAATTGAAATGGATTTAATTGGCATTGTTACCATTAGATCTACACAAGATACTCAACACTGTGAAGGTACAAAATGTTTTTATTGTGGCACAAAAGTTAAGTAAACAAAAACAAACTGGCACGTTGCGCATCTGGATTCTGCAATATTAGCCCATTCTTCCTGGAAATGCTCTCTGACAAACTCTGGGGTAGGGATGTGTGCGGAGCTCTACTTTGTGGAGTGGGGTCGAAGTTCGGCAAACTTGCCGGGCTTGACCCCCCCCCCCCGAGCTCCACTCACCTTACCTGCTTCCCCAGCTTGACTCGCGTTCTCGTGAGCCGAGCTGGGAAAGCGACTTCTGGGTTCCCGGCGCTATGTTGCTTACGTAGAAAATGGCATAAGATACATTAAAAACGGCCACAATTTGCGCAAGTTAACAATGTAAACAATGTAGTAGCACTGGGAACCCGGAAGTTTGGCGAGCACCTCGGCTGGCTCTTGCTTTCAGCATGGTTTGGCAGGTGCAGCGGCAGCGGCAGCGCTTGCCAAGAGCACTGCGAGGTGGGTGGTGGGCAGATCGCCCACCCCTACAGTCTGGGGCCTTCACAGATGTATTTAATCTGAGATCGTATGGCACTGGAAATGCACACAGGTGGACTCCATTCAACTACTTACAGTATAGTATGTGACATCTGGAGGCAGTGGGTTGCACCAGAGCTTATTTAGGCATGTCACGGCAAAGGGGGTGAATACTAATGCAACCAACAAATGCCAGTTTGGTTTTGTTTACTTAATTTTGTGCCACAAATAAAAATATTTTGCACCTTCACAGTGTTGAGTATCTTGTGTGCATCAAGTGGTAACAATGCTAATTGAATCCATTTCATTTCCAGATTGTAACACAACAAAATGTGGAAAGGACAAAGGGGGTGAATACTTCTGCAAAGCAGTGTGTGTGTGTGTGTGTGTGTCTGTGTATACAGAGAGAGAGAGAGAGAGAGAGAGAGAAGAGATCTAAAATATACATATTTTGCCCATAAGTGATTCCAATCTGTTGAACTTCAGGGTAACACTGTTATGTATTACATACCGTACTTACCACAGAGTTAAGATGTGGAAATAAAAATAGATTTTGAGGCAGAGCTGTGGAAGCCCTAGCACAAACTCAGCTGGCAAATGAAGCCTGCAGGATCATGAGGTAGGTTGTGAAGAAAAACTGTATTTCCCCCCATTTTTTAATATTTTGTACTCTTTGCATTCTGTGAGTGACTTACTGAACTTATAATGCAGGGGTGGGTGACCTTTTTGGCCCTGATGGCAACTTGTGGCGCCAGGTGGTGGGTCTAGAGCTGCATAAATGCATGCACGCACGCACGCGCACACACGCACACACATACACACACTTCCCCACAAAGCTTATGATGCTGCAAAATGCAAGCAGAACAAAAGGCAAGGATTAATATCAGCCCATTCACACTAACTTCAACCCCAGGATTTTTGCTTATTTTTCTCCATTTTGCAGATCCCTGTTGAAATCATTTGCAACCCTTGTTGCCTGCTTGGGACAATATAAATATGTCCATTTCTGCTTTGGGAAAGAAAAATCATGGATAGCTTTTCGTCCTGAGAAAGAAAAAAATGAGAATTCTTTGGAAAATAAAAAAGGAGATCTTCATGTTGCCACCAAATACACAGTACTTGTATCAAGCTTAAATATGATAAGGACCTCATGAGTGAGCTTTTCAGTGAAAAAAGAGAATTTAGTATTGTTCCTAACATGTTGTCAATATGTTCAAAAGCACAGCTGTTATTTGGTGATATGCAAGACGCACAGCTCTCAGAGGGGAACTTAATAAAAGTTATGGGCTTCCCTTTATGGTGATTTTTATTATGTATGTTTTCTTTTATATATGTGCAAAAATAGTGGCAGCTGCACTGTAGAATTATGTTTCTTCCAACAGGATGCTCAACACTTGAAATAGTTTTCCTCAAATATTAGAGGATTTACTGCCCAAAACCAGCTATGGATTTTAAACCACATTTTCAAACTTTGTCAAAGTGAGTCTCCCAAAAATCAAAGAAATAACGACACAAACCTCTGAGAGGTCTATAGTCATTTCCTAACCACTGGAAACTGTCAATAGCTTATTTAGGTAAGAAAGAAGTCTTGTTTCACTTCAATATTTTGAAGGAATGGACCTAATGTCTGAGGAAAGGAGACAACACAGCAGAAGTGTTCGAGCATCATTGTTTGCTCCAATCAAAATCATATTTCACCAACTCTTTTGAAAAACAATACAAAAACAAAAACTACAAGGCATTTCAGTCACAAAACTCCCATGCAACACCTACATTGAGCCTAACTCATATATTCACATATGTTCTGGTGCCTGTAAATCATTTCAAGCAATGTATTTTGGATCCCAATGTCTCTGATTGTTGCTTGTCCCTCTCCATTTTTTAAAAATTGTATTTAATTTTTCCAAAACAAATTATAACCAAATACAACAATAACACAGAAATTTAACTAAAACTATATACCATAAATCATAAAGTGCACCCCCCTCACCCTCCTAGGGACCAATTAATATACATACTTCTATCCCATTAAGCAGTTACTATTCCGTATTCCAAAAATATAACATATCCTGACAAGGCATACTCCCTTTCCCCTTTATTAACACAAAACTGACCCCATATATCCTTAAAGTTATTTTTCTTTAGCTGTCCCTTTTTACATTTAATACTACAAGTTAATTTATCATTTAAAGCTATATCCCATATCTCCTTATACCAGTCAGTAATTAAAAAGTCATGTTGAACCTAACATTTCCTCGCAATCATTAACCTAGCCGCTGTTAACAAATTTACAATTAATTCCTTGATGTTTTGGGAACAATTAGCTTTCTCCATTATTGATAACAGTGCTAATTTTGGACAGACCTCTAAATTAATACCAATAATTTCCGATATTTCTATCAACACCTATTGCCAAAATTCCAGTACGTTTTTGCAGCTCCACCACATATGAGCATATGTTCCTATTTCCTGACATCCTCTCCAACACAATGTGGAACAATTTTTATCTATTTGATTTAATCTTACCGGAGTTAAATACCATCTCCATATCAATTTATAAAAGTTCTCCTTTATCCTTATTGACATAACTCTCAGAATACGTCTATCCCAAATACTCTTCCAACCCTCCTTCAAAATCTCCCTCAAATTCAGTATCCCAAACTGTCTTAAGATGATCATTCTGTTCTTCAGCTTTTTGAATCATCATATATAAATCCTTTGTTATACCTCTTGTTGACGCATTCCCGTCTATAACTTCTCTTGCCATGGCTATCTTTTCAAATTTAGTTAAATCCCTTTCATACTCAGTTCTCCTCTTCCATTTCTTCGACCACTGTTCTAACTGCCTTAAATTTAACCATGAAATTATTATTCTTCCAACCATTTCAATTATTTGTTCTCTGGTCTCCATCTTTTCCACCCAGTCCATTAATTTGATAACCTTTTCTCTTCTTAATATACCCTGTAAGCTTGTCCCTTTCCTGCTGCTGGTCCCCTGCCACACCCTGTTGGCTACCAGGTGCCAACAGGGAAGCATTGCAAATGCCAGCAGGAATGAAGGAACTCTAGATCTTGTAATTCTTAAGAGAATTTCACATAGTATGCCACCTCATGTCAGATATCCACATAGATTGTTTGTTTGGTTTTTGCATATGATGGAAGGCAAATGAGGGATGTAGCGAATGCATATAAAATAGAAAAACTATTCATTAAACCACCTAAGGCCTGTTCAGGCATTCTCTTACTGTGTAGAGTAAATATGGGAGGAGAGGGAAGGATCCAGCCCTGCCCTCCTCCTTGCATGTTTCTTACCCTGTACTCCTGAAGGGTGATGGTCTGAAGAGGAGAGCCTCCTATATACACAGAAGCTTTCCACACAATTCAGAACCCTGATTTTCCAGGGGTTCTTAATTATGTGCAGAGCCTCCATAGATACTCTCCTCTTCAGACCATCATTTTCCATGAGTACAGGGTTACAGATACAACAATGGAGGGGGGGCAGGGCTGGAGTGCTCCTTTCCTCTTGTGTTGACTCTACATGGTAAGAAAATGTCTGAACTGAGCTCTGTTCTCTAGAGATTCTTTGAGAATTTTGCCAGCTTAGCTGGCTGATTTACACCTTACAGTTTCCCTCCTTCAAGCTGTTACTTTACTCAACAGGGGCTATCTTGTAAAAATGTAATATTCCAATATGGAACAGGATGGAAAGGATAACATCTCGGGTTCCTGGTGGAAGGTGGGAATAACACTGACCCATTCAGCTAGCAACCATCTTTATGGCCATATTGCCATTCATATCGTTGGCATCCCATAAAACCCTGAGAGATTTTAACAGAGAATATTACCTTTCTCCCTAGTCTGATTATAGGAAGAAAAAAAGAAGATGCCCTTGAGGCTTTGATGTGAAACCACTCTTTTTAGCACACTTCAGATCCAGCAGATTTTTCACACTTACTCATCATGACTTTTTTTTTCACATGAAAAATACATCCTCGCTTTTGATTAATGCATCCCTGAACCACTTTTTGTATCTCCTTTGTTGAGATGTGCATTGCAGATTATAATGTGAATTTTCCAGTCCTCAAAATATGCCAAAGAACTGGAAGGGAGGTCTTTCATGGCATGGTGGGCTTTGGAACAAATAGATGCAAGGAGTGCTGAGCCACTTCTGCCTGCTTCAAAGCCCAGCAGTGTGGCATAAGACAATCTTACCTTCCATGACTAGGGAGAGTCTCTGGTGTGACAACAGGTAGAGGCTGTTACCAGAAGTCCAGGCACTTGACCCTGGCCAGCTAGCAAGTAGATTAGAAATAGCTTGCCTTCAAATGATTCCCTTAGGAGCACATGGGGTGGGACCATGGCCAGGCTGCATGTTTTCTAAGGCACGTAACTGCTAGGGTAGCTACAAAGGAAAGCCCTCCATTTGAAGGTATATCAGAAGGCAGTCCTCTGTGAAGGTGTCCACTTTGTGAAGGGTTGTCCAGTCTAAATCTGGATTAAAGATGAGGAACCATAAGAAGGGAGAACAGGGACCTTGAAGTTGCCCATCCACACTTAGCGCCTGAATACTGGACTTAACAGGTACACAGATCAACACAGGTCACCTGCTCAAAGTCTTCTTAACTATGGTGAGATGTATTTATATTTAAATTATAGTAATTCATTATAAATTTGCATCTATACATAATCAGTGGCATGTACAAACATTATCCAAATCTGTGTCTTTTGTCCTTGGTGGAGTGCATGTGTGATTCATTTCCTTTTTGGGGGGATGTCAAATTGGCCACCTGTAATAACAACTATGCCTTCTACAAAGATGAAGATATTTTTGGTGGTAGCATGCTGCAATGGTAAAGTACATTATATAAACAGAGGGTTTCATCCCCTCTACTTTATATGCACTAATGACCTTAATAGCTTTCACTAATGGCAGTTTTTGCCTGAATGGGTCCCAAGATGTTTCAAACCTGGACTACCCTCCTTTGAAGAAAATTCCACAGCTGTTTAATAGTAGTAGAACCACCACTGAGCAGTTTGAGACCTGAGATATAAAGGAATAATTTAATTTTTCTAGCTGCAACTGCCTGGGGAATTAAATAGGCAGCCTGTCATTACTCAGCTTGGAATTTGGCCATATATAATTCCAAAGCCTTTAAATAAGTTTTATAATTATTCCAGTTCTCAAATGATAATTGAAATAATAGTAGAAAATGCAGTAGCTCCTATTAGGAAATACTGCATTGACTACAGAGGACAAGAGTAAAGGTAAATGTTTAACTGCCTCTGTTATCAAGGGATAAAGCTTTGATGTATCAAATCCCATCTCCACGAGTGCCTCCCACAATAAAAATGCAAACTCCCACACGAAACTATGCCTGTATTGCTTTTGCTGTGACAGTAGATATCACAACAAAGGAAATTCAGTGTAGAACATGGAGAATAAAAGATGTTATTAAAAAAATAACTTAAGGCAATGTTTTTCATTAGAAAAAAAGGTATAAAACCAGAAGTAAAACATTACGTTGCTTTATATAAATGCCATGACATTTCCCTCCATTATACTGTGTTGCTTCTATAGCAGTTGCATTTTGAGGTAATACTGCTTGGAGATTGTTATATGGGTATTTTTGATTACTGAGAAATTAGGGTAAAAGCAAATTATTTCTAACTTTTTCAAGCAGGGAAAGAACCCAGCCCCCTCTGTAGTGAAAGTCAATCTAATTGGCAAAGAGGATACTGCTGAATCAGGATAATTAGAGGATATTCAAATTACTGCCCGCATTGGGGAATGATCAAAGTTGTGGTGCTTCCTGAATAACTGTGAGCTCATTGGTGTCTTTGAAGATAGTTCACTAGACAAAAGACATCACTTAAGAAAATTATTTGCATGATGATAGGAGGGGGAGAAATACAAAGTCACCCACTATAAACTTAACTACAACCCCATGTCACAGTGAAAGTCACTCACAGCCACTTCCCCTTGCTTCAACAGGTACAATGCATCATCCACCTACTAGCCTATACACACTATAACATTTACAATACAGACAAAAAGATGCCATAAGTAGATGTGTGGCAGGACTTTTCCCATTTGGTAAGCAGCTTGCTCTTTTCCTCAAGGCATGGGGAAATCCAACAAACCTTCAGAGAAAAAATTGCTGCACTAGTGGATCTCCACTGCTTTGCCTTTGCACAAGCTGTTGCACAAGCATTAGCGGGCCACTTTGTAAGGGTTCAGTTCAATGCATGTTTACACAGAAAAAGTCCTATAATTCCCAGCATGCCTCAGCCAGCCATGCTGACTGGGGGATGCTGGGAGGGAGTTGAAGGACTTTTTTCTGTCTAAACATGCATAGGATTGCTCCCTAAACCTAAGTTCTCCAAGGAGTTGTGCAACTACTTGCTCAAGCAGATGCACAAGTGGAACTTTAGTTCGATTCTCTCCAAGTTTGGAACTTGGTTTCCACTACTGCAATGTCATTTGTGCTAGCAGAATGACACCAGTTGATACAACCCATAATCTTTTCATTCAAGACCAAGAGTTGATCCATATTATACTTACTATAGTGACTGGCATCCCTGTGGTCAATTTGCACACCTGACCATATTGCTTAATACAATTGTCTACACGAGTCAGGAGCATCATATAGTGAGTGTCCCTGCCTGTAATCCCATTTCAATGCCATTCAGCAGCAGAGTGGGAGTGGAGTTATTATGTAGTACTATGTACCTGAAAGGGGTGTGTGCAGAAATTCACCATGGAGATGTTGATTCCCATGACAAATATAACATCTACTCCAGCTCTAGTCCAGTACATGGAAGGCTATAATTAAAGGGAATAACCTTAATAACTACATGGCAGGGAACTTCATTTCTGGCAGATGCAGCACTACAGCTGTGTGTGTGGGAGAACGTATTAAGAAAAGCAAGAGGGCACCAAATGCAGGAAAATAAAGGAGGCTGAGGCAGGCAGCCTCTAGGTGTATATAAGTGTATTTATTCAGCTCAACATGTTTTAAATATAAATTGTTTTTCAGGAGCACTTTTAGGCACAGTCAGCTTGAGTCTTTACTGTGAAATCTTAGGCATGTTTACTTAGAAGTAAGTTCCCCTGAGGACCATTGGTCTAAGCTGAAAACCTCCATTACTGCAGCTTGTGAACAAACTATTGGATACGAAACTAAGAAACATCAGGATTGGTTTGATGCAAATGATAATGAGATTAAATATATAATTGACCAAAAAAGGAAAGCCTTCCAAATATGGCAAAATGATATTAACTGCGCTGCCAAGAAAAAAACCTACGCTAGTGCAAAGGCTGAGGTCCAAAGAAGAACAAGAGAACTTAAGAAAGCCTGGTGGAAAAAGAAAGCTGAAGAAATTCAACAACTTGCAGAATCTCATGATGCACGGGGCTTTTTTAAGGCCACAAGGGCCATTTATGGACCAAAAACCTATGGTACAAACCCTTTACAATCAAAAGATGGCACCAAACTCTTAAAGGACAAAGAGTCTATTGCACTGCGTTGGAAAGAGCATTATTATGACCTTTTAAATTGTAAATCTAAGGTGGATAATGAGATTTTTTCGCAAATCCCGCAAAAACAAATTAGAGAGGAACTTGCAATACTCCCCACTTTGGATGAAGTAAAAAAAGCCATTAATCAAATGAAGAATAACAAAGCTAGTGGACCAGATGGGATTCCTGCTGAAATCTTTAAAGAAGGGGCCCCCGAACTTGTACAACATCTTCATAAACTCATCGAAAAAATCTGGATAAGAGAAGAGATCCCAGAAGACTTCAGGGATGCCATAATTATCACCCTCTTTAAGAAAGGTGATAGAACAGACTGTGGAAACTATCGGGGCATTTCTCTCTTAGCTACCGCAGGTAAAATATTTGCCAGGATTCTCGCAAACCGTCTTGCAGAAGAGATCCTCCCTGAAACTCAATATGGTTTCCGCCCCTCTAGAGGGACAGTAGACATGATTTTTACTGCACGTCAGCTCCAAGAAAAATGCCGGGAGCAAAATCAACCCCTTTATATGGCATTTATTGATCTTGCTAAGGCCTTTGATACTGTAGACCGAACAGCTCTCTGGACTATCCTTATGAAAATTGGATGCCCCAATAAATTTGTGAATATCTTGCGACTTCTCCATGACAACATGACGGCTACGGTCTTGGACAACAAGACTCATGGTGCTCCATTTAAAGTGGGATCAGGTGTTAAACAGGGATGTGTTATTGCCCCAACATTATTTGCTATTTTCATCGCCATGATTTTACATCTTGTCGAGGGGAAACTTCCCACTGGTGTGGGAATTATATATCGAACAGATGGAAAGCTTTTTAATCTCAGCAGGCTGAAAACAAAAAGTAAGGTAATTACAACCTCCGTTTTGGAACTACAGTATGCTGAAGATAATGTGGTCTCCGCACATTCAGAGGATGATCTCCAAACTATCCTAAATGCTTTTGCAGAAGCATACGGAAAACTTGGTCTCTCACTTAACATCAAAAAAACCAAAGTGCTTCATCAGCAAGTGCAAGCTAACCCTTTGGTGATGCCATCTATCCAGCTTGGCGGGACAATACTGGAAAATGTCGCTCATTTTCTCTATCTTGGCAGCTATCTTTCTGTTACAGCTAACATCAACAGTGAAATCCAGCATCGTCTGAGCTCCGCAAGTGCCACGTTTTCTTGAATGAAACATAGAGTGTTCGAGGATCGGGATATTTGTAAGAAGACCAAAACACTGGTTTATGAAGCCATTGTACTACCAACTTTATTGTATGCCTGCGAAACATGGACTATCTATAAATGTCACCTCCAACTCCTTGAAAGATTTCAACAACGTTGCCTCCGGAAAATCCTGCGAATTACTTGGGAAGATAGGCGAACAAATGTCAGTGTACTGGAAGAAGCAAAGACTACTAGCATTGAAAAAATGATCCTTCAATGCCAACTTCAGTGGACCGGTCATGTTGTTCGAATGCCTGACTGCCGTTTCCCAAAGCAGTTACTTTATTCCCAATATTGCTGCTGAAATTTGGTGGCAAACAGCTTCGTAGTGCTACAGAGTGCTACAATAGGTAAATTTAGTTTGTTTTCAAGCTAACTTCAACCCTTTTTGACATTTTGTAGTGGCTACAGAGCACCCGAAGGTGCTACAGAGCACCCGAAGGGCCAAATTTAGCTTTCAAACAAGCTAAATTTGGCTGCTTGGGCAGTCCATAGCTGCTATGGACACCATACATACTTACACAGGAGTAAGTACCATTGAAGTCCATGGAACTTATGTCTGTTAGACATAGACATGCATAGGATTAAGCTGTTAGCCTCCTATTCTGTTGCAAAAGGACTCAAGAAGGTTGTGGCTCTGAATGTCCCTGAAGGGGGATTTGTATTTTAAACTGGGAATGGGTGAATCTGTCAGTTTCACTTTCTCCTGCATTAAAAACTTTTAAATCTCAAGTTCTTCTGAATATGAAGGAATTTGTGATTTATAACCCTTAAAGATGAGGAGCCTGCCAGGAAAAAAAAGTTGGCAACCCTAATTCAGCACTAACATGGTTGACTACACAGGGATTCAAACCCAGGCTTTTAATAGCAAAGCACTGAAAGCCCTGGGCCTGGATGGATGAATCTATCAGTTCTGGTTCATGGGTTTGGTGGTGTTTTTGTTGTTGTTGTTGTTGCTGTTGGGTTTTTTTTTTAAATCTCAAGTTCTTTTTGTCCCGAATATGGAGGAATTTATGAATTTTGGTAAAGTCTTCTCAAAATTGGGCACAATAATTTTTTATGCACAATACTTTTATGCACCTGGAGACTTCTTTCCTTTTTTCCTGGTGAAGAAACAACACTTTGCCATGTAATACTAAAAACACAGGGATTCCATCCAAGTAATAATATCAAAGGTAAGGAGAAGAATGAAATACTTGACACACGCAAAGCGCCAAGCAGCATGAGCAAAGCAATGTTCTCATATGCTTACCTTCAAAACACCTGCATCCTTCTTTATTCAATATTGATTATATCAGATTACCAACTGATATACACTGTGCCCACTTCTCCAAGCAGTAAAATGTCCAGTGGTAACACTACAGGCCTTAGTTTCCTTTGGATGAGAAATAATGGAGATTCATGTTGTGTTTGCTAGTGCTCAGTTGTTTGTTTTTCCCTCTAGTGGGTATGTTCAACTTGGAATTCAGGGGCACAGGGGGCAATTTCAGGCTGGTGGTCCAAAAATAGCTCAAAGGACTGGGGCTGCTGGCTGCTGGTGGTAGGAGCAGCCGTGTTTTTTCTCTCTCCTTTTATTAACTTTTTTGGAGTTATTTGCAACAGAGTTCCTTTTGGAGGCTGGTTATCGGTGGTGGGCATTTTCCCCAGTGTTGCCTTTTAGCAGAAGGGAAAATGGTAGCGGACAGCCAGAGCTCCGTTGCCACTGCCTTTGCAGGCAGGAAAAGAAAAAAAAGAAATGGCAGCTGAAAACAGTATGCATCCCCAAACCTTGGGGCAACTCCCCTGCCCTCCACTGATGAAACGCCTTCCCAATTCACTGTCTGCAATGGGGAGTCATTTTAATTTAGCTCTAGTATTTGCTGCTGTTGTTTTTTGAATGCATAAATATGTATCTGTTTAATTTTTAAAAAAGAGACCTTTAAGGGTAATATGCCCAGATAACATTAGTTATTGGGAGGATTAGAAATGTACTAATAAATAAAGGAATGAATGAATAATAAAACTCTAAACAAGAATGGAGGCAAATGGGCTCTCCATTGCAGTGGATCACAAGAGAGCAATTTGTATCCCCCCCCCCTTCAATGCTGCATCTCAAGTTTCAGCTAACTTCACCTAGGAGGGTGCAGTTGCACTCATGTCCTGCTTGTGGGATCCCGTGGGCAACTGGTTGATCACTGTGTGAACAGAATGCTAGACTAGGTGGACCCTTGGTCTGATCCAGCATGGCTCTTCTTATGTTCTTACGTTGTTCTCAGGTTAGAAACTCTCATTTTTCTCTGTTTACTCTACCATTGCTTTTCTATTGATGTTTCTCTGCTCTTCTCATCACCAGGAAGGATGTCACCTTCTCCAAACTATGATGGGCAACATATTCCAAAAAATGGAAGGAGATTCCTAGCTATCAAGACACAATCTCCTATAATTAGCTCCTGTTCATTAAATATAGAATCATAGAATCATAGAAAAGTAGATTTGGAAGGGGCCTACTACAAGGCCATCGAGTCCAACCCCCTGCTCAATGCAGGAATCCAAGTCAAAGCATCCCTGACAGATGGCTGTCCAGCTGCACCTTGAATGCCTCCAGAGTGGGAGAGTCCACTACCTCCCTAGGTAGTTGATTCCATTGTCTTATTGCTCTGACAGTCAGAAAATTTTTTCTGATGTTTAGGTAGAATCTAGGTTCCTGTAACTTGAGCCCATTATTCCATGTCCTGCAAACTGGGATGATCGAGAAGAGATCCTGGCCCTCCTCTGTGTGACATCCCTTCAAGTACTGGAAGAGTGCGATCATATCTCCCCTCAGTCTCCTCTTCTGAAGGCTAAACAAGCCCACTTCTTTCAGTCTCTCCTCATAGGGCCTTGTTTCCAGTCCCTTTATCATCCTTGTTGCCCGCCTCTGAACCCTCTCCAGTTTGTCTACGTCCTTCTTAAAGTGTGGTGCCCAGAACTGGATGCAGTACTCAAGATGGGGCCTAACCAGTGCTGAGTAAAGGGGAATTATCACTTCACACGATTTGGAAGCTATACTTCTATTAATGCAGCCCAAAATAGCATTTGCCTTCTTTGCAGCCACATCACATTGCTGGCTCATATTCAGTTTGTGATCTACCACAATTCCAAGATCCTTCTCACTCGTAGTATTGTTGAGCCAAGTGTCCCCCATTCTGTAACTCTGCATTTGGTTTCTTTCCCTAGGTGCAGCACTTGGCATTTATCCCTATTAAATTTCATTCTGTTGTTTTCGGCCCAGCGCTCCAGCCTATTGAGGTCGCTTTGAATTTTGTTTCTGTCTTCCAGTGTATTAGCTGTTCCACCCAACTTTGTGTCATCTGCAAATTTGATAAGCATTCCCTGTACCTCCTCATCCAATATCAACCTATTGTCCCGGACTATTACACAAAAAGGATCAGCGAGCAAGTATACTCCATTTAAGTATCCTGTTAGGAGAGTTATCAAAGCCTAAGCACACTCTCCAACATTTTGGATATTAAAATAAAATGCTCATGTGTATAAATACCTGGTGCCAGAGTTAGACCTACCATGAGGCAAAGTGAAGTGGCAGAGGCTGGGTTGTTGAGTACTGAAATAAGATTCATGTGCTAGCTTCTGAATGTGGAATGGAGGTATCATGTCCGTTGCCTCACACACACCAAAATGTCTTGAGCAGGCCCTGCCTGGTGGGGCTAGGAATGGAATCTGGCTGACCCATAGGCCTGGCCTGGTGAACATTGATCAGTGAGTGGATGGAACCCCACACACCAGAGAGTACACAGTCAGAAGGCACAAAATACACCCATTACGTTTCACATCATAAAGGGTTATATGGGGTAACTATTTCATACTGTGATATTGAGTACACAGTGTCGTGTCTCGCACAGTCCGTCTGCCCCCTCCCTTTCCGTAGAGCGATGTAACTTCACACAGGACTTGTCTAGCAAAGCTTTTAATGTGAAAGTACAAAGAAAGGGCTTGTTGTTGCAACAGCTATTTGAGCAGTCTCTACAGCAAAAGCAGGATAATACCTCCTAGTTCACAACTCCATAAACCATCAATGGGAAAGTCATGAGGAAGCAACAGTTGATCCCAAACTGAGGAGCTTTCCACGCACTCAGCGTCAAACGCAGTGTGTTTGTGTGTGTGTGTGTTTGTCCCCACCTCTAAGGCAGATCATGGTTTTTGCTAACCAATCAGGTGGAGGGACTTGAGCTGTTCTTGATGACGGAGGCGGCGCCTCTCTCTCGGATCTGTCAGAAAGGACAGCCCTTCGTCCCCTCCTGGCGAGAGCTCCTCTATTCCCACGGAGTTCTCCTCCCTCTCTGTGCTATCGGTTTGGGCTGAATCTAGCCTTGAAGGCCCAGGTGTCTTGGCGTGGTCACATAGTGCCTCTTCCCCCCTCCCCTTCCGAGTCTGAATCTATTCTCATGGGAACTATCAGGGTCTCTGTTGGTGTTGTGGGGTGCGAGCACAATGGGGGAGGGGAGCTAACCTCGACACACAGGCTCTGTGAGAGTACAGCACATATTATAATGCATTCCGTATCTCAGTCTCACACATTTGTTGGTAATGAGGAGGAGATCATATCAAGATTTCAAATGCATTGTCTATTGTTGGATCAATAGAATTCTGTGAGTTCATCAGCACTATGCATACTTTAAAGCTATGAAGAAATCTTTCTGCCCTGTGGCAGATTCTGATGAACACTCTGAGTAACTGAAGAGACTGCATGTACAAAAATTGATCCATTAAATAATCTTACCAACTGTTATGGAACCAAAGGTCAGAATTTGGGAGTTTCAGCTATGACATTCCCCAGTTTTGAACTTACAGGCTAATTACAAGCTGAGCCCCAACTTGTGTGGCATTCATGCTCAGCTCACAATGGGTTTGGCCTTGGTTCTCTAGCACCAGACCTCTCTGCTTCTGTCTGTGTCTCTTTTCTGCTGAAATTTACCTGATGGTGGCAGCAAGGAGAAGAGATGCTGCTGTGGCCTTCAGTAGATCCTTTGGGAATTGTAGTTTCCAAAGTCTTCTAGTCCTTAGTAACAATTCAGGAATCCTGAGAAAGTGCAAGTTCTAGGAATTTTCACTTCCAGGTTACTCCTCTTATCGTGTTCAGCAGCCTTGGATGTGCCAAGATCCTTGGGAATTGTGCTTAACATTAACATTAATTAACCTAGAGTTAATGCTAGTCCCAAATTCCTGTTGTTATACCCTGATTTACCATATATAGTGAACCACTATGGAGCCTCCCCAGTCATATGAGGGAGCCTTTCCTAATTAATTTAGAAAGGAATGTGTCTGCCTTTGAAGAGCTTATCACGCTGAGACTGTCTGCGATCCTAAACACACCTATCAGAAAGTAAGTCCCACTGAACACAATGAGATTTACTTCTGAGTAAACATAGAGATGATGTGTGTTGTGCTGTATAGCCATGATACGTACACTTAATAGGCCGTAGGTCCCATTGAATTCAGCTCAGTCAGTGGGTCTTAACATTTGAGTAAAGATCATGCTGCATAATAGGTATAGATTTCATATATTTCATAGTCGATGCTGAAATGAAACCCGCACTCCGTTCAAGCATAGCAAATATGCGGGGTGGGTGGGATGTTTGCACTAGAAAAGATGGGATTTTGCTTCCTGCCACTAGTGATGTAAGTAGATCCAGGGCTGGCCTTATCATGAGGCAAACTGTGGCATCCACATCAGGTGGTGGAGCAGGAAGAGTGGCAAATTATGCCGCTCCTCCCCGCCACTCCTGGCAGGAGGGTTTGCAGCTGCTGCCACCTCGAGCAGGTGCTAGAGAGAGCGCTGCCAGACACTCTCCCACCATGACAATTGCTGCACTGAGTTAGCAGCTGCCGGGGCTCTCTGGAGCAGCCGCCCGCCTTGTCTCCCTTATATTGCACCTCCCCTTCCCTTAGCTCTGCTGCTGCTGCTGCTGGGCTCCAGCTGGCCAGCCAAGCTCTGGCGAGAGCCTCGCACCCGAGAAGGCGTGTGAGGTGGCAATGGCAGTGGCGGGAGAAGGGGCACAAGGCAGTGGTGGCGGCGAGGAGCGTGAGGTGGTGGCGGGGGAGAAAGGGGCGCAGGGTGGCGGGGGAGGGAGCGTGAGGCAGCAGTGCGTGTTCTCGCCTCAGGCTGGCAAGACACCTTGGGCAAGGGCCGAGTAGATCAAGCACAGTTATGGAAATTAAATACAATTTGTGACAGGCATGCTCCTGGAGCTTTATGCACTGCCAGAGGATTTAAGATTTGGGCCCATCACTCAGATTTACAATGCTGTATAATTATAGGCACTATTGATTTGTGCATATCCTTGTCTTTCATTTATGAACATTTGTATAAATCAGCAGAGATTCTCTCTAAAAATAGAAGTGGTTTCAAAGGATTTGTATAGAGAATAAAACACGTTGTGACTTTCCCTATTTTCTACAACCTCCCACAATTTAATTAGAATGCTGAAACATGTAAAAATGCCTTGATAATCTATATGTGTGTGTGGCGGGGGGGGGGGGATGCCTGCATACTGTTTGTTTCAGTTTACAGTACAATCTTCTCTTAAGCACATCTGCACCACCATCTACTGGAAAGGTGAGTAACTATGTATCAGCAATCTATGTTTCCCTCCATTTTGCCAAGCTGATGACAAAAAATGAGGAAGAAAATTTCTTTACTCCTTAAAAAAAAAAGAAGTATTGCCAATAACTTTAAATTTTGGGTGTCTGGAATAGCTGATGTTTCTTTCGAAAGCATTCCTGAAGAAACTTTTTAGTAAGATTTAGTTCAGGTTTACAGCATGTGTTTTGTGACAAATACAGCCTTTACAAAACCATTTATCTACTTATTTCCTCATTTCTCTTTCTTTCTGAAGATCCCCAAGATCTTTCCTGAATTTGATGAAAATTATTAAAGATGCAGTCCTACACTCACTTACCTGGGAGTAAGTGCTTATTAACTCATTGGGCCTACTTGCAAGTAGACATATATAGGATTGCACTGTTACTGACAGCACTGGATACAAAATTAACTCTGCCATCACAACTGAATTTCTTTTTCCCCAGAAGGTCACTCACTGTCTTTAAGTGATTCTCAGGTACATTATAAAAAGCCATAATATCAAATATATGATTAAATATTCAGAGATTATTAAAGCCATCCAAACTTAAATATATATAAGCATAAGGCAAACAAGGCTGCAAATGCAATCCTATACCTACTTACTTGGGAGTAAGCTCCACTGGACTAAATGGGACTTACATCTGAGTATACATATAGAGGACTGCAGTGTAAATGCTTTATATTGTGGAAAACATGTGAAAATGTAAATGTGCAAAAATGTGCAAATGTGCAAAAATGTGCACCTGTAAATGTGCAAACATTTTCAGAATCAACAATAAAACATTTAGATCAGGGGTTCTCCAACTTGCTTGCTATCCCTTGGGCCCTCTTGAGAGAGCTGAAAATGATTGAGACCCACCAGTCACAAAATACTAGTTACAAAATAGTGGCAGATGGAGGCAGAGTTTGGCATAATCAGCTGGCAATTACTGATATCATTTTATATTGAGAGCTACTCCTTATTGTAAGTTTATACATTCTTTGTCACAGCTATTTCCTTGCCGCTTTTTTTGGAAGTGAACTACACACATTGGCTCCAGAAGTAAGTATCATGACTCACCCTCCCCATTTCAGACGCAAATTGCTGATCCAGAAACTTTAAGTAGAAAGGACTTCATTTTGTATTGTTTTTCTCCTCTCGTTGTTTTTTTTCCTCTCGTTGTTTTTCTCCTCTCATACTACTCTGATCATTTCCTGCTATTTCTTGTCCCCTTCTCCTTTCTCAGTTAACTTGTGCCACTTAACTTTCATCCCTCCCTCCTGCTGCCTTTACATTCACTTCCTCCTATAACAGCTCCCCTCTCTTACCCCCTTCCTCTTTATTCCCAGTTTTTAAAAGTTGCTATTAAAAATATTAATCAAGTTCCACTGCCATACCTGCCTATGTGAGGTGTATGGTGCAGCCATGGCACAGGGTAGTCAAGCAAAGAGGCACTGGGCAGTCTGCAGCACTGGGACCAACCTGAAAGTGGTCTGAGGCCCACTAGCGGGTCCTGGTCCACAATTAGAGAAATGCTGGCTTACATGATACTTATCTTGTTGGCTGCTACACATTCCCATCATTCTAGGTAAAACTTTATCTTTCTCCTTGCTCACCGACATTATTTCTCCAATCAAGATGCATCTGCATGTTTAGAAACTTTCATTACCATGAGGTCCTGCAACTTTGTAAGACAATATTTTTAACTTCAGAAACTTGAAAAGCAGTTCTGATTAGCCATATCTGGATGACGAATGGAGGGTGTGAGCAAACATATATGTGCAGGATAGGCAAGACTGCAGAGTCAGACCCCCTTCTGATCTATGTGCATTCAGTTGCACTTCTTTTCTTGGAGCCTATGCATGTACATCTGTAGATCTCTGTGTGACTGGGAAACCTGGAAAAGCAGAGTAGCTGTTATTAGCATGGAGGCGAGCTCTATGTGGGTACAGTTGTACATACACTGGTTCTAATATATTGTATAACCTAATAAATAGAGATGGCATTGTTACAATATACTCTTTCAGATTATTTTTAGAATGCTGTTGGAAAACTGGTGGATGACATAAGGACTGCTATTAATTACTTCCGTCTCTGGCAAATGGATACCAGTTTGTGCTTGGCATAAGCAAATGTCATCCACAGCCACATGCATACAAGCAGTACACCATGTTCATTATTTGTAATAGGATGAACTATAGGGTTGCTTCCCTCACACTGAGAAACCATTCAGTCATTGAACTCACTGATCCAGTGAGATCTCAAATTCTATCAAATTATGCAGAGAATGTTCCTATGTGAGGTCTGTGCACTGAAGCTCAAATTAAAAGGGTCTTAGGCTGAAATCCTATCCACACTTACCAGGGAGTACACATCACTGGAGTTATTTGTGAGTAAACATGCATATGGTTATACTGTTAAAGTTTCATTGGAAGGTCATTGCAATGCAACATATGTCAGCAATGATTCAAGGAACGAAATGTAATTTATGTTTGCCTTTGTGTCTCAGAAGCATGTAACAAACAACAACAAGCACAGATTTAATCAAATATATAATGTGAAAATACAGTGGGAAATTACCTTCATCACCCAGATGGATTAACTATGCTAGGAGACAGATTGAGTCGAGTGTGACTGGGATGATTCTCCTGGATCTCTCGTACCTTTTGATACAATCCATCATGTTATCTTCTGGGTCACCTGACCAGGTTGGGGGTTGAATTGGAGGCACTGCTGCATTGCAGTGATTCTTCTCCTTTCTGACAGGTCAATCACAGAAGGAGATTCTTGGGAACTGTCACTATGCACTTTTGGAACTAGAGTTCTATAAGGTTCAGATATATTCCCCCATGTTTTAACATATCATATGCATCAATTCTCAAAGAGATGCTGTCCAGACATCTGGAATGAAGTGTTATTAGTATGCTGGTGTCAGTCAGCTCTAATTCTCCTTTTCAACAAAGCCAGATGAGGTGCTAGAAGTTTTCAATGAGTGTCTGGAGGCAACTAGTAACCATTGGGAGGTTATGGTGATGGTGGTGGTGGTGGTGATGGAGGTGGATACAGGGTGCACCCTAGTCAGCACTGTGCAAATGTGTGGCCACTGACTGGCTCACCACCCAAGATGTGGGCTGTGGAAATCAGTGAGGGCATCTAACCAGTCGGCAACCATGTATTTGTGCAGTACTGACTAAATTAGCTTCTCTTATGCCACCATCTTCTTATTAGAGCTGGTGTCTTTTTAGTTTGTTTGGGCAGTTGGGTCAATTGGGGGGGGATTTCAGACAAACCCCCAAAGCAAAACAAAAGGGGAGGGATGAAATGATTTGGAGGGCAGATGCCTTACGATTCCAGCAGAGTGGGGTTCTTATCTTTCTCCTTTATTCTTCTAATACACACAGAGAGAGAGAGAGAGAGAGAGTGTATCACTCTTTATTTATTTTATTTATTTCTTATATTTATTAATCGCCCATCTGGCGGGTCACCCAGCCACCCTGGGCGATGTACAATTAAAATACAGTAAAACAATACAATAATTAAAACAGTATTAAAAAAATCTTTTAAAATCCTAACCTACCCCATATTCCCGCCTGAACAGCCATGTTTTTAATGCATGGCGGAAGCTCATCACGGAGGGGGCATGGCAAAGGTCACTTTAAAGCTGGTGGCTTTGGTGGCACCTCTGGCTGCTGTCAATTGGCAGCCATGCCACCAAAACTTCCTTTTAAAAGTATTTTAAAAAGAAAAGTGGTTTAAAAATAATGAAAAGATGGGGAGGTAAGAATCCCCCTAACCAGAATTGTAAGCCCGCTCAAAAATATTTCAGTGTTGATTTCACGGGTGAAACAGAAACCAAAATAGCCACCCCCAATTCGCCACCATTTTGACCCATGCTACTCTCAGTACTTACCATTAAAGGCTGGAATTTAAAGACTACCCCACAGCAGCAGATAGCAATGAACTTTTTCACCAGCCACTATTGCCTGCTTACTGTTTTTTCCTACTCTGTTTATGGTTGCTAAATTTTACTATCTTTATTTGTATTTATTGGTTACATTTATATCCTGCCTTTTCTTGCAAGGAGTTCAAGGTGGTGTAGATGATCCCCCTTCTCTCCAATTCATCCTCACAGCAATCGTGTGAGGTAGGTTAGGCTGAGAGTGACTGACTGGTCCAAAGTCACCCAGTAAACTTCATGGTTGAGTGGGGACTTAAACCTGGGTCTTCCCAATTCCAGTCCAACACTCTAACCACCACACCACACTGGATGATTAATTGTTTTCTGTTGATAGTTACTTATCATTTTTATATTAATACACATTTCTAGATGTATTTTCTTTCACAGTGCACATTTGTAAACATATTTTATCCCTAAATATGCATCTAAATAAATAAATAAATAAATCTGTTTTTGAGCTAAGAACTGAATGGCAAAATTTGGAGAAGTGTGAAATTCCAAGAATAACTATGTTCCAATCCACATTAGTCTTGGAAGTGCAGCTCAGGCTAGTTCATACCAAAGAAGAACAAATTTCCCAAGCACCTTCAGTATAGCTTGGACCAAAGTAGTCTGAAGATCTGACTGAAAATCTAATGGCACCTTGAGTGCCATTTTTCTTGGTAGACAGGTGGGGTAAAATTCAAGTAAATAAATAAATACTCAGTAGTATGATTTGACCTCACATGCAGGTATTGTGGTATAGTGGTTAGAGTATTAGCCTTAGACCTGCATTCAAATCCCCATTCAGCCAGAAAATGTATGTCATGTATGCTCATGTGAGCTGTTTGGAGAAAGGCTGGATAAAAAGATAACTAAGGGCGCAATCCTATGCATGTTTAGACAGGAAAAAGTCCTACAGTTCCCAGCAAGCCTCAGCCAGCATGGCTGGCTGGGGAATGCTGGGAATTGTAGGACATTTTTCCTGTCTAAACATGCATAGGATTGCGCTCTAAATAATAAAAACAACCATCCCTACCTCAAAACAGCCCCAATGGTTGTGCAGGATGATGTGGAAATGCTCCAGGTATAACCACTATTTCAGTTCACTCAACCTTTTGTTTTACAGTTTACTGAAGCTTTGGAGCACATATGAAAGTGGTCTCAAATCAGATGTACATTCTTTCATGCCTTGTCCACACACTATCTTTAAAACAAAAACAAACAAACAAACAAAAACACCCTCTCCTCTTGCATATGTAGGATGTAAAGATAGCTGATGCCAATTTTCCAATAACTATTTCCTGAACTAAGGCAGGTCTTTACTTCCTTCCTTTATTTATTTATTTATTTATTGCATTTATACCCTGCTCTTCAGCCAGAAAAGGCTCTAGACTTAAAGGTAAATAAATATACCCCTATTCTCCTGCTGGAATCTCCAGAATGAGCATTTCTATGGATGATGGAAACTTCAGAATGTCATACTTAGCTTCATTAGGCTGTTGTTTACTTACTAGTACCTCTTCCCTTGCTTCTGAAAATTACCCTCCACTGTGAAGAGAAAGCACAAAACATTCTTCCTAATTCTGTGCAAGTGTAGCAGACATTCTCCTCCTGACCAATTGGGAATAGATTACTTACCAGGCTTGGGGAAAGCTCATAGGGGCAGAACCAATAGCCTGGCACAACTGAAGGCCCAAATAGATTAAGGGTGCAATCCTATGCATGTTTAGACAAGAAAAAGTCCTACAGCTCCCAGTATTCCTCAGCCTGCCATGCCGTATGAAAGCTCACTGGTGAAACTGGAGAAGCTAGAGTGAGATTTTGGAGGCTTCTCTTGCTCTAGCCAGCCCCCAAGAAAGAGAAGCCTGAACATGTGTGAATAACACAGGAGTGAAATAGGAACTTTTCACTTCCATACAAGAGAGAAAGAGCATTGATAAATAGTGAATCTGAAGAGGAAGAGGACATGGCTCTTGAATGCTTGACAAAAAGTAGAAATGCAGCAAATACCAAGCCAGAGGTAACAAGAGAGATAAAAACCAGGACAAAAATAAGACTAGGGTTTTTACTTTCCCCTGGCTCTGCACCACCACCCCCAAGTTTCAGGAGTCTTTTGAAAAACTCATTACTTTGTAAGGAGAAAGGACCTTGTAGGGAGACAGCATGCCTCTGTATACCAGTTGCTAGGGAACATGAGCACAAGGGTGCTGTTGCACTCATGTCCTATGTGTGAGCTTCCCACAAGCAGCTAGTAGATAGTAGATGCTGGACTAGATAGGGCTCTGGTCTGATTCAGCACGGTTCTTCTTATGTTCTTATGAGACAGTACTATAGATTTAAGGGTTGTTGTTTTTTGTTTGTTTTGTTTGTAATATCTATTTATTTCTCAGTCAGCAGTGAACCAACTATTTTTTACGCAATTCCATATTTGATACAGGAAGTATTTCCTTTTGTTTATTGTCCCGAAGCTTGCCAATGAGATAGTTTTAATTTAAGATGATACGTGTTCTCTTCTTCTTCTTCTTCTTCTTCTTCTTCTTCTTCTTCTTCTTCTTCTTCTTCTTCTTCTTCTCTCTTCTTCTCATTCCTCTCCTACCAGAGGATGGACATCATCATGGCTAAACAGTCTTTAGATATGGCCACTTTAAACAATGATGTTGTATTGCCCCCAAACCATTCTTTAAGGTTTTTCAGCCAAGATATTCTTCTTCTTCCTACACTTCTTTTCCTATTTATTTTCCCTTGTATAATCAGCTGCAACAGTCTATATTTTTCATTTGCATGCGTAGAGGAGAAATAATGAGTCAGACACGGTTGTAGAGTACAATTGGTGGTAAAATGAAGGGCCACATTTATTGAATAACATCAATTGGAGATCTACGAAGGGATAAAAAGTGTGGTTGCTAATTACACCAGCTATCAGCCGGTCACCATTGCTATAGGGCGAAACATCCAGCAAGGAGGGTGACGGCATCCAAGTCATCCCCTCCTTGCTTAACACCACACGGTCACGGTGCTGGAAGGTCTTTCCTGCAGTCAGCCTCGACCGGCCCTTGTGGTACTGCCAGGTGAAGTAGGAAGACCTGAGACATGCCTTATCTCCACAGTCCTGAGCCGTGAGGCAGTCGGCAGAAGGAGCCTCGGGCACGCCTCTCACCTGAAAGGTGCCATAGGATGATCACCGAGCCCCTAAAACTGCCTAATCCCGCACTTAACCACCAATGTGACCAAATTGAAAATGCCACTAAGCACCCAAACCCTGAAATACAGTGTAGAGTTGGCAAAACACGAACATTGCCCCCGGCCAATTAGGACAATGAACCAAAATTCCTACTCGGCCCCTGGAAACAGGCGACCAGCAAAACCTACACTGCAGGGATGGGAGGGAGGGAGGGAACCGCTTTAGAAAGGAGGCAGAAAATGGTGGGTGCAAGTCTAATATCGGCTCTGCCACCCCACCCACTCTGCCTCCTGATTGGTGGATAGTAATCAGACCATTGTGGTCTGATCGTCATTCTCTCCGCCCGCAAATTTGCCCCCCTGCCACAGCTACGCATGGCAAGGGAGGTTTTCTCATTATATGACCAAAATATTCTAGTATTCTGCATTTTATGTGTTTCATAATGTCTTGATCTTTATACAGTCTCTTGAATACATCTTTGTTGGTCACCCTCTCAGTCCATGAAATATGTAACATCCTGTGATAAATCCACATTTCAAATGCTTCTATCATTTTTATGGTAGTCTGTGTTAAAGTCCACGATTCCGTGCCATACAGTAGAACTGAAAATACATGACATCAAACAATGCACATTCTCAAAGCTAAATTTAAGGTTTTGTTACATATTACATTTTTCATCTTAAGAAAGCTACTCTGGGCCTTCTCTGTTCTAACTTTTATTGCATTATTAGGATCCCACTGCTCGTCTGTTTCTGTTCTCATCAGAAATACATAAAGAACCAAGTACATTAGTATATGGCTTCTGGAGATCAGTCAGTGCCCAACATACCCCCACAGAGAAAAACCTTCTCTCTATCCCCAGAACCCTGCAAACTAGCAGCAACTGTACTTCCAAACTATTTCACTCCTTGAAAGATTACAGGGGATGTTCCCTAGCAGACATATTGTCATTAAACATTTAGTAAAAAGATTCGTTTTAAAAACACCATTAGCTGGCCACCACCTCATTTAATTAAAATTGATTCTGAAAACACAATATAAATTTTAGTGCCCGTTTTAATCACTCTTTCTGTTATATTCCATTTCTACCAAGTCTAATGCTTACATGATTATAATCACTGCGCTCAAAGTAAAAAGGTTTTCCCCACCCTCTTTGTACTTTCTCTTCCTTAAATTGTTTTTTTAGATTTCCCAGGAGGCACACATTGTGCAAGATTATGATGCTAAAAGTTTTTTTTTAAGGTAATTATGTTTCTTTTGAAGGAAATTTAAAGGGAACCTTTATGAAGCTTGTGTTCCCCAAAGCTTGGGGAAGAAATAGATTCTGAAGCCTCTCCATTTAGACATGAGGAGAATATGTCTGTCAAACCTAAATGAGAAGGCTAGCATCTCTTTGTGAACCACAAGTCAATTTTTCACTTAATATATCTGCTTTTGGTTGACTAAAAGATGTCTGTACCAGAAGCATTAACAAACACTGTAATTTGCTGGGGTCAGCCAGGTCTGTAGTTTTGTGAGTCTGGGCCCTCTTAAATTATGCTATCAGCTTTCAAAACCTTATTAGGCACAGCCCATTTAGGCGCCACTGGCTTCTCGGAATCACCAATACACCTCTGATCAGAAAACCGCAGAGCAACCAATCTGCTGCTATCAGAAACCTCAGTACGATTCTGTGTATTAATATTTCAGAGAGCATGTGGGAACACATGCTCCCTGCTGAGCATCACAGCCAGTCAAGCAACAAAAACAGCAGAAACCAATCACCAGTAAAGCCTGGCCAGATATGCTTACTGCCGTCTCTTGTCTGGCTGAGGGCTCTTGGTAACCAAAGAAGACAAAATGCAATGCTTTATCCTATTTGGTCTATGATTAATAAATTCCCATAAATGTCAAAGAAGATGACACTCAACGATTATAATTAAAGTTACAGGAAAAGAGAAACCCTAGCCTTTTAAACAGACCTCTTTCATCTTAACCTTGCCTAGCCTTATTTTTTTTGCATTTACCATGCATTTCTGGAATGATATTTTTCCTTTCCTTTTTGTCTTTTTGGGAGGTGAACAAATTTATGTAAACTACTTAAAGTTTTTTTTTTTTTTTTTTTTTTTTTTTTAAGAATCTAGGGAACAGAAAGAGTCATCAGTGATTTCAGGAAGTAGATAGATATTTTGGTAATGCCTTGATTGCCTCTGTATTATATGCTATTAAAAAGTGACATACATTTATGAGAGGAAAGAATGAGAGGAAGAAATTCCAGCAAGACAAGTATAATAATGAACACAACAAGATATTATTATCAGTACAACAATTCTGGAATGTAAGAGGAATACTAATTTATATGGCAGTACAAGCAGCACTGATTTGAAATGGCTTTTGTTTGAACAAATAAATATGAGACAACGTATTAGAAAAAAGAGAGGATGTAAACATAAAAAAGAGGAAGTAAACATAGGCTCATTAAATGAAAGTTTGCCAGAACAGTAGTCTTTACAGTTGGACTTCACTGTCAACCTTACCTATGGACATATGAATACCATGTTACAGAAAAAAAGATAAAAGAGCAATCCTAGAGTTTGGGGAAATAACTGCATTTGGTGAAGAAAATGTTTTATCTCCATATGCCACTGCCTTTATGTAGCTCTCAATGACTTTTCTATTTCTCTTAAGAACATAAGAAGAGCTGCACTGGATTGGACCAAAGGCCTATCTAGTTCAGCATTCTTCCCATAGTGCCCAACCAGATGCCTATGCGAAGCCCTCAAGCAGGGTTTGAGTGCAATAGTACTATCTTGCTTGTGTTCCCCAGCAACTGGTATGCAGAAGCATACTGCATCTGATACAGCAGGTAATGGGCAGTATCTAACACTGTCTGTGCACTAGGGGGGGCACTACTTGTACAACAGGGAGCTATTGCTTCCTAAAGCAAATGGAAACAAGCCAAAATGCTCATTTCCAGAATGGAATAGGTCAGCAAAGCTTGCTGAAGGGAGTTCTGCTGAGCTGTCCCATTCTGGAATGAGTGTTTCAGCTCATTTCCAGGGTATTTCTAGGAAGCACTTGCTTCCTGTTGCACAGATTATGGTTCCTGCTGGCACAACACAATCAGCAGAGTCACAGGGGAAGTGTTGGATGCTGCCCAATGTACAGCATTTATGATTAGTAGTCACCGATAGCCTTATCCTCCAGGAATTTGTCTAATCCAAGATGGTGGCCATCATTACATCTTGTATTAGCAGATTCCACAGTTAAAATATGAGCCGTGTAAAGTAGTACTTCCTTTCGTCTGTTCTGAATCTCCCACCATTCAGCTTCATTGGATAACCCTGGATTCTAGTATTATGTGAAAGCGGGGAAAACCTTCTCCCTGGCCACTTTCTCCACACCATGCACATCTATATCATCTGTCTATATGTTTGTGTCTTTACCTATTGCAATTTTTCTTCTTCTAGGATTCTCAACTGCCAAGGAAATATAGATGGCAAGTGGGAATTTCTCAGGCTTGTGACATAAATCAAAATAAGAGATAATATAGACCAAGAAACGGATTCAGCCTGCACTAGATGGTTACTCTACTATCTCGAAAGGATCAGATTCACAGCTGCAGGGTGTATTAGATCTAGCCTTGCCAATAGATACGGAACAAGCACTGATGGAATGAACTGCCTTTAGCCAATTTAGGTTGGCACAGCAGCTGCAACATTTCCTAGAAAAAAATGATTGGTCTCAGTTATCTATGCCCTTATAACATACAGGATTCATTACTGTGCACATGAAACTGCCTGTAAAGGCTATATGGAAACTTCTACTACTACAGAGGTTAGGCTGCTAAGTGGGAAGAGTAGAAATTAGTGTATCTTGATAGTATTTAAAACATTCCAATGGCTACCAGTTTGCTTCCAAGCACAGTGCTGGTTTTTGACCTATGAAGTACTAACAGTCTAGGACCAGAGTATTGGAAGTATGCTCTCATCTGAACCTGACCAATTCTTTAAAAACAAACAAAACCCTGAGCAATTCTGAAGATCAGAGGACATCTGGGTGCCTCTGCCTTCTGAGGTTAGGCAGGCTGCTACCAGGAAAAAGCCTTTGTTGGTTGGTGCTTTGTTCTTGCTAATGGAAATTCCTCTTTTTATCTTTCTAGTACCTATGTTACTTTTGTAGCTGCCAAGCAAAGTTGTTTTCATTTATGCAAGCATTTAATGACATGGAGTGGGGATATATATATATATATATATATATATACTGTACTGCACTGTGTGTGTGTGTGTGTGTGTGTGTATGCGCTGAGTGCTTTTAAAAAAAAAAAAAAACACTGAACCTTGTTGCAAAAATATGCTCAGAGTGCCTTTCCCAGAGAGCCAATGCTCAAGAAAAAGAGAAGCAGCACGCCAGAACTGCGTTTTCTAAGTTTTATTCTGCGCAGAAGATCCAACTCGAGAGGCTCACGCTACAAACAAGAGTTGAACAAAAGGAACAAACATGGGGTTCGCTTTTTATAGCAGGGAATTATGGGAACACATCATACAAACAAAGCACATTTGCTAACCAAGCGCTTCATCGCCCCTCTCTCTTGCTGGATTTGATATGGGGCATTCTAAGAGTTTGCTACCCTTGAAACTTCTTATCAATCCTTGCTAGGTTCAAAGAAATTCTAATTGTTGCATTTTGGACTGGCGGCAGAAGAACACATCTGGGAGGGGGAGACAGCATGTAACATTACAAGGAACAAAGCAATATTTCAGAGGCCTCTGGTTAGGGTAGCAAAAAGAAGACGGGCAAGTTAGGCTAGGGGAGGGCAGATTTTTCTAACAACCTCATGTATTATTCTCACAGCAGCTGCTGCTGCTCCTCACCACCACCACCACCACCACCACCACCACCACCACCACAAGTGGGATCTTCAACAAGACATTCAGTGTGGAGTTCTCCTGTTCAGGATTATAGCCAGACATGCTGTAAGGATTGGGCCCACTCTTCCTACAGAGGAGGATCTGGGAACAGATTCTGAGTCTGATGGGGAGGAGGAGAGGATGGAGGGGAGGGAACCTGCAGTTGATTCCCCAAGGCCAGAGGACTTAGAGATGAGCCCAACAGTCAGGGAGGATCTATCAGTGTCAAATTCCGTGGGAAAGCAATCTGAGCTCTCTGATCGGGAGGAGGGTGAATCAAAGGTCACTAACCCCCGGGTCAGACATCAGCTAATGAGGATGGACCAGCTGAGAAGTGCCAAGCACTCCAAGAGATTGTCCCTTAAGAATAAGGGACTGCTTTAGGGGCATGTGTTTGGGTCATTTGAGTCTGGAAGGGAGGAGAGGTTTCCACAGTTTGGAATCAACTTCTCAACAATATGGCACTCTTCCTTAATGGCTAGTATTCTAACTAAGCTTGTTTTTGTGTGTGATAGATTTCTGCAATCCACTTCATTTGTACTTCTAAGCCAGTTTGCTAGACTGGCATTTTTCTAATAAAGATCTTTGGTTAGAGAACCCATTGTTTGGATCTTCTTGGAAGGGGGAGGGGAAGTACACCCCAACACGTGATTTCTTTAGGATGCTCCATCCCATTCCCCTGCCACATAATTTTTGCTGGGATTTTTTGCCCAACAATCAGTGAGCTTCCATGTGCACTTATTAGCCTTTATCTCTCCCCCATCAAGCACAGGAATGTTTCACCTGCTAATACCCACCTTTTCTGCATGGATAATACTGTTTTGTCAACATAAGGATCCACACTCAGAGAATGAGATCACTATTGGTAGATAGGATTGTGTTCTATTGTTTTTTTGTTTTTGTTTTGTCATTTTTGTGAGCACTATAGCTGCTTTTTGTTGGGTTTACATAATCGTTTTATTTTGTGGTTACCAATTTAAATTTGTTGAGCTGCCTTTAGGACTAAAGCAAAAACGGAGTTAAAATTTCCTGTGTTCCTATGACTAAAGCAAAACATGAGTTCAAATAGTTTAAACAAACACATAAATAAGTAATCTTATTATTTTAGTTTTGTGAAACAAAAAACATGTTAGCAGGGTGATACCTTTTAATAATCAAAATGTTGGATCAAAACCTTTGTGTTGCGCACAACTCTTCTTCAGGCATTGGTATTTAAAGCAAGTCAAATTAAAAGATGAAACAGCTGGGTTAAATATTAATCCAGAAGCTGACTGTTCTTTAAGAAGAATGCAATAAGGAAGTTTAATTAGAGATTGGGTTAAAAATGTTTAGAGGGACTGGAATACATAACGCCAGATGAGGTTACAAAACCTTCCAACAGTATCTAGAAATTCTTCAGCTTCAGCTGATGGAGCCAACCAAGTGCATTTTCAGATGTTAAAAAAATCCTACATCTTTCCCTCATATCTCTTATGTAAAATGAACAAAATAAATCATGGTTCAAAATTCAAGCAAGCCCTTTCTGTTATATGATACCAGGGACTAGCAGCCTCTACCCTCTTCCACATACTCCCAGAAATCGTCTACAGCATAATTCCCTTTTCAAAGAGAGAATGACCCAACTCACATTGCATTCCAGGAGCAATGGCTTGACTAGAGCCATGTATGCTTTTTGAAAATCTATTCCATCATATGTAAAGGACATTCATCTTCTGCTACACGCTTTCCCGTGCCATCTTGCATATATTGTCTACCTCACACAGTGTGCTGCAAGTAGCACCAGTGTCATTGCAAAGGATTGAGGCCTATACACAGGCTTAAGTTAGTTTGAAGCCTGTAGGCCCAAACATCTCCTGATGGGAGGGGGGCATTCGTCAGTTTCATTTTCACCGCATGGAGTTAAAGTTTCCTTTTCAGTGAGAAAAGTCTCCTTTCCCCCCTAATAGAGTTAAGTTTCATTTCACCAGTTTGAGGTCACAGGATTGTAACCTTCTAGTTCTGTGAGAGTGTATATAAAGGGGAGACAGAAGCAGCAGAGAGAGCGAAATTGGAGAGAGAAGCTGTGGAGGAGAGGTTCTGCAGGCACCAAGAAGCAGAGAGAAGACAGAGAAGCAGAGTCTGAATATCACTGAAGAATGCAGAACAGCCAGGGCTAGGCTGTCTCTTAACTGAGGCTTACAGGTGAAAGAGTAGCTAGGTTAGAGAGAACTGCATTAATATTTCTTTTATTTCTATTATACCTGCTTTTTGAAAGTATACAGCTCTATTTGTGTCATTATCTTAAGTTATTGTGAATCTTATTATACCAAAATTTACTAAAGTAAACAGTTATTGTTAACATTTAGTTGTTGGAGTGTCTTTTGCACCACACCAAAGGCCTAATCCCACGTTACTGAGAAGAGGAGGTAAAAGGCAGAGAATTGGCATCCTGATACAGGAGGGGCTCTTAAAGAGGCAGATATCTTTAAGGAGCTGATCAAGGTGTCCTGGTACAGGTGGAACCTTGACAGTCATGATTTCCCTTTAGTGAACCAATTGACAATGTGTCTTTTGTTCTTGTGTTTTCTAAGAACAGAAGCTCTTTATTTATTTATTTATTTATTATATTTATACCCCACCTTTTTTCCTGAAAGGAACCCAAGGTGGCTTACATAATCCTCCTGCTCCTCCTCCATTTTATCCTCACAACAACCCTGTGAGGTAGGTTAGGCTGAGAGTCAGTGACTGGCCCAAAGTCACCCAGTGAGTTTCATGGCCGAGCGGGGACTAGAACCTGGATCTCCTGAGTCCCAGTCCAACACTCTAACCACTATGCTACAAAGGCTTTAAGCCTCTACCATACACTGCAGCTCTGTTTTCTGTTGCAGTATCCAAATGAAGATGTGAGACAATCTATGGAATAAATAGGATTATCACTTTTATTAACACAATTATCTGCAATAGGGATCAAATGCTCCTCCAATATCTTACTTACATAGTGTGGGTACTTCCCTTTAAGTTGATCATTATGGTGGATCCATCCTGCATCATCCTTGTTGGACACTGGACACAGTCAGTCACTGTTTGAACCCCACTTCTCACAGCCAAACATTCAAAGAGGAACTACAGCCAGCAGCTTAACCCTTTTGTCATCCAGCCTTTGAGTTCAGCAAAACTACCTGTGCCCTAGGGAGTCCCTTAGTGGACTCCCTAGGGCACAGTGGTCAACTATAACATTTAGTCTGGATATTCCTTTCTTCACCACAATAGTGTCTCAGGGTGTCTGGACTCTGGAGACAGTTCTGAACACAAATAGTCATGTTCATGCACAGCTCTCCCTTATATCGAAGCAAGTCCCTGTTTGTATTGGAGCCTGACACGTGCATGTTGGAGCTCTACATGTGCCCTGGAGCTGGTGGATTGAGCTTTATGATCCCAGTTGAAAGGACTGCATACTTGACTCTATGCACACAGCCGAGTTTCTGAGCACTCATTTCAGGAAGCAGGTCCCCATCCATCATGAAACTCAAGGGACCTTCAGTTGCACTCTTTTATTCTGTGTAAGGTGTTGGTGTCAGAACGAAACCTTGGAGAAACCTGTATGGACACACCCAAAGGGGCTCTTTGGATCTCAGGTAAAATAATAAGGAATGTTTTCGGGGAAAATTGTGTGGAACTGTGTACCACGTAAAGTCCGTTAAAGCAAGGATGTCCTTGTGGTTAAGTGTGTGTGTGTGTGTATTCATGCTATCAATATATTAAGCACCTATTTTCAAAACAAGTAGGAGAAGAAGTATTTAGATGTTAATTTGTAATGTATAATTACATTTTGGCTACGCGCAAACACTGCTGCAGGGGGAGAGTCAGAAAAAGACACACTGCTGTCTGCAGTGATGTTAGCAAGCACAGTGTCATGCTGCCAGGTATTAAGTCAAAGCTGAAGCAAAATATCAAACAGAAGCCGAAGGTAAACCATGCAAATATATCTTCTGCCAGGCTAACACCATGTCTTATGGCGCTGCATTTCTTCATTTTCAAACAGATTAATTGACAAAACTGTCAGGAAGGAAAGCATTTGCAGCAAGAAGGAGCAAGCGGGAATGGAGAAGTTTCTTTGTCATGAGAGAGATGTGCAAAAGGGACCCACTTCAACATTTCAGCAGGTTGGAGCTGTCATGTTTTTATGCTAATGCTGCATTAAGAAAATAAAATGGGAGCCACTAGTGCCATCTTTCCAATAAGATGTAAACCTGAAGCTCTGACAAGATAAAGAGAAAGATAATCTTTAAATCCACATTGATTCGGAGTATTGCAAGGATTACTCATCACATCAGTTCAACAAAGGTAAAAGAGATAAATCCATCTTATTGCATTGCAATGTGCATTGCCTAAAAATTACAACATAGGAGCAGACTATTACATCTTGATGAACAAAACTGATCTACCTTTTAATCTCCTATACGAAGATTTACATGACAAGATTACTGAAATCCACATGTAGATCACAAAAATATGAAACTATAGCACACATTAGAAAAATTACTAGATAATCTATGAATGCAACGAATATTACAGATCAGGGCCATCTTCATACAAGCTGTGCTTCGGGAAGAAACACTGTTTCCAAAAGGTTTTCATGCTGGTTTTGAAGGGCATATTCACACCCAGTCCATACAAGTGGCACAGAACAAAGGAAGGAAGTACTAGTTCATACAATGCATATTGAACTTATGAAACTTTAGGAAAAATCAGATGGACCATTGCCATTCTTATATATGAAGATAAGAACAAGAAGAGCCATGCTGGATCAGACCAAGGGTCCATCTAGTTCTGTTCACACAGTGGCCAACCAGTTGCCCATGGGATCCCACAAGCAGGATATGAGTGCAACATCACCCTCATGCCCATGTTCCCCAGTAACTGGTGTACATAGACATACTGCCTCTGAATTTATGCTTTTTAACAAGACAGCTTTATAGAGTTCTCATTCATAGAAGAAAGAGAGAGCTTAGGTAATGAGCTGACACCATGCTTAACAGGCCTGTGCAAACTTGTATATGTGCTTTTCTACAGCACATCTGTTGATCAAGCTTTGCACCAAGTACCAACACACATAAACACCTTTAGCAGAAAGACTTTTGCATTATCAACACCAGTATAAGTATAAACGTCTGTGTATTGGAATATACATTCTTTTTTCTTTGCCTAATTTACACAATACCTGTACTGACTGGCCCAGAACCAAAACTTCATTACTTAAAGGACCAGTTTCATCTTGTCAGTCATAAATGTTCTTTCTATGATTGAGCCAAGGCAATTTGGATTACAGAGAAAAGGCTGCTGTCTAAAACACAGAACAGACTTTGCAACAAAAACTTTCTTGGATCAAGATACCTGTTAACACTGTAATGATATAGCTACTTTGCTGTGCAGTTGTAACTTGTAGTGTATAGGCTTGTGAATAAAAATGGGCCTTTGAATATCCTGCCAAGTGTAAGAAATTTTTAAATCCCATTCATTTTGACTAGGAAACTGAATGGAACTTAAAAGTTCAATTGTTGATGAATTCCTTCCATATATTTTAATATTAGGTACACTTAATATGGAGTCATTACTATCCAATAAAGCTAAACGAAAGAAACTGAGAATGCAACACTGCCCTTTACATAAATCAGGAATACATGTAAAGAAGGGATAGCAAAGTCAAAGCAAAATGGCAAAATGCCAGGTACATATTTATTTCTAATATTTCATTCATTTATTTATTGCATGATTTTTAGCCAGCCAGCCATTTTTTTAATTCATTCATTCATTCATTCTGGAAACATTGCAGACAATTTCCCATAACAGCGTACAAAAGTTCAAACCAAAAATATAGAAAGCTTATTTTTGCATATATTAGGTTGGATCCAGAGTTGCTGTTCCATGAACTGAAGGGTTCCTTCTGTTCATGCACAAGATTTGGAATCAGTGGAAACTCCTGCTGAAGAAAAAGTGGATGCAGTTTTCTGATCCCCCTTCCCCTTGCAGCCTCCTGTGTCACCCTCATGCTGCTCTGGAGTGTCCCCCAACCTTCCAGAGGAGCGTTTCATGGGCAACAAGGGGCTTCAAAGGGGAGGAGGAATTGGCAAAAACTGTCCCTTCCTCCAATGGAGCATCCCATGGGCAGAACTCCTTGAACCGGGAGGGTGGCCGGGTGACCGGCCAGATGGGCGATTGATAAATGTAATAAATAATAATAATAAATAAACACAAGTCAGGGTCCAAGCCATTGACTAGAGAAGAGGCATGGTGAAAAACTGCCATTGTAAATTGCTACATAGTCAATAGAACAATACACTAATCTCCCTGTGATTAAAATAAACTTTGATTTACACACACACACACACACGCTTTACTAATGAGAAAATGCTGAAAATAAGATGTCTTCATAATTGCCTCAAGAAAATGGGCTCTGTTGTGTGTAGCTGGTTTTGAGCACAGCTTAACTGGCTATCTGCAATTATCTTCCAGTTGAGTTTACAATTAACACTGCTTCACCTTCTGCTGCATATGAAATGACGCAAGACGTACCCAAGCAATATTATTACAGTGGATCCCATGGTGCATCTGTGTATGGCACACGGTGTAGCCTGGTGATAACTATATTGTATATCTCAAGCAGATCGTGAAATGAAAAGGGAGAAGGTGGTTAATTACTTAATTATCACTTGCTTTTGTCTATGGTTAAGAGTTCATACTAGTTCTCCACGTAGAAAGGCTTTGAACACAACAGCATGCAGGTGCTAAGCTTCACAATAAAATTGACATTAAGAAGCTGAACATGATTATTCTGCTATAAGAGTTTATAACAGGGGTGGGCCACACAGCCTGTGGCCAACATGTGCCCCCCTGGACTCATGTGTGGCTCCCACTGCTCCCACCTACTGCCACTGCCGAATATGCTGCTGTGGCAGTGGTGGCAGTTTCAACCTAAATTTGGCCTTTCTGGGCCAGTGTAATGGTTTGCCCCCCAAAATTTGGTGGCAAACTACCGTTCACTTTTAACGCTGCTGCCAGCAGTTGCATGGTGGTGGCAGTGGAGATGCAATCCCTGGGGGTTTCTGTGGGGTTGAAATTGAGTCCCTGAGCCTCCAAAGTTTCCCGCTGCTGCTTTATACAAACAGTTATCATCTACCAAACTTAGAGTGCATGCTATGAACTGGCAAAAAAAAAATGGCTGCCAAAAATTGGTAATGGTAAATACTCAGGATGGACTCTTGGTAGCAGCATCTGTATCAGGAAATCCAAGACATGCTTGGCTTGAAGTACTATGGAGCATGCGGTAATGTTATTCAAGTGTGGCTGACGCATGAGCCAATGTCTGAGGAGCAGAGCAGGACTAGCTAGCTTTGCCTTGCTTCCACTGTAGTGGACACAGCTCTCTGCCAGCATCCACCGACAGTGGTTTGCTTGATGGTAACAAGAGGGGGATGACCTTTTTCAAACGGTGTTGCCCAGATTTTACAATGGCTTCCCCAGTGAGATGTATTTGGCCCCCCTCCTTGATGGTTTTTCACATAAGCACCAAAAACATTTTTAAGTTAAAGCCTTCATGATAAGAGAACACCATTGTTCTCTGTGTGCGCCATCCCTTTTGCTAGAATTTGACCCACTGGTCACTGCTTCGTGGGCTGCTTGGATCTAATTCTATGACCATCATCTGGAAGCTACTTCTACTGAAATCAATAGAACTTGCCTCTATGTATGTTTGCTACCAACGCATAATGAAATGCCTAGTGTTCTGCGACAGTTTCCCTAAACATAATTAGTTTTTACTTCTATGTAAGTGCTTAGTGTTTCCACTTAAAATTAGGATCCATTGTGTCAGCACTGGTTTGCACAAATCACATAACGAACAGCTGTTCGGCGAATAAGTGAGACAGATATCTGGGGGGGGAGGTTGTGTTTTTTTAAGGACAGACTGCAGCCATCAATTCTGAATATACTAGGGGCTAACAAAAATTTAGCTGTGTAGTCAAGAAGAAAGTTTCGTTTGGGGAGATTCTGAAGATGTCAGCTGGGAAATGCTATGAAGTTAGCTGAGCCTGTTAACCCTCTTTTGAAGATAAAAAAGGGTATTCATCATTTTCTTTTTTTGAAGAATAAGGGCAAAAGAGAATGTACCTATGTAAAAAGAAACTTAAGTGATGGATAATAGTAATAAAAACTGTGTATAGTTATTTGCAGGTAAGTAAATATAGATCCAAGCTTTGGATTGTACAACCTATCTTTACTTTTAATAGTTGTCCCTTTCAGCCCCCCCCCCTGAGACTCTCGGTTACATCCCTACTAGGGGTGGGCGAATTGCCCACCCCTGGCTCGCCAGGCGCTCGGCGAGTGCCCCCACTACGTGATCTGCTGAGCGCCTCGCCGAGTGCCAGCTGAGGCGCTCGGCGGACTTGCAGGTCCCCGGCACATCACTTCCGGGTCCCTGGTGCTGTGTCTTTTACGTAAATACCATGGAAAACCACCTTAAAACTTCTGCGATTTGCTATTGAAGACCGGTCCTGTCCCACATGGCCCATTCGAGAAAAGAACTAAAACGCTCAAAAGCAGAGCAGGAGATAGAGCAGCCCATAGGAATTGCCCTATGCAGAAAGAATTGTCCCCTGAAACAAAACCCCAGCAGGTCAAAATCCTCTGGATGAACCGGGAGTAACCGAAACACAGATTTGATGTCGTCACACTTTCCCATGAGGGCGCCACGCCTGCAATGGTGCACCATTGAAACCACAGAATCGAGGGGGCATCCGGTGGAGGGCATGGCGGACTGAATGTCTCCATAAATCTGTGGAGATACAACACATTGTAAAACCCAACTGGGAGGGATTTCAACCGAGAAAAATTCCCTTGAAGTAATAAGAATGATGAGAGATAAGCCTTATTTACTCCTTAGAGTCGTTCTTTGTAAGTTAAAAATATCTGTTTATCGACAGTTTTGACTGGTGGGAGTGACTTGGAGTGATGGATTAACAACTTCTGCTCGATGCTGTGGCTGGAGACCTGAAAAGGACACTTAAGCCCACAAACCCTCAATTTCTTTTAAGAATTGGCTGAGGTTTTTAATAGCATGCCTGATGATGATAATAGGTCTTACATTGAAGTCAAGGAAATGGTTTTTAAAAGTTACCAGTTAGGACTTGAATACTTCAGGAAAGGTTTTTAATAAGTTTGCCCCGAGGGATCTAGGTGTATGGTGAAGTTCACAATTAAGCTGAAAGGTCTGTTGTGGAAATGGGTTAAAGGTTCCATAGGCGGGACTGTCCAGTGAAGGAGTAGTTTCCCCACAGGCAGTGGCAGTAGTGGGGAGAGGAAATCTCTCATATGCCTTAGTCAACTATGCTCATCTCCATTCATCACTTGAAAGTGGACTTCCAACCCAATCTGCTTTCTCTTTCATAAATGTCTGGGTACCTCTTACTCTAGAAATACTTGCTTAGTTCTTGATAGTCAAAATCTAGCAGGTTTAGACTGGATTTGGCTAACATCAAAATGAGCTTTAAAAAGAATGCATCATATTTTGAGGAATAATATGAATTAAGTTTTCAAATATCTTTAGCATTTACAAGCACATAATCAATGTAGCTAAGATGCTGTATGTGATATGCTGCTCACTTGGCTGCAGGGAGAAGCCAACAGAAAAAGTCTGGCTCTTTCCCAAAAGCAGCATCTGTTGATTGGTAAGTAACTCTCTCTCTCTCTCTCTCTCTCTCTCTCTCTCTCTCTCTCTCTCTCTCTCTCAAGCCAGCAAGGATCTATGTAAGGGGCACTGAGCACATTTTGCACCTTTGCCTTTCTGTGGATTTATCGAAATAATTTAACATGATATTCTGCGGGACAACAAGCCCCATACACATTTACAAAGCTCTTTACGTCAATTTCACAAATCTCAGCCAAAGCAACCTGGCTTGCACTTATAAATCTCTGCTTTTTTATATTGCTGCCCATCTCAATTTAATTGCAGATTAAGGATTAACTGGCCGGAAGATCCTTATTTCCAAAACACTCTTACATGGTGCCCTTTACATTTTCTTCCGTATTTCAAACAAATACTTCTAAAGCCTTCAATACAGCATTACATCAAAGGCATGCATTATCTCATAAACTGCATGCTTTTGGAGATGATATTCAGTGGGTCAGAACAATGCCAATGGTATTTCAGTTTAGAAAACAACAGCAACGTATGTTCCACCTAAGATTTCGATTAAATTAGACATGCTATGAAATAAAAAAATTTCTTTTTTCTTTTTCTTAAAGGGAAATTGGTGAATGGAAATATGTCAATAAAAATGCTTTAGAAAATTACAGCAGCAGGTAGGTGGAAAGAAAGTAGTATGGAAGTAGTACGTGAGCACTCTAGCTAGTCCTGTCCTGATGGTTATATGCTACCACAAGTATCAGAGACAACATCTTTATGTACACCAGTTGCTGGGGGACATGTGCAAGAAGTAGCTGTTGCACTCAAGGCCTGCGTGTGGGTTTCCCATGGGCAGCAGGTTGGCCACTGGGTGAACAGGATGCTGGACTAGATGGGCCCTTGGTCTGATCCAGCATGGCTCTTCTTATGTTCTTATATTCTTAAAGGAAGAAACACTGGCTTAGCTTAACAAGTGTATCCTGAGGAACACAATATAGAGCACCAGTAGGAAACCCACGGCCTTGAGGCCTCCCCATCCAGCCCACCAGCTCTCCTTCCAGGCCACACTCCCTTTTAGGCATATACCCTACCTGTCCCTTTTCAATGGCAAGCTAGTGATGCAGAAAGAGGCAGGTCTCTTCTCACATTTCCCAACTCACTTGGACTCCTCTCTGCGCACTGAGAAAGGGGCGCCCTTTTTCAGTGCATAGAGAGGAAATGGTGTGTGTGTGTGTGTGCACGCGCGTGCAAGTGCATGCACATGTGTGATAGGCAGAGAGAAAGAGAGAGAAGGGGGAGAGAGATAGAGTGAAAAAAGAAGGGGAGAAAGAAAGGAGAGGGGGAGGAGGGGGAGAGAGAAGGGGAGATAGATAATATTGCTTTGACCCCAAATTATTTTGCCTTTGGCCATGCACTCCTGTGGAATATGACCCTCAGAGGTGTATGCAGAAACAAATGTGGTCCTCAGGCTGAAAAAGATTTCCATATCCTAATGGAGAGGATTATAGTATGATCAATAGGGTGGCTAGTTTTTTCATGCATTAATGGCAGAAGGTATGGAAACAGGAATGGGCCAAGGGGTCAAGTAGGGATGGACTTGTATGACATGTTGGGAGTAAAAATGGAGTGCACTGGGAGATGAAGGGGAGGAATATATTGTCAGAGGCAGAAAGGTGAAGAGGTTTAATGATTACAAACCTGATGAAGCAGAGCATCATGGGAAGCATAATGCTTAGAAAAAAAGTGAGTAAGGAGAGACATGACAGAGATGTACACAATTATGCATGGTGTGGAGAAAGTGAATAGGGAGTCATTTTTCTCCTTCTGTCATAGTACTAGAACCCAGAGTCATCCCATGAAGTTGATTGGTGGGAGATTCAGGACAGATACAAGGAAGTACTTCTTCACACAGTGCACAGTTAAACTATGGAATTAGTTACCACAAGATGTAGTGATGGCCATCAATTTGGATGGCTATAAAAATAATTTAGACAAATTCATCGAGGATAAGGCTATCAATGGCTACTAGTCCTGGTGTCTATATGCTACCTCCAGTATCAGAGGCAGTACATACCAGTTTATACCCTCTTTAAATACTCTCTTTATACCAGTTGCTAGGAAACATGAGCTGGTGGGTGTTATTGCACTCATGCCCTACTTGTGGGTTTCCCACAGGCAGCTGGTTGGCCAGTGTGTGAATGCTGGACTAGATGGACCCTTAGTTTGATCCAGCATGGTTCTTCCTATGATCTTTTGAGTATGCAGAAAGATATAAAAAAAGAGAGTATTATATGAATAAAAGAATGGGTGAGGAAGATGAACTTAAGAGTAGTTTCCTGAATTGGCTGAAGGAAAAATTGGCAAGAAACCAAGCCCAGCAAAAGAGCAGGTTGTAGCAGTCTGGATTAAAAAAAGAATAGAAAAGAACATGGAAAAGGAACGTAGCAGTAGGTATGGAGAAGAAAGATCCATTTTTGAAATGTTGAAAAGGAAGAAGCAGCAGGATTGGTCAGCCACTTGGATAAGAGAAGAATAGGAAGAAGCCAAAAGGTCACTTCAAGTTAGCATACCTCTTGTATGGGCTTGTTCACATAGCCATCTTTGCTCACATACTGCTCCTTGAGTTTCCTGGGTTCTTACTTCTTACTATTCCTACAGTATTTAGAATATAAGATAATTTAAGCCCTTCCTTCCTTTAGAACTTGCCCTGTCTGAAATAGCTCATAGTGAGTGAAAACTTGATTTTTTTTAAGTTTAAAAAACAAATTGTATGTTACCTCTTCATTGCCTGAGATGTAGCAACACGTGTAAGATAATGATAATCTAAAGCAGTAATGATAATGGGAAAATGTATTTGATAAACAAAGTATTTTTGAAAAGCACAACATTTCAACAAAAAAGTTACAGATCTCTAAAGAGTAACATATTTTAATACATAGCATTAAAATAATCTCTATGCAAGCCACTAAATGCTTATGCAACATAAAAGCACTTATGTTAAACATGCACACACAGCACCTCCTCCTCTACCACCAATTCTTTGATGAGTCTATATCAGCTGTGCTATCTGGGATGGATCTAATGGCTGATGAAATCAGTGAGAGTTTCTCCATGCAGGCCACTGGGCCTCATTATGATATTATGCACTGTGATATGTCATGGGTATCCTACATCTTACAAAAGGTCAAAATATGGTTGATAAGAAGATCGCCATCATCTTTAAATATATTGAAAAAGTATAAAAATGTTGAGAAAAAACACAAAGGCTTGGAACCTAAGATAAAATAAGAAGTTCACTGAAATAACTTTTCTCATCTATTGCTGTATTGTGTGTGTGTGTGTGTGTGTGTGTGCACGCACATTTAAGGCACGCACGCCTTAAATTGGGACAAACCTGCCTTGTCTGATGTAATTAAAAATACTCATTTAAAGTAAGTTTAAAACATTGTTAAGCCCACCCCTTATTAATTCCATGATAGCAGGGCTGTGCTTACCTTGGCTCTGTTTATGAGTATTTGGGCTGGGGTGTTCACTCGAATGCTTGTGACACCCCTACTCCCAGGTAAGTGTGCAAAGGACTGAAGCCTTTTGAATGAGGGCAAGTATCCTGTGGCCCTAGCCAGTATAGTCACTGGTGAGGGATCATTCGATTTGTAGGCAAAAACAGCTGGAGGGGCACAATTTACCTAACCCTGCTTTAAGGTGCAATCCTATGCACATTGAGACAGAAAAAAGTCCTATAACTGGCAGCATTCTTTCAGCCAGCTATGATGACTGGTGCATGCTCGGAGTTGTAGGACTTCTTTTCTGTCTAAGCATACATAGGATTCGGCCCTTACAATGCTTAATGGACTACTTAAACTGGTTGGACTTTTAATAGAATAATTGAAATAAACACATCCAGCAACATTTGCTATATGGATAGGCATTAGAGAGCGGGGCGCATAACACAGAAGTAGTCTAGTGCAGTTTAAAGTTCCTTTCTTTTTTCTTTCTAAAGGCAAAGTCCAAATCTCTTTACAAAGGAAAAAATGGGAACAGAAATTTTCCAAGGATCTGAACCAGAAAATAGGAACTGCCCCTAGTAAATATGGAAAGTTAGATCATACGCATCATTTTGCCTTTTCTTGGGTTTGGGGATGTCTAACTATGTATATAAATGTCATATTGTTTGATCACAAAGCATACTTTATTTATTTATTGTGGAAGCTCTTTTTGTAGAAGCAAGTTAATCTTATTACTTTGCTAATTTCTACATACAAATATGTATCATATCTGGTTTGAGAACATGGAACTTCTCTTTTAAAGGACTCACCGAATACCAGCAGTGCTAAGAAGAAGAAATATCTCACAGATGACAAGAAAAGTGTTAGACTGGGATGGCAAAATAGCTCTGTGCCCTTTCTAATAAAATCCATTTTTTATGCTACCATTGGCAAGGCTTTGTGAGAGCAGTACTTTATTTTAGTAGTGAGCTGCTGCCAAAGCCAAGCTTTGTTGGACAAGCTTCTCTAGTTTAGCTTTGAAAAATTTCTTGTATTCCCAAACATCTGACTCTTAGGTTGGAGGTCAAAAATAAATCTCATATCATTTAGAGTAAAACCCCTGTTGTCAAAGCACTGGATTTTCAAAGCTTCTTATCACAGGGCTTGTTTTGATTCTCATGTTCTGCTGAAATAGCTTGAGCTGTAACCAGCAGGTTTTGTATTCAAGGCAGGCCCCAAACTTTAGCAGCCAAACCATTATGATTGATAACACTTACATTTATGCAACAGGGATTAGTTCGGGAAGGAAAAGAATCAAATAAAAAAAGCCACACACGTGCACTGAAAAGAATTTGTGCATGCACCATGTGAAATACTTTCTTTTTGGTGCAGCACTTTTCTACAGAATCAAGCCAATGCCAGAAATGTAGTTGACAAAGATTATGAGAATGCGCTTTGTCTGTGGAAGCTCAGGCCAAAATATATATTTTTTTAGTTTTTAAGGTACCATAAGAATCTTTGTGATTTTCCCCCACTGTGAATGATTCCCTAGTAGGGATGGGTACCTTTGTCAAATTTTGCTCATTTTCTCATTTTCCCAAAGTTAAGTTCTTTCTATTCCATTTTTGCATTTGTTTGCAACTTAAAAAAAAAAAAAAAAGTCTGCATAAAAATACGTGCCTATTTTCATGCACACTTTTAAATATATATATATATGCATTTTATAAGCATGTTATATAGATTTTCCAAATTATATGAATATTTGCAGGTCGTTTTCTCTAAAATAAAGCATTCTTGTGCATACCTCTCTGTAATATATGCATTATTGTGCACAGCTTCCTGTATTATATGCATTTTTGTAATACATTTTTAAAATTTAATTAATTTTTCAAATACAAAGAAAAACATACACATGGAAAAAATACATCAAATTTAAATCTAGCTATTGACAAAGCTTAGTACATTTAACTTACCCCAAATTTTACTTTACAGACAAAAATATTGTTGGAGACAATTGGCTTATTGGACGTTTTCTTAATGATTCTTCATAATAACACATTATATTTAGTCTCTTTTCCATAATATGGGAAAAGGCTTTGATAAATATTGCTGCTATTTATCCATGATAAATAGTCCATGATTTGTATATGAAATAAAATCTTGCCATGTTTTATAGATTTCATAGATCACAGAGTTAGAAGGAGCCTACAAGCCTGTCGAGTCCAACCCCCTGCTCAATACAGGAAACTAGAGGAGGGGTCTCCCATCCAAGTAATAACCAGGCTTGACTCTGCTTAGCTTTCCACGCTCAGACAAGCTGAGCCAGCATAAGCCACAGGCCTGTGGAAATCACACACACACACACACACACACACACACACACATGCACACACACACACACACACACACTTGCCTTTAGCTAATTTTAGTTGGTACATCAATTTTTCTCCAATGGCTATTTGCCACAGCTCCATGTCATCATCATCAGGTGATCACTCGTGACCGAGTAAGATTGTCTTCCAGGATAAAAGGAGGAAATTCTAAAGAAGATTGTGTAGACTCTAGTGATGGGTCCGTAAGTGACTGTGGAGGCCAATTCTAGATCCACACAGCTTCCCACAGTGAGGACACAGGTTACCAGATGGAAGATGGTCCTGTAAAGGATTCATTTGACATGCTTTTCGCTTAGCATGTTTCTCCCTTTCAACTTGCACTCAGGCTTCTTCAAAGTCCATGGAACCTTTGTGAAAGGCCAACCTCCAGTTAGATCGTTCATGGGCCAGAGCTTCCTAGTTTTCGATGTTTATATTGCATTTTTTTTAGATTAGCCTTATGAACATCTTTAAACCTCTTATATTGACCACCGATATTCCGTTTTCCATCCTTGAACTTGGGAATAAAGTAACTGCTTTGGGAGACGGCAGTCAGGCATTCAAACAACATGACCGGTCCACTGAAGTTGGCGTTGAAGGATCATTTTTTCAATGCTAGTAGTCTTTGCTTCTTCCACTACACTGACATTTGTTCGCCTATCTTCCCAAGTAATTTGCAGGATTTTCCAGAGGCAACGTTGATGAAATCTTTCAAGGAGGTGGAAGCGACGTTTATAGATAGTCCATGTTTCGCAGGCATACAATAAAGTTGGTAATACAATGGCTTCATAAACCAGTGTTGGTACAGCTCCATGTACCAAGAGTTCAATGTTAGATTTTTTGCAATTTTACAACATTTAGCTATTACCCTGCAGGCTGCCATCAGCAAAGCCACAATTAATTCCTTAGATGTCATGTTTCCATTTTATTCTTCCCATGTTATTTATAGAGCCAATGCTGATGTTACATATATAGTTTGATGTGTAATGTTTGCAATTTCTGAGAACGCCATGTTCCAAATTCTAACACAACGGGACATGAACGCTGTATATGAATATGTAAACTTTGCTAATTTTAATTTCTCCAATATTTCATATTTTTTATATTTGTAATTCTTACCTGATGCACTGGCATAATATGCCATCGGTCCAACAATTTTAAGAAATTCTCCCTAAAGATTGTTGATACAGTTTTCTTTGATAGTGTCATCTCTAATTTCTTCTATATGTTTTGCTCTATTGTTTTCAAAATATCATTTTTTTCTTGAGTGCAAACTTTGGAAAACTGCATATTATGATGTTTAACTACATTCTGGTTCATGTACAGTTTTGGGTAGTGAAATTTGGTAAGTAAACATAAAAATTTGAACTGAATTATTTTTTCCACTCCATCCCTAGTAGCACCTGTGCAAATACTTACTCACTTGGTCTCACAAAATAAGTATGCATGGGGTTATCATTTTATCTAGCTTGGCTTGAATTTAAGAATAGATTTAGGGTAGTATCCAGCTGTGCCCCCACGTTAGCACTAATTATGTTGTGCTAGCATAAACTAATGCTTGTGCAGTGTAACTAGCACTTCCTAGGGTAATGGGAGAAAGTCGTGATTTCCACCCAGCAGAGGTATTTATTTGTAAATATCCTGAATACATGCAAGGATTACATATGATGACCCAATGGAGCATTTGAGCAAAATTGAAGTCTGCAAGATAGAGAATTGAATTCCCACACAATTTCTTGACCTTTGAAGGCATGTCCTTTACTTTTTGATGTCTTTGAAATCACTGGGTAGAAACCAATGAGGTGCTTACGCCCTCATTGATCCTTTTCCGCCCTGCCAATTTCCTTCCTCAAGTGGTGGGTCCCACCGATTCTGTTGCACAAGTGGGACCCACCTAGGAGAAGCCCCAAAATGAGCAGAAATGCTTGTTTCAAGAAGAAGGCAAGTTGCCAGAGCTCTCTAATGTTAGCACTGCCGGCCAGCCTCCTTCCAGAAATGAGGGTTTCCACTCTTTTTGGGTTGCCCCAGAAGCACTAAAGCTCCATTGTGCAAGTGGTGGGGGCCACTTGCACAACTCATTCAGTTGGTGGGGTTTCTGTCAATGATGTCTAGATTCTGGGGCTTTTAAAATAATGTAAAAACAAAAATTAAAGCCAACACATCTATTAAAAAAATGTAAAATCAAAATTAGCTGTCCTTTTTGCTGATCTAAAAAGGATTATAATAGAAATTACTGAAAGCCTCAGATTACTGAACTATCACTTTTCTCACAACCCTACCCAGAGGCTAGCAGGACTGGTCTTTCAGTTTACAACTCTGTGTAATGAGTCATTTTACAACTCATTTTACATCTCTATCTTCCATAAATAGGTGCACACTTCTCCAGCTACACTTTCTTACCCTGTTCCAGAGAACTGTGGAAGCAAAAGAAGGCTATGCTCCTGCTGTCTCTCACAGGATAACACTGTCCTAGCTACACAAGCTTTTGCACAGGCTGCCACATGGAGTGCATATCAGGTAACACATATGGTTACACATACGGTATTGCATTGTTGGATGTGATCTGTTGCCCCTGGTGCAGCAGGGACTTGTATACATGGTACAACTAATCTGTATACAGAAACCTGTTTATATACATGTGAATTGTGTTTGCTAGATCAGGGCATGGTGTACTCTTCGCACACATTTACTTCATGTACTGAAAATATCAGGGCTACTACACCATCTGGACCAGATGGCTCAAAAAAAGAAGAAGAGATTGTGCATGCATTTTGATGCATCCAGCCTAAATCATGTCACTTTGTCCCTGAGCATTTTTCACATAAATGTCAAACAACTGAGGTGACAGAGTGTAACTTCGTAACACCTGCACTAGATAGCCTTCAGGGCAAATGAGCTCCTGTCCAACATCACCCTCAGAGACCTTCCTGAAAATGAAAGCTATGGAGTCACAGCAGTGATTTTGGCCTTGCTTGCCAGGATCTACAGATGATTCAACATAACATCATGCTTAATGTTAACAAAGGGTGATGGCAGATCGGAAATAATCAGCATGGAAAGTTGACCTCTGTACTTTGCCAAGAGGAGATCATAGACCAATTAAACACAGACGTCTCAGCACCATGCTCAGGCTTCAAGCCAGATTGAAACAGGTCACAGACGTCTATGGCTCCAGATGGCACAACAGCTGTCTCCTGAACACTTCTCAATCACCTTTCTTAAAGGGGAAGAGAGACGGTCATCACTGGTAAGATTACCTGGGCTGAATTGGTTCCTTGAAAAGAAGTGTGAACTGTTAAAATGAATAGAACTATCATAGTTCTCCTTAGGAATGGCTGAGGAAAGTCATCTCTGAGAATTTCTATATGAAATCCTGATTTGCACCTCTCAGACTAACATGAAGATTGGAAGTTAACTATCCAATAGATTTTGCAGTTCTATGAATGTTGCAGTTCTCAGCAGATACAATTAATTAAACTGCATTTTTTAAATGCATACTTTGAGAAAAAATAGTAAATAGATATTGCATTTTCAGATGATTATTTTTTTTTAAATAATGCATTAATTAATGCAGGAATGTTACTGAGCAGAGTGAAGGATAAAAGGGATGCTCATTTTGGCTTCTGTCTTCAGCCAGGGGACCTAGGGCCATGGAGAGGATGGTCCCCTTGACTACCAGGAATAACAGCAAGGCAAATGGGAGACCAACCTTGCCCCATCCATTGGTGAGAGATAGAGCAGCTTCGGGGAGCTTGCTTCCACCACCCCTGCCAGAAGGAACACTTAAGCTCCAACTGCCTGTTGCCCTGGGAATGCAGAACAAGAGGAAAGAACACGCTGGCTCCATCCATCAGTCAAAGAGCAAGGGCCACCAATTGCTATTCAAGCAAGAACAACCGCAAGGGAAGATCAGCCAGGCCCAAAGTACATTTAAATGCCCGCTTGTAGCTCACCACTTGATCTCTTCCCCCTATCCTTCCTTTCCCTCTTCTCCCCTTCCCTCATGTGTCTCGCCCTTTTAGTTTGCAAGCCCAATGACAGGGCCTGACGTGAGCCATTTTGGGAGACAATAAGTGTCTGAAAAACTACAGCAAAATACATAATATATGCAAGAATAACAAGAGACTACTAGAAATGCAGATATCTCCACCCCTCCTTCTGCTTTCCTGAATGCTCCACACAAGGCTAGTAGAAATGATATTGTTTATCATTTAAGGATGCAAGCTACCGATTTAAGGAAGCTACTGATATAAGCAACAAACAGGCATGGGTCAACTCACAGGATGATTCCTCTAGCAGAATGGTAAGGCTCAGATGCTTCATAGGGCAATTCAGGAACAGGACAACATGGGGCATCTTTGCTGGTTCCAGGCACTCCATCCTCCCCATCTGGATTTGTGCCTCAAAGACCCAGAAAAAGTGTGGGTACCTTGAGGGTAAGTTATAAGCAAACACAATTTGTGACATTGCACAACATCATCACTGATCACGGGGCACATCAGTTAAGGCATTAGCCTTAGCTTCCAATTTCTGGGCTGTTTGAACCCACATGAGATAGCCTTAACTCTGGTCTTTTAAACCAGCAGGTTTTGTTTTTTTTAATAATTGAATTATTCTATATTTGTGAAATAGTGATTGCCTTATTGGCATAGCTTTCAAGTATCACAATGACAGTTGCAATGAGACTGGAGTGTTAGAAATCACAGAGGTCACTCTAGTTCAATATGCCATGTTCAGGCAAGCTTCTTAAAATAACTCACAACAGTTTTGTTTTTTTTAACCACTCCTAATTCAATGTGTTCCTTTCTAAACTATGAAATTTCATCTCATTAAACTAAAGGAAAGCCTGTGCAAAGTTACCTGGTGGGAAGAGGCCAGCTCCATTGCTTCTGTCCACATAATAATTTTCATAGAATCATAGAATAGTAGAGTTGGAAGGGGCCTATAAGGCCATCAAGTCCAACCCCCTGCTCAATGCAGGAATCCAAGTCAAAGCATCCCTGACAGATGGCTGTCCAGCTGCCCATTGAATGCCTTCAGTGTGGGAGAGCCCACAACCTCCCTAGGTAGTTGGTTCCATTGTCGTATTGCTCTAACAGTCAGGATTTTTTTCCTGATGTCCAGGTGGAATCTGGCTTCCTGTAACTTGAGCCCATTATTCCATGCCCCACAATCTGGGATGATCAAGAAAATTGTTTAACTGTGTTGACCTTTTTGCTGAAGGAGGGGGGAAATGCAACACTCTGTGAGTAAGTTTTGTATGTTTATAAATGCAGTTGTTTCTAAGTCAATAGGAAGGACATAAAATGCTGAAAGCAAATTCAAAGCGTTTATTTATCTATTTATTTATTGCATTTATAAATCACGCCCTGCATCTACCAGTTGAAGGCACATTGTAAAGTAGCAAGCAAAAAAGAATGTGTCATTGGGCAACAACCATCTATAAGATGGAAATACAAAATGTGTTACATTTGTAAATAGAAGTGAGATATGATAGCTGGACGGTCTGGACCCAAATAAATTTGTGTCAGAATGTGTTCTAGTTATTCCAGAATTCCAAATATCTTATCAAAGTGGTATGGTGCCTGTTCCTCAATTTTGAATTTTGTTGTCATATCTCCTATTTTGGGGAAGACATTGAAGTAGAAGACCTCAGTGCTATGTTTGCCTTGCATCAATGCTCACTAGAAAAAAAAAATACAATTCCCATCATGCTCTGGTCTTTGCTGAAAAATTACAGTGCAAGATTTTAGGACTATCATATTTCCTCTTCGCTGTCTTCTCCCAAGCAGATGTTGGTTTAAAACTGCAGAAAAAATATAGTTGCAAAATATTTTGGGATATGGAGGGAAAAGGCTACTTAAAAATGGAATATGCGTTCCACTCTCTTCCTGTAAACAATTGAAACTTCATTTTGCTTTTGTTATAAGAAAGCTATAGTTATTTTCATGAATATTTCATAAATATACTGTTCATTTTCTAGGTCAAATCACCCTGGAATTAATAGTAAGGAGAAATAGTCAAGAAAAAATCTAGTGAAAGTGTAGTTCTCCTTTCTGAAGTAGGAGAGCAAGAAAGTTGCAAAACACCCATTCAAAGCAAGTGGGATATTTCTTTTAAAAAGTGTTTCTAGTCTTTACTTTAAAACATAACAATTTAAAGAACTATACTTGTGCCTCCCCCTTCTTTCTGGTTATCAATGGCATCTCTGCAACAATAGTAGAATAGACGTTCTTCACCCTTGCAATGCAGAAAGCTTTAACATGCACTTTTTCTTCAGGTTTCCCATAGCGCTAATAGATTTTAGAAATAGGCATAAGATGACAGCTTTTGCACACACACATTTATGTTTTCAGCACTGCCTGCATGTCGAAAAGCAAAGGCACGGTGGGACATTTTTTTCCCCTGTGATGATCTTTTGTTGCATCAATTGAGAAAGGAAGTAATCATTTGGGAACAGCGACTTTAAACATGTTCAAAAGACGTCCAGAAGAGAAGAAAGCCATGCATGGCTACACAATACCATAAATGCCAGTAAAGGTGGGTCACTCCCTTTCTAAGCTCTAAAACACTTTAGGCCAAACCGAGCCAGCATGTCAGGTTAAAAGAGTTCATTACCAGTTGAGATACAATGTATCACATAATGTTTTCAGAATAATTTCATACCAAATCTACTGTTCTGTATACTATTGTAATGGAGTGATTTCAGTATAGAAATGAAAGATATTCCACACAAGTGTTCAGAAACATGCCCACCCAACACAGAAAGCTAGTTAGTCAAATATGGCTGCCAAGTGCCAATGCACTGAATAACTACACTAAGACGAAATAAAAAGATGACAGATGGACGATGTGATAAGTGTTTATAAAAAATATTCTACATGGTGTGGAGAAAATGGATAGAGAGCAGCTTTTCCCTTTAAGGACATAAGAAGAGTCTTGCTGGATCAGATCAAGAGACCATCTATTCCAGCATTCTGTTCACACAGTGGCCAACCAGCTGCATTTTTCTTAATACTAGAACCTGGGGGTTATTCAGTTGGGGACACCCACTGAAACTGATTGGCAGTAGGTTGAGGACAGACAAAAGAAAGTGAAGTTCACACAATACATAATTAAATTATGCTAATCACTTATGCAAGATATGGTGAAGGACACAGGTTTACATGGCTTTAAAATGGAATTAGACAAACTGATGAGGGACAGTCCTATAAATGAGTATTAGCCATGACAGCTGAATGGAACTGCCAAGTTCAGAATCCATGGACCTCTGAATACTCAGTGCTACAGGAGAAAAGGCAAACAGCACTGGAGGGCTGTTACCTTCAGGTTCTGTTGCAGACTTCCTAGAAACATCTGGCTGGCTACTGCTGCAAACAGGATCCAGGGCTAGAAGAACCCATGGTATGATCCAGCATGGCCTCTTTTATATTTTCTTGTTTACATTCTTAGGACTTTCACACATTAATTGGCATAAGGCAGTGATGGCGAACCTATGGCACGTGTGCCACAGCTGGCACGCAGGGACCTCTCTCTGGGCACTTGAGCCATTGGTTGCCAGATCACGAAAAGACCGTCCCCTTCTGCATTCAGTGTCGGGTTTCCATAGTAACTCCTCTCCACTCATTCCTCGCTGGCCTCCACAGCCAGGCACACTCCAACATCTCCACCCCCAGAAGCGGACTGCGCAGGCACCCAGCCCTCCTTCTAACTGAACAGACAGCTCAGAAGCACAGCACGTGCGTGCCCGAATCTTTGCGCGCCCGGTGAAGAGCCATGCCCTGAAACAGAGCGGGGCTCGATTAGCTAGTGTCCCCTCCTCCTTCCTGCCAAATTTAAGGCACTTTGAAATAAATAAATTGGTTTTGTGTTGCAGTTTGGGCACTCGGGCTCAAAAAGGTTCACCATCACTGGCATAAGGAAAGAAGACGCTGCTCTATGGCTATATCTCAAATGCATTCCAGACATATTCTCACCATCGGCTGAGATTCTCACAAGTTGATTTCAGAATAATTGTGTTTCTATAATAAATTAGAAATTTGCCAATTAGTAGCAATTAGACACTCAAACTGGCACCATTATACCTTCCCTCAATTCCAGTATGCAGTAGCTGTAGATTATTTATGTGGATTGGAACATATACCCATCACATATGGAGAAGGAAAAAAACCTCCCCCCCTCCCGCAATGTGATTCAAACAATGCAGATGAAGCACAGGAATGGAAAAGTGAGCACACTTTGAGCACTGCAAGATCAAGTCTTTCTGAAACCAAAGAATGGAGCTACCTGCAGGAAATGGATGGAGCATCCAAAGCACCCAAATCCAAAATGCCTTGGTGTGTCATCTGGAATATCAGCTCTGCATCCCTTGCTACTTCAGGGATGAGAAACCTTCAGCCCATGAGCCAATTTGGCTCACCAAGCCAGCCCATTTGGCCCAGAGGGCCTCAGGTGAGCCCATGATCCCTACTCAAAGCCCTGCTTCCAAATTATGAGGGGCTTGGGGGAGGAGGTGGGAGAGGAATTCCTACTGTTATCTCTGATCTGTGATGGGAGATTATAGCAGGGATTCCCCTTACTTTCTGTGCCACTCACTCTCCCAACTGGACGGGTGAATGGTGCACTTAGTGCTTCATTTGCCCCATATCTTCCTCAGTGGGGGGTGGTATGAGGCAGGTGAAGCCTCCAGCTGCTTAACTATGTGCAGGCTTTGCATGTCTTATGGGCCCTAGTCGATCATTGTCAGAGAATCCTGACCCTTAGTCCTCAGAAGAGTCTCCAGAGTTAATGGGACAGGATTCAGTCACAGACTTCCATAACCCCAGGACCCAGTTCCCCAGAAACTCACCAGGTTGTCTCACCTGCATCCCGAGGAGGTTGCATTACCATCCTGAGACCCTGAGGACAGGCTATGAGAACCTTAGCATGCCACAGTAACCCCTACATTGTTTCATCCAGAGATTGCATTGTTGCAGCCTGAGATTCATCTGAAGAAAAGAATTCATTCAGCATCTCTGCAATCTCCTTATCCTCCTATAGCACTCCTTTAAATCAACACATTTTAATGTTTTGATTGCAAAGACTGCTACTTGAAAATAGCATTCCCCCCCCCATTAAGGGTGCAATGCAATGGGGATGATGCCTGTAATCCTCCAAACACAGAGGATTATGGACATCCTATGCAGTGTGGGAGGAATGCAGAGGCAATCTTTGCTTTCCTGCTCCTCCTACCCCGCAAATCAGCTACAGGCTGATTTTGGCCATCTAGCTGTGGCGCTTTGGATGGGGAGGGAAGGAGGCTGGAGCACCACCAGGATATGGCAGACGCAGTCTCCTTCCCTTCCCTCCCCACCCACAAGAGCACCCTCCACCCTTTCTCCAAGGTTGGTATTAACGCCTCGGAGAAGCATCCAGCACAGTTCTTTTTTGCACTGGCTGCAAGGGGGCTTGGCAATCTCAGTGCAGAGGGGGGTTGGCAAGGGGGGTTGGTGATTGGAACTCTTTTCCAACCTTGGAGCTGGGGATCTGAAGCATCCTATGGCCCTCTAGATTTCATAGATCATAGAGTTGGAACGGGCCTACAAGGCCATCAAGTCCAACCCCCTGCTCAACACAGGAAACTAGAGGAGGGGTCTCCCATCCATGTAATAACCAGGCCTGACCCTGCTTAGCTTTCCACGCTCAGACAAGATGCTGTCTAGGAGCCATAGGATCACTCTCCCACCATTCTGATTAATATGAACCTTTCAGGCATAAGAGCTGACATCTTAGTATTTGAATATAGAGACACACTTGACAAAACATATTTACAGTAATACCTTGGATTACGAGCATAATTCGTTCCGGAACCATGCTCGTAATCCAAAATACTCGTACATCAAAGCAAGTTTCCCCATTAGAAATAATGGGAACTCAGATGATTCGTTCCACAACCATTTAATCACTGCTTTGCCGGCTCCCTGGCAGGGAGCCCCATGGAGGGAGCTGGCAAAGCAGTGATTAAATGGTTGTGGAATGAATCAGCAGAGTTCCCATTATTTATAATGGGGAAACTTGCTTTGATGTGCCGGCTCCCGGGGTACCGGCCGCGCCTCGCCTGCCTCCACTCGCTCTGCCAGGAGTGTCCAGCAGGCGGGGGCTTCCCTGGAGGCGCAGGGCAGCCGGGCTTGGCCGCCGTTCCCTTGAGGCGCCCGAGGTGCATCTCCCTGCCAGGGAGCTGGCAAGTGCTTTGCCGCTCGCAGGGAGATGCGTGGAGCCGCTCCAGCTGCTTCCTACCGTTGCAAGCGGCGGCTCACGGAGAGGTGAGCTGCCCGCGCCGCCTGCGGTCCCGTCGCGTCACATCCGGCCCCGTCAATGATGGGGCCGGATGTGACGCGACGGGACCGCAGGCGGCGCGGGCAGCTCGCCTCTCCGTGAGCCGCCGCTTGCAATGGTAGGAAGCATCTGGAGCAGCTCCACGCTAGCAAAGCACCCCGTGGAGGTGAAGCAAAGGAGCACTGGCCATCGTTCGCTCTGCGTGCGCCTCGCGCTGCCGCTTTGCCTGCTCCCTGCTTGGCAGCCGGCAAAGCGGCAGCGCGAGGCGCACGCAGAGCGAGAGGGAGCCGGCAAAGCGGCGCGAGGCAGCGAAGCGAGGCACCCGCACGGCGAGCGGCCTCGCCTCCATGGGGCTCCCAGGTAGAGAGTTGGCGCAGCAGCGCGAGGCGCCCGCAGAGTGAGCGGCTGTGCCTCGCCTGTATGGGGCTCCCTGCCGGCTAGGCAAAGCCGGGGAGCTGGCCTGGCACTTTAAGTGCTCGTCGTGGCCACAGCGTGTGGCTCGTGTTGCGAAAGTTGCTCGTCCTCCGAACATTAATAAATGATAACATTTTGCTCGTTTTACGAGTAGCTCGCATACCGAGTTACTCGTAATCCGAGGTATTACTGTACTTCATATTCTCCCATTCTAGTCATGTACCTAACACTGCCAGTCTGCACTCAATTTGATAAGGTTGGCCAATGCGATACTAAAATATTCAGTAGTTCTTTTGATTCTGCTATCACTAGTCTGAATTCTCCCTCTACAATATAAAATGTTAACATATTCCCCAGGGTTTTTGGAAAACCGTTAGTCCTCCATTTCCATATGTGTATTCTAGCGGAGGGGTTCCAGCAGCAGTTCTGAGTTTTTGTAATTTTCATCCCAGCTGGTAGTAGAGGGGCTGTTGAGAATAGAAGAGAGCCAGCACTCCAATTTACAGTGAGCATATTTTGAACTCCTTGAGGATTAAAACATACTATCCTCTAATCCATAGTTTGGCATTCTGAAGAAATGTAATCTACAAATGCACTGAACATCTTCAAAAACACTCTAAAAATAATCATGTAAGAAATTAAAAATCATAGACAATGAAAATGACAAACATTGTAGTGGAATTAAACTATTTGTTTGTCTTTTAGCAATTGACTATACTGATTAGCTTGGTAAATTTGCTTAATTTATTTTACATCAAGCAATGAAGAATTTACAATAAATTTGCTGAAGGAGGAGGGGGAGGAGGAAGAGGAAGAGGAGGAGAAGAAGTTCTGCTTTCTCTTTCTACTTCTGCAATCACAAGATACATTTCCTTGGCTGCATAACATTGCCCTTTATAAAGCTAAATAATTTCCTGGGTTTTTCCAGTCATGAACTTAAACCATCTAATTATATGGGTTTTCATTTTCTCTCCCTTTAATCAAGCAATTCACTTCTATTCTGCTTACTCCCTGGTGCAGGATATTAATGAATCATTCTATTGCATTTTTTTAAATATAAAAATAAGTTGGAATAAGAACTACTCTGTATGCCAGTCTTACATATTAAGGAGCATCCACTGTATTCTAAGTTGCTCCTTGGGTTATCATTACCTGTAGAAATACATAGTTCTATGCTTTTTGGTAGTGTTAAGGTTGTTTACAATGAGCAATGTGAAAGTGCTAATCCTCCCGCAGAGATTTCCAGCTGCAGAAGCAGATGACTACTATTCATTTCTGAAATTTGTCCCAATATAGGGCAAAAGTGCACATCTGCTTAATCACCCAAATGGCCCATTTTCATAACTGCATTCTTTCCTTGGTCACATAGCATGGAAATTCACAGGCAACAGAGAAACACAGCTGAAAACTGCACTATAGTCTTGGTGATTTATTTCATCATGTTAATGGGGGATAATCCACATTATGGAATAACTGGGCTTTTTCTGGGGAAAGATTTCTCAAATCATTTTATTAGAATATGCTACTTAAAGAGGCAATGGAAACAATTTTAGGATGATTTGTCTGAATACCTGGACTAAGTGGTATTAAATGTAATTTGCCAAAAACATGCTATGATGTGAAATATGTAGTCTGCACAGCATCCAAAAGCATGTGAATTTTCAGTAGTCTAAGTACTGAGTACAGAGTACTTCAGTGATTGCTTCTATAATTCATGTTTAGGAACACAGGAAGCTGCTTTATACCAAATCAGACTTTGGGTCTATGCCACCCAGCATTGTCTACACTGATGGCCAGCAGCTCTCCAGAGTTTCAGACAGGAGCGTATTTTATTTATTTATTGAAATATATATTTTATATTATTTAATCATTTATTGAAATATATATAAGCTATATTTCTAGGCCAAATCCACCCTAGGCAGTGAACAAAATACAAGTTTTTTTTAAAAAAATACAATAATATAATAGTATAAATGAAATTTTAAAATACAAATATAGTGCATTAAAATAGTCAGTATATAAACCATTCCCAGAGCAATGGTGATAAACATCAATAAAAGAGCAGCAAAACTAATAAAATAAATCAGCTGAAAGTATTTGAAATACATGGATTTTCAAAGGTGCTTTTTTTTAACTGCAACTAACAAGCCTACACATCCGTTGGAAGGGAAATCCATAAGGAGGGGCCACTACTAAAAAGGCCCTGTCCCTAGTATCTGCCAATCTATCTTATCTTAAAGACAGGCCAATAGGTAAGGCCACTGGTGCTGATCTTAAAGCCAGTGCAGGTCCATGCTTCAAATAACCTGGTCCAACACCATTTAGGGTTTTAAAGGAAAAACAATAACAACAGCACTTTGAAATGGTCCTGGAAGCCAGTGTAACTGGTACAGGATCAGTATAATATGTTCTGACTATCTGGCCCTAACAAGCACCAAGGCAGCTGCATTCTGCACCAACTGAAGTTTCTGAGTCATGCCATGTTCTGTGCTAGGTATCTATCAAGGATTAAACCTTCACTGCAGTAGACTGCTCAGCTACACTAAGTAGTATATGAATCTGACTATACAGTAGTCTGTAGCACTCACCTCTCCTACAGCAAAACCACATACTGGACCCACCTGGTCAGTTTCTTCTGGCTAGTTCATATTAGCCATGAAGAGCAGGGGTCAAGCAAGCAAGTAGTTGGGTGTATAGCATCAAGTATCGTGTCCAATTATTGGGCCTCAAAAGCTGGAACTGATCCCACAGAACTGGTCCAGATGGCGCACTGGACACCACATTTGGATTTGCATCAGCTGTGGTATCCAAGCCAACATACCAGTGAGTGATTTTATCCCCCAAAGTGCCTTGCAAATGTGTCACAGAAGTTGTTCTTGGGTTCCAACATTCAGTTTGCTGGGTAGATGTTAGAAGACCCTGAACCACATGGAATTTGGAACAATTCTTCTGGGCAGCTACTTATTTGAGGGAGTAAGGAAACCCTTCTGTCCTGCCTTCACTGCCACATGATAGGCATGGCCATGTGCTCTAGCCATGTTCAGTCATCTTTTGGGCAAGTTTTCTGCCACCTACACTCTAGCCATTGTCCAACTTGCCTCACTGCCTATAGTTCCACAGAAAACCAGGGAACTGCCTGTGCTCTACAGCGATGGAGAGGGAGTTAATTTTATTTAATTTCATTTATTACATTTCTATACCGCTGAATAGCCAAAGATCTCTGGGCAGATTGATAGAAATCGTGTCAAAGGCCCATCTCATCCCATCATTCCATAGCGAAACTAGGGTCTCCATAGGATCGGGTCCATGTCTGGTTGTATATTAGGTTCCAGGATTTGTGAACTGGTAAATTTTGGTCAAAAATAAACTGAAACAAATTTCTCATAAATCTCTTACACGCCTTTACCACATGTTGGTTTAAATCAGCTTTCCCCCAACTTTTCCCCATTCAGATGTTTTATCCTTAAAAAACTGCCATCATCCCTAACCATGGGCCATGGTGACTGGGACTGATGGGAGTTGTAAGCCAAAACCTCTGGAGGGACCCAGGTTGAGAAAGCCTGGTTAAAATGCATATACTGTAGCATATACTGTAGAGAGCCAGTGTGGCGTAGTGGTGATGAGAGTGTTGGACTGGGACTTGGGAGATCTGGGTTCTAGTCCCCGCTTGACCATGAAACTCACTGGGTGACTTTGGGCCAGTCACTGACTCTCAGCCTGACCTACCTCACAGGGTTGTTGTGAGGATAAAATGGAGAGGAGGATGAGGAGGATGTAAGCCGCCTTGGGTTCCTTGCAGGAAAAAAGGCAGGGTATAAATATAATTTAAAAAATTAAAAAATTAATATGCCAGTTCTAGATCGCTCCAGGGGAAACTGCTGCTGATGTTCAAACACTACACACGTTTGTATCAATGCACATGGTAAAGGCATTTCAAGATTGCTCCTGGCTATGTGGATCAATGGTAAATTTTGGAGAATTTTACATGATAAACTGGAACGGGCTGATAAGACTTGCCAGGGTGTAGAAATTAATAAAGAAAGATAAGAGGCCAACGTTATACACCTTGAATTCAGGTGAGATACCAGTAACTCGAAGGTAACAGAAGGTTGTATCCAGTTGGCATCACTCTGCTGACAGAATGCTCTTCGATCGAGTGGAGGATTATTTGTGGAGTGTACATTATGAATTGGCATCAAGCTGACTAAAAAGAAAGAAAGAAAGAAATATAAGGGGAAATGTAAAAGGGAGGGGGAAGGGAAGGACTGACATTTAAAATATCCAACCTATTCTATGATGGAAGGTAAAGTAAAAACATGGATAAAAGATACATTAGGGAAAAAAGTGAAGTTTCTTAATGAAAGAACTGAAAAGATTAATTAAACATGTGAATGGGACATATGCTACTTGGAATGCATCAAGTTACAAGTGTTTAAAAACTACCTGCACATTCTGCTAGGTATTTCCAAAGGAAATGGTTTATGTTGTCATATTTTTATGTTTATGAGTTAGTAATTACATATTCTGAATGGCTGGAAAGTGAATTAAAATGCAGTATTTAAGCTACCATGAATATTTCTCTCATATGCCAGGTGTTTGGCATTTGGCAGTTGCTTGAGGACTCTATTGATATGTATTATGCGGTTTCAAATATGATACAGCTGTGGATGTACTTGCATCTCTTTTAAAAATCCACATTTCAGTAGATTTTTATGACCTGTTTCACAAACACCACAATTATATGAAAGGAACACAGAAAAGAATTTGCGACTGCAGCAGTACTGTCTCAAGCTGTGAAATAACTTTTTCGCACTGAATCAACAGGATTCAGAGTTGCACATGAAGTGCTGAAGAAAAGATAGGTTGGTATAACCATGCTGTTGTGTTATGCAATGTGCATATGGCCCTTTTCCTAGGTTCTGATGTTGCCTGAGATGATAGAAGCAATTAAAGCGAAGCTAATGGCCATTTTACTTGCAGCCAGCTCAGAAATCTACACAGGGAAATGCAGGAAATAGGATGGGGTGATGGTGTTTTGTGCAAGAGCATTTGGAATTTACTAAACAATGAGCTGAGAAGAACAAGGCAGAAAAGGGACCCAGTCAGTGGTGCAGCTAGGGCTGAACTTTGGGTCCAAAGTCAAGGGCTACACAGCACAAGCCACCCCCAAATGACCAACCAGAGAGCAGCAGCTATAGAAGCATATTCTATTTTATGCATGTAGTCATGCTGGTGCTCTGATTAAGTGAGTCTAAAATGGAAACTTGCACATGCGCACAGTCACACAGTGGTTGTTTTTTTTAATAGGGGTTGGCAAATCTTTGTTTTTTTGTTGCTGTTTTAACATATGAAGAATGTAGAAGCCATTTTAAAGCATGGAATGGAAATTGGAGTGGGGGAGAAAAATGTTAATTGTGTAAAGTGAAGTAATACACATGGCCAGCTAGAGCCTCCCCCGCCCCTGCCCGCCATAAGACCATTATGTCCAGGGTCTAAAATTGCACAGCTTCACCATTGGATTCAATTGACATGGTTGTGGAAAACCTGTTCAACACCTTAAATGCCATAAGTGTCCACAGGTCTTTCACCCAAAGAAAACCAAACCTGTAAAGACTGGAGGCACATCCCACCCACTATTCAGGGAAGGGGAAGATTCTAAATAGCAGTGTAAGGGGAAAAGAAATGCTTTTGCTTCTGTCCGATTTGTATAAGGGCATTGCCATGTTGCTTTCTAGGTTAGTGGAGATGGGAAGGGAGCCAAGCTGAGGACCAGTTCAGCGGGAAGAGCTATTTAGGTGAAGAAGCAGGGAGAGGGCCCTGGATTGTGAGTATAATGATGAGGGCCGGGATCATGGCAGGATATATGTAGTGATCTCTTAACAGGAAAGATAAGGTTGGTTTCCAAAGAGCTGTGCGGGTGGCTGCTGGGTGGGCGGAGCCTAGAGTGTAGGGCAAGCCTGCCAAGTAGTCTAGCTCAGGGTTGAACCAGGAGCTATTGGGAATTATTGTGGAAGGAAAGCCAAGCCAAGCCAACTCCTCTGGGCATAGACTTAGGAGTTAAGCAGCTCTCCTTCCCACCGGTCCCAGGTTCAATACAGTTTTTGTAAATTAAGAGTTTAATAAAGTCGTGGCCTCTTTTAATCCCAATATGGTTACCAGCTCTCTTTTACCTTCTGAAACTGACCCTTTAAAGGTTGGCTACTTTAAACATTCCACCTTATTCAGTATAAAGAATTAGCTTTTCTAAATGGGGATTTGGTGAAGTATATGAAGACTAACCTTCAGTATGTTTCAAAATAATGGATGGATTCTATCCAAATATCTACACGTACATAATGGGGTTCATTAGTGGAAGACTGGTCACACTAACAAAGCAAGTAGTTATGCTAGCTGGTCCAGAGTTCATTTGTTTTCTCCTGTGCTCCAAGCACTTCACCAAACCAGTGACAGAAGGAGCATTCAAACAAATCTTCAAGGTTCAGTATCCAGAGGGGACCAGGGTAGTTAAATAACTTGGTTCCTGCAGCCTTATGGGAATCAGGTCCCAAAACTTGCCTCTGTGTAAGCTAGTTGACACGCAGGATAAGGGAATTAGGTATTATTTTCATTCAACTGATAACATAATCCAGTTTAACCCAATGCTAATGTTTTGTACCTTCATTCCAAAGTGTGTGGGGCTAAACCTTTATCTTCACTGGAACCTCACACAGTGTGTATATATCTCAAGTCTCTAGTCCCATTGAGAACATTTTTTTTCCAACTTCAGTTAGCATGGCCAAATGGTCAGGAATTATGGGAGTTGTAGGTCAAAACATCTGAAGGAACCCAGGTTAGGAAAACTGGGTATAAAGTACAGTAATACCTTGGATTGCAAGTAACTTGGTTTGAGAGCATTTTGCAAGACAAGCAAATTTTTAAATATTTATTTTAAAAAATTTGACTTGATATACAAGCGACGTCTTGCAATACAAGTACTGTAGTACGGCTTAAATAAAAAATCTCTGTACAAATTTTTTTGGGGGGGATTTCGTTTTGATATAAGAGTGTTTTGGATCACAAGCACGTTTCCGGAACGAATTATGCTCTCAATCCAAGGCATGACTGTAAGTGATTTGCAAGGGATATTTAAAAAAACAAAACACTGAAAAATGGAAGCACTGCCCCCCCAAAAACAACAATGACAATAAAAGGGTCATGAAAAACTATACCTAGTTATAGTTAAGTTCTACTGAAAATGTTAATTTTGAGTGTAACCAGAAACAGTGAAACTGAATGTTTTCTCAGGTACATTTTCATGTTTTTCATATGATTTAACTGATACAAACATACTATTTTTATATTTAAAAACCCACAACAACATATTTTTTCAAAATCTATTTTTGAATAATTGTCCTGTTCTATCAGCAACAATTTTGAATTAATTTTGTAAATTAAATTGCTTATTTATTTATTTTTTAGTTACACTCACTAGGATGCTGTTCTTTTCTGTGTATGAAATGAAGGATAAAGTCGTTCATTTTTTCTAGGTTTTGCCAGCAGCTTACTATTAGAACCAGAAATTCTCATAAAGTCACAATTGAAAATAATAAAACTAAGTTGGAGCCTTGGTTGAATACTACCTCCACTTCCATTCTTCTATTCAGACTATAGAACAATTATCTTCAGCGTTCATGCTTTATTTAAATGATACTTGGAATTCCTAGGTAGTAAAACCAAAACCGAACTACCAGTGTGGATGCAACAATGCACCTGGAAGTCTAACTTTTGCCCACCAGGTTTCACGCCCCTTGATTTTTAATTTATTTCTTAAGATTAACAGCACTACCCCCCAAACCTAGGAGGATAGTCTACTGCAAAGCAAAGTGCTGCCCTCCAGCACCATCTTTATTTGGGTTCGAAAAGAACTTAGAGCTTTTGTGTTTTAGAGCTCAGACCCCACCTGTGTCTTGTACTTAGGTTCTTGTGTAAGTTACTTTTATTTTAGTCTCACCAGTTTGTCTTCTGGGATATGTGCTTTCTGACTGGCCATGCCCACAATGGCAGCCATTTTATGAATGGGCAACACCCCCCCCCCATGGCAGCAATCGTGTGAAAGCATTCATGACACTCTCAAAATTCAAAATGTACCCACCAATCGAAAGCTTGGGGACCCTTGATCTAGCCTCAGTCAGTTGTGCCTAGTAGGTACCACTGAAATCAATAGGATGTAAGTTAGCCAGGACTACATTTCACACTGATTTCAATGAGACCTAAGTGCAACTAACATGATCTGGATCCAACCTAAAATTGTCTATGTGTTACCTTCCAAAAGCATTTGAAGCCACTGTCCTAAATTCATATGTGGTTATGTTAATGTGGCTTGCCCCATATCTTAGTTCTTTCCAAAGATCCTAAATTGTATCTTTCACGTACAGTTCAGGAGGTAATTTCTTTTCAGTTTCCAGTTCTGATGAAGAAGGCAAGATAGTCAGGGAGAAGAGGTGAATGAAATTTTCACAAGGAATGAGAAGTATAGGACAAATTTGGCCAAAGCTGATATAATGAAGACCATAGTCCTGAACATAGTTTAGTATACCATACTTTATGTTTTCATTTTTGACCCAAATGAATTACTACACAGAGATACATAAAAACCATGAGAAGAAAGAACATTTTGGTTTGTTCAAATCATTCCCATTTAATTTTATACTTGTTCTGTGATCCAGCCACTTAAACTTTTGTGGGCTTAAAACCTTTTGCCTAGGAGAAGTTCCCAAAAGATCCAGCACTTTGCCTTTTGCTTCTCTACTTATCAGCAGCCAAGTGATAAAATCTATTTTTCACTGGTCAGTATTTCTGAGCAACCTGTCTATGCTATTAGTCTCTAGTGTCCTGACTACTGTTAAAAGAGCTTGGTCAAAACAAGTGCCTTTTATTTACATTGAGCAGACAGTTGACTTTGAAAGATTATGTTGGGTTTGTTTTAGTCGGCATGGGAAATGCTTATAGAGTACTTCTGCACAAACTAAAAATACAGATGTTTTTTTTAAAAAATGAGATTGTTTCAAAGAACAGGGGGATAAGTAAATTTTAAAGGAGGTGTGAGGAACAGTTTCTATGTTGAGGACCACATTTGCTTCTGTTGGGTAATCTGTTGCCCAATGATGGGCAGGTCCAAAGCCAACCATGGGTAGGACTGTGTTATCTGTATGTGTATATATCTTTAAGAAGCCTGCAGCTGCTAGTTTTCCTTTTCTTTCTGGAGGCCTGGGCTGGAGGCCTTCTCTATTCTCTTTGTGTAGGCTTTGAGCCAGGCAGCCTGGTGTTTGGCTCCTCAGGAGTTAGTCTCCTCTCATGTAGATATCCATAAAGGATGGTGTTGTCGAAGCTTTGGAGTCAGAAGTGTATTACTTGGAGAGCAAGGCCTAGGGGTGCACTGCAAGTTGAGAAGGTAAGCTCAGCCCCACATTAACCATGCCCAAGGGCCGTTACAAGGAGCAGAGCCAAGAGTGGGTGCAGGTACCCCTTTTCTCTTTCTTTTACCCCTTTTTCTCTTTCACTCTGCCTCTCCACCCAGCAGGCTGCCCTAGGAGGGTGGGATTACTTTGGTCAGTGGTCTGAACTGATCAGTTGCAGACAGAGGACTTTTGAAACTAGGCTGGAAATTAGGCCGAGAAACACAGTTGCTCACCTCTGCTCTAAAATATGTAAGTTCTTAATAAGTAATAAATATGAAAGAGCCTATATCTATCCCCACTGAATGGAATATATAAGAAGTGGGGTTTTTTTTGTTTTTTTTAACTGCTTTTAAAAATCCTCATGTTATCTATCTACTATATAAATGTGAATGTTTGTCCGTCCGTTTGTACGTTTGTACGTACGTATGTCCGTGCGGGGGTTTGCGTGCCTCGCCTTGGCTCCTATGCAGTACTGATCCGCCCCAAACTTGGCACGCATACTCCCCATCACCCAAGGACAAAGACTGGCGGGTTAAAATCTCCTAAAAACCCTCGCCGCGCCTGTATGGCCCAAAATAGATGAGAGCCAATGGCGTCGCTTGGAATGCTCGCAGGGGCCATTCAGGAGGCGTTATGCAAATAGCTCCAACCGGCACATAGACTGTTGGTATGCACTGCCTCCACAGGGGCCCAATCAGAGGCGGATATGCAAATCTCTCCTACGTCCAAACAGAATGTTCACATGAACCACAGCCGGGACAGCAGGGATTTGATTGCGTAATCCCAGGGGGGGGGGGAGGAAGGCAGGGATTTCATTGTTGCATAGTCCCAGGGGGGAGGGAAGCAGGGATTTCATTGTGTAGTCCTGGGGGGGACACACAGGGATTTCATTGTTGCATAGTCCTGGGGGCGGGAAAGCAGGGATTTCATTGTGTAGTACCGGGGGGGCACAGGAAATTCATTGTTGTGCAGCCCCGGGGGAGGGGGAAGCAGGGATTTGATTGCATAGTCCCGGGGGGGAAGCAGGAATTTGATTGTCTGGTCCGGGGGGGATTCATTGTTGCATAGTCCCAGGGGGGAGGGGAAGCAGGAATTTGATTGTGTAGTCCCGGGGGGGGGGGACACAGGGATTTCATTGTGTGGTCCTGGGGGACACACACAGGGATTTCATTGTTGCATAATCCCGGGGGGGGGGAGCAGGGATTTAATTGTGCAGTCCTGGAGGGGGGAGCAGGGATTTCATTGTGCAGTCCCAGGGGGGGAAAGAGGGATTTCATTGTGCAGTCCTGGGGGGGAGCAGGGATTTCATTGTGTGGTCCTGGGGGGGCAGGGATTTCATTGTTGTGTAGTCCCGGGGGGGGGGACAGAGATTTGATTGTTGTGTAGTCCCAGGGGGGGACAGAGATTTGATTGTGTAGTCCTGGGGGGGGAGCAGGGATATAATTGTGCAGTCCTGGGGGGGGGAGAACAGGGATTTCACTGTGTAGTCCTGGGGGAGCAGGGATTTCATTGTGCAGTCCTGGGGGAAAGGGAACAGGGATTTCATTGTGTAGTCCAGGGGGGGAAGCAGAGATTTCATTGTGCAGTCCCGGGGGAGGAACAGGGATTCATTGTGTAGTCCTGGGGGAGCAGGGATTTCATTGTGTAGTCCCGGGGGGCCAGGGGTTTCATTGTGTAATCCAGGGAGGGAAGCAGGGATTTCATTGTGTAGTCCCGGGGGAGCAGGTAGTCCCGGGGGACCTGGGATTTCATTGTGCAGTCCCGGGGGAGCTGGTAGTCCTGGGGGAGCTAGGATTCCATTATGTAGTCCCGGGGGACCTTTCCTATGGAGTGATTCAAAACAGTGGTCAGCGACCTTAAGGAATTTCGAACAAATAGTGCCTATAGGAAAATGACGACCCGTGCAAACTTGGTACGGTCACTCTACATCACGTGAGCGAAGCTGCGGGCAAAAGCTAGTATTGTATAAAGAAAGTTTGGTTTGGCTTATTTTGCTCTATCACATTTACATTACATGTTGCTTTTTCTACGTTGTCCTTTCCCTTTGAAAACACCTACGTTACCTATGCTGCATTCACAGAGTTACTGAGATAGAGACAGAGAGCAAAGATGTGGAAATACCATTTTCAAATTAAGTGGTATATAGTTTATTACTCTCTTTATTTATAGTTATGTTTGGCTAATGTAAACAAGCATGTGAGCTTTGAAGTTACAAGTAGATGATATTTTAGGGCTTACACAAACACCTTTTAAACTACTTACCCTAGCAACACACATTCTTAAAAACCATCCATAATTACACACAGTTATTAATATTTAAATTGCTACCATGTAAAATCTTGTGACTATGGAGGAACAGATGGCATGAATGAAATATTCATTCTGTACAGCCTTGCTATTGTAGTCACCTCAGAGAGGGCCAGCCTCTACTATGCTTACTCTGTGTTATAGTCTGTATTGTACTCCTTACATGCAATGCGTGCTTTTGTCTCCCCCCCCCACTCCCCCGTTCAACCTGAACTGGCAGACAAGTTTTAGCAAACCTAAGACATTCATGGAAGCTGGATACTGCATGAAGGCAGGGCAAATTCTGCTAAAAATTGCCCTTGAATACCTGTGGGCCAAGCTCTCTGTGTTACAATGTGCCTGACAAGTTATGGAGATTTAGGGTCAAATATTAATTGTGTAGCATGTAGCTGAGCCGCCTCCTCCTCCTCCTCCTCCTCCTCCTCCTCCTCCTCCTCTCCTCCTCCTCCTCCTCCTCCTCCTCCTTCAGAGTAAGTGCATGTGGCCTCAATTCAGATTGGAACCTGCATTCCCTGGGGGGAGGGGGAGGATTAAATCTTCCCTGCCATTTGCTTCCTGAAATTTTCCTTCCCCCTGCCCATGTGTGGATATATATATATATATATATATATATATATATTTAAAGGTTCAATTGACACATTTTTTAAATCCCCACACAGGGTGTGTGTGTGTGTGTGTAGTTTGGCAAAGCAAACAGGTGTGGGGAAAGGTTTAATCCTCCCCTCCTGGTGCATACTGAAACTGATCTAAATTGGGGCCATGCACACTGAAGAAGAAGAAGAGGAAGAGGAAGAGGAAGAGGAAGAAGGGGTGCAGCTACATGCTACACAATTAATACAATGTGTAGTTTGACCCTTAGTGTTAGCACTAGTGCTGCCTCCAGGCTTTTGGGCAAGACACGCTCAGTACCTTCTCACCACCATTGTCACCAGCTGCTGGTCCTTATCCTCTTTCTCTTCACTGCTACCACTTGCTTGCTTGACAGGCAGAGAGCCAGTGAGCAAGTAGGCAGTGGCATCTCCTGCTCCTCTTCCTCCTCCTCACCACCACCACCACTGTTGTCTGGACCAGAATGAGAGAGACAGGTGAGCAAGTAGCGTTGCTGTGATGAAGAGGAGGAGCAAGTCCAGGGGGTTCTTTTCAGTGGGCCCTTGCTGGGGTGCAAGCCTTCGGCAAGTGCCTGACCATGCCTACGCTTGACACTGGCCCTGGTCAGCACAGCTGAATGCTTTTAAATGTTACCTTCATTCAACTTGAGTAAGAGAATCATAATCTAGATGTTTGTTTTCAATGTGCTAAGCATTGCACTGTTATCCTACAACTCTGTCAATAGCTTCAGTGCTTTGGCAGTCCCATCAGTTTGTCTTGCATATTCATGTTTAAAGCCAAGGCACAAGCCACATGTCCATGCCTTTTATGGGCAGATTGCCAGTGATGGATATATCCCTGCATGAGTGGTTTATGAATGAGGCATCTGAATCTTTTTAATGGTTTTAGTTCCCAATCTAGAAAAAGTTAATTGCACTTAAATCACATTGAAACCAATGGGACTAATTATGCATGGCTAGTGTAAGACCCATTGATTTCAATGAGACTGAAGCAAGACCATTGATTTCAATGGGGACTTTATGATATGTGAGACCAATGACATTGGACCAACACTAGTTGACACTGGATTTTACTGCTGTGCAGTAGAACATAGGGTCAGGCTGTGGTGTAAATGAATCATAACAAACCCCAAACCCAGAAATGTACCTCTCGGCTTGCTAAGCTTACGTATTCAGTTATTATTCTACAAGATTTTCCTTAAAGTTTAATTCAAGAGAAATAGCTGTGTTGTTGTTGCTTTAATACATAACTGATGTATCTCTAAGGTGACACCACAACATTGCTTGAAGATTTCATTGGCAGGGGTGTGGTTCTACTTGTAGGGCAGATTGCTTAAAAATAAACTTTACCTGTAAAACAGAAAAGTCCAGTGATACTGCTCAAGGGCAGACATTTCTTATATACTGTTGCCTCAAATAGGAGTTCGATCAATATTGTGATGTAACGCATGTCTCTCTCCCTTAGAGGAAGTTTTTCCCCTCTGGGCAGTTTAACCACACAAGTATTGCTTTACCACATACTTGCAAAGGAGGGACGAAGCCATTGCGCTGCATTTCAGACTAAGTTTAAGCAAAGGCTCACAATATGGCAGGGAAAAGGAGTTCACATCAGAGCTTGTATGCAATAAGAGCACTGCCCAAGGGGTCCCTCTTGCCCTAGACGCAGAACAACACCAGAGTTAAAGAGTGTGCAGGCTTTCTATAATGAAAATCTCATGTTCTGCCATAAAGGCTGGCCTGCTTCAATATAATACTGGGGTTTTCTGCTCCAGGCACAGTTCCATATAACTTTATGGGACACTGAGAGAGTTAAATCATTACAATGATGAAAGGAGCAATGTAGCTCCTAGCTAGAAGGCAGAGAAATGGCCCTTGGAAGTTGTATACTAGAAACAGAGCTGTAATACTGCGGTACAGGGAATTTTGCCCCTGGAAGCACTTGTCCTTCGGATGCAGAGCTGTGCAAACTGTGTGACATTAGAAAGTCTGCCAGAAAAGAAAGTAGAGACCTGCCTGGAAGGCAGAATTGTCTGGTTGCAGGGATGAAAGATCAAAACCATTCTTTGCTCACAAAAAGCAGTATTGTCAGGCATTCTGCCTGGGGCAGAATCAGATGATGTAATTTCAAACATGAGAATTACGTACTTGATGGAGGCAAAGTTCTAGGGTTACCAAGCCAAAGAATGTCCCAAAGTAGACATAATTTTCCACAATACATACCCACTCACTGAATGCTTTCTGAGTATTTCCTGAAGACAATTTTATTGTGCCAAAATCTAGGGAGTCAAACCCAAACAACAGATTTTATACTTATGAACCAAGAGGTCATCCTGCTTTGAATAAATGTAAGGAGATATATCCAGTTAGGTATATATCAGTCTTTATTATGGTCATATGACTCATAATAAGGTTAAAACGGATAATAAATTAAAGAACAACCACCACAAAATACAATTTATCCAGTTTAGCTAATATAGTCAATCAGTTGACCCCTTAAGTGCACAGCAATTAGAAAAAAGCCACCTTCTCAGTAGTGTATAAGTTCTTATCTGATAAAACAATGCATAACCAATCTTTCTTCTGGACGCCCTGGGAAACTAATCAAAAGGGGATACATTTTTACCATATCTCATATCAAAATACAAATTACACTGTAAATAACATCTGCCAGAGTTCCAGGAACTCCCGCCTTACATGCAACAAAATGTAGTGATGGCCACCAACTTTAAAAGGGGTTTAGACAAGTTATAGCAAAGCAAGAGGATTCCCAAGCTGCAACATGATAGCTTTATTTGGTGCATACAACTTGGTACAGTAATACCTTGCATTACAAGTAACTTGGTTTGAGAGTGTTTTGCAAGACATGCAAAAATTTTAATATTTATTTAATTTTTTTTTTACTTGATATACAAGCGTCGTCTTGCAATACAAGTACTATAGTACGGCTTAAATTAAAAATCTCTGTACAAATTTTTTTGGGGGGATTTCGTTTTGATATAAGAGTGTTTTGGATTACAAGCACCTTTCCGGAACGAATTGTGCTCTCAATCCAAGGCATGACTGTAGATGTAAATTATTATAGGTTGTATAATCCAGTGCAGGTCTCTACAATGAGAAATCACTCCACACTGATATGACTGATACATTAAAGAAAAAGAAAAATAAGATCCAACATTAGAATGATGAATTAATAGAAAGGGGGGAAGCTGGGAAACTACAGTATAAACAACTAAAATTTATATTTTATGTTTAGTATTCAAGTTTTAATGATCTAGCACAGTGTTCTCCAACCTTGGGTCCCCATTTGGCCTATAACTCCCAGCATGCCCCAGCCAGCAATGCTGGCTGGGGCATGCTGGGAGTTGTAGGCCAAAAACATCTGGGGATCCAAGGTTGGAGAACACTGATCTAGCACCTTATTTTTCTTTTTGATACGTTAAGGTAAAAAAAATAGTTTTCTATCCGTGAATGACATTAATATTTGAGATATGGCATCTTTTATAACATGTATTTTCTCAAGGTCTACAAGAATCCTCATGAATGACAGGGTCTATTAACAAAGCAAAGTAATAATAAAATGGAGTGAATATATTGTACTGTATCTAAAGCTAAACTGAATCATTCAGGCAAACTACATTTTCAGACGTTGCATTCACAGAGAAAGAAGGTAGGCCACAAATAAACAAACTTCTTCTGTGCAGTGAATAGAATCACCAAATAGGTCTTAGGCTGATTCATAACCAAGTTAAACCAAAATAAATGGAGTTAGGGCTATTTAGTGCCATTGAAGTAGGCAGAGTTAAATTGACTTAAATTCAAGTACTTTTGGATTGTGAGTTAGGCTGAATGTTTTCACGACTATTGAAGTTATTTGGATTGCAAAACAGATCTATAAAAAGAGACAATTTGAAGATAACAGTATCAGTCAATTTAGGAAATCAGCCATGTCCCCTAATGGCTATTCATTTGGTAGCCATGTGATGTATGCACATAGGATTCTTCTACATGAAGGGGAATTCTGCTTGGCTCAGAATCCCCCTTGTGTGGATGAGTTTGATGTATGTCTGTTAGTACATGTGTTGCAAAAATATGCTCTGGGTTCCTTTCCTGGAGGGACCAATGCTCAGAAAAAGAGAAGCAGCACACCAGAGTGAGATGAACTTAGATTTATTCTGCGCAGAAGGCAGGGCTGGTGCTACCATTAGGCGAACTAGGCGGCTGCCTAGGGCGCATGGCAGAAACGCCTTGAAATTTTTTAGCACTGTAGCGGCGCCTGCATGGGCAGTGACTCGCCTGCTGGAGTGTGTGGGCGGGCGGAGGGCTGGCTCAGAGAGGGGCTCCCGCTGCGGGCGCTCCACTCCTGTGGCAACGCGGCCAGCCCACAGGCAGCCAGGCGGGATCCGCCTCCGCCGCCGCTTCACCCACGTGCACACGGTGGCTCCTCTCTGGCTCCCTGGGCGCGCGCCGCCAAACGCCAGCACCGCCGCCACCGGTTGCATGGAGGGAATCGCGCCTCCGCTGTGTTGCCTCCGCAGAGTCCGCAGGCGTTCGTGGGAAGGGTTCCGTGGGCGGCGTCCCTTGCGAAGGTCCAGCCGGCTGGGCCTACGAGTCTACTCGGAAGTAAGTGCGGCATGGACAGCCCCCCTCCTTCTCCTTGGCCCGGTAGCCGGCTTAAGTGGGAAGGGGGGCGCTAAATATCTGACCTTGCCTAGGGCGCCAAACTGCCTTGCACTGGCCCTGGCAGAAGGAACAACTCCTGTGGCTCATGCCAGAAACAGAAGTTGAACGAAGGAACAAAGGAGAGGCACAGTCTTTTATACACTTTACATCCGTTTGATCATTCCAACCAATCAAATACATTTGTTCGATCATTCTCATTATACACTGTACATCATCCCAATAAATCAGTCCTTAATCATATAGAAGCACTTCGTCATCTCCTCCCTTCAGGTGGACTTGACAGTTGAAGCACAACATCATCTCCTCCCTTCAGGTGGACTTGACAATACCCATGACCTCAGGGTTATATGAGATATGAGATATTCCCAAGAATTTGCCCATCTCAGCACCTCTTATCTGCTTGTTAGGCCCCATAGAATTTCTAATTAATGCATTCTGAGCTGGCAACAGAAAAAAACACATCTGGGGTGAAACGTTGCTCAAAGGGAGGAGATGTATCAGGCCTATGCAGCTTCTATCAGCAATTCTGCAAAAAGCAATCATCAGCAAAACAGTTTCAAGCTTCTTTGATTAGAATAGCAAAGCAAATGGACAAGTTAGTTAGGCCAGTTAGTTAGGGGGGGGCAGAGAAAAGTCTCCCCCCCCCCAGCCTAACTAACTGGCCTTACTAACTTGTCTATTTGCTTTGCTATTCTAATCAAACACATGTGTTGGGGCCCCTTCTAACAATCACTGAATAAACAGGTGGAGGAGCATGGCCAGCATGCATGTCAATGGTAGGAGGTGGGACTACACAGCATGGCCCATGACCCCACTCAATCATTCATATAACATATGAAGGGGTTAAACTGAGCCCCAGTTTTGTGTGTGTGGTGGAACCTGCAAAAAATGAACAGGATTGCTGGATGGATCACTATGTGAATCAGGCCATGCAATTACCAGATTGTTACGCTGAGATAACAATAAGTGAATTGAGGTAAGACATTTGTCAGGTTCTTGAGTATCTAATCTATAGCTCTATGCAGTCATTCAGCCTTCTAACACGAGGGTCAAAACTGGGGATGAATGTGGGTGTACCTGCAAGCCCCATCCCCCAACATCCCTGTCCTTGCTTGCTCAGTCCCTGGCCTTCCCAAATTGAGGGGGAAAGTCTGAAGCGATGTTTTATTTATCATGTGAACTTGAACACAAGCAAAAGCCTCCTCGTTATGTGGAGGCTTCTTCTCATGTTCAAGTGAACATGAGTAGAACTCCCCTTCAGACCTCCGTGCTCAGCATGGGAAGGTCGAGGACTGAGAGGGCAGGGCAATGTTTGGGGTGGGCTCATCTGCCACTACAAATGCCTGTATAGGGCCTGTTACAAAAATATATTTATTTTCACCAAGTTAAAAGTGTAGCTACAAGTGGAGTGTGGCTCATGACAGCTGGTATAGTGCAGTAGCTTGAAATGTGAATAAGAAGTAGCTGGTTTAATTCTCACTTCAGGAATAAACTCATTATTTGGGCTTAGTAATGACTACATAATGAGTTTCAGTCTCAAATCCCAGTTTTTCAAGATGAGCATAAAAGTTCTGATCTAACTTGCAGGCACAGCTAAGCACAACTATCCCCAGGGACAGGAAAATATAGTTCTACAGAAAAGAATGTCTAACACATTTTAAAAAGCTTGAAGACTCATATTATATATTGAAGCACCAAAATTCCATTTTACACGGTCTTTACACAAAAAGGTTTGGATCATTATTTGTAGACGTTAGTCATGAGCGTATGCATTTCTGTGTTCTTCCTTAGCAATGCCCTTTGTTCTCTGGAGCATTTCCAAATTTATTTGCATCAAAGAGACTCACTCTATATACCTGGGATGGTGTACAATAAATCTAATGAATGATTTTAAACTAAATTGATCTGACAAGCTGATCCACTGAGTTATCATGACTCTAGATGTTCACATATATCACACCACAGCAGAAATGCAATGAGTAATTCTCAGAACAAATGCCTTACTCGTTGCTGTGCTAAATCGGAGAGTGAGCAAGAGTAGAGTCTGAGGGTTCTTTAACCTTTGTTATTATACCACTTCAGGCAGTAGGAAGATATAACACGGATGAATCAAATTTATGACTAAAGCAATAATTATGTAGCCTTGTAAATCCGTTCATTCATTGCTTGTTTTTCAAAACATTAAATTGTCCATAAATAGTAGTAAGATATTTACTAGGCAAAGGGAAGCTAAATTGTAAACTTCCTGAACCCATGAGCAGTAAAACCTAGTCTAGTAGCAGAAAAGCGATTTCACCAAGGAAACAAGGGAATGTGATGGAAATGTTGACTCAAAGAACTATATCTGCTGTTCCTTTTCTGATGTGTTATTTAACAATGAATAGGGTGTAACTGTGTGTACAGTGATTTCTTAGTATCATCTAGTAACCAGTTGCTATGGCATCCCATGGTTAAATGTTAAAAAAATATACGTAAGTGAAGCACAATTGGGAAATTTTGATGAGGTCCTTAGAGTCATCGAAAGGAGAAAGAAAGGAATCTAATCCATACAATACTTTTAGAAGATATTTCAGATCATGTTTAAATAGATTTGTGGCTATCGGCACAAAAAATATGGGCTATATGAGCACATCAAGCTTCCCAATACGTGGTTAGAAGTGACATTTACTTATTTATTTATTTATTTTGTTTGAATTTTTTTTTTCAGTTATAAAAGAATAATACATTTTATCTTAGTTATTTGATATTTATTTTTTATTACATTTCTATACTGCCCAACAGCCAAATCTCTAAATTAACCAACATTATACAACATACTAATTTTAAACATAAACCACCAATTTTAACTTACATATTCGCTTCTCAGTGTCACAGGTCAAATTCATTGGAAGTATAAAACAAAATGGGCAGTATCCTATTCAACGCTACTGCTAAAGTAAATTACCAGTATGTTGTGCTAACATAAGTGACCTCTAGTGCAACATCAATAGCATTTTCATTTCCCGGGTTTTCTGGGAAACTTCATCATGCCAATATATCCTGTCTTCCTCCGGAGAGTCAAGGAGGCTAACAAAAAGGATGAAATCATAAGAATTTAGAACAATCCTTACAGTATAACAATAAAACCCTGATAAATGAAGCAGAAAATAAGAGAATGCAGCAGTGAAATTATTCAAAATACAGAGACACTTTAAACAACTGATGGTCCCATCAGTGTGGCTACTAGTCATGATGGTTATATGCTATGATGTAGCAGCTACATCCAGGATCAAAGACACCATGCTTCTGAATACGAACTGCTGTTGAACAACAGTAGGAGAGGGCTATTGTCCTCAGGTCCTGCTTGTGAGCTAAGCCTAGGCAACTGGCTGCCCACTGTGGGAACAGGATGCTGATTTAGATAGGCTTTTGGTCTCATTCAGCAAGTAGGAGCTCCTTCGAAGATGAAACTGCCCTCCTTCTGTTTTTAAAATGAAGAAGATGCTGCCTGTATAGTGACCCTCAGCATCCAGACTAGTGCTGTGCCTAAAAGTTTGTCCACGTTATTTCCGACCATTCTCATTCAATGTGATAGAAAAGAAATTGCTTTCAAAAAGAAACTCAAAGGAGAAGTAGAAATTGAAGAAATTCTCATCGGTTGGGTTTGGGTTTGGGTTTCTTCTGCTTACCTTACTTATCAGGTGGCTAAGGAGTGTGTGCACGAGTGTCCTGTTGTGATATGTATCACTTTACCAGCTGCAGCACATTGTTTACACATGGAAGAGACAGAATGGCTCGGTAAACAGGTTTTGTTATGTCTTACTAGAATCCTTGTATTCTGGGCTGTGGGAACAATATGAGCTGCTCACATGGTTTGTATGTTCTGATGACGTGTTAACTTGTTTCTGTCTGAGGCCATCTGGGGAGAAGGTGGACTGCTTTCTCTGGTCTTGTTCTTCTTGCTTTACTTTGTTCCTGCAACAATGTAACGTCTTTGCTGAGGTGGAGTGAAGCTCAACTTACTCCACTGGACTTAATGCTTGCTATGCATTTATACTCTGCACATGGACTGTAACTAGGAAATGTATACTCTGTAGAACTTTACTTGCTAAGTAAATAAACAGGTAGAATTAGAACCTGTGGTGTTCCAGAGTGTTTCCTGACTCCATGGATTAATCTGCAACGGGGAAGCTGGAAGCAAGTCTGATTACAGAGGCAGGCTGGGCTGGCCAAACTGGTACCGATGCTGCGCAGGGAGGTGAGATCTGGAAGATCTGTGTGTGGAATTTCAGGCATCTGTTAGCACACAGATAGGATTATAAATCTCCCAACTCGCACAGCTCCTTCATGTCCAGTCTTTCATTGTACAATCATCTCTCTGTAAGCCTGTGAAGTGTGACAAGCCAAGAAAGCTACGGGCTTACAGAGAGATGATTGTACAATGATGATACAATCACCTCATGAGGTGATTCTTCCCACATAGCTTTTTCAGACCAGGAAGTGCAGGCAGTTCGGGAGGCTGGAGAGCAATGGAGAGATGTGTAATAGAAAATACACATGCAGCATCCTCAACTGCCTCACAGTGATTAGGTAAGCTCAAAAACACCACAAAAATAAATGATGAAACGCCCTGTGAATGAGGTAGAAACATGGAAACCTCTTTTATGGGGAAATAAAATTGGAGGACAGATTTTGGCATAGCAACTTGATTTCTTTTTAGGAGATAAGGTGGTATCATCATCAGGCGATCACTCATGACCGAGTAAGATTGTCTTCCAGGATAAAAGGAGGAAATTCTAAAGAAGATTGTTTAGACTCTACCGATGGGTCCGTAAGTGACTGTGGAGGCCAATTCTAGATCCACACAGCTTCCCACAGTGAGGACACAGGTTACCAGATGGAAGATGGTCCTGTAAAGGATTCATTTGACGTGCTTTTCGCTTAGCACGTTTCTCCCTTTCACCTTGCACTCGGGCTTCTTCAATGTCCATGGAACTTTTGTGAAAGGCCAACCTCCATTTAGATCGTTCATGGGCCAGAGCTTCCCAGTTTTCAATGTTTATATTGCATTTTTTTAGATTAGCCTTATGAACATCTTTAAACCACTTATATTGACCACCGATATTCCGCTTTCCATCCTTGAGTTGGGAATAAAGTAAGTGCTTTGGGAGACGGCAGTCAGGCATTCGAACAACATGACCGGTCCACTGAAGTTGGCGTTGAAGGATCATTTTTTCAACGCTAGTGGTCTTTGCTTCTTCCAGTACACTGACATTTGTTCGCCTATCTTCCCAAGTAATTCGCAGGATTTTCCGGAGGCAACGTTGATGAAATCTTTCAAGGAGGTGGAAATGATGTTTATAGATAGTCCATGATTCGCAGGCATACAATAAAGTTGGTAATACAATGGCTTCATAAACCAGTGTTTTGGTCTTCTTACAAATATCCCGATCCTCAAACACTCTATGTTTCATTCGAGAAAACGCAGCACTTGCGGAGCTCAAACGATGCTGGATTTCACTGTCGATGTTAGCTATAACAGAAAGATAGCTGCCAAGATAGAGAAAATGATCGACATTTTCCAGTATTGTCCCGCCAAGCTGGATAGATGGCATCACCAAAGGGTTAGCTTGCACTTGCTGCTGAAGCACTTTGGTTTTTTTGATGTTAAGTGAGAGACCAAGTTTTCCGTATGCTTCTGCAAAAGCATTTAGGATAGTTTGGAGATCATCCTCTGAATGTGCGGAGACCACATTATCATCAGCATACTGAAGTTCCACAATGGAGGTTGTAATTACCTTACTTTTTGCTTTCAGCCTGCTGAGATTAAAAAGCTTTCCATCTGTTCGATATATAATTCCCACACCAGTGGGAAGTTTCCCCTCGACAAGATGTAAAATCATGGCGATGAAAATAGCAAATAATGTTGGGGCAATAACACATCCCTGTTTAACACCTGATCCCACTTTAAATGGAGCACCATGAGAGCCGTTGTTGTCCAAAACCGTTGCCGTCATGTTGTCATGGAGAATTCGCAAGATATTCACAAATTTATTGGGGCATCCAATTTTCATAAGGATAGTCCAGAGAGCTGTACGGTCTACAGTATCAAAGGCCTTAGCAAGATCAATAAATGCCATATAAAGGGGTTGATTTTGCTCCCGGCATTTTTCTTGGAGCTGACGTGCAGTAAAAATCATGTCTACTGTCCCCCTAGAGGGGCGGAAACCATATTGAGTTTCAGGGTGGATCTCTTCTGAAATAGACAGAAGACGGTTTGTGAGAATCCTAGCAAATATTTTACCTGCCGGTAGCTAAGAGAGAAATGCCCCGATAGTTTCCACAGTCTGTTCTATCACCCTTCTTAAAGAGGGTGATAATTATGGCATCCCTGAAGTCTTCTGGGATCTCTTCTCTTATCCAGATTTTTTCAATGAGTTTATGAAGATGTTGTACAAGTTCGGGGGGCCCTTCTTTAAAGATTTCAGCAGGAATCCCATCTGGTCCACTAGCTTTGTTGTTCTTCATTTGATTAATGGCTTTTTTTACTTCATCCAAAGTGGGGAGTATTGCAAGTTCCTCTCTAATTTGTTTTTGCAGGATTTGTGAAAAAATCTCATTATCCACCTTAGATTTATGATTTAAAAGGTCATAATAATGCTCTTTCCAACGCAGTGCAATAGAGTCTTTGTCTTTTAAGAGTATATAAAGGTTAGTAATGAATAAACGTGAAATAAGGTGCTGAACCCCAGAAGAATGACAACTAGAGCTGAGCCAAAATTTCTTAAGACATTTTCTCAGATAATTTTTGAATTTTCTTTTCTTTTCTTATCTCCTAGAAATAAAAGGCCAATTTGCACTTTGCAGTGCAAAAAAAGAAAAGAAAAGAAAAAAAAGATGCCCAAAGAAAATCCCTGTGGTACAATCCTTGCCAATGGTGAGCCCTACCTGTGAGAAATTGTTGGAAGTATTTCTCCCCACCTTGGACATGTTTGGTTAAATTGCCCTACTACCCACTCAGTTTCTCTGCCCACAAATAGGGTGTACAATTTGTATAGGTCAGTTGCACACAGCTCTAGAGTTTTCACAGTATCCACACTGTTTCCACCGATCTCAGATCCAGGCAGTAGGATTGAAAGCAGTCTTTCTTCCTATTAGACAATGGTGGGAATCAACCACTGTGGAGGGAGGACAATTTCTACTTCCGTCCTTAAAAAAAAATCAAAAAAATCAAAGCAGCCAAGGCTACAGATGTGAATGATCTTTAACGTAATGGAGGAAGGGGACCCAGTGGCTCTTCACCTGGCAGGTGCATCAGTTCTGCAGTGCCAGTCTATACATGAAAGGGTCATGCTTCAGTTCAGGCAGTGGCACTTCCAGGCTTGAGTGGGCCCTGGGCAAGATGCGCTCCAGCATCCCCTGTACCTCCTCTGTCCCATTTTCCTGCTTTCTCCCCCACCCCCTGCAGTGGTCGCAAGCTCTCTTTCCCCCACCTTTTACCAGGGAAGAAGAAAACAAACAAGTAGATGATAGACCCGTCTTCTTTCTTAGAAACAAACAAACGAAAAACATACCTTTTTTTAATAGAGGCCGTCTGGCACACTGGGCAGCCCAACAATGACAAGCGCTCTTCAAACAAACAAACAAACAAACAAAGGAGCCAACACATTACTTTCCTGCCACCTAATTTCTCCTGCCCCCACCATCTCGACTTGTTCTTCCCCCTTACCAGGTGGCAGTGGTGATACCCTTCAGCATCTACAGCTTTCTCCTTTATTCTCCATTTTGTAACTTTTCAAAGTGGGTGTGCTACAGAGAGAATCTCTAGTCATGCCCACCATCTTCATTGTCCAAAGATACTCTGGCCCATGGAAAATGGTGGAAGCTTGGCTCCGCAGCACACCTGTGAAAAGAGTTAAAAATAAATTTTAAAAAGGAAAGGAAAGGAACAAGCTGTCACTCACCAGTCAATGCTGCTGCCACGAATGACAGTGTTTCCTTTCCTTAAGGGAACAAAACAGAAAACCAACAGAACCTTTCAACAGCTGGTGTGGTGGCAGAGCAAAGCTCCAGCCACACATACCATCTTCATTAACAAGAGACACAGTGGGTATGACTGGAGCTTCACTCCATAGTGTGCCTGCTGTTGAAAGGAAAGGAAAGAGCTGTCACTGCTCTCCACCACTGTCATTTGGGGGCCCTTTGGGCTGCCGGGACACAGGTCCATCCCTAGCAGTACTGGTGAATTCAGGGATGGGGCAGGAGAGCCTGGCCTACTGGGGGCGGAATCCTATGCATGTTTAGACAGAAAAAAGTCCTACAATTCCCAGCATGCCACATGCTGGCTGGGGCATGCTGGGAGTTGTAGGACTTTTTTCCTCTCTAAACATGCATAGGATTGCACCCTTAGTTACTTTAAAGGGTAGGCCCAGTGTACCCCATTAGTGTTATTTTGGGGTCTCAGTATTTTACTTTTGTTTAGTTACCGTAATAGAAAACCACAGAAATATTTAGAAAATCAAATTTCACTAGTGTTCTCAATCTGTAAAATGGGTATCCCCCACCTGCTCTAGCCTGGTACCTAAAGATAGGCTAGAAAAAAATACTCATTTTTAAAAATGCTTGATTCTTTGATAATATGTTACATGTACATATATGCATGTTACATGTTTCATGACTTGCTGTGTATCAGTGGATGGGACTGTATGCTCAAGTTTTTGGTTCTGAGCAAATTTTTGGTTCTTGTTTTGTACTCATGGCACATTGTACTAGTATGGATTATGGTACTTTGATAGTGGTTAGTAACCTCATATTAACAGTGGGGCTCACCTCAGAATTCCATCCCTGGTTACAAGTCAGAAAAAACAACAACCTTTATTTATTTATTTATTTATTACATGTGTTAATCGCTCATCTGGCCAGTCACCCGGCCACCCTGGGCGATGTACAATTAAAACAATACAATAAAACATGACAATCAAAACAGTATAAAAAATTCTTTTAAAATCCTAACCCACCCCATATTCCCGCCTGAACAGCCATGTTTTTAATGCGCGGCGGAAGCTCATCATGGAGGGGGCATGGTGAAAGTCACTAGGGAGGGAGTTCCATAACTTGGGGGCCACCACAGAGAAGGCCCTCTTCCTAGTCCCCACCAGCCTGGCTGCTCTGGCTGATGGGATAAGGAGAAGGCCGTCCGTGGCAGACCTTGTTGAGCGGCCTACTTGATGTTGCTGGAGGCGCTCCTTGAGATAAACTGAGCCGGAGCCGTGTAGGGTTTTAAAGGTCAAAACCAACACCTTGAATTTGGCTCGGCAAGCAACTGGTAGCCAGTGCAACTCCTTAAGCACTGGTGTGATGCGATCATGCTGGCGGCTGCCCTTAATCAGGTGAGCCGCCACGTTCTGTACCAGCTGAAGCTTCCGAACCGTCTTCCAGGGTCTATTATAAAATCAGATCTATTTTTTAAAAAATAAAAGAAACCATCATATGCACTTAGAAAAGTGAATGAAGAAAGAATAACAATTCTGGAGGAAAAGGCTAGCATGGGGGGGGGGATCTTAAAAGTTTTTGGGTATTAAAAAAAAAAATCCACTCCCAGAGAATTGCTAATTTCAACCTGAAAATCAAAACTGTTCATTAGTTTATGTTGCCTTCCCCCTGTAGGCATAGGCTCACAGTTCACTTGTTCTGCTTGCAGAATCAACTGTCACATATTTGAAGCTCTTGGCTAAATAATTCATGAGCAGAATTTCGAGCAAGCCGTGTTATATTTTAATTAAAAATGATAAACTACGGATCTGCGTTCCTATCTGCTACATTACACTGTAAATGAAGGGCTGTGTCATGGCATCCGCCGAGACCGAACAGATTGATAGTAAAGAAAAGGACACGCATATTTCTGATTTTTAAAAATTAGAAAGGGAAGAGGAAATAATACAGTTGTTAGTCATGTCCTAGACCTTTCCCCTCTATTCTTCTCACTTTTTTTTTATTTACATAAAAGGAAAAGACCTTCCATCACCTGGTGATCACCATGAATTGCTTTTAAACAAATTATCCTTCTACTATTTAGCATTTTAGCACTTCGTGTGCACTGCTAATAAAAGCATGCCAGAAGTGACCCAAACCGACAAGTGAATCACACAGTGCAAAGTGATAATGAAATGAAATGTACTTAAGTGTCTTTATATCATGATCTTTTGTAGACACAGTGCTAATTTTTTTATGCAACTTTGTAATATATGCAATAAATATATGACCCAGTCCTACAAGTACTGAGGCAACAGTTGCATGGATCAGACTTTTAGAAACAAAATACATTTTCACCTACATTGTGGTTAATTACCACAGGTATGTACTCCACATGGATTCATCTGATGTGGTTGTGCATTTATGTTTTCACTCCAACCTGCTTTCCCCATGGATTGTATCATTCGGCTCACTCCTTTCACCCTGATAATTAAAATTTGTGTTGCTTTGTTCTTACCAGGGATGGGATAAGCACTTGAACTGGGAGTGTTCAGAAATAACCCAGCTCAAATAATTTTAACCTATTTCATGTTGGTTCAATTTAGAGATGTGCACCAACCTTCAAATTCAATTTGGATACTTGGTTCAGTGCTTTGAAAAAATGACCCAATTCAGCTTCGACTAATTCAGATGCCACCCGCTTCAACTTGGGTATGATACCTGAGATGAGATCCAGAAATCTGAGGCTTCATGCCTCCCATTGACTATCATGGACATTTTAAAAACACCAACAACCAGTTATAACTTTTTTTTCCTATTCTTCAGAATTGGATGATATTTGCAGGCATAGTAATTCCTTAGGACAGGATTGGGTTAGCCACATGTGAGAAAAAATGGTGCAGGGGTTTTTGTGCTGCACACCTTTACATTTACATATTTTTAAAGGGGAATTGCTAAAAGCTTTTTCTTGGCCAATTGGATGGCATTTGCAGTGATCCCCTTTTGAGTGGATCAGGTCTGCTAATTTTTAGTTGAATAGGTGCAGGAGGTTTTGTGCAAGACTTGATATTCTGAAGTGATCCCAAAGAGGATGTGCTTATTCCCTTATGCTCCTTGTGAACCATTTGTCTGAAAATGACAGCCTAGAGATGTCACTAGGTAAGAAATGTGCTAAGCTTCAGAAGGATAGGTGTAGAGGTTGATGTGGAAGGAGAGTCCTCAATGTTTTTGTTGGGTGTGTGTGTTACCTGCTTCCCCCTCCTTCCCTCCCCTGTTATTTGGGGGCAATTTGAATGGAAATGGGAAATGACATAGAAGAATATGTGCACAGGTTAGGGAGTAATGATGAAGAAAAACTTTAAGATTTTTTTTCATACTGAAGCCTGGTGGTGATGGAAGAATATCCATTTCAAGGTCCTTTCCCATCCCAAATGTACAGTGATTGCAATTCCTGGGGGGGGGGGAGTGCTCTGGGATTCAAAGGTGGACCTGTCATTAACTCAGCTGCCTCTTCCCCCCACTCATCAGTGTTTTAAAGAAATGAAATCAAAATATGCTATTTGGAGAGGAGAGAGAATATCTGCATCTCTTACCATGAATCAGTAATGAGTAAGCCTCATTGTGGCCTCATTGTGGCTTGGCTTCAGTTCTCATGGCTTCAGAGGGAAGCCTGTTTTGCTCAGGAAGCACCAGAAATGTTCCAAAGGGACATGATTCTCCTCAGGCTTTGGGCTTCATTCAAATCTGATGCATATCCCTAGTCTATACCCATGTGAGTCTCCTCTGCATTAATCCATAAAATGAGTCAGCATTTTAGAGCATTTAAGAGTCCCCTTCCACCCTCCTGCTAGTTCCCACCCTTCATAAACTAACCAAACAATGAACCAAATACATATATACATATATATATATATATATATATATATATATATATAAAATTCCTTACCATAGTGAAAGAAGGGAAAGTGGCGAGTAACCAGAAGCAGGAAGGAGGCCTGTATTCCACACAAGTAAGCAGGCAGAAAGCAGGCCAACTCCAAAATTTGAAATTATTCTTATCAGCATTCTCAAAAACTTCATTTCTTACTGGTATCATGGGACTGGTAGTTTTCCCAAGGTAGAAAAAACTACAAATGCCGTGATTCCCTACAGGAAATTATGTTTCTGAGCATGCTGAAAAGCATCATTTCAACTTGCCATTGACTGCCCATTTTGCCTGCCTGCCTGCCTGCCTGCGTATGATCTGGGCTCCTGCTACTGTCTAGCCTCCCTATCTGTCTGTTGCCACGGTTGTTTGCTGGATGCTCTTCTTTCTATGTATGTGTTTTTGTTTCTTTGTTTGATATGATTGCAAAGTGGTTGGTCTACCATTTTGACTTTTGTGATATCTCCTTGTGAGTACCCACATCCATCAATGTTTTAATGAGCAAGGAATGATTGCAAAACCCAGATGGTCTTTGAGGCAAATCAGTTGGGGGCAGGGATGCTTTCCCATTCTTATTTCCTGCCTCTCAGCATATCCTAAATAGGGATGTTCATCTGATCAGGGTGTGAATATCCAATGGATTTTTCCAGCTCAGCCCTCCGGATTCCATTCTGTTTCTCCAACGGTGGTGACGTTTACTTGATTTGACACAAGTCAAGCCAGCACGCAGATTTCTGCTTTTAAAATGGGCCGTGATTTGTGCATTTATTTATTTTTTAAGAAAAAAGCTCAGGTAATTTGCATAAATTGCGGAGCCCACAATTTCCACACATCTCAAAGTTGCGCACATTTGAGCCTTTCACAGGGCCGACCTAACTCGAGCTGGCTGCCCTGCCACTGGGACCTACCTTGTTAGTTAAAAAAAAACACCAAACCAACCCACCAGCAGCATATTCATAAACAAGTGAACACAATAAACAGTATTTGTTGGAACAAATACATTACCGAAACAAATCAGATATTGTACACATAATATTGGTGGAATCTGGAATGATGGGGGGGAGAGACTAAAAAACCACAACCGTATTTGTCCAAATCATGGGAGCTGAAAAATAATGACTGAAAATAATAATTTAAAAATGTGTCTATTTGATGAGTGCAAATCATGTAACGCTAGTGGAAAACTGTAGTGCTGATGCCGAACGATGATGTGTTCTTTTTTTCTTTTTTTTTAATTTTTTTTATTAAATTTTAAAACAATACAAAGAAAATAACACACATACATAACTAATATTGTGCTCCCATCACCATGGGACCAACCAATCCAATAACTCTATAATTGTTCATTATTCCAAAAATACAACATATCTTGACAGGGTAAACTCCCTTTCCCCTTTTTAAACACATATTCCAAAAATAAACCCCAAATATCCTTAAAATTATTTTTCTTTAATTGACCCCTTTTGCATTTAATATTACAAGTCAACATATCATTCAAAGCCATATCCCATACTTCTTTATACCATTCAGTAATAGTGAAAACTTGCTGGATTTTCCATTTCCTTGCTATCATTAGTCTACCTGCCGTTAACAAATTTATGATTAATTATTTAACATTTTGAGAACCGATCACCTTTTCCGTTATTGTTAGCAAAGCTATTTTAGGGCATACCTCTAAATCAGCTCCAACAATTTCTGATATTTCCTCAAAAATCATTTTCCAAAAATCCATTACATTTTTACAACTCCACCACATATGAGCATATGTACCCAATTCCTGACATCCTCGCCAACACATTGGAGAACATTTATTATCTATTCTATTTAATCTCACTGGAGTCAAATACCATCTCCAAATTAGCTTATAAAAATTCTCTTTAATTCTTATAGACATATTTTTCAATATTCGCCTATCCCAAATCTTATTCCACTCATCCTTTGATATTTCCTCTTCAAACTCTGTATCCCAAACTATTTTAAGATTTTCTGCTTGCTCTTCTGATTTCTGCAACATTTTATATAACATCTTTGTAAGACCCCTAGCTGATGCATTTCCTTCTACGAGTTCTCTAGACATAACCACCTGCTCAAATGCAGTGAAATCCCTTTCATGCTCATGTCTCCTCTTCCATTTCTTACCCCATTGTACTAATTGAATTAAATTTAACCAAGAAATTCTACCTGCCCCAACCCTATCAATTATTTGCTGTCTTGTCTCCATTTTTTCCAGCCAATCCATTGAAGTTATCACCTTTTTCTCTCTAAAAATTCGTTCTAAATGTCTAAATTCGCTGGAAAATCTTCCATAACCACCACTGGAGTAAGCGGGGATATACCTGGTAAAAATATTTCCTTATTTCTACCCCAAATTTCTAACATATTTTTTAAAGAGGGATTTTCTAATCTTTTTGTCATAATATGTCCTTGTTTTGTAAATAAGAATTTATCCACCCTATTACCCAGTTCAAATGCTTCTATTTCCCACCACATAAAATCTTTTCTAACAATAATATCCATAATATATCTAAGTTGATTAGCTATATAATACCATTTTAAATTAGGGAGACCAAGTCCCCCTATTTTTTGAGCTTTATACCATCTATTCTTAGTAATCCTTGATTTTTTTTCCCCCATTACAATAGCTATTTAACATTACTTGCCACTCTTTGATTTCTTTCTCTGATATCTTATATGGTATCATTCTAAATAAAAAATTAAACTTCAGTAAAATCTTCATTTTAATCAAAGCTATCCTACCAAACCACGATAATCCCAATTTTTTATAATCCTCTATTTGATTTTTAACTTCATCTTTTAATTTTTTAAAATTACATTCCCCTATTTTATCCAAATCTTTTAATATATCAATACCTAAATATTTAATTATGTTTTTTATCTTTATATCCACTCTCCTTTGTTTAAATCCCCTTTCCTCCAGTTTACTATAATTAAATGTCATTATCTCCAATTTATCCCAATTAACTTTTAACCCCGTTACTTCTCTAAATTCATCTAAATGTTTCTCTATCCAATCCCAATTTTCTATAGGCCTTTCTAATGTTAACAAGATATCATCTGCAAAAAGGTTTATCTTACATTTGGTCTCTATTCCTATCCCCAGTAATTTCTTCTCCTGTCTTATCGAATTCGCTAACAATTCCATAACTAACACAAATAATACTGGGGAAAGGGGACAACCCTGTCTAGTTCCCCGGCCTAGGCTAATAGTTTCTGTTATTCCATCATTTACAATTACCGACATGACATTATGAGTATATAATTGGTTAGTAATACCTATAAATTTTTCTCCAAACCCCATAGTTTTTATTAACATCTTTAATGCAGGCCATTCCACACAATCAAAGGCTTTAAAAATATCCAATGCAAGAACCCCCGCTTTCAAATTATTTTTCTTTATTAAATAAATTATATTCAGAACCCTTCTTGTTAAATCTGCCATTTGTCTTCCTTGAATGAAACCACATTGATCTATCCCTATATACTTATTTAGAAAACTATTCATTCTTCTAGCTAAAATTGCTGTCAATAGTTTAGCATCTTGATTAATTAATGATATTGGTCTATAAGAACCTGGTTCTGCTAAATCCTTCCTTGGTTTCGGGATTAAAATAGTCAAGGACTGTTTCCACGATGGGGGGATCTCTCCCCCCTGTAAAATATCATTAAACAACCGTTTTAACTTTGGAATTAACATTTTTTTAAAGACTTTATAATATTCCGCCCCCAGACCATCCAGTCCTGGCGGTTTCCCCTGTTTTAATTTATTTATAGCACTTTCTATTTCAATTTCTGTGAATGGTTGCTCCATTTTCTCTCTATCTTCTTCCTGGATTTTTATTTTTAAATTTTTTTCGATATATTTTCTACTCTCAGCTTCCGACCATTTTCCTGCCTTATATAACTCCGTGTAATATTCATGAAAAATTTTCAATTTATCCTTTACTAGATTATATTCTTTACCCCTCTTATCTTTAATCACCCCCACTAAGCTTTTTTCTTTTTTTTTTTGTGCTAATCTAGCCAACATTTTAGAATTTTTATTACTATTCTCAAAATACTCCCTTTTTGTGTAAATCAAATTCCTTTGTACCCTGTCCAGTTCTTTATTCTCCAATTTTTTCCTTTTACCCTGTAATTCTGCAAAAATCTTTTTATCCCTCTTCTCTAAATACTTCTTTTCCAAATCCCTAATCTCCCCCTCTAGCTTTTGATAAAAAACTTCTTGTTGTTTCCTCAAATTTATTGCCTCTCTCAATCCTATTCCTCTCATTACACTCTTCATTGTATCCCATATTATCGCTTCAGTACATTCTTCTGTTTGATTAAATTCCCAAATTTCCCTCAATTCCTTCTCTATTTTTTCTGTTAAATGTTTATAATGAAAAATATTACAATTCAATCTCCATCTTTTCACTTCTCTATAATCCTTATGTATCTTCAAATCCATGTTAACCAAAGCATGATCTGTAACTTTTATCACTCCTATCTCTGTGCCCAGGACCCTTGAAAACAGTGTCCTGGACACAAAAATAAAATCTATCCTAGAATAATTCTTATTTGCTGATGAGTAAAATGTATATCTTTCCTCATTCCCCTTGACCCCTCTCCAAACATCTAGCAACCCTTCCTTACTAATTAACTTATTCAAGATCGTTAGATTATTTCTCTGATCTTCTCTCGTCGGATTGGATTTGTCTTTTCTTCTATCCAATACCATGTTAAAGTCCCCAGCCATAATAACCCTTTGATTTTGAAAATTACCCATTTCTTTAAACACATGTTGATAAAATTCTCCTTGATTTTGATTGGGAGCATAAACATTAACAATAACATATTCTTCCCCTCCCAAGGTCCCATACATTATAATATATCTACCTGTATCATCCTTTTTCACCTTTAAAACATTAAAACCACAATTCTTTGAAATTATAATTGCTACTCCTCGTGATTTAGATGATCCACATGCTATCTCATATATTCTAGACCACCTCAATTTCAATTCATTGACTCCTTTCCTTGCCTGGTGCGTTTCTTGCAAGAATATAATATCTGCCTTATCCTTCTTAAGAAGTGCTTCTATTCGCCTCCTCTTAGTAACTGAACCTAGCCCCTTAACATTTAAAGTTGAAATTCTTAACTTATAATCCATCTATTAACATCATTTTTCCTTTTTTGGTCCCCAAAAGTGAATATAATACACAATAACATGCCCCTTAACCCACCCCCACATTCATCTAAACTATCCCCCCTGCTAAGCCAGGGCAACTTGCCCCACCCTAAACCTACCCACCTATCCCAGGGGGGGGGAAAGGACCCATCACCAGCCCGAACAGCAGCCCCTCATTCCCTCCCGGATAACTTCTTTATAAAACATTTTCTATTTCTTTTTTCTTCTCGTGTTGAAACGACCTCTTATACAATTCCTCCGCTAGCTCCTTCTTCTTCCAGTTGACCCATCAATTCTGGACCCTCCGCATCATCATGAAGCCCCAACTCTCCCAGCAGGCCCATGCCTTGGTCACATGATGAGATCTTGTATCTCTTACTGTTCCACACAAAAGTAAGAAAGACTGGATAACCCCAGTTGTATTGTAATCCCTTTCTGATCAAGACTGCTGTACACGGTTTAACACTTCGCCTCCACTTAATTGTTTGCTGACAAAGATCATTGTAGATTTGCAAAGTAGCCCCCTTAAAAGCTACTTGACCTTTCTTTCTGATCGCTTTCATGAAGACATCCTTCTTGTATAAATTTGCAAATTTCATTACAACATCTCTGGATGTCATACCACGCCTTAATGCTCCCACTCTATGCACAATCTCAATGTCCATATCATCCCAAAGAATTGTTTCTCCAGAGACAGCTTCATTCATCCATTCCAAAATACTGCCTCTTAACTTATATCCAGTCTCCCCCATCTCCATGGGGAAGCCTCTGATCCGAATGTTGGAACGACGTTGCCTGTCTTGCATGTTGATCATCTGTATTTCCATCTCATTAAATTTCGTTTCATACTTTTCAAAACTTTTTTCATCCTTCACCTGGAGTTTTTCCACCTTATCCACTCTAACTTGCAGCTCTTTAATTTGAACCCCCAAATGATCTATGGTCTCTCTCATCTGCTTCATATCCTCTTGATGCAGTTTTTGAAATTTCTCAATTGCTTCTGTATGTTTCTGCTGGCCTGTTTCCATAGAGCTTTGAACTGTAATAAAATTTTCTCCCAATCTGGTGCTGCCCCTTTAAGCTTAGCTGAAGATGTTGTCTTTGGCTTGGCACCAGCAGGGAATTTGCCAGCTGAATCCGCCATTTTTCCGCCCTTCCCCCTCGCTGTCTCGGAACTTTCACTACCTCGTAGCTTCTTATCAGGACCCAGTTGCTCAAATTGATAAGAAAATTCAGTATCTTTCGTGTCAAGGATCCTAATTAGCCTTTTCAAACTGTTATCTGAGGGATGCGCCCGATCGCGTTTCCAAAGAGGGGGTAGGGACTTTTTCACCCGTCTGGAGCTCATAAACAATCCAGTGCAAAGCACAGCAAAAGAAAACTATTCTTTTTATTTCTTTATTAGCTCTACATCTGCATACCTTCCAGAAAGCAAACTGCAAAGGAGTTTTAACTCACGATTTGTCTTTCCTGTATATTTTGCAGATGTTTTCAAATCATTCCGGGAGCTCGGCAGAAAAGCTACTGTTCCATAGCCGGCGAAGGCTCCTCCCCGATGATGTGTTCTTTGTGAAGTAGGAAATATGACAAGCTAACTATGAAATAGTGAGAGGATGAAACTGACAAGGATATTTACCAAGGGAATATGCTGCGCCCAGAGTTACATAACAGACTTGTGAATGCGATAAAATATTAAAACCAGCGCGAACCCATTTTTGCAAATTTAAAGATTCAGACCCCATTTGCACAAAAGACCGGATTTGCACAAATGGTGCTACAAATACACAGATCCAAGTTTTCAATGTGTGGAACTATTTTGTGCACCTTTCCAGAACCTGAATATATATATATATATATATATATATATATATGGAATGGTCAGTTTCTGATTGCCATGTTAGAAACACTGCAGAAGTCCACTGGGCTCAAACGAAATGGATTTCCCAGCATTGAACATCCTTAATCCTGAAGACAAGTCAATTTGTTTCAATAATGTCCTCTGGCCATTACAGTGGTGACTATCTCACTTGCTATTGTGGTTCTGTGGCCAGCTCAGAAACATCGTTTCCTGCTGGGATGCCTGAGATATTTGTTTTTTCTGTCTCCCAAACTAATTGAAGAGTCAGAGAGCAATACAGTACTGTGCTCTCCAGCAGAAAACAATGCTCTGTGCTCATAAGTCTCATTTCCATTTCATGAGAAACTGGAAAGTCTTATCTATTTACCTTTTCATTTCATTTCATTTATTCATTCATGGCAACCATATACAGGTTGTAGCCAAAAAATTACAGACATATAAACAGGGATAGTTAAGACATTCTTAAAAACTATTAAAACTCTTAAAAACTATAAAACATTCTTTAAAATTGTTAAAACTCTTAAAAAACTATAAAACATTTTTAAAATTGTTAAAATATTTACCCACAAAACAGAGGCTACAGAAATGTTTGGTAGTAATCACAACACAGTACAGAGTTATATATGCGTTAGCATCAGAGATTCTAAAGAGAACCGTTGTCCTCATAGTTTGTTCTAAGTTTGGCTGCTTTCACCGCGAATCTAGCTGTATTAAGCATAACAGACTTGGCTGTATTTGATAACAGATATATAATTTTATCCAAGTCATTATAGTTAGCAATGGGCTCTAAGCTTCTCCTCAAATATTTATCTCTTGGGATTTTATACAACCTACAGTACAGCATATAGTGTATAGCATCCTCAATCACCCCGCTTCCACAGATACAGAGGCGCTGCTCCCTAGGGATATTCTTGTGTCTCCCCTCCGTAAAATTAGTTTTCATTGTCTGAAATCGCAGGGCTGTAAAAGCCTTGCGAAGGAAGGGTTGGGTAATTTCAGCCAAATATTTCTCCTCTCCATAGTATGTTTTAAGAAGAGGGAAACTAGAAGAGAATCTAGATGCTTCAATTGCTTCCATATCCTGTGTAGCATAGTATTCTTGCATCTGTTCCTTAATAAGTTTCCTACTACACTGTATATCACTAGATTCTAAGGCTATAGGGTCAAAGCCAAGTTTCCTCAGATTTGCCTCACATCTTGTCAGCCATGTATTTTTATAAGTAGAACTTCTCTGTTCAGCTACACAGCAGGTTATCAATTCATTAATTGAACACTTCAGTTTTACAAAATAGAAGAACACCGCACGCAGAATAAAATAAATTATTGGCATTAGGCCAACTTCTGCCCGTGTATAACTAGCAGGTGTGCCTGGTGGGAGACCCAGTACAGTTCTTAAAAATGTATTCTGTAGAGACTCTAGTTTGTTTGTCTGTGTGGTCCCCCATATCTCAGCTCCATATATAATCTGAGGTATAACCTTCGCAACAAAAACTTTGACAGCTGGTACAACTGCATTTCCTCCTTTCACCCTGGCAAATTTTAAGACAGTCTGCAGAGATTTTTGTGCTTTCAAATTAGTAGCTGACAGATGATTGTTCCATGATCCATTCTGAGAAAAGCAGACCCCTAAGTAATTAAATTGTTTAACCTGTTCCAGTTGATATTCATTCAGTGTCCATTTATGTTTGGGGGGGCGTTTGCCAAAAACCATGGCTTTGGTTTTTGAATAATTCACGCATAGTTGTTCCTTACTGCAGACTTCCCCAAAGACTTTCAGCAGTCTTCTCATGCCTATTAGGTTCTGTGACAAGAGAACCATATCATCTGCATATAATAATATGTTAATTTTCCGGCCCCCCAAAGATACAGGGAAATTAAAGTCACTGGACAGTTGTGTGATTATATCATTTACATAAATGTTAAACAGGAATGGGGCCAGCAGACAGCCTTGTCTCAAACCTCTTGTTGTTTCAATCTCTTCTGTTAGTTGTCCATCTTTGCCTGCTCTCACTTGAATTGTATTCTCAGAATATAAATTCACAATCAAAATCAACAGGCGCCTATCCATCCCCAGACTCCATAATTTGTGCCAAAGCCTGCCTCTATTTATTCTATCAAAGGCTGAAGTTAGATCTACAAAAATAGCATATAGATACTTCTTTGGGGGGCTTGTGTATTTCTCTCTCAAATAATTTAGTATGAAACACTGATCAGTAGCTGATCTACCGTGACGAAAACCAGCCTGCTCCTCACCAATAACATTATTTTGATCTGCCCAGACTTCAGCCTTTGATAAAAGATAACGCGTGTATAATTTAGAAGCGACATCCAGCAGGCTAATGGGACGATAATTGGCTGGTGAGGATTTGTCCCCCTTCTTAAAAATGGGGACCACAATACTTTGTCTCCAACCATTGGGAAATTTCCCGACTGAGTTGATATAGGTAAAAAGCTTTGCTAATATAGGGGCCCACCAATACAGATTGTCCAAATATATCTCTGGGGGAAGCATATCTTCCCCAGGTGCCTTCCGCCTGTGTAGGCTTAAAATTAATTGCTTCACCTCACTTGCTGATACTGCCGGCCACATATCAGTTTCTATAATATTAGGAAGCTGAGCAGGTGGCAGATAATTCATGCCTTGATCAAAGCCAGCATCGAAGTTAAAAACTTGCTTAAAATAAGTTTCCCATGCTTTAGGCATAATTTGTGCATCTAATCCATATTTATGTTCTTTTAATTTGCAAGCAACCAATTGCCAAAATCTTGCTGAATCGTTAGTAGTTGCCGCCAGTTCTATATCTGCCCATAGCTGTGTGTAATAGGAGGTTTGCTTTTGCTTCAGCAATTTCTTATATGAGCGACGCTTCACCGTCAGCTCCCTCAGCAGAGGACTAGAGGCCCCACCACGAGTCCGTCTGCTCAAGGAGCAGAGGTCCCGTCTCACTAGCCTACACTCCCAATCAAACCAGCCAAAAGGGTGGTTCCTTGGCTTAGAGGGCAGGTTGGTTGAACAGATGGTACCTAAATGCTTTACAATGGTATGATACATGGGGAAAAGATCCTCAGTATCTGCCCCAAGGAGTCTAGTTCTCATTGTCAACATTACTTTGCTCAGTAAGGTATCATTTATCTTTAGCTGAAGATTAGAGTTCCATCTCAGCCTACGTTTCCCTTGCTGTACATGATCTTGGTTCATTCCCTTCTCAATCTCCTGAAACCCTGCTAGCTCCAGGAGTAGTGGTTGATGGTCACTCGTGGGTTGATCTTCAATTGAGAATTTCTTTACATAAGCAGCACTTAAGTTATTTAACAAAAAGTAATCTATAACACTTCCTCCTTTTAGGGCACTGTATGTAAGGTTTCCTGTTGATTCATCAGGACCAGTACCGTTACATATGATCATTGTAAACTTATACACCAACTTAAATAGACAGATTCCATTTTTATTTATTAACTTATCCTTGGATTTCCTATTTGGTAGATACGCAATGTCCTCCATGCATAAGGCTAGCTTTTGTGTTGCTATTATATATTCATCGCCTATTCTTGCATTAAAATCTCCCATTAAAATAATTGGACATGTAGGAAACTGTTGATTAACTACATCCAAGTGAGACTCTAAAATATCCCATATATTAAAATCATAATTTTTTGATCCTTTCGGGGGAATATACACATTTATATATATCATCTTGACCCCTGATAAACTAATCATGAGAATAGTTTGTAGGTGTGGTGAGTCAACTTCAATTACCTGGGTCTCAACATTCAACTTGGTAGACACCCCAAAAGCAAGACCGCCCATGCTTCTCCCTTTCTTTTGGTCCTTTTTTGCTGGAACTGAAAATATTTGAAAGCCTTCTAGCTCAATCTTTTGTGTCCAGGTTTCTTGTAAACTAAATATATGAAAGTGGGACAGATACTCTAGGAAACCCAGATCCCTCATCTTGTTCCCCCATCCAGAGATGTTCCATGACAATAATTTAAGTGATTCAACAGGGGGTTCTAACTGCGACCTTTGGGCTAAATATGACAACGGATGTGTTGTATTAAATATATGCCCATTAACTCTTGGTCAGTTCTTAGGGGGCAAAGGGTTCCTTTGGATACCCAGATCAACGTCAGAAACAGGGGGAACGGTTTCCCCCAGCGGGCTTAAAGACAACTCACCCTTAAAAACTGCAGGATTTATAGATGGTTTATCCTTGACCTTTTTTGGTTGAATCAAGCATTCTTTAGTTAAGTGGCTGTCATTTCCCAGCTCTGATTTTCTAAGAGATATAAATTCACTCTTATGTGGCATGACTTGGCCATCTAAAGACATTTTAGCAATACTTATGTCAGGGTATAAGGTATCAATTTTATGCATTTGTCCCTTTAATGTAAAACAGCCTGGTTTTAGGTAATGTTGCCATTGTTCTAATGTTGGCTCTTGCTGAACTTGTGACCATGATACAGAAGCAGGAGGTTGGTCAAATTCCATTTGATCATGGGTACTTATTGAATTTGTTGGTACATATTGACTATCCTCTTTATCGGCCCAGGTTTCCCGGTTTGTTTGATCACTCTGCAGGCAGATATTTAGAAGTCTAAACTGCAGAATCTTCAAGTTATTAATGATTACAAACTGCTCCTCTAAAGGGAGTGCGCCAAAAGATGCCACCAGGGCAGCTACTCCCTCAACTTCTTCAAGCTGATTCTGCATGGCTTGTGGTTCAATATGGTTACAATTTCCCAAAATAGCTAACTGAAAAGCATTTAATTTTTCAAAAATTATAAATTTCTCTTCAACAGTTAGGTTTACAAATGGAGCACCAGTTACTGCTTCCCTAATCTTCTGCAGAATTTCTGCACTTGGTGAATCCTTGCCTAATGGGGACCCCAACACTACTTCCTGGGCTAGGAATTGCTTTGCTATCTCCTGGTCCAAGTCATTAACTTGTTGCAATAAAAATTGAGGGGCCTCATTACACGGTATATCTGTCTTATGTGAGACCATATTAACTAGATCCTGCATTTGTCCATCTATGCAGCTGAGCTCAGTATCTAAATCAATTAATAGACTCTCAGAGCATTTAATTGTTCCACTCACGTGCATAGGCTGCAATGACTGTTGTATAATTTGGGGTACCACTATTTGTTGTGGCAAATGCTGAGACTGGGGATGGATAATCAGGGGATGCAACTGCTTAAAGTAGCGTTTGACCTCAATACCATTTTTACTTAGTAGGGCTCTAGAGTGGAGAATCTTATTTACAGCTTGTGAATTGATGCATGTTATTATTGCTCTTGCATTGCAATAGTTATAGAATAAATATTCCACCATTACAATATCATCTCCAACAATAGAATCCACCTTAGCCCACTTCAGGGTCTTTATCAGATGGATCTTACGCTCAGCTTGATTTAGTAGGCCTTTAGGTTTGGGATAATTGCAAAGGACTACTTGATGCCTCATTAAAATGAGGGAGAAGGATTGATCAGCACAGTTCTGCTCATTCCTGTGATAAAGTTGATCCTGTCTAGGTATCATCTTATCCTCTAAGGGAACCTGTTGTGAGGTAAGATCTTGTATAGCATCCTGAGCACTAAGATCTTTCTGGAGAGGTGGGAGAACAGGAAGTTGATGTTTAATATCCTCTCTCTTGCCTTTGGCATTTGGCTTGAGGCTTAGTGTATCTTTATCCCTTGCTTTATTCTTTTCCTTGCAGTTAGCTTTGGCCCCATCTTTATTATCCAATAGCTTAAATAAATTGTGAAAATTAAACTTATTACTTTTCTTTTTTAAGCTATTTACCTTTTCAGTCCAAGAGCTGAATTAAATTTCAGAGAAGCTCTCAGGGGGCAGATTCCAGTAGTGGGTAGCTGAAAAAGGCAAAAGTTTGGGTGGGGCCAAAACTACCAAAAATCCCAGCATTTTTCAGCTCAAACTTTTTACTGCCATTAACTAAGCCTTAGGAGAGGTATTCCAACCTTTTAGACTGGGGGAAACTCTGTGCAAAAGCTGGGAAACCACCAAACCATTAGTGATTGGGGTAAGGCAGTGGGGACAGGGGGAGGGACTGTGGCCATTTGGGGAACCCTGGAAGGCTGTATTGGGACCCAAGGCAGGCCGGATTTGGCCCATGGGCCTGATGTTTGACACCTCTGTTTTAAGCAATCTTAGTCAGTGACTCTATGTTGTTTATGTAGAAAACGGCCAAATTTGTGCGCATTTGGCCATAATTTGCGCAAATTTGGACATTTTCTACGTAAACAACATAGAGCTGGAGATCTGGAAGTCCGGAGAGTGCCTCAGCTGGCACTCACACTTGGCTCAGCTCACATGGTGGGAGGGCTCAGTTCGCGTGCTGTGAGTGGAGTGCCGGGCTGGTCGCTCATCCCTAGGACTCTGCTGTGAACAGAAGTATGTATAGTCCAGTATCATGAAACAACATAATTAGCATTGCCTCATAATGTATATCAAGGTGCACAAAGTCAATATTTTTTCATAATACTTTGATAATACAAAATAATAGATGAGAAATTGTATATTTAAGGGGCTTCATTTACACTGAAATGTAGGGTAATGGTGAAATACTTTTGAAGAGCTATCTCAAGATCATTAAAGCTATTAACAAGCCTGAATGCCCTTTTTAGCATCCAAGTTATGCTGAGTAAAGAACAGTTCGAATGCCATTTCAGTTAATAGCATGGCTCAGTCAAGGTGAATTATGTCTATTGATATATATAATATTGTTCCTAGTAATTTAAAGGGGGGGGGGGAAATCAGATGTATACCATAGTTTCCTAAAACATATGATGATGTTCAGCAAAGTAATATTGAAAGTGTTTTAAAAAGGTGGTTTTAGTCTGATTGTTCTCAGTATTACATTATCTCAAAATGCTGTTTTTTAATCATTTACCAAAGAACAATGAGTTTTTATAGTTGAGCTTTTTAAAAGCTCAGCTTCTACATTTTTTATCACAAAATATATAGGAATGCAACAGCTCAGTCTAGAATTAAGTCGGCTTGAGGTTCATACATTTAGGCTGATTGGGTACCTAGATACTATATATGATCTGATTCAAAGAACTAGTTCCACATGCTGAAGGAGGCTGTTGTTTGTGTTTCTTGAACAGTAGTCCTCTAGGCTGTATTGCAAACAACTTTTGAAATTGAAAATTCCAAATACACTCTATGATACGGCACTTGTGGAACATCAACATTGTTCAAGTAGTGAAAAGAGTATGAAAAAGATATGGGTTTGTATAGTTTTGTTTGCTGAATAATGTACACTATGGAATGAAATCTTCCCAAACTGGTATGGCAGTGGATCAGGGATTCATGTCTGTTGCATACCTATGTGTAGAAAGTACAAAATAAAATGTCTGCCCCTTACAGTGAAAGACATAGTGCTATGAAACAACGCTATTTCAAAGTGCTAGTGTACGAGTAGTAAAGTATTTCATATTTCATAGAGTTGGAAGGAGCCTACAAGGCTATTGAGTCCAACCCCCTGCTCAATGCAGGAAACTAGAGGAGAGGTCTCCCATCCAAGTAATAACCAGGCTTGACCCTGCTTAGCTTTACACACTCCCAAGCTGAGCCAGCATGAGCCACAGGCCTTCCCAACTAAGATGTGAAAGAGTTATGACTGTATTGTAACTTCATAGTAGGATATACCACTGAAATATAATGGGCAGTCGCATCCAAAGTGGGTGCCCATAACCCTCCGAACCCAGAGCATTACAGGCATCCAATGGAAGGTGGGAGAAGCATGGTGGCTATTAGGGAAGTGTGCGGAGCTCGATTGGGGGTTGGAAGTCGGGCGAACTCACCAGGCTCGACCCCCCCCCCGAGCTCCGCTTGCCCTACCTTTCCTGTTGGGTCTGGAAACCAAATCCTATGAGGAACAGTTGAAAGAGCTGGGTATGTTTAGCCTGGAGAAGAGAGGATTAAGTGAAGACATGATATCAGTCTTCAACTATCTGAAAGACTGTCATGCAGAATATTGAGCCAATTTGTTCTCTATTGCTCAGGCAGGACTAAAACCAATGGGTAGAAATTACAAGGAAGCAGATTTCAGCTAAACATTAGAAGAAACTTCTTAATAGTGAGAACTGTTTAGCGGTGGAGCACGCTGCATCAGGAGGTAGTGGGTTCTCCTTCACTGGATATATTTAAGAAGAGCCTGGATGGCCATCTGTCAGGGCTCCTGTAGCTGCACCCTGCACTGTAGAGCCTGCATTGAGTAGGGGGTTGAACTAAATGATCTCCAAGGTCCTTTCCAATTCTATTATTCTATGAAAAAATAGATTTCTTCTGCTTTAGATCTAAAGTATCCAGAAAAATCTTGTTTCAAAAAGACAGTTTCAGGTATCACTGTAAATGTGCAGTTTTAGTTTATTTATCTTATATTATGTCTAGATTATATAATAATTAATACTCAGTCATATTGTCATATTTCTTCCCACTTAAATAAATATGCTATAGAACTGAACTGCAAAGTTCTGTGAGGCTTTCTTAGTAGGGAAGGCTATAGGCCCTTCCTCATTAATAAGTGAGTGATATACATTCAGTTAATCTCTGGGCCAGGTCATAAAATATGTATCCCCAATCTGGATTGTAAACAGAATGGTGAGACAAATCAGGCTATCCATCCTGTGCACCCCTAGGTGCTACAGCCCCCAGCTCTGCAATATAAATAAAAGGATCCAGATTCTCTTTTTCCTGGTTACATCTCCCTATGAAGTCACCAAGTCATCCTGGTACACACCCCATAACCGTTGGCGGGGTTTCCCCCATCATAACACTATTTCATGATGAGTCCTTTGTTTTTAGTGTAGCAGACACAGTGAAACTAGATCAACCTTCTCTTCATAGGAAGACATATATTCTAAGAGCCAGTTGCAGCTGGCATGTCCCTCCAGGTTTGACACATTTCACATCATGAACAGAGATATCTAAACTCAGAGGCCATTCTCTGGGTGCCCCACCAACTGAGGTACAGCGGGCAGCTACTGGGGAAAGGGCCTTCTTCACTGCAGCAACCAACTGGGGAATGTGCTCCCCAAGGAGGCTCACTTGGCAGTCACTGTGCGTTCTTTTTGGTGTCAAGTGATTCATTTATTTATTATTTTATATTTTAAAGTTTTAAAATCTGTTTAAAATAATTTCTGGTATTGCTTGACAGTTTTATTCTCTGGAGTTTTTTCTGATACTGGAGTTTTTATGCTACATCATTTTTGTTTTTTGTTTTTATGGTTTATATAGTTGTATTTTAATGTTTTTAATTATTGCAAGCTACCTAGAGAATGTTGTTACTGGGAGGCATATATATATATATATATATTGCTAATAGATAGCTAGATACCTAGATAAAACAATACATCTAGAATGCTGCAGTAATTTTGACCTGTGCCTAGAAATGCTGCCATTTAAACAGCAACCATTTCAACAGCTGGAACTTGGGCTTGGAATAGTTGGCTGACTACCAAGCAGTCTGTCATGTCGGTGCTCCAGTTTTACATTGCATGGGATATATGCTGTACATCCTTCAGTCCTGCCCAGTCATGTGGCAAATCATTTCAATTACACAGCAAAAACCTTTGGATCAGCTCTCCAGGTGATGAATTCAACATAATTTGCTTTATACCAGCTGAGAGATTCATCTTTTTCAAATGCTTATTCAAGCTGTCAAGTATGGGTCTCTCCCTGTCTGACATCTAGTGCTGCTGTTGATTATGTACATTGGTGATATTGTTTTCATTTGTTAAATTAAAATAAATGCCAAGACCTCGCAAATGTCAGTTGTAATCCTAAATACACTTACAAATACTGGTTTCCACCAACTTCCTTTGGGTGTATATGTTCTGTATATGACTTATATTGCCTATATGATTGAGGCACAGACCTGTTATTTTGTACCAGAATTGTAAATTGCTCTGAAACCATGGAGTTTTAGGTACCAGCTCTAGATGATTATTTATTGATGTTTTGTGCTGTTTCCATTTCCTTTTTCTAAAAATGTGCTTTCCTAAGTTGTTGAACAGCTGAGCCTCTTGGTAATGCCCTAAATAGTACAAACACCAGCAGTGTTGCAACCTATTTACAGTTTCTCAGACAAAGTAACACACCCTTCCCTCATATTTCATTACAGAAGAGGTCATACACAGGTAGAAAAAAGTAGTAATATCCATTTACATTCACTTTTTATCAGCAAATTTTAAAGACTTTTACAATCTTCTCAACTGGGAAGACTATCACCCACTAATAGTACCTCCAATTTGTTTGGATTGTGTTTATTGTCATCATCCAGGAAGGCAGACACACCTGGGTGTCATCTGCATATTGATGACACTTCAGCCCACATCCCTGGATAACCTCCCCCAGCAGTTTCATGTAGATGTTGATAAAATTGAGGTATAAAATTGAGTCCTGTGGAACCTCATGACATAATTGCCACAGAACAGAGTAGTAATCCCCCAGCACCACCTTCTGAAAACAGCCATCCAAGTAGGAATGGAACTGCTATATAACAGTGCCCCCAGCTCCCAACCTAGATGGACAATCCAGAATAATACCATGGTTGATAGCATCAAATGCCTCTGAGAGGTCTAAGAGAACCAACTGGATCACACTTGACTGTCTTACTTTTGGCAGATGGTATCCCACAGAGCAACCAAAGCAGTTTCTATCCCAAAACCAGGCCTAAAGCCATGTTGAAATGAATCTAGAAAATCAGCTTCATCCAAGAATGCCTGAAGTTGATCAACAACTGCACACTCAAGCACCTTGCCCAAGAAAAGGATGTTAGCAACCGCCCTATAATTGTCCTCTATTTCTGGGTCCAGGTTAGGTTTCTTAAGGAGATGTCTCATTACTGCCTCTTTCAAAGATGCTGGTACCACATCCTTTCTCAAAAAAGAATTTACAACCCTCCAGACCAAGCCAGCCATCCTCTCCTTAGTAGATGTGCTTTGTGTGTCTGCCTTCCTGATTGCTGATCCCCTGTGTCCTTCTCTAGGCTTCTTTAGATGACTTGGATCTTAGTCTGTAAAATGCTCTTTCTCTAGTTTATTGCCTGTTCTAAGTTTATGTGTCCACATATCTTACATTCTGTCTAGGCCCTTTTGTAGGCCGTCTGCTTCCAGATAAGTTTGTCATGGGGCATGGGGGCAAGGAAGGCTGTTGTATGCAAAATCCAAATCTCTCTTGAGTATGTGACACAAGTTGTGTCATTCTTCATATCCAGGCACATGTCTGCTGAGAGAAATCCATTTTTATCTTGCATGTATCACAGACACATACACAATCTAGCCAGTTATAGACATATATTCACATCAGACAGAAAAAGTCCAACCTCTATACACAATTAGAAAAAGAATGAGCTCTTGCTTAAAAGAGCTTGAACTTTATTACAAAACATTGCCCTCGCTTGGCTCTTCATTCATATTCAGTTTTGTGAATAAGAACATACATTTGTATATACCCTGTGAAAAATTAAGAGTGCTTGAAACTCCTTAGGTCAGAAGGTAATTTATGGAGAAGCCACTCTGAGTTGAGTAATAATGAGCGGAAAAAGTATTGTGGTAACATAGGTGTTAAGTTAGATAGCAAAAATGAAAAAGTACCTAATCACAAATTTAAATGAACAAGCACAATAGAAGATAATCCTCACTATCTGAGGATTATCCCAACTGGACTTCCTGTATCTTTTTAATTTTCTTTTTGCTGATTTAGACTCTCTATCTCTGCTCACAGAAATGTCTCTCTAGTCAGTACTGAATGAACCTCTTATTTCTAGAACTATAGAACCGGGGAATAAAAAGGACATGGCTCTTTATTTTGCCAGTGAGCGAACTATTATATACCTCCATCTACTGCTTTGTAGGATATCCTTGGAGTGAGTATTGTTCAGTTCCAAAACTTACTGAATGACCTACATGGAAAACATTTTTCCCCATTAGAAAAAGCATGAAAAATTCAATAGTATCACATAGGATGATTGGATGTGTGTGTTTTTCTGCACATTAATGTGTTGTACATGCCAACTCCAGTATTTCAGATTTGCATATGGTGAAATTGGCATGTGTGTATCATCTACATACAGTTATCATAGTACATTTAATATTGCTTTACAACAGATGAACTAGTAAAACTATATCCAAGAACTTTGCATGTAAAAATGATGCAAATGTTTGAAGCAGCCCACACATGGTGAGTCAAAGAGATAAAATACGTTGCTCATCTTAAATAAATACAGCCAGGAAAAGTATCTTTGAGGACTTAACAAAGCATAGCACTGTTGCTAATGGCATGAAAGTAATCAGTCATATTGGTATATGAACTAAAACTATGTACTACAAAAGGGGGGACATTGATTTAAAAAGTTTATTAGATATGAAGGTACTTCCACTTCTGCTTGTCTGGAACTCTTTTGATTGTCTAGTTTCTGGATCACCTATAAGTTGCAGTCACTAGAGATAGTGCACTGACACCCTAGATGTGTTGGGAGTGAGGTACATTAGTTGCTCTGCTTTAAGGACATGTCTAGGATTGTTTAAAAAAAAGACTGAGGAGACCTGTGAAATGCTACAGACTATCTGGTTTATTGTAGTGCAAGCCTTCTCAAGCGACAAACAATGGCATCAGAAGGAATGAGAATATATACATGGAGTTATGATCCAGGAAAAGGCCTTTCCTACTTTTCCTTGAAGAGCAGCAACATTCCTGAGCATTAGCCCTGTCATAATATAGTTTCCTAGTGTAGCAGGACCATAGAATTGTCCTGTAAATAACTGTTCACCATTGGCAGAAGCTCCACATGTGTACTTTGTTTGTTTCACAGAGCAACCCTATGTGGTCCAGGGTGGGAGAAGCTGTGGCAGATAAACTGGCAGGGCAGAAGGTGAGGATACTGTCTAGCAACTTACTTACTTCTTTGCCCTTTTATGGCTGTTTAAATCCCCCCTCCCATTGCTCCCGAATAGACCAGGGCTGGTGCAGTTTCCCTCCCATTCTTGGTGTATGTCAGGGGGGAATGGGATGGCTTTGAATCCTGCCTCTCCTCAATACACTCCCACATTGCCCTGGAATACCAATGCTTCCACTGTCAGAGTTCCCATCAATATCCCCCTCTGCCCATGGACACCCTTCTATGTGAGCAGAGAAAGAAATCCACAGAATCCTATAGCCCCTGGGATGCCTAGTTCGAAGGGACAATAGGATTGTGTCGTGGCTTAGTGTATTTGTATGTATTCATTTAAATGTTTATCTCACCTTTCTTTTCTTTTTTTAAGGGGGGGCATCCAAGGCAGCTAACATCACAATTTTAAAACAATTAAAATATTAAAACAAACAAACAAAAACTGAATAGCAGCAATAGATAAAAGCAAAATAAGATAGAAGCAAAGATAGAAGCAGACAAGCAAAGATAGAAGCAAACAAAATCATTCCACCACTGGAATATTTCCACCATCTCTGAATTGTAGAGAACTCCTTTATACAAGACTGTATGCGATGGAATAACTCCCTGCTCTGTTGAGCATGTTAGAAACCTCTTGAGAAATTTCACTCTTATCAACTTTTGTTTGTTTGTCCATATATATATATATATATATATATGGAGAGAGAGAGGGAGAGAGAGAACCAGGAACTGTAGCCATCATTTTCGCCTCGAATTTGGCTTTAAGTGAAACTTGGTAGGGATGTGAACCAAGATATATTTTGCTTCCTGAGGCAAAGGTCAAGATGCCCCCCACTTCAGAACAGGCCTGTGGCTCACGCTAGCTCAGCTTGTCTGAGCGTGGAAAGCTTTGCAGGGTCAGGCCTGGTTATTACTTGGATGGGAGACCCCTCCTCTAGTTTCCTGCATTGAGCAGGGGGTTGGACTCGATAGCCCTGTAGGCTCCTTCCAACTCTATGTCTATGAATCTATGAATGTATAGAATCTGATTATGTGATAGCATCCTTAACTGCACCTGACAACCACATGCTACCTTGGTACAGGGCAAGCTGTGTGACACACAGAGCTCTGTTCCCCATCCTTCAGCTTCTGCTGCCCAAGGCAGCTGCTTCACTCTGCCTAGCGATAGGGTTGGCCTTGGTAGCTAACCTGGTAGCAACTCTCTGTGTGTCACTTCATCTTGGATTGTGGGTATCAACAGGGAGTTCCATCCATATCACCTGTTGTCGGTCTGCTGCTGTGCCTAGCTCACTAGCCTTGCCGGCAAATGTTTTCATCTGTGTGTTCAGCGCAGCTGCTATTTATTTCATAATGTTACCACCTTCTGGGAAATGGGAGAAAAAAGGAACTCACCAGTGGGCACTGAAATCACTTCACAGCAATTTCAGGTCTGTAGCTCCTATACAGAAAAGTGCCATTTTTGTCAGAGAATCCATTAAATAAGCTATTGTATAATTAAGCAATGCATCTTTTGTTCTTCAATTACCTGTGTGAATGCATAGTGAGAATGTGAATGCACTGAGAGATTTCAATTTAACTAATTCAAACAGGATTAAAAGAACTCAAAAGAGGGATGCTTAATCCTTAAGGATTTTCTTTAGCATGTAAAACAAACAGATTTCCCAGAGCAAGTCTAACATGTTTTATCTTTCTTCTGACAGGTAATTTTCTTTATGGTAAGAATATCCTAGCCTCTCTCTTTCTCTTTCTTTCTGAATCACTTCTGTGTTTGGAGAATTTAAAAAAATGTGTTTTCCAGGAGCCTGCAGCAGTTCATCTGGGTGGAAGAAGTTAATGCTTAGGTGCATTCTGCAATAATGTATTTTGTATCCTTAATAGAGCATGTGCAGCAGAATCTTATTTATACATATGAAGATGCTGTATCTTTGGCTCAAAATAGAAAAATATATGTCATGGTGAGATGTATGTCTGTGCACGGGGCAACATAAATAAATTTTGCATTTCAGCGGGAGAGAAATTAGAATGGGGATTACTTTATCTTTTTAAATGTATAATAGCAATTACCTGAGGTTTTCCCCTCTGCTAGCGTTCTCACAGGGACTCAAGTTTGACATCCTGTCTGAACTAAATCTGAAATAAATTGCTCAGTGTCTCAGTGGTTATTTTGTGATCCAGGCACATGACTTCAGGTCTTAACTTCTCCTTTCTCTCACTCTCAGGCATGGGAGAATGTATGCTCACCCTGGGTAGATTTTACCCACTTTTTTCCAAAATGTTTTCCTTAAATAAAAAAAAAAAAGAAAGAAAGAAAAGAAAAGGTTAAAACTAATACAAGCAAGTCTTGCTAATGGATTTTCATTGGCTTGTTTATGTTTTAAAAAAGTAAATTCCTTTCGAAATGATCTCTTCAGTGACATTAAGAGATGCATTGCTGGTGCTTATGTTTGACGAGCACAATTTCAGCTACATTTTTATTTTAATTTGTCTCCAGCATGAAGTGGCGTGGAGCTAGGGAATGTAAGTAAAGGGGACTGGTTATCAGGAAGAGACACCATTTGGGAAAATACTTCCTGTGTTTCAGACCATATTGATGATTTTTCAGGAACACCTATATTTCTTAGCCATGTCACTGCTTCCATTCACCAGCTGGGTTTGCGTGCTACTTTAGGCCCACAGAGGAGGTGTGCAGCAGTGGCGGGATCTGCTGCATGCCCTCTTCCCACTTGGGAAGGGGGGGTGCAGCAGGCCCTGCCACCGCCACAGTGCATCTCCCAAGTGGGGCTCGGGGAGGAGGATGCATGCGGCGGCAGGAGGCGGTATCCAGGCGCTTGGGCTGAACAGAGGCCGGGTGGCTGATTCTCCTGCCACACGCCAGCCCCCCAAGCCCCAAGGAGGCAAGCCCCAAGGGGGTGGCATGTGTTGGACCCCGGCGGCTTTCTGTGTGCTCCTGCTGGTGCAGGACATTGGCAGGAGCGTGTGGGGAAGCCGATGACAGCTGTGCTAAGTGCTGCTTGGGTACTTGGCTGGCTGTCATCCGCCAGAGTCCCTTGGGCAGAGCAGCAGCATTTTTTGCCACTCTGGCCAAGGGGCTGTATGCCTTTTTGGCTTGTAAGTGGGTTAGTGTGTCATCCGGGTTCAGACGACACACTAAGCCTACTAGGATTATCTTAACCCTACAATAACAAGGCATGGCTTAGCAGGGTGGTTTATAAGCCACACCAGGTTGGCTTATAAACCACCCTGTGGGGTTCAGATGACATGTTAAGCCTCAGCAGGAATTAACCTACTGAGGTTTAGCGTGTCGTGCGAACACAGTCACCAAGTCATGAACAATTTAAAGGGCCAGGCCTATTTTTCTAACTGAAGGCACACGAGGGTAGTCGCTTGTGCATTGCTAAAAAAAAGAGCAAATGTGTCACTAAGAACAAAGGAACCAGGTTTGTATAAAATGTGTGTATGCTTATGTATATGTACAGATGCAAATTTAGACTTAATTGTCTAATCTCATAGAAATACAATGCATCTCACCATAGTGGGGAAGACTATGAGCAGGTGCTGGTGGCAACATCAAGGCCCCTGCTCTCCCAGTCCCTCCTTATGGTTCTTTACCTTTAAACCAGCCTCAGACTATCGTACCTTGAAAAAGGGGTCACCTTCAAATAGAAGACTGTCCTCTGACAGCTTTTCAAATAGATGACTGGTCTCTGTAATTAGAACACATGGCCACCCTAAGCCAAACACATGCATTTGTTGATTTTTTATAAAGGGCAACCCAAAGTAATGCTCTTAAAATTTACATTCCCCAATTTTGTCTTCAATACATACAACAGTATACCTTGTTCAAAATGTTGATCCTTGCAAATTAAAACTCAAAGGCAACTGAAGGCCAAGCCTGAGCATCCATTCCTTGGGAGAAGTGTGTGTGTGTGTGTGTGTGTGTGTGTGAATGAATTTCTCTAATACTTCACCTCTGTACATGCATCACAATCTGTGCAAATGAATTCTGTTTACTACTTCAAACACTGAAGAAAAAGCATCATCTATTCCAAGTACCCTAAGGTAATAAATGCCCATTTGGGGGTTTTATGGGGGGGGGGGAAGCACACACCAAATACAAATTAAAATTAAAAGGCCTTAATTTACACAATGCATTTGTCAAGTTAGAAGATTAATTAAAATGACAAGGAAAATAATTAGGAGAACAATGAGTCAAAAGAACATTACTTTGATTCAGAGAAGTAGATTAGAAATTGCAGAAGATATTATTTCATATGTATGATGCAGAAATTTGCTTGTTCTCCAGACCACTAAATGTTCCATCTGATTACCATCTTAGTTTCTTGTAAGGCTCTCATGATTATAACAGCTGCCTGTCAAACAAAATTCAACAGGTGAAGCTTTTCCCAGCATGCAACCTGTTGAATGTCTACTTGTCAGGTACAAGTAGGCATTCATCAGGTGCATATTGGGGAAAGCTGTCAACAGGACAAGAGTCCTGTCATAAAAGAAGTGACATCCTTACATCCGATAAGCTTTAACATCATTTTGGACATACAGAATGAAAGGGTGGCAGACAGTTTAGGGAACAGACCTATACAGATGTTCAAAACTCAGCTGTTGCTGTAATCCTCAGTGAAAGCTATTATACACTCAGCGTTGCCAGGCAGGTGCCTGAATGGAACCGGAACTCTTCTACAAATGGGCAGAAAGCAAGCATTAAGGAAACATGAGAGTAGACTGCAAGAATGATTTATTAAATAGCAAGCTCAACCCCCTTCAGCCCAGTACCATAAACTGTCTTTGGTTCATTAAGACCTCTGCCTTACGGCCAATATCTGTAATGCTTAGTAGAGCCATAAATATAGAGGGTCCCTTATACAGTACAGGAATCAGTGAAGCTCTCAACATCTGCTAGTTAGTCACTACACTATGCAAATTGAAATGACTCAATAGCACAAGTTTCTCAAGCTCCAAAGACCAATTATGGATGGTAAAAGTAAAGTTCTGAATAATACATGGTCTTTAGTAAAAATCACAGGACAGACATTCAAGCTTAGGGATTAGTTTACGTTTGCTTAGGTTTTGAAGTCTATCATTATAAGAATAGATGCTGGCTTAAAATGCACATTGAAATTAACCTTCACTTTTCTGCACTTTGGGAAAAAAAGGGAAGGGAAAAATGGTGGACAGAAAAGTTGATTCAGATAATCAGCATGGCAAAATATTGTCTTACAACTATACAGTAGTACGCAGAGGAACACAACTTTACTCACATAGCTTCTGAGGGATGATTAATAAAAATTGGGAGTAATTTCTTCAATTTTAATTTGACTCCAGCTATTCAACCCAATTTAATTTACCGGGGCTGCAGCTATGTCAGCTCTTGTCAATGAGTTTCATTTTCAAACAGCTGCTTGCATGTCAAATACTTTTAAAATTTTCTCTTCATCGGAGATCTGTTTTTTGCCATTTGATTGTTTTACAGCACTTACCAAGTACTTTATAAAGTGAAAGATTCCTCTTTTCCTGAATCAGTGAAGAATTCCCTTCCCCTGGCTTGTGCAACTGTGGGCGGGGAGAATTTTGCACGCGGGGGAAAGGAGAGTGAGACCACTATGGGGTGATCTCACCCTCCATTAGAATAATAGAAGGGTGGAGCGTGCAGGACCAATATTAGGCCCGCATACCCACACCCTGGCCTCTTTCTTTTGCAGCTCCCTCCCTCCCTCCCTGTTCTCAGTGTGGGCTTTGCTGGCCACCATTTCCAAGGGCCGAGTAGGAATTTTGGCTCATTGTCCTGATTGGCTGGGAGCAATGTGCGTGTTTCGCCTACTCTACACTGTGTTGCAGGGTTGGGTGTTTTTTATTTTGGGTTTTCTGTGTGACTTGGTCCAATCCGGTCAAATTTGGCTAGTAAGTGCGGGAATAGGCAGTGGGGTTAGGGTTCAGTGATCATCCAATGGCATTGTTCAGGTGGCTGGCGAAACCTGAGGCTCCCTGTTTGCTGAGTTTCGCAGCTTAGTGTGGGAGATACGGATCGCCAGTGAGGCTGGCTTACATCACACAAATCGGTGTTCTGCGGCACCGTGAGGTGGGGACTGTGAGAAAGCCTCCCAGCACCCAAGAGGGTGTAAAACTGGGGGGGGGGGGCGGCGGCGAAGTGCTGCGCCACCCCCCTGGTTTGGATGTATCTGTCCGGGATACCTCACTGGCCAATGGCCAGTTTTAGTTAGTACCCACACTTTCACCCTTCGCAGATCTTGATTAATAAAATGTGGCCCTTTATTTACACCATATACCTGTGTCTCGCCTCTTCTTTTCCCCCCTTTATGCGCGCAATTTTCTTCTATACCACAAGGTCCTGTTCCCTCATGTATACCATTCTTTGCATTATACCCAGCTCAGTTGCCTGCACCCTATAACAATTACAGGACACGTCATCTGTTAGTCTAATTGTACAATTCCCATCACATCACATTTACAGGAACTTTGCCTAAGATTTCCATTATAGGACAGACTGGGGGGAAGCATTAAAGACACTTAATGATGTCTGAAAAAACAGTTCTTCATTTACCAACTTGTCAGAGCCCATTCCCAGGGGCCAGGGTGAAGGCAGGGTCTTCAGTAAAGAGAGCAACATTATGTGCTTCCTTAGCCAAAAACAATTAATCATACAGTTACAGGCGGTTGCAAATACCCATATTGTAGAAATCACATTACCAAAATTCAATTCTGTGTGGTGGTGTCAAACTCGGCTCTTATGTCTGGTGCATACAGAGAGAGAGTACAGTAGCCCAGATCAGCTCCTGCTATAGAATGTCTTCCTGACGTAGCCTATATTTAATGTCCCTATGGAAAGAGCCCTGATACAGAAAAACCAAGTTGTTGCTAAAAGCAATCATGTAGTAGTGTCTATTCAGCCAGAGCTAACTTCCATTGTTGGGGCTTACTCCCAGTTAAGGCGGTTTATGGTTACAGGCTAAGTACAAATGAAAGCAAAAGGTCTTCAGTTAGTCATTATAAACATCTTCCATTGGTTTCAATGGGTCTTAGTTATGACTAAGTTTAGCTGGATCAGGACCAAGTTCTGTATTTGATTGTTCTTTGTCAGGGTTGTCAGTGGTCTAGCATTCTTCCTTACAAAGTTTGTTTAATCAGCAAATTCAGGCAAGTAACTATCAACTTGGACATATTCCATGTACGCTGTAACACTTTGGCCATTCATAAAAAGTCAGACTTTGTTTAGCTTGCCGTAGAGATGTACAAGAATTTAGTTTTGGTTCATTTGTGACCAGAGCTATTCCTGTTCACACCCTCAAACATGAGCACGAGTGCATTATGTGAACAAATCTCATGCATTCCTGAACTTACAATGCTGGTCAAAATAATGTGTACTTTGGAAAATTGTACATATGAAAAGTGCACAGTTTGAAAAAGCATCTTTAAGTTTTAGTCTATGGGAGGAGGTATGCATTTTGCTCACACCCTAAAAAAAAAGTGCAGCCAAAAGCATACTTAACCTATTGGAACAATAATAGCGAAAAGTTTGCAGTCTTGAACAAAAACAAGGCAGACTGAACTTTGAATTGCGAAAACAAAGGAGAATCACGGCAATTACTTACTGATTAAAGAAAGCCTAGGCCACCGTGATCAAAATTATTCCAAAATTCTTATTGCTTTATATTAATTACAACTTATTTAACTCCTTCAAATATTCATAACAATTTCAAACATATATTAATAAACAATAAACAATATAATCTAGTAAATACTATATATATATATATATAGTCCTGGCCACACAGGATCAAGTCCTTTCTGTATCCACCGTTGTTGTTTTCTTTCAGATGGTTAACAGAATGACCAACCAAATTATGTGTAGTTATTTTCAACTTGATACTGTTATTTTCACTTGTAGTCCAACAGGAAACCAGTTTGTATTCCCGTTGTATTCCCGAACTACGAGTGAAAATAACAGTATCAAGTTGAAAATAACTACACATAATTTGGTTGGTCATTCTGTTAACCATCTGAAAGAAAACAACAACGGTGGATACAGAAAGGACTTGATCCTGTGTGGCCAGGACTATATATATATATCATCATCAGGCGATCACTCGTGACCGAGTAAGATTGTCTTCCGGGATAAAAAGGAGGAGATTCTAAAGAAGATTGTGTAGACTCTAGCGATGGGTCCGTAAGTGACTGTGGAGGCCAATTCTAGATCCACACAGCTTCCCACAGTGAGGACACAGGTTACCAGATAGAAGATGGTCCTGTAAAGGATTCATTTGACGTGCTTTTCGCTTAGCACGTTTCTCCCTTTCACCTTGCACTCGGGCTTCTTCAAAGTCCATGGAACCTTTGTGAAAGGCCAACCTCCATTTAGATCGTTCATGGGCCAGAGCTTCCCAGTTTTCGATGTTTATATTGCATTTTTTTAGATTAGCCTTATGAACATCTTTAAACCTCTTATATTGACCACCGATATTCCGCTTTCCATCCTTGAGTTGGGAGTAAAGTAACTGCTTTGGGAGACGGCAGTCAGGCATTCGAACAACATGACCGGTCCACTGAAGTTGGCGTTGAAGGATCATTTTTTCAATGCTAGTAGTCTTTGCTTCTTCCAGTACACTGACATTTGTTCGCCTATCTTCCCAAGTAATTTGCAGGATTTTCCGGAGGCAACGTTGATGAAACCTTTCAAGGAGGTGGAAGTGACGTTTATAGATAGTCCATGTTTCGCAGGCATACAATAAAGTTGGTAATACAATGGCTTCATAAACCAGTGTTTTGGTCTTCTTACAAATATCCCGATCCTCGAACACTCTATGTTTCATTCGAGAAAATGCGGCACTTGCAGAGCTCAGACGATGCTGGATTTCACTGTCGATGTTAGCTGTAACAGAAAGATAGCTGCCAAGATAGAGAAAATGATCGACATTTTCCAGTATTGTCCCGCCAAGCTGGATAGATGGCATCACCAAAGGATTGGCTTGCACTTGCTGATGAAGCACTTTGGTTTTTTTGATGTTAAGTGAGAGACCAAGTTTTTCGTATGCTTCTGCAAAAGCATTTAGGATAGTTTGGAGATCATCCTCTGAATGTGCGGAGACCACATTATCATCAGCATACTGAAGTTCCACAACGGAGGTTGTAATTACCTTACTTTTTGCTTTCAGCCTGCTGAGATTAAAAAGCTTTCCATCTGTTCGATATATAATTCCCACACCGGTGGGAAGTTTCCCCTCGACAAGATGTAAAACCATGGTGATGAAAATGGCAAATAATGTTGGGGCGATAACACATCCCTGTTTAACACCTGATCCCACTTTAAATGGAGCACCATGAGAGCCGTTGTTGTCCAAAACCGTTGCCGTCATGTTGTCATGGAGAAGTCGCAAGATATTCACAAATTTATTGGGGCATCCAATTTTCATAAGGATAGTCCAGAGAGCTGTACGGTCTACAGTATCAAAGGCCTTAGCCAAATCGATAAATGCCATATAAAGGGGTTGATTTTGCTCCCGGCATTTTTCTTGGAGCTGACGTGCAGTAAAAATCATGTCTACTGTCCCTCTAGAGGGGCGGAAACCATATTGAGTTTCAGGGAGGATCTCTTCTGAAATAGATAGAAGACGGTTTGCGAGAATCCTAGCAAATATTTTACCTGCGGTTGCTAAGAGAGAAATGCCCCGATAGTTTCCACAGTCTGTTCTATCACCCTTCTTAAAGAGGGTGATAATTATGGCATCCCTGAAGTCTTCTGGGATCTCTTCTCTTATCCAGATTTTTTCGATGAGTTTATGAAGATGTTGTACAAGTTCGGGGCCCCCTTCTTTAAAGATTTCAGCAGGAATCCCATCTGGTCCACTAGCTTTGTTGTTCTTCATTTGATTAATGGCTTTTTTTACTTCATCCAAAGTGGGGAGTATTGCACTTTATATAGTATTTACTAGATATAGTATTTACTAGATTATATTGTTTATTGTTTATTAATGTATGTTTGAAATTGTTATGAATATTTGAAGGAGTTAAATAAGTTGTAATCAATATAAAGCAATAAGAATTTTGGAATAATTTTGATCACGGTGGCCTAGGCTTTCTTTAATCAGACTGAACTTTGAGGCAGAACTCTGAGAACCTATGTTTCTGAAAACTCAATCAATTCAAGAACTAGTGTTTATCAAATCCATAACTGGGGAAAGTAAAATTCAGATGTGTCAGTCTCATTACTTCAGTAGGATCAGTATAATCAGTATCATCCAAGAATCCTTGGAGCTGGACTGGCACAACATTCTATATAATAACTTTCCTAAATAAAAAAATACTGAAGAGTGGCTAAAAGTTGTTCAAAACAGGGTCAAAGGAATGGTCTTCAAAACCATGGGGACTACGCCTTTCCTAGGAAGGCATACGCTTCTTATTATGAAAATGAAATAACAACAAGAAGAAGAACAGGATAGATTTTAGAAACAGACTTTTCTATATACAGTCATGCCTTGGATTGAGAGCATAATTCATTCCGGAAACGTGCTTGTAATCCAAAACACTCTTATATCAAAATGAAATTCCCCCCAAAAAAATGTGTACAGAGATTTTTAATTTAAGCCATACTACAGTACTTGTATTGCAAGACGTCGCTTGTATATCAAGTAAAAAAATAAATAAATAAATATTTAAAAATTTGCTTGTCTTGCAAAATGCTCTCAAACCAAGTTACTTGCAATCCAAGGTATTACTGTAACTAAATTGCATATTTTTATTTGATGCTATTATGGGAAATATATTTTAATTATTTTCCTGTGGAAAAGTAAAAAGTTCTTTAAAATCAGTGACACTGCTTTGTTAATGTTAATGAAACAAGAAATAAGCTCAAAGTAATAACCATTCTAAAACAAACAGTAGTGTTAAAGGGAAATAGGATGCATGAATAATGCATAACATTTTTTTTAAAGAGGTAAATCTCTCCCTCCACAATAGGTACTTGGGAAATGTAACTTATTAATATATAGATTCTTAGCAAACATCACTGAAAATGAGCAATCAGCAACAAATTGCATTACAGTGGGCGTATTTGCACATGAAAACAATATTTGGAAATACAAATCAAAGTTAAAGACTATAATGAGTTACTTCTTATATCTACCACATTAAAGTTTATATCTAGCCATCTACTATTCTGTTGAGAAGTAAGTGACCCATTAATATTTTATAGTGGTATTCAGGTAAATATTTTCCAGTTACACCATTTCACAGATAATGTAAACTGTCACCATTATTTTGTTCTCTTTTGTATAATCTTGTTTATATTGTACTTTTTTAGTTAGCCTAAGGCATAGGAAATTGCTATGGTATGATTTTTGTGGTCTTAACTCAAATGTCCATAATAAATCTATGAGCATCCATTGATATGTCATTTAAACTTTATTGATTTCTTCATTAAACATTTCTATGATGTCTGTTCACAAGGCTAAAATAAAGTATTATATGAAGGAAAAAGCCATAAATATCCACTGTATATAATACTTTATTCCACTTAGAAGAGCTGATTTAAACATTCCAGAGCATATGGTATGTATACCTCTATCTGACTGCACCATCTCCAAATGCACATGGGAGACTGGCTGCTTTTTTTGAAAACATCTCCCCTTCATCATCTCTTTGGCCATAGAAAGGAGGTGGCAAATTGAACCTGCAAGGTGCATTACTGATACTGTGGAGAGAAAGCCTGACAGAGCACGCAGTTTGCCCCACATTCTACCTGCCTAATCCCCACCTGGGCCAGGAGAGCTCAGTTCTGCGACACATTTACACGCAGATGGTTTCCCCCAAGTACCCTCAATCATCCTTCCGAGCACCCTTGATGGACCATGGGCAAGGTGGCACCGAAACCTCAGCACCCCTCCCGCCTGGCCGGACCGGTTCATCCTGTCAGTAGAGGGAGGGTTCGGGGGATCAAGGGGGGGCGAGCAAAGGGGTAAAAGAAGCAGCCAAAGCTTCTATGGGTTGTTGGAAGCAATGTGCAGGGAAGCATGGAGCGGGTCGTCGGCTCAGGCCAGCCCGGACACTCAACCCCCAAGCAGACTGCCTGGGTACACTGCTGTAAGTTCGTTGCAGTTACTAGTATTAGACTAGGGTAGATAATAATAATAATAATAATAATAATAATAATAATAATAATAATTATTATTATTATTATTATTTTATTATTATTTTATTTCTTACCCGCCTCTCCGTCTAGATCGAGGTGGGGAACAACAAAAATATAAAATACATAAACTAATCAAAACACAACAGGTACTATTAAAACATCTTAAAACTACTTAAAAACATTATAAAACATCTTTAAAACATCTTTAAAACATCTTAAAGGCATCCTAAAATTCCGCTGGATAGGCCTGCCGGAAGAGATCAGTCTTTATGGCTTTTTAAAATTCTAAGATACTGCTAAGTTGACGAATCTCCTCCGGCAGGCCATTCCATAATCTGGGAGCAGCAGAAGAAAAGGTCCTCTTGGTAATACCTGTCAGCCTAGTTTTGGCTGGCTGAAGTAAATTCTTCCCAGAGGACCTGAGTGTGCGGGGCGGATTGTACGGGAGAAGGCGATCCCGTAGGTAGCCTGGACCCAAACCATGTAGGGCTTTAAAGGTAATAACCAACACTTTATACTTCGCCCAGAAACTGATTGGCAGCCAGTGGAGTGCTTTTAAAACTGGTGTGATGTGGGCACCTCTAGGTGTACCAGTAACGAATTTGGCTGCCATATCTTGCACTAGTTGAAGTTTCCAGACTAGGTATAAAGGTAGCCCTATGTACAGCGCATTACAGAAGTCAAGCCTCAAAGTTACCAGCGCGTGCACTACCGTCTTTAGGTCCTCCAACTCTAGGAAGGGGCGCAGCTGGCCCCTTCCTAGAGTATGATAATAGGCACTCGCCGCACTCCTAGCCGTTGCATCTATCTGGGATATATCTGGGAGCGACGGATCCAGAAGCACCCCCAAGCTATGAACACAGTCTTTCAGGGGGAGTGTAACCCCATCCAGAACGGGTGACATACCAAACCCAGGTTGTGGCCTTTGACAGCAAGAACCTCCATCTTGTCTGGATTCCGTTTCAGTTTATTTTTCCTCATCCAGCCCATTACTGCCTGCAGGCATTCATTCAGAGGAGACACACTGTCCTTAGCTGACGCTGTTGCCGAACGCATAGAGAAATATATCTGGGTGTCATCAGCATACTGATAGCATCCCGCCCCATGCCCCTGGATGATCTCTCCCAGCGGTTTCATGTAGATATTAAATAGCATTGGGGAAGGAATAGCTCCTTGTGGCACGCCACATGGCAGCTCCTTTTTGGAGGAGCAGCCATCCCCAAGCATCACCATCTGGAACCTACCCGAGACATAGGACCGGAACCACTGAAGCACAGTGCCCCCGATTCCCAGTCCCCTCAGGCATTCCAGAAGGATACCATGGTCGATGGTATCGAAAGCCACTGAGAGGTCCAAAAGCACCAACAGGGACACACTCCCCCTGTCGGTACTCAGGTGAAGATCATCTGCTAAAGTGACCATAGCAGTCTCAACTCTGTATCCTGCTCTGAAGCCAGTTTGAAATGGGTCTAGAAAATCGGTGTCATCCAAAACTGCTTGGAGTTGGACCGCCCTCTCGATCACCTTGCCCAAGAATGGGAGATTCGACACTGGTCTGTAATTGTTAAGGTCCAAGGGATCCAGGGAGGGCTTTTTTAGAAGCAGCCGTACTACCGCTTCTTTCAAACAGGATGGAAAATTCCCTGCCTGGAGAGATGCATTAACAATACGTTGTAGTTGTAATCTAACTGCATCTCCTCCTTGAACAACCAACCAGGAAGGACAGGGATCAAGAGGGCAAGTAGTCCTCTTCGCTCGACCAAGCAGCTTGTCCACGTCCTCGGTACTCACCAACTGAAACTGATCCAGTGTAATTCTACTTGCGGAAATACTGAACACTACATTGTCTGCTTCTGCTACAATGAGGGCGTCTAAGTCAGCTCCAATCCGAGAGATTTTATCTGTGAAATGATCGTTAAAGGCATCACAGCGAGCAACCGTAGGCTCTAAAATCGGGTTCAGGGGGGAAGGTGTCTGCGTTAGACCCCTCACCACCCTGAACAGTTCTGCTGGACGCGAACCCAGATCTCCCGAGTCCCAGTCCAACACTCTAACCACTACGCCACACTGGATCTCAAATTGCTTGCATAATTCCATAGACCACGTCATAGATCATAGTTCATAGATCATAGATCACAGAGTTGGAAGGAGCCTACAAGGTTATCGAGTCCAACCCCCTGCTCAATGCAGGAAACTAGAGGAGGGGTCTCCCATCCAAGTAATAACCAGGCTTGACCCTGCTTAGCTTTTCACACTCAGACAAGCTGAGCCAGTGTACATCACCCAGATTAAAGAGTTGGTGAAATAATACATTTTATTATGACCAGATGTATTCAATGAAATCTATGCTATTGTAATCAGTGGGAAATTTATATTCATTTTGGAGAGTCTACTCCATACATACACTCTTTAGAATCATTTATTATTGTATATGAGTACAACCATTATACAAATCATGGTTATTTAATGCAGAAACCTCACTCAGATTTTGACCCACTGGAAGTGGCATGAGATTAGAAGAGCTGGAATGCTTCCCTATGCAATATTTGAATTTCATCCAGCAATTCTAATCAGAGGCAGATTCTTCAGTAATACATATTTGTTTGCTGCGAGTAATCTTCTGATGCTGGCAGAGCTAACTGGCTAAATGTATGCACAAAAATAAATATTGAATAAATGGCTATTTACTAATGCCACCAGCTTCCCAAAATAATGGAATCCCTACTTCATCCTTACCTTAAGAATGTCTCCAGAGTTTCATCTAATGTGATGAAGTCCATAATACTAGAATTCACCATGATGGTTTAGAAAACATACTTATTTAGCTGGACTCATGTTGTATCACAAAGTCAATAATTCACCATCTTTGAAACAATTCGAAAAGGGTCTTATGAAGCTTGTAATGTGGACACATGTCCTTTCTTATTTCCTTTTTTTCATTCCTAGACAAAGAATGTTCAATTGGTATCATATAAGTAGTGTCGCTGCCTGTGAGATTGTTTTGCCAGGTTCCATAAGACTAATTCTGTTTCGGGTATTGTCTGCCTTCTGCCAGGCTCCTAGAAATGGCATCATCAGTAGATGGAAGTTCTGGAGGGTGAGGATACAAAGATACTTCTGCCTAATGAAAATGCCTGGCACCTGCAATGTTTCCTGGCTCAGGAGATGCTAAAGGAAGCCTCAAAGCTTTCAGGGTCATTAAAAAAAATTGGGTGTGCTGTGAGCACCAGCAGACTATTGTCATGATGGCATGATCTGAGGATTCCCTGCAGATCTGGATGCTAAACCAGATGAACTCAAAGGTGTATGTATGTAGCTGGTCATGCCTAATTATAGTGGCTGAAGCAGAGAGAGGGGTATATAGTTATATCCATCAAATCTGAGACTACATCTATTGGCACAGGGATAATACTGCTGTCCTTCTACTATGAGAACACATCAGTGATGGGCTGCCCAAGGTAGCCTCAGTAGAACATGTCCATTAGCTTAGTCATATGGTGCTTCCTGAAGTTTTTAATGTGCTATCATTCTAGTTGTAAGTGTTCCATATTCTCCCATAGCTGCTGCTTCTTTCCTTAGCACAGAAAATCTGTTAAGAAAGAAAGAGCAGAGTAGCACCACAACCTCTTTGCAAGTGTGGATAGGAAAATGCAAGATTAAGGTACGGTGGGAGGAGTTGTCCCTGGAGAAGCTGGATGGATGGTATGTTGAGGATTCCTCTTCTTTCTCTGGTAGAGGGGTAGGCACCCCGCTGCCCTCCAGACTACAACTCCCATAATTCCTGACCATGCTGGCTGCAGTTTATGGGAGTTGTCCAAAACATCTGGAGGGTACTAGGTTACCTACCCATGGTCTAGCACTTGTTGTGCACTTCCCGTTTCAGAGCAAACTAATAAGTAGAGAAAATCAAGCTGGCAAGTTTTCTGTCTGGGTTGTGCAACTGACAAGACTACAGAGCAGGGATTGTCCAGTGAAATCAGTGGGTTTTACAGCCCGGATGGTAACAATGTTTACTCAGAAATTAACCTAGCTGTAATCCTCTAATCTGGATTGGCTCCAATGTCAGTGGGTCAGTGTGGCTGCTCCAGGTTGTAGTCCGAACGCATAAGGAGCTGTCCATGGTGCTGAACCTAGTTTGGGGATAGGGTTCAGCACCATCGATAAGTCCTTTAAAGTTAAGACTAAAACACCACCCCACTGACATTGGAGCTACCACCCTCCACTCCCTAATAGATCTCTGAGTGATTTGCAAGGTTTCTGACCCCCAGGGGAGGCTGGTGACTCCTGTGTCAGTGGGGCTCCTAATCCATTGCAGCTTTTATTCTGAGCTTTATAGGAGCTATCCCTGGTGCTCCATGGTGGTGAACCTATTTTGGGGGTGGAGTTCAGCACCATGGTTAGCTCCTATATAGCTCAGAATAAAAGCTGCAATGGATAAGGAGCCCCACTGACACAGGAGTCACCAGCCTCCCCTGCTGGTGACTCCCAATTGTCTAAGAACAACCCCCCTAAACCTCCCACCACAAATATTAGGCTGCAGAAAAAGAACACATGGTGGTGCGCACAAGTAGATTTTTGTATGAAAGGACTTTTGAGCTGGTATTGATAACAAATTCTGAAGCTGAGCATGTGCCCAGAGGCACCCTGTTACTTAATTCTCACTGTATGTATACCTGTCTGAGCAATTCGCACCAGACTCTGGCTGGTGGAACTCAGGGTTTCAGCCAAAAAAACAAAGTAGATCTTGTAGGCCTTAAGTCTGCCCATCTCTGCTCTTGTGCTGCAGGCACTGTTTAAAAAATAATAATTTAAAAAATTAACAACTGTGTTATGGCAATAGTGCAACTAACAAGCAAGAAGGGAAAATCAAGGTGGCAAGCTTTCTAGCTGGAATGTGAAACTGTCTAGATCATGTTGTAAAACTAACTAGATTTCAGGCACTCTTTTTAAAAATGGTAAAAACACGCACATGCGCACGCACACACACACACAAAACAAGGTGCTAAAATGGGGCTGAGAAGCACCCACTTCGAAATATTGGGAGAAGAATGTGTGTGTGGCAATGAGGAGTGGAGAAAGGGGAGATAAAACACTTCCCACTTGGCTATTGTATGCCCACCATGTGGACAGAACAACATGGCTAGCTGTGTACACAGCAGAAACAAAAAAACAAACTATAGACTCCTGAAGTGTTGGTGGTCAACTGCAAATTCCATTTGCAGCCCACACTGAAAGAACAGTTATTATAAAACATTATCCTATGGAACAATGTTAAAGGAAGACAGGATTTGTTGAAGCACGCCATCTGGGTGTACTTCCAGTTATAAAATTGAGGCACAATATTTTCTCATATTATATGGAGGCCGTGCATTAACTATGAAGCTTAACTATTACTGGTAAAGTTAGTTCAGACATTTTAATAGAAAATGAAGAGGCTATTTAGTAATATTGTTAGTGTCATGTTTTTTGTCCTACAACTTCTCTTAAACATCGGTTGTTTCATAACCTGACTCCACTGCTGTTTAGTATGTTGGAATAGTTTGTATCTTCTGGGATCATCATTCATGACAATGAAATTTTACATGGCATGAGTAAAAGGCTGAATGATGGAAAATATATGAATAAATAAAAGCCCATCATACAGAAGCCTTTAGTTTTCTTCAAGGTGGCAAAATATGCTGCTGACACAGAACTCCAAGGAATTTGCTCTGGGATATTTGAAAGCAGGTAACCTATGGATTCAGTGACAGTAGCTCACAAAATTACTATTCATAATGCAAATGGTCTATTCCCATTCCTGTTTAAAAAACAACAACAACAACAAATGTGGAGACCTTGAAATCTAATATGCTAGCCACAATTGCAGAGGGAAGGGAAGGAAGGGTAGAAAATTCAATAATGAGGTGTTGTTAAATAGCAGCAGACCGTCGAGCCATGGAGCAGTTTTGTGTGGTTAAAGGACTTTTACAATCTAGACCCCAGGATAGTGAGGAGGGGTTTTCAGAAACACACTGTGTTTAATTTGTAAAACACATTGGGTAGTATCCAATGCGTGCTTATGCTGATTCCATTGCACGAGTGGAACCCACCACTTATGTAACAGAGATTTAGTGCTGCCTAGAGGGAGCCCCAGAATGAATGGAAATACTCATTTCTGGATCAGGACTACTATCTGCCCCATTCCAGAAACAAGTGTTTCCACTCATTTCGGGTTGCCCCCGAAAGCACTAAATATCGATTCCGCAAGTGGTGGGTGCCACTTACAGAAAGGAATTGGTGGGGCCCAAAAGAATCAGCGGGGGTATAAGTGCCATATTGGATACTGCCCCTTGCTGATGAATTTGTTCAGATCTGCTCTGACTTGGATTCCACATTGGGATTAGATTCTGATGAGATAACTGAGGCCACCACTTGTCCAGTTTCAATGGATGACTGTCACTTTGTTGAGCCTGAGGATGTAGCCAAGTTGCTTCAAGGAAGGAGACCAACCACTTCTAAGTTAGACCAACATCCAGCTTGGTAAGAGCTGCTAGAGGAAGGCTGGCCAATTGGGTGGTGAAGGTTGCAAATGCTTCTTTGAAAAAGGGCTATGTAAAACTGAAACTTGGTGGGAAGTCCCCAATGACTGGACTACAGCAATTGAAGGATACAACTTGTTCAAAAAGAACAGAAGGAACAGAAACTTGTAGGGATGTCACTGCAAATATCGGGGAGCTTGAGCGGGCCGAAATCGGCCCCGCTCACAGCCCCCCGATATTCGCGGAGACTCGCGGGCCTACCTTGCCGCCTGCTCATTCGCCGTTCAGTCTGTTGTGCCACCCACGCGGGCTCCCATCACGTCATTTCTGGCTGTGACGCGATGGGCCCTGCGCCGACGCGGCTGAACCCTGTTGCTGCAGTTTTGGTAACTGGGCAACAGGGCTGAAAACAGCCAGCCAGAAGTGACGCGACGGGAGCCCGCGTGAGCGGCGCGGCTGCCCAAGTGGCGTGGAGAGCAGCCAGAGAGCCCCTCCACGCCACAGAGAATCTGAGGATCGGGGGGGCCTGCTCGCCAAGGAGAGGAGAGGCGATACAGGCCCGCCCAAAAGGTATGAAATTCACCACTAAATGAGGGTGGCAAAATGATAACAGGTGACAAAGAAAAGGCAGAAGTGTTCAATTCCTACTTTGACTTAGTCTTCTCTCAAAAAGAGGGTCTATGAGCCCGCTGGCAAACCTGAAGTACAAGCTGAAGGGGCAGGACTGCAGCTTGAGATTGCTAGGCAAATGGTCAAGGAACACCTAATTACTTTGAACGAGTTCAAATCTCCAGGGCCCAATGAACTGCAACATAGAGTAATATAGGATATGGCAGAAGAACTCTCAGAACCAATGTCTATTATCTTTGAGAAATCATGGAGGACAGTGAAGTGCCAGATGACTGGAGGAGGGCTAATGTTGTTCCTATCTTCAAAAAGGGCAAAAAGGAGTAACCTAGGAACTATAGACCAGTCAGTCTGACATCAATCCCTGGGAAAATTCTGGTGCAGGTGATAAAGTAGTCAATCTGCAAGCACCTTGAAAACAATGTAGTGATTACTAGAAGCCAACATGGATTTGTCAAGAACAAATCCTGTTCCTGTTAAACTAATCTGATCTCATTTTTTGATTGGGTAACCTCCCTTGTGGACAGTGGGAATGCTGTGAACATAATATATCTTAACTTCAGCAAAGCTTTCGTCAAAGTACCCCATGATATCCTGATTAGCAAACTAGCTAAAAGTGGGCTAGATGGAACAACGATCTGGAGGATCCACAGTTGGCTCCAGAATTGGACTCAAAGAGTGCTTATCAAAGGTACCTTCTCAAACTGGGGAGAGGTAACAAGTGGGGTACCTCAGGTAGTGGTGGGAGGTCTGCCAGGGCCCCGACCTGCCTCTGGCTCAGCGGACACTGCTGCTGCACCCGCTGAGCTGGGCCCAAAGTGGACACGCACTGAACTGCTCAGCAAACTTCTGGGTTCCCAACGGGCCACTTTCTACGTAGAAAATGGCGTAAAATACATTAAAATCAGCCGCAATTTGCGTAACTTGCACAAATTGCAGCCATTTTGGGTGTATCTTACAACATTTACTATGTAAAAAGCACCCCACCAGGACCCCAGAAGTCACTCCCCCAGCTCAGCTTGGGAGAACGCGATTCGCGCTGGGGAAGCATGCAGGTGGGACAGAGTTCAGGGGGTTGAGCCCGGCGAGTTTGCCGGATTTCCACCCCCCCACCCCCCGAATGAAATACTCACATATCCCTAACCACAGGGCTCAGTCCTGGGCCCAGTGCTCTTCAACATTTTTATTGATGACTTGGATGAGGAGGTACAGGGAATGCTTATCAAATTTGCAGGTGACACGGGTGGAATAGCTAATACCCTGAAAGATTGAAGAACCCTGGTAAAGCCATTCACTCTGATTAAAAACTAGCATTGCCAGCCATAAAACTACAGCTCCTTCTCTGCTTCGCCTTCTCCCCACCCTTTTTCCTGATATAGGAAGCTTGGGGAGAAATGTAACCATTTTTGGTGACACACAGTGTGGGTTGACTGCCCCAGGGCCCACAATGAGCTCGACGGATGATCAGCCACATTGTGGGTTCCTGCCCACCTCCTCCTCCCCCAGTCCTCCCATGGGGATCCCAGGGGACCCTGTGGAACCACTGAGGTTTCCCTCCTTCCTCGCCATGATCAATACCTTGTAGGGGCTGTGTACTGGGAATTGCGGAAGATGGCGAGGAGTACAGGAGTGTTGTACAGAGTTCTGCCTCTATGCTCTGGGTTTGCTTTAAGAAAGTAGGTTTGCTTTAAGAATCAGCAACTGGCCTTGATTACTTGGCTGCTTGCCAAGCTGATGCAATCAAGAGCAACTCACCTGCGGGTTATCTGGCTGCTGGCCAGAGGGATGACACTGCAAACAGCACAAATGGAGCACGAGATCTGCAACCCAAGAAGCTTGGTGCTTGAAGAGTATTTAAGATGAGCAAGTGCAGACTGAGGGTGGTGGTTGTTGGCGGGAGTGCAGTGGTCATTAGTGGCGGTTGTGTTTGGAGTACTGAAGAACTGGAAGGAGCGAGGAGGAGCAGAGGATGCTGTGCAGAGAGCCCCGCAGAAGCCCAATGTGGAAACCCAATACCCAAGAGGAGAGCTGCTGGACTTAGCATTCCGGTTGGTTGAACAGTGACTGTGCTGCTAAGTGTTGGGATTTCCACCAGGGAACGGGGAGGAGAGCATTGTTGTACTTGTGGCTTGACTTTACAATAAACATGTTTGGCTTTGACTTCCTGGAGGAGTATTTATTATGGTCAGAAAATCCCTCAAAGAACCTTTGCCAATCCCTTTTGGAGATCCTGTGGCAAAACAGGCTGCTCAGGGTGTCAAAGTATTTTCTTTTTTAAAAAAATCCTAATTTTCGCAAATATTTCCAGAAATTGTTTTTTTAATTGCTGCCCGTGCACAACTGCGGATGATCGCAGTTACATGCAAGCAGTAATGGGGACCCTGGGCACACCACTACTCTCCACTCATTTCCACAAGGTTTCAGTCTCATTCAGATGAGCTTCCACCTTTTTTTTTTTAATTACTTCCAAATTTATTTCTCCAGCTTTTAACGTCTGCATTCTGTCCCATTTCTGACCTCCAAACTATCCTAAATGCTTTTACAGAAGCATATGAAAAACTTGGTCTCTCACTTAATATTAAAAAAACCCAAAGTGCTTCATCAGCAAGTGCAAGTTAACCCTTTGGTGATGCCATCTATCCAGCTTGGCGGGGCAATACTGGAAAATGTCAATCATTTTCTCTACCTTGGCTGCTATCTTTCTGTTACCGCTAACATTGACACTGAAATCCAGCATCGTTTGAGCTCTGCAAGTGCCGCATTTTCTCGAATGAAACGTAGAGTGTTTGAGGATTGGGATATCTGTAGGGAGACCAAAACACTGGCTTATAAAGCCATTGTATTACCAACTTTATTGTATGCCTACGAAACATGGACAATCTATAAATGTCATTTCCACCTCCTTGAAAGATTTAATCAACGTTGCCTCCAGAAAATCCTGCGAATTACTTGGGAAGATAGGCGAACAAATGTCAGTGTACTGGAAGAAGCAAAGACTACTAGCATTGAAAAAATGATCCTTCAACTCCAACTTCAATGGACCGGTCATGTTGTTCGAATGTCTGACTGCCGTCTCCCAAAGCAGTTACTTTATTCCCAACTCAAGGATTGAAAGAGGAATATTGGTGGTCAGTATAAGAGGTTTAAAGATATTCTTAAGGCTAATCTAAAAAAATGCAATATAAACATTTAGAACTGGGAAGCTCTGGCCCATGAACGCTTTAACTGGAGGTTGGCCTTTCACAAAGGTTCTATTTATTATATTTATACCCCGCCTTTTTTCCTGCAAGGAACCCAAGGTGGCTTACATAATCCTCCTCCTCCTCTCCATTTTATCCTCACAACAACCCTGTGAGGTAGGTTAGTGCAAGGTGAAAGGGAGAAACATGCTAAGTGAAAAGCACATCAAACAAATCCTTTACAGAACCATCTTCCATCTGGTAACCTGTGTTGTCACTGTGGGAAGCTGTGTGGATCTAGAATTGGCCTCCACAGTCACTTACGAACCCATTGCTAGAGTCTACACAATTTTATACAATTTCCTCTTTATATAATTTTCTTTTTGTAATTTTATCCTGGAAGACAATCTTACTTGGTCACTAGTGATTGCCAACTACTACTACTAGTCTTGTATATACTTACCTGTATCACCCACAGACATTTATCCTAGTTCTGCAGCTACCTAACAGTATTGCTCCAGACCAGACCATACCACCTTATTCAGTGAATACTTACATAGTAACCAAAGACGTGATTCTGATCCTGGAACAACAGACTCGAATGATCCTGTGAGGTAACAAGGATCAATAAAGTCTATGCTTGCTATATTTATGTTATCAAGTTGTAATTTTTGGTTGAAAAGGGGAAATGACATGTTTCTCTCGATGGAAGGGATGCCTTTGTGACAGCATCTCAGCTATATGTCCAATAATTTAACTATAGCCAGTAAGTCCCTTATTCTAGTTGTCTATTTGGGGCTTTTTAAAATAAATGAAAACCTCATCCATTTATATGCCCACTATTTCTTCCATGCTTCTTTTTGGACTGCTCTCTACTTCATCATCTGTTTATTATGGTCATATGACCCAACATATACACTTTACATTCTAACTCTCAGAAAGGATAATTCATACATAATAGTACATGATTATAAACAAAACAGCTCTCACTTGTTCCCTACCAAAAAAAACCCTCCTTTTCATAGCAGCTAGTCTAATCCAAGTGACAGTTGGATTTTGGTCACATAAACAAAAAGTGACCAGCCATTCGTCAGATAAACCACGAAACCTCCCTAAGAGTGGCGAAATTATGTCCTCCCTCAATTTAGTATAAAATTTACAGAAAAGAAGAACATGCATCAAAGATTCAGGAACCCCATCCATACACGGGCAGTGTCTCTGCTGATATGGTATACTCTGAAATCTTCCCTGCAAAATTGCTGAGGGTAAAATGCTAAATCTTGCTAACATGAATGCTCTACGAGCTTGTGGAGCACTAAGATTTGACAAATATGGCACTGAAAGACCATATATCAGTGTTACCCCACTTGCAGTGGGAGAGCACTAGTTTAAGTGGACAAAGTTTAACACCTCAACTTCAGGAGTCCATGGATAAAAGCAACATGGAATCAGTTCTGCAGGTTGAGCCTCACTCGCCAATGATTTCTGAGAAAAGATACCCTCTATCTCCATTATGTAGAATTGAGAAAATGAATGCAAATGGTGCCTTCACCTTAATTGATGCCACAAAACAAGATGTCCCACCTCTGTCCTTTGACTTCACCAGGCCAAAAGCAGCAGTTCCAATGACAAGGGTGGAATCTGAGCCCAGTTGTCCAACTCCGTGTATTCAAGAGAATTTACCGGACAATCTTATTTCAGACTATGCTACCTAAGTCCTTTTCTTCCCAAATGGTAAATAATGGGTGCATTTGTTTTGATCAAGCAGAAATTTTGGAAGATCTATCGGTGTTTAACTGACTAGCCAAAAATCGGGCATTTCCACTTTAAATATTGTGTTATGGAACATTGCTGGTTGGAAACGGAAAGTGAATGATATGGAATTTATACATTTTCTTTCAAGTTTTCATATTATCCTCTTTCAAGAAACATGGTCAGAAACAGATATTTCTATGATTGGTTATACCTCTTTTTTAATTCCAGCTACACCATCATCCCATAAAGGACGGTGTAGTGCTGGTCTTTGTTGCCTTGTGTCTGTTTCCATTAAACTGGAATATAAGCTATTATCTAGTCTTCCCCCTTTAGCCCTGGCCATACTTCTTAAAGGAACTGATTTTTCTCTGCTGATTATTAATGTGTATCTATCTCCCAAAAATGGTAAAGCAAGGATTTTGGCACAATGGGAGGCTATAAATGAATATCCCAGCTGAGCAGGAGCACAACAGGAGAGAGGCTCCAGCTGTTTTTGGGACTGTGAAAAGGCAAGCAGGCTCCCAGAGAGCGAGCGAACAGAGCGAGCGAACAGGGAGAGGAAACAGGAGTTTGGCAGCGGAGTAGAACGACAAGTGCTGCAACAGCAAGTGCTGCTGTACAAACAACAACTACTAGTGCTGAAAGGGAAGGGTGTGGCCTGAGAGCTGAAAGGGAAGGGTGTGGTCTGAGAGCTTAAAAGGAAGGGTGTGGCCTGACAGCTCATTCTGTTCCTGACTCCCAGCTGAGCAGGAGCACAACAGGAGAGAGGCTCCAGCTGTTTTTGGGGCTGTGATAAGGCAAGCAGGCTCCCAGAGAGCGAGCGAACAGAGCGAGCGAACAGGGAGAGAAAACAGGAGTTTGGCAGCGGAGTAGAACGACAAGTGCTGCAACAGCAAGTGCTGCTGTACAAACAACAACTACTAGTGCTGCAAGGGAAGGGTGTGGCCTGAGAGCTGAAAGGGAAGGGTGTGGCCTGAGAGCTGAAAGGGAAGGGTGTGGCCTGAGAGCTGAAAGGGAAGGGTGTGGTCTGAGAGCTTAAAAGGAAGGGTGTGGCCTGACAGCTCATTCTGTTCCTGACTCCCAGCTGAGCAGGAGCACAACAGGAGAGAGGCTCCAGCTGTTTTTGGGACTGTGAAAAGGCAAGCAGGCTCCCAGAGAGCGAGCGAACAGCGCGAGCGAACAGGGAGAGGAAACAGGAGTTTGGCAGCGGAGTAGAACGACAAGTGCTGCAACAGCAAGTGCTGCTGTACAAACAACAACTACTAGTGCTGCAAGGGAAGGGTGTGGCCTGAGAGCTGAAAGGGAAGGGTGTGGCCTGAGAGCTGAAAGGGAAGGGTGTGGCCTGAGAGCTGAAAGGGAAGGGTGTGGTCTGAGAGCTTAAAAGGAAGGGTGTGGCCTGACAGCTCATTCTGTTCCTGACTCCCAGCTGAGCAGGAGCACAACAGGAGAGAGGCTCCAGCTGTTTTTGGGACTGTGAAAAGGCAAGCAGGCTCCCAGAGAGCGAGCGAACAGCGCGAGCGAACAGGGAGAGGAAACAGGAGTTTGGCAGCGGAGTAGAACGACAAGTGCTGCAACAGCAAGTGCTGCTGTACAAACAACAACTACTAGTGCTGCAAGGGAAGGGTGTGGCCTGAGAGCTGAAAGGGAAGGGTGTGGCCTGAGAGCTGAAAGGGAAGGGTGTGGCCTGAGAGCTGAAAGGGAAGGGTGTGGCCTGAGAGCTGAAAGGGAAGGGTGTGGTCTGAGAGCTTAAAAGGAAGGGTGTGGCCTGACAGCTCATTCTGTTCCTGACTCCCAGCTGAGCAGGAGCACAACAGGAGAGAGGCTCCAGCTGTTTTTGGGGCTGTGATAAGGCAAGCAGGCTCCCAGAGAGCGAGCGAACAGAGCGAGCGAACAGGGAGAGAAAACAGGAGTTTGGCAGCGGAGTAGAACGACAAGTGCTGCAACAGCAAGTGCTGCTGTACAAACAACAACTACTAGTGCTGCAAGGGAAGGGTGTGGCCTGAGAGCTGAAAGGGAAGGGTGTGGCCTGAGAGCTGAAAGGGAAGGGTGTGGCCTGAGAGCTGAAAGGGAAGGGTGTGGTCTGAGAGCTTAAAAGGAAGGGTGTGGCCTGACAGCTCATTCTGTTCCTGACTCCCAGCTGAGCAGGAGCACAACAGGAGAGAGGCTCCAGCTGTTTTTGGGACTGTGAAAAGGCAAGCAGGCTCCCAGAGAGCGAGCGAACAGAGCGAGTGAACAGGGAGAGGAAACAGGAGTTTGGCAGCGGAGTTCGGCAGGGGAGGTCAAGGGGGAGGTCCCTAAAAAAAAAAAAAAAAAAAAAAAAAAATCTAGGAAGACAGAAACCGAGCACTATGGAAGGAAAGGACTCAGCAGTGGTGGTGACCTGCAAGGGGTGTGCTATGTTTGTTTTCCTGCCGGAGATCGACATGGCCTACACGTGCAACAAGTGCAAGCTGGTCACGCTGTTGGAAGAAAAGGTCAGAGGACTGGAGCAGCAAGTGTCAACCCTCAGGAGCATAAGAGAAAGCGAGGAGTTCTTAGACAGAACGGTGGATCTACAGCACCAAAGCACAGTACAGGAGCCAGAAGGGCAACGGCAGGATGAGGCGGAGTCGGAGACTGCTGAGGCAAGGGAAAATAACGCAGGGGGAACTCCCTGGAAAAGGGTGACTGTTAGGAGCACAAGAACTACAAGACACTCTGCGCCTGTGGAAGCAGTGGAGCTATGGAACCGCTTCCATGTACTTGAGGACGAGAGCAGAGGACAGCCTGCAGAGGACGGATTACCGGGCACCCAACGTGATAGCGAGCAAGAGGCTGAGGGTCAGTCGAGTGGAGGCAATCAAACCAAGGCCTACAGCAAGAGGAAGAGAAGAGTACTCATAGTGGGAGACTCCCTCCTGCGGGGGATCGAAGCCAAAGTATGTCGCGAAGACCCATGGACTCGCCAGGTGTGCTGTCTCCCCGGAGCACGGATTAAGGATGTGTCAGAGCAGCTGCCGAGGCTCATGCAGCCCACCGACACATACCCCTTTCTTCTCTTCCACGTGGGTACAAATGATACTGCCAAGCGGAGTTACAAAGAAATCACGGCAGACTTTGAAGAGCTGGGAAGGGAACTCAAGAACTTCGGGGCCCAGATAGTTTTCTCATCCATCCTTCCAGTACTTGGAAGAGGCATAGAAAGGGAAAGAAAAATACTCCGAGTGAATGACTGGCTACGAAGGTGGAGCCGACGTGAGGGATTTGGATTCTGGGACCACGGGCTACACTTCCTGGAAGATGGACTGCTGGCAAAGGATGGGTTGCACCTCACAAGGACTGGGAAGAATGTGTTTGGCCACAGCATGAGGAACTTAATCAGGAGGGCTTTAAACTGAATCCAACAGGGGAGGGAGACATAAACTCGGGGGTACCAATGGAAGAAGGCCTCTATGCCACAATGGAGAGAACAGCTCCAGCGGTGCCCATTGATAGTCTACCACAAAATGTAGGGGGAAAGTCGGACTATAAAGCACATAGTCTTCGATGTCTTTATACTAATGCCCAGAGTATGGGCAACAAACAAGACGAACTTGAACTCTTGATACATGAGGGCAAGTACGACTTGATAGGGATAACTGAAACCTGGTGGGATGACTCCCATGACTGGAATACAGCAATTGAAGGGTATAACTTGTTCAAAAGGAACAGAAGCAACAGAAAGGGAGGTGGAGTTGCACTGTATGTTAAAAATACGTATCTCTGCACAGAGATACAGGAAGAGGAGCTTGGCAGCCCCATTGAGAGCATCTGGGTTAAAATAAAGGGGGCAAAGAATAAAACGAACATGGCGGTTGGAGTCTACTACCGACCACCCAATCAAGGAGAAGACGAGGATGGAACTTTTGAAAAACAAATTGCCAGTGTTTCAAGGAGGCACAATGTGGTAGTAATGGGAGACTTCAATTTCCCTGATATCTGTTGGGAGACTTTTTCAGCCAAACATGGCCCCTCCAAGAAATTCCTGAGCTGTGCTGCTGATAACTTCCTCCTACAGAAAGTGGAGGAAGGAACTAGAGGATCGGCTATCCTTGACCTGATTCTAACCAACAGAGACGAGTTAGTGGATAAAGTGGCAGTTTCGGGAACTCTGGGGGAAAGTGACCATGTTATACTTGAGTTCTTGATTCTAACGGAAGCAAAAGCTGAGTGTAGCCAAACACGTACCCTGGATTTTAGGAAAGCCAATTTTAACAAACTCAGAACAATGATTAGTAAGATCCCATGGCAAGTGACTCTCACGAGAAAGGGAGCCCAGGAGGGGTGGGAGTTTTTAAAAAAGGAAATTTTAAAGGCACAATTGCAAACAATTCCCAAAAGGAAAAAAGGCAGAGGGCAACAGAAGAAGCCAATGTGGCTTCACAATAAACTCAAAGACGACCTGAAAACAAAAAAGGACACGTATAGGAAGTGGAAGGAAGGACAGGCTACAAGTGAAGAGTACAGGCAGGTAGCACAGAACTGCAGGAATAGTGTCAGGAAGGCTAAAGCTGAGAATGAGCTAAGGTTAGCGAGGAATGCTAAAAGCAACAAAAAAGCTTTCTTCAGATACATGCACAGTAAAAGACAGAAGAAAGAACTGGTGGTTCAACTACGCAATGAGGATGGCAAATTGATAACAGAAGACAAAGAAAAGGCAGAAGTGTTCAATTCCTACTTCGGCTCGGTCTTCTCCCAAAAGAGGGTCTATGACCCCCCTGGCAAACCTGAAGTGCAGACTGAAGGGGCAGGATTGCAGCTTGAGATTAATAGGCAAATGGTCAAGGAGCACCTGATTACTCTGAACGAGTTTAAATCTCCAGGGCCTGATGAGCTGCATCCTAGAGTAATAAAGGAACTGGCAGAAGAACTCTCAGAACCACTGTCTATTATCTTTGAGAAATCATGGAGGACAGGTGAAGTGCCAGACGACTGGAGGAGGGCAAATGTTGTTCCCATCTTCAAAAAGGGCAAGAAGGAGGAACCTGGGAACTATAGGCCAGTCAGTCTGACATCAATCCCCGGGAAGATTTTTGAGCAGATTATAAAGAAGTCAGTCTGCAAGCACCTTGAAAACAATGCAGTGATTACTAGAAGCCAGCATGGATTTGTCAAGAACAAATCCTGTCAGACTAATCTGATCTCATTTTTTGATCGGGTAACCTCCCTTGTGGACTGTGGGAATGCTGTGGACATTATATATCTGGACTTCAGCAAAGCTTTCGACAAAGTGCCTCATGATATCCTGATTAGTAAGCTAGCTAAGAGTGGGCTAGATGGAACAACTATCAGGTGGATCCACAACTGGCTACAGAATCGGACTCAAAGAGTGCTTATCAATGGTTCCTTCTCAAACTGGGGAGAGGTAACGAGCGGGGTACCACAGGGCTCGGTCCTGGGCCCGGTGCTCTTCAACATTTTTATTAATGACTTGGATCAGGAGGTACGGGGAATGCTTATCAAATTTGCAGATGACACAAAGTTGGGTGGAACAGCTAATACTCTGGAAGACAGAAACAAAATTCAAAGTGACCTCGATAGGCTGGAGCGCTGGGCCGAAAACAACAGAATGAAATTTAATAGGGATAAATGCCAAGTGCTGCACCTAGGGAGAGGAAACCAAATGCAGAGTTACAGAATGGGGGACACTTGGCTCAACAATACTACAAGTGAGAAGGATCTTGGAATTGTGGTAGATCACAAACTGAATATGAGCCAGCAATGCGATGTGGCTGCAAAGAAGGCAAATGCAATTTTGGGCTGTATTAATAGAAGTATAGCTTCCAAATCGCGGGAAGTGATAATTCCCCTTTACTCGGCACTGGTTAGGCCTCATCTTGAGTACTGCGTCCAGTTCTGGGCACCACACTTTCAGAAGGATGTAAACAAACTGGAGAGGGTTCAGAGGAGGGCAACAAAGATGATAAAGGGACTGGAAACAAGGCCCTATGAGGAGAGACTGAAAGAACTGGGCATGTTTAGCCTTCAGAAGAGGAGACTGAGGGGAGATATGATCGCACTCTTCCAGTATTTGAAGGGATGTCACACAGAGGAGGGCAAAGATCTCTTCTCGATCATCCCAGTTTGCAGGACACGGAATAATGGGCTCAAGTTACAGGAACCTAGATTCCACCTAAACATCAGGAAAAATTTCCTGACTGTCAGAGCAATAAGACAATGGAATCAACTACCTAGGGAGGTTGTGGGCATTCCCACTCTGGAGGCATTCAAGGTGCAGCTGGACAGCCATCTGTCAGGGATGCTTTGACCTAGATTCCTGCATTGAGCAGGGGGTTGGACTCGATGGCCTTGTAGGCCCCTTCCAACTCTACTTTTCTATGATTCTATGATTCTATGATCTTTTGGGTTTGGAGGCAAAATATCCTACTGCAGAAGTATTAATAGCAGGTGATTTAAATGCAAGGTTTGGGTCTGCTCTCTACTTGTGAAAACCCCTACATCTAATTATTAATCATGCCATTCCCTATCTTACCTTAAATCCTTTCTCTAACCTACTCCCCCCACCAAATAATCAGCCCTCTTATTCTCTCTTCTTCATTTCCCTGACAAATGCTGTTGGCTCAAACACACATATTTATTAGTCACTGGCATCCTTTCAAGCACTTGGATGCTTTCCTGGTAATCAGATGGTTGAACTAAAATTTGCTGATTGGTTTCCAGCTTTTAAAAACTGAATTCATAAAACAGCAATTTTGAAGATGCTTACCTCCCCCCACACACACACACCATTATTGAAACTTTTCAGGTTTTATGTATTTTAGAGTCAAATATGAAACATTTTCTAAGAAAAGGCCTGCTTTAGGTCAACCAAACAGCTTAATCTCAGCAATTACGATTTCACCTTTCGTCCAAATGATTTTTTAAGGAGAGCACCAGGCCCAGCCCTGGAACATGATATCAATAATTAAAATAATAAGAATATAGAGAGTGGTTCTAACTATATACTGAATAACATAGTTAGAACCACTATGGTGATTATTCCCCCTCACCAGAGCATAATCACACCCTACTTTGGGATTTAGGTGCAGGAGTTGTATACTTTCCTTTTAAGATATTAATGACTGGAAACAATAAAACATTATTAGTGCTGTTTTTAGTTGGAAGGGATCTTGTAGGCCATCTAGTCTCACCCCCTGTTTGGTGCTGGAAATCCAGAGCAAGTGTATCCCCAACAGTTTGCTGTCCAACCTCTGTTTGAAAGCCTCCAGTGTAGGAGAGTTCAACTCTCCTTTAGCTAATTGGATCAATTATCAAGCTGCTTGGAACTGTTTAAAAGTTTGTCCTAATGTTCAACTAAAATCCACTCTCTCTTATAATTTCAGTCCATTAGATCTAGCCCTTGTCTCTTCTGTGTGACGGCCCTTCAGAACATTTACTGTTGTCAACTATTTTATCTATCATTGTTGCTGTTTTATTGTATTATGAGCTATTGTAAATCACCCTGGATTTAAAACAAATATCCCAAATAAATAAATAAAATGCCTCATTCCTTTCTGTTCTGATTTACAGCAGTTTCCAGACTGATATGCCTGTTTTTAGCTGTATTTTATGAAGGCCATTGGCCTTAAAATATTTGTACTTAAGAAAATTCAGACAATGGCCAACACTCTAAAATGGCTTTCACATAAGTGATTGTGACAATTCCTAAGTATAGATTGACATGGATAATAGAATGTATCAAACAGGCAATCATGATACAGATGGCAAAAATCCCTATGATTTGAGCAGTGTCTTTGGACACTATGCTCACAAGATCACATTGCATCTATGCTAAATGCATTCATAGTTACATAGTTTGCACACTAGCTTTTCCACTTCAGTACAAGCCTAAGAACAATCAGAACTGTTCATGTGTGCCACAAAAAGATTTTGGAGAGGTGACCCTTAGATTATGACACATTGCTGTGCCATAATATTGAAAGATTTTAATTAAGCAACTTATTTTAATTATTATTTGTTTATAAAAAAGATGAAAAGGCTTAAGCCAAAATATATATTTAAAAACTGTGTACCTGCACATGTTACTGTATTCTCATTGGCACGTGCTTACACTTTTTCATCAGTTTAGAACATCAGAACTTAGCATAGGGAAGTGAACTAAAGGGAGACATACCTGGGAGAGCAAAATCAACTTCCTCCAGATTCAATTTATAACTGTGCTGAAGCTCCTCCTGCATAAATAAGAGCAGATCCAGCTATTGACCCATTCCAGGTACACCTATCTGTGAAAACATACGAATCAGCAAATTGTGCCTCCTCATCTTAAACTTTTGCCTTTTCAGATCGATAATGGCAGAATTACGGTATCAGCCTTATCACAGCTATAGAGGATTTTATCAGTGAACTCCCTTATTGGCAAAAATGTCGTTCTGTAAAGCCTTGCTAATTTGAATTCAATAGGCTATTATGGTGGAGTCTTGAAAGAGCAAGTCCTTTGTGTATGCCATGATTATACCTTGAAAGGGTCTCTTGTAGGTATTCACTAAATCACTTTGTCTTGTTGTATGAACATGGCCAATCTTGTTTTTGTTTTTTTAATAAGATGGTTCATATACACTAACAGTTTTACACCCCACCAGTCACCATAGCTACCAATGTCCCACAATGTACAGTAATAGAGGGCATTTTTACTTATAATTTTGGATAGAGGGCCTAAAGCAGCCTCAAGGAAAGGAGTACTTCTAAAGCACCAAGAAGCACTCTGATTAATTCTCATCCATTCCAGTTCCAAATCTTTCCCCCCCAAGTGAAGTTTATGTTGCCTTGGAGCATTTTCCTTCCTCCTCTCCATTTCTTTCTCCCTTCTCTATGCTGCCATATGGATCATCTCATGCTTGAATTTAATCCTCCACAACTCTATGGAGTCAGGATTCATTTCTGGATGTCTGCCAGCTTCTTCTAACTTGGATGCTTTCTTGGAAGGCATTCCCTACCCTGATATACTTCGTTTACCAAACAAAACAAAATTTTTAAAAAAGAATACTTGATTGTAATTGTTCTGCAAACTTTTCCCTTAAAGTTCTGGTCATCAAAATTCTGGGTGATTCAATGCTTTTGTCCTACTTTGTCCAAAAATGGCACTCCAACCTCCTTCCCCCCGCTCTGAAATGCCTCTGCTAGATGGACAAATTTATTTATTCATTTATTTATTGCATTTCTACCCCACCTTTTTTCCTGCAAGGAACCCAAGGCAGCTTAAATGGTCATCTAGCTAAAATGCAAGGTAGGAGGTGTGGGGAGGTGGAGATCGCCTCTGCCACTCCTCCTGCTCTGCACTGGATGCTTGGAAGCCTCCGAGTTCAGCAACTTATGAGTATCGAGGGTGCAAACAATAGGATTGCACCCTAATTAACTTAACTAAATCTGGCCCCTAATTCCTTTCACTGTCCCTCTCCTAACCCCCCTCACCCTTTTCCTGGCTTCTTCCTAACTGTCCCTGGCCTCCTGACTCCACTCAACATTCAGTTCTGGTGTCAGCTGTCAATCATTCTCTCTAAACACTCTTCTGTTATATCCACTTACTTGTAGGATACCAAAGGATTGATGAACAGGAGCAAAAGATCAGGGGAAGACAAAATGACCACTTTCTAAGAACTTTCAGAAGGCCTGGTTAATATGCCAAATCAAACTGCAGTCTAGACTAGTCAATCTAAAATGTGTGTGCCTTTCTTGAGTGCTAAAATTTACTAGCCTGTTGGAGTTCAGCCAAACTAGACCTTTTATTGTAAGTATCTTTACCAGCAAACTGTAGGATGAAGAATCCTGGATAACTGTACTTCAGTACAGTTACTGAAAGGGAGAGTGGATGGTGGAAAAGACTACATTTAGTAGCAGAAGAGGGAAGTGTGCAATGCCAGAATAGAGGCCCATGTCTATTATTCTGGCTGAATTATTATTTCAGTTTAAATCAAGGGGTCAGAAGCTTTTATATGTTATAAGCATGTGCCAACAGAAAAAATCTGGGATTTCTCTATTTATACTTCTTTAATAACATCTCGTCCTTACCTCTCACTCATTTGTCTATTTTCATATACTTTATGAACATTCACTATGTTAGAGAGGGTATCCCTAACCCCTGTGTTTCATAGGTGATTATTTTGCGGGATTTTGAAGCAATATACCTTTATCTAGCTCTCTGGATCTCTACTCCAAGGAAATACTCTTCTGGACCTGTGCACTCGGGTGAGCATTCCATAATTGGGGAAGCACCACAAAGAAGGCCCTCTCCCTTGTTGCACTTGGAGAAGGGGCTCAGGTGATGAGCATAGTTTATGGGTAGGTTCATACTGGGAGTATCCAAAATCAGGCACTTAAACTTTTCTGAGAATCTTTCTTTAATCCCACTGAAACCTGAAATTATGCCTGTTCCACTTCTCCAAACTTCCCTCTACTCACACTGGTCTGGCTTCAGATAATCTGAATTTAGATGATCTGAAACTATGGTTTGGAGGGTCAGGAATAAACCATAAACTCGAACACTCCTTTCTCCCCTCTCCTGCCTCCCCTTGCACACTTGCCTTCTTCAGTTTATCCTTCATTTGATCAAACTGTGGTTTGAGTGCCAGAACAGACATGAATTTAAATCCATACCTTATAGCTATGAGGGGGTTTTCTTTTCTTTTTTCATTTTTACTCTAGAGTAGGTGCAGGGGCCACAATCTGGATCAGGACTCTAGAGTGGGGGGAGAGAGGCTTTAAGATCCAGATTGGGGCTCCTGTTCCTACTTTAGAGGAAAAATGGGGGGAGGGACATCATTGCTAGATACTGCTTTAAAGTAATGTCTGTTCTGCCCTCTGTGAGCTCTCAGATCAGCATTGCAAACTAAACTATGACATGCTTGTGTAGATGTAACCGTATACTATGGTTTGATGAGAAGAGGAAGCAACTGATTAAACTGAATGTTTGAGGGGAGAGAGTAGGGCTGGTGGGGAAAAAAGAGCACTCAAGGCTGTTGCTCATTTCTGATCCTTTAAGCCACAGTTTTGAAGATCATCTGTCTTCACACCCTCCCTTCTTAGATGCCACACTTCATCTCTAGCGTAAGGTAACAGGGTCCACAGCAGTAAGGGACATCAGCATTATACTAATTTTCATTAATCTCCACAGATGATTTAGTAAGTAGATATTCAAACTTTCACACTATTATTTTAATATTTTCACACACTTATTGTCTATCTCTTGTTTGTTTGGGGGGGGCTCAAATTAAAACAGAGGAAATGATTTTATTTACATAAGCATAAGATATTGAACAATGGAAGATGTTATGAGGATAGCTCAGAACATCTTCCTTTATATCAGAGGTATGTGTTGCATTTTAGGCAAGCCTTTAAGATGAATATTTGAATTATGAGAATACAGCCTCACCTATTAAAAATAGATGAAAAGAAACCTGCAAAATTCATTTCAAATACCAAAATAAAGGAATGTAAAAATAGTTCCCATTAGCCTTCCTATGAAATATTGATCACTGTAAGTGACAGAGAAGTCAAGAGACGTGCAATTTTATAAAGTTTCCACATCTGCAGGCAGTGGCTCATTTCCTGATCCAGGGAATTTTACTAAAAATAAACTGCAGGAAGAATAGAGAAAGAATAAATAAATAAAAATGTGGAATAAAAGCAAATTAAAATTAGAAGTTTAAAACAATAATAACCAAAATTATATGAATATCAATGAAATTAATAGAATTATTATATGACAATTTAAAAGGATAGAATGTTCCAGCTTTCTAATTTAAAAATAATTAAATTGTTGAGATTATTGTTGTTTATAAAGGCGTACTGGCTGAGAACATATTGATTTCACTATCTTTACACCAGAGACCAATATAAACTGTTACTTTCCAATAGATTCTTGTTACATAAGCTGTGATTTACAGAATTCCTAGTTATATGGTTACTTTTGTATTCCTTGTTCACTATGGTAGAAGGCTGAACATTTGTAAAGTCATTCACAGTGCAATCCTACGGCTGCTAGACAAGACAGTATCTAGATGACCATGGGATTTTTCGGAGATCCAGTGGCTTTTTCCAGAAAATCTCTCTGACCTTGTAGCTGGGACTCCGTGCTCAGAGCCCCCCCCCCCCCCGCACAGCAGGAGCAGAAAGAAATGTGCTGGCTGCATCTCCGCTGCTGCAAGAACAACCTCAGAGATGGGGTTTAGGGGGCATTCTGGAGGGAGGCAGGGAGGAGAGGAGACAGGCACCGTCAAGATGTGAGAAATTGCAGCAGTGCCTCCGCCTCCCTCCCTCCCTCCTGCTCTGAAGCGCCCTGCTGAGTTGCAGGGCAGGAGGAGCGCAGAAGCGATCTTCACCTCCACACTCCTCCCACTCTCCATAGGATGCCCATAATCCTCTGACTTCAGAGGGTTACAGGCATCCCAATTGCATTGCGCCTCCAATCTCTTCTATTGGGTAATTCTTGTTTTTTTGATTAACATTACGAACGATTAGTAACAACAACAAAACCAATTAAAATTGTGCATAAACAGATATACATTACATAATTGTGCTTTTGTTATTTGAGAAAATATCAAATCATATTAGCCTTTATTTAAGATTCTCACACATAGAAGTACCTTGTGTAAAAACTACTACACATTCACACTTACAGACAGATGGTTTAGAATGTCAATATGTTCAGTAGAAAGGGGATGAGAAATATAAGTTACATAGGATAGGATAAGCAAAGTACAAGGCAATGGATGAGCCTACACCCAGCCCTTTGTGAGCCATATGATGTCAGAGGGTGTGGCCACACCTACATGACATAATTTTCTCCTTGGCTGAAACAAGGCTTTAGCCGTGCACAAACTTTGCTGTGCATGGGCTTTCCCAGTTAGGGAAGCCTGGCACACAGCGAAGCTGAGCTGGCTGACTCCCCTTCACTCTTCCAATGGAGGAGTGAAGCGGTCTCAGCCAGTTCCACCTAGTCTTTGTCTGCCCTGCCCTGCCCTTCTCCCATTGGAGAGGAAGTGGGGCAGTCAAAGCTGAGCTGGCCATGTCCCCATCACTCCTCTGATGGAGAAGCCAAGGGGACTCAGCTGGCTTCGCCTGCCTCACCCCTTCCCCCACTGGGGAAGAGGCGGGACAGGGGAAACCAAGCCATTCTAGTCCCTTTCACTCATCCATCAGACCAGGAGGAAAGCCCAAACACAGCAAAAACAAACAGCACAAGAGAATCCCAACTGTTATCTCCATGTGTGATTGGAAAGAACATTGGAGATTCCTCTCCCCGCCTCCCTGGAAGATTCCCTGCATGCTGCTTTCCCTCGCAATTGAGCAGCAGCTCAGGAAAATCCCTGCTGAGCACAGATCAGAGATAACAGCAGGGATTGCTCCCCCCACCTCCCCCCCAACCCTTGGTTTGATAAGGGCTTGTGGAGCTGAGGGGGCAAGGCCCACAGAGGTGGCACAAAGGGTTCGCAAGCTGGAAGGTGTGCATCCCTGGCATAGAACTAATTATTGCATGGCTTGCCATTGCCACCTTTATGTTTTGAGTCAAGTGTCCAGAATCAAGTTCAGTATTTATTTATTTCATTTTAAAGAATATTTGTAGCCCACCATTCAATCAAATGTCTCCAAGGCAGCTAATCATAATCAGAGCTGGTTCATCTTCTACCTCTCTGGTGCCATGAATGTTGCAAAGGCACCACCTGTCACCAGGGACTTTGATAAATTTATCCCCTCCCCGAGTGCCTGTATCCCATATATGGACTTCAGGCATCCTGGAAACTACATGCCTAGGGATCCTTGTCCCTAGGACATTCCTGAGCATGCATGTAGGAGGAGATTCAGAAGACTTTACAAAAGACATTTGGACCCTGTTGCTCTCCTGCAACTAAGAACATGGCTCTATGTGAACTTCAGGATCGGCGCAAAAAAAAAAGAGAGAGAAGAGCTTGGCTTTCTGAGCCCAATTCTGAATAGAACCCCCTACCCACCCACCCCCAGTCACTAACCCATGCATTAATTCTTATTCCTTTCCCATTGTGGTGAAATAAAAGGAAAATATTGTATGAATGAAAAACCTATCTTCCTATGTGATAGAGATTCATGGTAGAGAGAAAAGGCATACTTCTCTTCTTCCACCATCGGAAGGGACTCAGCAAGCCACTGTTTATATGTTTCTTGCCTAATAGTGTCAGCTAGGAACTCCCTAGTTCATATATCACTCTAGCCAGGTACTTACATAGGTGGCCTTAGGCAAACCACTGTCTAAGCCTGAACCCCACTATCTGCATTACAAGGCTGCTGGCAGGATTGCTGAATGAAAGCAAAAAGTACTAAGTATGAATGCTCAGTGTTATATTTAACTGTTCTTTCACAGGCTTTGCAAAGGGACTGCACTCAAAGAATCTGGGGAACGACCTGGTAAACCAAGGCCTAAATTAAATCCTTTGAAGCAATGACACATTTAGGGGGCAATCCTATGGCTGCTAGACAGAGTCTAGATGAACATAGGAAAGGTCAGAGTCCCAGCTCAGACCTCGGAAACACACTCCGAGGTTGGAGCTGGGACTCCGACCTCAGAGCACCCTCCCTCCGCCCTCACAGCCAGTGTGGAAAGAACTGCACCAGCTGCAGCTCTGAGGTCAGAAGACCGACCTCTTCGGAGCTGGAAGTTTGTGGGCTTTCTGGGGGCCAGGGAGGGGAGGAGTAAGGCTCTGCCAGGATATGATATATCCTGGTGGTGCCTTAGCCTCTCTCTCCTCCTTGCGTGCTGGCTGGGGCAAAAGACTTAGATGGCCGAAATCGGCCGTCTAAGTCTTTTCCAGCACGGGAGAAGCACAGAGGTTGTTGTGATATGAATCACATTGACCAGCTGCAGCACATTGTTTACACTTGGAGAGGAACAGAATGGCGGTAAACAAGTGTGTTGTGTCTTTCTACTTTTCCATGTTCTTTCTCATGGGAAAGCTAGATCCTAGGATCATTATGAGCTAGTCACATGGTTTGTATGTTCTGAATGACGTGCTAACTTGTTTTTCTGTCTGAAGCCATTTTAGAGAAGAGCAGGACTGCTTTCTCTATTCTTTCTCTCTTCTGACTATTGCTTGCTGGACTTAGCAACAATGTAACGTCTTTGCTGAGGTGGAGTGAAGCTCAAAACCTACTCCACTGGAACTAATGCTTGCTATGCATTGTACTCTGCACATGGACTGTAACTAGGAAATGTATACTCTGTAGAATATTACTTGCTAAGTAAATAAACAGGTAGAAATAGACCTGTGGAGTTACAGAGTGTTTCCTTGCTACTTGGATTAATCTGCAAACCGGGGAAGCTACAAGCTGGAGTCGGATTACAGGCAAGCTGGCTGGCAGCTGCAAACAGACACGCTGGAACGCTGCGCAGAGGGGGGTGAGATCTGGAGATCTGTGTGTAGAAAAATGGGCCTCTATGCACAGACAGGTTTTTAATTCTCCCATCCAGCACACGCGGAGCTCTGCTATCACTCACGCGCCTTCAAGGTGACCTTCACCTTCACGCATGCTCCTCCCACCCTCCATTAGATACCTGTAATCCTCTGAGTTCGGAGGGTCATGGGCAGCCACATTGGATTGTGCTGTTAGTTAGAAAAAGATTCACATGGTTCCTGCATCAAAATTCTAACCTGGAACGTCTAAAATGCAACATATTGCTTTATGTAAACATTAGAACTATTAAATTCTCACAATATATCAACTATTTTAGGAAAACTGACAGTTTCAATATGTTCTCAGAATATCTTCCAGCTTCAAAGAATACATATTGGCATCTGAGCAAAAATATATTTTAATTGACATGAGGCACCAGTGAGTTTGTTTTCACCTCCTCTTTAATGGAAACCTATCATAAATTTGGACTCCAAAAATAAATGAATAAGCAACAGCCACCGAATTCAGGTAATGTTATATAAGGGGTTACTCTCCAAAAGAAAGTCAGCAGTGTTCCTTTATGGGTGCATATCCTTGAGTCTTCTAAATCAGGATTATTATTAGCGCTGTGCCAAAAATTTCTTCTACATTTTTTTTGGTTACTATTCTCATTCCATTTCATAGAAAAGAAATTGCTTTCAAAAATAAATTCAATGGAGAAGTAAATTTGGGAGAAATTCTCATGGACTGGGTTCAGGATTCTTGTACTTACCTTACTCATGAGGTGGCCAAGGAGTGTCCGTGCATGCCCTGTGTTTCATTGCACAATTATCTCTCTGGCAGCCTGGGGCTTCTTTGGCTTCCCAAACTTTAGTTAAAGCCCAGGGCAAGACATCATGAAGTAATTCCGCTCCTCCTGCTTTTTTTCAGATCAGGAAGCACAGACAACCTGGGAGGCTGCACACAGCAATGGAGAGATGTGTAATAGAAAGCAAAAAGCACCTACGGCCACCTTGCAGTGATTAGGTGAGCTTAAAAACACCAACAAAAGACATTCAGAATAAATATAAAATGCACGAGAATAAGGCAGAAACTTGGAAGCCTCTTCCCGGGGGGGTGGGGGGGGAGAAAACTTTCAGGAAATTAGATGACAGATTTTGGCACAGCGCTAGCTCCAGCTCTTCTCTGGAGATATAAACACAACACTGCCTCCTCCCACCTGCATTGTGGAGGATAAAAAATGGGGGCTAGGTTGCCAACACAGCTGATGATGTTGCCACTTGCAGTGGCAGCACAAAACCCTAAGGAAAAAAGAAAGGAAGTGGGCAGTGGGCTACAACTTCTGCCAATGGTGAGAAACTGTGACAAACTGTAGGAGAACTATCCTCCTGCTGGAGAAATTAGGAGAAACTGTCCTCCCAATTTCTTTGCCCAGAAACAGGGTGGAGAATTTCTGGAGGCCATATGTGCACAGCTCTAATATTGGTAGTAAAATACCCTTGGAACTCCTGCTGTATCTGCGTTCAGCTTGTCCTTTTCTTTGGAAGCATTTAGTGCACTCTTATCTGTTGTCAAGGAACTTACTTCCCCAGTGGGTGAGCAATTCTTGAAGTGATTAATCAATTTCTATATTCAGTCCTGTTTCTGATTATTGTAGTCTTTTTTTTTTTAATAATTACTATTTTCAAGTTCATCGGCAGTATCAGGAGCATACATCTAAAGGAGAAGATTGAATGCTACAGAGCTGAACTATACTGTATGCTTTTGAAACTTCATTGCCTTTCTCCTAAATAGTTTTCCTTCAATCTCTTTTAAGTATTTAAATGGGTTCTTTAGAACTTATTTTATTGCCACATTGTGCTAGAAATGAACCAATTTATGCAAATGAACATTCTGCAGACAGGAGATAAAAAAATATTTAAATTTTAACAATTTCAGACATCTGTGACAGAATTTCTAAATGAAAAGACGGGATTAGTTAAACTGACAAATATGAGAGAAGTAACACTTGGTCACCTTCTAATCCTTAAGTTTAAATGTAAACTTCTACTTCAAAGGGCAATGGTAATTTCCCACCTTTGAAGTTTTAAATCACTATCCTGCTTTCAAACAAAATAGGCTAGGTTTTAGAGTTTATCAGTTTGATTTGGGGAGTGTGTATGTGTGTGTGTGTGTGTGTAAGTAAGATATCTAATTTAATAACAGCAATTACACAGAACCATACTTTCTCATAGTAATATCTTGCACTAGGAATTGTCAAATTATCCTTTATAAATGACTTCAGATGCATTTTGGTAAATTTCAAAGATGTGTTATAAAATGTAGATGTTTATTTCTCTGGATTTCAGCCTTCAGACTGGTGATACTTATCTTAACTAAGTATGTGGTCAGAGATACCAATTAAAATATTTATGGCAAGGACACATACAGCACTGTACCCTCAAAACAACATTCAGAAAGATAAGAGCCCAGTGTGGGTCAGTAACTGATAACTCTGCCAGTAAACAGAATTAATAATCAAGCTCTGTTGATATAATCATAAGAGCCTACAACCTGATGATATTATTTAAATAATGGTATTGGGGTCTTTTGTGCAAGAGCCATCTCCTGTTAATTCATTCTTAGTATTACAGAAAAATTGCCTCCCTCGTATTCTCAATAGTAACCCCCCTTTTTCCTTAGCACTCACACTACTGTCCACTCCAAATCAGGGGACTTCCAGGAGAAGCTTTTTAAAGGTTTTTTTTTTTTTTAAGCTTTTTAAAGTCACCTTCTTCCCAATCCCTTTCATCGCCACTTCTTTGGAACCAAGCCAGAGAAGGAGGTTGTCTTTACCTAATTCAGAATGTTGCAGATCAGACATATACATTAATAAAGTTGTGTAGTTCAACCCATTCACTGTCTTATACCTTCATTCTGATGCATGGGGAAAATAGTCATGTCATGCTTGGAGAACTGAGGCCTACTATTTGCTCTTTAGACCCTTGTCCATCCTGGCTTATGAAATCTGCCAGAGCTGGGCTGGGTACCTAGATCTCTGAGGTGGTTAATGCCTCCTTGAGGCAGGGCAAGGTTCAGGCAACTTTGAAGAAGCAATGGTGAAGCCTTTGTTGAAGAAACCAAATCTAGATCCTATGGATTTGGATAACTACTGCCCTGTATCAAATTTGCCATTATTGGGCAAGGTGTGTGGTGGCCTCACAACTCCAAGCTGCGTTGGATGATATTGATTAATTAGATCCATTCCAATCAGGTTTCAGTCCTGGTTATGGGTCAGAAACAGCTTTGATAGCCCTAGCTGATTACTTAAACCAAGGAATGGGTAGGGGCAGTGCAAACCTGTTGGTTCTTCTGGATCTCTCAGTGGCTTCTGATACTATCAACCATGGTATCTTTCTGGATTGTTTATCTTGGTTGGGCTTGGGAGCCACAGTTTTAAAATGGTTCTGGTCCTTTGTGGAGGAGTAGTCTCAGAAGGTGGTATTGGGGACTTCTGTTCTACCCCATGGCCACTAGCCTATAGGGTGCTACAAGATTCCATCCTGTCCCCCATGCTTTTTAACATCTACATGAAACCGCTGGTGCAAGTCATCAGGAGGTTTGGGCTGAAGTGTCATCAGTGTGCAGATGACACTCAGCTCTAACTCTTGTTTCCATCTACACATCCCAGGGAAGCTGTCAAACTCATGATCCAGTGCCTGGAGGCTGTTTTGGGGTGGATGAACAAGCTGAAACTTAATCCAGACAAGTTGGAGGTACTATGGACTCGGAAACCAACGACCTTGGATGGAGATTTACAACTGGTCTTAAATGGGGTTGCACTCCCCCTAAAAGACCAAGTGCATATTCTGGGAGTCCTCTTGGAGTCTGTGCTAACTGGGAAAGCCTAGCTGGCTGCAGTGTCCAGGAGTGCATCTTACCAGCATAGGCTGGTATGCCAGCAGCAGCCCTATCTGGAGAGGGTGGATTTTGCCTCAGTTATCCCTGCACTCGTGATGTCCAGACTGGACTACTGTACTGTAATGAACTGTATGTGAGGCTGCCTTTGAAGACAGTTCAGAAGCTTCAGCTGATGCAGAATATGGCCACCAAGTGTTGGTGGGGGTGAGGCGATTCAATAATATACTGCTATACTGTGCCAGCTGCACTGGTTACTGGTGAGTTTCCAAGCCCAGTTTAAAGTGCTGGTTTTGACTTTTAAAGCTTTATATGTTTTGGGACCAAGCTGCTTGAAGGACCACCTTCACCCATATCAGCCTGCCTGCACTTTAAGATCAGCAAGAAGCCATCTCATTTGCCCACCTGTGAGAGCAGTTAGCTGGGCGACCACATGAGAGAGGACCTTTTCTGCAGTGGCCCCATGCCTCTGAAATTAGTTCCCATCGGTGATCCACCAGGCCCCTGGTGATCCATTGCAGGCTTTTAAGAAGGCCCTGAAAACATACTATTTTACTTTGGCCTTCCCCTGATATGTTTGCCATTGTTGCTGTTTTTATTGTTGCTTTTATTGTGTTTTTACTCCTTTTAAAGACCATATCAGTTTTTATTATGTGTTTTATTATTGTATGCTGCCTGGGGGGGGGGGGGGGCTTCTGCCCTGAAAGGCAGCCAAGAAATATTTTAAACAAACAAACAAACAAATAAACAAATTTCACTCTGGGACATACAAAAAGTTTTCCCCAAAAGGTTGTATATTTGGACAAATGTAACGCTATGGCCATGCATTTCATTATTTCATTATCTTTGATCAGCCATGGAGACGGGTTGTTTTCCTGCAAGTAGAAGTATTTTAATCAGTCCTAGCTTGTATGAAACATTAAGGCCCAAACGCTGAGCCTATTGTCTTATGACAAACTAACACAAGAATAATTTTGAGTAGTTATATAAAATGTGTCAAATAATTTACTCTAAAATGGTTCCTTCAAGTTCATGAAGTTGGTGTGGAGCAAATTGCTAAGGATTACTATCTGTGTTCATGCGTGTGTGTGTATGTGTGCGCACGCGCGCGCACATATGTATGTATGTGAGTGTCTTTACATGATAGAGAGAAAGAGACAAAAAGAATGAAATGGAGATTGAATACTTGCTGGAAAGCTTAATTTCAGTTACATTTGCGCACGTAGAGGAGAAATAATTACTCAGACACAGTTGTAGGGTACAAATTGTGGTAAAAGTAATGGGCCACATTTATTGAATCATCAATAGGAGATCTACGAAGGGAAAAAAGTGTGGGTGCTAATTACACTGGCTATCAGCCAGTCGCCATTGCTATAGGGCGAAACATCCAGCAAAGAGGGTGACGGCATCCAAGTCATCCCCTCCTTGCTTAACACCACACGGTGCTGGAAGGTCTTTCCTGCAGTCTGCCTCGTCCAGACCGTGAGGTACCGCCAGTTGAGGTAGGAAGACCTCAGAGACATGCCTTATCTCCCCAAAACCAAGCCGTGAGGCAGGCGGCGGCAGGAGCCTCGGGCACGCCTCTCACCTGAAAGGTGCCATAGGATGATCACTGATCCCCTAAAACTGCCTAATCCCGTACTTAACCGCCAATGTGACCGAATTGAAAATGCCACTAAGCACCCAAATCCTGAAATACAGAGTAGAGTAGGTGAGATATGAACATTGCCCCCGGCCAATTAGCACAATGAACCAAAATTCCTACTCGGCCCCTAGAAACAGGCGACCAATAAAACCTACACTGCAAACAGGGATGGGAGGGAGGGAGCCGCTTCAGAAAGGAGGCAGGAGGAGAGGCGTGCAAGCCTAATAACAGCTCTACTGCCCCTCCCACTCTGCCTTCTGATTGGAACATCGAGAATCAGACCACTGTGGTCTGACTCGCCATTCCCCCGTGCGTGCCAATTGTCCCCCCGCCCAGCTATGCGTGGCTGGGAGGGGCATACTTTAATTAATCTTTCTCTGATTATTATTTATTTATTTATTATATTTATATCCCGCCTTTTTCCTGCAAGGAACCCAAGGCGGCTTCCATAATCCTCCTCTTCTCCATTTTATCCTCACAACAACCCTGTGAGGTAGGTTAGGCTGAGAGTCAGTGACTGGCCCAAAGTCACCCAATGAGCTTCATGGCCGAGTGGGGACTAGAGCCCAGATTTCCCATGTCCCAGTCCAACACTCTAACCACAACGCCACACTGGCTCTCTTTTCAACCTTTACAGTGCAATCCTATACATGTCTACTCAGAAGTAAGTTCAATTGAGTTGAATAGGGCTTACTCATAGGTAAGTGGGGAGTAGGATAGGAATTGATAACTCTGTCAATTTTAGTTCCTCCTAGTTTCTCATTTTTTCCAATCTTAAGTTTGGTTCATTTTGAACTTTGAGAATTTCTTTTTTAAAAGTTTGCATGAAAATTCATAAGCATTTTTTGTGCACATTTGCGCGCGCAAAAGAGGAAATAAGAGTCGAGACACAGAATGATGGTGAAATTAAGGGCCACATTTATTGATTGGAGGATCTGGGAAGGGACGAGTGCGGGTGCTAGCTAAACCGGCTCTCGGCCAGTATACCCTTCAATGGGCGAAACATCCCAATCGGAGGTGTGGCGCTGTAACTCGCCACTCCCCAATTTTACACCGTACGGTGTCGGAAGGCCTCCTCCATGTCACCGCACGGGGCCCTGAAACGCCATGCGGGTGAGAGGAATTGGCCTCAAAGGCGGACCCTATCTCCCTGGCCGTGCCGTGAAACTAGGCTCAGGGTAGGCTAAGGTATCGCCAGTCACCTGAAAGGTGCCGTGGGATGATCACCGAACCTCACCCCACTGCCTAAAACCCGCACTTACCGCCAATGTGACCAAATCAGAACAAAAAAGCACCCAACCCAAGAACACAGTGCAGAGTAGGCGAAACACGCACACCACCACCAGGCCAATCAGCAATGGTGAGCCAAAATTCCTACTCGGCCCCGTCAACCGGCAACCAGAAATCCCACACTGTGAATTGGGAGGGAGGGGGGGAGCTGCTTTGAGAAAAGAGGCAGAGGGTGGAGCAACGCTGCCTAATAAAGGCCTCCGTCGCTCCTCCCCCGCCTTAAGCCCATAGGTGTTTTCAAAATAAAACAGCCTCAGCTCTCATTCCTCCACGCGCGCAAACAGTCCTCCCACCAACAGCTACGCGTTGGTGGGGGAAGGGGATTCTCCTAAAACATGCATTTTTCTATGCATTATTGCCTAATGTGCAATTTTTGCAAGCAGATTTCCTAATATAATGCATATTTGAACATTATTTTCTGCAATATGCAGATTTTTTGACACATCTTTTTGATTGGAAAACTCCATTGACAAATTCAGAGAAGTGCACATTTTCAAGGATAACTGAGTTTTGGGTCACATTGTGCTTAGATAGTGCAAAATTAGGTCAATTCACATTAAATTTCTCCCCTATCCCTAGTATTTATTGGAATGCAACCTTAGTTAGAGAAAAGTGACTTTTCTAGAATAGAAAATAAACCAAGTTTCTGTCATGATGTAATAAAAATATGTAATCAAATGACAGAACTGTTTATTCCTTTCTATCTCCTAGTCCTACACGGAAACTCAGTAATATATACAGAATTTGATGAGTGCCAAACAGTCCCACAGTAAGTCCTTATTATGCCAGGTATTGATTCAAATGACATGTGTTTGCTGACCAGAGCAAGGTCATCTATAATTGCCTCTTTCCATTCTTACCCTCTTCCCAAGGGATAGTTCAAGGAAGATATTTACCTTCCTTGTCCTTCTGAAGAAACTTAACTAGCACTGAGTAGTCTTTATGTTGTTTTCTGCCTTCTAAAACGATATGCATAAGCCATCCAGTAGATACTGAACAAATTAATCTAATGTTGGCTTTCTGTAATTAAAGATTTCAGCCTATACACACTAAGATTGGAGTAAACCTCATTGAACACAATGGAACTTACTTTTGAGTAAATGCAAAAAGCATTGCTCTGTAATAATACTATAATTTGCAGATACATATTTCTGCATATGTATGTTTTTGCAGATGCACCTTACCATAAAAGCAAGCAAAATAGACAGCAAATTGTCAGTAATTTTGTTTTGTTTTTAAAGCTAACATTAAAAAAAGAAATTTAGATATTTCCTTTTCATTCCATTCTGTTAAATATAATTACTTGTACAGTGCAATCCTAAACATGTCTTCACAAAAATAAGTCCAACTGAGTCCAAGGTAATAGTGTATTTAGAGAAGCTTGAGGAATTTGATCATTGCTAATTCTGATGTGTACTCATGTGATCCACAGCCTCTGGAATACTGTGTGGATGTAGATTTCACACTTCTCTGAATATTACAAAGCATTTCTCAGCTCACAAAATCTACCAAAATATATTTCTAAAATTTGTTTTAAAATGTGTACATTCGGATCAAATACATTTATAAATGCATATTTTTTTGGAGGGGAAATGAATTCAAAATACATATTTAAATATGTATTTATATACAAATGTCCATGCAGCTTAAAAAAAATAATAATGCACACATTAATGTGGAAATGGGAAATGTGGAAAGAACTTATGAATGAACACATGAAAAACTGACATGAACTGGAAATAGACTCATCCACTCATCTCTAATAGGATTCCAATTGTAGTTTCTTAAAACACTCCCTGGGTGTGTTGAGAAGAACTACAAAGTTAAAAAAAAATATGGTATAGATATCCATCATCTGTCATTAAAGCAACATCTAAGGGGACCTGATGTATACCACAGGGGAGAAGGCAGCATTTGGAATTTGCACTTCAGATGTAAAACCCCTTGGCTAGGCCTGATTTCAGAGAGATATTACAGGCCAGGAAAAGGAATGTAGCAACTGTGAGAGAAAATGATGGAACATAGTAGAACATAGATCCTTAAATACAATGGCCACAATCTAACATTGTTAGGCATGCTTAAAATAAATGAAATCAGTAAGCTTCAGTGCATCTAACTTGTTACTAGCTTGTGTCCTTTGAACAACAATGAAAAGTAATGTACAAAACTACAGTTCTATAAACACATTGACATGAAAGCATTTTCTAAATGTATTTAAAATTGAAGCAGCATTTTACTAAGGAGGAAATGTTATGAACCTAGTATTGTTTTCTCTTGTTTTGTGCATGGATGTGATCTACGCATTCAATTATATAGTTTTGGCAGTTAATATGCGAAATAAAGTACAATTATCTGATGCAGTGACTATGACTGCAGTCCTTACAACGGTGATTCAGGAGATGGGCTCAAACAACAGTCATCCTAAGGTTTGTAAATAATTACTTATGATCATGAACAGATGATGGATATCTATGACTTCTAAGTGGTAAAAATGTAGGCATAAACTGCCTACTCTTTTGAAAACAAAGTCATGTTATTGAACTTTGATGTAGAGGATAGTACTGAGGGTGATGTAAGATAATAATCACTCACAGCACAGGAAATATCATCTCTATTTCTTGCTCATTACCTGCTGCATTAGATGACTGTAGCATGTGCCCACATCTATATTTTTCCCCAATGGACTATGCTGGAACTGGAAACTTAACTCCAAATTCCTGCATGAACTGACATGCTCAGTCAATTGTGCAGAGACAGACAAATCTCCAGTCTAGAATCCAGGCCAGACTTCAGGCAGCCCATACCAATTCTTTTCAGTGTGAAGAAGAATATCTTTTAATAGGATTTGCTGCATGGTTGAGAAAATATAGTAGCATCCTATTTTAGCTTAGCCACTTTGATCCATTCTCACTTTTGGCTGAAAATCAATAGGCATGCTGAGCCAATCAGGTGTAGAAGAGAAGTTGTTACTAATCTGAAACCACACTCCCCTTCTACACTTTGTTTTGTTTAGTGAATTGAGGCAGCCGGGTAGTTTCTGCAATCTTTGGGGGGATACTTTTCATTGAACAAGAGTGCAAATGCAATATATTTCATGACCTCTTCTTTCCAGTTCATTGGTTATGAATACAAGTATCAATAATATGTGGCCTCTAATTCACACTCACATGGAAAGTGACCTAACTGTGGTATGTCTTTGTGCTGGTGCATGTGCATATGGATATCTAAGCCAGAATGGCTGGCACGATTAGAATATCCGGTCTGTGGGCAATGATTTATACCATGCACTTTGTGTGCAGTTTACCACATCCAAATAACTCTGTCAAAAAAGCAGATGTGAAATAACTTATTACTGTTCCTATTTTAGGCATAAGAAAACAAGATAGAAAAATACAATTAGCCCAAGACAATCCAGTGAATCGAAATGTGGGATTTGAAACTAGACTTATAGCCAATGCTATCTACTCAATGACATGGGCTTTAATGAAAGAAATGCATTCAAAATATATGCTTAGAGGCCTGAAATCACAAACCACTTTTCCCTTGAAGGGCTTTTTTTTTTCTTTTTTTTTTTAATTCCAGATTACATTTTTGCTCTTGCTGAAGCAGGTTTTGTCTGACTGTTACAGTTTTAGGCTCAAGCTGTATATGCTAATAGTAAGCCTACTGAGCTGATAAACTGTCCTTCATTATTTATAGTTTGAGTAGCAAAGGAATCTCTGTGGGACAACAACTGGACCATGTGAAATGAAGGTCTGAAATCTGAATGCTATTGGCACTCTTATTCATAACTTTATAAACCAGAGACCAAGATGTCCTTAATTCTTTACCGGCTATATAACAATTATTCTCATAAAAGTTGGCATTTTCTGAAGGGTAATGGAAGGCAGCAGGACCAACTATGATTATGGTCTCCCATGAACATTTTATCTCATAACAAGAGAGACAAAATTTAAGATGAGCGGGAAGAAAATAAGAACCTCCCCCACCACCCAAGGCAAAATTATTATGTGAATGAGCCCTTACAGCAATAAGCAGCAGAATGAGAAAAGCTTGTGGAATAATGATGCTCAGATTGACTCTGCTCTGTTCTAACAGCCAGTGGCCAGAGTTTCTCAGACACACATTTTCAATCACACAATCCACAGAGGAGAGGGGAAAATCCTTTTACTTCTACTCAGAATTCATTGAAGTGTAATCACAGACTAATTCATTCACAGTCTCAATCTATGCTTTGTGCGGTATAAAAAATCCTCTAAGGAATATCACTTTTGTGCTCCCCCCCCCTTTTTTTTCTTTGTAGAAGGATGGCTCAGGATTTTTTAAAAGCTGCGGTTAGAAAAAATGTATTTGAGTAAAAAACAACAACAGATGTCTGGTACCTTATTGTCATTCATTCTAAGTCTAGTCTTGATGTAATTTAACAGACATAACAAAAGCAGAATACATAAATAGAGTATGAAAAATGTCATCTGACAGTAGATAAATGTATATATAGTAGCTGAAAGTAATGTCAGGGTTTCTACTAGATGAACTAAACTTTAGCATCAGTAGAAAACAAAGATATATCTATATCTATATCTATATCTAGATATAGATATAGATATACACACACATACACACATATATCTTTGTTTTCTATTGATGCTAAAGTTTAGTTCATCTAGTTGAAGCCCTGACAGCTTCATTTCAGCTATGATATGTACATTTACAGCACTATCCAATGTGGCTGCCCGTAACCCTCTGAACTTGGAGGATTACAGGCATCCAATGGAAGGTGGGAGGAGCGTGGAGACAAGGATTGCCTCCATGCTTCCTTCGCTCTCCAAAATATTTAGATGCCCGATTTCGGCTGTCTGGGTGTTTTACCCCTGCTTGCAAGGAGGAGGGGCTGAGGCACTGCCTAGATTCTTTGTAGGACAGCAGTGCCTCACTCCCTCTTGCCCCCTGGACCCCCCCCCCATTGCCAGCTCCAAAGACGCGATTTTTATTTTAGAATGCTTCTCTCTATGAAAAACTGTATGCAAGTAGAAAATTAGTACAACAGGGACCACACCTATCTCCCTAATATCTTCTTCCTTACTTTTACTTGCAGGCATTTTTTGCATACAGGGAAGGCATTCACAAATGATATCCCATACTGTCTGGCAATACCGTATTCAGAAATGATAGCAGTCCAGTCTAGCACCTCAGATTCTATCACATAATTTGGCTGTACATGTAGAGACATCCAAATGAAGAAAAGAAATAAGATGGTTTGTGTTTTACCTAAAAGTAGAAATGAGAAATGTGAGTAATCCATATTTTCCTTTTCCTGTTTCCACTGTAACATAGGGTGACCACTTCACATCACCAAAGAAGAGAGAAAACCTATCACCAAGGCACAGGACAAAAGAGAGCACAGATCTGGATAAATCTGTGTATGCCATTTTATATGCATGGATGCAAAATTTGAAATAATTAGTATACAATATCATAGTGGGGAAGAATGTGAACCAATGATGTGTATCCTGTCTCCTGTCAAGGTGCTGTTGATGGGCGAGTTCAATGGCCCTGCTCTCCTATCTTATGGTTCAAAGGGCAGTATCCAATGGGGCACTTACACCCCTGCCAACTCTTTTGTGCCCTGACAATTCCCTTCTGCAGGTGGTAGGTCCCACCAATTCTGTTGCACAAGTAGGACCCACCACTTACACAATAGAGATTTAGCACTTCCTAAAGGAAGCCCTGAAATGAGCAGAAATGCTCATTGGGACAGGTCAGCAGAGCTCCCTTATGCAAGTTCCACTGATCTGCCCCATTCCAGAAACAAGTGTTTTTACTAATTTCTGGCTGCCCCTGGAAGTGCTAAATCTCTGTTCCACAAGCGGTGGCACTATGGGGTGCAAAAGAATCACCAGGGATGTAAGCAACTCATTAGATATTGCCCTTAATCTTTAAACCAGACTTGGACTGGACAGCCCCTCAAATAGAGGATACCTTCAAATAAATCATGGTCATTTGTAAAGTAGGACACATGGCCAGCATACACTAGCATGGGAAATGGTAGTTGTAGATCTCAGACATATTGTATGTGCAAGTGAGTGTTCTGTTTCAACCAGCAAGCCCTGGTGCAGCGAGGGCTTTAATGTCAATGACAACCATGATGTGAGGTCCAGTTCACAGTAGGCAAGTCAGGTTCAGATGATTTCCATCAAGCAGGACACAGAAAGACAGGAAACAGATCAGCACCATGGAGAGCTCCTAGAAATGCTGGGGCTCGAAGCTACACAAACTTGCCTGTATGTTGGTCCAAAATACAGTTGGAGCAACCTACAGTAAGAATGAGACTTAAGTATGGTTTTGGTTTGGCTTCCTTTAGGCTGGTTAGCCCTCACTCCACACTGATTAAGGCCTTCTCTCTTAAATGGGGCTGGTCTGTTTCAGCAGGCTCAGACTGCAACAATATAGAAGTGGAAGCTGTATGGTGGTCTCCTCATGACTGGAATCTTCAGGATCTGAGGACGGCAATATGATCCTCTCCAAACATAGGGCTTGATCCCTGGGGCCTTCCTAGGGAACTAGGTCCTATGGAGGTAGACACTTTGCAATACTTTTCTGAAGCCAAGCCCTCTCCCTGTTCTGTCAGAGGACAAGACCACTAGGGACCTTGTCCTCTGATTATGTGGGATCACAGTACTGGACCATGACAGTGTGAGGGAGCTAGTGAAGGGGGGGGCAGAACAGATCAGTCCAGGGGTCCAAGGACCTGGGGTTCTAGCACCCCTGCTGGCTTGCCATAACCCATTTTTCTTCCTCTCTTTTCCCTGAATGGCCTCAGATCCATGTAGGAAGGAGGTTCAATTACAAGCTGTGTTCCTCTTCCAGCCTCCTGAGTCCACTCCCTGTATTGTGGCATGGCTATTAGGTAGTGTGACACTTTAGTAATGTTTTATTATATTACCTTTACATGTAAGACCCCATGTTTATATTACCTCAGACAGGATCCCTGCCACTTATGCTTATATACCGAAGACAGCTGATTTCCCTATTTATTAAATCTCCACTTCTACCAATTAGTTCTCGATATTCCTTTATCTTCTATCAAACTGCAGTGGCATTAAGGTATGGGATGAGAAGACCAAGAAACTTACATTAAAAGTTAAATAAATACATGATTATTTATTAAATAATCATATATTTGTAATATCTGCTAAGAGAGTTATTTTGCAGGTTAGATAAATTTTGTTTCATATTTTCTTTGAAGCATTTTAGTTACTTTTAAAAGGGATCTATTTCCTTCCACTTGTTATCTTCCCCATTTTAACCCATAACCAATTATCCTTAACTTCTCCTCCCCATATAAACATACACAGGGGTTTTGTTGTTATTCTTGTTGGTTTTGTTGTTGTTTATTTTGCTGAGGATGTAACCTGAAGTCTTCCATCTGGTCAGGAAATTACTGATAAAGATATATCACGGAAGTCTTCCAGTTGCTTCTTCCTGAAGATTCACAGCTTCTTAAGAACAACTAATATCAGTTGACTATCTGACTCCAGTTCTTATGTAGGACTGTTGTTGGAATCTTTCTCTCCATGCAGACCTTCTCAGCTTCAGCTTTCTGTAATTTCAGCTCTGTTGTCCTACCTTCTGCCTTATTTATTTATTTACAGTATTTGTATATAGCACTCCATATCTAGGCAGATTCTGGAGTGATTAACAATAAAAAGATAAAACAGATAAAAATAAAAACAATACATTAAAAACAGCATAACATTTAAAACCATGGCTGGTCAGCAAAAAAGCCTTCTCCTTCCTTGGAGGGCCATCACTTGTTGCCACTGGGGCCTTCCAGCCTTTAGTCCTCTTCTGGCTTTAGCTTCTTCTGCTGCTTTCTTTTCCAGGATTCACTGGGCCAAAACAGATTACAGTTATTTCCCCCCCACTTTTACTCTAGAGTAGGTGCAGGGGACCTGATCTGGATCTTAACCCCCCTAACCCCCACACTAGAGTCCCAGTCCAAATTGGGTCCCCCAATTTTGACTCTAGAGTCAAAATGGGGGGGGGGGGGAGATGTAGCTGCTAGACACAGTTTAAAAGTAATGAGTCCACTGTCTCCTATAAAAACAGGACTCTAATGCCCACTGGCATAACAGAAAACCTTACAAGGCATATAGTCACCTCTTTAATAACTATATCAGTTTAGTTGTTCTTTGGCACACTGCCAACTGTAGGCCACCTACTCATTGTATCACTTAGGCCTCAGTTAGAGCTAATGTGCCAACCTTTTACCTTCATTCAGTTAATTATTCACAAACTAAATAGTTTTCACAACATAGCAGCATTCTTATTTATACTATATTTATATAACTTTCACTTCATAGTGTTACTCTTTCTCCACAGATTGTTTCTCCTCAGTCTTTTGCAGTGCTAGCCTTAAACAGGATAACACAGGCCAATGATCTGCTTTGCTCTACAGGGACGTCTCATGGGACATCTGGAGCTTTGGAGCTTTTGGAGATTTGGCACTGCTGTATGATCTTAGTGACGGGCCAACACAGGTTACTTCCTCCTTCTTTGGCTTTTTAACTTGGGTTTCCCTGGCAACCCTGATAACATTGTATCCTGTGACTGCAGCTTGCTGTTCTGAACTGTTTACCCATGTCTGGCATATTTGGCAGCCCCACTGAGCTACATCAGCACCCCAGCATAGTCTGCAGAAATATGGAAAGAAAGAACATGAGTCACTGGCCTAGTAGGCAATGATTGCCAAGGATGAGATACACAGACTATGGCATCAGAGGGAGTGATATTTCAACTTGTATGTGCAGCTTTATGGCTCTGGCAATTGTGCTGAATTTTGAAACAGGATTTACCCGTATATACTCAAATATAAGTCTAGTTTTTCAGCACATTTTTTGTGCTGAAAAATGCCCCCTCGACTTATACGTGGGCCAGCGCCCCCCCAGGACCCCCGCCGCCACCGCAAGGGACCACCAGGCACCCCCCTCCACCCCCAGGACCCCTGCCGCCACCCCCAGACACCCCACCCCCACCCCCGTACCTGCACCCGCCGCCGCCGAAGCCCCTCCCCCGTCGAAGCCGCGCCGCACCGCAGCCCCCCCAGACACCCCCACGCCACCCCAGACACCCCCCCATGCCACCCTACCTGCACCCGCCACCGAAGCCCCGTTGCCACCGAAAAGCCTCCCTCCCGCTGAAGCCCCTCCCCCGCCGAAGCCGCGCCGCGCTGCAGCCAGAGGCGTAGCGTGGGGGGTGCAGGGGGGGCCGGCCGCACCAGGCGCAACATCTGGGGGGGCGCGCTTGCACTCGCAGCTCTGGCGGCAGCCCCCGACCGTCCGCCCCGCCTCGCCTGGCTCCGTGGCTCGTCCTTCCTCCCTTCCTCCCTTCCGCTCAAGCAGCGCTCGGGCAAGCGGGGACGGCGTTAGATCCAAAACAACAGGCTCTCCGGAGCGGCGTCTTGCGCGCTCCCGTCCCCGCGAGCCACGACGAACGACAAGGGAAAGCAAACGCTGCCCCCCGCCGGAAGAAAAATAGAGAGAGAGGCGGGGGGGAAGGAAACTTCAGGTGCCCCCCTGGATCGCTCGCCTTTCCACCACGCGCCCTCTTCGCTGCTCCGGCGTGCGGGCTTCTCCTCGGCGCTCTTCCTCCTCCTCCCTCCCTGCCTGCCTGGCTCCCTTTCTTTCACTCTCCTCCTTCCTTGACGTCAGGCCCCGGGGCGGGAGTCTGGTGGAGAGCGGCGGAGAGGGGGGCCTCCGTGCGCCCTCCCCCAGTGCGATGGCACCGCGCTCCGAGCTGGCCCTTGCCAGCCAGCCAGCCAGCTCGCGAAAGGCGCTTTCCTCGGGATTTCTCAAGGGGCCTCCGCGATTCAAACGCAGGTTCGGGCGGGAAGAGGATCGCTCGCGCCCCTCCCCTACCGAAGTGGGGCTTCGGCGGCGGGAGCAGGCACGGTGACGGGGGGGTGTCTGGGGGTGGCGGGGGTGTCTGGGGGTGGCGTGGGGGTGTTTGGGGGTGGCATGAGGGTGTCTGGGGAACTTCCGGCACGGCGCGGCTTCGGCGGGGGAGGGGCTTCGGCAGCGGCGGGTGCAGGTACGGGGTGTGGGTGGGGTGTCTGGGGTGGCATGGGGGTGTCTGGGGTGGCGTGGGGGTGTCTGGGGGTGGTGGTGGGGGTCCTGGGGGGGCTTTGGCAGTGGCGGGGCTTCGGTGGCAGTGGGTGCAGGTACGGGGGTGGGGGGTGTCTGGGGGTGGCGGCGGGAGTCTCCCCTCGTACATTTCCCACCCTAGACTTATACTGGGGGCAATAAGTTTTCCCAGTTTTGGGGGGTGAAATTAGGGGCCTCGACTTATGTTAGGGCCGACTTATAGTTGAGTATATACGGGTAATTTACTGGAGGGCTTACAAGTCATGGATAAAGGCATAGGTTGGATCCAGACTTGGGTGGATCTACACTAGAGTTCCTTCTGTTAACCAGGGAGCTCTGTCATGGTATTTATGCAAAACACATTTACCACTGTTGGGGCACATGGTAATGAATACAGCACAGTTTCTACTGTGTTGAAAACATGATCTTGTTGTGTCACACAGAAGAAATACAGTTGCAGGAGAAGTAGGAGGAGGTCAAAAGGTATCCTGCACAGGGGAAATGGCCCTTTTAAAAAAAGTTTGTTTTAATCTATGTGCAGGTGCAAAGGAGAAGAGATTCTTTTTTAAAAAATTAAAAATTGACAGTTCCTCCTGCCCCCTCACAAAAAACATGGAGAAGGAGAAGGGGATGGGAAGAGATGACTGGGAGGCTGTGGTGGTGCTGCCGCCATCCTCCCACCTCCCATGGGGTGAAGTCAGTGAGAACAGTACTCCCATTTCCTCCACCCAAAAGCAATTGCAGCCCCACTCCCATGCTGAGTTTCCCCAAGAATAATCACCATTGAGATCAATTCTGAGTAAAGCCATTGAAGATAATGTGATGTACTTCTGAGTAGACATGCATTCTGGCTCATTTCCAGCTAGCTGTTCCTTGAGACAAGGGCACAAAGGGGACATTCCAAACATTATTTTTTCAAAGAGGAGGGGAGGGGGAAGCAGCATTGCATTTACCCTCCAGTTCACTGGGCAAGTTAGAGAGAGAAAGAGAATTCATGCGGGGAGGGGGAGGGAGGCAGGAAAGCAACTGCTATGATCTCTTTTCAGAGTTGCTGCTGTTTTGCCAAAGCCCAATAGGACACTTCCTCTTCCCCACCAGCCCACTGAAGCCACTCCTCCTTGCCCCAGAACAGTACCTCAAGGTTATCACACACTGATATATATGCCAAGGAAAAAATGCAACGTATTAAAAAAAAAACTCATGATATAACTGGTCTGAAGAAATACGGGATATAATGAAAGAAATAGTATGAGGAGGACAGTTTGGAGTGAGCATCATGTGAAACACCAGTGAGTCAGGCATTACACAATGCCAGTAAAAATGCTTAGTGTAGATCAGTGCTTCTCAAATAGTGGGGCGGGCCCCCCTGAGGGGGCGCGAGGCTCCGTAAAGGGGGGCTCGCCTGATTGGCCAAACCCGCCCATGTGACTTTTAGACCCTTTAAGAGGTGTACTTATAACAATTTTATAGACAAATGATACTATTTACAGTCGCGCGGGGGGCGCGAAATGTTTTCTTCTTCCTAGGGGGGGCATGACAGAAAATAATTGAGAAGCACTGGTGTAGATCCACCTTTAGTCATGCTTAGAGTCCCATTAAATCAATGGAACAAGGTAGTCAGGACTAACATAACTCCCATTAGTTTCAAGGGGTCTACTCAAAGATTGACTACATCTGGATCCAGCCATAGGGTACAGGATGTAAATTACTTTCTCACTTTCCCAGTCAGCAAAACTAAGCCATAGCATATAGCCCCTCTGTCAAGGTTCCGCTACTGCAGGGACCCCTTAACCTTCCTTTGGGAGATCTATGCCTCTCCTCAAAGCCCCTCCCGTTCCAGGAGATCAAGTCCTTTTACAGCTTCTAATAGCATGGGTGTAGGCTGTAGACGTGGTGAATAAGTCACTCCAAACTCCAGGGTAAACAACAGCACTTTACTTATAATATTAGGGTTTTTACTTAATAGAGTGGTTATAATCCAAAAGCAGGTATGATAAAATAAAACAAACAAACAATCCAATGTTCTCTAGTTAACTTCAGACTACCTATATCTGCTATGCAGCCAGTTTCTCTTTCTCTCCCTCTGCTTCTCTCTGCTGTTTCTGTGCTGCTGCTTCTAGCTCTCTCCCAGCACACACTGACTGCTAGCTGGCCACACCCCACATATATAGCCTTCCCAGGAATGGAAGGTTATAATCATGTGACCTTGAATAGGAGATCTGATTCTTAACTTCTATTGGGTAACTTAAAACTCTCAAACTCCCCCTCCCATCCAAGTGTTTGGGCCTTCAGGCTTCACTACTTGAGGGAAGTGTTTGGGCCTTCAGGCTTCAACAAACTGAAGCCTGTGTAGGCCTCAACAAACCCAATCCTGTGTAGGCCTCAATCCCTCACATCTTCCCCTCCTTCTCCTCAAGTGGAACAATTTCCCTTTTTCAGAAGAGAATTGTGAAACGTTAACCTACACAAAAAGGCAACTGTCTTTTGGTTATTTCCTAGACAAAGCATCAGCTATCACATTCTCCTTCCCAGGCACATGTTCAATGTTCATTTGAAATTCCTGCAATTTCCAAGACCATCTCTGAAGCTTGGAGTTGGTATTTTGCATTATTTGTATCCATTGTAAGGCATGATGGTCAGTCCATAAAGTAAATTCTTGTCCAAAAACATAAGGCTTGAGCTTGTCCAGAGCCCACACTACTGCCAGACATTCTTTTTGGATCGTAGACAGGTTTCTCTCCCTGGGTAGAAGCTTCCTACTCAGGTAGGCTACTGGGTGTTTGACAGAGTCATAGTCTTGTAACAATACTGCACCTATGCCAGTCTCAGAGGCATCAGTAGCTACAATAAAGGTTTTTTCAAAGTCAGGTGCTCTCAACACAGGCTTTGAGCTTAAAATGTCCTTTAGTCTATCAAAAGCTCTCTGACATTCATCAGTCCACACAATTTTGTCAGGTTTACATTTCTTGGTTAAATCAGTCAAAGGTCCAGCAATTTCACCAAAATGGGGAACAAATCTCCTGTAATACCCAGCAAATCCCAAGAATGACCTGACCTGTTTCTTGGTTGTAGGTATGTCCCAGGTTCTAATAGCTTCAACCTTGTCCCATAAGTATACTACCTCTGGCACCTTCTGCACCTGTAAAACTACTCTACTCCTCTCATAGTGTGGCTTCATCATATTTATATGTACTACCTTTGGTCTTTTTTCAGATTTTTCTTTAACCACCACATAGGTTAAATCATCCATTTTCTCTCTGACTGTGTAGGGGCCTTCCCCAGCAGCCTTAAGCTTGTCTTTGCGCAGAGGAAGAAATATCATTACCTGATCCCCTACCTCAAATACTCTAGAGCGTGCCTTTTGATCATACCAGAACTTTTGCACCTCTTGGGCTTTGGTTACATTGGCTTGAACTAGTTTACAGAGTGTATCTAGGGTTTGTCAAAGTTTTAACACATAATCCACCACTGAGGTTTTGTTTTCTACGAGTTTACCTTCCCAGTTTTCCCTCAGGAGATCAAGAGGGCCTCTCACTCTTCTGCCATACAACAGCTCGAAAGGTGAGAATCCCGTTGATTCCTGTGGAACTTCCCTGTAGGCAAAAAGTAGGTGTTGCAGTTTGTCGTCCCAGTCATTTGGGTGTGTATTTACATAAGCTCTAATCATTCCTTTGAGTGTGGCGTTAAATCTTTCCACCATTCCATTGCATTGTGGGTGATAATAATAATAATAATAATAATAATAATAATAATAATAATAATAAATTTTATTTCTTACCCGCCTCTCCGTCCAGATCGAGGCGGGGAACAACAAAAATATAAAATACACAATACATACTATTAAAACATCTTAAAACATATTAAAAACATCATAAACAACATCATTAAAACATCATTAAAACATCATTAAAATATCGTAAAAACATCTTAAAGGCAACCTAAAATTCCGCCGGATAGGCCTGCCGGAAGAGATCAGTCTTTATGGCTTTTTTAAATTCCAAAAGACTGGTGAGCTGACGAATCTCCTCCGGCAGGCCATTCCATAATCTGGGAGCAGCAGAAGAAAAGGTCCTCTGGGTAGTACCCGTCAGCCTAGTTTTGGCTGACTGAAGTAAATTCTTCCCAGAGGACCTGAGTGTGCGGGGTGGATTGTATGGGAGAAGGCGATCCCGTAGGTAGCCTGGACCCAAACCATGTAGGGTTTTAAAGGTAATAACCAACACTTTATACTTCGCCTGGAAACTGATTGGCAGCCAGTGGAGTGCTTTTAAAACTGGTGTGATGTGAGCACCCCTAGGTGTACCAGTAACCAGTCTGGCGGCCATATTTTGCACTAGTTGAAGTTTCCGGACTAGGTACAAAGGTAGCCCTATGTACAGCGCATTGCAGAAGTCGAGCCTCGAAGTTACCAGCGCGTGCACTACTGTCTTTAGGTCCTCCGGTTCTAGGAAGGGGCGCAGCTGGCATATCAGCCGAAGCTGATAATAGGCACTCCTAGCCGTCGCATCTATCTGAGATGTCATTTGGAGCGACGGATCTAGAAGCACCCCCAAGCTGCGAACACAGTCTTTCAGGGGGAGTGTAACCCCATCCAGAACTGGTTGACCCAGATTGTGGCCTTTGACAGCAAGCACCTCCGTCTTGTCTGGATTCAGTTTCAGTTTATTTTTCCTCATCCAGCCCATTACTGCCTCCAGGCATTCATTCAGAGGAGACACACTATCCTTAGTTGACGCTGTTGCCGAAGGCATAGAGAAATATATTTGGGTGTCATCAGCATACTGATAGCACCCCGCCCCATGCCCCTGGATGATCTCTCCCAGCGGTTTCATGTAGATATTAAATAGCATTGGGGAAAGAATAGCTCCTTGTGGCACGCCACATAGCAGCTCCTTTTTGGTGGAGCAGCTATCCCCAAGCATCACCATCTGGAACCTACCCGAGAGGTAGGACCGGAACCACTGAAGCCCAGTGCCCCCGATTCCCAGTCCCCTCAGGCGTTCCAGAAGGATACCATGGTCGATGGTATCGAAAGCCGCTGAGAGGTCCAAAAGCACCAACAGGGACACACTCCCCCTGTCGGTACTCAGGCGTAGATCATCTGCTAAGGCGACCATAGCAGTCTCAACTCTGTATCCTGCTCTGAAGCCAGTTTGAAATGGGTCTAGAAAATCAGTGTCATCCCAAACTGCTTGGAGTTGGAAGGCAACTGCCCTCTCGATCACCTTGCCCAAAAATGGAAGATTTGACACTGGTCTGTAATTGTTAAGGTCCAAGGGATCCAGGGAAGGCTTTTTTAGAAGCGGCCGTACCACTGCTTCTTTCAGACATGATGGAAAATTCCCTCCCTGGAGAGATGCATTAACAATACGGAGTGGTTGTAAGGAGTGGTTTTCAAGTGTTTTACCCCACAACACTTCCACAGGCATTCCATTATCTCGGAGAGGAAATTTGACCCACAATCTGTTAAGATTTCAGAGGGAAATCCAGTTCTGCAAAATATAGTTAGCAAAGCCTCAGCTACAGATGGAGCATCTATAGAGGCTAGTGCTACAGCTTCTGGGTATCTTGTGGCAAAATCCACCACTGTAAGGATGTACTTTTTTCCCTTGCGGGTGGGTTTAGTGAAAGGCCCTACAATATCCATGCCCACTCTAAAGAAAGCTTCTCCTATAATAGGCAGAGGCTGCAAAGGGGCTTTACTGTGATGCCCTGCCTTCCCCACACGCTGACAGGTTTCACAAGACCTGCAGTACTCTGCTACTTGCTTAGCAATTCCAGGCCAAAAGAAGTTTCCCATGAGCCTTTGTTTAGTCTTGTTTTTCCCCAAGTGTCCTGCACATGGCACATCATGGGCTAGTTCTAGCAACCTTAGCTGGAATTGGTTAGGTACTACCAGTTGCTTTAGTGGTTCCCAGGTTAACTCTTGGGTTTTTGGTAACCACAGCCTATACAGCAATCCTTTCTCCCAAATAATCTGCTCCCTTCTTTCCTCAGAGAAGGGCTTCTCTTGAGGGAGAGCTACTCTTTTCAGAGGCTCCAAACTAGGATCACTGAGGACTCCCTGCTTGAATTCCTCTACTCTTCTTAAATCAGGAAAAGGGGTCTCTAGTGCCTTCTCCTCTACAGAACCACCTGCCTCGGTTGTTTCACTGGCTTTCAGGTCTACAGGTTGCATGGTGGCTTGTTCTGTTGTTTCGGTTTGGGGAGGGTCTGGGGTTGGTTTTGGACCTTCCGGAATCACCGTGGGTTGTACCTCTAGTACCTTTTCTTTTACCCCATCAGCTTTTACCTGGTCCTGTCTTGAAAGTTCCTCCCTTTCCTTTTGCTTGCGGGTTACCACACATATTTGAGCTTCTGGTCCCATTATATCCTTTCCCACAATGATAGGGGCAAATTGGGTTGGAGGTTCCATCACCCCGACTTCATACAGACCCCTCCATCCCCTCCATTCTATGGATAACCTTGCTACTGGGACTTCAAAGGGGGGACCATTCACTCCCTGTATCTCAATGGACATTCCTGGTACCATATCTTCAGGTGTCACCAAATCTGCTCGGATCAGAGAAACATCAGCTCCAGAATCCAACATTGCCATAATGGTCTTATCCTTTACATAAACAGGTTCTTTAAACTGATTATTAACCTCTTCCCTGTTGGTGATCACAAATCCACAATTATAAGGTTTTTTTATGCTTGCTACACCTTGTGGCTTGGTTTGTTCGGGTTTAGGACTACCTGGGTTAGCTGGTGTTACCGCTTGTAACTTGGGGCAGCTACTCCTGATGTGGCCTGTCTGACCACACGAATAGCAGGCACGGTCTCTGGGGTGAGAAGGATCAAAAGGACGTTTTTTGAATTCCTTTTTACCTGGGGCTTCCCATTTCCCCCCCTTCTTCTCAGACTCAATCCTGGGGCCTAACCCTTCCCGGTTTTCAATCAGTTTGTCAGCCATTTCTGCAGCTTGGTTTACAGTTTCAGGATCTTTATCCTTAACCTTCAGTTTTATTTCTCTGGCAACCGAAAATAAAACTGATCCAGGGCCATAAGCTCTAGCACCTTTTCCCTGTTGTCAGCTTTTGCTTCATCCACCCATTTTAATAGCAGGTTTTTTAATTTTGTTGCAAACTCTACCATAGATTTACCAGGTTGAGGTGTTAACCCTCTGAACTTTTTCCTAAAATGCTCAGGGCCTAACCTGAACCTTTTAAACACCGTTTCTTTGAATTGAGCATAGGAAACAGCCTCCCCCTCTGGCATGCTATTATAAATCTCTGCCAGCTCCCCTTTGATTAAATTAGGCACAAACTTCATGTAATCCCCCTCCTGCAGTCCCCACTTCTGTGCTGCCCTTTCAAAAGTGGTCAGGAACACTTGTGGGTCTTCTCCTGGGGTGTATGCTGTGAAGTCCTTCGGGGTAACTCTGACAGGCTGCTCCTGTTTGAATTTCATCATCCTTTCCTCGTGTCTGTGTTGCTCTTCTTGGGCTTGCAGTTTCTCCTGGTGCAGCTTTTCCTCATGTCTGCGTTGTTCTTCCCGCACCTTTTCCTCGTGTCTGCGTTGTTCCTGTTGCATCTTTTCCTCGTGTCTGCGTTGTTCTTCCTGCTGACGAAGCCTTTCCCACTCTAACCTGGTCTCTTCTTCCTTCTGCTTTGCCCCTAGCCGCAGTTCCTGTTCATGGAGCTCCCATTCTTTTGTTTGGGGTCCTGCTACCCTAGGGCTAGAGGGTGCAGCTCCTTCTATTGCCGCCTGGGAGATCAGCATAACTTTCAGTTCCTCTGCTGTTTTCTCCTCCCATGGCAAATTGTCCTTTTTACACTGCTCTATCAGGGCAGTTTTATTCATTGAGAGATACTGGCTCATTTTACTAGCCTCACTGGGTCTCTATTCCGCAGTCCTGAAGTTAAAACATACGCTGCTTTTGCCAGCTCTATTAGTAAAAAAACCCAATCGCTGTTTGGAGTGCTTAATCTCACTGTTCAGGATCGCTCCGCTGCCACCATCTGTCAAGGTTCCGCTACTGCAGGGACCCCTTAACCTTCCTTTGGGAGATCTATGCCTCTCCTCAAAGCCCCTCCCGTTCCAGGAGATCAAGTCCTTTTACAGCTTCTAATAGCATGGGTGTAGGCTGTAGATGTGGTGAATAAGTCACTCCAAACTCCAGGGTAAACAACAGCACTTTACTTATAATATTAGGGTTTTTACTTAATAGAGTGGTTATAATCCAAAAGCAGGTATGATAAAATAAAACAAACAAACAAACAATCCAATGTTCTCTAGTTAACTTCAGACTACCTATATCTGCTATGCAGCCAGATTCTCTTTCTCTCTCTCTGCTTCTCTCTGCTGTTTCTGTGCTGCTGCTTCTAGCTCTCTCCCAGCACACACTGACTGCTAGCTGGCCACACCCCACATATATAGCCTTCCCAGGAATGGAAGGTTATAATCATGTGACCTTGAATAGGAGATCTGATTCTTAACTTCTATTGGGTAACTTAAAACTCTCAAACTCCCCCTCCCATCCAAGTGTTTGGGCCTTCAGGCTTCACTACTTGAGGGAAGTGTTTGGGCCTTCAGGCTTCAACAAACTGAAGCCTGTGTAGGCCTCAACAAACCCAATCCTGTGTAGGCCTCAATCCCTCACACCCTCAGATTAAGCTAGACCATAATAGTTCCAACATGAAGCCCCATTGGGTGTTAGGAGAAATTTGTTCCAATGGTATTGCCTAATTTCAAGTCCAGATAGATGCTTAAATTCTACTAAAGTATAGTGTAATACTAAAGTCAAGAAGGTAGTATAGTACACCTCCATCTACTGTAGAGGCAGAAGGTAGAGCACCAAAGGATGTGAACGTGTGATGGCTCAAAAATAAGGACATTGCTTCTAAGCTAGGTTCAGAGATTTGGGATTGCTGATATTAAATTCTTGTCACCTTCTAAGAATAATAAGTCATTTTAACTGATATTTAAACTTTTTTCTGTCTAAACATGCATAGGATTGCACCCCATATGTAGCTTATATTTTGATTATCTAAGACTGCAATCCAAAGCTTCTTAATATGTTTAGGACACCACATTTGTAACACTTGAAATAGATTAAAATCTTATCAAATGAGGTGAATATTTCTAGGCATGCCACAGGAATTTCTTCAAGGCCCAGTATTCTAAACATTCTTCATCAGTGACCTGGAAGAAGATGTAAAATCATTGCTGATAAAGATTTCAGCTGACATAAACATTTGTGGATAGCTAAATAGTTAATGATATAAGACATTTATCCAGGGTAATCTCCATTCCTTAGAATATTTCATTCCAAAAGCTTGTGTTTTAACATAATCAAATAAAAAAAAAAAATAGGTATTGGAACATGCTATATAGAGTTGTAATATTAAGTGGGGGGGTATATTTGGATGTCTGTGGCTCTCAGATCCTAAAAACAAAAACACCAATGTTGCAAATTGCTTTCTTAACAAAGTTATTTTATTGCTGGCATAACAGCATGGTTACTAGCACATTGACATTGATGAACATCCATCATCTCAAGCTCTGATTGATTGATTGATTTATTGATTAGAAGTACTGACAAGTACTGCTTGGAAGTATGGACAAATTAGGGACAGAGGCACTGCTAGCTTCTTCTTCTTTTTTTAATTATACATGTACAAACAAACAAAATATCACACATATTACAGAGAGTCACAATTACAAATAAGACATATGAACATGGCTGCTCAAATAAATCTGAACAACTAGCAGACACCAGGCAATCTAAGTTATCCAAATTTTCCTAGCGTTCACAAAAACAAACAAACATTACAATCCAGTATCCACATCAAGAATTTACACTAATAGTTCAAAGGCTCTATATTTATTAATGTCCAAATTGAATTGCTGTTTTATATAGATAATAAATGGCATCCAAAGTTGTTCAGATTTTTGTTTTTGTTGTCTACCTTCACACAGGTGAACAAATTCCATTAATTTAAATGAGGCAATATGCCATATCTTATTAATCCATTCCTTAATAGAAGGAATAGTAGCTAATCTCCATTTGGCAGCTATGACTTATTTTGCAGCTATTAAAAGGTTTCCTACCAATTCCACATGCTCATTTCTTACAACACCATTAAGATATCCAAGCAACATGTGTACATAAGATTCATAGGTACAGTATAGAATATCTGATCATACTGTTCAAATGGGCTATAACTTTTTTGCAGAACTTCCTGATTTATTTAATTTTTTACAAGTCTACCATGTGTGAAGAAAATATGCACTGATTTCTCCACATTTCTAACAGGCATTACTAATATTAGGATAATAATTTTTTTGTGGTGTCATATACCAGCAGTGTAACTATGTAATTCCTTTAGATTGACACATGGGGAGATTTTAGGTCTATTATAAAAGGTATATTTCCACTGATTTACAGAAATTTTTGTACCTAGGATCTTTTCCCATTTTACCTTAAAATAATTTCCTTTATCGTCATCCACTGCAATTAATATCTGATAAATATAAACTTAGTTTCTTAGTTTTGTACCCTTGGCTAATCATCTTTTCAAATATGATTAGTTCTTTACTCACATTTCCATTTCTTATATGTTTGGACAAAAAGCTCTGCAACTAGAGACACTGAAACGACAAAGACCTTCTTCCCATTTTAATTACTACATCACCAAATGTATTAATTTTCCATTCTTAATCACATCCGCAAATAATGAGTCACCAACTAGTTGGAATTAAGTGTTCTATAAAAAAGGATTGCAGTAGGGAGATATTATATGACAACACACTTCTATATTTATCCCAAACTTGCAAAACAGCTGATCTAGTAGAATTTCAAGATCTCATTTGAGAATTTCAAGAAATTCTACTATAGTAGAGTTTCAAGAAATCATGAAATTTCCTTAAAATTCCTCTGATATGCCCAGGGCATGCATTGCAGGGGAATCTTGGAACATGCTTGCTCCAGGATACCAGCAGGTGGCTCATCGTTATCTTCTAATCACTGGGCTAATATTTTTAATCTTGATGATGTGTAATAATAAACAATAATATGGTACTGCTAGCTTTCAGGGGTGCTGCTGGGCAAGTTGCTTTTCTGCTCCCCCCCCAGCAACGTAGGGGTGGCAATGATGGCTCCTCCTTCTCTTCCTTCTTTTTCTTGTCATAGCCTGCTGGCAAAAGGAAGCACTGAGGCAGCAGCCAGGCAACACAGCAGCCAGGCAAGGCTACAGCCTCATCATGGTGCACCATTTTAAATGAGTTTTTCTCTGTAACTTTTATGTAGCAGTGCACTGAACCAACCAGACACTGCCTTTTAGAGGAAATGGCCAGTGAGGGCACAGGAACAGTGAAGGTGCAGCCTTTTTGTTGTTCCTGTGTCCTCATCAACCATGTCCTGCCAAAGGCAGTGTCTGGTTGGTTCAACTCACTGTTACTCAAACATTAAGAGGAAAAAAGCATTCATTTAAAATGGTGTGGGCTGCCTGCAGCTTTGTCAAGCCAGCTGCCACAGCTTAGCAGGTGAGGATGAGGAGCCACTGCCTCCACCCACCACCTGTCAAGGGGCCGTTTGGGGCCTTCCCAGATTGTGGGTCTCCAGATCTGCACCCTGTGGTCTTGCCCTGGTAGTGCCAGTGACTGGACTTAGGGATGGGTGAATCTGTCAGTTTTACTTTCTCCAGCATTTGAATTTTAATATCTCAAGTCCTTTCCATCCCATATATGAAGAAATTTGTGAATTGTAGTAGTAAATTATTATCAAAAATTAATTGAAACCAAATTCTCACCCATTCTGCACCAGCCAAACTATTCCCAACATGGAAAAGACCGTGTCGTTCCTGCATACCATGCAGCTGTAAAAGATGAAGAGCCTATCAGAAAAAAGAGATATCAACCCTAATTCAGCACCACAAACATGACTGAATACACATGGATTCAAAGCCAAACTTTTAAGAGCTAAGCACTCAAAGCCCTGGATGGATTAATCTTTCCGTTTCTCTCACATCTATTTATTTATTTATGTTTTAAATGTCAAGTTTGTTCCAACCTGTTTATGAAGAAATTGTTGGGTTTTGCATGGGCAGAACGAGATTACCACCTGACATCGGGATTATCACCTGACCTGGTGGGTGTTACTTGAGTTCAAGTATACAAGGCCTTTGGTCAGGAGACATGGTCTCGAGGTGATGTGACTCAGCAGCCTTGAACAGGTTTTAGCAGATCAACATGTTGATGAATAGGTTATACACTGGAGTGAGTAATATCCTATTTATAGGTGCAGGGTCTGGGGTATATAAGCTAGCACACTTGCTGATAGCTTCATTCCGTCATTCCTCTTCATCTCTCTTCTCTGCTGCTTGTTCGTCTCGACATGTATTGTCTTGGACTTCACTTCATCTAGCCTTACCACTGGGGTATAGGTTTTGAGTCTGCAATGATGTAGTGAGTAGAAATGCATTGATTGCCTTAATCCCATGTAATTGGGTCTTACAAATAAACTCTTTAATCTTTATTAACTGCTGTTATCTCCTCCTTCCGCCTGCGTGACTGGGACTGAGGGTCATTGGCTAGGGGAGCTTTTGAACCCGGGTTAGTCCAACTCTCACATCGGTTATGGGCCCAGATAACAATCTGATGGTTATCTCAGATGGGCAGATAAGCCACAGAGACGCAGTTCGGAGAAATTCGGCAGTTATAGAGTTAAAGGAATTTGTTTACTATTTGTAAGAACGGTTAGTAAACTAACCGGAAGGCAAAGGCATGTTGCTAAAGCTGGGAGCTGATAACAGTGGCTTGGAATGCAGCACAACTGAAGAAGAATGCAGAGACAGAGAGACGGAGGATTTTTCGTTTTGGAAGCAGCTGAAACGGAGGTGCCAGGCTTGGCAAAATCCGAGGTTCGGGCAGCTACTAGGCTGAAAAGTGAACAACGCTGGACACAAGGATTTTGTTTTCCACAGCTTTCTGGAGTGATTGTTAAGGAGCTGTATCGGGCAAAGAAATAATCTTCAGGAGGCTTTGTGTCTACTCATTTGATTGAGTCAAGGCTACAGCAGGAGGATCATATTTCTATTTGCAGTTTGCTTCTTCACTCAGCAGCGGATCAGCTATCTTTTGCATTGTATCAACAAGTGGCTTGGATTACAAATGCGTGGATTACGTCTGACGTGGGAAAAGCGTCTGGAGCGTCATGTCGCAGCAAAGCAAAGTCACGTGCAACAGAAACGTATCTGGGAAACTTGATACTACAGCGGAGGCTGTATCAAACCAGTGGAGGCGTGGTTTAAAAACAGTGCGGCAGTTTTGGACAGAGAAAGCTGTGCTTAAAATGGGAAGCTGTTCTTCATTTTCTTCATGTGGGATCACAGAAGAAAGGAGCTTGAAATCAGCAGGGGTGCTGCTGAAGGGAAAACCTTTGTGTTTTAACCCAGGACATAACAAAATGGACATTATTTTGTTGTGAGCAGAAACAGTGGATTGTTTAAACGAAGCTTTCTGTGTTGGACATGAATAAACAGGAAGAGGACTATGCAAATGGTCAGAGGTTTAACAGTCATGTTTTTGAAAATGTATTTCTTGAAAGTTGGATAACTTAGAATCAAGAAAGTGTAATATATGCTCTCTGAAATGTCAGGAAATGTACTGAATGTATATATGACTTGAGTATATTGTGGATTTTTCTGTAGCAAAATGTAGAATACTGAATAATTAGGTATGTTTATATGGCAAAGCTAAGAGATGGATTATTTCTTTTATACTGTAATGATGTAAATAAAGAAATGGAAAGTTATACTGATGCAACTATAAAAAGGTTAAATGCTTATATGTATGACATGTACATGCATGCATATCACATGATTGTTTGATCATTTAGATTCACAGGCTTGTGAAAGAAAATGCAAACTGTGTTGGTGGGGAAAGCATTGGGAAAATCGTAATTTTCACATGAAAGGTAATTTTGTGCACATAAACAAGGGATGCTAGCTTCAACAGGTAAACTGGAAGGCAAGCTGTAAAAACAGTTCATTTCATTTCAATTTGTTCTTGGTAATCTTGTGGGAACTCTGATGGTGTGTAGAGGAAAGGCACATTATTTCATGATGTCAATTGATCAATACACTAGGTACAGGTTGTGTACATGTTAGATAGAAAGCTGAAGTATTGAACAAAGTCAAGGTGTTTTGTGCTTGGATGGGAAACAAGCATATTACCCATGTTACCTATTTCTTTTCAGATTTGGGGAAGTTCAATTCAGTGCATGTTTTCATGACTTTCTAACAGGATGTGGTATTGAACACATGGATTGTGTGGAAGAGTAAACAAACACTCAGAAGAGGTGATACTAATTTGGATAATGAGGTTTGGGTAGAAGCTCTTAAATGTTTTGATTATGTACATGATAGAAGTTTTAGTTTTGTGTGATTGAACTGTACACCTTATAGAAAGTAGTGTAGAAGGAAGAATCTTCTGGAGAAACATTTCAGGATCTTGGATCTGATATGTAGGTACATACACCTCAAAATTAGAAGAAATCTGTAAGGGAGCTTACATGAGATTTTTCTAGAAATGAGAATATTGTGTTTTACATGAACAACACTTGGATAGTGAGATCATCTAGAAGTGTTGAGTATAATGCTGAATGAAAAGGTAAGATCATTTTTCAAAATTAATTCTGTTAATGCAGGAGATGCATCAAGCTCAGAGTCAGAATAGAAAAGCATTTGCTGAAAGACAGTCAGGTAAATTTGACAAACTCTGATACACATTTGGTTTAGTGGAGGCTAAACAAATGATTGTTCATCATTGGTGCAAATTTATTGGAACAGGAACCTGATAACTGATGAGGTAAGGAACAGGTGAGTCAAACAACCTGTGAGATATCAGAATGAATTTGCAAGGAAAAGCCATTTGAAACTTCAAAATTTCAAAGAGGTGAAAAAATTGTCTGTTAAGGAAGCTGAACCATAGCTTCAGGCTATGCAAGCTGAGTTGAATTCTTTGGATAAAGAACAAAACATGGAAGCTGGTGAAACAAACAGCAGTCCATGGAACTCATTGTTACCAGATAGAATTTTTAAATGAAAACTAACCAGATTGGGAAAATGTGACAAATAGCAAGATTGGTTGCTTGTGATTTTGCTCTAGTTAAAAGGAGCTGGATAATCATAAGATGAGTGCAACAACAATTTGCTTTGGAAACAGTTAGACTGATGTTTAAGAATGTGGAGAAGATGTAAGAATATTTCACATTGGAAATATTGGAACATAAGCATTTTAAATGAGAGGAAGTCTTTGGAAAACTGTCTGAGATTTTCTGTAGGAAAGTTAAAATCAGCTGGAGGCTGGAATTCTGTTTGAACTCAAACATTGCTGAAGTGAGATTTGCACAGAGAGGCAGATCAATGTTTGTTTGTTAAACAGGAGGAACAGGGACATAGACTGTATGTACTTTGTTTAGATGGATGATCTATTGTTTTTTCTGGACAGATAAAAGCAATATGATATAATTGATCCAGGGTTTGGAATTTCATTGAAATGAAACTGCTTGGTGGTGGATCAACTGTTTATTTGTAAATAGAAGTTGAGAGAGAACCAAGAGGGCAGTACTTACTGCAACAAACCAGAGAAAAATCATGGATGTGATTGAGAAATTTGGAGATAGTTAACTCAGTGAGAGACTCCAAATAATTGAGGATTTTCAAGCACGTGCTGATGGAAAAGCAGTTTGAATGCTACACAGAAGCATTGGGCTGTTGAGCTTTACTGTACAAGCAACAAGGCCAGGTATTGCTGTCAGTGTAGTGGGCAGACTGTTAGACCAACAGGACATGCTTGGAGAGCTCTGAAAAGGAGTTGAGTGTTATCTGGAAGGAACATCACACTTCAGACTAAGAGTTACAAGTCAGAGCACAGGTGGCTTACAGATTCACAGAAAATGCCAGTTGTGGTTGTGATAGTAAGAACAACAAGAACACACCTGAAGTTTGTTATTTTTATAACCATACTTTGTTTGATTGATTTTGTTAGAAACAATCATCTAAAGGTTAGAGTTCAACTGAAGCTGAACTGAATGCATGTGTTTAAATAGTTTAAATTGTAAAAAAATGTTTAAATGATGCTGGGATTGATGTGAAAAACCTATTACAGTTTTTTCAGGAAACCAAGGCAAGATTGCTATGCTGCAGGCAGATAGCAATACACAACGTTTTGGGTTTGCAAATAAAACTGTGTCATGAGGAGGGATACATCAGAAGTGATTTGATGGTGGTTCAAATTTCTGGCAGGTAAAGTCATTCCTGCAAAAGTTTTTTTTATCAAAGTCCATAGATGAAGGAACAGCATCAGATGTCAACAAAGCTGTTGCTGTTGTATGAGGTAAATAACCACGTTCTGCGCAAATGCAAAAGCAGGGGGATGTTGGGTTTTGCATGGGCAGAACGAGATTACCACCTGACATCGGGATTATCACCTGACCTGGTGGGTGTTACTTGAGTTCAAGTATACAAGGCCTTTGGTCAGGAGACATGGTCTCGAGGTGATGTGACTCAGCAGCCTTGAACAGGTTTTAGCAGATCAACATGTTGATGAATAGGTTATACACTGGAGTGAGTAATATCCTATTTATAGGTGCAGGGTCTGGGGTATATAAGCTAGCACACTTGCTGATAGCTTCATTCCGTCATTCCTCTTCATCTCTCTTCTCTGCTGCTTGTTTGTCTCGACATGTATTGTCTTGGACTTCACTTCATCTAGCCTTACCACTGGGGTATAGGTTTTGAGTCTGCAATGATGTAGTGAGTAGAAATGCATTGATTGCCTTAATCCCATGTAATTGGGTCTTACAAATAAACTCTTTAATCTTTATTAACTGCTGTTATCTCCTCCTTCCGCCTGCATGACTGGGACTGAGGGTCATTGGCTAGGGGAGCTTTTGAACCCGGGTTAGTCCAACTCTCACAGAAATGTGCAAATTTTGGTAAGTTCTTCTAAAAAAACCAAAAAAAACCCCAAACCAAATGAAATCCTCACCCATTCTTCCTGACAATTCTGTACACAGCCTTAGTGATGCTTCAAGTAGAATATTGCATGAAGATCTCATTTGAGAACCGGCATGGTAGTCTATGGTTCAAATCTCATTTAGGCTTGCTGCATTCAAATCACTTCATCTCATCCTCAGCACCCCTTTCTTACCTGCAGTTTGAGGATATTAATATTGATCTACTATATGGGGTTTGTGTCTTAATTACTGAACTAATGTAAGGGAGTACTTTGAACAGTTTAATACATGATTCAAATGCTTATTATATTATCATAATCAGTTTGCTACTTGGATACTGGGTCAAAAAAAATACGGAAGAATATAACTTATTGAAGCATTAAAGGCTATGCACTGATAAACTAAGCAGAAAGCATTACAGTTAATAACAGAAGCACCTTAATTGGAAACGTAACCATTCCAAAAGATTGTCAAGAGCAAAAGATTGTCATGTTAGCTCTTGATTTGGTCCCTATGATGCTCTAGGTACACATTTTTATGGCCAGCTCATGGTCACAAGTTACCGTGCGGTTGCTGCTTGCAATGAAGCCAGACCAGTACAGCTCCATTTGTGTTTGTAGTGTCATGACTGAAATTGTGGAGAGAGTGATGCTTCAGTCATGTGGCTCCCCACGTGGAACAAAATCAGCATGGATTTATTGCAAGTGACCACCAATATGGCTGCTTACCTCTTTGAGACAGACCTAGCTCTAAAAATGCTTGAATAAATACATTGCAATGGCCATGTCACATGGGTGAGAAACACTGGATACTGACTAGATTCCCTATTCTACACAGCACCTATAAAAACTCAGTCCTCTATTGCTTCTGGTCACTCTACTAGCCTGGAGCATATTATACTATATCGCTCATGTTTTGCTCCACCTCTTCATTCATCGTTAGTGCCTTTCTGGAAGAAGACCTTAGTTTTTATTCAGCACCTTACACTGAAATCCTAAGAACAGCTGCTTGTAAATGTGTATCATTTGGGCACAGCTGTATGAGAGTCGATGTTGGCTGCAAGCCTTGTATTGAGTTTATATTCAGAGGAAACTCTGTGTTTGTTGCCTCATAATGAGTTTAAGAGTCCTACATTTAGGAATATTTTGGATTTGTAGTGGCTTAACTAGGAATCTGATGTCAGAACATGGCGCTGCCAAGGTAAGTGGTAAATATTTTGTATACTTCATGAATTGATATTTAATGCCCTTCTAAAGAGCATTCTGGTGAGCAATGTAGTAAGCATTTCCAATTATTAGAAACAACGCTCCAAACATAAATGTCTTCTTTAATTTTTCAGCATAAAAGCAACACATTGAAAGACTTACTTTCCCCCTGCTGATGATATTGAAATATGACTACAAAAATATAAGAGTATACTTGCTTGCAAACCTTTGGAAATTTTTCTGAACTCAACAGGAGAAATTTCAGAAATCCAAGACCGTAAGTGATTGATTCTGGTTTAAAGAGATTACTCTATTAATGGAAATGGCTTCCTTCTGATCAAAATTTCCCCAATCCAACCAACAATCATTGGCTGCTCATGTGTTCAAATTCATACTGGACTGCAGTGTGCATAGTAATAGAAGAAGAAAAACAATAGAGATATTATGTACAAGCACAGCCAAACCAGTACAGCATGCCAGTGCATTCATGGCTGCAGCCATGGGCTGGATGAGGGACAATAAATTGAAAGTGATTCCTGATTGGACAGACACCCTATGGGGTAGGTGGTTCCCAGATCTGGGGATTGGGTTGTTTATCTGTTCTGGATGGTGTTGCACTGCCTTGGAAGGAACAGGTCCATAGTTTGGGGATGCTCCTGAATTTATCTTTGTCACTGGAGGGCCAGGTGACCTCAGTGATTCGGAGTCTTCATTACCAACTTTGGCTGGTGTAACAACTATGCCTACTCTTGGATAGGGGTAGCCTAGCCATTGTGGTGCTTGCACTGGTAACCTTATGACTAGATTACTGTAATGCATTCTATGTGGGGCTGCCCTTGTGCCTGGCTAAGAAGCTGCAGCTAGTTCAGAATGCAACAACGATGGTGCTTGGTGGGGCACCCAGCCATGCTCAGATTACACCTTTGTGAAAAAAGCTGCACTGACTACCTATTAGCTACTGAGCCATGTTCAAGTTTATGTTGTTGATATGCAAAGAATTCTGGACCAAGATACCTAATAGACTGTCTTCCCCTATATATACCCAGCTGACATTTAAGATCTTCAGAGGAGGCCTTGCTGGTCATTCTGTGACCAATAGAACATTGCCATGTAATATCTTGAAAGCAGGACCTTCTCAGGTAAATTCAATTCTGATTGACTGGGCACTTCTCAGTAGTGGCACCCACCCTCTGGAAACCCTCCCCAGTGCAGTTCAAAAAGCAGAAAATGTGACATGTTTTAAACACCTCCTGAAAGTGCGCTTTTTTATGCAAGCTTCCCCTGGCTCTTAATTAATCGTATCATGATGCTTCTCCAGTGTACTCTGTGGTTTTATATTTATATAACTCTTTTAAGTGCAGATGAGGGTGGGAGTGTGGAATGGATCTATCCCCAATGTATTTATTTAATTTATAGCCCACCTTGCCACCAAAAATGGTGCCCAATGTGGTTAACAATAATAAAATACAGATAAAAACAGAATTGCTTATCTGAATGCTATCCACCCCATATCTGTACTCTCTATTTTGTGCTTCTTGTGAGCTTTCTAGGCATATTTGGTTGGCTACTGTCTGAGACAGAGTGCTGCTTCAATTAAGCCTCCATCAGATCAAGCAATCAGTTCGTATCCCCATCAAATCATCATTTGCAGTTCTAGTTGAGCAAAGCATTTTTTTAGCGCTTTTGTCTTTATTTATGATCCAACAATTTAACAAGGAAATGCAAACAAATTATTACAAATTTATCAGAAAGAACCAGAGCAAAAAATAAAACAGACCATTTTAGTTGCAAAAATGTAGACTTTGATTCCGTAGTGCCAGCCCACAACATTTTGTTGCCTGAGGGGAAGGACAAGATGGTGCCCTCTTACCCATTCCACACACAGAAGCTGACCAGACTAGTAGTTGAATCTTATATCAACACTGGCAATTGGACCGTATCCTCTACTGCACTTGAGGGCAACAGGCTAGTTCTGCCCTTCCTACATCTCACTCCAATTCAGGAACTGCTGCTGGCCTGAAAGATTCTGTGTAAAAAGCCCCATGATTCTGAAGCAGCATGTGAGACATTTTTAGAGTAAAATACACACACACACACACACACACACACACACACACACAGAGAAAGAGAAACAAACAAACAGAAGGAACATCTATGAAGACATGCCTTGTAACTGTTGTTATGTAATACTTACTTTGTGTGGCCTCTGAGAGGCAATAATGTATCAGAGTAGGCCTGAGGCCTTGTTTTGTTACTGTCAAAAGCCTGTGTAGTAGTTGTTTAGTTATATTCAGAAGTGGGAGACCACTTTGAATATTGTCCGACGGGGCCTGGATCAGGTAAATTCAATTCTGATTGACTGGGCATTCTAGCTAGGTGGGAAAGAGTGGGTGGAAAATGGCAGTTAAGGAGTTGACAATTGAGGATTAGTCTATAGAGAGAGAGGGAGAAGTTGGTGGGAGGTGTTTTAGAAGGGCTAGGAGAAAGCTGAGTAAAAAGTGAATAGCTAAGACCCGAATACTAAGCTATTCTTTCTTTGTGGGATAACCTTAGGTGGCTAGTGAAGATCAGGAATAGGGAACAAGTGGCTGTGTTATGCCAGGAGGCTGCCCTAATATCTTGCCAGAAGAAGGTTATACAAGCAGGCAGTAAAAACTCAGATAAACCATCCAACCAGCTAGTAATACAATGGGAGGAGTTTGGGTGTCAGAGGAAGACTGTACCCCAAAGCTAGACCTGGTTGGGTGGGGTTTTAGGGAATTTGATGTAAAATAAGACCTTAGAGGCTTGTAACAGCAACAGCATCTCTTGAGTCCTAAGCAGTCTTTTGAAAAGCCCAAAGTAAATATTAGTAATCCCTTATGTACAAAATATCCCTTTAATAATTTACTTGTTTAGTTGTTTAACTTGTATCTAGTGTCGGTGCCTATCTCATGCCTAAGCCTCTAGGAGGTTTTTAAGTATTCTAACAGAATTGGTGGCTGTGGAAAAAGTGCAGCTTGTGGAACTGAGTTATAGTGGCAGAGTGATCCTTAGGCCCTGAAATATAAGCATTTACTATAAATAAGAAACCCCATCAGTGTGATTGTCCAGTGAAGGAGCAGTTCCTTCATAGCAGTGCTAGGGAGAGGAAATCCCACATACCAACATCTCTCACCAGCCTCCTACACTTAAAAGGTAAACAGAACCCCTGGCCCCTCCCCGGTGGAAAGATTCTACAAATATCTCCCCTCCCTAGCCTCTTTCGCTGGAGTATTCATTTTGCCCCCACCCCCACGAATTGTCAGAAAAGAAATCCAAGAAATATTTGGCGCATTTGATCTAACCTACTTCCACAGTGAGGTTAACAGAATTAACAGTTTAAGCATTCATGAGAAGACATGAGCACAATGAACATTTTTAATTCTGACTTATTTTGGATACAAAGAAATGGTTTGGTGTTGATGGAATTTACTCCTACAATCCTCAAAATAAACAAAGGCCAATATAAGTAATACATATTTTAAAATGAACAGCATTGTGTGTGTGTGTGTGTGTGTGTGTCTGTGTGTGTATGGTTCATACATATGCAGTGTTCTTTTTGTTCTCACCATTTTTAATCTCACCTCAACCATTCTGTTCTGCCCAGCCACAAATTTCTGATATAATTATTTCCACCAAGACTGGTGCCTCTTAGTTTAAAGGTACCTACAACCTCTTCTGGGTTATCTTTAATTAGAATAGTGTGTGCCTGGAAAGTGGTTTAGAGTTTAGAAGCAAAGAAATCTTCAAAGCAAGGCCCAAGCTGCAGTCAGCACATTTAGTTTTAAAATGCAGCAACATAATTTGAGGGATGGAGTTGCAAAATCGCCAGACTTCAAAGGACTGGAAAGGTCATGGTAGGGAGAAAGGGCTCACTCATACAGAAGGAAGAACACGGTGGCAAACTGACTGAAGGGATGAAGAGCCCATTCACATTAAAGACACATAGAGAGCTTTTTTATCCATAAAGCATAAAAAGCAAAATTGGAATAGGAAAACGCTGTGCCTGGCCAACCTACAGACTACAATAGTTTAATAGGAACAAGAAAATGCTTAACAGACCATAGACAAAGCAAAGTTTATGACAGCAGGAAGATAAAAACAAGAGACAACAGAATTAACAAGGTTGGAAGAACACTGGTAACCTTGAAGAGGTGACCTGATGGATACAAAACACTCAGCCGCAGCTAAGCATTATATGCATGAGCCTACTCCCCTCCCCTCTACCAACACAGCTGCAAGGAGGAGATTGGACACATCAGCATTTATTTTCACAGAATTGTGTTTTGTTGGAATTACTGAACTATTAACTGTGGTTAGTGTTACCTATGGTGTAACTGGACAAGCCAGAATCATAAACCATGGTTCAAGGTTTGCTTGTTTGGACACACCATAGGTAAAACTAACCACACTTTGTCCGGATTCAGATATATCTCATATCAGTTTGCCTATGCTGAAGCCTTGTTATTTTTCCTGATGTTTAGGTGGAATCTAGGTTCCTGTAACTTGAGCCCATTATTCCGTGTCCTGCAAACTGGGATGAACGAGAAGAGATCTTTGCCCTCCTCTGTGTGACATCCCTTCAAATACTGGAAGAGTGCGATCATATCTCCCCTCAGTCTCCTCTTCTGAAGGCTAAACATGCCCAGTTCTTTCAGTCTCTCCTCATAGGGCCTTGTTTCCAGTCCCTTTATCATCCTTGTTGCCCTCCTCTGAACCCTCTCCAGTTTGTCTATGTCCTTCTTAAAGTGAGGTGCCCAGAACTGGACGCAGTACTCAAGATGAGGCCTAACCAGTGCCGAGTAAAGGGGAATTATCACTTCCCGCGATTTGGAAGCTATACTTCTATTAATACAGCCCAAAATTGCATTTGCCTTCTTTGCAGCCACATCGCATTGCTGGCTCATATTCAGTTTGTGATCTACCACAATTCCAAGATCCTTCTCACTTGTAGTATTGTTGAGCCAAGTGTCCCCCATTCTGTAACTCTGCATTTGGTTTCCTCTCCCTAGGTGCAGCACTTGGCATTTATCCCTATTAAATTTCATTCTGTTGTTTTCGGCCCAGCGCTCCAGCCTATCGAGGTCACTTTGAATTTTGTTTCTGTCTTCCAGAGTATTAGCTGTTCCACCCAACTTTGTGTCATCTGCAAATTTGATAAGCATTCCCTGTACCTCCTCATCCAAGTCATTAATAAAAATATTGAAGAGCACCGGGCCCAGGACCGAGCCCTGTGGTACCCCGCTCGTTACCTCTCCCCAGTTTGAGAAGGAACCATTGATAAGCACTCTTTGAGTCCTATTCTTTAGCCAATTGTGGATCCACCTGATAGTTGTTCCATCTAGCCCACTCTTAGCTAGCTTACTAATCAGGATATCATGAGGCACTTTGTCGAAAGCTTTGCTGAAGTCCAGGTATATAATGTCCACAGCATTCCCACAGTCCACAAGGGAGGTTACCCGATCAAAAAATGAGATCAGATTAGTCTGACAGGATTTGTTCTTGACAAATCCATGCTGGCTTCTAGTAATCACTGCATTGTTTTCAAGGTGCTTGCAGACTGACTTCTTTATAATCTGCTCAAAAATCTTCCCGGGGATTGATGTCAGACTGACTGGCCTATAGTTCCCAGGTTCCTCATTCTTGCCCTTTTTGAAGATGGGAACAACATTTGCCCTCCTCCAGTCATCTGGCACTTCACCTGTCCTCCATGATTTCTCAAAGATAATAGATAGTGGTTCTGAGAGTTCTTCTGCCAGTTCCTTTATTACTCTAGGATGCAGCTCATCAGGCCCTGGAGATTTAAACTCGTTCAGAGTAATCAGGTGCTCCTTGACCATTTGCCTATCAATCTCAAGCTGCAATTCTGCCCCTTCAGTCTGCACTTCAGGTTTGCCAGGGGGGTCATAGACCCTCTTTTGGGAGAAGACCGAGCCGAAGTAGGAATTGAACACTTCTGCCTTTTCTTTGTCTTCTGTTATCAATTTGCCATCCTCATTGCGTAGTTGAACCACCAGTTCTTTCTTCTGTCTTTTACTGTGCATGTATCTGAAGAAAGCTTTTTTGTTGCTTTTAGCATTCCTCGCTAACCTTAGCTCATTCTCAGCTTTAGCCTTCCTGACACTATTCCTGCAGTTCTGTGCTACCTGCCTGTACTCTTCCCCTGTAGCCTGTCCTTCCTTCCACTTCCTATACGTGTCCTTTTTGTTTTCAGGTCATCTTTGAGTTTATTGTGAAGCCACATTGGCTTCTTCTGTTGCCCTCTGCCTTTTTTCCTTGTGGGAATTGTTTGCAATTGTGCCTTTAAAATTTCCTTTTTTAAAAACTCCCACCCCTCCTGGGCTCCCTTTCTCGTGAGAGTCACTTGCCATGGGATCTTACTAATCATTGTTCTGAGTTTGTTAAAATTGGCTTTCCTAAAATCCAGGGTACGTGTTTGGCTACACTCAGCTTTTGCTTCCGTTAGAATCAAGAACTCAAGTATAACATGGTCACTTTCCCCCAGAGTTCCCAAAACTGCCACTTTATCCACTAACTCGTCTCTGTTGGTTAGAATCAGGTCAAGGATAGCCGATCCTCTAGTTCCTTCCTCCACTTTCTGTAGGAGGAAGTTATCAGCAGCACAGCTCAGGAATTTCTTGGAGGGGCCATGTTTGGCTGAATAAGTCTCCCAACAGATATCAGGGAAATTGAAGTCTCCCATTACTACCACATCGTGCCTCCTTGAAACAATGGCAATTTGCTTTTCAAAAGTTCCATCCTCGTCTTCTCCTTGATTGGGTGGTCGGTAGTAGACTCCAACCGCCATGTTCGTTTTATTCTTTGCCCCCTTTATTTTAACCCAGATGCTCTCAATGGGGCTGCCAAGCTCCTCTTCCTGTATCTCTGTGCAGAGATACGTATTTTTAACATACAGTGCAACTCCACCTCCCTTTCTGCTGCTTCTGTTCCTTTTGAACAAGTTATACCCTTCAATTGCTGTATTCCAGTCATGGGAGTCATCCCACCAGGTTTCAGTTATCCCTATCAAGTCGTACTTGCCCTCATGTATCAAGAGTTCAAGTTCGTCTTGTTTATTGCCCATACTCTGGGCATTAGTATAGAGACATCGAAGACTATGTGCTTTATAGTCCGACTTTCCCCCTACATTTTGTGGTAGACTATCAATGGGCACCGCTGGAGCTGTTCTCTCCATTGTGGCATAGAGGCCTTCTTCCATTGGTACCCCCGAGTTTATGTCTCCCTCCCCTGTTGGATTCAGTTTAAAGCCCTCCTGACTAAGTTCCTCATGCTGTGTCCAAACACATTCTTCCCAGTCCTTGTGAGGTGCAACCCATCCTTTGCCAGCAGTCCATCTTCCAGGAAGTGTAGCCCATGGTCCCAGAATCCAAATCCCTCACGTTGGCTCCACCTTCGTAGCCAGTCATTCACTCGGAGTATTTTTCTTTCCCTTTCTATGCCTCTTCCAAGTACTGGAAGGATGGATGAGAAAACTATCTGGGCCCCGAAGTTCTTGAGTTCCCTTCCCAGCTCTTCAAAGTCTGCCGTGATTTCTTTGTAACTCCGCTTGGCAGTATCATTTGTACCCACGTGGAAAAGAAGAAAGGGGTATGTGTCGGTGGGCTGCATGAGCCTCGGCAGCTGCTCTGTCACATCCTTAATCCGTGCCCCAGGGAGACAGCACACCTGGCGAGTCCATGGGTCTTCGCGACATACTTTGGCTTCGATCCCCCGCAGGAGGGAGTCTCCCACTACGAGTACTCTTCTCTTCCTCTTGCTGTAGGCCTTGGTTTGATTGCCTCCACTCGACTGACCCTCAGCCTCTTGCTCGCTGTCACGTTGGGTGCCCGGTAATCCGTCCTCTGCAGGCTGTCCTCTGCTCTCGTCCTCAAGTACATGGAAGCGGTTCCATAGCTCCACTGCTTCCACAGGCGCAGAGTGTCTTGCAGTTCTTCTGCTCCTAACAGTCACCCTTTTCCAGGGAGTTCCCCCTGCGTTATTTTCCCTTGCCTCTGCAGTCTCCGACTCCGCCTCATCCTGCAGTTGCCCTTCTGGCTCCTGTACTGTGCTTTGGTGCTGTAGATCCACCGTTCTGTCTAAGAACTCCTCGCTTTCTCTTATGCTCCTGAGGGTTGACACTTGCTGCTCCAGTCCTCTGACCTTTTCTTCCAACAGCTTGACCAGCTTGCACTTGTTGCATGTGTAGGCCATGTTGATCTCCGGCAGGAAAACAAACATTGCACACCCCTTGCAGGTCACCACCACTGCTGAGTCCTTTCCTTCCATAGTGCTCTGTTTCTGTCTTCCTAGAAAAAATATATATATATATATATATATATGTTGTTGTTGTTTTTTTTTTGTTTTTTTGTTTTTTTAGGGACCTCCCCCTTGACCTCCCCTGCCGAACTCCGCTGCCAAACTCCTGTTTCCTCTCCCTGTTCACTCGCTCTGTTCGCTCGCTCTCTGGGAGCCTGCTTGCCTTCTACTATCTCCTTTCTCAGAGTAATGCTGCTCTTTCTCAGGTATGCAATTCTACAATAAAGGGGAAGGCCTTTTCAGCAGTGGTGTCCAGATATGGAATGCCCTCCCTAAAGAAGTGCTAAAGAACTTAGCAGTTCTGTTGCAGTCTTTTTGACACTGGGCATAAATGTTTTTTAATTTACCCAGGCATTTAAACTTTTAAGTCTTAGTTGGTGCTCTGATTTTATTACTGTTATTTGGATTGTGACATGAATTGTTGTACATGAGCCTGGAAACCTAACCAGGATAAATGGTAGCACATACATATTTTTAAATAAATGAACAAGCAAAAGCAAATATGTTTTAGAAGCTTGAATCAGCCCAAAGTGATTGAGCTTATCATAAAGCTCAGCTGTTACTTACGGTGGCTCCAATTCACCATTGCAAAGAAAGCCAGACTATATAATTGTCACCGAAGACTCAATGAGCCTTTAAGTGTGTAATAAGGCATTACAATGAGTCTTATGTTGGTTCACTGTCCAGTAGCAAATCTTATTTTGACAAAGTAAAGCTTCCAGGTTTATCATGGCACAACAGAAGATAAACAAATATCATTATTTAAGGCCAAGTGCTAATTCTGAATCTTAGCTGTTAAAGAATTTCAGTTGACTGGTCTAAGTTAGATAAGGCATAAGGAAGCAATAGGTTTGTTAAAGGACTTTCTTATGAGGTGATGCTTTGATGGATTGATTTTTAAAACACAAGTAAGAATGTTTTTGTAGGAGTTCTACAGCTTCAAAAATCTTACCATGCTGCTATATCTAGCAGCAGTGAAGCTTCTTCTTTTTCCCCCCTTTTCCTTTAAACCAAAACAAATTCCAAAACAGGTTTACATGGCAAGTCAATAACATTTATTTTGTAACAGCAGAGCCACATCAGAGCAATAAACTGTTCAGAAAGAAATATATACCAAACTGCAGCCTCCAATTCCAGTGTAAGGTTTAAAAAAACAAAACAAAACACCACACACAACAACAACAACAACAACTGAATTTTGCCTACGATCCATGAATGAATAAGAAACAATCATGGTTTACGTACTGTATTAAGTGTTGGAAAAGAGAAAAAAATGATTTTTAAAAATTATGACAAATTGAAATATCTGACACATTTGATCAAAGTATGTCAAACATCAGCATAAGAATTAAACATTATTAAACAAGTCACACATGCCAATCTTGTTTGTTTTTAAAATAAGGTATACAGATGTGTCTATCTATCTGTATTATTTGATTCTGCTATCATTGTGTAGGCTCTGCTGACAGCAAGGGATAGTGCTGTGTGCGTGTGTGTGTGTGTATATATATATATATATATATATATATAGTGGAAGCTAGTACTTCACACTACTGGGATCCAGCCATCTGCACATGTGCTGACCATGCATGCAAAAGGCCCCAGGTTTAATCTCCAGGTATGGCTGGAAAAGACTCCTGCGGCTGCCTGAAACCCAGAAACACTGCTTGCACCTTTATTTGGTGTGAGGTCCCCTGCCATTTCTATTCCAACATGAGATTCTTGTCACATGTCCTTTGACTGGAATCAGACCTGTTTCTGTACCTGACCAGTTACTGTGATTGGTAAGTGATCCTTGTGTAGCAATCGGCTTAGTGTTTATACTTCAAGTTGCTCCTCTTCCATATTGGGCATATGTTGCATTCTCACATATGCTTTACCCAGGAAAAAAAGAAATCACTGCATTGATAATCTGTGCAAGTGATCTAGAATGTTCCCCTTTCTGCAATGTGTTCTTTGGGAGACCTGCAGGGGGTAGAATAGGAATCTCAACTCTTTCCTCAATGTCAGTTTCCACCTGCAAATTGCTTCCCTCCCCAATCTAATTTTAATCTGGTGGTGGTGGTGCTGGGAGAAGTACAATTGTCTACCCACCACAAAGAGTTAAACTCACAAAGAGTTAAAGAAAACACATGTAGAAATGTGATAGGCAAGCTGAAATAAGCCTGTGTGGTTTTGTACATGGATGGATGACAGTAATTGATGTTCTGTCATAGCTGTCAACTGTCTCTCAGGATAAGCATATGGGAAATGACTGAACAACTAGCAAGGTGATATGCCACTGTCAGCGCCTGGGTGTGTCTTTTCTCAGTGCTTGGGATGTGCAGCGAAGCCTCACGACAGAATTAAAAATGGCTCACAGGTCGATTCGGCTCCTGATTAATGATGCTAATTGAAGTTAAAGTATGCACACCGATCAAGGGGAGAACACAACCTTCTCTGCTTGTCTCCCCAACAATACGGATGGCACATGCTGCAGAGAGATAAGTTAACCTCAGAGCAGGTATGTTAGAATAATTTCAAAGCCTGATTCCCCTGCCATAGAAACTGTCAATGAATTCAGCTGGAGTTATTCATAACACCATCATGTGAAGATCCCAATTCTTTTAAGATTTAATGGAGTTTCCCATACAATGGTTTTCTGCTTATTTATTTATTTATTTCTCCTCCTCCTCCTCCTCCTCCTCCGCTCCTCACAACAACGCTGTGAGGTAGGTTAGGCTGAGAGTCAGCAACTGACCCAGAGTCACCCAGTGAGCTTCATGGCGAAGTGGGGACTAGAACCTAGATCTCCCACGTCCCAGTCCAACACTCTAACCACAATGCCACACTGGCTCACACCGCTATAAAGTGAGTTTGCTTGTTGGAGCACTGAGTGGTGTTTTTTCTCATGAAAATTCATGTGCATTTTCATGCATATTTTCCCAAATGTATGCATCACTTGCGCACATCTTTGGAATGTATGCATTCTTCTCCCATTGATTAAAGCATATTTGTGGGCATTTTTCAATGTTTGCATGCTGTCGAATGCATTTTATTTTGGTCTGCGGATCACATTGCAAGCTAAGAAATGTACAAACTTCGACCACAGATTGTATCCAAGTCCATGTTTGGTCCAGAATGTGCGAACTGGTTAAATCCTGATCAAAAGCAAACTGAAACAAATTTCTCATACATCCCTAGCAAGATTTAATAAAAGCTCCAATGTGTCCTTCCAATAAACCAGCAAGTGAATGATCTGTACCTAACTCAAATGACAAGGAAAACACAAATCAAGGCTCTATATGAAATGGCTGTTGCACAGAAATTGTGAATACAGAATAAGTATTGGTTCTTTATTAGAAATAAAAATCAACATTTGCCCTTTATGCATGTTCTGCTGTTTTACAGAATAAGTATTGGGTCTTTATTAGAAATAAAAATCAACATTTGCCCTTTATGCACGTGCCTCTGTTTTAGAGGGCAGTCTCATTGGATAAGACTCTGAATACACATTAGTGTATGTCAGAGATATGTGACCCAGTCTTAGTGAAGTTATTAAATATTGACACAGAAGAAGTTCCATCCCATTTTTAATGACATAACATCTCACCCCAACTTACTATTGCAGACCATCAACATTTCAAACTCCGCACAAATATCATGTAGGAATGAATTTCATTTATTTTGTATCGTCAATTATACCCAGAATTGTTCCTTGGTATCATCAGATTTCCTACTTGGGGATCATTCCTTGTCAAGAAGCCAATTTAAAGATCACTAACTGATACATATGTGGCTGCTGTTGCAGTGCAAGGAAGGGCTCGAGATAATAAAACAATTAAAGTAATATTCTATAACCAGAAAAGTTGGGCAGAATTATCTGCTGCCTCACTGCTCGCCACTGTGTTTTCCATATCCCTTTGCAGCACTGCACTGCTGATGCCAAGGACCTTTGGATTCCATACAATGGGACATTACCAGCCTAACTGTCCTTACCTGGCTCCTACTCAGACTTGCTACCTCCACAACCCTTTGTGCAGTTCAACACAGCCATTTGTTAATTATATTTAGTTGTCACACCCTTATCCTACCATTCTTCCAAGACATTCAGGTCAGCTACCATGAACGTGTTACCCCATTTTATCTCCACAACAAACCTGTGAGGTGGTTAAGCAGAATGTGTTTGTGACCAGCCCAGCAAGCTTCATGTTTCAGGAGGTATTTGAACCCAGGTATTCCCAATCCAAGTCCAACACTGTAACCAATATATGACATCAGAGCCAGCTCCAGGTTTTTGAGGGCCCTTGGGCAAGCCACCCTCAATGGGCCCCTCCCTCAGTGAGTCTACTTTCTCACCACTACTTGCCACCAGCTGCTATTGTTACTCACCCCCTGTCTCATCACTGGAACGTCTTGCTTGCTTCACAGGCAGAGAGCCTATGGGCAAATGGGCAGTGGCATCTATTGCTCCTCCTTCTCACCACCACTGTTGTCTGGGCAGGAGCGAGGAGGAGGTGAACAAGGAGGTTGTAATGGCAAAGAGGAGTAGTAAGTCCAGGGGGCTCTTGTCAGTGGGCTCTCAGCGGCTGCCCAACCATGCTTACATTTGACACTGGCCCTGTATGACACTATAGGGGCCAGTGTGGCGTAGTGGTGATAGTGTTGGACTGGGACTCGGGAGATCCGGGTTCTAGTCCCTGCTCCGCCATGAAACTCACTGGGTGACTTTGGGCCAGTCACTCACTCTCAGCCTAACCTACCTCACAGGGATGTTGTGAGGATAAAATGGAGAGGAGGAGGAGGATAATGTAAGCCGCCTTGGGTTCTTTGCAGGAAAAAAGGCGGGGTATATAAATAAATAAATAAAAATAAAAATAAAATATCTCCTATGCAAGGCCTAGCACAGGAATATCTGTGGCTACCAGTGAGTTTGGGTCCTCCTAGCATTGGCAGGAGATTATTCATCTCTTTGTGAATGTGTCAGAAGCCAAACTCCATCTGTAACAGCAATAGTCATTGGCTATATCAGTTCATGGGGTCCCGAGTAAAGGCCTAGCACAGGAATAAGGGAATAGTGTTATTGAGAGCCAGTGTGGTGTAGTGGTTAGAATGTTGGACTGGGACTCGGGAGATCCGGGTTCTAGTTCCCGCTCAGCCATGAAACTCACTGGGTGACTTTGGGCCAGTCACTGACTCTCAGCCTAACCTACCTCACAGGGTTGTTGTGAGGATAAAATGGAGAGGAGGAGGATTATGTAAGCCACCTTGGGTTCCTTTCAAGAAAAAAGGTGGGGTATAATAAATAAATAATAACATCTCTTTGTGCAGACTCACTCTGTATGAACTCTTGCCAGGGATGTTGAAGAGTCCTTGGTCTCGAGTCTTTGGACCCGAGTCTCGACTCCGAGTCCAAGTCCTTGGTCCAAAATGGTGACTCACGAGTCCCGAGTCCCTCCCAAAGCTGACTCCACGTGTCCCTATTAAAATCCATTGGGATTTTTCCCAACAAAATAAGTCTACTTCAGATGTGTGGCTTAAATAAATTTTATTTAAGTGTGCCTTTTTATCTCAAAACTCTGCCACTGATTTTGACAAGAACAGACCAGGCAGACAAACCCAAAATAACCAGGCAGGCAAAGGAGGCAGGGAACCCCAAAGCAGGCAGGCAGAGGCAGCCAAACCCAAAATGTCTGAAAGGTTGCATTAGGAAAATGATTTTAAAAAATAAACTTGGATTGTTACTGCAACTATGTCCAGACAGCACCTGCAGGTGGCATCAAGCAGGGATGTTGACGAGTCCTTGGTCTCAAGTCCCGAGTCCCATTAAAAATATTGGGACTCGAGTCAGAGGGGGGACTCAGTCCGACTCACGACACGAGTCCTCGAGTCCGAGTCCCCATCCCTGACTCTTGCTTAAGTTTAGTGGAGCAGAGGACAGTAGCATAAGCAAAGCTCTTCTATAAATCCTCTATGAATCCTTTTTGTTAGTTCCTTATCAAACACTGCCATACCTTATAGCGATGGTCCACAGCTGAGCCCTAGATTGGATGTTTAATAAAGAATTTACTACAATCAGATACAGACAAAATAATAATTAAAAAACCTTGCAATTGTGAATCAAGTACTTTAAGAGGGGGAAATAATGCTCCACCAGGATGTAGCATCTGGAGAAATGTACTGTCTGTCCTTATGCATTCATGTACAGGGAATCCTTAGTGCATGCAATGAGAGGTGGGGATCATTGTGCAGAACTGTTAAGCTGAGTGGCGTTGAAGTATCTGTTTGTTTGTTTTTGCTGTGTGTGGGTTTATTTTATTTTTTAAATATCAAGTATAATGAGCCATTGTCCAGACTGTGAGGCAATAGAAAATGTGTTCCATCTGTTTTTATTTCTGAGACTTAGTTGCAAATCCCATCTTGATCAAAATGACAGGATGTGATTTCAGCTGGATTGCTGCTTCACAGGTAAAAACTATAATGGGCCCAGGTGGATTTCCATAAGTCCACATACAGAGAAGTTTTTAGCATGGAGACAATCACAGCTATCAGTAATTCAAAGGTGTCCACTCCTAGGGAGGTATTATAAATGACAGGTTTATGCAGCACCTGGAACAGCTGACCTTTGAATCCAATTACCAATGCATTCTGTTTTGAGAAACCTGAAGATGTATACCAGTGTGGATTTTTTTTTAAAGGGATGGCTAGCTTTTTTAGAATTGAAATCTGTTCAGGAACTTTGATAATACCTTCCAAAAAAAAAAAAGAAAGAAAAAAAAAAGGACAAATTCAGTATTATACTACTAAAAACAATTAAAACAAGATCTCTGGCATCCTGATGTTTGACAGTGCCTCAGAGTTTATTGCCATTTTCACTGAAATAATTAAGCTTCAGTCCTATAGCCACCTGCATGGAAGTAAGCCCTATTGAACTTAATGGGACTTACTTCTGAGTAGACCTGTATGGGACTGCACTGTTAAGCTTCTTTCAATTAAGTGAAAATATAAAAATGGCTGTGACAGATCTCATGAAAATACATAGATTCATGACTCAGTGCACATTAATCCAATAATATGGAAGTGTATTCATGGTGTTGGCTGGAGGGAGGGTCAAAGTGCTTTCTTTGTTTTCCACTCAAAGGCAGAAGAGGACAAGAATCAGAAATTTAGTTTTAAAGCTAGATATATATTTTACATGGGTATACTGCATCTTTTTCTGGGCTGATTCTTGTGCATATATATATGTGTGTGTATGTATATATATATATATATAGTATATATAGTATATATAGTAGTATATATATATATATATATATATATATATGAAGTTGAACTTGTTTTACTGCATTAGTTTCATGGAGTGAATATTTTGTTTGAATACACACTCAGGTGGCAAGAGCTAATATTCAAAGAAATTAAGGGACATTGAAAACTTGAGGTTGACATTATTTTAAAGTATGGTATAGATAGGGTTTTGAACACACAGCTGGAACTGTTAACCCAGGAAGGTCTGTGAGGAGACCAGGGATGGGGACTCGGACTCGAGGACTCGACTCGTGAGTCGGACTGAGTCCCCCCTCTGACTCGACTCGGACTCGAGTCCCAATATTTTTAATGGGACTCGAGACTCGACTCGGGACTCGAGACCAAGGACTCGTCAACATCCCTGGGCTGTTGACGAGTCTTCTGGCTGTGCCAGAAGGAGCGCGATCACCAGTGAAGAGCGCATGGAAGCGAGGCGCGCCGCTGCTCAGCCACTATGGACAGCTACCAGGAGCGCAGCCCCAATGATGTGTTGAGATTTATTTTGATTGATGTGTTGTTGTGGGGGGTTTGGGTTAGGGTCAGACATTTTGGGTTTGGCTGCCTCTGCCTGCCTGTTTAGGGTTCCCTGCCTCCTCTGCCTGCCTGGTTATTTTGGGTTTGTCTGCCTGGTCTGTTCTTGCCAAAATCAGTTGCAGAGTTTTGAAATAAAAAGGCACACTTGTGCCTAGAATTTATTTAAGCCACACATCTGAAGTAGCCTTATTTTGTTGGGGGGAAACCCCATTGATTTTAATAGGGACTCGTGGAGTCAGTTTTGGGAGTGACTCAGGACTCGTGACTCGTGAGTCACCATTTTGGACCAAGGACTCGGACTCGAGACTCGGGTCCAAAGACTCATGACTCGACTCGTGACTCGAGACCAAGGACTCTTCAACATCCCTGGAGGAGACTGAGGACTTGTATACCTTCTGTCAGCTTGGTTCAGCAGCTGCAGCTGGGTTCTTCCCTCATATGGAGTAGACTCTTTCTCCTGAGGAGACCCTGGATGAAAGTGTCTTCTGACTGCCAGGTAGACACTCCAATGACAGCTCCCACCTGGTCCACCACTGCCTAGGCTCCAGAGAGCTCCAGGACAATGGAGAAAGGTCAGGAGCCATGGCAGCACTTGGGATGGGTTGGAAGGTGTTCTTTGGTACCTCCAAGCAGGAAATCTCTGTGAAAAGACTCTTCAGGCTGCCCTATGTCTTCTGTGGGAGTGGGGTTTGCAGCAGAATCCCAATCTTCTTCTTCCAAAGAGGTCTCCCTTGGTGTCAGGTCAGCAAGGTGCCTGACAGATAAATGGACAGATACTAGCTGTGTGAAAGACAGTGTCCTGGTTATGCCAGGTCAGGCTCAGTCCTGGGACAGTCTATGGGGCAAATCCATATAGCAAGGTCAAAAGGCATGCAGAGGTCAGCAACACAGTGTCAAGAAGAAAGGCAGGCCAAAGCAGGGTATAAGGCAGGGGTGGACAACTTTGCGAGGTGTGGGGGCCATTCCCCCCATGGGGCCCTATCCATGGAGCCACATGGAAAAAAAATGAAATTTATTATGTAGGAATAAAAATAGCATTCATAGCTGCTACAGAGCACCAAAAGGGTCGTTTACTTTGCAAAAGCTAAATATGAACATCTAGGCACTCTGTAGCAGTATCAGAGACAGTATGCTGGAGAACATGGGCAGGAAGGTGCTGTTGCACTCATGTCCTGCTTGTGGGATCCCATGGGCAGCTGGTTGGTTACTGTGTGATGTGAACATAATGCTGGACTAGATGGACCCTTGGTCTGATCCAGCATGGCTTTTATGTTCTTATAGCAGATCCATTTACCCCGTGTGTGTGTGTGTGTGTCCCCAAATTCAGCAGGGAGCAGCAGCCCAGCCACATGTTTGCCTAAAGCCTAAGCTGTGGTCAAGCAAAAGTGAGCAGTCCAAGGAGCAGGGTCTCAGCAGGAGTCCTGGGTCAGCAACATGAGAGATCAGTCCAAAGAAGAAGAAAGGTCAGGAAAGCAAAGCTAAAAAGTCCAGTAGTTTAAAGGAAAGTGTTGTTCCAGCAGCTAGCAGGTCTCAAATGAAGGATTTTAAACTGGAGTTTCCAGAGCCCCACCCAGGACTAAGCTGCAGCACCTCAAAGGATTTTGGAAGAAGTCCTCCTTGTGAGGATGGCCCTACTCATGAGAAGCCCTTTACTCATGAGGAGCCTTTCTTTGCAGTAAGGCATCTCTTCTCACAGGGGTTATTCTGGCCTACCTCTTGAGATGCTGCTGCTCTCAGTGGCTATGTAGGAAATCCAGCCTCTGTCTCAGAGGCAGAGTTCCCCTCCTCTTGCAGGGATGGACCCATGGCCATCTCCCACAAGAACCTGGACTCCTCCTGGTTTTCTAGCATGGGCTCATCCTTGATGTTATTTGTCTCTGGAAGTTCTAGTTCCTTCGAGGAACAGGATTCCTAAAGTGGGGGAAGTATTGAAATCATAGGCTGAATCACCTGGCGCTTGCTCATGTGCTTGCAATATTTACATACATACTTTATGTCTGTGGATTCCTATGCTTGTGTGTATGTGAGACATTCTTGTGTACAGAACGGATACCTTGGCACTTCAGTAATCAAATAGCCAAAAGACATATGTAGCACATTTATCTGAATGCTTCCATTAGCCCATCAAAATTTCCAAATTCAGTTCAACTGTTCAATAAGTACATTCAGATTATGATGCTGCAATACAACTTCAGAAGAAAGAGGACAGAGCAACCAGGATTCATGATGTTGCAACTTGCAACCTTTCTTCCATTTCTTTCCAAGCTCTTTTTCTTTAATTTTAGTTGTCAACCAGGTCCGTGTGTGTGTGTGTGTGTTTTAAATGTAAACCAAATAATCAATGTAATACCTGCAGCATATGTCAATAAATCAAGGTCACAGATGCACCTTTTCTCTCTGGGAAAATCTGCATGGGTGCCACTAACAGTAACCCATTTATTTATGTCAGCAAAGAATTTCATCTTCTAGTTGTAAATCTGATCAAGAGAAATTTCAAAGTCACACTGTATACTACATTTTAATTTTGTTTCTCAGGTGTGGCTTTTTTTCTCATGAGATTATTTTCCATTCCTTTTAAAGGCATCAGAAACAGGTTTCCACAGCTGGTAAAGCTAGGATTGCCTTGTCATAAAGTGCTAAGAAAAAAAATTGTTTAGCAGAAAAAACAGATGGGATTTGTTTTCATGCTATGGTAATCACTAATAACTTCAGTTTTTCCATCAGGTCACTGTGGGGGAGCTTCTTCTAATGGTACAATTTTCATGCCTGGGAAATGGACATCTACTCTGGAACATGCTGGGATTTTGGATGAAGAAAAGTTTCTCAGATCTCAAGTTTTGAGTAGAATACATCTGTATTATTGATTTTACAAGAATGGCCAAACTAGATGCAATGCTTGTCATCTAGTTTGCCCTTCTATCATTGATTGCTCTTGTCTGAGTCGGATGGGCAAACGAGTAATGTTTAAGATTGCTAGGATTCGCCAAACATCATCTCTCTGCTCGTCTCATGCCCAATTCCCATTCGTGATTTTGGCTTGCTTTGCATGAACGGGAGATTTGCGCAAATTGAGCTGCGATCAAACTGGAAATTTGTGCAAATCTCCTGAAATTTGCGCAAATTTCTTCCATAAACTCAAGCAAGGATAATTCAGTCTACTGAAGGAACTTGAGCAAATTGGGGAATTTGCACAAATCAAACTGGGAATCAGGAACAAGATGAATGCAAGCATGTGTTTGACAATATGCAAAAATTTGCAGTGGACATGAGCTCACGTTTGGGGCTTCGAATGGGGCATGCTCACATGTTTTGCAAGCAAAAGCAACATTTTCATACCTTCCTACGAGGAATTAAGAATTTGTGAAACAAAATAGAAAGGAAAATCCCTTTGAGTATGAACATAATGCCTCTCATCACAAACATCTCACATGTAGTGGGGATAAGGGGTAAAGGTTAACATAGCAACAACAATATGACTTCCAGGTGAGATTGAGTCCCAAGACACATTTTCCTTCAGAAAAAATGGTACCTTTCTTCAGTTCTCCTCAGGTTCCCAGACTCACCAGTGACTGTTGAAGGAATATGACTAATTTCTACTGGGTCTTACTGGTGCCCTGACACATGGGTCTTTCATTAAATGTGGAAAATAGGTTGCACACCTTTAAAAGGCACTGCAGAGCTGCCTACTACTCAAAGTATTTAGGCACCAGTACTGCATTCCACCCACCTTCCCAGTGCAAAGGTAAGGTTGGTCACCCTCCAGGAGCCAAGTAGGAGTGTGTGGCCCTCCTGATTTTGTGGACTGCAATTCCCATCAGCCCAGCCAGCATAGCCAATGGTGAGGGATGATGGGAGATGCAGTACATCTGGATGCTACATTTATTAGTGAAAGTAACATTCAAAAATGCATTACATCAGGAAACTGCTTGCAAAAATGTGTATATTAAGTAAAAACATTTAAAGAATGCATGCATTAGGAGTAATGCCCCCAAAATGGTACACATTTTCTTGAGAACTTTAAACAAGTTTCTCAGTGTTTGGGATGAACTGAACTGAAGATTGGAAAAATGAGAAACTGGGAGAAACTGTAATTGACAGTTTTTTTCCTACCCCAAGCAACTTCCCAGTTGCATTACTGTAACGTATTCTATGTGAGGCTGTCTATAAAGGTTCAGAAGCTACACACTCAGTTCAGAATACAAACTGGAAAGTGTTTTTTTTCCGTGGAGAAAGATCATTCAGACCAGATTTCACCAGTTTTAAAAGAGCTTGACTAATTGCCTGGAAACTTCAGAGACCAATTCAAACTAGTTCTAGTACATATTTTAAAGCCTAAAATGGCTTGGGGCGAAATACCTTAAGGAGCACCTTTTCCCATATCAACCTTCCTACGTCTTTCTCTGAGTGCCACCCTTGTCAGATGTGAGGCAGGTGGCAAAAGAGAAAGACCTTTTGGGCTATGGCCCCCTGAATGTAGAATGCCCACTCCAAGGATGCTCCAAAGGTGCCTTCGTTTTTTCTTTTTTTAGATGAAAGGCATTCAACTTCCTGACGTGTGTGTGTGTGTGTGTGTAAATTCTGTGTAAATAGCTGCTAACAAGATTAAAAAGGGCGAGAAAAGTAAAATATTTACTTTTATTAAATTATTGTTTTTATTCATATGCATTTAAAGAAAAAGCAAACGGCTGTGGAATCTTTTAAAATAACAGATGGTGCATAAATGTTTCAAATAAATAGTTAAAACCCAATACTGTAACATCCCCACACACACTTGCTTTCTCCTTTTCATTTTTCTTATGACTTCCTTATAGTTGTCATCTTGCTTTTAAGGAACCAATCTGAAGCTTTCTTATTTATTTATCACACTGAGGAAACAATCCCATGGGCCATGGCCTCTAGATAGCGTGTGAGGGGCCATAGGATAGTTCAGATTCCCAGATCTGAGGCCGGGGACAGCACTCTAACCTTGGAACTGGAAATTAGAGCTCTGTCCCCCTCCCCTGCCCCCTCACAGTTGGCGCAGAAAGAATCATACCGGCTGCTCTCCAAGATTGGGAAAGCAACCTTGGAGAGGTGTGAAAGGGGTCATTTCATGGGGAGGGGAGGAGACTAGAGAGGTCAGGATATGAGGTATCCTGCAGCTGCTCCTTCCCTCCCCTTTCAAGATGCTCCAGCTAGATGGGCAAAAAAGCCAGTCTAGTGGAAAATGCAGGGCAGAAGGACAGGGAGGTGAAGATCGCCTCTGCTGGTCCTCTTGCTCTGCTTTGGATGCCTGTAAGCCTCCGAGTTTGGACACAGTAGGATTGCGCCTTTATACATTCCTCCTCTGAGGAACTCAGTGCTGCTTACATTTTGTTCCCATCCAGGCAGCTTACAGGGCCGAAACTGCTTCGCTTCAGGAGTAGAATGGCATTATGTCTCTTCTCGCCCTTTTTAATCTTGTTAGCAGCTATTTAGATAGGAACCTTTATTTCAAAAGTACAAAGGAAAGCAATCAGTAAAGCCATGGAACTGATTATTATCCAAGCTTGTTAGGAAGATTTTAGCCTGATACTGCTGTGCCAAAGTTTTCTCAGGCTTCAAATTTTGGTAGGAAAGGAGGATTTGTGAGGTTGAAACATTTTCTGAAAACCCCTAAAATCCTTACTTATGCAGTCTTGCTTGCCACACTTCAGAGCCCTGATTAGCTAGCTGTCAGTTTGGCCTTATAGAGAGAGAGCTGTGCACAAATGGTCTGTCAAAATGCTACGCCCTATTTGTGGACAGAGAAACCATACAGGGGGAGGGGAAATTCTCCAGAAGCTTTTGAGTGGTTTGGCTCACCATTAGCAGCGGAAGTAGCATGGCTTCTTTCTTTCCCCCCTACCTTTGTTTTTTTTTTTATTTGTTTGTTGTTGCTGCTGCTATAAATGGCAGCAGCAGCAACTGGCTTGGCAGCCTGGACACCATTTTGCATCTTCCACAATGCCCCGGACCTAGCATCATTCTGGGACATTGGGTGCAGGCGGAGGATGGTGATCACCCAAAAAACGGTGGAGAATATTCAGCGAAAATTCTGCAAAGTAGCTTTTTTTCTGGGGGTTGGTTGAGAAAAAGAAACTCTCCAAAAATTTCTCAGAATTTTTTTTGGCTTCCGTTAATTTTCTCCTCATCTCCAAGAAATTATTAAATTTGACTAGATGATGAAGTCACTGAAGGCAATCAGCTATTTCATAATGACAGCATTTCCCCAAAGCTTAGTTGGTTCTCAGTGACATCATCACCTATACAACTCTGACAAGGTCTCTGTTTCTATGAAGAATGGGGTTTTTTGTTTGTTGTTTGGAATGGCCCCGAAGCAGCACCTATTTGGGACTACAGGCTAAAATAAACATCAGGGAGAGAAGTTGAAAGGGATGCAGGCAGGCAGGAGACAATCAGTCTTCATGAAATGTGTCTCATTGTTTCAGCCCTACACTTAGTGCAAATGATGCATGTGCAAAAATACAGCAAGTATTCAACTTCTGTAGCAAGTTCCTTTATGAGAACCAGCCTAAGTGACGAAGTAACAGCAAACACTATGAAACTTGTCAGTTGAGATAAACTGATTTCAGAGTTTAATACTATTGTCTGCCTGTGAATTTATATCCTAAGTCTTTGAAACACTACCAGATTATCACATGCAATCATCTCTGAACTTTAGGATTGAACAATATAATCTTTTTAATTGCCTGCTGTAAATAAACTGATGGCTATCCATGAGAGTAATCTTATCCTCTTCGGTATGGAGAAACTTGCTATGTCAGTGACCAGAAGAGCTCGATACATTTTTATATTTTAAAAACAGAGACCTTGACTCTGCCAGCTTATTAAATATTTTTAAATTATCTGTTTTACTCACAGTTTATTTTGTAACCATTTTCACTGAAAATGTTCAGTGGCATTATACTAATTTCAATTCACTCCTTCTAATAAAAGCTCAAAATTAAATTACTAATGAAATCTGAGATTGAGTCCTGTACACTGTAAATCAAAATTCAGTATGATTGATGGAAAGAATTCTTAAGAGATTTATTCATAATGGAATAATGTATGCTGTGCTGACAATAGAGTACTTTCGTATCTGCGACGAGGAAAAAGGAAAGCCTACATATTCTATCTACAATGGGCAACATGTGATCCAGCTAAGCACTTTTTGAAAATTAAAAAGAACTGCATATATGTTAATATAAAAGTAATTTCCCCAACTCACATATCAGGTGTATGTGAAGAATTAGCAGTTTGGGTGTGAGACTTAGTGACAGAGAAAAATTCCCTCATCAAAGGCTCCTGAGCAAATTTAGCAGTCATGGAATAAGAGGACAGGTCCTTTTACAGATTGGTAACTACTTAAAGAAAAGGAAGTGAAGAGTAGGAATCAATGGGAAGTTCTCACAATGTAGGGATGTAAGAAGAGTGCTGCCTCAGTATTGGGACCAGTGCTTTATAATTTGTATATAAATGATCTGGAGTTAGGATTGAACAGTGAGGTGGCCAAGTTTGATGATGACACCAGATTATTCAGGTTGTGTTATTCACCTTCTTATTCAAGTGGTAAAAGTGTTTGTGAAGAGTTGCAGATGGATCTCTTTAAACTAGATGAATGGGCATTCAATTAGCAAGCATGGCTCAATGTAAGCATAAAGTGGGAAAAAAAATATGTCAAAACTTTGTAACTTCATGTATATACTGATGGGGTCTGAACTGGTGGTGACTGACCAGGAGGGATCTTGGGGTTGTGGTGGATAAGACAATGAAAACATCGACCTAGTGTGCATTACTTGTAAAAAAAGAAAAAAAGAAGAAAGAGCCTGTTTGGAGTAGCAGGTATCTTTTCTTGTTATACCGACTTCTGAATCTGATCCATTTCTGGTATGTTGAAAGTATTGGTGATTGCCTTTAATATGGTAAGCAACTGAGATAGAGCATACTTGAAAGACTATCTCTTCCTGAGTGGACCTTAAATCATTAGGGGAACCACTTTTGCACATACCTGCCATTAGAGGCAGGGCTGCTTCAAATGTTTGAGGTGTGTGTGTGTGTTCCCCCTGTGCTGAGGATGTAGCATTCCCTCCTAGTCCACTCAGCAGCCTTTTGATGGTGTTTTGGTATTGTCTTGACTACCGGTATATTGTTCCAATTTGGCATTGCTGGTTGATGATCTTATTATCCCCATGATAATTTTTTCTCTTCTATCTTTTGTTGTTTTTTTCTATTTCATTATATTGCTGCTTTTTTATGGCTGTTACTTATTTATTTTGTATTATGTATACCCGCCTTGGTGTTTTAGAAAGAAAACAGAAATATAGGATACAAATATCTTAATCAACCAATATATTTGTAAATAAAGCAAAAATGCTATAAATATCATGTGCTCTTCACTCCAAAGGAAACCAAAGCCTAGATGGTGTTTCTTCTCCTACAATGTCTTACTGCTCAGGTGTCAGTAGTGAGTGTACAACAATGTACAGACATTTTCACTACTGAACCTGAATATAACTAAATGGCAGGGCACATAAAGGGCATGATGCAAGGTGCAAGCAGAAATGAAGTCTTATCACCCATGACATCACCTGCAACCTTGTTTCCCAACACCTTCAGAAGGGAAGAACAGTAAAGTGAGTCTTTACACACTAGCCTAGATACATATGAATCTCTGCCTTTTGAAGATATGTTTTTTCCTGTCAGATCAAAACCGCAAATTGGTCCAATTTGTGTCTTAGCCAACATTGCATCACACACTGCCTTATTAAACAGATGATCACTGCCAAAACACCCTGAAGACTGCTGCTTCTAGCCAGACACCAAGTGTTGGAACAGTGACATACGAAACATCAAGCCACTGTGGAATGGTGTCTACATGATATGCTTTTGTTTTGTTTTTTGAAAATTTTATAGAACATTCAAATATGCAGATTATGATCCCTGAGCTTGTTATAGCATTCAGTGTGGCCTTTAGTACTAGAAATATTGCCAATACTTGCAATGATGGAAGACACATCATTATTATACTTCAAAGTAGAGCTTGTTCTCACTTTTTGCCTTTTTGGGGTATCGTATTTCTGAGCCAGTCTGCCTGTGGTATAGATGGTAGGCAGAAAATGGAGGATTGGACCAGGCAGGAGATGGATTCTAATTATGGTGAAGACTCCTTCATCTTGAAGAAAAATTAAAGCCAGAGATAAAAAATAAAAGGCAGAGATTCATATGTATCTAGGCTAGTGTGTAAAGACTCACTCCAGTTCCACTCACCCTCAGAAATGATGTATATGCTTCACTTGCCAAAAGCAAGTGGGAAGTTGGGTTTGGCTTAGTACCCGGAGTGGTAGCTCCACTCAGTTTAGGATACTGGATTGAGCAAGTGTTGACAGACCTTGCTGTGGTGCAGGCTTGCTGAAGAGCAAGGCCTGGATTGAGTAAGTGTTGACAGACCTTGCTGTGGTGCAGGCTTGCTGAAGAGCAAGGCCTGGATTGAGCAAGTGTTGACAAACCTTGCTGTGGTGCAGTATCGTTGGCCAGGAGTCCGGGTGCTCTGGTCTAACATGCTGCAACGTTTTCATTGGCGTTATGCCATGTCTCACCAGCGGCTGCACGAGGTGAATGGGCAGATAGGTAGGGGCCTTGGAGGGAGAGGCTTTACAATACCTCATCCTGGCATTTCCTTGGCCAGGAGGGAGCTGTATAGAGAGGATGGAGTTCACCTGTCGAATTTTGGGCTGGACATCTTCTTGGAGGATCTGTGAAGGGCCCTGCTTGGATTTCTTCCGGCAGGTGGGGGAGAGGAGACTAAGTAACTTGATCTCTCTCTGTGGTGGTTAAGTGCAGGATTAGGCAGTTTTAGGGGCTCGGTGATCATCCTATGGCACCTTTCAGGTGAGAGGCGTGCCCAAGGCTCCTGCCGCCGACTGCCTCACAGCTCGGGACTGTGGAGATAAGCCACATCTCTGAGGTCTTCCTACCTCACCTGGTGGCGGTACCACAAGGGCCGGTCGAGGCTGACTGCAGGAAAGACTTTCCAGCACCGTGTGGCGTTAAGCAAGGAGGAGATTACTTGGATGCCGTCACCCTCCTTGCTGCATGTTTCGCCCTATAGCAGTGGTGACCGGCTGATAGCCGGTGTAATTAGCACCCACACTTTTTATCCCTTCGTAGATCTCCAATTGATGTTATTCAATAAATGTGGCCCTTCATTTTACCACCAATTGTACCCTACAATCGTGTCTGACTCATTATTTTTCCTCTACGCATGCAGATTCCTGTTAGTTTGTGTGTGTGGAAGGCATGTGGATGGAAGGAGATAGCAAAGGAAAAGTTTCCTCCTTCTGCATCATACTTTCCACCAATCTATATTTCTGCATGAGTGTGTGTGTGTGTGTGTGTGTGTGTGTGTGTAGGGAAATAGTAAAAGGACTCTGTCTATTAATCCTGTCTCCTTGAACAACCATGTGTGTGATGTATACCGTCTCCACATATGTGAATGTTGGGCAAATGGACAGACATTTTGGAAGACTTTGAGGTAGTTAGGTTAAGGATTTCAGGATGTCTGTGCCTGAGATAGGGAAAACAAATGTGATCCTAGAAGCCATGGGAGACTGTAGGGGGGAAAAAAACTTCTGTCAACAATGTGTGGAAGTATTTGTGGGTAAATGCATAATGCACAGATGGGTGCATGCTATCAATCATAAGACACAACTGGAGCAGATTCCTCCCTCTAGGCCCTTTCATCATGGTGGATTATCATATCCTAAATGTATTGTCCTAAATGGACAACTTGCATCTGGAATTCAGATTTTTTTAAATCATTGTTCTTCATTCATTTGAGCAGCATTTAAAAAAAATATTTTGCTCACAACATAATCATATAAAAAGCAAAGCACTAAAGAAAATTAGAATGTGACCTTAATATTTAGATTTGGGTATTGTACCATACATAACTTGATGTAGGTATTGTACCAGCTTTGCCAGGAATACCAACTTGTCCTAATATAAGATCACAAATGATGCAATGCTGTGCCAGATACACTTTTTTCTCTGTATACATATATATGCTTTCAATGTTTATTAGAGGTATCTAGTACTTGGTTCAAATTGGAATACTAAGTAAAATAAAACTATGGAAATATTAATTTTCTGTGAAATGAATATTCAGTTGTTTGGAAGAACCAGAGTGCAGTATGAAAGAATTAAATTTAGTAATGAAGTATCAGTCAGCTTAGATGAGTTTTGAGAAGTCTAAATGTCAGTCTCCTCTATTTCTTAGTTTTTCACAGATTAAATTTCTTCTTACATAGGCTTGAGTCTTCTGGGACTATGTAGTAAAATGCTACATTGGGAGGGACCAAAGGATTCATGTGCTGCCAGTTTAGCTTGATGAAAGCCTAAATATTTGTACAGGGAGGAAAGTGATTGGTCAGTGTAATGGATTGCCTAGTAATCAGTGCTTAGTCAAAGACACATGAAAATAATGGACAGTTTTTCTTGTATTACAGACAACACAACATTAACATTCATCAAAGTAATTTGGTGAATATCTCATATGGTAAATACATAAATCACTGCCCAATACTGTATATTTGCAAAATACCTGCATGATGCTATCAAAGATAATGTTTGCCTGTAGCACATCTGCTATGAAACATTAATATTTTATCCTATCTTCTCTATGGGCAAAATTTGAGATAATTGTGTTATATTTACAGAGTAAACTCTCTCTACTTTGGAGAGAGGAAAGGTGTTATCACAGCATTAAGCAGTGTCCTGAATTATATACACGTGTCCATTAAAAAAAAAAAGAATATTTCCCCCCCTTTTTTTTTATTCCCAATACTCTTTAGTTTTCCTTCTCGAGTATAACATTCCGGATTGTAATTGCAGAGGAAATTAAAACTCTTTTCACAGGTTTAATAATAGATGAGATGGAAGCTTTGAAATAATTGTTTTTATTGAGCTTTGTCATCGTTCAGCACAGCAGGCAAGCTGCGGCTTGCAACTTACACCTCTGTTAGCTCCAAGATGGATTAGAGAAAAACAGCCCTGGGTTCCATTTGGAACCCATCAGGAAGCAAACAAGTGCCAAAAATAAAAATAAAAGCTAAGCCACCACCCACAAGTAAACTTCTGATATTTTGGTTTTCATCTGGAGCGCTTCATTTCAAGTCTTACTGGCTTGCCTGACAGGGTACACTGCGGTGGCACACTTCACATGCCAAGCTTTGAACTCGTCTGCCTCTCTAATCCTGTATCACCATGTGGCAGTTATTGCCTGTTTTCATGCCTGTGGATCTGTTTTTCTTTTTCCAATGCAAGGGAGACCAACTGGAAGCTCTGTTCAAAACCCCAGAAGAATGCAAGTTTAAATAGGCTGAAATTAGATGTGCTGTCCTGCTTCATGAATCAAATGATCAGCGTTGTTTCTTTTCATGAGTCCTGAAAGTTAAAATTGCACATGAGAGTTTGATGTGCAAAAAATGTGACTGCCTAAATTGATTAGCTTGTCAAATAATTTTTTTATAGCATACACAAAATGCTTGACAGTCCTTATATTATTAATCTCTGAAGAGCAGTGCTGTTTTAGGTGGATAACCCAGTGTATGTGTGTTTTGGTGAGGAACTGAGGTTGTAAGATGGGAATTTCCCAAAGGCCAGGTTTGGCTAAGATATACATTCAAGTCCCATTCATCCATGTCCATCACTCCATTGTATTTTACCACAATTTTCTCTGTCAAATGGAGATTAACAATGCAACCCAATGCATGTTTATGCTGAGGTAAATCCCACTGTATTCAGTGGGGCTTACTCCTACTAGGCGTGTTTTGGATTGAAACCTAAATATTATTTAATCAATGCAGTTCATTGGGATGACATTATTCCCAGGACTCCTCCTCCTCCTCTTCCTCCCCCTCCTCCCCCTTTATTAATAGTAATCATTTGAAGCAATGACATACATAGTAATCCACCAGAACAGGTTATGTGTGCATATGGGTGCGGTGACAAACATGTTTTTTTCCATTCCAAATGGGTGGACACAAGCTTGTGGCACAGATAGACTTACTTATGCTTTAACATCCCTGCCTTGGTTAACCTTTTGCTGTTTCCTGCTTACTCCGAGTGGTGGTGCTAGGCTTCTAATAATCTTTATCACATGGTGCTGCCAGGGAGCCTGCACAGCCAGTCTCCAGACACTAATCATCTGCTGTTCTCCTGCCTGCATCTGATCATTCTTGAACTTCCCAGGTCTACCATGTCCTAAAATACTGTATCTGAATCAGAAAAAATCAACTGTTAATCAATTCAACTAGAGTGAAGGCGAACATCATCTGTAGACTTTTTGCTTTCTTGCTTCAACTGGCTAGTTAAAATATTGCCATATTGCATATCTGCATGAAGAGTTGATTGTCTATGGCAGCCTGACATCCTGGTGCTCTCCATGTTGGCCATGCTGGCTGGGAAATATAGGAATTGTAATCCAACACATCTGTAGGGCACCAGGTCACTTGCCACACCTTTCAGTTCACCAGATTCACAAACCTCCCCAGCCCCAGTATCATGAAAGTGTATAATGAGCACATGGAAGGAGTCTGGGATTATTCATGCTGTATTGTGGGATTATTCATACTACCAGCCTCCATAAAACAATAAAACACATAGACTTGTTCTGTGTATAGGCTCTCTGCGCACAGATCTCACATGGACGTGTGGAGGCTGGAAGCAGGGAGAGTGGATGCCATCTTGTTCCACCTCCATATGTTCATTCTACAAGCTTTCTGACCATGTGAAAAAGAGCTACATGAATTAAACGATGTGAGTGATTGTGGGAATAGCAACAGCTATTTCACCATATGGCAAAGGAGGTAACCAGCTCTCCATGGTACCTTTGTAGAGTTTGCCACATGTTAGTTCAAAACCATTCTGAAATGAAGCAGCAGTGGGGCTCCCCCACTTCCCCATATTCATATTCTATGAAAGTTCAATGGGAATACATTGGAGATCATCTAATCAAGCCAAATGAAAGCAGTTCTGCTCTGAAATCCATGGTGGCTCCAGTTTAACGCTGGCTTAAAAGATAAGAAATTGAACCTCTGAGCCAGCTCTGTGTTATTTATTTTAATATTATCACAAGAGCTAATGGATTTGACCCTTATATCTCTATTTTTCCCTGAGGTCTTCTGCATGAGCTGCTAAACTCCCAAGAAAAGACATCCTCAAATAAATAAATAATTAACCCAACTGGCTGATTCTTCCTGGCTGCTTCATGTGCTATTCCAGTAAAGTGATGATTTACCGTTCTTAGAGTCTGTGAGTAGTTGTGCAGGGTCCTTAGGGGTTCTGCGACTGAAACTCTACAGACTGTAAACAATTTATGAGGCTGTTGGTGAGTCATATTTATGGAGATCTTGAGCCCTGTAAAATAGGTAGCTTTCAACCTACAAGGGGTGTATGGATTTGTCTCAAGCTCTGTTTCTCTGGTAGTGTATTATTAATTCCAGGATCATCATTTGTATTGCAATGAAGATCATATGACAAATTATAACTTGATATTACTGTATTCTATCCTGCTGTTTAGGACTTAAAGCTACCAATGTTCAAGTGTCTCTATCTCAGTACCATGTGACTAAAGCTACCAAGCCATGTGCAAGGTTTTGCGTTGACATTCAAAGCCTTAAACAGCTTCGGACCACGATACCTATGTAGCTGACAGTCTTCCCCTATATACACCAAATTAGGGATGTGTGAGGATTTCGTTCGGGGGTGGGTGGAAATCCGGTGGACTAGCTGGGCTCGACATCCTGAACTCCATCCCACTTACCTCTTCCCCAGTGTTGACTCTTGTTCTCCCAAGTCCAGCTGGGGAAGTGACTTATGAGTTCCTGGCGGGCCACTTTTTATGCAGAAAATGCCTTCAGATACACCCAAAGCAGCTGCAATTTGCGTAACTTGTGCAAATTGTGGCTGCTTTTTGTGTATCTTAAAGCATTTTCTATATAAACAGCGGCCCACAGGGAACTCAAAAGTCAGGTGAGCGGTGCGGTGTGCACCAGCTTCCAGCTTGGCTTTACCTTCCACCATAAGATTTAGTTGACTTGATAGCACACTCATTAATTTTACACTTGGCCTTTAAGACCAGGTAGCCTCTTCACATATGGCTCTATAAATAAGGTGAGGGTGTGAGGCAGTATCCACATTAATGGCAGCCAGCAATCCAAACAAACTTGGGAATAGGTCATGGTAACAAACGGTTCAGTTCTCAGCCACCACAGCCTCCTGTAAAGGTAACTTTTTCTCCTTTATCTTTCCTGAGTTTACAATAATTTTGGTACTCATTGAAATGTTCTTGATAATTTCAGGATAAAGCACAGAGGATTTAACATAGTCCGGATTTATTCCCTTTGTAAGTTTTCCATCTGGGAATTTTCACTTTTCGTGGAGGGTGAACATTTTGCTTTTTCATACTCTTTAAAGTATTTTGCAATATAAAAGATTTTTAAAAAAATATTTTTGTTTTAGCTTTCTGTGTACTCCTATCAACTGAGAGACTAATTAAAAGAACCAAAAGCATGTTCAGGAGATGTTTGAGTATTTTCTTCCAATAGACATCTTCTTCACCAATTATTCAAGGAATGTTTTTCTAAAGAAGTATGTTAAACAAGCGTGTAACCGGTACTCTTGGCAGCATTTTACATTCCTCAGTGCAGCAGATAGCTTTTATATTCTGTTTCACATTCTAGCATTTTGTATTTCTTAATGTATTTATACGTTCTGTTAAGTAAATTGCATCTTTTGGAACTGTTACATTTCTGTTTCTGTATTTTGTATCCACACGTGTTATTTTTGTAAGTTGTGATTCAGCATTATATCAACCACACATTTTCATTCCTGCAAAAACTTCTTTATAGCTCACACATATTATCAGTCCAGGCTCCTGTACCTTGTGCACTTATTTGTATTCTTTTTTTTTTTTTTTAATTTTTATTTATATATTTTAAATGAACACACATACAAAAGAACATAAACCTACAAATCATAACTCCAAGTACACCCGTCACCTCGGGGCCAAAACCAATTCTATCCACATAATCCATCATTAATCTATATTCCAAAAATACATCGTATCATGACATGGCTTACTCCCTTTTCCCTTTACTAAAACATAATCTAAAAATGGTCCCCATATATCCTTAAAATTGTTTTCCTTTAATTGTCCCCTTTTACATTTAATACTACATGTTAGTTTATCATTTAAAGCAATATCCCAAACCTCTTTATACCAATCTATTATTAAGTACTGATGTTGAACTTTCCAATTCCTTGCTATCAATAATCTCCCTGCCGCTAATAAACTTACAATTAATTCCTTTTTCTCTTGTGAACACAAAAGTTTCTCTGTTATTGATAACAATGCTAATTTTGGACAGACTTCCAAATTAATGCCAATAATTTCTGAAATTTCTACAAAAATTTTATTCCAAAAATCCAATACGCTTTTACAACTCCACCACATATGACCATAAGTACCAAGTTCCTGACATCCTCTCCAACACAATGGAGCACAATTACTATCTATTTTGTTTAATCTTACTGGAGTCAGATACCATCTCCAAACAGTTTTTTAAAAATTCTCTTTTATCTTTACTGACATATTTCTTAATATGCGTTTGCCCCAAATATTTCTCCAGCCCACATTCGATATCTCCTCCTCAAATTCCATTTCCCATATCATTTTAAGGTTATCTTTTTTTCGCTTCAATCCTCTGAAACATTTTATATATCTCCTTAGTTAACCCTCTGGAAGAAACATTCCCTTCTATAAGTTCTCTAGACAACATTTTCTTTTCAAATCCAGTAAGCTCCCTCTCATGCTCATTTCTCTTCTTCCATTTCTTGGTCCACTGATCTAATTGCATTAAATTTAACCACGAACTTCTACCTGGCCCAATCATTTCAGATATTTGTTGTCTAGTCTCAATTTTTCCCATCCAATCCATTAATTTGATAACCTTATTTCCCCTAAATATAGCTTCCCAATGCTGTGCATTTTCTGGAAAGTCCTCCATTGCTACCACTGGAATTAACGGGGATATCCCTGGTATAAAAATCTGTCTATTACTATTCCAAATCCTTACCATATTTTTCAAGAAGGGATTTTCTATTCTTTTTACCCTACTATTAGTTTTTTTTGAAAATAAAAATTTTTCCATCCCAATTTCTATTTCCTCCATTTCTATTTCTAACCACAAAATATTCTTCTTAACTAAAATGTCCATTATAAACCTCAACTGATTAGCTATATAATACCACTTGATATTAGGAAGGCCAAGCCCACCTTCTTTTTGGGATTTATACCATTTACTCTTAGTAATCCTCGCCTTTCCTCCCCGTTACAAAAATTATTAATTATTGCTTGCCATTCCTTAATTTCTTTCTCTGATAAACAACTTGGTATCATTCTAAATAAAAAAATTATCTTTGGTAATATCTTCATTTTTATCAAAGCTATTCTACCAAACCATGAAAGACCAATTTTTTTATATTCCTCTATCTTTTTTTTTACCTCATTCTTTAACTTTCTAAAATTTTGTTCTATTTTTTCTAGCTCTTTTAAAATATCTATACCTAAATATTTAATTATACTTTTTACCTTAATATTTGATCTTTTTAAAATCCCTTCTAGCTCCTCTATTTTACTATAATTAAACAACATAATCTCAGATTTATCCCAATTTACTTGCAACCCCGTAACATCCCTAAACTTTAAATGATTCTCTAGCCTATCCATCACTTCCATGGGATTTTCAATTGTTAACAAAGTATCATCTGCAAAAAGATTGATTTTTATCTTATCCTTTATCCCTATCCCTTTTAAATTACTATCCTCTCTAACTACATTTGCCAAAACCTCCATAACTAACACAAATAAGATTGGGGAAAGGGGACAGCCCTGTCTGGTACCTCGGCCTAGAAAAATTTGATCCGTTATACCATCATTTACTACAACTGATGTCATATTTTGAGCATATAATTGATCAATAACTCCTCGAAACTTTTCACCAAACCCCATAGTTTTTATTATCCTCTTTAATGCTGGCCATTCCACGCAATCAAAGGCCTTGAAAATATCTAATGCTAAAACCCCTGCCTTCAAATTATTTTTCTTAATTAAATGTATTATATTTAACACTCTTCTAGTCAAATCTGCCATTTGTCTACCTTGTACAAAACCACATTGATCTACGCCAATATACTTACTAACAAAACTATCCATTCTTCTAGCTAATATTGCAGACATTAATTTTGCATCTTGATTAATTAATGAAATTGGTCTATAAGATCCTGGGTCTGCCGGATCCTTATTTGGTTTCAGGATTAAAATGGTCAAAGATTGTTTCCAAGAAGGAGGAATCTCTCCCCCCTGTAAAATATCATTAAACAAGTTTTTTAACTTGGGAATTATCATTTTCTTACAAACCTTATAATATTCAGCCCCTAAACCATCTATTCCGGGAGTTTTACCATCTTTTAATTTATTTATAGCAAACTCTATTTCTAACTCCGTAAAGGGTTGTTCCATATAGTCTCTATCCTCTTCTAATATTTTTATTTTCAAATTTTTTTCAATATATTCTTTAATCCTTACTTCAGAGCATAAACCAGCCTTATACAATTTGGAATAAAATTCGTGAAATATTTTTAATTTATCCTTCATTAAATTGTATTCCTTACCCTTCTTATCTTTAATCACCCCCACTAAATTTTTTCCTTTTTTTTTGCGCAGATCTAGCTAACATTTTAGAATTTTTATTACTATTCTCAAAAAAGTCTCTTTTCATATATATCAAATTCCTTTGCACTTTGTCTATATCTTTATTCTCAAATTCTTTCCTCTTAGCTTGCAATTCAGCAAATACCTTCTTATCCCTATTCTTTAAAAAAGATTCTTCTAACTCCCTAATCTCTTCTTCTATCTGTTTATTAAAAGCCTCCTGTTGTTTTCTTAAATTAACTCCCTCTCTTATTCCTATACCTCTCATAACACTTTTCATAGTATCCCATATTATAGCTTGACTACAGTCCTCAGTTTGATTAAATCCCCAAATTTCCCTCATCTCTTTCTCTATCTTTTCAGTTATATGTTTTACTTTAAAAATATTACAATTCAACCTCCATCTTCTAGCCTCTCTATAATCCTTCCCTATCTTTAAATCCATATTGGCCAACGCATGATCCGTAACTTTTATAATACCTATCTCAGTACTCATGACCCTAGAGACCAAGCTCCTAGACACAAATATATAACCCTAGAAAAATTCTTAAAGGCTGATGAATAATACGTATATCTTCTATCTTGCCCTTTAACTTCTCTCCAAACATCCACCAACCCTTCCTTTGTGATCACCTTATTCAAAAATGTGATGTTATTCTTCATCTCCCCATCTGTGGGGTTTGATTTATCTATCCTTTTATCCATCACCATATTAAAGTCACCCGCCATAATAACCCTCTTATTCTGTATAACACCCATTTCGTTAAACACCATTTGATAAAATTCCCCTTGATTCTGGTTTGGTGCATAAACATTAATTAATACAAATTCTTCTCCACCCATGGTACCATTAATTAAAATATATCTCCCTCTGGCATCCTTCTTAACCTTTAAAACTCCAAAACCACAGTTTTTAGAAATAATAATTGCCACTCCTCTTGAGTTAGAAGATCCAAATGCCGTTTCATACAAACTGGACCACCTCAGCTTTAATTTGTTTACCCCTTTCTTTGACTGATGCGTTTCTTGCAGAAAAATAATGTCCGCCTTGTCTTTCTTTAGGAGTGCTTCAATGCGCCGCCTTTTAATAACAGTTCCCAAGCCTTTAACGTTCAATGTAGAAATTCTCAATTTAGGATCCATCAAATACTAGAAAAGTTCTGAATCTTTGGCCCCCTCTAGTGAAGACAATAAACACATAACACCTCCTCCCACCTATCCCACATCTATACAATTCTCCCCCCTTACCATGCCAGGGCAACATGCCTCGCTCTAACCCTACTCTCCTACTCGGGGGGGGGGGAACGAAACCAAACCCTTCCGGACAGCAACCTCCCAGGCCCTCCCACAAGTTTATCTCTCATTCATCATCTTAATCTTGTTTTCGTTTGTTTTTAAGAAATCATTTTCATTTGTTTTTAAGAAAAAAAAAGTAGATTATTTTATTTATTATTATTATTATTATTATTATTATTATTATTATTATTATTATTAACTAATTTGTATTCTGTGTTCTCTGGCGCCTTATCCTTTTGCTCCTCCCACCCTGTAATTGATCATGACACTGATCTATGATAGAATCATAGAAAAGTAGAGTTGGAAGAGGCCTATAAGGCTATCGAGTCCAACCCCCTGCTCAATGCAAGAATCCAAGTCAAAGCATCCCTGACAGATTCAAGCTGCACCTTGAATGCCTGAGAGTTGACATTTGCCGCTCCAGTCCTCTAACTTTTTCTTCCAACAGCATAGAATCATAGAATCATAGAATCATAGAAAAGTAGAGTTGGAAGGGGCCTACAAGGCCATCGAGTCCAACCCCCTGCTCAATGCAGGAATCTAGGTCAAAGCATCTCTGTCAGATGTCTGTCCAGCTGCACCTTGAATGCCTCCAGACTGGGAGAGCCCACAACCTCCCTAGGTAGTTGATTCCATTGTCTTATTGCTCTGACAGTCATGAAATTTTTCCTGATGTTTAGGTGGAATCTAGGTTCCTGTAACTTGAGCCCATTATTCCGTGTCCTGCAAACTGGGATGAACGAGAAGAGATCTTTGCCCTCCTCTGTGTGACATCCCTTCAAATACTGGAAGAGTGCGATCATATCTCCCCTCAGTCTCCTCTTCTGAAGGCTAAACATGCCCAGTTCTTTCAGTCTCTCCTCATAGGGCCTTGTTTCCAGTCCCTTTATCATCCTTGTTGCCCTCCTCTGAACCCTCTCCAGTTTGTCTATGTCCTTCTTAAAGTGAGGTGCCCAGAACTGGACGCAGTACTCAAGATGAGGCCTAACCAGTGCCGAGTAAAGGGGAATTATCACTTCCCGCGATTTGGAAGCTATACTTCTATTAATACAGCCCAAAATTGCATTTGCCTTCTTAGCAGCCACGTCGCATTGCTGGCTCATATTCAGTTTGTGATCTACCACAATTCCAAGATCCTTCTCACTTGTAGTATTGTTGAGCCAAGTGTCCCCCATTCTGTAACTCTGCATTTGGTTTCCTCTCCCTAGGTGCAGCACTTGGCATTTATCCCTATTAAATTTCATTCTGTTGTTTTCGGCCCAGCGCTCCAGCCTATCGAGGTCACTTTGAATTTTGTTTCTGTCTTCCAGAGTATTAGCTGTTCCACCCAACTTTGTGTCATCTGCAAATTTGATAAGCATTCCCTGCACCTCCTCATCCAAGTCATTAATAAAAATGTTGAAGAGCACCGGGCCCAGGACCGAGCCCTGTGGTACCCCGCTCGTTACCTCTCCCCAGTTTGAGAAGGAACCATTGATAAGCACTCTTTGAATCCGATTCTTTAGCCAATTGTGGATCCACCTGATAGTTGTTCCATCTAGCCCACTCTTAGCTAGCTTACTAATCAGGATAACATGAGGCACTTTGTCGAAAGCTTTGCTGAAGTCCAGGTATATAATGTCCACAGCATTCCCACAGTCCACAAGGGAGGTTACCCGATCAAAAAATGAGATCAGATTAGTCAGACAAGATTTGTTCTTGACAAATCCATGCTGGCTTCTAGTAATCACTGCATTGTTTTCAAGGTGCTTGCAGACTGACTTCTTTATAATCTGCTCAAAAATCTTCCCGGGGATTGATGTCAGACTGACTGGCCTATAGTTCCCAGGTTCCTCCTTCTTGCCCTTTTTGAAGATGGGAACAACATTTGCCCTCCTCCAGTCATCTGGCACTTCACCTGTCCTCCATGATTTCTCAAAGATAATAGACAGTGGTTCTGAGAGTTCTTCTGCCAGTTCCTTTATTACTCTAGGATGCAGCTCATCAGGCCCTGGAGATTTAAACTCGTTCAGAGTAATCAGGTGCTCCTTGACCATTTGCCTATCAATCTCAAGCTGCAATTCTGCCCCTTCAGTCTGCACTTCAGGTTTGCCAGGGGGGTCATAGACCCTCTTTTGGGAGAAGACCGAGCCGAAGTAGGAATTGAACACTTCTGCCTTTTCTTTGTCTTCTGTTATCAATTTGCCATCCTCATTGCGTAGTCGAACCACCAGATCTTTCTTCTGTCTTTTACTGTGCATGTATCTGAAGAAAGCTTTTTTGTTGCTTTTGGCATTCCTCGCTAACCTTAGCTCATTCTCAGCTTTAGCCTTCCTGACACTATTCCTGCAGTTCTGTGCTACCTGCCTGTACTCTTCCCCTGTAGCCTGTCCTTCCTTCCACTTCCTATACGTGTCCTTTTTTGTTTTCAGGTCATCTTTGAGTTTATTGTGAAGCCACATTGGCTTCTTCTGTTGCCCTCTGCCTTTTTTCCTTTTGGGAATTGTTTGCAATTGTGCCTTTAAAATTTCCTTTTTTAAAAACTCCCACCCCTCCTGGGCTCCCTTTCTCGTGAGAGTCACTTGCCATGGGATCTTACTAATCATTGTTCTGAGTTTGTTAAAATTGGCTTTCCTAAAATCCAGGGTACGTGTTTGGCTACACTCAGCTTTTGCTTCTTTTAGAATCAAGAACTCAAGTATAACATGGTCACTTTCCCCCAGAGTTCCCGAAACTGCCACTTTATCCACTAACTCGTCTCTGTTGGTTAGAATCAGATCAAGGGTAGCCGATCCTCTAGTTCCTTCCTCCACTTTCTGTAGGAGGAAGTTATCAGCAGCACAGCTCAGGAATTTCTTGGAGGGGCCATGTTTGGCTGAATAAGTCTCCCAACAGATATCAGGGAAATTGAAGTCTCCCATTACTACCACATCGTGCCTCCTTGAAACAATGGCAATTTGCTTTTCAAAAGTTCCATCCTCGTCTTCTCCTTGATTGGGTGGTCGGTAGTAGACTCCAACCGCCATGTTCGTTTTATTCTTTGCCCCCTTTATTTTAACCCAGATGCTCTCAATGGGGCTGCCAAGCACCTCTTCCTGTATCTCTGTGCAGAGATACGTATTTTTAACATAGAGTGCAACTCCACCTCCCTTTCTGTTGCTTCTGTTCCTTTTGAACAAGTTATACCCGTCAATTGCTGTATTCCAGTCATGGGAGTCATCCCACCAGGTTTCAGTTATCCCTATCAAGTCGTACTTGCCCTCATGTATCAAGAGTTCAAGTTCGTCTTGTTTATTGCCCATACTCTGGGCATTAGTATAGAGACATCGAAGACTATGTGCATAACCAGCTTGCACTTGTTGCACATGTACGCCATATTGATCTCCGGCAAGTAAGCAAACATTGCACACACATTGCAGGTCACCACCACTGGAGAGTCTTTTCTGTCCATAGTTCTCTATTCCCTTTTTGTTTCTACCTTTCTTTTTGTACTGGAATGGCCGGTGCCTTGTCCTGCCTTCTGTGAAGGTTAACAAAGAGTCCCCATGGTCTTCAAGTGTGTGTTACAAGAACAAAACAAACAAGAAAAATTCTTAGGGCCCTCCCCCTTGACATCCCCTGCCAAGCTCCACTGCCAAACTCCTGTTCACTCTCTCTGATCGCTCGCTTCCTGGGAGCAGGGTTGCCTATATAGCCCAAAAAACAGCTGGCAGAGTCCCTCCAGTGCTTTTGATCAGCTGGGAGTCAGGAAACAGAATGAGCTCTTAGGGCACACCTCCTTCAGCCTCTGCTCTCAGGACACACCCCTTCCTTGAAAGCTCTCAGGAGCACATGGTGAGCACATGGCGACTTAGAATGGGCAGTCCCTGAGCCCATTGTCCAGTCCACTCACCCCTTTGCCTTGTCCCTCTTCCTCTACAACTCCACTGCCAAACTCGTTTGCTCTCCCTGTTCTCTCGCTCTGATCACTCGCTCTCTGGGAGCCTGCTTGCCTATATAGCCCCCAAAACAGCTGGAACCCCTCCTGTGCTTCTGCTCAGCCGGGAGTCTGTTTTGCCACACGATCCCCAAAAGGGATTGGCAAAGGTTCTTTGAGGGATTTTCTGACCATAATAAATACTCCTCCAGGAAGTCAAAGCCAAACATGTTTATTGTAAAGTCGAGCCACAAGTACAACAATGCTCTCCTCCCCGTTCCCTGGTGGAAATCCCACCCCTTAGCAGCACAGTCACTGTTCAACCAACCCGAATGCTAAGTCCAGCAGCTCTCTGCCTGGGTATTGGGTTTCCACGTTGGGCTTCTGCAAGGCTCTCTGCACAGCATCCTCTGCTCCTCCTCGCTCCTTCCAATTCTTCAGTACTTCACACACAACCAGCCAACCGCCACTAACAACCACCGCACTCCCGCACCCTCCGTCTGCACTTGCTCCTCTTAAATAGCACCAAGTTTCTTGGATTGCAGATCTCATGCTTAACTGTTAGCACCTGTGCTGTCCTTCTAGCCAGCAGCCAAGTCACACGCTGGTAAGTTGCTCTTGATTGCATCAGGCTGGCAAGCAGCCAAGCAGCCAAGGCCGTTTGCTGATTAGCACAGCACAGTCAGCTGTAGCTTTTCGCTGTTCGCTTTCTTAAAGCAAACCTAGCGCATATAGGCAGAACTCTGTACAACACTCCTGTACTCCTCGCCATCTTCTGCGACTCCCAGTACAGAGTCAGGAAACAGAATGCTCTTTACTTCTCTTGTTGTAATGTTTTGAGGGCATTTCTTGTTTTATACTGTTTGTATATTGTATTGTATGTGGTTTTATGTAAACTACTTGGATATCCTGCTACATCAAGTGGTATAGAAGTAGCTTAAGTAAAATAATAAAATAAAATAAAATAAAAATAAATCCTCCAGGGATTTATAGGACTGTGGGAAACATTGTTCTAGGAGTAGCTTTGGGTTTGATATTTTTGTTGTTGTTGGAAGCACACGCTGACCACATCTGGGATGATTGTATGCATTGCAGGGGATGGAGCCCCAATATGTAGTTAAAATAATACACCGATGCTAAGGAAGGAAACACTACAAACTGACAAACAGATGAGGACAAATGCCCGTTTTGTTCTGTTTTAACAACTGATAAACAACTGTGGTGATCTCTGGAGCAGAAACAAATAATTGATGCTGCATATGGCTGGATATGTAAGAGTTTATTTGCTGCGGAAAACATGGGCTTGGCACTACTTGGTAGTGCAATCATACAAGCTGGCTTGGTACTGAGATGGGATATATATGGATGGAAAGTTTGGACATTTTGGTGTCCAAAGAAACTAATTAACTGTCTGGCTCTGGTGGTTCTTCTTCAATCTGGTAGGGACTCAGGAAGAGGTGGATTGGGCACATGTGGGCCTACTTAAGGGGCATAGGGGGATTTGGGTACCTGAACCCAATTTACCATTGTAATGATTTGAATTGGCGAAGGTTAGCAGTCACTGAAATACACTGACCTCCATCTTGCATCATTATGGTACCTTTTCTTGGGCCCATGCCTTCTAGGCAGCAAATTGCATGTCTAATAAAGTGATGACATATATCTATCCCAGTGCAGTTTGTTGGGTCTTTCTTGAACTGAAGTAATTTGTATTGTCAAACAGAAAGCTCCTGATAACTGAATTCCATAGATGCGAAGAAATAGCATCACACCACAGTAATAAACCAATCATTCTTCCTAGATTGTGGAGCAAGAATTGTGGGTCAAAGACTACAGGTCCTAGAAGCTCTTATCCTTCTTATCCACTATTTCTGCAACAATTTGTAACCTCATGTCCACCCAGAAAGCCAAGGATAAATTTTGCCTTGTTTTTCTTCTGATAGAACATTCTGCTTTAACAGAGTAGCAAATAATGGTATTTCAACATCATGAGTATGTGAAGCTCCTACATGACAAAGATGAGAATGTGATGCAGTGCACCCTCTGAAACAGTAATCTGTGACCTTTTCTGGCTTTGAACTGACCTCTAACCAACCTGCAACATGCAAACCCACTTTATTATTTAATAGATGTATATGTATTTATTTCATTTCTAATCCACCCAATAACCAATAACTAATATTCCACCTTTCCAATATTTAGTCTTCAAGGCTGCTTACAGCATGTTTGTATAAAGTTGTTAGACTCAAAAGTGCCAGGTTTCCACATGTACATCTTCCATACAAAGCAACCGACTCCTTCACCCTGTGTCTGATGTCTACTCAGGTCTTGACTGTGTTAGCCTTGGCAGTGGGGCAAAGAACAAATCCTTCCAGAAGCACTCACACCTAGAGCTGGCTCCAGAAAGTAGCATGGTTGGGCATTGGCCAGAGCCCCAAGCCTATCTGAGGTCCTACTGCTTTAAGAGTACTACCATTTCACTTTTTGAAGAAGATCATATGCAGCATAAGATAATTCTCAGTTTTTATGTCATGCCTCTTGCAGATTAATAGGATCCACTGAAGATGCTGTGCCCAAAGACCCTCAGAATCCTGGAGCCATCAGTGCCTACACTCCAGACTAAATTTGGGAGCAGAGCAAATAACAATGTTTGGGTCAGGAAGTCAGGGCTGCTCCTGCCATGAGGTTCTTACAACAGACAACTGTCTTGATACCTGGTTTAATTACACTATAAGCCCACGTCTCCTATTTCTACAGTGACTAGACGCAAAGGAGGACAACAATGTTCCCATAGAAAAAACAAGATTTTCTCACTCGGTGTAGTGAGATTGAGTTGCCATAATTCCCCCTATTACAAAAACTATTAAGGTAAAGTAGCTCTGACTGGGGGGGGGTGTCTCATGGCTTGTGGCTGTATTTTGGTCCCTCTTTAAGAAATAAAACTTAAACCATTACCACCACCACCCCAATGCTGGTGTGACTACCTTACATCAGCAAGCAAAGCTCTTATGGGTTCTGACCAACCCTTTTAGACTAATGCCCTAAAAGACTGGCTGGCCTATTTTTCTGTTTATTTCACAATAATTCCTTCTTTCCATGAAACCTGTTGGACAGTGAATTAAGAAAAATAAAATTTAAAATCAGCTGGATATGTGTACATCTGATGACAAGCCAGACTCTAGTCTTCCAGCAGGCTTCTTCATGGCTCAGGGTTGCCAAATTAAGCAAGAGCTGGGGCCAGCCATTCAGAAATATCAGTGAGGCTGCTCCATCGCTGCACTCTCCAGTAGCTGAACTCCAGATCAAACAAGAGGCAGAATTAGTATAAATTACAATAGACAATTTACCTAGAAGATTGGAAACTCACAGGTGGAATCTCTGGATCTTGGCAAGTCTACAAGGAATGTAAATGAGTTTTCTTTATACGATAATAAAACATGTGTATAATCTATAGCTATATCCACACAATAAATTACATTTGTGAAAGTGTACACTATTGAAAACCGCATTTCTCTGTTTTTGTATGAGGCAATATAATGCTTCTTTTCCATTTTGGGTCTCTTAAGATACATTTGTCACACTGTAGAAGGCAAATAAAACATGTTTTGTCTTAGAATGCTGCTCAAAATTAATATTGAATTTATGTGAAAAACACTTTTTCCATTGCAATACAGGCAGTCCCCATGTTACGAACGAGTTCCATTCCTAAGAATGTCCTTAAGTTGAATTTGTATGTAAGTCGGAACACCATAGTGTTCTATGGGGGGGGGGGAACCAGCATTTACACAAATTGTGTGACTTACACAAATTGCGTAGTATACTACGCTATGTATGACATAGCACCAGGGGACCCAGAAGTCCGTTCTTAAGTATGAGCCATCTGTAAGTCGGATGTACTTAACTCGGGGACTGCCTGTATAGAATTGTTGCCTACCCATCAAAGCATTATTGCTTAATAGGCATTCCAAAGTGTTCATTTTTCCATTAGAAGTTACAAGTTAATCACATGTTTTGTATTATGCAGATTTTAGGACAGCACAAACCTAAAATAAGAAGGCCAAACTTATCAGTGATATGAGTTGCTTGGATATAGTATATGCATTTGTCCTCTTTACAGAAGTTGACAAGAAGAAAAAAGTGAAGATTGAAATCTTTTTAAAATCTTCATACATTATATATTTAGTACTAAAAGACTTTTGCATCATTGATTCATCCAAGCAATCATTTAGATTAGTAACCTTTACAATGATACAACACATGTGTACCTTCCCATCTTATGTATATACTATATACAATTTAGGGATGTGTGTACAAGCAACAATCTTCTTCAAAGTTCTCCAAATTGCACTTCAAACCTTGTTCCTAGGGATGTGCATGGAGCTTGATTGGGGGGTGGAAGCAGGGCGAACTTGCCCTGCTCAATGCCCCCCCCCCCCCGAGCTCCATGCGACTTACCTTTCCCTGGCTTGGCACATCTCCTCGTGAGAGGAGCCGGGGATAGGAACTTCCAGGTTCCCGGTGCTTCACTTCCGGGTCCTTGGCACTGTGTTTTTTACGTAAAAAACAGGGAAAACCACCTTAAAACAGCTGCATTTTGCATAAGTGGAGCTTTGTTTTTCATGTTCATGGATGGGGACCCTATTCTACCTGTTTCCTTCAATTCCTTTACTAACCAAGGTCATCGCCAAAATCCAGCTCGACAACTTGGATTGCATATTGGCGACACCATGGTGGCTAAGACAGGCGTGGTTCACCTGTCTCGTGGGGAATACTGGCTCCTACCTTTGATGTCATCCCTTCAAACGCAAGACCGGGATCGCATATGACACCCAGATCTGCATACCCTCCGACTCATGGCATGGAGGATTCGGTAGCGACATCTACTTCGCACCTGTCATCTGAAATTCAGGCTGTCCTAAATGCAGCAAGGAAACCATCTACTCATTCTTCATATGCCAAAAAATGGGCAGCTTTCTCCGCCTTTGCAAAGGAGGCGACCGTGGATCCTGTCTTCTGACCGGTTCCACATGTTCTGCAATTCCTCCATGCCTTGATGTCTCGAGGCCTAATACTCGCATCCTTTAAAGTATACTTAGCAGCCATCATGGCTTACAGTCCCAACATACAAGGCAGTACTATTTTCACACATCCTCTGGTCAAGCAATTCTTGAGGGTTTGAGGAATTTGATCCCTCCGGTTTGATCATTGATTCCTGGCTGGGATCTCTCTTTGGTCCTCAAGGCACTGACATCAAAGCCTTTTGAGCCCATGGCAACAGCAGACTTGAGATGAGTGACCTGGAAAACAGGCTTCCTGGTGGTGGTTACATTGGTTCGCTGATCAAGTGAGTTTTGCGCCTTGAGGGGAGACTCGCCTTATCTCACCTGTCATCGTGACAAAGTGGTGCTTTGGCTGGACTTCGCCTTTTTGCCTAAGGTGGTCACTGCATTCCACGTAAACCAAGACATCACTTTGCTGGAATTTTTTCCAGCCCCGGTCACGTCCTTCGAGAGAATGCTACATACTCTGGATGTGCGTAGGGCTTTAGACTTTTACAAAGCTCGCACAGAACCCATGCACCAATCTCCAAAGCTTTTTGTTTGTTATGGTGCCGGGTCCGTTGGCATGCCGGTATCGACACAGCGCTTTGCTGCCTGGATTGTTCAAGCTATCCAACTGGCATATGAACTCATGGGACTGCAACTAGCTGCCCCAGTTTGAGCTCACCCCACCAGAGCCTTGTCAACTTTGGTGGCCTTCGGGAGACAAGTCTCTCTCTGCCAGGTGGCAACCTGGTCCACTCCGACTGACATTCATCCGACATTACAGATTGGATGTCCAAGCAAGGGCCAACAACGTTTTTGCATGGTTGTACTCTCCTTTATTCTACCATGACAAGGACACCGACCCTCCTGCGGTAAGTCAGCTTGGTAATTCGCCCATGTGTGTGATGCACAGAGACCACGAAGAAGAACAGGTTGCTTACCTGTAACTGTGGTTCTTCGAGTGGTCATCTCTGCATTCATGCAACCTGCCCACCAACCCCGCTTCGGTGTCACTATCAATTTCGATGGGTCTACCAGGAGCGGTCTATGATAACAATGTCAATGTCAGGACCAGCATCAATGTCGATGATTCTCAAGGTCCTGAGGCCGCAATAGGCGGTCTCAGCCTGCGGGAATGGGCAGGAGCTCTGCTAGGAGCATGTGCGTTGGGGGAGGGGCTCCCACCCGATTTTCCTCAGCTATAGAATTTTCCTGAAACGGTCTCAGTACAGGTGCAGAGCCCCCCATGTTCGTGTATGCACAGATGACCACTCGAAGGACCAGTTACAGGTAAGCAACCTGTTCTTCTATGTAAAGGAGAAATAACTATTGAGGTTTGTATAGTGTGCCTGGGATGTATGATTGACATCTAGAGTGAATGGAATGTTCAGATGCAGCCTGCATGTGATTGGCTGGGGAATTTTTAAAAAGAGGGCTGTTAGAGACAGGGAGTCAGTCTGGGAGTTAGTAAGAGTCAGAGAAAGTTAGAGAGTTAGTGAAAGAGAGAGAGGTTGTACTTGGAAGAAGGGAGGTGGGAGGTAGAGAGAGATAGGAAGGTTTGAGAAATTAGTCTGTTAGAAGAATAGAAGGCTATATCTAGAAGATTATTACTTATCTGTATTTATCTGAAATCAATATTTGACCCTTTAATCCCTTATGTTTCCTGACCCTGATTTCCTACCTGTGTTCTCAAAATAAATCTTGTTATTTTTGTGTGTAAACAGCCTGTTTTCTATCTATAATTTTAGATAAGGCTTTGGTTAACCCCACGTGCCTCACAAGGGACACACGCTACTGAGGGGTTTGGTGGAAGAATACCTGAAAGGAAAATCCCACAACAGGTGGGATAAAATAATGGGAAAGAACAGCCTCTATTAAGTTTGCCAGGCTGGGTGGCACAAAAGTCCCAGCGGAGGTAGCCATTCCAATAGTGGTGTGGTAAAAGGCACTGGCTATCCGGGAGGTGCACCTGGGTGCTGGGGCAGATCCTAAGGAGAGACAGGTGTCCTCGGTCACTAGGTGAGGAGGCAACAACCCTCCTGGGTATAGGGTGAGGGTGGTTGTCGCAGCTCCCGCCTCAGTTCCCCAGCAACTGGTGTATATAGGCATACTGCCTCTGATACTGGAAGAAGCATATAGCCAGTCAGGACTAGTAGCCTTTGATAGCCTTCTCCTCCATGAATTTTTCCAATCCCCTTTTAAAGCCTTCCAAATTGGTGGCCATCACTACATCTTGTGATGTAGATGTGAACTGATCAAAAACAAACTGAAATGAATTTCCAATACATTCCTAGACATTATATGTATGTGTCTTTATATTAATGTTTTTTATTATTTGTGTACACCACTTTGAAATCGCAAGATGTAAGTGGTTTATAAATAGTAATAAATAAATAAATAAATAAATAAATGTGTACCATATGTTGAAATGTGCTGCTACATGTAGATCAGCCCTACATGCACAATAGTCAGGGTACACAATTAGCTAGATTGTGCCATAGGTAATTCACAAGTATCCTTTGTGGAGCAGGAACTCTGAGTGTATGTTCAAACCAGTACATAGAACACACTATGTATCCTCTGGTAGTTAAGCTTGATGCCCACTATAAGGACGGACCAGCACAGGCTGGGCTCCTCTAGGTATATTATGGAGATAAGGTATGCTGAAACAACACATACTATTTCTCCTTAAGTGCTCTCTCCACCGCCTTGTACAATTGCAATGGCTCATTCCTCCAGTAAGAAAAGACAACACATTTTGGGGGCCATTATTGAATCATGGTGTATGCTTTGATTTGCTGAGTACGGTGCCATTCAGAACATTTAAAAACTGTATCATTTGGCCCATATATGTTTTACTGCCTTGCATTCTCTCTTATCTTACAAAGCAGTTCTTTTGGCTGTTCACTCCACGACTCCATCTACTGGCTCAGTTTTAGCATTTCAGACTGATGAAATGGTGCAGAGGTACGGATTATTTGTACAGGTTTTTCCCTTCGCCCATTTCCTTGCACTTCTTGTTTGCTGTTTGTCATCTCTTGCCCATTTTTCAGCAGCTGCAGTGGCCACCTGCCCATACCAGGTCTTCTTGGGTTTCCTCAAGCAGATTCTTCCCTGCCTCTTCCCTCTGCTGAAGGATTCTGATCACATATTGTAAGTAGCCCTTTCTCCATTTTCAACAGAAAGGCAGCAGAGGAGAAAAGGATTAATCCCCCCCCCATCTGCTGCAATCCCAATGATTCTTTATTTTTATCCTGAAAACTATAAGCAAAATGGATAAGAATACTATCAACCAAGTCTGTTTTTCCACTTATTTAATTAGACAAAGTTGCCAGAAAACCTAATATTAGGGTGCAATCCTATCAATTGGGCCCTTGATGCTAATAAGCCACCAAACTTGGAGGCTTATGAGCATCCAATGCAGAGCAGGAGGAGTGGCAGAGGCAATCTCTGCCTCCCCACACCTCCCACTCTGTGTTTGAGTTAGGCAGCCATTTTGGGCTGTCTAGCTGAGGCACTTTGGAGGGGGAGGGAAGGAGGCTGGAGAGCTATCAAGATACATTGTATCCTGGCAGCCCCAGTCCCTTAACCTTCCCATGCCCCAGAACGCCCCCTTTCCTCCTTCTCCGAGGTCGATTTCTCATCTTTGGAGGGGCAGCCAGTATGGTTTCAGCAGCGGCTGCAAGAGGGGAGGGGGATTGGAGGGGGAGGGGGATTTCTGGAGATAGCACTCCGACCTCAGATCTGGAAATCCAAATTATCCTATGGTGCCCCAGATGATGTCTTGGGGCCAGAGGATCACTCTCTTAATTGTAATAATAACAACAACAACAACAACAACAACAATGTATTAGTAGTAGTGTTGTTGCTGTTGTTATTATTATTATTATTGACACTCATGTTTTAAATGTGAACTTCTATCGAGCTTCTCATGCATCCTTTAACAGCAAGGATTCTGTGGAGGAACACAACATTAGAAAATGAAGGATTTTTGTTTAGCATCCCACATCTGCTGCAATCTTTGCAGCACAGATGAATGTGCTTTGTTACGCTGTGTCTCTTCCTTCTGGGAATAGTATCTGAATCATCTTGGTTATCTTGTCATCTTAAACATAAACCAAGTAATAGATGAGAAATCACACATAAAATTGGTGTGTCACATTAGTTATGCTCAAAGGGTTCCCAGTATCTCTGGACAGAAGGATTTGGGTTATGGTAATATATGGCTCTGTTTTGCTACTGCATTTCGTACTGTGCTTTATGAATTTTGAAAACCCAGGTGCTCTTAACAAAAACAGCAGATGCGGGAGGGGGAAATCACTTCATTGCAGCTGTTTCGACTTTTTCTCCTCAAAGTTAGAATTATCTAAAAAATCTTTAATTAATTCATTTTAATGGGACCAATCAAATAAGATTTGACTTTCTGCTACAATTAATGCAAGCTGGAGAAGCTAAATGCATCTTACAAATAACAGTATCCCACCAACACTACTATTTTAAAAGCATACCAGCTTGGGGTTTGGGGATTTAGAGCAGAGCCCTTTTCCTACTCACAGTTTCACCACTTCAAAGCATTTCCCCAGCTGTGCTTCCCACTCATCCCAGCACACAAGGTTTGTATTTGTCCTCAATAAGAAATCGTCTGCACCCTGTGGGGATTACAGATAAAAATTAAGGATGCAATCTAGCAAAAGGTATTCTCCTGGGACTTAAGTATTTAACTGCATACTTCAATTCCATTGTTTTCTGCACTGGCAATCCAATCAGCATTGTATGCCCAATTCCTGATATTTCAGTGGGAACATGCATAAAGTGTATATGTAAGGTGCTGGAGGAGGCAATACATCCAGGGGAGATCACACACATATAAAACACATTTGCACATATTGTTTGTCACTCAGCAAGGGGATCCAAGCATGGAAGTCTGGTTTTCCACTTTAATATTACGCATTCCTTTCTATTTTGAGGTGCACTAATTCAAGATTGGTATCTCAGAGCACTCTGCTGGGAACATCACCTATGGCATAGGAATATAGAAAATATTTGGCTGACCATTGGCCAGAGTGTTATGTGAATCAGCCAAATAATCAACTTATATGATTATTTATTTAAGTTGCTGTAAGGGAATTAGAATTCAGGAGCATGTCCACACTGTATAACAAGATTTGATTTTGTATTCAGATTAGTCAGAGGCATGTCTACAAATTGAACTACCAGTATAATACCTGTGACATAGTCACATGCTGTTAGTGCATAAAACTATTATTGCAATTATTCAAAAAGTAAAAAGTTAAATACTTAAGTATTTAACTGCATACTTCAATTCCATTGTTTTCTGCACTGGCAATCCAATCAGCATTGTATGCCCAATTCCTGATATTTCAGTGGGAACATGCATAAAGTGTATATGTATGTGGCTACTGAATATTCAAGATATTGGGGCTCATTGTATCAAAGTGCTAGAAATGTCAAAATTTCGGGAACTATTTTTAAAGTGTCATTTACTTTGATTTACATAGATTGCATAAATTATTTACTTTGATTTAGATTATGTAAACAGATTAAAATTTCTTTGATTAAGGTTGTTAAGACATGATCCTAAACTTCAAAGCAAATCCCACCAAGTTCAATAGGATTTAATCCCAAGAAAGTTTATATACTTATAGCAACAACACAACAACAACTAATGCATTTTTAAAAGTTTTTATAAGATTCACTTGGTGCCAAGACAAAACTTAGATTTGCCTGAATGTTGAGGGACTAATACACATCAATCTCAAACCAGAACCATCTAAGAATACACGAGAGCACCAGGTACTTACTAGCAATACTAAATTCTTATTCATTGTTTCACTTCAGCATGGTTACTGTACTTTGTGTCTTAAAGAACAGCAAACTCATATGCAAAAGTAGCTCAACTATCTTTGATGCATTATTTATATGGGCTAATCTTTCTAAATCAAAATACTGAAGCAGTTAATAGGACATGCTTGAATATGGATCAGCAGGTATCTTTGTTTTACCATCCTCAGCTTCAGACACTTATGAACAGAGAGACTGCTGATAGGACAAAATCTAAAGAGTTTAGTCTTTAGAATACATGAATTGCTTACAAACCATATTTTTTAATTATGCCAGGAAGGGTCACATACAGAGATCTGCGGGCCTGATTTACATAGAAATGAACCACCACCATTAATTTAGCAATTTAAAACATGTGAAGCTAACAACCAAAACATTCTTTTGTGGCACAAGATTAGTTGTTATGAACTAAGGCTACCTTGGTCACATTCTTTTTTAACCCTTTTAAGTCAGCCCACTGACTTTCCAAGGGCATCCCACCCATACTCCTGAAACTACCTGAGATGTCAGAAGACACATCTAGATGTTATTAATAGGGAAGGGGAAATCTGTCAAGTTCATTTTTTTGGCAGTTTGCTGAATTCTTTTTTAACCCTTTTAAGTCAGCCCACTGACTTTCCAAGGGCATCCCACCCATACTCCTGAAACTACCTGAGATGTCAGAAGACACATCTAGATGTTATTAATAGGGAAGGGGAAATCTGTCAAGTTCATTTTTTTGGCAGTTTGCTGAATTTTCATAGTCAAAGATTTTCAGTCCCATTTTCATATCGATTTGCAAACTGTTTTTTTAAAATCTGCATGAAAGTTCATGCATGTTTTTGTTGCATTTCTTTAAACAAACAGTTTTTGTACACAATTTTTAGGCATGTTTTAAAAATGCATGCATTCCCCCCAAAAGTTAAAGTGATTTTGTGTGCACTTTTCCTTAATATATTCATTTTTTGTGCATATGGTTTAGTTGCCAAACATGTGCTCAATCTTTGGGAAACTGCAGATCTTGCAGCTGAACTGTGCTCCGGTTCATGCTTTGGTTTGGGGAGTGCAAATTAAGTATGTTTGCATCAAAATGTGATCCAAATGTTCACCCATCCCTATGACAGTTCAGATCAAATTGCAGGGCTTGAGCCACAGTGCTACTTCTTTTTAAATTCCATTGCACTGGGTCTATTATCATTCCAGCATGATCATATAATAGGTCAAATGAGCTCTCCTTACTTTCTACAAAAACTTCTGCTCTCTTAAAGTATCTACATCTAGCCCCTATCTTTGATACCTGTTACCCTGCCACTAGTTTCCTGCAACAGAGTGTCTTGCTAAAGCAAATAATCGTTACCCATTTTCACCCATTTTAGCTGCTTTTGGATATTTTCTTGATCAAGTCGCCTTTCTTTAGAGACTTAGGGTGCGAGCCTATGCAAGTTTAGACAGAAAAAAGGCCTACAACTCCCAGCATACCCCAGCCAGTTGGCTGGGGCATACTGGGAGTTGTAGGTCTTCTAAACTTGCATAAGGCTGCGCCTTTACTCATCCTCAACAAAGAGGGCAATGGGGTATACCAAATCATTAGGCATAAATTATTTTAGAACTACAACGATCAGCTAGAGTTATTCAGTACACCCCCTTCTCCCAGTATTTATTTAATATATTTAGTTATTTACTTAATTTGTGTAGATGCTGCTAGGGCTGGATCCAGGTTTGAGGAAGCCCTGGGCAAAATGACCTCTGGGAAAAGTGGCCCTCCTGTGTCAGCTTATCTGGAAGAAGAATCGGGCACCTAGATCTGGCAGCCACTACTTAAATTTCCCACAATGTTCCTGTTATGGGAGCATTGGTACATTGTGGCAAATTAAAATGGCAGTTCCCAGACTAAGACACTTTTTCAAAGTGGGGGCATAGGGAATACATCAGAGGTGACTGTGCTGGTGGGCTGGGGCTTTGACAGCTACCTTGTATGTCAGGCATACAGGATGCCAGGCCTATATACGTCCCTTAAATCAATGAATTCCTAGATCTGCATTGCTTCTACTATGCATTGCTTTTTCTCTTGTGAAAGATTCAACTCAACCAATACTACTTAAGGGCACAATCCTATGCATGTTTAGACAGGGAAAAAATGCCCTACAACTCCCAGCATTCCCCAGCCAGCATGGCTGCCTGGGAAATGCTGGGAGTTGTAGGACTTTTTTCTGTCTAAACATGCATAGGATTGCACCTTATGTCTGCTATATATGATCAATACATGAATGCCAAAAAAAATCTGCTGATGTAAATTTGGAGCCAAATCTTCAGAAACTGGTTCATTTGGCTACAAATATAACCTGCTCAGTTGAAAAGGAAGCCGTTAACAACAAATCTGTGTTACGAATAAAAATGTCACCACTGCTGAATATTTAGAAGAGCTGTGGAAGCTTAACAATCATCTAGGCATGATTAATATATTATCACTTTTTATTATGTGGTAAAAACATGGGATTATATTTGAAGCCATATTACTGTTATGAGCAATAAAAATGAATAGGCCTTAAATCAACCACTTGCTATAGTGTATTCTCTGCTCCAGAAAATAAATTATTTAAACAGGCTTGTGAACATTGATGAAATAATTCCTGAGGAAAGAGGGAACCATTCCACTAGTTTGGGCTATATTTAATTTAGATCCATAGATACATGCATGCTACATTAATAAATATTCTAAAAACCTCCATGCAGTGTTTGGAGAACCATACATTCTGGTGAGCACAAGTCATCTTGTAACCTATTTAGTACAGGAGGCTATGGCAAAATGCTGAGAAGGCTCTCTCACACACAAAAAGAGAGACAGAAATTTCTTAGATATTCCAGCTCTGTCAGATTGGCAACAAGGCTGCCCAAATCAAAGTAGCATTATTCAGTACCATGCATTTAAGGAGAAGGGAGTTTTAATGAGATATTTATTTTTATTTTATTTATTTATTTATTTAATACATTTTTATACTGCCCAATAGCCGAAGCTCTCTGGGTGGTTTACATAAAATACAATATAATATAAATATAAAATTTAAAACTACAGATTAAAACAAACAGCAAAGCTAGCTGCAGCAGTTCAAATTACAGTAACAGAGTTAAAAACAACTACAAGATTAAAATGATTAAAATGCCTGGGAGAATAGAAAGGTCTTCACCTGGTGCCGGAAAGAGTACAATGTAGGTGCCAGATGAGCCTCTTTGGGGAGCTCATTACACAACCGGGGTGCCACTGTAGAAAAGGCCCTTCTCCTGGTAGCCACCTGCCTCACTTCCTTTGGCAGGGGCTCTCAGAGAAGGACTGCTGACTAAGATCTGAGTGTGCCCGGGCAGGTACATATGGGAGATGACGATCCTTCAGATACCCTGGCCCCAAGCCGTTTAGGGCTTTGAATGTTAGTACCAGCACTTTGAATTGGGACTGGAAACAGACTGGCAGCCAGTGCAGATGAGAAAGCACTGGCATAATATGTTCACATTGGCCAGTCCCCGTTAATAATCTCACTGCCCTATTTTGGACCAGCTGAAGTTTCTGGACCGTTTTCAAAGGCAGCTCCACATATAACACATTGCAGTAATCCAAATGAGAGGTCAGAGCATGGATAATTGTAGCTAGCCTATCTCTGTCCAGATAAGGCCTTAGTTGGTATATCAGCCTAAGCTGATAAAAGGTGCTCCGTGCCAGCGAGTTCACCTGTGCCTTGAGTGACAGTTGTGGATCCAAGAGCACCCCCAAACTACAAACCTGATCCTTCAGGGGGAGTGCAACCCCATCCAGAACTGGTTGAATATCACTTAGCCAGGCAGACGAACCACCCACTAACACTACCTCCATCTTATCTGGATTGAATCTCAGTTTATTAGCCCTCATCAAGTCCATTACCGTGCCCAGGCACTGATTCAGAACAGCCATTGCCTCACCTGGATTAGATGAAAAAGAGAGATAGAGCTGGCTGTCATCTGCATATTGATGACACCTCAGCCCACACCTCCGTATAACCTCTCCCAGTGGTTTCATGTAGATGTTAAACAGCATGGGGGATAAAATAGAGCCCTGTGGCACCCCATGGCATAACTGCCAAGGACAGAGCAGTAATCCCCCAGCACCACCTTCTGGAATCGGCCGCTCAAGTAGGATCGGAACCATTGGAGCGCAGTGCCTCCAACCCAGATAACCTATCTAGAAGGATACCATGGTCGATGGTATTGAAAGCCGCTGAGAGGTCCAAGAGAATCAACAGGGTTGTACTCCCCCTGTCCCTATCCTGGCAAAGGTCATCCCACAGGGCGACCAAGGCAGTTTCTGTTCCAAAACCAGGCCTGAATCCAGATTGAAATGGATCTAGATAGTCCGTTTCATCTAAGAGTGCCTGGAGTTGACCAGCAACCACCCTCTCAAGCACCTTGCCCAGGAATGGGATATTAGCTACCGGCCTGTAGTTATTAACATCATCCGGGTCCAGGTTTTGAGGAGTGGCCTAATCACCACCTCTTTCAAAGAGGCCGGCACCACTCCCTCTCTCAAGGAGGCATTTACAACCTCCTGGACCCAGCCGGCTATCCCCTCCTTATTTGATGTAATAAACCATGAGGGCAAGGGTCAAGCACACAGGTGGTCGACTGGACTTGGCCAAGCACCTTCTCCACATCCTCGGACCTCAATAACCGAAATTCATCCAATAAAACTGGACCAGACGGTGCTCTGGACACCTCTACTAATGGAGCTGCGCTAATTATGGTGTCCAATTCATGACGAATTGGAGAGACTTTTTCTTCAAAGAAAAAATGTATCTTTAAAAAAAGCTATTCACATGTTATTTGCATGAATAAGGTAAGCATGGAGAAAGGGACAGTGGACCATGCATTTAGCACTGCCTCCAAATTTAGTGCTGCTCCTCCTACACCAACCCCCAATATCTCCGTGTTCAGCATGAGTTCTGAAGGGGGGGCGGTGTCTGCTGTACTCTGTGGAGGATCCTAGTACAATTTAGAACCCTGCATAATCAGGGTTCTAAATTGCGTGAGGAGCTTCCATGAGGACAAAAGGCTCCCCACTTCAGAAATTATGCCAAAGGGCAGTGGGATTGGCATGACTGGTGGTGGAAGGGCTCAGTGTACAGCCCCACCGCCTCTTTCACCATGGTTATCCTAACGTGAATAGGACTTGAAGCAAATATAAATCAAAGCATGTCTGCTGATTTCACTATTATTCAGTCTTTTTCTTCATTAGAACGTCTAACTGGCAACACTTGTTATTGCCTGGACCAAATGAGAAAGGAAGATGAGAGAAGAGATCTAGCTGGGGAGAAGAGAGGGGAAAGGCTTGAACTGTAAAGAACTTGGTGCAGAAGCAGAGAAAGAGGGCCATGCACAAAGTTTTAAAAGTGGAGTTTTCTGATATAATTTCTTCCTCCTGTCTCACTCACTATGTCTTTATGAAAAGAGACTGAATATTCCTCAAAGAATGCAGCATTATAATTTAAGGAAGAATATCTGGGCATGAACTCTAACCGATACACTGATGTATTTGTATGTACAAGACAGAGATGCAATGATGGAAGACTGCTGGATTCAAATTCCTTGAGACTTGCATATTTAGCGAGGTATTCTGGAACCTAAACATATGAGCTAGGAGTCCTGCAGTTACTTCAAAATCTTGGTAAACAGTGGTTATAGCAAGTTCAGTACTTGCTATAACTACAAACATAAACATTTCAAAAATGTGCACAACTGATGTGTATGTTTGGAAAATATGCATGAAAACAACATGGCACTAGATGAAAATCTACTAGAAAAATGCACATTTAAAAATAATTAAGGATGCAATCCTATGCATGTTTAGACAGAAAAAAGTCCTATAATTCCTAGCCTTCCCCAGCCAGCATGGCTGGAAGGATGGATCCTGGGAGTTGTAGGACTTTTTTTTCTTTATAAACATGTAGGATTGCACCCTACGTACAGGACTTTATAGCTGTCTTCAGTAGAAACTAGATCAGAGAGCTGTGCCACCCCACACACAGACATTAATATGCAATATATTAACCTTTACATTAAGGTTATACAGTAAATTTCAAAAGTCATATATGCTGCCTTTTACCAATATGTATTAATGATAATATATTTTTTATTTGGATCTCTTTTTAAGGATGGGGAGAAATTTGTTCAGTTCCCATTTTACATAATTTCACACTTTTTGAACCACTATGCAACCACAGAGAACCATATTTACTTCTGACCAACCAGAGCAGAGCAAGTGGATGCTGCGATATTTGCATGGCCATGTCAAGTCATGGCATACAAAAGAATACAGACCAGATCAGAGCCAAGAATGCTGCTCTGCTCAAATTTCAATATATGTTGATAGTAGCATCTAACAGCTGGGCTCATGTCAAAGGGAGCTTTGCTAACCCCAGTGTTTATTACTACTTAAGTAGCAAGGACACTGAATGAGCTGACACAGTAATGAACAGATATAAATGGGTTTTATAAGTTTTGCAGCACTACCAGGCTGAGAGAAGCAATAAGAGAAAAGCTATTATCTACTTTTTGTAGCTGTTTTAATATGTTCTGTTTGATGCAATGCAGCGGTTGGGTAAAATGGCAAAGGAAAATAGGTCACTGTGTATTTTTCTCCACTCTTTTTGATAAATGAAATGATATTTACCTGGCTGTGCCACAAGAATGATCTTTACTTTTGCTGATGCAGAAAAAGTAGAGCCCCCCCCCCCGATGTATTACAATGTTCCATGAACATTATACATTGAGGTGCAGGTTCTCCATTAGGGTAATTGGAAGAATGTTAGCTAATGCTCTTGGAAATATACTTTTTTCTAACTAATAAACATTTCAGTACTTTATGAAAAAATGATTATGTTTTACAGCAATCTAATTTATACATAAACTATTATTTTCATTCTCAATACTTTCATATACTGCATATCATATATGACATGAGTATTACATTAATACACTTTCATCAGGAAATTGGTATTCATAGGGGGTTATTATTATCATTACTTAATCAGTTTATATACCGATTACCACTATTCATATACCATTATTCATATATTGCCAGTCACAACAATTTACTGTACTGATCCAAACTGAGGTAACAGCAACAACTCTAATACTGTAGGTCTGATCTGAACCTGATTGATACCAGGGCTATGTGAGTGGATGACATTAACCCAATCATATGAAGATGATCACATGGTGTGTGCATGTTTGTGTGAATGGTGTGAGACAGTATGGGGAGGCCATACTCTCCCCCTCCCCTCCCCTCCTCTCCTGGCTCAATAAAGGTCCCTCACCCCTGTTCTAATCCTCTGATTTTTTTGAGTCTGCCACAGTCCCTTTTTATGCCTCCTCCTCCATTACCTTCCTGAGGCACTGTTGGGAAGCACTGCCTCTTTAATTAATTATAACTTGCCATGTAAGGGCTTGCCTCTGCTATGCCTGCAGTGAGCATTTCCCAAATCAGGAGGTATTTTGAGTTCTTCTTTTAAAGTGAGGAGGAGCAGCTCCTTGAACCTTTTAGAGCGCAATCCTATCACCCCACCCTCGATGCAAAGAAGCCTCTGAAATTGGAGGCTTATGTGAATCCGATGCACAGCGTGAGGCACGGCAGTGACCGCCTCTGCCGCAGCTTCTCGCACCCTGCATTTCATCTGGATGGCCACTTTCGGCCATCGTGATGAAGCACTATGGGGGGGGAGGGAAGGGGGCTGGGGCGCCGCTTTGGTATGGCGTAAGCTGTCGGCCCCAGCCTCCTCCCCTCTCCGCCCCCGGCACACCCCTCTCCCTCCTCTTCGAGGCCGCTTTGCGACCTCGGGGAAGCGGCCGGCACAACTCTTTCTGCACCAGCCGCAAGGGGGTGGGGCAGGGGCTCAGTGTTCAGAGTCCCAGCTCTGAATTCATAGGACCTTGGAGCTGGGACACCGAATAATCCTGTGCCCCCCCCCAGGCAAAGTTCGAGGGCCATAGGATTGTGCGGCCCTTAGAATCATTTCTACTAAATGTATTTTCTGCTCTACATGAACATCATTCACTCCTTTCTGTTTCTGGAGCCATCTTTTCTATGTGACGCAGGCCTAAACCATTAGGGCTGACTATAGAACCTTTAACTGTAGTGCAAGTATCGTTACTAGACCAAAATCTGCTGCTTTCTTCAGTCACTTTCCTTTAGTCACACAAGGTTGTGTCTCCCCAGCACACACACACACACACACACGGCCATTGCTCCATTTGTTCATACGCTTTATCTTTCCCCACTCATAGATGTTGATTGAATCAAAAATTTCTGTAATTTGCAAGCAACAAAGAAAAAAATAGATCATGGAACAAAGGGGAGTGGGGAAGGTGAGACTGTGGCATTAATGAATAAGTTACATGAATTGAATGTGTCAAAGTATATCCTCAGAGGCAGGGGGGAAAAGGGAGAAAATGAGCTTTTAAAAAGAAGTGTGATGTTAAGGGATACCTAATAAAAATGGCAAAATTAAATAATACCAGTGAAGGCATCTAGTCCTTGACAAATGTGTCACATGCAGTAATAATGAGAGACTTCTTAATAGAAAAGTGATGATTTTCAGGATTTCAATTACACCTAAAAAACTGCCATGCTCTTGCACCATTATTTTTCCTTCTTCAATCACTGGGCATTAGACCGATCATTTACTTACAATACTTAGCATATTAATCATCACTCAGAGCCATTCTTTCTCCATCAAACTATGGATATTCCCCTGCTCTAATGTCTGACATACTTAACGCTTGACTTTTTTTTTTACTTTTAAAAAATCCTTTCAACTACCTGGAAGATGTAGAGGGTTTTAAACACAAATTGAAGGTAGTTTAACTTTTTGTTGAATAAAATATCACACACATTACATCCATTGTCCAAGATGCAGTCCAGCAACATCTGGATGACCACGAGATCCCCATTCCTGATTTTAAAAATACTATAAAGGGGTATAACCCCCATCCATGTGTTTACTCAGAAGTAACTCCCATTGAGTTCAGCAGGGCTTACTCCCTGGTATATGGATATAGAATTGTAGACTCATGGTCTTGAAACCAGGGGGCCTCAATCCACAGAAAGTCACACACCTTTATATTATTTCTTTACATCAAAGATGGGGAACATGTTGCCCTCCAGATGTTGCTGGACTGCAGATTCCATCATTCCTACCATTGGCTATGCTGGCTAGGGTTGATGGGAGTTGCAGTCTAACAACATCTGGAGGATCACAAGTTCCCCACCCCTGCTTTAAATGTATGACAAACATCTTCTAATTTTTATTTGGATTTCCTTCCTCCTCTGCCAGACCACTTCTTATAATATACAGATCTCTGAGTACAAAAGAGCATGTGTGTCACAAGTATGAGTGACCCACATGCCTATGAATGGCTGCTTTTCACATTAAAATACATATGACAAGAGTCCAGTGCCTTTTCCCAGTTGCCACTGTTTTCTAAAGCAAAATGTACGTATATGCATTTGAGCTATTCAAAACTGAAGCAATATGGTTTTCCTTTCCAATTGGGTGTCTGTTCATTTATTGCTGTACACCAGGGGGTGCAACTTGTGGCCCTCCAGATGTTTTGGCCTGCAACTTCCATCAGCCCTAGCCAGAAGCATAGCCAATGGTGAGGGATGACGGGAGCTGTAGGCCAAAACATCTGGAGGGGCACCCCTGCTATACATCAACACTGCAATGGGTTCAAAGGTTGCAATTTAGAGGGTCGTGCAGTGAGGTGATGGAGTGAGAGCTGAATCTCTCAAAATCCCCCCCCCCTTTTTTTCTCAAAAGCAGTCCAAGAAGCTCCCTCAGAAATAGTGATGCTGCAGCATTTTGTTTGGCCCGCATTTTTAAGAAAACTGACCTAATTTGAACTTCCTGCCCTAATAACCAGATTGGAACACAGTTATCCTTCAGAGTCTGCACTCATCTGAATTTTGTGATGCAGTTCTTAGCTTAGAAATTACAAACAAAATGTGTATATTAGGGAAAGTTGGATACAAAACATGGGGCAGGATCCAATGCTGCCTGTCTGCCAGCAGATTCATAGATCATAGAGTTGGAAGGGGCCTACAAGGCCATCGAGTCCAACCCCCTGCTCAATGCAGGAAACTAGAGGAGGGGTCTCCCATCCAAGTAATAACCAGGCCTGACCCTGCTTAGCTTTCCACGCTCAGACAAGCTGAGCCAGCATGAGCCGCATGTGCAAGCAAGCAGCATTTGTTCCTCAAGCAGCCAGCCCTGCTGATTCTATTGCATAGGCAGTGCCTAATGCTCGCAGAACAGAGATTGAGCGCTTCCTGGGGGCTTGTCCTGAAATGAGTGGAAACACTCATTTTTTGAATGGGGCAGGTCAGCAGAATGTCCTTATGGGTCCTCCGCTTGCCTGCCACATTCCAGAAATGAGCATTTCCACTAGTTTTGGCTGCCCCCGGAAGCTCTAAATCTCCATTATGCAAGTGGTCGGCACCACTTGTAGACTGGAATCGGCGGGGCTATCTGCTCGTGGGGAATCTCCATTAGATACTGTCCTGTGTGTATTAGGGAAAGATGCATAAAAATGCTTATGTTAGGTAAAGATGTATACAAAAGGTGTATGTTAGGGGACGTTGCATACAAAAAAAAAAATGAATGTGAAATTTCAAGCTTTTTTATTTTAAAAAATTGCAGAATGATGCAGAAATTGGATGGAATGGACTTATGCTTGAATTTATGCAAAAATGACACAGACTAGATATAGACTGTTTCGTGCATCCATAGTCAGAAAATACAGGGAAGCTTCTAAAGCTTCTCCCATTGCTGAATGAGTAGCTGCTGTGGCATTTCAGAAAGTAAGGCTACAATTCTATGAACACTTACCTGGGAGTAAGACTATTTAATGCATTGAGACTTACTTCTGAGTAAGGTCTGAAGGCTCGCTGCAAATCAATGCATCCTTGTGCATGCCTGAAGAGGTAGTCTGGTCTGGGGTCTAAGTGCATTGCAAAACACATTACATATTAATCTCAGAAATCGAGACCTGGTGTGACCTGCTTTTGTGATAGCTAAAAGATGAAATTAGTCAAAGGATTTGTAATATTTTTCATTAAATATTTAAAGACAAAGAGCATACATATATTCTGCCAAATTAATATATTGCTGCCTTATTTTCAACATTTCTACTAACAAAAGCAGTAGAGAATATCTGCAGATTCTTAGACCTGGATGGCTAATTAGCCTAGTTCAATTAAAATATAAATCTCTGTGGAATAATAGATCATTAGATTATGTTTTCAATATTGACTATCAAACATACTTGTAGAAGGAGTTTTCCCTAAGCAGCTCATTTTATTCTTGTTAGCCTATGCCTTTAGGGTTTCAGGACGGATAATGATCTATGCTGATGAACTTTTGTAATGAAAGAAAACTAGAGGTTATAAGTATCTCATTAAACAAGAGATGCATCTCAGATGGATTTGAGCCTCTTGTTCATATTAGTAGTGGCAGAGAAAAACTGCTCTTCTGATAAGCAAGATTAACTAGATTTAATAGGAACAGAGGCACAGAGAAAGCAGCAACTGCTTCAGAAATAAGGGCCAGTTCAAACACTGACATATCTGAAGTACCTGAACATAACACCATTGTCTGGGTGTTATGTTCAGTGTTACCATTGTTTGAGCGCACACACTTACCGCAGAAAGGAAGTAATGTGACAGTGGACAGACATGCATAGGAATTATGTATGATTTGCCTGAGCTCTGCAGCCCCCTCTGTTAAGTCACCTAATAGGCTAAAGACTGGAGTGGCAGATCTAAGGTGAACTTAAGAAAATGGGGCTTTCAAAGTGACACAGTTCTCTGTGAGTGTGGAGAAGAACAGACAGCTTCACATCTATGCCAGTGTACTCTATGTCCTTCAACAAGCACTATGGAGGACGTGATGCTGGCTGCTCCAAATGCCATTGATGTTGCTCATTACTGGGCAAAAACTATTTGATATATTTATTTAAGTTTTATGAGCCTGTCCATGTAAATTAGCCTGTATTTCATATGTGTTTTTATATATAGGCTGTTGCCTAATCTTATTTGTATTTGTAATTTTTCTGTGGTGCTCCTGACACAAATAAATAAAGTGCAGCCCCCCCTCCCTTCCTACTTATAGACGAGGCGGATTGTACATATTCCTATACACTTCATCTAGGCAGCCCACTGGGGAAACCATTTGCCAAGGAGATATTATGACATTGTTTTGAATATTAGCACTCTAGGTGGGTTAATGTCCGAGAATTTCATTTATGCTCACAAATCATCCAAAAATGTAATGTTTACAATGCCAAACATGAACGCATGCATAGAATGTTTTTGAAGAAATGTGACTGCATTTGAAAAATGTGAATTTTTTATGCTTAAGTCAATGGAGGAAAGTGCACACTTTCGAAAAATACACACAGAAATGCACATTTCCCGCATTCAAAATGCACACCTTTCCCATTCAAATGAGCCCCCCCCCAAAATAAATAAATCAAAAACAAAAAATGGGAAAGAGGCAAAACAAACTTGAAACTGCATTACAGAGAATTTTGATGAGCTCAAAAATTGCTGGTTCTCCCATCCCTACTTGGGGTGGAGAAGAGGATAAAGTTATGAAGCCATTTCACCTATTTTGTAGATAATGAAGATGGAGCAGAGGAAACCTCAGATGAGGCTCCTTGAAAGCAGGCTAACAGGTCAAAGAGAAAATCACTCCTATGAGGACGTTTGTTTGAAACCTAGAGACTTTATAGACAATGATAGATAAACTGAAATACATTTTTCTTTTTTAAACAATGTTTTATGTACATGAAACTGCAAAGATAAACTGAATAATAAATGTACAATACAGTTATGACATAAACACATAAATATCCAGAGGAAAATGCAGCTACAGATGTTATTCAAATGGGGAAAAAATGTAAAAAGGGACACAACAGATGGTCAGGTTGATGGGAGGCAAACAGTGCAATCATAAGCATGTTTCGTCAAAAGTAAGTCTTACGTCTAAGTGTGCTTTGTAGGGCTGCTGTCGAAGGCTACAATCCTATGCAAAATTACCCAGGAGTAAATACCACTGAATATTGTGAGACTCGTTCCTGATTAAACATGTATAGGACAGCACTGTTAGTCTTGAAATCACCAACCAGATAATACATCAGTGTAATGCGCACATTACATATGAAATATAACTCTGCGTGAGGGTGAGAACAATGACTTTTGAATACTATTGTCTAGTAATGCTTCCCTATATCATAGCATTGAACTGACAATTATAAAATTTCTGCTTTTAAGAGAAAAAGTGGCTGAGAGAAAGAAATGGGAAACTTTTTAAAAGAACTTTAATTACTTACTCAGAATATTTCTCTTGAGTGAAGGACTAATAATTGAATACAGAAAAAAACTGTCACAAATTAATTCATCACTCTTTGACAAATAGGAAAAATTAGAGTTACTTTGTGTGTGTGTGTGTGTGTGTGTGTGTGTGTGTGTGTTAATGTGCATATATTACTTTCCTTAAAAGCTATTATGAGTGGAAACCAAGGTGCTGAAACTGCTTTGTGGTATTATAATTATATTTTCAAAAACGTGCAGTAATGGAAAGCTTTAATTTGAAAGGTATAAAACATATTAGCCGCACTAATATATATGAGGATATATGGTGTGATCTACCTGGGGCTTTATAAGCAAGTTTCCATGTAGGCATCCCGTGCTGGATGAGAAATACACATGCAAAATAATGCTGAGCCCCTGCATCCAGCAATTAAGGACTAGAAACTGTGAATACAATATCTCACTGTGGTAGGTGCTGTCAGCTTTGTTAAGGAAGGATTGAGGGCTCTGTCTGATGTTACATTCATGGTGTAGCCACACCTGCAGCGAGCGTCATCTTTTACTACCCTTGCAGTGTCCCTCTGAGCAGTTGTACAGATTGGATCCAGAGGAAGAGAGAAAGAGAATGAGCAGTGAAATAGAAATGAGGGTGAGGTATGCCCACTCAGAGAGAGTGCCACTTTAAGCATCTTGCCTAAGATACACACCCACAAACCCCCTGCAGAAAAGCCTTGGAGATGGCACTGCATGTAGGAAGTCCACCAAGCCTTCCTATTCCAGTGTCCCCCCTCTAAGAAACTGGGGCAATGTTGGCATAGAAAAGAGCCATTTCATGGCCTCTACCCATATAAGAAGGGCTGTAGCTCAGAAGTACATGAGCTATATGCTTTGCATGCAGGAGTTCCCAGTTTCAGTCTCTGAGATCTCTGAGTAGGCCTGGGAAACCCTGGAGAGCTACTACCAGTCAGTGTAGGACAATACTGAGCTACATGGATATAGGTCCATAGGGTCTGACTCAGTATCAAGCAGCTTCCTTTGTTCAACTTGAGGGTTCTGACAGTATCTTCATGAAGAATGGGGAATTCACATTCAAGGTAATGTCACTATGTCAGTAGTGTCAGTATCAGGCACTACTGTCCACCTCCACCCTATTAGAATACAGGTGAAGGGAGGCACTTGGACTTAGGTCCCCTAATCTACCTCAGTGCTGTTGATTAGCTAGACACTGATATATACATATAGGTTGGAGGGCAGTGGCAGTTCATTTTTTCATGTTATGGATCCATCCTGCTGAACATTTGTCATAGCAGAGGTACAGTACAGAGAACTACACGACTCTCAACTTACCTAATAACCAGCTTGCAGAGTTCATGGCATCAGAGATGCCTGTAAATTTTCACAAGCTTCATGGTTGAAGAATCTCTGTGTGTGTTTGTCCGTCACAAACCAGCATGTGAACGTGAGGCATGCATATACAATCGACTGATTTCTGAGAAGCTATGTAGCTATGTGAAGCTACGGTATCTTAGTTCCCCCTGGTTGGTGTTTCTAACCCTTCATTTCCCAAGAAGCGGCTACAAGGAAGAAAGAAAAAGGTATTGTATATAAGGTTTACAAAAATTAAAAAATAAATTCTGCAAATGAAATTCCTCATCAAATAGACTATGGCAAAATAAAATAAAATAAAAATCTATTAATCCCCTTTATATGATTAAGGATTTCAGATGCTCTGTTTGCTTCCTTAGGTCTGAATATGCTGTGTTTGGAAGGATCTTTATGCCTATGATTTGTACCTTCAGAATGAAAAGTGCAGATGTCTAAGAGCCAAATGAGAGATGTCACCAAGTGTCATCATCCCTTCATTCAGATGAAAAAAAATATACCTAATCTGGCATCTAAAGTGCACTCACCATTACTTTCTAATGGAGATGAGAACACCTTGCTCTGATAATCAAGATAAGCAGCAAATTAAGGATGAGAAATTATTTGCATTCCTTCACCCATTATGTCAAAGGAAATAGATGTCAGAGGTCCTAATCCTGGTCCTTAGTCCTGGTCCCTTGTCTCCCTCCCTTCCCCATAGGAAACTCATTCCTTCCTTTCTTTTTGTCTGGTGAGGGAAGAACTCAATTTTTCTCCCTTTGAAGGGCAGATATGGAGCCTACAGCAGATATGAATGGGGTGAAACAGAAGAATCTTCTATATGGCTATGACAAACAGTTTTATTACAAGGACTATGATTATGTGTTGATGGCTAAAATGAAAAAATTCTGAAAGGGTAAAACCAGACATCAACATTTTCTGCTGACTTGTACTCCACATTGATAATTCAGGGCCCAACTGTATATTTAACACATCACTTTAAGTAAGTTGGGCGAATCTTTTTTACAACTGAAAATTGTAAAGGGTAGGCCTGATCAGGATTGGAATGGAGGGTGGGGGTGGGGGCAGAGACTGAGTTTAATCCTTTCCCTCCCTGACACTTCCCCAGTGATAAGCTTTTCTTATCTCTTGTTTGTGTGATCATAGTTTATAGCTCTTAGCTGAATTTTGTTCACTGATTTCATCTTTATTGTGTACTCTTTGAAAGCCCTCATATCTAGTGCATATTTTGATGAGCAATTTTGATATAAAAGATTTTGTTTTTCAGTATTTAAACTTCCAGGATGAATAAATCTGCTTCCCTTTCAAGCTGTAATGTCTCAATCCTAATTGCAGCATAGTCCCGACTCCCAAATCATACTTTTGGCAAACCCCATGCAGTCCCATAGTGGAATGTTCAGAGCTATAAACGTGCATCCCCCAGAGTTCATATGCAATCAGATCCTAAACAGCTTATAAACGTGGGAGCTTCACAGGCAAAGCAGCAAATCACCTGCTCTTGCAGCTTTCGGTTTTTAATTTCTAATAGCAATTGCAGGAGGGGGTGATTTTCGCTGGGACCACACCATGCCACCTGGAGCTAATAGCAATTGTGGGGGCATTTGTGTTGGGGAGGACAATGTTAAAACTCCCATTGTGTACCCTGTTCTCAATGAAAATCCACACACACACACACACACACACACACACAGACACACTCTCACAGACATCTGCTATTATCAATTTTAAAAATATAAGACACAATAGCAACTTTAGTACCATATCTATTTTGACCTTCAGCTGAAGCATCAGGGAAGGAAGCTGCAGAAAGAGAAATTAACAGAAAATAACTGATGCGAACAGAGATGTAGCATGTACTATGTATCTTTTGATCATGGACAACTTTGCAAAATTCAATTGTTAAAAAGAAAATAAATAGAGATTTAAGCTTTTTCCACATAGCTCAATATTCTTTTCTAGTCTTAATATAGGAAAGGAGAAAGTTGTTCTTTCTATCTGTTTTCTGGATCATCTTGTATAAAGGTTACTGTTTGCTCACTTAATCAATCCTCATGGGGAAAACTAATATGAAGCTTTAAAATAACATGTAATATATACCGTAATTTAAAGTTGACTAATTTGGGAAGTAGGAAGTTCAAGCTCTATGAAATGGGGGTGTTTTTTGTGTGTGTATTTATAATAAATTAAGATGCAAAATATAAAACTGTTTCAAATGGAAAGGCTTGTGATGACTTGTTATATGAAAATATATGAAACAAATGGCTTCTGTTCCATGAAAGGTAGGTAGCATTTTTAGTGATGGGCAAGCTTTCCCACATTCACTTCAGATTAACTTGGAAATTATCATTCCCTCCCTCCCGGGAAATCATGAGTCATTTTCCTGAACCAGTACAAAGGACTGGAAAAATCGCCTCATCCCCACCAGCCCTCAGAATTCCCCAAACCCTTCCCATTGGTCTCCTGCCTCTCTAAATCAACAGCAGAAGTTGCAGAAGATGGGGAAAGGAGAAGAAGTAGCACCACCCCCACTCCCTACATCTCTCTCCATTGGCCCGATGTTCAAATTTATAGGGATGTGCACGGAGCTCAATTTGGGGGTGGAAGTCCAGCAAACTCGCCGGGCTTGATCCCCCGAGCTCTGCTCGCCCTACCTTTTCCCCAGCTCGACTTGTGTTCTCGTGAGCCGAGCTGGGGAAGCGACTTCCAGTTTCCGGTGCTACGTTGTTTATGTAGAAAATGGCATACGGGATGTTAAAAACGGCTGCGATTTGCGTAATTTGTGCAAATTGCAGCTGCTTTTAACGTATTTTACACTATTTTCTACATAAACAATGTAGAGCCGGGGACCCGGAAGTCCGGCGAGCGCCTCAGCTGGCGCTCGTGCTCGGCTTGACTTGGCTCACACACCGCAAGTCGAGTGCCGGGTGGGTCGGCCACCCCTAGTTCAGATTGGCAGTGACTTAGGGTACAAAAAACCAAGCAACAAGGAGAGATGTAGTTCTCTCAAGGGCTGCTGCAATTCTAAGATACAATAGTGATATTAGGCCTGGGATTGAAATGATAAAGAGCTTTTCTACATGAGGCTGTTAATCCGCTGTATCTACTTTTGGTTTCGTCACAGAAGTGAGATCTGAGCATGATGACATGAAGAGCATTTCCTTCCTTGCTTTTCTGTTACATAAGCTCTAGGTGGCATTGTGATGTAGTGGAATTACACAACTACACAAGTGGAAAAAGCATTTACTTTCACTGTCACAAATAATTCTGCATTTCCCCCTGCTCAAAAAAAAAAAAAAAAAAAAAAAAAAGGAACTCATGGAAAGTGCTGTTTAAAAAAACAGAAGCAAAACTGGAGGTTCATGATGTCATCTAAAGGACCCATAAACAACCATGAGTAGGGAATGATGAGCCCACACACATGTAGAAAAGCTCAAAGGCAAAATTGGGGGGGGAAATGTGGGGTTTTTTTTACCTCAAATGTGCTGTCCAGATTCTCTTGTGGTGGAGAATTTGATTTGAAAGGGGGAGAAACAGAACTGTGACAGGCAGACAGCCGTCATTTTGTTCATTGCATTTTGGGAAAATAAAAATGGCCAGACTTGAGCCTTCCTCCTGCCACTTACTGCTGCCATTATAGGGACAGCAGTTGAATATCCCGGGGCAGGGATACACTTTGACAGAGTGGCAGATTGCTCATCTTGCAGTTTTATTTTATTCAAAAGGTGCACTGTCAAATACCCCTCCAAAGAATGAAGCAGACTTGTTCAAAAAGATATATAAAGTCACTCTCATAGTGGGCAGTGTCCACTACTGCCCCCTGCTAGGTGGGACCTACTGCTAGCACAATGGGAACTTAGTGGTTCCCAACACAATCAGAAATGAGCAGAAACACTCATTTCGGGAACGGCTCAGGTGGTTAGCGGAGTTCGTAGAAAGGAGCTCTGCTGACTTGTCCCGTTCATTTTTGGGGTTCTTTTAGTGCTAGTTCCTGTTGTGCTTACAGTGCTTCCCACAAATGCAGGGGAACCAGCAGGGGAACCAGCAGGGGAACCACGGCAGTATTGGATACTGCCCAGTGTGTTGTTCAATGCAACACTGTTTTTTTAAGCCTTAAATACTGGGCAAGATTTGCTTTACTGGATCCCCAATTTATTCTCACAAGCAATAAGGGGTTTTCCCCACCGCCCAGAAATATCTAAGCATAATATACAGGGTACACTTCATGTCCTGTGCTCTTTAAATATCCACCCAGGAGGAATACCAAGCATTTTTACTAAAGTTGATGAGATGAAAGTATGAGCTGACACAGCACAGCACCTTCTTCACCCACCCTAGATTTGGCAGACATACTCATCATAATGTCTTTCTGCCTGCTTAGAGAGTCTGAGCAAAGTGCACTCTGCACATGCACAGGATCCTTTATTTTAATCCAAAAATAATATATAAAATGAGTATTGGTGCCATGTACATACTAGGTTTCCCCAAAGAAAACTTTGCTGGTTTACGTGGTGATCATAGCGTTACTTGTGTGAGGCCGATGCTGCTGCCATTCTTTATCCACTTATCCAGGAGTACGCCCCACTGACATCAATGGGACTTATTTCTGAGTAGACATGCATAGAGCACAGTGATTGCAGTTTGCATGGCTGAAGGAAAGGCTCTTTGTACGTGCTTAGAGCACTCATTTTCTTGTAGCAGCAGTGGTGGGAGGGAGGGAGGGGTGATTAATTACTTTCCTAACCATGGAAAGTAAACCGGGGGATCACTCTTGTTGGATTAACAGTTTTGATTGGGGTGGGGTGGGGGGGACAGCCTGAATGGAAAATATTGTTATCCCTCCACCAGTGACATCTCTAGTAGAACACATACTTTGCCTGACAAGGGTCTCAGTTTCAATCTCTGGCATCTCGAAACAATAATGTTACAAGTGGCGTGAAAGACCTCTTTCTCTGAGACCCTGAAGACCTCCTGCCTCTCAGAGTACTGAGCTGAATTATACTATGATCTAGTATAAAGCAGTTTCCTATGATGATATGTGGAGAAGTTCTTGATTCCTCCGGCATCAGGAACTGCCACAACTAGAAATGAGATATTGAGTGGCTGAGCTGATTACTGAAGTGACCAAGGAATTCCACATTTTATTTTGTCATGTAAGAATATTTATAACATGATATCTTGGATTCTGTTTAAAACACCCAGGAAGGTTCAGTAGAGTGCAGGCTAGATAATGTAACCCATTTCCCTAGGGATCTGGAGTTTTGCTTCTGTGTGTATTTCATTTTAATGCAAAACAAGGAAAGAGGCACAGTATCTAAATGAAAACCTCCAATACCATATATCTGAAACACTGATGTGATTATAATAAAATCAGAATGTGACATCTGTGGCACTTCAAATAATACAGAACTGAACAACAAAAATGTTGTTAATATTATATTATATATATATATATATATATAGAGAGAGAGAGAGAGAGAGAGAGAATGTAAACATATTGATTGATTTTTTCTTGTTTAAGTAAGCCTTACACACATTTACATTAATGCATCATTAGCAACGGAATCCTAGGCCCAAGGCTGAAAACCTATACGCATTTACCTGAACGTCAGGGCCAGACTAAACATTTTTCAAATTTGGCTTACTTCATAAATAAGCCAGATCGGCTTATTTACTTCAGTGTAAGCGTGTGCTGCCCCAATTCAGATTGGGACCATGGCACTCAGGACCGGTGCAGGGCAGTTTGGCGCCCCAGGCGAAAAAATAGTTAGCGCCCCCCCTCTCCAAAGCAAAAAAAAAAAACACCCTGCGCCGCCACCACCAACCTACCTTCCCCCCCCCCCGCCCTGGCTGCGGCGGCGGCTGCTGCTGCGGCTGCTGCGACGAAGGTAGGTGACGGGAGGTGACGGGGGGGTTGGCGATGGCGGTGGGAGGGCAGCGGCGGGCGAGCGAGCGGGTGGGTGGAGGCGCGGCGGCGGCGGCTGCGGCTGCTGCGACGAAGGTAGGTGACGGGGGTGACGGGGGGGTTGGGGGGGTGGCGATGGCGGTGGGAGGGCAGCGGCGGGCGAGCGAGCGAGCGAGCGGGTGGGCGGAGGCGCGGCGGCGGAGGCGGCTGCTGCTGCGGCTGCTGCGACGAAGGTAGGTGACAGGGGGGTTGGGGGGTGGCGATGGTGGTGGGAGGCGCAGCGGCGGGCGAGCGAGCGGGTGGGCGGAGGCGCGGCGGCAGGCAGGAGGGTGGGGAGGCGGAGGCCTGGCGGGGACGGCGCAGCGGCAGCGAAGAGGAGCGCAGCGTTTCGCGCCCTCTTCAGCCGCGCGCCCTCTTCAGCCGCGCGCCCTAGGCAACCAGCCTAGTTGGCCTAGCGGTAGCGCCGGCCCTGATGGCACTCCAGGAATGGAGATTTAAGCATTCCCCCATTTTTGTCCCAAAATTCCATCCCCCAGTGTTTTTACTTCTGTTTTTGTTTTTTTGCTTTAATTTCCCCTCCCCTTGCGGGGAGGACTTTATGGACAAAGTCAGGGGGAAGGTTAAATACCCCTTCCCAGAGCTGAAGGCATACCCTCCAATTGTCCTGAAAATCCCTGGACTGTCATGAAAACCCTTAAGCCATCAAGGCTTCTCACTTTGTTATGCAAAGTCCTGAATGGATATTTGCTTATTGTTTGAGCCCCAGGGATGCCTGACCCTTCTCACAAGGGGAAAGAAAAAACATTCATTAACTGAAGTGTTTGAGAAGCTAATAACAGCCAGCCAGCCATAGATTTAAATAGGGAAATTGGAAGTATTGATGTTAGTGGGTCAGTAGTCTTTGGGCAGCGAGTTAGGAGATAGCACAAAAGGCACTACACTGTTGTGAGTGGATCGTATTGCTCTCCTGCCTCCTGCAAGCTGCTTTAAACTTTTAGCTTAGCTTAGCTGCAATTTTGCCGATGGCCCCCTTAAAAACAGTAAGCAGGGAGGGAACAGATGCTAGTGTGTGTGCATGCCCCTGCCCGTGCCCGTGCCCGTGCCCGTGCCCATGCCCGTCTGAAAAGAAAGTGGAGGCAGCACCAGCTGGCCTGGACATGATTCCTCTCTTTATGTTGCCACATATTTTATTTCCTAACAGAGCTGACTCTTTGCCTCTAACAGGTGAGTTTACAGTGTCAGAAAGAAATGCAAGAAACTTCCCCTTCTCTCTGAAGCTCCATGTTTGGGGTTGTGGGGTGGGTGGGTAAGCTTCACCTGTTGAATTTGTGCCAATCCTGACAATTTTAAAACAAAAAGAAAGAGATTGCCCTGCATGCACTGACACCCCCCCCCCCATGAAAAACATCAGATATCAACAATTAAGGGTTTAAGTAAGGTAAAATCAATATTACAAAAGCCACTTATAAAATATTATAAAATAATATATAACAATGTAATAATTATAATATATAAGATTTTGTGTGTTTCCTCTAATAACTTTTGTACTTGACCATGCCCTTTGTTTGCCTGGCCATAACCTTGGCCACACTCTCATGTTGCCTGGCCACACCCTCTTGATCACACCTTCATGTTGCTTAACCATACCTCTTACAAATTCACATGTGTGTCCCTATTTTCAGCTGTGAAATGTTGGAGGGTATGTGAAGGTCTTGATCTGAACTGGAGCCAACCATGCTTACTCTGTAAATAAGCCAATAATGCATACCTCTGCATACGTATGATTTGAAGAATGTGTAGCTTGGGCCTACGTCCCATTGCACTCAGTGGGCCTTAGTTTTGAGTAGGCCTCAGGGGTGGTTTCTCTTTAGGTCTGGGCAGTTTGGCACTCCTACTCCCCTTCAGAAGTGACAAGCATAAAAGTAAGTATAACTGTCCATCTGCGCTGTCTGCTGTTTGTCCCGCATCTCATGTAGTGCGCCAGGCGGTTGCGGCACAATTGTGGTGGATGCTACTGCATTACCTGGCTGGCTCCTACAATCCACAGCAGTGAATCGCACATGAGCAGAACATCCCCTCCCAGAAGAGGCATAGGGAAGCCTTTTTGGAAGGGCGATTGCGGGGAGCACTCACCCAAATCTTGTTTTTGTAATGCGGCTATTCAAGCCACTGGCCAACACGGAGAAGGACCTCACCCCCATCCTTTCACGTCCAGGATGGATGAGCCCTGCCACTATCATTTTCCTGCGAGTGAATCACTGCTGGGGCTGTGTCGCGTGGGTGGGGCTGGTTTATATGCAGTGGCAGCAAAGCCAAGCAGCATAGCATTAGCCAGCCAGCCCAGTTATGGCCACGTGTACAGGTAGCAGCAGCTCTGAGCATCTGTTAACACAGTGTTCTCCAACCTTGGGTCCCCAGATGTTTTTGGCCTACAACTCCCAGCATGCCCCAGCCAGTGCAGCGTATATATTGTCCCCCAGATCAATCTAGCCTGCCCAGATGTTATTCAAAATAGGTGATATACCCAACAAACCTATATTTTTACTTTTCTATTTTTGGGTATTTGCAGTCAGTAAAGACTAAAAATGTAGATAAACAAGAATGTTTCTCAATCTATAGAGATAAATTTTGGAGAAGGTTCCCCAATGTAGAGTAATGGGGGGGGGGGGAATCAGGGATTACATTACGGAGGATAACTCCTTGCAAAGTATTGTCTGTTCTAATGAGGTTCTTAAGTCTCTCATTTCTATCCATTTCCATCTTTCCTTCTCCATTCTCTTTTCCAATGTTACATACATCTGGGGACTTGCAGGGATGGCCAAGAAAAAATATGAAAACAAAAGATACCAGTCAAACTGTCAATATGGCCTATAAAGCTGCACTCTAGGAGAAAAATCAACAGGAAATTGAGATAATAGGAAGGATTTTCTAACTATCTCATATCAGATTATGGATTCCCCCTCCCCCCACACACTGAGTGTATTTCACTGATAAGGATGAATTTTAGAGTGTAATTCAATGTTTAATATTTATCAGTAATATTTCATTATTACTAAAGATGAATAATATGTAATAAGATCAGGATAATGTTTCCCTCCCAAGCCTGGACCTTTATAGCAAAATATGTATCACAATTTAATCTTATTCTTATAATACACCCAGAGAAAAGTTAACATTTGTTAAAATTCAGTATCATGCAGCTTTCCTTTATTTGGAAAGGGGGGGAACTAATCACTGGGGGGGGAATCAACTCATTGATTAAAAAAAAGAAAGAAAATCCAATAAAAGGATTTAAAACCTGGTTGGGGATTAACTCATTTTGATAAACTCCAATTTTGAAAGTGAATGTCTTTGAATAGAAATGTTGATGGATTATGGCCTTTTATCCATTTTTGTTGTATATAAATGGGACACATTGAAATGGCACCCTGTCTCTTGGGCATTCTTAGAGCCACCCATGTTTTCCCTTTATTAAAATGAACACTGGGCTTTCTGACAAAGGCATTTCAGATAAGCATTTCAGTTTGATTCCCAATAAGCGTTTCAGTTTGATTCCCAACTAAGTACATGTCAGGGTCACCATTTCAGATTTCAGCAAGATATTTCAACAGGAAGGCGAAAGATCTGCTGTTGGATCCATCAAGGTTCTATTATGAAAAGTAGTAGTCCCGATCCAACACAAAGTTAAGTGTGCTTAGTCCATTCATTTCCACAGGCTTAAACATGTTTAACATGTTGAAACTATATTTAAGAGTGCCACCCTAATCCAGCTAAGGAGATCTGTACATGAGGAGAAACTTGTACCATAGCCTGGCTTGGGAACTGTGAGCATAAATGAGATGGCCATTCAGATATGCATATGATGTGCACATCAGACTGCGGATACCTTTCTCAAACTACAGCGCACACCTCCTAGAAAGGGCTGCCTCTGGAGGGCACTTACGGACCCGCAGCCTGAGAGCTCTCTATGCTGCAAAACAGAAATGAGACTAATTGAGGCAATCCCCCTGGAATCCACCTTTCAGAAACTTAGACTGCAATACTAAGAACATTACAAGGAAGTAAGTCCCATTCAACTCAGAAGGGCTTACTTCTGAGTAAACATGCTGAGAATCTGGCTGCACATCAGCTCTTTCATAGATTCACAGATCATAGAGTTGGAAGGAGCCTACAAGGCTATCGAGTCCCACCCCCTGCTCAGTGCAAGAAACTAGAGGAGGGGTCTCCCATCCAAGTAATAACCAGGCCTGACCCTGCTTAGCTTTCCACACTCAGACAAGCTGAGCCAGCGTAAGCCATTGGCTGCATGTGCCAGCTGGGTACTGGCTGGATTTGCATAGTTACTGTTGCAGGCGTGGCTTCTCATGTCATCCAAATCCAGAAAGGGAGGCTTTTTGGGTGGGTAAAAAATCACCCACAAACCTACATCCCAGTTTGCATGACAAAAGGGTGGTTAATAAGCCATGATGGCTTATTAACTACCCCTGTGTATGCTGGCTTATTTCCTTAATTAACCTAGCCAGGCCTGGTTTGTCATTACGTGTCCACCCAGTGAGCGGGGAGGTTGGGGTGGATAACAAACTACCCAGCAACCCTACAACAGAGCATGTGAACCCGGCCCATGGGTTCTGGGTGGTTTGTTATCCACCCCAACAAGCCACCCTTGCCAGGTTCAGATAACACGAGAAGCCACACTGGTGAGAGTAATTACAGTCATGCCTTGGATTGAGAGCATAATTCGTTCCGGAAAGGTGCTTGTAATCCCAAACACTCTTATATCAAAACGAAATCCCCCCAATTTTTTTTTTAATTTAAGCCATACTACAGTACTTGTATTGCAAGACGACGCTTGTATATCAAGTAAAATATATATATATATATTAAAAATTTTGCTTGTCTTGCAAAACGCTCTCAAACCAAGTTACTTGTAATCCATGTGACCAGCCCGTGCAGAGTGGCAAGAGAAGTCACTCTGTCTGGGTTTGCATGCCATGACAAGCTGGGCTACAGAGGGTAATTATGCCAATCCCCCCAGCACACAACCATCGCATGTGGCAGGGGAAATAAACCACCCTGGATTATTTCTCCTGCTGCGATCTTGCAAAACGGGTCAGTGTCTTTGGGTTCTTCCAGACAGAGGTCTCTTAGAGCTACCAATGAAACAACACTGTGCAACTTCTCCATCGTTTCCTTCTTAATGGATTTTTTTTTTCCTGGCAAGAACAAAGATGGAGGAAGTAGTAGGAGAACATGGCAGGTTTACAAATGGAAGGCGATGATGTCTGAATCCCCATATTTGAGGCAGGATAATTGCAGGATAAAAGCCTCATTTGGAAGCACCCTCTGCAAAAGCAGGAAGACACATAAATGAAATGAACTATCCATTTAAGGAGCATGGTGGTAGCAGGGTCCAGTCTGCTCAAGCATTATGCGTCATGTTGACAGAAAGAGACTTCTCCACCTTCCTATGACTTCTTACTCTTTTTGTTCAAAGGCTAACATTGGTTGGGGGAGCCAACTTTGCTATGACTCTCCAGCACTAGAGCCTCATATTCATTCCACAGCTCCCTTAAAGTCTCAGGGATCAGAATTGTAACTGCTGCATCTGTGTCTCCTGAAATACTTCCATCAGGTCAAAAATATAAAAATAATGGCTCTAAGTGGCCTGACCCAGCTCTTTCTTGTTGTTCCCCGCCTCGATCCAAATGGAGAGGCGAAGAAGAAGAAGAAGAAGAAGAAGAAGAAGAAGAAGAAGAAGAAGAAGAAGTATTATTATTATTATTATTATTATTATTATTATTATTTCTTTTTTCTTACTCAAAATTACTGTATTTTTCGCTCCATAAGACGCACCCCCCCCCAAAATAGGGGGAAATGTCTGTGCGTCTTATGGAGTGAATATTGTTAAAAAAAAATTTACTTACCTCTGCGCACCTCCAACTGGTCCGGGGAAGAGCGGAGGGCTCCTGGGTGGGGTGGGGCAAGCCCCCGCCTCTCTGCTGATTCCCCGCGGAACAGCTGATTTTTTTTTAAAATTACTTCTAAAAAAAACAACAAAACTTTCCTTTGCTGGTCCGCTGAAGAGCGGAGGGCTTCTGGGTGGGGCGGGGCAAGCCCCTGCCTCTCAGCTGATTCCCCGCGGAACAGCTGATTAAAAAAAATATAAATTATTTTTACTTTTTTTTTTTTTTTTTACTTTCCTTTGCTGGTCCGGGGAAGAGCGGAGGGCTCCTGGGTGGGGCGGGGCAAGCCTCCGCCTCTCAGCTGATTAATTTATTTTTTTTTAACGTGCCGTACGGTAAGTACGTCTTGTGGAGTGAAAAATACGGTAAGTGTGAGGGGACCCATAACAGATTAGGCCTCTAGCATGGAACCCAGGGGGATTTATCTCTTTGCTCCCAGCTGTGTTCCTGCCCAGTTCCTGAAATTTGCATAGGGAAAAGTCTTATTCATTTGCTTCAGCAGCGGCTTGTTTCCTATGCAAATCTCAGGTGTAGGCATTCAAATTTGAATAAGGAAACAGAACAGATATAGCTGCGTGATACACATTAAAATAACACTTAGTTTGACATGGAGAGATGTTGTTTTTTTGTTGCAACTTGAGTTCTTCTTCCCCTTCCACCATGTTTACTCTGGGGTAAGAGAATGTATGGATGATATACTATAGTATTTAAGGCATCTGAAAGTCAAATGAAAAGAAGTACATTATCACATTATATATATATATAAATCAGGGATGTTGAAGAGTCCTTGGTCTCGAGTCGAGTCATGAGTCTTTGAACCCGAGTCCCGAGTCTGAGTCCTTGGTCCAAAATGGTGACTCACGAGTCACAAGTCACTCCCAAAGCTGACTCCACGAGTCCCTATTAAAATCAATGGGGGGGGGGTTTCCAACAAAATAAGGCTACTTCAGATGTGTGGCTTAAATAAATTCTAGGAACAAGTGTGCTTTTTTATTTCAAAACTATGCAACTGATTTTGGCAAGAACAGACCAGGCAGACAAACCCAAAATAACCAGGCAGGCAGAGAAGGCAGGGAACCCCAAAGCAGGCAGGCAGAGGCCTTTGTCTTGGACAATTCAAACTGTGGAACTGGTCAAGAAGAGACCAGGCAGGCAGAGGAGGCAGGGAACCCCAAACAGGCAGGCAGAGGCAGCCAAACCCAAAATGTCTGAAAGGTTGCATTTTAGGAAAATGATTTTAAAAAAATAAACTTGCTGTACTTCCTAAAACTTATCCATGTTGCATTTGAGGAACACGATTTTTTCTAAATGTTTGGCCCCCATTCTGGAACAGTGAGGTCTCATCACAATTCCACCCTCACTGAACACCCACTCTACTGACCAAAGAGAGTCAGTAGTGAAAATGCCCAAAGAGAGAGGAGAGAGAGAGAGAACCCACATGCACTGGCTTTAGAAAAGCCCCTTCCCCTTTAGATATTTTATGGTCTTTCCCTGGAGGAAGAAGCTGGATTACAAAATGCTTCATTCTTAGTTCGAGAGCTACTGGGGGTCAAGCTTGCTTTGAAGCAATTGCCTCTGCCCTAAAGCCCTTACTCTTGGCTGAATGTTACATAGTGCAGAGGAAAGGATCTCTGCATGTGTAGATAACCACTCTCTACTTTGTAGTTATTACTATAGTTATATCCGGGATGAGTCTTGGCATTTTGGGTGTGGAAGCTTTGCAGGTTTAGCCCTGGCTCAGATTAAGCTAAAGCTTGAGAATCACAGTTACAAACCAACAGGCTCTCTGCACATACTCATTGGCATGCTCTACTTTGGTTATTATTTAACCGATACCGAGGGAGGGGTCGGTGAAGTCATGAGCCCCGACTCAGATTAAGCCTAGAGAACCTCACAGGATTATATTGGTGCAGAATCTGCTTTACTCAACAGGCAAGGACCCCCACCCCATAGAAAAACAGTGTCCAAGGTGCTGAGATACTAACTTCTTGTATATCCAGATTAGGCAATTGCACCCCACACATGCAATACACACCCAAATGTGCAGTCATGTCTTCAAAACGTATAAATGGACAAATAAATAAATAATGCTCACTTTCCGTAGTAAAACGACCTTCCCCCCAAATCTCCTTCCAAAGCCTTTCCTTATCTTCATCTCTCTCAGGAAATTATTCATACCACATCATTAGCCCTCTCAGATCTTTCTTTGTTCACTGATGAAGCGAAGGTAAGAAAGACCAAAAGATTCCTTAAGGTTGCAGATAATTAGACGTGTCCCCCCCTTCTTCCCACCCACCCCACCTTCTTAAGATTTGTTTTACCTTTCTATGAAAATAATAATTACCCCCCACCCAACAATTAAAAACAACAACAACTTCACAAACCTTTTGTAAAAAGGGATGACAAGGGTATGAGAAGGGGGGGGGGAATCAAACAAGCTTACCCCAACTGCAGCGGAAAAACGTGGATATGTGTGGAGCTGCCGGTTAAGGCAGTAATGGCGATTTGGTAATTACACAGTCTGTTCCTTTGTGTGAACAGACTGGGGCCTTTCACCTGGTTTCATCCCCTTTATACTACCAACAAGACAAACAGTCTTTTGGAGGATAAAAACATGCTTTACTCACTCAGATCTTGCAGATTGGTTACAGGCAGGCTTAAGAAAGTATTTACACTCATGTGGGAATCATTTGGTAGCCGCTGTGTTCTGAACTTAGGAAAAGTTCAGAACTCTCTTCGAGCTACATCTTCACGACATGCTTCTCATTCAAGTTCATGGCGCAGACTCTTTTCCCGGGAGGAAGAGAAGGCAACTGGCAACGCCCACATCCTGCCCCAGGAGGTCTGGGTGACATTCCACAGAGTGTTTGCTCTAGGATGCAGAGACTCTGTGGTCCCAATTACATCATGCACTTATACATGGCTTGAGGTTTTGACTCCTCACCCCCAACATTTAGAAGCCACTGTTCCCACAATATTTATTTGGCACATAGACAACAGTTTCCCCGGTAGTTCAAGAAAATAAAGTTATCTCTGCATGACAGCTTCTTGAACTGGTTTAGGCTGCAATCCTTGATACATTTACCTGGAAGTAAAGCCCCACTGAAAACAGTGGGGCTTGTTTCTGAGCAGATGTGTAGGGTTGCATGGTGCAAAATCATACCTTCCCCACCTAGTTCTGTGAGGGAGTGGGATCTTTCTCAGCAGCCTCAATAAACGAAAGTTCCCAATATTTGGAGCAGCAGGGCAGGGGAGGGAGGGGAGAGAAGGAGGAAGCCATGGCCCATGAGAGTTAAACTGGTATAAACACAAATACAGGTTTGTCATAGGTTATAGATTTCATAGATTATAGAGTTGGAAGGAGCCTACAAGGCTATTGAGTCCAACCCCCTGCTCAACACAGGAAACTAGAGGAGGGGTCTCCTATCCAAGTAATAACCTGGCCTGACCCTGCTTAGCTGTCCACGCTCAGACAAGCTGAGCCAGCGTAAGTCGTGCAGATCTGCCCTAAGTGATACAAAAATAAGTGCTTTCCCACCCCACCGCCCGCTCTGTTGGATCATTTACTATTGATGTGGGAAGATGCAAGCTTTTCAGTTACACAGAACTCTTCATCACTCATAATTCTTTATTTGTTCTTTGTTGTTGCTCATGGCTGCATCTCAAGTTCAAGCTGTGCAAGTGCAACACCAGGGTGTTAAGAGCGGGGGGGGGGGGGAGCACCGCCAGGCCAGCAAAGTTTAGTTTTGAAAAAATTACAATTGTAAGGGATCGAGCTTGCTGGAAATTCACCCCCTCTCCGCCCCCACTCTTTAAGAACCTAAGAAGAGCCGTGCTGGATCAGACCAAGGATCCATCCAGTCCAGCATTCTGTTTACACAGTGGCCAACCCGCAGCTGCCTGTGAGAAAACCACAAGCAGGACATGAAGCACCCTCCCGCTTGTGTTCCCCAGCAGCTTTCCTGCTCAAACTCCAGCCCAGCCAAGCCCCACAGCGAACCCACGGGGGGGGGGGGGAGTGCTGCCTACCTTTGATGCCTCCTCTCTTCCAGCCCTTCCAGAAGGAAGGGCTGCCTGGCTCCACGCTCTCTGCCTGGCTCCACCTACTGGAGTAACATTAAAATGGTTTCCCCGCACTGAGGTGGTGCAGCATGAAAAAGGAACCTACTAGTAGAAACAGGGACTCGGAACTTTTGTTCCGAGTCGAGTCCAGAGTCCCATTAAAAATATGCAGACTCGAGTCAGAGGGAGGACTCAGTCAGACTCATGAGTCGAGTCCGAGTCCCCATCCCTGATAAAAATATTTTAAAGATGTAATATCTGATTTATTCCCTGTGGGACTCAGCAGTGCTGCATTGTTTAAAAAGGAACTGCAATCATCATGCTTTAGCTTTGTTACAAAACTGTATCTCTCTCATTTGGTGTAAAGATAAATAACAAGCAGATTATCTACAACTCTTACTGATAACCAGGAAGATCAATCAATCATGATCTATAATTATTGCCCCTGTAAAAGCTATTTAAACAAGTTTATGGACTTCACTCCATAACTTGACACTTTATAGTGGCTCATCCTACCAGTCTTACATTCAGGCATGTGAAAGGTTAATAAGCTATAAAATATACTTCCATTACTGTAAAATTATGTAGGCACATCCATGCATTATGTTTAAATGGAAAACTAGATATCCTATTACCTATTTTCTTCAAACCATGGCTGTTCACAGCTAATGCACAAGATATCCAAGGAAACTCTTACAATCAATAGAATGTCGTCTGCTGCATTAAATTGTGCACACTTTGGAGTAACATTTTTAAACATGTATTTATGTTATAATAAAGTGAATTGGATCCTAAACCTTTCAAAGGAACTGTATATTTTATTTTCTCACTTACAAGGACAGAATATTGCCTCTATATAACTGAATGAAATGTTGCTATGTTGTACATTTTAAGCACCTAGAAAGTTCTAAGTGAATAAAAAAAAAGTTTGGTGTTCTTCAGCTTGACTTTTGCAAAACATAATCTGAACAATTTCCTACATTATACAAGTGTTTGCAAGAACTTTGCAATTGCAAGTTGTATTTCCATTATATGTTCTTACATAATAAATATAACTACACATAAAAACAAACATAAGTATGCATTTAATATCAGTGAAAGAAGGCTTATTGACTAATGGTGCAACAGAATGACCTCACTGATTAATTTTATTTTCAGCTATGTACACAGTCTTTTTTCCCCCTTCAAGCTAGTGCCCAATTATGTGACACCCGATACTTCTTGCCTTTGCCTGATGATGTCAGTATATCAATGACAGTTGAAACTGTGTATGAGAAAATGTGTAATGCAACAAAGCAATTGAGTTCAGAGAGAGGGGGGAGATGAATTAGCATCATTTGTCAAGCTACATTGTTAAAATGATTTACTTCACAGAATTTCACATTAGTAATTTGAGGAGAGAAACATTCTGAGATGATGAGGTAAGGGCAGCCAATCATTTAACTGAGCGCGAAAGGACTTTATATGTGGACAGGAAGAAGGAGGAGAATACAAAATGCTGAGGTAGAAATTTCAGAATTTCTAATACACTTCCTTTGAAAACATAATTTTCTCCAAATCATATTTTCTCACAGAAATTCAAATATTTGAAACATTTGCCTATAAAATCTAGGTGTTAAGGACAGATGATGTCTGGTGTCATAAATGAAATGTAGACGTATCATGCATCAAACCAAAGAAATGGGGGGGGGGAGTGTGGATCAGTAACTTAAGATGCAATCCTATGCATGTTTAGCCAGAAGACAGTCCGACAGCATGCATAGGACTGGCTAAGCATGCATAGGACTGCACCCCTAGGAACCAAAGATTTGTAGTAGTAGTTTGATGCACCATGGAAGAAATGTATGGCGTATCAAAAAATAAGGAAGTAAATGTAGAGATTTCTATATACTTTAGTAATACAATTTGTAACAAAATGCCATCTCCAAATTGGTAGAAAGGAATGAAAATGGTAGGTAATTCTGAAAATAAGCTTGAGAGATTGTGTACTCTAGTGTGATGGCACATACTTGTGATCCAACATAGTCATCTCATAATTAGTACACACATGCCCATTTCCCACCCAGGCAGAATGCCACAAAGAAGTGAGGCGGAAATGGCACACCAGAAAGGAGCATGCTGATTCATGCTCCTGGCGCAGGGGGAGTGGAGCGGCACTATGAAGGGCTGCTCCGCCCACCGACCTTGGCCTCTTCCCTTTTCAGCTCCCACCCAGGTTTAAGAATTTTTACCTGCTCACGGATTGGCATTGGTGGGCAGGTTTTTTCGTCTACTTCGTACCAGCGTTTGCTACCCAGAAGGGAGCCAGTTAAATAGGTGGATTTGGCTATTGGCAGGAATGTGCGGGAATTTCAGGTCAGGAGAATATATTTTGGTGAGCCACTCACAGGCACTTCTACGATGATTGGCAAGTCTGGGGGCCATCTGCTCATGGGCTGTGTGGCCCACAAATGGGGGTATGGTTTGCCTTTGGGATCAACCTGCCTCACCTGCACGGAGTTGTGTGGCACTGAGTGGAAGTGACACAGGGAGGGCCCCCTTTACACGGATGTGTAGCCTAGACAAAGGGTCGGTTCTTGGCCCGCTCCCTGCTCTGGGCCAAGCGGCTCACCTGTGTGGCAGGCTAGATGCCTGCAAGGGGACTGAGGAGTGATTCCTGCACTTGCACGTGCAGATCCTGGGGTGGGTTGTACTCCCACATTAAATGCCAAATAAAGAGGGCCTAGTTTACCCAAGCTCTGGTGTCTGTGTCATTAATTCCGCCATGCCCCCTCAGTCTGCAATGCAGTTTTTTTGGACCTTAAGCCATTTATATGTTCTACAATGCCATTCATAGTAAGTCACACTTTGTATTTTCAGAGAGAGAAGTGCCATAATTCATCTACTGAAAGCATATGTTTTGTACATGACAGGTAAGAAGCAAGGGACATGTTTTCCCCATCGGCACCTGATGAGGCACCTGAGCATGATATTGGAATAAACTTACTTAGCAAGTAAGGTACTAGTATATAACTGCTATTGCTGTTGAAGTAAGCTACTTTATTACAAAAGAGAACATTGGTACAATTCCCCAAGAACAATACTATGTCTTTTTGATTCTTTCTTTCTACAAAGTCAAGGACTTGTTACAGCATGCTTACTCTGATTAGGCAAGAAATGTAGCCAGAACTAAGAATGCAATCTCTTCACGGTTGATGCTTACTGGATCCCTTCCTGGTTTATGGCACTTCCCTCTACAGAGGGACATGCTCACCTCGGGGGAATTGTCCAGCTTATTTCCAAGCCATCCAAATTTACTAACACCCTGACCTCCACAACAGCTCTAACTCTCTCCTTATAATGACAATAACCCTTGGGAAAGTTACAGTTTCCAAGGGGCCACTGGGTTTGGGGTTGTTGTTTTTTTGTCCTACCTTACCTTCTTATCTCTTACTTCTTTCCATAGCTGGAGTGTTATCAACACTGTTGCTTCCCTGGCAGTGTAAGTGTATGAGAAGGTGGATCAGTGTGTGTGTGTGTGTGAATGAGTGGCTAGACATAAGCCAGGAATTCATCTCCATATTTTAATCCAACTTGGAGAAGACTTCGGGAATTCATGAATCTGGCCCCTTGCTCCATCTGCGCCTGTTCTTGGAGATGTCTGATTTGGCCACAGCGACACATGCCTTAGTTACATCCCATTTGGATTACTGAATCATGCTCTACGTGGGGCTGCCTCTGAAGAGCGTTCAGATTCAGAAACTTCAGCTGGTTCAAAGAGCTGCTGCCATACTGTAGACTGGGGCTGGCTACAGGGAGCATACAACTCCTTTGTTACAACAGCTCCACCACTGGCTCCCAGTCTGTTTCCAGGCACAATTCCAAGTGCTGGTTATGACCTATAAAGCCCTATACAGCTCGGGTCCAGGTTATCTGACAGACCATATTCTCCCTTATGAGCTTGCCCATACCCTGAGATCGTCAGGGGAGGCCCTTCTCTTAGTTCCGCCACCATGCGGCAGAGGGCCTTCTTGGTGGCTGCCCCAATGCTCTGGAATTTCCTTCCCAGGGAAGCTAGAATGGCACCCTCCTTGGTATGTTTCCGGAGGCAGGCAAAAATGTTTTTGTTCCAGCAGGCCTTTAGGAATAGTCTGGACCAGTGTGAATGTGATGGATTAGCAATATTTATATTGTTATTGCTGTTTTAACTTTGATGTTTTATATAATTTTAATATTACAGCTGATTTAATTATATTTTTAACTTTTGTATATTTCTATTTATATGTTTTAGTTGTATAAGTTTTAATGTTGTAAAGACGCCTTGAGTCCCAGTACTGGGATAAAGGCGGGATATAAATAAATATAACAACAACAAGTCTGAGGCATTACAATCCTCCAGTGCTCACTTCCAGGCCTGAGCTTGGTAAGCTTCACTGACATTTTTTACTTGTGACCAGATTCAGAGGTCTGATCAACGCATGCAGTACAATAAGGCAGTAGATTCCTAACATGGCAGAGTGGTGTTTACCATAGCAGAATTCAGTCAAGGGTATCTGTTTTGGAATGCTCTCCCATATTTAAAATTCCCCGCAAGTAGAAAATTAGGACATCAGGCAGAAATGTTTTAGCCCAGCACTCTCCTTGCTATGGTAGTTTTCTGCCAGGAAGCAGTTTGTGTACAGGAGAATTTAAGGGTTTTATTCCCTGCCTGCACTCTGAATCGCTACAGTCTGCTTCAAGAATCTAACCACTCATTCCAATGATTGTGCAGTGCAGATACAAATGAACCTGCATTTTAATGAGGAGTATTAGATATCATTGGGGGCAAGATGCTATCTCATCTAGTTTCATAGATTATCAAATGAGTTTCTGTTGAAATGGCAATGTAATTCCCAGGGCTTTTTTTCTCAGAGAAAAGGTGGTGGAACTCACCCCCCTCCCCTGGCCACGCCCCTACCCACCCCTAGGACCGCCCCCTAAAACCGCCCCTTTAGAGAACAGGGATGCAAGTAAAATTTGGGGGGGCTATAAAAGTAAATGTATGGAATTAAATAAAAAGCAATGCAGTAAAATGTGCAAAAAAATTGGAATACTTACCAAAAGTAAGCTCAGAGACGTTTCCTTTTCAAAAGGTGTTTATTTATAAGTTTTGCAGTTACACATATTAATCACAGTTTAGTAAAGTGAATACATGAAAAGAAAGGGGGGGATAACAGGGGACCAATTACACATTGCCTAAGCAAATATATTTGGGGGCCTTAGCGACCCAGTAAAATCAATGACATGTCTTAAAATATCTCCCTTTCACTGGCTTACTAATCACTTCAAGCATCTTGATCCTCTTCTCTCCCGTCCACTACAAATTCGGACCCAAGTGAGTCACGAACAGCAAGATCTTTTGTGTTTGCTTTTGTGTTTCTTAATTGACTTAATTGACTTAATTACTAACTCTGAGTCTGAAGAAAACCCCCACTGTAGTTATGCTAATTGCTAAATACCTTGCTAAATTCCTAAGGGCAGGAATATTTGTTTTGTAATGCTGATGATTTGCAGCAACACAACATACATTCTTCAATCTACATTCCTAGTAGAAAGTTCACAATAATAGTTAATGGGGGATTACGAACTGCTGTTAACATCACAAGAATTTAATTATGCTGAGTGATAAAGCGAGCAGCGCTTTCTAATTGACTGAAAATAGGTGGCGGAACGCCGTTCCGGTGCGTTCCGCCAGAAAAAAAGCCCTGGTAATTCCACCACGATTCCTTCACTCAGCTATTTTTCTACTCCTTAACTCCTACTCCTGGCTGAAAGCAGACATACCAAAGATTCCATACACCAGCTGGATGAAAATAATCAGTACAGTCTACATGACTTATCTCCCTCTCCATCTCTGCTCATATCTGAAAGATACTAAAACAAAATGTATGATTCCATCGGGGATGGTGTGTGTGAAGTTTCACAACAGACTCTCAGTTTTGGGGAGTGTTCCCCATGCTATGCACAAAATGTTCAGCAATTGTCAATATTATTTTCATTTTCATTCTGGATTTGGGAATAAAATAATATTTGCTATATTTATATACTTTAAATAATAAGCTGCAGTTCTATAGGCTCATCATTCATAAAATATCAATAAACTCTAAATTTCTTCAGTACAACCATATGTCAATTTGCATTCTAACTTCATAAACCAAAGATGTGTGAGGTTTATTGATGTGCTTTTTTGGTTTTGGTTTCTGTCAACGATGAGGTACAGAACCAAGGTACTTATCATTCACAGCTGATAAATAACTAAATGGACAGAGTGAGGCATATTGGAATATAAATGCTATATCGATAAAATAAATATACATTAATCTTAAAAATATTGAAATAGTGAAATGCTTTCTATCTGTTAAAGATAAGCTATATACTAATATGATAACGAAGTGGCAACCACAGAAAGAAACAGCCATATGTCCATTTTTCTCTCTTCTCCATATCATCTGGTTTAACTTACGGTACTCATTTCTGACATTTGTTTATTTAAGGCGCAATCCTATGCATCTTTAGACAGAAAAAAGGCCGACAACATCCAGCATGCCCCAACCAGATTGCACCTCTACTTATTACACTTTTACTTATTTATTTCTGGTATTTATATATATATATATATATATATATATATATATATTAAGGTCCAGAGCCTTCCTAAGGCAGGTTACACACAAGTTAAAACATAAAATATGGATACAATCAATGCATTAAGCTTATAAAACTAAAGCATCGTGGCTGGGTCTTGGCCTACATGGCCTTCTAAGTCAACCAGTTTATAGGCGGTGATGTACAATTTATACATTTCTATACTTGACAGAGATTGATTTGTCTTTCTCCTTGTACTACACCCTCCTTCTATCTGTCCAATATTTTGCTAACTCCTTTGAGCAGAGCTATGTGCTTGGTACGTTCCTTCTATCTGCTTCTTCTTAGCTCCACTCCACCTCAGTACATCCTTTGATCCTGTTTTGTGTTGGTCTTACTTTCCAGAATTCCAAATATCCTTTCAGCAATTCAGCATACAACTGTCTCCTAGTCTTCTTAAAAAGAACTTATGAGAACTAGAATACATCAGTGGTGTATTAATTATTTCTTATAGATCTGTATTGGTAGACAAATTGTTCTACTAAGGAAGGAAATTAAATACTGCTACTTGTATAACCACTTATGCAGCCTTTACATACAAGACTATTTGAACATATGTTTTACTGGAACTGGTCTGAAGAACTGTTTACCAGCAGACAAGAGTCACTCCTTTTCAGATAACTTGCACAAGTCCAGAAAATATTGTTTAGTTTCTACTCATAAGGAGTCATAGTAGGTCTTTCTGCTGTGCTCCATATAGAACAAGTCACACATTCCAGCAGAAGGATTACACTGAAAGATTTTCAGATAGTTCTGAAATCATTGCCTCAAATGGTGCCTTTTGCTCAGTGAATATCTTAGAGGGTAGCACTTCCATGTTGGTTCCTTCTCAACAGTGTTAAGATTTATAAGAAAAAGAGAAAAAGCAATGCTGAATCTGACCTCCAAATCTTTGAAAATCATGTATATACTCTTCCTGGCTGCTCAAAACAAGTGAATTGGGGTTTTGTCGATGGGATTGCTGATGTGGCAGTGTTTCTCTGAATTTGTAACTTTGATTGCCAAATCTCCTACATGCAAGTTCTACAGTATCCCATTATTTCATATAACCCAGTGCCATGTATAAGTTCATTATTCTATTCACAAGGGAAACTTAGGACATATACTCCTATATAAAGTGAAATCTTCCCTTTCCTTTTAGCAGATGAAAAAGTTCTAGTGTCGAATACAACACATCATACTCCCCTTTCAGACATTCACACTGTGTACACTAAACATACGGAGGGATAGAGGGATCACAGCTGTGGTCTCCACCCGAAATGTTGATTTCTGTGTGTACAGAGCACTAGTTCAATCTCATGGAGAGAGCTAGGTGAACTATGTTCACAACTACAGTTATTTCCATATTTATGTTCAAAGCTATATTCAATACACATGGAGGCTCTGCACACATAGGCTCTATCAATGTTCGATGGTAAGGCTAGGGCCAGCCACACTCCTACTTGCATCTACAAATTGATCTATTCCTACTCACCACTGGTGCTGCACCTCAACCCATCCTTCCTCTTCCAGAAGTGTGTAGAAAACACTTCTGTCTAGATCTACATGACTTGAGTGGATAATATCAGTGTTAGTCATGCTATGCCACATCTCTTCCACCTGCATCAGAGGAATGATCATAGGCCAGGGGTGGGGAACCTCAGGCCCAGGGGCCACATATGGCCTTCTGAGATTTCCCAGATGGCTATGTTCCCTTCTTCTGGCCTCACCTCCGTTTCCCCAATCGGCAATCGATTGGCAGTTTCCTGACTTTTGTGCAGTTCTTTTCCCCATTCTAAAAGGTTGAAATCTCTGCCCTAAGACTTCATTACTGGCAGTAAGAGCTTTAAGCTACAATATGCTGCAAATTTATTTATTTTTGCATTTGGGCCCACCACTTTTGCCCTTGGCTCCAAACCCTTGCCTTCAGCCCCACCTACCACTGGGATGCAGCCCTGCCCTGAAAGCTTTTCCTTTTCCCTTTTTCTCTCTTTTTTTTTTTTAAAGCCAGAAAGCTTTTCCAAAATTGGATTCAGGCCTCTGGTTGACTGAGGTTCACCATCCCTGGTGTAGAAGTCCTACACTTCTGTTGCCTTCTATGTACAAGCCTATGCTCTGCTGTCTTCCTCTTTAGTTAATTCAGAATGCCTTTAATAAACATCATCTTTCTTTCCTTCCACATAGCCAGCCACAGTATTTAAATCTCTAACTGGGTTCTTTTCCATTTCTATGTCAGCTTCAAGGCCCAAGGCTTTCTGTTTAAAACTCTTTACCAGTCTCCTATTTCTTGTTTCCCTCATATTCTTCCCCCCCCCTCTTTTGTGGCTCTTTCAGCTCATCTACCAGCCCTCATGTGCACTTTTCTCAGTGAGAGACCATTGTGTTGTCTATCAATAAGTCTACCCATTATACCGGCAATGTTCAAAAATAATATACAAAAGGTATTTGTAGTGCTAGCTAACATTTTGGTATTTTTGTGTTTGTGATGATTGAATAGTCTTGGGATTTTCTGATACTACAGACCTGAAAAGAGTTTTGAAAGGAGAAATATATAATATTGCAAACACACACGTACTAAATATGACTGCATACCCATACCAGTACCTAGAGTCTTCTAGAGATTTTGGTATGTTGGTGTCTTGACACTTCCATTTTATTTCAACTCTGAACTTCAGTATACTTTTCCCCCTGATCCTTTCTCATCTAAATCACATCAGACTTGTAAATAAAAGGATTGAAAGCTGTCAGTTAGAAATGTCATGTTGGCTGGCAATGGTTCATGAATAATTGACAATGAGATTACCTAGGGAAAGCTGCAATTAGCTCAGCTCATTAACATATGAACTAAGTCTGGTTGTGTTTTGTTGAGTGTTAGAATTTTACTTAACCCTTTGATTTGTGGAAGTGAACACAAGGTTTTAGGAACATGCAGAATAACCCCAAAGGTTCTTCAACTGAACCATCTGTGGCATAACCCCACAATTCAGTCCCCTGGTGTATGTCTGTTTAGTATGTTTAGTGTGTCTAGAATGTTGAACCGAGTGGGTGTGGTTTGTGATGTCTGGGAAAGGGGGGGGAGGAGTATATAAGGAGTGTTTGAGTGATGTCAGAGTTAGTTGAGGGAGTTAGTGTGTTATGGGAGAGTGTTTGGAGTGTGGGGAGAGTTTGGGAGTTAGGTTAGGTGGGTTATTTGTGTCTTGTCAGGAGTTTTCAGAGGAATCAGTGATTGTATGAGGAGTGAGAGCAGGACCGGTGCAAGGCAGTTTGGTGCCCTAGGCAAGATCAGATATTTAGCGCCCCCCTTCCCACTTGAGAGTGCTGTATTTTTTTCCAAGGCGTTTCTAGCGCCCCCTTTAGCCTTGCGCCCTAGGCAGCTGCCTAGTTGGCCTAATGGTAGCACCAGCCCTGAGTGAGAGTATTTGGAGTTATAGGGACTTAGGTTAATTATCAAGTGTTTGGTGTAGGCAGGTTTATTTTCTGGAACTAAGATTTTGAGAATTAAAATAAACTTATTTTTATTTTGTTTGCTACCCAAATCCTACGTGTCAGCTTGGTGTTATTAACCTGCCTTACTTTCAAATCTACACACACACCTTTGTACCCTCAGTATCATAAATTTAAAAATAGATCCTTAATCACCAGTATTAATCTTTTCCCTCATTAGTAGGGGAAAGGTTTCATTTGACCCTCCCCTCAGGTTTTGTTGATGCTTAGTCTGAGAAGGGTTTATGCGCCTGGTCCTAAAGTGTAAGGGACGTGTTGTCGCACCATCCATCGGAACTATTTATTCTTGTGAAATGTGTTTGCATTTTCCCCTTTCAATTTCCACAGGAGTTTCTTTGTTGCAGGGTGGCAGGGAGGGAGCTTTTTATATCTCTTTCTCTTTCACATGCATTTCTTGCATTGTGCAAGTGTTGATGAGTAATCTCTTAGGATTTAGAGGGCATATTACATTACATGGAATCCTTGTGTGTGTGCATGGTATGCGCATACTTTCTGATAAGCCACAGGAGGGAGATAATTTAGGCCTAATTTGTACAAACCAGATTTTTCTTTTTTAACACTCCATTCTGAAAAGAACTGGGAAAGTATTCTTGTACCATCATACTTTTAATCATCCAACCTCAACTGATTGTGTATGCTTTGTTATATTTTATTGTGGAAAACCCCAACCCAGCAGCCAAGTAGTATGATTTCAATGGCGTTATTGCTGTTGTTTTTATTGTAATGCAATGCAATTCTCACTGAAGGAATAAGGACATATGATCATCATTCTAGTACCTATCATCGAGTCATTCCAAATCCCATTTAGTACTCTCGGTGACCAGAAACCACAAGTGCATAAGCTTTAGCATGGTACTTCATGATATTTCCAGAAGAGTAAATTGTGGAAGTTGTTGTAACTCCACAGGCACAATTGTAATGACCACTGAAAGTTTAACATCAGTAACAATCAAGGCATGATTAATGGATGCATACCTTACTACAGCCAATATTACTATTGATAAGTACTGTAATGCTTGATTGGTTGTTTACATATCCCCACAGAAGTGAATAGCACTGGTCAGGGGAGGCTGATGGCTCCTAGTTCAGTGGGGCTTCTTTTCCATTGCAGGTTTTACAGGTTTTATTTGGAGCTTCATAGGAGTTATCCATGGTGCTGAACTCCATCCCCCAAATAGGTTCACCATCACAGAGCACCATGGGGAACTCCCATGGAGCTCCAAACAAAAGCCGCAAAACCTGCAATGGAAAAGGAACCCCACCAAAGTAGGAGTCACCAACCTTCCCTGGCTCTGGTGATACTAGTATTGGTGTCATAACTATTGTCTGAGAACGGTCATGTATATAAGACCCTATAGAAGACGTCTACAAATAACAGACCCTGCCTGAAATATGCCTTCTGCTAAAAGTAGAAGGTATTCAGTTATGCTAAGTCAAAGCCATATTTCTTAATACATGGATATTTGTGGAAAATATGTAAGAAAATATATAAAACATTTTAAAGAACCCATGCAGGTGATTGTTGGGATTTATGACCAACACACACAGTAATGGCCATCTAGTTCAGAGGTAGGCAATGTCATGCCTGTGGGCACCAATACACCCCCAGATATTTTTTTTGGCACTCGCAAGTGACCTACCCCTCCCACTTTAAAACTTAACACATTTTCTTACTGGCAGCTGGGATTGCTCTGAAATAGATGTATATTGCTGCTGAAAACTGAGTTCAAAGGAGTTGTTTAGTGTGTTGGGGATCAGACTCTACCTCTGCCTTGTACTCAGTTTTTTAAAAGTTACTTGTCCTTTGCCACACCAAGATGGCAGCCATTTTTGGGTGGTTTATCAAATTGCCAAATGTGCCCAGGACCCAAAATGGTTGCCTATCCCTGGTCTAGTTTATGATCATGAGATTGGGATCAAAATAGGCTTAAATTAAATATTTTTCAAAGGAAAGAAAGTGTGTATTCAGAAAACAAAGGCAAATTTTGAAGGGATATGGGAAAGACTGTCATATATAGAAAAAAAAAACAACAGTTCCACTGAAGAGACAACCAGCCCATGAGAATAGACATTTAAAAGGCATGGTAGTTGGTTGGGGCTTTATGAACTGTCTACCCTGAAAAGTGATTTATCTCCTAATCCAGTCATGGTAACTTGAGGACAATAGTCAACCATGAATGAGCTATGGTGTTTATGTGAAGTGAAGCTTGCAGAGATTTATTCCTATGGACCTCAAATTTCACAGGTTTGTCTTGTTTATCTAATGTGGCAGCCTTAGGCTTTTGACTAAATGGCATCAAGAGCAAGTTTGGTGTAGTGGATAAAGTATTTGACTTGACTAGTATTTGACTCAGATTTAAAAAAAAATCTCTCATCCATGAAGTTCATTGCTGCCTTTGGGCCAATCATTCTCTTTCAGCCTAATCTACCTCATAGGACTGTAAGATAAAATGGGCGGTTGGGGAGGATCCATGCATGCTTTGTGCTGATCCAAGAAAGATTGAGCAAAAAAAGTAATAAAGAAATACTGGGATTGCAAGTACACACTTTGCGAATGAAGGAGGAGGAAATAAAAAGAAAGTTGTGAATTTGGTAAATTCACATTAAAATACAAACTGAACAAAGATTATATATATATATATATATATATATAGTGCATCTTTTCCATTTTTATGGTCAGATTAAGTTCTGTTAGCAACTGAACTTAGTTTCAAAGCAGCCTGGGGGGTTTAGGTTATAAACCTAGTTAAAACTTCTCTTTTCATCAGGAAACAATCTGAATTTTAAGTCTAAACTATGAACCAGTTTCCCATATGTAATTTCCATATTTGATGCCCTTTCCTTCAGGTCTCATCACCTTTTGGAAACATAGCAGGAATTAGATGGTCAAATCATTCTATATAGCCAAGTTATAAAAATGCTTTGTATAATGAGCACTTCAACATGAGCACATAGCCAAAGTCATTGGCCTCGTGGGATAAACCAAGGTATTGCTTCTCAGATATAATATATCTCATTATAATGTAAGCCATCATTTTAGACCCACGTCTATTATACTTCTGACCCATGTAAACCTGGTGATATCTCATCACTTATTCATCACTCAAATCTTGAAACTGACACCACCGAAAACTTTTTTCCCTGACAAAAATAGATAAATGAAAACTTTATACCTTTACCAATTTCTAAATATATGTATGTTCATCTGTAGTGTTGGACTTATTTTGCAATATAAAGTATCACAAAAGCTATCCCACCCACCACTGGATTTACAGCAGTTAATTTAGCAGGATTAGGCACCAGCCATAGAACCATTTGTCTCTGGAAGACTATTCAGACTTCGTAGGAAAATCGCCACAATATTCCTTCATAGGAAAATAGTCACTGACAATTCATTGTAAGTATAGAATTTCTGTAAGGTGGACCTGAGTATTTGTTTCAATTCAAGAGGCAGGTTTATGCACACAAAAGATGTATGGATGGATGTTTTGCCTCCATTTAACTGCTTGAGGCAACCAGAAAAACACATGCAATAATAACTCTGTGTATGTTATTCACCGACTGTAGACTTTTTGATAGGAATGTGTGAGAAATTAGTGGCCCTGGTCCAGCATGAGGTGACTCACATGAAGAAAGAGTTTTCTATAAGTGGATCACACCCATCACATGAATGAGGAGCTGTTGTGGCAAGAGGTGCGGTGGGCACGTCACGTGATCAAAATCCTTGTATTTAGGAATCTGGTTTGTGTGAATGTAGTTCTAATTTCCTCCATTGATTCAGCAGTGTAGCAGTAAACAGTTTGTCTTCTGCTGTCTCATGGAGCCAATCCACCACTTTTCCTGTTTGAGGGAAGGTGGCTGGGACTAGCAGAGACACCTCCCTCCTGTTTTAATCACTTGGGCAGGAAAGGGGGAGGCCCAGGAAAACCTCTGCCCCTGTGGATTTTTGGCTTGACTGGCATACAAATATACCAATCAGGCAAGGCCCAAGAAACATGGGATTGCACACAATAGATATCAGCCATGAAACTCACTGGGTGACTTTGGGCCAGTCACCGACTCTCAGCCTAAGCTACCTCACAGGGTTGTTGTGAGGATAAAATGGAAAGGAGGAGGATGATTATGTAAGCCACCTTGGGTTCCTTGAAGGAAAAAAGGCGGGGTATAAATATAATAAATAAATAAATAAATCTCAGTACCTTTTAAGTGTACTTGGAGGGTTGGTGCTGACTCTGAAAGTCCCCATTTTGCCCTTTTATACATTAGTAGCAGCTTCAGAATACAAAGAAAACATCATCTGGGAAGAAAGGTTGGCTGGTTCTAAGATTTAAAGTGATCAGTGTCTACATTAGAGGTAACTCTGCTTATTCCCCAATATTCTAGCTCACCTACACAATGAAGCTTCCCTGCCAGAAGCTGATATCTAAAGATGTATGTCCTATTGTCCTTACAGTCCATGCATGTGCAGAAGATACAAATAGCAAAAAATAGCAAAGCTAACACTGCTCCTGCCAATATGACTTTCTTTTTCAGGCTTTTATTTTTACAATTAAAAAAATATTTATTATTATTATTATTATTATTATTACATTTACATCCTGCCTTTTTTCCTCTTGCAACGAACCCAAGGGGGCTACATGGTCCTCCTCCTTTCCATTTTATTCTCACAACACCCCTTTGAGGTATATTAGGCTGAGAGTCAGTGACTGGCCCAGAGTCACCCAGTGAGCTTCATGGCTGAGTGGGGACTAGAACCCGGATCTCCCGAGTCCCAGCCCAACACTCTAACCACCACACTACACTGACAATAGCAATGCCTGGCACGAAATAACAGAATGAGACTCCTTGAACTTCAACAGCCAAGTCAAAACAAGTAAATCCAAATGAAAGTAAGTTTAATATCCATTTAATTTAGTTTAATTTTAAAAACCTGTAGCTTTGTAACTGCTATTTGATAAGAGATCACCATCTATGGACACAATGCTTTACCAAGGACTCTTTGCTGCTTGAAATGATTTGTGAAATCTTGCCATTGGTGTGTATTAATATCTGTCCCTCTGTGTGCATGTGTGCATATAATTTCATTGGAAAAAAACAACCTATTGTCTACTTTCATTACTTCATTTTCAGATGGAATAAGGTTGGTGAAGTCTTCCCAGTCAATAGTTCTTTCCTCCTTAGTCAAGATATATGGGAAAATTCCTCCTTCAGCATGCAGGTGGAGGAGCATTATAATACTGACACAAGTATGTTTTGTGAATGTGCAGTGGTACTGCTGTTAAGTAAGGGCCATACTGCACGTTATTTACCTCAGCGTAAGCATGTGCAGCCCCAATTTGGATCAGGACCATGGAAGTTCCAGGAAGGGGCATTTAATCTTTCCCCCCTCATATTTGCATTATGAAATTCCACCCCCTCCCCATGGGGCAGGTTAAAAAATGAAAACAAAACACAAAAACACACACATCTGCACTGAAAGGGGTGGAATTTCAGAACAAAAACAAGAGGGGGGAAGTTTAAATCTACCCTCCCAGAGCATCTAGGTATCTGATCTGAATCAGGGCTGCACAAACTTACACTGAGGTAAATAAGTTATAAGCCAATGTCACACATACCACTGCTATGTGAGATCTGAAGAATGTGTAGTTTGGCCCTTAGCTCTTCTCCAAAGCCTTGTTCAGACATATCTACATCTATAGAACTCAGACCGTAAGAAGCAGGATTTCACCCATGGGCCCCAGTCACTGACCTCTCCCGCAACTTCCAAAAATTCAGCTGAAACTCTCAACATTTGCGTGTAGACAGGGCCGGCGCTACCGCTAGGCTACCGGTTGCCTAGGGCGCGCGGCTGAAGAGGGCGCAGAAACGCTGCGCTCCTCTTCGCTGCCGCCGCGCCGCCCCCGCCAGGCCTCCGCCTCCCCGCCCGCCCTGGGCCCCGCCTCCCCGCCCACCGCCGCCACCGCCGCCGCGCCTCCCCCCGCCACGCCTCCCCCCCACTGGCCCTCCCTCCCACCGCTGCCGCCGCACCTCCCCCCTGCCTGCCTCCGCGCCTCCCCCCGCCCGGCGCCCCCCCCGCGTCGCATCACTTCTCCGTGTCGCGTCACTTCCGGAACCCCGCCCGCGTTGTTTTGGCGGGAGGAACCAGGGCAACAGGGCTTAAACAGCCCTGTTGCCCTGGTTTCCCCGGCAAAAAACAGAGCGCAGGGATCCCGTCGCGTCACTTCCTCCTCGGAGGAGGCAGCAGCCAGGGCGGGGGGAAGGTAGGGTGGTGGTGGTGGTGGTGGTGGCGCGGGGGGGGGGTTTGCAGAGCAGGACTGCTTTGCTCCGGAGCCCCCCCCACGGCACGAGAGGGGGGCGCTAAATATCATTTCGTCTAGGGCGCCAAACTGCCCTGCACCGGTCCTGCGTGTAGAACTGTATGTTGCATCACATGATGCAACCTTGCCCTTTGTAAGGTTTCCAGTGGTGTAAAGAGACTCTATGTGCATACAAATTGTAAGCATGCAGTGTCTACTCAGACTATCAGTTGAGTGAGAGAAGAGTACAACCAAGGTTAGTGGGCATAATGCCACTTCCAATCCTTCCACTTTTCTATGAATACTTATTCATAGATTCTAAGACTTACAGAGGAAGTCTTAGAATCTTCCTATGGAGCTTTTGCACAGGTTCAGCATAACCAGCACACATGCTTTGGTTCTTTTACTTAGCTTATGGGTGGGCTTCTATAAAGCTCTCACTCTATCATGGTTTTATGCATATTTGTTGCACACCATCCCTGAGTTCTGTACCACCCAAAATTATTCCCCACCTTTGCTAGTATAAAAACAGACCCACGGCTGCATGTTATGGCTTTAACATAGCATGTAGTTTGATCTCAGAGACCAGTTCTGTTGACTTCTGTTTTCTCCCTCCCTCAACTGTTATCTAGCAGAAGCAATTTCTCCTGGATGCATAAGAGGGAAAGATGGAAATCAGAGACATTTCATCACCACTTTAGAAATCAGCTCCATCAGGCTCCTCTTTTCACTGCCCATAACCCTCCAAACTCGGAGGATTACGGGCATCCTATGCAGGGCAGGAGGAGCATGGAGGTGATCTTCAAGTCAACACATACTTCCCACCCTGCAAATCAGCTAGATGGACAATTTTGACCATCTAGCTGCGGAGCTTTGGATGGGGAGGAAGGAGGCTGGAGCGCTGTCAGGATAAGTTTTTTCTACACCAGCTGCAACTCAGGGGAGGTGATCCGAATGTGGATCCCCAGCTCTGAGGCTGGAGATTTTTCCAATCTTGGATCTGGGAATCCCTGTCTAGGGTCCATAGGATCACTCTGCCCAACTATAAGCTTGGCTTTCTTCTTTGCTATTGATCTTATGTAAGCTGGTTTGGGAACTTTTTTAGGATAAAAATGTTTTAAATATATAATAAATAAATAATGAAAATAAAAGTTCTATTTCTCAACAACATTTTTTCAACAGTATCCATGCAGGTTTCAGTTCCCACTAATGCTATCCTTCGTGTATACTGTACATGCAGTAACTCATATATATCCAATCCCATAATATTAATTGCTGCTGTTCCCTAGTTTTCAGCCAGTTGATCTACTTGAAGATATAATGAGTCCCAGTCATTAAGCTACAGGTAATAGCATTATATTGTGGAAAAAGCCAAGATGTGTGTGCGTGTGTGTGTGTGTATATATATATATATATATATATATATACACACATACACGCACTCTTTCCTTTGCTTAAATATATTGATTGGATGACTTATAAACCACTTGATATTCTAAAAGTATTTCCAATAAAATACAAACATGACCTTTTGCCATCATCACATTCCCAAGATATTTCTGTCTGTTTGCATACAAAGAAGTGCAGCTATTCCCCAGATTCTCCATAGATTGCTACAAAAAGGTAAAGTGCCCTATACTAAACTGATAATAATTTAGAAAGATCCTCAGTAGGAAAGTGCAAATAAGCAGGAAAACAGTTAATATGAATAAAAAAATCTACCATTAATGTTATAGAGAAACACTTTTTGAAATAGGCCCTCCTAAGGTTTTCGGCTGACGTGCCAGCTGTGACCCTATCTAGAGTGGATGGATGTAGCCACAGATGACCATGTACTAGTGACATCCAGACTAGACTACTGTAATGTGCCCTACATGAGGCAGCCTGGAAACCTCAAGTGGTGCAAAACACGGCCGCCTGGATGTTAATGAGGGTGAGCCTAGGGCAAATTCATAAATTTTCAGTTCAATTTCAATAGAAAAATGTGTCTTTTAAATGCATTTTTAAATGCATTTTCACACTTTACTTGATATGATATTTACCCTTTTGAATAATATGTGTAGAAATGTGCATTTTCCCTATTCAAACAAGCTGAAAATCAGGTTGAAAACAAAAACAGGAGTGAGCCAGAATGAGCTTCAAAGTGATTTTTGGAGAATTAACATGAGCTGAAAAATCACTGATTCTCCAATCCCCAGTTGAGACAGCTGGAAAATGTGATACCAGTATTGTACATGTTGCACTGCTTACCACTGCATTTCTAGGTCCAATTTAAGGTGCTGGTATTGAACTATATGGTTCACCCATATGAATCCACCCATGTCTTCAGATCTGATTTGAAGGGCCTTCTCACATGCCTAATAAGATCATTGAAACTGACAGACTTGAGATAGGGCTGTAGCTAGGGATGGGCGCCCAGCCTGGCACCCAACTCAGGGGGCGCTCAGCGAGTGCTCCCGCCACGCAAGCTGAGCCAAGCACCCCACGAGTGCCAGCTGAGGCACTTGCCGGACTTCCGGGTTCCCCGGCTCAGTGCTATTTACGTAAAGTATAGCATAGTAAACAGTAAAAACAGCTGCAATTTGCGTAAATGCCATTTTTACTGTTCACTATGCACAGTGCTTTTTTTCTGGAGAAAAAGGTACCGGAACTCTTGGATTACATTTCCTCGGGAGTAGATGGCGATTAAATTGTAATGCAATTAATAGAAGGAAAGGTGCTGGAACTCAGTTCCGGTGAGTTCCACCAGAAAAAAAGCCCTGACTATGCTATTAACTTTACGTAAATGGCATATCTTATGCCATTTTCTATGGAAACGACATAGGCAGCAGAACCCAGAAGTTGCGTTTTCCCAGCTCGGCTCGCAAGATCACGAGTCAAGCTGGGGAAAGGTAAATCGAGTGGAGCTCGGGGGACCGAGCCTGGTGAGTTCGTTGAGCTTCCACCCCCCCCCCATTCGAGCTTCGCACACATACCTAGCTGTAGTCCACAGTTGTGAACTAATGTTCCAAACTAAGTTCATATGGTCTCTTCAATATGGGCCTGTAAGAGAGCAATCCTATGGTCTGAGGGACCATAGAATTGCTTGATTTCCCCCTTCCAAGATCGGGGACAATGCTCCAACCTCAAAAGGGGGTCAGAGTTCTGACCCTCCTCCCCTATCCCCTCTCAGCCGGCATGGGAAAAAAAGCATGCCAGCTGCCCTCCAAAGCAACTTCAGAGGAGGAGAAAAGGGGGGGCAGTGGGTGGGGAGGGGATGAGACCGGAGAGGCCAGGATATGATTTATCCTGAGCCTCCTCCAACCTCCTTCCCCCACACACCAAAGTGCCCTCACTAGACAGGCTAAAAGGCTAGTCTAGCAAATTCGGCAGGGTGGGAGGATGGGAAGGCAAAGATCGCCTGCACCTTTCCTACTGCCCTGCCTTGTATGATCGGACACCTGCAAATTTGGGGGCTTCTGATCACCAAGGGCATAATCCATAGGATTGTGCCCTAAGTCTGTGATCCTCTACACACTTGTCTGGGAATAAGCCAAATTGAACTGAATGGGACTTACTTCTGACTCTGAGTAGACATATATTGGATTCCAGTGTAAGTGGGCTTTAAAGATCTACCTATTTCAGGTTGCTTTTTCCTAAAAAAAAATAAAAAAAAAAATGCCATGGTCATATTGGTGTTGAAATTATATGAAATGTTCAGACAAGTTTAATGGTATTATTTGCCCTAAATGGTGGCCTATAAATACCTTAAAGAAATAAGTAATAATAAATTGTGTTTGTTTGTATATAATTATTCTCTCTGTGTGTTGGGGGTTGAATTATTTCAGTTAAACAAGAAATAAGCAAAATGAGCACTGAAACATATGAAAAAGCAAAGCCCAAGTAAAGGAATTCTAATTAATATCAGTATTATTAAACTCTTTAATAATATTTCCTATATGGCAGTGTGCTACATTAAAAAAGAAATTCATATTGTCACAGAATCTTCAGCTCTGGAAGCAATATGACTTGGACTTTGTAATACAGTTTATGGTACTATAATTTCAAGGATTTGGTGGTTGCCAAAATGTCAGAAGAATTTGAGAAACAAAGGTGTCTGCTTTTGAAAATGTATACAAGGAGAGATCTGGAAATGGCCCTTCATTCCCCAGTAGTTATATAATCTGTCCTTGAAATTTCAATCATGATATCCAGACAACAACAAACAAAACCAACCTCCAACTACCATAAAGCTGAAAAGGCAACAACAAAAAACAAACAAACCTAAGGGAAGGGAGGAGACCAGAGAGGCCAGGATACGATTCATCCGGAGTCTCCTCGACCCTCCTACTCTCCCCCTCCAAAATGCCCTCACTGGACAGGCTGAAAAGCCTGTTTGGCCAAAATAAAGGAGATTGGAGGGGCAGGGAGGCAAAGATCATCTATGCTGCTCCTTCCGCCCTGCCGGCTTCAGCCTGGCAGGGAATAGGAATCTTGGAAGCCTCCAAGTTTGGAGGCTGCCAAGCAGGGACGGGACTGAGCCCTGAGGGTGCAAGGCTATACACACTTACCTGGGAGTAAGCTTCATTAGGGGGGAAAAAAAAGATTTACCTCTGAGTAAACATGTATAGGATTGAATTGTAAAGTTCAGGTTTGGGGTTATATAAATAAATCAGACTGAGGACCACAGGGGGTTCATTTCAGAGAAGGGTTTTGTTTGTTTTTTCTACCCCAGGACTGTGGCAGGGTGAGAAAAAGTTTAATTTCTTCTTTCCACCCTCCATGATGGGATGCCCTCCACCCCCCCAAAAAAAATCTGCTCAGTGTCCCCCCTGCAAAATATCATTCTATTTTGATGCTGAATCAACTATTGAACTGGTTCGAGCCACCCTCAATATCTACCAGCTGCGGTGTTGTGAAGTCACAACCTTTTAATGAATATTCTAATTGCCATAGGAGAACTGTGTCAAGGTCAAACTGTATGATGTATTAAATATGGCATGTAGCTAGTCCTCACTTTGTTTTCCCACCAAGGAGGGGGGATTTTGGAACACAATTGCCTGGGGGCAAAGGTTTGAGCCACCCTAACCCAGGTGTGGTGGTCCTGAGTCTGACTGGGGCCCTGAGTGATTAAAAAACAAAGGAAGGGTGAGCTGCATGCTGTATATTTAATGTATTGTGGGATTTGACCATCATTATACCTGCTCCCAAGAAAATCTTGTCTTTCCTGGGCAGAGGGGTGCAATCTAGATATCTCTCAAATGATTTGCAGCAAAAGATACTATGTGCTGTGCAGGGAAGGCTGGTGGCGCCTACGTCGGTGGGCGTCCTTATTCATTGCATCCTTTTGTTTGAGTTATATAGGACCTCTCCACTGTGCTGAACTCCATCCCCATTATAGATTCACCACCATGGATAGCTCCTATAAAGCTCAAAGAAAAAGATGCAATGGATAAGGATCCCCACTGACATAGGAATCACCAGCCTCCCCTGGCAGTAGGAATAGCTGATGCAGGCAGCTTGGCATATAGAGGAGCCAGGGCTGCTACTAGTCTTCTAGAATGGACATGGTAAGAGGAACACAGAAGACAGGAAGTTGCCTTACATGGAATCAGATCATTGGTCCACCTAGCCCAGGATTGTTGACATTGACTGCCAGCAGCTCTCCAGCGTCTTAGGCAAGAGTTTTTTTCTGCCTGACCTGGAGATACCCAGAATTAATCTGGCACCTGAGCTACAGCCCTTTCCCCTAAATGCTCTGTAATATGAGGAGTTCTATGTCATTAGCAGTGCAGAAAGGAGGACAGAATTCCCGACAAGCCATGCAAACTTAAAAGAATTAGCTGAATCTTAAGCTGCCTCTAATTTCTGTTTCAGTAGAGCCCACAGATGACACGAGAAGAACAAAATGCTTAGGTTGAAATCCTAGACCTACCAACTAGAGTATAAGCCCAATTGAAATGAGTGGGACTTGCTTTCAAATCAACCTGGTTAGCACTGGACTGCAAATAATAATTTTTAAAAGCATTTCAGAGAAGATGCAGGCAGTACTCCTCAAATTCCACAGATAAGCGTGTGCGATGCACATTGCCATAGCAACTAAAGCCTTCCTAATGTGAGCCAACGGATTCATTTGACATCTATGAGATGGCTCATTGTATGTCACATATTTGGTCCATTTACCAATTGCTTGTGCATTGTGTGGGCTGAATACCTGGGAGGATAAGAGTGCATAGGGAAGACCCACTATTGTACACAACAAAAATGTTATGCTTACCATTGTACAAACTGAAAAAAATTAATTATAAGGGGGCAGCAGCAAGTAGTCACTGTAAGTACAGTGCATACCCTGGGCTACAACAAAGGCACAATAGGATTTGTCCAAACATCCCTTTCTGGCATCTTGAATGACAAGAACCAAACTCATACTTTTTTTTCCTTCCAGCTATGCACTCTTATGCAGAGCAGCATACTGTGTGGTGTGATGGTTCACTGGGCAAAATTAGTGGCAGCCACAGCAAGACACTTGAGGGGACAGAAAGATCTGCTTCATTCAGTACTGTGCAAGCACACAGTTGCTGAATGAGTAGTTGCTCCTACCAGGGCTGGATGAACCTGTCAATTAATTCGAGTTTCTCTCAGTTTCTTGGGTAGTATCCTATGCTGCCTGCTTGCCAGTGGGACCCACTGGTAGCACAACAGAGAGCTAGTGGTTCTTAAAGTATCTGGAAATGAGCAGAAATGCTAGCTTCCGAAAGTGGACAGGTGAGTTGAGTTCACAGAAGGGAGCTCCGCTGACCTGTCCTGCTCATTTCCAGGGTTTCTTGAGGAAGTGCTGCAATAGGTCCAACTGGCATAACAGAATGAGAGTGAGCACAGTGGAAGTATTAGATGCTGACCCTTATTTTTCCAAGTTTGGTTTGTCCCAAACTTTGAGATTGTTCTTTTTTTGTTTGTTTGTTTTTGTTTTACAGTTCCCATGAAAATTTGTATGAATTTTTGTGGTCATTTATTCTAATACACATGCAATTTGCCTTATAGACATCTTTTCTTAAAATAATGCATTGTGAACATTATTTGCACCAACATATTATTTTTGTATGTACTTTCCCCCAATATATTGACTTTTGATTGGAGAACTCCATTGCAAAATTTGGGAAAGTGTGAATTTGGAAGGATAACTGAGTTTTGCTTCACATATTGGTTCAAAAGGGTGAAATTAGGTAAGTTTGCATTAAAATGTGAACCTATTGAATTCCTCCCCCCTACCAAGCTCATACTACAGATGCAAGCTGCTACTGCTGCCATCAACAGAGGGGACTCTCAAGTTAGGAACCATGCACTTCCATGGTGTTGACTCATGCACTTCACATGCCTCCATGTCCACTTCCGAGTGCTTCAATTTTTATCATGGGAATCCCACCACTCACAGTCACTGCAAAGTGACCAATGTCAGTTTTGCCACTTTACCTTTAGCGGATATTTATGTATTCCCATAAAGCTGGATGGTGTGTTTGTGTGCAGAGGGAGAGGTCTGTAAATTCTGAGAGTTCTTTAAAACTACTTGCCATTGGTGTCTCATTTCTGAATAAAATGGGAAGGAGACTGCCTACAAATTTCCCTCTTAGCTTAGAGATCCCTCCTCCCCATACCCACTTTTTTTAAAAAGTAATTTTATTGGTTGTTATTGAAATTCTTTATACTTCCCTTCAGAGATCTGCAGATATTTCACCCAAGCAGGACCTCCTAAACTTGCCTCAAATTTTACTTTAGACAAACTTTTAAAGTGGTGACATTTTAATGGACACAGGATCTGTGCCTTTAGGCCTGAAAAGCAGTTGTTCTGAATTCTGATTCACTGAAAGCAACTGATGTAACTCTTAGTCACTTTGATGTGATCAAAACTATGATTTTCACAGAGCTGGCCCTACCATTAGGCACAGTAAGGCAGCTACCTTTAGGCAGATTAAGGCCGCTGTAAGGACAGAAAATTGTTAGTCATTAAATTGGGGTTGCATCCAATGGTGCCATTCTACTAGCACAGAGCTGCTCCTATTTATGGAAACTCCATGCTCATCCTTGCATGAATATCTTGTGTAATATTGATTCTGCTCATGCAAGTGCTTCCACAAACCATTTCACAAACACTTTCACAACTCATATGATTCATTATACTAGCTGTTGCTTACAGTGCCACTGCTTGTACTTTTTCTGCTCGAGTTACAACTCAATATTTTATTTTTATTGCCATGGAAGGGGAGTGCTTGTGGAATTTTCTGCCACAGGCACAAAAATAACATGGCTGGCTTTGGGCCTTAAGTACTTTGACTGAGGAGGAGGGTGCATTTGCTGCTCCTCCTCAGGCAGAAAGATGTCTTAGGCTAGCTCCGGTAATGATACGCAATGAGCCAGTGTGGTGTAGCAGACACAGTTAGAGTGTTGGACTGGGAACTCAGGAGATCCAAGTTCTAGTCCCCACTTGGCCATGAAGCTCACTGGGTGACTTTGGGCCAGTCACTGACTCTCAGCCTAACCTACCTCACAGGGTTGTTGTAAGGATAAAATGGAGAGGAGGAGGAGGATTATGTAAGCCGCCTTGGGTTCCTTGCAGGAAAAAAGGTGGGGTATAAATATAATAAATAAGTAAATAATCTGCACTCCTGTGCATTGATTAAAAATGCCGCACACAAAGAATCATGATACAAGTTAACATACAATTCACTCACTTATTGCAGGGCTTTTTTTTTTTTTAAATCAATGCACGTGTACCATTGGTAATCTAGAGTAGAAGAACTGGCACAGATGTATTGGAAGAACTGCAAACTGTGCATGCAGAGTTCAAAACATAGGAATAAAAAACAGGACAGCAGAAGATTTTTAACGTATTTTGGCCACTTCAGAAACAGAATGAAGTAACTCAGAACTCCCTGCAAATAAGGATGCATCTGAAGCTGAGGAGAGCTTCAGATGCATCCTTATTTGTATGTTTAGACATTATTGTAATATCCTAGAAACTGCCATTCCAATCAAGCATAAAACAGATACATATTATTTCCTCCAGAGAAATCCAATGTTTATCACTGCAGTAGTTGAGAGACAAATGATATATTCTAACTCACTCGAATTTCTTTCGTTAAGGCTAATGCACATTATCTGGCTTTGTGTCAATTCCCATTGTGGGAAGAAAAGCAGCAGAAGAAAACACCAAACCCAAATCCTTAGCATTGATTTAAGGCAAATGGATTAGTGCAAAAACCCAGTCATGCATTGATGCACAAAGCTGAGGGATTTTTCAGGTGTTATATGCTTCAGAGGAGATGAGATTGTTATTATACAAAAGTAATTGTGGAACAGAACACATTTTAAAACTCTCTTTCCATACAATTTAAAAACAAGTGTTCTTTACACCCTAATGAATATCACATGTGGCAAACTGATGGGGGGAAATTACAAGTTAAAGTGACCTTTTTCTGTTTTTTCCCTTGTCTCAAAATATTTATCTTTTTTCACACTGCTCTTTATCTCTTTTCAAAGAAATGCTTCTTTGCTGACAGTCCTTCATAACTGTCATTCTTTAGTTATGGTTCTGCCTAAATTCTTCCTCCATCTTATATCTTTGCTGTTTAATGTTCACCCTTATGATTCTTTGCTGTCAGTATATGAGTTATATAACACTGAACGTGACTATATTTTCACAGTTCCTGTGCCTTTACCACTTCTGAGAATTGGTGCTTCGGAATCTGGGGTCAGTGCATCATTTTTTTAAAAATGTGCAAATTGATGTATTCTTAAATGGCTTAAGCATTAAAAAGTATTGTGCTGGAGACATGTTTTCAGAATTTCTTATTAAGGCATCATAAGGATTATCTGTGGTTTGTTTTGCTAATTATAGTTGTAGAGTAGACTGAAAATGTAATTGTTTGATGGAACTTGAAGGGATCTAGTTGCTAGAGAAAAACAAAGACTCCATTTTATTTCACTTTTTCATACCTGTTTTCAAATTGCCTAGTTCCTTATGATTCTGGTTTGTAATAACTTAAACATGAAAAAGTAGACTGAGACAAATGCAGTTTTTCATCCTGAATAACTTGTACCACCTTCAAAAATCCCACTAAAATTTATCTCAAAGCATCAGCATGCAATCTTAAGGAAGTACAAAGAAATATGTTACTTACAGTGCTGTCTTTCAGAAGAGCAAGAGTTTGTCAAAGTTAGGCAGGGAGAAACCAACAGCAAACTGAAACTACAGAATATCTTTGCTACAGTCCTGTGGGCAGTATCCTATATTGCCGCTGCACATCCACTGGTTCTCTTGCGCAAGTGGAACTGACCGCTCATGGAACAGAGCCTAGCAGTTCCAAAAATAAACCCAGAAAACAAGTGCTAATGCTCATTTCTGGAATGGAGCAGATCAGCAGAGCTCCACTTCTGTGAACTCCACTGACCTGCCCCCTTCTGGAAATGAGTGTTGCCACTTGTTTCTGGATGTTTCTGAAACTGCAATTTCTTGTCGATTTCGATAGCAGCTGGGCAGTACAGGATACTGGCCAGATTCCTTACAAGTGCAAGAGGTTTCAGTGTTGTAGCGAATATCAGAAGCTGAGATAGAAAAGGCTTCATGCAAGGCAAGGCATACTTTAGAGCAGGGATAGGCAGCTGATTCATACCCCACTGGAGAAATCCTCTTCCTTCTAGAGTTCCCAGAGATGGACAACACCAAAGAACCACCAATGTCAGTAGACCTGGGAGAGCTTGGGCCCTTGGGGAAGGCTCCTTTCAGAAAGAGTGCTCAGTTACAAAGGAGGACTCCACAAGATGGAGCGACTCCTCAAGAGCAAAGCCCTCCTCATTAGTAGGACTTTTGCCAGAGGACCTGTAATGAACTTCAGCTGAACTCTGGGTGGGGATCTGGAACTCTGAATATATACGTTTTCAGTCAGAGCTTACTACTAGCTGCTGGAACCCTTTGTCTGCTTCTAGTGTCTTGAATTCTGTTTTTGACTGTCTCTTGTGATTGGATCTCTGGGCTGTTGACCTCTGGGCTCCTGCTTGACTCTCCTTTTTTGGCTATGTTTCTGGTCCACTACTCTTTCATATTTGAACCTTGGTTGTGCCTCAGACTTCTCTTCTGGAAACCATCTACTTACCTGGTAATACTGTGCTTTGGCCATTGCCTGTATCCTGACTACTCCTGCCTTAAACTGATCCCATACTGGTCTGAAACTTCTGTGCTTGACTGTTTTGCTACTTAATTGACTTGCCTATTGGATTTGTCCCTGTACTTCATAGATAGATTTCATAGAGTTGGAAGGAGCCTACAAGGCTATTGAGTCCAACCCCCTGCTCAATGCAGGAAACTAGAGGAGGGGTCTCCTATCCAAGTAATAACCAGGCTTGACCCTGCTTAGCTTTCCACACTCAAACAAACTGAGCCAGCATATGACCTAGCTAGAGCAGGACAATATGCCAGATCTGCTCCTAAATACATTTTCTATCCATTGATGGCACTTCTTAACTTATCAGGCTGTGTTAAAATGTCAGTATATTTCTAAGGATTTTTTTTCCAAGACATAATATACAGATATATTTGAACTCTAATATTACATCACTCTCTTGAAATGTTAATAGGTATGTAAATAAACAAAAACTGATGGTTTACAAAAAAGCTAAGGCTATACAGTTTTCAACTAAGCACTAAAAAACAGGGAAATTATCAGCTGGGCAGCCCCATCCTAAGAGGTTGTCCATCACCCTCCAAACCTGGAGAATTACAGGCATCCAACTGAGGGTGGGAGGAGGGCAGCAAACTGGCTTTGGTTCCCAGCCAGTGCGGAAAGAACCATGCTGGCTGCAAGGTGGGGTGGAGGGCACTCTACAGGCAAACTGCCCACTGTAACCTCGGAAGGGATTTCAGAGATCACAGCAGGGAGGCCAACTTCTCCTATAACCCCCCCCCCCCAGGCAGGGTCAGAGGGCCATAGTATTGTGCCCTGAGGCTCACAGGTCTTAACAGCACATCCTCCCTGAGGAAGCAAGAAGTGCAGGTGAAATTCTCATTCTCCCAAAGCAGATGAACCATGTGGACAGGATGGAGAATATGATATGAAGAGGGGACTGTGAGCTTGTGGAAAACTGATGGTGAACAGCTTAGGGCAACTTCTTTCTCATATTTTTAAAGCAGCCTGGTGCTTTCCAGATAGGTTGGACTGCAACTCCAATAGATGCCAGACAGCATGGCCAATGACATCCTCTTTTCCAGGTTTATGATAGAACTTTCTTTCTGCCTCCTTAGGGAGGATGTTAAGGCTTGTGAGCCTTAGTCTCACAATTTCCCTGCTTCTTGGTGCTTGGTTGAAAGCTGTAGAGCCTTAACAATTTTTTTTATTTTGTTAAACCATAGGCTTTTTGTTTACTGATTTCATATCTTTGTGTATCAGATGATTTATTATACTGTTGACAGCCAAGCCAGTGGTAGCCAGGAGTTCAAACAAATTTTTAAATTAATAAATGATTCCCAAAAATTATGCTCTTGCTGACTTGCATCTTGATGATACTCATTTGAACTTTTCAGTAGCCAGTGTCAGGAGATGAAAGCTTTTAAAGAGTGCCGTATGAGATGGAACCATTTTGCCTTTTGTGTCTGTGTTTGTAGATTGCTTGAATGATTGTTGTACTGGAACATTCACTAATCTTCTGAAATTTTCAGGGTATATAAAATCATCATGTATTTCTGGAACCTGTAACTTTCAGGAAGATTAATCAAACTGTTTTGAATTTATGAAGGTTAGAAGGCCCCTATCACCTATTATATGTAAGGACAGAATGCTTGTTTCACTGCCCACCTTAACTATAGCCTCCACAATGGTGGTGGCTATAATCTAACAACTGTACATTACTTCCTTCAGTAGAACTCAAGGAATCTACCCAGAGAGAGAGAGCACATTTCTGAGCATGCCCATGCTTATGATTAGTCCCACTGACTATCCTTACATGTTAAAAATAAAAGGAGAAGACTGAATGAAATGAAACTTTAGGGGGGGAAATATTTCCACCAACTCCAATACAAGAAGAATAGAAAACCTTCATTGTTTCTGATGTCTTCAGCAATTTTGATTACTGAACCATCTCCAACATTTTTTCCCCCAAGTCATTTTTGGACAATGGGAGGGTGTTGTTGTTTTTCTTTTTGTCTTTTAACTGTTCTTTCTCCCTCAAAATTTCCCCAATCATCCTGAAATATTCAGGGTCTGTACAAGAAAAACTTCTTTCTGGCTCCTGAAAATTTAAGAAGGATTTATGACTCAAACTGTACAGATTTGATACAGGTTAGAATGACACAACGCCGAACATCATTTAACAGGATGGAATGCTCAATTTACTGATGTTTCTTAAAATTGCCACCACTGCTGCAATGGTAATAATATATAAATCTGTGTATATGTGGGTTGGGTCCAAATTGATACTGGATCAACCGCACTGAGGGAATTGGACTTCCCTGCCTGCAGCATGCTCCTTCTCACAGCAGCCCCTTCAGGCCCCTGAAAATACTACACAATCAGATGAACCTGCTGAATGGTGTGAGCTATGGTGTGTGTGTGGGGGGGGGGTGAAATTGGGTGGAGGAAACTTCCCTCTTGTTGAAGTCAGATCCTGGGTCCAAACCATTATCTGTACATAAAGCTATGCCTGAAGGTATTTGTTCCCTAACACTTAATTTCTTCTTGGTAGAAGGCACTGAATTTATTTAAGGGTCCAGGTTCTTTCTTTGCCTCTCTGGACCACTGTTTATAGAATAGTCACCCTGAAAATACACATGTTGCCCATCCCTAATTCAGAGGAAAATGGTAAGATTGCAAATTCAGAAAGATAGGAAATAGCAATATATTCAGATGCATGGGTCCAAAGTTAGATTGCTTTCATGGCATTAGCATAGCTAGATCAAAATGGCCCAGGACTCAAGGCAATTTGATTAGCACTTAAGCAGAACTTCCTTGGCATGCCAATCTACTAATTCACATGGCTACTGCTGACCCAAACCAACCTGACCATTTCAACTCTGTCACTTCAAACTGGCTTCATCATCCCATTGATTTGCGCGGGTAAAGGGGGAAATGAAGAGACGAGACAACAGTATTGGTTTGAAAACAGGGCCACATTTATTAATTCGAAGGTCTGCGAAGGGAGAAGTGTGGAATTAACTAAGGCTGGCCCAAAAGGCCAGTGGAGCATATCAGGGCGAAAACATCCCAAACTCAAGGGTGGCGCAGTGCCTCGCCACTCTCGAATTCCACACACGGGGTGCTGGGGGGTTCTACCCTGATTCACCGCCCCCGGTGCCGCCTGACAACCGGGGAGGGTGAGCAGGGCAGACCCCAAAGGCGTCCCTAAGTCCCAGCAATGGAGCCACAGGGCATCCACATTGGTGAGGCTCGGGTTCTTGCCCCTCACCTTCAAAGGTGCCAAGGGATGCTCACCGAAACCCTAACCCCCACTACCTATTCACCGCACTTACCGCCTAACCTAAAGCCAATGTGACCAAATTCAACAAGTAACCCAAAACAACAAAACCACCACCGAATCCACAGTATGGAGTAGGCGAAACGCGTACACTGTCCCGGCCAATTAGGACAATGAACCAAAATTCCTACTTGGCCCCGTAAAGGGCGACCAGAGGAGCTCACACTGCTTCAACGGGTGTGGAGGGAGGGAGCTGCAAAGAAAGAGGCTTTGGGTGGGGCACCTGTGCCTAAATACTGCCTCAGGGCCCCACCCCTTGAGCCAATCACGAACGGGCAAACAATTTGCCCCAGCCCTGATAGAGAGGTGAAATCACCTCATAACGTCTTCATCCTCCACTCCCCCTCTCACGCAAACTCTCCCCCCCACACACAGGAGCGTGGGGGGGGGAAGGTAAATGTGTTAACTGCCTGGATTACAGCCATTGTGACTTACCTGGCAGATGATGGCTGTGTGGACCAGCATCTTCTCTCACCCCAAATTCCAACCCTGATCTCTGGGCATTCACTGTCCATATTTCCCACTTCTCAAGCTAGTTTGGCAGTTCAGTGATTTGGCAGGGGAAGTCCAGATTCAGTTGTTCATCCAGTGGCATGCTATAATTTTACAGAAATTCCTGCACTCTTCTTTTGTGTAGTAGTTTTAAATGCTTCTTGTGTTAGATGCCAAAGATTACTTGCAAATGTGTTCAACAAATTTATGGATTTCTATTTCATGGTGCTTCAAAGATGATTGTTAGCACAGCAAGAAATATTTTACTGTTCAATCTTCATATTTATTGAGGGTGGATTGCAAATAACCATAGTTCTGAGATTGAAAGCTAATGTATTTTCCAATGAAACCTCAACATATTTTTATAATGAATTTTAAATTAATCTACATGAAAAGTCATGGCTGGCATTAATTTGAGTTAGCTTGTGCTATGAGCAAATAAGGAACAGAAGTGGTACAGGGAGACCCCAAGACATGCTGCTGAAGTTAAATGAATTTTGGACAGAAGCACTGGGGTGATTAGAATAATGACACATTTAGTACAAGTGTCAACTATATTGTACAGTTCACACATGAAGTTCTGGGCGTAGGGACTCCTGATTAATTTCCGGCTCTGGTAATGCTCCATGCATGGAAACTATACTCAAGGATGATTCCCAGACAATGAAATAAATAGAGCTCTATGCAGATGTTAATGGAAGTGAAAAATTGGAGGGAACATGGAGACACACCACTTGTTCCTGTTCTCTCCACCTCCAACTCCCCCATGTTGACTTGGAAGGTATGAAGAGAGATTGTAACTGTATTTTGCAGAATGTGCATATAGTCCCCAACTGATTGGGAACCTTGCACTACTAGGTGGAAGGAACAGGGCCAGTGCATGCATTTCCATGTCCTCCCCACTCATTCTTCCAATTTCATAACCTCTGCATAGGGCTTAGGAAAACTTCTGCTTGACTGGAGTTCTGAAGCCTCTGCATGAGATCTGGAACCATTGATTAGGGGCAGGGTTTAGCAAAGTTTTAAGTAATTCATTTATTAAAAAATAAATAATAATCTTCCTGAAAAGATGTCAGTGTACAATGCTTTGTGTGTGTTTAGGAATGGACAGTTGTACAAATGGTTTTCTTTCAGCTGAGCTCTTGAAATTTACACCAATTAAAAATATTGAGAGACATTGGAGTTCTATTTTAGTACTCTAGGAAACATTTTAAACACTTCTCCTTAGGTTTGTGTCCCCCCCCCTTTTTTTTTCAAGGTAATTGAAAGGCTTGAAATGATTCTTTAATGATTGCAACTCTTGTTACATGAATTTTATTCCATTTTAAAAGAAGTGTAAGATCTAGCAGGAGCAAGAAACTTTGCATCTTCAAAGCGTGGTTTGCAAGCCTGCATACAAAACAGAAAATGTACAACTGGGAAGGATGACCTTGGTGGAGCACAGCTGTACCTGTTTTTTTCTTCGAAATGTGGGTCAAGGCAAGAATTGATAAGTAGCAGTTAGAGCCACAGGATTTTTTTTTTCTTTGCAGATGATGTTGAAGCCAGAAAAAGAATCATAGTTGTGATTTCGTATGTAAAGGAAGCACTTTGACATTGCTCTCCCTTATTTTTTTAAAAGACTAGAATGTAGCACACAAGTTGCTCCTGTACCATATTATTCAGTCTACCTACCAACTTGATATTGCTCAACATATCTATATGAAAAATATACCGCAAGTCATTTCTGCCCTGTTAGAGAATTTAGAGAACTAAAGTTGTGATGACAGCAATCACAGAAACTGGATCAAAATCGGGAACCACAGAGAAACATGCTGATACAGCTATCAGCATGCTCAGTGAGTTCTTAGAACAGTCTTAAGAAAAATCAAAGGGGACCCACCCACCCCCGGCCCAATGAGGGCTGACTGTTCAGTGTCAGAGAATAAAATGAAAAAACCAGGATGGGGGAAGAATGGAATGCTCTGCTTCAAACCCTGTTTGAAGGAGTTGGCTCACTGCCTGACTGGAAGCATTAACAGTCGGTTAGGGCAGAGCTTTCCAAACTTTTCATGTTGGTGACACACTTTTTAGACATGCATCATCGCAAACGTCATCTTCACCAGTTTTTCTTAATTAGAAACTTATCCATTTTATGGGTAATTCAACTGCAATTTAATGAATAAATCTGTGTGAATTTATTATAAAATTTTAACGGTAGCTAAACATGAAAATAACACCACCAGCACTCCACACCTGCAGTGATAAAGTGAGAGAACAAGCCCGCGTTGCACACACCTACAGATAGTGCAGACTAGGTGGCTTTTCGCCGAGCGGCACACAGTTTGGAAAGCTCTGAGCTAATTGCAAGCCTCAAAGGGAGGAGGCCTTCTTGACTCCACCAGGACCAGCATTCTCTCTTCCCTCCTTTCTCCTAGCAGAAGCAGGAGAAAGAAGCACTGATTTGGGGTGAAGAGAGAGCTGCCCTGCCAGGGCTTCAGGGTCTGCCCTGAATTTTTTTTAGTCGTCTCCTGATCTCAGATTCTTGGCCTGCTACTCTCCCTTTAAAAGTGTCACCTGCTCCGAGTGGGAGAAAGCAGGGATCCTGCATGGCGATCGGGGCCGCTGAGCCAGCCGGCCACCTGCAGTGCTTCCTCGATGTGCGTGCATGCGACCCCCCCTCCCTGCTCAGCCCCTGTGCCTTTCCGGTCCCGGCGCTCCTAGTGGGAGAAAGCAGGGATCCTGCACGGGGATCAGGGCCGCTGAGCCAGCTGGCCGCCTGGGACACTTCCTATACACATGTGTGCACACCTCCCCTCCCTGCCCGGCTGTGTGCCTTTCCAGCCCCGGTGCTCCTAGTAGGAGAAAGCAGGGATCCTGCATGGGGATCGGGCCAGCCAGCCAGCCACCTGGGGCGCTTCCTCGATGTGCGTGCACGCGTCTCCCCTCCCTGCTCGGCCCCTGTGCCTTTCCAGTCCCGGTGCTCCTAGTGGGAGAAAGCAGGGATCCTGCATGGGGATCGGGGCTGCTGAGCCAGCCGGCTGCCTGGGGCGCTTCCTCGATGCGCCTGCACATGCCTCCCCTCGGACTGGTGGGCAGGCAGGAAGGTGGGTGGCTGTGGCGGCGTGGCGGGGGCGGGATGATGATGGGGGAAGTGAGGGGGAGCAACAGCGGAAGCAGGAGGAGGAGGAGACAGAGGCGAAGAACTGGCAGGAGGCGTGAAGGACTGGCTTGGCAGCCCGGCTGCGAGGGGACAGGAGTGGCATCAGCGGTAGCAGCAGCAACAGCAGCAACAGCGAAAGCCACCACTGCCGCACATGTGACACAGCTACACACTGCAGCTGACACACTAACGTGTCGCAACACACAGTTTGGAAAGTTCTGGGTTTTAGTGATGGACAGGTCTGTCAATCTCAGTTTCACTGAGATGGGGGGGGGGGTTTGAGGTAAAGCTCATTCCATCCAGCTTCTGCACATTTTTAAAGTTCCTATGGAAATTCATGCACATGTTTCAAAATGTATGCATTAGTGCATGAATTGCTGGAATAAGGAGCTGTCATTTGTTCAAATCCACTGTATAGAAGGAGAAATAAGTGGATAAAAAACCACTAAATGGTTAATGCTTGTAGGAAGTTGGGGTGCTGGTTTTGGTTTCACTTTTGCCAACCTTGCCTGTTTTTAGTTCTAACATGAAGATGCCTGTTAATAAGTAAAAGTCCTGTTTAAAACTTGCAGTTGTCTTCTATCTCAAATGTGGTCACACACAACTCCACCTGCAACATTTTTGTGTGCTTTTTTAAACACACATTTTGGGATGCATGCACCCATTGAATAAAGCATACGTTATGCATATTTTGGAAATAAACATTTTTTCTTTGTGCACTTTTCAGATGTGTGCATATTGTTCAACACATGTTCAGCACATGGGGGTGTGGAATTTCAAGCTCAGAAATGTATGGACTGCAATTGTATTCATGCTCACAAATTTGCATTTGGGTCTATGTTCAGGTCTGGGAGGTGTGAATTGGCTAAATCCATATAAAAAATTGATGGAGCAAATTCCTCTAAATATACTGCAACACTATGTTGAAGGTCCCACTTGTACTGGTTACTACTGAGAATGCATTACCTTGGGATAAGAAGGAAGAAAAAGAGGTGACAATCGCACTTAACCAACAGTCGCTATGAGTTTTTCTACACAACTTGGTATTTATTGTGACATTGTCTAAAGAACTCATAAACCCCTGTGAGAAAGGAATGATTATTCTTTACTGACAGTTGTTTATGGGTGCTTTAGACAACATCATGACTCTCTGGTTTTGCTTTTGTGAGCACTTTTGCAGGGAGGATTAGAGGAGGGAAAATGAGGTATTTGTGAAAGCAAAAGAAAACATTTTCCTATTTATGTAATTGTGTTGTTCTGTTATACACAGCACCCCTAGAGGTTATGTAGTGGAAATGCTGTCTTTGTAGAGTTCAGATCTCAATTCTGCAATGAAACTGAAAGCAGATACAGAGGATTAACAGCCTTGTGCAGAAAAGTTCTACATGATGGTGAGAAGTGTTTGTTAAAGAAGCCTTCAGTATTCAGCCATGCATTACACCTAGCATTATTTCATAGATTTCATAGATCATAGAGTTGGAAGGAGCCTACAAGGCTATCGAGTCCAACCCCCTGCTCAATGCAGGAAACTAGAGGAGAGGTCTCCCATCCAAGTAATAACCAGGCCTGACCCTGCTTAGCTTTCCACGCTCAGACAAGCTGAGCCAGCGTATTAAAAGTCAGATTACATGATAAAAATTTCTATGAGAATGCCACAGAAAATGGCTCCACTTGGTAAGCAATCCTTACTTAGCCTGTAAAATTCACAAGGACTGACAATGTAACTTGCCTCCATCTCCCTGCCGAATCATGGCCTGCTCTCTGTCCCCACTCTTTTATCATGATAGGCATCAAGTCCTTTTTTATTCTCCAAAGATTTTTAAAGTCAGTTTTACTTCTGTGGGTTTTTTTTTTTTTTTTTATTGCCTGGTGCTCTGTGTTTGTGTGTAATGTTTGCATTATTTTAATGTATGTTTTAATTTGCAAGCCATGCTGAGAATTCCAGTGAACTGAAGGGCAGAATATAAGATCAGGTAATATATAAACAGGGAAACATGCAAATTCATAATTTGAAGGGGATGAATCACACGAGGGCTTGCAAATATTACAAGCAAGACAGGGATCACTTGCCGTGGGGAAGCTGTTTTAAGGTGCTGTCCCCATGGCAACCAGAACATATTGTTTAATATCCTCCAACATTCACAGATGAAACTAGGGACATGCTTTTGCAGTGGACATTTTCAGGCAAAATGTTTACTTTTATGTTTTACTGTGATTTTAAGCTGAGAAATTTATTAATCTTGAAAGATTACTTGCTGCATTATTATTATTTTTTATAGAAAAGTAGGATAAAATGGCTGCAAATGAGCACCTTTATTATGCCAACAAGGACTGTGTCCTACTACAATCCAGTACGTCTGCTGTATTCCATTATTCTGCCTATCCTTCACTGATTTAAAAGCCAAAAAGTGGAATCATTCTTTAGGCTAAGGATATGTGAGAAAAACATAATAGTCCTACACTCTGTGCTCTCACAGTTCATAAATAAATCTCACTATTGCCTCCATCTTAAATGGTGAGTTGTGCACTTCGCAATGCCTAAGTGTTGGTGTCCTCTCTGTATCATTCAGGATGGATGGACCGATCAGTCTATTTTTGGTCTGTGTCAGTTTACCTGTCTCATTCACAGGGAGATGAGAGGGAGTGCAGGGCCATTCCACCAGCCCTGCTAGAAGAATGAATTCATCCCTGCCCTTTCTTCCTTCCCCATTCCTTTTTCCTTGAGTGTCCTGTCTTTTTAGATTGTAAGCCTGCGGGCAGGGACTGTCTTGTTTAATTGATTATATGTAAGCCGCTCTGGGAACCTTTTTGGCTGAGGAGCAGCATAAATACATTTCAAATAAATAAGCATGTTCTGTACCATATATACATCAGTGTCTACATGCTTTTGTGTTTCATTTCATTTATTAGATTTCTATACTGCCAATAGCCAAAGTGCTCTGGGCGGTTTACAAAGATTAAAACCTTTTTAATCTTTTAAAAGATTTAAAAAAAAAAACATTATAAAAACCACAAACATACAACGCACAGAAACACTCATGTATCTAAAAACAATTTTAATTTTTAAAGAGCATGCAAATTCATGCTTTGAACTTATTATTTCCCAGAAAATATGCATTTCTCATTCATTTTATCAAATATGTACAAATATGCATATTTGTACATATTTTAAAATATAATTTTTTTAATGTGTTTTTTGAGCCAAGAACTGTATTGTAACATTTCGAGAAGTACAGAAACAAAGGGTTACTGTGTACTGATCTGTCTACTAGTCTGGGAAGTGAAAATCAGGATGGTTTGCTCAAAAATGCAGATTGAACCTCAAAGATTAAGGCTACAACAATCTGGAGTAAGTGCCATTGAACCCAACGTGGCTTCCTTTGGGGTCAATATGTATAGGACTGCACTGTAACAGGAGAAAATGAACCAAAAGAATGATGACTAACAATGTTTTAATGAAAAATCTCCAAAAGACAGCAAATGTGACAAAATGGGAACAGCAATCTACCAGGTAGGGACTGCCCCTGTTAAACAGGGGCAATTGGAGCGCATATTCTCTGGACCTTATGAACCCAGAGAAATTGAATATGTGTACTAGGGGCTTACTAAAGTTTTCTAAGCAGTTGAGATTGAGTGCCAAAATCCAATAAACCGATGGTATCCATTTCCTAAGGACTGGCTCAAGCCATGGCAGTATGGCTGGCAGTCAATATGGGCTGATATCAGCTGAAGTGGTTGTGAGATCGGTCCCTTCTTAATTAGGAACTTTGGAACCTGCCTTCTATTGACTCAGGCTGTTGTTCCATGTAGCTCAGTATTGTCTACACCAGCAGTGGGCATCCTCCAGATGTTTTGGTCTTCAAATCTCATCAGCCCCAGTTAGCATAGCCAATGGTGAGGGATGATGGGAGTTGTAGGCAAAAACATCTGGAGGGCTACAAGTTAGTCATAGGATCATAGAGCTGGAAGGGGCCTACAAGGCCATCGAGTCCAACCCCTTGCTCAATGCAGAAAACTCGAGGAGCAGGTCTCCCATCCAAGTAATAACCAGGCCTGACCCTGCTTAGCTTTCCACACTCAGACAAGCTGAGCCAGCATGAGCCACAGGCCCATCTCTGATCTTCACTGACTGGCAGAAGAACTGTGCGGTTTTCAATAAATGTATTCACATTTATTGCAGATGATTGATTCCGGGGCTTTGGACATGCAAAACATGTGCTGTAGCACTAGAGATGTGTGCGGAGCTCAATTAGGGGGTGGAAGTCCAGAAAATTTGCCGGGCTCGACCCCCCAAGCTCCACTCGCCCTACTTTTTCCCCGCCTCGACTCACGTTCTCGCGACCCGAGCCAGCGAAGCGACTTCCAGGTTCTGGTGCTACATTGTTTATGTAGAAAATGGCATAAGATACTTTTTAAAAGGCTGCAATTTGCGTAAGTTGTGCAGATCACGGCCATTTTTAACATATCTCATGATATTTTCTACGTAAACAACATAGGGCCGGGGACCTGGAAGTCTGGCAAGCACCTCGGCTGGCACTCGTGCGTGGCTTGGATCGCGTGGCAGCAGCGCGCGGCTTGCACACCGTGAGTCGAGTGCTGGGCGGATCGTCCACCCCTATCACTGAGCTCTAGCTTCTCTCCACCTCTCAAAGCAAAGCATACAGCATTCAGAAATTGCAGACCCCAAGAAGTTACTACTTTCTGTCAAATCACAGAAGTTTAAAACTGAAAAGTGTTAACTTTCTTGTGCTCTGCCTGCTTCCTTTCAAAACACTGCTCAGTTTATCTACTGCTGGAGTCACTCTATGCCAGTGACAGCGAACCTATGGCACGTGTGCCACAGTGGCACGCAGGGACCTCTCTGTGGGCACGCGAGAGGAGCGAGATCAGGCAGGGATTCTCAGGCAGGGATTCCCCCGAGGGGCGGGAGAGCAAGCGAAGAGAGGCGAGGCGGGGAGGGCAGCTGCTGCTTTGCTTTAAATGCTCGGGCGGCTCCTCTCTGCCTCGCGCACTTGTCCTGCGCTCGCACACCCTCCTCCTCCAGCACGTTGCCTGCCTGCGAAGGAGTGGCTGGGCTGCCTCTTTAAATGCTCGGTCCCGCGCGCTCGCACACCCTCCTCCTCCAGCGCGTTGCCTGCCTCCCTGCCTGCCTGCGAAGGAGTGGCTGGGCTGCCTCTTTAAATGCTCATCCCGCACACTCGCACACCCTCCTCCTCCCCCAGCGCGTTGCCTGCCTGCCTGCCTGCCTGCCTGCGAAGGAGTGGCTGGGCTGCCTCTTTAAATGCTCGTCCCGCGTGCTCGCACGCCCTCCTCCTCCTCCTCCTCCTCCTCCAGCGCGTTGCCTGCCTGCCTGCCTGCCTGCCTGTCTGCGAAGGAGTGGCTGGGCAGCCTCTTTAAATGCTCGGTCCTGCACTCGCGCACCCTCCTCCTCCTCCAGCGTTGCCTGCCTGCCTGCCCGCTCTCCCTGCTCGTCCCAAACTGGAAGCTCCTTGGCAGACACGCCTCTCTACTCTACATCTCCAAAGCAATTAGCCGGACAGCAGGTAGGATTCATCTCATGATCAATTGTTGGAACTTATGAAATTATTTATGTATTTATCTATCATTGATTTATCTATCAATTTACTAGTATATAGGAAATTTATCTATGGGCTTTATGAACATTATTTATACATTTATTTACATTTATTTATACATGAATTATAAACCACTCATCATTTTTAGCATAAATAAGAACTATAAACTTTCTACAGCCTGAAAAATTGGACAAATGTAAGGAAAGGGTCTACATGGGTTTTTTTAAATTATCAATCAAATCATTTTTATCATCAGGATTATCCTCTCTTTTATCATTATTTTTATCATTATGAATATTATTCATTATTTATTTTATCATATATTTATTTTCTTTACGGAATCATGAATTGATACATTATGTCCTTCATCAGCTACCACCTGATCAATTGATACTCATATTCTTAAAATTAAAATGAAAGCTGAGCTTTAAATTAATTTTAATTTCATTACTAACTATATACATATATCTTTAGCATCTGTTCCATCGATTGATTGCCTTAATTCATGTATTTATTCACTATTCCTAATATCCTGAATTTGATACAGTGGATCCCACTAATAATTTAATCAAATTATTTATTTATCATGTTCCTTCGCAGTGTGGTAATAAGTGACATGTTCCCTCGTAGATTTGTATTGGGTGCTTCGAAGTTGTGCTTTGGACAACTGTATGAGTTGTTTTTACTAAACTAAAACCTTGGTATTCAGGTTTAATTGCAGTGTTGGCACTTTGAAATAAATAAGTTGGTTTTGTGTTGCAGTTTGGGCACTCGGGCTCAAAAAGGTTCGCCATCACTGCTCTATGCCATTGCTGTTAGTTCATTAATGCTGTTTGAGCCCATGAAAGGTCTATTCTTGCAATTAAAGTACAAAATGTTTTAATTAAAGCAAAAGGTCTCTCTCTATACCAACATAATTAATTTTATTTAAGGAGCAAAAACAACTAACAAATTATAAAACTTTAAAGAAAAAGTTTATTCTGTCAACTTTGGGAGAATAAGGCTAAACATATCATTCTGTAGCCTTTGGGCAATGGTAAAGAGAAAGCTACTGTTCCTGCAGTACTTTGATATTAAGGCATCGAATGTCATACAATGTAAGTATAGAAAAGCAATTAAGTTGTGACAATGTCAACTGGTGAGGACTGCAGATTCAGTGTTTAGAGGAAGAATTGAAATGGAACATTCCTTGGTGCTGAATGAAGCACCATGATTTTATAGAGGATTCCTATGTTTGATGATACGTAAGAATTATCCATAGATCTCCATGTACTTTCTTTCTGAGCATGATTGTGTAACAAAGAAAAAGGCCATCTTCAAAATGGTGCTGGGAGGTTTAGTTGTATTCTTGATCTATAGGATATTTACCACATTTCACACACACACGCACACGCACACGCACACACACACGCATATATATATATATATATATATATATATATATATCACTAACGAATCCCCAGGAGCGTATGTAGCCTCAGATGTAACACACTCATTTGACTGGATGAGGAGAAGGAAGTATATATGACTCAATCTTTCTCTTTTCATACTTCTGTAAAGATGCAAAGGGGGAATTCATGTATCTCATCATGATGGAGACATGGAAGTTGTCTTAGATGTTAACACAGGAAGAAAAGAGAAAGTGTGAGTAATTTACAGTTTGGATTGATTCATGTGGCTGTGGTGGCAACCTCTCTGGTCTAAAGTTGGTGCTGTTGAATGCTGTTGGTCTAAAGGTGGTCCTGACTAGAAAGGCTGTTATTTACCTTTTGATAGTAGCCCTGGGCTAGACTTCAAGATCTACCATTGAGTAAGGGGCGGGAGTCAGGATGTGTGAGGATTTTGTTCGGGGGTGGAAATCCTGTGGACTAGCTGGGCTCAATCCCCCAAATTCCGTCCTGCTTACCTCTTCCCCGGCTCAACTCACATTCTCCCAAGTCGAGCCGGGGAAGTGACTCCTCAGTTCCTGGTGGGCCGCTGTTTACGTAGAAAATGCCTTAAGATACACCCAAAGCGGCCACAATTTGTGTAATTTATGCAAATTGTGGCTGCTTTTGACATATGTTAAGGCATTTTCTGTGTAAACAGTGGCCCACTGGGGACCTGGAAGTTCAGCAAGCAGCGCAACATGCACCAACCTTCAGCCTGGCTCAGTGGACACAGCAGTGGCATCCACCGAGCCGGGGTCAGGTCCTGGCCCCTAGGCAGGAATGTATGGGATGGTCATACAGCTATCTATGTTGACTGCTTGCCACTTGCTAGAGCTAATTCTTTCACTGTGCAAGAGTGTATAAACATCCTCAAGGTTATTGGAGTATAGCCAGAATACAAGTGGTATTCATTTGAGCATAGTAAATATGTGTACCTGGGACACTCCCAATTCAGAACCTCGATGTAGGCAGAAGGTGTTCTGTACCAGGCTGTTATTGGATGGAGTTCATCCATCACTGATTCTAAGGGTTTTCCCAGTGACTGTAGAGAGGGACATAAGCATAGAAATTTTGCTCTGTAATTTCTTGCTGCAGTCATTGCCTAGCAGTATTTTGCTTTCTTGCTTTCTTTGTTTGTTCCTGCTTAATAAAAATCTTTGCTTCATCCATCCATTGGTGTGTTCATTGTTTCTGAATCCTAAAAACAACTGTTGCCTCATGGCATCACAATGGCCTTTGCAGATCCAAATTACTGATAACTAACGGGTTTGGGCTCATGCATTGATGATCATTGTATGCGAACACATTTCATACTTGATCTCATGGAGGAGACTTGGGGAGTATACAGAGGCAAATTGTTCTCCATTCCTCTGTAGGAGTTACCTATTTGTTCAAAAATATTTATATATTTCTTTTTAACTCCAGGAATTGACAAAGAAGCTAATGAGCTGAATCAGAGTTATCAGGTAATTATTGCAAAACTACACAATTAATCAAAACAATAAATAAAACAATAAATAAATAAAGCAGATAAAGCAGTATAAAACTAGCAACAGCCGCAATGAAACACCAACATCACTGTTCATTAAAAGCCTGGGCAAATGAAGCAGATTTGTTCTGACTCCTAAGACTCTTCAATGTAGTTGCCAGGCAAACCTCTGTAAGGAGGTTTTGCATAACTCGGGTGTTACCACAGAAATGATCTTATCTCCATTTGCCGCCCACCTAACCTCTCAATGTCAGGGGCACCTGAAAAAGGGTTCTGAACATGATGTTAGTAACTGAGAGGTTTGTAGGTGGTCCTTTAGATACCATGGTCCTAAACTGGGTATCAAAATATCTATATTAAATTAATACTGGTATTGAAGAAATAAGAAAGACAAAATATTTATGAAGAGGTATCTGTAACTACCCAAAACATTTAAAGAGCCTCTTAAGGTTAAGATCCTGGCTCATTAATAGCCGAGGCAGGAGTTATGCTTATATGACTTCAACCTAAGGTGCACAATTATATTTCTCAGCTTTCATTCTTTTGCCTTGGTAGACATAATAATGCCATGCAGACACAACCGAAACCCGTAATTTCAGCACTTTGCCTCTGTTCACATCCATTATAATAAGCCACGGCAGTGAAGCATGCATGATCCTGCATTTAATTGTCAGCAGAGCCCTTTATTTAAACAAGCTTTGTTAACAATGTGCCACACAGTGATTGGTGAGAGATATATCAAAAAGCTGTGGCAAAAGAAGGAAAGTTATAAGTTTCTGTACAACTACATTAAAACAAAAATAAGTGGGCAATAGTTTCGGTATTTGACTTTGAGGCTTCCGATAATGAAATCAAACTTCCCTGCATAAAAGCAGACATTAGGATGGATTCCTGACTCCTGTTGCTGTTAATTCTAAATAATAACACTTAAGTGATGTCAGCAGAATTTGATAAATACCCAGAATGTAATATGGTACAAATTGCACCCAAAAATGTTTTTTTCAGGGGGGGGGGGAGTTTATTTCCAAATTTAATATCTCAGGTTTGCCACTGGTTTTCATGAAGTTTCAACAACATATAAATTCTGCTTTTTAAAGGAACAATAAAGGTTACTGTGTAATTTCAGTTCTGCCTGCATCTTATTCAACTCTATAACTTCCTAGGTAATTCCTAGGGAAGCAGTGTACAATACAACTCAGTATTGTAGACAAAACACTCTCGCCCATTGCTGGAGTTTTGTGCATCTACTCTGGATTGGATTCACCTTGTATGGATTCAGTTCTGGATGTGTGTGCCATTCCTTCTTAAATTTCCATGGGTACTTTTCAGTTTGAATAACTAGAGGACCTGTACAGGATTGTTGGAGACATGAAGCATACAATACATACTTGACCCCTACTATTTTTTGCTGATTAGAGAACCGGGCTGCGATTAGCTTATTGTACAGGTGAAGTTATGTCTTATTGAGAAAAAGTATGTGTGAGGGATTGAGGCCTACACAGGATTGGGTTTGTTGAGGCCTACACAGGCTTCAGTTTGTTGAAGCCTGAAGGCCCAAACACTTGGATGGGAGGGGGAGTTTGAGAGTTTTAAGTTACCCAATAGAAGTTAAGAATTAGATCTCCTATTCAAGGTCACATGATTATAACCTTCCATTCCTGGGAAGGCTATATATGTGGGGTGTGGTCAGCTAGCAGTGTGTGCTGGGAGGGAGCTAGAAGCAGAAGCAGTGAAACAGCAGAGAGAAGCAGAGAGAGATAGAAAGAGAAACTGGCTGCATAGCAGATAGGTAGTCTGAAGTTATACTAGAGAACGTTGGATTGTTTGTTTGTTTTATTTTATCATACTTGCTTTTGGATTATAACCACTCTATTAAGTAAAAACCCTAATATAATAAGTAAAGTGCTGTTGTTTACCCTGAAGTTTGGAGTGACTTATTCACCATGTCTACATCCTACACCAGTGAAGGTGAACCTATGGCACGCGTGCCACAGCTGGCACGCAGGGACCAATCTGTGGGCACACGAGAGGAGCGAGATCAGGCAGGGATCGCAGCGAGGATTCCCGAGGGGAGGGGCAGGAGAGCAAGCGGAGAGAGGCGAGGCGAGGCAGGGAGGGCAGTTGCTGCTTTAAATGAAGATTCCACAAGGGGAGGGGAGGGGCAGGAGAGCAGGCCAGGCGAGGCTGGGAGGGCAGCTGCCGCTTTAAATGCTAGGTCGGCTCCTCTCCGCCTCTCTCTCACACGCGCGCTCGCTCTCAGCCCTGCCTGCCTGCAAAGGAGTGGCTGGGCTGCTCCTTTAAATCCCCGCGCTCACGCACACTCCTCTTCCTCCAGCAACAGGTGGGGACTAGCACCCAGGTCTCTTACCACTACACTGGCTCTCATATTTGTTGAACCTCAAAGCCGATTCTTTAGGCCCAGTTGCTCTGAAAAGTCTCTCTCTCTCTCACACACACACACGTACGTTCAAGAAAGAAACAGAGACTGACCCACTGCCTCATTCAGACACAGCAGCCACACAGGACTGCCTGAAGAGGACTGGCAAATGCCTCGCATTTCTCTGGGCCAGTCTGGATGATCTGGGCCAGTCACTAATTCTCAACCCAACCTACCTCACAGGATTGTTGTGAGGGTAAAAATGGAGATATCATTTGTTGCTGGAAAAAAGGCAAAACAAATATGAGAGCCAGCGTAGTGGTAAGAGACCTGGGTGCTAGTCCCCACCTGTTGCTGTGTTTTTAATGTGTTTGAATGTATTAGTTTACTGCTTTTATCAAGTTTATTTGTGATTGTAAGCCACCTTGAGTGCCAATTTTCTTTGTACCCCTTGAGTGCAGGGTACAAATCAAATCAATAAATAAAACCCAGCCCATTAGCAGATTGAATAACTCTGGACTACGCTGTAATGCTGTCATCTGCTGCTCTCCCAGCAATATGGGTATGACAACCATGGACTACTTTACAGTGTGGACATAACCCACAGGCACAGCAGCAAGTTCTCAGAACACCCCCAAATCCACCCTTTGCCTATCCACCACAAACATCGCCCAAACCTGCATGCCTGCAGAAGTAACAGTGGTGAGAAGCAGCAAAATACAAAAATCCAGCTGGCATATATACTACTGGTGGTCAGTAGAAGAAAAACTTCAAAGAGTGTGTTGCAAACACAATACAGAAAGAAATAAGGGCATAAACGCACGCAAGATCTCTTGCTTGCTTGCTCTCACTAATGCACCCCCCCCTAAATTATCAGCATGCATGCAATAGCAAAAATCACATTAATTGTGCAAAAGCATGCCCAATGCAAACTTTTACCTAATGCAGTGTTTGCAGTCCAAGACATAAAGTGTTTAAAATGTGTTAAGCACGTTTAGTTTTCTTGTTTATCTTGCTCATCCTAGTACAGGTTGACTTTTACTTTTACTAATCTGACACCTGTAGAAGCAGGGAAAGGACCCGGGGTAAAGCTTGCCCCATACAATTTCAGTCTGGCATATAATCATATTACAAGTTGAGAATCCCTTATCCAAAAATACATGTGCCTAATTATTTTAAAAGTTTGTATAAATTCCCTTCAGGCTATGTGTACAATGTAGTACTATAATAATTTTTTGAGTTGATTTTTTTCCCCAACAAAAAACTGTTTGTATCATTGAAAGCTCTGCTATTGTGTTTTTCTTTTAAGACAAAAGATGTTAATTAGTTCGGACAACTATATGAGTTGTTTTTCTAAAACTAAAACCTTGGTATTCAGGTTTAATTGCAGTGTTGGCACTTTGAAATAAATAAGTTGGTTTTGTGTTGCAGTTTGGGCACTCGGGCTCAAAAAGGTTCGCCATCACTGGCCTACACCCATGCTATTGGAAGCTGTAAAAGGACTTGATCTCCTGGAACGGGAGGGGCTTTGAGGAGAGGCAGAGATCTCCCAAAGGAAGGTTAAGGGGTCCCTGCAGTAGCGGAACCTTGACAGTATGATATCAATTATTTTGAAGAAAATGGTGGTTTATCCCCTTTGAAAGTAATCTTCATTAGACCCTCTGATTTAAAAAGCACTGTTTCCAAATATTTCATTCTTGGATAAGATTCTAAAGTGTGGGATCACAGCCCAGCTACAGGTTTTCTAGGATGAAACTGATTACTTGGACCTTGTTCAGTTCGGCTTCAAACCATGGTTCTGGGACTGAAAAAGCTCTGGTTTATCTTGTGGATGATGTACAAAAGGTAATTGATATGGGGAGTGTGACCTTGTTGATTCTCTTAAATTAATCAGCAGGATTGCAGCTCCGTGCTATGGCCAGTGGCTTGCGGAATGCAGCGCATTTACATTTTCTCTCGTGCACTATTGAACATCTACATGAAACCTGTGGGCTAGAGCATTCAAGGTTTGGTTGAAGTATCATCAGTATGTTGAGCAGCTGTCTCTCTCTTTTATGTCAAATTCTGGAGATGTAGTGGAGACCCTGAACTGGTGTCTGAGGGTAGTGAGATACTGGATGATGAGGTTAAACAAACTGATACTTAATCTAGATAAAATGAAAATACAGTTGGTTGGGGTTAGATTTACAGACTTTTGGGAGGAAGCTGCATGCTCTCTTAAGAGGCAGATTCACAGACTGGGCATACTCATTGATCATGTGCTGTGCCTGGATGCTGAGGAGGTACCAGTGGTGGCTAGGAGTGCTTTTTAGCAGTTTAGGCTGGTACATCAGCTGCACCCATTACAGGAGAAGATAGATTTGGCCATGGGAAGGGCCGTGGCTCAGTGGTAGACCACGTGTTTTGCATGCAAAAGTTCCCAATCCCTGGCATCTCTAGTAGAACTAGAGAAGATTCCTGTTTGAAACCCTGCAGAGCCAGAACCAATCAATATAGATAATAATGAGGTAGCTGGACCAATAATCTGACATGGAATAAGGTTCCTTTCTTTGTAGCATTATTCACGCTTTAGTAATAGCAACTTTGGACTTCTGTAACATATTTTACATGAAGCTGCTCTTGAGAAGTGTTCAGAATCTTCAATTGGTTCAAAATGCCCCTGCTGATTTAATTGGATCTGACTATTAGAGAATATAAGTCAATACTATTTCATCTTCATTCATTATCTTTTTGTTTCTGGGCCTAATTCAAAGTGATGGTTCTTACCTAAGGCCAGAATACATGAAAGATGACCTTCTCCCATACTGACCACTTTGCACATTGAAGACTACATCAGGGGTACTGCTACAGGTCCCCCCACCCTGTACCATATGATGTTCAGCAGGTAGCAACAAGAAACAGAGCCTTTTTGTTCATGGCATCGTTTATTTTTTAAATGTATTTATGTATTATTATATTTATACCCCGCCTTTTTTCCTGCAAGGAACCCAAGGCGGCTTACATAATCCTCCTCTTCCTCTCCATTTTATCCTCACAACAACCCTGTGAGGTAGGTTAGGCTGAGAGTCAGTGACTGGCCCAAAGTCACCCAGTGAGTTTCATGGCCGAGCGGGGACTAGAACCCGGATCTCCTGAGTCCCAGTCCAACACTCTAACCACTACGCCACACTGGCTCTCCAGATAGGGATGTATGAGAAAGGGATGTATGAGAAATTTGTTTGTTTTTGATCAGGATTTACTGAGTTCACACCTTCTGAACTGAACATGGACTCGAATGCAATCTGTGGTCAAAGTCCATACATTTCTGAGCTTACAAGGTGACTTTCAGACACCCCCCCCCCATGTGTTCAACAGCATGTGTACATTTGAGAAATGTGCATGAAAAATGTGTACTTTTGAAAAATGTGCACAAATACACTTTAATCAATGGAAGAAAAATGTTCATTTCAAAGATTCACACAATTGATGTTCATTTGTTCATTTCAAAGATTCACACAGTTGGAAACATACACATGAAACTACATAGGGATTTACATGCGAAAAGGAAAATTTTAGACCACATATTTATATTTTAATTTTAAATACTGGTTGCAAGTTGAACAGCATTCCTCAGGTGAATTGTTCTTGGCTATTGAAGTGTGGGGGACCTCAAAATATTTAATTTTCTAACCACACAAGCACAAGACCAGAATATTTAAAGTGCAAGCCCTCGCAGGTGTGTGTGTGTGTGGACCTCTCCTGTGAGACCCAATTCCCTACACATACTTTTCCCACCACACCGAATGGACAGCCAGGATCAGGGCCTTTGCACTATATTTTTGCCTTCAGAAAGGCAGTAGAAGTGCCCCATTCCCCACATTTCCTTCGACATGTTAGTCTCAGTTATCTCACTTAAATGTCATTATCCATTCTCTCACTTAAACTTCAGTTGGTCCAAAACAGGGCAGCAAGATTATTAATGGGGTCTGGACAATGTGATCATATTGTACCAGTACTTCTCCATCTGCACTGGCTGCCAGTTCATTTCTGGATCCAATTCAAAGTGCTAGTATTAACATTCAAATACCTGAATGGCTTGGGGCCAGATTATCTGAAGGATCGTCTCCTCCTTATACACATGCCCAGACCCTAAGATAATCTTACCCTGGAGTCCCTGCCAAAGGAAGTGAGGTGGGTGGCTACTAAAAAGAGGGTATTTTCTGTTGTGGCACTCCAGTTGTGGAACGAGCTTCCCAGAGAGGCTAACCTGGCATCTACATTGTGCTCTTTTTGGTGCACAGTGAAGACCTTATTTTCGTAGGCATTTTAGTCTTTCAGTTTCTGTTGTTTTAAACCTGTTACTTTATTTGGAATCTTTGCACTGCTACTACATTTTGTTTTGGTTTTTATTTTATTTTTAATTTTATACTATACTTTTAAACATTTATACAATAATATGGTATTTTATCATGTTGTATTTTATGGTTTTAATTGTTGTGAACCACCCAGTGAACTTTGGCTATTGGGTGGTATAGAAAGAAAGAAAGAAAGAAAGAAAGAAAAGAAGAAATGCTTCAAAATGCTTTACCTGTGGATTGGGCTAGATGACCTTCAAGGTCCCTTCCACCCGAACATACTTTGTGGATGGTATTGGTTGCCAGTTGGGTACATGGAACATGGAATGGTAGCTTCAGTTGCATAGACGCCATGTGTCCATTCCAGTGAACAAACAACTCTGGGACTTGGGTCTGCCATTCTGCCCACTGACAGCCATCCAGCTCCAAAGTAGTGGTGAAGCCGGAACTAGCACAGGATACCATACCATATGCATATTGCCTAAATAATGCATCTGCTAAGGGCTGCAATTTCCCAGGATTTTGGAGCTTTAGTGAACACAGAAAGCTCTTAACACATGTTAAGCTGAAAGGGGGTTGGTTAATTGAATATGCAATTTTGTTGTTGCTGATATTAGCTTATTATTGCATTGCTCATTTTTACTGAGTGTTGTATGCCTATTTTTAAATAGTGAAGTGTTTTAAATTTTGTTTCACAAAACTGGAAAGGTGTGGCAGAAGTATTTAAAATAAATAGAGGAACAAGATTTGTTTTATGTCACCGTGAGTAAAGTTTCAGATTTTTCTAGTGAATAACACAGCCAATTTTACATATTGAGCCTACCACACATCACACTATTCTCTCTTAGAAATATATTTTCAACTCATCAAATATATTTTCAACTCAGACAGTAGATACTGAATCTAAATATAAAGGCATTGTGAAAGTCAGAGCTTTTTTTCAGCTGTGTCAACTGCACTGTATCATATCTTCATAAGAATGCAATTAAGTTTTTCTGATTGAGAATACTAATGTATTTATGTAAAGATAAAATACACAGCTCTGAGGGTTGCCACACTTCATGCAACGATCTATCTGTTTAATATGTGAACACTGATATTTCTTCTGGTAAGAATTACAAAAGCATGTGGCACTGATGAAATTAGAATTTGGATCTCAAGGCCGCTTTTGCACAGTACTGAAACATTAGTATATTTTGGCAAGAATTGTTCCTTTGAAATCATACCCCCCAGAAGATCATCATCTTTCCTTAATAAGAACATTCCTATTCAGTGGCACAAAAAAGACTACATGTGAAAGAATACAGTACTAGTCTCACCATGGTAGTAAATCACTGACCTTTGCAATATGCTGCAGGTTTTAAACTGTCAAATGTTTTCGCACAACATCCCTGTCTGATATTAGACCAAACAGACATTTAGTTATTTTGGAGTAGTATTGGCATCAGGTTATGACACTGAGGTGATTACAGGGCTGGGATGAATCTGCATATCTGGATAACGGAGGTTGACATAGTAGGGGCCTAGCAATTAGGGAGCATATGTTTCAGTGACAATATCTACTTATTAATAAGTATTAATTCATTATCTCACAGGTTTGTCACTTTGCCTTCCCCCCCTTGCTTTTCCTCCTTCCTTGTTTCATTTCATTTATTTTTTATTTTCTTATCCAAAATTGAAAGCAGCTAAAACCAATATCAAAGCATTAAAAACAATATTTCTAATAACAACTCCAAAGAGAACAAACCTAAAAATAGTACCACTAAAAGAACAACAGAATCTGAAGAACATATCAATGACCAAAAGTCCTTCTTCAGGCGTCGTTTTGCACAATCCCCAAGGCCCTTCTGGATTAGCCATTCCTTCACTATATGGCAAACATATAAGCAACGTGGAAACCAGGAAGATCTACCAAGGGAGGGTTAGGGATATGCAAATCAGCAAAACCTGAGCTCACTGAAGTTCTCTGAATTCCAGAGAATGAACCGCATTCTCACTCCAGTCCGTATCAGATTGTGAGCTTTGTTTTTTCCTTTTCCCATGTAAATCCCTATGTAGTTTCATGTGTATGTTTCCAACTGTGTGAATCTTTGAAATGAACAAATGAACATCAATTGTGTGAATCTTTGAAATGAACATTTTTCTTCCATTGATTAAAGTGTATTTGTGCACATTTTTATATTGAAAATTTTAACCAGAGAAATTACAAATTAAACTTAATATATTTTAATACATGTATGTATTTGAATACACAATCTTGTTCATAATATATCTTATATTGAAAATATATGCAAACACATGAGGTGGCATTTTTTCCAGCTTTCCTAAAGACAAAATAAGAATGTGTTACACCTGGATACTTTTCATGTGATTATGAAATAATTAGCAATCCCCTGAGTTAGTCTGCCTCTAGATGAGAAAACAAAAAAACATGTCTCTTCCAGGCTGAAATTTTCAGTCCTTTGCTAGTTTTCGCAAAACTGTGACTACTGGCGATCACACAACTCTTGGATGATTAATATGAAATTAAATAGTAACATTACAACACTTGTTCTGTTGAGGGCCCCATTAGATCGAACTAGCTCCAGCTGTCAAGTTTCATACACCAACACATGGATATTTCACTCTTCAAGGTACAGTTAGCCATGGCTTTCTAGTTCATGAACCTACGTGTAATAGAAGCATGTGCTTTAGGCATACATGATGATCTGAACACAATTTCCACACTGTTCTTTACAAAGAAGTGTTCCTATGTAGAAAATACATAACTAAAGATCCAGATTCTTGTATGTTTATGGCTTCATTCTTATTCATGCTTAATTTGTATTTTTGTAAGCATCTCTGGACTTACTAGGACTAATTTCAAAAGCAAATACCGGTATATGTATGATTGAGTTGCATGACTTTTGTGGGAGGGAAAATTCAAAATTCTATGACTTGCAGATTTTGGCACTGAAATGCTAAAGTGATGGGCTAAAGTAATTGCGCCATGGCAATTACACCATGGAGTACCACAGGGCTCCATTTTATCCCCCATGCTTTTTAACATCTACATGAAACTGCTGGGAGAGGTCATCCGGATGTTTGGGCTGAAGTGTCATCAATATGCAGATGACATTCGGCTCTACCTCTCTTTTTCATCAAATTCAGGTGAGGCAGTGGCTGTTTTGAATCAGTGTCTGGGCCTGGCAATGGACTAGATGAGGGCAAATAAACTGAGGCTCAATCCAGACAAGATGAAGGTGCTGTTTGTGGGCGGATCATCTGTGGGGAGGGATGATACTCAACTAGAGATGGGGGTTGTACCTTGGGGGGGCTTGTCTCGCCTCACCTCTCCTCGGTGAGCAGCCCCCCTGAAACCTGTATTCTCCACGGTGCGGAGAGATTCTCCACCCGCTCTCCGCGCCGCTTGGACAGCTGCGCCAGCAGCGCAGGGTCCCGTCGCGTCATTTCTGGCTGGCCGGAAGTGATGCGATGGGACCCTGCACCGACGTGACGGAATCCCGTGCTGCGTTTTTGGCGTAGAAACCAGGGCAACAGGGCTTAAAACGGCCATTGTGGCCGTTTTAAGCCCTGTTGCCCTGACCAAAACCTCGGCGCAGGGTCCCGTCGCGTCACTCATGGCAGCCGGAAATGATGTGATGGGAGCCCGCGCGGCGCGGTGGCTCGAGCGGCGGAACGAGCAGGCAGGAAGATAGGCCCATGAGTCTTGGGGGGCGAGCGGGGCCCATTTTGGCCTCATTCCAGCCCCCTGATATTTGAGGTAACATTCCTATACTCAACCTGTCCTAGCCGGGGTTGCATTCTCCCTAAAGGACAGGGTTTGTAGTTTGGGGGTGCTCTTGGACTCTGAACTGTCACTGGAGTCACAAGTGGACTCATTGACAAGGAGCGCCTTTTATCAGCTTCAGCTGATTTACCAACTATGACCCTATCTGGACAGGCAGAGCCTAGCAACAGTGCTCCATGCTCTGGTAAGCTCTTGTTTGGACTACTGTAACGCGCTCTACGTGGGGCTGCCTTTGAAAATGGTCCGGAGACTTCAATTGGTTCAAAACAGGGCAGCGAGGCTGCTAACGGGGACTGGCCAACAAGAACATATTACGCCAGTCCTATATGATTTACATTGGCTACCAATTGAAGACTGGGCCCAATTCAGAGTGCTTACATTAACATTTAAAGCCCTAAATGGTTTGGGGCCAGGTTATCTGAAGGAATGCCTCATCCCATACAAGCCTGCCCAAACCCCGAGATCTTCTTTGGAGGCCCTTCTCAGAGTGCCCCATCCAAAAGAGGCTAGAAGGGTGGCTACTAGGGGAAGGGCCTTCTCAGTTGTACCACCCCATCTATGGAATCAGCTTCCCAAGGAGGTGCACCCTCTATTCTTTCAGGCACCAGGTGAAGACCTTTTTATTTGCCCAATATTTTAATGGTTGATTTTATTCCTTTTATTATCATCACTGTACCTCTGGATTAAATGTATTTTGGCTGCTTGTTTTTATCATATTATATTTTAATATGTTTGTATTTTTATACTATTTTTGTTGTTATTTTTGTGTTGCTTTGTTCTGTAAACTGCCCAGGGAGCCTTTTGGCTGATGGGCGGTGAATAAAAATATTAAATAAATAAATAAATACTTGAATTAGACTGGCCGAGGTGCCTTAGGATTTGGTGGAAACCATTGGGGAGGATTTATAGGCAGGTGGAGTGCATAGAAGAAATAGTGTGTGTGTGTGTGTGTGTGTGTGTGTGTATATATATATATATATATATATATATATATATATAAAACCAGAGCACTAGCTTCAGTCAAGAGTGTTTTCTTTTTTCCTGTATTCCACTGGGTATCAACATATCTAACACAAAGAATACAAGAACACTTCATAAAGAAATCCTAAGAGATATCATGGAAGATGGCTTGCAAACCCTTCCTTTCAAAGCTGACCTGTACTTTTCTTAAGAGAGTAAAGAAACCAATCTTTCTGCTTGCGAAGAATCAGAAGGCATGAAGAAAGTAAATTTAGCCATGGGAACAGGTCTTATTGTGCTTGCTGTGAGAATTTACTGTGCAAACAGCAGTCCCCTAAACATTGTCTGGGGAGCCATAGGATCATTCAGATTCCCAGCTCCAAGGTTGGAGGCTGTGGTGGGAATCGGAACTCAGAAAGAAATGCACTGAGTGCTCTCCAAAGTCAGGAAAGCAACCTCAGAGAGGGGTTAATGGGGATGTTTCAGGGATGCTCCCCATGGTTTGGTCTTGCTTTGGAGGGGACACAGACAGTCATGGAAATTGACCGGCCCCAGCTTTCTTGTGAGGTGGAACACGTGGAGAGATGCCCTTTGTGTTCGTTGCTCAAGGTGGCACTATCACCACATTGACTTTCCTAAAACTTGGCATGTGGAATCCAGCTCTGTAGCATGTACTTATGGAGAGGACCACCAGACCTTAGCAGGCTTCCTCTCATCTCTCCTTAAAAGTTTATAGTATGAGCAGATGGCTAAAGCAGGAGATTGTGGCCAGGCAGAATACATAATCAACATTAGGCTTCTGATTTAAGTACTTTTATTAAGAGATTCAGTTCAGTGAGCAGAGAAATGGCAATCACATAAAAGGAAAATAAACCAATCTTTTTTTCATGATTTTTCTTTTCTTTTCTTTTTATAATAAAATGTGTACTTTTTTAAAATTCTGAGTTCAGGTTATTTTTTCATTACATCATTCCAAATCAATTCATCAATTAATATCTATATTAAATCCATTCATAAATACAGATATTATTAAAGAAGGCCTATAAACATAATCAAACTCATACCAGGCAAATAGCCCTAATACTAAATAATGTTGCATTGAATACTGAAATTGCTCATTCCAAAATCCTCATATACCAATAAACAATTATTGAAGGGTTAAGTCTCTTCCACCTATTATTTATTTATTTATTTATTACATATACAACCAATAGCTGAAGGTCTCTGCTTATAGCCATACAGGCAGCTGTCAGTAAATGAATAGTAATTTCCACATCATCAGTTGGGACTATATTCTTCATATATCCCAATAAGAATACCAATGGGTCTAAAGAGAACTGAATATCTCTAATTTTCATAATTTCATGTTATCATCTTCCAAAAATTTAGTATTTGGGGCATGACCAAAATACATGAATAAAATAAACCAGGTGAGTTGAGTGAGCCTCAAAGGTGGTCCGTATCTCCCCAGCTGGGCCACAAAACCCTGAGCAGAGAGACTCGGGAGTTGCCAATCACCTAAAAGGTGCCATCAGATTCTCACCAACACTACCCCCACTGAATATTCCCGCACTTACCTGCCACGGTGAGAGACAAGCCTCACTATACACCACAGTCAGCCATGCTGTGCACCAAACAAGCCTGGAGGCCTTTTCGGACCACTCCCCCCAAAACCCCTCCATGTTGTCCAAGCAAGGCCTTGTCAGTCAGTCACCAGGCTGGCAAATGCTGACAGGCTCACTCGGTCCTTGGATTGGGATGGATATTCTCCTCATCACAGAGTGTGCTCTACTCAGTGCTGCAAATTCTCCCAGCACAGGTCTGCATCGCTCTCTCTTTTCCACATTCAGTTTCCCCTCCAGTGCCTGCACAGTCCACCACTGCAGCTAGCCAATCATGTCGCTCCTGGGCTACTCCCACACCACAGCTAATTGGCTGATTGTTCCTGCATTCTCTCCTCCCCACCCCACCCCCACCAGGTCACCATGCAGCTGACAAGTTGCAGGTCTCTTGACTCCACATCCCCAGAGCCTCCCTCTGGTAGTCCTGAACACAGCAGCCAGCCGGCAGCTAAACAACAAGGCAAAGCTAGAGAGCCCCTTGAGAGTGAGCAGCCACTGTAAAGCACGAGACAGAGCGGGGGGAGGGTTGCACTGGGAGCTGCCAGTGGCCCTCAGGCCTTGCAGTGAAGAGCACTGTTCTAGAACACTGTCTTAACCCAAACATGGCCTTTGTTTCTTATACACCCAGTACTTACTGCCAGGGCCGGTGCTACCATTAGGCCAACTAGGCAGCTGCCTAGGGTGCAGGGCTAAAGGGGGCGCCAGAAACGCCTTGAAAAAAAAAATACAGCACTCTCAAGTGGGAAGGGGGGGCGCTAAATATCTGATCTTGCCTAGGGCACCAAACTGCCTTGCACCGGTCCTGCTTACTGCTCTATGCAAAGACTATGAAACTCCAACGCTATATCACCCTGCGCTTGACAAATGGAAACAAAGCTACCAAACCAGAGGCACCCATCCTAATTGCAATTTGGCCAGTTAAGCAGAAGGTAAGAGCCAGTATATCTGAGGCAGGTACATCCTGTTACCATGCACCAGCTGGAACAATCCCTAAGAAACCAAAATAATTGCATCTGTAAGATTATTTCAGAACTTTAAATGCGAAGACTTGAAATCTCTGGTGGGGGCACAGATGGAGACAATGCTGTCACTGCTTAAGGTTGCCACTGGAAACAGATTGAGTCCAATAATCAGACTGGACAAGTAATGTCTACAAGTGCACTTTGCCTAACCAACAGTGGCAGGCTTCTTGCCTCACAATGATAAATGTACAGGCTGTGTCTTGCATCTCATTTTCAGGTTTGGCAGGCTAACATAATCTGTTAATGAATGGAGACATCTTTAAGCATGTAGTTGGATGCCAACAACAGTCGGTAATCCTCCACATCTATCCATCTTATTTCATTCCATTTACAATTCAAACAACAAACAAACTGCTGATACTTGGCCAGCAGTGCACATGTGACTTTAGGAAGTGGTTGAAACTTTAAACAACAAAATAAATAAACTAAAAATCTGCTGCCACTTGCGAAACCTAGGTCATTTCTCACACGACAGACAAGGAAGGCATATGAGAAAACATTTTGTAAGTAGCATGAAATCAGATCAGAACTTGTGTTATTCAGCATGCTGCCAAAGCAGGAGTGGAAAGAATGTTTGGTAGTTGCTTATTAAAAATAGAATTAAACACATGCAAGTTTCCTGCCATTAATTCCTTATATCAGATATCAGACTCAGGAGTTGAGTAGATTAAGAAAGAACTTCCAATGGCCCCCTCAAATGGGGCCGGGGAGAAGGCTTGCGCGTGGGGGAGGAGAGAGGAGGCAGGCAGCTGGGCAGCTGGGTCACTAGAAATGAGCCAATGGCTCAAAAGGGCGGGGTCACAGGTAAGAGCTTACAGTGAGCTAATACAGAAGGACTGTGTCATTTAAGAAATAGAACTTCGCACAAACCAGTAAAAATTCCATATATTATATATGGACATAGACTACCCACTCCCCTGGTTCCTCCCCCAATTCCATCACCACCATTAGGAACATGGGAAGGGAAAGGGTGGGGCAACAGAATCAGCAGCTTGTCAGGGGAGAAGAAGCATTCAGATCCTGTCACACTCCTGGTGATGTCATTAGAACTGAATTTCAGAATTGATTTTGGGCAAAATTAACAGTTTCTGGGGACGATAACAACAACGATGACGATGATGGAAAATAGCTTACCTTGCAAAGCCCAGTTCTGAACCAAATTTGTTCTAAATAAAGTTTTCTATAAACATCATAGGGTGCATTGGCAAAGTCATTGAGTTCAATGAGATGTATTACCAGGTAACTAGGATTGCAGTGAAAAACAGCTAATTTCTCACCCTCTTGAAATATAATGCTAGTACAAATGCCAAGCTACAAAGCACTACTTCGAACATGCTGGATATGGGCATGCCCAGTAGATTTTTAAAAACTTTTTTCTTTGGACAGCAGAATTCCATCCCATATGAAAAGCTGCTTTTAAAGATCCCCCAGTTTCAAAATCTAGATATTAATACACACCAGAATGCTCCTTGAGCTACTGGTGTGTCTTCTGATATGGAAATATATCACTAGCTGGGGCCTCTAACTTTTGCAAGTGACTAGATAAGTGTGACTAGACCTGGATGACAGGGTTGCCACTTTCTGGAAAGTCAAGGAAATGGAAATTGGTCAGGGAAAGTCAGGGAAATCGTGATTAAGTTATACTTGTGTAATGGATTTTTGAGATGCTTCTGCAAGAGGACAGTCTGCAGTTGAGCCAGTTAGAGTACAGAAATGGCAGAATACAAGTGTAATGTAATGATACACACACATTTCATAATGTGATTATATGATTTTGAAAATCTTTATTGGCTGATGGTTGTTAACAGTAAGATAGCATTATTTTATTATGGAGAAGGTGACTGGCTTCTTGCAACTGGGTAATTTGTGTGTTCAAACAAACTGGAATCAGTTTCAGTTGATTTGAAGATGTGAATATTTTGACAGGGGTCAGCAAATTGTGGCTGGCTGGACTTAGTAGCCACATTATTTCTTCTAGCCAGCTGTAAAGTCCAGTCCTGCCACAGTGTGTCTCCTAGCAAGTTTATGTGACAAAAATGAACCTTGAAGCACTTTGCAAAGCCCACTTTGCAAGCACTGAAAAAAAGGGAGTATAGGCAGGACCTTTAGCGACAGAACCTTCAGGTTTTTTGCAGGGTGCTGATATGCCCATGGGCTGCCCTCACTTTCCAACTATAGATAACCCAGGGGCACATGAGGTCCCCCAAAAAACCCAGGGATCATGTAGAAAAGGGTGTTTTGGGGGCCTCAGCTGCCTTCCCATTCCAGTAGGATCCCCGTGGGGTGGGGTGGGTGATCACTTGTTCCAAGTGTCCCCTCGGTTTTGCTATTGACCCCGAGTTGCTAGTACTCGGTAGAGATGTTAACGTACCGGGGGGGCGCCTTGCCTCGCCTTGCCTCTCCGCGCTGGCCCCCCCGCTGCTCGATTCTCAGCAGCGCAGCGATTCTCCGCGCCTCTTGAGCCACCTGTGCCCGCCGCGACGGGACCCCGCACAGGTGCGATGGGACCCCGCGCTGCGTCTTTCCCGTAGGAACCAGGGCAACAGGGCTTAAAACAGGGCCCTGTTGCCCTGGTTTCTACGGAAAAGACGCAGCGTGGGGTCGCGCCGGCGCAGGGTCCCGTTGCAGCCAGCAGTGACACGACAGGACCATCGCGGCAGGCGCGGGCGGCTCGTCACGGAGAAGCGAGTGGGTCTGGGACCCGGTAAGGCCCGCGAGTCTTGGGCGGGCGTGAGCGGGGACGATTTCAGCCCGCTACGCGCCCCCCCCGAGGCGAGTGGTTACATCCCTAGTACTCAGCAAAAATTGGGGGGGGGAATTCTCAGTGCCGGGGTTACGTAAGTTTGACATTACTTTGACACATGTCAACCCGAGCCCTCCCTCCTGTCAGTGGGAATCCCCTCCAGTTTTGAAGGTCCTCCAATGCTAGCAGTGGGGGACACTTACAAAACTGGGGAGGCCACTAGGGAGACCTGATCTCCCCGAAAGAAATCAGCGGATTGCGCTGCAAAAAGGGGGGGAAAGAGCCCCTGTCTGCAAACCTCAATCTCTCAGGGCTTTTCAAGGAGCTGACAAGTCTGGATCTGTCAAATCTGTCAGCTCCTTGAGATGAGGGAAAATACTTTCCTGAAGCCTGGGTTGGGCACAGTACAGGGTGGGTGCCTGCTGGATTTGGCCAGCAAGTGCCCATCCTGACCAGTACCTAGCCTACGGACCCCATCACACTAACCCACCCTGCCTGATTAGCGCAAATCAGGCAGGGTGGGTTAAAAATAACAATGAGAACAATTAGTTGCACACATTATCAGTATTTTTTTTAAGGGAGGGGCCACCCGTGGTATTGTGGGGGGGGGGTCCTTGGCAGGGCACCTCATGGATGCCCCCATGGGGATTGCGAAAGCCTGCTTGACAGCCAGCTTTCGCTATCTCCTCCCCAACGTAGAAGAAAAAAATGTAAAGCTGTGGCAGCCCCAAAATAGGTTGTGGTGGCAGTGAGGTGGGGAGAAGCCTTTGCCAGCTGTCCCAAAGTGCCACTTGGGCACTTTTGGGGTGGCTGGCAATGGTGTTTGCCCACTAGCCACTTGGCAAGAGCAGCAAGGGGGTTTTGCCCCTCTTGCCAAGTTGCTCACTTGTAGCCAGGGCTGACCCAGAATGGGTCATGTTGTCTGGGTTCCGACTTCATGACAATCCATTCTGGGTCAAACAGACCCTACTACAGGCCATGGCTTGTCAGCGTGGCTTATAACCAAAAAATAAGCCACCCTGCCAAACCCATCCCAGGTTCATATGACATGACAACCCACCATAAGCCATGGTGGGTTGTCGTGTCATGCGAACCCAGTCTCAATGCTTAAAGAAGCTTACATTGAAGTCATCAGCAAGTGCAAGCTAACCCTTTGGTGATGCCATCTATCCAGCTTGGCGGGACAATACTGGAAAATGTCGATCATTTTCTCTATCTTGGAAGCTATCTTTCTGTTACAGCTAACATCGACAGTGAAATCCAGCATCGTTTGAGCTCCGCAAGTCCCGCATTTTCTCGAATGAAACATAGAGTGTTCGAGGATCGGGATATTTGTAAGAAGACCAAAACACTGGTTTATGAAGCCATTGTATTACCGACTTTATTGTATGCCTGCGAAAAATGGACTATCTATAAACGTCACTTCCACCTCCTTGAAAGGTTTCATCAACGTTGCCTCTGGAAAATCCTGCGAATTACTTGGGAAGATAGGCGAACAAATGTCAGTGTACTGGAAGAAGCAAAGACTACTAGCATTGAAAAAATGATCCTTCAACGCCAACTTCAGTGGACCGGTCATGTTGTTCGAATGCCTGACTGCCGTCTCCCAAAGCAGTTACTTTACTCCCAACTCAAGGATGGAAAGCGGAATATCGGTGGTCAATATAAGAGGTTTAAAGATGTTCATAAGGCTAATCTAAAAAAATGCAATATAAACATCGAAAACTGGGAAGCTCTGGCCCATGAACGATCTAAATGGAGGTTGGCCTTTCACAAAGGTTCCATGGACTTTGAAGAAGCCTGAGTGCAAGGTGAAAGGGAGAAACGTGCTAAGCGAAAAGCACATCAAATGAATCCTTTACAGGACCATCTTCTATCTGGTAACCTGTGTCCTCACTGTGGGAAGCTGTGTGGATCTAGAATTGGCCTCCACAGTCACTTACGGACCCATCGCTGGAGTCTACACAATCTTCTTTAGAATTTCCTCCTTTTATCCCGGAAGACAATCTTACTCGGTCACGAGTGATCGCCTGATGATGATGATTAACCGCCCAGAGAGCTTCGGCTATGGGGCGGTATATAAATGAAATAAATGAATGAATGAATGAATGATTATTAATATCATCATCATCATCATCATCATCATCATCATCATCATCATCATCATCATCATCATCTATTCAATTTATATCCCGCCTATACACAAATACCCTAGGTGTAGTTTTAAACTATTTAATAAAAACGTTATTTAATGTAATGTAACCTATGAATTCTTTTAACTTGGGATTATTTTTGAATGGTGGTCAGGGAAATTGACAAACATTGGTCAGGGAAAGTCAGGGAAATTGAACATGAAATTTTAGTGGCAACCCTGGATCATGACTATTGATCGCAATCTAATAATTATGAAATCAGTAAGATTTTAGCATGTGTAATTTTATGCTGGATTTCAGCCTTCATGACAGCCAAAATGTTCTATTAAAAATAATCATTTTTGATACTGTTGAAAAACAGTTAAAATTATGATCATGTATTAAATCAAGAGTGAGGAACCTGCAGCAATCATGACATTGTTGAACTCCAGTTCTCATCAGCCTGAGCCAGCATTTATTTATTTACATATGTATGTATTTTATTATATTTATATCTCACCTTTCTTCCTACAAGGAACCCAAGGTGGCTTACATAATCCTCCTCCCCCTCTCCATTTTATCCTCACAACAACCCTGTGTGGTAGGCTAGGCTGAGAGTCAGTGACTAAAATCACCCAGTGAGCTTCATGGCTGAGTGGGGACAAGAACATGGATCTCCTGAGTCCCAGTCCAACAGTCTAATCACTATGCCACACTGGCTCGCACACCGACATGGCCAATGGTCAGGGATGGAAAGAGTTGCAGTGCAATAAGATTCGCCAGGCCAAAGGTTTTCCACTCCTGTATGTAATTATCATGGTCAGAGATTTGGGGGCGTGGGCTTGGTGGGGTTACATTTTGGTCCTTTCTAAGGCAGCTCAGATTGACTGTGACTTATCAAGATTTTGTATCTTGTTTACTGAGCTACACTGACTGCTGGAAAAAAAAGTCAGTTTGTGTGAGTGTGGAATAAGCTTAAGGAATAAGAGGCTTCTTTTTTTCATACATCAATTTACATTGCAAATTCTGTACCTCTTTCATGTTGTGATGTTAATGATTCAGTGGTTATGTCTTACCCAGAGGTGTATCTATTTTTATAAGCCTGAAGGGATAAAACAATTAATCAGTTAACTATAGTATTTGTTAATACCAAATAAGGTGACATATATTTCCTACCCAAGGGTAATTGTCAGTTCCTCTTTGTTTTAATGGACCTTTAGGATAGTTGTTCTAATTAATGGATTCAGATCATCTAATGATGTCTGAACTAAATACAGCATGTCTTTTGCTATAGAGAATAATACTTTTCAATACATTCCGCATATATTTTCAACTTCAGAAACAAGGTAAACACATGGGAGTTAGATTACATTCCTGTGCAATTAATAGCCAATAATGCATTTTGAGTTGTATACCAGAGTTATTTCCAGCTAGGGATGCTTGAGGAATTGATGCATAAAGTTTTCTTCATACTTGATGAATCTGCACTGTATTGTTATTACACTATTATATGTCTGTACAGTTTGACTGCAGGAATCAGAAAACTGTATCTTAGGATTTGAAGCAGTGCATTAATTTGTGTGAAAAGACTGGTCAGTCCATACAGTTGGGACACCTGCTTTTCCCTTCAAGTTTATGCACTGCTTCAAATCCTAAGATACAGTTTTCTGATTTCTGTAGTCAAACTGTATACACATATAACAGCATATAACAACAACATACTTAATTATTTGCGTGTGTGTGTGTGTGTGTTCGTATATATTTACCAGCACTCTTGGAATTCTCCTTTTCAATACTTTCCACTCACTTCTGCAAGTGGGAGAACCACCTAGGTACAGCAGGCGTCTCCACTCTTTTCCACTGGCAGAGAGGCAAAAACATGCCATTCTAAATCCTTTCAGGTATCAACATTGGTGGTGGAAAGGTTAGGATTACATTCTGAGTGATGTACTTTATGTCCCTTTGACAGTGAAATATAATGGAGGTATGTAAAAAAAAAATCATCCCTCTTCATCTTCCTTTCATTTTGTGCTTTCAGTGGTAAATTGATGGCATTTTATCCTCTATTTATTTGTTCTTTAAATTTCAGCCCCTCAAATGTCCCCTAACACCTGCAATAAAGCCAAGAAGCTTAAGATCCCATTTTAGCAACTAGTGCGTCTGGAATAAAAGCTTTGCAAGGAAATTTTGTTGAAATCAAAGCAGCTATACCCATCTCTAGAAACAGAAACTAAATCCTTGGCTGAAAAGGTGGTACAAGATTCCCACCACTACCAGCACTATCCCCAGGGAAATGCTGTTCACCACAGTTTTAGTTATCAAGTTATAATATATCATATACAGACTTGATTTGCAGAGGGAGAGGGCAGGCAGGAAATAAAGACACTGACACCAAAGCTTGGGTAGAACTAGGGCCTCTTTATTTAACAAGAGTAATTCACACTACCGCAGAATCCGCAAGAGTAAAGTGCGGCAATATAACCATATTTTCCTGCAGGCAAGTAGCCTGCTTTCTGGGCGAGCCACTCTACCCAGGCATGGAGGCGGGCTGAATTCCCACTCCCTTTGCCCAGGCTACACATGAGTGTAAGAGGGGCCTTCCCCCTTGTGCAGCACCCCTGCCCGGTGCCGCACAACTCTGGGTAGGTGAGACAGGTTGGTCCCAAAGGCAAACTGTATCCCGGGTCATGGGCCGCACACACAGCCCCCAAGCATCAGGCCTCTGGACTTGCCTATCATCATAAAGGTGCCTGTGGGTGCCCACCAAAATGTATTCCCTGACAATTCCCACACATCCCTGCCATATTCAAATCCACCTAGTTAGCCAGCCCCACTTCTAAAATCAAATTACGCCCAGTGCAGAGTAGGCGAAAAAATCTGTATACAATTCCAGTCCATGACCAGGTAAAAATTCCTACTCAGCCCTCCTAAAAGGAGCAACTAGCTAATCCCGCACTGAATACGGGGATGGTGGGTGGAAGCTGGAATGAAAGAGGCTGGGCGCTGGGGTGGAGCTGGCTTTTAAGCCTTTGGCTCTGCCCCATCATGCTACAGGAATGTTAAGCAGGCACTGCAGTGTTCTCAGCTTCCCATCTCCCTCCTGTCCGTAAATGCTGTTCCCTGTCCAAGCCATTCTGGCAGGGCAAGGGGGGGGGGGCTTATGTTTCCAACACATCAAAGGTTCTTTACTTCAGACATCCCCAATACTCAGTTTTATTTCTTTCATTTTTTAGCATTATGAACTTATCCTGTAAAATACAATACAATATGACCCTGATAAAGGCGCCACCAACCATTACTTTAAAAGATACTATACTGAGGCTGGAACTATATGTTGTGAAGCCAAGTTGCTATTTGGAAACCCTGATTCCCAGTCCCTCCACCTGTAAGTGGGGATTCCAAATACATGTGCGAGGATTTTGTTCAGGGGGTGGAAATCCAGCAAACTGGCTGGGCTTGACCCCTCAAACTCAGTCCCGTTTACCTCCTTTCCCGGCTTGACTTGTGTTCTCCTGAGTCGTGCTGGGGAAGTAACTTCTGGGTTCCTGGCGGGTCGCTGTTTACACAGAGAATGCCATAACTTGTGCAAATTGCAGCTACTTTTGACGTATCTTACAGCATTTTCTATGTAAAAAGCAGCCTGCCAGGAACCCAGAAGTCCGATGAGCGGCAAGGCGCGCATCTGCTTTCAGCCCGGCTCAGCAGGCGCAGCAGCAGCATCTGCTAAGCCGGAGGCAGGTCGGGTCTCAGCGGATTGCCCACCCCTATGTATGTTTTCTTCTTTAAACCTAGCTGTAAAAAAGCAGCTGTGGGGAGTTACAGAAGAAAATTAGTGGGCAGAAGAAGGGTTAAGTACTGATCACCAGTTGTAAAGCATGCAATGTAGGGTGAGAATTGTTTTATGTGAATTGACCATATTTGCACCTGCCAAACCAATGAGCAAACTGGAACAGAGTTGCACACTGAATTTCACACTTTCCTGAATGTAGTGCAACAGTCTTCCACTGGGGAAAAATGTTCACAAAAATGCATATATCAAGGAAAAGTGATAAAATGGAAAATCCATACGCTACAAAAATGTGCACAAAATGCACACAACCATGAAAAATGCAGAGAAATATATTATTAAGGGGGAATAGCTGGCAAAAATGTGTACATTAGCAAAAGGTGTGCACAGAAATGTGTATATTAGAAGTGTGCAAGAAAATTATTAATTTTCATGCAGGCCGAAATAAATTAAATGTGTACTTTGATGCAGAATTGGTATGAACCGAACTTAAGTCAGAAAAATAGGAAACTCATTTGTTCAGTTAAGTACGTTTATACCCTGGATTTAGGGAATGATTCTATGGTCCCTAGGCAGCATCTAGCGGGGCACAGGATACTTCAGATTCCAAGATCAGAGACAGTGCTCCAACCTCAGAGCTGGAAATCTGCACGCCAACCCCCCTCCCCCCCTTGCAGCCAGCACAGAAAAAGAACCTCTCCGGCTGCCTCTCTGATGTCAAAAGAGGGCAAAGGGGCTGTTCTGGGGGTGGGGAGAGTAGGATACTGCAGAGGCCAGGGTGCGACATATCCTGTGTCCTCTGCAGTCTCTTTCACTCCCCCTCTAAAGTGCCCCAGCTAGGTGGCCAAAAGCTGTCATCTAGCAGAAGTGCAGAGTGGGAGGAGTGGGGAGGCGAAGATCGCCTCTTCTGCTCCTCCCACCCTACATAGGATGCCTCCAATCCTCCAAGTTTTGAGGCTTACGGGCATCTCGATTGGATTGCGCCCTTAGTTGTTTTTTTTTTCCAGGGGGAGTTAGACCATGTGTATTATTTCAGCTTATTGTTAATTTGGTTAAGATTTGGTTTATTTGGTTAAATCAATTGTAGATAGATTTAATTTTTCCTGTTAGTTCAGGTAAAAAAAAGGAGGGGTAAAAAAAAAGGACATTTTTAGTTAGAGTAATTCCTAGATTGGAAGGCTTGTTTTGTTTTCTTTTTTAAAAAAAATCATGAATAATATTCTGGAACTGAAGCTACATGGCAGATTAGCTTCATTTTTATGGAACAGGTTTAAAATATTAAAGTGTTTTCCCTCCAAGGGTTGGCTAATAAGCTATGAGTGATTTAAGAGTTTACTTGATAAAAATTCAACCTTAAAAAACAAGAAGGAGTTGTGCCTAAATAAGAACTGTATCTAATTAAATATACATAATTTCACTCTTTCATTTTCTTTGGCTAAAGCATTGCAGGCGCTAATATTACTTTAATCAGTATATTGAAAATGAAGTAATAAAAATTGAAATTAGGGTAGGGAAAAATAGAATTTTTTTTAAAAAAAACCTTCCAAAGCATTCTATTCTTTTGTTAGGATGCCAAAATAGAATTTTAAAAAATCAACTTTATGAAATTTATTAGAGAATTAGTACAGCTGTATCCAAGATAAAACATGGCTGTTTTAATTATATGCCAAATTTATTGCTAGTGCAGTAGATAGTCTTGATTAAAACATTTAAACTGGTCCATTGCTCACAACTATCTGACATTTTGACAATATGGAAAGTTTACTAATCTAGCCTTTGGAATCCATGAAAGCATTCCATAACCTTAGAGCCATTTTTATCATTCTAAGAGCAAATTTACACTCCTCTATAATATGTCCATTACTAGAAATGGTCTCTGGAACAATGTCTATGCCCCTATGCCCCACTGTGGCTGCCATGTGTGGCACTGCTTATCATACAGCTTCTCTGAATCATGTGAAACTGGCATGGCCTTGGGAAGTGGGGACACAGAACCAAAGACATGACAAAGATGCATAGATGCTAGTAATTCTGGGATATTTGGTATTAAAGATTTTCTTAAGCAACTTTGAGACAAGCCTTTTGTATGGCATGGCAACACACCGCCACACAATGTAGAGAAACCTGACAAACTACACTAGTTATTGCAGTGACTTTGTTGAGAATGTGGGGATGGTTGAGAATTTCATTTCAGTTTGGTTTTGGTAAGAATTTACCAAATATCTTCATATTCAGGACGGAAAGAACTTGAGATTTATTTATTTATTTTTTAAATCAAATGTAGGAGAAAGTGAAACTGACAGATTCATCCATCCTGACTTTGTAGTGAAGAGATGGGGACTATTTAATGATTCAGAATATACTTAATCCAACTTCTTTCTATCCTGAATATGAAGACGTTTGTGAATTTTGGTAAATTTGCTCCTGGGTAGTGGAGATGCTTCTGGACAAGGGCAGAAGTCTGCTGTTCTCCCTAGGGATAAGTGAAAATTTTGCTCAGTTTGTTTTATGGTAAGAGCTTATCAAAAATTGCAAAGTTATTCATAAGGGTGTGGAAAAAACTTGCGATTTAAAAAAAATGAATATGGGAGAAAGCAAAACTGACAGATTTATCCATTTATGCCCAAGGCTGTGAGTGCTTACCTTTCAACAGCCTGGGTTTGAATCCCTGTGTATTCAGCCACATTTGTGGTGCTGAACTAGGTTGCCACTTCTTTTTCCTGGCAGGCTCCTTGGACAGTAACCAATGCAACACTACCACTAATGTAAATTATGTTGCGCTAGTGTAAATACTGTAGAGCAATGCTGAGAGCATTTGCTGCCATGATGGATTTCCTCTGTCATTCCATTCCCACTCACTCTGGTCTTCCATTTATCTTTTCCAATTGACAGACACTCAACATTCTGTGCCAGTTCGCACAATTGCCGGCACCCACCGTGGCTTAAATAAGTCACCATGGGTCGCGGTGCATGCTGGCCGCCATTGTGAATATTCAAGCCATGGCGGGTGGTTGCTGCAGCTTATTGTGACTGCCATGGTTAACAAGCAACCCCAGAACACTACTACAGCCGCAACCCAACTCCTGATCATGCAAACCAGGTCTTTGTGGCTACTGAGCATTCTCAGTATTAATTAGGCTGTTTCGTGGGTTTTGCCCCTTAGGTTTTTAAAGATATTGCATGGGGGGGGGTACTTTTGTAATCTTCAAGGTTTTATCAAAAATAACACCTTTCTTGTTACTCAGTGGCTCCATTTCTGTCAGCACATACCACCTGGGTTCACTATTAGAGGGAGTGATGATATTTTATATCCCTCCCTATATAGCCTCTGTCCTTCCCCTTTCTCCATCTTCCTCTGGGCTTATCTCTTCCCTTTCTCCCTGAGAATAGTGGGGAGTCTATAGTGGGTAGTGAGAAACTGCAAAGAGACAAACTTCTAAGCACAAACAAAAGAATAAACCATACCTATGAAAACAGAACATTGAAATCAAGCTAATAAGGGGTTCTGTGCTAGAAAAAGATATGTATTTGCACAACATTTTATTAATTTTATTATTTATTTATTTATTTATTTATACCCCACCCTTTTTCCTGCAAGGAACTCAAGGCGGCTTACATAGTCCTCCTCCTCTCCATTTTATCCTCACAACAACCCTGTGAGGTAGGTTAGGCTGAGAGTCAGTGACTGGCCCAAAGTCACCTAGTGAGTTTCATGGCCGAGTGGGTCACTAGAACCTGGATCTCCTGAGTCCCAGTCCAACACTCTCACCACTACGCCACACTATAAATTTGGATTTATATTTTTGATTTTTGGATTTAGCATCACTATCCAACCTGTGATATCAGATTGAGTGTAATAATAATCTGAAGTTCATTCCCCTGCAGGGGTTTTTCTGTCTAATACTTAACACAAACTGAGATGATTATAGAGTTTAAGATGTATGCAGTACCGAGGGCAATCTTGCTACTGCTCCAATGTATTGCTACAGACCTATATTCACCAGTGCGCCCTATTGCTCTAGCAGGTTCTGTATAACATGTGATTAATTCAGGCTTTCTGCCTTATAGGTAGAGTGTAGTCTAAATACTATAATGCCACCCATACTAGCCTACAAAATTATACATTTTTATGGGTTTGGCTGTTCTCATCCAACATGATACTGCCCTAGAGCCACTATGTGGATTAGTTACTGCTTTACATACTATTTAAAATTGGATGTAGCTGCTGTTTACAAAAAGCACTTCCTACACCATAGCAAATGACACCCCTGAAATTAGATGAGAGCCAGTAGTGGGAGGGAAGAGAGGTGCCAAATGCCTACTGACTGTAGCCTTTTCTTTTCTATTTCATAGCAGTACAGAATGATATCTAGGATTAACAGCAGTTAACGAAATGCATCACTACAGGGTTGAATACTTCATTACTTATGTAGGCTAAACTCAGCGGTTTTGCATAATCAAATCCCATGCCAAAATAAAAGAGAACTGGCTTCTACTGCAAGCTCTATTTATATATCTAGCTCAATCCCATCTTGCCTTCCTCCCCACCAGCTTTTGTTCTCTCCAGTATCACAACCCTAGAATCATAGAGCCAGGAAGATTCTAAATAATCAAGTCCATCATTGTGCCCTAATAGGATTCCCTACACAGAACACCACATATGCAGTGTATTGTTGTACATTGTACAGCATTTTATTTTACACTCATATTACCACCCTTTTGTTCAAGAATGAGAGCGTCTGCGCATTGACAGGAAGGTCTGTGGATCATATGGTCAGTCCAAGGCCAAATGTTTGCATCCAAGGAGTGGAGGAGTGTGGTATGCCATGCGATGGAATGAGCAGACAGTCCAATGCAGCACCATGCACCAAGATTGTTGAGGCAAACACTGGTATTTCACCAGAAATATGTAAATACTAGAGTATGTGTTTCTTGGAAACCCAGTTTGGCCTAAATTCTCAGATACACACCTACTGGTATTTAAAGACTACTGTACACTGAAGTCCATATATGTTTGCTATGGAGAAATGATATAATATCAGTGTTTACTGTAGCAAATCATGTAATGTGTGGAACTGCCCGAGAAAATTTGAATCAGGAGTAAATAAGGCTTCATTACATAAGCATGCTACTGTACACTCCTAGCCATAGAACCATATTTTCCCATTACTGCACCCTATATGACATTATGACTAAGTATATTTGGGCCTTGGCTGTTCTCTAACTAAAACATCAAGGAGATTATAAATTGTTGCAACTCATAGTACCTATAGTTACAGTCATCATAGTTCTGCATGTGTAAAGGATGGAAAGACAGGTAACTATGGTACAAATTAGGGCTAGTAGAGGTCTTTCGGGAGATGCATCCATACCCGAGTGGGGGGAGGCACCTGTAAATCATCACCCCCCCCCCCCAGTTTTACACCATCCTGGTGCTGGGAGGCCTTACCAGCATCACCTCCTCATGGGTCCACAAAACTCCGATCAGGTGAGTTGAGTAAGCATCAAAGGCAGTCCATATCTCCCCAGATGGGGTGCAAAACCCTGAGGAGAGCCTTGGGAGTTGCCAATCACTTCAAAGGTGCCATCATATGCTCACCCCACTGAATATTCCCGCACTTACCAAAAATCAGCTTCAGAAACAAGAGCCATTATAGCAACACTGACAGAGACTCCCACAGAATCGCTGATAACAGCTTCTACCCATCAGTTACGTGATGCTGCATCAATGATGGTCCCACATTACTCACACATGGAAGGCAACAATCCACATTCAGTGATGTTACAAATGTGATGAGGATAATTATGTTATTCTGCCCATACATGATCCTCTGTCCACAGTTCACACACACTGGCAGGGATATCCTGCAGAGCTTCCCTCCATGGTCCAGCAGCAGCTCAAGCCTGCAACCACATGCTCACCAGGCCTCACCTTAGACAGAGGTCTGAATTCCATGGCACCCCAAACACAAACAACAAGAGCAAATGGTGACAACAGCCTGTAAATAATCCGTTTTGCCATGGGGAAAAAGCCAGGCCCAGACAAGGAAGGAAGTGTTGCCATTCCAACCATAATAGCTGCCTTACTCCATATTCCAGTAGGCAGGAGTTGGCCCACATGTAGATGTCCCCAGGAGAAGAACCGGTGCTATAGGTCCAATGACAATGAAGTCATATCCTATAGGGGTCTGTGTGAATTCATTTTTATTAGGGTGTGTGAAGGGAATAAACATTTTTTAAATGCCATGGAAAGAGGAAACAGAAGAGAAAAAACAACAAAAACATAGGAGGCAGCATTCTGAGCAGCGTGGTAGCTCGATGGGTGTGTTGTCTGTTGAACATATTGATTCAGGTTCCATACAGGTGTGGGAAACAAAACCTACAGCTACTTCACAGGGCTCTAAACAAAGAAACTTGAAACAATGGAAGACAGGGAAGGCAAAATCTGGAAGCCAGGTTGTACTTAATGGGAAAGTGTAGTTAATTTGCTCATTGTGCCTGAATTCAACACAGTGGGATTCCACTGGGGAAATGGACATGTAGGTTTCAGTCTCACCCCTAGGAGATGGTGGAGTGACTGCCACAGGGAAAAATGCCCCTTAGGGTGTTCTGCTGGATAGAAAACTGAAATACAGGAAGACTAGAACCCAGGACTGCTCCAGAGATCTACAGCCACAGGAATGGATAGAAGACAGACTCGTGATGAAGTCTTTGTGGTTTCTTGGGAGTCTCACCAATGATATCTCTTCCTATTGCAGCCTCTCATGGACCCACTCATGGAACAGTATCCAATAATGCCATTGCACCTCCACTGGTTCTGTTGAGCTCATGAGACACACCACAAGTGCAACAGGAACTTACACTTTCCAGAGGAGCCTGGCCCCAGAAATGAGCAGAAACACCCATTCCAGAATGGGACAGGTCAGCATTGCAAAGCACCCTTCTACAAGCTTGACTGACCTGGACTGTTCCAGAATCAAGCATTTCCACTAGGTGGAGTAACTAGGTTCCCGTTGCTTGTATCCAATACTGCCCATATAGACCAGGACTGAAACTCTAGCTGGAACAGCAGAGGTTCAGTCACCATACAAGAGGTATCAGGTTTGCTATAGTCCAGCAGGAAAAAGAGTTGGGAAGAGATGCCCACCAGAGAGAGACAGACTCAAACAGTCAGAATGATAAATCATAGTGTGTGGTGCAAACACCAGTGGCCTTATTCTGACAACATTTGGCCTCTGGATGCTTGCCATTTTACCTAACACCATCCAACCACACCCTCTATGTGTATTTGGTTCATCCTAGCTGCTAGTCATTTCCCCAGCTGACCAGATTAATCGGTGCCCCTCCCTCTTCAGGCTGGTTTATCGCACAAGCAGTAATAAGGAGTGTCAGGAGGAACTGTTGGGGCACCATCCTCTTGCTGATACTCCAGTAGCAAAATTCTTGGCCTTGATGGGGTTCTTGCAGAGAAAATGCTGCTCCCTTGTGCAGCTGGCGTAAGCAACAAGTGGGAGTGGGACAGGCTATCAGCTGTCTTAAGAAGAGAGAGACAGCTGAAATTGTTTTGCCTTTTACAGAATAGCATCAGTTGTTTACTCATAGCATCACAGAGGAATGAAGTTGCCAGGAGAGCTGAATGAGAGCTGTGCTGTCTTGCTGGGTCTTATATACCCCTGAGGTGTGCCATGATTGACTGCAGAGTTCAGTTCATCAGGAATATCCTCCACTGAGGCTAGAGAGGCAGAGCGGGACAGACGCAGCCTTTTTGTGCTCTCTCTGTTGATTCCAATATGAGTGTTCAAAGTTATGTCACTTTTGGGGAAGCACAGAATGCCTCTTAAGCGCTTCTCTCCTACCATGATGTGCCCCTTGAACGGTCAGTGTCCTGAAAGCCATATGCAGCAGTACTACTGCCAGCTCAAGGGTGTGCCTTCTCCACCAGCATATTTTTGTGACCCACTGATCCAGGGAGAATTTTGGAGTGCCCCTATCTTTACTCAGTAGTCATAACTGGAGAAATTATGTGTACTATTGCATACACGTTTTGTTTTGTTCTGTTATCCCATTTTACTTCCCCTATGTATATTTTCCATGCTGAATTCTAATTGGATATCCTCTTCAAGTCCCTCTGCATTATTCCACTTTCTTCTCCCATGTTCATTTCCCAATCTGCCATTTGCTTCAAAAGGTGGTAATGTGTGGTCGCTGCCCTTTCCCAAATGTTAAGTAAAACTGAATTTTACAGTAATTCTCCAAGCCCGTCACTGATTCAAAGTATTGTTGCCATTACCCTTTTCAGTTGATAGTCTTTAGTCAGCTTTTAATTTTTACCCCATGGTCTAACATCCAAGGTATTATTTGAATCCTTTCTGATATAAGTGAATGCTGTATCAAATAACTCAGGATGGGGGGATTCCATAGCACTACACATCTATTTTACTCAACACTATTTCATTTACTAATAATTCTATCTGAACATTAAAAAAAAATAATCCCATTTCTGTTCACTGTTCTTTATGAAGCCAGACATGAATTGATCATTTTTTCCTATACAAGCAAGGATCAGGGAGCATGTACAACAGGGCAAAGGCATCTTAATGTGGAACGGCAGTGAAGTAGAACAGAACTAAGGGAGGAAACACAGGCCATTTTGATACATTAGGTCTACTCCAGTTCTCTGAACCAAATAACCTTATCTGCAAATAACAAATAACTTATCTTATGTTCTGACTCAAAAGGGGGAAATGGCCAATTTGGGTCAGAGTATGTTGAGAGGCTGCCGAAATGATGGCTGTACTCTCAGACACAGGGATGTGCTGTTTTGTGACTCTGTTTAATTTTATACTGTTTTCCCATGGCTCCAGACAGATGTGCCAAATGGAGCTAAGCATTGCAACATGTATGTGAGTTTAGGCAATGTTTTTAATTTCCTCAGTTAATTTAAAATAATGGCATGGTAGAATATGAGAATGTACATTTTAAAACACTGTTGGCTCAAGGAAACCATAAGGTAAAGGACCTCTGTTCAGAATAAAACTGTGTTTGATTTTTTTAAATAGATGATAACATAAAACATCTATATAAAAGAAGTGTAGATGTTATGATTGGAACAGAAATTAGTCCTTCCAGATCAGACTAGGAAGAGCCTGTCTGTGGCAAACCAGATGTCTCCACAAGCTGGGCATGAAGGCAGCTCCCTGTTGTTGCTGCCTGGCAACTCATGTACAGTGGGTGGGAAACTCCCTCTGAAAATGAAGGCTTCACTTACAGTACCATCCTAAGTGGGATAGGGTAGTTCACACTGGCCAGTGCAGATAGTGGGTAGTGATTGGGCTTACAGTTGTGTCAGTAGTATTAGGGGGGATAGCTTTCACCAAATTGACAGGTGAGTGGGGTACACTGGTGCCCCAGGGCCTTGGCCCCTACCAGGGGCCACAGGACCCCCATTTTAGGGGGCCCTATAGGGTCCCATTTCCCAGCAGACCCTACAGCCCCCCACCCATTTCAGGGGCCCTGGAGGACTCCCATGGATCCCCATTCCCCAGGAACCCCATAAGGTTTCTGGGAACCCTACAAGCCCCCGCCTCCCAGAGCTCCAAAGGGTCTCCCCTGATCCCAGAGGGGTCACACTCTACTTCAAAACCCGGATATTTACCTACAAAAATTAGGGCTGACCAATGAGTCAGCACCTTGCGATGCAAACTGGATCCAACTGATCAGGGACATTGGGCCGAGCATGTAGAGTGGTCACATTTCAAATACTTTTTCTTCAGAATAGAAGTGGCTAGGGTAAGCATTTTTTATCTTAACATTTGGCCCAAAGACTTGCAGATACATTTCATGTTTCTTTTCTTATTTTGATTATTCAAGTCCATTTATATTTTATAGTGTTTATTTTCATCTTATGACTGGCTCTTCAATCAGAGAAAGTCAGTTTGTAGAACTAATGTCTTTTATATTCCTTGTACTGTCCAGGGATTGAGATAATTTGAAGAGTTCATATAAGATTCAAAAATCAGTCGAAAAGAGGAAAAAAGAGGACACAAATTTGCATAACATTTGCAAATGCTGATGTATACATGTAGATATCATACACATTTAGAAATAATTATTATAATTTCAATAGAAATACAGTACTTCTCACCGTAGTGTGGAAGACTGTGACCAGGTGACCTGTGTCCTTTGCTCAGTCTGCCGTCCAGGTGCTGTTAATGAGCAACTTCAAGGCCCAGCAGCTCTTCCTTCTGATGGTTCTTTATCTTTAAACCAGACTTGGACTGGACTGGACGGCCCTTCAAATGACACCTTCAAAACGGAGGACAGTTCTTTGGCAACCTGTTGAGAAATGCCATGTATAGAATGTTTATGTTTTGCCATTTTAAAAAACTGTAGGTGATCTCTGTGTGGCTATAATGTATCTGAGTAAGTCTGAGGCCTAGCTTTGCTACTGTGTATGGCTGTGGAGAGCAGGAGGGTTTTGAGGTGGTTTTGAGGTGGTGATACTTCAGGCAGGCAGGAGAGCCTAGGACCAGGGTGATTCAGTTAGAGGTCTCATCAGAAAGAGCTTCAGCAAGTGAACCCTGATACATTGTCATCATCCCAAAGCCAGAGGAAATGTGTGTGTGGGGGGGGGGGGGTAGTGAAGGCAGGGGAAGATTGCTGTCCATTCCTGGTTGTGAGAGATCAACTGGGATGGAGTTCAGGGAAATTAGATCTGGGGGAAAAGGTGGAGGGGCAGTTTTCATTCAACTCTAAATAATTTTAATACTCTGATTCTAACAAGGATTAGTTGTTCTTGATCCTCTGATGCAACAAAATTTTTGTAGAATTCCAGCACAAAATAGCATGTTTGAACTTCAAGAACACAGCTATGCACTGTCGGTTCCTAAGTTGCTCACAAGTGTCAAGATAAGCAGGTTCTTATGTTATCAATTTAAGAATTAGAAGCATCTCAATAACTGGAAGCCAGTATTTGATTTGAAGATTTTATCTATTTTTGGCTTCTTTTCCCAGATCAATGTCATTTTATTTGTGAGTGTTGACATTAGACTTTAATCCCTCATCAGTCAGGGGATCACTTGTGACCGAGTAAGATTGTCTTCCAGGATAAAAAAAAAAATTACAAAAAGGAGATTTTAAAAGGAGGAAAATTCTAAAGAAAATTCTGTAGATTCTAGCGATGGGTCCGTAAGTGACTGTGGAGGCCAATTCTAGATCCTCACAGCTTCCCACAGTGAGGACACAGGCTACAAGAAGATGGTCTTGTAAAGGATTCATTTGACGTGCTTTTCGCTTAGCACGTTTCTCCCTTTCACCTTGCGCTCGAGCTTCTTCAAAGTCCATAGAACCTTTGTGAAAGGCCAACCTCCGGTTAGATCGTTCATGGGCCAGAGCTTCCCAGTTTTTGATGTTTATATTGCATTTTTTTAGATTAGCCTTAAGAACATCTTTAAACCTCTTATATTGACCACCGATATTCCGCTTTCCATCCTTGAGTTGGGAATAAAGTAACTGCTTTGCGAGACGGCAGTCAGGCATTCGAACAACATGACCGGTCCACTGAAGTTGGCGTTGAAGGGTTATTTTTTCAATGCTAGTAGTCTTTGCTTCTTCCAGTACACTGACATTTGTTCGCCTATCTTCCCAAGTAATTCGCAGGATTTTCCGGAGGCAACGTTGATGAAATCTTCCTGATGAGTGCTTGAATGATTACCTTTCTACTGAAACATCCTGTTTAGAGATCTGATACTAAACTTCCTTACATCTCAGAGTATTTACATTTAATCTTTAAAACAAAGAGTCAGACATAGCCTAAGCCTACAGCACAAGTGTAAAAATGAATCAGCTTGCACATTCATTCACAAGGTTTTTTTTAGTCTGTGTAAATTTGCATAAATGAAGGCCTCAGGAGAAAGAGTCATAGACATTAGCCACTTTTATGTAGTACCTGTAACCTTTTTCTTTTGTAGAAATAACTGTATTCCTTCCAAACTTTTGTTATATAATATTTGCTTGGAGAGGGGGCAGTAATTTGGAGAAAAGGTATGGGGACAAATGACATGAAATATTTTTTCAAAACAGTATCAGTCACATGTTATACATTCATATTTTAGGAAGACAAACATAACAGAGCTATTGTCAGGAATTTTCAAGCCTTACAAAGCAATCCTATATATGTTTACCTGAAAGTATGTCCCACACTGTGTTCAGTGAAGCTTACTCCTAGGTAAGTTTGCACAGGATTGAGCATGAGTTTTCTTTTAATATCATCTTGTGCACTGCCAGAAAAATAATAATCTGATTTTCATTATCCTGAAACATCATTTCTTCTTCTTCTTCTTCTTCTTCTTCTTCTTCTTCTTCTTCTTCTTCTTCTTCTTCTTCTTCTTCTTCTTCTTCTTGCAATTACATTTACTCATTTCTTGCATTGCTTCCCCCCCCCTTTGTTAGCTGAGGGTCTTTTTTTCTTTCTTTCAATAACCCTAAATAAATCTAATTTATTCCTTTGGCATGCACATGACACAATTGTACCGAGAACTATTTGAAAATTTTTGGCACCTCGGAATGAACTTCCATTGGCTCTTAACATTAGTTCTGTTTCGCACAGCTGCTATTTCATTACCTGCCTTGATAAGTGGACTCCTGCTGATACACCATGTTAACTGCCAGCTATTCAAGATTGGCTGATATACTTCAGAATCAGATAACACTTTTACCAGTTCAAGAAAATCTATATCCATCAAAAGATGACTTCTGAAATGTTGCCCAGTGTTATGGGAGAGAACCATCTGGGTTATCAGCAAACATAAAACCAGCAGGTTACTACAAAGTATAACTATTTCTCAGTATTCCTCTTAAACCTGAACAAATTACGGTAATCATCTGCAGGAATTTATCAATTATTTATCAAAATGTGAAAAATAAGCATGATTATTTTTAATTTAACATTTATTTATGTCAGGTCTGGTAAAGTATAATATTTAAAACATATTAGAACTGATACACACTTATAAATGTGTAACATTATTTCATTTTTCATTTTAAAATTAAATACCCCAAGTTTCCTCAAACAATTACCTGATTTGGAATATGAATTTCTCCAGCTCATAGTGCTAGCAGCTTTTAAAACGACTAGCACCAATTCCCCAAGATGCTCTTACAGTGAGTAATGTTCATCAAGCCTCTGAACACGTGCAAGGAACCCTGGGTGCCTATAGTCAGTAAAGACATCTAGTGTCTTAAAAACTATATGTTCAAGTGCTCTTTGCACTTCGGATGCTGTCAAGAACATGCTCAGCATCCTTGGGATATATAGTTCCCTGGGCAGGGAAGCTGAAACCCCTTTTGAATAATCAAGTAGCTCTAGAAAACTACATTTCTTGGGGTTCCTGGGACCTGACAGCTGGGATGCTGCCATTGCAGTATCTCAGGTGCTTATCAGGAATGTGACAAGGTTTCATAATTTCATAATTAGCTCAGAAAAGCTTTTGTTTTTTTGCAGGGACGCTGGAATAGTAGAAATTAACTCAGCTAATTGAGATGATGATGAGAGTTCATCCATCAAGTTTCAACCAAAGATAATCATATATTGTAACAGAAGGTTATGTAGAAGGTTACAGCTACCAATCATATAACAACATTATGTGATACTGCATAATATTAATTCAGTTCATTAATCCAATATGGTTACATCATGCATAGTCACATTCATGTAATTACAGTAGGAGCTATTATATGTTTCAGTACTTAGGTGGCCAAGCAGTTTCCCCATATTACACCCTGCTTCAGGAGCAGTTGAGCTAATTTTATGGATTATATGAATATTATAGTATTATATGAATTCAAGTATTGAACCCCACCATACAGCTGAATGTTGCTTATGTATGCAAAACTGTAAATGTGAAATGGTGACTGTTTGCAATAAGGAAAGCTGGCCTCAGGTACATAGACTATCAATCATTTGTTTACATGTTTTGTTGCACTGTGGGTTGCGTTCTGAAATCTTTGTCACCAATTTCATTTTATTCAAAAAACAAAACCAACCCCTCCCCCCCAGTATTTTCCTATGCTTTACTCATTGGTTGACTTTATGGGCGGACTTTTGGCAGCCTCTAATGCAGAAAGTGGTGGCCCAGCTTAATTCAGATCCTAGGGATTGACCTAAACTACAGAAAGGAATCACAGAGAATAAACAATCTACATCACTACAACTGATGTACCCACCCTTTGCTAAGAAGCAGGGCAGATGAACTGGTTTTACAAGAAAATTGTTTGTCCCATACTAGAAATAGATGACAGTAGGATTGGTATGGATATCAAGGATGGTTGCAACAAAACATGCATATCCACAGCTTGGCATAAATGTCCCAAATAATGTAATAGGTAGTGATGTAACTGAATTTTGTAATTAGTCATCTTGTTGGTCAAAACACGTCCATTCATAACACACATCTTTGTAGCAAGTTTGAATCCATGCATTAAAATTTGCTATTAAATTTCGAACTGACTACAAGCTTTGGAGTATGAGCAGTGAAATAGTACACAGATCCCTCCCTAAGTTTTCAGTCATCCTACCGCTGAGACCTCCCAAAAAATTACTTGAAGCAATCTCCTTAGCTGCTTCCCTTGTCACTGTCACTGCTGTAGTTCTGGCTCCATGAGGAGGAGGACTCTGCATGAAAACAACCAATCAGAAAGGGGGCATAAGAACCAGACCAATGTCTGGAAACAATACTTACAAGGCAAATCGGCAAAACTGACTAAACCTGTCTATATGTACCAGTGGCATGGGTCTTCAATAGAACAGGACCTCAAAAAGCATACGATGGACATGGTAAAACGGAAGCAAGAGAAGACAAATACATCTTTTCTCATCTTGGTTTTATACCCAAAAACCTTTAGCAAACCTAACATGATTCCTATTAGCCAATCACAAGCTAGCTGGAAACAATCTGCTCAGGCTTTCTGGAGGGCAGGCAGTACTCACCAATGCTCAGCTGAACTCATTCAGTCAAATTAGTGAGAATCCTCTCTTGGCCTTGAAGCCAGGGATGGCATGAGATAACACACCCAGGTGGCCTAACAAATATGTGCAGGCTCAGCCTTACAGAATGGAACCTTACGGGCTGCTAGAACACAGAAGAAAAAATGGATTTCTTGACAGTGCCCTATGCCTTCCATGTTAATTTTATTAACACATTTTCTTACTGGAAGCTGGGATTGCAGTGAAATAGGTTTCTATTGGTGCTGTTGTTTAGTGTGTTGGGGCCCAGACCGCATCCCTGCCTTGTACTCAGTCTTTTGGACAGGTTAGTTGTCCTTTGCCATGCTTCCCACTCTTTTGTGGTGGTGCCTGGGAGTTTCACAAATTGCCAAATGTGCCTGCGGATCAAAAGGTTTGCCTACCTCCTGACTTCGTCTGTTGCCCTGTGCTATGAATAATAGCAAACTGGTCAGCATTTTGAATGGGGCATAATGATCAAGGCTAGTTCCAGCCTTGAGGGTGCCTCTGGCAAAATGCCATTCGGTGCTTCCCCACATCATTATTCTCATAGGGCTTACCACCAACACCAGTAGCAGCAAGCAGTAGGCAGCAGCAGTGCTGAGATCTATGGTTGGTGGCTGTGAGCTGCCCACCACTTTAATATACAAAAAATGCCCTAGCATAGCATTGCTCTGGGGCACTGTGGAAGCTTTAAAATGGTGGGTGACTTAATGCTGCTTTCTGCTGCTCCTAGGTAAGCCCCAACCTGGGGAAGCAGGCAGGCCCAGGCCCAGAGCAGATGTCAGTACCAACCATCGAACCATCTAGCTCCATTTTGCCCATGCTAACTGGGAGAAGCTCTCTAGGTTTTCAAACAGGGGTCTTCCCAACAGGGCCGGTGCTACCATTAGGCCAACTAGGCAGCTGCCTAGGGCGTAGGGTTAAAGGGGGTGCCAGAAACGCCTTGGGGAAAAAAATACAGCGCTCTCAAGTGGGAAGGGGGGGCACTAAATATCTGATCTTGCCTAGAGTACCAAACTGCCTTGCACCGGTCCTGCTTCCCAAGATGCCAGGGATTGAATCTCAGACCTTTTGTATGCAAAGAATGTGCTCTCTATTAATGCCCTATAGCCCTCCTCAAAGATTTGATCCCCCCCCCCCCGTTTGCAACAATACTAGGGCTATTTCTATTCTTAAGTATTCAGTCCAGCAGTGTTTGTAAATTTCAGGGTGGGGTAGAGATTAGCAAGTGGAGACTCAGCCATTGGACTGAAATCTCCAAGGATCTAGCAAATTTCAAGAATTTTCCACTTTCCTTAAATATAAAGTGGTCAATGTCCCCCCCCCCCCCCGCTTTTGTCATTAAAAAAGAGGAAAAAATGGCCATTTAGTATTTACGGTAATGTGAAAATTCTTGAAATTAGCTTGCCCCCAAAAGTCACCAATATCTATGGATGTGTGAATAAGCAAAACTTGAGCTCACTTAAGTTCTCCAAATTCCATCTTGAAGCTCGTTCCAACTCAAGTCCATGCCTGATTGTGAGCTTTGTTTGTTGTTTTTTTCCGCAAGAAAATCCGTATCTTTTTGTGTATTTTTCCAGATGTACGCATCAATTGTGCACATCTTTGAAATGTGCACATTCTTCTCTGATTGATAAAAGATTGTTTGTGTGCATCTTTCCAAAGTACACATTTTTCCATGCACATTTTTCAAATGTACTCATACTGTCAAATGCATTTTGTATGGTCCACGAGTCACATTGCAAGTTTGGAAATATATGGACTTTGACCTCAGATTGTGTTCAGTCTGGAAGGTGCAAAGTGGGTAAATCCTGATCAAAAATGAACTGAAACAAATTTCTTATATATCCCTACCAATATCCCCAGTCCCCACTCCACCCACACTTTTGCAGGGGTCAACCAAATATTTCCTCCACAGAATTGTGTGATGTGTGTGTGTTTGGGAGGGGGGTATTTGGCCCAACCCTAACTAGGAGCCATATACTGGATGCTGTGAACCTATGCCTTAGCACATAAGGGACATCTTCTGTCCTATTAAAAGAAGTATTCATATAGTACACAGAGATACAGAGAAAAGAAATAACATGTTATTCTTTCTAATTACGTAGACAAAGAATTTAAGATTGAATAAGACTGAAGGGGAAACATTAATGCTATAAAGCCATAAGGTACTTTTAAAACATTTTTCCATAGTCACCTAACTATTCCAGACAGAGCAATAATCCATAGCACATTGTACTAAAAAGTATAAAGGTGCACTAGGCACAGGCTGTGAAATGAAAAACATTAAGGTCAGTGAATCAAAATCTTGAAAATGCAATGTGGAACCTTTTAGCTTTCAGGTATGTGTGTACATTTTAGCACCTGGCAGGGGGATGGGCAAGAGAAGGAAGAAGTAAGGGGAGCAGAAGGTGAGCATTAGTATTATATTCCAAGCCTGCTTTCAGGCTGTTGAATGAAAAGGTCAGTTGAAATATATATATATATATATATATATATATATATCTTTAATACAGAGGACTCAGCATTTGTTTATTTCTCAAACTTATAAATGGCACAGTTCTTATTACTCAAGCTTTCCATTAAAATTCACCTGTAGGCAGAGACCAAGCAGAGCAAAACGTCAGTCTGCAAGGTGAATGTTTTAGGAAGTAATGAGCAACTGAAAGTAGAGGATTATAATAATAATAAAAAATCTGTTATATATCCTTCATTATCCTAGGTCATGGCTAGTAAACTGCACTAATAACAGCATGATGTATTATGTAGAGACCAATGGAAGTATGTGTATTATTATTTCACTGTCTCTTAAAAATAACAACAAAAAATCCTGGTGGCATTAGGAAACAAACATATTGAGAAACTAAGACTTCTCTTAACTGATTCAGAGACCTGTAAAATAAACAATTTCAACAAGTCAAAACTTTGATGTTCCTCATTTGGATTCCATGTACTGAATCTCCAAATACAGCACAGGTGGGCAACTTGTGACCCCCCCAGATGTTTTGGCCTACAACTCCCATGAACCCTACCAGTTTAGCCAATGGTGAGGGATGATGGGAGTTGTAGGCCAAAACATCTGGAGGGCCACAGGTTGCCCACTGCTGAAATAGACAAAGCATAGTGTAATTACAGCTGCTAGTAAATATATGGCTGTAATCACAGATATGGATATTTGGCCAGTCCACGTACAGCCCAGTTCACAACAACTTTTTTTGCCACATTGCAGCTGTACCTGTGTATACAATATATATATATATATATATATATATACACACACACACACACACACACACAAAGACATATAGATCAATATAGAACAGTATACCATCCACACTATAGAAATCAAGGATGTGCTAACTGAACTTTCAAATTAACTGCAAGAGCTAAGGTGCTTAAACTGTGTTTTTGTGTGTGTAACTATGGCTGCAGTCCTATGCACACTTACCTAAAGTAAGTCCCACTGAAATGGAGCTTACTTTATGTAGACATGTACTGAAGGCCATCTATGTAGTTCTGGGCATGCAGAGAGTTCCTGCTCTCTGAAGCTCCTGCTTCCATCTGCAGCCATTTATGTTGTGTCAAAATCTACTTCCAAACTTGAGGAGGCTTTGAGTGCAGCGTTCAGTGAAATGGAAATGCTGGAAGTACTTGCACATAGCTGTGAAACACAACAGATCCCATGTGTAGCGCCACTTCACCTTTTATTATGCAAGTTTCTCATTCATCTATCCTGCTCCTAAGCAAAATCCTCATTGAAATCAGCAGGACTTACTTCCAAATACCAGTTTTTTCACCTTCAGTTGCACTGAGGGAGGAGTGTCTTGTCTACTTCAATACATTTGCATATATCTGATACTAATTCCCCTTCACACAGTGCTGGCTAGAGTTAATTAAAAATATACACAAGATGAAGGGAATTAATCTTAGCAAATCCTTAAATTTAGGGGAAGATGAATAGTTGTTGAATCAAATGATTAATTAATTCAAGAGCTAAAAATATTTGTAAAGCTTGCAGCTCACTCTTTGGAGTTGTATATGTAACAATTACAATTAATTAGTGCACTTTCTGGAGCTAATGAAACCCACTGTTTAGCCACCATTTCCCAGTACGAGCAGAACAAGGGACTATAATCAGCGAGGGATCAAAAAAGAACAATGATCCATCAGACAGATTTAAAAGAAATCATGAAGCCACATTGGCTTCCAAAAATAGCAAACATTGTTTTCTCTCCTTCCTTCCCTTAAGTATGCTGCCTTGTCCTTAAAGCCTTTGCAGAGGGAGGGGATCCAATGCCTCCTTTACTGTGTTATTTCTAATAAAGCAGGAATCTAGCATTAGGGGGGGAAATGAAATAGAATAAACTGCACATTGCATTAATATGAATAGGCATTTTCTAATGTTCCCATAATAAACAGGGGGGGGGGTGTTTATAAATTCTGAAAATGGCAAAATCATAATGGTAGATGTAAGTATTGCTATTTATTCCACTGTCTGTAGGAATATATGTTATATGACAGCTCAGTGGCTGAAGTTGGAATCAAACATAATAGATCTACTTTGGAATCATTCAGTTGTGAACAAAATGATGTGCTGCTGCATGGACATCTAATAAGGGTGGACATGACTCAATTTGTCCCTCCCATTCTCTCTCTTCATTCCATTTCAAGAATCTAATCCAGGAGAACCCCTATCACAAATCTCCTGGGTCAGATTGCCAGAAGTAGTTGAGTTTGAGTTTATCATAGAAAGACAAACTATACTGAATAAATAAACCTCCAGGCTACATGGTTCTGGGTATGCCCATAGATTGTGTGCATGATCACATAAAGAAATTCAGTCATGTGATTTTACAGTGTGTGTGAATTGTCACGACACTATGCAACATTCCAGCGTACAGAAAGACCAGTTATTATACTTTACTTAATTAAATGTTCACCCTTATTAGATAGGGCATATTTATATTGGGCTGCATCCAACAGCTGCACAAGTGGAAAATGTTCCAATCTTACATGGTTCACCTGCTCAATTTTATGCAATTTCTCCCTTTGCAATCTCCCACATCCCCGACAATACTGTTTCCGCATACTGTTCAAGAGGGACCCCGACCCTCACCCTCTGGAGAGATTTGGGGGGAGGGGCAGTGCAGAGGGAAGAAGATAGTGAAAAGTTTTGTTGCACGAGAAGTCTTCTGGTCATGCAACCATTGGATACAAACCACTGTATTGGGAAAAAATGGTGCAAAATATATGCCGAGAATGCAGAAAACACTGTTAATCATTGAGAGCTAGTGTGGTGTACTGCTTAGAGTGTTGGATTGGGACTTTGGAGATCCAGGTTCTAGTAACCTTATTTGGTATTAACAAATACTATAGTTAACTGATCAATTGTTTTATCCCTTCAGGCTTATAAAAATAGATACACCTCTGGGTAAGTCATAACCACTGAATCATTAACATCACACAACATGAAAGAGGTACAGAATTTGCAATGTAAATTGATGTATGAAAAAAAGAAGCCTCCTATTCCTTAAGCTTATTCCACACTCACACAAACTGACTTTTTTCCAGCAGTGTAGCTCAGTAAACAAGATGCAAAGTCTTGATAAGTCACAGTCAATCTGAGCTGCCTTAGAAAGGACCAAAAATGTAACCCCACCAAGCCCATGCCCCCAAATCTCTGACCATGATAATTACATACAGGAGTGGAAAACCTTTGGCCTGGCGAATCTTATTGCACTGCAACTCTTTCCATCCCTGAGTCCATTGGCCATGCCGGTGTGAGAGCCAGTGGCATAGTGATCAGGCTGTTGGACTGGGACTCAGGAGATCCCTATTCTTGTCCCCACTCAGCCATGAAGCTCACTGGGTGACTTTGGGCCAGTTACTGACTTTCAGCCTAACCTATCTCACAGGGTTGTTGTAAGAATAAAATGGAGATAAAATTAGACTACAGGATGAAGACAGAGAAATTATGGAACAACCATTTTCTGAATTGGAAATAGAATATGCTATAAATAAATGGAAAGAGGGTAGGGTTAGATGCTGAATATTACAAGGATTAGATGGGTTAGATGCTGAATATTACAAGGTTTTAAAGAAAATGTTAGTTCCAAGATTAAAAGTTTTTTATTTAATAATATCTTGAAGGGGAGAGAGATCCCCTCTTCATGGAGGCAATCTATGATTATTTTAATTCCCAAGCCAGAGAAGGATTTAACAGAACCAGGCTCGTATAGACCTATCTCCTTAATAAATCAAGATGTAAAATTAATGACAGCAATATTAGCGAGAAGGATGAATAGGTTTATTATTAAATATGTCGGGGTAGACCAGTGCTGTTTTATGCAAGGAAGGCAAATGGTAGATTTAACTAGAAGAGTGTGAAATATAATATATTTAATAAAGAAGAATAAATTGAGAGCGGGGGTAATAGCGTTAGATCTTTTCAAAGCCTTTGATTGTGTGGAATGGCCAGCATTAAAAAACTTAATAAAAATCATGGGGTTTGGTGGGAGATCTAGAGTAGTTAATCAATTATATTCACAAAACGTTACATCAGTAGTGGTAAATGATGGTTTAACAGAGCAAATTTTCCTAGGTCGAGGAACTAGACAAGGTTGTCCCCTCTCTCCTATTTTGTTCGCATTAATGATGGAGATTTTAGCAAATGTAATTAGAGAAGATACGAATATATGTATAGGTATAAAGGAAAATATTAAAATAAACAATGAACTGTAAACTTGTTAACTGCGGTTAGGCTAATGATAGCGAGAAAATGGAAAGTACAGCATGTCTTTTTAATTACTGATTGGTATAAGGAAGTATGGGATATAGTCCTAAATGATAAATTAACCTGTAATATCAAATGCAAAAAGGGACAGTTAAAGAAAAATAATTTTATGGATATTTGGAATCAATTATTAGACTACAGTAATACCTTGAATTGCAAGTAACTTGGTTTGAGAGCGTTTTGCAAGACAAGCAAATTTTTAAATATTTATTTATTTATTTATTGACTTGATATACAAGCGACGTCTTGCAATACAAGTACTGTAGTACGGCTTAAATTAAAAATCTCTGTACAATTTTTTTGGGGGGGATTTCATTTTGATATAAGAGTGTTTTGGATTACAAGCACATTTCCGGAACGAAGTATGCTCTCAATCCAAGGCATGACTGTATGTATTAATAACGGGGAAGAGGAGTATGCCTTGTCAGGATATGTTATATTTTTAGAATATGGAAGGTAATTGATTAACAGGATGGAAGTATAACAATTGGTCCCTAGGAGGGTGGGGGGGTGCACTTTATGATTTTGTGTATACAGGTTTAGTTGTGTGTGTTTTTTGTTATATTGTGTTGTATTTAGTTTTTAAAAATTAAATAATTTTTTTTAAAAAAATGGAGAGGAGAAGGATTAGGTAAGCCGCCTTGTGTTCCTTGTAGGAAGAAAGGCGAGATATAAATGTAATTATTAAAATCACATACCAGAGCATGCATGAGCTTACCAGGACTTTTGACTTCTTCTCAGAACAGCAGAGAACCTATACTGCATTCCACACTTCATCTGTCTTCACATATGACATTGTCTTATACTGAACTAACTAGCTGTTGCCCGCGGCTTCGCTCGCGTGGATTTTAGGATTTGGTACAATTGTTTTTAAAAGAAACATGATGGAATCTCAGCTCCCCCGGGATTACACAATGAAATCCCAGCTCCCCTGGGACTACCAGCTCCCCCGGGACTGCACAATGAAATCCCTGTTCCCCTGGGATTACACAGTGAAATCCCTGCTCCCCCCCCTGGGACTACACAACAGTGAAATCCCAGTTTCCCCCACCCAGAACTGTACAATGAAATCCCTGCTTTCCTTCCCCCCCCCCGGGACTACACAGTCAAATCTCTGTCTGCCCCCCAGACTGCACAATGAAATCCCTACTCCCCCCCAGGACCACACAATGTAATCCCAGCTCCCCCCCTCAGGACTACACAACAGTTAAATCCCTGCTCCACACAATGAAATCCCTGCTCTCCCCCCCCTCTGGGACTACACAATTAAATCCCTGATCTCCCCCCCCCGAGACTACGTAACAATGAAATCCCAGTTTGCCCCCCCGGGACTATCTAACAATGAAATCCCAGTTTGCCCCCCCTGGGACTATCCAACAATGAAATCCCAGTTCCCCCCATCTGGGACTATCCAACAATGAAATCCCAGCTCCCCCCCCCGTGTAGTCCCTGGCTGCAGCGCATATGAACATTCTGTTTTGACGTAGGAGAGATTTGTATATTCGCTCTTGATTGGGCCCCTGTGGCGGCAGTTCAGACGAACATTCTAAATGTCATTGGAGTGATTTGCATAAGTGCTCCTGAATCACCCCTGCGAACATTCCAAGTGACACCACTGGCTATAATCTATTTTGGGCCGTACAGGCTCAGTGATGGCTTTTTCGGAGATTTGAACCCACCAGTCTTTGTCCTTGGGTAATGGAGAGTATGCGTGCCAGGTTTGGGGTGGATCCGTCCAACACGGACACACAGGATTTGGGACACCCCACACACAACAGTCATTCTCTGACTGAAAGTGTAACGTTTAGGCTGGGTGCTGGCAGCAGAAAACTTTTCTGACAGAAATATCTGATCTTAAAAGAAAAATCAGGTTAATCTTGAGAGTCTACAGGTGATGAAGAATGACCGTGCCAAGTTTGGGGTAGATACGTCAAAACGTGATGGAGTGGAGCCTTTGCAGCGACGCCCCACACACAACAGTCATTCAGTCATTTAAAAAGTTTCCCTCCCTGTTCAGCCCCTCAGAGAACATTCTAAATGGCCTAGGGGAGTGAGCGAAGCGAAGCCGCGGGCAACAGCTAGTTCAGTATAAGACAATGTCATATGTGAAGACAGATGAAGTGTGGAATGCAGTATAGGTTCTCTGCTGTTCTCAGAAGAAGTCAAAAGTCCTGGTAAGCTTATGCATGCTCTGGTATCTGATTTTAATAATTACATTTATATCCCGCCTTTCTTCCTACAAGGAACACAAGGCGGCTTACATAATCCTTCTCCTCTCCATTTTTTTTAAAAAAATTATTGCAAACCCACCCCTATTGGCCCCTGCAGGTATTCATAGGAACATTCTAAGAGTCGTATGGGATATTTGCATAACTGCTCCTATTGGCTCCAGCAGCAATTACGAGGTGAGGCCCATTTGCATAACTGCTCCCCTGTTGTTTTGCCCATGGGAGATATGAGAGTGGAGTGATTTTGCCTCCTTTTTTCACCCCCTTAGGGACGGAATTTCAAAAAAAATCCTTCCTTAGTGGGTGTCTACGTCATAAAAGCAATGTCCCTTCAAAATTTCACGTTCCTAGATTAAACGGTTTCAGCTGGGCGTTGATGAGTCAGTCAAAATCAGTCAGTCAGTCAGTCAGGACACCTTCTTTTATATATATAGATCAGACTACTGGTATTGTAAACTGTGACTGACAGCATATCTGCAAGTTTCCATGCAATGTCTTTCTCAGACTTCTAACCTTAGATTAGAATGAAACTGCAACCATCTCAATGAAAAGTATTTCCTACTGAACTAGAGCCCAACCCCAAAGATACAGAGACAGTTCTGTGACTAACTTTCAAAAGAGTGGTTTGAAGAAACCACTGTTGAAGAAACATACCAACTGCATCTGTGAAAGTAGAAATGCAGTTCTATTAGTCTTTGGCCTTTTTTGTGATTTGGAAGAAGCAAAGAGCACTCTACTATCTGTAACTTACCTGCAAGACTGGATTTTAGAGGAAAGGAATGCACTGTTTGAGCGTGAGAAGATCACTTCTCCAAGAGCCTTCTGTGGCCCAACCAATGAAGTGAAACAAGTGGCATGCACATGAATAGCAGCCATTTCCCCCCAAAATGCTTCAGATTTAACACTGTTTCAGGGCAGTCCAGTCAGGAGGAAATGGTCACCCTCACTGATGGCCACCATTTTTTGTAGCAGCCACAATGTTTTTTCTCCAAAATATATCACAGAATAACTCTGGGAGTGGCAAAAAAGAAAAGAAATATGCACCACCTGCCAGTAAGTCCCCCCAAATGTATCAGTATATTATTTTACTGCCCCCCATCTCACCTTGGTTTTGTCCCCTCCCCTTTCCCCCCACCATAGTTCAGTGGTACAGCACACGATTTGAATGCAAAAGGTCCCAGGTTCAATCCCTGGCATCACCAGATACGGCTGGGAAAGAGTCCTGCTTGAAGCCATGAAGAACCATTGCCAATTATTGTAAAAAATAATAATACTAGATTGCCCTAGATGGACCAATGTTCTGACTCAGTCTATTGCAGCTTCCTATGTTCCTTCAGACTTCAAGCTAAAAGTTCAAAAATTTGAACTTTCCGCTTGGTTCTAATTCCACCTACGAGTCTCATAACTTTAATCTGCAAGAATAGGCCAATCATTTATTTTTCTAGCGATGTGGTTTTGTTTCCCATTTTTCCATGAGGCTTTATAGCAATTGTTTTAGTACAGTAGCAAGTACATAAGCTTCTTTAGATGAAGGGGGGGGGGCAGAAATCTCTCATGAATGCAAATGATTAAGATAGAAAGAATTCATAAACAGCGTCCTCTTTCTTCTGTTCCTTCAAATAATAGAAACTGCACAAGCAGCAAAAATGGAACATGGCCACTTCATTTCTTCTTGGCTGAGAAAATAGTCCATGACTAGCAGCCAGAGTAGGTCATTTTACACTTATATTCAGTCTTGGCTGTTCTCTGAAAATGCCAATAAAAAGTACCCGAGCTAATTAAAGCAATAGTTTGTTGAGATTATGTGTCCACTGAGATAATCAACACCTTTCCAATAGGCCACCGAGCTGAGATTTTTGCTCCCTTATTATTGAGACACAGTGTGCATTTCTGTAATTTTGTATACCTTTTCACTTCTTAATTTATGTTCATAGCACTTGCAAATTAACATTTCTGAACACAGAACTGTTTAGACACTAGTAGTGGAAGTATTCCCATACTGCCCTTTTGGTATAACTATGCAACAGCTCAATTTCGAACAGAGGATATAATTTATTCTTTCTATCCATGTCTCTCTGCCAACACTCCAAAAGACTGTTAGGAATTTAAGTTAGAAAAACAATATAATTGTATAATTGAATTTTACGTTGCAGCCCCAATAACCAAGGCACATATGTTATGCTATAAATTGGAATATATCACTGAATATTTTATTTACAACATGGGCATCAGGGGAGAAAAAAACTTTCTGTTACAGACCTGAGCCAAAATTCATACTAATTCCCATTTTGTATCAGTCTTAGTAGCCTTCTTGGTGAAACTTCGGATTATTTCTGCAATCCCTGTAATATCTGGCAACCCAGTAGCTGAAAATCTCCCACTCCCAAGGAGAATAATCTTAATATTTTTATATGTAGCTACTGGCGACCCTTTGCAAGTTGCCTTTTTGTTTCTTTTTGAGCATGAGATTTAAAAGACTGAGGATTCTTGGATTATCCTTCCTCAGATGCTAAGCTGTTGTTCTTACTTGTTTATTTTTATTTGTTTATATTTTAATTTAAAAGTAAAAGAGCGTACAAAAAGCTTTTTGATAGATATAATAATACTTAGCATTTGTATGGTACTTTCAAGTGTTCAGAGTGCTTCATAGTCAATATCTAGTTGCAATTCTTGCAACAATCCTGTAAGGTAAGTCAATATTATTATACCCATATCACAGATGGGGGGACTGAGATTTAGAAGAATACACAAATCAGTGGGAATTGTAGCATTGGGTTTGTAGCATTTTCAGAACATCATTTCCATTTATCCTCTCATGGGATACTTTTGATCGCTCAGACTTAAGAAATAAAGTTTTATCCTTCTCTATTTAATGGGGAAAAACAACAACCCAGAAACTGGGTTTCTTAATCATGGAATTAATAAGCAACAGATTAACAGCACTCTTCCACATCATTAAACGGGTGTGCATTAATATTATTTAATGACCAGGCATAAAATGATTTTAATTAAATAGGAACTATGGGAACATTATCAAATTTACACACTCTATTGCAGCAGATTGCACACATTTCATTTGAGCCTACAGAAAATACACCATATTAGACTACTTTTGTGTGAACAAAATTTGATTTCAATGATCAGGGAGAACAATTAAAAAACAAAAACAAAGCATAGTACACTCACATCTAAATTGTGGTGCTTACAGGAGAAGAGTTAGCAGATGGAAAAGAATACATTGAATATACAGCAGAGGTTTAAATGATAGGGAGTGCTAACATCAGTTGCAGTCTTCATACAGCAGAAATTGGCTCTTTAGAGAGATCTTGGTCCCTCCACAGGATTTGCACCATGAACATCCTGAGCAATGAAAACAAGGGTCCTGATTTAATTAAGACCACGGAGAGCAAGAAATGGGGAAAGCTCCAGTGATGTGATGCCACACAGACAGCACAGTAAGCAGGATATGTTGGAAGGAACTTATGGTATGCTATCAATGGGAGAAGAACCCAAACTGCAGCATTGCTACTGGGAGATGCAAGAGAGCATGGTTGCCCGAAGAGAGAAGTAGAATAACCCCAGTTTATTTAAATCCTAATTATTGGGCCTTGGAGACTGTCTAATCTCTACCTAACTAAAAATCCCTTATGTTGCAATCCACTTACCTGGGTGTAAGTCCCACTGAACACAATGTGGTGTTATTTATTATTGATTTATTGTTAACATGTATATGCCACCTTATTTGCTAAGACGCCATTCAGGCAGAGCTTCTGACATGTATAGGATTGTGCTGTCAGTCATTATTGTTGTTTTTGCTACACCTTAACCAGAAAAAACATCTCTCTTCCCCAAGGTGCAGGAAAGCCATTATACCAGATCAGTCATTACTAATCCAAAATTCCCCCTGTAGCTATTACATCAAGAAACTCTTCAACACTGCACCCATCCACACATTAATAAAACAACCTATGCCTCCTCTATAGAAATATGTTGGACCTATTGCTCTGATATAGATAAAGAAACAAGGATGCTGGGACAAAAATGGAAAATGTTTTGATTAGTGTAAGCTATTGCTACCTTCAGAGTTAGACTCAAGTGTTGTCAGTAGACTACATAAAACCCTGAGGCCACAATATAACAACCTCCATCTTCACGTACATTATATAAAATTGTTTGCATAGCCACCTTCTGGCATAAGTACTAGCAACAGCAGGGTAAACTATAGTACCAGTAAGAATGGCTCAATTAACAAATATATTAATCACCAATCATCATAATCACAAACCTTTATGGTGGCTTGATACAAAATCAAAAGGTCTGCAAAAGATACAAAACAGTATTTGCTTTATATTTACTGCAAAATTGTCCTGAAACAATGTATATACCTACTAGAGGTGTGCACTGACCACAAAATTTGACTTGCACCCCAATTTGGTGCTTCAGAAAATGGCCTGATTCTTGTTGGGCTGATTCAGAGGCCTTCTGCTTTCACTCCGGTACCAAAACCAAGATTCGGACGTCTGGGGCTTCATGCCTCCCATTGACTATCATGGGAAATAGAAACAACAGCAACAGCTATACCTTTTTTTCCTGTTTGTCAGAAATAGATGATGTTTGCAGGCATAGGAGCCCCATAGGAGTGACTTATACCTACAAAATTTCAGAAACATAGGTGTAGTGAGTTTTGTGCTACATGCATTCATGTTTTGATTTTAAAAAGAGAGCTACCATTTTATTTCCTGGCAGAATTGGATGAAATTTGCAGAATAGTTGCCCATTCCAAGGGCATAAAACCTTCCAAATTTCAGGTGGCTGGGGCTTTTGTGTAAGAACAGCTTTTTGAGGGTATTTAGAAAAAAAAAGAAAAGAAGGATGTGCTTATCCCCTATGTTCCCTGTGGGCCATTCTTCTAAAAATGACAGATAGCTTAGAGATGGACCTAAATAAGAAAACTGCAACATTTCAGAAGGATAGGTGCAGCAGTTCGTGTTGAATGTGCAAGGGGTGGTGGTGAGTAATTCGCTTCCCTTCCCTGCTCCCATTATATTTTCGGCAATTTGTATGGAACTGTCACACAGCATAGTGGTGTCGCAAGGTAAGAAACCTGCAAAGTGTCAGAAGGATAGGTGCAGGGGCTAGGGAGTTATGATGATTGAAATCCAGTTCAAGGCTATTTTCATAGTGAAGCTGGGTGGCATTGGAAGAATGGCCATCTTCTTGAATGGCCTTACCCTCCTGCACAGCACAGTGATTTGAGATTCCCTGGTAAAACATGTCCTGCCAGTCACTCAACCCCAACCCTTCCTCTCCTCATCAGTGTTTAACAAAAGCAAAATATGGTATTTTTGGTGACACAAGTCAATTTCAAAGTCTGAAGTCTGAACAAAACTTAATTTATGGTCTATGTCCAGCCGTCTTTGCCTTGGGAAACACCAACAATGGTTCGAAGAATTTGGGCTTTGGCCAAACCTAGCACACATCCCTAACTTACAGCACATACATGAAGGTGTCAGAAAATAAATGAATGAAGGTGTTCAGTAGGATATAATATGAAGGGGGGAATCACTTGGATATCTGCCACTAAAACCACATTCAGGAATGAAGTGTCATTTAATCAGTATTAATTCTACACATAAATATTACAGATTTCACCTGGTGCATTGTGATCAGTTCTGGACACAACAATTTATGAAGGATATTGACAAACAGAATTGTGTCCAGAGGAGGGCAATGAAGATGGTGAGGGACCTTGAGACCAAGTCCTGTGAGAAAAGGTTGAAGGAGTTGGGCATGTTTAGCCTGGAGAAGAAGCAATTAAGAGGTGATATGATAACCATCTTCAAATATTTGATGGGCTGCCACATAGGTAAGGAACAAATTACTTTTCTGTTTTTCTAGAGGGTAAGACCTGAACCAGTGGGTTCAAATGTCACCAAAATGGTTGTTGATAAAACATAAGGAAGAAGTTTCTGAGTTCTGATGGTATAAGCTGTTGAACTTGGAATAGGCTGTCCTTTACTAAACGTTTTTAAGCAGAGGTTGAATGGCCACCTATCAGGATGCTGTAGTAGTAGATTTCCTGCTTTGGCAAGGGGTTGGACTAGATGACCTTTGAAGTACTCTCCAGCTCTTTGATTCTATGGCATATAGTTTCTTCTTTAATACAGCTTTAAATAGGGAATGTTGAAAATCCTCTGTGTTATTAGGAAAATAGTAAGTTGCTTTATACTGAGTGAGTCCAACAGTGCATTTAGTTCAGTATTGGCTGTCACTGACTCTCCAGGGCTTTAGACAGGAATCTTTCCCAGGCCAGCCTGGAGATGCTAGAAACTGAACTATGACCTTCTGCATGCAAAGCATGCAGTCTACCACTGAGCTATGGCCCTTTCCTGCATATTTTACCCTGAAAAGTGATTGGCAAGGAATGGATTACTTTTGTACCCAATTACAAGAAGTATTATGAGGAGAAATCCTTAGAGATAATGGCCCAGTTATAGAAAGCTCCGAATAGAGGCTCATGGGAGACTCATAAGCAAATTTTACTGTGGCTACCGTATAGTTTGAAAAGGCAGTAACATATTCTGTTATATGAACATAAAGCCATGCTCAAAATTGAAAGAGTTCATGGGATTGGAGCTACAAAGCCTTCAAGCAGTGAATGGGCATCATAATATTATATCTGAAAATTCAAAATGCAGAAATTAATTTCTTTTTTTTCCTTTTTTTTAAAAGCTATGTGTGCGTCTGCAGAGTACTTGTCTTGGCACGATCATTTGAGTGTCAACAAAATGAAGGAAAGAGAGAGCCAGAAACTATAAGATTAATAGGTTGGAGGAACTGACATATTAGGAAAGGTTAGAGGGATTAAATATGTATAGCTTGACTAAACAACAATTAAGTTGGGAATAGAACTGTCTAACAAAATGTGAAGGTAAACACCAAGGAATGAAGTGATTATTCAGAGGTATGAAGCACACATCTAGGCGTAATGAGATTATGTTGCACAAAGGACAATTTAGAGTGAATATCAAGAATAACTTTCTGAAAGAAAGAGGTCTATCAAAATTTATTTTCTCCTGAGAAGACAGTGAAAATACTCTCTTAAACAATGCACTGAGGATTGGTGTAGTGAATATTTAAAGGGATTGAGGGAACTGGGTTCAAACTAATGCTGTGCTGAATCCCCTCCTGGTCTTTCACAACCTCTTTGCTTAGCTGTGAAAGAGGCAGTTGTTTTTCTGCTTCCTTTGCCAGGATTGTGAGAGTTTTTGGAGGGAGAAAGAAAGAAAGGTCTTTATATGTAAACTGCTTAGAGATTTGATTATATTAAGCAGTATCTAAGTATCATTGTGGAGAAAGCCAACCTAAGCCCCCTGCCTGACACACACACACTCACCAAGGAGGGGGGAAGGAGACCCGGGGGGGGGGGGAGACAGCCAGTCTCCACAGATGCCAAAGGGGACAAACAACATCTGCATAGAATCACCCCGGGGGGGAGGCAGGAAGCATCACCAGGTTTGTCAATGTTCTCGCATATCAGCCCCATCTACATAAGACTTGAATACCTCTCCAGGGCAGACACTTCGGCACCCTTAAGAAATGGCCACTCAACACCATAGGATGGGACCATTAAGCAAGTGGCTTCAAAGGGACCCCATCCCACGGGGGGAGGGCGTCACCCCACCTGACCCAAAAGGCCGCCCCTCAGGGAGGGTGTCAACCCACCTGATCACGGAGGGAAGGGCTACCTGAAACACCAAGGTATAAAACACCCTGCGCAAGGGAACTGGTGGCAGTTCAGCAATCTTGCCCATGCCTGGGGTAAGGGAACGAAGGATCGGCAACCCCGGGTAGCAGCACCCGGCGTGCTCCAGCTAGCTGGAATCACTGGCCGCTTGGGTTGACCGGACCCCCGGGAAACCAAGCTGAAATCACTCACAAGCCGCTTGGGTAGACCGGGCCCCCGCCGGGAACCCAGCTAGCCGCTTGGGCATACCGGGCCTCCGCCGGGAACCCAGCTAGCTGCGTGCGGTTGACCGGGCCTCTGCCGGGGCCCGAGCTGAACTAACTAGCTGAGAGCCCTGAAATCACGGTGTCCTTGAGACTTCTTGCTTGTTACTTTGTACCGTACTGATAAGCTGTATTGCTGGCGTGGGTCTGGGTTTGTGAAGGTAATTTTGTAAATAAACTTGTTTTCTAAAAGATACTTTTGTGGCTATAAGTTATCCCTTTGTTCTGGGCTAAGGGTGAGGTGCTGGGGACCTCGGAGAAGGCCCGCCCCAGGACTCGCTACCCCCTTAGCATTGAACCCGCGCAGAAGACCAGGTTGTCGGTCTTCCACTATCATTAATAAATAAAATAAGCGTGCAGGTCTTCAGGACTTAACTTACTGTTGCAAGGTGGCTGAGGTGTATACGTGTGTGTGTGTGTGCGCGCGCGCGCATGTGTCTGTGTGCGTGTGTTATTTTTCAACTGAATTCCTGTTCTTTGCTTTTGCAGCCCCCCCCCCCTGCTGCTTGTGCTTTCTGAAAAGCCCCCTAGAGGTCTTAACTAGGACTTTCTCCCTTGGGGCTTTCCAGTACTTCTGCCTACTGAGTGCCTGAAAAGCAACTGAGTGCCTGAGGCTTTTTTTTCTTTTCATTTTGTTCTTGTTAAAAGGACTTAGCAACAATGACAACAACTGCACTCAGCTTCCCTAGGCAGCTGTACTGGAAAGCCCCATGTGGGGGAAGTCCTGACTAAGTTCCCTAGGGGACTTTTCCAAAAGCAGAAGCAGTTGGGGAGGCTGCAAAAGCAAAGAAGAATGGGACTTCAGTTGAAAAATAAAAAACACATGCACACATGTCTTGGTCACCTTGTTACACTAAGGTAAGCCCCAAAGCCCTGCACACTGAGAAATTTCTCTGAAATTCTTAGCCCTTTCCTCAGTTTCAGATGTGATTTCTTTTCAGTCCTTCCCCCAATGAATACTCAAAAATAAATAGATAGAAACATTTGGCACTGTGTTAACTCAAACTCCAGCCAGCCATGAAACATACTGGGTAGCCTTGGGAAAGCCATTTCTTTCAGGATTGTTGTGAAAATAAAATGGAAAATCCCATCTCTGTCACCTTGAGCCCCTTGGAACAAATGCAGGATACAGTGTGCAGTATCAAACACTGCCAGCATGTGAGTGGGACCTAACACTAGCACAATGGGTACCTAGCGGTCCCTGAAGCAACTGGAAACAAGTGGAAATGCTTGTTTCCAGAATGGTGGTCAGCGGAGCTTGCTTATGCAACCGTTGTGCTTGTGGTAGGTCCCAGGAGCACAATGGCACCAGTGCAGATGCAGCAGCACTATTGGAGACTGCCCAGTATAACAACAACAATATTAAAATCACCCAAACTGTGAAGCAGAATATGGCAAGAGCCAGTGTGTGGCGTAGTGGTGAGAGTGTTGGACTGGGACTAGGGAGATCCGGGTTCTAGTCCCCGCTCGGCCATGAAACCCACTGGGTGACTTTGGGCCAGTCACTGACTCTCAGTTTAACCTACCTCACAGGGTTGTTGTGAGGATAAAATGGAGAGGAGGAGGATTGTGTAAGCCGCCTTGGGTTCCTTGCAGGAAAAAAGGTGGGGTATAAATATAATAAATAAATAAATAAACAATCTGATCTTGTTGTTCCGCTTTAGTCATAGGGATGTGTGACCCTGGAAAAACTCATCCCATTTGAGCTCCATGGGCTTTCACTGCATCTCCCACCAGATGAGAAGTCAATGTTTCATAGACAGTTGCCCACATTGGGAGCTGAGAACTCTTTTGCATCTGAAAAGGCTTTCTGATGAGCCTATTACTGAACCTCTGCTGCAGTTCAACTCTAAATGTTTTGCTAATTTAACTTGTCAAGCTGGGGGAGATCTACCCTCCAGATTTTTGCCAACACCCCAAACTGAACTCTTCAGGCTATTTCTGCCACTATATCCTGGATTTTTTCAGACCAGTTATATGACATTTTTATATGTTGCATTTTTCACGCCATATATATATTTGTGTGTGTGTGTGTGTGTGTGTGTGTGTGTGTGTGAGAGAGAGAGAGAGAGAGAGAGAGAGAGAGAGAGAGTTGGCAGAGTGCTTGATGGGTGGGAGCTGTATTTTGCATGGGGGCTACTCTGATGTAAGTCTCTGTTCTCTCTGTGGGTGTTACTCCTGTGCAAGGGCGGATCATTCCCTGGCACCTGGCTGTGGGGCTTCTCCATTCTCTCTTCAGAGCAGGCTTTTTTTCTTTGACAAGTTCAGGAGAAGGAGGAAGGTGGTGTTGAGGGGCAAGTTTGCCAGAGGTAGATGTATCTGTGTAAATGTGTGTCTCCAGGGGGAGGGCTGGCAGAAGTTGGGGGCTTGTTGTCGCTTGCTGGATGCCTCCTCTGAAGTAAGTCCGTGTTCTCTCTCTGGGTGTTACTGCTGTGTAGGGATGTACAAGGCTGGAAAACTCATTCCCTTTGAGCTCCATGGGCTTTCACTACCTTTCCTACTGACCAAGAACTCTTAGATTTTAAGCTAAAGAGCTCCGCTTGCAAATAGCTTAACTCAGAGGAACTGGTCTGTGCAGCTGTGCCACCTGCTCTAAGAGGCTGGTGAGTTGAAGAAATAAAGTCCAAGCTGAAGGCTGCAATCCTATATCCACTTACCTGAGGGAAAGCTGCACTGAGCACAGTGGGACTGAGATTTACTTCTGAGTAAACATGTATAGGCTTGCACTGCTGGTGACTATTAGCCCAAAATCATATGAAATCATGAGGATCATCTGTGCTAGATCAATTTTTTTTAACCAGGCATCAGGTCTATGATGGTTGTTCAACATTTCAGAATGAAACTGCTGATTTGGGGGGTTCCTTTCTTAATCCACTACAGTTCCCTTTCAAATAGACTGTGACAGTTTGGTTTTTATATACTTGTGGGACAGAAAAAAAGAGGCACCCTATGCCTATCAAGCTGAATTGTGACAGCAACCTGGCCAGCCAGCTAAAGAATGCCCTTTTGTTATGTGGCCATTAAAACACAGGAGTATCCAATCAGTGGCATAAGGTTGACTTGAATTAAGAGAACAAAGGCGGGTGAAGAGGTACCTGTTGTTTGCAAGGTTCTCAAATTGACTGAGAAGGAGCCCCAGCCAGGGCTCAGCTCTTTCACCTTTAACCAAAATGCAAGTCGAAACTGCCTGCCGGCTCGGCTCGCACCAGGGCTAGTCAAAGCCAGCAGAGGGATGATGAGACCAGGGATGTGCACATGACTCGATTGGGGGGTGGAAGCGGGGCAAACTCACCCCGCTCACCCCCGAGCCCCGTGGAACTTACTTTTCCCTGGCTCGGCACATCTCCCCGGAGAGGAGCCGGGAAGAGGTACCTCCAGGTCCCCGGCAGCTGCGTTTTTCATGTAAATACCATAGAAAACCACCTTAAAATGGCTGCGAATAGCAAATCGCTGCCGTTTTATGGTGGTTTTCTATGGTATTTAAGTGAAAAACAGCAGCACCAGGACCCGTCACGTCACTTCCAGGCTCCAGAAAGTCCGCCAGGAGCCTTGCTGCCACCGCAAGAGCTATCAAGCGGCGGGGGTGCTCGCTGAGCACCTCGCGATCGCGAGCACAAAAAGAGGTACACGTATATCCCTATGGGCTAGGCTACTTCTTATTGAACAGTTGGGCTGGAGATGAGAGCCTGGATGATTATGCCGTTTGGCAAGTGTAAGGGGGGAAAATGCACGTCCATTGCTAGGGATGTGCGAGGAATCTGTTAGGGGGGTGAAAGCCTGACGAACTTACTTCGCTTGACCACCCAGATTCCGTTCATTCAAAGGATGTGGAATCTCAGGCCTGTCTGTTTAATATAGTATAATACATCACACAAAGGAACCAAAGGACACCCGCACATTCCCAGCCAGTGGTGCAGCTGGACTTTGGGGCTGAAGTCCAGGACCCTGCAGCCTCGGGGGTCACCAAATAACCATTTAGAGCGTGGCAGGTGATGGGCCAGCAGTCCCAGCATCGCCACCTAAGCTGGCATGGGCATGCTGGGGTCCACTGGGGCTGACAGTGCTCACCGCAGCATCCGTTATTTTTTAAAAAATCTATACACAGGGCTACAGGCTGAACATGTACATAGTTACAGATGCTAATTTTATTCTTTTTACTTTAAATATGTATTATCTTTTTCTATAAGTAAATGTTGCTTATTTCTAAGTAAATGTGTTTTACATCAGGGCATCCATCTTATTTCTGGACTCATGATGCCCTATGATTTAAGTGAGTGTAAAATGCAAAACAGCACATGGTCAGAACATATTTTTAATCATGGTTGGCAAACAGTTCCCCCCTCTAACCTTGTCAGGAATGTAGGAGCAGTTGTAAAGCGTGGAACTGGGGGGGGGGGGGAGGGAGATAATTGTTAGTTGTGTGATTCACAACTGAATTAATATGCATGACCATCTAAAGGGGGACCCCTGTAAATCCAATAATCTAGGGTCTAAAATTACCTAGGTGTACCACTGTTCCCAGAAGAACCATATACAGTAACTGTAGCTGAGGGACAAGGGGATCTAAGGGTCCTTTTACAAAATGAATCAAAACAAATGGATTTATTAAATAATAAGTGGACACGAGAAAATCAGATGAGTAAAAAGCAAAGGGGGGAGGATTTACTGAGCGGTGATATAATTAAATAGGTGATTATAGGAATTTGCATGACACTACTTGGGATTAGCCTTTAAGGCAGCTAAGCAATTTACAGTGTACTGGGTAGATCACCTCTGTTTTACTTAGTGGCATGTTGTGCTACACAATCACCCATGGAAGAATCTATTTGGTAATTTTCTAAAGCAGATTAATATCTTGTGCTACATGATTTAAAAATGAAGGGAAAGGTAGTATGTGTATGCCATGTGTCTGATGAGATAAGCTGATGCTTAGTGATGGACTGACAACAGGTACAATCCACCAAGCTATTTTCCTTTGCCAGCTCATGAACGAGGATTACACAGGCATATCTCCTGACAGCCTTTGTGAATGAATGTAAATATTTTCAGTAATTTCAAACAGGATTTGCACTTAAATTTACACAACATTTAAGAATAAGTATCTAAGTGGGAATATCTAACATATGCAAAACATGGCCATAAGCATATATAGCAGGGATGTAGAACCTCTTTCAGCCAGAGGGCCAAATTCCATATCTGAGAAGCTTTGGAGGCCACATTCTAGTGGTGGGTGGAGCTTTAGTCAAAGGGGTGGGGCCAAAGGCAAAAGAGACAGGACCAAAAATATCAGCATGTTTTAGCTTAAAACTCCTACTTCCAGGAACTAAGCCCTAGGAGAGGCATTTCAACCTTTTCGAATGGGGGGGGGGGGACTGCACAAAAACCAGGAACCTACCAAGTGATTGGTGGTTGGGGGAAAGGTGATGGGGCCAGGGGAAGGGGGCGTGGCCATCTGCAGAATCCCAGAAGACCAGATTTGGTCCCCAGGCCTCAGGTTCTGCACCTCTGATGTATAGCCACTAGGGCTGGACTGCATGTGGTGGCTTTGGAGCATTTTAGGGCTACAAACCTATGTGCACTCAGTGCAATTAAGCCTCACTGCACTGGTTGTTACTTCTGAATAAATAATGATGGTCTGCATATCTTGGAAATGAAGATCCCAAATAGGTTTGAATTAGGGGTGTGCATCAGATTCACCTGAAGCCTGGTGCCAGTGCTAAATTGGGCTCACCTGGGACATTTCCGTAGGGATGTATGAAAAAAAAATCAGTTCAGTTTTGATCAGGATTTACCCAGTTCTCACCTTCCAGATTGAATATGGACTTGAATGCAATCTGTGGTCAAAGTCCATACATTTCCGAGCTTGCAACGTAATTTGCAGACCAAAAAAATGTGTTTAACAGCAAGTGCACATTTTAAAAATGTGCACATATATGCTTTAGTCAATGGGAGAAGAATGCATACATTTCAAAAATGCTACAACTTCTTCTGAAATTTTGCAGGTTTCACACAAATTGCCCCAGGAGGAGGGAAGGGGAAGTGAATCACTCACACCCAAATCTCAGAAGTCCCCTTTCACATAAACTGCTGCACCTATCCTTCTGAAGCTTTTCAGGTTTCTTACTTGGGATCACCTCTATGCAGTCTATCATTTCAGAAGAATAGTCCACAAGGAACATACTGTGATCATTTCCTTTTTTTGATACCCTCAAAATATAAATGATGCTCTTGCAGAAAAAACCATGAACATATTCATTTGAAATGTGGCAGGCTCAATCCTCTCAGAAGGGATAACCATCCTACAAATGTCATCTAATTTTGCCAAGAAATAAAAGAATAATAATATCAGCAGTTCCCTTTAAAAAATCAAAATATAAAGGGATGTAACTCAAAAACGTCTGCACCCACTTTCCTGACATTTGGCAGGTGCAATTCACTCCTAAGTGATTAGTATTTTTGAAAATATAATTCACATCTGACAGACAAAAAAAGGTATAGTTTGTTTGTTTGTTTTTCTTCCCCTTGATAGTCAATGGAAGGCAAGGAGCCTCAGTTTTCTGAAACTTGACCCAGGTTCAGTACTGAATCAAAGTGGATGGGCTCCAAATCAGTCTGAGCAGAATTGGGCTGTTTTCTAAAGCACCAAATTGAGGTCCAAACTGATCTTGTGGTCAATGCCCACATCTAGTTTGAATATTTGAAGTCTCAATAATTTCCTGTGGCCATCTAGCCTCACTGCTTGTGCACTTGCTGATACTAGTTGCTGATGCTTCTAGAGACTATGGTCACGTCAGTGCTTCTGCTACAGTTTGAACTGACCCTAAGGCAGACTGAATGTCAGCAGGTATGCTAGCATAGCACTGCATCAGTCTATCTTTCTTATACAGGCTGGAACACTGAACACACTGCAAGGGTTATGTTGAAAATGTTCACATTCCATGCCAATATAAGCCAAGAACAGCTACTTTATTTCACAAAGATTAGCACAATCACTCTGTTTATTCATTGTGCAGAAACAATGCTATCGATTTCTGGCCAGCTTGGCCAGCTTTCTGCTATCATTTGTAGTGGTAATTAATTAGGATGAGATAGTATGGCTGTGTGATGAAATAATCTGATTTATTGAGAGTCAAGAGATTGGAATAGTTTCTGCCCACAGTCCCTTTCAGAAGGCAGGTTGGCCATTTTAACTTAATATGTGCCATACCGAAACTAAGCTCTGTTTGCTATTTTGTTTGGCTGTGATACTTGGAAAAGGAGGAGAAAAATCATAACTAGAGCTCAGAAGTTGGCAGCTGTGACGTACATCCTTTGTAGCCCCAATACTTCATCCATATTTAGGGTGCTGTGAGAAACTGTGAGTGAAGGCCCTTGCAGAGGTGGACACCCTGCTCAGTGTTTCTAAAAGAAGAATCACATCAGTAGAGTGGTTCACCTAACTCATTTCTGCTTGTACACACACACACACACACACACACACCAGCTTGTCCCTCCCACAGGAAAAAAGCATCAGGCAGGCAGTGGTAGTGGTGCCTCCAGTAGTGTGGTGAGTACCTATTGAATGCACCCCCTTCCACTTGGTATTGTGAGGACTGAACTACATCATCCCAAGCCATTGTGATTTTATGTAGGAATGATGGGAGTTGGAGTTCAAACCCTTGATCCCAAGCATAAGGTGATGCTGCACATCCAGGGTGACCATCACTTGCCTAACTCCCAAGGTACATTACTCCCTGGGGGAAACAAGATGGCTGGTGGGGGAAAGAAGGAATTGGGCTCCCTTGAACAGTATCAACATACATAAAATACATCCTATGTTTTGTTGTTTATTGAAGCTGCTGAAGGAGTGCCAATTCATTTTTGGGTTAGCAGTCTTCTGCCTGCCTATCTCTACTTATCTTAAGAAAAACTCCTATTAAATCCAGCAGTTCCTCTGATTGTATGGTAAGGAACCCAAGGCTGACAAAATGGCATACTTAAAGGCACCTGGTGAACCCATAGTTAGGAAGAACTGAACACTAGTATCAAGCCAACATTCTGTCCACTAGAGTGTTTGTCTTTCTGGTCTTTACTAGGCACTTAAACTCAGAAAACGGTCACTTGTTATTCCTTAGATGAAATTGTTGGGGGGGGGGGAGCCTAAAGTTTACATTTTAAGTATACCATGTGCAATGTAAATCTCATGCTCATAAACCAAAAGCCAAGCCACAGTAGAATAAATGTGATGTGGTTTACAGCCAGAAACTGCTTTTCTCATTTTAAAAGAGTTGTGTAAATCTGGATATAGTGAGAAGGAAAGCAGGAAAGGTTAGGGAACAAGACAGTGTGTGTGTGTGTGTGTGTGTGTGTGTGTGTGAGTGTGTGTGTGTGAGAGAGAGAGAGAGAGAGAGAGAGAGAGAGAGAGAGAGGAAGTGGAGGGGGGAAGTGAGTAAGTAGGAGGTGGAATCATTACAAATCCAACAATTTCACAGGGATTCACAGTGAATTAGTTAGTCCACAAATAACATTTCTGCACAAAACCTAGGGATTTGAAAAGGTTTGAAAAAGCCTATCTTATACCAGATGAAATTGGAAGACTTATGTCCAAAACAGAAATATTTATCCACCCATTTGCAATTCTAGAGTCAACCTTGGCTGATAATAAGTCTTGGGTGGTGACATCATCAAAAAATTAATAATGCTCTATGTGCAAGGGTATGTAAATCTTGTGTGACCTTCCTTTAGTCTTTATTCTTATTTTTTGTAAAAGTTTGTTCAATCCAGTTTGAGCATCTTTTGAGATCAGTTCAAGTCCGCATAACAGAAGCAAAAGTAAACTGCACAAACAAATGGGATCATATACATATCTCTACACTCAAATATTCTGATCTACTTAATAAATGCTTTACTTATATCAAGGGTATAACTTTGCCAGCAGTTGCTGCCATAGGCTTTCATGTGGCAGAAAAACCTCAATAACTTTTGAACCGCAGCTCAGAACTTTACCAAACCAATGAAAAGCACATTTCTTTAACAAGCCTGAATAATGTAGATGAGTACTTTTCGCCAAAATCTGAAAGAAATATGTGATATGCCGAAGCCCAACTTGGAGTAAAACAGATGAATGTGTCAAAAAAAAATAATTCAATTTCAATCTTGCTCTCCCTGTGGCAATTTGTCTCAGATCAGTTTGACATTCTGCAGAATGGCAGATGTCATCAGGTAGATCATGGATGCTAATTTTCAAGTTATTAGCTCAACAAGTGTCATTTTTATAAGCAGTAGAATTTTGAGGCTTATAATGATAGGTGTTTCTTTTTGCAGCTCATCTTAACTAAAGGAGCACTCCCATGCCCCTTAAATTTGATTGTTCAAAACATAGGCAAATGTCCTGAGGACCACACTTCTGTCCTCCCTACACAGATTCAGGGCACCACACTGAACTTCGCTAAATGTTTTTTCATGGACATTATGCTCCTGTTTATGCAAATCTCTGCTCATCTGCATCGTTTGAATGTTTGCAGGCTAGGATTAACATAACATGTTGTTTCACATACTTAAATACACAAGTTTGGTCCAGAACTTTAATAGATTTATGAAGAAATAAATGCCAGAACTATATAACAAATTGCATCCGTGTATTTCTGGTCACAGTGTTCTTGCAGAACCTCAGGGGGGTTCGATTAGTATTTATGCCCATTCCCACTATCAAGCAAAAAAATGTTCTGCCAAATGTAAGCTTGAAAATATAATTAGAGGACTGTGGTATTAGACTTGCTCATAAAATTTGCCACCATCCCCAATGTATTTGGAGTGGCTTACAATTCAATTATATTACATTAGAAACAAATTTGACATATAACTTGTTCTTACAAAAGAGCATGTAACTTATTTCAAACTCTTTTGAGACTGGTACGTAGCGGGAAATGAATGTTTAGCAAACTGGACACAATCCAGGATTGCCCAAGTAAACTATTTGTTTCATCTAACTAAAAATTTGCAGACCACTGTTAAGATCATTTTAAACACTAAACTGACTCTGTGTACGTAAAATTAATGTTATGTTTTGTTAATATAGTGACCTGAATTTTAAAAGACTTCTAAAAGACCTCCTCTATTTTACTTGGATAATATGTAATCTGCACTTCAGAATGTCCCAATTTGGAGCCCAAATCATTATGTTTGAAAGCAGGAGTTTAGTTCCAACCCATTTGGATATGAAAACTTCAAATCATCATCCAGTATTTCTTTACTAGCACAGATGATGATGATGATGATGATGATGATGATGATGATCATTATTATTATTATTATTATTATTATTATTATTATTATTATTATTATTCAGGGCCGGTGCAAGGTAGTTTGGTGCCCTAGGCAAGATCAGATATGTAGCGCCCCCCCTTCCCACTTGAGCCCTCCCTCCCTATTTCTGGTGCCCCCTTTAGCCCTGCGCCCTAGGCAACTGCCTAGTTGGCCTAATGGTAGCACCGACCCTGTTATTATTGAGTGTCTGAATCAGGTGCTTCTGGAAAGTGTAAGAAAATTAGGTTTGACCATTATTTATCACCCCGGAATGGCCTGTTCTAGTGTATATGTATAACTATTGTGGGATAGCCATGAGACTATAGCTAAAGCTGTTGGAGACTTTTCAGTGGGAAATTATTTCTGGGACAATCTTTCCAAGTAAAATCGTATAATTAAAATTTGAAGGCAAGTAGGCTGAGGATTGCCGTCTTTTTTTAACCATTAAAACTTGCTTGCAAGGAAAAGTTCTCCCCCCCCCACCCCCCGTAAGGAACCTGGCTTCACTTTATTTTACTTAATTGCTTTGTAATTTGCCTGGCAAATCACATAAGATCTTCCTTCATTATTTAGAAGCTGATTGGAGCATCTGGCTGATTAGTTCCCAAGAGACTAGAAGCCCAAGAGGAAACTAGAATTATGAATCACACAAAGGACTGTCTGGCTTGATGGCCTAAGTATTCATCATCATCATCCCAAAAGAGCATGACTTCAGATGGTACAGAATGGACTAGCATATCTTATGAAGCAAGATCTTGCTTAAAATTATGTAGCAATAGTTTCTTGTGCAGTACACTAACTTGAGAGTGTCAGGCAAACAAACGTACCAGAGAGTAAGTACCATTGAACTCAGGTAATACACTTCTGAGTAAAGTAGCATTATTTACTTTATTTCTCATGTTTGGGCATGAGTGCCATTGCTTATATAGCAAAAATGGCACCACCCATGCACAAGAGGGAGGTATCAGTAGTCTCAAGGGAATCCCAAACTTTGCAGAAGTACCTCCCCCACAAAAAACCTCTAGAAAAATGTCCTAATGTGGAAAATCAAAACCAAAACAGCACTGTGCACGCCCAGTGGAAACAGAATGCTAACTGATTGTTGGGGGTGGAACTGAAAACTGGGTGGTAGAGGAATTGGAATTGAGTATCAAATAAGAGGAGTAATGGCTGACTTGACTAGATAGAACAGTGAACAGACGCATTCCACACTGCATCGTTTTGTTGTGGAGTAGGCATGGTCATGTACCCTGTTGAGGGCCTACGCCCCAGCAGGGGCTCATTGACAAGAGTCCTCTGGACTTGCTTCTCCTCCTCACCATTGCAAACTGTTTGTTCAACTGCCTCTTGTCTAGACTGTGATGGTGGTGAAATGTAGGAGCAGTAGATGCCACTGCCTACTTGCTCACTGGCACTCAGCCTGTCAAGCAAGCAAGTTGTAGCAATTATGAGAAAGAGGAGAGGAGCAATAACAGCTGGTATCTTCGCCCAAGGGGCCTCAAAAACCTGGAGCTGGCACTGGACCTCAGTTGTAAAATTAGGGCCAAACTAGATAGTACTATGTTCGATGTGTGATTAATGGGTTTTCCCCCCTCCTCTTTAAAAATAGCAGCCAAGGCTGGAGATGCTATCAGGTGTCGGGCCATGGCATGCAGTGAAGGGGGTGAACCCTTCCCCTGCACCATGGTCCTGATAACACTGCCCCTCCCCACCCCAGCTTCTATTACTCTCAGGAATACAGTCACACCTTTAACATATCATCTTAATAGCCTTCAGTTTTCAAAATGCCACATGACTTTATCTTCTTAAATAGTATTCTTTGTTTCTCAGCAAGTTATGTTTTGGCTAGCTTGATTGTAGCTAGAACACTCACTCAGTGATGTAATGTTTTATAGGGAGGGGGAGGGGGAGGGATAGAGAGAGTTTTTGACAATCCCATGACCCCAAAAGCCAAGATAGACTCAAAATATATTCCCTTTTTAAAGACCACCCTCTCATACAATTTCCTCACTTCCTGCTTGAATTTCAGTAGAATAGTCTTAAAACTCTTTGCTTTCCACATTCAGTTCAGGAAATAATTGGTAGGAGAAATCTAGGGGCAATGACAATTCTCAAGATGCTATGGAGGTGACTTTCCACACATCCCACTCTAAGTAAGACCCATGTGTCATATAGCTGGCCTGTGCCAATAGTTTCTGTACATAGGTTCATTAATAGCTTAAAAAAAAAGAAAGCACAACTTGTGCATAGTTGGCAACTATTGTGTCCTGATGAACTGGAAGACTTAAAAATAAAACACCTCATGCTTAGGGAACCAAACAGATGTAGACCTTAATATATCAGGATCCATCTATGCATACATCAAAACACTCTACAGTTCTTTCTCCCGGAATGCTTTCTATTCTTCCAGTCTAGTATAAATATGGAAATGAACCATCCCAGAATTAATTAAGAACTTTCTGGAATATAATTCTGCATACAGTCAAGGAATGGATCTTGTATAAACAACACTATAAAAGAGTTCTTTAAAAGATGAAATGCCTCCAGTTCTTTCTAAATATAAGATTTTGTTCTTCTTGCTACCATTCACTAAAATAAGATGTAAGTGTTCATACTCTTGTTCAATACAAAATAGAGATGACTCCGAAATGGTAGTCAAACTATGAGGCTGAAGCATTATAATACACTATTGAGTAGCAATGCTTTGTATTGTGTAGCTCAAGACCTTTCCCTGCTTTAATTTATAAAGCACTCCAACTAGAAAATTATAGAAGCTTTATTATAACATAAGCAATACCTTGGGTGGGCTCCTACAGTTTCTCAGCATGGCAGGGAATTCGAAAAGGTCACTGTCCAACGCTTTGCCATTTGAGACTTCTATGATTTTAAATAAATCAAAACAAGTGGTCTATGAAGAACTTTTGAAAATAGAAGCTGTAGAATAGACCTCCAAGGGAAATCAATTTTGACTCTTCGTATCATTAGATAATAAGGGCAGGGGTAGCAAAAAGACTGGAAATCTTAGTGAAGATGTGGTTATTGTAAAGGTCAAGCAAGATGGGAGGGTTTAGCAAAATTTGTGAGAGAGTTTTAATGAGGTAGAAAGTTGCACATGATAGTTTAAAGGTGTAACATTAACAGCATACTATGCATTTCTACTCATAAGTAAGTCCCACTGAGTTCAGTGGGGCTCACTATCAGGTAAGTGGGTATATGACTGCAGCCTAAGTTACAGAATAATCACAAACTGGATACTGCTCTGCTTATAAAAAATAAATGTTTGTAGTTTGAAGGTACATGAAACAGTTCTGTTGCTGAAGTTGAACAGGCCTGGTCCTATAAACTGCTTAGATGATGTGCTGGCAGCCATATGTGACCTGATCTGTGACCTTCAGACAAAGAGCTAAGTATGAGTTGTATCCAGTGTTAGTCCTACTTAGAGTAGGCCCATTGAAATGAATGGGACTTAAGTTAGACTAACATTGGATGCAACCCTATAAAGATATTGCTAGATCAACAAATAATATATCTGGGAATTCTGAAGTAGGTACACACCCTTTTTCTGTTAACCTTTGAGAAGGTAGTAGGTGGATCATCAGCCAGGTTTTACAGAACAGCTGGGCAATATACCAAACTCTGGTAAAGGTATTATAGTGACTAGATAAATTTAAAAGATTCAAAAGTATAATAGTGGCCAATGAGAATAGTGGAGAGTGGTGCAAATTACCATTCACTCTAGTATCCCTAAGTGTGGAATCCTAATAAAATAATTTCCATTTTCTAATGTACTGGTTCATAGACATTAACTCCGCAGGGACTTGAAAAGAAAGGGATAAGCCAGCTGTTTTTTAAGAAGGAGAGAAAGATCAAGGAAATTAATGTCTCTCTACAATGAAAATGAGGCCCACAAGTTGTAGAGCTGGTGGTTATGTTTGGAGAAAAACTTGGCAGGCAGTAAATAAATAAATAAATAAATAAAAAGGTTTTCAGGCTAAAAGTGATTTAACCCCACATTGATGTCTGAACTAATTATGAATAGAAACCATACCTAACTCAGAAAAAAGAAGAATACACTGTGGAGTGAAAACAGCAGATGAGCCTACTTTGCATTTACTCTAAACTGATCCCACTCTAAATCAATTCGTTATGTCAAACCTGTGTGTACCGGATGGCTGCATTCAATTTTGGAGAATATCTCAGTCAGCGGCCACATTCTAGTGGTGGGTAGGCCAAAAGACGGAGGTGCTTGCTGTCAAAGGCCACAACCTGGGTTTGGAGGTATGTCAACCAGTTCTGGATGGGGTTACACTCCCCCTGAAAGACTGTGTTCGCAGCTTGGGGGTGCTTCTGGATCCGTTGCTCCAAATGACATCTCAGATAGATGCGACGGCTAGGAGTGCCTATTATCAGCTTCGGCTGATACGCCAGCTGCGCCCCTTCCTAGAATCAGAGGACCTAAAGACGGTACTGCATGCGCTGGTAACTTTGAGGCTCGACTTCTGCAATGTGCTGTACATACCTTTATCCCTAGTCTGGAAACTTCAACTAGTGCAAAATATGGCAGCCAGATTCAGTTACTGGTACACCTAGGGGTGCCCACATCACACCAGTTTTAAAAGCACTCCACTGGCTGCCAATCAGTTTCTGGGCGAAGTACAAAGTGTTGGTTATTACCTTTAAAGCCCTACATGGTTTGGGTCCAGGCTACCTACGGGATCGCCTTATCCCATACAATCCACCCCGCACACTCAGGTCCTCTGGGAAGAATTTACTTCAGTCAGCCAAAACTAGGCTGACAGGTATTACCTGCCGGAGGAGATTCATCAACTCACCAGTATCTTGGAATTTAAAAAAGCTATAAAGACTGATCCCTTCCAGCAGGCCTATCCGGCGGAATTTTAGGATGCCTTTAAGATGTTTGTAAGATATTTTATGATGTTTTTAAGATGTTTTTAAGATGTTTTAATAGTATGTATTGTGTTTTGCTTAGTCTATGTAATTTTATATTTTTTGCTGTTCCCCGCCTCGATCTAGACAGAGAGGCGGGTAAGAAATAAAATAATAATAATAATATTATTATTATTATTATTATTATTATTATTATTAAAAGGGACAGGGCCAAAATACCAAAAATATTAACCTATTTTAGCTTAAAGTTCTGACTGCCAGTAACTAAGTCTTAGGAGAGGCATCTCAACCTTTTAGAATGGGGGAGGGGGCACACAAAAGCTGACATCTCCAGACAGGGCTGTTAAAAGCTCCTGTCAGAAACCCTAGAATGCTGCTGCCAATCTGTGTGGACAATACTGAGCTAGATTGACCAATGTTCTGACTTGATATAAGGCAGCTTCCTATTTTCTATGTTCAGTAGGGGAAAATAGATCAATATTAGGGAACAGGCTTTGCATACAGAAGCAGGAGGTTCCTCAGATTCAGTTCCTGACACCTCAGATTAAATGGATCTTGGGTGGAAGCACTAAGAAAGTACTCTGGAGAGCTGCTGCTAGCAGTGATTCATATGAGAATCTACCTTTGTGCATGTCCGAGGATTGCTCATCCTTGTTCTCTAAGCTAGGGTCAGGTAAGGCATTCATTCTGTTTGCATTTTTAGGCAAGGTTGTCTAATTTGCACCTCAGAACCAAGCACAGACCTGAACACAATTTGTAGTCAGAAATCTGTACATTTCCAAGTTTGAAATGCATTTTGCAAAAAAAAAAAAAAAAAAAATAGGTTCAAAAACATGTATATTTTAAAGTGTACATGATGGCAAAATGCTGAAAAACATGCTTTAGTCTCGCAGGGCACATTCTGTCCCAGTTCTGCATCAGACTGGGAGCATCTTTTTTCTGCACAGAAATGTGTCTGTATTTTTGCATTTATTTTGCAAATAGTACACATCTATCCTTTGCAGGTAAATGTGTACAATTTGAAAACTAAATGCAAAAATACAGACACATTTCTGTGCCGAAAGAAAAGATACAAATCTGATGCAGGACTGGGACAGAATGAGCCCTGTTGTGGAAAAATAAGAACCTGGACAGGATCGAGCTTGACAGATTCCCCCATCCCTCTAAACTTTTGCTGAGATTCTTACTTTGCTTTTGCACAATCTCTGTGGTTAGTCCAGTATCCAGTAGTTCCAGTATTGATTTGTGCCTTGGGCTCAATCCACCAGCTTCTCATCATTCCTTGCTTCAAATGCCATGGTTTCTCTTCAATAACTTAATTCCTCAGTGTAATTTTCTTCAACACTTAACCTTCTGTATATGGGGTGAGTGGAGGAGGGTGAGAGAAAGCGTGAAACTGACATTTTACCAGTATGAGTGAACAACAATAAATATTTTGGATTTTTTTCGACAGTCATCTTCTCTTCTCTAAAGTGAGTGGTGTTCAAGTGCTGCTATGCTCCTAGTAATGATATTCATGCAATTTCTGTTATGGCTTTTCATCTTCATCTTATATTACACACCACTCATCCTTAGCAGCAGTACAATGTCAGCATTTGCAGAAACAGCAGAAGCAGCACTTGGCAAAATACATTTTCCCTTTTTGCTTTGTCCTTTTCCCACGTTGGGCAGAGGTGGAACCAGGACAAAGATCTTTATGACACACATCTTCTTGATAATGTTCACATAGCTGGAAAGGTTAATAACATTATAAATTCCATTAATGTAGCATGCTATAAAATATGAACTGGATCCAATCATGAATCCATTGAGGTGCCACAGGATCAGAGACAGACAAATGTCCAAATCTTCCAAAAAAAGAATCCTCTCCATGATTTTCCCAGTTGTAAGGATGATTCGAAGCACATTCAGCTGAACACACTTAGAATAGCAAAGCAAAGCACAGAGGTTTAAATACTGTTGTCTGCAGCAACAGACTGGCTTCAGCTGGGCTAATTTATAGCTGGTCATTAATCAGCACAGCTGGTTAATTTGGTCAGCTACAGCGTGTTGCTTTTAAGGGAGGGCCTTTTGTTCTTTTGCTGCTTGTTTGATCTCCCAAAAATGCACAAATCAGCAAAGAAAGCACAGTTCCCCCCATAACATGTATTTTCATGCTTTACTTTATGCGGGGATTTGTTTGATCCTACACCATTCAGAGGGATGAAGTATCTCAGGCTCTGATTGCTGCATTTGGGGGAGTTCAGGAATGCCACGGGGGCCAGGATGCTCTTCTAATGGCTCCAGGGGAGGGCTGTCAGCTGAAGCCTCCAGTTCCCTACCTGGCTCTGGCTGGGTGGGGCCCATTCTGCTGGCTCGCCCACCCCTCTTCTTCATCAGATGAATTCTCCTCCAGGTAGGGCATGACACCTCGGGCAGGGGGGAACTAACAAAGAACGGTGCACACTGGTTCAATCCTGTCATATATTGCTTCAACATCCCTCCCCCAAAGCACTTGAATTGAAGAGCCCTAGTAAAAACATTCACTGTGGTTAAAAACTAGAGCTGCCAGTCACAAAACTATAGCCCCCTCCTCTCCCCTTTCTCCAGGCTAGTGTTTTCCCTATGTGTAGAGCTTGAGGAGAATTGTATCAGTATTTTGGAGACACACTACCTGCATTTAGGTGTTCTTTTACCTGGTATATTAAATATGTGAGGAGATGATGTGCTCCATCCCCATCCCCACTGTTGTCTCTTCCATTGCCCTCTACTAATGGATGTAAACAGTCTGAGGAGGAGAGTCTCCTCTATCCATGGAAGCTCTCCACACAGGACAGAATGCAGGAAAATCCGTAGTCTGGGTTGCATGGAGAGCCTCCATGGACAGATTGCCCTCCACAAGTAGAGGGCAAACGATACAATGAAGGAGACGGGTGGTGCTGGAGCACTCCATCATGTGTTTACTCTATTCACGTACAGAACACCTGAATACAGATTAAGTCAAGTCAGTGTCTCCACGTACCTCCAAATTCTGAATCTTCAGGACTATTCAGATTTGTATTCAGTCTACCTGGAGTCATGAATCGAACCAAAGCAGCCTGATTTGGTTCTGGATTCAGGATTTGACTGAATTGGATGCACACCCCAAGTTATTAGTAGTTTAAAAACTTTCAAATACTGTTATTTTCCCACCCTGCTAATATGGTAGGGGGGAAAGAAAAGGAAGTTGATTGATTTAACATTGATTTAAAATTTAAATACAAACAGGGTATTACTGAGTTACAACTGAATTTATACTGAGTTACAACTAAATTTATTTTGTATATTTTCAGACTAAGGAAGATTGCTCTAGAAATGGATTTAAAAGCTTCAGTTGGTTTTTCAATCAAATCTTTCTTTCTTTCTTTCTAATCCATTGTGATAGCTGCTGTTAATATAAAACATTTAGGATATATGCATCAGTTATTCATGTACTTGGATGCCCATAAATGTCACAAAGGAAGAGTAAGTGTTCCACACAGACATACACACTTCTGTGAAACTAGTTAGTAGGGGGCGTGCATGGACCCACCCATTGTCATTTTTTTTTTTGTAACCGTCTCCTTATAATTTACCCTCTGCTCATCCATTGCCATGTGGCTGTGTTCAGTTCTATCCACACTCAGCGGTCAGCATCTTGGGCAGCTTCCAAGGTACCAGTGTCATCAGAGGGTGCCCTATAGCAACCCACCATCTCTGTAGAGGAGACCAACAGCCACCAACGTCTGCCCTGTTTCTTTGGATAGTAACTGGGTTACCCTGTGAGGATCTGAGCCTCCCAAGTGTCCATATTGTCACTAGCAGGAGGGCATTATGCTGAAGCATCTGGAGTTAGACCTATCAATTCTACTTTGTGTCAATACATCTGTCCTTTCCCATCTTTTCTAATCCATCTGCTGTAGATCAACTACACAGCTAGGGCAGAAATGTATAGAAATGACTTTAGCCCTGTTTGGGCATCTCCCTCACACATTCTCCATCATGCTGAGGGAGGTGAGAGTGGGGATGTGCTCTCCAGCCCCACCACTCAGTTGCATTCCCAGTGGCTTCTCCACACTATCCTCCATGTGTTGCAGCTGAACATCTGCAGCAGGGAGCCTCCTCTATGTTTTTAGGCTCCCTGTGCAATCTAGATCAGGGTTCTAGATTGCATAGGGAGCCTACCCTGACCATACAGGGCTCTAAATCACATGTGGAGTCTACATGGATAGAATTGGTAAGGTTGGCAAAGCCATTGAGAATGGGAATGTGTGAAGGAACAGCACTGTTGTATAATTTTGTATGTAGCTGTTTAGATGTTATAGGATTATTATTTTTTTTCTCTGTGTCTGCTGGTCAGTGTAAAACAAAAAAGTTAAAAGTTCAGTTAATGTTTTACCAGGCTTTGATGCCACCGAGTCTACAAAAGTAGAGGAGGTAAAGGGTAAAGGAAGTGGACAGGAAGTTGAACTGATGCCCAGAGAGATAAGGAGTTGTACAAAGGTTTTTGTTTGCCTTGTGGTGCCAAAGGATCTGCAATTCTGCAAGGAGTTGTTTTTGGTTTCTCAGAAATGTATGACTTTCGCTGCACCATCCACCAATTTGTGGACTTGGAATTTGTGCAAATGCGTTCATGGGTTCACAAATTCACTCTCCCAAAAATGCACAAATCAGCAAAAAAAGCACAGTTCCCCCCATAACATGTATTTTCATGCTTTACTTTATGCGGGGATTTGTGCATTTTTAAAAATCTGTGTGGGTTTAATTATTATTATTTTGCTTATTTTTCTGCATCTAAATTTGTGCAAAAATATGCAAAATAAATAAATCAGTCTGCAGGCCCCATGGACTCTGTGTGATTTGGAAAGCCACTCTGCTGTGGAATCCACAGGGCACACTCTGAGAAATCTGGACTCATTTGAGTCCATTGCAGATTTCTCTGACATCCTTACTTAAAAATCAGCAAAGTTCATGCAAGGCATACCATTCTGGGGGAACCACTGAATACCATTCTGGGGAAACCATTGAAGGCCTCTTTTTGTACATGAAACATCACTTCTAATAAAGGTGGTGTTTGGAGAAGGGCATCAGCCAGTGGTAGATTTGTTTGGGAGAAGACACTACTCCAAGCAGTTGGGTCCAAAGCCATTTAGGGTTTTAAAGGGAAGCCTCCAATTCAGTATTTTGAATTGCACTGCGAAGTGACTAGGCAGTCAGTGAAGTTTTTTTCAAGACTGGCAAGATATGAACCATATGAGCAGTGCCAGTCAAACTCTGACCACTGAATTCTGCAGCAGCTGAAGTTTCCAAACAATTTTCAAAGACAGCCCTACAAAAAAAGCATTTCAGTAATGCAGATGGGATGTTACCAGAGTCTGGATATGGGCTGCAATGTTTTGTACCCACTGTACTTGGAGTGTATTCTATGTGTATACTTTATGAAGCTTTCATTTGTAATAGAAGAACAAGAGAATATTTACAAAAGTAAGGTCTACTATCACATTAGGCAATTAAGGGAAACTTACTGTTACCTTAGGGGGTGACTTTGGACTATTTCTACATTTAAAAAAACAATCACTTTTGACTCTTATTAATATAATATTTCAAAGTCTACAAGGGAAAGACTGCTTTGACTCATATTGTTCATAAGGGAATTTAGCCAAGAGAAGTGTGCAAACAATCCTCTTTGAAATCTGAAATCAACATGAGATCAGAATCTAAATGTATCACATCTTAAAATTGCTGCTGGGTGTACTGAAAAGTTAAGAACAGCAGTATTTCTTACTGAAAACCATGCAGTTCTTCTGTCATCCAATTTCTTTGCACAGCCAGATGAATGCCATCTGGCTAGCATTTATTTTTTTTAAAGAAGTTTAAAATGCCAACTCAATCCCTTAATATGCAAAGAGACATAAATATCAGCATTAAATATAGATCCACGATCATTCTCAAAATGTATACATACTTTAATAACTGACTAACTTTATAACGGTGTCAGGAAAACTCCTGTTATGCCAATATATCTAACCCTCTTCTCTTTCTCAGGTCCAAGATACTCTTCCACCCCAGAAAGAAGGTCTGGCACTGAGAAGAGCTAGAGTTTAGAATAGCCTTCCCCCAAGCTGGTGCCCTCTGGATGTTTTGGACTGCTACTTGTACGGGGAGGGGGGGGCTGGTGAAACTCACCACGGCTGTGCGAAGGTCTTCCTCTTTAGCTGCTGGTTGGCAACCACCAATTTCCTTTCCCGAAAGCTCCTGGGCCCACAAGACAAAGTAGTGCTGTTCCTGGGCACTTTGAGGAAAGGAGAGTAGCAGCTGGCAGCAAGCGGCTGCCAAGAGGAGCTCTCCATCATAGTAGTGAGGAGCTCTCCCTGCAAATTTAGCCTCCTCTGAAAAATCTGCTTGATATGACATCTTGAAATGTGTCACCTGCAAATAGGGTAGTGAATTGGGGGCCCGGGGGGTGTCATTCTGCCCTAGCTACAACCATTTTGCTTTTGGATACTAACTTTTACTTGGTCTGTTATTTCTGACAGCACCAGAAATAAAAAGGTGGGACTCCGGAGTTGGATAAACATGGGCCACATTTATTATTTGTTTGCAGCAGCAAAAAACAAAACAACCCCTTAGTAATGTGGGTAATTATGTCCAAGGCTGGAGCCTGTTCACAGACCTCTCCCTCCGGTGCCATCTCACCTAGGCAAGCCTGCCCTACCGGTGCAAAGTGAGCATGTCATCTAGCTCCTGGACAGATACCCACATCTTTAGGTACTGAGGGAAGCCTTCTGAGTCCCAAACCCCTCCCTGCAGCCCAGAGCTGGGTATATGATCTGTTTAACAGGGTTCCTTTCCCCTACCTTCAACCCCAAAGTCCTCAAGGGCCTGTCTGGGATATCCCCAGTCACCATATAGGTATCCCTAGGTGGTCCTCATTGTTCAGCTCCTGCTCTTTCCTCCTACACTACCCTGTCAATGTAACTGCCACCATCTTCCTGATAGCCAATTCTGCTGCAGCACAGAGTAAAGAAGATTTTAAAAATGGAGGCCAAGGCCAATCAACTCTCTGGGCAAAGCATTCCTGATTGGTCCCATGGCAATCGGTCACCTACACCGCTACTAAGGCTGGGGTGGTGGGTAATGTGATGTCAAACAAAGAGGGGTCGGGGCAAGTCAAGCTGGCTCATAAAGCCTCTAGCCCAGCTACGTTTGTGTATGGATGCAACATGTGTCCATATACTCCCAGCATTCTGCCTCTTCTTCCAGAACAGCCGCAGCAACATTCCCAGACTGACGCGCTTCTTGCTGGGTGCAGGGCCAGGAACACACATACTGGGAAATTGTTCCTTGAATCTTAGACCCTTAGAAATTCATCTCTGCCAGCACATAACCCCTACCTTGATAGATCAAAACTGCAATACCTGTTTGTTTAACGCTGACCTCTGCTATACCACAGAAGTGATTATGAAAGGGCATCAACCTTTTCATGTAAGCATGAAAAGCTGTCTGCAGGGAGCTGCATTCTCCACAAACATTCTAAATATGAATGTCCACAGGTCAGGGGGTGGAGCGTACCACTGTGATGCCAATCACCTTGCACATGTTCTTTGGTCACTCTTATATATTCTTTCTGAGTAGGGCATGAATCCTATGTTACTTCCAAGTAATGTATTGCAGTCTTGTAATTTAGGATTTCACTTTAGGGATGTGCAAGGATTTCGTTCGGGGGGGTGGAAATCTGGCGGACTAGCCAGGCTCAAACCCCCCCCCCCAACTCCGTCCTGTTTACCTTCTTCCCTGGCTCGGTTCGCGTTCTCCCACGACGAGCCGGGGAAGCGACTTCCGGGTTTCTGGCAGGCTGCTGTTTATATAGAAACTGCCTTAAGATATGCCTAAAGTGGCCACATATGTATCTTAAAGGCATATCTTAAAGGCATTTTCTATGTAAACAGCGGCGTGCCGGAAACCTGAAAGTCTAGCAAGTGGCACGGTACGGCGCACTCCAGCTTTCGGCCTGGCTCAGCAGGTGCAGCAGCAGCGGTGTCCGCCAAGCCGGAGGCGGGTCAGGTCCCAGCAGAACCCCCACCCCTATTCATTGTCACTGTAGCAAGTAGCAATTTCACTTAATAGATGTTCCCTGTACCTCAGGGGTGCAGAACAGACCTGGCCCTCCTGGGGTCTCAATCCAGCCCACTGGGGTTTCCCAGATGGCTCCTCCCTCTTTCCTATGACTGCCAATCATTGGGTGATTTCCTGGCTTTGGGGCAATGTTAAAAGATTGAAATGCCTCACCTAAGGCTTAGTTAATGGCAGTAAGTGCTTTAAGCTAAAATATGCTGGTATTTTTGTCTCTGCCCTTTGCCTTTCGCCCTTTTGTCTTCTTCAGCCTCCACCTACTACTGGAATGCAGCCCCTGGGAGCTTTTCCAAAATGGAATTTGGCCCTTGGGCTGGAAGAGTTTCAACACCCCTCCTATACCTGAGATATGCAATTGTAATAATTTTTAAAAGGGTTCCAAATTCCTGTGACAAGTTATCAAGAGAAAATGTTATGCCGTTCGTGCAACTCACAGACAGTCACAGTAAGTGCTTCGGTTCAGTTCTTATTCAGGATGTCTGCATTATTAGATTTAATAACGTATCATCTGGTAATACCCGCAGCATAGTCCATTCAGCCTCCATTCTTTTCACTACTTGCTTTTGAGTATGTGTTTGGGGGTATTTTTTATTTTTTTATTTTGAAGAAAGATCGTTTGGAAGCACTACTGTGACAAATCCATTACACAGCACAGAAATAATCAGCATGGTGCTGAATGCTGACTGTGAGCTGAAGGTCCAAATAAACACTGTGCCAGACATCAATGGGACATAGTTTTGAAACTGGAGGGGGGAAAAAACCCTACTTGTACTGAATACTACAAAGAAGAAAAGAAAAGTTCAGATGGAGGTACAGAAGCTTCTGTACAGTTGTTTGTTTCTACCCTTCTGACCCCCACTTTTTTTCAAAGGCAGTTGGGAAAATACATAAGAGTGCAACAGAAAAAGCACAAACAACAGATTTGCATTGTTTATATGGAATATATTCTTTTCGGCTTGTAACAGAAGCTTGTTTCAGCTTGAAAATCTTCAGTCTTTTTGCTCAACGGCTAATGAAGAGCAATGCCACCATTTAAAGTATCAACATTTACTTTAAAGTAAGAAACAAAGATGTTTACACTTTGAATTCTAACCTCCTATTTCAACTCAAAGCATTTTTTTTAAAACCCAAAGATAGATCTTTTGCTTTTGTAGAAAATAGATTGGACTGTGTAAAGGCTTCCCAAAAGTATCAATCCTACTTTCTTTGTTCATATCTTCTTGCAGTCTTCCTTCTGAGGATATAAACAGAGACCTGGTTCTTGTTGAGGAGGCAGTAAGCCTCTCACTGGGCTATACTATGTGCATCTGCAGGTTGTTGTAGCTCACATAACTGCATACCCCTCCACACAAAAATCCCTCCCCCCCCCATACAGACAACTGAATGTCAGGGAGAATGATTCCAACTGAGCCTCTACCATGACATAATCTTTTTTCTACATGGAGAAATTTTTATTTTTATTATTTTCATGTGAGCCCCTATGAGCCCCTGTAGTCTGAAGTGGTATAACCCAGGCACATGTTTACCACCTGAGTAGGAATTGGGTCTAAATGCATCATACTGGTATACAACAGGAAGGAGGAACCTTCAGACTGCACACTAGATGTGGTTCTTCTCCTTGGGCCTACACATTCTTCCTCAACTTCTGAGTTGGCTGCAGAGGGAGGGGCTTCTCTTCATCCATAACCAGCATGGAAATGCAGCAAATTGAAAGTGCTGGGGGCCTGATCCAGAGCAGGACACTAATGTGGAGAGCAAGGAAATTTATCCCTTTGCCCTCCCTCTGCACTTCTGATTTGGATGGTGGGGGAGGTGCACCTGCAATTTGCATTGCCAAAATTTGTAGGCCCCTTCCAACTCTACTTTTCTATGATTCTATGATTCTACAAACAAGAAATAGATTGGCAACTTGCAGAATCTCAAAACTTATGAGCCATAGTTTTTTCCTCGTGTTTTAAATGTTGTTATTAGCGAATTAATTAAGGCCAATTGTTCCCAAAAGCAGATCTGGGACTATGTGTTTCAAGCTGTGATTTGTTCCATATCCATTTTTATTTAGCCCCATTGCACTTATATGGATTTCCCCCCCTTGTATATATGAGCACTACACAGATGCTCACTGAATGTACAAATTAATGTGTCAAAGGGGATCAGGATTGCACCTGATGGAGCTGCTCACATGTTCAAGATTCCATTTGCACAAGGGTATACGTGTGTATACCTGAACACATGCAGGCTCTCTGTGCAGAATCTGGCTAGCAAAAGTTGGCCATATGGATCACAAATACTAAGTGCTTGGCATGTTTATTTTTTTTATCATGAACATCCCTATCCATTTTACAGGAAGGAGAATGAAGCTGGGAAATCATGGCTTGCCCAGCTAATGAGTTGATCGTTAGGATATGAACCAAGATCGTTAGGATATGAACCAAGTTCGAAGATAGCATTGTAGCTTCTGTTGAACACAGCTCTCTCATTATTGGCCACTTGTTAGTTGTTGTTCTAATTTTACCACTTGGGTTCATTTATCTGGACACCTGCTTCCTACTCCATTCCTGGTCCTAACTTCCTATTTCTGATGCTCTCCCCTCCCCCAATTGCTCTATGCTTTATGCTCTCCCCTCCCCCAATTGTGCATCATTGTTCCATCTTAGCTGTAATTAACTTTACCAGCTTTGCCCTTCTCTCTGTTCTATCTTTGTCCATTCTTTGACTTACAGTATACTACTATTTCAGCAGAATACTTCTGCCCTACATATCCTTCAGCTTCCAATCTCCTAACCTTTACTATAATTCTGCCTCTGATTCATGTCAGTTCACTGCTGACTGTGAGAATTGGACCTATTTCCTATCTTTAGTATCATTAAATCTAACTGGAGATTGGGAAAAGTTCAACATTTTTGAACATATATACCAGTGCAGCATTTTTCAAAAATAAATAAATCTAAAAGAATCCCCAGACTTACAAGTATTAATATATAAACCAGAAGATAAAATGCCAGATGTAATAGATAATGATAAAAGGAGAAATATTTGGTATCCATCCGTGACCCAATTAAACAAAACAGGCTTATATATTGTACAGACAAGCTCTAAAAAAGGAAATTAGGGTTTTGCATACAGAAACTAAGAAATAAAAACTGGACCATAAGATCACCTGATTGCCCCAATAATGTTCATGCTAGTTTACTTCACATCCTTTAATATTTAACATACAAGTTATCTATAAATTATCCTGGAACAGAACTAATCAGACCTTATCTCATATAGCAAAGTCAGATTCTTAACTTATTAGCATCTATATGGTTCTGATAACATATTTAACCATGATAGGCAACCATAAACATTCCATCTGTAATATAATATCTTTATATTGAGGTATGCACTGACACACACACACACACACACACACCTTCAATTGTAACCACCCAGAGAGCTTTGGCTATTGGGCGGTATACAAATAAAATAAATAAATACATTTGGTGCTGCAAAAAAATGGCCTGCTCCTACTTGGACCAATTTAGAGTCAGTCCATTCTGACTTGGTACTGAACCCAAGTCAAGATTTTGAAAACCAAGGCTTCCCGTTTTCCATTAACTATCATGGGAAATTTTAAAAAATGGCTCTCTCTGGGGTTTTTTAATCTTGGTCAGAATTGGATTATAGTTGCAGGCATAGTAGTCCCTTAGGGGGATTACACCTGCCCAATGTAAGAAAAAGTAGGTGAAGCAGGTTTTGTGCTACACAACTTTACGTTTTTTCCTAAAAAAAAAAAAAAAAAAAAAAAGGAATTGTCATAACAATTCCTTCAAAACAATTATTTGAAGAAGTGCATGAAAATTGCAGGGATAGTTGCCCCCTCTGAGAGGATAAAACCTGCCATATTTCAGAATGATAGCCATAGCGGTTTTTGTGCAAAAACAGCCTTGACATTTTGAGGGTCTCCAAAGGAGGATGCACTTATCCCCCTATGTTTTTTGTGGACCATTCTTCTGAAAATGACGGGCAGCCTAGAGGTGCCCCTAAGTAAGACTGCCTGCAGAGTTTCAGAAGGCTAGGTGCAGCAGTTCAGGTTGAAGGGGAGTTTTTAAATGTTGACAAGTGATTCACTTCACCTTTTGTGACCCATGGTGTTTTGGTAAATTTGTATGAAAATGACAAACTTCATACAGGTGCCTCCAGGAAAGAAACCAGCAAAGTTTCAGAAGGGTAGGTGCAGGGGCTAGGAAGTGCTTGAAAGCAAAATGACTTTTTCCATAAAGAAGCCTGGTAGCATTTGAAGAATGGACATCTCACAGTCCCATCCTGGAGAACACCTGGTAAAGTTTGCCCTAAGATTAGAAGGTGGACCTATTTGTTACTCAGTTGTATCTTCCTCCCACTTCCCTGCAGTATTTAGAGAAACAAAGCCAAAAGACAGTTTGGAGACATGAAGTCTGCAGGCAAGTACCATATATGAAACACAAGTTTGTAACAAAGCCTCATTCTGATGCAAGTTAAGATCTGTTGGCTTGGGATGGGAGGGTAGCCTTCTTCATCTCTGGACCAAACAGAAGCCCAATTGAGTTCAGGCTTAAGATTTTTTTCTGAGTCTGATGCACATCACTAAAATGGTGCCAAAATTATAATTTACTATCAATCAAGTTGCTATTTTTATTCATAAAATAGAAAGTGGCACACATTTTAATCTAGTCATCCTTGTGCTCTGCTGTGCACTCCTCATCTACACAGATCCAGGGATGTATGTACAATTCTACCAATTCCCTTTGCTGAAAAGAAATCAAATTTATTATCCAAATCTGGCACTTAGTATTTGGAGAATGTCTAATATAATATATTTGATGCTTGATTTCCACAGCAGATTGCTGGGCCTTTGTATGTCACAATCTGTTCAAATCGTCATAAACACGCTTATATACAATCCCCAGATATTGGCAACATCAGCCATCCAAAAGAAAATTTTCCTTTGCCCAAATTCCATCTCATTGAATATCCCTTCGGGTTGGGGCGGGTAACATTTTCAATGGTTAATATTAACATTTCCTGAAATTTCTTACTCTTTCGAATCCAATGAAGGAATAACCTTCATTAGGTTTAATAGTTGCATGTTGTGTAAGTAAGTACCTTTCTGGGCTAGTTAAGATCAGTAGGTTAAGTAACATATGGAGAGGTACAATGAGAATATGGTTGCGAGATTGCCATCTGTTTAGTGTGAATGAGTCTATCATTATAATTTTGTCTTAAAGTGTTGCCCAGTTAGAGTCTGAGGTTTAAAAAAATAATGTTCATGTTTCTTTAATGTCTGTGGATGTTCCCCTGATGTAGGGTCGGGTCGGAACTGAATGCTTGGCAGATTCTATCAGAAAATTGCAATTGCAATGGGCAGAGAGAGAAGGACGGAAAAAGCTGTGAACTGACTGAAGTGTAGCTTCTTTGCTTTTGACTGCAGAGTTTCTTTCTGGAGATCAGATGAGAGGTAATGGATCTGCTACCCTCTAGGAGTGCCTCTTTGCCTCAATATATGCTATCTGTATATTCATAAATACTATAAATATATCTATCTATATACAATATATAACTGGCATTGCATTTTATTGAAGATGGTTTTATATGGAATACATATTTAATATGTTTTTATTAACAAGTGTGTATCCATATGGTGTAAGCCTCCTGGGAAGTCTATGGTTTTGAAAGGCAGCTAATAACTACATTCTGACATATTATTAAGATGCCATGGCTATGGATGGCCTTATCCAAGATTTGGCTTTGTAATTCCCATAATGTAAACATATATATCCCAATATTGCAAAAGGGGAGTGGAGATGAGGCAGAGAGGAAAATGACTTGCATAGAGCCTCTTCGAAAGTTTGTAGCTGAGATTAAGATTTGAACTGGATTTTTTTTACTTCTACCTCACAAACGTAGTGCTATACTACACATCATGTTGGATTTTACTCTCAAGTTCATATATTTCTACACACACACACACACACACACACACACATTCAAGCAAAAGCGTACATACATAAAAACATATTTTCATTTCAAAGATTTTTGTTATTAAACAAGAGAGAGCAAATGCATTGTTGTTGCTTTCCCCACACTTCACAGATGATAATTTCCAGTTCAAAGTAGATGTGGTATTTCAGTACTAAGAGTATCTTATTTTAAGATAAATTTATTTTGATTCACTAATGCTGACAAATACTGGAGATACCAAGAGCCTTAAAAAGATTTCTCAATATCTAGCAGACAAAATCCTTTCCATCTATAAAGGCTCTTAAAACCAGATAAGGATTTCAGGGGTTGCGGGGAGCAAACCTGTACAGAGGACCAAAGATCAAAGAATCCACATATACCCCAAGTACGTAAGAACACAAGAAGAGCCATGCTGGATCAGACCAAGGGTGCATCTAGTCCAGCATTCTGTTCACACAGTGGCCAACCAGCTGCCCACGAGAAACCCACAAGCAAGACATGAGTGCAACAGCACTCTCCTGCCCATGTTCCCCAGCAATTGGGATACATAGGCATACTGCCTTGGATACAAAATGAAAGCTTATACAAAAATGTTTTAAAACTCAATCTTCTTATCTCTCTATGGCTTTGCATAGTATAGATTCCATCCTACCTACTCAAGTGACCACTTCATGCATATGACATAATACGTAGGCTCTGGTGCATAAAACCTTATCCCACAATAATTGTATTAGTTTTTATGGTGCCAGAAGACACTTGGTTATATTTTAAAGGCAGTCCAAATCACCAAATGAGAAAAATATTTTTTTACCATGCGAGTGAGTTGTGCTCACACACTAGAGAAGAATATGCACACTAGAGAAGAATATAGTGCGCATGTTTCTCCTAATGGATAAAGTGAATTGAAAATGAAAGTATAATGCTTCTGATGCTGTATGTAGCTAGCAAGGTTTTATACTTGACATCAGTGACCAATGTATTCAGATCAGAATTACTAGAACATTATTATTAGTGCCACAAAAAGAATAAATAGTGCACGTCTAGTTCTAAATTTAAACTATACCATGTGTCATACTTAGTCATTGACTGAAATTCAGAAGCAAGTGCAACAATTTATATATATAATAAATATAGATATAGATATAGATATAGATATAGATATGCAATGAAGTATTTTCCTGGAGCACAATCAGTGCAACTATTTTGCCCCAAAGTCAAGTTTAAGCCCACAATCCAACACTTAGGCATGTCTTAGACCCATTGGTTTCTATGGTATTTCATGGAAACTTGGATTTTGGTAAAAGGCTGTAATAGAAAGTATTGGGAATGACTTCCAAATCAACAAAGTTAGATAAGTCATATGGATTATGTCTCTTGTCATTGCCATAAAAACATGCTCGTTTCAGAGTCCATTTTTCTGTTGCCTGAACACCAGGACCCAATTGCTAGCTGAAGATAATTCATCTTTAATTACCATCAGTTTTATTTTCACCTGGAAATCATTGCAGTTTCTAGTCTATCCAATTAATGGAGACTGTGAAAAAGGACCAAAGCCAGTCCTTTGCATGGGTCCGGGTCCCAAGGGGTTAATCGGAGCAAGGTTAGCCCTTTACATGCGGTCCGCGGCACTTTGGCAAAAGCTGCAGCCAATTTTAACGCTAGGACAGTGAAGGAAGCAGTTTTATGAATGGGAGCCACTACAATGTTTATAGGTAACAGAGTTTAATTGAGTGTATCAAAACATACACAAAGGCAGCACGCAAAGCACGCGCCTGCAATGGACATGGGTATAAAGCGAGTCACAGCAACAGTACACACAAGGTTTACCTAGAATGACCCTGATTCCTCGACAGCCGCGTAGCTCAGCGGCTAGGCGAATTCAGATAATTTCACCAGGAGCTGCCCGGGACTGGATCCTGAGGTCAGACTGAAGCCCTAGATCTCCACGCAGCTTGCTGCCCACAACCAACAACCTTTTCCCGCCACAAGCCCCTTCTTCTATCCCTTCTTCTTGGCTCCCTCCTCCCTTCTGCACCCCCCTCCCCTCCTGACCTGTCGAACGGGTCAGGAGTACCTGTTTCTCTGGGTATTTTTGGGTGCTTAGGAGTACTTGCCATTTCTTTGTGGCCACTAGGCATTTTGGTGCCCCTCTCCTGTTTGGAATGTTTCACAGCTCATTTGGCTGCCAAAGGAGGGGAAGTGGCCTGGGCAGGGCTTTTTTTCTGGTGGAACTCACCGGAACTGAGTTCCAGCACCTTTTCTTCTATTAATTGCATTACAATTTAATTGCCATCTACTCCCGAGGAAATGTAATCCAAGAGTTCCGGTACCCTTTTCTTCAGAAAAAAAGCACTGGGCCTGGGGGTATGCATGTGTGTTCTATTGTGAGCAAGTGTGGTATCAGGTGAAAGGTGGGGGTCTGTGTGGTCTGTGTGTACCTGCCCTGGCTGGCTTTCTCTTCACAGACACTAACTCATCCCACACCTGTGGTCAACACATGTAGATATTTGAGCACATTAGGCAAAGGATTAATTCCTAACCCACCAAAATTAGCAAATGACCACTCAGCTACTGACAGCATCTAATAAATAGAACCCCAAACTCATTTGTTACTTCAGATATTGAGTGCACTAAGAGATAACTGGCAAGAGAAACTCACACCCTGTTGGAAGGTTAAGTAGCATGAACTGGGATAATAATTGTGATCCAACACCATATATTAAAGTAAAAAGAGTCCATGTGCATTCAAACTGTCTATTTTAAATCTCTCTCTCTCTCTCTCTCTCCAGTTTAACCCTGCTAACTGAACTAGAAGAAATTATGCAATTTACATGTCATTCCTAAGTATACTATTTTTATTCTTCAGATTGGATTCACAGATAAATCTTCATTGTTGCTAATTATGATTCTTTCTATGAGCAGGGACAGAAATAATAATAATAATAATAATAATAATATATAATAATATATTATTATTATTATTATTATTTTCATTTCTATACCACCCAATAGCCAAAGTTCTCCGCGTGGTTCACAAACATTTACAATAAGATACTGGACCTGGTAAAAATAACTGACATAAATGCCTCATCAAAAGCCATCAGATGCCTGGGAGTAGAGGACAGTCTTAACCTGGCACTGAAAAGATGATAGTGTTGGCTCCAGGTGGACCTCAGTGGGGAGAAATAGGGATGTGCTTGATTGGGGGGTGGAAGTCCAGCAAACTCGCCGGGCTTGACCCCCCGAGCTCCGCTCACCCTACCTGCGTTCTCGCAAGCCAAGTCGGAGAAGCGACTTCCGGATTCCTGGCGCTACATTGTTTATGTAGAAAATGGTGTAAGATACGTTAAAAACGGCTGCGATTTGCACAAGTTACACAAATCGCGACCGCTTTTAATGTATATTACACCATTTTCTATGTAAACAACATAGCGCTGGGAACCTGGAAGTCTGGCGAGTGCCTCAGCTGGTGCTCACTTTCAGCCTGGCTCAGCTCATGCAGCAGCAGAGCTCGCCAACTGCGTCACAAGTTGGCTGGTGGACAGATCGCCCACACCCAGGAGAACATTCAATAATCAGGTGGCCACCACTGAGAAGGCCCTCTCCCTTGTCGCCATGTTCTGATACTCCCTCAGAGGATGTTAATCATAATAATGAAACCTGAGAATCTGAGCCGTCAGCTGAAACATTTCCTGTCCAAACCAGGGACGTATGAGAAATTTATTATCTTTAGTTTGTGACCAGAACTTGCCCCATTCTCACCCCTGAACACAAGTGTATTCTGCAGGCAAACCCACACATTCCTGAGATAGCAATGCTGCTGGTTCAAAAAATGTATATTGTAAAAAAAAAAAAAAAAGTGCGCTTTAAAATTGTGCCTTTTGGAAAGATGCATATTTTCCTTCTTAAGGGTGGGGAGAAGTATACATTTTTTAAAAAAAGTGTACCAAAATGTGCACTTTTCACCATCGGGAATGGAAACAAGGCTGACCGAGATTTGAGGTGGAGCTCGGAGAACCTTGATAAGTTCAGGCTTCACTGATTATCCCATCCCTAGTTCAAATCACTAGGCAAGCCACTATTCTTATATAAAAACCATTTTGGAAGATATCTTAGGGAGCAATCCTATGCCCCCTAGTCATTACCTGTGGCTCATGCTGGCTCAGCTTGTCTGAGCGTGGAAAGCTAAGCAGGGTCAGGCCTGGTTATTACTTGGATGGGAGACCCCTCCTCTAGTTTCCTGCATTGAGCAGGGGGTTGGACTCGATGGCCTTGTAGGCCCCTTCCAACTCTATAATCTATGAATTTATGAATCTGGTGGGTCATAGGATACTTCGGATTTCCAGTTCCGAGGTCAGAAACAGAGCTCTGACCTCTCGGAGCTGGGAATCCGCACTCCAACCCCCTCTCCCCTTCGCAGCCGGCATAGAAAGAACTGTAGCAGCTGCCTCTCTGAGGCCAGGAACTTGACCTCAGAGAGGGAGGAAAGGGGTCATTCCAGTAGATGAGGAGGGAAGGAGACTGCAGAGGACAGGGTACGATGTAGCCTGTGCCTGCTGCAGCCTTCTTTCCTCCCCCTCCAAAGCGCTTCAGTTAGATGGCCGAAAATGGCGGTCTAGCAAAACTGCAGAGTGGGAGGAGCTGGGAGGCGGAGATTGCCTCCACCGCTCTTCCTGCTCTGCATAGGATGCCTGTAGTCCTCCAGTTCAGAGGCTTATGGGCATCCTAGTAGCTAGGACTGCACCGTTAGGGTTGCAGCACTTAAGGTTTTGCTTCTGGGGGAGTTCTACCAATTGTAATGTCCGTTCTCAGGTGTAAAAGAGTTACTGCATCCTCATTCGATTGCTCAAAGTGTCTGAGATTTCAAAGAAGAAAATTCAGTGGAGGCAATCTCTTTGTATTCCATGAATATTTTGCTAAACACACACCAGAAAATATCTTTGCATGACAGACTAGCTCCAAAGGTGCTATTAGAGTCAGCAGACTAATATGTATTTTTAAAAGTGTTTACAATGAATCCTCATGATCGACTGTAATGGACCCAAAGGAGCTAACGTTCTCTATTACGCCAGCTCATACACTTTAATGAAGAATATTTTATTCACCTTTTTTGTATAGCTCACAATAATATACAAAGATCACAAAATACTGCAATAAACTCATACAAACCTGTTTTAAGTAACAGAGTCAATGTAGCCCCAATGTTCTTATTATGCTAGTTAGATTATAATAAAATGGTGATGTAGATAATATTTTCATTAAAAATATTCAAGATGGATTTGGAGTTATAATGTAATAGAAAGGCTTTGCTCCTAACAAATAGGTTCCTTTCTTCAGGAGACATAAGCAAGTGTTATTGTACTACAATCACATTTCAAATAGGGAGATGCATAATCTGAATATATATATATATATATATATATATAGGCAACTGCAGCAAATTTTATACTATTTATGAAGACCACTTAGAAAATTTCTCCCAAGACATTCAAAACACAGAGGTATCCACATCCACAACATATCACAAATGCAGTATATCACAAGCCAATAGAATGGGGTTTGTTGCATATACACCACTACTAACAAGCAAGTGGAACCAAACACTCTTTGTTTTAAACATTCATTGTAAACTGTTGGTTTATAGCAGTAACCTGACTATATTGCCCTGGCCAATGGTCTCATTTTAGACTATCATGAACAATGACAAAAACTGTAAAGGGACATACACATTCATAAGGCCAAGGGTGAGATTAGAGTTGAATAATGGGAGATAACTTTCCCTTTCTCACAGACATGGTGGGAGAAAACAGAAAGAAAGAAATCTGGCAAAGATTATTTGGAGGCCCTGAATTACACATGCTACCTCCGAGCATTGCTATTGGCACACAAAATAGGAAGTGAAATATTTTCCCTTCTACATTTTTTTTTTTTAGCAAAAAACAGCTCTAAAGACTGCAATCCTATGCACACTTACCTCAGAGTAAGTCTCCTTTAATTCCCTAGAAATTATGCCTGAGTATATGACCATAGGATTGTGCTATAACTGTGCAATCCTATTCATGTCTACTCAGATGTAAGCCCCATTGAGTTCAATAGGGTTTACTTCCAGGTAAGCTGGTATAGGATTGCAGCCTTGGGGCTCAATCCAATGCCATCCACGTTCAATGCACGTAAGCCTCCGAACACAGAGGCTTACGAGCATCCAATGCATGGCTGGGGCTCAGTGGCAGTGACCTTCACTGCCTCATGCCTCGCGCCCTGCATTTCATCTAGATGGCCATCTAGATGAAGTTCTTTGGAGGGGGAGGGAAGGAGGCTGGGGTGCTGTTTGGTTACGGTGTAAACCATCAGCCCCAGCCTCCTCCCCTCCCCGCCCCCCGGCTTGCCCCTTTTCCTCCTCTCTGAGGCTGGTTTGCAACCACAGGGAGGCAGCCGGCTTGGTTCTTTCCATGCCAGCTTTGAGGGGGGCGGGGTGGGGGCTCGGCATTCAGAGTCCCAGCTCCGAGCTTGCAGGAGGTGGGACTCCGAATACTCCTATGCCCCCACCCCAGATAATGCTGGGAGGCCATAGCATTGTGCCCTAAGAATATTCGAAAAGAAGAACCTGTTTGAGACCTAGTAACATGTGTAGTCTACTCTTTAAATTAAATAACATCAATATGATGGGCACTATATAAAATACTAATTTTATATTACCAATTTGTTTATGCCATTAAGAAACCATCTTAGATTGAAGCATCAGTCATTTCTACTTTTAATATTAAGTATCCCATGAAAATGTGAAGGACTCCATCAACAAATCTAAGCTAAAATTCATAGTACCTCTACTCCCAAACTAACATATTCACTGATCACTGAGAGTCACAGTGAAGCCACAAATCAATGGTTGTGGGTGGGAATGAGCATTTTCTATAAAGAGTTTATAAAGGATGCTTTAAAATTCTGGCTTTGTGGAAGGAAGCTGAAAAATCGAGTAATGTGCTGTGCCAGATAGTAATGTTTTATCACAGGTCACAAGGAATACAAGATACAAGCATTCATAAATAAACATTTCATTCAAAACATCCAGGTCAATGGTAGAGCAAAACAGGAATATGACTTCTTTCCCACTGCATATTTATAATAAAAAATGACAACCTAAAACATCCAAGAACTGGACTTTAAAATTTAAAAACGGAGCTAGCTGAGGAGATGACTGGCACACTGAACCTATAAATATGTACATCTATCTGGTACAGCACACAGAATAGATTGCACCTGTTCAGCCTAGTCACAGCAGCATAATTGTGCTGCTTGTCACTTTCACAACTGTTATAGAATATTAATTTTAGAACTGTTGGGTTGTAGTTTTGAGTCCACGTAGTTGGGTCCTTGGTGGAATAAATTATAATTATGTAATATATTTAATCCCACCTTCCAGGATATTAAGGCAGAGTATACCGGATGGTCCCATCTCAAATTCAATTTGAATGTATGAGGGTATGTTAGGTCAAGAGTCATTGGCCCATGATCAGCCTGTGAGTTTCATAGCTGAACAAGAATCTGAATCCAGATCTCTTCAGTCTGATTCTACCACTGTATCTACTACATCATAGTAATGTATATGGGATTCCAAATGCTTTCCCATCCTAAATGCCCCAGAACTGCAGTCCTGCCTTGTTTTTTCCCTGTTTAGTTTGACCTACATGTGACATTTCTCCATTCCAAGTACCACATCATCAGCTGCTGTGGGGCAGGTGAAGGAAGTCTTCAGAAAAAGTGGAAGAAATGAGAACTTGGCACAGTTAAAAATTATATTTTTGGTAGAATTCTCATGTTGGGTTATAGGGATGGATGAGTTTCTCTGTTTTGCTTTCTCCTGCATTGAATTTCTTTTTAAAATAAATAAATAAATAAATATCAAGTTCTTTCTGTTCTGTTTCTGAAGAAATTTGAATTTGTTAGTGTTATCAAACAGCAAATCTAACAAAATTCTCATCCATCTACAAAAGCCAAATTGAATAGGTACAGATGTTCCTAGCATGGAAAGGACCATGTTGAACCTGCCTGTCATACAGCTGTTAAAGACGAAGGGAGGGACTGTCAGGAAAAAAAGAGGTGTCAGCCCTAATTCAGCACCACAAATATGGCTGAACATACATGGATTAAAACCCAGACTTTTAAGACCTAAGCATACAAATCTTTGAGCCTGGATGCTGGATGAATCTGTCAGTTTTGCTTTCTCCTACATTCTTTTTTTCTTCCTCTAATGTCTCAAGTTCTTTCTGTCCTGTTTATGAAGAAATTTGTGAATTTTGGTAAGTTCTTATAAAAAAATGAACCAAACAAAATTCCCTCCCATCCTTGGTTGGACATCAAATGTAATTCCTCCTTGTACTAGTAGACTACTTACTCTTGGCAAGAACAGTCTATTTTGCCTGAACTTACAAAGTTTTCTAGACCTATAGAGCAAACTTTCCCATCTGCCACTTCTTGAACACTTTGACCTAGAGATGGGAGAACCAGTGATTTTTGAGCTAACCTAAATAATCCAAAAAACCACTTCAAAACTCATATTGGCTTCTGTACTGAATTAAGATACCAGAGTCAGTTATGCTGAGACATCTCAGGGCCAAACTAGATGTGTGACCTTAATTGTGTGGATGCAATTAAAACATGCATGCTTTAAGTTATGCAAGTAGCTGCCATGGGGAAGCCTGAGCAGTCTTGGGACCATGGGAAGTCGGCAGGGAAATTTAACTCATTCTCTCCCTGTCAAAGTCCTGAGAAAAAATAAGTTCCCATGTTGGTTGTTCGCATTTTCAAGGGAAGCCTCCACTGTGCCAATAGAGGCTTCTCTCAAAATTCAAATACCAGCTACAGGGAAGGGATTTTTGTTGGGACCGTGGCCGTGAGAGACTCCTCCCCATTCTCCATGGTTCCGAGACTGCTCAGTCTTTTCCAAAGCTGCCCTTTACCTAAGCAAAAACAACAAAAAAAGTTTGCATCAATTACATCTATGTAATTCATGTCACATCAAGCTTTGCCCTTAGATCTACTGATCTTTCCCCCTTTTTTATACCCATTTGGAAACAAGGCACTTCCAGACTGCGATGTTGGATACATCTGCAGTGGATTTCAGATGGACTTCTGTGAATCCAACCTGCAGATTCTGCAGCAGACTGTTATGTTATTGTTGTTTTTTCCCCAATTTCGGCAGATTCCGCAGACGTACAGACTGTTTTTTGTTTGTTTTTTTAAACTTTGGGGGCGATTTGCACAAATGAGTATCTGTGCAAGTATGCACTTGGGCTTATGTGTATTAGCACAAGTGCACATTTGCAAACATGAACTAAATTCTTGTGCATCCCTTCCAAAAATAAAAATAAAAATCCTATTCTGTCAACAAGCGGACGATGGAACAAAAGATGCCTGACAATCTGTGGAACACAGACAGAACAGATTTAACAAAATCCGTACATCCCTAGATCCAGATGGAGGGCTCCTACCACTCACATTCAAAAGGCATAGTGCAGCTGTTCTGTATTCTCTTCCTTAACAGATTTCTTTTTCTCGTAAGAGAATGGACAGAAGAAGTGGTGGGAAGCCACAGGAGGATGTCATCTGGATCCTTATAGAGTTCCATGAATGAGGCAGTGCGATTGCTCATCTGGAAGCACCCCATGTTTTCTTTTGAATTTGTTCCCACTTGTAGCGTACCATGTTCTGTATTGGATGGGTATATCTGTGAAAGGCTAGGAATCGGATTTATCAAGATTTATCAAGATCCTAGGTCATAATGCAAGTAAAGATGTTGATAAACTGGAGGAGGCCCAAAAAAAGGTGTCCCCGGGAGTGGGATACACACTAGGGATTTTTACTGGCATTGTAATGCCTGACTCACTGGCATGTAACCCAAACAGGCCTCCTCACACTATTTCTACCATAATATCCTGAATTTCTTAGGGCCAGTTATATCACAACTTTTTTTATATGTTGCATTTTTTTCTGTGGTAAACATTTCGGTGTGTGTTGAACTTGCAATACTGTTCTGGAGGGGGGAGGAGTGGCATCAGCGGGGTGCTGGGCTGGGGGGGGAGTGGAGCTGCAATGAGGGTCATACTGGGTTTAACAGTATTTGCTAATGACCATGTGCAAAGGTGTGAATCTTTGAATAACACAAACCTCTGACATGGCTTCAAGTGCTGCGTGAGGAACAACTGGCTGAAAATGCCCCGATATACATGTCTACTCAGAAGGAAATCACATTGCTTCAATGGTGCATACTCCTGTGAAAGTCAGCATGGGATAGAACTCGGAGGCTTATGGTCATCCTATGCAGAATGGGAGAAGCAGTGGATCTTCACCTCCCCATCATCCCGCCCTATATTTTTTCCCATTGCTTTGCCCATCTAGATGGAGAGTTTTGGAGGGGGAGGAAAGAGGCTGGAGAGGAATCAGGATAACTTGTATCCTGGCCTCCCCACCCCCCAAAATACCCCATTTTATCCCTCTCCAAGGTTGCTTTCCTGACCCTGGAGAGCAGCTGGTGCAGTTCTTTCCATGCCAGATGTGGGGAAGAGCGGGGTCAGAGCTACCATTCCCAGCTCAGAGGTCAGGGCACTGTCTGCAACATTGGAGCTGGGAATCCAAATATCCTATGACCCGTCAGACACTTCTAGGGGTCTTAGGATTGCTCCCTGATCGTTTCTATATATTTTTTTAAATATTTTTTTGCTAATTGGACAAGTGGTCATTCTGGGAAAGAAGTTTTAAAAATCTTGTTTCTGTAGTGAAAAATAGTCCTTCACTACTCCTTAAAAAACCTTAGACTTCAACCTTAGACTTTGCTGATGTAATACCACTAAAATATGTAATAGAAATTCCAGACATCAGTGAAATAAATTCTTCCCTTGGAAACACAGGGATATACTACTGGTTAGGCAATCCTGACATTCAGCAGATTGTTGGCCTTTTGAATACCACAAATTTTGTGAGTTTTGATTCAGGGTTTCTGTAATTTGTCAAAAAAATTAAGTGCACCAGAGCGGATGATATGTAGTCTGGGCAGGGATGAGTTCAAAATTTCACCTCACAATGAGACAACTGTTTTCTATAATGACATAATTAAAACTAAGTCTGAGCTAAAATGAACTGTATTACCAAAACCCATTTTTAAACATTTGTTTTTGAGCAGTCAGAAAAACTCAGGGCCTACACAGGGCCTGAGTTGCTTGTGCAATCCTATGCATGTTTAGATAGAAAAAAAATCCTACAACTCCGAGCATTCCCCAGCCAGCCATGCTTTTTCTGTCTAAACATGCATGAGACTGTGCCCTTAAAGAGCAATCCTATGCATGTTTAGACAGAAAAAAGTCCTACAACTCCCACCATGCTGGCTGGGAATGCTGGGAGTTGTTGGATATTTTTCTGTCTAAACATATATAACCTGCAGGTGGCATTGAGAGCACATAATGCAGGCCACATGCTGAAGCTAAGCAGGTATGAACCGGGTCAGTGCTTGGATGGGTGACTGCCCACATCTGTTCTCCTGCATTGAGCAGGGGGTTCCAACTCTACCTATGATTCTAAGGATGGCACCCCAGTTGCTGTTAAAGTTTCTTCCACATTGAATGTGCATATTTTGACACAAAATTTGAAACTCGTATAAATTTGGCTCAGCCCTAAAATTAAATTAAAATACTGTTTACATTTATTTTTCTCCTTTTTCTTTTTTCTTTTGATAGAAAGATGGGTCCTATCACTATGGTATTTACTACCAGCTGGAGGAATTAATTGCCAGAAGGAAACACTGTTTCTGTTCCTTCAAGATAAATGGAGATTATTCTAGCCCTTCCACTAGGTCTTCATGAAATTAAAATAAAGCAGGATTTCCATAGGAATTATATTTCAGCAGTTGAGGCGTCTTTTTATTGCATTGCCAACTAGAGCCTTTAGGTAACTGATGGTACTTTACAAAACATAATTTAGGCTGCAATTCTCTGTACACTTTCCTGGAAGTAAGCCCAACTGAACACAATTGGACTTAATTCCAGATAGGATTCTGCTGTTAATCAATATTACTATAATCCTGTTTTGGACTACAAAGTTATTTAGGTTGCAATCCTACACCTGGGAGTAAGTCCCATTGAACTCAATTTATTCATAATTTATTGATTGATTTGATTTGTAACCCGCCTTTCTTCCAGAAAATGGCAATCAAGGTGGCTTACTGGCACAATTAAAATTGATTGATACAATGGAGCTGCCAGTAACCCTCCAAACTTGGAGGACTGCGGGCATCCTACATGGCAGGAGGAGTGCAGAGGTGATCCCTGCCTCTGTGCTCCTGCCCTGAGAATCAGCTGGACAGTGGATTTCAGCCATCTAGCTGTGACTCTTCAGACAGGGAGGGAAGGAGGCTGGAGAACAGGTCAGGATACCTCATACCCTAGCGGACTCAGTCTCTTCCCCTCCCCACCCCTGGAATGCCCTCTTTACTTCACTTCTCTGAGGTTGCTCTTATGACCTTGGAGACGCAGCTGACATGGTTCTTTCTGTGCCAGCTGTGAGGGGGAGAACACAGGTGCCCAGCTCCGAGTTTGGAGCTTTTTTCCAACCTCAGATCTGGGAATCCAAATGATCCTACGGCCCCCCTGGATGCTATCTAAGGGCCATAGGATTTCTCTGCCCAACAATAAAACAATACATTAAAATACAATAAAAACATAACAATTGCAGGACTAAAAAACAAACAACAATAAAAACCAGCACCCAAATTAGCAGACCCACTTACAGACCAAAGGCCTTCTTGAATAAAACAGTCTTTGCCTGCTGGTAGAAGGATAGCAAAGAGGGAGCAAACTTAGCCTCCCTTGAGTGGCAGTTCCACAGGCTGGAACAGTCACTGAAAAGGCCTCCTCTTGGGTCACCACCATATGTGCCTCTGTCTGAAAGTGGCAGTCTGAAAGAAGCAGGCTTATATGGGAGAAGGCAGTCTTTAAGGTAGCCTGGTCCCAAGCTGTATAGGGCTTTATAGGTCATATAACCAGCACTTTGAATTCTGCAAAAACCAGTAGCCAGTGAAGCTGCTATAACAAGGGAGCCAGACCAGTAGCCAGACTATAAATGGACCAGTAGCCAGTGAAGCTGCTATAAGAAGCGAGTCACATGTTCTCTAACCAGCCTCAATCAATGGTCTAGGAACAGCATTCTGGACAAGCTGAAGTTTCTGAACAATTTTCAAAGGCAGCCCCATGTAGAGTGCATTACAGTAGTCTGAACAGGATGTAACTAAGGCATGCATGACCATGGCCAGATCAGACATATCTAGGAATGGGCACAGTTGGCACACTAGCCTCAGCTGTGCAAACACACTCCTGGCCACCGCTGAGACCTGGGCATCCATGTTCAAGGGTGAGTCCAAGAGTACACCCAAACTGCGAGCCTGAGTCTTCAGGGGGTAGTTTAACCCCATCCAGCATAGGCTGAATCCCTAACTCCTGATCTGTCTTTTGATTAACCAGGCGCAGCTCCATCTTGCCTAGATTAAGCTTCCAGTTGTTTGCCGTTTCCAGTCCATTACTGACATCAGACACCAATTTAGAACTAGAACACTTTCCTTTTATTTAGATGGAAAGGAGAGATAGAGTTGGGTGTCATCAGCATAACGGTGGTACCGAACCCCAAAACTCTGAACAATCTCTCCCAGCAGTTTCATGTATATGTTAAATAGCATGGGGGATAAGATGGAACCCTGAGAGATACCACAGGCCAATGGCAATGGTGTCAAACAGGGATCCACCAGCACCACCTTCTTCTGAGATCGCTCCCCCAAGAAGGAGAAGAGCCACCATATAACAATGCCTCCCACTGCCACCTCAGACAGATACCTCAGAAGGATACCATGACTGATGGTATTGAAAGCCTCTGAAAGGTCCAGCAGGCCGCCTAACTGGGACACACTTCCCCACATCAAGTTCTCTGTCGCATAACCAGGCATGGAGCCAGATTGAAATGGATCTAATCCATCTCATCCAGAATTCCCTGGAGCTGAAAAGTCACCACGTTCCAGCAACTTGCCCAATAATGGAATATTGGAGACCAGACAAAAAATATCCAATACAGTGGGGTTCAGGGATGATTTTTTAAACAAAGGTCTTACCCCTGCCATCTTTTGCCAAGATGGAATCACACTTTGCCAGAAAGAGGCATTCACACTAGCCTTACCCACTCAGCCAGCTCCCCAGCCTAGCTGGCTTTATAAGCCAGGAAGGGTAAGGGTCCAGCACACGAGTGGTAGGCCTCACCTCTCCAAGGATCCTGTCCACATCTTCAGTCTGTTCAAATTGAAAGGTATCCATTGCAACTGGACAATCAGGACCCAAAGTTACATCCATCAGACCTAGGGATGTGTGCGGATCTCTTTCGGGGGCTGGAAGTCTGGCGACCTTGCCAGGCTCGACCCCCCGAGCTCTGCTCGACCTACCTGCTTCCCCAGCTTATCTCGCGTTCTCCTGAGCCGAGCTTGGGTAGTGACTTCCGGGTTCCTGCCAGAGTGCTTTTTACATAGAAAATGGAGTAAGATGTGTTAAAAACTGGCCACAATTTGCGCAAGGTACGCAAATTGCAGTCACTTTTAATGTATCTTATGCTATTTTCTATGTAAAATGCACTCCGTTGGGAACCCAGAAGTCTGGCGAGCGTCTCGGCTGGCACTCGCTTTTGGCCTGGTGCAGGCACTCACTGTGTGCACTGCGAGTCGGGTGGTGGGAGGATTGCCCACCACTAACCGGACCTGTATCAACTAAGACAGGGATCCCCAATGACAGGGATCCGCAGTGTCCACGGGTGCCATGTCATCTCTGGGCACTTCCAATGGTGTCCTGCAGAGGGTTCCCCAATGTGGTGCCCATGGGCACCTGAAAATATTATTATTATTATTATTATTATTATTATTATTATTATTATTTCCCATGGTGTGTTTTTTTAAATATACATAGATGGATTTGTATGAAATGCATACAATGTTCTAGCAATTATACATAGGCTTAAACAAAAGTGGACCAAATATCCAAATATGTATCCATTTGAAGTTGGTGTCTATATGACACCTGTTCAAATATTGAAAGTGTTGTAAGGTCCTCAATCCATTGCATTTTAGGATGTGAGTGTTTATCCTTCCAGCGTTGTAATATAAATCTTTTAGCTGCCAAAAGGGTACAGATAGTCCATTTCCCCCTTCCATTTGCTAATTTCCATGAAGCAGGTAAATAATTTAAAAGAGTGTGTACATCAGTGAATATTAAAGGCTGTTCCAGTACAAAATTTATCTGTGTAATAACCTCCTCCTCAAAAGAAGCAACTACTGGACATTGCAAAAATGTATGTTTAAAAGAAGCATTGGATGTATTGCACCACCAGAAATTAGCTGAATTGACAATCCCTTATTAAAGAGGTGTTGCAGTGTCCAGTAGACATGAAACAAACGTTTCCTCTGGGTGACACTGAGTGGACGCAATGTTGGCAGAGAAGTACCATTTCTTCACCATCCTCATTGACATGGAGTAGGATTGCAAATAAGCTCTATCCTGTGTTTGATCGAACTCCTTCTGAGTTTTCCACCAATGTCGCTCTAGTCAATGTCCCACTTGTTTTCATCGCCTGAGCACCCTGGAAAATAGGTGGGGGGATTTGTTTGGCTCTACTCCATGGGAGAGGACGCTCTGGAGCCATCATGTCAACCACCCGAGCCATTTCTCTATTCCCCATGTCTTGCCTGCTGCAACTCGGAGAACCCAGGTGAGCAAAGTTAGGAGACATTTATTCTTCCAGTCAATTCCAACCATGTCATCAATGGGATTTATTGGACTAGATATTATAGGATTGCACAGTGTGACAAATATTTGCCCCAGAAGCCTTTGCATCTTGCAAAATTCTTGCACCAACCTGCATAATAGGTTATCTTGCACATATTTATCCAAAATAAAGAGTCTTTCACATTATTGGTCTTTCACATTTTTCTCATAAGCGGTAGCTCTCCTAAGCTACAATTTTCATAGAGAAGCAAATGGAATATTGATATATATTCCTGTATTAAGTTTGAATCAGTTTGATTCTAGCAGAAGCATCTGTGCTGACATGCTGTGACGTTTCACTGACCTACAAACCTGCTATGGGAAAGATGACATTTTCCCAGCTAAACTCAAGAAAAGCTAAGTTTCTCACCAAAAGTAAGAAAAATGTGCATAAAATAAGAAAGAAGGTAGAATAACTGCTTACTGAACTATTGTCCACATGCTTGCTTATGTGTAATGAACATAAAATATTGTATATAGTAAACAACACCTATGAAAGAGAACCAGGTGGTAATCTGTTTGGGGAACTTAAGGAAATGTGGCTCAGTAATTCTGACATGTCATAAAGTAAATACATCACCTCAAATCATAGATAGGAACTTTGGGGGGGGGGGATAACTAAATGTTAAAGAAATTCTGTTTTGTGGGAAACATACATAAGAAAGTTGATAAGGAATCATATAAATATGAAGGGAAAACATCAGACTACAGAACCAAACATCGGTTCTCACAGGATGCAACATCTGTCCTCAGGAGGACGGCACAGGTCCTCAATGACTTCTCTGCTCCATTTTGCTACAAGCTCAGTAATGCTATGTTGGTAAGATATTTTATTACTTTAAAAGTAATGCTCCGCTAAAATGAAACTTAAAATAATTTAAAAATGTGTTTTGGTTATAACAAGGATTGCATGATGTGAATCATGTAGAAACTGCTTGAAATTTTAAAGTGAGAGTCTGAGAGATGAAAAGACATGCCTGATCTCAGAGTCCTATATCTAAAAACTCTGTGTGTTAATACCAGGAAATTTGTGAACTTACAAATTCCATGGTGGTGACACTGTGTGCCTGGAATATAGCATGGGTTATGTTGCCTGCTGATCCATAATCAAGCTAAAGATAAAAATCCCATATCATAATATTCCTAGGCAAGGACAAATTTGTAGCAACTGTCAGATCGTTGATACTTAATTAGATTATGATATTAGGTATATAACATTTAGCGGCAATCCTCTACTAATTTACCAGGGAGTAAGCTCCATTGAAAACAATGAGATTTAGTTCAGAGTAGACATATAGGGTTGCACTGTTAGTAAACTTGGACAAAAACTCTTAAAGGAATAGGTTTACTAAGCCGTTGTAAGAGTGATTGGGTGATATCAAAACAACAACCAATTCCCCCACTTCATTTTAGATATTTGTATTCAGCCTCTCTCTCAATATGAGAGTTAATGGTCCATCAGATGTCTTTTGAGTATGGGAAGTGCTGATGCTGCTTTGACTGTAGGGACATTAATAGGAGGATGACTCGACATTTAATAAAAATGAACCTTCATGCTTGGTCAGATTTTATGAGTCTATTATTTTAAAATTATTCAAATTACCATTCACCTTTTAGAATCTATTCCCCCCTCCAACTGTGAATTATTATTGTTATTGTTTAGAAACCTATCTTTTATTGTTTTGCTGCTTGTGGAAACTGAGATGCTATAAATCTTTTTTTTCTTTACTTTGCTATAGGATAGCTGTCGGTCATGTCATACACAGATGCTATTAGCTGAGGTGGACATGGATGAACACATAGGGGAAGGCATGGTGCAAATATGTATACTATGCACAGTTAAATGTCTTTTATTTTGTAAATGATAGTCATGCAGTAGTCTCATCTGAACCAGTACACCTGTCTCTTCTAGTGTGATGGGGTGTGAGTAGCTAGGTACATTGATGGATGTTGAATTTGTGCTAAAGTGATCAATATGCAATCAACTTTCATTGATTTTGCAATGAAGTAATAAGCTGCAATCTTGAGTTCAGCGCCGGCCGGCCCGTGTAGGGATGTGTAAATCAGCAAGACGTGAGCTCACCAAAGTTCTCCGAATTCCATCTCAAAGCTCGTTCCAACTCAAATCCATATCAGATTGTGAGCTTCATTTTTTTTCTTTTCACATGAAAATATGTGCATATTTTCATGCATATTTTTCCAAATGTACGTATCAATTGTGTACATCTTTGAAATGTATGCATTTTTCTCCCATTGATTAAAGCAGTGTTCTCCAACCTTGGGTCCCCAGATGTTTTTGGCCTACAACTCCCAGCATGCCCCAGCCAGCATAGCTGGCTGGGGCATGTTGGGAGTTGTAGGCCAAAAACATCTGGGGACCCAAGGTTGGAGAACACTGGATTAAAGTGTATTTGTGCGCATTTTTCAAAAGTACACATTTTTTCCACGCACATTTTTCAAATATATGTATGCTGTCAATCACATTTTCTTTGGTATCTGAATGACATTGCAAGCTCAGAAATGCACGGACTTTGACCGCAGATTGTATCTGAGTCCGTGTTCAATCTGGAAGGTGCAAACTGGGTAAACCCTGATCAAAAATGAACTGAAGTGAATTTCTCATACATCCCTAGCAGCCTAGTGCATAGTGACACAATTGGAGTACCTCTTCAGTGTGCCTTCTTTGTTTGCATAATGGATAATAAAAATAATATTGTACAGGCTGGAAAGTGGACTCTGCTTCACTGGTACCATATTTCGAATCCACCAAAAATCCTAATAATAGAATCAGTTCAGCAGACAATATGATAATGTTAAACCATGAGCCTCATCCAAAATTTGTGAAATCCTTACAAATGATGTCAGGTTCTTTTGTATTTAAGAACGAGAGTTCTTTCACATACTATATCATACAGGAGGAGAATAGCACACCTCACAAGGAGTGTGTGTGTGTGCACGTGCGTGCATGCATACATGTGTCTGTAAGATCCTGTTGGCATTATTGTCCTCATGCATTGCCATGCCACATTGCTTCTATCACAGTATTCATTCCTGAAGACATATTTGATCCTTCAGGCCCTGGTATAATCTCCAGGGAACCATACGTCTGAGCCAATTTAATATCACACATCCCATTGTGTTTCCTCCAAGAAGTTCCAGGAGAACTCTGAACTATTATATGAGAATTAATCTGCAAGTTGAAAATTTGCAGTAACAAGCCACCATATTTTTCCCACTGGATGAAATGAATGTCTGAAGAGTTCAATGAATGTTATCACCAAAACACAGCAGGGAGGTTTTCTGCCAATTTGCAACAGGATAAACCTGATATATGAAAACAGTTTTAGGGGACTGCATCTTTTTACACCATTGTCAAAGTTTATTTTGTTTTGCCCCTCCCCTATGGGAGATAGCAAAGTTTTGTTAAAGGGGGCATGAGATTCAAAAACGCTCAATCTTTTGGCACACCCATTTCTTTCTGCTGCTCTCCTCTTCAGAGGTAAGGCCATAGGAGATAGGCCTCCAAGTCCTGTCTTTATGTAGATCCACTGCCTTTCAGGCTTTGTTTCTCACTGCCTTTCCCTGCATGCTACTGATAAAGGAATTTTCCCAGCACAGACTTGTATGGTTTAGTAGAAAATGTGTAGAATTCTTTCCATCTTAAGTCTATCCATTTTTCTGCACAGATATCTATGGCACTGCAGCATGTACTTTATGCAACCACCCCAGTTGCTGCTGCTCTGATAGCTGACTTCCCCATTTTGTTGGAAGTGTACAGATCAGGGCACCTGGGATGGAGATATAAGATATTTATTTTCCCCAAGCACAGCAGGAAATCTGGAGACTTACACATATGGAACAGCTGTTTTATGCACACAAGTCTCTGACTACCTCATGCCTGAGGCAGTTACTGGAAGTGGATTCAGATGCTATTGTTTTATTTCCTTGCTCTAGTAATTTGGTATCATTTGCTAATCCTGATCTGATGTCTTCAGCCACTACTGATCCTCTGTTTATTACCAAAGTAGTCCCTTTGGTTTCATCAGGCTCAGAGAGATATACAGAGCTTCTATGGAAAAGGCAAATTTATACTTATGAACTGACAAAGCAAACAGCTAGGGTTTTTAAAACAAGCAAACAAAAAAACACACAGATATAATGACTGACCCAAGATAGCATATTTTCCTTTGAATTTATTAGAATAAGAGAGCAATCCTATGGCCCCTAGACAGCCTCTCGGGGGCCATAGGATAAGTTGGATTCCCAGAACTGAGATGAAAGACAGAGCTCCAACCTCAGAGCTGGGGTTCTGCACTCTGATCCCCCTCCCCCCAACCTTGCAGCCAGTGTAGAAAGAACCACACTGGTGACTTCTCTGAGTTCGGGAAATTGACCTCAGAGAGGAGGTAAAGGGGGCATTCCAGGGGGCATGGAAAGAGGAGATCAGGGCCACCTGGATACAATGTATCCTGACAGTGCTCCAGCCTCATTCTCCTCTTCCCTCCCCCCACCAAAGCACCTCAGCTAGATGACTGAAATCAGCCATCTAGCTTAAATGCAAAGTGGGAGGTGTGGGTAGGTGGGATTACCTCTGTCACTCCTCTCACTGTGTACTGGATGCTCATAGGCCTCTGAGTTGGGGGGCTTATGAGCACTGAGGATGCAATTGATAGAACTTCACCTTACGCAACTTAAGAGCACTCAAGTAAGTGTTTTCTGTGGCTCATTTGGTCACAGAAGGAAGTGAACAGTTTACAATTCTTGAAGAACATCCATTAAGTAATACAGTTGAATTGATTGTTCTCATATATTCCTTATATTTTAAAAATATTATTTTTGGATAGAATTTCGAAAACAGCACAATATTACTCTTGGAGACTTCACCCCTGTTGTCTTAGTGTTCCTCTTTTGAAGGGTGAGAATTATATTTTGTATAAGTATTGTATTTATACAATTGTTGTTTTAAGTACAATACTTTCAATGTTTTGATTGTAAGATAATTTGTATTATACAGTTTCTGAGGAATATATGAGAAGAATCAATTCAACTGTATTACACTGTGAAGAATCTTGTGTACATTCTGATGAAGACACTGAAACAAGCTGCTAGCCGGCATTCTTGTAAACTTGAACTTGTACTATGTGAACTTGTACCGTTATCAGTGTATTATTTTCAAAACACAATATCAGTATTCTTTTTAATTTGCACTTGAATGGTTATGATTTTATTATTAGTGTCAAAGTATAATACCAGCATTTCTTTTGCAAATTAGTGAATTATATAAATAGTCTCACATTCTATTTGCTTGTTTACATTTCATATATTACTCTTTTTCTGGGCTCTGGTGCTGTTTGCACTTTTGTATCTTATCATTTTGTAACCAGCTCCTTTTGTTTGCCACTAACTAAAAACCAGCCATTGGCCAGTGAGGTATCCCGGGCAGATACATCCAAGACCAGGGGGTGGCTCTGCACTTTGCCACCCCCCCAGTTTTATACCCTCATGGATGCTGGGAGGCTTTCTCACAGTCAACACCTCATGGTGCCGCAAAACACCAATTCGTGTGAGGATCAGCCTCACTAGCAATCCTTATTTCCCACAACTAAGCCGCAAAACTCAGTAAACGGGGAGCCTTGGGTCTCGCCAGGCACCTGAATGGTGCCATCAGATGCTCACCGAACCCTACCCCACTGCCTATTCCCACACTTACTAGCCAATGTGACCAGATTGGACCAAATCACCAATTCCCAAAATAAAAAACATCCAATCCTGAAACACAGTGTAGAGTAGGCGAAACACGCACACTGCCCCCAGCCAATGAGGACAATGAGCCAAAATTCCTACTTGCCCCCTAGAAATGGTGGCCAGCAAAGCCCACACTGAGAACAGGGAGGGACTGTAGGGGTGTACCTCCTACCTTGGGGGGGTGCTCGCCTTGCCTCACCTTTTCTCGGTGAGCAGCCCCCCCAAAGGCCTGAATCTGAGCGGGACTGATTTCGACCTCACTTCAGCCCCGGAGACTCACGAATATTCATGGATACATCCCTAGGAGGGAGCTGCAAAAGAAAGAGGCAATGGGTGGGGGCGTTCAGGCCTAATATTGGCCCTTGATGCCCCACCCAACTGAAATCTGATTGGAGGGTGAGATCACCGCACAGTGGTCTCACTCTCCTTTCCCCCGTGCACAAAATTCTCCCCGCCCACAGTTGCACATGGCCGGGGGAAGGGAATTCTCTAATGTACATATGTTTTTTTTTCTTTTTGTTTGTATCAGAGAACTGAATTGCAAAACTTGGAGAAGTGTGAAAACAGAAATATAATAGTGTTCTGGTTTTCATATTAATTTAGTTGTGAATGACATCAGTTCATATTAAAATACAAACCAAACCAATTTCTCCCTCATCCTTACTCATCAGGCATTAGAACTATCTATAGATGAGTCTGTCAATTTCAGACAGAAATAAAACAAATCTTTTAATCTATAGTACAACCACACTTGGTATACTGTGTATAGTTCTTGTCACCACACCTTGAAAGGGATATTGAATAGCTGGAAAAGGTGCAGGGTAGGGCAATCGAAAGAGATTGGAACAGCTCCACTATGAGGAAAAGTTACAAGGTTGGGGTGGGGGCTTCAGCTTAGAAAAAAGGTGAACAAGGGGATACATGATAGAGGTGTATAAAATTATGTATGGCGTGAAAGTGGTATGAAAGAAGGCTTCTTGCTTCTCTCATAATGGTAGAACTCAGGGTCATCCAATGAAGATAAATGGTGGGACATTCAGGAGAGACAAAGGACTTATTCACAAAGAAAGTGCACAGCACATAGTTAAACTATGGAATTTGTGGCCCTGATTTTATACCATAACTCTTGTCTCGTCTCTTCATTTCCCCCTTTACCCGCGCAAAGTGCACAGCACATAGTTAAACTATGGAATTTGCTACCACAAGATAGCCGCCAACTCGAATGGCTTAAAAAAAGATTAGACAAATACATGGAGGATACAGTTATCAATGGCTACTAGTTATGGTGGCTATATATTATCCCCAGAATTAGAGGCAGCATGCCTCTCAATCCCAGTTGCTAGGCAACATGAGTAGGAAGGTTCTGTTGCACTGATGTCCTGCTTTGGGGGTTCCCATAGGCATCTCGTTGGCTAGTGTGCAATTAGAATACTAAACTAGATAGGCCGTTGATCTGATCAAGCATGGCTATTCTTATGTTGTTAAGTTCTCACTTTTCTAATCTTGTTTTGTCCAGTTTCTGCATAAGTTAGTGATTTTTTTTAAAAAAAAAGTTTGCATGAAAATACATGTACATTTTCATGCACATTTATCTTGATTGCATTTTTGTATGAAATATTGCTTAATACATGCATTTTTCAAGCCATTTCCTCTAATATATTGCATTTTTGTACATTATTTTCACTAAAGTAAACATTTTTGTGAACACTTTCCTCTAATATATGCATTTCTGTAAGCATTTTTTAAATTGGAGTACTTCTCATAAAATTCAGAGAACTGTGAATACTGTGTTTCAGTATTAGTTGGGGGAAGTAAAAATTAAGTAGGATTTCTTCCCCATCCCTAGGCCCTCGATTTCAACAACGAAGCCCAAGAAGTCTAGACACCTGGAATATAGATTTATTTATATTGGGGGTTGCGTTTCAGATATATATTTTGCACTAAACCATAGCACACATATTCCGTATCAACTCCATTCAATGTTTATGTTTAGCACTGGTGTTAATGGTGAGAGTTTAATAGAATTATGTTAAATTAGAGTTTTGTAATTGTTACTTTTGAATTAAAAATCTGCTCTTAGCATTGTATTTAAAGGGTGGAACATTTTAATTTAACATCAGACACATTTGAGAAATCCTGGCATTAACAAGGTAAAAAGGACTTGATAAAAGCATGAAAAGACAAATTGCCTTCTGTAGGTTTGCCAGTTTGATGGAAGCATCAGCAAATTGATCTATTGTCTGAAGTCTTGAACTTTTAGACTCATTAAAGTCAAAGAAGTGCTTGATCCCTTTGCAGAGGAGGTAACTCTTTTGATTCTCATCCAAGAGTATTGAATTAGGAGTGTGCTTTGTCTAGCTACAAAAACATGCTTTTAATATGATGTGTTTACTGCAGACTCTGTCAAATGTGCCTTCACAGAGGAAAAGAACACCAGGACTTAGAACACTTCCTGTCTGAGAATAAATTTCAACTCTGCTGAGAAATAATAAGATTGAAAGCCTCGCTGAAAGGTGACAATGAAATATGTAAGTCACATCTCTTAGCTATTTCAAATGTTGTTGGTAAATCTGATGATTGTCAAATGTTATTCCATTTGAATTCATTTTTGAAATAACTGATGAGGGTTAATCTCCAAGAGATGAACATATGTCTGTGACAGGTTCATACTGTAAATAAATTATACATTACAACCTGAGTTGTCAGACATAACTAGTGGGTTCTGGGAGATTTGCTAGCAAACTTCCACTTGGACAAATGTGGAGCCTCCAGACCGAAGGACATCAGCACTTTCCAGATCATCCGTAAATTCAAAGCTTTGGAGGTTGTGTGTGTAATCATTTCACACAGATTGTGTGAGCTGAGAGTTCATTCCTGCTCTGCTTTATCCTTACTTTGAAATATTGTTTAGATAGATGAACCACTTCTATGAGCTATAACACTTTTTATGTCCTGCAATGTGAAGAACTTCCTCTCCATTGCCACATACTCCTAGACCAATGACCAGTCATGATTTTTGCATTACACGGGGGAATACTTGTTTTGAAATAATCTCTTATGCCTTGAAGGATTTTGTGGTATTCCAGAAATGGCAAGAACAATGTAGGGGCATACGAGAACTTCATTTCTGTTTGCAAATCATGTGAGCATGTCCCATTCACAATCCCCAATGCGAACGCAAAGAAGAAAGCTGTTTTTGAGAAATGTTAGCAAATTCCCGAATTCATGATCATGTTAAAAAAAATACTTTTTTAAAAAATGCACACTTTGAAATGTGGATTTTTAAAAAATACAAGTTTTCATGATTTAGTCAATGGGGGGAAAGTGTGCACTTCTGGGGGAAAAATATGCACAGAAATGCACACATTCCCTGTTCAAAATGTGCATTTTTCCTGTTCGAATGAGCTGAAAAACAGGTAGAAAACAAAAATGGGCTACACCGGATGAAAATTAATAGACAGTCTCTGAAACAAACGGGGAAAATGAGGCAATATATATTGTATTGTTAAGTATCCCTGTCCAATGTAGTCTCATCCTGGGCTTGCAGAATATTCCATCTATTGAAATAGATGAGGCTGGTGCCTGTCGACTCTTTGGAGTCTGGCCTGGCTGTCTATATCATCACAATCTGTGGTCCCAGTGTATGTTTCTGTAATTTTTGTTAATGTAATAAGCTCTTATATTAAGATGGTTTGAGTGAGCTATTCTGATCTATGGCATTGGAAGTAACCAGGAAGGAGATTATTGTAAGCAACCCCTAGTCTCGCTTCCGGTGATTTATAAGGCTTCTGTGTGGCTTCACGCCATGCTTAGATGATGCTCATGGCAGTTTTCCACAGCAATTGAGAAACCGAGAGACAGTGTATAAAACAAAGATGGAAATGTTCCTCTGTTAACTCCAAACCCATACATTTTATTTATTGATTCAGTTACCCTCAACAGAGTGCTTTATAGAGCAATCCCCTATAGGTAGCAGAATTCATAGGTCTGAGTTATATGGGACAAGGGAAACATGACCAATAATTTCAGTTCATAAACCACAAAGGCAGGAAGGAGAAGAGAGCTTAGGAGACACTTTGCTATATAGTGTTGAGGTTAGGATATAGAGGAGGCTAATTATAAATTTATTAGGAAGAATGCATTTGCAAATGACCAATTAAAGCAGGACACTGATGCTTTGAAATGTCATTGTTCAACAGAAATAGATGTAGTCGGTCCAAGGTGGCATGGTACGACAATGTACAGGAAATTATATAATATGTAATTGGAGGAATAATGATGCCTGAGCTCTTAGGTCATGGATGAAATGGCGGGTGGGGGGATAGAGACTGCTGCTGTTGTTATTAACCAATTGTTAGAGACAAGCAAACTTATGAAGCCCAGTCACAACTAAGGGAGCACTTGGCCTTGGTGTACACAATGAAAACCTGCTTCTTTTTTTATGATTGAATACATGCTCTTAGAACTTAATGGCAGTGTAGTCTTAAAGCAGGACTAGGCAATGTGGTGCCTGCAGGCACCAGTACACCCCTGGGCACCTTTCATGGTGCCCACCCAGGTGTCCTACCCCTCCCACTTAAAAAAAATAACACATTTTCTTACTGGCAGCTGGGATTCCTATGATATAGGTTTCTGTTGGTGCTGAAAACAGTGGGTTCAAAGGTGTTATTTTGTGTGTTGGGACTGAGACCCCACCTCTGCCTTGAACACAGTATTTTGGGCAAGTAACACAGGTTACTTGTCCGTTGCCACACTTTTGATAGCAGCCATTTTGTGGTGGTGTCAAATTGCTAAATGTCTGCATGGCCCAAAATGTGAAAAACCCTGTCTTAAGTGCAGAAACTCAAAATCCTGAGAATTTAAATCATAACACATTATTTTCAATGCTTGGCCAATGGTTATTCAATATTTTGTATTTTCGGTATTAGGATCCTTTTCCCACATCCAGCTTGCAGATGGGAAGAAGTGGAGCATGCTGGACAGAGTGCTGCTGGGCTTGGTGTAAGAGACTCAGATTTAAATCCTTTCCCAAGCAACCTTATGCCATGCCCTCATGCAAGTCACCATCTCTCAATCTAATCTACCTCAGGGGGCTGGTGTGCAAAATAAATAAATATAAGGAGTTGTATCTCATAGTGTTCTTCCACCAAGAGAATGGAGACCAATGGCAGACCAAATTCCACTCCCTGCTGCAGCCCCCTGTATACCCCCAAGATCTGATCCACGGGGTTAGGTGACCCTCCAGAGCAGATTTGGCAGGTGTGCAGGGGGGATGCGTGAAAAATTGGTTCTGATGAAGTTGTGTGTGTTTGTTACAGATTTACCCAAGTTGCACCCCTTGGACTTGACTGTAGGCCTGAATGCAATTTGTAGTTGGAAATTACATTTGCGTGCGTAGAGGAGAAATAACGAGTCAGACACGGTTGTCGGGTACAATTGCTGGTAAAATGAAGGGCCTGAATTTATTGAATAACATCAATTGGAGATCTACGAAGGGATAAAAAGTGTGGGTGCTAATTACACCGGCTATCAGCCAGTCACCATTGCTATAGGGTGAAACATCCAGCAAGGAGGGTGACGGCATCCAAGTCATCCCCTCCTTGCTTAACACCACACGGTGCTGGAAGGTCTTTCCTGCAGTCAGCCTCGTACGGATCGTGAGGTACCGACAGGTGCGGTAGGAAGACCTCAGAGACATGCCTTATCTCCCCAAAACCAAGCTGTGAGGCATTAGCGGTGGGAGCCTCGGGCACACCTCTCACCTGAAAGGTGCCATAGGATGATCACCGAGCCCCTAAAACTGCCTAATCCTGCACTTAACCGCCAATGTGACCGAATTGAAAATGCCACTAAGCACCCAAACCCTGAAATACAGTGTAGAGTAGGCGAAACACGAACATTGCCCCCGGCCAATTAGGACAATGAACCAAAATTCCTACTCAGCCCCTGGAAACAGGTGACCAGTAAAACCTACACTGCAAACAGGGATGGGAGGGAGGGATCCACTTCAGAAAGGAGGCAGTAAATGGTGGGTGCAAGCCTAATATCAGCCCTGCCACCCCACCCACTCTGCCTCCTGATTGGTGGATAATAATCAGACGATTATGGTCTGATCGTCATTCTCCCCGCCCGCAAATTTGCCCCCTGCCACAGCTACATGTGGCAAGGGAGGGGCTTTCTGGGCCTGTGATATGATCTTCAGGGGGTGTAGCAGAAGCACAGGTTTCCAAAATGTGCACATACTGTAGTCAATGGATGCATGCATTCCAAAATTTGTGCATTGAAAAATGCATATATTAAGGCATATATGAATGTATTATGAAAAATGTGTACAGATTCTGTAAAGGATTCTTAAAAAAAAAAATTCAACTTGTGCAGAATTGGGATGGAACAAGCCTGATCTCAGAAACCCAATGATCTTTATACATGGCCGGAGACACAATCTCAGCAAGCCTGAGACTGACAGATCTGTCCATCCCTAGGAAGGAGGGGAAGGGAAACTCCTGTTGCATGTGTGGAAGTTAGCTCACATAACATTGGATTTATTTGTAAAATTTGTAAAATACCTGAAAATGCTATAACAATAACTTCCAACACTTTCCAACATTAATGTTTAATCGGAGTTAGGGTTCACAATTTCTTCTTCTTCTTCTTCTTCTTCTTCTTCTTTTCTTCTCTTCTTCTTCTTCTTCTTCTTCTTCTTCTTCTTCTTCTTCTTCTTCTTCTTCTTCTTCTTCTTCTTCTTCTTCTTCTTCTTCAACTTGATGGCTCTTGAAACAGCTCAGACACTGAAGACAGCTTTCATATCACCTCAAAGGTATTTCCTCCACCCCCTGCCCAATGGGAATAAGTTCACATATGCAACTGTAATTAATCGAAAAATGAAACAAGACATTAAGTGATGGTCTACTGAGCAATGTACATGTATGGGGGAATAGCCCATAATATGTCATGTATATACTATTTGGATTACTCCCATAAGTGATTTTGACTTGACAAATAAATAGCAGACTTCTCCTCCTCCATACAGCTTCATTACAAATGAAGGCTGGGCTGAACAGTTCACAGTTTGAAAGTTAGGTCTGAAGCTTGGAGAGGGTTGGGGGTGAAGAGGCAGTGAAACCATGTTCCCTCGCTCACATGTTCGTGGGGCACTACGCTTTCAGGGTGGAACTTACCAGAGCCCCTCACACTTCCAATTAACTGGCAAGACCATTTTATTTTTCCCAGAATGCCTCATTGGGAAGAGTATTCTGGGGGCAAATGGTGGCCACCAGTGAGGGCCACCATTTTTTTCAAGTATCTTTTTACAACAAAACTGTTGCATGAATTTGCAGATATGAATCAGCCATTCTCATAGATCTACAAAGGACAGAAGCTCTGTCCCTTCGGAAATATGGCAGCCTATTTAGGTGTGTCAAGAACATCATATGTATGCTTTCTAAACCTGAGAACATTGAAATTAAGTCTGCAATCCTAAACCCATTTACTACAGAGTAAGTTCCATTGAACTGACTAGACTCACTTCTGAATAAATATGATGAATATTGCACTGCACATGCTTACATGGAAATTAGGTTGTGGCAAGATGGAGTTGATGTTCTTTAAGAAGTGTGGAAGAAGCTTCCCATATGATTCTCCTATTATAATGAAAGGGAATAAAGAGGTTACATGCAGAGCACTGGAGATAGATGATAGCTTGAACAATGAAAGCATTCACTGGACAACAGCCCTTTGAATTAGGAAACAAAAATAGCTGGTTGGGTTGTTTGAATAGGGCTGGGTTGTTGATTTGAACTGCTGACCCAAACTTCTTAGGGGTGTTTTTTGGACACAGAGAGAGTCAGAAGCAGACAAGAAGTCATCAAATATAGGTATGTGCATGGAGAAAGGACCTTCTTGATCATTGCCCTATGAATTTGGAATGCCTTCCCCAGAGAAGCTTGTTAATTGCTCATACTGATATCTTGTCAGAACCAGGTGAAAACTTTTTATTATTATTAGCCCAGGCCTTTCAGCATTTTAAATAGTCAGTTTTAATTACTACAGTAATACCTTGGATTGCAAGTAACTTGGTTTGAGAGCGTTTTGCAAGAAAAGCACATTTTTAAATATTTATTTTTAAAAATTGACTTGATATACAAGTGACGTCTTACAATACAAGTACTGTAGTACGGCTTAAATTAAAAATCTCTGTACACATTTTTTGGGGGGAATTTCGTTTTGATAAAAGAGTGTTTTGGATTACAAGCACGTTTCCGGAACGAATTCTGCTCTTAATCCAAGGCATGACTGTATCTAGTTTCAGGCTGGGTTATTGGACAGATGCTTCTGTTCCTGCCTTTTATGTTGTTTTATTGTATTGCTTTATTATTTTAGCTGCATGCTGTCCTGGTAGCTTATGCTTCATGGCAGCTCATTGTTTTTCTAAATAATATGGTCCAGAAGGACCATAGAGCTTATTAGTTAAGTGACATTCTCAGTAAACTGAGAAACCACTCTCTGATGCATATGTCTTGAGAACTGCCAATCAATAGCACTGCCTTTTTATCATTACCCCAAATGATGGCACTTTCTTAGCCAGGTTTACATTAGGTAGGCAGCCAAGCACTAGTGGTGCTTGGCTGCCTCGCCCCCTCCTCATCTCTCCACGGCGGCGGCCCCCTGCCTTGATGTTCTGAGCAGCGCGGAGCAGTTCTCGGCGCCACTCGAGCCCGCTGAGGCTGGTCCCGTCGCATCACTTCCGGCTGGCCAGAAATGACGTGATGGGACCCTGCACCAGCACGCTGGGCCCCCGTGCTGCGTATTTTCTGGAGAAACCAGGGCAACAGGGGCAGGGCTGTTTTAAGCCCTGTTTTCTCTGGAAAATATGCAGCGCGGGGCCCCAGTGCACCATCGCAGGGTCCCGTCGCATCACTTCTGGCCAGCCGGAAGTGACGCGATGGGACCAGCGCGGCCGGCGCAGTGGTCTCGACGTGGAGAGCTGAGGGAGCCCTGGGCCCTGGTAAGGTCCGCAAAAATCTCTGGCGGGCATGAGCAGGGCCGATTTTGGGCCACTATGCCCGCCTCGAGGTGAACGGGTCTAGGGTTGTGCACTTACCCCTGTTCTTGCCTCGCGACGCACTCACTGAGCACCCCACCACGCAATCTGTTCCTCAGGCAGCACTCAGTGGACTTCTGGCTGTGTCAGTTACAGATCCCCGTTGCTTCTCGTTTGGGTCCCTGGCGCTGCATTTTTTACGTAAAAACCAAGGCAAACTACCTTAAAACGGCCGTGAATAGGCTATTTGTGGCTGTTTTAAGTTAGGTTACCTTGGTTTTTACGTAAAAAACGCAGCATCGGGGACCCAGATGAGAAGCGACAGGGACCCGGAAGTACCTTTCCCCGGATCCTCTCCTGGGAGTTGTGCCGAGCTGGGGAAAGGTGAGTCGCGCAGAGCTCGGGGGGCAAGTGGGGCGAGTTCACCCCGCTTCCACCCCCCCATCGGTTTCCACGCACATCCCTATCAGGGAAACTTCCTTAAAACGGCTGCATTTTGTGTAAGCAGCGCTTTGTTTTTCATATTAAAACCAGCATAAAATATGTTAGATTCTAACATATTTTATGCTGTTTATAACATGAAAAACAAAGTGCCGCTTATGCAAAACGCGGCCGTTTCAAGGAAGTTTTCCCTGTTTTTCACATAAATAACATAGCGCCAGGGACCCGGAAGTCACGCGGAGCTCGGGGGGTCGAGCGGGGTGAGATTCAACCCATACTCTTGGTTGTCATGACATGAGATCCAGGCCTGTAACTTGGTCTACATAAGTGAATCTGTCAGTCAGGTACGGGAATCCTTCCTGCTTTGTTTTGTGATTTCTTCACATATTCATAGCATTAATGTAATGTACATGGCTAAATCAGTTCAGAATGCATCATTTTGTCCAAACATACCCATAAATGCTCTGCATGACTGCACTTTGGCTGATTGGATTTTGATGCCTGATTTTAATGTAATTGTTTTTACTGATGTCTATTAACATTACCAAGAGAATACAAAGGTTTTCATACTGACAGGCTGCCAATCAAAAATCAATGTTGTGTAAATCTCTAAATAAAAATCTACTCAGACATTAGAATGCAGTCCTGTATGATAGTTGGCTTTGTTCATAACCTCAGTATTAAAAATCCACATAGAACATTTGCCGCACATAAATAGTAGCATCACATTTATTTACACTTCATTAGGGACTCATGTAGTGAATCACACTGATCTAGACAGACTTCACAGGAGGCATATTTTATTGCTAGCATGGAACATGGATGGAAATTGAGACTAAATAAACATGATTAACAGACAGATGCCAACTGACAGGTATTCCACACTTACAGTACGTACAAAATGTACAAAGAAGGATATCAACCACTTTTTCTTGCAACTCTCTAGTTGTTTTCATGCTTGTAATAAGGTGATCCAAGCACCAAATATTTCTTCACTATCTGCTCTAGGTACTTTGAATGCTTAGAAATTCTGATGGAATTTGCCCTAGCTGGGTTGGGGCAACTTTGTATACATGGAATAGTCATGGGAAAACTCATCTCACTCCAATTTGGTTGGAACTGCCTTGACACATCAAGTTCTCTCTCTCTCTCTCTCTCTCTCTCCCTCCCTTTTAAATGAAAATAGAAATAGCCCATTTTTCTAAGCATAATTCTAAAATTCAGAACCTATTGCATTCCAAGGCAGATCAGGTGCAAATAGCTGCCAGGCCTGTAACTTGGTCGCAGGGTCCCGTCGCATCACTTCTGGCCAGCTGGAAGTGACGCGATGGGACCAGCGCGGCCGGCGCAGTGGTCTCGACGTGGAGAGCCGAGGGAGCCCTGGGCCCTGGTAAGGTCCGCAAAAATCCGCAAATGAGACATGTAGTTTCTATGGTGCCTGATGTTCTCAACACTCCTGGGGAAGCTACATTTCCCAGGATCCCTGTTTGCTGATATTTCAGTGTTCAAGGCACCAGGCAGAGAGGGAAGTGCTCTGGCTTGGAATGTAGTCGGAACTAAAGAAGAATGGGGAGAGGGGGGGTAAATGGATGTCACTTCTTAATGGCAGGCCACCTCTTAATGGAGGCAGCCTTATGAGCTGTAGGATTCGGAATTTGTATTTCAAACCAGGTAATTATGAACTTCAGTGATATCACTAAGAAGGAGCATTGAGAAGTACCTTGCTTTTGAAATTTAAACTAGGCTGCATGCTGTTTAAGTCATAGTTTTGCTTGTCCTTGGCAAATGAGGTATATATAGTATCATTGGAGTCATATGAATCGAGACTCTTCAGATTGTGCATGGGTGAGCAGCATTGCCAAGGGATATAATAGTTTCTCATACAGTTGCAGCAAATTTTAGCTACAAGCAAGAAGATAATTCAGGTCAGTACTTCAAAACAAAAAGAGTATGATTAGTAAGGGACTCTTCAGTCTTCCGTTCTCTAGACAGAACTTTTTTTATTTCCAAAAGCAATTTATATTCAGGGAATAGAGTAACTTAGACATTCCAAGAGCTAAATATGAATAGTTAGCTGCCAAACATATAGTCAGTTATATAATATCAATGCCAAATTATAATTAAACAGGCTAACAAGGTTGCCTGATCTCATGCAAAAATAGAACCAAGATGCTTGCAGTCCTTTAGTGGCATTTCATGTAAGGCACTTCCCACTAAAGCTCCACCACCCCCAAATCCTTACTAAATTTCACCAGTACAGCATTGCCCCAGTGTTACGGAAATATGGCTGAACCTATGGATGTCTTATTGGACCAAGTACTGGCACCAATGTCTAAAGCCACAGTTGTGTATGGGGACAGGGTTGAAACCCAGCTCTGGAGTAAGGGGATATATTGTGCCATTGCACTAGCAGTGAGACTCTGGCACTCAATCCTGTGCTTCCAACATCTATGATGTGGATTAGGAATGGGTGAGAATTAGAAATTCAGTATGTTGGATTTACCCAGTTCATACCTCATGGAATCAAACACAATTTGTGGTCAGAAATCCATACATTTCCAGACTTGCAAAGTGTTCCATGAAACACACATACAGTATAGATTTCTGTATGGCGGTGGTGGTGAGAAACTCATACAGAACTTTCATCCAAACTTTAAGTGCTTAGAGTTTGGGATGAACCAAATTTAAGAGTAGAAAGTTTCTCAAAGTTTGGAAGAATGGGAAACTGAGAGAAATGAAATTGACAGATTCATCCATCCATAGTGGGAACAGAATGCTGGACTAGAAAGGCCTTTGGTCTGGTCTGGCATGCCTCTTCTTATTTTCTTATGAGGACTTTGCAGTGGTAAAGGCAGTGATGAAAGCTTGCATACTGGTTCTTTGGATGGCCTAATAAAGGTGTTACTCAAATAGGGATATAGCATAGAGGTGGCCCTAGTTAAGAAACTTGCAAAATTTCAGAAGGATAGGTGCAGACAGTGTTTTGTTTTTGGGAAGGAAATGTTCAATTTGGGGTGGGGGACTGATTCACTTCTCCTTATCCCCCACCATGGTCCTTCCCCAATTTGTATAAAAATGGCATATGTCATAGAGGTGTCCCTGCAAAATTTCAGAAACCTGAAAATTTCAGAGGGATACGTGCAGAGAGCTCAGGAGTTATGACTTCTTTTAAAGACGTGTTGTTGTTTTCTGCTTAATTGGCACCAAAGTCACAGAGGGTCCAATAAGACTGGGGTGACTGATGTGAGGCATACAGTGGGAGAGACTGAAGACATTGAACATTCAGCCTAACGCAGACAAGCACCCACCCCTCCCAGGTCCCACAGACTGCACTGAACCTCTTTTAATATTCTTGCTCCTGGGAGAAAGAACCAGTGAGGGGCATTGAACACTGGATCATTCCTGAAATATATTATTTTGGCACCCTTCCCCAAATCCATCTCCAGGATTGGCGAGCTCTGGTAAATCCATTAGATGGTAGAGCTGACAGTCACAAATCTACAGCCCCCCTGCCCACCCTGGTCTTTTCCTTATATGGAATGCTTGGGGAGAAATGTTTCAATATTTGGAGACACACTGTCTGTGTCTCTGGGCCCTTCCAAATTCTGAATCTTCAGGAGAATTCATATTTAAATTTGGTCCACTTCAGAGGACCAACACTTCGATTCAGACAGTTCCTGAATCTGTCTAAATCAGCCCAATTCATTTCAGGTTTTGGCTGAATCCAAAGCACACCTCCAATATATACACATGGTATGTACTCATCCATCTCCTAAAATTACTCATATCTAACTGATGCATTAGCCAGTAGGATATTGCTTGTAAGTTGCTTCTAATATTCCTTGACAGCCCTTATTTTACATGTTTTTAAACAGATGGTTTTATATGAGAAGAATTTAACAAGACACCCAACTCCTAGAAATAAAACCTTCACTAGCAATATGATTTCATTGTTTCAGCTGCTGTCAGATAAAATATAGTGAGTTAATACATTAACTCACTATAATAATTCATTAATATAGTATATTAATGAAGACGCACTGGCTCGTCTCACACCATAGCGATTTGGCACCAGCGCAGGGCTGGTGAACCAGAATCGGGGGGGGGGGTGAATTGTGAAAATCCATTAGATTTCCAGCCCCCTATCAGATTTCTCACACATCCCTACGCCCCGTGTTTGCACAACCATTTGTCCATCAAAAAGGAGGCATGCATCTTTCAGTGACTTTTGTTGTGTGGTGAATGTTTTAAAATATTCAGAAGAAAGTGGGGACTAAGTTGGAAAACTTTGGTTTGTGGATGTAGAAGGAGAAATAAGAGATGAGACATGAGTGATGGTTGAACTAAGGGACACATTTATTTATTTATAAATGCGGACAAGGAAATAAATGCAGGGTAAGCTAAGTTGCTTGCTACAGGCAGCTATCACGATGTCAATTCAAGCAAGTTATACCCCACTCAGAGAAAGGGGTGGGCTACTTATGAGCTACTTATGCCCACCCCTTTCTCTAAGTAGCCCACCTCCTGCTCATAAGTGATATCCATCCTGGTATGGAGGGTGACCTTCCCAAATCCATCCTACCCAGGGCATCCAAACTGTGGATGGATGCGACCAGGTTAGCCTTATTCAAATATGCTCTCAGAGGGACTGCAGCTTCTCTGTGGGTAAACAACTACATTGTTGTACTGAATCCAATTCTATGTACCAAAAAGTCAAAATGGGAGATGGGCCATCTACTTTTTCATGTGTCAGGGGGACCCCCAATTCTCTGGAAAGAGCAGGAACCTCATACATCAGCCAAGCACACTGTGTGGTATTTTCCACACCAGCAAAAAGAAAATCATCTAAATAGTGTACCACATAGTCAGAACTTGTCCTCATCCTCAGTGCCCATTTCAGAAATGAACTAAATCATTCAGAAACAGAAGAGACAAAGCAGCCCATAGGTAAAGCTCTGTCTATAAAATATTGATCCTGAAAAGAAAATCCCAACAGATGAAAGTCCAAAGGATGTACAGGGAGGATAAAGAAAGCCACTTTCCTAAAAGGGCACCTGTTCCACAGCACTGTACCATATGGACAGCACTGCTGAAAGATGTATAGTGCATGGTGCAGATTTCCTCAGGGATAGCATCATTCACTGATACGTCAGCCAGATAGGACAAGTTGTGAATTAAACAGAATTCCCCAGGAGCCATCTTGGGTACTGGAACCCTTGAGGGGGAGCAAGGGGTGTTGTGAATTAAATGGGCCAATGACCCTGCCTGGCTGCCCCTCCTTGTCGATCATATCCTCAACAATATGTTCCATCTTGACCAAGGACTTCTGATTCTTAGCAAATGAAGGCAACCACTCCTCACAAAGGGGGATCCTAAAGCCAAGCATGAAGCCCTCCTGTAAATATTTAATATCATTCCAAACTGGATAACATGTTAACAGCATGTAGAGAACATAAAAATTAATTGGGCTGGCGCCCCTTTCCTTCACCTGGTCCAAAAGGTCAAGGCTTCTTAATTCCTTGATTATCTTTTGCTCCCCATGACTGATTCTCATTATGGGGAAGACAGAGAAAGGGTGCTGTCCATTACAAATAGAGCATTCGTGCCAGAACTTGCATGGATTACAGTTGCATAAATCTTTGGAGTGATACTTCCAACGTAACAGGTAGGGACACTCTGTCCTGGGTAGGTGTAGGAGCTGCAAGCCTTGATAGCATGTGACCTCTCTATCCAACCTCTCACCTTGGATAGGTCTGATAGGAGTCATAAACTGGAGCCAAAGTTCTGGCTACTTCCTATTCCACATAAGGGTGGCAACGTGGCATGAAAGGCAGCTCTAAACCTGAATGTCTCATCATACCACAACAAAGCTTGTCCAAACGTATTATGAATATGCTTGAAAGATAATATCCAAGAACTTAGTTAAGGTAAGCTCCCTCTCTGGGTACTTCTGTTGAACTACTCCCATAAATGTTAAGAAACCCAGTAGCTAGTTGGCTCAAGCCCTAACAACCCTATGCCTCCACATCCCATCTGGATCTTTTTTATCCCAAATAAAAATAGATCCCATCTGGATCTATTTTATCCCAAATAGACCAAGGACCAAAGGCACTCTAGATAGGCCATGGCCAAGACTGTGAAGTAGGGGTACCTGAAGGAACTGGAGGAGCATAGTATGATGGCCCAGGAACCTCTGCATTATCTGAAGGTGCCCAACTGGGATCAGTCAGTGCTGTTGAAGGACTTGGCATCTGCAACTCTGTCTCTAATTTATTTATTTATTTATTATATTTATACCCCGCCTTTTTGTGGATGTAGAAGGAGAAATAAGAGATGAGACATGAGTGATGGTTGAACTAAGGGCCACATTTATTTATTTATAAATGCGGACAAGGAAATAAATGCAGGGTAAGCTAAGTTGCTTGCTACAGGCAGCTATCACGATGTCTGCAAGTAACCCAAGGCGGCTTACATAATCCTCCTCCTCCTCTCCATTTTATCCTCACAACAACCCTGTGAGGTGGGTTAGGCTGAGAGTCAGTGACTGGCCCAAAGTCACCCAGTGAGTTTCATGGCCGAGTGGGGACTAGAAGCCGGATCTCCCGAGTCCCAGTCCAGCACTCTCACCACTACACCACACTGGCTTTCAGTGTGCTGCTAATCATGCTGGGATATCAATAGTAGAATTTTTAGTATGCTGATTCTGCTTTCCTTTACCCTTAGGGGGTGCCCTACCCACACTCCCAAAAGATAGCTGCTTATGCATGTCCGTCTCTCTTCCTAGGGCAGCTAGTCTGACCAGAAATTCTGACAACAACTCCTCCTCAGAAGTGGAGTATAGATTGGGTAAAGCTCACTTGGGGGGAAGCCTAATCCACGGGTTTTCCCTTCTCATTTTTTGGCTCCTGCCTGGCTGCCCCTTAATAAGAGGCCCTTTAGAAGCATTGTCCCCAATGTTGATAAACAAGGAGGGGCCCAAAGCCTCCAAAAAATCTAACTGTAACTGCGTAGTTGGCCACCCTACTGATCCATGCATCCAACTAGGCAGCAGCCAGTTGCCCTCTGGCAGCCCAACTAACATGGCTGGGAGTGACAGAGCACTGATGTGCCCTGTCCACAAAAGTGAGAGGCAAGTGAGAGGCATATACTGCAGCAGAAACCACACAATATTGGACCAAAGACACATGCTGTGCCAAAGCACTGGTTGCAGCAGCGACCACGGGTTTCTCAGTGGCCTAGTTCAAGACCGTCCAGCAGTAGGGCTAAAAAAAGGCCTTTTCTCAGATCTCTGCCTCCCTGTACAATCCCACTATGAAACCATGGAGCAACGCAGCTGTGATAGAGGAGACAGCAGGATCCACTGATGTTGTAACATTGTTCCTTCCCTCCTCCCCATTCACAATGTTCACTCCCAGACTGAGCCTTGCAGGCTGGTCCATGGAGCGAGATGGGAGGACATGGTGGCCTGGCTGGTCACAGATGTCTATTGTTCCTGGCTTCTTGAAACATCTGGGGAAATTACTGTAAACCCTCCCCCCCCCATTTTATAAACAAACACAGCTGACCTCACCCTTATTCAGAAGGGATTTTTTACACTTTCACATCCATCATGAATAAGGAGAATTTTTCTCTTTACGCTTTTTCCCACCCCAAATTACCAAAAAGGTTATTGATGAAAGGTTTGGAAGAGTGCTAAAAAAAAAAAGAAAAGGGGGAAAAAAAGAAAAAGACCACTTAAGTGCTAAAGCTAATCTATTCCTGGAATAAGAAGAAAAATCCTCCAAGCTTTTGAAACTTGTTAGCAACTGCCATAAGCTCATTTGATTGGAATTAAGAGTGGTAGATAGATAGTACCAATACAGAGTCCAGATGACACCAGAGCTGAGAAGGGATATGTGCTCCCTGTCCAGTCAGCTCACACAACATGCATGACATATTTCTACACACTTGATCTTAGGCCACAGGTTGAGAAATGATAAATACTTCATATAATTGCTTGGATTGAAAGGCTTATCTTATTCAAAGTATTTGATTACTTAGGTAAAGCTGACATGCTGATTCATAAATCATTTCCTATGTCACTCTTTTTTAGCCTCAGATGTCTTTGAAAATGATAATCTATACTTCTTTGGCATCCATTTGCGCGCGTAAAGGAGAAATAATGACTCGGACACAGTTGTAGGGTACAAATTGTGGTAAAAGTAATGGGCCACATTTATTGAATCATCAACAGGAGATCTACGAAGGGAAAAAGTGTGGGTACTAATTACACCGGCTATCAGCCGATCACCATTGCTATAGGGTGAAACATCCAGCAAGGAGGGTGACGGCATCCAAGTCATCCCCTCCTTGCTTAACACCACACGTTGCTGGAAGGTCTTTCCCGCAGTCAGCCTCGCACTGGCCATGAGGCGCCGATACAGGTGAGGAAGGAAGACCTGAGAGACGTGCCTTATCTCGGCACAACCGAGCTGTGAGGCAATCAGCGGCAGGAGCCTCGGGCACGCCTCTCACCTGAAAGGTGCCATAGGATGATCACCAAGCCCCTAAAACTGCCTAATCCCACACTTAACCGCCAATGTAACCAAATTGAAAATGCCACTAAGCACCCAAACCCTGAAATACAGTGCAGAGTAGGCAAAACATGAACATTGCCCCCGGCCAATTAGGATAATGAACCAAAATTCCTACTCGGCCCCTGGAAACAGGCAACCAGTAAAACCTTCACTGCGAACAGGGATGGGAGGGAGCCGCTTCAGAAAGGAGTCAGGGGGAGAGGCGTGCGAACCTAATAACAGCTCTACTGCCCCTCCCACTCTGCCTCCTGATTGGTGGGTAAGGAATCAGACCATTGTGGTCTGATCCATCATTCTCCCCGCGCGCAAATTGTTCCCTCCCGCCACAGCTACGCTTGGCTGGGAGGGGCGTCCTGTTACTAAAATGGAACAAAAAACTAAACCAATGGGTGCACAAAAATGTGTTTTAATACAGTATTAAATACTATAATATAGTTCACAATGTGTTTTGGCCCTGCTTTCATCAGCTGGAATCTCCCATACAATATTTACTCAGACACATAAATGCTACCTTTCATCTACCACTTGGAAAGAAGAGTCGTGTATCCAAGTGATGTTTCCATTTCATCAGTTTTCTTACAATGATAAAGATTTTCCTTGTTTAAAACTTAATTTCCACACTTTCTCCTAAACTCATTATTCTTTGCTGTTATACTTAACACAGTTAAAAACACATCATGTTCCATGACAACCACAATATCTACTGCTTCTAAAAATAAGAAATATCACAGAAGAACAGTGTCTATGGAATGGAACATTTTGAGCTTTAATGATGCCTTCAGTAATGTGATATGTTTACCTCAGCCTTTCCTAACTTAGTGCCCACCAGATGTTTTGGACTACAACTCTCAGCATTCCTGAACATTGACCCTGTGGACTAGGGATGATGGGAGTTGGAGTGCATCAGATTGGGAAAGGCTGGTTTACTAGATCCATGTGCTTTAATGTTTGGGCATGATTTTTCAACAGCGGATATTTTTCCCTTATGAAAAACTACAAGCTGTTCTTTCTTCCTCAAACATTTCAATTAACTAATGCTTTCAGAGACAGAACCATGAATAACCACAAACTTTGCCTCAGAGAGGAACTAAATATTTTTATTTGTGCTGACAGGTAAATGAATCAAAATATTCAAATCAAGTAGTATTAGTTTGATTTCTTGGGTAGGCTCTCAACCTGTGGATAACACAAGATGGTGGTAGGGTTCCTGGGGTAAGGTGGGGGTTGAAAAAAAAATAAGGATGGGGAGCATGAAATGACAGAGAGAGAGAGAGAGAGAGAGAGAGCGCTACAAGTGTGTGGGGTGAGGGCTGAAGCATCCTGAGCCAGTGAAGAACAGCACACTAAAAATGGAAAGCATAAAAGGACAGTGAGTGTAATATTGGATTTTCTCTATTTGAAGGAGGCAACACTGGCAAGAGTTATGAGTTGGCTTGCACCTACCCTGGAAAAGTGGTGGGTTGGCTCAAGCTATCTGGGCCTACCCTGAAATTAAGCCCTGCACAGCATTCTTAACTACAAATCTAATTTCTCTTCAGTCTATCTGCATACTGAATTTGGTTGCTTCTATGGTAAATCCTATGGTGTGTGTGTGTGTGTGTAGATTCCATGGCAGAAAAATTGCCACATCCAAAGCCATTCCAGCTTACCATGACCAGGGTGTGAGGTAGAGGCCGCTTTTCTCTCCCTTTTTCCCTTCAGTTTTCCCCCCCTTTCCTCTCCCATTAAACACAATGGAAGGGAATTATCTATGCCAGATGCAGGCTGTTATAGTTTCAGTGACTGTTTGAGGGGCATCAGGGTAATGAGTGGGCTTAGGATCTCGTGGACCCATGGCTTCTCCCCACATAGCCAGGAATACCTCATTTCAGACTCCACCGCTGGCAGAAAAATGTTGGTGCAATAGCAACAGTGACAGAGCTTTCCTATGCCGTTCTGCCAGGTCCTCTGGCACAGATGTGCTCTCTCACTGGAAGGCCTCTCTCTCCATGGGCAGAATTGAATTCCACTGCATCTAATGACCTCTCAGCTGTCCTCTCATAGAGCATAGAATTGTTCCATTCAGGTTTTTTCTCCCCATTTTCAAAATGCTGTGGCAAAAGCCTTCTCATCCCTTTCATTGATATAAAGGGTTTAACAAATTCCTTTCATTTGGCCTGAGGTAAACGAAACTGCATCAGATCCCCCCCCCCCATTTCTGTTCAGTAGGAGCTTTTCTAGGTTGGTGTGTGAGAATAATTGCCAACCTCTGTCCCGGGTTAAGAAGCCGATATAGTTGTTGTTTTAAGGACAGTGTGGTGTGGTGTCATTAATGTCTGTGTCCAAATCCCCTGGGGCCATGAAGCTCACTGTGTGGCAAGTCACTATCTCTGAGGCTGAACTATCTTAGAGGATTTGTGCTTAAAGCCTTAATGTGTTCTTAATGACCTGGCAACAAACCTCTGTGCATGTATACACAGCACAAGATTTCCAACCCATTTCAAGCTACAAAGAGTCCTTCTTCAAGGGTAAAAAGTTATTTTAAAAAATGAACACACCCATATGTAAGCATGCTGAGAAGCCCATGCATATGAGGTGATAGTTATAAGAACATTTTTCCTGACAAGAAGGGCTCAGACTAATTGACAGAGAAAAATATAGAAATAGAGGACGTATCGGGGCTCCTCCACACTCATAGAATGAGATGCACAGCCCAACACAAGTAGGAAGTTTTGGCACATCTGCCTACAAGAACTGCTGAATCAAGTTTGAAAATATCTGAAAGGTACTGTACATTTGGCAGAGTTGTGTTGTGTTAGTAAGAATAAACAGGAAGTCCTAACTTGGACAGCTCATCAGCATAGATATTGTGTGATAACCGAGTGAAATGCTAGTCTTAAACAAGATGAACCAATAGCAAATTACAGATCTTGGATTGAATAACATGATGTTTCACCAATAATCTTCAGATAACATAGCATACCTATCTTATATAATCAAATGAAGCAATGCAATAGAAAGCAACATGTTTGCCAGTTCTGAGACCCACTGAACTACCACAGTATTACATGGTTCATTCAAATTATTTTAGTTTAACCAAACATATCATTATATCAGTTTGAATTTAGGCTGAGGGACTCAAGAGGATCTGTAGTCAAATCTTACCCAAGTTAGCTCCCATATCATGTGTAAATTGTTAAAAGGTTAATGCAGGGGGAGGCATGTTTTTGAAATGGGAAGTAGGTTATAATCATGAAAATATCAAGTGACAGCCAAAACATCAGACAAGTAAAATGTAAGTTAGACATAGAGGAACATACAGTCTACAGTAAACCAGTTCTAAAATAGAAAAAGAAGAAGAAGCTAAGTGTTGGGGATTGCTAAAAGGGCTGGGAGAGGATACTAAAAGTTATTATCTCTCCCCTCTTGCATGTGCAAGTTCAGCAGAGCAAGTTCCCAACTGCAGCGGAAAAACGTGGATATGTGTAGAGCTGCCGGTTAAGGCAGTAGCAGCAATTGGTAATTATACAGTCTGTCCCTTTGTGTGGACAGACTGGGGCTTTTCACCTGGTTTCCCCCCCTTTATACTACCAACAAGACAAACATCTTTTGGAGGTTAAAAACATACTTTACTCACTCAGATCTTGCAGATTGGTTACAGGCAGGCTTAAGAAGATATTTACACTCATGCGGGAATCATGTGGTAGCTGCTGTGTTCTGAACCTAGGAAAAGTTCAGAACTCTTCTCGAGCTACATTGTAAGACATGCTTCTCCTACAAGTTCATGGCGCAGACTCTTTTCCCGGGGGAGGAAGAGAAGGCGACTGGCAACGCCCACATCCTGCCCCAGGAGGTAATATTCCACAGAGTGTCTGCTCTAGGATGCTGAGACTCTGTCGGTCCCAATTACATCATGTACTTATACATGGCTTGAGGTTTTGACTGCTTGCCCCCAACACTAAAGGAGCACCTGTCTGTAGAAGTGTTGTGGGAATCAAACACAGTGCAATCCTATGCATGCTCAGAAGCAAGTCCCATCATGTTCAGTGGGACTTATTCATTCTCAGCATCTCAGGTAAGTGTTTATAGGATTGCAGCATTAGATTTTGTCATCTTAAGGGTACTTCTTGGAGTGATCCTGTGGAGAAATACCCATTCATTCTTTGGGAAATTTGTGAGAATGAGTTTATAGGAATCCCTGAACACTAACCCTTTCTTGCAAAAACCAAAACCAGTATATATTAAGTTCTGGTATGTTTAATTTGTACCCACACCCACACAATCAAGACACAACAAAGAAAAGGGCTGAACTAAGGGCCACAAACTTAATTAATTTACATGTCTTATCTGCAGCATTCCTAATTATTTAAAGCAAATTTACGCTACCTCAAGGTGACCTGCAGTAGCTACATCTCCTGCTGCTTATCTTGTGTGGGTGATCCCACTGTGACTCCAAGCATTGAATCAGTGAAATAACTGCCCACATGTACCTGAATGATGCCCTGTCATGTCAGCATGATGAGTCCCTCAGAGACAATGGTGCCATCAGGTTCCTCTGACCCAGCAAGCCATGAGAGATTGCTTTGGCTTATCTTATCTTTCACTACTCTGATGATTCGGAGTGCAAACCAAACAACATTTAAGTATTCCCTTCTACCCTATCACTGAACCTGCCAGCTGTGTGGCCTACTTACTGTATATGGGGAATTTTTTCCAGCCCAATAAAAGCAAGTATAGAACCCAAACAATGAGGCAGTGAGGAGTATGTGAAAAAGTTCCCCTTTGTTGCCAAAATAGGAATCTGGTGGCTTCTATTAACCCAGGTGGCAACAAACCAAGGAGCCTACAAGGCCATCGAGTCCAATCCCCCTGCTCAATGCAGGAACCTAGAGGAGGGGTCTCCCATCCAAGTCATAACTAGGCCTGACCCTGCTTAGCTTTCCACACTCAGACAAGCTGAGCCAGCATATAAGCCACAGGCCTGTATAGCCAAACTCTACATACTGTTAAATGTTATTTTGGAAATGTGTTTTTGTATCCAACGTGCAGGTTGTTGTTGTTTTTAATCAAACTGCATGAGCTTGGTGGGCTGATAATGGGAAAAGAACAGGGGAAGAAATTTTACCCTTTCTTCTACTCTGGTGTGGTCTTGAGGGAAATCCCTCTTCTGAAACTATAATTTGCTTGTGATGTGTGAGGAGGACCAATGGGGTATTTCCCCTAAACAACTACTACTTCAGAAGATGAATTTTCATCAGGATTACAGCAAAGGAGTTAAGGGTTAAATTCCCGTCCACCCCTGCTCTATTCCCATAGACTCAAAGCTAATGCAAAGCTAATGCAATAGGTTTTTTAAAAAAAATCCTGCAAATAATGTATTTAATATCATGTGTACTTTAGTCCTAATTCTACACCTTTGGTAGGGATGTCTGGACTTTGTTAAATCCATTCTATCTGTATTTTGCCGAGATTACCAGGCACCTCTTGTTCCATCGTCCACTCATTGATGGAACTGGATTTTGTTCAAATGCATTTGTGTGCATTTGCACACACTTGCACTTGCACACATTCACACTTCTGAAAATGCGCATATCCCCCCCAAATGTGCATTTTCACACTTTAGTCTACTGGAGGAAAATGCGCATTTTCATATGGTGCTTTTAAATTTTTCTACAACTAAATTTGTGCAAAATTAGGGGAAGTAAAATAAAAATAAAAAAGGTCCACATGTCAGCAGAATCTGTGCGATTTGGGAAAAAGTGGTCCACTGCCAAATCCATGGGTTAGATTCACAGAAATCCAAGTTCATTTGATTTCTCCAACATCCCTACCTGGAAGTCAGATGGCTGGACAGGGTACTGCCTCCACTGCCAGGAAGTGCGGCTTGGAAGACTCAGGGTTACTTTAAAGAGACATAGCCATGCCTCTCTTTCTTTTGCTGGGCTGCACAATTGGCCCAGGCCTTCCTTATTCTTCAGGCCACTAACTGGTGGAGGCCAAATGCCCTTCTCAGCATGAACTGGGATGGGGGCAACACTGTTCTCTGTGGGAATAATTTCAAAAGCACTCCAGACTGTTATGTTGATGTTACCAGGCTGAAATGAGCATCTATGGTGTGACACCTGCAATATTTTTTATTTTAAAGAATATAAGGAGTTCTACATAACTCAGGTTTGTATAAATGGGAGTCAGAGTTGTATTTTTTCATTGCTCTTTGATTAAGTCAGACAATAACCAGGCTAGTTAGCTCCATCAGGTGGATGAGTCACAGGAATGCATTGTGGGTAGCTGCAATAGGATCAATAAGAATGCATAAGATCACCTTCATGCCACCCACATGTCAGCTTCCAGTGCCATTATCATTTATACTGATCAGGTAACTGTGTCATATGATTTCAAGGAGGAGACAAAGACATTAATACATTAAAACACTGCTTGCTAACATGCAGACCCTATTAACATTTCTAAGGTATTTCAATAGTTGCATGCACAATGCCATGGACCTAGAGAACTAGCCCAGTTTCCAAGCACAGAGAAAGTCAGTGAAGTAGCACAGCGTTTCATTCAAGGAGCCTGCTTCAAAACTCCATTTAAAATTATCAGGGGCACATTATCTGGGTACACAACAAGAAGCAATTATTGGTTTAATTAGCCTGCATTCACCACATTGCACTCCTTCTCTTTGTTGGATTGCCAGGCAATTTTGTAAAATTATTAAGATGGGGAACTATAATTCCACAATGACCTAATCTGCAGCTCCTTCCTATCAGGCTGGAAGAGTTGAAAGTTATTTATGACTGTCCTAAATAGGAACTAAGCCCGCTGGGCAGAAAGTGTTTCAGATCTCCCAGTATTCCAGATGGCTCCTTATACAGAAAATATTCGCTCTATTTGATCATATATCCTACCTGCTGTTTGAAATGGTCTTTGCTGTCAACACAAGTTTGTTGGGAAAAGGGATAATATATTAATTTAGGGCACAATCCAATTAGGATGCCTGTAAGCCTCGGAACTCGGAGGATTATGGGCATCCTATGCAGGGTGGAAGGAGTGTGGAGGCAGAGGCAAACACTCCTGTGTTGCAAAACACTTAGACGGCCAATTTCAGCTATCTAAGTGGGGTTCCTCAGAGCAGGAGGGACAGAGACTGAGGTGCCAGGATATCTTGGCAGTGCTGGTCTCCTCCCCTCCCTCTAGAACACCCCCAAAAGCCATTATTTGAAGTCGCTCTTGTGACCTCAGAGAAGCAGCTGATGACGTGGTTCTTTCTGTGCCAACTGCAAGGGCGAGGAGAGGGGATCCAGAACTCCGATCCCCAGCTATGAGGTCAGAATTCTGACTCCGCCCTCGAATCTGGGAATCTGAAGAATCCTCCTCTGGCCATCCAGGCACTGTCTAGCAGCCATAGGATTGCTCTGTTAGAAGCTAAAATAACCAAACCATTGAAGGAAACGTATCACAAGATTTGGAGATAATCACAGTTCCCTTTCTTTCTTTTTTTAAAGATCAGGTTGTACAATAAGTGTGCAACTGCTTGCCACAGTTCCCCCATTTCTGCTCTACACATGGGAGTTTCCTGTTGTCAGTACGAATGGACAAATCTGTCAATTTTGGTTTCTCTCAGTTTTTCATTTTTCCAATCTTAAATTTAGTTTGTCCTGACCCTTGAGGATTTGGCTTTTTCTAAAGTGCTCATGAAAATTCATACTCATTTTTGTGTGCATTTATCCTAATGCATGTATTTTTGCACACAATTTTGCCTAATATACACACTTTTTGCCAACACTTTTCCTAAGATAATGTATTCAAATAAAAATGGGTTAAGTAGGTTATAATCATGAAAATATCAAGCGACAGCCAAATACCCTGTCAAGTAAAATCTATGGTAAGTTAGGCATTTTGAAACATTATTTTCACTAATATACATACTTATTTTTGTGTATTGCATTTATGCATGTTTTGACTGGAAAACTCCACTGCAAAAAATTGGAGATAAGCAAATTTTGAAGGATAAGCAAGTTTCACTCTGCATATTGGTTCAAAAGTGCAACATAAAATGTGAACTTAATGAATTTCTCCCCTGCCTCTCATTGTTAACCTCCCTGTTGCCAGCAACCTCCCTGTTGCCAGTGTGGTGTAGTGGTGAGAGTGTTGGACTGGGACTCGGGACTCGGGAGATCCAGGTTCTAGTCTCCGCTCAGCCATGAAACTCACTGTGTGACTTTGGGCCAGTCACTGACTCTCAGCGTAACCTACCTCACAGGGTTGTTGTGAGGATAAAATGGAGAGGAGGAGGATTATGTAAGCCACCTTGGGTTCCTTGCAGGAAAAAAGGCAGGGTATAAATATAATAAATAAATAAAATAAAGAAAGAAAGAGTTGCACTTGCAGGATGGCTGTGCACACATAAGGGTTCCTTCACTGCTTTGTCCCCAAAACATTTAATCTAGTTATTTCTATGATTTTTATCTATCTATCTGTCTATATAGAGAGAAGATATTGGGCATGATCCATCCAAATGTATGTGCTTTAAAGGCCTATTGATTTCAAAGGGTGAGACCTAAGCTCCTGCTTAAGGCTGAAAGCCTTTGATTTCTGGTAACTCTGAAAAGAGAATATGTAAGTGAAAAGTGGTGACTGTGTTTGAAATGCGTATGTAAAATGTCAGATAATATATTTCTCTTTTTTAACTGAAAAATCTTCAAATAAAGTAGTTAAAAATATGCCATTGAATCAATGAGATTTAAACATGATTAGGCTGAAGGGTGCCTATTATTTGCAACAGTTTACTCCTATATATGTATCTATAGTTAGCTCCTCTCGCCTAGACTACTGTAATGCGCTCTACCTGGGGTTACCCTTGAAGACGGTTCGGAAGCTACAGCTGGTACAGAAAGCGGCGGCTCGCCTGGTAAAGGCAGCCGCCGGCGGGACCACATCACGCCAGTGCTCAAGGAGCTGCACTGGCTACCAGTTGCTTGCCGAGCCGAATTCAAGGTGTTGGTTTTGACCTTTAAAACCCTATACGGCTCCGGTCCAGTCTATCTCAAGGAGCGTCTCCAGCAACAGCAAGTGGGCCGCTCAACAAGATCTGCCACACAGACGGCCTTCTCCTTGTCCCTTTAGCCAGAGCAGCTAGACTGGTGGGGACGAGGAAGAGGGCCTTTTCTGTGGCTGGCCCCCGTACTGTGGAACTCTCTCCCGAGTGACCTCCACCATGCCCCCTCTCTGCTGAGCTTCTGCCGTTCATTAAAAACCTGGCTGTTCGGGCGGGAATATGGAGTGGGTTAAGATTTTTTTAAAAAAAATTATAATGTTTTAATTGTATTTTATCTTGTTTTTAGCCTATGTACATCGCCCAGGGTGGCCGGTTGCCGGCCAGATGGGCGATTAATAAATGTAAATAATAATAATAATAATAATAATAGATATAGGTATTATATATAGAGAGATTGATAGTAACTACACAGCTGTTCACTTGGAAATTGTTCTTTGGATTAAGAGTAGTCCAAAGCCTATATGTCAAAATATGTTTGACATCTCTAGCTTCTCTTGCTACTCAGAAGTTCAGACTTTCTGTGCATAAGTCAGAATTCATTGCAATTAGAGGGGTGCAATTTTGTACCACCTATCAACATTTCTTCTCCCTCTTGTTTTCATGGTCTCCACAGGTGTTCCTGGTCCTTTTCACAGTGGGTTTCAGAGAAGGTGTGCTACTTAAATTCATTCCTCTTATTAGCAACCTGCAACATATTACCATGGATACCTTGCCTTTTAGCTAGCAGTTTAGCAACAAGGAGGTATCATCGGATTAATGTCTGCCATGGCTCACTGCTCTAGGACAATGTATAACTTTGGACACACAAAAGAAAAAAATAGATAAAAGGTGGTATGTCTAACAGAAATGTGTGGCATTGGAAATTGGCTCACACTTAAGCAAACTGGCTTTACCTTTCTGCGAAAAAAAAGTGTTTGATCTCTTTCCAAAAAAATTATGAAAGGACCACTTAACATCTACAATTTTACTCACAGATATTTTGTTTTGTTTTTAATCCACATTGATCTAGTGATGTGCTGCCAGAACATGGAAGTGTATAACATACTGTTTAAGTGAATAGTAGGGAACCTGTCACTAGCAGTGAGCAGGGAGGTGACACCTGAGGCCAAAGGTGGATTGAGTGTTATTTGCTGAGCTCCCAATATGCACAGTGTTGGATTCATCCATGGATTTTGAAGACAAAAGCAAATAGCCTAAAACTGGATGAAATAAAATGTGCTATCTTAAGACCTTTCTCGTGATCAAAATATGCCCCAATCACATTTTGTCTATTTCTCAGTCAACACTTCACAAGTGATATTCATTTTTGTAGTAAAGGGACTGCATTCCATCTGTAGCATGAGAGCAATGGGTGGATTGTAGTAGAATACCCTTGGTATTGTTTTGAAGGCACATGGTGGGGGGGGAGTTGTGTCACTCTTTCATTAACTATATCATAGGTTATGTCCCACCTACATGCCACCTACACAGCCTCCAGCCACACTGTATTTACAAGGCTGGGAATCTGGAAGGAATAAAGTACTATTTTCAAGGCCCAAAGTACTATGTATTGAATGTTCAGATTCAGAAAATATAATAAATGCTTTTGCAAATGTACCACCTAGGAAAATATATGCAAACAAGCCATGTCCTAAAAATGGGAAACAAATTGACTTTTATTTTGAGGAGAGAGAAAAAACACCTCATTTGACTGTTTGGCATGCTCCAGTGTAAGGACCTCAGTGAGTTTAATCTAGCAGACATGAAGAACATTATTTTGTGTTGGTCTCACAGGGGTAAGGCCCTTATCTCCAATTCTCCCCACGGCATTTACTTTCTCTTGCCCCTTACCTAGAGTCAGAGATAGCCCACCAGAATGCCCCCTCTACCCCTTCTCCAAGGTCACTCTTATGACCTCAGAGAAGCAGCCACTGGTGCAGTTCATTCCATACTGGTTGTGAGGGGGGAGGGGGATCCAAGTGTGAATCACGACCTCTGAGGTTGGAGCTCTGTCTCTGACCTCGGAGCTGGGAAACTGAAGAATCCTATGCCCCCCTAGATACTGTCTAGGGAGCCATAGGATCACTGTGTCCTCCAGGTTCTTAACCAAACAGCACTTACAACAGTTCAATCCTATTCATGTCTACTCAGAAATAAGTAGACTCAATGGGACTCCCAGGTAAATAGTTATAGGATTGCAGCCTTAGAGGCTAATGAGAGAACAACTTTCTACTAAAGAAGTTGAACTGAAACAGGAGCTGTTGCACATTGAACATCTCTAAAAAAAATATTGCAATCAGAATCCTGTCCTGTGCCAGAGTAAACTTCAGATATTTCTAAGTTAAAATTGTATTGGTAGATATTTGAGGTTTTCCCCCCATTATCTAGAGGAAGAAGAAAGAAAAGAAATTATAATAGCTAATGAAGCTTTTAATGACAATAGAGTAAATTGTAACACCACATCCCTGGGAGTCAACTTTGACAATTCCTTTTTTAGCCCTTTTCAGTTAATATCAGAGGAAATTCACCCTTTTAGCAATTTAGTTAATTTATATATCATAGATGGAGTATGCTATTATCTGGAACTGACATGACAAGTAAAGAACCCTAAAATTAGATCACTTATATTCTTAAAAGATCCTGAGATATATACATGGTAGTATGCTTTTAAGAAGCATAATTATAAAATGACAGGGAGAGCACAGTAGAATATCTTGTTTCTCCTACTGAGAAGCATATACAGGATCTGCAGGATGTTGTCCAAATCTCCATTCCAATGAACTAGTTATGTACCTAGGCATTTCCTGCATGACCTGGAGGAAATTTAAAGCACTTTTAGATTGCCGTTACTTTTAGACTGGATAAAGCTGTATCCCACCTTATGCCTCTTGTACAGCTGTTGATCCGGTATTGATCTCACACACTCAAGAGTCATTTCATCTGCTACAGTACCAACTTCAAAGCTGTGAGTCAGTGAGTCAAATTCTCCTTTTAGTTATACAAGTTTACTGAAGTAAAACAGAAAAGCACAGCTAGAAAGCTGAAAATATGAGTCATTACGAATATGGCACAGAGAATTTAGATGAATCCTTACACCAAACTTTATGACTGAATGGAAAAATAACATATTGCAAAGGAAAAGAATAGTGGATGGGATCGTTTATTTACCACATTAGAATAGCTTAAGGAAAGCAGAAATAGGATGACTGACTTAATCCTGTTATTAAAGGCTCCAGAGCAAAATGGCGCCAACTTTATATGCAGTACTTCCTGTTCCCAGTTTGGAACAGATATAATCTGGATGATTTCTCTCTTGTTCTGTTCTCTAACTTATCTATTCATATTATTTGGGCACAGAAGATTATTTGGTGTTCCTCAAGGAGGAAGCAGTTGTGCAGAAAAATTGTCAGATGACTTTCTGGCCTTCCTGACATATGGTGCATATGCCTTCCAATACTATGTTATTAGAATGCAGATAGAGATAAGCAATTAAAGTTGTTCACATAGAGGATTGCATAGTTTCAGGCTAGTATAGAGTACGTTCATTATAGGTAGTTGTAGTGCTCCCACCTTCAATGCTACCAGCACTAGTAGCACATGTTGCAGGGCAGTATAAAATAAAATAACGAATAAAGAAGATACAAATATAACCAAATGGGTTGCCTAGGCTAAATGGACCCAGATGCAGCCATGAAGGCCTAGGCCTATGAAGAAATACAAGGCCGCAAGGCCTATGCGAACTGGGGCTAGGCCTGCACTGGAATCCAAAACAAAAAGAAGGATGGGGTGCCCTTATCAATAGGCGAAGCCCTGCACAGACAGCAGCCAGGTAAACTGGCTATCCCCATGAGGAGGGAGTAGTCGCCGCCCCCCAAGCACCAACGCCGGTGTGGACACTCAGGGCTTCTGCACCATGCCCAGCCACTGCTTAAGCAGGGCCTAGACCCAAATCTGCCACTAAGTGGGGAAGGAGGACAAGCCCCACCTGGGACTGCGGGCAGCTGCATGAAGCTGCAGGCCACCCATCTCTGAGGCAGCGCCCAGAGGTATAAAGGGGGACAGACCTCGCTCAGGAGGGGGGGATCAAAAGCGAAAAATGTGGCAAGCAAGCTGCCATCCTGTGGACCAGGCCCCACCCAGAACAGCCACGGAAATCCCAGGGAAATCACCCAAAAGCAAGGTGACATAGGGGGCAGCCACTGCAGCCCCACTCCCAAAGGAACTAGGCATGGCATGCACCCGGAGAAGGCAGGGCGGGGGGGGATAGCAGCCTTGGCAGAAAACGTTCTGAACACACACACCCCTTAAGCAAACCAATCTGTCATTTTCGGAGCCCCAAATTGTTCTCCAATTGCGGGCCACGTGTCGCAGACGAGGAGGCACGAGGATCTGCAACTCTTCTCAGGTCCCTCTTTCTCCTGCAGCCGCAAAAGAAAGAGGCCAAGGGTGGGACAGCCAGGTCTTCATATCGACCCTGGCACCCCACCCTCCTTTAACTTCATTGGAGGATGAGATCACCCCATAGTGGTCTCACTCTCATTCCCCCCACACACAAAATTATCCCCGCCCACATCTAGACATGGTCAGGGGAAGGGAATTATGGCATACGATTTCATGGGTTACAGTCCACTTCATAAACTGTTGATTAAAAGTACTGATATCTGATTTAGAAAATTCAATATTAATGATCAGATTAGACGGATTCATACTGTATTCAGTTTCATAAGTGATACTTTCATGTTTGTGCAGTCAGCATTATTCTTGGAATTCTCATTTTTAGTATGGTGCATAAGACATGTGTGTGATTCATGCATTCAAGAATCTATAAATTTAGTTATGAATACACCATGTCTCTTATGCATTCATCAAGAATGAAGAGAGAAATCTGCAGAGACTGTAACAATGCTGATAAAATTAATTTAAAGAGAAGATTACTACATATAATCCAGATAGTTCATACATCTACCTCCCTGTGATAGATCTTGAATTTTAAATGGATTTATCATGCATTCAAAAATTATGTTCAAAATTGTATATTCTGAAATTATTGTTTATGTAGAACATAAATCAAATAAACTTGATAACAAGTCAGATTTCTTTTAAGAAGATGTATTGCTTTCTTTTTTATTATCATTACACTGCACAAAATGAAAACAGCTGTAATCTAGGTATTGTGGCTCTGTCTGAGATTTATTTAATACTGTAAGAAACCTGTATGAAAGAGAAAAATAATAATATTTGAAGTAATATATATTACAAACATTAGAAATCCAATTTAAGATTTTATTTCAGTGGTTCTCATGAAAACTGTTAGTATTTTTACTTTTTCATGACCTGCTTGGGGGTGCTTCCAAGAGGCATCTGTCTGGCCACTGTGGGAAATAGGATGTGGACTATATAGGCCATTGCTCTGATTCACCAGAGCTCTTCTTTCTTCTTTTGTTCTTATGAAATGGTGGCAAATGTGAGGCTAATCAGGAGAGGTTTGGCAGTAGGAATGTGTGAAAGAATTCAAGCCACAGGTGGGGGAAGCACTGCATGGAGAGGGACTCTGGAACAACTGGGAACAGCTAGTACAAACTGTATGCTCGGAGTCAAGTACAGAAGGAAATTGGTGTATACAGCAGTATACAGAATTAGTCCATGGATTAACATGAAGCTTAACCTTTGTTCCGCCCTGGCATTGCTTATTTACTTAGGCTGCAATTATATACACACTTAAATGGGAATAAGCTAAACTGAATTCAATGGGACTTACTTCTGAGTATTCATGTGTAGGACTGTGCTGCCACTTACTTAGAATGCAATTCTAAGCATGTCTCTAATGTTCAATGAGGCTTGCCCCCAGGTAAGTGGGTACTGGATTGTAACGTTACTGATTTAATTTATTTCCCTTCAACATGACCAAGGGAGGCCCATATGGTGACTTAGAGCAACATAAATAACAGTAATACATAACAGCAGCAGCAGCAACAACAACATCTAAAACACAGTAATCAAAATTAAACTATATATCATTTATTATTTTTTTATTTACAGTATTTGTATACTGCTCCATATTTAAGCAGATTTCGGAGCAGTAGATGATAAAAAGATAAAAACAGAAAACATGCATAGAAAACAATTAAATCAATTGTTAACTGTGTTAACTGTATCAATTAAAACTGTGGCTGGTCAGCAAGGAAAGCTTCCTGGAACAAGGATCTCTTCAGCAGGCACTGAAAGTAATACAGTGTTGAAGCCTGCCTGACCTCCAGAGGCAAGGAATTCCACAGAAATGGAGCCACCACATTGGAGGCTTTGCTCTTGGTGGCCTCCAATTGGGCCATAGGTCCGTATGGAATCACCAAGAGAATGTCCTCTGATGATCTCAGTGACTGAGCAGGTTGGTAAGAGAGAAGGCACTCTCTCGGGTATCCTACTCCCAAGTTGTTTCAGGCTTTGTACACAAGTACCAGAACCTTAAACCTGGCCCGGTAGCGAATAGGTAGCCATCTCCCAGACTCAGGAACCACTCACCCACAGGACTTCCGTCTTGCCAAGATTCAGCCTCAGTTTATTGGCCTTCATCCAGCCCATCACTGAGTTCAGGCACTGACCCAGGACTTGCACAGCTCTCCAGATTCAGTTGTCACAGGGAGATAGAGCTGTGTTTCATTAGCATACTGATGGCACTTGGCTCCAAATCCCCTAATGACCACTCCCAGCAGCTTCATATACATGTTAAACAACACTGGGGACAAGATGGTACCCTGCAGAACTGCATAGCTCAAGTGTCAAAGGTCCGAGGAACAGTCACCCCAGTGTTATTCTCTGAAATCGACCTCATAGGTGGGACAGGCACCATTGTAACAGTGCAGTGCCTCCCATGCCCAACTAACATACTTACACTTGAACTGAAAGTATTTAAATTAGTAACCATTTTGAAACAGCAAACAAATAGCAGGAGATAAAACACCTATTCAAGATAGATAAAGAAATAGTAGAGGCCTGGTCTTCTGCTTTTGCCTTTGTCAGCAGAGCAATAACTTCTCTTTTCTGCATCCAGCTTTTCCAGCTCAAATCACTGATTTCAGGGGGCCCTGAGCTGGAAAACACACTTCAGGTTCTGCCATCTGCAGGATCAATGTAACTCAGCTGTTCATCTCTATCCACATTTCAGCTAAAATGTGTCACACGTCATTTAATCATCAGAATATCTTGTTTTCTTGTATTCAGGTCTTCAATCCTCCTCCTCCTCCTCCTCCTCCTCCATTCAAACTTAGATTGGAGTAAACCTGGACCTCTTTTACAAATTCCCGTCATCTGTATATGTATGTGGCACAAACTCTACCTCTGACATTGCCTATGTCCCACTGACCTTGACTGAAGCTGAAATTCAAAAGTGGTTGCTCTAGCATGCTCAGCTACTACAAGACAAGAACGTATCTATGAGCTAGCCCTAAATTCATCATCCATCCTTTGGATTATGGACACAATATTTACATCAGGGGTGCAGAGCCTCTTTTAGCCTGAGAGCCAAATTATATTTTGAAGAAACTCTGGGGGCCATATGCCCATTGTGGTGGGGCTGAAGGCAAAATGGGCAGGGCCAAAAAACGAAACAAACAAAATACCAGCATATTGTAGTTTAAAGCTCTTACTGCCAGCAACTAAGGAGAGGCATTTCAACCTTTCAGAATGGGGAAGAAACTGCACAAAAGCTGGAAACCACCAAATGATCAGAAGTTGAGGGGAAAGGAGTAAGGGGCATTGCCTTCTGGGTAACCCTGGTGGCTGAATTGGGAGCCTTGGATGGCTGGATTTGAATCCTGGGCTCGAGGTTCTGAACCATTGTTTTATATATATGCACATTACCAACTTAACAAATTGGTGTCAAGCAAGAAATCGCAAAAACAGGAGTTATCTATCACTGTATTATCAATCAGGAAGGTGGTTTATCTTATCAATTTTACAGATGCCAAGATCATATTTTGTCTGGAACTGCCTGTCTCCATCCCCCACCCCCAAAACACACGCACACACACACACACGCACACACACTGTTCTTATTACAGTAATTCATTTTGATTGAGTACTTGAAAATACGTATTAGAAATGTCACCCCCAACAAACAAAAAAAGGCAACCATTCATAAAGCACGAGGAAACACTGCAAACTATTTTTAAGAAGGGCTTTAAGAATTAAGCAGCAAAACAAGAAATTCCTTCAAATTCTCAGCAGCAAATTCAAGTTAGTTGTTATCTTAGGTAAACATGCAAGGAAGTGGTGGAACTAAAATTCCCCAGACCTTCAGTGGTGGGAGACCTGGGTCATCCAAACATGAAGTTAACAGAATAACAGTAAAGCTGCCTCAGTGCTGAGCTGAATGTATCTCTGCTAGCAATGGGCCCCAGTGGCATCTCTGCCACTGATGCAGAGAGATGTTTTCAGAAGCAGACAACTTTAATTCACAATTCCCTTTCTTGAGGTAAAACGGCAGCAGCTGGAGTAGCACAGTCCTTTACCAGCTAAGCCATAATTTACAACTCAAGGGCAGCAATCAATACAGAAAGTAGATGTCATATGAAAATGTCCCTTGCTTTGTCAACCCAGCCCCTATTGAAAAGCTAAAGTGGGAGAAGGAACTCTAGTGATGTAAAGAGCAAAGCACAGAGAGGAGTGGGATAAAACATTGTCAGGAGAGCATGATGCAAAGTATAGGTTAAGCATGAAGTCAAAGCATACATAGCAACATAAAAAATCTTTGTCAGAATGGTAGATGTAATTTTCCTGCAAAGTACAACCTCAGCCCCAATTCAGGGATTGAAGGAAGGAAATTTACATAACAACAATATCAAGAGGCTATCTAGCAAAGGCAGACTTATGAGATGTGTATGCCTGCAACCTTTCCTTTTAATAAACATCTGACTACTCCAGCTAAAGTTCATATATGCCAAATGCCTTTTCATACACTTTGTTTGCTTTCATCCTCAGCAAGCAGCAATATGTTAAAATTATATAACCTACATCCTATTACTAAATAAGAGAGAATGAGAGAGGGAAAGTTAATGCTTTGGGGTTTTATGTTGTAAACTCCTTTTAAAAGAAGTTTATGTACTCAGCAGTTGACAAGAGGATTAAATTATGATATTTTATTTCAGTGTATAACAGTTTGCTTTTGGTAATAAAATAATAAATAAATAAATAGAGTATTGTATTTATATTTAGGAAGATACTTAATAGAAACTATCTTGACATTTTTGAGTTCTCATTAAGCTCCAGTTAGCCTGGAATAGAAGCAAAAGCCACTTAGGCCCAAACAAGCATAGCAGCTATTTTAAATGCAGCTGTGTTGAAGCTACTCCACTTGGCAAGCTTTTTGTCTCCTGCAGCAAGCACCCAATGATTGTCACACCATTACAGAAATTAGCCCAAAATAATTTGTTAGAACTGGTAAAATCATCTTAGGTTCATCACATCCATGTGCAGATTGCCCCTTACACACAGGAAACTCTTCCATATTCACATGCATCCAGTGCCCCAAGGAATCAGCTAGAATGCCATGCATTCCACATAGTTCTTTATCAGGGACAGGCTCTATTTTCTGGTACTAGTCTATGATAAATCACCAGTGTCCTTATTAATATCCCTCCCCCTTTTCAGGAATAGAAAGCCGGAAGGAAGGAAAAAAACAAAGCCTCAACATGATGTTAAAAGTGGGGAAATTTATTGAAAAATAAAATATGTCCAATGTGTTTCAATGTATCACTTTCTTCAGAGGCAAAAAAATAATAATGCAACAACACTATTCTACTTATTGCAGTGATTCATTCAAAGCACATTTTCTCAAAAATTATTTGCCCCTGTATAAGGCAACATGCCAAAACACACTGGATATATTTTATTTTACTACGTTTTTCAATGTTGCCATGGCTTTGACTTATTTTTTGGCTTCTAGTTACCTTCTGAGGGTATCTTGTTAAAATGTTGTTAGTGTGAATTCCTAGCATTCTCATTTTTCAGAGTTGAGTTCTGTCCTCAGGATATCTAGAAGTTAAATCCTATGAGTGGGTGAGTGGGTGGGTGGATACATTCGTCTTTATTGATCAGCCAAACACATGAACACTCAAAGAGGGGGTTCGGACAGACCTCCCTATGCATTCAAGAAATGTGTGTGGGGTGAGGTCCACAAGGGCTAGCTCTGCCCTCTTCCACCAATATGCCTAGGAGCCACACACTCCAACATCCACATGTTCAGTGCACATGAGAAGGGTCCCTTTGCATATATAGATGTACATGTAGCAATACTCCATGCAAAGGAGAATCCAGAATGGGACAGATTCCTTCTCATATAAAGGATTTCTAAGTGCATATATTGGTATGTTCATAGAGCCCCTTCACATGCATGCTGAACACAGGGATGGTGGAGGAGTAGCCTCCAAGTAGATTTATGGTGATGGCCAGAGCCAGCCTCTGTGCCTCCATGACCCTCTCCTTAAATGCATGGAGGTTGTCCCAAACCCTATCCAGGTATTATGTATTGCACAGAATTTCATACACTCTAGCTGCTGAGTTATAATTTAAATTGTTGATAATCTACTGTAGTAAAATATGGTTTGCTTGGTTTTTAGTATATCTTCAACCAAAGGAGCAATGGCTATATTTGCTTTTAAATCAGGGGAGAACACTCTATTACTGTGAAACTGAATACAGCATACCACAGGTCCTAAGAGACTTCAACAAGATGCCTGTTCACAAGAGCATCCCCTGTGTATACTCAATGCATGGAGGTAGGTCCACTGATCCTGTATGTTGGCATGTTCTCAGCTCTGTCTTTGAATTCTGCACATTGAACAGAAGATCAGCAACACCAGCAGGAACCTTGTGCATGCTTATATGTGCACAATCCTTCCTATTATTATTATTATTATTATTATTATTATTATTATTAGCAGCAATAGTAGTAGTAGTAGCCGTAGTATTTTTAAACTGCTTTTCAGAATAGATTATCCTCCCAAGGCAGTTTGCTGACCTTCCGCTCATGAACATCAGGGAGAAGAGCCACACACATTTGGGGCAGGCAGACACAGATCCGCCTTCTTCTCCACATCAGGTAAGGCTACAGAAAACCTGCAGTCCCAGGCAACCGTACATCAAACCCATTGCACAGTTCTGGCTCCAATATATTATGCCATACTCCAGGGAAAACATTACATGTGGATAGTTAGTTTATACTATATGGCACATCTACTGTACACTACAGTGCACACAAAGTTGCATGAACTTGTTACATGTTAACAAACCTGAACATGTACATATCTGTCTGTACATGTCTGGGCAAATTTTGGAAGGCATTTATGACTTTTAGAGACAAGCATTTGCTGGGTTAAGAGTTGATAGAGGTGCAAAGTCAATTTTAAGTAATTTTATTTTATATTAGATTTTCTTACCACACTATTACCGATCCTGAAGCCTTGGGACAGTGTGAGGTAGCAGGATAAGATAACTAAGTAAAATGGTGCTACAAAGTTCAGGTTTGCCCGTGACTCTAAATCAGGTGTACAAACACAAAATGCTAAAGGAGGACTGCTGGATTTCATCTGTCTTTAAAATATTGTAAGACGTATGGTAATTCCTGATTGATTTTATTTTAAGCTGACCTGAAAAGATATTATTTGGATTGAAGAAATTGCTGCTGTTCCTGTGGGAGCCATTAAATGCAGAACTTTATGTAATTCCAATGGCATCAGAGAATAGCCTCAACTCTTAATATTGCTCTTTTCATCAAATCTGACACTCCTGGGGCCAAGTGCATTTAGTGTTTACAGCGAGACAGAAGTAAGGCCATAATTCGACCAATAGCATAATGAGTGAGTTTTCACAAGTATTGCTCAAATATGACTTGGCACAATATTATCATAGCAAGACTCAAAGATCAATTATGGATCAGGGTCCCCATGCGCTTATATAAGCAGCATGCTTTGCCCAATGCCTGTCTAATGAGGGAGAGAATTAGCAGTAGAGAAAAGACAAGCGACTCTTTTTAATGTTATCTATACTCATGAAAAAGATTAACTCTACTCTTTTCCACACAGTCTGAAACTGTGTATAATAAATGTGTGGAGGGAGATCATACCCGCTGTCCCTGCCCTTCATCTTCATAGAACATAGTTATATTTTGGCTTTCACACTTCTCCGAACTCTGTGATACAGTTCTTGTCCCAAAAATTGTACCAGCATGCATACTTTAGGATAAAATGCATACAAAAATGTGTAGTTTAGAGTAAAATGTGTGAAAACAACAACCCACATACGTATGAAAAAATACACTTAAATAAACATTAATGCTAATTACATTTAAATTAATTAGATTTAAATTAAATAATTTTGAAATATGTATTGATGTGGAAATGGGACAGAATAGGCATATGAATTATTTGTTTATTTATTTATTTATTATATTTATACCCGCCTTTTTTCCTGCAAGGAACCCAAGGCAGCTTACATAATCCTCCTCCTCTCCATTTTATCCTCTCAACAATCCTATGAGGTAGGTTAAATTAATGAACACATTATGGTCTGGTCTCCTTATACATTCGGAGGATTCCTCTATCCATGGAAGCTTTCCCCAAGATTTTAGATGCCTGGAAATTCAGGATTCTAACATCTCAGGGAAAGCTTTTGCTGAGTTGGTCTCCATGTGTAGAGGGTGGTGAGAATGGTGAGGAGGGGATGGAGTTGACACACTCATTCTCCCTTCCCATCCTTATGTGTAGAGCTTACACATGAGAAGAAAGCCTGAACAGGGCTATAGTCATTCTATTATCTGAGTATCCTCATTGGGGCACAATGCTACCCTGTAATATTCTTGGTTCTCTGAACTTAACTATCACCTAGTGGACACGCATGAAGAACATTTCCCAATTGTAAGTCGACTCATCTGGTGGAAATTCACACGGCCACTTTGAATTTGGAGATACAGTGGTCATGCATATTTCATGCACAACAATGTTGAAACTAAATTCCACCAACAAATATTTGACTATCAAATTGCTTGGAACTGAGATTCTAACATATATTGCAGCATCTTCTAGATATACAGTGTATATTTTGAATATCTGACATGATGATGCACACAGATGTTGAAAGTGAAACACAGATCACATGTCATGATACAGATACCCCGTGTCTTCTGGTTTTGTGTACCATGCACATAGATTTTCATTATGCACAATACCACAGCTGCTACTTGATAGTCTAGTATTCTAGGGTGATAAACTATAATATTTTTCTCAGTGTTGCCATGGTTGACATTGGGTATTTTTAATTTGTTTTGGAGATTTGCATCACACAATTTGACTTGACTTCACAAAGCAGACCACAACTTTCATAGAACATAATAAAGCTATTAATAAAACTACATTTTAAACAAAACAAAACAAACAGTCCAGATGAAGTAGGAACAGATGTTTGCTTGGCTCCTCCCCCTCTTGGTTCTTTCTCACAAGGCAGTTTTTATTACGGTAGATTGCCCTCTAGTGAGGGGCAATCCAGCTGTGGCAGGAGTAGGCATCCAATTGTGTTCCCTGCTTTTGTCCCTCTTCTGTTTCTCTCTCACAGGTCATTTGGTGTTATAAATAAAATTCAGCTTCTTTTTCTTCCCTCCATGTACTTTGAGATGTAGGGATAGCCATGCATTTTTTTTAAAAAAAGATTTTTTTTCACCTCTTGGATGTCTATATCAATCCATATAATTGTAAACAGCTCCAATTTTTTCCAGTCCACACCACCAGAGCTTGTCTTCAGGTGGGATGTGCACTTTTGTGAGCCTCACACTGTTTACCATATCATATAGGTATTCCTTGTCTTTTTGTTGACTGATCCATCAGGAACAATTTTCAACACAGGTGAACATTGTTTAGTTTCTGGACATTATCAACGATTCTCCATTGACTGACCAGTACATGTTGAATAAGAGTACATATTACATATATCACTCTAAAAAGTATTATGAACATTTCAAAGAACAAAATAACTCCAATAACTATTAAAAGTTTCAAATAAAACATTTTACAGGTCTAGAAGTTATAATACTTTATATTGGATTTCTTGACCCAAAATACCTGTATTTAGACACCAAAATTACCTTTCCGGGAATTTGGTGGTGGTGATGATGATGATGATGATGATGATGACTATTATTATCACACCCTTCCACACAAAACACCTAGGGTGGCTAACAACCTATATAAAACATAATGCATCAATATAGACAATGTCGAAAGTACATGAATGTTATTGCCTGGTAGAGGCCATCTTGTAATTTCACCTTGCAAATTTTCCTCAAAATATCACATAATGGCCTCGTTCAATCATCACAGCTACCCATGGTTTAAACAAACCCGAAATAGTTGTGAACAACCCAGACTTGCAATCCATGGTTGGTTCCTGGGTTGCAAGTCTGGCTCGTTCCTCTCCCAATTCCAGGTTCAGACATCACAACAAACAACCCAGGATCAGAGCATCCCTGGGCCGTTTAACTTTGCAGGGGTGGGCAGGCAGGCAGGAGCCAGCATGCTACTCACTCCCACTTCATTATCAAGAACTCATGGCTAGTGGTCTTATCCAAACCGGGGGGGGGGCACCTCTCCGTCGCTGCGACTCTCCGCGGCGGCGGCCCCCCGCCTCGATTTTCTAAGCAGCACGGAGCACTTCTCCGCGCCACTCGAGCCGCCGGCGCCGGTCCCGTTGTGTCACATCCGGCCCTGGAAGTGACACGACGGGACCCTGCGCAGGCGCAGTACGTCGTGCAGGGGTCCAGCATGCCTGCGCAGGGTCCTGTCGTGTCACTTCCTGGGCTGGATGTGATGCGATGGGACCGGCGTGGGCAGTGAGCCACAGAGAGGTGAGCCGCTGCTGGACCCAGGTAGGCCCGCGCGAGCCCCGTGCGGATGTAAACGGGGCCAATTTCGGCCCTCTACACCCGCATGAGGCGAATGTGCCCACCCCTACCATGGCTAACATGTGAATTGGGTCAACTTCCCAAACATGCATAAGTAGTGTGCATTTTGTACCTGGTGGGGGAGCAAATCTTCTCGATTCTCTGCGCTGCAGCCCCCCCGATCCTTGATTTCTCTGTGGCGTGGAGGGCCTCTCCGGCCGCTCTCTGCGCCGCTCGGGCAGGCGCGCCACTTGCGCGGGTTCCCATCACATCACTTCCGCCTGGTCAGAAGTGACGTGACGGGCTCTGCGCCGACGCGGCAGAACCCTGTTGCTGCGGTTTTGGCATAGTAACCAGGGCAACAGGGCTTAAAACAGCCATCGCGACCGTTTTAAGCCCTGTTGCCCTGGTTTCTACGCCAAGCCCAAAACCGCAGCAACAGGGTTCTGCCGCATCGGCGCAGGGCCCATTGCGTCACTTCCGGAAATGACGCGACTAGAGCCCACGTGACTAGAGCCCACGCGGCTCAACAGACCGGGCAGCGGACCGAGCGGGTGTCCAGGTATGCCCACGAGTCACCCCGAATATCGGGGGACTATGAGCAGGCCGATTTTGGCCCACTCAAGCCCCCCAATATTTGGGGTAACATCCCTAGCTATGCATGAGTGCTGCCACACCACCAACAAGACACTGCTCAGTGCATGTCTTTCTGATCAGATCAGGATGAAACTGGGTCACTACTAATTTCAGTTATTTCTGATAACTGGTTAGGCGGTCAAGTGTTTTGGATAAAAGAAAAGAAAAAGAGAATAGATATAAACCAAGTTTCAGTTTTAGCTCTTGAGGATGTACATGCAAGATACTTTGAAGTGCTTTACACATCATCTTGCCAGGTCACCTTTCCATTTTTGCATAGTGGTTCTTGATGCTAATAGGTTATTTTAAGGCACTCATATTTCACATGGAAAGTTGTACCAAATGACTCCATAAATTAAAGAACAACATGATAAATAATATGCAAAAAAACATACATACATTTTAATGAGCAGCTAATCAAAAATAGTTGTAAGGCGTTTTGTAGCCCTGTGGAAAAGATGAGACATGGTTCATTAAGACAAGAAAAAAAATCTGTATTTAAATCTGTTTGATGCCAAGGGTTTAATCACAGAGGACAACCCTATCATACTGTATGAAAATGTTACAGAAAATAAAAGAATATCAAGAAATTAATTTAGTCTCCAGATACACATTTATCTATTAAGACATGCATGAATATATCCTTCTATATTTAACCAACCCATGATCTGCTTTAACAGTTTGCAACAGCTGTATCATCTATTTAAAAAGGAGAGATTAATTATGAGCTGAAAGATTAAAACTAGGTCTTTGTTTTGTGGAAGGAACTGTGTAGATAAGAAACATACATACAGTTTCATTCACCAAACAGGAATCTTCGCATTTTACTTTAGAGACTTGCCATAAGGGGACAGGGAGAAGAAGAAAAGACAAAAACCTAGGGAGCCAGTAAAGTCTCATGAAAACCAAGAGCATGAGCTTCCCAGCATGGCATAATGCATAGATAAGATATAACAATGTATGCATGCATGCTTTGTATGTATTTCATGCACACTAGAATACCTTTTTCTGTTCTTTGGAACAACAGAGTCTTCTCTTCCTCTCCCCCTTATTAAACTCCAGGAAGTGTGTGTTGTGGCATGTGTGTGGGTGCTTGCATTTGGAAAATGTCTGCTCCATTGCTATCAATTCCAGATAGTAATGGGAGAAAGAAGGATGTTCAAGCTTGCCAAAATTATCTGAACTTCACTTGGAAGCTCAGTTCAGTTAACTCCAGTTTACCTGTTCTTTGGTTCATTTGAAGAGGAAAAGTGCACATTTCAAATAGGGGAAATTGTGCATTTTTGTGCACATTTTTCAAGAGTGTACACTTTTATCCCATTGACTAAAGCATGAAAATGCACATTTTTCAAACAATATGAATTTTTCAAATGCAGCTGCAAGTTTGGGAATGTGTGAACTTTTTTCAGAAAATGCTCTCTTATTTGTGTTCACATTTAGGGTTGCAAACGAGGCAAGTTTGGATGATTTGCAAACTGAAACAAGATTCTTATATTTCCCTATTTCCAGATGCCCAGAGTTGGAGTTGGTGATGCTCCCATCAGTGCAGTAGATAAAACAACACATTTCCCCTCTCCCATAGGAATTTAAAGCAAGATCTGACATTCAAATACTATATGAGGCAAATGCTGCATTTTCTGAAGTTTTCTCAACAGCTTCACTCCATTTACAGCAAAGCATGCTACAAAGGCAGCTGAGTAGACAAGGGACTTGTGATAGTAAGCTTCTATACTCTTCAAGACATTCATCTAAAAAAATGTGACTGGCACAGATAAAGAAGGCTGAATTGGTTGGTATTCATGTCATTCAAATCTGTTTGCTTTTTTAAAAAGGAAGAATTGTCAAAGGAAGTTCCCTGCATTCTGTCAGTAGCAAATGGCTCTAGAAATCTTTATCTCAGGGAGGGATTCTCAAAACTTTGTCCCAGGGAGTCTTCTGAAGTCAAGACTGAATTTGTTCGAGTCTTCTGAAGTGTAACGCAGAAAAAGGGAATAATTCTTTGGAATCATTTTTTTTTTCTTCAGACCCGGGGCAACTATATTAAAGGAAGGGGGCACTGAAGGACATATGTGGAAGAAACTAGCAAAGCCATAAGAAAAACACTTTACACGAAATATAGACTAGGTTCAGACAATATAATAACCCACATTCAAGGGTTGAGTATGGGTTGAGTGAGGGTTGTCATTGAACTGTGGGTTATCATGTTGTCTGAACCCAGTCTATATTTCTTAGTGATATCTCAGTGAAATGGTAATCCAGTGTGCAGTTGCTGTACAAAAGGCATTTTCTATGTTGGAGAACATTAAGAAAGGAATTGAAATGGGGGCATGATACAATTATGCATGGTATGGAGAAATGGGAGAGGGTCATAATACAAGAACCTGGGGTCATTCAATCAAGCTCAATAATGAGAGATTCAACACAGATACAAGGAAGTACTTCTTCACACAGCACATAATTAAACTATGGGATTTGGTATCACAAGATGTAGTGATGGTCACCAACCTGGATGACTTTAAAAGAGGATTAGACAAATTCATGGAGGGTAAAATCTCTCAGTGGCTACTATGCATATGTCTGTATATTATCTCCAGCATCAGAAGTAGTATGCCTCTTTATACCAGTTCCTGGGGAACATAAGCAGGAGGATGCTACTGCACTTAGGTCCTGCTTGCAGACCTCCCATAGGCATCTGGTTGACTGCTTTGGGAAGAGAATGCTGGACTAGGTGTATGGCTCTTCTTATGTAATTATACATCTTAATGTGTGGATGTTCATGTTCATGGCCAGAGTGATATGCTGAAATATAAATTTGCTGATCCCCCCCCCCCCCCACGAATGGCACTGAAATTGATAGTAAAAGAGAGGTTTAAATCAGACAGAAAACTGGAAAGGAACAAAAGAACTTCCAATGGCCCCTATGTGGAAACAGGGAGAAGGCTTGCGCGTGGGGGAGGAGAGAGGAGGCAGGCACCTGGTCTGGTGGGTCACGGGAAGAGCCAATGGCTCAGAAGGGCGGGGACCCAGGTAAGAGCTTATTTAAGCTCCTGGGTTCCCGCCTTCCGCCTCTTTGCTCCTGTGTTTTTCCAGCTGAATCACATCGTCCTCCTCCTCGATCGTCCTCTGGTATCGTTCCTTTGTGTGTGTGTGTGTGTGTGTGTGTGTGTGTGTGTGTGCATGGGTGCTTGGGGAAGGATCGGATGTGTTTGTTGGCTGAAAGAGTGCTGAATAGTGGAGATACTGGGGATTTATAAGTAAAGTTTTGTTCTTACTGCTTTTGTTCCTACTGTTGCTGTAAGGTTGTTTTGTGTGGGAGGGGGTGATACCGTTGCAGCGCCACGTGCTTCGGCACAGCCCTTTACTTTTATTTTATTGCCCTTCACCTTTAGTTTACTTGCCTTATAGTCTTTTAGTTGCTTTTGCCCTGCTTGCCTGAAAGTTCTTTCAGTTGTTTTAATCACTTTACCGATCAGCAGAGGCTTCCCTTTGGAGAGCTTGCCTTATAATCTTTTAGTGCTTGTGCCCTGCCTGCCTGAAAGTTCTTTCAGTTGTTTTTATCACTTTACCGATTAGCTGTTACAGAGGCTTAGCTTTAGAGCAGCAGCAAGCTGCAGTAGATTCTCTGCGTTGCTTAGCAACGGAATTTGTTTATTTCCTTCTACGGAACCCACGTGGCCAGCTGCATATCAGCTGTTCACAGCAGCTTATGTGTGTTTGCAGCAGCAGCAGGCCGCAGTAGATTCTCGGCGTTGCTTAGCAACGGTATTTGGTTTATTTCCTTCTACGGAACAGCTGGTCCCTGGTGCCTCTCGCTTACGGTGCTTAGCTGCCTTTTGTTTTGAGAAGGGCTGCTGCGCCATTGTGTTTAGCAAGAAGCTAATCAATTTAGTCATAAACAATTTAAATCAACATTTAATTAATAAACAGATCCTGTGGCTTGTGCTGGCTCAGCTTGTCTGAGCGTGGAAAGCTAAGCAGGGTCAAGCCTGGTTATAATCAATTTAATCAATTTTTGGATTCATTTAAGTAAACTTTAATCAGTTTGATCAATCTATTAAATCAATTGATTTACTACTCCCCCCCCAAAAAAAAAATCTTTCCCCCCCCCCTTTTTCTTTCCCTGCTACTCAAATAAACTGAATCAATCTGATCAACTAGCTGAATTAATTTATTTGATTCTTCCTCCCTAATTTACTGTGCGCTGCGGTGCTGGCACAGCTGGTCTGGGCGTGGAATTAAATAAGTGTTTTACTTTAATCTTGTTGTTATTCATCAATTTCTGTTAGTGTTTCAGTTGAGGTTCCGCTCCAGATGCCTCCCAAGAAAAATCAGGGTGGCAAGAAGGGCAAAGGATGTGCTCCTAGGCAACCAGCAAAACGTCCATCACCGGCTCGTGTTTCCTCGTCAGATGAAGAGGACCTTGATGCTTCAAGGGTTGCCAAGAAAGGGCGGGCAGGGCAGGGCCTCTCTATGCGTGGCAGATCAAAGGATAATGTTCTGCATTCTTTTTCAGCTCAATTAGAAGAAATGGCAGCCACTATTAATGCCATGGCCCCCTCTAAGCCCAGCACTAGCCGTTTTTCTAGGGAGCATGCAGTGGAATCACCTCCACGTGCGTGGGACCAAGAATTTGATGAAACAGATGCACCAGAGAGGGGTGAGTATTACCCACACAATGGCAGGGCATCATGGCCATATAGGCACACAAGTCCACCACGTGGATTCAACCATTATTATCAAGGCCCAGCTGTGCCACCCCCACCGGGGTGGCCATATTATTGGAGTCAGCCGCCTTCTTCACCTACAAGATCCCCCTCACGTTCCAGAAGAGCACCAAAGAATCATCATGCATGCAGGGTAGATAGTGACGGGGAGTCTTCTCAGGTGAAGAAGACATGTGTAAAGGTGTGGTCTGGCCCGCTGGGCCATACTGTGACCGAGTCTAAAAGGCACTCCACAGTTGATATGGTGGATCATTACCCTCGCGTAGGAGCGGGCGCCATGCCCTCTGGCGCCCCCTCCTTTCCGTTGGGATACCATTTGGCCCCTGCAACCAAGGAGAAAATAATCCGTGGTGAATATATTGATATTTTCTCCCTCCTGACAAGGGAAAATGAAACTGCTGATAATGATAAAACCAGTGAAAAAGACCAAGAGGCAGTAAAGCGCAAAAAACCAGCCCGCAATTGGGCCAATTGGTTGCCCGGGTTTATCATTTATATGGGTATCATTCAGCAGCAGTTTCCTGATCGAGCAGCTACCATTACCAAATACCTAGATATAATTTATCGGGCTTATTCTGGCTTTGAGGGTGGCGCTTGGTTAGCATACGATGAAGGGTTTAGGAAAAAGGCTGCCTTTCATGATGACATAAGATGGGACAAGAAAGATCATGATTTGTGGTTAGAATACATGATCCCTGCCAGGCCTATTTCAGGTGAGAGGTCTGAGAGTGGTCATGTTTTGTCCAAGGGAGCGCCTGCCTTCAACCCCCGTGCTTCCACGGGGCAGGCGGTTCAACCCCGCCAGGCGTGCTGGGATTATGCCTACAAAGGGCACTGTGGGCGCACGGAGTGTCCATACAAGCATGCAGGTGCAGTCTGTGGAGGCTCCCACACGTCAGTATCCTGTTTTCGTTTGCGGGGCTCAAGGGGTGGTTTCAAGGGTGCAGGGCCCAAGCGGCAACACGGGACTGGCCAACACCCTTCGACAAAAGGGCCCCAGCCCAATTAGATTACATACGCTAGCTGCATTACTGTCTACGTACCCCAACAAGCCCGATGCCAATTACTTGCTAAGTGGTTTCAGATATGGTTTCAGAATTCCATATCAAGGTCCTCATGTGCACATGATGTCCCGTAATCAAAAATCAGTTATTGAGGCAGAGTACATAGTCCAAACCAAAATTGATAAAGAAGTGCGTGCGGGGAGGGTTTTGGGCCCATTTTCTTCGTTACCCATGCCCTCCCTACGCATATCGCCTTTGGGAATAGTTCCTAAGAAGGCTCCGGGTGAGTTTCGCATGATTCATAACTTGTCCTTTCCCATGGGTGCCTCAGTGAATGATGCTATACCGGAACACCTTTGTTCTGTCCGATATGCGTCATTTGAATCCGCAGTTGATATGATTCGTTCCTGCGGTACTGGAGCCCTCATGGGAAAGTGCGATATTAAATCAGCATTTAGATTGCTGCCTGTCCACCCCAATGATTTTGACCTTCTTGGGTTTTGTTTCCAAAGAAAATTTTACTTCGATAGAGCCATGCCAATGGGCTGCTCCATATCGTGCTCTGCTTTTGAACGTTTTAGCTCTTTTCTTGATTGGGCCTTGAGGAACAGGACAGGCCTCGAACAGGTTGTCCACTATTTGGACGATTTTTTGTTCGCAGGCCCAGCCTGCTCTGTGCAATGTGCATTCTTGATGGACCAGTTTAATAACTTGGCCTCTGAGCTGGGTGTTCCATTGGCAGTCGAGAAGACTGAGGGTCCCGTTTCCACACTCAGTTTTCTTGGAATAGAATTAGATTCAGTGCAGCAGTGTTCCCGCCTCCCAAGAGAAAAACTAGTCGATATAATTGAGCGCATTTCCGTTGTATTGCAACATTCAAAAATTACATTACGCAATTTACAGAGCATTGTTGGTCATCTCAATTTTGCATGCAGAGTGGTCGCTCCAGGGCGGGCATTTTTACGCCGTTTATGTGCAGCCATGCGGGGTCTGAAACGCCCATTCCACAGAATTCGTGTATCGGCTGCAATGCGAGATGATCTTCATGTTTGGTTACAATTTTTAACTCAATTCAATGGTGTTTCTTTTTGGAGGCGAGAGCTGTTGCTCCAGGCAAATTTTCAGGTTCAGTCAGACGCTTCCGGTGCTATGGGATTCGGAGTTATTTTTCAAGATCAGTGGTGCGCAGCGCCATGGCCCGGGGCATGGCTGGGTTCCGGGTTATGTAAAGACATTACTTTTCTAGAGCTGTTTCCAATTTACGTGGCCGTCCATCTATGGGCAGACCTTTGGGGTAACTCAGTTGTACATTTTTGGTGTGACAATCAAGCTACAGTGCAGATATTGAACACTATGTCTTCAAAGAACCCCAGAGTTATGTCTTTAGTCAGAGCACTTATACTGCATACTTTGAAGTGCAATATTTTGCTCAGGGCGCGACACACACCTGGCCTCGACAATGGCATCGCAGACGCCTTGTCCAGGAACCAGATGCAGAGATTTCGGGCCCTTGCCCCATGGGCCCAGCAGTCCCCTGTCTTGATGCCAGATTATCTTTGGCAGATTGGCGAACAGCTGCTTCACAAGCAATTTGGTGTTCAATAGCCCCAAGCACGCAGGAGGCCTATATGCGTTCAGGTAGGGATTTCGCTGCCTTTAGAGCGGCTGTCTGCCTCCCAATGTTGTGGCCGGTGCCAGTCGAACACCTTATGCAGTTCTGCATTTCCAAATTGCAGAGTGGGTCATCAATTAAGACTGTTCGAGGGAAATTAGCTGCCTTGTCCTTTTTGGCCAAGACACAGGGTATTCATGATAACTCAAATGATTTTAGGGTAAAAAGAATCCTGGCAGGATGGTCCAGGGTGTGCCCTCGTCCACCTGACTCGAGGACCCCGGTGTCACCCGAGGTTTTACTCAAGCTCCATGAACAATGGCCTACAGTCTGCCGTTCTCCTTATGAGGCGGTTTTATTTCATGCAACAGCCTTGACGGCTTTTTTCGGCGCTCTTCGCATCTCTGAATTGGTGGTGCAATCCCGCTTGGATGGATCTGCACGCGCCCTTCAATTTTTGGACCTTTCCCTGCACGCCTCGTGGGCGACAATAAAAGTGAGAAGATCCAAGACTGACCAGTTGGGTAAAGGGTCTATCATATTGCTACACGCAGGATCAATGACAGAGCTGTGTCCTGTTAAGGCCCTACATGCATTTGTGGCTATACGGGGTATTGCTGATGGCAGTTTGTTTTGCCATCAAGATGGTGCGCCATTAACCAAGTTTCAATTTTGGTCAGTAACGAAGTCCGCCCTGGCGGCGGCGGGTTGGGCCCATTTGCACTTTGGAACCCACTCCTTCCGGATCGGTGCTGCATCTACTGCGGCAGAATTGGGGTTTTCTCAGGAAAAGGTTCAAGCAATGGGTCGTTGGAGGTCCCGGTCTTACCGGGCCTATGTGCGAGAGTTGCCTTGAAGGTACTGCTGTGGGCTGTGTTTTTCTTCCAAGTCACCGGAGTGGAGGCAGGACTGTCCGTGTGCTGATTTGCGGGCACAGTATGGTGTACTGGGCAGCAAAACGAGCCGCCAATACGGACTTTGGGTCTCACCTGGCGGTCGAGCGTTCGGCAGACGTCCATTGGATGGGTCGCCGAGGCATGAGATGGCAGCACCTCCTCCACAGTTTGTTCCGGACTGACCAGTTTTCGTCCCCCCCAGATGTCCTGGTACTGCATTTGGGGGGGAATGACTTGGGCTTGCTGAAAGGCAAGGCCCTGATTCTCCAGGTGCTATGCGACATAGCATCCATCCGACACCGGTGGCCGGGGGTTCGGATATTATGGTCGTTCATCATACCGCGCCTCAGTTGGCCTAAGGCCTTGAATAGGGCGGTTAGGAAGGTGAACGGCGAAATTTGTAGGGCCATAGGTGGGATCGGGTTTTGTATTCCCCATCCCAATATAACCTTGGCCCGGAGGGAGCTGTATCGGCCGGATGGGGTTCACCTATCCGATATTGGCAATGATATATTTATTGGAGATCTGCGAAGGGCCCTGCTCGCTCTTTTATCATGCAGGTGGGGGAGATTCGACTAAGCGATAGCTTGTCTCTCCCTGTGGCGGGAAGTGCGGGTTTAGGCAGGAACAATTAGGGTTATGGTGATCATCCAGTGGCACCTTTCAAGGTGACTGACGTTTACCCAAGGCTGCCCTCGCCAACGCCAGGAGGCTTGGCACGAGGGAGCTTGGGACGCCTTTGGGGTTTTACCTTTCTCACCTATTTTGGGAGCCTGGAGGCGCCAAAGTAAGGTGACGATGGTAAGGCCCTCCAGCTCCACATGGAGGGCAACTGGCCGGTGGCGGGCAATCCCGCCTCCGGTTCAGTTAGGATGCATTCGCCAAATATTGGGCTTTTTTCCCGGCCAAGGGCCGGGCTAGGTTAGAACCGCACTTCACCCTTCACAGATCTTCAATTCAATAAATGTGGCCCTGATTTGAAACCATATACCCTGTGTCTGCCTCTTCTTTATCTCGCCCTTACACGCGCAAAGAACTTCCAATGGCCCCTATGTGGAAACAGGGAGAAGGCTTGCGTGTGGGGGAGGAGAGAGGAGGCAAGCACCTGGTCTGGTGGGTCACGGGAAGAGCCAATGGCTCAGAAGGGCGGGGACCCAGGTAAGAGCTTATTTAAGCTCCTGGGTTCCCGCCTTCCGCCTCTTTGCTCCTGTGTTTTTCCAGCTCCCTCCACTCCCGCCCTCTGAGCAGTGTAGGCTCCTCTGGCTGCCCGTTTCCTGGGGGCCGAGTAGGAATTTTGGCTCATTGTCCCAATTGGCCGGGGCATTGGGCGTGTTTCGCCTACTCTACACTGTGAAGCAGGGTATGGGAATTTTTGAATTCGATTGTGATCCCGCCAGGGGGATCTTAGCTAAATTGGTCGCATTGGCGGGAAGTGCGGGTTTAGGCAGGAACAATTAGGGTTATGGTGATCATCCAGTGGCACCTTTCAGTGACTGACGTTTACCCAAGGCTGCCCTCGCCAACGCCAGGAGGCTTGGCACGAGGGAGATTGGGACGCCTTTGGGGTTTTACCTTTCTCACCTATTTTGGGAGCCTGGAGGCGCCAAAGTAAGGTGACGATGGTAAGGCCCTCCAGCTCCACATGGAGGGCAACTGGCCGGTGGCGGGCAATCCCGCCTCCGGTTCAGTTAGGATGCATTCGCCAAATATTGGTCTTTTTTCCCGGCCAAGGGCCGGGCTAGGTTAGAACCGCACTTCACCCTTCACAGATCTTCAATTCAATAAATGTGGCCCTGATTTGAAACCATATACCCTGTGTCTGCCTCTTCTTTATCTCGCCCTTACACGCGCAAGAGGGGAGAAAACCTTCAGTGAATGGGAAATGATGAAAGAAAGTATTTTTCCCTTTATTTTTCATCTTAACAAATTAGTTTAATCTGTGTCCAGCAGTGATTGTATTGTTGTCAAAGACTGAAAAGGGAATTGCCACTAAGGTAAGCTGAATGACCTTTGAAAATGTTGTAAAAAGAAATGTTCTTTTGTAATAAAGTCCAAAGAGGTTTGAAGAAATGGAGTATTTGGGGGATAAATTGCATATCATTTGTGCCTGTCTCCAAGCTGACTACTTTCACAGGCTTATGGCTTTCTGAGAAGTGGAATCTTTCAATTGTGAAACATGAGATACAATGGTTTGTATTGTGTCCTTGCTACTCCTTCCCCCCCCCCCGCCGCACCTCTCACCACCCAGCCTGCTTTTCTTTCGCTTTCTTTTATATACAAAGTTATTCAAAGATGTCATTTAGTTTTTAAAGCAAGTCTGCTTTGTAGAGACATTGTTAGTGTAGGGATGCTTTTTATATATATTTTTAAATGGGTGGGTGGTGAGTCACTGCTCAAATGTACAAGAATTTCATTTCAGCTTGCAACCCCAAATGTGAACGGGAGGCTCGGAGCACGTTTTCTTCGAAAACAGCTCTCATAGTAACGAACTTGTGATTGGTTTAGAAAAATGTGTCTTTTGGGGGGGGGGGAATGCACGTTTTTCAAAATGGGGTGGGGGGAAGTGTGCACTTTTGAAAAATGTGCATGGAAATGTGCATATGTTCTTTCCCCATTCGAAAAGTGCAATTGTTCCCATTAGACTGAAAAGGAAAAAACAAGTTGCAAATGAACACAGGAGCAAGGAACCACGCTTCCAAGTGGAGTTCAGAGAATCTCAGGGAGCTTGAGCACCCTGGTCCCCTAGTTATTATTTATTTATTTATTTATTATATTTATATACCCCGCCTTTTTTCCTGCAAGGAACCCAAGGTGGCTTACATAATCTCCTCTCCATTTTATCCTCACAACAACCCTGTGAGGTAGGTTAGGCTGAGAGTCAGTGACTGTCCCAAAGTCACCCAGTGAGTTTCATGGCCAAGCGGAGACTAGAACCTGGATCTCCCGAGTCCCAATCCAACACTCTCACCACTACACCACACTGGCACCATGGACCCCAGATTCCTGGCCCAAAACTTCCCAATGCCACTCTGCAGGCTCTCAGCGAGGAACTTAGGTTGCTGCTGCTGGTTGGAGCTGGTGGTGGTGGTGGAGGAAAGAGTGGGCTCCTCTTCCTCCTCCCCTGTTGCCACATGCCCCTTTTCCCTAGGTCTCCCTCACCTTCTCCACCAACAGGGCCTGCCATCTCATGCTGCTGTTGGGCTGCAGAAGGTGTCTTTCACTCTAGGGTCGCACATGGTACATCCAATATGTACATCCTCTCCTGCTATAAGGGCTCCAAATACCATTATTCAGTTCCTGGATGATGCCACACATATTGGGTTTGAATTGCTGGCTGCCTGCGCTAGGATCCCCAGCATCTAGGAAATTGGCCAGCTGTTTGTTTATTTATTTATTATATTTATACCCCGCCTTTTTTCCTGCAAGGAACCCAAGGCGGCTTACATAATCCTCCTCCTCTCCATGTTATCCTCACAACAACCCTGTGAGGTAGGTTAGGCTGAGAGTCAGTGACTGGCCCAAAGTCACCCAGTGAGTTTCATGGCTGAGCGGGGACTAGAACCCGGATCTCCTGAGTCCCAGTCTAACACTCTAACCACTACGCCACACTGGCTCCCATAGAGCCACACTGTTGATCTAGATTCTTGGCCATGGGGGTGGTGCTGGAGCTGAGCATTTTGATGGCACCCAAAGGGGACATCAGGACCACCACCGGCTGTGAGATGATATCTCACTTGATGCCTTGAAAGTGGCCTTTGCACCCGATACTCCCCAACCTTGCCAACTCATGCACCTCTTTTGCCTCTGCCATGTGCTCTAGCATCATGAATGTCAAGTTCCACCTCATCCCCACATCCTGAATCATATGATGCTGAGGGAGGCCCAACTCAGCTTGTTTCTCCTGCAGCATCCAACTGCCCTTAACACTGTGCTGGAAGTAGCCTGCTTCTAAATGGGGTTCCTTGCATGTAGCATATTACTCAAATATTATTTCAATTGAATTGGTTACCACTTTGTTTCTGGGCCCAATTCAAAGAGCTGATGCTAACCTTTAAAAACCAAAATTGTCTGGGCACTGGATATCTGAAAGACAATCCCTGAGGCCCTGCTCTGGGTTTCTCTGTTTTCAGGTGTACAGGCATGAGAGACAGAGCCTTTTCGGTAATAGCACCAGAACTGTGGAATGCCCTTCTATGGGAGGTCAGTCTGCTTTAACCATTGCTCTTCTTTTAGTGAGCAGAAAAATCTGGCTATTTCAAAGGGTCTCTGAGATGGTTGTTATAAAATGGTTGATGTATCTATATATTATGGTATCTTCTCTCTCTCTCTCTCTCTCTCTCTCTCTCTCTCATACTACTAGCGGTGAGTTCTCTCTCCATTTTTTTTACTCTTTCAATTGTTTTATTGGTGGTGTTTTATTGTTTTAAAATCTACTTAGTTTGCTGCCTTGGAGGTCTCTTAGGACTGAATGTACAGGATGTCAAACCTCCTACATAAAAATAAATCAATAAAAAGAATCTGGAGGCCATGCCTTGCAATGTTGAGGACATATGAAGAAATAAACCTCTCTTGTACTAAATCAGATCACTAGTTAATTTAGAGCTGAGCCAAAATTTCTCAGAAGACATTTTTTCTTGAGAAAATTTCTGAGACACTTTTTCTCATTTTTCTCACTCCCTAGAAAAAAGAAGGTCAGTTTGCAGAATTTTCTCTGAATCTTGTCCACCATTTTTTTCTGCTGGAAACCATCACACACACACACACACACACACCATGCCATAAACAATGTTAGGTTGAAAGCATTGTGGATGATGAAAAATGGTGGTCAGGTTGCCAGTTTCTCTGGTTGTCATTTTCCGTGGCGGCAAAAAATCAAGACCTTCAGAAAGAAGAAAGAAGCTATACTACTGCCACTGCTAATAATGAGCCCCACCTATAAGAAACATTTGGATAATTTCTCCTCTCGCTGGAGAAATTTGGTGAAATGTTTTCCCCAGTTTCTCTGTCTATAAGTAGGGTAGAACATTTTGAGAGGCCATTTGTGCACAGCTCTAGATTTAGCCCAAAGCTGTCTACTCTGATAGATATCAGCTTTCCAAAGTATAAGGCAGAGGCCTTTTCCAGTCCTGCTATCTCAGATAGTTTTGGGTAGTGATTCTAATGGTTAAATATAGGATCTTCTGTGTGGAAAGCACATAATCTGTCACTAAGTTATGGCCACCCCTTGTGACTGGTGAACTAGTCCCTTCGAATTAACCCTTTGAATTTCTCCCTGCCCTGAAAAAACAGGGAGGTGGCGGGGGGAAGGAAGGGAGGGGAAAATATCTGGGGGTGGGAGAAATTCTAAAAGGTTTTGTCTTTAGAAATGAGGACTAAGCAGTAATGGGAGCAGTGGTGGTGCATCTTTTTGAGGTGTGTGTGTGTGTGTGTTTTCATCAGCGAATTGCCCCATCCACCACTTACAGCACTGAGATGCAATTGGTGGACCACCGTTCTCATCAGTGCCTCTATTTGAATGAAACTAAGTCAAGGTGTAGCATAGTTCCAGAAGCACTGTTGGGGAAAATGCTGGCCCCCACTGCCTCTGGAGGGGCACAGTCCCCCCCCCAACATTGGGCAGTATCCAACAGTATCATTCCATAAACTCAAATAGCGCTAGCGTAGATCCAATGCATTTTTTGTTGTGAAAGTGGTTGCCCATTATGCTTGCACAACCAGTTGTGCAAGCAGTTGCACAATGGGTTGCACAAGCAGAATGCACAACAGGTTGCACAAGAGTTATGTGCAACAGGTTGCACAATGGGTTGTGGAAGCAGAATGCGCAACTACTTGCACAACTGCACTTTCACAAATGTAAGTTTTGTTGGATTCTCCTCTTGCTCACAGCTCAGAACCTAGTTTCTGCCAGTGGAACGTCATTTTCACTAATAGAATGACACAGTTGGATGCTGCCCCATGCCTCTGAAGCAACACAATGTCCTGACTATTGCATCATTCAAACAGAGGCCGCGTAGAGGGGAATAGTGGCCCACTGTGATTGCAGCTCTATTCGCACAACTGCTGGAAGAGCAAGTAGTCAAGGGACCATCTTAAAAAGCTGCTGCTGCTGCCACTACCAGTGCTTCTCATGGAAGCAACTCCCTTGGCCATTTTCTTTTATAATTTCTCCCACTATGCAAACATTGCCAAAAATTCTATCCCAGTTTCATGGCCTGTGAGGAAGCATATTTGACCCCTAACTTCAAATCCTCTGGAAATAATACAAAATTTCTAAATTTCAACAATTCTCTAGCAGCTGTGCATGAGCAGGGGATTCTTTTAGCAGTACATTTATTTATTTTTTCAATGGATTTTTAATCTTTCTATTCTAAGCCTTTGAAAATAAGAGGGCTAAAACCTAAATCTATAAATTAAAATAGAGATGCTCCTAAAAAGACTGTTTTTCACATTAGCTGAAAACGTATCAAATTGTTAGTCTATCAACCTGAGATGAAAAATTCCGCCATGATCACCACTGAAATGTAAAATGGTACCCTTGCTTTAAATATTGATGACTTTGACTTAGCAAATGTGTTTTGATTATATTAAATTGATTCATGCAAGATAAGGTATGGCAAGCCATATGATAGGAAATAGCAAGAGGAGAGAGAAAAGAGTTAAATTGCAGAAAGGATAATTGTGGAAAGATAAATGGATTTATTATAGGTTACAGGAGATGAGGTTTAATATTTCTGATTTACTTGTTGTTTTAAGTGCCAGATTTTTGTTTTAATGTTAACATTTTTTTATCATCCTCTAGATCAGGGCTGTCCAACCTTGGGTCCCCAGATGTTGCTGGCCTACAGCTCCCAGCATACCCAGCCAGCATGGCTAATGGCAAGGGATTCTGGGAGCTGTAGTCCAGCAACATCAGGGGACCCAAGGTTGGAGAGCCCTGCTCTAGATATTTCATGTCTTGGGGCTTCCTGTGTTAGACCTTTCTTTTGTTCTGAATCAAGAGTGAAATCTAAAAGTCAATAATTTATCACAAGAATAAATTTCCTAGCTTATCGTTTTGGTTTCTAAAGATGTTCCCAGGTGACCAGAAATATTTTTGGGGGAATATGGCAAGTCATGAAGTAGTTTGGAAGACAGGTGATATATATTAATTGATAATAACCCACCCACTGAATGGATTTGAATATGATGTAACAATGTACACCATTCAAACACACACAGAGCAATCAACATCCTTACCCTCCTCCTGTGAATTTTAGAGTATGCCATAACAATGCACTTCATTTGCTTCCAGATGCAAAAACTGAGCTTCTTCATTGGATTCTTGGAAAGAGTTACGATTTTTTAAAGTCCTATGGATCAGGTTGCATTGAAATTCTTTGGCTAGGAATTCGGCCTGACCAGAATCACTGGATTTGTGTTAAGTTGTTGCTATATTACAGTGGCATCTGGACTTGCATGTCTGGTGCAGTTTGTAGGGATGAATGAGAATTTTGTTCACTTCATCGTTTGAAAAGAAATTCCCAAAACATGTACATTTTTCATAAACTTGATGTAATGAACTTGAAATGTAAAGCATATGAATGTGAGAGAGAAAAAACCCAAAACTGACACATCTGTTTATCCCTGTGTATTCAATCATGTTTGTGATGCTGAGTTAGGGTTGCCAATTCTTTTCTCTTTCTCAGACAGTCTCCTCATCTTTAACAGCTACATGGCAGACAGATACAACATGGTTTCTTGCTGGTGCAGATAGGTGAAAATTTTTGTCCGCTTCATTTTCAATAAGAGCTTACCAAAATTCACATTTCCCCTTCACCCTCCATAAACAGGATGGAAATAAATTGTGATTATTTTAAAACAACAACAACAACAACAACAACGTGGGAGAAAGCAAAAGTGATAGATTCATCAATCCCTAGTTTATAGTAACAGCAAAATCAAATGCCTTATAAGATCAGCAGCTATTGCATGATAGGTTGTGTCAGCAGTGTGGAGCAGCGGGGCTGGATCAATAACTACACATAGACTAGGGTGGGTTAACAAAGGCCACATCTTTTATTGGTTACAGCAGCTCACAGAGTTTGGTATGGCAACTGCTCACTGCCACACTGGCTAGATATAATTTTGGTAAACAAAAAAACCCCAAACAGCTAATAATGTCCATTTCAATAATGCTCACATACACAACACATAAGGAAAAAAAATATTGTGGATGAAAAAATACATTACTACAATCTGGCCTTGGAAATAAAGCAAGAGAAGTAGTAGTAGTGCCATGTCTTGTGGTGGTCATTTCAACACAGTGCTTTTTCCATCTGAGCTACCACAGAAGACATAGAAACTCAAGACAAATAATATAAAATGCCCAAATATCAGCAACAAGAATTGTTCCAAAAATCTTGAAGCAAAACTTGGAAATAATACATCAGCCATCATCATTCTTATTTATAGAATGCACACCAAAAAAAGTACTTATCCAGATTTGGCATATTAAGGGTGTAAGTCTCTTACAATGATTGTAAGCCCCCAACTTGGAGGCTTATGCTCATCCTATGCAGGGCAGGAGGAGTGGTGAAAGCAATCTTCGCCCCCGCCCCCCCCCATCCTTGTGCCCTACATTTTCACTAGATGGGCTTTTTTGCCCATCTACTGAAAGCTTTACGGAGAGGGGGGGAAGAAAGCTGGAGAGGCTTCAGGATAGCTTGTATCCTGGCCTCTCCAGTCTCTCCCCTCCCTGCCCACTGAAACACTGCCTCTCCCCCCCCCCCTGAGGTCACATTCCTGACCACGGCGAGGCAGCCAGCACCGTTCTTTCCACACTGGCTGTGAGGGGAAGGGGACGGATCGTGGATTCCCCCCCCCCAAGGTTGGATTGCTGTCTCCGACCTCGGATGTAGGAATCTGAAGTATCCTATGGCCCCTCAGATACTGTCTAGGGGCCATGGGATTGCCTCCCTCAGTGTTTTTCCTAAACAATTATTTACATTCCTTGTAGAAAGAGGCTCCACCTGAGTAAAGACAGCTACAGAAATGATAAGAAAATTATAGCAGCTGCTTTGGATGTAATTGTCATGGGCCAGCAACATCCTATTCCATGAGTGGAAGAGAAAACAGAAAAATAGTGTGTCAATGCTGCTTTTTGCCCCTCCCTTCTTGTGACCTTTCCTACTGTCACTAGGTAGAAATCTTTCCCCCTCTTTGGCTGCTTCCACCAAACCAGCGTTAAATCTCTCTGGGTCTCACTTTAGGTAGCGAGAGGGCAGGCTATAAGATGTGGAGTGGGTAACTCTGAACTACAACAACAAGAGACCAAAAAGTTCCATATAACAAAGATGAAATTTTACTGGAGAAAGATGTCAATAAAAGTTTTAAAATCTGGATGGACACACCCACACCACAAAAACATCTGAGCAATAGGGCAGTAAAACGACTAGGGACAAGCACATCCAGCTAAACTTGTTAGATCGTGTCCCTATTTTATCCATCTCCCTGATCCAAACATTATCTTGCTGTCAGTGGTCCAGCTCTCTCAATCGCTTCTGTAGTTCCATCACCTCTGACTTGTTTCTTTCGCCCTTCTTCTTATTCCTCCTCCTCGTCCTCCTCCTCCTCTTCTTCCTCCTCCTCTTCCTCCTCCTCACCTGTTTGCTGTATTGCTTTAGGCTTTTATCTCTTAACATTTGTTTTTCTCTCTCCAATTTCAACCAGTCAGGAGGATAGCTTCTTGTTCATTTCTGCCAACTGTGTTTCTATTTTGTGAGTTGAAACTTTCCCCCCCCTTTCCCCTGACCTTCTGTTGAACATTTATGATCTACTGCTCCTCTGAGCAGAACTTCCTGATCTCTACATACTAGCTAAATGCTTGACCTCTAAACTATTAACATTTTATTTTAAACTGACTAACACACACACCCACACCCACACACAAGTGATTTAACTCCTTAGCATCCTAAAATCAAACTCAATACAAATATGAAAGGCATTTCTGTTCCTTCACATGGAGTAATAATACTGGCCTACCTCATAAAACTCCTTAAGGCTTGCTGAGGTAATGGCCACAGAAAGGAAAGAGAAAAATGAGTGGGGACATACTATTTTCCTGTTTTCTGTCCCACTTATGGAACAGGGTGTTGTTGGTTTCCAACATGCCAACATTTCAGAAGGAATGCCTTGTCTAAGGTTGCCTAGTATGTTTGTAGCTGAGGTGAGATGAATATTAACTCCTTCATAAAGTATTCAGCTGCTTCTGATTTCCTTCTGCTTTGCATATATGGCCCATTCTTGAGATAGCATGTTGCCACTTCTCTTTTTCATCTCATCCAGAAAGCAGGTCAGAGAATATCTCTCACATTAGATTAAATATATACATTTTAAAATATTGCTGTAAATATAGCTGCTAGCTAGAACCCTGATGTTCAGTGAGTTGGTTGGTTTTTGACCAGTAGACTGCTTTCCTTATAGTACCTTAAAAAAAGAGGGGGGGGGAAACAATTTACTTTTCAAGGGTATGCGGATGTGTGAGACTGCATGCATGTGTTCTGCTCAAGTTACCTTTTCCTGCTTAAGACCAAGTCATCTTAATTATTGACCAACTTGAATTCACACATAAGGCATTCTAGGTGTGACTAACATTATCTGAAACCTATTAGGACTGCTGCTTTAAAAATTAGGTTAAGAAAATTCAATCTAAAGGATTGTGAAGTAATGAATTTTCTCTTGCAATGCATTTTTACCCAAATACCCAAAGTTAAGCTGTGAAAATTCTACAAAGTTCTGTTTTACCATTTAGTTTTATTTATTTTACTTTCATGATGCCCCATTAATTGTTGCTTCACTCCTGCTGCCCATATTGACATATAATATGTTTATGAATTACGCATGTAAAGGGGAAATGAAGAGTTGAGACACAAAGTATGGTATAAAATTAGGACCACATTTATTGATTACGTAATAAAAGATCTGTGAAGGGAGAAAAGTGTGGGTACTAACTAAACTGGCCATTGGCCAGTGAGGTGTCCCGAGCAAAACATCCAACCCCAGGGGGAGGCTGCAATCCCCCCCCCCCAGTTTTACACCAGTGTGGTGCTGGGAGGCCTTCTCACTGTCACCACCTCACAGGGATGCACAACACCAATGCAGGTGAGATAAGTCGGCCTCAAAGATAATCCTTATCTCCCACAAACTAAGCTGCAAAACTTAGCAACGGGGAGCCTTGGGTCTTGCCAGTCACCTAAAAGGTGCTATCGGATGATCACTGAACCCTACCCCACCGCCTATTCCTGCACTTACCAGCCACAGAGAGAGACAAGCCTCTGCTTAGTCTCATTTCCCCCACCTGGTAGGAATAAATACCAGGAGGGCCCTTCACAGATCCTGTAGAAATAAATCATTCCTGACATCTGACAAATGCACCTCGTCCAGTCGGTGCTGCAGCTCCCTCCAAGCCAAGGATATCACAGGATGAGGAATCACAATGCCTCTCCCTCCAAGGCCCCTGCAAATTTCTCTGTTCACTTTCCTGCCCACTCTGTTCAGGCCTCTGGGGTCGGCACCACCACCCAGCCAACAGAATCATGGCAATATGTGGGACCAGAGAATCTGGACTCCCGGCCAACACTGTTGTATTGCAGCAAGGTCCGCAGACGCTTGCAGACGCCTTGCCCTTGAGCAAGCCTAAATCATTTCCCACCAAATGTAGCACAAGCACTTGCAGGGGCTGGCACACCAGGCTGTAGTGGTGGATTTTGTACCTTGGGGGGGGGCGTTTCAACTCGGCTCTCCGCGCTGCGGGCCCCCCCCGATCCTTGAATTCTCCATGGCGCGGAGGGGCTCTCTGGCCGCTCTCTGCGCCACTCAGTTCGCCACGCTGCCCACACGGGCTCCGTCGCATCATTTCTGGCTGTGACGTGATGGGCCCTGTGCCGATGCGGCTGAACCCTGTTGCTGCAGTTTTGGCGTAGAAACCAGGGCAACAGGGCTTAAAACGGCCATAGCAGAACTGAACTCGAACCCGCCTTAATGGCGTCTAGTCAGGCAGAAATGGACATTAATAATTGCCTTTGTGTTTGTCACCTTGTTCCCAACATCTGCCCCGAATGACCACCACTAGGCGCCTGCACAGGAGGAGGGAGACCATGGTCCTTTTCCACCACCGCTAAGCAGTGAAGAATCACAGAAAAATCAGGAGCCTCATCATCAGATGATGAGGGGAGGGCCAGCGGACACAGGCACTTGGCTACTTGCTTGGGCACACACCCTTTCCCTCTTGCCACCCTGTCCTTTCTTGGGAGGCATCTTAAGCCTAGAATTGAAACTGAATAGACAAGTTAATGAAAATATAAGACATATACAAGTGGACTTCGCTTATCTTTATCTTTATCTTTATTTTTTATTAATCACTCAATAACTTTATTTGGCTTAGCCAAACAGGCTTTAGCAAACACCATAAAACAAATCAGGTAAAACTCTTACACAATATAATTAAAACAGTTAAATCAGTAATAAACCCCACATTAACTTTTCTCAGCAGACAATAGCATAATCTCTTTTCTCCTCATCCAGGCTAATTTGACGTACTTGGCCGTACGATAGGACACATAATAATCAGATCCTGTTAACAAAAACGTCAGTTTTTGGAGAGAGTTAGCATCTTCAATACGGACAATGAGAGGATCTAAATATTGAGTTCTCAACTCTAAATACAGAGGACTTTCCAAAAGAAAATGACATAAGTCTTCTATCTTTCTGCAACCAATTGGGCACTGTCTGTCTACAACGGGCACACCTTCATAACGTACTTTGACTTCCATTAGAGGCAGGGTATTCAGCCTGCACTTAGTTAGTAGAGTCTTAAGGTCATAAGGGCAAGAGGAGGCCAAATAAGGGGACAATTTCCCAGGATATACTGTAAAGGACTTATACAATATAGCAGAATGACAATTGGCCACTAGTGCGGCATTTTCCTAACAGTCAATATCTGCTAAACGTCCAGCAACTTCTAGACGAGCAGCATAATAGCCTTTTGCAATTAAATAGGTCACTGAGAAACCCAAATTAGAAACAAGATGACAGATTTTTTTTGCCCATGAATCTGGCCCCATTTCCTCATATGCCCTTAAAACTAAAGGGGAAACCATCTGGAAAATTATCTTAAGCCAATACCAAATGGCTGATTTCTGTGCAAGGGTTTTAACTGAACAACATGCAGACTCCATACGAATGACAGCCCTGGGAGAAGATCTAGGGACACCCAAGGCTCTCATTAAAAAATTATGTTGAACTGAATCCAATATTGTCATATTCGAATGAGCCCAGACCGCAGCTCCATACAGTAGTTGGGGCAATAATTTGCTCTTGTAGAGCTCAAGTAAGGTTGACACAAACCTACCCCCTGTGGCTGCCGCAAACCGGAGAATAGCGTTGGCTGTTGTGTTAGCTGATATTGCTGTGGCTTTCAGATGAGAAATCCAACAGCCAGAGTTATTCAAATGTTACCCCCAGATATTTATAATAACTAACTTGCTCCAATTGTTGGTTATTAAGCTGCCATCAGTATTTATGCCTTCTCTTTCAAAAAACCATGATTTTGGTCTTTGAGTAGTTCACTTCAAGGGATTCTTTTTTACAATATTCTCCCAAAGCTCTCAAAAGTCTGCGCAATCCCACTTGTGTGTAGGAAAGGAGAACAGCATCATCCGCATATAATAAAATGCTAATATCTTTCTCCTTCAAGCGAGGGGAGGAAAACTCTGTACCTGTTAGGGAAGACTTGATATCATTAATGTAAAGGTTAAATAAAAGGGGAGCCAACAGGCAGCCTTGACAGACGCCCTTATTAATGGGAATTGGATCTGAGAGACCGCCCTTGGCAGATGTTCTAATGCGTAAACTAGAGTTGTTGTACAACCCCTGAATTCGCATAAGTAACCTGCAATCAATATTCAAGGAAGCCAACTTGTACCATAAACGTGGACGAGATATGGAGTCAAAGGCTGCCCTAAAATCCACAAAGGCCAGAAAAAGAGAGTGAAAAGGTGGGAGAGTGTATTTCAACGAGAGATGGCTTAAAATAAAACATTGATCAATTGTTGATTTGCCATGACAGAAACCAGCCTGTTCCTTGATCAGAAGCTGTTCTGAGATCACCCAAGTTTCAAGTTTATCCAGGAGGTGTCTTGCATAAAGCTTGCTGACCACATCTAAAAGACTAATTGGATGATAGTTTTGGGAGTCCGATCTAGAAGCTTTCTTGTGTATTGGAACCACTATAGCTGTTGACCAATCGTCAGGGAATTTTCCAGTTCTATCAATGGTTGTAAACAAAGTGACTAATGCAGGAATCCACCAATCAGCTTGCTCTATTAAAAGATCAGGAGGGATCCCATTGGTGCTGAGTGCCTTTCCTTTTTAAAGTCTCTTTATTAGGGATGCCACCTCACTACAGGAAACTGGAGGCCAATCTGGCAAAATCAAGCCATCCTTTATTGTTGGTGCAGATCTTTTCTTTTTCTTTTTTTTTAATTATTATTTTTAAATGCACACACATACAAAAAGAACATAAACCTACAAATCATAAACTCCAAAGTGCACCCGTCACCCCGGGGCCAAAAAAATAAATAATTCTATCCACATAATCCATTATTAATCTATGGTGCAGATCTTACTGCTTCATCGTAGAATATAGAGCGGAAGTACCTCTCCCACTCATGTGTGGAAATTACATTGTCCTTATGAGGATCTTCTAAAGATCGTAAAGAGGAAATAATACGCCAAAATTTTGGTTTGTCATTGCGTGTCAAAGTCAGTTTCAACTCTGCCCATTGTTTTTTTTAAAAAGGTATGCCTCTTCTTTTGTATTAGCTTCCTATAAAGCTTCTGCAATTCGATGAAGGAGCTAGGAAGCGGGACAGTATTGGAACCCCTAAGGATCTTATGCTGCCTTTGTATCTCCTTTTTTATTTGTCTACATTCATCGTCGAACCATAGATTAGGGTTATTAGGCTTATACGGTTTCTTATTATAACATGATGCAGTGAAGTAAAAGAGGTTGAAATAAAGATATTATCTGAGAGTAACAATCAATTGCTTCTTTAGCAACGCTTGAATGTATTAGTTGTTCTTTCAAATCCAAAATTTGCATGGATTTTAATAAAGTATCCAGAGCTACCAGGTTCACATTTGCCCATTTTATACAGTATTTAGATGCCCCCTGAGACTGAAACTGCGGTCATAGAATCTTGGCTGGTCATAATATTCCCCGGACAAACAACCTGAAGTAATATCGGTTGATGATCACATGTAGGATAAGAGTCTACACTAAAAAGTAGGATATAGTCCAACAGTGCCGGTGAAACTGCAATATAGTCGACCACACTAGCTCCTAAGTGGTTAAGAAAAGTATATTCTCCCAACTGATCTTCTGAAATCATTCCATTTAAGAGAACCAAACCAGCCTGGATGATTGTGTGGGTAAATAATTTCCCTTGAGCGTTAATTACATGGTCCTTTGATTGTCTATCTCTCAACAGGATAAAATCATGTGGGAGAAAATGATTGGTTTGTGTCAGGGCATTCCAATTAGGCCCTATCCAGGCATTGAAGTCTCCCATTAGAATGAAATGGGCCTCAGGATATTTTGTCTCCAGGTTGGACAAATACTCTTCTAAATAATCCCAGATATTTTCAAAGTAGTGTTTAGAATTTCGAGGTGGAATGTAAACATTGATCAGGACAAAGGAGATCCCATCCAGTTTGAGGAATACTCCCATAACCCAAGGGCTAGGGTTCACTAACAAAAGGGATTCAGCTCTTAATGAAGTAGCCACCAGACATGCCAAGCCACCTCCTCGTCAACCCTTGCAGTTATCAGAGACTGCTGGAACTATAAAAGTCCTATACTGATTAAGCCAGATGTCATCAGCAGACCACGTTTCCTGGAGACAGATAATATCGAACTGCTTTAAGTAATTCTGGAAAGAAAGATCCCTTTTCTTATTATTCCATCCAGAAATATTCTAGGATAAACATTTAAGTGACTCTCCTTTATCAAACATCAGTTGACATGCCTTATGTGTTGTAAAATGATTTTTTGGAGATGATGATGATGATGATGATGATGATGATTCTATTTATATTGAAAAAATTAACAACAGCCTTATAAGGTAGTACAGTGAAGAAAATTGAGGCCGATCCAATTGAAATTAGAATACAGAAGATGCCCAAGAAAATTAAATACATTGCACAGACTGCCGAGAAAGAATAAACTGCTGAAAAGAACCGGAAGGGCTGGAACAAAATTCCAAGGTGTTGCTACCAGGGCCGAGGCAGGACCCAAGAGACACAGGCAGGCAACGACCAGCGGGTAATAGTGGGGAGGCGGGGCAGCCCCGTGAACGGGCAGGGCCCCCGCCCACACATCAAGGGCCTAGAAGCCAGCAAGAAAGAAGCTGGGTGCGGGGGGAGGGGCGGGCGCTGCATCACTCACAAGCAGCGGTGTGCCCAAATGGAGCCGCCAAAGCCTAGGGACTCCGCAAGGAGACCCAGGCCAGAACACAATGCAGGGTGGAAATCAGGCCACACCCTCCGGTCCCAGGTCGCGGCAGAGGCAGCAAGAGGCCGCCCCTTGACAGAGCACAAACAGAGATTGAACACACCAAGATACAATAAAAATGCAGTATATTGATTAAATCATTTAACAGCAGCAGGAAAGGTATAAAACAACTAGATCAGTTTAAAAATGCATTGTTTTAACCTTCTGTTATATTAAAAGCATGGTGGAATAAAAGTATTTGCTACACTCCTAAAACTCAAGCAGGGATGGGGACTCGGACTCGAGGACTCGACTCGTGAGTCGGACTGAGTCCCCCCTCTGACTCGACTCAGACTCGAGTCCCAATATTTTTAATGGGACTCGAGACTCGACTCGGGACTTGAGACCAAGGACTCTTCAACATCCCTGGGCTGTGCCAGAAGGAGTGGAGAGGAGCGTGATTGCTGGTGAAGAGCGCATGGAAGCGAGGTGTGCCGCTGCTCGGCCTCTATGGACGGCTACCAGGAGTGCAGCCCCAACAGTGTGTCAAGATTTATTTTGATTGATGTGTTGCGTACTTGGGAGAGACAGAGGAAGGACCTGGGATTACTCTGTGTGGCTGCTCTGAGCGTGAAGTAGCCTTATTTTGTTGGGAAAAAACCCCATTGATTTTAATAGGGACTCGTGGAGTCAGCTTTGGGAGTGACTTGTGACTCGTGAGTCACCATTTTGGACCAAGGACTCGGACTCGAGACTCGACTCGTGACTCGAGACCAAGGACTCTTCAACATCCCTGAACTCAAGACAGAGGAAGCCAACCAAGCAGGGGTGGGTAATGCATGGCCCATGGGCCGCATGCAGCCTCCTGCCCTTAAGTGCAGCCCCCACCACTGCCAACCCCACTGCCTCCCGCCACTGCAAAATTTGCAGTGGCTGCAGCAAAACTGTTTTTTCAGTAAACCGCCCAGAGAGCTTCGGCTATTGGGTGGTATAAAAATGAAATAAATAAATAAATAAAATAAAGACAGCTTACAATCAGTAATAAAACTTGATGAAAACAGCAATAAGCAAATACATTAAAACACAATTAAAAACACAACAATAACAGAGTAAAAACAGCTTCCAGCTCAACAGACCCAGCTACACAGCAAAGGCACACTTGTGGTCTTTGTCTGCTGGTGGAAGGACAACAGCAGAGAGGGAGAGAACCCAGCCTTTTTCGGTAGAGTTCCGAAGACTGGGCGGGGACACCAAGAAAGCTTCTTTTGCGTTGCCACCAAATGTGCCTCTGAAGGCAGCGGTCTCAAAAGAAGGGCCTCTCTTGAAGATCTTAAGAGCCACACAGGTTCATATAGGACATGGCGGTCTTTCTGGTAGCCTGGTCCCAAGCCACATGGGGCTTGATAGGTCATAACAAGCACTTTGAATTCTACCCAGAAACAGACCGGTAGCCAGTGAAGCTGTTGTAACAACGGAGTCTGTAACAAGGGACATGGGGAGTGCAAGCCTGTTGATTCTCTTGGACCTCTCAGCGGCTTTCGATACCATCGACCATGGTATCCTTCTGGATAGGTTATCTGGGTTGGGAGTTGGAGGCACTGCGCTCCAGTGGTTCCGATCCTACTTGGGTGGCCAATTCTAGAAGGTGGTGCTGGGGGATTACTGCTCTGTCCCTTGGCAGTTATGCCATGGGGTGCCACAGGGCTCTATTTTATCCCCTATTCTGTTTAACATCTACATGAAACCACTGGAAGAGGTTATCCAGAGGTGTGGGCTGAGGTGTCATCAATATGCAGATGACAGCCAGCTTTATCTCTCCTTTTTCATCTAATCCAGGTGAGACAGTGGCTGTTCTGAATCAGTGCCTGGGCATGGTAATGGATTGGATGAGGGCTAATAAACTGAGACTCAATCCAGATAAGATGGAGGTAGTGTTAGTGGGTGGTTCGTCTACCTGGCTAAATGATATTCAACCAGTTCTGGATGGGGTTGCACTACCCCTGAAGGATCAGGTTTGTAGTTTGGGGGTGCTCTTGGATCCACAACTGTTACTCAAGGCACAGGTGAACTTGGTGGCATGGAGCACCTTTTATCAGCTTAGGCTACTATACCAACTACGTCCTTATCTGGACAGAGATAGCGTAACTACAGTTATCCATGTTCTGTTAACCTCTCGTTTGGATTACTGCAATGCATTATATGTGGGACTGCCTTTGCAATTGGTCCGGAAACTTCAGCTGGTCCAAAATAGGGCAGCGAGATTGTTAACGGGGACTGGCCGATGTGAACATATTATGCCAGTGCTTTCTCATCTGCACTGGCTGCCAGTCTGTTTCCAGGCCTGATTCAAAGTGCTGGTGCTAACATTTAAAGCCCTAAACGGCTTGGGGCCAGGGTATCTGAAGGATCGTCTCCTCCCATATGTACCTGCCTGGACACTAAGATCTTAGTCAGCAGTCCTTCTCCGAGAGCCCCTGCCAAAGGAAGTGAGGCACCCCGGTTGTGGAATGAGCTCCCCAAAGAGGCTCACCTGGCACCTACATTGTACTCTTTCCAGCGCCAGGTGAAGACCTTTTTATTCTCCCAGGCATTTTAATTCATTTTAATCATCTTAATCATCTTAATCATTTGAATCTTGTAGTTGTTTTTAACTCTGTTACTGTAATTTGAACTGCTGCTAGCTTTGCTGTTTGTTTTAATCTGTGGTTTTAAATTTTATAGTTATATTATATTTTATGGTTTTAACTGTTGTACACTGCCCAGAGAGCTTCAGCTATTGGGCGGTATACAAATGTATAAAATAAAATAAAATAAATAAATTATGTCAGAACTCTGGCCTTGTAGAATCATAGAATCATAGAACAGTAGAGTTGGAAGGGGCCTATAAGGCCATCAAGTCCAACTCCCTGCTCAATGCAGGAATCCAAGTTAAAGTATCCCTGACAGATGGCTTGCCAGCCACATCTTGAATTCCTCCAGTGTGGGAGGCCACTATTGCCCTAGGTAATTGGTTCCATTGTCGTAGTCATATTGCTCTAACAGTCAGGAAGTTTTTCCTGATGTTCAGCTGGAATCTGGCTTCCTGTACCTTGAGCCCATTATTCTGTGTCCTGCACTCTGTGATGGTTGAGAAGAGATCCTGGCCCTCCTCTGTGTGACAACCTTTGAAGTACTTGAAGAACGCAATCATATCTCCCCTCAGTCTTCTCTTCTGAAGGCTAAACATGCCCAGTTCCTTCAGTCTCTCCTCGTAGGGCTTTGTTTCCAGTCCCCTGATCATCCTTGTTGCCCTCCTCTGAACCCTTTCCAGTTTGTCTACATCCTTCTTAAAGTGTGGTGCCCAGAACTGGACGCAGTACTCAAGATGAGGCCTAACAAGTGCTGTGTAGAGGCCTAACAAGTGCTGTGTAGTACTTCCCGCGATTTGGAAGCTATACTTCTATTAATGCAGCCCAAAATAGCATTTGCCTTTTTTGCAGTCACATCACATTGGCTGAGGGGGGGGGGCATGGTGGGTGCTGGTAGGCTGTGAGACAGTGGCCAAGGATCTGAGGAACCCTGAGCCCTTCCAGCTCTCAACCACACCTCCATCACCAGGAAACACTTAGATGCACTCATGAGCATGTTTAAATGTTTCCCTTCCATTACCACATTTCCACGCTATTGGCAAGAGCTGACAGGGCATAGGACACAGCAGAGCCTCCAATATCAGAGGCTCCACTCAGAGAGCATAGAATTGCTAATTAATACATGGATCTGGATCTAGTTATCCTTTGGTTTGTGCACTTCTCCAAATTTTGAGATACAGTTTTCAGCTCAAAGAATGCAAACAAAAATGCATGCATTTGAACAAATGGAATACAAAAAAATGAATATTTTATAGGATAATGCATACCAAAAATGTGTGTGGAAAATGTGTATAAGTTGTATGTGAAACTTTGCACATTTTAAAAAACAACTCACATAGAATGAAACAGAATGGACTTAAGGCTGTACACATCCACAATGCAAACAGACCAGAAATAGACATATCTGTCCATCCTAGGGATGGACAAACAAATTATTTTTGCCCAGGTTCTCCGAACACCAACTTGAAGCTCGGCTTGTTTCTGTGTTGGTTTGCACACTTTTTTCATTTCATTTGAACAAGAGGTGTGCATTTTAAATGGGAAAAATGCACATTCTTTAAAAAAGTGCACTGAAAGTGTGCACATCCCCCCCACAATAAAGCATAAAATGCACCTATTTTTTGGTGCTAACATAAATGCAGCCATTTGCAAGCATTTTTGGAGAGCATGGTCTCCTGTTCGCTTACACAGTTACAAACAGGATATGTCTGCCTGATTTACAAACATAAACAAAGATCTCATACATCCCTAGAAAACTTTGTATGGTGTGGTGGTGGTGGTGGTGGTGGTGGGACCATGGCTGCCTCCATGAGCCCAGGAGTTACTGGTGCAGCCTGCGAGAAGACCACAGAGTGGTAGCTTCCATGCAGCAACAATTACATATGAATCATAGGGTTGTCATTAGGCAGGGGAAACTATGAGAGATCCATCCATCCATGAAGCCATAACTATATCAAATATGGGTATTCAGGTTGACCTTAAATCTCACTAGAAAATTTGATACACCTTACAGTTAGCTGACGACTGAACCATTCAGGTAAACAACAAACTAATCAAACCACAATTTAATGGGAATATACAATTTTTCAAAATGTACACGCTGTTCAACTGTATTTTATCATCAACATTGAAAGGAGTAGATGTCAGATATGCCATAATTCCTACACAATACAGGTAATACCTTGGATTGCAAGTAACTTGATTTGAGAGCATTTTGCAAGACAAGCAAATTTTTAAATATTTATTTAAATTTTTTTGACTTGATATACAAGCGATGTCTTGCAATACAAGTACTGTAGTATGGCTTAAATTAAAAAATCCACAAATTTTTTGGGGGGAATTTCATTTTGATATAAGAGTGTTTTGGATTACAAGCACGTTTCCGGAACGAATTATGCTCTCAATCCAAGGCATGACTGTAACACTATACAGTTCTCCTGTACAAAGCTACATTATTGGTATGTTTAGGATCAAAGTCAATAGCCTGATACTAACATTTGAAGCCAAGTGTTAGTATCAGGCTATTAAGCTCAAGGGCATAAAACAGAATTCTATACAGGATGCTATTAGTACTGACACAGTGGTAGTGTTGCAGGACATAGGTTCATGCAAATATGTATAATAAGGATGCAAAGCAAAAGGGGCCAAGGCAAAATATTCCAAATCATGGGAATTAGAATAATAAGGGTACTGGAAATTCATCATTAACAGTAATCAATAATATCTTGTACAATTAGGGATCAGGCTCTTACTAAAATAATTGCACCATTTCTGAGAAATTTCTTAAGAAATACTGGGAACCAGTCAGAAGCTCTATAACTTTCACATTATCACCACTTAGGATACATCACAATTGTAGAATGACTCTAATGAATTTGTATCTTGCATAGCACTTTGGTAGTTAACAAATTAGGCTTATTGAAATATGAAGTAGTGCTCTGAATATGGCTCATTTTAAGGCATTTATTTTTATTCTTTTTTCTTTCTTCCATACAAAATTAAAAGATACTGTTGCCTCACTAATAATTTTACTTCAATCTATCAATTATTTTTCACTCTGCCACAAGAAAGTGTTTAAGTTATACATTTAATGCAAAATGAGGGGGATTTATCTTGTGTGTGTGTGTGTGTTTTAGTTCTCTGTATTTTCAGCATTTTGAAGTTTACTGCTAGTTTCAGTGATAAACTTTTATAACTATGATCAACTCCACAATAAAATAAAATTTATGTACTCTTCTTTATTGGATCCATAAAAATGCTTACGAAGTATGGGTAAAATTACCTATATGGTGTACTGTTCAGAACAGAACTTGAAACACCGTATCTTACACCACTTGTTCAGACAAATAAAATGTATAAATTAAGGTGTCTGAGAGAAAAACTAGATTTTAAGATGAAGCTATCATGAATAGTCTCCAATATTGTTAAACTTTTGCAAATACCATCTGGAACTGCAGTCAGGGGCCATAAAACCTTTCCCTCAATGCTGTTTTCATTAACTCCCCCCCCCCACACACACACCAGTTGCTATTTGCCCCATTAAAAAAAACAAAAAAACCCCAACAACATTGTTACCAAGGGCATTCCTAAGACATTAAAAGATTCAGGGCAAAGGCTCATAAGGCAAAAATTTGAATATAATTTACATAAGCTAAATTTGCATACAATTTGCATGTGTATGTATGTGCACATTTAGAAGTAATTACTATAATTTAAATAGAAATATATGACTGAAGACATAGGGCACCCAGGAGGGTCAGACATAAATAATTGCCATAAACTGCTGCAGTATATTCCATGGGTTTATCTCTCCTCCTCCTTTTTATTGCCATGTTTATCCTTGAGGGATTCCTTGTGCAGCCTGACCTTATCTACAGTATGCTGTTTGTTTGCTTATATTCATTAGATACCTTATAAAACAACCTCCTGGGCTAGCCAGATAACCACTGACCCCTGCCAACATCAGGCTTCAAGACAACTTCCCAGGGTGTGTTTGGGGGGTGGGGAGTGCTTTCTACCTGTTTGTACCCGGCAGCTGCTTGTGTCACCAGTCTAACCTTCTGCATCTCTGATGGAACAAGGAATCAGGTGTTAAAATTCCTTTCTGCTCCTAAGGTCTCTCAGCTGCTGCGCCTACTCAAGCAGCCCTCTGTCTACCTTGTAAGTAAATGGAACATTCTGTGCAGGCTCCCAGCAAACCCTGTAGATTCAGGGCACTTTGGGGGAAAAATTGGGGTATGGGTCCTGGTGTGCAATCCTAGTAACACTCATTATACATGCACACTTCCAGAGTGGGAGCCATCTTAGTCTGTTGCATCAAAACAAACAAACAAAAGAGTTTTATAGATGTGCACATGTTTTCCTAATTGGGCAAATATCAGCTTTGCTGGGGGGGGGAGGGGGAGAATTAAGCTCTCTCCTCACACTGTATTCCCAGTACAGATACCACCCCCAACACACACATACACACACACCTGACTATTTGCACAATCAGGGCATTAAATTTCACGGAGAGCCTTCACAAATACAGAAAATTCCATGCTGCACACATTCTACCCTCCAATATGTGGAGGGTGATGGAGCCACCAGTGTGGACACAACAGAGCGGCCAAGGCCAGTAAGTGCGGTCTCCCTCTCCTCTGTCTCATGATTGGAAGTGCATGAGAGGGAACACAAGAATAGGACTTATTCTGAGCATTTCCCCCACTCTGACCAGTGACAGCAGCAAATGCAGTTTAGGTAGCATATGCCTTGTACTTCTGTACCATTTCTTTTTCTTGGCTTGTAGCAGTGCTTTAGATAGGAACCAAAATTTCAAAGGGCCTTTTACATATGCTGTTTAGAACATTTTTGCAGGGACAGAGGGGACAGGTAATGTTATATTGTATCTGACACTCTGCCAATTCTTTTCTGACCCATAATATTAGATTCAACACAGAACCCTAGATTTTTAAAACATATTTCCTGTTTAAAGAAATTGCCAAAATGTTACCATTTCTAGAAGCTTTATTTTGGCAGCTTGTAATTAAATATATTCATTTTCAACCGTCAGATTATCTCCACTTCTAAATTTACTAAAGATTGTGCATGAAAGATGCCTCTTAATAATCAGAAACAACGGAACATTGTAGTGCTGATGGTTTCATATTATCTTCTGGCTTGACATCAGCTGGGGGATATTTTTCCCCATGAAGTATACTTGATAGAGTAATAACAATCAAACTGCTACAGTAAACTAATAGAGGTAATGAAACTCTACTACTACCTGGAGACCTTTGATATTGGAAAAAAAGCTGTTAGATGAATTTCGAGATCATTGTTTCATTAATACATTATGTTGCTTTTCTTACATGTCAGGAGTCTGGATACAGGCTGTGGAGCATACAGGTGAGAGAATTGAAAATATGCATCATAGGTGTCAGGATCTGCTCAGATGGAGCTCTGCAGCTCCATCTGGTGGCCACCATGGGAACAACAGGCCAGTCTGCAGTACTTCCTCGCAGGGTTCAATCCTTGACCAGTAGGCATTCCCAGGTGCATTAACACACACCAGCTGGGAGCAGTGGGAGGCTCTATATAAGGGCCCACTTCCTATTCCTTCAAGTCTTTGCCACAGCAGCACAAGCCTATGTGTTGTCTGCAGCCAGTGCCTCTCTCTAGCAACCAACCTCAAACTTTGCCTTGCCTGGTGTTTGACCTGTGTCTGCTCTTGACCAATGCTTTTAGCCTCTGGCCCTTCTCTGCCTTGTATGTGCCTGAACCCTGTTTGCTTACTGGATTTGCCTCCTGCCTCTGGCCCTTGCCTGAACCCTGTTTTCTTACTGGACTTGCCTCCTGCCTCTGGCCCCCACCTTGCTTGATACATGTTTTGATCTCTGTCTGGATTCTGCTGTCCCCTGGCCTGCTCCCAGCTCCATCATCCCCTGGCCCTGGCATTCCAGCCCAGGACCCTTGCTGCCCAGGACCCAGAGCTGACAATAGGACTTAGCACAGCATAATCAGTATGTTACCCATTTATGAAAGAACAAGGATTGTTCTGCCTTGAATCATGCTAACATTTCCACACATGTAGTCCCAAAACTGGTGATTCACAGTCCCAAAACTGGTGATTCACAGTGCACACAATGGATTCATACTGATAAGGGAAATAATATATATTTAAAATATATAATTAGATGTGTAGGTTGCCAGTGGCCAAGTAAAACATAAAAACTGTGTGTGTGTGTGTGAGAGAGAAAAATACAAAAGGGTGGGGGAACAGAGACAGAAAATTGAGAAATCAATTCCTTCTCTATTTGGACTGATTGTAGAAAATGCACAGAGAGAGAGACACAGAGACATATTAGCCTTCCCCCCCCCTCTTTTATCTGCCACCAGACTAAGGGTGCAATCCTATGCATGTTTACTCAGAAGTAAGTCCCACTGTATTCAATGTGACTTACTCACAGGAAAACACATATAGGACAGCAGCCTTAGGCTGAAATCCTATACCCATTTACCAAGGAGTAAGCTCCATTGAGCTCAAGTCCTGGATCAGTGCCTGAACTAAGTGATGGGCTGGGTAAGGGTCAGTAAGCTGAGGCTGAATCCTGGCAAGACAGAAGCCCTGTGGGTGAGTGGTTCCCGAGTCCAGAAGATAGGTTATTGCCAGTTCTAGATGGGGTTGTACTCCCTTTGAAAGATCAGGTTCATAGTCCGGAGGTATTCCTAGATCCATCATTGTTGCTGCTGGAGTCCTGAGTGACTGCTGTGGCTCGGAGTGCCTTTTACAATCTTCGATTGGTTCACCAGCTATGGCCTCTCCTGGACAGGGATAGCTTGGCCACAGTGATACAGGCACTAGTAACCTCAACACTGGATTACTGCAACGTGCTCTATGTGGGGCTGCTCCCGAAGCTGGAGCTAGTGCAGAATGCTTAGATCCTACTTCTAAGTAGACATTCTAGTATCCCACTGTAAATCTACTGTTTTGAATCTACTAACTGATGCATACACTTCACTGAAATTAATGCTTTCTTGCTGGCTCTTACAGTCAAAAGTTGGAATATATTTTTTCCAAATAAATAATGGCAGGATTGCACCTTGATGGATTTAACAGAAGCTGGTAGATAACTCTATTTAGGCGAGCATAGAAGTGCCCCCCCCCCTTTGGGCAGCATTCAATATATATAGAATATGAGAATGGGCCAGTGCAAAATTATGTGGCCTATTATTTTTGATAAAGTGTTGTGCAATATCAGAAGGGATAGGTGCAATATTAGTCAATATAATTATTACTTTTGATATTAATTTTGTTTTGTGCAGTTTTTATTATAATTGCACTGTTCTGCTTGGATAATTAATAACATACAGTCATGCCTTGGATTGAGAGCATAATTCGTTCTGGAAACGTGCTTGTAATCCAAAACACTCATATCCAAACGAAATCCCCCCAAAAAAATTTGTACAGAGATTTTTAGTTTAAGCCGTACTACAGTATTTGTATTGCAAGACGTTGCTTGTAAGTAATTTTTTTTATTTAAAAAATAAATAAATAAATATTTAAAAATTTGCTTGTCTTGCAAAACACTCTCAAACCAAGTTACTTGCAATCCAAGGTATTACTGTATTTATTTAAACAGAAACTAGCTATCAGATTAAAATAATTAGGCTGCAATTCTATACACACATACCTGGGAGTAAGCCCCATTGAACCCAATGAGATTTACCTGCTGTGAATAGACATGCATAAGATTGCTCTGTTAACATCTTTTCAAACACATTCTCCAGTTAATCAAGGTAAACCTCTGACTGGTAATCCTGCTTCAGTTCAAATCATGAACCAGTAGAGGGTGCTCTTGAAATCACTAAAACAGAACACAGACTTGCAGCACAATCCTATAACATGTTTACTCAGAGTAGGTCCCATTGTGTTCAATGGGGCTTACTCCTAGGTTAATATGCATAGGGATGCAGCCTTAATGATCTATCAGTACACATGCTGACATAGCAGAGTCAGGCCACAAAGAACTAAACCCTACTTTCCATAGGAGTTCCTTAGCAATTTCAGTGAGAATAGATTCAGCCTAACAGCATTATAAGGGACTTTCTGCTTGCATGCTTGGCAGTAGCTGCTTCCTAGTTGTGTGTGTGTACCTGTATGTACAGATTTGTATTATCAAAACTTACATGGCAACTGCTTTACATCAGTGTTGGAGTAACTGATAACAGTAGCCCATTTTTAAAGGTAGTCCAAGGAGCAACTGAAACTATGCAAATCATAGCTGATACAGTAATTCAAATAGGCACACTATTTTTGTGTCTGCTAGCCTACAAAAATATTGTGTAAAGACATTTTTTTCTGAAGTATAACACATTTTAGTATGGTTTAGTCAAAACAGCACAAGTAATAAAACATATTTGATATATTTATTACATTTTTTTTTTGAGGAAAAGCAATGCTTTAACACTGTAAAAGGCAGCCATGACAAAGTCAATTTCACAGCAATAAAACAGGATAAAATATAGTTACTGACATTTGCTAACAGTGCTAATTGATCTTGGGCTTCCTGTAGCGAACATGTTAACTGTCAATTAAATGTACATGTTTCTTACAATTAGGATTTATTAATAAATTCAAATTACTGTTCCAGATTGCATACATATTATTATTATCAGGAATTGGATTAATTATGCCTTATGTTCCCCATTCAAAAGCAAAAGCTTAGACATCACTACATGCAGTATAATGCACATCTTGTGCATCATACATATTATCATAAGTATTTGGATAAAGACTTGTGCAGCAGTTCACCTATCTAGTTACTTCTTTAGGATACTTAACTACATCAGAAGCAGAAAATTAAGTATATTTAAAAGATAAATGTATATCCTGCCCTTAAAAGATATAGCACTCTTAAAAACAACAAACTTATAAAAACAAGGCAAATACAAAAACAGCAAGATAAAATAAACAAGAAAAAGTATAAAAGAGACAGTACAACAGACTGTAACCAGAGTCAGCATTAATAGGCTGATGAAAATGTCACCTAGACAAAGCAGAGTTAATCAGGTGATGGAAAGTAAAAAGGCCAAACAAAACTTCCATGGAAAATAATTCCACAGATGTGGTGCAGTGCAGCCACAGAAAAGGCCCTGTCATCCCTATTTGGCTTTAGCGTGTGGTGGCATGCAGAGAATGTACTCTCTATCAAATCTTAGTGCATACATAGGTGGTATGGGAGGAGATGGTCCTTTAAATAACCTGGACCCAAGTCTTTTATTGGTTTGTAAGTAATGACCACTGGCACCTTTGTATTGTGCCCAGAAATGAAAACCAGTTCAATGGATGTAGTATGCTCAAACATCTGTGATCTTATGAACACCGTAGCTACTACCACACTGTGCACCAGCTGAAGTTGTTGGATGTAACCAGGGCGTGTGTCACTGAGGCAAGGATAGATCTTCCCAGGAGCAGGTGCAGATGGTACACCAGCCTAGGCTGTGCAAATGCTTCCAAGTGGTGGATCCATTCTGCAAGTACATCCTCAAGTGGTTATAGCATACGTGTTTTCAGACATTCCCTGGAATCATAACCTGTCCTGACCTTGGAGGTGCCATCTTACAATGATTTTAGCATGAGATAAAAGGCAGGATGTTTCTCTGCCCTTAGAGGGCTGAAAGTTTGCTTATTTTTTAAGTTGTTCTCACATTTTTCTGCAGATGTTAAGGGTGCATATTATAATTATATGTTGTTTCCTCTGTCATGTTAATTGAGTGGTTCACAATGTATCATTAATTTTGAGACTTAATAGTTGCTTTTTCTGAATTTTGAGATAGTGTTCTTAGTGCTCACATGAGTACCTTCCCCTTTGACCTACTGCATTGAATGCACCTAGCAGACATGAAAAAATGAGGTTCTTACAGTTAGTTTCCCAATACCATGGAATTGTTTCAATCATACTAAAAGTACTGGGTTTCCTGCTGTTTGTAGCTGCAAGTACAGATTCTGTGGGAAATAAAGGTTTACAGGTTAATGCATGCTTATTAATGCGGATGAGATGAGTTTGCTGTTCCATTGTCACACTTAATGTGATTGCTATACTCTTTATATCAACTAGGTAGTTAGCTACTAAAACACACACACACACACCAATGTGCTGGAAGAATATATTTTAAACTGTTTCAGACTAGGGTGAGATTGAAAGCTCATGAACATAAGCCCTATTTAGGAGTTCAGTTCTCCCAAATGTCCCAGTCCAGTTGCTCTTTGTGCATATGACAACTCCAATGGACTGTGGAGACTCAGATATCTCTTCAGACGTAGGAGTAGATCGATCCCTGCACCCTTGTGAATGGAGAACACCATGTGTACAGGAGCTATATGTGTGCAGTGTGTTAGCAGAAGTGGCTGAATAATGCAGAAAGTGAAGGCCTTGCATGAGTTCATGACAGAAGTGAGATTCAAATCAGGGATGTCCTGATTTGTAGCTCAGTCTGTTAGCCACTATGCTGTACCAGCTTTCAAGGTTGGTGACATAGCTAGCACTTTTCAAAAGGGGCATGGACAAATTTACTTCGTCGTAAACAGCTAGTCCCCCGGTTAAGGCTCCAGAAGTATAAAACAGCAGCACACATCAGGCCAGGTTTCAAACAGATTGAAACCAATACTACTACTGAACTTAGTGAACATGCTAGTCTTTTTATATACAAGAAAGTCAGACTAAAAGGAAACCTCTTTGGCTCCACTTGATTACTAGGCAACATTTCCTTGCCTTGTGATCCCTATTTGCACCCAAGGCTCTCTGGTGCATCCAATGCTGCTGCTATTCTTATTCTTATTCTACGCTGACCAGATTTTAAAATATTTCTATTAATTAGCTCTGCATCCTGAGTGACCTATGCCACTGCACCTACTAACTGTTTTAAAACTCTAAGAACAAATTAACCCTTGACTTGCACCTTTACAGGGCCAACCCTAGCATTAGGCAGAGTAAGGAAGTTGCCTCAGGTGGCAGATTCTGGGAGGTGGCAGAAAGGAGAAGGAATTTGCTGAAGGAGAGAGCTGTAAGCCATGCACCCTGCCCTGCACCCCCTAAGCTAGCTTGCTGCGTGGTGGAAGATTTGTCCCATTGCCAGTGTTGAAGAATCAGTCAACTCAACTGCCAGTACATTTAGCTGTTGTACATGGAATGGGAGGGGGCACCGTCTTGTCCTTTGCTTCAGGTAGCAAAATGTCTTGGGCAAGCTCTGCACCTTTATTTGGTATGATCCCCCTGCCATCACTATCCCAATAGAGTGGGTAGTCAATGCTATGGAGCTTTGGACTGAAGTACTCTCTCACACACATATCCTTCATCTCTGCTGGATGCTGATGCAGAGTATCTTCCACCCCAGTCTGCTGCTTTTTCAGTGCTCTACAAAACAGCCAGGAGACTCATACTGGTTACCTTCTGAAAAGGCTGGAAGTTCCTGAATGGAAATCTCTTCTGTGGAAATGCTTTTTAGCAATGGGCAAACTCGTCTCAGTTCAAGTCAGAAACGGGTCACCAATTATGAGTATTTTTGGAGAGCAGACAGCACTTGGTCAGACAAGCTAGTCACAAATTCTTTCATCTGAAATTCCAGAGCATTCTGGCTTTATTATGTGAAGCTTTAAAAATCTTCTGTTAGTAACATTTGCTTAGTTACATCTACACAGGAACTGGTGTCCAAGGCTTGAATAAAAGTACATTGAAAAGGTATTCTGTGCATGTGTGAAACCTCATTTTGCATTTCAAGCTGTAGAATAACTTCTATGGGGGAGAATGTATGATTCATATTGCAGCTAACAGTAATACTTAGCATTTGTATAGCACTCTCAAGTGTTCAAAGTGCATGACATGAATTATCTAGTTGTAATCCTTACAGCAACCCTGTTACATAAGTCAGTATTATGATCCCTTATGTTGCATTTGGAGAAGGGGGAACTGAAGTTAAGAGAAGCACCTTGCATGAGTTCATGACAGAAGTGAGATTCAAATCAGGGATGTCCTGATTTGTAGCTCAGTCTGTTAGCCACTATGCTGTACCAGCTTTCAAGGTTGGTGACATAGCTAGCACTTTTCAAAAGGGGCATGGACAAATTATCTGACTTGATTCTGACATGTCTAGCCCATCCACAACTTTTGCCCACCATCCACAATACTATCCCACCAATTTCTGGGTGTGGGAGTGCTAGAGACTGAGCACATAAAACCAATGTGTTGCTGATGGGGAGAGAAATAAGTGACAGGGCAAAGCCATGCAAATTGCTTTGCCTATTCAACTGGATCTGGAAACTCACTAAAGGCACTACAGAGGGGAAGAATTTGACATGGGATTGCCATTGTGTGGTCCCATGTCATCCATCATGTGAGCATCATCTGAGAGCTCATTGCTAGTCATTTTTATTTAAGATGTTTTGGCAGGATGGAAGGTGGTTAGAGCAGTAGATGGTACGAGCAAGTGTTCAATTTGTTTTAGTAGCTAAATTAGCCCAATTTTAACTAATTTTTTAAAATGCCTTGCTACATGTTCTGACTCTTCAGGAAGGGACAGAATATAATTTTAAACATTTATAAAATATTTTTAAAACATGGCCTTTTTCTCTTCCTTACTACCTCTAAAAATGACTCAATATCCACACTCCCAGTGAGCGGCTCACTCTTGTTTGCAGTGTCTCAATTCATTCCCTGATACAGGCAATGACTTCCTGCAGGGCTGGAGATTGCTCCCTGTTGACAGCTTTCTCCTCCTCCTCTTACTTCTTCCATCACAGTGACCAGGAAAACCTGCAGTCAGTTGGAAAATTCTTGTCATTCTCAGAAGGTATCATGTCAAATGCGATTTTTTTGACTTGGGGGCTGAAACCTGTGCAGTGTTAAATAGGGCGTAAGAGATTATGGAAGACAATTGTGCTTTTGAGTTGAATTAGCAGGTGCAGACAGCCACTTCACATTCTTCACAGGCTAACAAATGAGGGCTCCAGTCATGAAAAGAAATATAGCTAAATAAGAGCTTTGGCTATTAGGTGGTATAGGAATGTAATAATGTAGTGAAATAAAATGAAGGATATGATTCATGTTTCATGCATGCAAATCCCACTGACTTGTTAGGATCATCATTATTTTTAAATAAAAAAACCCATTTTGACACATAAATTTCTGTCCTGTGTGGATTTTTATTACTGTTACTCCAACAAAGGAAACAGAAATAAACTGGTTAATATAACAGATATATCCACTAATGCTGCTCTTCTCTTCCATAGTACTGTAATATTTATAGGCAGTTCACTTTTGTCAGAGTTTCTGGATCTAGTAGAAAATTCATAGGCAGACCAATTTTTCCAGAGCTTCTGGATTCGGTAGTTATCAGGATCACTTTCATATCATATCAGCACATTCAGGATTATGTCACCAGCACATCATGGGTCTCACTGGATTCTAGAAAGCTTTGGATCTGAATATGTGCACAGAATGAGCAGGGGACAATTATGTTGCAAAAAGCCTCTAATGCAAACCTGATAGCGTCGAAGAACCGACCACACATGGAACCACTGAACTGAATGTCAGAGAGATGGGTTTGGGAGATGTCTACATTATTCAGACGCATTTCCAAAACTGAATGGGTGACTGTGTTTTGTGTGGTTGGCACACACACAAAGATGCACATAAAAAATAACCATGCACAACGCTGGGCAATACGCTAATGAGACAAGGACCCTTCTGGATTATGTAGGCCCCTGGGCAAACTGCTACCTGGAGAGAGTGCTACATTGTCAAGCACTGAGTCATGGCAGCACTGCCTCCCCAGACAACTGAAATCTTGTCTCCCTTCTTCATAGATCTGTACTGGCATTCTACTTTAGTTTTAAGTTCATCTCAATTAGTTTAATTGAAGGCCAAGAAGAGACCTTTCCTGCACTTCCAATGCAGTTTAGCCACATTTATACCACGGTCATTTAACATATGGGCATTGTATATCACCACCCAGCATCAATACAAAAGAGAGAGGAATTGTGCTGTTTTATGCATTGTTTGTAAATCTAGCCCAGTATTGTCTGCTGTGACTGGCAGTGGGTCTTCGTGATCTCAGACGGGAGTGCTTCACATCACCTGCTCAGGGCCGGTGCTACCGCTAGGCGAACTAGGCGGCTGCCTAGGGCGCATGGCTGAAGGGGGCGCAGAAATGCTGCGCTCCTGCCAGCCAGCAGAAGAGGCGGGCGGACGGGCGAATCAGCGAGGGCATGTCCTGCACTGCTCGCCACCCCGGGGCCCCTGCTGCGTCCCTGCGGCTGCTCCGGGAGCGCGAGGAATGCGCCGCCCCAACGGGCGGCCGAAGAACCGCTGGGCCCACAAGCCCTCAACCGCCGGCGGCAGGCAGGATGCAGCACCATCCCCGAGGAAACCCCGCCACAGCGCAGCACCCAGCACAGCACGCCAGTAAGTCCCACGACGGCAGTGGAGGGGGGTGGGAGGAGGAGGTTCGCCTTCTTTCTTTCTTCTTCCTTCCTTCCATCTTGGCAGGACAGTCAGAAACGCCACGGGGACAGCACACGCTCCCCTCCCTCCCAGCGCAGAAGTTGCACCTATGGACTTTCGGCCTGGCTGGGGCCACTTGAAAGGCATCTGGGAGGAGCTGGCAACAAACAAACGAGCAGCTAAAGGTGGGGGCGGGGCCAAGGGGAAAGCCCAGCGCCTGGCTCCTGGCCTGGGCAGCCCTCAACGTGTTTACCGCGGAGAGAGGCCCACCCTGCTTAGCGAGGCTTAGCACCTTGAAAGGGTGTCGAGCGCCACAGCCTTAAAGACCGGTAAGGCTCATGGGGCAGCAGGGGAGGGGAGGGGGCCGGGGAGGAGTGCTGGCCTCTGCATGGAGAGACATGTGGGGAACTGCGAGCCCACCAGTGGGGGCCACAGGAAGATCAGCCGGTGGCATTGCCATGCCAGCGGCGTGAAGGGGGGAGCCGGGCATGCAGGCGAAGAGGACTGGTGCCTGAACAGCCTCTCCCAGCCCGGCGCCCTCCAGATGTGTTCGGACAGCAACTCTAAGTCCGGGGATCGTTCAAAGTGGCAAGCTGAGGCCTGCCCCGGGGCGGTCGTTGCTGATGCCGCGTCAGTTAGGGCCGGTTCACAGAGTGGGGGAGGCACGAACCGGCCCTTAGGCATTAACGGCAACAGCTGCTCTGCGGACGACCCGCGTTCACGGTGCGATGGTCACTTTCTGCGCAGCTGTTCCTTCTGAACTCACAGCTCCCCCCCCCCAAACAGTGTACAAACCTGAAACTCTCTGTAACGCTCCGTGCATCCGCCGAAGTGGGCGAGAGCCCACACACGTTTATGCCACAATAAACGTGTTACTTTAAGGTGCCGCTTAACGTCGTGGCTATAATTAGAAAAGGAACCGGGGTGGGAAGGGGGGGTGCTAAATATCTGATCTTGCCTAGGGCACCAAACTGCCTTGCACCGGCCCTGCACCTGCTCCCTGATTCATTTAACTGGTGGAGATCTCAGTGATTGAACTTGGGACCTTCTGCAATCTGCATGCATGACATGTGCTCCGCCATTGAACTATGTTCCTCCCTCTCCTTTTATCAATGCATGCCCAAAAACAATTTAACCTTTCTAGCTACACCTAAGGAACACAAGCCCACACCCGCAAAGTCTACTGATGCTGCTGTCTGCTTCACAGAGTTGGAAAGGAAGCTGTCCAGTCACTGTGGTAAGCATTTCCAATTTTACATAGTCCCTAATCCACTGGGCACCCATATATCTAGAGAGTATCAGAGGTAATTAGGGATCACATCAGGTTACGAGTAGGGCTGAGCCAAAATGACCTCCCAAGTTCACATCCCAATTGTGGTGGTGAAATCCCCCACCCCACACACAGAATACAGGTAAATCAGCTATTTTGGGTGGTTTGATTCAGCCCTAGTTATAAGCACCAGTTTTTGCACAATTTGTCAGGGAGAGGAGTCAAGTGGATATGCTGTCCCTTTGCATTCAGCCCACAGGCACATCCTTCTGTGGGAGGGCTACTAGCCATAGCATTTCTGCTGAGGCTGTGCTGCCACACCTTGGGTCTATTGCTGTGGTGGCCCTTGGTTAGTTTTAGTTGGCCTTCGGCATCTCACCCTTGTTGAATGCTAGGGTTGGCATGCCTATAGGAGATGTAACTGCTTGACAAAAAGAATTTAATAGTAACTGCAGTTGCACAAGTACTAGAGCATAGAAGCAAAGCAAGAGGAACCATAAAGGAACCAACTCTTCCTTAACCAGAGTTGTTATGGGTTGATGGTTCCCTTCATACATTTAAATGCAGCCAAAATAATCGTACACATATCACTACTTTCCAAAGTGGAAGTCAAAATGTATTCACTCCTTCTTAGAAAAACAAACAAACCTAAATCATCTTAACTTGAGCATTTAAGAATGGTTTAGAATTGGCAATATTAAACAACTCAGAATTCTACAGCCTCTCCCTCAAAGTGCAGCAGTGCAGCAAAACAATTGGAGGACCAGGATGTTCAACTGCAAATCTGTAGATTCTCTCACTTAATGTTTGTGAACAATGTTGATACTGTTCTTGGTGAGGTGCAAGATGCATAATGCAGTCAGCTGCTGCCCTGAGGCCTCTTTTCTTAACCTTCAGCACATCTCAGGATCCCTTTGGACACTGAATATATGAATAAAAAGTAGTAAAGCTATCTGGGATATAGTATAGAAAAGAGACTGACCTACATTCTTTAGAGCATGAACAAACTGCCAGCTGCTTAAGGTTAGCAGCTGCCATAAAGTTATGCACACTTGTCCATTACAGTAGGTTTATGGGCTTTTTTTCCTGGAGCAGCTGACACTAGTATGAGAAATCATTTTGGACTAAATCAAATACTAGCCTAATCAAGAGTGGGAAACTTCACATTCTTATACATTTCTAAGCCAGAAGGCATATTCTGTTTGGAGGAAGAAGAATATAGATTTCATTATTCACTGTTGTTAAGGGTCATTGACAAGCACTGCATGTAATACAATAACAGCCCATCTAAGTTAACTTAAAAGTAAACCAAATTCCAGAGCAGAAATAAATTCAGAGCAGTACACATATACCCAATCCTATGCTTATTTACTAGGGAGTAAGCCCCATTGAGCATGATATGACTTACTTTTGATTAAACATGTATACATTTATGTTTAAGACCATATATTTTCTTCAAATGATATTTAACTCCATGACATAGAAGACATAAGAACTGAACAGCACAGAATTCTCCCTCCTTATATACCGTACCTATGTTCATATGAGTAACAGATCCACATGCACAGTCATCAGAAATAAGCAGGGATGTTGAAGAGTCCTTGGTCTCGAGTCACGAGTCGAGTCACGAGTCTTTGGACCTGAGTCTCGAGTCCGAGTCCGAGTCCTTGGTCCAAAATGGTGACTCACGAGTCACGAGTCACGAGTCACTCCCAAAGCTGACTCCACGAGTCCCTATTAAAATCAATGGGGTTTTTTCCCAACAAAATAAGGCTACTTCAGATGTGTGGTTTTAAATAAATTCTAGGCACAAGTGTGCCTTTTTATTTCAAAACTCTGCAACTGATTTTGGCAAGAACAGACCAGGCAGAAAAACCTGCAGGCAGAGGAGGCAGGGAACCCCAAAGCAGGCAGGCAGAGGAGGCAGGGAACCCCAAAGCAGGCAGGCAGAGGTCTTTGTCTTGGACAATTCAACTGTTGAACTGGTCAAGAAGAGACCAGGCAGGCAGAGGAGTCTGGGAACCCCAAACAGGCAGGCAGAGGCAGCCAAACCCAAAATGTCTGAAAGGTTGCATTTTAGAAAAATGATTTTAAAAAATAAACTTGCTGTACTTCCTTAAACTTATCCATGTTGCATTTGAGGAACATGGTTTTTTCTAAATATTTGGCCCCCATTCTGGAACGGTGTGATCTCATCACAATTCCACCCTCACTGAACACCTGCTCCACTGGTGATGAACTTGCTGGAACCAGAAACACACTCAGAGCAGCCACACAGAGTAATCTCAGGTCCTTCTTCTGCCTCTCCCAAGTACGCAACACATCAATCAAAATAAATCTTGACACACTGTTGGGGCTGCACTCCTGGTAGCCGTCCATAGTGGCCGAGCAGTGGCACACCTCGCTTCCATGCGCTCTTCACCGGCAATCACGCTCTTCTCCACTCCTTCTGGCACAGCCCAGGGATGTTGAAGAGTCCTTGGTCTCGAGTCCCAAGTCGAGTCTCGAGTCCCATTAAAAATATTGGGACTCGAGTCCGAGTCGAGTCAGAGGGGGGACTCAGTCCGACTCACGAGTCGAGTCCCCGAGTCCGAGTCCCCATCCCTGGAAATAAGCATTCCAGAAACTCAGGATTCCTGTCAAGTGACTACTGCTGCCAAATGGGTAGTCCAACTTATCCTATGTCCTGACACCATTATGCCGTGTATTTTCTCACTTCCAATAACATGGAAGACAATGGGGAAATTCACAGTACAATAATGCCAGTATATGGAGTAGGTTGGGGTAGGCATTACAGAGAAGAAGGGTGAAAATTGTTGCAGCCATTTTTGGCAGTAGCCCTCTGATTGTTATAACATTTTGTTCCACACTTAGGTCATTTTCACTTAGGCCAGCAATCCCCATTACAGGAAGAGTAAACTGCTCTTTAGTTCAAAAAGGATTTGTGCCACAATGGAAAATGAAGGGGTTGGATCCCATATGGTCATGAAAAGAGTCTGAGAATACTGAGAAGTAAGATAGTTCCTTGTGGGCTCATAACCAGAATGAACCTCAGAATATTCCACTTTTTCAGAGATCTCCATGAAAGAAGAAGCTCAATAATCAGCACACCTCAGCCTACGAGTCCTGAAGATGTCACTCTAAGACTCTGCCTTTGAATGTTTGGGACACAAAAGTCCCCCCCTCCATATCCTGAGCATAGGCCCTTTAAGTCATGCGAGGTGGAGCTAGCCTTTTTGAACCCTTAGTTGCCTCCAGATCTTTGCTGGAGCAACAGTGTAGTCTGCTGCTCTTCGGTGCCTGTATGCAGTATGAATTTGTCCCAGCCAGGTCCTCTTGGAGCTGTCCACGGTTCTGCTTCCCTGCCTCAGCTCGTACCCAGAACAGAACAGGTTCTCTTGGGCATTCACTTCACTTTTCTGGGTCACAGCTATTGCGCATGTAGAGGAGAAATAACGACTCAGACACAGTTGTAGGGTACAATTGTGGTAAAAGTAATGGGCCACATTTATTGAATCATCAATTGGAGATCTACGAAGGGAAAAAGTGCGGGTACTAATTACACCGGCTATCAGCCAGTCACCATTGCTATAGGGCGAAACATCCAGAAAAGGAGGGTGATGGCATCAAAGTCATCCCCTCCTTGCTTAACACCACACGGTGCTGGAAGGTCTTTCCTGCAGTCAGCCTCATACGGATTGTGAGGTACCGACAGGTGCGGTAGGAAGAGCTCAGAGACATGCCTTATCTCCCCAAAACCAAGCCATGAGACATCAGCGATGGGAGCCTCGGGGACGCCTCTCACCTGAAAGGTGTCATAGGATGATCACCGAGCCCCTAAAACTGCCTAATCCCGCACTTAACCGCCAATGTGACTGAATTGAAAATGCCACTAAGCACCCAACTCCTGAAATACAGTGTAGAGTAGGTGAAACATGAACATTGCCCCGGCCCCAGCCAATTAGGACAATGAACCAAAATTCGTACTTGGCTCCTAGAAACAGGTGACCACTAAAACCTACACTGCAAAGAGGGATAGGAGGGAGGGAGCCGCTTCAGAAAGGAGGCAGAAGGAGAGGCGTGCAAGCCTAATAACAGCTCTACTGCCCCTCCCACTCTGCCTCCTGATTGGTGGGTAATGAATCAGGGCATTGTGGTCTGATCCGTTATTCCCCCACGCACAAATTATTCCCCCTGCCACAGCTACGCGTGGCTGGGAGGGGCATTCTCTTAACATAAATAACCATGCAATTCTAGATAATGTCTGTTCAGAAGTAAATTCTGTTGAATTCAGTGGGTATAGGATTACAGCAATATATAAATTCTAGCATTGCAGAACTAAAACCTTTGGTATTTGAGCAAGATACTGCAGTCATTACATTTAAGGTCACATAACAGTGCAGTGCAATCCACATTTATAGGGGTGGGCAAAATGCTCACCTCTGACTCACTGGGCACTCGGCAAGCACCCCCATCGCGCAATCTGCTGAGTGCCTTGCTGAGCACCAGCTGAGGCGCTCGGCAAGGTGTGAGGCAGACTTCCGGGTCCCCGGCGCATCACTTTCGGGTCTCCAGCGCAGGGATGGGGACTCGGACTCAGGGCCTCGACTCGTGAGTCCGACTGAGTCCCCCCTCTGACTTGAGTCCCAATAATTTATGTGGGACTCGGGACTCGACTCGGGACTCGAGCCCAAGGACTCCTCCGCCTCCGCCTCCGCCCTCGCCTCCGCCTCCGCTCTCGCCTCCGCCTCCGCCGCCCTCACCACCTCCTCCTCCTCCTCCTCCTGCCGCCGCCGCCGCCGCCCTCACCTCCTCCTCCTCCTCCTCCTCCTCCTCCGCCGCCGCCGTCCTCGTCGCCATCGCCGTAGCACACAGCACGCCGCGTCACGCCGCGTCTGTTTTTGAACCACAGCAACCCCGCCAAAAACAGAGCGACGGCGCTGGCGGCGTGACGCGGCATGCCGCATCACGCAGCTAGTGACGGCGCTCTGTTTTTGAACCACAGCAACCCCGCCAAAAACAGAGCGACGGCGCTGGCAGCGTGACGCGGCGTGCTGTGTGCTACGGCGATGGCGACGAGGACGGCAGCGTGCTACGGCGTGCTGTGTGCTATGGCGACGAGGACGGTGGCGGCGGCGGAGGAGGAGGAAGAGGAGGAGGAGGAGGCAGAGGCGGTGGAGGAGGTGAGGGTGGCGGTGGTGGCGGCGGCGGCGGCAGCAGAAGCGAGGGCGGCGGCGAGGGCAGCGGCGGCGGCGGAGGTGGAGGAGGAGGAGGAGGTGAGGGCGGTGGTGGCGGCGGCGGCGGCAGCAGAAGCAGAAGCGAGGGCAGCGGCGAGGGCAGCGGCGGCGGCGGAGGTGAGGGCGGCGGAGGTGGAGGCGAGGGCGGCGGCGGCGGTGGCAGAGGCGAGGGCGGCGGCAGTGGTGAGGGCGGCGGCGGTGGCGAGGTGAGGGCGGCGGAGGTGGAGATGAGGGCGGCGGAGGTGGAGGTGAGGGCGGCGGAGGTGGAGGTGAGGGCGGCGGAGGTGGAGGTGAGGGCGGCAGCGGCAGCGGCCCATGGAGGGAGCAGGAGGGTCTCCGCGGGAGGAAGGGCAGCTCTTCTTCCTCTCGCGGAGACCCTCCTGCTCCCTCCATGGGCCGCCGCTTTGGGAGGGACTCGGGACTCGGGACTCGACTCGAGTCACCATTTTGGACCTCGGACTCTAGACTCGACTCTAGACTCGGGTCCAAAGACTCGGGACTCGACTCGGGACTCGGGACCAAGGACTCTTCAACACCCCTGCTCCAGCGCATCACTTTTGGGTCCCCGGTGCTGCATTTTTTACATAAAAACCAAGGTAAACTTTTTTTTTTACCTCAGGCCAAAGTCTCTAAAGCTCCACCGCAGCCAAATTTACACACAACCAAGTCCAGCTACTATGCACATTCTTCCTCTTACACCCTGGTGCACTACTGGCTGCTTAGATAATTTATCTGCTTTTAAGGTCTGCTTGTATAACTTTTCTCTGGTAAGATTTTTATATAGGACGGACAACCTCCAGGCATAACTGAACCACCTGTTTCCTTCTTTTGATCTTCTCTAGCGAAGTCTATCTATCTCACAGTGAAAGGAATAACTTACTCAAATTCAGGCCTCAGGCCTCTGCGTTTACCTCAGTTTCCTCTGGTCCTCCTTGTCTTGCTCCACATGACACCACTCTTTCCAACTGACTCCCCACAAAATGTCATTTCAAACTGTTAACTGTCAGTTAACTGCCCTTTCCCCCACTGACTAGAACTCCAAGACAATCAGAATCTGATGTTTCCCAGACCAAAAGAAAATGAATTTACTTGATCCAGGCCCCATCTATGAATATCAAAGGTGATAATCTCTCTCTTCCCTTTCAGAACCTATCATCAAGCAGCTACAGTAGTACTAAACAGGCTTGCAACATAGTAACAACCCAAGTCTTCGAACTTTGGCAGTTACACTCTGACATTCTTAGAGGTCACATACATCTTTTCCAGAGCACAAAACATAAACAGACTATTATGTACACAGCATTTCTCCACAGAGGGTTTAACATTGGAATAACAGCAGATAAATACAAAGGTTGTGATTAAACTACTTCTTAGATTCATCTAAATGTTCCAGTAGTTTCCAAACATTAGGGTAAATATTAATATATTATGTACTGTACTACTTAAGCACAACTAGGTGAAAATTCTGCAGAAATTTTCCCTTAGCTGTGGATGTTCTTGCTTTCATTGAATAACATAGGGGCCTTGATAAATTTGAACATCCCTTCTTCTTTGATCCTGTGTAAAGCTGAGCATCTTGGGAGCCACATTTCTCTCAGTGATGCACTGAGAGTGATGCACTGAGAGAAATGTGGGCAACTGAAGTGACTTTCTTTGGGAATTCCATATGTAATCTCTGAGGCAATCAATCAATCAACCAACCAACCAAAATCAATATCTCTTTTTATTTATTATTTAGGGCCTCTTACATCAAGGATTCTTTAAACATTCTACTTAATGTTAACAGTAAGCCACATGGAAATACACATTTTATTTTTCTTTCCATACCCCTTGAAGATGGATAAAGGTTTTATTGGAAATCAATAACAGCACACCATTTTTATATGAAACGTTAAGATAGTTACACTTACAAACCCTTAGTGAATTGAAATGAAAGCTTTCTTATAAGGACCGTTTGTATTTCTATGGTAGAGAAAGTTAGAACTATATATTGGGTTGGATAACTAGAAAAGGTCATGGAAGAGGGGGTGGAAGCTCACTCTGCTTCACCTTCTCTCCTGCCATCCACCTGTAGGGATGTTGGAGAACATAAGAAGAGCCATGCTGGATCAGACCAAGGCTCCATCTAGTTCAGCATTCCATTCACACAGTGGCCAGCCAGCTGCCCACGGGATACCAAAAGTAGGACATGAGTGCAACAGCACCTTCCCGCTAGTGATGGCCACTTACACCCCCCCTGTTCGTCCCACGGCGCTCAGTGTCCAGCAGCTGTGGTGCTCGGTGGACTTCTTGGTCCACAGCGCGGCACGTCACTACCGGTGCTGCATTTTTTACATAAATACCAAGGTAAACTACCTTAAAACTGCCGCAATTAGCTATTCGTGGCTGTTTTAAGGAAGTTTACCTTGGTATTTACTTAAAAAATGCAGCACCAGGGACCCAGAAATGATGCGCTGGGGACCTGGAAGCTCCTTTCCCTGCAGGAACTTGGGATGAGCTGGGGCAAGGTAAGTCTCGCTGAGCTCGGGGGGTGAGGAGTGGGGCGATTTCGTTCTGTTCCTCCCCCCCTCGAAATTCTCGGCCATCCCTACTTCCTGCTCATGTTCCCCAGCAACTGGAGTACATAGTGAGAAATCTGTAACAGATTCAAATGAGTTTGGATTTCTACAAATCTGACCTGCAGATTCCACAGCGCACCGTTTTTTTCCAAGTCATACAGATTCCACAAACTTGTGGACTGATTTTCACTGGGGGGGGGGGCAGAATTGTGCTAATTCACATTAGCACTTACGTGCATTAGTGCAAGTGAACATTAGCTCTTAGGTGCGTTATCTAATGCGGATTAGCACATTTGCTCAAGTGCGCTTATGTGAATCATTGCCAATGTGAATTAGTACTAGAATGAAATTCTTTCTTCTTTTTTAAATCCAGTTCTGTCAATGAGCAGATGGTGGAATGAAAGACACCTGACAATCCACAAAATAAGAGCCAGTGTGGTGTAGTGGTGAGCGTGTTGGACTGGGACTCGGGAGATCCGGGTTCTAGTCCCCGCTCGGCCATGAAACTCACTGGGTGACTTTGGGCCAGTCACTGACTCTCAGCCTAACCTACCTCACAGGGTTGTTGTGAGGATAAAATGGAGAGGAGGAGGAGGATTATGTAAGCCGCCTTGGGTTCCTTGCAGGAAAAGAGGCGGGCTATAAATATAATAAATAAATTAATTAAAAACACAGACAGAACAGATTGTACAAAATCTGTACATCCCTACCTGAGAGCTCTCAACCCTCCCACTTGTGGGTTGGGAGACTCTGCTGAATAGGGTGCCCTGTGTCATGGGGAGATCAGGAGGAAGGGAGGATCCCTGAAAATTGGACAAAAGCATCATCCATGAATGGGAAGTTCTGCTTGTACAAGGTGCCTCTGCCTGATTTCCCCTTCCCCCTGATGCTGCCATACCACAGCCCAACCTATACAGCAATGTCCCCTGAACTTCAGGAGAGGCTTTTCAGGGCACTGTGAGGGTGATGATGGGAAAAGCAGCTTCTGCCAATCACATTATACAGGCTTTTCACAGGATCCAACCCATTAAAAATAACTCTAAAGTTTGCTACTTCAGTTTTTCCTCCAAATGCATTATGCAAAGTCTCTCTGTGTGTGTGTGTGTGTGTGTGTGCGTGCGCGCATGTGCGTGTGTGTGTGTGTGCGTGCATAAAGATAGAAAGACAAAGCCATGTTGATGATGATCTCTGAGATTTTGAATTTATTTATTTATATTTAAAATACGCTTGTTCCTCTTTTTGGGTCTAAGCCACACACAAGCTGGGTAACATAACCAAAGTTAAAAGCAATACAGGAAATACACCAATTAATCAATTATCTAAGAAACGTAAGATTTGCAACAACTTAGCAGCAGACTAATACTCCAACAGAATAGGTAACCACCTCAACTCAGCATTGTTGTACCCTTCTCATCCCAAAGACCGAATTCCATTTTGGAGAAGCTCGCCAGGGCCACATTCCAGTGGTGGGTGGGACTGAAGGCAAAGGGGGCAAGAGCAAAATACAAAATACCAGCATATTTTAGCTTAAAACTCTTACCGCTCATAACTAAGTCTTATATTAGGAGAGGCACGTCAGTCTTTTAGAATGTGGGGGGGACTTCACAAAGCAGAGAAACCACCAAATGATCAGTGGCCAGGAGAAAGGGGTAGCGCCAAGGAGAAAGGAGTGGGGCCATCGGGGGAACCCAAGAGGGCCAGATTTGGCCACCAGGAGTGAGGTTCTGCACCCCTGGCTTAACCTGAGAAAGACATAAAACCATTTTTACTTGGCATCAAAAACCAAACAAAGAGTAGGCAGAATGAACTTCCCTGAAAGGAAGTTGTGTTGTCTTAGAACGTAACCTAAAAATGCCCAATCATAGGTACTCTCTCTCTCTCTCTCTCTCTCTCTCACACACACACACACACACACACTCACACACATGCCACATTTCAAATGATGAAGGACCTGAAACAGTATAACTTGATAGCTAAAACTGAATGGACTTCTTCCCAGATCTAGCATGCAGGCCACAACCTTCTGTCCCAGTGCCAAATAATACTGAAGAAAATAGTTTCTAAATATGGTCAGAGAAGCCTGGAGTTCTGATTAAGCCTAGCATTTCCTATCAACAAGTGCTTGATACTGCATTAAGCCTAGCACTTTCTATCAACATGTGCTTGATACTTCATTAAGCCTAGCATTTCCTATCAGCATGTGCTTGATACTGCATTAAGCCTTGCACTTTCTATCAACAAGTGCTTGATACAGCATTAAGCCTAGCATTTCCTGTCAGCATATGCTTGATACAGCATTAAGCCTAGCATTTCCTATCAACAGGTGCTTTTCTATGCCTCTGCTTAACTTCTGTATTTATAATTGAAAACAAAGCAAAACACTGAAAATTTTCAGCACATCTTCCTCAGGAGGGCACTGACTTCATAAAGCTGGCTTGAAACCTTCCACTGGTCAGGAAATTGGGGAAAACAAGGGATTACAAGATTATATTGATCTAAAACCTTAAAACAATTACTTGAAATAAATAGTCCTACACTCAAGGGTATGGGAATATTGACATGCTTTTTAAATGAAATAGAAAATAGATAGTACTGAAATATCAAATGCTAGTAGATACAGGATTAAAAGATTTCCCAACATTAAAACAAGGGGAAACATTTTCCCCTTCATTGTCACTGAGAACTAACTCTTCCCTGGGATTAGATCAAGAAAAACTATTTGTGCTGCTGTGCTGGTAATCTGTTACTGAAATCCTGTATATATATTTATCTGTAAGTCCAATTGAACTCAGTGAGACTTACTTTGGAGACATGCATGGGATTACACTATAAAAGATTCATAATCTAAAATCAGTACTCAGTAAATCTTACACCTTCCACTGAAACTAATTGGATCACACAAAACTATTAGAAGATGCTTAGTCTTGGATTTTGGGAAATCTCCTGGCACAGGAAGGGTTACAGTTATGGGACCACCCAACAATTGATGCCTCTGTTCATCCTCTTAGTCCACATCTATGATTCACAGAGGGCAGGTCTATCAATAGTCAAGTGGTAATTCTCAATGTTTTGTTTTATTTCATTTCCTATTTTTGAAAACATATTTTAAAAAACCCAGAGCTGTGACTCTTGTTCTGTACTTCTCCTTGTATCTGTGTTGGGAATTTACCTCTAATCAGACTAACAATTAAAAGTACTTGATTGCTCTGAAGTGTTTTTCAAAGTGGTTTTTCCTTTTCTGTAGACCTCCAGACTGAATCATAAGAGAAAATTCCACAACATATTGCATGTTTCTAAATGTTATTGCCAAATTAATTTGTTTTTAATTTCCCCTTACAATACAAATGATTCACATTTTGGGTATGTTAAGCAATGAAATTTCACTGATTTCAATAAGACAGGGTTAAGTGTGTGTTTAATTCTCCCACTGACATCTGTAGGACATAAAAACAGTTACTATGGCTGGATTTCATTATACCGTTAGTAATTAAATAAAAGTAAAATCACATTACCAAGAGAAGTTCCATCTTTCTTTCTTGTCCTCCTCCATGAGTTTAACCATACATGTGATGAAAGGCAGAAATGTAACAGGGGCCTTTCCCAGGAAGTAGATGCAGTGATCAGGAATAGTGAATATTTTAAAGACACAGGAGCACTGCGGGAGTGGGGTTGGGGGGTTGGGATGAACCTGCTCCGTAATCAGAACTTTTCTTAAATGCAAATGTCATTCATTCTTTCTTATAACTGTCAGTATTACCCAGACTCTGAGAGCAGAATTAAATAAATCTCTAAAAATGTAATGCTGCATGCATAGTGTTATTCAGATTTTATGCAGAAAATTCCTAATATTCTGTCAATCTGAATACAAAATGGAAAAAGCGCATAAGAAATATTAAAAATTGCTTTTTTTAGCTTGTGCCCCTGCTTTCACACATGGTAATAAAATGCTGGCATTTACTTGAAAGGAAGAAAGATAAGCCTTCTGGTTCATGACTTATTAGGCTTCTGGCTGTGGCTTAGTAACGTCAGTTAGCTCCGTGGATGACTTTTTTTTTTTTTAAGGAACTAGAGAATGGAATAAAACTGAATGGTGAGACTGTAAAATAAGAAAGAACACATCTATTTTTAAAGGGCAATTCTTGGTTGCAAAAGCTGAACTGAGAGCATTGTGCCAGCGATCTGTCTCAGCAGGTGATCCCAGAGGCATTGTGCTTGAGGCATATATAACACCTCTGGGGGCACACACCTGCTGTGATCTCCTTTTCATTGGGGCAGGTAGTGTGTCAGCTCCGTCTGTGGGGTGTGGTTCAGAGCAGTGACCTCGACACATCCCACCTATTCCTTAGAGTCCCTTAGAAAAATGTCCTTTTTCTTTGTGATACCAAGAGATGTGCAGTGCATGTCTCTTTGCCCTACAATCATAGATCCAATTAGGAAAAGTTTTTTTTTTTTTTAATGAAAATAGAAATGATGGGCAAAGGGCATTTTCAAATTAGAGAGTGGTTTTGTTAGTTATATTGAGCTGCAGGCTAGATATAGACCATGAAGTTTTAGAAGAATAATGCTACATAGAGTTCTATTGAAGAGAAAGGACTATGGCTCAGTGCCAGAACACATGTTTTGCATACAGAAGATCTAGGTTCAATCTCTGGCATCTCGAGGCAGGACTGAGAATGATTCCTATTTGAAACTCTGAAGAGCAGCTGCCAGTCAGTTTGCAGAGATGGTACTAAACTAGATGAACTAATAGTCCGACTAGAGATATGCCGGTTTACTATGTTCCCTTCAAAGTGTATTGTAGATCCTGTATTATAAGCTCCACCTTTGAATCTTCCTTTGTAACTTGTCACCCTATGAATTAGGCAACTGTGAACAGAGGGGCTCAGTCCAATCATCCAGGCTTTCCTAGATGATGCTCAGCATAGCCCCAATACAAAGGATTCCCTTACTATGCACCTCAGTGATTTTCTCCCAAGTAACCTGAAATACAGATCAAGGCTACTAACTGCCCCCATATCTGTATACTGTACTTATATTTTAGGATTTTGCATGCATCTTTGGAAAAGACAAAAATAAAAGTGCTTCAGCTTTTTGGAAGCCCCAAAGCTGATAGATGGTGGTAGGTCTGAGCTATTTGTGTGTAAATAAACAGCTAGGAGTATTTTGCTTTGAAGCTAAACTAACCCTTTGCATGCTGGAAAACACTATAGTTGCTAAAGGGATGATTACTTTCTTAGAATGTTATTAATAGTGTAAATCTTTGTTTGTGGACAGAGAGCATGGCATTGGAGGGGAGCATGGCATTTTGTAGGGCTGTGCACGTAATCACGGCTTGAACCCGAACCAGAATCGGATTGGCCCGATCCAGGTTATGCCTCGATTTTGGTCGAATTGGATCGACCGACCCACACCCAGATCAGATGAAATCGCCTCTCATTGTTTACATTTGATTACAGACGATTATGATTACGTCTCGATCTGGGTTAACAGCCAGGAAGCTCCTTTTTTTGTTTTCCTTTTTGACTGGAACGGGGAGGGGGAGAGGAGGGGGAGGCGGAAAAGAGGGGAGAATTGTTGGCAGCATCATTACCCAATGGTGCTGCAGAGGAAGTTGCTGTCCTCCAATAGCAACACTTATTGAGGAAGGGCTGAGGGAGATGCATGATTTGCTTTTATTTCTCTGACCATGTGCGTTTTGGATCAGTTTGCTGGGGAGGAGATCAAACTTGTTGGCTCCTGATTGCTTGCTTGCTGCCAGTTGCTGCTTGCCTCCTGGCATTGGAGAGAGAAGGGGCTGGGTGTCTCTTTTTGGATTTCTTTCATTTTATTCCTCAATTTTATTTCATTTAGGAGTAGCTTCATTTTGAATACAAACAAATCCATTTACTTTTCTTTTCTTCTGACCCCAGTTTGGGGAAGAAGGACTGAACTGAAGGAGTGTTTGTTTGTTGCCTCGGGCTCCTAATTGCTTTGCTTTAAGATATCCTAAGTTTTTAAAATCTTTTATTAGGATTTAGAACAATTAAAGTCCTTTCTGTTCAGTTTGTAGCAGCGAGGGAGTGTTTTTTACTCTGCACTTTTTGGGATTGTGGGGGGGGGCAGGGTTAGGGGCAGGCATTCCCCTTCTTCTACCCATTCACCCAAGCCCCCAGTGGCCCAGCCACCTCTTGGTCAATCATGATTAATTCATCTGGGCTAAGCATGGGGGGAGGAACTGATTCTTAGGTGTCAGAAGGGTGGCTTCCTGACCATACCTAGAGTGCTTGGTGGACATTTGCATACTAATGCGTGGAGAAACTATGTACATTTACAGGAGACATTTACAGGAGATTCTCAGCCACTGAGGCTGAACTTATTTACTTTTGCTTTGTTAGGGAGAACATAGTCCCAGCCAAAAGCTTTTCTTCACATCCCTCCCCCCCCCTTTGGGAAGATGAAATCTGGGGTTTTAAATCCGTTGCATTTCATCTACTTTTACCCTGAAGAAAAGCTTGGGACAACTTGCCCACCAACACATTTTCCTTGTCCTGAATGTGCACAACAGAAAAATCAAAATCTAGGCAGGACTAGGCTCTTCTGCCCTATAGGGCAAGGACAGATGACTATTCCCAGTCAGAATCGAGTGCTGAACCAGGGAGGTTCTACTTGGGCAGTTGGAAAACATAGCCCTGAAATTTTCTAACTTTCCAGATTTGGCTCACTGGGCATCCCAACCAAGCCAGATATTATTTGTTTAGAAGTTGCATTTCAGTTCAAAAGCAATTAACCTTTTTTTCTGCACACCAGTGCTCAGTACCAGTGGCTTTTGGGGGCCCAAGCAGTGCTCTCTAAGTCTTGGTCTGGCCGCTTTGAGAAATATTAGGAACAGATGGTAAAGGTAAAGGGATTGCTTATATGACTTATTTGGATTTTAAAATAGTGATGTAAGAGAAATTATTATAATCAAGATATAATTATATTTGGTCTGTTTGGAAATATTTACTTAATTTTTGGTTTGTTTGTTTTGTTTTGTGGAGGCTTTGAAATATTAAAGGGGAAGGTTTTTTGTTTTTTTGTTTTATAAGTAGAATGATGGCTTACGTGGTTCTGCTGTTTTGTTAGCTGTCACTTATTTCTTAATTTTTCTTTTTTTAAAAAAATCTTTAAAATTAAAAGTGAAGGAATTTCTGGATAGATAGAAAGAAATAATGAGTAATAAGACAAATGTGTTGGCTAGATGGTTAGGTACTAGAGAGTGTGGGGGGGAAGTACTAAAAACTTTTGTCATGTGGTTATTTACTAAATAGTTTATAGTTACTTTTTACTTTTGGGATTCTTAATATACTGTATTTTGGAATTGAAAACACTATTTAATGAAACTATAGGTTTTCTTTTTTGGTTTATCCATAAATGTTGAATTTAAACTAGATTAAATAGTTGATCTATATTTGGGGAGGGTGGAGACCTCTGGTGTTTGTCCTTTTTGGGGTTCTTTTTTTGCCATAACTGGAAGTGATTTTTTATTAACAGAAAATGTTTTAAGAATAACTGTGATGCTTAAGCTGTGGAGAAAATTGGAAGTCCATTTTAATTGTGTTTATTGTTTGTTGTATATGTGTTTTAGTGGGGTTTTTTCATGAATAAAATTCCTTTTTTAAAAAAAAAGAGAGAGAAAGAAATATTAGGAACAGGTATTATTATTATTATTATTATTATTATTATTTATTAAACATATATCTGAGACAAAGTCCTGCCAGTACTCTAGGCTACCTACCTGCCAGCTGTTCTGTAGTCCCCGCTGGGGGGGCTAGGGTGACTGCCCTGAAGAAGGGGTTATTCCCCCCCAATTTGTCTAGGCTACCTGCCTGCCTGCCTGCTGTTCTGGAGTCCCCACTGGGGGCTAGGGTGACTTCCCACTTTGTCTAGGCTCATCATCATCAGGCGATCACTCATGACCGAGTAAGATTGTCTTCCAGGATAAAAATTTACAAAAAAGGAGATTTTAAAAGGAGGAAATTCTAAAGAAAAATTGTGTAGACTCTAGCGATGGGTCCATAAATGACTGTGGAGGCCAATTCTAGATCCACACAGCTTCCCACAGTGAGGACACAGGTTACCAGATGGAAGATGGTCCTGTAAAGGATTCGTTTGACGTGCTTTTCGCTTAGCACGTTTCTCCCTTTCACCTTGCACTCGGGCTTCTTCAAAGTCCATAGAACCTTTGTGAAAGGCCAACCTCCATTTATATCGTTCATGGGCCAGAGCTTCCCAGTTTTCTATGTTTATATTGCATTTTTTTTAGATTAGCCTTATGAACATCTTTAAACCTCTTATATTGACCACCGATATTCCGCTTTCCATCCTTGAGTTGGGAATAAAGTAATTGTCTAGGCTACCTGCCTGCCTGTCTGCTGGTCTGGAGTCCCCACTGGAGGCTTGGGTGAATGGGTAGAAGAAGGGGAATGCCTGCCCCAAATTAGTCTGTTTCCCACCTCGTTTTCTTTATAGTGTTTGTCAGCTTTCCTGCATCCTTGCTGTTCGCGGCTCCACACTGTGCTTAGGGTTTAAGAAGGGGTGCCCCTGTCGCTGCTAACCTGACTGCCCGATAGGGATGTGTTCTCCAGGTGGCTGGGGAAATTTGCATGCCAAAAGAAAGGAAAGTTCCCTGTGAAAGATCTCCTGTTTTGGGGGAGAGGGCTGCAGGGGAACCACAAGAGCCATGTGTCTGAAATTTGGGGGGCATAAGCAGCTCGAGGACATCTGCAATTGCACCTGGTTTCATGTTTCTATCTTTTAAAATGAAGAAGTGAAAGACTCCCCCCCCCCCAATGCAAGTCTATAGAAAAAACTAGATGGAATCGATTCCGTGTAATCGTAATCGGATCGGGATAGATACAGATCGGACGGAATCGTAATCAGGCTCAATCCCGATTACACAGATTGGAATCGGAATCAAATCGGAGGGGCCATGCACAACCCTAGTTTTGTTGCTGCTTTTTTAAACTGAGAACAGACTTTGCAGTTCTTCTAACAATAACAGAAGATTCAGTGAACAAAACAGCAGAACTAATTTCTTTGCCATGCCCTCACATTTGAAGCATATACATTCTCGAACCAGAAACGGATACACTGAAATACAGACATAGCCATATAAATAGAGGCCACAAGTTGCTGGTAGGATAATAAAATAGGATCACTAAAAATACTGGCAAATTTCAACTAAAGTTTTCCATGGAACTGACAGGCCCTAATATCCAGTGGCTAGCTTGGGGTGTATTTGTTGGAATATGGCGTTGCATATTCTTGGTTTGCCTTCGTGCAAGAAAAAGTCTGACCAGAAACAGCAACTAGGTCCAAGGTTTTTGGATGAGATCATTTCACCTTTGGCACAGTTAACATGGTTTACAGGTTTTTTTTTCTGGCTTCAAGGTCACATTGGAGCCAGGTCCGGTGGAATTGTTTGCAGCTGGCATTGCATCATTCAATGGGTGTGCCTGTAACTACATGTATATAAGGTGATTAATGTATCTGTGTTCTTGTTGGGAGAAAGGCGTTGGATTATGAGTAAGCATTGTGATTTGATAAGAGATAATTATGCCATAATTATCACCCTCTTTAAGAAGGGTGATAGAACAGACTGTGGAAACTATCGGGGCATTTCTCTCTTAGCAACCGCAGGTAAAATATTTGCTAGGATTCTCGCAAACCGTCTTCTATCTATTTCAGAAGAGATCCTCCCTGAAACTCAATATGGTTTCCGCCCCTCTAGAGGGACAGTAGACATGATTTTTACTGCACGTCAGCTCCAAGAAAAATGCCGGGAGAAAAATCAACCCCTTTATATGGCATTTATTGATTTGGCTAAGGCCTTTGATACTGTAGACCGTACAGCTCTCTGGACTATCCTTATGAAAATTGGATGCCCCAATAAATTTGTGAATATCTTGCGACTTCTCCATGGCAACATGACGGCAACAGTTTTGGACAACAACGGCTCTCATGGTGCTCCATTTAAAGTGGGATCAGGTGTTAAACAGGGATGTGTTATCGCCCCAACATTATTTGCCATTTTCATCGCCATGGTTTTACATCTTGTCAAGGGGAAACTTCCCACCGGTGTGGGAATTATATATCGAACAGATGGAAAGCTTTTTAATCTCAGCAGGCTGAAAGCAAAAAGTAAGGTAATTACAACCTCCGTTGTGGAACTTCAGTATGCTGATGATAATGTGGTCTCTGCACATTCAGAGGATGATCTCCAAACTATCCTAAATGCTTTTGCAGAAGCATACGAAAAACTTGGTCTCTCACTTAACATCAAAAAAACCAAAGTGCTTCATCAGCAAGTGCAAGCCAATCCTTTGGTGATGCCATCTATCCAGCTTGGCGGGACAATACTGGAAAATGTCGATCATTTTCTCTATCTTGGCAGCTATCTTTCTGTTACAGCTAACATCGACAGTGAAATCCAGCATCGTCTGAGCTCCGCAAGTGCCGCATTTTCTCGAATGAAACATAGAGTGTTCGAGGATCAGGATATTTGTAAGAAGACCAAAACACTGGTTTATGAAGCCATTGTATTACCAACTTTATTGTATGCCTGCGAAACATGGACTATCTATAAACGTCACTTCCACCTCCTTGAAAGGTTTCATCAACGTTGCCTCCGGAAAATCCTGCAAATTACTTGGGAAGATAGGCGAACAAATGTCAGTGTACTGGAAGAAGCAAAGACTACTAGCATTGAAAAAATGATCCTTCAACGCCAACTTCAGTGGACCGGTCATGTTGTTCGAATGCCTGACTGCCGTCTCCCAAAGCAGTTACTTTACTCCCAACTCAAGGATGGAAAGCGGAATATCGGTGGTCAATATAAGAGGTTTAAAGATGTTCATAAGGCTAATCTAAAAAAATGCAATATAAACATCGAAAACTGGGAAGCTCTGGCCCATGAACGATCTAAATGGAGGTTGGCCTTTCACAAAGGTTCCATGGACTTTGAAGAAGCCCGAGTGCAAGGTGAAAGGGAGAAACGTGCTAGGCGAAAAGCACATCAAATGAATCCTTTACAGGACCATCTTCTATCTGGTAACCTGTGTCCTCACTGTGGGAAGCTGTGTGGATCTAGAATTGGCCTCCACAGTCACTTACGGACCCATCGCTAGAGTCTACACAATCTTCTTTAGAATTTCCTCCTTTTATCCCGGAAGACAATCTTACTCGGTCATGAGTGATCGCCTGATGATGAGTTATGTATGTTTAGACTGTACATTATTTTTGTGTCTAACATACTGTTCTCTAGTACCGTATTTTTGTATTTAGCACTCTGTGTATGCTCTGTTCCTATTTTGTTTTACAAGTCTTAGTTTTTTTGTAAACTTTTGCTAAGGAAACTGGCTTGTGTTTTGTTTTAACCTACTGGACTAGCCTAAGCCACCCACGCCACGTTCACACCGTTGCTACATCTGCTGCTGCTGCTGGGGAACATAGTTGTTGAACTTTGTTTTTTCCCCCAGGAGCTCAGATTCCAACAGTATTTTCTCCCCAACACAGTCCATGGTACTAATAAGAGACCCAGGGAAGGGTGGGAGGAATCTGATGTGATGCCTGGCAGAAAAACACATATTGGGATTCCTTAGGGGAAGAAAAGCAAATTTGCAAGTTTTCTATTGAAAGAAGCAGGGAATTCACAATCTCCTGGTGTGTTCTATAGCTGTGATTTGACTTAAGCAGTCAACTGAAATCAGTGTGAAGAAAAAGTAATAGGCTAAGAAGAGGTGTCAAAAGAAATTTTTATACACACCAGAAATATTGCTATTGATAGAGGCCCCCAAAAGCACTGCACTGTTCAGTTTCATTGTAAATGCATTAACTGCATATATAACTCTATCCAACGTACATAGGCTGGGGCAGGGAGATGATAGAAATCCATAATTCGATTAGGAAGAGTGGTACACTTCAGTATTAGCAATGTAAGAAATTTAGAAGCAATTTGTTCACGATGTCTCTATGGCATTTGTGTACTGAGATCAAATGTATAAACATCTGTTCTACAAATTTAAAATACTGTGGGAACCTTCTGCCCTTATTTGATTTTGTACCAGTGTATAAAAGTTAAACTCCATAGAAGACCGCTTTTTTGAATTATTTCAAGAGGAGAGGGGATTTATGACCCAGCTGTGCTTCTCCCCACTTCTTCCCCTTGTGTTATCACTATCCTGCCTGGGGAGAGGCGCTGAAGGAGTGGGGAGGGGGATTCCTGTGGATTATGCTGGCTCAGTTTGTTTGAGTGTGGAAAGCTAAGCAGGGTCAAGCCTGGTTATTACTTGGATAGGAGACCCCTCCTCCAGTTTCCTGCATTGAGCAGGGGGTTGGACTCGGTAGTCTTGTAGGCTCCTTCTAACTCTATGATCTATGAAATCTCTTTCTCTCACACTTACACACACACACATACACACTTATCCCTTAGCAGGGCAAGTTTCTCCTATAAATCATTATGGAAGGAGTCTGCTGCTGGAGCAACCTAGCTCCAGGGAAAATAGTGGAAAACCTTCACATACGCTCTGTTGAACACAGTGGAACTGCCTTCTGAGTAAATATGCATAGGATCTGATTATATCACTTACAATGCAATCCTATACATTTCTACTTAGAAATAAGTCCCAGTAATTTCAATGGGGCTTACTTACTTCAAGGTAAGTGAATATAGGATTGTAGCCTTAATATGTTTATCTGTGGAGTGGGAACAAGACCATCTAAAGGGGGTCCCCTCATAGGCCCACTAGGTCCAGGGTCTAAAATGACCTGGATACACCACTGAAAATGGCTTGGGGTAGTAAAATGACCAAAACACATTTGTGGATATTTTTAGGGTTGTTGGATGAGGGTTAAATACCACATTACAGCTTAGATGGCCTGAGGATATGTGCTGCATATTCAGAAAGCCTGTATTACTTTTCTTCTCTCAAACTATGCTTCCACATCTAAAGTGCATTGTAAGTTGAGGAGTGCCATAGCTCACTGGTACAATGCATGCTTTTCATGGAAATGGCCCCAAGGTCAATGCCTGGCATCTTCAGGTAGGGGTAAGAAATACTCCTGCCTAAAACCCTAGAGAGCTACTGACAGTCAGTGTATATAATATTGAAATAGATGGTAGGGTTATGCACATAATATGAGCATTGGCCTAATGATCTGACTCTGTATAAGGCAGTTTCCTATGTTCTTTCCTATCATATGGAGGATATAATGCCCACACTCTTAATATGTCCATGTCATCATGCACCATGTGGACAGTTCACCTACAGGAGCCTTATGTGAATGAGTCAGGTAACTACTGACTAGCTAATTTCCTAGAGTAGTCAGGGGGCAAGGCTAAAAAAAACCCTTAGTATAAAATGGGAATTTTCAAAAATGCATGTGTAGGAACTCTTTTAGGCAGGAACTGTTTGCTGGCTTTGAACACAGCTGGTCCAACCAGATGTAGACCTGGCTGCACCAAAGTGGCATGCCATCATTGACACCAGCATGCTGATGACTAGATGCAGCTCTGGACATTGAGCTCAACTCCTGCAACAGCCCTCAATCAGGAGGTTGGGAGCCAAATAGTTTAATCAGCATGGTGGAAAAGAGTTCCAAGGGACCCTCTTCATATGGAAGAAGCTATCACATGAAAGCTGGATGACATCCCAGTGAAACCTCCCCTATTGCTGAACATCAAGGGAGAAAGAACAGTAATGAACATTTGAGTGGCAGGGAATGAATGCTACCAAAGCTGAGGTAAGTCTTTCTTAAGCTCCCTGTCTAGAAGGCAACAGCATTCCATAAGAGAGTCCTCCCATAGATTTCTTGAACAATCTCATGATAAAGTGTTAATTGAGAGGTTACAAGTCTATACCTGAAAACTAGGAAATTTAGGAAAAACATTTATTATAATTTATTTTATGTAATTTATTTAAGGGATTTGTATACCACTTTTCCTACAACCATATCTCAGGATGGTTCACAATAAGCAATTGTGCATGTAAAAAGGGGGAAATGAGTTGAGACACAAAATATGGTATAAAATTAGGGCCACATTTACTGAGTAATCAAAGATCTGCAAAGGAAAGAAGTGCAGGTATTAACTAAACCAGCCATTGGCCAGTGGAGATGTATATGGGCGAAACATTGAACCTGAGGGGTGGCGCTGCAACTCGCCACCCCCCAGTTTTGCACCACAATGGTGCTGGGAGGCCTTCCCAGTGTCACCTCCTCAAGGGGCTGCACAACACCAATGCGGGTGAGGTGAGTCAGCCTCAAAGGCGACCCTTATCTCCCACAAACCGAGCCGCACAACCCAGCAACAGGGAGCCTCAGGTCTCGCCAGTCACCTAAAAGGTGCCATTGGATGATAATCGAACCCTACCCCACTGCCTATTCTCGCACTTGCCAGCCAAATGCGACCAAATTGAATTGAATTAAAAAATCAAGAGAAAACCCAAAATAACTAGTGATGGACACATACCTGTTGGGGTGATCGCCGGGTGCTCGGCGAGCACCGCTACCGCTTGATTCCTCCTGCAGCGACAGCGAGGCTCCCGGCGGACTTTCCGGGGACCCAGAAGTGACATGACAGGTCCTGGCGCTGTGCCAGGAACTGACGCAATGGGACCCCAGCACTGCTTTTTTCACATAAATACCATAGAAAACCACCTTAAAATGGCTGCACAGCTGTTTTGTGGTTTTCTATGGTATTTATGTGAAAAACGCAGTGCTGGGAACCTGGAAGTACCTCTCCCCGGCTCCGAGCCGGGGAAAAGGTAAGTGCTCCGGGGTTTGGGGGGGGTTGAGCGGGGTGAGTTTGCCCCGCTTCCACCCCATATCAAGATCCGTGCACATCCCTAAAAATATCAAACCCTACCCTGGCTCACAGTGTAGACAAGGCGAAAACACGCACATCAGCCCATAAGCCAATCGAGGCAATGAGCCAAAATTTCTACTCAGCCCCCAAATGGGCAATCAAAGTAGCGTACACTGCTAACAAGGAAGGAGGGGGGGAGCCGCAAAAGAAAGAAGACAAGGGTGGGACAGCCGGGTCTTAATATTGACCCTGGCGTTCCTGCCCTCCTTTAACCTCATTGGAGAGTGAGATCACCCCATAGTGGTCTCACTCTCCTTCCCCCCCCATGTGCAAAATTCTCCCTGCCCACAGCTACGCGTGGTTGGGGGAAGGGAATTACAACAAAATACATTTACACAATTGACATACTACCAAAAATACAGAAATAAACAGAAGCATTTTCCAAGTTCATCACAACTCCAAAACCAGTTCAGACAGCAGAATGGATAACTCAATTACAGTATTGAAAATATAGCTTCCTTCTCCATTCCATCTCAAAATAATAATTTCATTTATGTCTGAGATAGTACAAATGTCTTAACCTGGCACCTAAAAGACAACAATGTAATTAATACATTCTATCTATTTTATTTCAGTAGTTGCTGCTACCGACTACAGAAATAACATGCATTAGTCTTGTTCTTTTGTTGCTGAACAACCTACCAAAGACCTATCCCCATTATCTCTAATATAACTGTACTATATCTATTATTGAGAAGTACCAACATTATATGACTCATATTCTGCTTTCCTCACAACAACTCACCCTTTGTACATTGCAAGCCTTCCTGATCTCAAGGTCCTTGTTATTCCTGTAATTACCTTGATTGCTATACGGATCTTTTACAAGAGTATCTCTGTTTAAAAGAATGCAAAACGACTGAGCATTAGTTACAACACTTTCCTTATTATTTGGGTACTCATAAAATAGAGATAGATCACTCCCCTTTTATGTGGGCATTCATAAAACAGAGGTAGGTTACTTATCATTTTTCTACATGATATAAATTATATTCCTTTTGGCAAATTCTTTCAGGGTGGGGATGGAGAATTTACTACAAAGACATCACGGGGACTATTCTTTGGACCTCATTTTATGTTTTGATCTGTTCTGCTGTTGTATTATCTTATTGGATTGGTATGATGTTAGTGTATGATTTTGATATTGTCCAGTGCTGCTTGTTGGAAAAGTGGGGTAAAAGTCCTCTAAACAAATGAAATAAAAGTGCAGAAATCCTCGTGGCAACATTCAAATGACCTTCAGTTTGAAAATATTATTTATACAACTTACTGTTTAGGTGTATCTACATTGAACTCTGGTCAGTTTGTGTTGGTTCCCCTGCCGGTTTTCATTGGAGATAGGGATTGATGGTTGTATCATTTCCACAACCAGCAAAGTGAAATCAGTGTGAAGCCAATGAAGCATAGTTGTTACAAGCATAAACTATTAAGTGTACTGACTGTTGTGCCTCCGTTTAGAAAGACATGGGGCAGCTGGCCAGAGTGTGTTTGGGGTGGGGCCAGGCACGTGTCATCTGCAGCCTGGCCCAGCTGTGCTGCCTTGCCAATCAGCACCTGTTTAAAAGACAGGCCCCAAACACATTTCGGACGCTGGAAGCAATTGTCATTGCAACTCGACCATAGCCAGACACTCCTGCCAGCCCCCGAACCAAGACTCATGCTTTCTTGACTTCTGAACAACCCTGACCATGCTTCAGCCTGCTCCTACACTGCTTCATTTTATTTTGGTTTCGGACATATCTCTTGGCTTTCAACCTTGGACTAAAAAAAATGAGACTATTCAGTCTTTTGAAAACCCCAAGTATTGTAATTGCTTATGTACAAAATATCCCTTTAGTAAATTATTTGCTTAATCATCTTGTAGCCAGTGTTGGTGCCCATCTCACACAAAAGCCACTTATATAAGTTCCTAGGAGGTTTTTAATTATTCTAACTGAATTGGTGGTAGCCGGAAAGGGTCAGCTTGTGGAATCTGACTTACAGTGGCAGAGAGTTACTTAGGCCCAGAAATATGAGCATTTGCGGTAAATAAGCAACCCCATCAGTGGGATTGCCCAGTGACAGAGCATTTCCCCATAGGTGGTGACACTAGTGGTGTGAAGAAATCCCCATAGTCCTACTAATTGAGTTGTGACACAGAAAGAAAAGGCTAGGAGAACTTAGATTCCTATGCAAATCAATAGCTAGCAATGCTTCCCTAAGGCAGCTTTTCGCAATAATCATAGCACCTATACAAGAAGTGCAACAGGACACAACTAACAGAAGAGAGCTCCTTTTGCAAAGCAGTGTGGTTTTACCATTGCAGGTTAGGTGCCAAAGTTTTATTCCATGATTTTTTTAAAAAAAACCTAAGGTTTTTATATTATGTTTTACTATGTTGTTGTATCTTATGGTTTTACATTTTGTTTTGTCAATTGAGAGAGCTTTGTTTATTGGGTGGTATAGAGATGTAATAATAAATACATCAAAAATAAATAGTTGTGACACATGATTGTGTTGTTTTTTAATTAGGATCTTACCCAGTCTGCACCTTCTGGACCTAACACAGATCTGGACACAATCTGCAGTCCATACATTTCCGAGTGTGTGATGTGCTTTGCAACCACCACCACCCCCAAAATGTGTCCAACAGCATGCATTGAAAAATGTGAACTTTTGGAAAATGTGCACAAATATGCTTTAATCAATGGGAGAAGAATGCGTACATTTCAAAAATGTGCACAATTGATGTGCAAAAAGAAAAAAAGCAAAGTTCATAATCTGATACAGACTCAAGTTGGAACAAGCTTCAAGATGGAATTCAGAGAACTTTGGTGAGCTCAAGTTTTGCTGATTCAAACATCCCTAATAAGATTAGCATGGGAAAAACCAGTTGCATAGCCACACACATTTATGCTTTCTCACTTAGGGATAAGCACTATCAGTGACACCTTGGCTTTCTTGGGTGCTCATCTCCACATGTTCACAGAACACATTGAGGGAGGAGTGGGGCTGCAAACACTAGGCCTGCCCCCAATATCCCCATCCTTATTGGATGTGTAGCCTCTCAGACCTTCACATGCTTTGAATCCTCCATGCAATCCAGAACCCTAATTCTGCAGGGTTCCCAGTTCAGCCAAACATGCGAAGATTCTCCCTTCAAGCTTTACACTCAATGCTCAAAGGTCTGAGGTTCAAGCCAGCAGGAGTGCAGACTCTGAGGTCAGTGCTAGCATATGAAGCACTGTTTTTCCTTCCCACATATTCTGAGAATGCGTGGTGGTGTATGCCCAATCAGGACTCCTATGACAATAAAAAGAAAGTCACAGGTAGGGATGTGTGAGGAATCCGTTTGGGGTGTGAAACTCCAACAGATTTTTCCAACTCAGTCTTCCAGATTCTGTTCTGTTTCCCCACTCTGGTGCCAACTTGATGTGATGCAAGGTGAGCCAGCACATGGATTTCTACTTTTAAAATGGGCTGTGGTTTGCACGGGTTTATTCTTTTTCTTTTTTTTTTAAAGCTCAGAAAATTTGGGCAAATTGCAGGAACCAAAATTTGCACGAATTGCAGAGCCCAAAATTTCTGCAAATTTCAGGCTCCATAACTTGCTGAAATTTCCTGAGCTTTTTTAAAAAAAAAATTGTGCAAATTGCAGTCCATTTTAAAAACAAAAGAAAACAGATACTGTATGCATAATATTGGCAGGAAGAACAGTGTGGGGTGGGGAGACTAAAATGCCATGACCCTCTTTGCACAAATCATGGGAGCTGAGGGAAAAAACAACCTGAAAATAATGATTAAAAATGTGTCTATGTGATGTGCACAAATCACGTAACCCAAGCGGATAACTGTAGTGCTGATGCCGAACTAGATGAAATTGACAATGACATGTTCTTTGTGAAGTACGGAATATGGTGAGCGAACTATGAAGTAGTGAGAGGATGAAACTGAGAAGGATATTTACCAAGGGAATATGCTGCACTTGGGCTTACATAATAAACTTGTAAATGTGATAAAATATTAAAAACAGTACAAACCCATTCACACAAATTTAAAGATTCAGACCCCCATTTGCTCAAATGGCATTGAAAATATGCAGTTCTCGGTTCTCAATGTGCACAACTATTTCGCACACATATCCAGAACCTGGGGGGAAAAGAATCTGGCACGGTCCGTTTCCAATTGCTGGATCTGAAATGCTGCAGAAGTCCGCCAGGCTCAAACAAAACAGATTTCCCAGCACCACACATCCATCAAAGAATGCCTGGATCTTAGTGGCATTTCAAAGAAACCCTTAAAAGCTGCTGGGTGGCTTCAGCCTTCAGACACTCCAAGTGTGCTTGTATATTTATGACAGGACTGCTTTCATATTTCATTGTGTGGGTAAACAATAGCTTAGAACCTTTGGCATGAGATGTATTTCATATGATCTGCTGCTAGCCTTTACACAAGGATGAGGGCACTGTTTGTACTACATTTCAGGATGTATAATCTTTGTGTACTCCCAATTCCTGGTTTAATTTCACAAGAGGTACAAGCATTTTCCATTGGATACAATCTTGTATCATGTATCTCCCTGGTATTGTCATGCATCTTTGCATTTGTGATCTGAGCATCTTCCTTATGGGATTTTGCAGAATTGTATGTGTGCGGTTATTAAAAAACAAAAACACAGCATTTTTAAATTAAAAACAAACACATGCATCTTTGGGAGGCTGAAATACTAGTGAAAGGAAACACATTGAGTTGGGTCCAAACTTAGTCATGCTTTGGGTAGACCCATTGAAATCAATGGGACTTAAGTTAGTGATAATGTACTTGTCCCATTTCATTTCAATTGGTCTACTCTAACCATGACTAAGTCTGGATCTGAACCAATTATTCTTTCAGGACAATGTTAAAGATGAAGGAAGTTAGCCAAAATAAACTGAAAAGTAGAATGGTGACATGTCCTTTGCTTTACTAGATATTAGTAAAGAGAGGGAATCCTGTGTTCCTTTGACAAGGTAATGTTCACTGTCTGCTTGTCTTGAATTTCTTCCTAGAGTACAAGATCTGTTGTTTGTATTTCAGTTGATTAGAAAGACAGATGCAATTCACACTCAGTGCTAATTCTTCAGCCCTGAAAATGGTTGGAATACAGACAGGTACCTCCTGAGAAGGAAAGCCATAAAGCAACACCTTGAAAGCAAAATTTAAAGTTGATGGTGTTGCTTCCACAAACAGATTTTAACAAAAGATACAGATTATTCACCTTGACAGTAGGCTAGGTGTAGCTTTCTATGCTCCACATTTATAATATAATCACATCAACTGTAAAACTTGGTATTTGCATATTTACCTATTTAAGGAGGAGTAGGATGGCCTCTAGTGGTACATATCTGAATAGGAAAAATACACTAAAATATCTACATCTAGATTTCAGATATAAAGAAAAGATCTGTGACTGCTAAATGTGATCACTTATTCTTAGAAGAACTAGGAAATAAGTTCTTGTTTTAATTTTGACGTGTCTGTTGACTTGATTATATCTATGTTCATGATACTTGGTTTCTGCTAAGTTTTAATGGTGGTCCCAGGCTGCTTGCTCCATAATATCATTCCTGCAGATTATTATAATGAACTCCATGACCTGATGTCTATTTTCTGTCAATGAACAATTTATTCATTTCAGTACTAAATCAAGATAGCCATGACTTTTTTTTTCCTATTCAGAATGAGATGTCAAAATGTATATTTTACACAGGCATGGTTCCATTGATAAGTTTGACAAAAGTATTGCGAATTGGGGCTTTCCATCTTTATGTTTGTGAAACACACTTTAATTTTAAGTTCCTACTAATGAAAATACACTAATGTGAAAATGTTTGAGAATCTGTTGTGAAGGAAAACTTCCAACTAGGGACATACATACATACATATATATATATATATATATATATATAATCCAAGTCAGGTGGGGAAATGAACTTCAGTTCAATGAAATTGTGTCTCGGCCAAATGAGACCCCTTTTGTATCCTACGAAGGAAATGAAATCTTACTGGTACATTTTAGATTTCATTATGGAGTCCTGCTGCTAAGACAAATCTAGGGAACATATTCATTCATTCATTCATTCATTATTTTCTATACCACCCAATAGCCGAAGCTCTCTTGGCAGTGCACAACAATCAATTTTTTAAAATACAACAAAATACAGTTAAATATAAATAATAAAAACATTATAAAATTTAAAACATTTTTTAAAAATATCACAAAAAACTAAAACAAGTTTTTAGTCACCAGCATGCACCTGCTGTGGGCCATCTAACACACATCCTACCTTTGTCAGATCAGGTGAAGGCAGTGTATAGCCAGCAAGAGGAGAGAGCAATTTCTCAGAGCAGGAAGCTCTCTTGACACTAAAATCTTTTTAAAGGGCAGGAGTATCACTGACCTGCTTTGGGTATTGATATAAAGAGGATTTCTTGAAAAAGTGTAACTGGTCTCATTGCAGTTCCTCCTTTGGCCAGATATAGTTAATATGCACAGGCTAAATCCTTGGCTGACCTCTCTCAGATCTCTAGTTCAAGAGCCACTGTGGGATAAAGTCTTGGCAGTCTTGTCATATTGACAGGTAAAGGCTACTGATAGTCATCCTCAGGAAATGTGTCACTCTAGGTAAGTAGCACCTGTGCTATTGAAGAGACAAGATGGAAGGAATTTGTTGATACACAGAGAAGTGCATTCAGAAAAGTCAGAAACTGGGGATTATAATAATAATATAATTTATTATGGCAAACAGCCAGCTATAAGAACAGATAAAGAAATAAACAATACAATACAATACAGAAAACATTATTAGAATTTAAAATTTAAAAATAGAGTTTAAAATTGAGAATTCAAGAATCAACATACAGTCAAAAATACACAGTATTTAGTGGCTTCATTATTTAGCGATTTTACTCCATCATCCCCTTTCGGCAATTTATGGCTGCTGCACAAAAACTAGCCACTTTGGCTGTGATACTTGAATTCTGGTCAGACAGCAGATACTCTAAATAAAATTTGTTTGACCTACCAGGATTTTTTTGTAAAAGTGGTTTTATGAAGGTATCTCTAAGGCCTTGATAAAAGTTACAATAAAGAAGTACGTGACCCGCTGTTTCTACCTCCCCCATCCCACATGGGCAGGTCCGCTTGCTATAGGGGATCTTTTTGAATCTTCCTTCCAGCAGCGCAGATGGTAGAACATTTAATTTGGCTAATGTGAATGCCTTTCTAAGTTTAGGGATGGTCAAATTTATCAGATAGTTAGCAGGTGCAAATGGGCCTCTATTTTCTATAAAAACAGAATATAAAGCTGCTTGACTTAGATAGTTTTGGGATTCGATGTCTCGAATTCGCTGGGCAATGGCTATTTTCGCTTTGGTATACCCTAGGGTTAAGATGGCAGTTGTAGAAAAACCAAAAGTTAATAGTCTCATGTTTAGTTGTTTTTTCCATTTTGATTGGAAGGAGTCGGTTAAAGTAAGTGGCTCCAATCCTACCAGTACAAACATCATTTTTAACCAGAAAATTTTTTTACGTTGCCATATACGGGCCTTAATTGATATTAAACCTGCCTCTAAGCATGTAATTACATTTGGAACACAACTAGGGATACCAAGTATTGCTCTCAAGAATTTAGTTTGTACAGCCTCCAAAGGAGCAGTTTTTTCAATCGGGCATACTTCTAAGCCATACAACAGCTGGGCAAGAACCTTTGCAACAAATACCTGGATGGCAGAGGGGATATGCTGCCCACCCTTGTTATAAAAGAAAGAGAGAAGTGCTTTTGCACTTCTCTGTACATTTGCAATGGCATTTTTTAGTTGGGCCCTCCATGTTCCTAGTGAGTGGAATATTATTCCTAGGTATCTATAGGTGGTCACCTGTTCAATTTTATGACCATTTATGTTTAGGCCTCTTCCTAGAAAAGACAACAACCTTGGTTTTATCATAATTAATTTGCAGTAATTCTATTTTGCAGTAACTGTCCAGGGCCTTCAACAGACGTTTCAGTCCAATACTTGTTAACGATAAGAGTACTGCATCGTCTGCATAAAGCAGAATTGACAAAGGTCTATTTGACAAACTGGGGTGATGAGAACATACCAAACTGGGGATTATGTCATGGAGCTTGGTTTGCATATGCATAGAACACCAGACCTGCAAGCAAAAACTGCAAAAGATTGCAGGAGCATGATGGGAGAGACAATGGGTGTGTTTAAGCCATTCAAAGAACAGGACAAGTGTAGAGACTGTGTTAAACCAGAGAGACCTGAGTTAAAATCCCTCATTTGCATATGGATGTGGGGGCATAATCATGCTTACTTCATCAGATCATCAGATAGTATAAATGCAGTGCTTTTTTTCTGGAGAAAAGGGTACCGGAACTCTTGGATTACATTTCCTCGGGAGTAGATGGCGATTAAATTGTAATGCAATTAATAGAAGTAAAGGTGCTGGAACTCAGTTCCGGTGAGTTCCACCAGAAAAAAAGCCCTGTATAAATGAGTGGCTCACCATTGTGCTATTTTTATCAATAACTGCCATGCTACTAGAGATGGTGGTCTGACCCATGTTTAGCTTATTATCTCTTGTAACTATAATAGTCTTGTTTATAGGATGGTTCAGGGGCATGCGTACTTACATAGTTCAGCTCCCATAAGTCAGGAATCAGAGAGATGCAAATACGACGCAGCCTAGAGAACATGGATGGATGATGGAGTCAAACTATGAGGGAGACACATACCGAGACCCAGATTCAGGAGAGACAGGACACAGCTCTCATGAAAATACACACACACACACACACACACACACACCATATCACAATAACCACAATATCTTCACTGCTATTGCCCATTTCATTTATTCTTCATCCTATATTTGTGGATTGTTATGTTTGCTGACTCTTGCCAAAAGTAAAGAGAAATGGGCAATACTATATTGTCAACATTGTCAAGGCAACATTTCAGATTACAGATTTTACTCCTTCTGTTCCTAAATCAGAGGCTTAGAGTGCTATCTGAGGCATCTCTACGCTAAAGTAAATCCCGTTGAGTTCAATGGGCCTTACTCCCAGGTAAGTGCATGATAAGGCTATAAAAAATTACCCCAGCCTTGATGGCTCATCCACCCTGTAGGCCAGTCCGCCTATGTGGATTCAGCAGAGCGTGAGATACAGCCTCTGTCTCATGTGTGTAACCTGCCCATGTAGTTCACACAGAGATTCACTGTTTTCTGCCACGCAGCACATTCCAAGCGTCTCGGGTTACAGCCTCTGCTCCAGCTTGCCGCTTGCTCCAGCTCAGCTGTAATTAGGAATTGACATAGAATCCACCACAGAGTTCTTTCTACCTGTTTATTCTATGTCAGAGTAAATACAAACTCCTAAATACAGTCTACATTGCATAGCATAGTCCAGTGCATAACCAGTCCTGGCTAGCACACATCATTACATGATTGCAACAAGTCAGAGAGAAGAGACAGGAACAGAATGCATACAGAAAGCAATCCTTCTCTCTACCATACAAGTTACAGGAAACGAAACTTAAAAAGCATACCACGTCATCAGAAAGTACAAACCATGTGATCAGCTCATATTTCTGTCCAGCCCACTTTTCCCATGAGAAGAGAATAGCAGTTTCAGACTAAATAATCTTCTAGCCATCCTGTTATTCTAGCCATCCTGTACCTTTCCAAATGAAAACACTTGTGGCACAGCTGTTGTTGTGTTACATGTCCCAACAGTGCATTTAGAATGACAGCTTCAGGTTCAGATTTTTCAAATTCTTTTTTTTTAGAAACAAATTAATTGCACATTTGTAATCTTCTGTTGAAAATGAGGTATCTTATGTCCAGCAAATCTGTTCATACTGATTCCTGTTTGTGTGAGTAAAATAAATAGTCTCTTCTGTGCACAGTGATAGACTACTTTCAGGCTCTGAAGAAAATTGCCATGAGGAAGACAAGAGCTATCAACAGCAGGCTTGAAAGCACTCTCTGAGGGTGGCAAAAGATGTTGATATCATCACTCACTCTTGAATTGTTCACACAGAAAAAGAAAGCATTTGGGGAGGCCATAGTGTAAGGAACAGAAAATTTGGCATAATATTGCCATAAACAAAAAAACAAAAAAAATCAAAGCCTGGAAGCTAGCTGAAGGATGTGATGAAAGGCCAGCATATTATGGGAAGAAGGGTGTGAGTGACAGCAAAGGATAGTTAACAAAAGGAAACAGACTGTCTGGAAATTCTGGATAAAGCAGGGCATTACTTACTTAGTGGAATAGCTGTTCTTCCAATGCCAACAGTGAAGACAGTATTTCAAGGAATTGTGGAAAGAACAGATGAACTCAAACAATGCAATGCTACTGGTAACGGATAATATTCATATTGATGGACTGAACATATAACCAATAGTCTTATTGGTTGTTTCCTCCACTGACCCTTCTTATCAATACATTGACAAAACTAAGCACACTATGTTTCAAAAGGTAAGAACATACTAAGCTGCTATTGATATCACATTTGGAGCAAAGAAGGTTCGAGGAAATCAAGTTGAGTTGTGTAGCTGTGGCGCTGTGTTTTCAATGCGAAATGATATATTTGCATTCTCTTTAGTATGCATGTATGAGACACACACATCTATCATATATAATGAACAAACATACATTGCTTTTTGAAGATATTTACTCAAAGATATACCCAAAGGTATTTATCCAAATTCCCGCCCAAATGTGTCAGTGCATAAAATTTATGGACAGTGTCTAAACTCAATAAGATCAGTGGACCTACTTTCAAATAGTGTGCTTGTGAATTGGAGTAGGAATAGGATTCTACCAAAAGCTTGGCGTGGATATTAATCCTTGATATTATTCTTTTGTTTTCAAATGAGTTACAAAAGGAAGGTAAATGTCCTCATCTTCAAAAAGGACAAAAAAGGAAGATCTGGGAATTATAGACCAGTCAATCTGACATCAATACCTGGGAAGATTCTAGAGCAGATTATAAAGTGCTCTATAGGCAACTTGAAACTAATGCAGTCATCATTGGAAGCTAGGATAGATTTTTCAAGAACAAGTCCTGCCTGACTAATCTTATTATATTTTTTGGTTGGGTAATTTCCTTAAGGTGCAATCCAATGAGGCTCCCCAGAACCCTCTGAATTGGAGGATTACAGGCATTCTATGTATGCCAGGAGGAGTGTGGAGGTGAAGGAGTGCGGAGGCAATTTCAACCATCTAAGTGTTCGGCCTCAGAGCAGGCAGGCAATAGTGCAAGGAACCACCAGGATACTTCATATGCTGGTGGAGTCTGACTCCCCCCTCTCCACCCCCCACCATGCCCCCCAAAGCCCATCATACTATCCAGCCTATGCATAATCATTCCTCCTTGCATCCCTTCCTGTTAATCTTTTCCATGACCTGTCCGTCACAATATATTTTATGTTAGTGGTGTCACTGAAATCTGAAATTAGGCAGTTTGTTGGTAGAATCGATTATGTTTGGAATGCCTGTACCAAGCCTAGATAGCTATCTTTTTTTTTTTTTTTCACCCCCCACCTCTTGGGACCAAGTCATATTTCTCACCCCAATTTTTTTTTTTTTTTTTTGTATATATACAAGATATTATTCTATATTCCAGAAATATAACAAATCTTGACAAGGTTTGTTCCCCCTCCCCTTTACCAACACATAATCCAAAAATTTGGATTATCACAAAGGTGTCTTTCTCCAATTGTCCTTTTTGACACTTAATATTACAAGTTAATTTATCATTTAACGCGATATCCCATACCTCTGTATACCATTCATTAATTGAAAACACATGTTGAACCTTCCAATTCCTAGCTATCATTAATTTTGCTGCTGTTAACAAATTCACAATCAATTCTTTTGTATTTTTTAAACAAACTAACTTTTCTGTAATTGTTAACAATGCTAATTTTGGGCAGACTTCTAATTCCATTCCAATTATTTCTGATATTTCTGCAAATACTTTCTGCCAAAATTCCAGAACATTTTTACAGCTCCACCACATGTGGGCATACGTACCTTTTACATTACATCCTCTCCAACACAATGCGGAGCAATTTTTATCTATCCGATTTAATCTTTCTGGAGTTAAATACCATCTCCATACCACTTTATAAAAATTCTCTTTTATCCTAGTTGACATAACTCTTACAACACGTCTATCCCAAATATTTTTCCAACTTTGTTTCGATATTTCCTCATCAAATTCATTATCCCATAACACTTTAAGAGAATCTTTATGCTCTTCTTCTTTTTGTAACATCGTATATAAAGCCTTTGTTGTGCCTCTTGTTGAACCATTACCTTCTATAGCTTCTCTAGTCAAAACTATCTTTTCAAAATTGGTTAGTTCTCTTTCGCTGTCCATTCTTGTCCTCCACTTCTTTAACCACAGTTCCAATTGCATTGAATTTAACCATGATATTCTCTCTCTTCCTACTATTTCTATTATATGTTCTCTAGTCTTCAATTTTTCCACCCAATCCATTAATTTAATCACCTTTTTTCTCCTTAATATAGCTTCTAGATGTCTTACATTTTCTGGAAAGTCCTCCATGACCACTACCGGAGTTAACGGGGATACCTCTGGTGTAAAAATTTTCCTCGTGCTATTCCAACTCTCTAACATACTCCTCAAAAAGGGATTTTCTAGTCCTTTTATAATATTATTTATATTTTTCTTAAATAATATATTCACCATCATGTTTCCTAATTCTCGTGATTCTAACTCCAACCACATTTTGTCTTTCCCTGCTATAATGTCCAAAATATGTCTTACTTGGTTGGCTAAATAATACCACTTTATATTAGGAAGACCTAAACCACCTATTTTTTGCGCTTTATACCAACTATATTTATTAATCCTTGATCTTTTCCTTCCATTACAATATTCATTAATAATTGATTGCCAATCTTTAATTTCTTTTTCTGTAATCTTTACTGGCAACATCCTAAACAAAAAGTTTATTTTAGGCAATATCTTCATTTTTACCAACGCTATTCTACCAAACCAAGAAAGTCCAATTTTTTAATACTCCTCTATTTTATTTTTAACCTCTATCTTTAACTTTCTAAAGTTTTGTTCTCCTACTTTATCAATATCTTGTATAATTTCTATTCCTAAATATTTAATTACATTTGTAATTTTAATGTTATATTTTTTCTTCAACATTTCACTCCCCTCTTTTTTTACTATAATTAAACAGTAAAATCTTGGATTTACCCCAATTCATCTGTAGCCCAGTTATTTCTCCAAATTCTTTCAAGTGGTTGTCCAACCTATCCATTGCTTCAATTGGGTTTTTAATTGTTAATAAAGTATCATCTGCAAATAAATTTATTTTAATTTGATCTCCAACCCCCATCCCTATTAAATATTTCTATCTTCTCTTACTACATTTGCTAATATTTCCATCACTAATGCAAACAAAATAGGGGAAAGGGGACATCCTTGTCTAGTTCCTCGGTCTAAGGAAATTTGTTCCGTAATACCATCATTTACCACTACATTTGTAATATTATGGGCATATAATTGATTAATTACTCCTTTAAATCTTGCTCCAAACCCCATATTTTTTATTATCATTTTTAACGTAGGCCATTCCACGCAATCAAAAGCCTTGAAAATATCTAATGCTAATACACCCGCTTTAACATTATTTTTCTTTATACTATATATTATATTTAATACTCTTCTAGTTAAGTCGGCCATTTGTCGACCTGCAATAAATCCACATTGGTCCATCCCTACATATTTACTCATAAACCTATTCATTCGTCTCGCTAGTATTGCAGTAAATAATTTTGCATCTTGATTTATTAACGAAATGGGTCTATATGAATCTGGTTCTGTTAAATCCTTTCCTGGTTTTGGAATTACTATAATCATAGATTGTTTCCATGAAGGGGGAATTTCTCCCCCTTCCATTATATTATTATATAATGACTTCAACTTTGGAATTAACATATGTTTAAAAACCTTGTAATATTCCACCCCTAATCCATCTACTCCTGAGGTCTTGCCCTCTTTTAATTTATTTATAGCAAAATCTATCTCCAAATCTGAGAATGGTTGCTCCATCGTCTCTCTATCTTCTTCTTGTATTCTCATTTTCATATGTTTTTCAATATATTCTTTAATCCTATCTTCCTCACCTATTCCTGCTTTATATAATTCTGAATAAAATTCTTGAATTTTTTTAAATTTTTCCTTCATCAAATTATGCCCTTTCCCTTTTTTATCCTTTATTATTCCAACTATATTTCCCCCGTTTTTTTGTGTGGATCTAGCTAACATTTTAGAATTCTTGTTACTATTTTCAAAGTAAGCTCTTTTCATATAAATCAAATTTCTCTGTGTCCTTTCAATATCCTTGTTTTCTAATTCTTTCCTCTTAGCTTGTAGTTCTGCATAAATCTGCTTTCCCCTTTCCTTTAAAAATTTAGCTTCTAACTCCTTTATCTCCTCTTCAAGCTTTTTAATAAATTCCTCCTGTTGTTTCCTTAATATACATGCTTCTCTTATACTAATGCCCCTCATAACAGCTTTCATTGTGTCCCAAACTACTGCATCGCTACAAATTCCTGTATCATTAATCTCCCAAATCTTTCTTAATTCCTTCTCTATCTTGTCTCTTATATGTTTGTACTGAAAAATATTACCGCTCAGCCTCCATCTTTTAGCTTCTTTATAATCCTTATTTATCTTAACATCATATTATGTATTGCATGATCCGACACTTTTATAATACCAATTTCCGTGTTCATTACTCTTGAAATCAAATTTTTTGAAACAAATATATAGTCAATCCTAGAAAAATTCTTTGTAACAGGTGAATAATATGTATAACTTCTTTCATCTCCTTTTACACCCCTCCATACATCTACCATTCCCTCTTTGTTAATTACTGTATTTAATGCCGTTATATTATTTTTCCTCTCTTCTACCGTGGGATTAGATCTATCTATCTTTTTGTCCATCACCATGTTGAAATCACCAGCTATAATAACTAACTCATTTTGTTTTGAACCCATTTCCTTTAATACTTCTTGATAAAATTCTGCTTGATTTACATTTGGGGCAAATACATTAACTAATATATATTCTTCCCCTCCTAATGCCCCATATACCATTATATATCTCCCCCTAGTATCCTTTTTAACTTTACTCACAATAAAACCACATTTTTTAGAAATAATAATTGCCACACCTCTTGACTTGGTGGAACCATATGCTTTCTCGTATATCATAGACCATCTTAGTTTAAGTTCGTTTACTCCCTCTTTTGAGTGATGTGTTTCTTGTAGAAATATTATGTCCGCCTTATCTTTATTTAGAAGTGCTTCAATCCGTCTTCTTTTCAGAATAGATCCCAGACCTTTGACATTCAACGTTGAAACTCTTAACTTAGGGTCCATCTTATTTTATTGTTGCTCAACCAACTTTGGTCCCGGTGCATAAACATAAATATCACCACAACCCCCACCCCCACCCACACATTTAATTCCATTCCCCCTTCTCTTATCCCAGGGATAATCACCCCACACACAGCTTCTAGAGACTTTGAAGGGGGGGGGGAGGTTGAGACTGCCGCCTACGAACTCCAATCATTTACTTCCTTCCGGTCTCTTTTTACCAAAACAAAACAAAACAAAACAAACAACAAAAAAACAAAAACAACAACAACAACAATAACAAAAAACCACTATCTCCTCTTTTCTTCAGCCGAGCAGGAAATAAAAAAACCAAACAAACAAAGAAAAACAACATAAAATAAAATAAAATAGAATTAAAAAGGGAAAAAACAAATAGTAATTATAGAGAGAGAAAGAGAAAGAGAAATATTTTATAAAAGAATAAGAGACAAAAGAAAAGAGTTATTTGTCCTTTCCTCCAACTGCACCAAGGGTTTCTTGTATATCTGTAAATCTGACCGGCCCGGGCATTCCTTGTCCAGCTGCTCCATCTTCTCCCTGCAAGCCCAATTCTTGCAGCAACTGCATGCCTTGCTCCAAAGATGTTATCTTGTAGAATTTTTTTCCAATAAAAAATCTTTAAAAAACTGGGTAACCCCAAGTGTAAGAAATCCCATTTTTCTTCAAAGTCGCTGTGCAGGGTTTCACACTCCGCCGCCAATTTATTGTTTGAGCACACAAATCGTTGAAAACTTGGACTGGTGTTGAAAAAAACATCAGTTGTCCCGGAATTTGCCTGATTGCACCCATAAAAAACTCCTTCTTATTGTAGTATGTAAATTTTATAACAATGTCTCTGGGACTCATTCCTCCTCTTTTGAAAGTGACTCTGTGGATCCTTTCAATATCCTCTTGCTCCCATGTAATACCAGGAGCAAGGCTCTTTAGCCATTCAAGCACTCTATCTTTCAAACTTTTAGAAGTTTCACCACTCTGTTCTGGAAACCCGCGAAGGCGTATGTTAGATCTGCATTCCCGATCTTGCAAGTCAATCAATTTCAGTTCAATCTGATCAAACCTAATATTGTGATCTTGTATTTCAGACTTATTTGCCGTTATCCCTTTTTCCATCTCAGACATTTTCAAATTCACAGATTTTAATTCTGTTTTTATTTCAGCAATTGATTTTTGTAGCTCCACAACCACCTCCGCTACAATTTGTTTATTGTTTGCCTTCATCTCGGTCTTCATCTGGTTTTTTATCTCTTCGTTATTTTCTTTTAAAAGCTTCTGGAACTGTGCCATCATTTCAGTCGACATGCTTTCTTTCTGTTTTTTTGGTATCACTACAGAAACAGCAGATCCCACCTTCTGCTGAGACGGAATTTCCGGGATTGTACGAGCACTTCCTGCTCTAAGTGATTCAGCACTACGGCTGATCTTATCTTTTTTGATCTCCGTATTGTTTTTAGAATTAATTTCTTCTTCAAGCTGTACCCTATCCAGCCGTGACACTCTGATATCACTAGGATGGGTTTTCTTTCTCTCCCAGACTGATGGAATTTTATATTTACGATCTCTAGACATTTGGCAACCAGCCCAGAAATACGAAAGACAGTTTGGAAAACAATTCCGAAAAAAAAAAACCACAGCCCTTTGCCTTATTCAAGTTTGAATGCAGAATGTTACTCACAGGATCCTTATTATTTCAGGGGAGATTTATTCTTTCATATCTTTTCCGACCGGAGCTCTCTCAGTATCCGTCCTACTCCATTCGGCTAGAAGCCCCGCCCCCTCCTAGATAGCTATCTAATGAAGTTTAGTATTTTCCTTATTCAAACTGAGATTGATTACAAGCTGATAAAGGTTTAACCCTTTATTGTCATTTTAACCATTTAGTTGCCACTTTCAAAACCAGTCAGTGTAAAAATTTGGATCTGAAATCCTTCAGCACACTAATAATGTTTGATGAAACAGCCAGGTAGGTTAGTATTAGGAATATGCACCAAATTCAGATGAAGCCAAAGCCTGAGCAGAATTAGGCCACTTCACTCCAGTTCTGTTGCTTTCCAAGGCGTAATGGGCTACTACACTCAAAGGTAAAAAGAATCGAAGCCACTCCAGAAAGAGGCTTCATTGGTGACAAGACACACAGACTTCATGTCTCTTGCAAATAGCATATTTTGGTTTCATTTCTCTAAAGGCTGATTATGAGTAGGGGGAGGAGGGTGCAGTTGAGTGACTGATAGGTCCACATTTTATGGCACATTTTACCAGGTGCTGAAATCATTGTACTTTAAGGGGAGATGACCATTCTTTCAACACTACAGATTTCACTGTGGGGGGGGGGGAGCCTTAACTAGTTTTCCATCATAATAATTCGCTATTCTTCTGAAACTTTGCAGGTTTGTTTATCCGGGACACCTCTATGATGGGTGCCTATTTCATACAAATTGCCCCCAAAAACTGGTGGTGGTGGTGGAGAGGAAGTGATATAACTCACCACCACCACCCAAAATTGAGGATTCTCCTTCCACATGAACTGCTGTACCTATCCTTCCCAAGACCCTTTACAAGTTAGAATTTGGCCCCTGGGCTGAAAAATATTCCACATCCCATCCTATGTGTTTGGCAGGTGATATGGATTGGCCAGGTGTGGTATAAATCCTTGGAGTTTGGCCTCCTGCATTTGCCTGGTCAACAGAAAACCAATTTTGTCTAGCTGCTTTGCAACTTTCCAGGGTCAAACCATTAATCTTGGAATCCTTGAACTAGAAACCACCCTCAGAGTAAAGATACAGGTACAGCCACCCATTACCCCAGCATGGCCCTGGTACATGGTAGGCTAGACATGGTCTATGGTAGATACAGCTATGACAGTAATGGAACAGTATGAGTGAAGCTGATTATCTTCATTAATTTTCACTCAATTTCCACCATACTGGGAAGATATTAGTTTGTTAATATTGTCTGTCTGATTTAGAAGGAAATGCATCCCCTGAGCAAAACAAACAAAACAAAAACAAACAAAACTCCCCACTGATACCATGCTACCATCAAATTTCCTTGTTTCATGAATTTCCAAGTGATAAAAAGTTAATACTGTGTTAATGCAGTTTTTAAATGCTTTATAATTGCTAGTCTAGCGCAAATTATTTGTTTTTATTAATTCTGTTTACCCAGGCTCCTTGGCCTGTCAATTTGGGATCTTCTGAAGTGGTCTCCTGGGTTCTATCAAAAACATCAGATGACTTGTAATAAGTGTAGCCTGGAAATAAAAATATATTTTACTAAATTCAATCCATGTATCATCCTTATCTTATATGCATCTCTAAGAGGTAAAAGCATTCTTATACATGCCGTGCTCCAAGCTTGTAACTCTACTTCCTTGAGAAACATTAGAACTGGAGATGAGCAAATTAACCCAGCTATATTTAGAACTGGTTTTGTATTTACTAGAGCTGAGCAGAAATTTCTCAGAAGATGTGTGTTTTGAGAAAATTTATGAGATTTTTCTTTTTCGCACCCTGCAGAATCCCCTTCCCCCACCAACGCGTGGTGGGAGGACTATTTGCACGCGTAGAGGAATGAGAGGTGAGGCTGTTTAATTTTGAAACCACCTATGGGCTCAAGGTGGGGGGAGGAGCGGTGGAGGCCTTTATTAGGCAGCGTTGCTCCACCCTCTGCCTCTTTTCTCAAAGCAGCTGCTGGAGGAATGTTCTGTGCCAGTTGGTGCCTTTACTGTGGTTTGTGTGGGACCAGTAGGGGTGGAGTCCTGGGACTCCCTGCTCTCTCTGATCCCATCTCTTCTTGTTTTCTCTCTCTTACTTTAATTTTATTTGATTCTGTTTCCCTCCCCCCCTTTGTGGGCTTTTTCGGGGGTGAGTGGGGGGGATTGCTGGCCTAGTCCAGGGCCCTCCCTGTGCCTTGCCTGTTACTGGGAGTAGGTGCTGGATCACTAGCACGTTAGGCACAGCTTGGAGGGTGGGATCTGGTGGGGGCCCCCTGCTGCCTGCAGGCCATTTCAGGGCCCCAGTGAGGGCCTCTTTAGCAGGCCTCTGTTTGCAGGCCAATTTAGGACTCCAGTGAGGGCTTCCTTCCCAGGCCTCTGCCTGCAGGCCATTTTAGGGCTCCAGTGAGGCCCCCTTAGTAGGCCTCTGTTTGCAGGCCGATTTAGGACTCCAGTGAGGGCCTCCTTAGTAGGCCTCTGTTTGCAGGCCGATTTAGGACTCCAGTGAGGGCCTCCTTAGCAGGCCTCTGCCTGCAGGCCATTTTGGGGCTCCAGTGGTGGCCTCCTTCGCAGGCCTCTATAGGGCTTTGCCCTCTTAGGCTTTGAGGCGTCTCCTCGGTTCCCTTGATAAGCATATTGTGTGTTAGGAGAGAAATGGCTACTTGTGCTCTTTTGCCTGATGTGCTACCTCATGGGGTGGTTGTTCACAGTTGCTCACCAAATACCTCGATATTGTTGTGATTGTGGGCCCCAATTTCCATCACTGTCCTACCTTCCAGGGTGGTCGTTGTATATGTGTGTGTATGTATATATACATACACATGAATAATTGTTATACATAGCTAAATAATACTAATTCCAATGACAATAATAATAATGATAATAAAGGAGCACAAATTCTACGCCCTTGGTTTGTGGGGGGGGGCCTTGCTCGCTCACGTGGCCGCCCTGCCCCCCCATGCTACTACCCTGATTCTTGCCTGCCTATGTGAGGGGTCCTGTCTGGCTCGTGTGGCAACGATTGGGCATTGGATTCCTACCCTACTGGTTTTTGCCTTGTTCCTACCTTGCAGAGTTGTTGTGATATATATATATATATATATATATATATAAAATTTTGTGATTAGTTACTAATGGTATTAGCTGAGCAATGACAGCTCGCTTGTTCATACTTTCTATATCCTTAATTGCCTATGGTCTGGCGGTAAAATTTGCTTTTCTTGCACGGGTTCTGGCCCTGTCTTACACATACGGGTTGGTTTACCTTCCCCCCTCTTGTTTTATGCCTTATCGGCCTGCCATGCCTTGCAGGGTTGTTGTGAGGATAACATGTAAGGAAAATTGTGTGCGCCGCCTTGGCTTCCTTGCAGGAAAGCAGGCGGGATACCAGTACAATACTACACAATACCTTCCTTAAAATAAGGGGTTCGTATCCCGGTCTACCTCACAAGATCACTGTGCGAGAAAGTATGTGAAACACTTTGATTGCTCTGGTACTGAAACAAGTGAATTAAAACAATCTGTTTCAAGTTAATTGCCATTGCTCTGTAGGTGGGGCACCCGTTTTGCAAGCGTATGCCCCCTTGTTCAGTCATCAGCATCTCTAGGAGGGTTGGGAAACAATCCTGCCTAAAATCATGGAGAGACACTGCTAGTCAGTGGTACTGAGCCGAGTGGTCTGTTGTTCTGGTGGTCCTCATTTCATTAACTTTTCTCAATTTAGGAATGGGTCATGGCTCAGTGGTAGAGCACTTGCTTTACATGCAGAGGGTCCCGGGTTCAGTCTCTGGCCTCTCTAGGTGGAGCTGGGAGGGATCCCTGCCTGGTGCCCTGGAGGGCCCCTGCCAGTCAGAGCAGACTGTATTTTGCTAGTTTGACCAATAATCTGACTCAGTATAAAGCGGATTTCTATGTGCTGTATAGTCATCCAGCAGGAAGAAATCTGCCACTGGTGATCCCCTTATATTATTTGGCATTGAGTTGCCTCATGATGGGGGGCATGATGACAGGGAAAAAGAAAGGGGTGTTTCCATGAGCACTTGGCTGTGGCTCTATGGTTTAACTCTGGCTTGCGTACCGGGGGTCCTGGGAACAGGTTCCCGGCATCTCATTGGGGCCTCCTGCCTGGAACCCAGATGGCTATTGCTCCTCAATGTCGGGGGTAAAGGACTGGATGGCCCAATGGTCTGATTCAGTTTATCCAGTCAGTGGTGTTGGCATGTTAATGATAGGGACTTCATGTTCACCCTATTAATTTTCGTATGATCTTAATTATTTTAATGCGGGACATACGCCCACACAAATTTTGCTTCACTTAAGGTTTTTATAGCGATTGTGGCATTGCTCACTTTTCTTAATCCGTGTTGTCCTGGCATTGCCAACCAAGTCATGTTCTGGGCTTGCAAGAGCAATTTTATCATGCCAAGTCGTGCTGTTAGTTCATGTGGCGTTTTTATTTGCAGTTCAGCGGGCATTGATACATACGCCCTGCTAGTACCTGACACCCACGTGCAGCCCCATTCTGTTTCCCGTTGCCTCAACCGCTTGGGTATTATGACGTCTTTGTTCATTTCATGGTTTTGTCCCCTGCCATGCCATCCCTTGATATTAATACTGTATGTTTTCTTTTGCTGTTTTCCCCGGTGCTCTTAAGCCGTGTGTTCTCCATGAGGCAATTCCTGGATCTGCAGTAGCGTACCTGTTAGTCCTTTGAGGAGATGTTTTCATCATTTATTTCTTCACCCAGCGCATAATCGTGAGTCCCAATGCTCTTAAGCCATGTGCTTTCTCTGGTGGCTTGAACTTCTTTCATCACTTCATGACAATTTCAAGCAGGTAACTCTGAAAGGGTTACTTCCATTCCCAGAGTTATGGGATTCGTTTGGCCCATCTAGTTCCTGGACCTGATAATGACTTGCCTTCATCCTCAATGTTATTTATTTTGGTTCCCCTGTTTTGCTTGAGTTAGGGGTAGTAGGCAGTGTGATTGGCTGTCGTTGGGCAGTACTCAGGTGGACTTTGCTTCAGGCATCCTCTCTTGGCTACATGCCTCCTACAGGTGGGGATGGGTTCCCAATTTTGGGTTACTTCATGCTTTCAATAGAGTGATCCATGTCCTAGTATAATTGGTTTTGCCCTCTGATCTTCTGGCATGGACTGCCATGGGGTGCCAGCTATAGCTGGGCGGGCTCATATTCTCATTAATGTGGGAAGGGCCCAATTTCATTTTTGCCTTCCCGGGAGACTGCTTGGGGTATCAGCAGGTGGGTATCCCTAAGATATGGGCAGCAATCCTTTGCCTCTACGGCATCAATTGGGGGCTCAGTTGCCATAAGCGCATTTCCTCTTCGAGGCCTCCTTTTAGGTGGCTCTAGGCAGTTCCATACCCCTTTTATTTCCTCTAAGGAAGTAGGGGTTTTCTGTCAGAGGCTTCAACCGTTTTGGCAGTGCAAGGATGGTATGCAACAGAATAAGGCTCGTCCAACCTATGTGCTTCCATGCACTATGTTTGGCCCAGATTGCTGATTGCGTCTGTGACAGTTTTTCATGAAGTGTATAGTTATAGCCGGGCGTGCTTTATGCACCCTCGGTTGTCAAGGTGCGGCACATGCTAATTCCTGTCTGCCGGCCGTGAAATACAAGCCACCTGTTTGGTTCCCTTTATAGCCCCTGCCTAGGCTACGGGGCTTCTCTTCCTACTGGAGCAGTAGGCAGCTGCCATGAGTGTCCATAGATACGGCAATGGCCCAGGCAGGGAGTGCAATGTATTGCCTACCCTGTAGTTGCAATCGCACATGAAAGCAACATCCTGTTCTTCGAACGCACTGGAATGGCTGTATTGCAGAAGCATAATATTCCCCAAGTGCTGCCTGCATTTGCGATTATTCTGATCAACAATATTGAGTATGTGGCCTTTGCAGACTTGATAGTCAAGGCCGAGCTTTTGCTTCTCCGCACTTTTGAGAGGTGTGGTGTTGGTTTAAGACACTCCTGTCAGTCACTGGTACAGTACATGCCAGGTGCTTAGAGCATTCCACAGTCATCAGTTGTTTGTTTGTTTGTTTGTTTTGGACGGTCGCTGCTCTGAATTTTCCACCGGCTGAAATACAGGCTGTGGGCCAGTGGTGCTCAGCTGACTATCATTCTTATATTCGAAAGTTACCGTGAGTGGTGCTGCTGCTGTGCCTTTCTTCTTGTTGCAGGTCACTGGAGTGGATCGAGGCCAATTCGTGTGCTCGTGTTCGGACACAGCATGGTGTACTGGGCTGCCCAGAGAGCCGCACGGTCGCGTGTTGGACCCCAGCTGGGGATCAGCCAGATCACTGACGGGCAATGGCTGGGTCGGCGTGGAATGCAGTGGAGCGGCCTCCTTCCGACTTTGCTCCGGTCAGGCCATGTGGCCATCCTCCCAGACGTGCTGGTGGTGCACCTCAGTGGGAATGATCTTGGATTGCTCGAGGGCAAGTCCTTGATCGAGCAAGCGTTTACGGACCTTGCTGTTGTGTGGCAGTGCTGTCCTGGGGTCCGGATTCTCTGGTCCCACATGTTGCCTCGTTTCTGTGGCGGGGTGGTGCAGCCCCAACGCCTTAAACAGAGCGGGAAGAAGGCTGAATCGTCAGCTTTGTAGGGGCCTCGGAGGGGTAGGTTTTGCGATTCCTCACCCTGTGATCTCCTTGGCCCGGGGGGAGCTGTATCGAGCAGATGGCGTTCATCTCTCCGACGGGGGTAACTATATTTTCTTGGAGGATCTGCGAAGGGCCCTGCTCGAATTTATTCAGCGCAGGTGGGGGAGAGGGGCCTTGGCTTAGCCAGTCCCTCTCTGTGGCGGTAAGTGCGGGTTTTAGGCAGTGGGGTGAGGTTCGGTGATCATCCCACGGCACCTTTCAGGTGACTGGCGATACCTTAGCCTCACCTGAGCCCGGTTTCACGGCACGGCCAGGGAGATAGGGTCCGCCTTTGAGGCCAATTCCTCTCACCCGCATGGCGTTTCATGGCCCCGTGCGGTGACATGGAGGAGGCCTTCCGACACCGCATGGTGTAAAATTGGGGAGTGGCGAGTTACAGCGCCACACCTCCGATTGGGATGCTTCGCCCATTGAAGGGTATACTGGCTGAGAGCCGGTTTAGCTAGCACCCGCACTCGTCCCTTCCCAGATCCTCGAATCAATAAATGTGGCCCATAATTTCACCATCATTCTGTGTCTCGACTCTTATTTCCTCTTTTGCGCGCGCAAATCTGTCTGTCTGTCTATCGATCTATCGATCCATCTATCCACTGCAGAATATTATCTGAATTTTCTCCATCATTTTTTTGTGTGTGGTAGTGATCACAATTTTTCTCCCACAATGTGAGGTCACAAACATTATGGAGATTACAAAATGGTGGCTAGGTTACCAACACAGTTTCTTCTGTTGCCAGTTGCAGCAGCAGCAGCAGCAGCAAAAAACAACAACACCTTAGGAAAAAAGAATGGAGTTGAGATACTGACACTGCTAATTGTCATCCCCACCCCAAGAAACTGTTAGAGAATTTATTTTCATGCAGGACCAGGATAAATTCAGTGAAATGGTCCCCCCCCCACACACAAGAATTTTAAGAGGCCATATGTGCCTTTTTCTTTTTTCCTTTTTTGTATTTACAAGCTTTTCTTTGTATCTCATACCTGTTAAGGTGGACACAGTAGACAAAGCAAAAAAAAAAAAAACTGGACTTTATCACATTATCTCTTTATTCACATACAACCCCTCCTTAAAAAAAATAAATTCTCATTTCCCTCTATTTCATTTCTGTACTCCTTGCTAGGGCTGTGTGAGAAATCTTTTAAAAAATTGATTTATGACTTTTACACCTCCCGGATCTGAACATAATCTGTGGCCAGAAATCCACGCAAGACAATATGGTCAACAACATACACTCATTTGAAAAGTGTGCAAAGAAAAATGTGTACACTTCCATAATGCAAACAAGCACATGTTAGTCAATGAATGTATGCATCCCAAAATGTATACATTTAAAAATGTAAACAAAAATGCATATATTAATTATGCAAACTATGTGCAAATTTCCATACAGAATTTTTAAAAATTAAAATTGCAAACTTGTGCAGAAACAGGATGGAATGAATTTGACCTCAAAAAACTGACAATCACAGTGAAACAGAGATTGACAGATCTATCCATCCCTATAAATCCTTGTTCCACTTTCCCACACCTCCTCTCTACCAGGGCCCTTGAGTGACAACCTTTTTTGGGGGGAGGGATGGGAATGTATTACAACTGTAAAGATACATCACATCCCTCTTCAGAACAATGAAAGCATAAGAAACTGGGATGGAGAGTTAGTTACAAAATCCTCAATTCTTTCGTTGTACATTTATTCTCCTGGTCAGAAAACCATCTGAAGAGGATTGGAAAGTGTTACCATTTCTGGAACTTTGTCTGGTCCTTATTCATCATAAATGTTGTCAGGACTTTCTAGTCCAAAGCAGGTTAGCATCCTCCTAATTTACTGCTTGCTGGACCTTAGCAAGATGTTCTCTTTCTTCATATTCTTCCAGATAACTGAATCCCCTTAGATGGCTACAATTTGTAAAGGATGTGAATACCTGGGATATCCTTTTCTAACCAATTTAGGTTAATTTCACATGAATAAATTCTCTAATTACAAATTTGTGAATCCTAGCTCATGTTTATGGTATATTTGCTATTTATAACTCTCTTCTTTATCTTTATAACATGTTCATAAAGTGCCATATTGGAAGATTTACATGCCTGGCTGAGTACTGGACAGGTAGTTAGTCTTGTATGGATTTGCAGCTCCAACAATTCAAAGTGTTGAATTCACTGAGTGTGGGGTAGTCTCGTAAGTAAAGATTGTCTCTTCTTAGAAATCTTCCCATGCTGCCATTTACTGACTAGCAACAGCTAGATTCCCTTTTATCAGTCTTGTCATTCTGTCAGCTCTTGGGTGGTATAAGGAAATAGTTTTGTGTATGATGCCATTGCTACGGATAGGTTAGAATTTTATTTCAGTTCGTTTTTTGATAAGAATTCAACAAAATTCACTAATTTCTTCATATTTTGGATGAAAAGAACTTGAGACTTAAAGCATTTGGATGTGGGAAAAACTGAAACTGACAGCTTTGTCATTCCATGCCCAATGTGGGCTGAAATTCCCCCCTGCCCACTTCCCCCAAAATCTTCACATCCCTTCCATGGAAGTGGGTATGGGCGAAATTTTCTGCTGCTTTCAGTGGAGGAGCACATTTCTTAGATTTGGGGGGGGGGAGTTGGCTTATCTTAGTTTAATATAAGATTGATGAAGGTTCCTTTCTTCTAAATATCTTTATACTTTACAAAAGCTTCATTGCATCCCCTTGTAGCGGGCAGTGAGGCTCTCTGGCATGCAGCGTGCTGGCCATGTTTCCTGGGGTCTGGTACAAAAGAATGCCTTGGAATGTATGACATAATGTAGCACATTCCCAGGCAGTCTTCTAGTCAGTACCCTGGAAACATGTCTAGGAAGGATGCTGCAGGGAGAGCCTTGCCACCCACCCATGAAGACAATTTTTAAACTGTAAAAGTGTGGGGGAAGGAATCCTTGGCCACCTCATATTATACTAAAGTGAGTCAAACCCCAACCCAAATTCTAAGAAATCTGCCACCCCAACTTTTTGAAATCCCCTCTCCATGTGGAGAAGTTCCAAAGTTCCAAATTGTAGCAGTGCTAGTTTGTGGTCAGATTTTATAATAATGTTTATATCCCTAAGCAGGTAGTAAGATGTCTCATAGCTTAGAAACACATCTCAGCTGCTGCTTTGCGGGGGGGATGGGCATGGTATCTTGTTAACATTTTTCTGAGTCAGTAGGAGCTTGGGAAGCAATCTATTTTTTATTCTGAGTTAGGGATGGGTGAAACATTCATTGGTCTCATATTTTAATGTTGACATACCAATTTCGATTGCCAACAGATTTGCCTCAGAAATATGTATATCGCCAAGACTTCCAATAGATTTCGGAGAAAAACACATGCACACACAAGACATGCATACATTTGTAAAATGCAGACAACTAAAAATGTGTACAATTCAAAAATGATGCAAATACACTTTAATCAGTGGGGAAATGTGTACAAGAAATGCATACAATAGAAAATGATTACACATATGTGTTTTTTTTAAAAAAATGTACATGAAAACACATGAATCTGCATGCGTGGCGGTGGTGGTGGTGAGTCTCAGAATGCAATGTGGGATGAAGATATTGTGACAATACCAGTGGGAAAATGAGAAACTCAATGAGAATGAGTCTGACAACTCTAATCTGAATCCCTCAACCATTTTAATCTCAGTTGTGAGAGCACCAAGCCTATACTCATATTCATCTGTAGTAAAAAATTGTTTGCTTTTTCAGGCTCAAGAGGAACTCCCCACCCCCTCATGTCACCACAAATGACCACAAAACTAGAGTTATGCACAAATGGACTCTCAAATTCTTCACCCTATTTGTGGGCAGAGAAATCGGTTAGACAATTTTACCAAATATCTGCATGGAAAAGAGAAATTCTCAAAAGTTTCTCACAGGTAGGGCTCACCATTAGCAAGGGGTGTAGTACAGCTTCTTCCTTTTCTTTTTTTCCTGAAGGGTTTTTGTTTTGTTTTGTTTTGTTTTGCACTGCCACTGGAAGTGGAAGTGGCAACAGCAACAACTGTCTTGGCAGGCATTTCTCCATTTTGCATTCTCCATAATACCCAATATCTAGCATCATTCCAGGGCATTGGGAATACAGCCACCACCACCACACACACACACACACACACACACACACAAAATGGTGAAGAAAACTTGGAGAAAATTCGGCAAAGTGGTCTTGTATTTCTAGGCGAGTAAGAAAAGTAAAATGTCAGGACTCTTCTGAGAAAAATGTCTTCTGAGAAATTTTGGCTCCGCTCAAGTTGTCATTCTTCAGGGTTCAGCACCTTCCCTGGGGTCTTCCAAATATGACCTTTCTGAGGGGTGGTTGTGAAGACGTCTTGTAGGTGCTGATACTACCACCTGTTCCCTGCAAGCCCCGTAGCAGGTGTGGGTGGGGTGGGGTGGGGGGGAGTGTTGCATCCAGCTCCAGGGAATACCTTAAGCTAGTGCTGTGCCAAAAACTGTACTCCAATTTCCTGAAAGTTGTTTTCCCCTACAAAAGAGGCTTCCATTTTTCTGTCTCATTCTCAGGGCATTTTATAATTTATTTTGAATTTCTTTTGGTGGCATTTTGGAACTTAGCTAATAACTGAGGGTGGCTGAGGGTACTGTGTGTGTTGTTTTTCTTTCTATTACACATCTCTCCATTGCTTTGCTGTGTCTCCCAAGCTACCTGCACTTCCTGATCTGAAAAAGCACTATGGAAGGAATTACCTGATGGTGTCTTCACCTTGGCAGGAAGTGCAGGAATCCAAGGAGGCTACAGGCTGCTAGACAGATGACTGTACAATGAAAGACAGGACATCCATGCACACTGCTCAGCCACCTCATAAGTAATGTAAGCAGAAGAACCTTGAACCAAATCCATGAGAATATCTCTGAAATTTCTTCTCCTTTGAATTTTTCAGAAGCAATTTATTTTCTATCAGATTGAATGAGAATGATCGGGGGGATGAGGGGAAATTTTCAGCACAGCACTACACAGAACAAGAAGAACAACCTTTCACATTTGACATTTGGCAGTGTTCCATAGGTAGTCATATCTGGAAGCAGATTACTTATAAAGGTTTCAGCAGGGAGGTGGTAAAAAAGCCTCTGCAGGAAACGGAGTTAATCCCGATGAATAGCAAAATGATGAAGCTGCGCTATAGCTATGTGTTCATCAAAAGTCCTAGAAACATTATTTTACAGATTTTATCAAGGATTATGTTTAAACAATTAATTCACTAACAGTTCAATCCTACTCAGAAGGCAGTCCTTCGGTATTCATTGAGGATTATCCCAAGTAGGTGTGCATAGCACTGCAGCTGCAGCATAAAACTTTTTGCGTATTGTTGGAAGATGTTGTTGTTCCAATTCAAAATTCAAGACCCCACATATGCTATGATTAAGGATGAATGGATTTTTCCTATTGTATTTCTTCATTGGTCATGTGTTTGTTCTGCCCTCTTGCTGAACTCCAAGGAAACTAGAAGAGCTTATAAAATTAATTGTGGAATCGGAACATGCATAGCTTGCCACGTCTTTCAATTCCTTCAGCTTATTTGTATCTCCCCCACCCCAATGTTTCCAATGGGCAAACAAACAAATACATCATAATATGTGTGGTGTTCTATCAATGTGGCCATGTGCTCCTTTACCTTAGTGGTAGAGCACAAGATTTTCACATGAAGTCCCAGATGCTAGAAAGGGTGAGGACAGGTCCTCCACTTGGGTTTTGCCTGATTCACCTGAACAAAGCCACAAGGTCCAGGGGTATGGGTGGAGTGGGCAGGTTTGCCATGGCACTTAAAGGTGTGAGCTATGAGGGACCTTGGGTAGGTGAATAGCTAGCCATTGGTCATGAGCCTAATGAGCTTGCCCAAAAGGATTGGGCAGCTAGGAGGAAAGCTCACAGTCTGATAGGGAACCTGCACTGGAGGGAGGGAGTTGTTTATGTTGGGCTATTTGCCCATTGCAGATCCCTCAACAGAAATTAGTTTAATAAAGTTGTTGCTCTTTTAACCCCAACAAACGTATGTGATGTGTCATCTCTTTACGCCAGGGGTACAGGTGCAATATGTTTGATGTTTTACCTATGTGTGGGCAAGTGTTCCTGTATTTAGGGGTAGAGCACAACATTTGCAGCAAAACATCATGGGTTCAATCCCTGGCATCTCCAGCTACGGTTAGGAAAACCCGTTTCCGAAATTCTCATTTGCAAACATCATCGTCGTCATCATTCATGTATTGTAATATAGCCACTTGTCATAGGGATGTGCAGACTTTGTTAAATCTGTTCCTTCTGCATTTCACTGATAGTCAGGTGCCTTTCATTCCATTGTCTGCTCATTTTTGGAACTGGATTTTGCGCAAATGAGTTTGTACATACTGTGCAAATTCACATTTCTGAAAATGCACAAATCCCCTCAAAATATGCAAATCCCCCCAGATGTGCATTTTCGCACATTAGTCTATGGGGGGAAATGCACATTTTCACTTGGTGTTCCCCCCATCTTTCTATAAATTTGCACAAAATTACAGAAAGTAAAAAAAAAAAAAAAAACTGGTCCGCAAGTCCATGGAAACTGTGTGACTTAGGAAAAGCCAGCCCACTGAGGAATCCACAGGTCAGATTCATAGAAATCTGAACCCATTTGACTTTGTTGCAGATTTCTCCAACATCCCTAAAGTGAGATCAAAGAAGCAGATCTTAGACATCAAAGAAGCAGATCTTAGACATTAACAACATTTTCAGATTATTACATTAAGGGAATGATCCTATGGCCCCCTGACATTTCAAAAGGGGCTCTGGATGTACGGTAATCCTGCCAACCAATGCAGGCTGCACAAACGTGCATGTGGTTGAGAGTGCAAAACTAGTTTAAAATTAGAGCCAAATTGCAATTCACATACATACACATAGAAAGAAGGGAAGCAGCGGAAGAGGCTACAATTTGTACTCAGAAACTGTAACAGCAATATACCTTGCCCTAGACTGAGGCCCTTTCCTGTAGACAGGAGCTAGAGAACATTTCAAATCCTGGTTTCAGGAAAGAAATCCATTTCCCTGTAAAATGAGATGTTTCTTTGTGCAGAGGCAACACAGACTTCTTTGGTCAGGCTACTAGCTAGCAATATGGGCTGAGCTGGGTTGGTGCAGAGCAAGGCAGCATTAACCACATGTTTGCGGGCTCATAATCTGGGCTTGTTTGGTGATGGTGAGATGCTGAGTTTGTCATTCTCCCTGAGAGACTAGTCTTAGGGCTCTTCACAGGAGTGGGCTCCTCCAAGCCTAGGCAAAGTCCTGTAGTGAGGCCACCCACTGGGTGACACCTTCTCTGGCAAGCAAGGAGCCCAATGATTTCAGCGGAAAAAGGGAAATTGCCCATGGGAAGCAAGGCAACCAGTAATTTCGGCATGGGACCTTTCCTCTGAGAGGAGAGACTCTGAATTAGGGATGTACAAGGATTTTGTTCAGGGGGTGAAATCCAGCAGACTGGCTGGGCTCGACCCCCTAAACTCTGTCTTGCTTACCTTCTTCCCTGGCTCAACTCGCATTCTCTCGAGACAAGCCAGGGAAGTGACTTCTGGGTTCCCGGCAGGCCCCTGTTTATGTAGAAAATGCCTTAAGATACACCAAAAGTGACTGCAATTTGCATAACTTGCGCAAATTACGGCCACTTTTGATGTATCTTAAGGCATTTTCCTCGTAAACAGCGGCCCACTGGGAACCTGGAAGTCTGACAAGTGGCACGGTGTGCGCCCACTTTAAGCCTGGCTCGGCGGGCACAGTGGCAATGTCTGCTGAGCCGGAGGCAGACTGGGTCCCAGAGAAACACACCCCGAATCTGAATGAGTCCAAGGAAGTGAGGCACCCTGACTGCCCAAAATTGAAGGTATTTGTGCAAGGGCTGTGACATCACAACTCACCTTGGACTGAATTAGAAAGCTTACAAAAGTTTGGGGAAGCCTACCGACATGCTGAGATGGCTGTGCTTGCCTTTAACAAAAACCCTGATTATTCTTCCTCCACACAATAAAAGAGGGTGCATGGTGAGGATGGCTGTACTTGCTGGAAACAAAATACCTACTTGTCCTTCCTGCTAGCTCCATCCTGTTAACACAAGATGACTTTTGGCATAAATCACTGTCTTAATGACAGTTGCAACAAATGGGGGCATATTGCAGTGTGTTGACCAGGTACCAGGAAGGTATCACTCTTCATACTAAGCTCACACATGTCTTGCTTAACTTCCCCCCCTTCCCTTACCAAGGGCATATGCATAGTTGTTAGTCTGATTAGAATTTGATTGTGCTTGATGTAGCCTTGCACAGATGGTATGGGCATGGCATTGGTGCCTTATCCTTTGTTCATGCTGCTTCCCACCCTGCAAAGACTGGGGGTGATAGGGACCAAGCTTACAGTTTTACGCCAAGATGGAGCCTGTTTAGTTTGCTCTAAAACTGAGCTACGCTGTAGCACTATGTTTGGATCCCCCAAAGCAACAGTAATACATACATAGGTCATACATATATCCAGCTGTGCAGATGAGAGCCTTGCCTTATCACCCATCTCAAGACAGTAAATCTTGGGTTCTAATGAGGCAAGTAGACCTCTAGTAGTTTCCTGTCCCAGTTCCTTTCCTATCCTGTCCTTCCAGCCAATAAGCCTTGAGAAGTTAGTTTGAGAAACCTCCTTTCACCTTGATGCCTCAAGCTGCCTACCACTGTACCCAAATCTTTTCCTGCTCAATCCACACTGTGCATGCAATTCATAATATTGCTGTTTGTTGTTGTTGTTTTCAATTAACACATCTTATTAGTAGCTGGAATGGCTGTGAAATAGGCTTCTGTTGGTGTAGAGAACTGGGTTCAAATGAGTTGTTTAGTGTGTTGGGCCTCGGACCTCACCTCTGCCTTATACTCAGTCTTTTGGGAAGGTTACTTGTCCTTTGTCACACCTCCCATGGCAGGCTTTTTTGTGGTGGTGCTCAGCTCAAGACAGTTTCTAAATGTGCTGCCAACAACAACAGCAGAAGCAGCAACAAGATTACCAGTGCAATTGTATACATGTCTACTCATGAGTGCAATGGGACTTACTCCTCAGGTGAGTATGTACAGGATTGCAGCCCACATCCTTGTGAGGCAAGTCACTGAGACTGCCATCAAAAAATTCCAGGTACCAACAACTTACAGCGCCATCCACTGTGACTGCTCATAACCGTCCAAACTTGGAATATTACAGGCATCCAATGGAAAGTGGTAAGAGCACCAGTCCAAAGGAGTGCCCTTGCCCTCCAAAACACTTAGATGGCCAGCAATCTAAGTGTGTTACCCCTGCTCACAAGGAGAAGGGGCTGAGGCACCACTGGGATTCCTCGTATCCCAGCGGAGCCTCACTCCTCCCCTCTCTGCCCCCTAGACAGCCCCCCCTCCAGTGCTGGCTCCAAAATTGGTCTTCTGTTTTCAGAACTGCAGCCAGCATGGAAAGAACCAAGCCGGCTGCGAGGGTGGAGGGAGGGCGCTCAGAAGTCAGAGTCCCAGCTGAGACCTCGGAAAGCATCTACCAACCATAGGATTGCACCCTTAGGATTCAGAATTCAGTCATAACATATAATTTTACTTTTCTTTGCCATAAACCTGTGTCAAAAAAACATCTTAACAATATCACAATTCCACCACATATGATAATATGAGCCTGTACATTTCCTACATTCTTTATATCACCTTCTTGTCCTGCATTTTCCATGGTAGCTGCATATAGTCAGATTTAGTTTCTCTTTGTACTCATGCACGCTACTGTATTTCCTGGTTTTTAATGTGGGTATAGCTTTGGTTCATTTGGATGTTTTTACCCTTTCCCTGAAACTATTCTGCCTTTGAATAATAACAACAGGAACATTGCCATGCAAAAACAAAACCTGAGGCCATGTTTATTCAGTTACTTCACTAAAACAAAACCTTAACATGCTTTGTTTACTGTTCTGTTCTCACTGAGAGAAGAGGGTAAGTGAAGGGGGAAGAATGTAGACTCTTCTTTAAAGAGAAAGACACATAGCCTTTAGAGTGTTGTTGCTGTTGCTGTTGTTGTTTTAGTTTTGTTTTAGAAAATAATTTTTTTTAAAAGATACTTACTTAAATGTAAATTATCCTGAGTTCTAAGTTAATAGGGTGTGGTTTACATTTTGTGAATAAATAAATAGGTAAATAAATAAATAAACAGTCTATTTATATTAGGAGTGGGAAACCTCCTAGGTAATCTGTTGGAGGTACATCTCAGCAGTGGGCAGGGCTGAAGCCAGTGATGGGCCAGAGTCCAAAGTTGGTGGCTCACGCACCTTTTCTCTTTCTCCACCCACTTTTCTCTTTCTCCCTTGTCTTTCTCACCCTTTGGGTCACTCTTACCAGAGGTCTGAACTGATTGCATGCAAAGGGGTTTTGAAATTAGGCTGGGGGCAGCATAAAATTATATGAAGAGCCACATATGGCCCTAGGGACCCAGCTTGTCCACCCTTGTTTACATGGACTAAGAAGAGCCTAGTCCATGCCTAGGACTAGGATGCCTCTGTCCACCAAGGGAAGGGTGCTTCCTTCTCTGAAAGAAGTTTGGAAGAGATGTGGAATATCCTCCAATAAACCCTTTGAACATGATCTAGATTATGGTTAAAGTGGAGAATTGCATGTATATAATACTCTGGGTGCAATACTCCTATATAAGTCAATGGCAAAATTCTCATTGATAATAATGGAGAAGGAACACGGCCACTGTGAGCATTGCAGAAGCAGAATGCAGCAGCTTTATTTGTTCTTGTGAATACAGCCTGCTTGCCTATCTACCTACGTATTTCTAACTATGTATCTATTATGGATCTGCATCAGATTTGGATGAACCACAAAACACAAGCAAAGGTGGCCACCTTTGGACCATTTCTGGGGCTTCTGGAGGTGAAGTGGAATTTCCCCTGAAGTCACCAGTCCAGAACTAAAGCCAGGCCAGAAAGAGGCTTTGTTATTGATTCAAGCATGGAGATACAGATATTCTGTCTCCTCTCGAAATAGTATCTTTTGGTCTGTGTTTTTGAAAACCCTGATGAGTATGCGGGGCAAGGGCCTTTTTCAGATGCTGAAAGAACCATAGGGTGTTTTGCAATTGAATAAACTAGCACTGACTTGAAATGCCACCTCCCAACTATGCTGCTTGCTTTCAGGCTGAAGCATTGAGGGGCATAGATTTGGGAAATTACAAGCAGGGGTTTGAACAAAAGCAAATTACTCATTGCCAGCTCCAGGACTTTGATGCTCCTTGGGCAAGGCACCCTAAATGCCCCCCTCCCTCAGTAAGTCAGCCTTCTCGTCACCACCATCACCAGATGGTATTGATCCTCATCCCCTTTCTCGTCATTGCTACCACTTGCTTTCTTGATGGGCAGAGAGCCAGTAAGCCATGTAGGCAGTGGCATCTACTGGTCCTGCTTCTCATCACCACCATGGTCTGTGCCAGAGCAAGAGACAGGTGAACAAGCCGGTTGCAACGGCAAAGAGGGGGCTCTTGTCAGTGGGGACTTGACGTAGTGGGGGCCCTCAGCAGATGCGCAACCATGGGAATCCTTGACCATGGCCCTGAACTTACCGGTGGAGGTAATTGTGCTCTTTGCTGCTAGTAGGAGCCATTTTTTTTCAATGCATCTTCAAAAATGCAGCAGCTTCCCCCCTCTAAAAAAAGTGAGTAGGGTAAAAACTACATCTCCCCAGTCCCATAGCTTTTAGCCAAAAAAATTCAATGAAGATTTTTCTGCTTAGTTCTAGAATAAACAATTCCACTCATTGTTAGAAGGAAATACTAACTTTAATATTTTCTTTTTATTCTCCACTACACTACCACACTGTTACCAAATAATCTAAAACTATGAATGAGTATGCTGCCAACTTACACAGCCCTCTCAATCAAAATTTGCCACTACTGATTGAAATTGGCTTCCAGCAATTAATCAACTAAAGATTTAGCTGAGTATTCTACCAATTAAACAGATTAAGCTCTCAGCCCTAGGTAAGACAGATAAATAAATACAATATAAAATATAAGGACAGAACATAGGCTTCGTGCAAATTTGCATTGTCTCATTGAAGTCAAGGCTCATAAAACTGTAAAAACATCTGCTGCTAGAAAATAAAGCAAAATGCTGCATAAATTAAGGAAAAGAAGCCAAAAAGAGTGCATCATTAGTGTTGTGTCTCTGCAGTACAATGCTTCTTGCTCCATTTAGCACAATAGAAACCAGGATCCAAACAGTCTGAGAGGGAATTTTGGGCTCTATGGTGCAGTTTTGCCTTCATTTACTTACTCATATCTCTTATTTAAGTTATTGGGAGGAACACATCTGAAACAAGGGGCAAAACCAAATCAGTAGCTTACAATACACAAGGTAAATGTCAAAATCTGGGAGCATACTTGCTAAAGGATCATGGAGTGCAAGCTAGAAATTTTGCACAAAGCAGCAGATTTAGAAGCAATGTCATCTCTATGCATAAAATTAGGGATTTGATCAAGGGTTGGTTACATTTAGAATAATTCCATTACAATCAATGGGACTTAAGTTAATCATGATGAACTCATCCCATAGATTTCAATGGGTCTACTCTACACATGGCTAAGTCTGGGTCCAAGTTGCACACAAGTGTATAAAGGATCTGTGTTGCTATAAATGGTTCTTCTAAATCCCAATTTACAAATTCCCTACTCTTCCAGCCTCAGCATTTGGCTGTTGCTTAGCCTCAGGAACCCGTCAACTATATGCACTATATGTACTGCTCAATCCAATGCATGAACATATGAAGCTTCCTTATACTGAGTCAGACCATTAATCGATCTAGCTCAGTACTGTCTACATTGATTGGCAGAAGCTCTCCATTGTTTCAGGTGGGGTCTTTCCTAGCCGAAACTGGAGATGTCAGGAATTGATTTAGAAACTTTAACACCAAGCTATGACCCTTCCCTGATGTTTACATGAAAGGGAGTCCCACTGCCTTAAGAACATAGGAAGTTGCTTTATACTGAGTCAGACCATTGGTCTACTAGCCTAGTGCTGTCAATACCGACTGGCAGGAGCTCTCTAGGGTTTCAGGCATGAATATTGCCAGCAGTACCTGCAGATGTCAGGGAGCGAACCTGGGACCTTCTGCATGCAAAACATGTGCTCTACCACTGAGCCATGGCCCTTCAATGTAGAAACATTTTCAGGGCAGATTACATAATAAATTATTAGTGAGGTAAGAGATTCCATCACCAATTAAAAGCCCATGAAAATAAAACAATATTTGCTAGCATCAAAATGACAAAAGCATAGGCCCCAGGGGAGCCACCTGTGGACATTATTCTATTTTTCTTATTTTTGTGAAGGACAGCTGAGAAGTCCCTGTTGCCATGCATTACCTTCCTCATTTTAGATGGTGGGTGCACCCAGAAGAGGCCCCTGCAGATGACCTAAGGTACGCAGTGGAAAAGAAGCGCTCTCTCTCTCTCTCTCTCTCTCTCTCTCTCTCTCTCACTCACACACACACACACACACACACACTGTTCCTATTCATATCCGCATTCACATCTCCCAAATCCAAACCACCTAAATGTTGTCCAGCTTTGCAGCCTGCAAACAAATGCTATAGCTAGGGACATGTTATCTGAACAGTTATTGATTTGGTCGTAAGACAACACATTCATTTTTCAGTGGCCGCCGGGTTAGCTGTTTGCATGTGACTTTAAACCAACAGAGGTTCTGAAACTAATGGCCGGGCACAGCGGGGGCCCGCAGGTGCCGCCTCTCCCCTCAGTCCTCTGGTTGGTGTCCCAGACTCCCCCCTGGCTGGCATGTCCCTTCCTCTTCCCCCACCCCCAAACCCCACTCACCGGCACCACCATCCACTGCTGGCCTCCCTTGCCTCCGCCGATGGCCACCCCCTTCCTAAGTGGGAAAAGGGCACGTGGCACATGCTGCCACTCCGGCATGTGTGACAGGGGTCTGGCACATGCAACACCAACCCCCATCACACCTGCCAATGCCACAGTGGTGCCTTCTCCTCCCCAGCTCACCCCCTGCTCCCACTGTGCTGTGGTGCCTGCAGGCTCTGCAAGCCAGCAGGAGGGGGCAGAGCTGGGGGGTGCTTCCTTTCCTTCCCAGTGGGTCGATCAGCACAGCAGGGGGGATGGACAGGAGGTGCTAGAAGGTCCTGCTGTGCTGGTGATCCTCAAGAGGAATGCCAGCACAGCCGTTCCTTTGACAGGTAGGTACCATACGCAGTGCAGAGGTAGAGGAACTGGCTTCTCTTCTGGCTGGCTCCTCAACCCCTTCACCATGTCCCTGCCTGTCCTTTTGCCGGCAATGGAGAGGAAGGAACTTCTTAAGCTCCTTCCTCTCTCCATTGCCAGGTGAAAGGACAGGGACCTACACAGAGAAGGGGTAGAGGAGCCGGCCAGCCACCATTGAGCCTCACTGCCCATGCTGCTGCCATCAGGGCCTCGTTGCTGCCACCAGAGAGTAAGGTAAGTCAAGGGGGGGGTGGCCAGGCCAGGGTGCAACGAGGTGGGGGGGTGAAGCAAGGTGAGGCAGGGGGGTCTGCCATGGAATTTCTTTCCACTTGGGATGGAGGCATGTGGCAGACATGAGGAGCTTCCCCTGCACTGCTGCCGATGCAAGGCATTGGCAGCAGTGTGTGGGGAAGCCAATGACAGCCAGTGAACTGCTGCTTGAGCACTTAGTTGGCTGTCATATGTGAGAGCCCTGTGGCCAGAGCGGCAGCCATTGTTTGAAACTAATGGCCGGGCACAGCGGGGGCCCGCAGGCGCCGCCTCTCCCCTCAGTCCTCTGGTTGGTGTCCCAGACTCCTCCCCCGGCTGGCCTGTCCCTTCCCCTTCCCCCACCCGCAAACCCCACTCACCGCCACCACCTATCCACTGCTGGCCTCCCTTGCCTCCGCCGATGGCCACCCCCTTCCTAAGTGGGAAAAGGGCATGTGGCAGATGCTGCCACTCCACCTTCAGATGAGGGATTTTCTTTATGACTGCAGCAAAAGAAGAAAGGTTTAAATTCCCTATCCACGCCTCCTGTAATTCCAATAAATATCAGTTAAAATTGTTTGCATTTTAACGCCATTTCAAAAATAATTTCTTAAAAAAGAAAAAAAATTATGGGTTGAAATATGGGGAAAGTACTTGAAAATCCATGAACTGGAACTGGAGATAGTTTAAGAAGTTATCTTGATCCCACCTTTAGATACTGCAAAAACAGTAGGAGGTGGCATAATACAGAGGAATAAATAAGCATTTCAGCTGCAAGGCTAAAAGAATATTATGAGAAACCACATGGCTGCCACCAAAGCAGATCTAAATTACCCCTTCCTCCATCTATTAGTAACGTGTAGTAAAGCAAAATGTGTAACAAAAACAAAATATTATCACAAAATATTGCCACATTCAGAGTTTCCTTGCTATCAAAAATAGTAGTTGATTCATTGGGGGTAAGAAAGCTCAGAACATGATGATATCACAGTACATCACACATTTTGATTTACTCTGTTTTTCTGGGCGGAGATCACAAGGTTGTACATGCAAAAATTAGTTTCCTGCTGTGGAATCACAACTGTGGAAAGTTGTCAAGATTGAGCTATTGAGATGAATCTTCTGTGAATTTGGTGCAATCTTCACAAACAAAATACTGTTTTCTGCACAGCTTTGTGTAATGATCTGGAAACTTTAACCAATGGGCTTATAAACATTAGCACAAAAAGGATAAAGGCTACAGCTCCTTAGGTTTATGGTCCCTAGAAACGAAGTGCAAGGAGTGGGCCGTTTAAATTTTCGCACATCATTCTAATTTCTGTCCTGTTAAAACTATGTCCAAAGTTTAATGTTCACTTTAATTAGGAAGCTTCAGTATTAAAAATAATTGGCTATAACAATACTGTTTACATTAACCTTTATACAATAAATAAAACTAATTTACTGAAGTAAGCTAAAAAGAATATCAGAGTTCACTGTCATTGAAGTACAATTACTAGATTATTTTAAATGCTCTAACTGAAGGTCTCCCATCATCTCTATTAATTTTTCTCAGTCTGAAACCAATTAAGTGTTCTAATCCAGTTTCCACACTGCTCTGATAGCAACTCCTTTATTAACAACTACAGTAGCAATCTCAATTAAGCATCATATGCCCAGGTAACACAGAATCTACTGGGGTCTGGAAACAACTGAAGTGAAGAAGCTAACTCCACCACCCAAGATTTTCTGGTTTTCTAATGGAGAGATAGAGGCAACAATGCTTTATTCAATGGCCACAGCAAGCACATAATTTCAGTCAGAGTCTAGCTTAATTTGGGCATATTAGAGCTTAGTTGAGCTCTTGATCTTAGCCGTATTCAGGCATTCACCTGCTTGCATGTAGGGCTAAACTGTGTAGGGGGAATGTGGGTTGGCATATATGCCTTGCCCTCAACATCCCTGCATACCAAGCTTCCGTGTAGACCTTCACATGTTGAGTGTGAAGGTCTGTATAGGGCCTTCAGCTGACAGAAGTTATTTGATCAGAAAACTTGATAAGGCAGGGTTTGCGATCATGGAACCTCTGTAAGCACATTCAGCTGAATGCACTTACAGACCCCTATACAAACCTTCACACTCAATGTGTGAAGGTCTACATGGAAGCCAGAGGTGCAGGCACACTAGAGGCAGGCCTTACATGCCAGCCCACACACCCCAACACAATTTTGCCCTACAAGCAAATGCCTGCATGGGGCTATTATTGATTTATTACATTTCTTGTCAAATGAACATCTATCTTCCCAGGGAGTTCTTCAAGAACCTGCATGTTCTAGCTCATCTCCACAAACAAAATTCACATGTTGCCCAATGCTCTCTGCTGGCCACTCACTTATTGTGGAAGAGTTCTGTGCATGGCCTCATGATCCAGGGCAGGAGCAAGCTCTCCCACCACCGGAGGCAGGAGAGCACAAATGTACCTCTGCTTCCTTTGCCTCCCCCCCCACTGCCACCGCCATGTTGTCCCTTCACCCCTGCCTGCCTGGGTCATGCATCACTACCTGCTCCTTCTTCCTCCCCCGTCTTCCCACCTCCATCCACTTCATTGCCCCTGCCCCCACATCACACATCACCCACTCCTCCCCCTATTTATATAGGTGATATCCTGGGGGGGGCATCCCTCTATACCTGGCTCAGAAGAAGGACCCCACCCACCCTCAGATCCTGGTATTTGTGCCTGGTTGGTTTTCTGGAGAGTCACACCAGCTGCTTTTTCCAGACAACAAGTTCTTCAGAGAGCCCACCCTCTGGATCTTCCTGAGTAGATCCTCAGGGCAAATGTAGATGGCTGCTCTGGAGAGCCCCACTGGCTGCTCTTACCCTGCAGGGTTTGCTGCAGGGGGAGAGTGGTGCCAGCAGGGCTCTTTGGAGCACCCACTGTGTGTGGTGCCACCTCACTTGTAGGGGCCCTGTTGCTGGGAGGGGGCAGCACACAATTCACCACTCCTACTGCTCTGCCACCTGAGGTGAGGGATTCATTCTGCCTCATGGGAGGGCCGGCTCTGTCATGACCCCCTCATATTTTGAAAGAAAGTCTGTAATGTGCTATCATTGCTCTACATGTTTCTCTTCTAAATTCTGCCTTTTATTTCATGCACTCTTTATTCTCAATTCTACATAAAAAATACAGTATGTTTATGATAAATATATAAAAGCAGAACAATCACTGACAGCATCATTTATGCCAATCAGTTATAAAGTCATTGGCATTATGTGGGAAAGAAGCAAACTAATTAATGTGCAGCTAGAAATTTATGTGGGTGGATCCTCTAAAATCTGACAAGTGCACAAGTGCCCAAGCAATGTTCAGAAAGCCTGCAACTTGATTGGCAGAAATATATTAGAGGCAAATTAGTTATAGATGCAAACTATTTAAAGGATAATTAGAAATACCATTTGAGCAAGCATGCTGGTTATCTATTAAATTCTGGAGATGTTTAAAGACCCATCATATTAATAGATTCATCAGACTATTACCTGTTCCTGAAAATGTTTGAAAATTTTATTTTATCTCTGTTTACTGTTCGCTAGGCATGTCTGATGAGCTGGCTTCAATTACAGTTTCTGCTTTATTGATGACAACACATAGTATGTGTCATTTGATACTAATTATGTCACTAGGTCCTAGTATAAAAAGAACAGGAGCTGAATTTTTTTTTTATCAGAACTACCAAAAGGCCCAAATACCATCCTCTGCCCAAATACAATTTCTGATATACTTCAATGACTTTTGGAAAGTCACTAAAGGAAAAAAAGAAAACAACTTTGATCAATATAACATTATGCCTTTCACTTTTCTTCAGATTGAAGGACTCCTGACTCACCTTTCATTTATCCCAGAATGAAAAATCCTGCAAACATTATTCCTGGAATGTCCATAGAATGCAAAGCTTCTTAAAGAAATTCAGTGACCTCTGAATTACCTAAGATAATCAGCTAAGCCTATGTGACACTTTCATAAACAACCTGTTAATTCTTAGTTATGTACACTTTAGGCCTGAGACTAACAGAGCAGCCATATGGTCCCTAGACAGTGTCCTAGGGCTATAAGATTGTCTAGGAAAAAGCCTCTGAGGTCTTAGACAGAGCTCTGGTTTGGAGGGTTTTTTCCAACATCAAAGTCCCCTTTGTGGCTCCTCTAAAAGACCACAGCAGTTAGTTTCCATGGTGGCTTCCTCGATTACATACATGGGCAATCTCTGGCCTGCAGAGGTTCCCAATCTGCTGTGGAGGGCTGGGCACCCTCTGTGGGACCCTTCCCCTTCCCTTGAGGAGTCAACCATCAGCTTGAGGATGAGGCAGAGAGAGAGGAATCTCTGACCTGTGTGCTTCACTCATCCTCTGCCTTCCCTTTGTGTGGAAGGCAAGGGATGAACAAAGCTGGGCTGAGTACTAGGCCAGCATATGCAAGAACTCCCACAGACACTGGCTGACTACTCTTCATTCATCCTCTGCCTTCTCCTAGCAGGGAAGGGAAAGGATGAATGAAGCTGGGGAGGTGTGGGGTGTGGGGGGGTGGGCTATGGGATAAGATGCAGGGCAGGAAAAGCTGGTCAGTGTGGCTTTGCTATATGCAGGCCTTCCTGAATTTGTGTGCAGTGAAGCCAGTCCCCAGCCAATGCATTGGGTGGATCATCCATCTGGCCAGTAACCAAATGACATCAGGGGGTGTTGCTCTCTCCCACCTGACATAATTTGACCCATGGAGGGCTCAGTGGGGGTCATCTGCCCCCCCCATCAGAATTTAGTTGCCCACCCTCTGCTCTATGAGGTCAGATCCCTGACATTGTAGAAGAGAGGAAACAGGAGTTTTGGGGAAGGGCCTGATGGCAGGGAGGGAGTGGCCAAGATTCCAAGGGATCCTAAACCTATCTCCAAACCACACTATGGCACAGAGGAAAAGTTAGATGGGCTCTGAGACCTGTCAAACAGAAATCCTCTTTTTGGAGGACAGATGGGCAAAAAATGCCACCCATGGTTCTCCCATCCTGCTGGCAAGGACCTGGCAGGGCTTAGGACAGGATAGAGCCTCTGAGATCAGAGCACTCCAATGACAGGGCTACCTCAACCTTAGGATTCCTCTGTAAAGTTATCTGCAGGGTATTTTCACCTGGAAAATGTGTGTGGAGGTCCATATTCATGTCTTGAATAGGATCAAACCCTTCGTAGAACTATGGGTTTTCTTAAAACTAACATTTAGAGTTGTCTGTGAATCACATCATAGCTGACAATGTTCAAAGAAATAACTGATTTTATTAACAAGTTCTAAATTTTTGTAGTTTTCTTTTTTATCCCATTAAATAAAATAAAATTTAAAATTATATTTTTTTATCCTATTATCCAGTGAGCCTAAGTGGGATCCTATGTAGGTGGGTGGACAATGGCCTTCCATTTTTATCCCCACACGTTTCTCTGTTAAGGATGTCCAGCAAATTCCACTCCCAGGGGTAGGCTAACTTTTTGGGCCATGATCACATTTGGCAAAAAATTGACAAACTATCCTGGGCACCACCACAAAATGGCTGCCATGGTAGGCATGGCAAAGGAGAAATAAACTGCCCAAAACAGAGTACAAGGCAGAGGTGGGGTCTGAGCTAACAGAAGCCTATTTCTTCACAGCAATCCCAGCTACTGGATTATATATATATATATATATATATATATATATATATAAAGTGGGAGGGGTAGGACACCTTGGTGGACTCCAAGAAACGGGGGTGCTATGGAGCCAGTGGCACCACGTTGCCTAGCACTGCTCCACCTCCAAGAATCTCTAACTGTTCTTTAAATTCTCTTGAGCACAAAACTAGACATGACAATGAATGCAACTTTGCATTTAATGCTCAAAGATGATGATGATTTTTAAATGCAAATAGCTGGGTGTGGGAAGCTGATAATTATTGGGATCACTTCAGGTGTTGAGAGGAGTTAACCCTTCCCTTCTGTGCTGCAGTCCTGAGGAAGATCCCTCCTCTGAAAGCCTCTATCTGCATTGGGAGGAAAATCCTCCATTGGTACCAGTGTGGAAATCCCCTAACCCCATAAAACAAATGAAATACCACCTTCAGATGAGGGATTTTCTTTATGACTGCAGCAAAAGAAGAAAGGTTTAAATTCCCTATCCACGCCTCCTGTAATTCCAATAAATATCAGTCCTGCCAGCTCTTTGCTTTTTGAAGTTTAATTTTACATGCATGTTAAATGCAAAGATGCACTAATTTGTGCATTCTAGTTTGGCCCTGAATTTAGAAAGCATTTTGAAAATTAGGTGCCAGCATAAAATGCTGGGCAAATTCTGGTTTCACGGAAGGTGCTGCAATGCTTTTGAGCAAGCATTCTTCAATGAGGATTCCTTCTTCCAAACTGAAATCATAATTTTTATTCCTTTTATTCTATTTAATAAAAATAGGCAGCAATATAGACAGAAAAATGGTCTCCAAGGGAACCTAGAGATTAAATGCAGTCCAAACCTTTCCTAGAGGTGAATATCAGGTGATTTATCCTCAAAACCACACAAGCAGCAGAGGTGAAGCATTCCCTCATTAGCTGCCCTATTATATTTGTGATGGTGAACATCTGAACTGAAACATGTTGACTAAGAACCATGTTAGTTTCTTGCTTCACTGGTTTTTTAATACAGAGAATGCCAGTTTAAAATAATTTGGAGTAAAATATATGAGTCCAAAGTGATCACAACTGGCTTAAACCAATCATCCAAGAAGAAATATTTCATGATGATATGTGCCACTTCAGAGTAAATTGCATTCTTATCTAAATCTCTTCATTTTCAGAGGGCCCATACAATCAATTATAAAATCAGTGAAGGGAACGTTCATGCATGGAAAGAGGAGAAAGAACTCCCTGTGGCTTACCATGCACTCAGACAGTTTGAAACAGACCAGAGTGGCTGGAAGTCTGTATGGGCTTAACCCTTTGCGCGGGTAAAGGGGGAAATGAAGAGACGAGACAACAGTTATGGTATAAAATCAGGGCCACATTTATTAATTCAAAGGTCTGCGAAGGGAGAAGTGCGGGATTAACTAAGGCCGGCCCAAAGGCCAGTGGAGCATGTCCGGGCGAAAGCATCCCAAACTCGAGGGCGGCGCAGTGTCTCGTCACCCTCGAATTCCGCACACGGGGTGCTGGGGGATCTACCCAGGGTCACCTGCCCCCCGGCGCCATGGGACAACTGAGGAGGGTGAGATGGGTAGACCCCAAAGGCGATCCTACCTCTCACAAATGGAGCCACAAGGCATCGACATTTGTGAGTCTCGGGTTCTCGCCCATCACCTTCAAAGGTGCCATGGGATGCACACTGAAACCCTAACCCCCACTGCCTATTCACTGCACTTACCACCTAACCTAAGGCCAATGTGACTGAAATAACAGATAACCCAAAACAACAAACCCATCACCGATTCCACAGTATGGAGTAGGCGAAACGCGCACTTTGCCCCGAGCCAATTAGGACAATGAGCCAAAATTCCTACTCGGCCCCGTAAAAGGCGACCAGAGGAGCTCACACTGCTTCAACGGGAGTGGAGGGAGGGAGCTGCAAAGAAAGAGGCACGGGGTGGGGTCTCCTGTGCCTAAATACTGCCTCAGGGCCCCACCCCTTATGCCTGTCCCCGTTGGGCAAACAATTTGCCCGTGCCCTGATTGGAGGTGAAATCACCTCATTCAGAGTCCTCGTTCTCCACTCCCCCCCCGTGCAAAAACTCTCCCCCCCCACAGGAGCGTGGGGTGTGAAGGGAATTCTAGGGGTTGGTATATTTAGTCAGTTGCCTAAACAATGAGATTAATGTGATGATCATTCTTTTCCAAAATAATTTAGAATCATAGAATCATAGAAAAGTAGAGTTAGAAGGGGCCTACAAGGCCATCGAGTCCAACCCCCTGCTCAGTGCAGGAATCCAGGTCAAAGCATCCCTGACAGATGATTGTCCAGTTGCACCTTGAATGCCTCCAGACTGGGAGAGCCCACCACCTCCCTAGGTAGTTGATTCCATTGTCTTATTGCTCTAACAGTCAGGAAATTTTTCCTGATGTTTAGGTGGAATCTAGGTTCTTGTAACTTGAGCCCATTATTCCGTGTCCTGCAAACTGGGATGATCGAGAAGAGATCCTGGCCCTCCTCTGTGTGACATCCCTTCAAGTACTGGAAGAGTGCGATCATATCTCCCCTCAGTCTCCTCTTCTGAAGGCTAAACATGCCCAATTCTTTCATTCTCTCCTCACAGGGCCTTGTTTCCAGTCCCTTTATCATCCTTGTTGCCCTCCTCTGAACCCTCTCCAGTTTGTCTATGTCCTTCTTAAAGTGTGGTGCCCAGAACTGGACGCAGTACTCAAGATGAGGCCTAACCAGTGCCGAGTAAAGGGGAATTATCACTTCCCGCGATTTGGAAGCTATACTTCTATTAATGCAGCCCAAAATAGCATTTGCCTTCTTTGCAGCCACATCACATTGCTGGCTCATATTCAGTTTGTGATCTACCACAATTCCAAGATCCTTCTCACGTGTAGTATTGTTGAGCCAAGTGTCCCCCATTCTGTAACTCTGCATTTGGTTTCCTCTCTCTAGGTGCAGCACTTGGCATTTATTCCTATTAAATTTCATTATGTTGTTTTCGGCCCAGTGCTCCAGCCTATCGAGGTCACTTTGAATTTTGTTTCTGTCTTCCAGAGTATTAGCTGTTCCACCCAACATTGTGTCATCTGCAAATTTGATAAGCATTCCCTGTACCTCCTCATCCAAGTCATTAATAAAAATGTTGAAGAGCACTGGGCCCAGGACCGAGCCCTATGGTACCCCGCTCGTTACCTCTCCCCAGTTTGAGAAGGAACCATTGATAAGCACTCTTTGAGTTGATTCTGTAGCCAATTGTGGATCCACCTGATAGTTGTTCCATCTAACCCACTTTTAGCTAGCTTGCTAATCAGGATATCATGAGGCACTTTGTCGAAAGCTTTGCTGAAGTCCAGATATATGATGTCCACAGCATTCCCACAGTCCACAAGGGAGGTTACCCGATCAAAAAATGAGATCAGATTAGTCTGGCAGGATTTGTTCTTGACAAATCCATGCTGGCTTCTAGTAATCACTGCATTGTTTTCAAGGTGCTTGCAGACTGACTTCTGCCTATATTTCTGCCTATATTCTGACTTTGCCTGCCTATATTACACAATTGTTTATTGATTCCCCTTCCCCTTCTTTGCAAAGGTTTGGTTAACAGAAGCAATAATTGGTAATGTTTTTGCATGCACAAAATGAACAATTTATTTTTCAAAGTAAGGCTATAGCCTTAAATAGGGGTATCTAAAAAAACTGAGTAGGGAGGAGAATTGGGGTAGGATTGGGAATGAGCATTTTCTGCAACACTTCTGTTAGTCCTCCCCCTCTCCAAGAGTGAAGCTTACCTGAAAGGACAGGTGGCAGGTCGGGCAAATCATTGGATTGGACCGGCCCACCTGTCCTCTCCCTCCTTGCAGCACATTTGTTCCATTCAAAAACAAAGGGACCCACATGCCAGTGTCTTGATGCTTGGGGTCACTTAGCAATAGGATTGTGGAAAACTGGAAGAAAATGCCAATATCTGGGCAGGATGTAAGTCGTAGTTCAAATTGAAGGAGCTGCCACGGTGTCAAGAAGCCGGTTATGTCTTGTTTCACTTTTGAATAAAGTGCGGGGGGAAACCATAGAGACCTCTCCCATCCAAAGAGTGACCACCATTCAGGGCCGGTGCTACCATTAGGCCAACTAGGCAGCCGCCTAGGGCGCAGGGCTAAAGGGGGCGCCAGAAACGCCTTGAAAAAAAATACAGCACTCTCAAGTGGGAAGGGGGGCGCTAAATATTTGATCTTGCCTAGGGCACCAAACTGCCTTGCACCGGTCCTGCCACCATTACTACTTGCCTGGCTCCTAAGGTAAGCTTTATCACCTTGGGTGGGCTGGGGATAGAAGACAGGTTTGCATGTGAAGGGGGAAGGGAGGAAGTAAATGCACAAAGGAGATTGAGCCCTTTCAAACATTCCAACTGAATACTGACTGAACACAAACCCCTCAATGGATTTTAGTGTTCAGTGAGGCTGCACCACTACTCTTCACCCTACCTAACTTTTGAAAGGACTGAAAGGATTTACACAAGAGCAAGTACATTTAACAGTGAAGTGTGAGACTATCATTCCAATACTAGTATGTGAAGCTTCTAGTTTGTACATCAGACTTAACACTTTCTTTTTTCCTTGCCCTGGTCCAGAAATTGATACTAAGCTTTGTTGTCCTTCTGGTACAATGTCAGCATTTTTGAAGCAATGATGGATAGATTATATTTTTCTTCCTGAATACTGGTTGAACCTGATTTGTAATCATTCTATGAATGTACAATGACCATTGGTTGTTTTATCAAAGATAAATTTGAAAACCTGAGAAAATTATGTTGAAATGTCCAAGGGAGAAGAAAAATGTTATTGAGCAGCACACACCATCTATTAACCATAAAAGCAGAGAGAATATAGATCCTATTGGAATTTTAATATACTGAGAGAAAGAAAACCCAGTAGAACCCTGTTTTGATTTTTAAAGGCATAGGAACAGATGTCCAAAAATGTCAATAGCCAGTTGACTGGTTCAGGGTAAACAATTCATCTGGATTCCAAATACTTGGACCAGAAATCCCAAAGCCTAGCATTACAAAGGAAATGTTGATTTAATATTAGCTCACACAAATGATAATGGATAGAAATCTTTGCATTTTGTTCACTGTATGCACAAAAGGGAACATTTTCAAGCTCTGGACACAACTGATTATTGAGAATTTTACTTGCTTTTCTGATTCAATTGAGGAATATAAAAATAATTTTAAAATGGCAATCACACTTCCATTAAAAAAAAACACACAACAACACACAACTTAACTGGATGTAGCAGGAGAAATAAATAATACTCCAAAGTGATAGTAATGGAATAGGGCTTCTTATTGTCTCAGTGGTATTTATTTTTACTGCACTATATGAGAGTAGTTAAAGATAGTGTCAAAAATGGACTTCCCCCAGCCCCGCCTTCTGGGGTTGGGGAGAAGTTTGCGCGTGGGAGAGGGATGGGGAGTCAGACCCCTACCAGGCCACGCCGACTGAGCCAATGGGCTGCAGCGGGGCAGGGAGCTGGGAGCCTCTTTTAAGACCCTGTCTCCCCGCCCTCTGCCTCTTTCATTTTTTGGCTCCCTCTGAACAAAAGCGTGCCTCCGTTGGATTTCCTTGCAGTATTGTTAATTTTGTGTGCATGTGCATGTGTAGGTGAGAGACTGATGAAGGAAAAGTCTATCAATAGTGGTTACACAGAATAATTACTGAACACAATGTTATTTTCAAGGTGCTTCTGATTTCCCACCTCAGAGTGAAATTCAATTAACAAAAGAACCTTTTGGTTTAACATGTGGTATTAAATATTTTCCATGTTCACTCAAGCTCCAAAATGCTGGGACATTACAACTGTTAAGTACCATGACCTTAACATACCTGGGTTTTTTTTAAGGCAATATGGATTTGATATGGTATCCTTCCTATGCTGTAGCTAGTTCCAGTTTCACCACTACCTTGGAGCTGGATGGTTGTCAGTTGAAGAGTGGTGGACCTAAGTTCACTGGAATAGATACATAGAGTCTATGAAACTGAACCTATTGTGCAACTGATACTACCTTTCACGTTCCAAATACCCAAATGACAATCAATACCATCTGCTTCACTTCACACCTTATTTTAAAGGAAAATAGCCCCCTTTTCGCCACCACCATCACACTACTGAATTTTGGCATCAGAGCAGTATGGGGCCACAAAAAGCTGGGGGCACATGTGGCCCATTGGCCATGTGTTGCCCTCCCCTGATTTAGGGCTTTAAAGGTCTAAACCAGCACTTTGTTTGAATTGGACTGGAGGGAGAGAAGCAACCAGATTTGTTTTGTAGTGATTTGGAGGACCTTTGCTTTGCTTTAGATGAATCCTCAATCTATCTGAATCTGTCTTATTCATTTTAGGATTCAGGATTTGTCCCAATCTGATGCACACCCCTAATATTATGTATGTGACTATAATGAACTAGTTCCTTCTGTCAGCTAGGCCTTGTGATTAAGGGAGATGTACTTATCTTGGCAAAGCAAGTGTCTGTTGATATTTTTGATCTGCCATACCATGAATTTAAATTAAAACATGGGAATTGCTTATGCCTCTCAAGCACACATTTCAGAAAGCAAGTAAAGGTATAAATCTGGGCACTACTGATCAAACATAGTCTAGATCTGTGTATGCTGTCAAGTCAAATCACCTGAATAAAAAAAAATAGTAGGATGTAATTGCCAAACCACTGTGTGAGATCGGTAAGAACATGTTCATTACATTCACTGAATGCATGTATAACATTTTTTCCAATACTACAGATGACAAATGGTGTCAGCTGAACTCTACATGACTGTAAGCTGTTTACAGATGGCTGGATCTGTCATGTAAAACATTAAAACACTATGCAAATAAACCAGCATGTTATGCATAACCACAGTATGTTTTCATACAAGCAGACAGAATAAATACTTGCCCATGAGTCCATTGATCATTCTGGGTTGTATCCAGGATTAAGTACTATTTATTTAAATGGGCCTACTCTAAGTAGGACTAGCATGGGATACAACCCTCTGTTGCTATTTCCTGAAAAATGTATCAAGGGAAAATAAATGGGGAAAGAAGTGTAGGAAGAAGAACGTCTTGGATGAAAAACCTTAAGGAATGGTTTGGGGGCTATATAATATCATTGTTTAGAGCAGCCATATCGAAATATTGTTTAGCCATCATGATGTCCAACCTCCACTAGGAAAGGAACAACAACAAGAAGAAGCTGGGTATGTTTCAATATTGTCATTTGTTTGTTTGTTTCCTGATTTAGACCGAAGATGTAGCAGCCACAGTCCATTTACCACATTTTTGTGTGGTGACATCTGAAAGGTTTTGGGTATTATGATCTCATTTGACAGCTTTTCATTTAATGTTTTTAATGACAACCAACATATTTTAAACCTGGACAATGCTGTACAATTCTGTCACTGTGCAAATTACTTTGGAGTAAAAATGAACCAAAACGTTTGCAGTTTTAGCTGGATCTAGTATTGTACCTAGATATAGCATACTAGATGGCTTTCAAAATGCATTTAGAAGAATATTTTCATAACCATTACCTGTGTGCTCTGAAATTCGGAATAGGTGAGAATTTTGATTCAGTTCAGTTTTTTGACACGAATTTACCAACATCTGCAAATTTCTTTATATTCAGGATTTCAAGAACTTGAGATTCTGTTTTTTGTTTGTTTGTTTGTTTGTTTGTTTGTTTTAAATGAATGTGTAAGGAAGTGAAACTGACAGATTTTTCCATCCAGGTGCATGGCTTCAAGTGTTTAGCATATAACAGCCTGAGTTTCAATCTCTGTGTATTCAGCCATGTTAGTGTTGTTGCCACCTCTTTATGAGGACAGGCTCCTCATCTTTAACAGCTATGTGGCAGGCAGGCACATCATGGTCCTCCCTTACTGGGAATAGCTGTACCTGTTACATTTGGCTGGTGCAGATGGGTGAGAATTTTGTTTCAATTCATTTTCTTATATGAATTTACCAATAATTTACAAAGTTCATATTCAGGAGATAAAGAACTTGCAATTTAAAAAACTTGAATGTAGCAGAAAGCAAAACTGACATATATGCTCATAATTACAATATCAATGTTTATTCCTAGATTTTCAAAACCTTTATAAATTTCTCATAATATGATATTATTTCAATTAAGTGTGTCATAATAAATCGAGTAAGTGTGCCAAACACTCCTGCTCGATTTCATTAGCAAGGATTGGGGAAAGAAGCAAAGCCTATCTTAAGCAGCCTCCAACCCTGATTATACTCTCTCACACACACAGGATGGGACAAGCTGCCTCTGAAGGCAAGAACTGCCATTCAAATTTTCTTTCAAACCTTGAAACCTCCCCTTGAGAGGTTTTGGTGTTTGATTAGGCCCTCAAGGAGGCCACATTCATTTTCAGGTCGAGCAATCTTTTGGTATCCCTTTGTAATTCCAGCAAATGCTTATTAACTATGTGTAACCTTCCCTAATGCATGGTGTGGTGTGTGTGTGTGTGTGTGTGTGTGTTTAATGAACCTTAACCTATGCATGTTTTCTCAGAAGTAATTCCCATCCTGTTCAATGCAACTTACTCCCAGGTAAATGTGTATAGGATTGCAGCCTAAGAGTTGTAATAATTGTCATAGTTTATACCTAAATTTCCTTCCTTCCATCCTATTCTGCTACAATAATGCAGACTGTCAATTCCCTTTATAAAGATCTAAAATATCCAATGGAAAGGCAAGTGAGTAAAGAAGCATATTTGATTGGATTTAACTAGCTTTCAAGTTAATTTTGAGTTATATAGTTATGGTAATTTCCTATATTTCTTCAGAAGGAAGAAATCAGAGTGGACTTTTTGAGGCAGGAACTTATCATTGTATTTCACACTATTTTGGTACATCCAGAATTGCCTGTTTATTTCAACAGGAGCCAAATGCACACAGAGATACACACAGTAGTTGCCCTTCTTCAATAAAATGAATGGGATAGCGAGATACCTAAGCATACAGAAATATGCTGAGCCATAATGCATTTTACTTAATTTACTAAAGATGCTTACACATTTTTAGATGCTTCACTTCAAAAAGGTCTTCAGAGGCAAAGCATTCTGTGAAAAAATATGGTACCTTAAAGACAAACACAAATAAAATGTTTGTCTTTCAGATTTACAGGACCCACAAAAAGCAGTTAGGTGATTTTGGTTTCCTCTTGCTAACAGTATTTTATAGTCCCAGAGGAACTCTTCCTTCATCAACAGGCCTGTAGGCTCACGCTGGCTCAGCTTGTCTGAGTGTGGAAAGCTAAGCAGGGTCGGGCCTGGTTATTACTTGGATGGGAGACCCCTCCTCTAGTTTCCTGCATTGAGCAGGGGGTTGGACTCGATAGCCTTTCAAGCTCCTTCCAACTCTATGATCTATGAAATCTATGTGCACTGAGTAGACTCCTAACATCGCAAGAGATAAGCATTCACAGAAGTGGCTCTAGCTTTTTCTTTTTCTTTTTGTCTTTGCATGTTTGAATGTGTACACTTCAGAATATGCACAACAGATGTATACATTTTGAAAAATGTGCTCAAAAATACACATGGATTTTTGTGTGAAGAAAAAAAAAGCTTGCAATCTGATATGGACATGAGGTGATATGAATATGAGCTTCAAAAATTAGAAAATCTAGATGAGCTTGTGTTTTGCTGATTCACACATCCCTATGAACCAATCAAGATATCCTACAGTATATGTTTTGTTGTTCTATTGCCAAAAATGGGCATGGAAGATCCCTCTGTAGGAAGATGTCAACTGGTCAAATCAGAAAAGCTTAGAATCTCTATATGCAAATAAAACAAGAGGGGTTTCTTGAACTATAGCTAGTTTTGCTTGCACTGCTGCAAAATGTTTACCAACATTTCTGTTTACCAACTATGTTAAACTCACATAGTTGAGTTTAAGCTAGTTATATGGTATTTTATTTTAGGATATCATGCTCTGCTTTTTTTTTTTTTTGTGCTTTTTTTTTAACCTTAACAACTTTTATTGTTACAGGCAATATATTGTTATTGAAATTGAGCAATGAATGTCAACTTTCCTCTTGCTTGCCTCCAAGTGAATTTTACTCATGTAGCAACCATGCTTTTTTCACAGAAGTACATTACATCTTCAGTTGTGGTAGGCTTTAACATTGTACATATAAAATTCTATAAAGAATATAATATTGAATCCTCAGACCTGTAGAGACCTTCACTACCATCAATAGATGAGTCTATGATAAGGCATACAACTTTCTATTTGTACTGATATTGTCTACCAAGGATTTGCTCTGCGGAAAAGTCAATTTACAGTAACAACATTCACAATTTACTTACCTCTTTGTTTCAAAAGACAGACATGTAACTTTAAGAAGAGATTGAAAAAGCACACTTCCTTGTTTGAATCTTTCAAAACAGAAGCCCTGTTCACTTGTTATCACTCCACGCAGAGGGATAACATGTAGAGGGAGAGCACATTGTCCCACACTCAGTGTTGCCACATCCATGCATTGGGTGAAAGTCTGGAAGGGGAACCAGCAGGGCTCACATAGACTCCATATGACTGGGAGCCTGCATCACACAAGACTCCCCAAAAATTACCCAACTGGAGGTCAGGTGAAAAGGTACAGTCTCATTTGACCGTGATGCAAAGTTCAGGGGGTCAGAAACTCCTGCAGCTCAAGGACAACATTCCATTTTATAGAGGCTCTCGGGAACCATATTCCAGTGCTGGATAGGGCTGAAGGCAAAAACCAAAAATACATCATCATAGCATATTCTAGCTTAAAGTTTACTGCCACTAACTAAGCCTTTGGTGAGGCATTTCAACCTTTTAGAATGGGAAAAACTACACAAAAGGCAGAAAACTACCCAATTATAGTTGGTTGGGAGCAAGGGGTGTGGCAGTGAAGGGGGTGTGGTCTTCTGGGGGCCTCTGGAGAGCCAGATTGAGCTGGCCAGGGGGATGGATCACAGGCCTGAGGTTTTTCACCCATGACTTAGTTTGATACACAGAGGACAAATGAATACACCCATATTTCTAACTATAAAATATCTTGTTCTTCTACTGAGGTTTGCATTGCAGAGCCAGCACAGATATTATCCATATTGTTATAGATCCCTAACATTCCACGCACCTCCAGTGCAGTGAAGCATAATAGCAGTAGAGTTGCCATGACATATAAAATTTATCAGGGATGTTTGTGTATGTGTGAAATGTGCACATTGTATTTTGAATTCTTTAGGCTGAAGACTGGTGCTGGTGCCTGTTATGTTTAGCTGAATCTTCTACTTCTATTTCTCCTGTTTTCACTTGGTTACCAGGTGTTAGTACACTCTATAAGACCTGTGGTGCACTTTCAATTTTAGTGCACAGGGTTTATGAAAGAAAAAAAGACACATCATTGAGCAATACAGTATTTTTATCAAGCCATTTGCACATTCAAGAGCATGCATACTTGTGATTCTGGCTTAAATCCTACACTCACTTATTGGGGCATAATCCCCAACAAACTAAATGGCAGTTACTTTTTAGTAGACTTGTATAGAATTGTCTTGTCAGATCCCCAGAAGACTGTCCTTACAGTTATCAGGCAGATAAACAAACATGTTTTGGATGAAAACCATCTCTATGGCATATCCTGTTGGACTGTGCAAATGCCTCAGATTGGCACAAATGGAAGAGGATATCCCCACTTCAGAAATATTTGAATTGTCTCTCTATCTGAGGCAACTTATTTATTATTTAATTAATTAATTTATACTCTGCCATTCTGCCAAAAAATGCTGCTCAAGGCAGCTAACAATAAAATCCAGATTTGACACAAATTATAATTAAAATATAACAACAGAAATTAAAAACACAATTAAAAATAAAACAATGAAAGAAGTAAACAGTACCAATCAATTAAAAATGTCTTCAGCAATATGCCACCTTATATGCCAAATGTCTGCCTGAATAAAAACATATTTGGCTGCTGGTGGAAGAACAACAGAGAAGAGGCCAACTTAGCCTCCCTCAGCAGGGAATTCCAGAGCCTGGGAGTGGTCACTGAGAAGTCTCTCTCTTGTGGGTCTGAAGCAGTACTGCGGTGGAGCAGTCCGGGCCTTCAGATGGCTTCAGACCCTTCTTAGAACCTCATAGGGTGTTTCATTTGCTCTTATTTGATTCATTTTTGAACCTCCTGCAAGTTCTGCAAGCTGTCCATAAATGTTAAGTTGGGGAAGGGAGGAGACTGCCCTCTGTAGTTCCTCAAGCACTTTTTCCCTGGCTGCCCAGTACACGGAGGGGACCATAGGAGTAGAAGTGGATTATGCTGGCTCAGCTTGTCTGAGCATGGAAAGCTAAGCAGGGTCAAGCCTGGTTACTTGGATGGGAGACCCCTCCCCTAGTTTCCTGCATTGAGCAGGGGGTTGGACTTGATAGCCTTGTAGGCTCCTTCCACCTCTATGATCTATGAAATCTATGAAATCTGGGCATGCCTGCTGCTCCCCATCAATCTCAATGAGAGAGCTGCTCTCTCATGATGGGGAGCTCTGAGGGCTATTGAACATATCCCGCTCCTGTTCAAGAAGACTCTCTCCATGATGTCAAGACACAGCTATGAGCTGGGCTCCTCACCGCATTTTGAAATGAAGAACAAGAAGGACCCAAATGCCTTCTTTGCCTGATACAATAGGGGGATTGGGCTGTGAGGAATTTAAAGTTGTGCTTGATAACTCTCTCTCTATGTTATCTGTCTCTGTATAACAGAGGCAATCCTATATCCACTTACCTAGAAGTAAGTCCCACTGAGCTCAAACAGTGTTCCAAGCTAACAGGTATTTTCAGTGAAGGCTGGTGGTTCCAATATCAATGAGGTAGTGTATCCAGTTGTAGTCTGAACTTTTAAGAAGCTATCCATAGTGCTGAACCTATTTTCGGGATAGGGAATAGGGTTCAGCTCCTTTAAAGTTCCCACTGACATGAATCCACTGGGTATTTTTGAAATTTCATGCCCATATCCACTTTGCACCTTTGTGTGATTTTGGTACAAACTGAACTGAAAGCAAGATAATTTTTAAAGCATTCATAACTTTGGCATGCTTCATCTCCATGTAAGTGCTACTGAACTGCTAGATTTCATCCAATTCTGCAACTTCCCCTCCCCCAAACAACAACCCTAATGCAACTATAAGTTGGTAGGTGTTTGTTGATTTTCCCTTTTAAAAATTCTCAAACCTTCAAGATGCCTAGCACAACCATTATGATCATCAGAAGAGGCCTTGATGGTCATTCCAAAATTATCGGAATGCCACCAGTGTAATACCTTGACAGCAGGTCTTCTTTGTAGCGCTGCCCACCCTGTGGAAAAAAGCTCCCTCATGCAGTTTGGGAGGCATCTTTTAAACACCTCCTGAAAATGCACCTGTTCACCCAGGCTTTGCCTGGCCTGTAATTAAATCAACCATGCCGTCTTATTTTACTGCTCCTATACTACTGTGTATTATTATTATTATTGTTGTTGTTGTAGTATGGTTTTTAAAATTGTATTTTAAATGTGATTTTAATTGTGATTTTAATTGTGATTTTAATTGTGATTTTAATATTTACATGGAATTAGAGATTTTTCTTAATATTTAGCGGTATAGGAATAGTACAAATAAAATAAAATAATAAAATAAACCTGCCCCCCCCATACTTACCTGGGCTGAAATTTGACAGGGTCCATATCCTCAGAAGGGGCTACAATGCCTGCAAACGTCATGCATCTTACAAAAAAAAAAAGTTATATGTGTTCTTTCATTTTCCTGCTATAGTCATTAGGGAAGACACCCCAGATTTCAGAAAATGAGCCATGGTGATGCTCCACCTTGGATCCGAGCAATGTCATTCTGAGGCTCTGAGTTGAGGTGTCCTCCTATCCAAGCCAATGTAGTTCTAAAGTGATTTCTCACCCCCCTCTCTTCCTGATCCTAGTCTGTTACCAGCCCCAGACCAAAGGATCTGGGTGGGAATGTCTTTGCAGGCTGGCTGGAGGAGGAGCCAGGGCCACATCAGGGATAGTGTGGGAACATGTGCTAGGGCGGGCAGAGCTAACTTAAGTCAGCTCTGCCCCTGACATGGCACTCTTTCTATCTGGCAGCTCCCCACTTCCCTCCCAATCTCCATGTGAGATTAGCCACTCACCTGTTTAGGGACCAAGCAGGATTTTGGGGCTCACTAACTGATTGGCTGTGTTGGTGAGGAGTTTTTTGTTTGTTTGTTTTTTGCCTCCTTGACATGGACAGGGGGGGGGGGGGGTTTGATTGGTTTTGAATTTGTTAGTTTAAGTTGCCAGATAGGCGGGTTGATTTGGTCACATTTGGCTGGAATATGCGGTGTGCGTTAGGAGACAGATGCACATAGGTTAGCACCCTGAGGCACCATTAAGGTGATTGGCCATGTCCAATTCCTGCAAGCCTAGGGCTGTGGGACCCATGAGCAGGGTATGGATGGCCCTTGGGACTAACCTGTCTCATTCACTTGGAATTGTGAGGCACTGGGTGGGAATGATTCAGAAAGGCCATTCTCTGCACTTGCAAAGGTGTGGCCTTAAAGGATGGGTGGGAATTTTTGCCAACCCAGCACTCTGGGCAGGGTACAGCTTGCCTGATTAGATATTTGGCTAAATGCCTAGGGGCCCCTGAGCTCAGTTATTACCACACACTCGTCCCTACTGCAGATCCATCATTAAGTCAATAAAATGTGGCCCTGTTCAAATCCAGTTATGATGTCTCATCTCTTTTTTCCAGTTCAGTCTGCAAATGGTTTACTGGTTGGAAAAGCAGAAATAACACAATTCAGGCAGGAAAAGGAAGTGGCCTATTGCAATCTGTTCTTAAAGACACAGACACCATAGATCACAATGCAGGGAGGAAACACCACCATTTAAGAACAAATATCTTGCAAAAGGGTTTTACTCAAGAGCGCGATGACTGAAGTAGTGAAAATAAATCTGAATAGCTTCCCATAAAGTCTATTTACTACTTCTTGGATATGTGTTAAGATCACTGTCAAAGAGATTGAGGGAAACAGTTAACCACAGAATAAGAACAAAAATGTGTTGATGTTGTAAGACCTATAACACCTGAAAATGTACAGCTGTGCTGCCAAGGCCTGAAAGGGAGCTGCAATCACAGCTGTCACAGGTCCATTCAAATGAAACATGTACAGGTCAATTCATTTAACGCTTTTCTGGTGTATGAGAAAAACAACACATCAGACTTCCTGGAAATGAAATATTTCAAGCCAATGTTTTGCATGGACAATCATGTAGTGCTAGTTATGACACAAAGGGTAGAAACAACTTTTTTTATTTAAAAAAAAATGACAGCAGGGAAATAAAAGCTACTGCTGGCAAATGCTTTGGGCAATGCTAGCATTTAACAGTTAAGTGAAACCAAAAGACAAACTGAGGCTGTTGTATGGGAAGAGACTTAAAGGTTAGTATTACTTTCAGAGTGCTGGGTGTTTTTGTGTTTTTTTTAAACACTATCCAGCAGGCAATCCCTTGGGATACAGCTGGGACAGGAGACTGTGTAGGACAAGACTCTCATAACAGTTTGTAATTCTGTACAGTGTGGCTCCCTTTGGGATGTCTGCAACACAACACTTTTTGGACCTTAGGAGCTGCCATGGGTGACTGAAGGGTTCTCTCTGAAGAGATTCTGGGAAGGATTTTTTTTTGTTTGTTTGCTTGTTTTATGAGAAAGATCAGAGATGGTGAGATGAAGATTCAAGAGAGGAGAGAGGCTGAGAGTAAACAGAGAGAGTAAATAAAAAGAACAACCCTGAGAAGACAGTGGAGGAGAGAACAGCAGCCTTCCTCTATCCTCAGCCAGTGACAGCTCCAGTGACTGGGTTCAGACAGCACAATCACCCACATTCAAGGGTTGAGTATGAGTTGAGTGTGGGTTGTTGTTGAAACATGGGCTGTTGTTGAAAGATGGGTTATGGTGTTGTCTGAACCCAGCCATGCTAACAAGTCATGGCTGGTTAACCACAAGCAACCCATGAAGAGAATCTATGGTTTGTTTTTGGGTTGTGAATTGTGGGTTGTTCACCATGGTTTGTCATCTTGGCTGTGTTGTCTGTACCCTAGTCAGAGAGTGATGAAGACTGAGGTCTTCAGCTGCCTTCCAGCCCAGAATTAATCTGTAGTAGCACTGTGCCCAATTTTTCCTCTCTATTTATTTTCAACTATTCATTGGGGGAGGGCCAAAATATATCACATGAGTGAAGGGGTGAGAGCTTTTGTAGAAATTTCTCAGTGTTCAGGGCTTCAGGGCTTACCTTACTCTCAAGAGGTGGCTGAAGTGTGTGTGTACTCTTTATTTTTCAACTTAAATTCCAATCTTTTGCATTTGCAGCCTCCCCAGTAGCTTGTGCTTTCTCAAAGGCCCCTTCAATCAGGGGTGGGCAGAAAGTAGATCTGGAGCTACTGGTAGATCTCTGGGTGATTTGTAGTAGATCAACAAATATGTTTGAATCCCCAGTGTTTACCAATGACAGCAGCAATAGCAGCAACACCCCTTCCCCAAATTATACTGTTGAAATGAAGAAAGCTTGGGTTAACCAGGAATTAATTTTTTGTGTGAAAGGATTATGAGCTCCATTCACTTCTGGTACTCAAAACAATCTCCTGGTCTCAGAATTATTTAATTATAAATGTATGTCTTTTGCAACAGGCTCCAGTTGGTAGATCTCAGGATTCTAGTAAAAAACAAAAATGATCCTGCAAGACTGAAATCTGCCCACTCTTGTCTTACTGGAGGATTTAGAATACAGATAAATGCACAAGGCACAGGAACCTGGACTGATGATATGTGTGAGCTGCTATAAAGAAGTTTATGCAGGAAAGACAATGCGTGGTTGATATAATGCTGAATCACAACTTACAAAAATAACAAAATACAGAAATAGAAATGTAACAGTTCCAAAAGATACCAATTACTTAACAGAGTATAAATACACTGATAAATGCAAAATGCTAGAATGCTAACCAGAATACAGCCATGCCTTGAATTGAGAGCATAATTTGTTCCGGAAACATGCTTGTAATCCAAAACACTCTTATATCAAGACGAAATCCCCCCCCCAAAATTTGTACAGAGATTTTTAATTTAAGCCGTACTACAGTACTTGTATTGCAAGACGTTGCTTGTATATCAAGTCAACAAAAATTAAATAAATATTTAAAAATTTGCTTGCCTTGCAAAACGCACTCAAACCAAGTTACTTGCAATCCAAGGCATTACTGTATAAAAACTATCTGCACTAAGGAATGTAAAATACTGACAAGAGTACCGGTTACACACTTGTTTCACATACTACTTCAGAAAAACATTTCTTGAATAATTGGTCAAGAAGATGTTAGACTATTTTCTTCTGATAAACATCTCCTGAACATGCTTCTGGTTCTTTTAATTGGTCTCAGTTGATAGGAGTACACAGTAAACCTTCATGTAAAGAAAAAATTCCCAGGTGGAAAACTTCCAAATGGAATAAATCCTGACTATACTAAATCCTTTGCATTTTCTCCTTTAAAGGAGGTTATAGTGGCTGAGAACCAAACCTTTTGTTACTGTGACCTACTCCCAAGTTTGTTTGGATTGCTGCCTACTGAGTGCCTGAATGTGGAGTGTAGGTTGTTGTTGTTAAAATGACTTGGCTCACTCAACTTTCAGTTGGCAGCAGTACTGGAAAGCCCCAAAGGAAGAAGTCATGGTTAAGTCCGCTTGGACCTTTTCAGAAAGCATAAGCAGCCCAAGTGGAACTTGCACCCAGATCCACCAGAGTGCCAATATGAAAGGGCAAAAGAAAAAACAACAGGGAAGGAGGTGAACTTTGAATTGTGTTACTCCACCTCATTGCATCTGACATGTTAGTTTTGTTGCTGGATTGCTCTCCAGGGGACAGGTGCAAAAAGCACCATCTCACCCACCAGAAACTCACTGGGTGACTTTGGGCCAGTCACTGACTCTCAGCATAACCTACCTCACAGGGTTGTTGTGAGGATAAAATGGAGAGGAGGAGGAGGAGGCGTATTATGTAAGCCGCCTTGGGTTCCTTGCAGGAAAAAAGTTGGGATATAAATATAATAAATAAATAAAATAAATAAAGGCTGGGGGCAGGGAACTTACCAGCATGGTGTGGAAAATTGACTGTTGAAAAACATGAGAATGAACTTGGACATATGCCTGACAACCATCATAAGAGAAGCTACCTCATGTTGAGAAGATGATAGCATTGGTTAGAAAGGGATTAGTTTCACTGTTCCAGTGTATCCCATCTTCATGCTGGATTATAGATGTGGTTTCTAAATGGCTTAGAAGCTGATTTAGTATATGATTATAGCCGTATATAGCAGCATACAGATGAAACTGTATGCTGTAAACATGGAAGGAGGGGTACATGATAGCCCCAGCCACTCCTTGCACATTTCCATCACCATCTACATATGGAGGAAGATTTTCTGGAGAGCCTCCTCTATCTGTGGAGGCTCTCTGCATGATTTGGAACACTGAAGAAGCAGAACAAAGACATAGCTGCTTGCTGTATCTATACCATAATGTATGTTTTCCCCCTGAGTATACTAATGAGCTGTCAGCAAGCCACCAGCTTCCCAGAACACTGGGCAGAAAGGATTTTTAAAAAAAATCTCTCTAAGTGGAGGATATGTAATCAGAACTGAAACATTTTCATTGTAGAGTAAAAGAATGCTTTTTAATTCACTTTATTATACTTTAAGATAACATACAGTAATACCTTGGATTGCAAGTAACTTGGTTTGAGAGCATTTTGCAAGACAAGCAAATTTTAAAATATTTATTTATTTATTTTTTACTTGATATACAAGCGACGTCTTGCAATACAAGTACTGTAGTATGGCTTAAATTAAAAATCTCTGTACAATTTTTTTGGGGGAATTTCGTTTTGATATAAGAGTGTTTTGGATTACAAGCACATATCCGGAACGAATTATGCTCTCAATCCAAGGCATGACTGTATGATGCTTAAATGGCAAGACAAAATATAAAGACATATATTTCTTTGCATCTATACACATTTCTTTTAAAGAAATTTCTTATCTCTACACTCTGGGCATTATATATTAACAGTGTTATATGTGAACAGTGAATCAAAGTCTGTTACTTTGCAGGTTTTTGAGATATGTGATCCATGTTTAAACATAGATGGATAATAACAGGAACAATATTGCCCAATAATGCTGTACAGAAACAGCAGAGAGGGAGACAAAGAAAGAGTCCATGCAAAACACCATTTCAAAATATGCGATTAGTTCAAGTGAAAGAGTTATGTGTGTGATTTATTCTTTACATCACACACACACACTGGTGCCCTCGGGGTGCTTCTGTTTGTATTACAGGACATTCCATTCACAGTTCAGCCAGGATAGAATTTTGCAGCTTCTCCTTGTAGTCTCATGGCTACCTGTAATAGTACAAATAGAAGTAGCCTCAGGGCACTATACAATACATTTATAACGGCAAGCAATTCTTTTGGGCATAAAGACAATGTAAAAAGAGGAAAGAGTTTGCTTTTTTTTTTGCCATGGTAAATAAGAACAAGGTAGCTGGCAATTTATATTGGTAGAGCTGAGACTGTCATTTTTCTAACAAGTTGAGACTTTGTATTATCTTTTCATTCCAACAGCCAAATGATTGGTCACAGCTTGAAAGATGTAGGCTATTCCCCAGGAGGTTTTACTGTTCCTGTACACAAAGACTATTTTTTGTGAGCAATTTACATTTTCTTTAATAAGAAACCAAGGACTTCAAAATAAGAGCTGAGAAACCCTATATAAGATTTATTGGTTGTGCACTGCACCTCTGAGACAAGCATTAGAAAATTAGATTTAATAACTATTTAGCATTCCTTTCCATCAAAACTTATACAAACTTTGAAAGAAGCTTTTGTGTTTCAATCTTTTACAGCTTTTTAAAAAAGATCTATGAACACAAGGCGGCCTTGTCTAGTAATAATAGTCCCCCCTGTCTTTGAAAACCTGGGATAACCTTGAGTATTCTGATATGATGCAATAAAGGTTATTTGATCAGGAAACAGAGATATATTTCTAGTGGTTTTAACCCAGTGCCATTATTTTTACTATGGAAGCTGAAGAAGGTACCTTTTCTACTACTGTATATGAAACTATGAATAATGACATTTTCTTATATCAGAGTGCCCTTCCAAAAACAAAGGGAATGTTTTATGCTTCTAATAACTACAAGAGAGTGCTTTATAATCTGAGTAAGTGTCTTTTTATGGGGCTCTGTGAAACTTGTTTCTGGCTTATTTTCAATCCTTTACTACTATTTTATAGGCTGATTTTCATCAAGGTTATCAGTGTTGAACTCACTTGCTATATTCTACAGTTCTATGCTACATAATTGATCCTGCAGATGCTAGATGCCCTGGAAAGTATGACCTGTTGCCAAGAAGACAATATGCTGTCAACTTTTACATTACTGAAAATCTACAGAAAGAACATTTTCATGTTTTCATTCAATACTTAGACCTTGTCCATGTGTACAAGTTACTGCAGTCCTGTGGTTGCTCCTGCCTCCATAGGTTGCTCCCATGCTGCTCTGGGTAATGTCTCCATCTCCTTAGAAAGGAACCATTCCTAGGAAGACAAACAAATGTGTGTGTGTGTGTGTGTGTGTGTGTCTGTTGTATGTTTATATGTTTGTATGTACAGTATATGGTTTTTGTAATGTGCTTTTTAAAGTTTTAATCTTTGTAAACTGCCCGGAGAGCTTTGGCTATTGGGTAGTATAGAAATGTAATAAATGAAATGAAATGAAATATCCTCTCATGTCAAGGATGTGCCTCAAGGGGCTGGGGGGGGATGTTGATAGTGGAAGATTCTACCTTTAGACATATAGACAGCTGGTTTTGTGATGGGTGTGTAGAACAACTTGTAAATTGCCTGCCTGGTAGGAATGTTCAGGATATCACCTAGGTAGCTTTGTAGAAAGTGCTGGGGTAGGGTGATGGGTAGGGTCCATGTTGGTACCAATGGCATGGAGAAATGTAGTTGTGATGTCCTGGAAGCCAAATTTAGGTTGCTGGTAGGAGGTTGAAATCCAGAACCACCAAGGTGGCTTTCTCTGCAATGCTACCTGTTCCATATGCAGGGCCAGCTAGACAGGCAAAGCTGAGGAGTGGGAGCCTCAATGTGTGGATGAGATGGTGGTGTAGGGAGGAGGGGTTCAGATTTGTTAGGCACTGGGAAATATTTTGGGACAAGCTGGGCCTGTACAAGTATGTATGTATGAGACTTTCATTATACCCCCATTTGAAGCTTTGCATGCGAACGCGAGCATGTCCCCATAAAAAACATTCACAAATTGTTGAACATGTGTTCACTTTTGTCTTTTTCCCCAATTACCAGTTCAATTCGCACAAATGTCCTAATTTCTGCAAATTTGACCAGTAGACTGAATCAGCCCTACTGTAGCCTATGGAGGAAATTAGGAAATGTGTGCAAATTTGGGGAGCTTTGCACAAATCTCCCATTTCATTGCTGCTCAGTTTGTGCAAGGTTCCCATTCTCACAAAGTGAGCAGCGATCACAAATGTGACTCAGAGTTGGGCATGAGATGAGTAGTGACGTGATGTTCGGAGGATCCTAGCAAACTCAAACAACATTCATTTGCCCATCCCAAACAAGTGAGCATGCCCCATTTGATAGGCTCCACTTGAATCAGAATGGAACCAGACTGCTGGCACTTAACATAAAAGAGGTGGCAGAGAAGCTTTTAAACTGAACCCTCGGAGGAAGGTGACAGGAGCTAGGAAGCATCAGGTCTGGATTGTATCATCCCTAAGGGATGAAGATGAAAATGTTTCCTATTTCCAAATAAGGATGGAGATGGAATAGTTCAGGAGCATATGGTAAAACATGATAGCCAATCAAAGAGGCCTAAGGGCCATAGCAGAAGATGCACATGCCGGAGACATCTGGGGAGGTACACCATGACTGGGTTCTCATGATATGACGACCCATCATGGCATATAGACACAGCTCTTTCTCTTCCCAAAGGCAAGACACAAACAACAGAATGTGGACAAAGAAATCCTGCAAGATTTTTTTTTAAATACACTGAACAGTGGTATTTTTTTACATAGTCACAGAAAAATATCTGCATGCTCCCTTACATTTCAATATTTAGCTTGCATGAGCCAAGCTATTCAAGGTTAAAGTTAACCTTCAGATAGTTCTTCCAAACTAAGCCTGAAATCCCACAGCACCAAGTCTGAAGGGAAAGAAAACATGAATGAAGCCATCCAAACAAAAATCATCCCCTGCACGCACACACAACTAAATGAACATAGGCAGTTCAAAGTGTGTCTTCCTTCTATAACTTAAAGGTTAGTACATCAGGTAACATATACATAGTATGTAGACATAACTATCACAGTGCATAAATGGCCTCTCAAAGTGGACAGGGGAAATTGGGGGACCATGTCACCAAATTTCTCCAGGAGGAGGAGAAATTCTCCAACAGTTTCTTCAAGATGGGGCTCACCATCAACAGTAGTTGTAAAACAGCTTATTTCTTTTTTTCCTAAGGGTTTTTGTTTCTTGCAGTGCTACTGCAAGTGGCAGCAGCAGCAACTGTGTTGGCAGCCTCTCACCACCATTTTGAATGATGCACAATGCCTCATACATAGCATGATCCTGGAGCATTGGGGGAAGGGAAAGGGGATGGTGTCCACCACAAAACAAGGGGGAAATTGGGAGAAAATTATGGAAAGTGGCCTTCCAATTCTAGGGGGGTAGAAAAAAAGAAAAAATTCAGAACGTTTCTCAGAAGAAGAAAATGTCTTCTGAGAAATTTTGGCTCATCTATGCTTGCTGTTCTTCAGATTTCAGCACCTTTCCCAGCGTCTCCCAAACATTAAATATCTAATATCTCTAATGTGGGTGCTTACAATACCACTCCTTCCCTGAAAGCCCTATAGCAGGTGTGATGGGGCAGTGTTATGTCCTGTGAAGTAGGGTTGCGCCTTGCTCTGGGGAAGAGGTGGAGCCAGTGCTGTGCCAAAACCTGTCCTCCAGTTTCCGGCTTCCATTTTTATGGCTCATTCTCAGGATGCTTTATAACTTTGAATTTCTTTTGTTGGTGTATTTGAGGTTTCTTTTTCCCCTTATCATTGCAAGGTGGCTGGAGGTGCTGTGTGTGTTTCTCATTCTATTACACATCTCTCCATCAGTCCACAGTCTCCCTGGCTGCTTTCACTTCCTGATCTAAAAAAGGTCCATGGTGGGGGGAGTTACCTCATGCCATCTTCCCCTGGGCTTTAATGGAAGTGCTGCAAGGCAGGGAGGCTGCTGGCTACCAGAGAGATTATTGTACAGTGAAAGGCAGGACACTCAAACACACTCTTCAGCTAACTCATAAGTAAGGTAAGCAGAAGAACCCTAAACTCCACCCATGAGAATTTCTCCAAAATTTTATTTTCTGAACATTGTTTTGAAAGTGTTGTTTGAATGTTGAAAATGTTCATTGTTTTCCATCATACTGAATGTGAATGGTAAAAAGAAAAGAAAAGTGGAACAAATTTTTGGCACAGCACTAGATGTAACAGTGAGGTTAGAAAGTGAAGACCAGCCACACAAACTCTCTCTTTGAACAGCACTATGAATTCATATATCTTCAGAAGTCACCTTTGCAAGTCACCTTTGTTAAACCAATCTATCATTCTGAATCAATTTTTGGAACTATTTGTAAAACGGCTTTCAGAATCCAAAAAGAAAAGCGTTCAAACAATGATCTAAGACCTTAAGACTGAATTCTGCAGACGTATCATTCTACCTTGGATCATCTTGAAAAGAAAATTATTAACGCTTTCATATTCATCAAAGGATCTGAGATTGTTTCCATAAAAACTATGATTTGTATAGTTTGTGTGGGTAAAGACCTACTTTTCTATTGTAGGATAGCAATAAATTCTATTTGTTGCTATTTTATCCTGCTCTACGCCACAATAGTCTGTAAATAAACTCTTTTATGTTATTTTGAGTATTAAATGTAAAATCCTGATGATTGTAAGAACAGACAACACAAAGCCTGATATCACAAAGAAAGCAGAGAGATATCTCTCTCTTGGAAGCCCTTCTGTTTACTAACATCCTTAAAAAAAACAAAAAACCACTACCAACTCTCTTTAGTAAGTGGATGATCAGAAAGCCTATAATGGATCTGCCTTTTGCTTTCTTTACCCTATAATGGATCTGCCTGCCTTTTGGTTTCTTTCTTTCTTTCTTTTTAAACCACCCTCTATAAAGTGACATATGTGATACTCTTTAAAAGCTTCATGAACTTTACAGCTATTTCATCTTATAAAACTTTTCACTACTATTTTCATTTTCTCTGTTGTATTTCAGTAGTTTTGGAATAGTCCTGATAACTCTTCCATGTCATGTTTTCACTTTTTCTTCCAGTGGAGGAAACACATTTTCTCCCCAAATATGAAGGAAGTTGTTTTTATCAAATGTTCTGCTTTGGTGAAACCCTTTCTTACCTCTCCTTATTTGGATTCTGGCCTTCTCTTCAGTTTGTCCTCTCTGACATTGGTTTGTTTTTGTTTTTATATTTTTATGCATTATCCAACATATTCTTAACTTAAGTTTGTGAGAGACATCTTGGAGGAAGTACTGAGGCACCTATTGAGGGACTACAAAAAGAGTAGAAGGAGAGGGTTACAAGTATAAAAACATGTTTTTGGGAAAGAAGAGTCTGGGGCTGATAATATTTTACTGATAAAGACTGCAGTCTTATACACACTTACCTTGGAGTAAGTGTGTATTAAAAGTAATAGGCCTTACTTCTGAGTAGACATGCATAGGATCGTGCTGGAAGTATTTCAGATCTTTCTTTTTTTTTTTAAGTGCATTCCTTTGGTAGGGTTAATTACTAAAGGGTAGCATTGCAGAGAAGGGTTTAGGCATCATAGATCAGTATCGAAAGGGCCACATGCATTGTTACTCATGGACATCACAGCCTTTTTACATTCTTGGGAAAAATCCCTCTGGAACAGCTGTATGGTGCAGGTGGAGGCAAATGGAAGAGTAACTTGGCTGCCTCCCCATGTGCACAGAGAAGTGTTTTTGCATGTGCATCAGTTTGTTTGGTTCCTGGACATATTAGCAGATTAAACAAACACACACACACACACACACACACTATCAGTAATGAAGAGGCTCAGCTGGTTCAGTGGGTACAATTGCATACCACCCATATGTGTGTTCCATATGTGAAGGGAGTTCTTGTTGAATTTACACCATATTCCAAGGGAGACAAGTTTACAAATTGGAAAGATTAACAGAAAAGTCATCATGAGAATGGTAACAGTTGAAAGTTCTTGAAATGTTTAAAATAAAGGAAAGCAGATTAAGTGAAACATGGTAAAAAGAAGAAATTTATTTATTTTATTTATACCTTGTCTTTCCCTAGAAGATCTTAAAGCCTATGCAGGCTTGTATGGGATAATGTGGTCATTCAGGTAGCCTTGTCTCAAGTTGTAGGTCATAACCAGCACTGAATTACACCTGGAAATAGAGCAATAGACAGTGAAACTGTTCTAATAAGGGAGTAATGTTCTACCTGTAACAGTGTGGCTGCAGCATTCTGGAACAGCTGAAATTTTTGAACAGTTTTCGAAGGCAGCCCCATGTAGAGTGCATTAAAGTAGTCCATAGAGGATATATCTAAACTAGACATCTCTTGGACCAGACATCTCTTGGAATGGACACACTAGCCTGAGTTATGCAAATGCACTCCTGTACATCCAGGTTCAGGGCCAAAATCCAGGAGTACACCCAAACGGTGAATCTGAGTCTTCAAGGTGACTGTAACCCAATTCAGCACAGGTTGAATCATTATTCCCTGATATGTCTTTTGACTAACCAGGAGCACTTCTGTTATGTCTGGATTAAACATTACTTTGTTCAGCCTCATCTAGTTCATTACCAACATCAGACACTTATTTGAAACAAGAGCAGCTTCCTTTGATCTTGAAGGAAAAGAGAGTTCAATGTCATCAGTATACTGATGGCACCAAGCCCCAAACTTGGGACAACCTTTCCCAGTGATCTCATCTATATGTTAAGTAGCACAGAGACAACATGGAACCCTGAGGGACACTATAGGTCAGTCAGGGTGTCAAACAGAAGTTCCCCAATACCATCTTCTGAGATTGCCCCTCCAAGAAGGACAGAGCCACTGTAGAACAGTGCCTCTAATTCCCATCCCAAAGAGACTCTCCACAGGTATACCATGGTTGATAGTATTGAAAGCCACCAAGAGGTCCAACAGAACCAATAGTGACACACTCCTCCTGTCCAGTTCCCAGTGTAGATCAACCACCAAGCAGACCAAAGCAGTCTCTGTCCTATAAACAGATCTGAAGCCAGATTGAAATGGATCTAGATAATTATTAAATATATTCCTGTTCATTAATTACACAAATGTTGTATCTTTTCTCTTCAGCCTTTGGTGGGAGGTCTGATTCACCCATGATGACAGAAACTATGGGCAGGAATGTATTGTATGGGCAATTCATCTTTTAGAAAGAAAGTCTCTGATTTCTAGTGATTCTCCCACCAGCTGGAGCCCCTCCACATCACATTGTATGTCAGTCCATAGTGACTCCTGGTCTTCAGGAGTAGCTTTTGAAGGAAAGGGTGAAAAGGTGGTAGGAAAACCGCACAGGTGAATGGAATGCTGCTTCCTTTTCTTTAGGTCTGGCACATCTATTGGGATAGAGTGATAGGGGGGGAAATGGTTATAGTAAAGCTGCTGAAGGGGGGCATCAACTCCTTGGAAAGCCTTTCTTCTTCTAGCTATACATACATGGTTACACAGATGCTCAACTGATTATTTTTATTTAAAATATATATTCTTTTCAACAGGAAGGGTGGTGCTGATTCCCAAGTAAATGTGTTTAGGGCAGCAGAAGCAAACTTTATTTTAGTCCTGTAGTCATGATGATGCTATGCTTTAAGTGAGTTTGTTTGTTTGTTTTTACAACATTTATATACCACTCCACATCTAAACAGATTCTGGAGTGGTGAACAATAAAAAAAGATAAAACAGATAAAGACTAAACAATATGTTGAATGAATGAATGAATGAATGAATATGTTAAAAATGGGATATCAATAAAACCATGCCTGGTCAGTCAAGGAAGGCTTCCTGAAATAAAGATGTTTTCAGGAGGCACCACAAACAACAGTGTTGGAACCTGCCTGGCCTCCAGAGGCAGGGAGTTCTACAGAAATGGAATGGTACACTGAAGGCTCTTCTCTGGGCGGACTCTAATCAGGTCCATGTGGAACAACCAGGAACATGCCATCCAATGACCTCAGTGACCGGGCAGGTTGGTAAGAGAGAGTGAGAAGGAGCTCTCTCAAGTATCAAGTTTAAAATGTGAAACTTCACAATGCTCTCGCCTAGACTACTGTAATGCGCTCTACGTGGGGTTACCCCTGAAGACGGTTCGGAAGCTGCAGATGGTACAGAACGCGGCGGCTCGCCTGGTTAAAGGCAGCCACCGGCGGGATCACATCACGCCAGTGCTGAAGGATTTGCACTGGCTACCAGTTGCTTGCCGAGCCGAATTCAAGGTGTTGGTTTTGACCTTTAAAACCCTATACGGCTCTGGTCCAGTTTATCTCAAGGAGCGTCTCCAGCAACACCAAGTGGGCCGCTCAACAAGATCTGCCACGGATGGCCTTCTCCTTGTCCCTTCAGCCAGAGCAGCTAGACTGGTGGGGACGAGGAAGAGGGCCTTTTCTGTGGCGGCCCCCGTACTGTGGAACTCTCCCGAGTGACCTCCGCCATGCCCCCTCTCTGATGAGCTTCCGTCGCTCATTAAAAACCTGGTTGTTCAGGCGGGAATATGGGGTGGGTTAAGATTTAAAATTTTTATATTGTTTTAATGTATTTATTGCATTATGTATTTTATTCTGTGTACATTGCCCAGGGTGGCCGGTTGCCGGCCAGATGGGCGATAAATAAATATTAATAATAAATAAATAAATAAATAAATGATGTGTGTGTGTGTGTGTTTTAATCAAAGTTCATAAGCAGCTGTTTTGTTTGCTTGCTCTAATATATCAGGAATGTATTAGTAATTGTAAATCACAGAATGCTTTTAGAATGGGGGAGGGGAGAAGAGAAATGTACTATACAACTGAAGAAATGCACGTGGCCGTCTAAGGAAGTGGGGGCATCTAAGACCATTAACTCCAGGGTCTAAAATTACCTAGCCGCTGCACCGCACCACCACTGACTTGTATTCTGCTCTCCGGCATTAAGCGTTGAACCTGCTTTGGCTTATCAAAATTACTGTCTGCTCAGGATTGTTTTCTGTACTCTGTAGCAGCTAGGAGGTGAAATGTAGCAGTGACCACTGTCAAGCTTAGCAATTTGCTGAGCTATAGAAATGTCTATCATGGGAATATTTTTTTCTATATCTCTTTAACTCTTTTTCTCAGTTCTGTCCTGCTCCATCTCTGACAGTTCTGTTGTCATGTGTGCTGTGGGAACGTCACCCTTCTCAGGTTTTGTTTTGTTTTTATCACTGTCATTGCTGTCACATTTGAAGATCAGGAGCTCTGTAACCATATTGTCTATGCCAGTTTTACTAGATTAATTATAATTGTGGCAGGGGTGTGTGTCTCAATAATTAGATTCTTCTTCCATAGAGTTTTTAAGAAAACGGTGAGCTCTGTATTCTATCAGAACCTGTGTGTTTGTCTTCTTTGTGACTTCTGACAGACTTTTTATGCATTATACTAAGCTGGGTGACAGTGGGGTGGGGTGTTAACTGTTGGTAGTTTAGATTTTTCAGTTTGATTTATTTTAAGTTAGCATAATACTTACTCCCTGTTTTCCATTCATACTTTTTTTTAAAAAAAATCTGTTCCGCAATAGAACGGGAATCACTAGGAGATAATCCAACCATTTTCTTATCATGAATATTCAATATTTTATTTGGTGTGCCTCATTTGCATTTACAGAGCACAGCATCTTTGGTAGAAGGATGGATAAGATATAACCATTTAGATTGTGCGTGTCTCTTTTCAAGATGTGTGTATTTATGCATCCATTGTATATTAGGAATCCAAGAGTGAAGAATGTTGGCTCCTGATCTTTTAAGTGAAATGTCCTTTATTCCAGTCTTTATCCTTCTGCTCCTGTTAGTCCATTGATACACTTTCATTTTGTAATTTCATCTACTCTTCTTTGAAAGATTTTCTTTTCCCTTTAGCTCACTTTGTGTTTCTTCCCCTCAGAATCCAGCATCACCCTAATCTGGGCTGCTTCAGAGATTTATTTTTTATAAAAAACCTGGCACTCTGGCAGCAAACATTTTCTTAATTTTTACTTATTTATAAAAATATTAGTTGCTTTTCAATGAAGAAACAGAACAATTTATATTCCCCACACATCCCCCTCATTACTCTGTCTTCTTCTAGGACCAGTCCTGTTCATTTAACCATGTCCATGGATAGGGATCTATGGAGAAAGCTGCTCATGCCACGGGTGGGGATGTGCTGGGCTGGGGTGACAGGCAGCGACCCCTGTTTCTGCTGGTTTTCCAAGGTAGATGGTCTAGGGGACAGAAAGGAGATGGGCTTAGTGACAGCTACAGAGTTTTATTCTGCTGGATTTACAACAGTCGCCTAGGAGGCGGAAAGGAGAGGGTTACAGTTTGCTTCAGGAGGGCGGAAAGGGAAGGCCCACCCCGTGTGTTCAGCAGACCAAGCAGCCAACGTAGCGAGGAAGGGAGGGATCCTGGGATATGGACTGGCTCGCAAAGGCCACTGGGATATGTGATGTGAGTGGGAGGGAGCTCAGGTTCTGAGCAAAACCATGCTAGCGATGAACGGAACAATGCTAGTGATGAGAGAGGGCAATCGTCTGTTGCGCCCATCGTTGTAAATCGTGGTAACGTACCACGTGTAGTGCGAATCTGCCCGTTGCAACTGTTCCTACTTATCAGAGTCCCTATTTACCAGTACCTGTTTCTTTTAAATCACTGTCCCTACTTCATAGAATCACAAGAGTTGGATGGGGTATTCTTGGCCTAGTCAATCTCCTATTCGATGCAGGGCACTGAAAGCTTCCCAGCTTCCCAGGTAATTGGTTCTATAGTCAAACTGCTCTTACCATGAAGAAGTTTCTCCTAATGTTGAACCACAATCTTACCTCCTGTAACTTAAGACCATTAGATCTCACCCTGCCCTCTGGGGCAGTCAAGTCTCTGCTCTCTTCTGTGTGACAGCCTGCCAGGTATTTGAAGTAGGCTATCATTAGTCCCTTTTTTGTCTTTAAGCCAGAGATGGGCAACTTCTGGCTCTTCAGATATTTTGGCCTACAACTCCCATCATCTCTCACCATTGGCTATGCTAGCTAGGGCTGATGGGGGGGGCACAAGTGTCCCATCCCTTCTTCAGGTGGTGCCTGTTAAAAGCTTCCTTAGCATGAGATGCTGGAGTTAGCTTTCTTCAGGACTGGTCCCTTTCCAGATCTCTAGAAGTAAGTCTCTGGCTGGGAAAGTAGATGCATCTTGTCTGTAATACACGCCCATGTAAATGCATGTACATGAATACTAAGGCACCATGCAGTGAACAGTCTGTGATTTCATATCCTGCAGCTGCTGAGGTACATTTAGAACTCTTAACAACAGATGGTGGGACAGTTATGCTTTTCTGGTACATCTTTAATGTTAAGAACAAACACCTTCTTACTGGGAGAGCAGGAGGGACAATTGTAGAGTGAATTAATACACCATACAGAAGATGTAGCAGAGCCTTCAACAATATGTATGGGTCCAGGAGCAATTTTGGGAGGTGGAGGATACTATAAGAACAGAAGTATTACAAATTTAGCCATAGAGCACCTGATATGGTTCACAAGCTGCCAACTGCTCATTCTTGCCAGGGATAATAAAGATGTGGACTTTGCTGATCCTTGATAATGCTTCTAAAAGGAATAGTAAAATGGTTGCCTATTGGAAACTGCCTTTACTTTCTGAAATACCCTTGTATATAGTCACGGAATCATGCCAGCTGTAATACTGGCATGGTTCCTGGAAATCAATATAAAAACCAAATTATTTCATATATATATATATATATATATATATATATATATGAAATAAAACCCATAGCCCCCTTGGCCAAAATATTTAATAAAATTTAGATATAAGAAGATCAGACTTGTTCAATCCTATAATAACTATTTCCACACATAGAGTGCCTTGGCATGCAACATCATGTATTCCACATACATTAAATAATAAACTTTAGAATATCCAGGTGCCAGGGCAAGACACCTTGCTGCCTGAGGCAAAATACAAAATGGCATCTTGGCTTCTGTTGCACATACTGAAGCCAACTGGACTGGCAGTTACCTATCATGTGAACAAAGCAATGCATGCATTTGCGTGATAAATGCAGAAGCGTTGGACTGGGCTGGCTGCCACTCTGCCTGCTCACTTGATCATGGCCCTTTTCCAACTTTCCTGAGACATGTTGGGGAGGAGACAAGGTGAGCTAGCCAGCCAGCCAGCCAGCAACCATAGCCACTGTCAGGCTGCCAGCATAGGAGGATGGGAATGGCCTGGGGACCTCAGGACGGGATCCATTGCTGCTGCCCCCAACATCTGCTGTCTGTGTCGGCCTCACTCTGCCTAAGAGATAGGAACCAGATCTACACTACATGGTATATCGTCAAGTCAGCATTGCACTGCAGTACTGCTATATTCACATTCCACAGTCACTACTCACAGCACACACTTTCGTTAAATGTACCGCAGTCCTTCTGTTCTGCCGCCCCACACCTAAACTCCATGGAAGTAATAGTGGGTGTTGCCTAGCACATGCAGGGGAAGTGGCCCTTCAAGAGAAAGGGGTGGCTTTTTGTTTGTTTGGTCATTATCTATGTACAAGAGCGCATGAGTGCATGAGCGAGATTCTTTTTTAAAAAAGAGGAAAAAAGTTCCTCCTGCTCCCTGCCCCCTCACAAAAAAATCATGGAGAAGGAGAAGGGAAGAGAGGAGGGGAAGGCTGTGCTGCTGCCATCCTCCCATGAGGTGAATCCAGAAGGATCAGCAGCACACCCATTCCCCTCCATCGAAAACCAATTCCCAAAAGCAGTCTCCCCCCCCCCCCGTGCTAAGTTTCCCAAGCATAAACTCCATTGAAATCAAAGTGATTTAATTCTGAGTAAGGCCACTGAAGATAATGTGATTTACTTCTGAGTAGAAATGCAGAGAGAAGCTGTGGGGAAGGAGGGCAGCAGGAAAGCAATCTCAGAGTTGCTGCTGTTTCACTGAGGCCCTCATAGGTCGTATTCACTTCTGAGTAAGGCCATTGAAGATAATGTGATTTACTTCTGAGTAGACATGCATTTTGGCTCATTCACAGCTAGTTGTTCTTTGGGGCAGGGAATTGAAAGGGACATTCAAAACTTTATTTTTTTTTCAAAAGGGAGGGGAGGGGGGAAGCACTTACTCTCCCCAGTTCACTTTGCAAAAGAGAGAAGCTGTGTAGGGAGAAGGAGAGAGGCAGGAAAACATTGTCTGCTTTGCCAAAGCTCCAATACAGCTTTGGGGGACGAAAGCCAAATGTTCCCCGCCTCTCAAAAACAATTGGCTAACACTACTTAGGACAATTTTGTAGCCACACCAAGACAGGCAACGACAGCACCTGGTGAGTGCACACTAGCCACGTACTGTGATAGTGAATCTCAATAACTGGAAAAATTGTAATAAAGGTAGTCTAGGAAATTACAGAAGAAAAGAAGAACGAGAATGCAAGACAAATGCAACTGGAACTGAAAAGTGAGTGTGTCATGTGCCCCACAAGTCACAGAAGCAATCCTAGTACTGCGATAACCATTAGGTGTAGATTGGCCCTGGGTGTCCCTATTTAAGCATAGCCAAGATATTGGCAACTCCAATGAAGGCAGCAAAGTGATTTGACCAGACCTAGAGTGTAGTAGACCAGAATGTGTAGCCATTTGACAGTTTAGTGTTGTGAAATTCTCTTTGTAGAAATTGGGACCAATGTGGAACCATGTTTCTATATTTAATTTCACACATATAATTGTAAATACATCCATTCATCTCAGAGCCAAAAGTATTTTAACGTAGATATAAGCACATTAGATAGACCAAGAACTGGCTGATGGACACAAGACAAACTATGTTGATAAATGTGGATTCACTGAATGGTGGGGAGGTTTCCTACAGATCAGTGCAAGCCAGGCCTGTGCTTATTTGCTGTTTTCATTAATGAGCTAGAAGGGATAAACAGCAGGCTAATGGCATTTGCATATGATAGTAATTTATGAGGACAGATAAATCATAGGAGGAGACCCAGGGAGATTAGAAAATAAGACACAAAATAACAGCATGGGGTTAGAAGACTACAAATATCATGTTGGCAACAATAGGCTTTGTCCTGACCTTCTGCACAGGGGATAATTTTACCCACCATGCACAGCTTGGAATCCTGATTTATAGCAGCTATGTGTAGCAGTGCACAGAATTGATTGGAGATGTTGGGGAGATAAGTCTGAGCAGTCTTTTGCAATATAGCTCATATCTTTTCACCCATTCTATAGTATCTTCTTACACTTGGTACCACAGCACTCTCTATTACTCTCCCCACACCCAGCATTCATAACTAAGACCTCCCTAACTAATGTATGGTAAGTATGAACAAATCTTTCTATTTCACTTCCAGTAATGCTTGCATTTGTTCAAGCACAAGTTCATTCCATCCCTTTTCCACATCACTGTGTGATTTTCTTAAACCCCACATGAAAAGTTGTATGGATATTTGTATGCATATTCCCATAATTATCCATGTTCATATGCATTTTCCTTAATGTATGCATTTCCCCCAATACATGCATTTGTGTATGTTATTTTCCCTAATATACACAGTTTTGCATGCATGCTTTGATCAGAGAACGGTTTTGTAAAATGTGGAGAAGTTCCAAAGGATAATTGTGTTCTGGTTGGCATACTAGTTTGGGAAGCATGAATTCATATTCAAATACAAACCAAATGAATACAAAGACAAACAAACCCACATCCCTAGTGTATGGTAGGTTACATTCTTCTGACATATCTTAAAATGTATCAGCATTTACCATATTTCCTGAAGAGTTTAAAACCTGTTACAGCTTTTTCCGTAATGAACATGTTTGTTTATTATTCTATTTAAAATAGTTCTAAATCAACCTTTTACTGACTCAGTGAGTGTTTGAGGCAACGTACAGTAAAACCATAAACACAATAAAATACAATTTAAAAAAAAATCTGATAAATTAAAACAAAACTGATAAAATACATAATAAAACAAGAACTTATAAAATCAAAGAAGAGTCTTAATCAGTAAAAGTATGGCAAGACAGTATAGTTTTACCAGCCATCTCAAGTCCAATAATGATGGAGCCAACCTAACCTTCTTGGAAAGAGACTTCCATAACCAGGGTGCAGCTGCAGAGAAGGCCCTGTCTCAGGTCCGCACTAAAGTCAGCTCTCCAGGAGGTCAGATATGTAATAGGACCTCAGAGGAAGAATGTAGATTCCAGGCAGGTTCCAACAGGATGAGGCAGCCTCACAGATATCCTGGCACCAAGTCATTTAGGGCTTCATAGGTAAGAACATGCACATTGAATTGGGCTCAGAAACAGAAAGCCAGTGAAGCAGTCTCAAGATTGGTGTTATATGATCTATAAAACTCACACAGGACAAAAGTCTGGTTTCTGCAGTTTGCACTAACTGCAGTTTCTGAACACTTTTCAGGGGCAGCCCTGTGTAAAATGCATTACAGTAATCTGAACACAAGGTGACTAAGGTGTTGCTTTTTTGTTACACAATTTTTCCGAGGAGCCCAAAATGAACCCCCCCCCTCTTCAATTTATCCTCACAGCAACCTTGTGAGATAGGTTAGGCTGAGAGTCAGTAACTGCTCCAAAGTCACCCAGTGAGCTTCATGGCAGAGTGGGGTCTGGAACTCAGGTCTCCTCAGTCCTAGTCCAACACTCTAACCACTGCAACACAGTGGTCCATTGTGGCCAGATCTGCCTTCCCCACAAAGGGACATAGACAGCTGGTGCACCCGCCAAAACTGGGCGAAGGCACTCCAGGAGCATCTCGCAAGCTGTGTATCTGACCCTTCACAGGGAGTGCAAGCCCATCTAGAGCAGGTTGTACTTCCAGTTCCAGGTTTGCCTTTCTCCTGGCCAACAGGACCTCTGTCTTGTTTGGAGTACACCTCATCAGCTGAGAGAGCTGGGTATCATCAGTATACAGATGAGAGAAAACCCTAAAACTCCAGATGACAGCTTCATGTAGATGTTAAAAAGTAATGCTGTGCCGAACCCTGCCCCCTATTTTTGGGAATTTCTGTGTGTGTGTGTGTGTGTGTGTGAAAAAGGCATTGTTTTTTATGCTTCTTTAGAAGGGGAAAATTTCAAATAATTTACTCTTTGAGGAGGGATCATAGTTTCCACAGACCTTTTAAAGTTTAGGAGGTGGCTGAAGGATCTTCTTTCGCTTTTAACTTTGAAAATGCTCCATGCACTTGCAGCGGCATGACACTCATTACAGAGGGGCTTCTCTAACCCAGCAGCACTTCTTGAATTCCCATGAGACCACCACGGGACATCACCCTCTTTCATAGGCATTCGGGAAGAGCTCCCAGGCTGCAGAAGCCTCTCTGCAAAAGAGTCCCGAGCTGCTGCAAGCAAGAAAAAACAGGACTTTTAGAGCTTTAGAAAAACTCTGCTCTTATTTGCAGAAGGACAGAGCTCTTTGCAGAGAGGCTTGCAGCCCGGTGAGTTCCTGAATGTCTCTCCGTAAAAAGCCTTTGCGCGTGTAAAGGCGAGATAAAGAAGAGGCAGACACAGGGTATATGGTTTCAAATCAGGGCCACATTTATTGAATTGAAGATCTGTGAAGGGTGAAGTGCGGTTCTAACCTAGCCTGGCCCTTGGCCGGGAAAAAAGACTAATATTTGGCGAATGCATCTTAGTTGAACCGGAGGCGGGATGGCCCGCCACCGCCCAGTTGCCCTCCATGTGGAGCTGGAGGGCCTTACCATCGTCACCTTACTTTGGCGCCTCCAGGCTCCCAAAGTAGGTGAGAAAGGTAAAACCCTAAAGCCGTCTCAATCTCCCTTGTGCCAAGCCTCATGGCATTGGCGAGGGCAGCCTTGGGTAAACGTCAGTCACCTTGAAAGGTGCCACTGGATGATCACCATAACCCTAATTGTTCTTGCTTAAACCCGCACTTCCCACCACAGGGAGAGACAAGCTATCGCTTAGTCGAATCACAGGGCGGGATGGGAGGGAGCTGGAAAACAGCAGCAAAAGAGACCGTGGGCGGGAACCCAGGTGCCTAAATAAGCCCTTTCCTGTGTCCCCGGCTTTTTACCTGACCAACCTGACCTGTTACTTGACTCCTCTCTCCTCCTCCACTCGCAAATCTTCTCCCTGTCCCCAAGTGAGGGGCCAGTGGAAGTCTGTTGCGAGTGTATGGGTGAGATAAAGAAGAGTGAGACACAGAGTATATGGTTTCAAATCAGGGCCACATTTATTGAATTGAAGATCTGTGAAGGGCGAAGGGCGGTACTAACCTAGCCCGGCCATTGGCCGGGAAAAAACCAATATTTTAAATATTTTGGCGAATACATCCTAACCGCACCGGAGGCGGGTTGGTCCGCCTCCGGCCAGTTGCCCTCTATGTGGAGCTGGAGGGCCTTACCATCGTCGCCTTACTTTGACGCCTTCAGGCACCCAATGTAGGGGAGAAAGGCAAAACCTCAAAGACGTCCTAATCTCCCTCCTGCTAAGCCTCACGGCATTAGCGAGGTCAGCCTTGGGTAAACGAATGGGCGACCAGAGGAGCCTACACTGCTAACAGGGCAGGATGGGAGGGAGCCGGAAAACAGCAGCAAAAGAGACCGTGGGCGGGAACCCAGGTGCCTAAATAAGCCCTTTCCTGTGTCCCCGCCTTTTTACCTGTGACCAACCTGACCTGTTATCTTACTCCTCTCTCCTCCCCCACTCGCAAATCTTCTCCCTGTCCCCAAGTGAGGGGCCAGTGGAAGTCTGTTGCGAGTGTATGGGTGAGATAAAGAAGAGTCAGACACAGAGTATATGGTTTCAAATCAGGGCCACATTTATTGAATTGAAGATCTGTGAAGGGCGAAGTGCGGTACTAACCTAGCCCGGCCATTGGCCGGGAAAAAACCAATATTTTAAATATTTTGGCGAATACATCCTAACCGCACCGGAGGCGGGTTGGTCCGCCTCCGGCCAGTTGCCCTCTATGTGGAGCTGGAGGGCCTTACCATCGTCGCCTTACTTTGACGCCTTCAGGCACCCAATGTAGGGGAGAAAGGCAAAACCTCAAAGACGTCCTAATCTCCCTCCTGCTAAGCCTCACGGCATTAGCGAGGTCAGCCTTGGGTAAACGTCAGTCACCTTGAAAGGTGCCACTGGATGATCACCATAACCCTAAGCCATACTTCCTAATCCCGCACTTCCCGCCACAGAGAGAGACAAGCTATTGCTTAGTCGAATCTCCCCCGTGACTTACCTGACCAGGTGCCTGCCTCCTCTCTCCTCTCCCACGCGCAAGCCTTCTCCCTGCTCCCACGTAGGGGCCATTGGAAGTTCTCTCTGCAAAGAGTTCTGTGCTGCAAGCAAAAACAGGTTTTTTTTTTCTAAAGCTCTAAAAACCCTATTTGTTCTTGCTTTGCAGAGAGGTTTCTGCAGCCCAGGAGTGCTTCCTGATTGCCTATGAGAGAGAGTGAGGTCATATGATCTCATGGGAGTTCAGGAAGAGCTGCCAGGCTGGAGAAACCTCTTTATAAATAATCCCGGGCTGTTGCAAGTGCAGGGGCATTTTTAAAGTTAAAAAAAATTAATAAAAATAGAAAGAAGATCCCTGACCCACAGGCAACACTTTAAAAGGTAAGCAGAAATCTGGTCCTCCTCTACAATGAGAAAAAATATTTGAAATCCTCACTTCCCCATCCTCTTTTGCCAGAGTTTTCATTTCCCTGGCAACCCCAACAAAATGCTGAAAATGGAAGAATCAGAATATTCGGCACAGCACAATTAAAAAGCTTTGAGGACAAAATTGAGCTCTGAAGAATCCCATAGGCTAAAGACTAAGGGGCCAAGCAATTACCCCTCAAGACCAGCTTCTGAGATCTATCAGCCAAATAGCACTAGGAACATTACAACGCAGTGCCTCCAAGTCCCATATTGGTCAAGCATCCCAGAATGATACCATGGTCAATGGTATCAAATGCTGCTGAGAGGTCGAGCAGAACCAACAAGGATACACTTCCCCTGGTAGCTCCTGGCATAGGTTATCCAACAAAGTGACCAACACTGTTTCCTCCAAAAACTAGGCCTGAACCCAGACTGAAAAGGATACAGATAATCTATTTCATCCAAGAAAACCTGGAGAGCCACCTGCTCTAAGACCTTACCCCACAAAAAGGAGATTTAATATTATAATGAAATCAAAATGGCAGGAAATACTACTTTTTATTACTATAAAATAATCCCATCTTCCTTTTTTTCACAAATAAACACTTGACTTGAGGTAAAGAATACATTGTGATTTTAAAAAAAATATTATTATGTATCTGACATTTTGGTGACATTTAAGCATTGTACCCTGGGCCCATCATAATATCCCCCAGATAACTTTCATGACTTCTGTTGTAGAATGAAAATAATCCACCTCTCCACAGTGAAATCATGATGGAATCTGCTGCTGCTTAAACTTTAGTCATACATCCTTGCTATCTAGTTGTCAACAGTAGTCTTTTGGGAGCCTGTGACATGCTACTGCCAAGCAAATTATTTTGCCATTGAATGCAAAGTAAAGCTTAGAGACACAGAGGTAGCTAAATTGGACTTTCTCATTCGCATTGACTCCCCGGCTCTCCCAATGAGGTAATATATGTTAAGCATGTGCACTTGCAACCCAAAGCTGATTGTTTCAGGTCTCACCTGCTACCAAAGCAAGTTCAGAGTTATCGCTTTCAGTGATTTGCAATACAATCCCCAAGATAGCAGCAGAAATAGATGAGTGGCTGAAAGTCAAAGAAAGAAGCAGAAAAGCCGGCTGATAGAGGCAAGGGAGAAGCCATGGGCAGGGGAAGCATGGCGGTGTGGTGAATCCCTATTATTTCTATTTGTTTTGGGGATTCCAAATAGCTGAACAAAAATATGAATAGTAGAGGAGCTGAATGTAAATACAAATTCTGTACACTCCTCCACATTCTACCCCACTGCATGGTGGTACTATATTCTCAATCAGTAATGCAAGGAAAATGGGAAGAGGGATCAGGCTGTACATTCTGACTTTTGTGGACAGTGAAGAATGCAGAGGATGGACAGCATCATTTCCCCAAGCCCTTGGAATGGTATGAGGAATTATCCAAGGTGTTTGTTTGTTTGGTTGGTTTTCCTTTAAAAACTTGGGTAATTGCTGAATTAAACCAAATAAAGTTTGGGAAACCCACCGCTCTGTAATTGTTTGGGGGCTGTTACAGTTGACTCCCTGCCTGACTATATAGCAATATTGTATCTATCATAGATAATGTAAAAACATTCCTATACATTTTCTACAATCCCACAAAATTTGTCTCTTTAAACTTCAGTCTTTTGTTACACAGATACTGTATAAAATGAGCTAATGGTCATTAAAATACAACATTTATATTTATATTGAACAATTAGGGAAAGTAATATTTCCCTAAGGAAAAGTAATGCTTACTACTATAGGAAAGCTTTGACAAGTCAGCCGGCACAGCTCTATGTTAAAACATTCTTTCTCTTCCTAATTGCTACTATATAACTGTAAATTCTTCCTCGCTGAAGGTTTCTCAGCCATCCTTGCACCTTAGGTTCCAGTAGTCTATTATAGAGTGGAGAAACATATCCTTTGTAGGGAGAACCTATGCATACTAGTGAAAACTTATTTGACATCAGTGGAAGTATTTTTCCCACTGTAATAAAAACATTGATGCATGTTTAGAAGCTGATGGAGGAAAAGTCAGTGCGGTGTCTAGTGATGTGTGAATCAGCAGCACCTCAAACCTTGTTCTGACTCATGTCCATATCAGATTGTGAGCGTTGTTGTAGTTTTTTTATCTATTAACACAAAAGTTTACATGCATTTTTGTGTGCATCTTTCCAAATGTACACATCAATTCTGCACATTTTTTAAAATGTATGCACTTTTCTCCCATTCATTAAAGCATTCTTGAGCTGCATTTTTAAAAAGTATGCATTTTTCATACACATTTTTCTAATGTATGCATGTTGTTGAACACATTTCTTTTGGACTGCAAATCACATTACAAGCTTAATAATGTACAGACTTTGAGCACAGATTGCATTTGAGTCCACATTTTGGTCTGGGACGTGCAAGTTGGGCAAATTCTGGTCAAAATCAAATTGAAACAGATTTCACACAGTGTTGTGGTTAGGAAGGTAGTTCAGCCATGACCCTGCATTTCCATGGGGCAGGGCTAGAAAGCAGTGGCACCCTTTTTAAAAACTAAAAAAATATATTAACCCTCCCTGGCCATCTCATCAAACCCACCCACCCCCTAAAATATTTTCACAATTTATCTGCTTCCTGATCTTCAGCGGTATTTCATCTTCACACACACACACACACACACACACTTCAAATGCACCCCATCCCAAGTTGGGACAAAAGGTTTGGCCCAGTTCTAATTAAAATAGTCTACAATTTTATTGAAAGCATATGGCATACATGCATCAGCTGAGGACAGTGTGGAGGAGGTAGTTGAAACCTGTCTCAAAGAGTTGCTTAGGAAGACTGGCCTGAATAATCAGCTGCAGTGTTCCACTGACATCACTGAATTCAATCCTAAACTACATATTTGTTCGCCTTCCAAGAAGCAGCAGTTTTGTGAAGTACATTCCCATATGTGCCTCCCAAAACTCTGCTGTTTATATCCTTATTTACTTATTATATCTAAACCCCACCTTTTTTCCTGCAAGGAACCCAAGGCGGCTTACGTAATCTTCCTCCTCTCCATTTTATCCTCACAACAACCTTGTGAGGTAGGTTAAGCTGAGAGTCAGTGACTGGCCCAAAGTCACCCAGTAAGTTTCATGGCTGAACGGGGACTAGAACCCGGATCTCCAGAGTCCCAGTCCAACACGCTCACCACCCTGTCTTCAGCACCCTGGACAGCAGCCCCACTCTTGAGCTGTTCTAGACATTATGGCTCATAATGATGAAGACTATCCTGCTATCCCCTTATCAGACAGGATGAACCTACCAGACACATTCCTATTCATAGATTCATAGATCATAGAGTTGGAAGGGGCCTACAAGGCAATCGAGTCCAACCCCCTGCTCAGTGCATGGAAACTAGAGGAGGGGTCCAAGTAATAACCAGGCCTGACCCTGCTTAGCTTTCCACACTCAGACAAGCTGAGCCAGCGTGAGCCACAGGCCCAGCAGAATGGCAGCATTTTCCAGGTCCATCTGCCATAATGAGGGTAAATCTAGCTTGGCTCCCTTCCAGTTGAAGTAGGTGGGTACATTGTGCTGTTTGCCTGCCCCAGCTGATTGCTTGTCCAAGTGAAAAGTGTTGTGACACTGGCACCATATTCCAGACCTTATGAGGCAGATTAAACCCAAAGCCTCATCATGCAAGATCCAAGCAGGCTGCATCTCTCACTGTCCTCACCCCAGCAGCATTATCTCCTTCCCTAAAGTTTTCCCCATGGAGGAGAAGGGCCCCTCATTATCAATTCAGTCTTATAAGCTTAACCCAGGGATTATTTCAACCATACAAACAACACAAATGGATACTTCAGACACTACAACAATTGCAGGGATGGGGAAATGACTTGAACAAGTTAGCTTTGCTAGCCTTCAGGATGCCTACCCCCCTGTTTATCTGTAGAGAACCAGGGAGGCCAGGGAGAAATGAGAAGGAGAAATGGAAGGAGCAGAAGTTCTACCAGAAGATATATGTATACAGAAGCACCACATCTTGAGGAGATGATCTGACTTTTGTATGACTTGCTCAGGTGGGAGGCCTCGTTTTCAAGGTTCCTGTCAGCCAGCAACCGTAAAAGAAAATAAACCCAGTTACTTTCCCCAGCCAGCCAGCTTCTTTCCCAAATAGATAGCAGCAGTGGCTTATCTTTCCACAAGCTGTTGGATATCTCAGCAGGCAGCCATTAGTTCAGTCAGTTACCTAAGACTGAGTTGATAATTCCCTTGTGGTGAGCCTTGGTTGTATTGTTCATTTGATTTTGCATTGCAAATTGCACTTCTAGAGTTGGGGAAATGAGGATGTAATCCTATGCCTACTTACTTGAGATGAGTACTAAGCACTTTTAAACTAAGTGGGGCACACTTCCAGGTAAACATGTATAGAACTAGGTTGTAGATGTAATTCCTGGCACATTGGGTTAGAGTAGCTATACCTTGCCTCAAATTCAGTGTGTATTTTTTTAAAAAACACACATTATACATAAAATATTGTGTGTGTGTGTGTGTGTGTGTGTGTATACATACATACATACATTCGCCCAGGTTAAATTGGTGAAAGACAGGCACACAGGCCTTCATTATGACACATGGGTGTAGGTTTGCTCACATTTCAGAAGAACTGGCTAATAAAATGTGAAGCTGGGAGGGAATTTCTCCCTGTTCAGATTGGCTGTTGGTCTAATCCACACTTTTGTTTTTGTTTTTGCACCACACCTCACTCCTCCATGTGGCTCTGCTCTCAGAGCTGAGTCATCAGACACTATTTCCCGTAACTATGTTTCTGAACTGTTTGTAGTCCATTTAATCTGGTTTGCATGAGTAGACCTTTAGTAGGCTGATTGGTGGATAACTCTCTACCTCTTTGGCTGACAAGGGTTGTGGGGAGATACTTCTTTTTTTCTAACCCAGGGTGACAAAGTACCTAGAGTCAGCTCTAGATCACCCTAGAATGTAGAAGAAAGTATGCATAGTGGATTGAATTAGATACAGCTGGGTCCACCATCAGGTTCTAGATCTGATATATTTTTGTCCTTCAAAATTTTGTCCTCCTGAACTTTCAACATTCATTTTTACTGCATATTTCTTTCTATGGCTTGTTCTAGGGCAATACAGTCATTAATAATGCTATGTTTTTTATGTATGATATGATTTACACTTGAGTCTAATGACTTACAAAACATTTATTTTATATTTTTGGCAGTGTGAACAAATTAGCTCTGTTTTCCTGGCACAATTAGTTGTAAGCCCTTCATTTTCATTCTGTTACAAACTGAAGGACGAATCTGTGATAACAAAATCAAGCAGCTGAGTAGTCAGCTAAGATTTCATCTTAAGGACAATTTATCATGTAAATGGTGTCTGCTTTGTTTTATGGAAATTTGAAAACAGCTTTCTACATGATTGAAGCTTTTGTCAGTGAGACCCTCTTCAAAATGTGACAAATGTGTCTTATCTCTCTAAGATGCTGAAAAGACACAAGTGACAAAACTTGCTATTTTAGTCAAAGAATGCACATGGGTACTATGCGGGGAGGGAGGGGGTTAGCACCCAAGACTTAAAGTAACTTCTCAGTCCCACTGCTTCAGAAGGAGAGAAAAAAACATTACTTGAAGGAGTCAATCAAGCTTTAATTTGAAAGTCGATGTTTTAAAAAATGAATTAAAAAGTATATATGATTAAGATTTGTGGTTAAGTGCCAGGAATCATGAGAACAACTTCAGATTACAGTTTCTCTGCCTGCAGGTAATCTCTCTGTAGAACAAAAACATAATGAATGAAGCAGTGGTATAAGTGTCTCTTGCATCATGGCTACACCAGTCATGTTGCTGATATGATAAAGGCAATAGATGGGAGATGGCCCATAGTTCAGGGATAGAACACATGCTTTGCTTGCATACTGGTCCTAGTTCAATCTCGGGCATCTTTAGTTAAATGATCCTAGTTAGCAGGGCTGGGAAGGATTTCTCTTAGTTACGACAGACAGCTGCTGACACTCAGATTAGACTGGGTGTAATTCTCCCTTCCCACATGCAAACGTGTGGAGGGAGAATATTGGAATATTCCAGGGTGGTGTGTGTGTGAAAGTCCCATGACTTTTAGGTGGGGGCATTTACAATGTTATGAAGTGGTGAAGGTGGCTTTTTTCTTTTTCTTAAATTTTAAACAAGCTAAGCTGGTACTCCAAGCATTGGCTGTGTTGTGCTTGGCAGCCTGGCTATTGAGCACTTTGCAAATGATGGCTAGAATGCACCTGGGAATTATGCTACATGATGACATAGCATAATTCCCAGTGGCATTCCTGGGGGAAAGGGTGGGTGATTCCATGGAGTCAGCCATCCTCACCCATCCCAGAATGCCCCTGGAAACATTGGTGCATCATCACATAGCATCATTCCCAGGAGCATTTAGCCATCGCTTGCAAAACACTCAACCATTGGGCTGCCAAATGCAGCTGCTTAGCCTAACCCACCACTCAGAGAATGGTCTTAGCATTTTTAAGTTAAAGAAAATGGGGGGAAATGAAATAACACCTTTGCTACCTCATGGAATTGTAAGTACACCCTGCCTGAAAATTCACTGTTCTGAACAGGATGTTCACCCCTGATATTTAAGGAGAGTTTTCACACACACACACACACACTCACCCCACACACTACAAAGGTGACAAACGTTGGGCTGAATGGTTTAGTCTAGCACTAGTTATACAGCAGCTTCATGCATTCATATGCCATGCCACATGTTTCTCCCTATAGTGCTGAGGAAGCTCTTCTCAGTTGCAGATTCCTCTTCCCCCACCAACGCGTAGCTGTTGGTGGGAGGACTATTTGCACGCGTAGAGGAATGAGAGGTGAGGCTGTTTAATTTAGAAACCACCTATGGGCTCAAGGCGGGGGGAGGAGCGGTGGAGGCCTTTATTAGGCAGCGTTGCTCCACCCTCTGCCTCTTTTCTCAAAGCAGCTCCCTCCCTCCCTCCCAATTCACAGTGTGGGATTTCTGGTCGCCGGTTGACGGGGCCAAGTAGGAATTTTGGCTCACCATTGCTGATTGGCCTGGTGGTGGTGTGCGTGTTTCGCCTACTCTACACTGTGTTCTTGGGTTGGGTGCTTTTTTGTTTTGCGTAGTCTCCCTGATTTGGTCACATTGGCGGTAAGTGCAGGTTTTAGGCAGTGGGGTGAGGTTCGGTGATCATCCCATGGCACCTTTCAGGTGACTGGCGATACCTTAGCCTCACCTGAGCCCAGTTTCACGGCACGGCCAGGGAGATAGGGTCCGCCTTTGAGGCCAATTCCTCTCACCCGCATGGCGTTTCATGGCCCCGTGCGGTGACATGGAGGAGGCCTTCCGACACCGCATGGTGTAAAATTGGGGAGTGGCGAGTTACAGCGCCACACCTCCGATTGGGATGCTTCGCCCATTGAAGGGTATACTGGCCGAGAGCCGGTTTAGCTAGCACCCGCACTCGTCCCTTCCCAGATCCTCGAATCAATAAATGTGGCCCATAATTTCACCATCATTCTGTGTCTCGACTCTTATTTCCTCTTTTGCGCGTGCAAATGAGGTGATTGCCTGTGATTTCTCAGTGGTGAAGAAAAGGCAGCATGCACCTGCCAACCCCCAACCACCCAAAAACCCATTATTGTTTCTTTACAGACCAGTTTAGTGATCTGGTCCAGTAGCTCCTGAGCATGCAGATGTCTCATTCCTTTCCTTGCATCGATTGGATTCCCCATTTCAAATGAATGGAGGTCATTAGGTCCATTCATGTTCAAAGAATGTGTCTAGGGAGAGCAGGCCAGCCCCATCCTCAGCATCCCTGCCCCTTCAGTCCTCCTGACCTTCACACATTTGGTGTAAAGTCTGAAGGGAGATGATAAGTAGGCATGTATGAGAAATTCATTCCAGGGTTTGTTTGGTTTTTCTTTTTTTTACCAACATTTAGCCATTTTGAACCTCCCAAAAAATGAATGTGTAACCAAATGCAATCTATGATCAAAGTCTTTACATTTCCAAGCTTTTGATGTGTTTCATGGAAGAAAGAAGTGTGTTTGAAAAATGCATAAATTTGGAGGAAAAAATGAAAAATTGGTATTCCTGAAAAATGTTCAGAAAATATGCACAAATTTTGTGCAAAAACAAAAACCCAAAGCTCCCAATTTGATGTGGACACAAGTTGGAATGAGCTCCAAGGTCGAATTTGGAGAACCTTGGCAAGCTCAATTTTTGTCGATTTGCACATCCCTAAAAATGTACCTAGAATCTCCCTTCAGACTTTCTCATTAAATGCATGAAGGTCAGGAGTGAAAGGGGCTCGGGCATTTGAAGCAATCCAGCCTGAACCTGGTAACTGTGTTGAACAGTGGCAGGGAACAGAGACAATACAGAGACAATGCTTTCCAAAAAGGGGGAAACCATTTTCCTGCATGCAAAAGCCAGAATAAATGGTCACCTCCATACTTACCCAGGCCGTAACTCACTGTATTTTCCTACTAGGCAGGCCTGCCTGAGGAAATATGGATCCATAAGGTGGTATCAAACTGTATCATTCCGTTCGCTCAAATGATGTTGTGTTAGCTGAATTTAGGTTACAAACTATGTGGAAGAGGAGAATCCAAATAAAGTTATGTTTGTGTAAGTGCAGTTGTGCAACCAGTTGCACAAGCACAATAGACAACTTCTTGTGCAACTGAAAGATTCAGCAGAACTCCACTAGCACTATTTGAGTGACATGCTTGGATACTGCTCATGCAATACATTATTTTGCTTGCTTTAGTGTGTGTGTGTGCGCGCGAAATCTCTTAGGCAGTTCAAATGGCTCTGCTGGGAAGGCAGCGTTCAATCTAGCTCCTTCAGGTACTTCATGGCTACAATAGGAAACTGCAGGACAGGAAGAACGCACACAGAGTTGGATTAAAACAGGCCACAACTTTCATTGCACAGAGCTACCAGTACCACAGGCCTTGCTTTAAAGAAGGCAAGAACACTATAATGTCATGTGTAGTGCTCAGAGAGGAAACCAATCTAGTTGGGAATACTAGAAATGGTATCCCAAATCAACAGACAATGTGATTAAATTATGTTGTCAATGCCCTCAACCCATGAGGGCAGCTCTCAGCTAGTCCTTGTCATCGACTGATCTATGTGCCCAAAGCCCAAGTCTTCTTTATATCCTGCAGTAGGCAAAAAGCAGGAATGTCCTCACCAGAAGTTGGGGAACTATTCATATTACTAACTTGGAGATCATCTTGATCTCATCTGGATCATCTTGAAATGCAGTGAAAATGGACAGCGTTCTCAGAAAGCTTTACCAATTTTTTTGGTAATGCTAGTCCGAAAGAAAAAAAAGTTTAAGCAATGTGAGGTTTCAGTAGATAACAAAGTTTGCATAGAGCATGGCAGATGGAATATTTTTGTTTGCCAGGACTTCCTATGACATTTGATTCCTCCCTTGAGGTTACCACAAATGAAGTGGAGGTTCAATGATAGAGTTATGAGTTATGGTTGGATGAGCTATCAGTGACAGTACTTCTGGCTTGAATTGAAAATAATGGTGAGCAAAGTCTGCTCAGGTAATTTAATGTTGATGCCTCCGGCTTTATTGAGAGCATCCTTCATCAGTATGATAGCATCTCCAGTTAAACCCCCTTAGTGTAAACCATTATCATAATTTTTGAATCTGTCTGCATTCTGAATTGACTTTGGGAAAAGTGAAATATTTTTCATTAACTAATCTGCTTTTTTTTTTTTTAAAGAAACCAAGATCTAAGGTCAAACAAAGTTAAACAAACACTTCAAAATATTTTAGCTATAAAATATGTCTTACTCTTTCTAAGGAATATTTAAAATGCATGGTGCGAAATCAGCTGTCTATACTCTGCTATTATATACTAAAGATTTTCTATAGTTCAGTTTGAAAGAAAATCATAGTTAATTAAAACTGAAAGAAGCAAAATATAATCAGAGAGCAGTCCTATGATCCCTGGGAGAACATCCCAGCCCGACTCCCAGGGACCATCAGATTGTTCGGAGTCCCCCCCACCCCTGAGGTTGTTGACACTGCTACGACCTCAAGAGGGGTACTCTGAGTTCTGATTCCTCTCTCCCATCCTCTTGCAGCTGCTGCAGAATAAAACATGATGGCTGCTTAATAAGTTTGCAAATGCAGCTTCAGAGGGAGAGAAAAGGGGTGTTCTGGTAGGGGTGGACCGAAGAGAACAGGATATGAGAAATCCTATGGCCTGCCTCTTTAGCCCTGCCTCTGCCCCTGCCCCCGCCCCACCAGTGTGCCCTCTCTAGATGGGCTCAAAGGCTCAGGGGGCATCTAGAGGAGGAAAAGAAGCATTTAAAAGGAGGGGAGAGTGATGAAAATCACCTCTGTCACTCCTCCCATCATGCCAGCAGCAGTCCAGCAGGATACTGGATACCCGGAAGTCTCCAAGATTCCTTCTAAGGGGAGCACAATCCATTACACCCTCTCACTCCCATACATGTAAATAGTATAATCCTTATGTTTTTATGGTCCCTGCATCAAGCTTTATGCCAGACATTTCTTATCTGATGGCAAGTCTGGAGCGGCAAAAGAAGAAATGGATATATAGATATAGATATAGATATAGATATATAGATATGGGATGGGCGAATTGCTTGATGGGGTAGAAGCAGGACGAACTCCTGCTCTCCCCCCAACTTACCTTGCCCCAGCTCAGCACAATTCCCCAGAGAGGAGCTGGGGAAAGGCACTTCCAGGTCCACGGCGCTTCTCGTCCGGGTCCTCGGCATTGCATTTTCCCCATAAAATCCAAGATAAACTACCTTAAATTGGCTGAGAATAGCCTACTCGCTGCCATTTTAAGGTAGTTTACCTTGGTTTTTATGGAAAAAATGCAGCGCTGGGGACCCGGAAGTGACACGACAGGGACCCGGAACTGATGCGACGGGGACCCTGAAGTCTGCTGAGCGCCTCGCCGAGCACCACAAAACAGATTGCGCAGTGGGGGGGGGGGCTCGGCAAGCACCCAGAGGGTCGGGTCCCAGTGAGTTCGCCCACCCTGAAAGATAGATAGATATACTCAAAATTTTCAGCATCAAAGCTATAGCAATACCACTTATTTGAAATGCTCTGATGTTCTTTACATAAGCATATGAAGTCAGGGAAGCAGGTCAAAGCCAGATATAAATTATCATTAAACACATCCATGCATTTTAAGCCATTAAAGCAGGATCCTAACAAAAACCAAATAAAATCAAGAACTGGTGTAGCTACCTCCTTTTTATATATCATCCCCCCGCCCAATAAAAAAACCCTAAGTAAAAGATAAAGCCTGCTTAGATAAAAACAAAATTTGTGCTGAGAAGACAATCAAGTTGTTTCAACCCATCAGTGGTGGTTTGTCTGCTGTATGTGCTGCATGGGTTGGGGGTGGGGGGTGGGATGCCTAATTGGTCATGTATGGTGATACATGCAGGATCAAATTCACATAGTCATTCCCTAACAGATGGTTGGCGCCATCAGCTTTGACAGCCTAATCATTTGTTGGAGGGAATGGAATGCGCAGCACCCAGGCAGCCTCTTCTGCCCCAACAGCTGACTGGCACTGTCAAAACTGACTGTCACTGCCCTGAACATTTGCCAATATTTTCTTCTCCTAAAAAAAAACTTCTCTTCTTCCTGTTATTTATAGATCCTATTGAAATATAGCTCTGGTGTCCATCTTCTAACATACTACCTAATCTTCAAATGTGGAAAAGACAGGATGTGCCTTGCAAATCAGTTGTCAAGCAGTGCTGAGTGGGAAGGCAAATCCCCAGTACACACTGAGGTCCTTGACCTGCCTTGACTGACACAGATATGCATGAATGAGCCAGCGGCAGGCTCAGCAAAGCAGGGAGCACCAGGGAATTGCCTGTGTCTGGGAGAGTAACTCCTATGAGGAGTGCATATGAATAGTGTTTATAAGTGTATATGCATAAATGCTGCTTTTATTTTCACTTGAATCGAGTCAGTATGACCAAAAAATAAAAAAAAAGCTGTAATGTACCAGATGGATACCAGTTTACCTCTTCCTGTAATATGTATCTTGACATAGGAAGCAGCTGAAAGATGCAAGTGATATTTAATTTACTCTCTTCTCTTTCCAGCACCTGACTTCTCAAGACAGGGCTAGGAAAGAATCCTGCCAGAAATCCTGGAGAGCTTCTGCCAGTCAGTGTTGACAATACTGGGCTAGGTGGACCAGTGGTTTGATTCTGTATAAGGCAGCTTCCTATGCTCCCAAAATGGTGACAAGGAACAAGGATGCACCAGTGGGGTGGTAATCCATGGGTCATGAGCTGGTAATCCATGGGTTGGAAGAACAACACCTGAATTTGGCTTCATTCTCTATGAGAAAGTGTTCTTTTGTCCTGCATTTTAGTCAAGTTTTGGCACACACACCCCATCCTAATGCGGCTGCCAGACTTATTACGGGGACCAGAAGGTCCCAGCATATTACACCAGTTCTGGTACGTTTGCACTAGCTGCCAATATGCTTCCAAGCTGAATTCAAGGTGCTGGTTCTAATCTATAAACCCCTACATTTTATTTATTTATTTATTATATTTATACCCCACCTTTTTTCCTGCAAGGAACCCAAGGCGGCTTACATAATCCTCCTCCTTCTCTCTATGTTATCCTCACAACAACCCTGTGAGGTAGGTTAGGCTGAGAGTCAGTGACTGGCCCAAAGTCACCCAGTGAGTTTCATGGCTGATCGGGGTTTCAGTCCAAAACTCTAACCACTACGCCACACTGGCTCTACACCACACATGGCTTAGGATCACCATACCTGTCAGAATGCCTCTCCCAACTGCAATCTACCTGGACACTACGCTCAACATCTGGGGCGCTCCTCCGACTGCCATCTCCAAGAGAGGCTTGGTCAGTGGCAACAAGGAGGAGGGCCTTCTCAGTGGTAGCCCCCCAATTGTGGAATAAGCTCCCCACTGAGGCCTGCCTGGCGCCAACCTTACTATCTTTTCGGTGCCAGGTTAAGTCTTCCCTCTATGCTAAGGCATTCAATATTTATTTAATTGTTCAAAATAGCACTGGGGGGGGGGGATTGTCACCTGTAGACTTTGTTTTATTATCTTTTAGTATTGTCATTTTAAACTGCGCTTTTAAATTTGATTTTAAACTTTTTAACTACATTGTATGTTTTTATTGTTGGTTTTTATGTAGATTTTATTGTATGAATTGTTGTGAACTGCCCAGAGAGATTTGGCTGTGGGGCGGTTGCGGTATAGAAATAAAATCCTCCTCCTCCTCCTCCTCCTCCTCCTCCTCCTCCTCCTCCTCCTCCTCCAATTCCTGCTCTCTGGTCCCAAAATTCTCACTTCTACCTGGAAGCCACTCACTTGCTCCCATTAGGCTTCACATACACATGGGGAGGATGACTAGGGGAGAGGGAGGAGGAGGAGGAGGAACACTGCTGTAGCATTCAACTGCTCTAGGGCAAAGTTCTTCCACTCATATCTGGAGGACAAGATTGCCACTTCCAACAATGACTCTAGAGTTGATGATGATAGCTTTTCCACATTCCATCATGAGCCAGGGCATCAGGAGCTTAGTCAATCTGCTACTGCTTGCTCACACCATCACTACAGCTGTACAGATCCGCAGTGGCATTGCAAGAATGTGCATGTGCAGAAGTAATACCATTTAGAACTCTACCCCACTGTGTTGTTGTTGTTGTTGTTGTTAAGTAAATTAGCAACCCAAATAAGGCATCAATGGATGGGTGTTTGTACATCACTACAGATGACAGGTGTATTTTCCCCTTCCTTTCTTCTTTCAAGTGACAGTGTCACTTTTAAGCTAACACACTGTGGGTTGGATCCAGAATTAGTAACAGTTAGAGTAGACCCAATGAGACTTAAGCTAGTCATGACTAATTTAAATCTATTGCTTGCAATGGGCCCATACTAAGTATGTCTGGATCCAACCCTGTGCATTTCTTAGATTGATTTGTTTTATTTATTTATTTTGGTAACCTGTTTGCCTCACATCCTTTCCTTGAACTCAATGTCAGCCTTACCAGCTAGGTTCCTCTATGGGAATAACTAAGAAGCCAGAAAAAACATAGCAGCATGTGTCATACTGCCAGACACAACAAAACTAAAGTCGAATCAAAAGGGTGGAGTATCAGTGCTGTAAATATATAAAAGTACAGTAATACCTTGGATTGCAAGTAACTTGGTTTAAAAGCGTTTTGCAAGACAAGCAAATTTTTAAATATTTATTTAATTTTTTTTTTACTTGATATACAAGCAACGTCTTGCAATACAAGTACTGTAGTATGGCTTAAATTAAAAATCTCTGTACAACTTTTTTTTTTTTTTGCGGGATTTCGTTTTGATATAAGAGTGTTTTGGATTACAAGCACATTTCCGGAACGAATTATGCTCTCAATCCAAGGCATGACTGTAAGTCCTTTTTCCACAACTGCAAGTAAGATTCTATCCAAGAGTATATTGTACTGCAACCTCAGAGTTAAGTATCATGAGTAGCATATTTTAAATAGTATTACACTGCATCAAGCTGTGAACCATGGCCCATGTTGATTAATACTTTTCAAATTTCTAACTAATTAATTTGTGAGATTTGAAAACAATATACAAGGTCAATGAACTCTTAAAAGAAAACTATTCCTGTAGGCTACGTAGGGTATGATTCTATTTTATTATTAAGAACACTCATATTGGCCTAAGGGCATACATACTGAATATTCTTCACTGCGAAACTAATTCTTTTGACAATAATAATAATAATAATAATAATAATCTTTAGTGGCTCATTATTAGGAGTGTAATGCTATTGTTAGGCTGATTCTAAACAAGGATGTTGGGCAGAAAATGAATAAAAACAAGTCAAGCCAATTAAAAAGGTTAAATAAGGCAGAAGTTCAAATTGTCTCAGCCGTAATTAAAATAACATGGGCAGAGCATTTATTAGTACTGAAATAATGTAGAGAAGCACTTTTTAATTCTAATGGGCAAATTGGTGGACATTTTTCTGAAGATGTTTAATATATTGGTTTAATTTTTTGAATCTGCATTACATTAGTTGAGAGACTAGTGTTTTTGGGAAAGCATGGAAATAAACTTCTGTTTGCAAATTCCAGCCTTAATACAAGCCTAGCCCAAACTCACTCCAACATTTGAGCAAATCTCATGATGACTTTGCTGCTAATAATGATTCTGCCAGTTTCCTCTTCCGAAACAAGCTCTGGGAAGTGGGGTGGGGCGGGGGTGGTAGAAAAAGTAAGGAGGCATCATACTGAAGGTTTGGATGATCCTGGCTATGTTCAATAAAATGTAGGAGGAATCATACTTAAGTAAATAAAAATAGGCATCATACTGAAGGTTTGGATGATCCTGACTATGTTCAATAAAATGTTCTCATGCCACGGTTGATAGACATTCTACTTTCTTCTGCCTCCTGGCTCAATTCATTGAATTGTGAGGCATGTAAAACTACTATTCACATGAAGCCTGGCATGGAAAGGCACTGCTGAGCATGATCAGGACCATCCAGCCCATAATGATGAGGCCTACAAGGCCTCTAATCAGCCAACTCTTTACACCACCTCCTCCTCCTTTTGGCAAGGTTAAGTTTGCTTAGGAATGGTTGATCTGGCAGGGTAGGCAGGGATCTTGGCAAGCTGGTTTTGGTCTTTCAAGCTTTCTTGGAAAGTTATCTCTCAAAGTCAAGGTTCCTCAAGAATCATTTCTGGGCTAGGTGGTTTCCCTAAGCTAGGGATGGGCTACCCGCCTGGCACTCAACTCGCAGTGCGCAAGCCGAGGACTCCTGCCGCACGAGCAGAGCTGAGCACGAGCACCAGCTGAGGCACTCACCGGACTTCTGGGTCCCTGGCTCTACATTGTTTACGTAGAAAACGGCCTAATTTGTGCAAAATTGGCTGTAATTTGCACAAATTTAGCTGTTTTCTATGTAAACAATGTAGTGCCAGAACCCTGAAATCACTTTCCCTGGCTCAGCTTGCGAGAACGCGAATTGAGCCAGGGAAAAGGTAGGGTGAGAGGAGCTTGGGGAATTGAGCCTGGAGAGTTTGCCAGACTTCCACCCTCAATCGAGCTCCACACACATCCCCCAGGCTGACTTTGCAGACTCAATATCATAAATTCAGACACTTCCATGAATTTGTCCTTTTATGACTCAGTAGACTGCACAAGACAGGCTAAGAATTTTGAAAATTAATGAAAATATACAAGAGGGGAGTCAAAAATTAATTAGAAAAATTAATTAGAAATTAGATGAGAAATAAAGCCAAAACTGACTCAGGGTGCAACTATGAGTGTTTAGACAGAAAAACTGGGAAATAGAAGTTTTATTTTAAGAATTCCACTACATTGTTTAGAAAAATAATAAAAAGAAGAGTAGCAAGAAAACATCCTTATCTTATACCAAGGGTGCAGAACCACAGGCCTGGGGGCTATATCTGACCCTCCCGGTGTCCCCAGAAAGCCATGCCTCCTTCCCCTAACCCCACCCCTTTCCCCTAACCAGTGTTTTTTGGGGTGGTTCCCCAGCTTGTGTGCAGGTTTCCCCCGGTTCTAGAAGGTTGAAATGCCTCTCCTAAGGCTCACTTGCTAGCAGTAAGAGCTTTAAGTTAAAATATGTTGGTATTTTGGCCCTACCCCCACTCACCACTGCAATGCAGCTCTGAGAACTTCTCCAAAACAGATTTGTCTCTTGGGCTGAAAGAGGTTCTGCACCCCTATTTTACACCATTTATGACTGGCGTAGTGTTAGATGGTTGTCCTTCATGGCCTACTCAGCACTGGTTAGGCCTCATCTTGAGTACTGCGTCCAGTTCTGAGCACCACATTTTAAGAAGGATGTAGACAACCTGGAGAGGGTTCAGAGGAGGACAATAAAGATGATAAAGATACTAGAAACAAGGCCCTATGAGGAGAGACTGAAAGAACTGGGCATGTTTAGCCAGAGACTGAGGGGAGATATGATAGCACTCTTCTAGTACTTGAAGGGTTGTCACAAAGAGGAAGACCAGGATGTCTTCTCGATCATCCCAGTTTGCAGGACACGGAATAATGGGCTCAAGTTACAGGAACCTGGATTCCAGCTGAACATCAGGAAAAACTTCCTGACTGTTAAAGCAATGTCAATTAACCAACTACCTAGGGAGGTGGTGGGCTCTCCCACTCTGGAGGCATTCAAGGTGCAGCTGGACAACCATCTGTCAGGGATGCTTTGACTTGGATTCCTGCATTGCGCAGGGGGTTGGACTCGATGGCCTTATAGGCCCCTTCCAACTCTACTTTTCTATGATTCTATGAGATGTCTCAGAGTACAGACTCATGATGCAGTTTAACAGCTGTGCATCAATATCCTAGGATTGTAAATTATTGCACAAACAATGCAAAGGAATATAATCAAAAGCAGCTTTTAAGTCAACAAAAGCCACAAAGATTTGCTTGGTGAGTCCAGCTAAATATCTCTCTATGATGTGTTTCAGCAGAAAACAAGAATGAAATGTCCTGCATGAAACCCAGCCTGTTCTGGAGCAAGCAAAGCCTTCCCCTCAACCCAATCTTCCAATTCAGGAGTGGGCAAAGAATAGATCTCCAGATTCTTTGGACTTTAACTCCCAGCATTCGTGACCACTGGCCATGCTGGCAAGGGCTTCTGAAGGTTAAATTCCAAAAGACCTTCTGCCCACCCCTGTCCTACTTTCTCCAGCAGATGCCTGGCATAAATTTTCTGCACAACATCTAATATATTAATAGGTCTGTAGTTTGCTGGCTGGATCATCCCTGGGGCCTTAAAAATATTTTTTTTAATTTAACTTTATTTCAAACATTATATATAAAACAAATTAAAACAAACAAACATATAACTACTAAGGTGCACCAATCACCATGGGACCAAGAAATAATTTCTATCATAATAATACATTATTATTCAATATTCCAAAAATACATCATACCTTGACATGGCTTACCTTTTTTTTTAAATAGAGAGTGCCCACAACAGCTGAAGACCAGGTAGGGGTGGAGAGTGGCGTAATTCTCAATAAGGGAAAATAAGGATGCAATGCAAATATAGCTGTCCACCATTCTGGAAAGGTAGTACATAAATCAGGGGGAAAGCCATTTTTGCCCCAGTTGTAAACCGGAAATAAGTACTTTGGCCCTTTCTACTGTAATAGATCCCCACAGTCCTGTATTAAAGAATGGGCTAGTTTACATGATCGTCACAATCATGTTTTATTTAAGCCATGGTGGTTTGTGGTGCGTGCCTGCAGCCAATTTGAATATTCAAACTGTGGTGGGCAGTCAGTATGGCTTATCGTGTCATGTGAACCTGGCAAGGGTGGGTTGTTGGCATGGTTAACAAATCATTCACAACCCTAAAACAGGCCATGGGTTCAGGGTGGTTTGTTAACCATGCCAACAACCCACCCTCACTGGCTTTGCATGACACAATAAGCCATGGTGACTGCCTGCCACACTTTGAATATTCAAATTATAGGATGTGTGAGGATTTCATTTGGGGGATGGAAGTCCAGCGAACTTACTGGGCTCAACCACCCGAACTCTGTCCCTCTTACCTGTTTCCCCAGGTCAACTTGCATTCTCCAGAGCTGAGCCAGGGAAGCAACTTCTGGGTTCCCGGTGGTATAAATGGTGTAAGATATGCCAACAACGGCTGCAATTTGCACAAGTTATGCAAATTTCAGCCGCTTTTAATGTATTTTATGCCATTTTCTACATAAAAGGTGTACTGCCGGGAACCCAGAAGACTGCCGAGCAGCTCGGGTGGCATTCACTTTTGGCCTGGCTCGGCGGGTGTAGCAGCAGCACTCACCGAGTGCCCACCGAGTTGAGTGGTGGTGGGCAGATCATCCACCACTAATTCAAAATGGCCACTGGCACATGCTGCAACCCACCATAGTTTAAATAAGCCACTGCGGTGATCATGCAAACCATGTCAAAGAAGGCCCAGGTGTATCAGATGGTTAGGAATTCTTTCCTTCCTGTATCAAGCTATTTCCTCTTAAAGATAGTTAATAAGATATGTTTTTTTTAAAAAAAAAATCCATATTCGTGATATTTGTGCTATTAAGAATGACAGAGAAGAAATGACATTGGTAAACTGATGTTTAGGGATGTTTCTCCCTTCTTATTTTAAAATATGAAAAGTCTCCTCATGGCATTTCTTTTATGGTTCTCATCAAGATGCTATTTCCTCTCTTAAATATTTTCCTCAACCAGGTACTTCAGGCAATGCATTATCAGGTTCCTATACTGTGCCTTGGGTGGGGTTTAAGGTGTGAGTTTGATGATAATATTACTTCTGAAATGCCACTGCCTAGCCGGTACAACTGTTATTATTTTAATAGAATGTATACTTAAAACTAAGGGGAAACCATTTCAGAAAAGCTGCATTTATCAGGCTTCATAGCTGGAGGTGCGTGACACAGGTCACATAAAAATTCCATTTATGTCAAGAATCAACTTTAAATAAACACCTTGCATTGCAATGCTCATTTTTCTTTCTGTTTTTCTTGGAGCTGTTTATATCAAAGACTGCATTTAGTTTTGGTAATGTTCAGTGATAATATTCAATCAAGAGACTCATTACATTTTACTGTTTTTATGTAAACTGAGATTTGGGGGTTTCTGGTATTTCATAAGTGAAGGGACAGGGGGCCAATCCCAGGAGACTGGAAAAGGATCTGCCTTTTCTGATTCCTTAGTGGCTGGAAATTAACCGTTTAAATGACCAGATAGAATTATTCACACTAGGAGTGTTTCAGCAGTATACAGGACATCATGGATATTACTGATACTATACAATCAATAATAACTACATCTGGAGTATCTATTCCACCATTGTATTCAATACCTCCAGTCATGTTTGTTCATGCATATTTGCACCATCCTCTGGAAACTGTAAAGTTATCATGTGCAAACATAGAAATTATGGCATTATATTATTGGTAATTACATTAATATTGACATTTGCCCCTGAGTGTGTACGGGGGCAGTTCTGTTCAAAGACTGCATTGTTTAAAAGTCAAATTCCACAAAATAATCATATCTCATCTTCACATGTATTTACAGATGGAGTGTCTCAGGTTGTTTTTCTATTCTTCAAACAGCCCTCCGACATGTACTTCATAAATCTGGTGTTCAGTAAATAGAACAAAATCAATGTGTCTATGTGTTTCCTGGCTCAGTACCAAAGATAACATGACAATGCTGTTAACCCTGTTGACACATTCTGAACAGTAATAATTTTCATTGGGATACCACAATAAAATTTCTTAAAACAATGATGATGATAATATCTGTTAATTGCTCTCTGTTGTCTGACCTCAGTATATCAGTACTTGCTGACAAGAATGAAATGGGAACATGACAAAACATCTCATTAGCTAACTATAGAATGTGGATTCTCCCCACCTTCTTCAAAATACTTCAGAAGCCTTTGTCAACCTTTGGTCATTATTTTTGCTCATACTTTTTGAGAATGAGACATTGATTTACAATATAAAATATCCAAGGATGTTTTGACAACATCTCGACAATGTTTTCGAGAGGGCTGGAAGAAATCCAGCATTTCTTGTTGCTTTACCACCAGCAAACGATACAGATGTGGAGCTGGCTTGGGGGATCAACAAATTAATAGATTTTTGAGGCTGTCTTCTCTAAAGGATGCTCTGACCTGTGTTGTTCTTGAGTCCTGACTATTTTGGCATTATCTCTAGGGGGGGAAATCGTTGTCAGCAACCTCGAAACAGACGTATGGGTTGTTTCTAAACTCGTGAATAGCTTGTTATCTGAATTAGAAGCCTGATGCTTCTTATAAATGTCACTCAATCAGGGGAAACTTGTTGAGGAAGTTTTAGATAATAAAAAGTAATTGAGTCAGCTAAAAAGTGAGGAAATAATAGTGTGTGTATGTGTGTGTGTTTCTCACATTTCCTCTTGTGGATTTACTTCAAGATGTGCTCGACCTGAGTATTTCATAAGATATCAGATATATAGCAAACAGTATTACTTGGCTCTTTCAGCAGTTCTTAAAGGATAGTGTGTGACAAATTTTTGCCTCTGGCAAAAAGAGGAACATTTTCAATAGTCTCCCTCTTTCCCTTAACATGACATAGCATGACTCCAATTTCTTTTTGCCATGGTTGATATAAGCAAGGAAAATCTATGCTCTGTATAAGAACAGTAATTTGTCTAATATACAACATCCCATTTTGCATATTGTGAATTAATTAGCTTTATTGTACTCAAAAAAGAGAGCACTTTTAAAAAAACACATCATTTAAAATCCACACATCATTTTCCCAGCAGGACACATCGTTTATTATTTTTAAATGGCCATGTTGTTAGCATTTTCTGCTTGTACATAATGACATTAGAAAAACTGACTTTCACTAAATTAAAACTCTCCTTCATGTAATGAAATAATATTAGTTATTCAAAATGCATTAGATTTTTATAGCTTTACTTCAGCTTCTTGTTGTGTTTTGTTGTGTTTAACATAAATAATTTAACATATTTTGTCAGTGGCAAATTCATTTGTCTATTTTTATTATTTTTTTAGAAAGAGTAGTTGAACTAATTTTAAGGTCTCCATACATAACTCCATTTGTGGAATTTCCTCTGTACCTTCAAATCTTACAGCCATTGACAACTACAAATGATTTACTATCGGCTTGTAATAACTGTAAAATAAGGGCCAATTCAGAATATATTTACATAATCATTAAAGTAGGCTACAATGTGTATTAAGCAAATGCAGGCAGAGTATAGGTGTGCAGAGAAGTTGTCATGTCATTGCTTTGGCTCAGCAAGACATGTAGCATGATCCTATGCATATATACTCAGAAGTAACTTCCTGAGTCCAGTGATACCTGCTCCCTAGTAAGTGTGCTAAGCCTGATCCATACATTCATTAAGAGGTAATACTGAAATATTTTAATGGCTAAGTTGCATGAGACCCTCTTGCCTACAGATAATCACCAATGGAACTGTGTCCACCATATGATAGCATGGAGGCCTGATTCATACTTTTGAGTGGGAAATGCTGCATGAATAGGGCCTTAAATCGATGTGTGCCTTATACAGAGTTCCTGGTCAACATTGGAATCTACCTCTATGCTGGGAAGAGAGGGCTAATTATGCTCTTCCTCCATACCATAGTGTTTCAGTGGTGACCCTGACTGAATGTAAGGATTGGAGTTTAGTGGAAGAGTGTTATGTTCTGATGTAGCGAAGTCAAGGTAAGTGATTTTACCATGTAAGTTTCATGTGGTGAACAGGCATGTTGAAATTTGCTCACATCAGTGCTGGCTCCAGGGTTTGGGAGGCCCTTGGGCAAGTTGCCTTGAGTGCACCCACTTCCTTCCTGCCACTGTTGCTGCTGCCCATTTACTTGACCTCTTTCTCTCATTTCAATCCACATGGATGCCCATTAGCATAAATACTGTAGCAGTACTCCCTGATACATAGAAGGGGCTCTAGTGTAGATCCCCCCCCCCAGTATGACTATATAGCAATAGTTTGATTTTCCTTCCAGATTTTTAACTTGATAAGGTGCTGTTGGAATTTATTTTGCATCATCCTAGATGGCCAGAACATCTAGAATTTTGTAAGTGTGTGAACAAACATGCTTTATGAACACTGAGAAAATAATATCAGAAGTATCAAATCTCTCAGTTCTGCCATTAGGAATAGGAGAAACAGAAAGGCTTGAGATCTTTGAGGTCTTTTGTGTTCCACCTTGAAGCTCTGTCTGCCTTGTTCCCATTCCTAAATTTTTTTGTTGTTGTTCAAATGGGGAAAGTGAGCATTAGATAGGCATTTTTAAGGTGTACACCAAAATGCCTATTTTCCCTACCATTGACTAAAGAGTGAAAATACTCCACCCCCGTAATGCACATTTTAAAAGTGTGCATTTTTTAAATGAACACATTTTGCAAATGAAATTGCTAACTTGGGAATATGCAAATTTTGCCTGATGAACATGAACATGTGCTCATGTTTGGGGGGTGCGAAAGGGGCATTTTTTTATGTTTAATGAGCTGAAATGAAATTCTTCTACATCTGCCACGATAGCTTTCATTGGACAGAAATGTCTTCACTCTCAGCAATTCTTTTCTTACAAGAAAACCTTGCATATTTATTTGTTTGACCACTGAACTTTTATGTAAATCTTCAGAGGATGACAATGTGCTGGTTGTTGTTTTTTATCCTAATGATATTTACTTGAAATCAGCTTCATTTATTGAAGTTGGTCTTACTTCCTAGTAAAGGAGGCTGGGCCAAGGATTATAGCCTTGTGCCATCATCCAGCAATTGCTTATATACACGCCAACTTCATTCTGTGTGAGAAAAGTTGTGATGTAAATATATAACAATGTAACTCAATGATAAATCATAATTATTACTATGAGAGGAAGGAAAAGCCCAGAATTGCTGAAACCAATCATGAATGCAGATAACATTTCTTCCCAGATCCAGCAACTGGTGGCTGCCATTTGTCCACAGCAAGGTAATGAGCACTAAAACCTATTTAAGTCCTAGGAGTGGACTAAAGGGGAAAGGTTCCCTTTCAGGTCTGCTTTGAAGTCCCACCCTCAGATACCACTCGCACAGCTGACCCTCCTCACTCCATTCTCCACCACATAGTGGGCATGATGAAGGGGCCCTCAGTGAACAGGGGGACCCAGGGTTTACCATTAGTGGAACAGTGACTCTTTTCTTTTTTGTAACTCTATGTTAGCTCCACTGTCCGTTGTGTTGGTGGACTTTCTTACAGCAGCACCCTCCAGCCACCATTAAAAAAAAAAAAAAAAAAAGAATGTCTAGATCAACAGACCATGCATAGTCAGGGATGGGTTAAAAATGGCCATAATTTTTTTTATTGGCATGGCATATGGCCAGGATCCAGTCATTGGGCAGCTCAGCTGCTGATCAATTTACCACCCCAGCCTGCCTGATAGGGTGATCCTGGGACTGACAGGAGTAATGGGCTCATCATGGCACAGACCACTAATCTGGGCCTTTTCTGCAACCTAGGTATGCAGCATAAACCTGGTATGGTTTGAAGCCACAGCACAAGATCCTTTGTTGGAACCTCGCTCCTTTTGGGAAGTAGGGTGTTCCAATCCCCTGCTTCCTCCTGAAAATGGATCTGGACCAATACTTTCAGATGCAGGAAACTAAGAAAGCCTAACTCACTGCCAAGCTGAGTGCAGCTGCAGCCAATTCAGCAGCCCATTATGTACGGTATATCACATAGCCAGACCACATAAGAAGAGCTATGGCGGATCAGACCAAGGGTCCATCTAGTCCAGCATTCTGTTCACACAGTGGCCAGCCAGCTGCCCACAGGAAATGCACAAGCAGGACATGAGTGCAACAGCTCCCTCCTGCCCATGTTCCCCAGCAACTGGTGTGCATAGGCATACTGCCTCTGATACTGGAGGTAGCATATAGCCATCAGGACTAGTAGCCATTGATAGCTTTATCCTCCTGGCTAGCATCAGAGAGATGGATGTCATCAGGCCTGAATGGTGCAGGCCATTTAAAGGAGATAGCACCCTGGAGGAACAGATGAAGTAGCACATGGCTTTGTTCACTGTAGTCAATGGGTGCATGCATCCAAAAATGCCTATGTTTAAAAATGTCTACGTTTATATATGTGTACATTATACTCTTCCACTGACCCTGTGCAGCTTGGGGAGAGGAGAAATTTGCATGTGGGAGGGAAGGAGAGTCAAGAGGCAAATTGTGAGACTACTTGCACACTTCTATGAGGACCGGTGGGTGGGTGCCAGGGACAGCAGCCCTGCCCTCAGCCTCTTTCATTCTTGGCTGCTCTGCGGAGTCATAGGGATGTCCACAAACCTGGGGCGCCCCCACCCCGCCTCGCCATGGCAGGGGGGGCACTGCTCGATCCTCAGTGGCGCGGAGTGATTCTCCGCACCGCTCGAGCTGGCCATGCTGGGACCCTGCGCCGGTGTGCCGGGACCCCAATTCTACGTATTTTCCATAGAAACGAGGGCAACAGGGCTTAACAGTCAACTATCTATTTGAAAACAAATGGTTTAACAGAATGAATGGGAATTCTTTCTCTTTTTATTCCATTCATTTTTGTTTTCCTATTTGTTTTCATTATCAAATTTAATTAAAGAAGTGGGGCTCATTCATTTCATTTTCCAGTTGAATACAGATCCCAAGTGTATATACACTTTCTCAGTGTAAAACTTAAATTATACTTTTATGCTGCATCCTATACACACTTCCCTGGGAGTGAGTCACAATGAACACAAAGGGTCTTGCTTCTGAGTAGGCATATATAGGATTGCCCTGTTAAGAACTAATTTGAGTGGAGGTATTCACATTTCTCTGTTCAACAACACAAAGTATAAATCTCCAGCCCAGGTCTCCTATTACCTTAATTGTGATCTTTGCAAGTTAGGTAAGATTACTCCCTAATCTTTCCCACAATGAAATCTGTGAGTTTCACGTAACCTCTGAAACTCAGCAGAAACCCCTGAGGGTGAGATTTTAGAATCCCACTTGAAACATTGTTTTAATTGTGGGGAATCAAAGCACAAAGCACTCATGCCTCTGCACAACAAGCCCTCAAACTCTATTCTGCTTGTGATATATATTCCTAAAATGAATTATCTATCTATCTATCTATCTATCTATGGGTAGGGTGGAAGGGACACAGTACCAGTACTCCCCCCCCCCCCGATTCACAGCTAATGACATTTTTCACTAACTCCTCTGAACATCTGTCTGCCACTGGTTAAATAAGTGACAGTAGAAACAGCTGCTCAATAAAACAGTGCTGTGTGATATTTGTGACAATACTGTACTCCTATTCAGAACCTCAGTTATTTTCCTTAGAGAGGATACATTATTCTACATTATTGCTGCTGCTTTTTAGTCTCTTTATTACATAGTTTTCTCCTTTATCATCAGATTTTATTTCAAAAGTGTCTTCTTTGCAGGGGCCCTGAAGACATATTAATTGGGACTCATAATTGGTTAATTAGAGAAACAAAAATAACCACATTCTAAATGATGCAGATAGAAGGGATGCAATATTTATAGATCAATTTGCCAGTATTTGTTGTATATATTTTGAGCCTTGTCCACTTCTAGTATGAACGTACGTTGGTACTTTAAAATACACTGACATACATTCTGAACTCTGAGAAGTATAGTTGGTTGCCATTCAGCATATGCTTTGCAGCTGTGCTAAGAACAGGGCTCATTGGAAGGTGATCCATTACCTAAATGAAACTGCTGTGTGAAGTATTTGACACCATTTGCCTGATGTCAAATCACACTCCTTGGTGTCCTGGCAGACACAGGACGAATAAGAGTAGAATAAATGACAACCAATGAATTAGTCATCATGGTATTTTATACACACTGCAATGAGGGACCATATATTCTCTGAGTGAAGGGAACAATCAAGCAGTTTATGCTTTTGCATAAACTATGAAATCATGCTCATGAAATCATGCTCATATGCTCACACCATGTGCATGATTTATTTTAAATAAACTTTAAAGACTGCAGTCTGTGAAATAATAATATTTCATCAATAGCTGCTGGAAGGAATAAAGGAGGCTTCTGTCAAAACATAATTTAAACACATTATTTTCACTATTATCTCATGCCAAAATTATATGAAGGTAATCCGTATTGATTTAAGTGTAAAGTGATGGAGGTTAGCATCCACAAATTAGTTGAAAAATAAGTTTTAAAAATGTTTTACAGATTAGTTTTTAAGCTGTATCAAAACAACATTTTGGAAATACATTCCCCCCCTCAGTAAATGAGCACATAAAAGTTCAGTGGTCAAAGAAATAAATATGCAAGGTTTCCTTGTAAGAAAAGAATTGCTGAGAGTGAAGACATTTCTGTCCAATGAAAGCTATCGTGGCAGATGTAGAAGAATTTCATTTCAGCTCATTAAACATAAAAAATGCCCCTTTCGCACCCCCAAACATGAGCACATGTTCATGTTCATCAGGCAAAGTTTGCATATTCCCAAGTTAGCAATTTCATTTGCAAAATGTGTTCATTTAAAAAATGAACCTCTCAGTAAATGAAGAATTTAGCCCAATGTAGCTACTGCTAGAACTTGCAAAAAATATCCTCAAGTTCTCTCACATGAAAAGTGATGTTGAATATACATTGCGTACTTTACATTGATATTGGATGTCAATGGTATTTTATTTATAGATGAGCAGTGTTCCCCCATTCCATTCATCTACTGTTCTATGGATTTTCCCTTCTCTGATTTCTACTCCTCCTAAATCTGAATTAGTTAGGAGAATTTCTAAAAATAATTTCTGGATTTGACTATGACCCTAGTTGGACTCACCATTGAGAATTTGACCCATGGCAGCACTATCCTGGCTCCTCCCCAGTCCAGCTTCCAAGAACAGAGAGACTCTCAGCCCAGGGATGTTGAAGAGTCCTTGGTCTCGAGTCACGAGTCGAGTCACGAGTCTTTGGACCCGAGTCTCGAGTCCGAGTCCTTGGTCCAAAATGGTGACTCACGAGTCACGAGTCCTGAGTCACTCCCAAAACTGACTCCACGAGTCCTTATTAAAATCAATGGGGTTTCCCCCCAACAAAATAAGGCTACTTCAGATGTGTGGCTTAAATAAATTCTAGGCACAAGTGTGCCTTTTTATTTCAAAACTCTGCAACTGATTTTGGCAAGAACAGACCAGGCAGACAAACCCAAAATAACCAGGCAGGCAGAGGAGGCAGGGAACCCCAAAGCAGGCAGGCAGAGGCCTTTGTCTTGGACAATTCAAAACTGTGGAACTGGTTAAGAAGAGACCAGGCAGACAGAGGAGGTGGGGAACCCCAAACAGGCAGGCAGGCAGTGCCCTTTGTCTTGGACAATTCAACTGTTGAACTGGTCAAGAAGAGACCAGGCAGGCAGAGGAGGCTGGGAACCCCAAACAGGCAGGCAGAGGCAGCCAAACCCAAAATGTCTGACCCTAACCCCCCACAACAACACATCAATCAAAATAAATCTCAACACATCATTGGGGCTGCACTCCTGGTAGCTGTCCATAGTGGCCGAGCAGTGGCGCATCTCGCTTCCATGCTCTCTTCACTGGTGATCGCGCTCTTTCTGGCACAGCCAGAAGACTCGTCAACAACCCAGGGATGTTGACGTGACGAGTCCTTGGTCTCGAGTCCTGAGTCGAGTCTCGAGTCCCATTAAAAATATTGGGACTCGAGTCAGACTCGAGTCAGAGGGGGGACTCAGTCCGACTCACGAGTCGAGTCCTCGAGTCCGAGTCCCCATCCCTGTCTCAGCCTGAAGCAGGCTAGAAAGAGAACAGAGCCATGCAGTGCAGATGGGGCCTCCAGAGGTCAGGGGAGGGTTATGGCAAACAGGGACAGAGATTTACCACAGGGATCGAGGTTAATAGGAGATGGAGGACAAGTGTGGAAGGATGAGTTTAGCACGTAGGGATGGACAAATCTGTCTGTTTCACTTTCTATAATGTTTGTATTTTTTGCAAGCATAAATTCATTCTGTCCCATTTCTGCATCATTTAGTGATTTTAAAGAAAAGTCCACACAAACATTTTCTGCTAATAAATGCATTTTTTTCAAGCAATTTCCCTTAACATATGCCTTTTTGTATGCTACTTGCCCTAATGTATGCATATTTGTACACCATTTCCCCCAATTCATGCATTTGTGTACATAGTTTTGAATCAGAGAATAGCACTGCAAATTTTGGAGAAGTGCAAAAACCAAAAGGTAATTGCATTCTGGTTTGCACATTAGTTTGGGAAGTGCAAATTCAGTCAGTTCATATTAAAAAACAAAGCAAATGAATTTCTCCCCCATACCAAGTGTCAGTGAGTTGGAACACTGATAGCCAGTTTGCCAGGGAGCTTCTGATTCAGACGATGAGAGAGGGCTGAAAGGAGCTGCCTAGTAAAACACAGAAAAGGTAGAGATGCAGCCCAGGGAAGTGTGAGCGAGGAGGACAACAAGGCAGTACAGGAGGGGCAATTTATTTATTTATTTATTATATTTATACCCCACCTTTTTTCCTGCAAGGAACCCAAGGCGGCTTATATAATCCTCCTCCTCCTCTCCATTTTATCCTCACAACAACCCTGTGAGGTAGGTTAGGCTGAGAGTCAGTGACTGGCCCAAAGTCACCCAGTGAGTTTCATGGCTGAGCGGGGAATAGAACCCGGATCTCCTGAGTCCCAGTCCAACACTCTAACCACTACGCCATACTGGAGAAGCTGTAGGAGATGTTGTTTTCCCTATATCCTGGGATGCCTGTCTCTTTTAGTTGCCACTGGAACACAACACACTATTTGGAGAGAAAAGGGGAAGAGAAATAGCTAACCAGCCAACTGGGAAAGGCAAGTGTGTTGGAAGGAGACAACAAGAGCAAGGACAGTTTCTGGAAGCAACTGGGCTGTGGAGGATTGCTCTGTTATAATCCTATGTTTATGTTTTAATCTTGGTTTATGTAATCTGTCCTTCTTGTGCATGATTTTCCCATAGTTTTCTGATTAGGTGCAATTTAGGCTTAATTAAGTCATCCCCCACCATGATTATAACAGATTAGATAATACATTGTTTTCTTATCTATTTGGTACATTATAAGGCTGAGTGGATTCCCCCATCCTCTACTTTTATCATTCCATCAGTTCCCCCACTATATCTGATTCAAGTTGAACAAGGACCAAATCCAAGCAATCAGGAGAGTAGTTTTTGTTCATTTCTGCAAACTAAATTTCTATTTTCTGCATTAAAACTTTTCTCTCTCTCTCTCTTCCTCTGACCTTCAGCTGAACGTTAGAATCTCCTGGCTTTCTAAGGAAAGTTCCTAGCCTGTACATCAGCGATCTCCAACCTTAGGTCCCCAGATGTTGCTGGACTACAGCTCCCAGAATCACTTGCCATTAGCCATGCTGGCTGGGTATGCTGGGAGCTGTAGGCCAGCAACATCTGGGGATCCAAGGTTGGACAGCCCTGCTCTACATTCTAATTAAACTTTAGACAGTGGTTCTGGTCTTACCTGTGGGGTCAATTTCAGAGAGTAACATTGGGTCACTATTCTTCAGCCCCTTGGCAACTGAGTTAAAGGGTTCTGCAGGATACTGTCTTGTCCCCAGTGTTGTTTAACAACTACATATATGAAGCCACTAGGAGCGGTCACTAGGGGATTTGGAACCAAGTGCCATCAGTATGCTGATGACACACAGCTGTATCTCCCTGTGACTTCTGAATCAGGTGAGGCTGTGGAAGTCCTGAATCTGTGTCTAGATTCAGTGATGGCTGGATGAGGGCCAATGAACTGAAGTTGAATCTTGGCAAGATGGAAGTCCTGTGGGTGAGTGGTTCCTGAGTCTGGAAGAAAGGCTCATTGCCTGTTCTGGATGGGATTGCACTCCCTTTGAAAGATCAGCTTCATAGTCTGGGGGTAGTCCTTGATTTATCATTGTCACTGGAATCCCAAGTGACCACAGCAGCTGGGATGCCTTTTTCCAGCTTCAACTGATTTGCCAGCTACAGCCTCTACTGGACAGGGATTGCTTGGCCACAGTAGTACAGGCACTAGTAACCTCAAGACTGGATTATTGCAATGTACTCTATGTGCCCTTAAGGCTGGTCTGGAAGCTGGAGCTAGTGCAGAATGCAGCAGCTCGGCTGTTGTAAGGAGCTGCCCCTTTCAGCATGCAACTCCTTTGCTGAGGGAACTGCACTGGCTGCCTATTCACTACTGGGCCAGGTTTAAGGTTTTGGTACTAGTGTATAAAACCCTAAATAACTTGGGACCAGGATACCTGAGAAAGCACCCTCTCCCTTACCAACCTGCCAGGTCACTGAGGTCATTGGATAGTGTGTCCCTGGTTGTTCCACATGGCCCTATGACACTATGAGAATCCCTCTGGACAAGAAACTTCAGCATAACAGTTCCATTTCTGTGGAACTTCCCTGCCTCTGGAGGTCAGGCAGCCACCAACGTTGTTTTTGGCACCTCCTGAAAACACTTTTATTTCCTTCAGGACGCCTCCCTGAACTAACCAGCCACGGTTTTACTGATACGGTTTTACTGATCTTGTTTTTAAAACATTGTTTTATTTTTTTATTTGTTTTATCTTTTATTATTCACTGCTCCGAAATCCCCATACTGGAATATGAAGCGGTATATAAATCTTGTAGATAAATAAATATCCTAAAACCAAACTAAATACAAAATGAAGGAAGTTCTGTTGTTCCGTACACAGCAATAGTTCAATGGTAGAATACATGCTTTGCATGCAGAAGGTCCCAGGTTCAATCCCTGGCATCTTCAGGTAGGGCTAGGAAAGAACCCTACCTGAATCCCTGGAGAGCAACTGCCAGTCACTTTTGACAATACTGGGCTTGATGGATCAATGGTCTGACTCAGTATAAGACAGCTTCTAATGTTCCAGCGTTTAGCATTAATGTATAGACTATGGTTCCTTGACTATGGTAGTGCCCTGCTAGTAAGGCAGACATTTGCTTTTATCTGGAGTTCCTGAGCTTTGCACATTGCAGGAGGGCAATTCCTTTTAATTCAATTATGGTAGAGGACATACAGGTCACAAACTTCAATTACAATAAAGGTGAGTAGCCTAGCATACTAGCCTAGCATGATACTTTTGCTCCTAGCCACCATGAGATTGCTGTCCATGCAGCCTTTCCAAAAACAAAAGACATATTAAACAAATGAAGTGATGTTAACACAAATCCAAATTCCAAACTACACATGTAAAAAAAAAACTGTCATGGCTGAGCTTCTTGGAAATAGCTGACAACCCCAGCTAATCACTTAGTGTGGCAGCATTCCTTGAAGGTTCAGAGGAAGGGCTGTAGTTCAGTGGTAGACTTGCATTCAAAAGGTCCCTCGGTTCAATCCCTGACAACTTCTGGTAGGTAGATGTTTGAAATGCTAAACAATTGCTCCCAGTCAGTGTAAACAATCCTGACCAATATGGACCACTGATCTGATTTGGCATAAGGCACCTTCTTATAAGGCTTTCTAGAACAATTTGATCAATAGGGGAGGAGCTATATATCAAATGATCATCCCTTCTTTGCAGTGGTGTTTACATACCTGAGGGGGGGCTCGCCTCTCTGCCGCCACGATTCTCTGTGGCGGTGGCCCTCCCACCTCATTCTTCCGAGCAGCGCGGAGCATCCTCTGTGCCGCTCGAGCTGCTGCTGACTGGTGCGCTGGTCCCATCGCATCACTTCCGGTGTGGCGGAAATGACACGACAGGACCCTGCTCCAGTGCGCTGGACCCCCGCGCTATGTTTTTGGCAGGGGAAACCAGGGCAACAGGGCTGTTTAAGCCCTGTTGCCCTGGTTCCCCCCGCCAAAAACATAGCGCGGGTCCCCAGCGCACCGGAGCAGGGTCCCATCATGTCACTTCCGGCGCACCAGAAGTGACACAACAGGACCAGCGCGGGCGGCTCGCCGCGGAGAGGTAAGCTGCCGTTGGAACCAGGTAGGCCCGCGCGAGCCTCACACAGGCGGGGCCGATTTCGGCCCGCTATGCCCGTGCGAGGCGAACAGTTACATCCCTACGAAGGATGTTGGAGAAATCCACAACAGATGAAAATAAATTCAGATTCCTTTTTTCCCCTTTTTTAAAATATATTTTTTATTTAAATTTTTCCAAACAATATATAAAATACAAATACATAACATACATAAAAAGAAAAGGAAAAATAATAATTAATAACATATAAACTACAAAATACATAAACATCCAAATTATACTACAAATAACCAAAAACTTAAACAAACAACTACCTATACAAATACAAAAAAAGAACAAACGCATATTCTAAACCCCCACCCACACATATAATGTTTCCCCCCCTATAGCCGGGACCCATTTATCCCGCTCATGGCCTGCCACACCGTCAAGGGGGGGGGGTGAAAGGATCCACCACCTGCTCATGGCAGCAGCTGTTCTTCTCCTCCCGATTAAACATTGATCATATTAATAAACCTATTAATCCTGCACCTATTATATCCTGGTTACCTAATATTATATCCCAATAAGGAAAGAGAGAAAAATAGAGTTGAGAAAAATTTGTAATTATTAATAACAAAAATATTAATATTAACAAATAAAACTTAAATCATAATTCTTTTTCTTAAATATTACACTTCTACCACACCAATCATCTTTCTTTCTATCTTTGCTTCCATCCGAACACATAGTCCTTAGCGCAGCTCACCACCAACCGCTCCTTGCTCTGCCTGTGGTCCATCTCCATCTCCATCTTCTTTCAAAAGTCCCTTTTCACGCAGTAGCTCCATTCCTTGACTCCAAGATGTAATCCTATGCTTTTTCCCATCAAACATAAAAGTTCAATATACTGGGTACCCCCAGCTATATGAAATTCCCTTCTTCATCAGAACAGTAGTGCAAGGTCTCACGCTACGCCTCCAGTTAATTGTTTGTGAACATAAATCATTGTAAATTTGCACGGGAGCTCCTTGATACATCAGCTGATCAGATTTCTGCCTAATTGCTTTCATAATAATTCCTTTTATAATAGTGGCAAAATTCATAACTACATCTCTGGGAGTTATTCCTCCCCTTTTGAAAGCCACTCTGTAACATGCACAATATCTTCTTGCTTCCATTGAAATTCAGGGGCCAATGATTTATGCCAGTTCAGAATCATATCTTCAATTCCTGCCACATTCCCTGCCACCTTCTGGAAATCCGAAGTCGGTCGTTGGACCTCCGCTTCTCTGTCCTGAAGGTCAAATTCTCCGCTCCAACTGATAAGGCCTGTGGCTTATGTGGCTCAAGCCTTGTGAGTGTGTAAAGCTAAGCAGGGTCAAGCCTGGTTATTACTTGGATGGGAGACCCTGATCAAATCTTAAATCCTGCTCCTGAATTTTTTCAATATTATCTTTCACTCCTTTTTCCACTGCTATAACTCTCTTTCATAACTTTCATATCGGCAGTGATTCCCAAGACTGATTTTTGTATTTTTTGAAGCTCAGATTGAACCTCTAACACAATCTGCTCTTTGTTTTGATTCAACTCAACTTTTATCATCACTTGAAAACGTGCCATCAATTCATCAAGATTCATTTCATTTTGTTTTAATTTCACCACGGGAGCAGTACTGCCTTCCTCAGATTGCCTTGCAGCTGATTGGTCATTATTGCTGTCCATTCCAGCCGACATCTTCCTATTTCCGGGTGATGACTCAGCACTTAAAGTTTCACTTTGAGAAAGTTTATCAAATCCCTTAATCTCACCCTCCGGATAATTATTAACCAATCCTTTTGTCTGTTCTTTTTCTATCTCCGCTCTCTGCAGCTGGGTAACACTAACATCCGAAGCGTGAGTTCTCATAGAACGAACCCACACAGGCTCAGCTTTCTTTTTATCCCGGCCTCTCGGCATTTAGCACTTGATGGCCGTTATAAAGCAATAAAAGAGTTGTAAATCCTGTTCTTTCTTAGAGAGCAGATGCTTAACTCTTCCCATCCAGGTAATCAATCGTTCCTACTCACATTTCTTCATTTGCAGGGGATAATACTGCTTTTGAGTTTTTCTTCATCGGGAGCAACCCGAAACAGCTAACAGCCCATCCAGCCGGAAGCTCCTCCCCCGAATTCAGATTTCTATGATTCTGACCTGCACATTCTGCAGCAGACTGGCTTTTCCCGAGTTGCACAGATTCCGCAGACTTGCCGGCTGGTTTTTTTTTTTTACTTTCTGGAATGTTACACAAATTTAGTCATAGAAAAAATATGAAAAATAAAAAGAACACCAACCAAAAATGCACATTTCCCCTCAATAGGCTAAAGCATGAGAATACGGGTTGGGGGTGGGTGGGATTTGTGCATTTTCCGAAGTGCAAATTTGCACAACTGTAAAATTATGCACATGAAAATAAACACAAGTTTGGGAAATGCAAAAAAACCTGATTCCGTTAATGAGTGGAGGATGGAATGAAAGGTGCATGAAAATCCATGAAATGCAGACGGAACAGATTTATCAAAGCTTTTATTTGAGTGTATAAGTAAGAGCTGGTGTATCTTGTTTGTATTGTTTTACGTATTGGTGTGGTCGGTACACCGTAAATAAAATATTCTATTCTATAGATTTATCAAAATCCGTACAACCCTAGATGGACCCTACAAAATTACTAGAAGCCACTACAACATGTGGTGGAGTGGAATTGCTAAACTAATTTTAAAATCAGCTAAACCCACCTTTAAAAGCAACAACAGTAAACAGATTTTAAGTATTCTTTATATAATTTATGTGAGCAACTATACCGTTATTACAGCTGGTTGCTCAGCATAAATTAATTTGCTTTTCATCTGAGCAGATAAATAAAAGTTTGTTGTGTTCTGAATTTTTAAAAGCCTTCTTCAACTGACAAAGAAAGATGCCTTTTTGACAGTGAAAATGACTAAAAATAGTAGTGATAGCTCCAGAGTTATTACTAGAGGATTTTTAATTTGTTCTCTTCATAAATGTTTCATGGTTGACTTTAATTTCATTTTGTCTGAATCCACATGGAGACAGCCAGATTCTCAAAAATGTCCATTTCTGAGAAGAAAATTAAAAAGGAAACTGTTTGCCTCTGCAACTTGAATCAGCGTGTTTTAGACTTTCAAAATTAACTAAATTGTATTTTAAATATTTTAGATTTGCATTTTGTATTGTTGACATAGAACTTGGCATCAGGCCATGTAAAATGTATGCTGCAATAATCATTGCTTTTGAGTTTGCCTAAAGGAAATTAGCACATCCAAAATCCAATTTAATGCTCTGATATCATTTAAATTATTTAACAGGTCCATAAAGAAAACTGTTCATATGGAGAATGGAAGGATGAAGCTTTCCATCATTCTTTATTCCCAAGATATTAATATGTTGCAGCAAACTGTTAAAAGAGGCAAAGTTATTTCCTGTTATTTGAATAAGTTCTAAGCTAAACAAAAGTTCCTATTAAGAAAACACTGAGGGTAAACAATGTATGGGGAGGGGGAGGGGTTTTTCCACACAACTTAAAAGTTAGTCATTTTGTGTAGGCTTGATGATACAGCATATAAATCCATGTGCCTCAATCTAGCCAAGGCAACCTGTCTATATCCATATGCAGATCATCTTTTTGGATCTGATTCTTATATATGAAAGTGTGTTGCTGGTGGAGGAATATATACATATTGCAGCTAGTAGATTAGAATATTTTGCTCAGCATGCTTTTCCAGATAATAATTGCTTTCCTGGCTCATACCCAAGATTGTTAGTCCAGCAAACTGCTTACAATAATAATCGTCAGATGTCCGTAGGAAGCTTCCAAGCAGGACATGATAGTGCCAGTGATTCCTTGTTGTTTGCCCCCAGTGTCTGGTAATCAGAAACATACTGTGTTTGAGGTTCCATGGCAATAGAGGTGAAATCAGTTTAAGCTAACAACCATACACTTAACCTGTGATGATTAATTTCATACGTTCTGAGTGTTATAAGAAGTACCCCTTGCATTTGTCCTGAAACTATTGACAATCAATTTCATTGAGTAACGCAGAATTTGGTGTAACAGTCAGAATCTAAACAAGTAATTTATCTGTACCCAAGGACTTGTTTGTACTTAGTGACAAATTTGGACTTCTTGTCTTTGAATAGCAAACTGTCATGCCATTATAGAAAATATTTTTGAAATGCTTTTTACAAAAGCAGTTTGCAAAGTTGCATGGGATCTTGCTATTTAAGAAACAGAAGTCCCACATTCCCTTGAGCATTCAGAACTGAATGACACTTTGGAACTTGTCCAATGGTCATGTTTAAAATACAAATGTGAAAGAACACTTCATTGTCACAGCAGAACACAGTCTGTGCCCCCAACTTGCACTTACAATCTATGGTAGACAAAACATAGAAAAGTAAGGAACAGATGGACAGCATAATGAAAACAGAAAACAAGGTACCAAGCACTGGAAAGAAGAAAAATAAATAGAAAAGTCATGAGAGAGAAGAGTACATTTTGAGCCATTTTTAAAAAGGTTGTTCCGGTGAGGATAGTATGAATATCAGATGAAAGGGATTCCGGGATCCATAGTACCATAATAGAAAATAGACTGTATTGGGAAACAACAACTGGAAATTTACAAACTTTGATGAGAAGATTAAAGCCTGCAGAATGAAGGCAGTAAGAAGGAAGGCTGGAACTAGTGTGATCTGGGTTTCTGGAAACACAGGTCATGTGCCACTCTGGATAATTTACTGGGCAGGACAACTCTGCCTTCACTTTAGGATTATAAGGCTGCAGTTGAGCTGTGGTGGTGCAAGTCATAATTTGAGCCATTGCAGCTTATACTGGTCCACAAGACCGGGCTATCCAGTGAGCTGTATAATTGATTGTGGCAGCAGATATAGACCAGGTTGTTCGACTGAGGCAAATGCTAAGCCAGTACAATGTCACAAGACTTGTTTTGGAGACCGATGCACTGATTACTTAGGGCTGAGATTTTATTTAAAGCCCACTTAAAATAAAACTATATTTGATTTGATTGTGGATAGGGATAAGTAGAGAAGTCAATAGACAGGGAAACAAAATATATTAGCCATAATACTGATAAATTAAAATCAACAGCAATTTGTTGGTCAACTGGATCAGGATTGCAGCCATTATAACATTTTGCATATATTTTCTCATTTGTAGTGAATGAATAACAGAAGCAATGATCAGTTCTTACTAAAGAAAAAAAACCCCCAATAACTTGAAGATCTATGTTCTTCTTTTCACTTATCTGTTGAACCAGTACTTCTTGCTACCACTTTCAGCTTGTTTTAATGTTCCTCTATACCAGGGTTCTCCAACCTTGGGTCCCCAGATGTTGCTGGCCTACAGCTCCCAGCATTACCCAGCCAGCATGGCTAATGGCAAGGGATTCTGGGAGCTGTAGTCCAGCAACATCTGGGGACCCAAAGTTGGAGAGCCCTGCTCTATACCAACAGTACAAAAACCTGGATTTTAGGAGGAAGGTTTCTAACTACTTCCCTGACATATCATCAATAGAAGTTCATCCATTCCTTTTTCCTGACATACTAGCTTTCTATGTGTAGGATCCCCACCACCGCCACCACCTGCCATTTACTACCAGAGTGATAACTCAGTGATAACTGACCTCTACAGCCCTGTGGGGAAGAAGGAACGATGGAGGCTGGAGCAGGCCAAGGAACATCAGGGCCTGCTCCAGTTGGACTGCCCCCCCCACAGGGCTAACTGACCTCTACAGCCCTGTGAGGAAGAAGAAGGAGGCTGGAGCTTCTTGAGACACAGAGAATTACAGAAGTAATAATTAATATTCCCCCTTCTTCCCTCCCCATTCCTTTTTCCTTGTGTGTCGTGTCTTTTTAGATTGTAAGCCTGCTGGGCAGGGACTGTATTGTTAATTGTTGTAAACCGCCCAGAGAGCTTCGGCTATTGGGCGGTATAAAACTGAAATGAAATAAATAAATAAATAAATAAACTCAGCTCATTTACTACCGGAATGATAACTCAGCTCATCATTCACCATCACCACACCAAGGTAAAATGACACTTGTAGCAAGTTCAAATTGTTCAGCTTTCATGAATTCAAAAGGTGCAAACTTGAGTGAGAGTGAATACTTGTTAGGAGAGATATTCATTCATTTGGCAAGCAACATATTGTTCTGAAAGTGTCACACTGAATCATCATCTAACTGAGAGTTCTGGAAAATCAAAAGTTTTTAATAAAAAAAGTTTCACTTTGAATTTTAAGTTTGTTTTAGGAAACCCTGTGGATAATTAAATCGATCTAAAGCATGCAAAGCTTCCCCCCCCCATTAAGATGGAAAAGGAATAATTGGAAAGATTTCTGTCAGTATGAGATGTTTATGGCAATGCATGGTCATTTACATCCATACCACCTGCTGTTATCAACTTGCATAGTATGTGTCTTATCCTAGATGTGTTTCTATGTTTGGCTGTTGCTAAAAAATACAGCATATTCTGGAAAAAAGGACCAGTTTTGAGAGGACTGTGTTTTGTACTCTTAGCTGCACCTCAGGATATCCATAATGCTTCAGAGGAAATGATGTTTTGGCATAAATGCTGAGGAAGAAGAGAACATTTTCATTCTTGCTTGAATGTAGCTGCTGATGTCCTCTTTTAGAAGTTAGTAAGAAATGTTATACTTGTCAGCCCAATAGGTGTAATCTGTCTACCAGCAGTCAGGCATGATGGTGATCCTACTTAACAGAACAATCCTATGGCCCCTAGACAACGTTGAGACGGTCATAGGAATGTTTGGATTCCCAGCTCCGAGATCGAAAAATTGCTCCGACCTCAGAGCTGGGGATCGGAGCTCCAACCCGCTCCCCCCTTGGAGCCAGCACAGAAAGAATCACACTGGCTGCTTCTCCAGGGTCCCAAAAGTGGAGAGGGGAGGAAACCAGCATCACCAAGATATGATGTATCCTGGTGGCGCCTCCACCTCCTTCCCTCCCCGTCCAAAGCGCCACTGTTAGACAGCCAAAATCAGCCATCTAGCTGTTTTGCGGAGCGGGAGAAGAGCAGAGGCAACCTTCACCTCTGCACTGCTCCCGCCTTGCATAGGATGCCTATAAACCTCTGAGTTTGGAGGGCTATGGGCATCCCATAGGATTGCACCCTAAGGGTCATATGTTGAGCATGATAGGTGATTCCTGTCCTCTGTTATTAATCCCCATTAACTGCTAGTCATCCATATTCTGACTCTGGAAACACAGTTTGGCTAGCATATACAATACCTATCAACCAAGTATTTATCAGACAAGACCAACTGGACTATCAGTGAGGTATTGTGATTTATTTGTAGTGATTTTTTGTGTTCTTCTTTGCTGGTCATAATGCCTGAGCTTCCAAGGAAATAAGAACTATGCTTGAATCATGAGTTCAACTTCACTCCATGGTCTAAATAAAGATGAGTGAATCTGTCAGTTTCACTTTCCTTGCAAATAAATAAATAAATATAATGATAATGATAATAATATCATCTCACATTCCTTCACTCCCAAACTTTGTAAATTTTGGTAAATTGTTGTCATCAAACATACCTGAAATGAAATTCTCACCCTTCTGCGCCAACCAAATTCAGGAGGTGCAGCTATTCCCAGCCTGGAGAGGACCATGATGTACCTGCCTGCTACAGAGATGTTAAAGATGAGAAGCCTGTCAGAAAAAAAGAGGTAGGCAACCCTCATTAAGCACTAACATGGTTGAATACATAGGGATTCAAACCCAGATTTTTAAAAGCTAAGCTGTCAAAGTCCTTCGGCCTGGATGTCTGAATTTGACATTTTGGGTTTCTCCCACATTCAATTTATTTAAAACTCAGGTTTTTTTCTTCTTCTTCTGAATATGGAGAACTTTGCAAATTTTGGTAAATTCTTTTCTAACTGAACTGAACTGAAAGCAAATTCTCATTCATCCCTATAAAAGCTAGTCCTTTGTATGGAATATGCATCCCAGATATTTTACAGTTTATTTTGTGTAATAAGCAAGAGACACCAAGGAGCACCATAGCCCTTTTCAGATATTCATTAGGGATCTCATGGTGGCAGGCTTCTCCCCAACCTATGCAAGTTATTTAGAATGTCTGTAGAAAGCTCCAATGCGAACAGCTCCCTACCTTTTTCATGCATGTGTGTAAACCAGGGAAGAGGAACCTTCCCCTACAATGCCACTCCACTCCACTCCCCATCCCATGCATGTTCATTTTACCCCAATGGGTGTCTGAAAAGTGTTTCCTGTAGGAATGTGTTTAATGAAACACCTATTGCTAGAGAGAAGGCTGCAGGATGCAAAGGGAGGTTTAAATCTATATTCTGTATTCCTGGAGTGACATTTCAGGAGACTGTGATGACTGCATCTTGACGTCCTCTCTGTTGGGATGGTTTCAGTAGCACAGTGAAAAACAGTTTCTTAGAATGTGAATGAACATTTATTTTTATCACCTCAGTGTGTGTGTATATGCATGTGTAATGTTGTTTTGGCAACTTCTAATAGCAATCTCTCTCATTAGAGTTGTTTGCAACTTCTAGCTTTGCAGTAAAATATGCTAGGTTTTGAGAAGCGAATCAAGGCAAACCTAACATCTGTTTTTGTGTTTGTAAGATTGAATAAGCCTTTGGCGAGGGGTGGGGGTGGGGATCTTCTCCACAGTTCAAAACTCTTGTGAACAGTTTGATCTAATTTTATCATATGATTGGGGATTGGGAAACACTAGGAACCATTTTCTGCAGCTGTAAGGAGCAAAGATATAATGAGATGCTTTGACGATACCATTGGGAGCACAGACTGGAAAGCAAATCAGCTAACTACATTTCTCACTAGAGTTTTCAAATGTAACTTCCCAATGATTGATCTCAGTCTTCCTGTCATTTCCTTTTCTCCTGCTTTCATCAGAATATGCCGAAAAAGAGGTTGGGAGTATTTCCCACTAGACTGTTGCAAATCTTGTATGAATCTTTTATTCAGTGTTGGAGATGTTCCACAACCTTCAATCAATATTTTCAAAGATATATAATTGACATATTCCTTGGTGTACCTGCGAATTTCACATTTTAATAGAAAGAAGATAAAATACCTTATTTTGCATGTTTCTTCTTCTGGTGTGTAGTACATCTCATAAAAGATAGCAAGACTAAAAAAAAAAGTATGGGAGAATCCATTGGCATAGATACCCATGGGAATATTTACTAATTACTGAATGGTGAATCAGTGTATACTATGGTCTTAGTATTTTTTATTACTAATTTTCTAGTTCTGTGACATTGAAGATTTGAGTAAAGATTATTTAATGTGAAGTAATCATGTGTGCTTGAACAAATTTGCATTGATTATGGGAGCCAGTCCTTTCCTGCTTTTACATTTTCATGTAATACAGTTACACAAATTTGGGCTAAGAAAATTTATATTGAAATATATATTAAATTAAGGAAGTAAGCCAACCCAAGCAAAGAAGAAAAATCCAGAAGCCTTGAGTGGTCATACTTTTGCCCTTCTTCTTTAGAGAAGGGGAAGAATTTTGTTTGGTCCACATTTTTAAGTTAATTGTTCTGCTTTGTACTTCACAGACGAATATGTGGATTTGAACATGGTTATCTTTGAATTTTGCAATGCAGTTCTTGGCTCAAAAATTGTGTACAAAAATGTGTGTATTAGGAAAAGTTATGCTAAAAATGCATATATTAGCAAAAATTGTGTACAAAATGTGTATGTTAGGGGAAATTGCATACAATAATAAATGTGATTTTTGTGTGCATGGTTTTAATTCCAAGTGATGTGTAAACTGGATGGAACAGACATATGACTGAATACATGCTAAACTGCCACAGACCAGAAATAGACAGTTGTATCCATACATATTCATCTTGTGACAGTATTGCTGGCTTTGCTGTGATCCCTCCCTGCACACTTTCACTCCAATCCTATAACATGCCTATGAAGTAAACACTATTAAGTAAATCGAACTTATTTCAAAGTAGGTAGTTATAAGATAGCGGCTTTTGCTTTTTAAAAATATATCCATTTATATATTTCATTTACATGAAAAACACTCATACATAATCAGGAAACTAATGTAAATATTTATTTTATATTATACATGATTACAGGCAGACCCCTCTAGCAATGTTAAGCTATAATCATATACCATTAAAATAATGATGTGTTATAGTATGCATTTTTAGGACAGTGGATATATAATAATCGGCAGCTGATCTTCCAACTGCTTAATTAATTGGTACATCAATATAGATTTTTGATATGCCAAGAATTTGTCCTGCACACTTCTCATCTTCACTATTCTACACTTGGCTCCTGGACATCTCCCTTCCTTTCTACACATATATTTCTCAGTTTCTTCAAGTGAAATATTGGGGAATAGAAAGCAGGGCCGGATTAAGAGCATTATGGGCCTGGTGCTGAGGATTTTGGTGGGCCTTTTTATGGAAATAAATAAAATGAAGACGCAATTTTATATTAAAACAAATTAAATATTTTAATTACCATTAAAGTGCCAAAACAGAAACATATTGAAAATATTTCTTTTTTTTGTAAACAATAAGCTTGTTAACTCAATAAAACCGTTATAAATAGAACATTCACAACAACCATTTTTAAATAAACATAAACCATATAAACAGGTAATAACCAGGTCAGGCCTGGTTATTACTTGGATGGGAGACCCCTCCTCTAGTTTCCTGCATTGAGCAGGGGGTTGGACTCGATAGCCTTGTAGGCTCCTTCCAACTCTATGATCTATGAATCTATGAGCCAGACCTGCCTTTAATGTCTCTGCCCCCAGCAAGCTCTGCCCCTTTAACTTTAACACATTCTGTGAAGGTTTAAACAGGACCCTACACACATTCAGCAGAATGCTCCAGACCTTCACCAAATACACACAGGTCAGGAGAGGCAAAACCACGTAGGGAATGGGATGTTGGGGGCAGGGCCAGTGCAATGCATGGGTGAGGGACTTCTGAATAGGGTTGTAGTCTAACCTAATAAAGGTTGCAATCCTATGAACACTTATTTCGGAATAAGCCCCAATGGATACAGTTGGGCTTATTTATTTATATTTATTTATTTAATACATTTTTATACCACCCAATAGCCGAAGCTCTCTGGGCGGTTTACAACAGTTAAAATCATAAAATACAATATAAAATAAATATAAAATTTAAAACCACAGATTAAAACAAACAACAAAGCTAGCAGCAACAGTTACAAGAACAGAGTTAAAAACTACAAAATTAAAATGATTAAGATGATTAAAATGATTTAAATGCCTGGGAGAATAGAAAGGTCTTCACCTGGCGCCGGAAAGAATACAAAGTAGGCGCCAGGCAAACCTCTTTGGGGAGCTCATTCCATAACCGGGGTGCCACAGCAGAAAAGGCCCTCCTCCTGGTAGCGACCTGCCTCATTTCCTTTGGCAGGGGCTCTCAGAGAAGGACTGCTGATGCAGATCTTAGTGTCCGGGCAAGTACATATGGGAGGAGACAATCCTTCAGATACCCTGGCCCCAAGCCGTTTAGGGCTTGGAATGTTAGTACCAGCACTTTGAATCGGGCCTGGAAACAGACTGGCAGCCAGTGCAGATGAGAAAGCACTGGCATAATATGTTCTCGTTGGCCAGTCCCCGTTAACAATCTCGCTGCCCTATTCTGGACCAGCTGAAGTTTCCGGACCATTTTCAAAGGCAGCCCCACGTATAACACATTGCAGTAATCCAAACGAGAGGTTACCAGAGCATGGATAACTGTAGCTAGGCTATCTCTGTCCAGATAAGGACGAAGTTGGTATATCAGCCTAAGCTGATAAAAGGTGCTCAGTGTCACCGAGTTCACCTGTGCCTCGAGTGACAGTTGTGGATCCAAGAGCACCCCCAAACTACAAACCTGATCCTTCAGGGGGAGTCCAACCCCATCCAGAACTGGTTGAATATCACTTAGCCGGGCAGACAAACCACCCACTAACAGTACCTCCATTGAGTCTCAATTTATTAGCCCTCATCCAGTCCATTACCATGCCCAGGCAGTGATTCAGATTCAGAACAGCCACTGCCTCACCTTTTATTTCAAAGTAAAGCATGCAAATGGGTCCACTATATATCCACAAAATGCCTCTTTCATTTTAAGGCCATTACAAATTGCAGACAGGATTTTCCATCACACTCAATAATATATATTTTTTCTCGTCCCCCCCTATATGCCCTTCATTTTGTTTTTGTTTTTGCTTAACATTCATACTGAAAAAGAATTCTGCTGAAGTTTGCACACTACTTTGTGATTTTCAGTTGGTCATAATGAGAAGTCTGGTTTCACCAGCTCTCTGTGGATCTTAATGGTTAATCTAGAACAGGGCTCTCCAACCTCGGGTCCCCAGATGTTGCCAGACTACAGCTCCCAGAATCCCTTGCCATTAGCCATGCTAGCTGGGTATGCTGGGAGCTGTAGGCCAGCAACATCTGGGGACCCAAGGCTGGAGAGCCCTGATCTAGAATGATGAGTGTTTCATTGCTGTATTATGTTAAAATGTAAGCTACCACCCTCCCGGACGTGCAGATGCCGAGGACTGTGCCTGCGCTCCCCCTCAGGATAAAGGGCCGCGAGGGGGCAGCAGGAGAGGGGGAGGGGCAGCCCCCCCGCCCGGCTGGCCCTGACGGCGCGGCCTCACCTTCTTGCAGTGCTTGCCGAGCCAGACCCGCGCGGCGTCCAGCTGCGAGACGGTCTCCGGGCTCTCCCAGAACTTGCCGGCGGGGCCTCCGTCCTTGCGCCGCGACACGGACAAGGGGGTGGCGGAGGCTCCGGCTGCCGCCGCCGCCGCCACGCCCGCCGAGCCGCCTCCCGCCCCGGGGGCCCCGGGACTAGAGCCGCCGCTCGGGCATGGCTGCCGCTGAGCCGCCGCCGCCGCCACCGCCGCTGGGGCCCTACGCCGCCCACTCTCCTGGCTCCGCGCATGCGCAGAGCCCGTGGGACGCGGCGGCGGCTGCCACACCACCGCCACTCTCCTCCCGCGCGTGTGGCTCTCTCTGTGGCTCTCTGTGCCGCGGGTCCAGGCACTGTGGGCCTATTTTGTGGTAGGGGCCTGGAGCTGCAGCTCCAATAGCCCCTATCTTAATCCGGCCCTGATAGAAAGATGTGAGGGGCCAGTCTGTTGCGCAATATCACTAGAAAATATGGTGATGTAAGGCAAGGTTATGGATCCAAATATATCCATACTTGAGCAGGGCTTAAAACGGCCATTTTAAGCCCTGTTGCCCTGATTTCTACAGAAAAGACACAGCGCGGGGTCCCATCGCACTGGTGCAGGGTCCCGTCGCGTCACTTCCGGCCAGCCAGAAGTGACGCGACGGGACCATCGCAGCTTGAGCGGCTCGAGCAGCATGGAGAATTGCTCCATGCCGCTGAGAATCGAGTGGCGGGGGGCAGCGCAGAGAGAAGAGGAGAGGCAGGGGCCCCCCAAGGTACGTTAATATCACTACTTGAGAGCTTTAGTCATGACAATCTGAATCAATGCCTAAATCTTAAATCTTCCACATGTTGAATCTTCTGGAAACCCCCATGTATTAATCAAAGTCTGTGAAAAGTGAATACTTGCTCTAGCTAACCAAATAATGTTGTATTTTATTGATGTTACCTCTGTGGCTATAGATCTTCCAGACATCTGTGCAAATTATCACAGATCCACTGTAAATTTTAAGCATTGCTAAAAACCACTTGACAGTATATTGAATCTGTCAGCTTCGATGGTAAGAGAAAAAAAGAAGAATTGTATGCAGCATTGAGTACTCCTGCTTCATGCTGTCATTCAGCCAGATGAGGATTACTAGAAAATGCAATCAAGGGTAAATAATCAAACTGCAATATTCACTGTTTATATTTGCTCTGAATACCCAGTAAAATACCCAGTATATTAAATGCAAATCCTGTGCATAGGATTGTAGGCCAAGACTTCTTTTTTGCTCACATATTGTTGTTGTAATTTACACTGACAATAAACTTAGAAATGTCTAGCTACAAAGGCTAAATGGGGATGAGGTGGGCATAATATAATTATTTTATTGATTTGATCAGATTGGCTAGTGACCTTAGTGCAAGTTATTTGTCTATAAAATTGGAATTAGTGGCCTACACACAAAGGTATTTGAGAAGATAAGAACTTTAGCTGCTTTGTCCACTAGATTAAAAGGGTGCAGAAGTTCCCCTTCAGTTATGGTGAGTAGCAAAATAAAAAGAAGGTTCCACCATTATAAGCCTCCAAATTCTATTGCTTATAAAAATGACACCTGTTGAGCTAATAACTTAAAATGTGTCATCTAAGATCTACCTGATAAAGTCTAGAACTGTACAACATTTCAAACCAATCCAATAAAAATTGCCACAGATACAGCAAGTTAAATACTGCTGAAAACTGACACATTTGCCCCTTTCCCTTCAATCTGCAGCATAGCATAGCATAGATTTCTTTCAAGTTTTAGTGAAAAATATACTGATATTCAGTGGGGTTAGGGCTGGTGAGCATCCTCTGGCACCTTTTAGGTGATTGGTGATTCCCAAGGCTCTCCACTCAGGGCTTTGTGGCCCAGTCAGGAGATAACGGATCACCTTTGAGGCTGACTCACCTCACCCGCTCGGAATTTTGCACCTCTGAGAGGAAGTGACAGAGGAAGGCATCCCAACACCAGCCTTGGTGTAAAACTGAGGGTGGCAATTTTACAGGTGCCACCCCTCGGGGATGGATGCATTGCCCGAAAACGACTACCATCAAGGGGCTGGTATAGCCAGGAACCAGCACTTTTTTCACTTCGCAGATCTTGATTATTTAATAAATGTGACCCTAATTTGTGCCTCGACTCGTTATTTCCACCCTTTACACATGCAATAGCAGTGATCAGTAGAGACTGTAGGAAATTTGTCAATCACAGGATGTTTCATTATCTAGTATCTCCCTACATACATTATCACATATCTGGGGGAAATGATTAGAGCTGAAATCCTTTACTTCTTAAACAGGCATGTTCTTTCTCCTGAACACTCTGAACAGGTTAAAACAGAATTCATCTCACCAACTTCTATCTGAATAAAGAAGAATAATTCTAGTGCTAGCAGTGATGGAAGTGTTCTATGATCAAAACCATTCCTTTGATTTTCATCAGGGTGAGCTGAAGACATGGCACATAAAACCAGTGTATGGGGAATTTCTATCATGCTGCAATAACCCCATAACTCACAGGTGAGATTACATTTTAATGCTTCAGTTGGAGAAGAAGCCATCAGAAAGACATTTCCTTGCAGATGGCAAGGATTGTTTCATACAGTAGCAGTTTGCTTCATGCTAATCTAAATAATGCTTTTAATTGCCCAACCCTAAATCTCTCTTAAAAGGAAATGGCTGCTGCATGTGACAAAAAAAATATTTCAGCCCATGGTCATATGGTATAAAACAGAACAGTTCCTGTAGAAAACTGATGGGCTGAAGTGGAAGAATCTCTGCAAAGTTTTCTCTATTACCCACGCTGCAAGGATCTACCTAGTTTAAAGTCCAGCTGCATCCTAAGGGAATTAAGATAAAAGCCTAGATTGTAAAAATGCTTAAACCAGTGATGATGGCCAACAACTCATCCAATCCCTGCTCTGACTTATTGTCATCCTGCTACTTCCTGCCTTGGATTTCCCACACGAGGGGAGAATTTTGCACGTGAGGAGAAGGAGAGTGAGACCACTATGGAGTGATCTCACCCTCCAATGAGGCTCAAGGTGGGTGGGGCACCATGGGCCGATATTAGACCCGGTCACCCCACCCTTGGCCTCTTTCTCTGGTGGCTGTGGAGAAGGAAGGATCACCAAACAGCTGCACATTCAGAAACTCCTAAGGACGACTGACTGGTTTGATTACATGGGGGGGGGCATCTTTTCCTGCCACAGTCCTACGCCCGGGCTTATCCTGGGGATAGCCTTTTAGCCACATCCCTTCTGGCGCGGCTGCATCTACCGCCCGCTTCCCATGGGGTATTATTCGGCCTCCGTGGGCCCTGTCTTTCCCCTGCAATAGCCCGTTAGCTGCAACCCTGCGGCACAGCTGCGCCTGAGCTCGCTTGCCACTGGGGATCCTTCAGCCTCTACAGTCCTGTGTAAAGAGCGCTTACCTTGGCGGCAGCAGCAGCCCCTCCGGCGCTGTAACTAGCGGCTTCTAGCTCCCTGTCCCTGTGCATTTCGGGCTAAGCCAACTCCCACCCAAGGCCCGTTGTGTCGCTGTCTGGGGTGGGTTTCTTCCCACCCCAGAATACACATCCTTGGGCAGTCTCGTGGGTGTACCTGCGTGCTGGGACATGTGTTTGGGCGTGGTCCTCAACCCCCCCTTCCTTCTCTCCAAAAAGGATTGAAGCTTACCATCCACCAGGACTTTTCCAGTATGTTTTCATTGGTTCCTGCCTGTTGATTGCATGCCCCCCCCACATTTATGTTGTTTGGGCCTCATGACCTGCCTTAACAGGCACAGCCTTTTTACTCTGTGCCTGGGGCCTAGTTGGCCCAGGCCTCCTGTCAGGGATCAGGCCTGTGTCCAGCCAGGCTGTTTCCTCCTGGTAGGTGCGGCCTGGTGTTATTACTGGGGCCTTGTGTCCTGCTCAGGCCTTGCACCCCGCCTTCTCTGAGTGGCACTCGTGCTATATCTGGGCCTGATTTGCCCAGGCCTTCTGTTATTTGGTCCCCTGTTGTGAAATACGGCATCTCCAAACAAAACAAAACAAACAAAAACCCTAGGTGCCTTCCCTGTAAGAGCAATTTTTATCATGCCAAGCTGTGCTGGGAGTTCTTGTCTTGTGGCAGTTTTATTTGCAAATTTCAGTTGGCACTGATCCATGCACGCTGCTAGTCCTTGATGGGCGAGTGCAGCCGCTCCTTTTTTACCCATTGCCTCGACCGCCTGTGCCTTATGATGTCTTTGCCCATTTCATGGTTTTGTCCCCTACCATGCCATCTATTTATATTAATACTATATGCTTTCTTTTAGCTGTTTCCCCCAGTGCTCCCAAGCCATGGGTTCTTCAAGGTAGTTAGTGCTTGTCCGATTGCTTCGAGATCAACTCTGTATTGGCAGTGGTGTACCTGTTGGTCCCTTGCTGAGCTATTTTCATCATCTATTTCTTCTCTCAGCAAACAATCTCAACGTGTTCACAAACCTGGGGGGGGGTGTCCCGCCTCTCCGCCGCCTCGTCTCTCCGCAGAAGCAGCCCCCCCGCCTCAATTTTCTGAGCGGCATGGAGCAGTTCTCCGCGCCGCTTGAGTCCGCCATGCCAGCCATGCTGGGCCCGTCGCGTCACTTCCAGCTGGCCGGAAGTGACACAATGGGACCCTGCGCCGGCGCACTGGGCCCCCGTGCTGCGTATTTTACACAGTCCAGGGGCCCAGTGCACCAGCGCAGGGTCCCATCGTGTCACTTCCAGCCAGTCGGAAGTGACGTGATGGGACCAGTGTGGCCGGTGTGGCGGGCTCAAGGCGGCGAGCTGAGGAAGCCCCGGACCTGGTAAGGCACCGCGAGTCTCTGGCAGGCATGAGCGGGGCCGATTTCGGCCCGCTATGCCCACCACGAGGCGAGCGGGCACACCCCTAGACCTGCTCCCGCAAGTGCTGGTAGTGCATTTGGGGGGAAACGATTAGGCTTGCTCATGGACTTGCTCAAGCGTCTGTGGACCTTGCGTTATCAGCAGTGTTGGCCGATAGTCCTGATTCTCTGGTTCATATTTTCAGCACTTTTGTGGCGGGGTGGTGCTGTCCCCAGATGCCTGAACAGAGCAGGTTGGAAGTGAACAGAGAAATTGAGGGGCCTTGGAGGGATAGGCATTGTGATTCCTCATTCCGTGATATATTTGGCCCAGAAGGAGTGCATTGTCTGATATCGGAAATGATGTATTTCTCAAGGATCTGCAAAGGGACCTCCTGGAATTTATTCCTACCAGGTGGGGGAGAGTAGACTAAGCAGAGGCTTGTCTCTCTCAGTGGCTGGTAAGTGCGGAAATAGGCAGTGGAGTAGGGTTCGGTGATTATCCGATGGCACCTTTTAGGTGACTGGCGAGACTCAAGGCTCCCCGTTGCTGAGTTGTGCGGGTCAGTTTATGGGAGACAAGGGTCACCTTTGAAGCTGACTCACCACACCCGCATTGGTGTTGTGCGGCCCCATGAGGTGGTGACAGTGGGAAAGCCTCCCAGCACCACTGTGGTGTAAAACTGGGGGAGTGGCGAGTTGTAGAACCACCTCTCAGCATTGGATGTTTCATCCAGGAATACCTCATAGATTTAATAGATCATAGAGTCGGAAGGGGCCTACAAGGCTATCGAGTCCAACCCTCTGCTCAATGCAGGAAACTAGAGGAAGGGGTCTCCCATCCAAGTAATAACCAGGCCCGACCCTGCTTAGCTTTCCACACCCAGACAAGCTGAGCCACCTCCACTGGCCAATGGCCAGTTTTAGTTAGTACTCGCACTTTTTCCCTTCACAGATCTTTGTTATTCAATAAATGTGGCCCTAATTTATACCATATTCTTGTGTCTTGACTCTTCATTTCCCCTTTTATGTGCGCAAATACTTCCCCCCCAGTTTGTGTCTTTGTCTGTGTGAAAAATAATATGTATACAATATTTATCAAACCTAAACTTATTTTCCTGTTTTAACAACATAAATGCATCATGTATAACTTAGCATATAGAATTGTATTAACTGGCATATTTATGAAATTTAAATTATGTATGTTTACACAGAAGTAAGAACTACTTTTTTTTTAGAGAAGCTTACTCCAAGGTAAGCACACAGAGGATTGCAGCCTCAAGTATATCAATGTCTTTGTTCTGTAGCAGAGTAGCTGTATCACAGTTGTTTGAGGGGAGTGGTGAAAGTGTTGACCACAAGGGAGGGGCCAGGTCAAAAGAATAGCAGATGCAGATACATGCCTAGTACCTCCAGACTAGATCAAAGCTCACCAGAAGGGGGGGCAAGCAGCAATTCACAAGAAAGAAAGGCCTGATAGGTTCCTCTCATGAAGATGGCAGCACTCTCTAGGTGCAGAAATGCATCTTGGGTTTGAATGTTGTACAGTATGCTCAGGAATTACCATTCTCTATTGCTGTAGATTGTCTTAGAGAAAAATCACCATGTATTACACTTTTTGATGGAGTCAAGCCTTATCTTGTTCTTGTCATCAGTAACAGTTGATTCTTTCTTCCCCCTCCATCTTCCCTTATAATGCAAAGTAATCCCTCCCCACCCTGTCCCCATTCCTTCCCCTTTAGAATCCCCCTTTTTTCATATCATCCTCCTATACTGAAAAGGTAAAGATCTCTAGTCTATCAGTATAACCATTAAGCAGACAATGGATAAATTAATAGTTGCATAGAAATATTTTTTTATTAATATATATATATATATATATATATATATATAATAAAGGGGTTGAGTCAAATACTTATCTTTGCTGCCTGCACTGGGGTTTTGTGGTGGATCACATTACCCTCCATATAATTCAAGATAACATCCCCATATTAACTGGAATTTATTTTCTTTTAGTAATTTGATGTAATATACCTTTTCATGGGCAGCTAAGGTCAATACATCCTGAATCCAGCTGTGTATATTTGGATTTTATTTGCTTTCCAGGATTGTAGAATAATACGCTTAGCTGTTAGTGTTAGTAAAGCCTTATCTTTAAAAGCTTTCCACTCATTCCAAAAGCAAATATATCTATCTACAGATAGATATATTTCATAGACATTCTTTTCAGTGCTCTCCCAAATTTCTATTGGACAAATGTAGAAAAGGTCCTTGGAAAAATGGTTCTCCCACCGCCATTTTTGTGTCTAGCCCTTACCCCCACAATTGCTAGGCCTTCACATCTCTAGCCCTATTCCATAATAAATGAGGGGCCTCTTCTGGTAGAAGCAGTTTCAAGTGGGATAAAAGCAAAGGCAAGGTATCACTTCTAATTTTTTGAGCTGTACTAAAACACAAAGAGGCCTAACTCAAAGTGAGCCTTTATGGAAGGGAGTGGGTAGGTGGGATTTTGCCTTTCACACTTCTTTCAATTCAAAGTTCATCCCATCACTAGATTTAGACTGCAATGTTATACATGTCTACTCAGAAATTTAGTGCAATGGGGCTTACTCCCAAGTAAGGGAGTAAGGGGGTATAGGATTGCACCCATAATTTGTAGAAAGAACAGGCTTTTAAAAAGAGAAAGCTAAGATTTGCAAAATGCTTACATGTCGAGTGCCAGTTTCACATAGCCCTGCTCATAAAATAATCCTGTAAAAACTTCTGCCTGTGCCAGTGTGTATTATCTATACTCTTTATTGCCACGCAGGACTTCTTAGTTCAAAGTCTTTGGGGAATCTTTGAGCCTCCAGTTGCACAAGGGATTTACTCATATTATCATAACTCTTCTGGAAATGAAGTTACAGTGAGGCAATGCTAAAATACACAAGGTGCTAATGAGCTTTCTTCAAACAACACAATTTATTGAAGTCACTTAATAATGCTTTTTTTTAAAGCGTTGGGGTTTCGCACAAATGTAAGGCAGTAGTATAATTTGTTTCTCTTGTGTTTCAACTTTTCACTTCAAATTGAAAACATAAGCACTGTGTTAAGGAGAATGGCACTAATTTATTTCTATCACATGTTCACATATTAAGACTTAGTTTCTAATCCAAAACAAACAAATTAAAAGGGAAAGAAAGAAATTATTTTATTTCCTGGGAAACCTACATTGTTATATACTAAAGCCCTAGGAGGGAGTATTCTGTTTGTGTTGAAGAGACTTCCAAAGCTTATATAATTTAGTTCCCGTATGAAAATATATTTCTTGTTTGCATTGTGGTTCTCTGAAATCATTTGAGATCCAGCAAATTAATTATATTTCTTTCTGGCACAAGAAATATATGTTCAAATAAAACAGTGCAGACATGCTAAAGAGAATAGGTGGGTTTCTTTGATCTAACCAGTGGACCAGTGTTGCTTTCCTCCAGTGATGCAGTCCTGCTTAGTTGCCCCAGATGGGACTTTTAGGGTTGGTCAGTCATTCAGGGGGAGTGCAGAAACCCCATCTAGGACTGGTTGCAAGTGTCCCATCCAGAGTAGAAGGCTTCCCTACCCACAGTATTTCCATATTGTTCTTTTTTAAATTCCCTATTACATGAATGCACCATGATGAAAATAGTACCAAAAATAAATAACTATGTCGTTCGGTCTGAGCCCTCACTTATTAAAATGTGCACTACCAATTAAACAATGGAACTTTACACTTAGTTGAATAATATATCAATTAATGCAATTAACAGAAAAATCCTAATCTTTTATGTCAGAGAACTCCAGTGTAGGAACCTCTGAGATAACCAAAATCCTGCCAGGGCTAATTGTAAAATAACATTTAACCGATTCCCTGCTTTGAAGGAACTGAACTGTCCTCCATTTGTTTGGCATTTAGGTAATAGTCTTTGTTCTTTTACTAAAGGACAAGTTAAAGGCTGAATGGGAAGGTCCTTCTGTAATTAGAGATAGGATTGACAAAGTTACTTATGTTGTAGACATGAAGAAACCCTAAAAAAAAAAAAAAAACCCACCAAAGTGGTGTGCATAAATATATTGAAATCCTATTACTGAAAGGAGGGTCTAGTCTGGTGAATAATGAAGACACCCCCTAGCTGTGAAGAAAAAAAAACAGAAGAGGAGGATGACATAACTGATATTGGCACACTGTTGTTTCTGGGAACTTCAGGAGTTTCAAATGAACATTCAACACATGCGTGGAAGAGAGAAAATAATGGTAGATGTATTTTCCTGAAAATATGTTGGGGGAAAGGAGTAATGTTATTACATAAGACCCTGTCTCATCAGGGTGGATGTTGCACACTAATCCTTTGTGCAACCACCCAACGCCTAAAGTAGATACCTGAGACCCAGAGAGTTTAAAACTGATTTGGTGGAGAGATAAAGATGACCACCTGGTGGCAGCAGAAAAGGCATGAGGAAGGGAAGAGCAAAATGAGTGTGAGCATACCATTTTGCCTGTTTCACCTTCCATTTACTGAACAGGGTGTTGCCAGACCATGACAACACCATTGAAACCAATGGAAGGATATTAATCCTCTACTCAGGGCTGGCATAGATTCCTGGCCAGTTTGGGTGGGTATCTGGGGGCCAAGCTGCCCCCCAACACATACCAAGCATGCCTCCTTCCCCCCCTCTCCAGTGTTTGAGAGGTAAAGGGCTGGGAGGGGGGATTTGAGGTTATATCTCTCCCTCCACGAGTGGACTCTCTCTCTTAGCTTGGAGGGTGAGATCTAATATATTCTATGGCTCCTGGGATGCCCTCTGAGGAACCATAGGATTGCAGCTGAAAGTAACATAGGCCTCCAAAGGAAACGACAAAAACACCCTACTTTCTCTTACTTCATTATCTCTTTGAGAGCCTTTAGTAACTTGAAATGTACCAACATTTCCTATTTCTAATTACTCCAATTCATGCTATATTTAGCCTCAGACATATAGCTATAGATGGGATGGATTATGATCTGTCCGTGCAATAACTTTCACCCTCCTCCCTTTTCTTTCTTGAAATCTAGCCTGAGAGAAAGAGGCATACATGCACATGCACAAATCTCTTTATAACTCATATATCCATTCTTTCATTAGATAGTGATTTATTCTAGCTGTCCCACAAGTATATCCATGCCTGTGAGAATTATAATCAGTGAGTTTCTTTATTTCTTAAGTGATCTTGTTCTATTGCTATATGTGTTCTTTTTTGTTGCCTCTATTTTTAACTTTATTTCAAAACAGAATAAAATGCCATAGGGAATAATTCCATTCCGCAGAGTCTTCCTGAAAGCAAACTGAAAGCTTACATTCTGCTTCTGGAAAACTAATTGGTCTTAAAAAAAAAAAAAAAAAAAAAAAAGGTATCTGCATCATCCTATACTATAATTCCAATTCAGTTCGCTGAGTGTTGTCACTTATGTAGTCGAAACAACAAGACTGCGGATTGTGGTGGTGGCAGCAGGTGGGAGGGACCAAGGAAACCAGGGAGGAGGAATGGAGTGACTAGGCCTCAAAAGAAATGTTTCATACTGCAACGTTTTGTTTCAGGTCCCACTGGTCTTACACAGAATGTTAAGAATTCTAAGTACAACACATTTTCTGCCTTTTTTGTTTTATACACTTTGGAAGAAAGTGAGGTTATGAACTCAAGTAAATCTTATAAATCTAGCCTGCTCTCTTTCTCTTACCCCCACACCTTCTAATGTTTTAGTCCCCACCACTCCAAAAAAGAAGAAGAAGAATGCATGTAGTTGTCAGCCATCATTATTGCATGTGCAATAATTTTCACCTGTAAGTGTGTGGAGATTTCAACAGGAAAGACACTACACACAACTATTTTTCACACACATGCAAAAGAAATAGGCATTCTTCACTTGGTTATTACTTTGAATTGCTCAACTTTTTTTCCCTTTTGGTACTTTTCCTTTACCTCTTTATGATCATATCCATTTTATGATGCCTTATTCTGCTCTTTTATCTTCCCTTCAATGTAGGACTGATATTTTTTTTCTTGCCTCAGTTTATCTATGGGGGGAGCAGGGTTGGCTTAGAGCTGTGGTTGCTGGGGTACCATTTTTCACTGCTTCTGATACCTGGTCATATGATCCTGGAAGTAGTAACCCCATTATGAATTTATCAGAGAGAGGGTAGAAGCTGGCATGCTCCAGATAGAGAAAGCAAGCAAGCACTCCGGAAATGTGATGCACCATGGGTAGTTTCTTTCACCACTTGCAGAAGCAGCTTGTTCTTTGGGGTATGGAGGGTGGCAACCCGCTTCCCTTCCCTCCACCTACAGTTCCCTTCACCCCCAGAAGCTAAACTGTCTCCAAATGTTAATAAGTTCTTACCAAACAAAGAATCAGACAAGATTCTCACTCATTCCTATTTGAAGGACTGTTCAGTCTGAGTCTGATTTAAAGATAAAGAACCATAAGAAGGGTTTTGTTGCTGCTGGTCAACAGTTAGTACCTGGACTTAGGGATGGGCATCCAGCCCGGCATCCGACTCACGGGGCACTCGGCCGAGCCATGACTCTGGCAAGTGCCAACGGAGGTGCTCACCAGACTTCCGGGTTCCCCGGCTCTACGTCGTTTACGTAGAATATAGTGTAGTATACATTAAAATGGCTGTAATGTGCGTAAATGTGGCCGTTTTTAATGTATACTACACTAGGGATGTACTGCTCAGCCTCCAGGCGGGCGTAGCATGCCAAAATCGGCCCCGCTCACGCCCGCCGGAGGCTCACAGGGCCTTACTGGGTCCCGGCGCGGCTCACCTCTCCGTGGCGAGCCGCCTGCGCCACTCACACTGGTCCCATCGTGTCAATTATGGCTGGCCAGAAGTGACACGACAGCACCCTGTGCAGGTGCGCTGGGCCCCCACACTGTGTATTTTGGTCGTGTCACTTCCGGGACCAGCACGGCCAGTGCGGCGGGCTCAAGCGGCGCGGAGAAATGCTCCGTGCCGCTCAGAAAATCGAGATGGGGGGGCGCTGCCACGGAGAGATGAGGCGGTGGTGAGCCGCCACCCCCCGAAGGTACACGAACATCCCTATTTACTATACCATACAGAAATGGTGTATCTTACGCTGTTTTATATGTAAACGATGTAGCGCCGGAAGCCAGAAGTCGAAATTTGAAAACTGATAATTTTGATACTTCGTATTTTTAATTTTGATTATTGTTTGGTTTCATTGTAACCTGGAGTAGCAGGTTTCTACAGACAAAAAACAATATACATGTTTTAAATAAATAAAATAATTAATGAGGACATGTTTTTTAAAGGGGAGCAGCATTCACAGTACTAAAGAAAAAAGTATCATGATGGTGCAGAAGAGAGTTAATTGACAGCAGAAAGCAGAGAAAAGGCACAACTACATTTGGGGGAATGAGCTTTCTTCCTGTTATTCTTTTATTCTCCCCCCACCTTTTTATATTTGCAGGAAAGATCAGTAATTACTACCTCATTTTCTTCTGAAAGCATTCCTGAGTTACCCCACACCCTGCAAGGTTGAACACAACTGAGCTTTCAACCAAGTTTTAAGTTTAAATAAAAGTAATTCATTTTGCAGAATTAGGATCATTACCTCACTTCAGGAAAGTACAGTTATAATAGCATCCCATGAAGACACCTAACAATTACAATGTATCAATGCATCCCCCCCCCCCCCACACACACACACTTCTATTCTCTGGCTCAGTCTTTGAATGCCAACTCTTGGAGTGTAAGTTATGGAAAGTATAAATAAGCCCATCCTTTGCATTAGCGGTTTTTCCCATTGTAAACAGGTGCAAATGACTTGTCCTCTGAATTTATTCGATTAGCTGAAGTGCTGCATTTTTAGAAGCACACTGTTTAGCAGTAAACCCTTTGTCATTGTGGATTTGAATGGTACAGTATTTATGGGCTGTAGTCCATTAAGCTGCTCTCCCTGGTTTATAGGAAGTGTCAGTGGCAAGTGCAAAGCCATACATAATTTATCTAGTAAAACAGCACAAATAACACTCTACTTATCATAAAATCTTTCAGCTACAGACAGCTAAGATGGAAGCACATATCACTAGGTGTGTGTGTGTGTGTGTGTGTGTATTCTAACAAAGGGAAAATGTCTAAAGACAGAGGCCTGCCAAATATACTATATTTATTTTTATTTTTATGTTGGTTTTTGTTGTTTCTGTTTTTGCAAAAACTATTCCTTGCCTTACTCTGACTGAACTATTTATTGTTGATTTGATTTGTTAACTTTCCCAACTGGGAGAGTGGGTTGTAGTCAAGGCAATCAAATTAGTATTCTCATTCTGCCCTTTGAAGATGAAAGATGGCTTTTGTCTCCCAGGGCGCAGCCTCTAATGCAATCTGGAAAGTGTAATGTGATCAGAGGTCACGGATAAATTAAGAGTTGTGGCACACTATTCAAACACAATCTGACTTCATGGAAAGAATTCACATTCCTGTTTACCCTCACATAATTTTACCATAAAAAGTATTTACTGTGAACAATTTGTTGCTACCTATAAAGCCACACAGTGCAATCACTCTGATTTAATAAGCAGCCTTTGAAATGATCAGTTCATTAAAAAAAATGTGGTAAAAAGAAAACCTCCAGGTTTTACATCCAGAAAGCTCTCTCTCTCTCTCTCTCTCTCTCTATATATATATATATATATATATAATTCTCAAGCATTTCTATTAACTTTAATCAGCCTTACACCTCTGCTTTAAAGGCATGTTGAATTAAGCAACAGAACTCATAATGATTTTACAGCTTCCTGTAGTGTGCTGTCCCTGGGGTGCATACAAAACTTGAGAAAAAGAAAAAGAAACCTGGATTAATTCCAGTAGCCATTTTTGACAAATGGAAAATGATGGGAAATTATACATTTAAACAGGCAGACCAAGTGAACTATATTTTTTTCTTCTGTGACAAATATATTCTGCACCAAGGTGATTTCATTTTATTTAGCAGGACTATATAGTTTCTAAATATTCATCATGCATTAACCCACCATTTTGGTAACAAATCTGAGAACCTTTTTTGGTAGAATCATTTTATGAATAATAATATTTATATTCCACCTTTTGGTCTCAACTTGGATTCCTAATGCTCTGATGAAGCTGGCTGCATGCTCTAACCACCTCACTGAGAGTGGGAAGCATTAATGTGGGCAGGAAGGATACCTAATGTGGGCAGTGTGGGTGTGCTTACTCTGTCTCAAAGGATGGAGTAGGGTTGTGCCAGAAATGGCACATTTACTTTCAGGAAGGCTAGCTGCTTCACCAACTTAGGAGCCAGCCTTTGAGTGGTGTGGTATAAATATAGCCCCAGTCACTGAGAACACTTGTTTGTTTGTGACTATCGTTGGTGAGCAGGATTGTAGCTTTTGGTCCACAAAGGCTAAGGCTGGCCAGATCTGCAGTTTGTGTGTCCACAGTAACCCAAACACTCTGGGTTTTATGATTTTATCCAATGGTAGAGTAGACCCAGTGAAATGATGGGACTTAAGTTGGACTAACATTGAATACAACCCACAGTGCTGAAAAGCTAGATGAGATCAGCTAGATATTGGGTGACCATGTTCTCTGTCCAATTCTCCCTACATCTGATTGCTGCTCTGGAAATGGCTGTTCCATGGCTGCCCCAATGACCTATGCTTATATTATTTTCCTTCTGGAAGGCTGAACTGAATATGGGCCTTGTGAACATTGTGATACTGCTGGTAGTGCTGGTGGGACTGCTGATAGGCTTCCCCTAACTTCACCTCCCATGTGCCTCTCTTCCTCTTCACCATACGGACCCTCTCCATTAGCTTGTTCTTCCAATGGAGCAGGGAACTGGCCTTAAATGTCATGCTCCCCTTCAGCCTTGGGTTTCACATGTAATCCCTCATCTCTGTGAGTGGCTAAACCACATCTCTATCTGATGGTGTAGAAGTTATGCTCTCCATTGCTGGTTATGATGTTCACAGAAAGAATTTGTGGGTTTTTTAAGTACTCAAAAGAATATTTCTTTTGGTCTATACAAATTAGAGAACTGTGACAAAGCAGCTGTCTTTCTTTGGATTTGGATTTTGCTATTACAGATTGGATGTCTACCATGTGGGCAGCATAAGCAATATCAATATCCAGATATATTTGTAATGAGAGCCAAAATGAGGACACAAATGGAGAATATAGAGAAAAATTAAGTTTAATGGACTAACACATTCCAGACGACAGCTTCAAAGAAGGAAATTCAAAGCAGCAATAAATGTGTTTTTGAATGCTAGCAACAAAATAAAATATACCAACCAACAACCACTCTATAGTTAATTTACATTCCAATAGCAGATTCTAAAGTGAACATATTGGGGATTACCTGGCATTTTGGGTGTATGAGTCATTGTTGCAATGCAATCATTTTGAGTAAAATAAAGTCTCCTTATTTATTTATGTATTACAAAAAAAATCTGTCTTTCTATCTGAAAAGGACTCCAAGGTAGATAACAATCAATTATTTTTAAAAAAAAAACAAAAAAACAGCAGAAGAACATAAAACAGAACATTGGTACTTACCAAGAAGGTTCTTTCTGGCTTGGTGTGCAGAAGGCATCCCACAATGGGTTAACTCCAAATATCACCCAGAGAAAAACAGAGGCAATGTGACAATTTTTCAAGTACTCTATTGGTCCCAGGCTCCTCCTTGCCACTTCTGTCTATGGCTATAACTCAGAAATAGAGAAAAGCAGAAACTCTCCCAGCTGCAATAATAAGAAGAGACACAAACCCATGCAGATTAATGTTAAGACAGTTATCACACCTGAAATAATAACCCATTAGAGCCCTGCAGGAGAAGCTTGAGGGTGCAGAGATCAGTTGCTTTAGAACTGTGTATGTACAGATGAATAATAGTAATAAAAGTAGGTTTTGTTGTTGTTGTTGTTTTTCTTAAGGAGGAGGGCATGAGAAATAGCTCATCCCTCAGTGAAAAGCAGGAACGAACTGGCAAGCCTGGGACCAATAGAGTACTTGAAAATACTTGTCACATGGTCCTTGCTTTCCCTGGGCAACAGGGGGAGTAGTTAACCCATTGTGGGATGCCTTCCTCACACCAACCTGGAGAATTGAATAATTAAAAAACAAAAACAATCAGCACCCAACAGTGGAAAATCCCCACAGTATAGTAGCAATAATAACAGCAAGTATTATTAGGTAGGTTATATACCTGATACTTCCAAGAAATGTTCAGCAAATGCCATATTTCCACTACTTGCTTAAAACCAACAATGATAGAGCCAGGTAGGCCCACCTTGGAAAGACATTCTACAGCTGTAATGCCATGATTGAAAAGGGCTTGGCACACATGGCCATCAACTCTACATCAGCACGAGGATGTGGAACAGGGTCTCAGATGTTGTGGGTAAGTGCAGATATCCCAGTCCCAGATAGTTTAGGTCCTTCAAGGTCAACATTGGTACTTTGAAACAGCCTGGATACAGTCTTGTAGCCAATGGAGATGGACTAATATAGGTTATTTGCTTCATAATATGTGCTCTACTTAATATTCTGGCAGCTGTGTTTTGAACTAATAGAAGATTCAAAATACAAAATACACAGAAAATACTACAGTAGTCGTATCTGGATTCTTTTAGGGTATGTATGACTGTGGTCAGCTGTGCTTTCTCCTGGAAAGGACAACACTGGCATATCAGCCTAAACTGACAAAAGGCATCCCTGGCCACCACTGCAAACTAGCATCAAGGAACACTGTAGATTCTGGAAGCACCCCCACATGGTGACTTTTCCACTGTCTTTTTTCTGTGGCTAATCATATTCATTCATATATATGGTTTATATATATATGGTATATATATAAACCATATGAGGTGGTAGGAGAAGTAAGCATTTATTTATTATTATTTATTCATTATTATATTTATACCCCGCCTTTTTTCCTGCAAGGAACCCAAGGCGGCTTACATAATCCTCCTCCTCTCCATTTTATCCTCACAACAACCCTGTGAGGTAGGTTAGGCTGCGAGTCAGTGACTGGCCCAAAGTCACCCAGTGAATTTCATGGCCGAGCGGGGACTAGAACCCGGATCTCCTGAGTCCTAGTCCAACACTCTCATCACCACTACGCCACACTGGCTCTCAAGAAGAAATCTTCTTTAAAAAAAATAGGAAGGTGGCTGGTTGAATGATTTGACATATCACAGAAACACAGCAAAATAAAGACTTATGAATTCACCCTTTGAGTTGGTTATTTTAATTATTATTTACTTTCTAAATATTTACATGTTTGAAATCTGGAATAGACCCAAACTTCTGTAATCTCGGAGGCTGGTACATTCTCTCAACGCCAGTCCAGTGGCCAACGCAAGTCAATCGGATCTTCTAAATGTAACACATGTGTTATACCATTGCTTTCTCCTGTCTCCCCCCGCTTTCTTTAACCATGGAATTTTATTTTTAAATAAAATTAAAATACAGGGCAGTGAAAAATGCTGGCTATCCACCAGCCGAACTGAAACTACTGGAAGAACTGATTTCCCCCCTCCCTGCACTCATCAGAAGTCAGAACCCCTAAATCTGATCTGGAGGGTTGGGGGTCTCTCTGGAGCAGGTTTGGGAGGTACGGAAGCAAGGGGGAAGTCCTGTTGTGGTAGAGGAAGTCCACTCACATGGCATTGGTTGTAATGCACAGTTAAAAAAAAGGAAAAACACACATAACAATACACTAAGGGTGAAAGCAAACTCGCTGATTACATTTCTTAATATAACATGGGTAAACCTGTGGAAAAATTAGAATGAAAGTCTAGGGGAAATGACACTAAGTATTGAGAGAGTTTAGATGTGTAAGTTACGTAGCTGAATCACAGTCTGAAAAAATGCAACTGTATTTGATTGGAATGTTAGAAAGTGGAAGAGCTTTCACACAGGAGATAAATGGAACCCATTCAGTTATAATCCTTCTCCATCAGAAGGTATGAGATCATCTGCAGCAGAGGAAGGGTTGGAAATGTTTTCTGAAAAAACCTCTAAAATGGCAAATGTGTTTATTTATTGCTTTCACATTGTTTTTTTCTCTAAAGAGCTTAAGATGGCATACTTACTCAGAATGATTCCCATCAAAGCTTTTGGCCAAACCCAACTTTGCCTAACCTCAGCAAAGTTTCAGCATTGTTTGCCTTCAGACCTGAAGCCTGAAACATATATGCAAACTCATTGCTCTTTTTCTTTTGAATGAAACTATGAGCAGTTCCCCCCACACCTTCCTTAAAATTTGATGGGGCCACCAGAGATCAAATAAAGCATATGGCCCACAATTAGGCATCCCTATTTGTAGAAAAGTAAGGGCAGCAATGAAATATATATTTCCCCCTTCAGGCTTAATGCCTGAAGTATCTGGGATTCTACATATCTGTTGAAATTTGATCTCTCTGTATGTGTTGGTTGGTATTTTGTTTCTTATTATTTGTAAAATATTTTTAATTTATATAATGCTTTCATGCAAATGTATATTTTTGTGTTCCATTTTAAGTGCTTTAAAACAAACAGACACAAAAAACCAAAAACAAAACATGGCTGTAAGTGCCATCTGACCTACTGGAAATAAATGTTTTGATAAAATATTGAGAAGCTATTTGTCTCCAGCACAGGTAATAAATGAGCTTTTCAACAAATATCTGATTAAACAAATATTTGAAGAGAAAAAACCTTGAGCTTACTGTTTGGTTTTGCGCTGTCACTTGATTAACAGTTTACCTTTTATTATTTGATCACTTTAGACTTGATAGACCAAGACTGGGAATAACTTTCACAGACTTAGACAAGAAGCATTGAAGCAGAGAGCAAAAGCAGAACGATTCTCACTTGGCTAGCTCTGCTTTCCCTCTCATTGCATGTGGAGCGTTCCATGATGAGTGAAAGCTAAGGAATGTGCATCGCCTCATATTCCACCTCTGAAGTCTGGCCTGTCAGCATTGGTATTGGAGATATTTTGATCAGCCAACAGGAAATTCAAAAAAGCCACTTAAACCAGCAGCCCAATGACCTGTGGAGAGGTAAATATTAAATGGCTTTTTCTGTTTATCTGCACAGAGTATGTGAGCTGAATATACACAGTGGGAACCTATTGTGTGTCTAGGAAATTGAGATACCGGAATTTTGTTATTTTTCATTTGCATGGAATTAACAGAACTGAAAAGGAATTAAAGTTGCTCATATTTATGGTAGGATAATCAATAAACTAGCTCTCACAAATCAACTGATGCAATCCAGTCAACAGCATGTTACAACTGAAGAGATCAGTGTGTACATGGCGAAAAGGTGCGAGGATCTCAAGAAATGGCTAATGTGAGTTGAGGGATTTTTTTATTTTTTTTTAAAGATTTAGTTTCAGTGGAGTCAAGAGAGGAGTATGGATGAAGCAAATCAGCATTGACAAGACTTTCTCCCCAACTTTGTCAGTTTCAACAAGTAGGGGTGGTGGTGAGGGAAATGCAAAGAGTACTCCCCTCCCCCCCCCCGCCCAAAGTGGTCTATTTTAGCAAAGATCATTTGGGGAAGGGGGAGGAAATTAACACAGTTGAAATTGGCAAGGCTTCCCCCAACTGGGTCAGTTTCACCAGATATCAAAGACTGGTGGTCATGAAGGAAATAGCAGTAGTATGTGTGATGGGAAAAGCAGAAACGGGTTTTCACACTATCAGATGATCATCAGCCATGTCATAATGGGATTGCATCTGAGTATAGTCACAAGGCAGAATGGGCCAGCATCTGATGATGGGTAAGATACTGTGGAGATAATAAAACCTCCTATTTTACATGGGTCTGCCTTTGAAACGGATCCAAAAGCTGCAGTTAACACAGAACACAGCTGCTAGAATTGACTGGGGCAGCCTGTTCCAACTATATGGCAACAGTCTTAAAAGTGTTTAACTGCCTTCAAATTGGTTCCCATGCCCAATTTGAAATGCTGGTGCTTATGTAGAAAGCCTTAAACAGTTTGGGACCTAAGTTTTCGAAGGAGTGTGCATTCCTGTATCAACCTGTCCATACTTTAAGATCATTTCCCCAAACCTTCTGACATGCATGTCCTTTATTGGAATCACTTTTTGATGAAGGGGGGGGGGATAGAAATATTTTAATTAATAAATAAATGTCTTCTCCCACACTGGTTGAAAGGGCTGTGGTGACTTCACACATACTATCTCATCCAGATGCTATTGTGGGACTATGCAAGTGCACTGACACACACTGGGTATTTCACATGCATTCTGATTCAGGAACGTATTCCTAACATAAATTCCTAACCCTTCGCAAAGGAAGGGCCTTCTCAGTTGTGGCACCCCTTCTATAGAATCAGCTCCCGAAGGAGCTGCACTTGGCACCTACCCTCTATTCTTTCAGGCGCCAGGTGAAGACCTTTCTATTTGCCCAATATTTTAATGGTTGATTACGCCAGTGTGGCGTAGTGGTGAGAGTGTTGGACTGGGACTCGGGAGATCCGGGTTCTAGTCCCCGCTCGGCCATGAAACTCACTGGGTGACTTTGGGCCAGTCACTGCCTCTCAGCCTAACCTACCTCACAGGGCTGTTGTGAAGATAAGATGGAGAGGAGGAAGAGGATCATGTAAGCCGCCTTGAGTTCATTGTAGGAAAAAAGGCGGGGTATAAATGTAATAAATTAAATAAATAATAAATATTCCTTTTATTATCGCCACTGTTCCTCTGGATTGAATTTATTTTGGCTGCTTGTTTTTATCATGTTATATTTTAATATGTTTGTGTTTTTATATTATTTTTGTTGATATTTTTTGTGTTGTTTGTTTTGTAAACTGCCCAGGAAGCCTTTTGGCTCATGGGTGGTGAATAAATATATTAAATAAATAAATGCAGAGCTTCTATTGATAATACAATTAATCGAAAAACCCAAAACTCCAGGACCTCCATAAAGGCCAGGGGTGGGCAACATGTAGGCCAAAACATCTGGAGGGCCACAACTCCCATCAGCCCTAGCCAGTATAGCCATTGATGAGGAACAATGGGGGTTGTAAGCCAAAACATCTGGAGGGCCACGAGTTGACCACCCCCTTTGTAGGCAATTGATGCCCTCGAAGCTCTTGATCAGCCTGTGCATCTTGTCCCATTTGCAATATGGAAGATAAAGGGAAATAAAATTACACCTCTGAGGGGAATTGTATTTTTCTTTTCTTTTTTACAACTATGTAACAGAGTCAGTTCAGCTAGGTAGGCATTACTGATGAGTATTTGTCCAGCACTGATTATGTACTGTACTAGGAATAAATATTCTCCCCTGGGCCACCCTTCTTCACACAGTTTGAAGACTGCAAGTCCAATTTATCGAAATGGTATTTATGAATGTGTAACTGTGAAAGATCATAGCTCAAGATAATTACAGCACTAGTCCTCAGTTCTGGGGAAAAGTCTACACCATCTGTTTTACTTTGACTCAATTTGCTAACGTCCAATTAAGAAACATGTTTAAGTCAACAACTCTTCCCCCCCCCCATTCAGTCAAGACAAATGAAGACAGCCCTACTCCCCCTGGACCCTGTTCATAGTTTTAAAACAACTTTGCAAATGATTTTGAAAATCTGTGCACCTACCCACCCACCTTTTTGTGTACATTTGGAAAGTAAGCAAAGGAGGACTGTTGAGAATAGTTGACACTTTTTGTTGCTGTTCTTGGCATTCCTGTGTCTTTCAAGTGATTCTAATATAGCAGACCTGAACATGTGACAGAATTTATATGGAAACAACTCAGACTAGGGACTGGTCCATCCACTCATATCCCAACGGTGTAGGTTACATATGTGGCAGACTGTGGAAGTGTGTTCTTGTGCCCTTTTACAGCACATGTATTGATCTGAACTTCGGTCTAAGGGTCTAAATGTCTATGCCCTGCTCCAGTGATCTATCCACAGTGAAAAAAGGGATGGCTGAGATCATATATTAGGCAAAAGGGCATACTAAAATGCATATACTAGTGAAAATAACATGCAGTATATTAGGAAATCTACTTGCAAAACCGTGTATGTTATGTAAAATTGCATACAAAAATGAATGTATTAGGAGGAATGCACACAAAAATGTGTGTTTGTTTTCATGCAAACTTCTAAAAAAATCTCAATGTTTGGGATGAACCAAATGGAAATATGAGAAACTGAGAGAAACCAAAGTTGACAAATCTGTATCTGTCCATCCCAAGGCTGATCTGTAAGCCAGATGCAAAGCTGTCAGTACTCGAAGACACAGCCACATGTTTGAAGATCACATGTTTGTTTCTATCATACCAGGTACCAAGACCTCTCTGATAGAAATCATGACTTTTATCTAGGATCATCTTCCTTCAGGGTTTATCACAGCCAGAGAAATCATCTTCTGCACCTAGACTATGAGACAGACCAATCTCAACAGCTCTCTGAGGATGAATGAGCAGAGGATGAGTTACCGGGCTCTGCCCTTGAGACTGGAAGGTCTGTCTTTGGGGGGGATGAAAAATCTAAATAATCTCTACTGATGAATGCCTCACTTTTACAAGGATGCTAATCAATACAGGATGAGTGAATATTTTGGTTCTTTGTTTAAGAGTGTAGATTTTCCACAATTCTGTGAAGCACATAGGAATAAAGCCCAAACTAGCCATGTCAGAAAAATCTCAATTATTGATTCTTCTTTAGATCCCATACTCTTCATTTTTCATCACACATGTTATTAACAATAGTAAAGTTGGGTTCAGAATTCTTTTGTCTGGTAGCAGTTAGTGGAAAGTACAAACAGAGTGATAATTTTACTATGGTAATTTTAAGCCTAGAGTGCCAGATAATTTTGCAGTGTCTTTATCATTTGTATCACGTTTTATTTTCATTTTTAGGAGCCTAATCTCTGTTAGTCTCTGTCCACTGCACTGCACTAGAAATTAGAGGCCTAAATAGAAACTTCACTTTTTGACATCAAAACTATTTCCAGATGTTCCTGTGTGGTATATTCATTTTTATTTGAGCTCTCAGTAACCCCCTGCCTTTTTCTTTACCTACTGACCAGCACACAAAATTACCTTTCCTTCAGCAGTTTTGATCCATCTTCCATTCCACTCCGCTTCCCAGATTCCATCCTGCCTTTTTGACTGCTGAGTCTTTTATCTGTGATACTGCTCTCGTTTTTTTTGCAGAGCTGCAACAACTTGCTGGAATGAACATAAGCTATCACTTGAACTCATGCACTTCTCCTCAGAGCTTATTTCATCAATCAAACTCCTTCCATTCATATCAAGGCTACTTTCCTAAGGTCTGTTTTCAGTACTGATATTTCCATCTTGTAAGTGGGGGAGAGAAGGGAGAGAGAGAAAGAGAGATGTAGTGGGAGGGAATAGGAAGAATTTATTTGTATATACAACAAAGTATATACAGTTTTCTTGACCAGTTTTAATTTCTCCAACTCTGCAAAATGTAGCTCTTAAAATATTACATTCTGATATTATTATTCTCCTCCTAGTATGGAGTTGTGGTTAAAAAGTATGATTGAAGTTCCTGATACAAACTCAAATCGGCTTTATATTAATCACGGAGTGATTGGTTCTAAGCCAGTCGCTATCTCTCATGTAATAGGGGGATAATGCTGGTCTACCTTGCAATTTTTAAGAATGAGTTACCTTCCTTACAATATATACAAGATGATGTGTGTGAAGCATTCTAAGTACTTAGGAAGCACCATATTATTATTAGTAGTAGCAGTAGCAGTAGCAGTACACTTAAACAAGACACATTGTTTAAGGTACATCCCATGCAAATGATATGTAGTGTGGTTCCTACAAACATGGATGATTCCCTAGCAGGGGAGCCTGGTGATGCCTATTTTGGTGGGGCTCCTTTTCCACTGCAGGTTTTATTTTGAGCTTCATATGACCTATCCATGGTGCTGAATTCCATCCCCAAAATAGGTTCACCACCATGGAGCATTAAAAGAAAAATAATAATTTCAAATCAAAAACCAGTGAGATGACAAGAACCTTCACGTTTCCAGGATGTTATTTAGAAGATGAAAAGGAAACTGCAGGAGAGGGGAAGAAGTAGGGTTGGCCAGCTTAAGCTTCTGACAGCTTTCTTGTATCCTGGAGAGAGGAGATTAGGATTGAGAATGCTGTTAGTTTTCAGTTCTCCTCTTCCTGCACTATACAGAGATGTTCAGGAGGATGAATAGGGAAAGGCTCCTTTTCCTGTTCTCTTTTTCAAGAACTGCCTCCCCATCCCACTCCCCACACATACTATTTAGCTATTAAATGCTCTTGTAGGCTGAGCTCTCCAGCACTATATAGCACCGCAGTAGAAAACCTCAGAGGACTTCAAGAAAGGTGTGGGGGGGGGAGTCCCTCTTTCCTGCCTCCTGAAACTCCCCCTCCCCTGAGAAGCTTGAACAACACAACATGACTCCCATTCCAGGCTCACTGGAGCCTGGTGTGGATTCATGGTGACATTTTTTTGCAAGTCCCACTTGTACAATATACTATATTATTATACAGAATATGTTTAGTAGTATTGGAACATTGCAGACCTCCCTTTCTGCCCATAGAGAGTGGGATCTGCAGTTGGAGGAGGTCCACCAGGGGGGCCTCCTCCTTATGCTGGGGGAAACCTTCACCCCCATCCAACAATGATAGGGAGAAAAAAGCAACATGCCAGGATGGATGAAGGGAGGCCTTGGATCAAAAGCCTCCTTGTTCCCCACCACACTCCCCAAACAGGAAATAAACTACACCAAACCTGGAGCTGGCTTTATTTATTTATTTATTTATTATTTATTTATTTAATATATCTCTACACCACCCATAGAGGAACCATTCGGGCATGAATGGTTCCTCTGCCATGGGCTCTCCCCACCCAACCTCCACAAGTTTTCTGTGTCCTTAGTGGTATTAAAAAATCTCTCCTTATTTAAGCTCAACTAAATTTTGCTGGTAATTATGGGAAAAGTAGCTTGGATCTTCTCCTATCTCTTGAGCTCATTCAAAAGCCAAAAACCCCCAAAAAACCTGTTCACAGGCATGCATTTAGAAGTGATCAGTAACAAGTAAGTGGCATTCTCTACATTTTGTCACTAGCCTTCCAAGTCTTGGTCCTTTGCCAAAATCATCAGCGGCTGCAACTGCCTCTGCTTGTTATTTAGGTTCTGATTCATTTTGTGTCAGTGATGACTGTGTCTCATCTCAAGCATTCCAGTGCACTTATGATGGCTGCCAGATTTCTTGTTAGGCTATACTGTAGATTGTTCAGGCTCCAAATCTGAGATCAACAGAAAGAGAAACAAATATGTCAGTATATTATCTCCTTCCATTTCAAATTCTATTTTTTGTATTGTAGTTGCAGAAAAGCTGAAGAAAAGAACACACACAGCCCCAACGTTATTCTACAGAACTTCTTTACGCAATCCAGGGAACCATCGGGCTTTAAAGGGTTAAAACAAATATTGCAGTGTGTCTGTCTTTGTGTGTTGCAGGGGGTGGAGCTGGCTGAGAAAGTCAGAACTGGGAAATAGACTGACAATTAAGGAAGAAGTTAGAGTCATTATGCATTAATTTCCATCATTGCTGGTATTCCCAGCATCTTCTGGTCCCACCCACCCACTCCATTTATCACCTCTGCAAATTTAATTAACACACTGTTGTTTATCCTACTTCTTAGATCAGTGTACTCAGGAAGGATGATGCTGAAATATTGATTGCCGGCACTCTAATTGATAACTCCTCACCCAGCTGAACACATTGTTGTTTTTTATTAACCTTAACTTTGGGCCCCTAAGCCAGTTTTCAGCTTATATGGCAAAGCTCATCTCTAAGCCAATTGGAATAGAAGTGTCAAATAAAATGCTGCACCGCACTGTATTTACTGCATTGGCTGTTTCACCAGGACCTTGGACCACTATACTGTACCAATAAAAGGTTGAGTTCTGCTCAGTTCTGTCCATTGTGACTGGAGCAAACAAAGCTAACATAACAACTTGTATTGAAGTCCATGGGACTGCAATAAAAATCCAGTTTATCTGAATGGCCTGGTGGCAATCCAGAACATTTGGATAACTGGATATTTGGCAGGGGAAGAGGATGTTATGTAGGACTAAACTAACGGGTCTATGAAAAGTTCTGCTGCACTGTCATAAACCTTTGCAATACTTTTAATATTTCAGATGCATCTGTTTCACTTCTCATTTTCAACTTCTGAATTACTATTCCAGATAAATAATATAATATAATTAGTAGCAAAAATAAATATGCAACTAATCACAATAAGGGTGCAATGCAAATGAGATGCCCATAAGCCTCCGAACTCAGAGGATTACAGGCATCCAATGCAGAGTGGGAGGAGCCGTGCCATTTTTGCTAGATGGTTGTTTTCAGCTGTCTAGCTGGGGTGTCTCAGAGGGGAAGGGAAGGAGGCTGGAGTGGTTTCAGGATACTTTGAATCCTACCCAGCCCACTCCTCCCTGCCCACCCCCCAAAATGCCCCTATACCCCCCTCTTCGAGGTCACTTTCCTGACCTCAGAGCCAGAGAGCAGCTGGTGTGGTTCTTTCCAGGCCGGCATTGAGCAGGTTGGGGAGGGGAATCGGAGCTATGATTCAGAGCTCTGAGATTGGAGCACCATCTCCGACCTCGGGACTGGAAATCCAAATGATCCGATGGATCCCCAGACAATCTCCAGGTGCTACAGGATTGTTCCCTCCATGTATGTTTCATTTTCAACAATGAGGTCCATAAAATACAGCATAATAAATTGTATGTTAATTCACATATATGTTAGTTAATAATTGTATATTGATTCACAATAATTAACATTGTGTACCAAGTATTATTAGAGCAAATATTATACAAAACATGTAACGTTTCTTCTTTCACTTCACATTACTCACTTTGACAGTTACGTTTCCTCACACTGTCTCTGCACAACCTTTCTAATCGATACTTAATGTTTTCAGTTTCAAAACAATCTCTTGTAGCATATAGGCATGTTTTCTACTGCTATATTTTTCTACAGGGGAAAAAAATACATTTCTAAAATGCACTGGTCATAAAATAATTAGTAACACAATGAATAGACAGATTGGGCAGCCTCAAAGTTGTAGATACCTTTTTTCAGGTGATTGTCAGATGAATACTTACATATATGTTCATAATTCTTTGTGGTTTGCTAGAATTAGTATGTTAACTTTTGTGACTTTATTCTTTCTTTGGATTTAACACTATAAGAGAAGTATATGCTATTGAGTTGTCAAGTCCTAAAATACTTTAAAATATTCTATTTATTCATGGCATAACCCCTATGTTCTGTCATCCATTGACAGTGCAATCCTGTAAATATCTACTCAAAGATATGTCCCATTAAGTTCAATGGGACTTACCCCCAGGTATGTTGGTATAGGATTGCAGCTGAAGCCAACTTGTATTCCAAAACTTCATGCTAACTACCTGTTCCACTTCAGGCAAAGGTTATAGGATATGATAACTCTAAAGTATTGGCTTAGAGTTCCTGGAAGTCTGAGTTTTCAGGCTAAAACTACTTTCCTTTTCCTTGTATAGAGGGCGAAACATCCCCACTCCTCCTTCCAGAGAAGAAATCCACACGCAAACTTCTAACTGAAAAGCTTTATTCAGGCCAGCCTAGCACTCTAGCTTAAATTACAAAAGAAGTGATGAGCATAGTCAGTCACAAGCGACATGCTAGTTAGAATAATAGCCATTTAGAAAGTTCTCCCTAAAGCTAAAAAGTTGATACCAAACTGAGGAGTTCCCCATCCCTTCCAGAGTCAACCAGCCACCCAGCCACACTCCCTAAGGCGGGTCCTTATACTTAAGAGCCAATCTCACACAGCACCTGATACTTGTCAGCTGTTCCCTCCTCCTGAGTTGCCATCTGACACATGGGTCTGTGATGCTGGATACAGCCCCCTCCCCATCAGAGAGCTCAGTCTGCTTTCCCATGGAATTTGACACCGCCCATTCACTATTACTCTGTTGGTGTTTGCCTAGATGTATTTATAACACTCACCACATCAGTCACTACTTTTATATAACATTGGTGTGTTTAAAGGTCTACAGCCACAGCTACACAAGCTTCTATCTGTAAAGCTGCCGGCCTTGAAGAGCTAGGTGCTTCTTTCTCCCCTTCTAACTCCCCATCCTCCCCCTCTTCCTCCGAATCCGTTTCCAGGTCCTCTGCTGCAGGAAGAGTGGGCCCAATCCCTACACCTTGTATTTTATTCCCTATTGAATAGGAACAGTGCACTGTACCCTATCCCTGCCTTTACTATCCTTCAATGGTGGAGTGTTTTTTTAACAGCCTAGGCTACTAAGTGTGACTCTATCTGCATAGAGATAGCCCTGCAACTATTAGCCGCACTCTGGTAATCTCCCATTTGGATTACTACAATGCATCATATGTGTGGTTGGCTGCCTTTGAAAAGTCCAGAAACTTCAGTTAGTCCAAAATATGGCAGGAAGATTGCTAACTGTTGGGGGTGAGCAGTCAAAACCTCAAGCCATGTATAAGTACATTTCATTTCATTTCATTTATTTCATTTATATACCGCCCCACAGCAGAAGCTCTCTGGGCGGTTCACAACACTCAATACATAAAAACAACATTAAAACATACAAAACAGTTTAAAAAATTAAAAACCAAATTTAAAAACACAGTTTAAAATAACAATACAAAAGCCAATAAAACTGAGCCTACAGGTGACAATCCCCTCCGTGCTATTCCAAGCTCCTAACTAAATGCCTTGGCATAGAGGGAAGTCTTAACCTGGTGCCGAAAAGATAGTAAGGTTGGCGCCAGGCGGGTCTCAGTGGGGAGCTGATTCCATAACTGCGGGGCTACCACCGAGAAGGCCCTCCTCCTCGTTGCCACCAACCGAGCCTCTCTTGGAGGTGGCAGTCGGAGGAGGGCCCCAGATGTTGAGCGTAGTGTCCGGGTAGATAACGGTTGGGAGAGACGTTCCGTCAGGTATTGTGGTCCTTGTACATGATGTAATTGGGACCACAGAGTCTCTGCATCCTAGAGCAGACACTCTGTGGAATGTTACCCAGACCTCCTGGGGCAGGATGTGGGCGTTGCCAGTCGCCTTCTCTTCCTCCCCCGGGAAAAGAGTCTGCGCCATGAACCTGTAGGAGAAGCATGTCTTAAAATGTAGCTCGAGGAGAGTTCTGAACTTTTCCTAGGTTCAGAACACAGCAGCTACCACATGATTCCCTGCATGAGTGTAAATATCTTCTTAAGCCTGCCTGTAACCAATCTGCAAGATCTGAGTGAGTAAAGTATGTTTTTAACCTCCAAAAGACTGTTTGTCTTGTTGGTAGTATAAAGGGGGGGAAACCAGGCGAAAAGCCCCAGTCCGTCCACACAAAGGGACAGACTGTGTAATTACCAAATTGCTGTTACTGCTTTAACCGGCAGCTCCACACATATCCACGTTTTTCTGCCGCAGTTGGGGTAAGCTCTGCTGAACTTGCACACGCAAGAGGGGAGAGATAATAACTCTTCATATCCTCTCCCAGCCCTTTCAGCAATCCCCAACACTAACTGGGTCTGGCCCAGGGCCGGATTAAGGCCAGCTGATGCCCCTAAGCACAGCCCAAGAATGGTGCCCCCTCGGCCCTTCCATTGCTTAGCCAGCAAGACATTAAGACTCAATAAGTGCTGAAGGTGAAATAAGACATTAAAAACTCAGTTTTCTTCAAAAAATTGCCATCCCCCATGCCAAAACACACAACTATATTGAATATAAACTGTTTCCTACCCAGCCCACTCCTCCCCTGCCCACCCCCCAAATTTTTTTATTCTATTTATTTAACACTAAATAGCAGCAAGCAATATAAGCCATTTATTTACTTATGACTAGGGCAACAGAAAGAAATACAAAATTTCGTCACTGTTTTATGCTTTTTAAAAAATAAAACAGTTATAAGGGGAAAATGCAAATACAAAAATTTGTGGTACTCTGGTACTCTGTGGCGCCCCCCTTCCCTTGGTGCCCTAAGCATGTGCTTATATTGCTTAATGGTTGATCCAGGGCTGGGCTGGTCAATATGACCATATCATGACAGTGCTTTGCCATCTGCACAGGCTGCCAGTCTGTTTCCAAGCCCAACGAAAATGCTGCTGTTGACCTTTTAAGCCCTGAGTATATTGGGTCCAGGTTAACTAAAGGAGGCAAGGAGCTTGTTCTCTCGTATTTACCTACCTGGACTCTAAGGTCATCATCTGAGGCCCTTCTTCAGGTGTCCCCACCAAATGAGGTCTGCCAGGTGGCTACCAGAGAGAGAAACTTTTCAGTGGTGGAACGCTGGCTGTGGGATGTTCTCCCCAAGGAGGCTTGCCTGGTGCCTAGTACATTGTGGTCTTTTTGGTGCCAGGTCCAAAGACCTTTCTATTCTCTCAGGCTTTATAATCCCTCCCTTTCAAAAATTAGTTAGTGCTTTTTAAATCCTTGTGCTGCTCTTCTCCTCTGCTGTTTTACTTTGGTTTAATTCTAGATGTTACACTATGTTTTATTGTTCTCGTATTTTAAGGTTTTACTTCTATTTTGTGAACCACCCAGAGAGCTCCAACTATTGGGTGGCATATAAATGCAGTTAGGAAAGAGAGAGTGGGCGAGTCAGCTATAATCACATATATAGCTTTAAACACAGCAGCATCTACAGGACTGGTTATCAGCCCCTGAACCAGAAGCACTGGCATAATCTTGCTTTACAGTTTATTAGGGAGTTTAAAAGGTAAACATGTACTAGAGAGTACAAACTACAAATCAGTTCTTCACTTTACAACATCTTCCATGGCTGGGATCTCTCTTGTCACATAGCTGGAACCCCAGTGTAGTTGCTACTTGGCCACAGTCTTATTCATTTTTAGACAGAAAAAGTACTACAACTCCCAGCATTCCCAGACAGCTATGCTGTCTGGGAATGCTGGGAGTTGTAGTACTTTTTTCTGTCTAAACATGCATAGGATTGCACTCTTACTAAGTTTTAGGGATGGGGAAAACATTTGGTACACATTTTTAACATGATGAACCTAAATAATTTGCACTTCCTGAACCAACTGGTGACTTAAATCATGGAACTATCCTTTGGAATTTACACTTGTCTGAATTTTATGATGCAGTTTTCATATATATATATATGTGTGTGTGTGTGTGTGTGTGTGTGTGAAAATAATGTACAGAAATACATTACATATGGGGAAATTGCTTGCAAAAAGGCATATATTAGACAAAGTTGTGTTAAAAATACATACATTAAGATAAATGCACACAAATGTGCAGAGGTTTTTTGTTTTTAAAATCTTCCATAAACTGATGTGGAAATGGGATGAAATGAACTTAAGTTTGGAAAAATGAGAATATGAGACAAACTGAAGTTGACATATTCATCTATCCCTATTGAGTTTTTATTGTCTCTGCTATTTGATTGTACTGTTTCATTATATTTTATTGTAACATTATTCATTTCTCTTTTTAGCTGAGCAGTATACAACTGCTGAAAGTATAAAGAGTAAATAAATAACTGTGCCCAGATTCACTCGCATAATCCCCAATTGCCCCCAAAATGCCAGGACCGTCAGGAACCCCCCTAAGTCATCATGGCTTCTCACTTTGTCATGCAGAGTCCCGAATTCCCCTGCCTCCCGCGTCTGCAAGTTACTTAAAGGGGCCATGGGCAAAATTGCAGCTAAGCTTGCAGTTTTAGCTTAGCTGAAATCTTGTCCATGGCCCCTTTAAGATAGCTCTGCTTAGGCTCGAACAGCCACAGTAAGCAGGGAGGGAACAGACACTGCTAAGCTGGGAGGGCCAGGCGAGGATGTGCGTTTGTGCGCACGCATGAGCCTGCTGTACCTGCTGCACGTTGCTGTGGGAAAGGGATTAGCTGGGTGAAAGCCTGGACCAAGGGAGAGGTGAATGAGGAAATTTATCACATGATTCCTATCTTTATATTGCCAAAGATTTTATTTCCTAACAGAGCTGACTCTTTGCCTCTAACAGGTGAGTTTACAGTGTTAGACGGAAATGCAAGAAACTTCCCCTTCTCTCTGAAGCTCCATATTTGGGGGTGTGGGTGGGTGGGTACGCTTCACCTGTTGAATTTGTGCCAATCCTGACAATTTTAAAACAAAAAGAAAGAGATTGCCCTGCAAGCACTGACCCCCTCCCCCCATGAAAAACACCAGATATCAACAATTAAGGGTTTAAGTAAGGTAAAAAAATATTACAAAAGCCACTTATAAAATATTATAAAATAATATATAATATAATGTAATAATTATATAAGATTTTGTGTGTTTCCTCTAATAACTTTTGTACTTGACCATGCCCTTTGGTTGCCTGGCCATACGCTTGGCCACACCCTCATGTTGCCTGGCCACACCCTCTTGATCACACCTTCATGTTGCTTAACCATACCTCTTACAAATTCACGTGTGTCCCCATTTTCATCTGTGAAACGTTGGAGGGTATGCACTCCTTCCTCATTGATCAAGAGCCCCACCCTCCTGCTTCCTTGGCCATTCTTCTTGCCAGGTGAGGACCTTTCACCTCAACAGCCACTCTTCTCTGAAAGAAGGGTGGTGTCTGCATTTATTTTCCCTTCTTCACCAATGTCTGGGATAGGGGCTGGAAGAATCCATTCAGAAATTAGTCTTTTGAAGTCCAGCACAATCCGAACACATGAGAGCTTTTCTATTACTTTCAATAACCCATAAAAGAAACAATTTATTTCTTTGTTCAGGAGCTTCACTGGAATTCCATGGGAACTGGACACATCTCTTCAATTTATATTGACCTATCTTTCCTATAAGCATTGTGGACAATGAGATCTGTGTACATGTCTTTCTTATAAGAGTGAACATTCTTGAAAAAGGCATTTCAGAAGTCATTAACAAGTGTCATGGATCTGCATTTCGACATTCATCTCTAATAATAAGGGCCAGGAAGTAGTAAGTGTAAACAACACTGGTAATTCAAGAGTGACATGACATTAGATGCAATTGGGCGTGCTGATCTTTTCCCTACATCAAAATGTTATAATAATCTTTCTTCTGATGGCCATGTTTACTCCCCTTGATTTTTCACCTTTAGATTTGATCATCTGGTTTTTGATCTGGTAGATAAAGCTGGCTTATACTTAAAGAGCTATCCAGATGCAAGCTTTTCAGATCAATCTATTGATCTGCATTGCATTAACTGATTAAAGAGAAAGAAAAACTAGGTTTTTATTTTCATGAAACGTACTCTTCAGGGCAAGTTATTTAAAGTGAAAACTAGCACATTTGTGTTTAAATGAATGATGGCTCTAAGCCAAGGTGTTCCAGCTAGGGAAGAGTTAGTTACATAATGTTTTTGAATACCTATTGCCATAGCAACTAGTGCAACCATCACATACATGTAAGATGTAATATAACTAGGATTTATCCATGGTGACACTGTGCAAGCATGGGATATGCTCTGTGCTGCTGAGTTCAGAATTCTAAGAAACTCAACTGCCGCGCATGCTGTTTTTAATTGGGGGAAAAAAAGTTTCTAGCAGGGATGTTGAAGAGTCCTTGGTCTCGAGTCACGAGTCGAGTCATGAGTCTTTGGACCGAGTCTCGAGTCCGAGTCCGAGTCCTTGGTCCAAAATGGTGACTCACGAGTCACTCCCAAAGCTGACTCCACGAGTCCCTATTAAAATCAATGGGGTTTTTTCCCAACAAAATAAGGCTACTTCTGATGTGTGGTTTAAATAAATTCTAGGCACAAGTGTGCCTTTTTATTTCAAAACTCTGCAACTGATTTTGGCAAGAACAGACCAGGCAGACAAACCCAAAATAACCAGGCAGCCAGAGGAGGCAGGGAACCCCAAAGCAGGCAGGCAGAGGCCTTTGTCTTGGACAATTCAACTGTTGAACTGGTCAAGAAGAGACCAGGCAGGCAGAGGAGGCTGGGAACCCCAGACAGGCAGGCAGAAGCAGCCAAACCCAAAATGTCTGAAAGGTTGCATTTTAGAAAAATGATTTTAAAAAATAAACTTGCTGTATTTCCTAAAACTTATCCATGTTGCATTTGAGGAACATGATTTTTTCTAAATGTTTGGCCCCCATTCTGGAACGGTGAGATCTCATCTCAATTCCACCCTCACTGAACACCCGCTCCACTGGTGATGAACTTGCTGGAACCAGAAACACACTCAGAGTAATCTCAGGTCCTTCTTCTGCCTCTCCCAAGTACGCAACACATCAATCAAAATAAATCTTGACACACTGTTGGGGCTGCACTCCTGGTAGCCGTCCATAGTGGCCGAGCAGCGGCACACCTCGCTTCCATGCGCTCTTCGCCGGCAATCACGCTCCTCTCCACTCCTTCTGGAACAGCCCAGGGATGTTGAAGAGTCCTTGGTCTCGAGTCCCGAGTCGAGTCTCGAGTCGCATTAAAAATATTGGGACTCGAGTCCGAGTCGAGTCAGAGGGGGGACTCAGTCCGACTCACGAGTCGAGTCCTCGAGTCCGAGTCCCCATCCCTGGTTTCTAGCCCTTACATTTTCCATGCACATTAGACATTTTTTAAAATACATTCCTAGGATATGAAAATAAATATTACTGTCTATTTGCAAAATGATATTGGACTGGTACATATACTTCTAGCCTTTCATATACAGTAATACCTTGGATTGCAAGCATAATTAGTTCTGGAACCGTGCTTGTAATCCAAAACACTCTTATATCAAAGCGAGTCTCTGGCGGGTGTGAGCGGGGCTGATTTAGACCTGCTACGCCCACTGGAGGCGAGCGGTTACATCCCTACACTACTTGTCTTGCAAGACCTTGCTTGTTTATCAAGTCAAAATTTTAAAAATTTTTTTGCTTATCTTGCAAAATGCTCTCAGACCAAGTTACTTGCAATCCAAGGTATTACTGTAGTAAACTAATCAATAAATTAGAATAACTTGAAAACAGTACACAATGAAAACCTGAAAACTGCTTTAACCAGATATTATGAGTCACCAAAAATTAATGCATGTACAAGAGGCAAGAAATGCCTTTGATTGACAGAAGGGCTCCACTCACAAGGTGCCTCTGCCCAAATTGGGGGATTCCCTCTTCTCCCTGAGGCACAGCTCACCACATTCAGCATGGTCCCCCAACCCTCTGTGTAGCATTTTCAGGGGCTGGTGTAGAGAGGAGAGGTTGGGGACATCTGCACCTACCAACCCAGGTACACACATCTAAATCTGGATCCAATCCCTAGTCTTATTGATCTTTAAAAAAAAAGGCTCTATACAAGTGATGGGCAGGATTTCCTCAGCTCCCTCAAAAGACTCTACTTTTACTCCCTTGCTGTCCTATGTGCTTGGAACTGCCTCTAGAACAACAGCATGATACCACCTCTCTTACTTCTTTCAAATCCTTCCATCAAAATCCATCTTTCCAATGAAGCCTTTGGCATAACCCCCTAGTTCACATGCCCTACCATACCTAAGCCTGTAAATAAGTCTTAGCATGTGTAACTGAAACAACTACATATTGTTTCCTTGCATACCCTATCTGAACAAACTTAGCAGTCATGGAATAAGAGGAGAGGTCCTCTTATGGGTTAGCGGTTCAAAAATAGGGCAGAGACATTGTTAACAGGGACGGGCTGATGTGATCATATTATGTCAGTACTTTTCCACCTGCACTGGCTGCCACTCCATTTCCAGCCCTGATTCCCAGTGCCGGTATTAACATTCAGAGCCTTAAATGGCTTGGAGCCAGGTTACCTGAAGTAGTATTGTCTCTTCCCATATATAAGTTCATCTTCAGCAGTTCTTTTCTGGAAGCTCCTTCCAAAGGAAGTGAGGTGGGTGGCTACTAAGAAGAGGGCCTTTTCTGTTGTGGCACCGCAGTTGCAGAATGAAATTCCCAGAGATGCTTGTCTGGTGCCTATGTTGTACTCTTTTTGGTGCCAGCTGAAGACCTTCGTTTTCTGTTGTTTCAAATCTGTTATTGTATTTTAAGTACTTGCACTGCTACGTAGGTTTGTTTGTTGGTTTGTTTTTGTTTTTTGTTATTTTTATTTTATACCATACTAAACTTTCATAGATTGTATTTTATCATGTTGTATTTTATGATTTAATTGTTGAGAACTGTCCAGAATGCTTCGGCTGTTGGGCTGTATCGAAATGTAATAAATAAATAGTAAAACTATGAAATTTTCTGTCACAAGATGTTTTGTTGGCCACCAACTTGGACAGCTGTTGAAGGGGATCAGACAAATTAAGGGAGAATCAGGCTATTTATGACTGCTAGTTATGATGGCTACATATTATCTCCAGTATCAGAGATTTGCTGGGGAACACGAGCAGGAGGGTGCTATTGCACTCATGTCCTGCTTGTGGACTTCCCAGAGGCATCTAGCTGGCCAGTGTGTATGAAGAGAATTATCTAGACTAGATAAATCTTTGGCCTGATCCAACATGGCTCTTCTTTTGTTCTTAACCATCTGAGGTTTGTTATGGAATGCTCTCCCTAGAGAAGCCTGCCTAACTTACAGCACAATCCTCTGCATGCTTATTTGGAAGTAAGTATAACTGAGTTTAATGTAACTTACAATGCAATTCTAATATAAATGTCTAGTCAGAACTAAGTGCCATTGAGTTCAATGGGACTTACCCCTAGGTAGGTGTGCACAGGGATGCAGCCTTAGTTAAATTATTTTAACGAAAAGAGCTTGATCAATGGCAGCCATGTACAAGAAACCAGATAACAGTGGACACTGTGCTTCTTTGAGACCTAGCCATTTTTCTTAATAACAGTATAACATCTAGGGTAGACTGATTTTTTAAAGCATGCCTTACTAACTGTGGGTGCAATCCAGTTGGGATGCTTGTAACCCTCCAAACTCAGAGGATTATGGGCATCCTATGGAGGTTGGGAGGAACACAGAAGCAAAGGTCGCCTCCACGCTCCTCCCACCCTGCAACTCACCTAGAAGGCCAATTTTGGCTGCCTTGCAGAGGTGCTTTGGAGCAGGAGGGAAGGAGGCTGAAGAAGCTGCCACCTCGTATCTTGGCAGCACCTGTCTCCTCCCCTCCCCGCCTTCCGGAATGCCCCCTAAACCCCGTCTCTGAGCTTGCTGTTGTGACCTCGGAGATGCAGCTGGCGTGGCTTCTTTTTGCACCGGCTGCGAGAGGGGGAGGGCCCTCTGAGCATGCAGACCCAACTATGAGGTCTGAGCAATTTCCCAACCTCATAGCTGAGTCTCCCAAAAATCCTAAGGCTGTCTAAATGCTGTCTAGCAGCCATAGGATTGTGCTGTTCAGGATCTTTCCTCTTGCAGAAATACAGTCTTCAAGCCCACTGCCTCACTTCTTATCTAGATATTATTCTACAATCCTTCATAACTCCTGCAGTATATTTTGCTCTTATTTTGCTCCATTGATATTTTAGCAATATCTTACAAACTATTTTAATGCATTTTGCATTAAATCTCTTTGAACTCCTTTGCTAAGGTTTCCTATGTATATTATTTAAAAGAATATCAAGGGTAAAATAAATCCGAAACCATCACAACTTTCAGAGGTTTGATACAAAATTATACTGATTTAGCCATTTGTCTCACAATTTACCCCTCTACATTTTTTAAAAAAACACACAAGGTAATTGTTGCCCAAGGTTATTTTCAATCTGTTTTATGTTTTAGTCTATTCTGAAATTTTGCCAGTTCTCTTTCCCACAACCTCCCCCCTTTTTTTCAGACTTGTCAGATCTTGCAGCTACTACTGAGCTGGATTTTGGGCCATCTGTGCTTTATCACAAAGTCATTTTGTGTATTCCCCTATGGTATGTCTGGTTGGCATATTATCCTTAATGGAAGTTATCTTCCAACAGATTGACAGATTAAAGTTCAACTTTTAATATGGCACAACCTTTTCTACCTTGATGCTCCTAGAACAATAATGCTGTGCTGCTCTCAGAGAAAGAGACCGACAAAAGTTTGGACCAATAGTTTCCTGGGCAGTGTACAAAGTAAAAACAACAGCAACATTAAAAATCATGGTTACAAAAATGCATACTATTTAGATGCAGCAAAAGAACAGCTATGAAATCAAACAAATCACTTTGAAAAAAAAAGAGCAGGAGATTAAAACACTGCAGCACTACAACAGTTAAAATGGGGGGGGAAGGAAGTAAAACTGATCACAGAGCTAAAATCATGCTAAACCACAGCATAATGAATGTTTTAAAGGCCAAGGAAAGTAAAGAAGAAAAAAAGGTCTTTGGCAGGTGCTGGAAAGACATTAAGTGCCTCCCTGAGATGGGCATTCCACGCCTGAGGGGCTATTGCTGAAAAAGCCCTGTCTCTCATCCTTCCAGAAGCATTGTTGGGGGGAAATGGCTGCCCTTAGTGGCTTCTACTTTGTGACATATCATCGTCCCACAGAGGCATGGGGTGGAGGGAATGGCCCCAGAAGTGTTTGCTGCAGCAGAAAAAAGTATGTTTTTAGAAATAGAAAGCAAGCAAGCAAGCAAGCTCATGCTACTGGACAATAAACACAACACCCCCATTCTTTTTTTGGAATTTGTCCAGCCCAAGGTTTGTGGGGCGTTTCTCACTCCATTTTGTCCCGCAAATGTGCCCAAAAAGTTCCTAGCAAAACTTTCAGCACAGCACTACTTTATATTTATCTGAACTGTTATTCTTCCTCCCTCCCCTCTTCCCCCCTCCTTGTTAAATAAATCCTAGTTTATTTAACTAGGCATAGAGTGTAAGGGGAGCATTCTACTTGTAGCTCACTGGTTTTCCCCCTACATCTTTCAAATTTTGGCAAATCCTTATCAAAACTGAACTGAACTGAAATCTATCTCACCATTCATACTACAGCTGCATTTTGCTAATTTGTCCCATGTGTGTAACCGGCCCATGTAGTTCACACAGAGATTCAGCTTTGTCCCCCACACGCAGCACATTCCAAGCGTCTCGGATTACAGCTCCAGCTTGCTCGTCCTGTCAGCTCAACTGTAATTAGGAATTGCCATAGAATCCACCACAAGGTTTTTACTACCTGTTTATTCTATATCAGAGTAAATACAATCTCCTAAATTACAGTCTATATTGCAGATTATAATGCATAGCCAGTGCATAGCCAGTCCAGTCTAGCACACTTCATTACATGATTGCAACAAGTCAGAGAGAAGAGACAAGAAGAAGCACACAGAAAGCAATCCTTCTCTCTACCACGAAAGTTACAGGAATCGAAACTTAACAATCATACTACGTCATCAGAAAGTACAAACCATGTGATCAGCTCATATTTCTGTCCAACCTACTTTTCCCATGAGAATAGAATAGTGGTCTCAGACTAAACAAGACTGTTTTTCTAGCCATCCTGTACCTTTCCTTTGGTTCTCTTTCATTCAGAGTCAGACTGAAAAGTGATTTCCTGCAGCCTGAAAAAGCGAATTTCCTTCAGTGCACATCCTAGAAGGTGAGGTGTTGAACACTTGAATCCTAAGAACACTAAAAACACAATCCCATGATTCCTAGATGGCATTTGAGGGGACATAGGATGCTCTGGATTTCTTTCTTTGAGGCCATAGACAGAACTCTGACCTTGGAGGAGTAAATCCAAGAGGGGATTTCCACAACCCCCTGAGCCCCTCCCGGCTTCTGCAGAAAGCTCCACAGTGGTTCCCTTTCCTGAGGTCAATCTGAGGAAGAAGATGGACAGGGAGGGGTGCCAGTGAGTGGGGTGGGAGGGGCAAGGAGAGGCCATGGATCCGCTGGATCCAAAGGCCTCCCAGCTGCCATTTCTCCACCTGCAATGTAAGTATGTTAGATGAGCTCAGAGACCTTTCTAATACAAAAAGGCTTTTGGGAAGATAGAGAGGCTGAAAAAAAATCTCTTTGCTGTTCCTTCCACCCTGCCAGGCTCTTGCTGGCAGGACGTTGGATACTCGGAGCACTCCAACATCAGAATACCCCGTCAACTGTGTGTCTATCCTGTAGGATCGGGCCCTAATTTCAGTAACTAGTAATCATCAACTATCAAATAGCCATTAAGCCAATACCTTCAGCTAGCAAACGATCCAAATGCTTCGAGAGGTTATTTGGTATTTAAGGGCACGAACCTATTGATTGAGACATCAATGCTCATAAGCCCCAAACTCGGAGGCTTACGAACATCCAGTACAAAGCGGGAGGGGCAGGAGAGGCCTCCCCACACCTCGTGCTTTGCATGTCAGCTGGATGGCTGATTTCAACCATCTAGCTGAGGTGCTTTGAAGGGGAGGGAAGGAGGCTGGAGTGCCATCAGGATACCTTGTATCTTGGCAGCCCCCATCTCCTCCCCCCACCCCCACCCCAGAACACCCCTTTGCCCCCTTATCTGAAGGTCAATTTCTCAACCTCGCAGAGGCAGCCAGTACAATTCTTTCCATGTTGCCTGTGAGGTGGAGGGAGGCGGATAGGAGCATAGATTCCCAGGTCAAGTTTGGAGCTCTGTCTCCAGCCACAGATGTAGGAATCCGAAGTATCCTATGGCCCCCTAGACACTATCCCCCCATTGCTTATATACTGCTTGGTTGATATCATTAATATCTTTGGTATATCCAGAGAGCATGCCTGCAACATTATTTTGCATATTAGCCAGGATCTTCAGAATTAATACTCTTATTTCAGCAAAATATTTAAACATAGACACAGACATATTGTTGACTTATGCTTGCGCTACAAGGATAACCTCCCCTGTTATCCTCAATCTGATTTACAGGTTAAGAAAAACAGTTTCCTTAGTAGTTAATGATCCATGAATTTAGTCAAGCCACCAGACTTATTCAAGGAAAAAGAATAGAGTTGACTTCTCCAGATGACTGGAAAACTGAAGCTGATGAATGCTTGATGCACATTCTTAGGATCAATCTTTCTAGAACAGCTTAAAGCAACGATATAAAAGCATAAAAGCTACCACTTTAAAAAAATGGTATAGATTCTATAGGTGTGGTTTTTTAATTCACAAATTCTACTCTACTTAATGTTAGTTTCATGCAGTTGTCAATACTGTAAATACATTATTTTCAACAAAATATACTAATATGCCTTGGTTTCCTTATCCTTGGACTTACCAAGAAATAAATTGATTACTTCTTGTCATGAGCTCTAGACATAAACTTTAACCTTATAAAAGCCTGCAACATTTTATCATGTCTCTTCGCTGATGATTTTAAATGTTGGTTTCTGCCAAATGTATCTTTAATGCCTGCTCTGTGAAAATAACTACGAATAGAATTATCTGATAGTCCAATAGCAAAGCTACACTGATTTTCTTTTCCTGGGAAGAAACCCCCCAACCCCCCCAACCCCATCCAGCTATTACTTCGTAGCAGTTTGCCAATGCAAAACTGCAAGGCCAGGTTAAGAAGAAGCCATTTAAAATAATGATAGCTAACAAGGGATATTCTTACTCTGTGCTGACAGATGTGGCATATCCCAAGGCAGCTTGAGTGGGTGCTGTTTGATTGCAAATGAGAAAAGGAACTGCATTTGGGAGAAAAATATATGTGCCTATTTCACATTACAAAACACTGCTCAGCAGTGAGCTTCTGCCTACTTGCATCCTGAGTTCAGGTAGAAATGAGCTATATGAGATGAATTCTAGCCCACATTCTGTGATGGGCTTGTCAAAGTCTTGGATGCATCCTTATGGCAAAAACTAAAAAAATGAAATAATAAAATAGAAATTGGAGCCTACAGAACTGCTCCATTCTCTGTGACAGCATGCCATCTTTTTCGCATCATCTTAGCACAAATCTGTTCAGTTCAAGCAATGCCCACATAATTTTCATCCAAAATGTAGCTATTATTCTATGCAACTGCCTGCAAAGGATTATGAAAGCTGAAGTCCTAATGGACAGTACACTCAGATGCTTCAAATGTTCCTATTTATTACCAGGGAGAGTCCCTATTTTTCTGTTCCCTGCCCCGATAAATCACTGTTCCCCATTTTGTCTCCATTTTGTGCCTTTTGGGGATACCTCATTAAGATGTTGCTATTGTAAATTGTTAGATTTGTCCTTCTTTAGGATTTGAGCCCCCTCCTTTAGTCCCCATGGGCAAAATCTCTGAGGGCTATGCATCTGGTCTCTAGTTCACATTCATGGAAGTGAATACTAATGCACTGTGTAGCCTGTCAGTTCATGCACTGTGCCTGCTGAGGTACATTTTAAACTGTTGAGAACATTGCAAGAATTGGAGAATCTTTTTTTTCCCCTTGAGGGCTCCATTCTCCCACAGGTAATCATCAGGGGTTCATGCCAGCCGTGGGCAGGCCTTAAGCTGACAGGGCCAGCCCCTCTTATCTCTCTTTCTGGCACCCCCTTCTGTTCTGCCATCTGTCTGTCTGTCTTTCTCTTTCTGACTGGGTGAATCTGCTTCTCCTTCTCAAACCAGTAGGAATGTTCAGCCCTTTCCTCTTATTGGTTGAGCGGTGCTGATTCTCCCGCCGCCCCCGATTGTCTCAAGTGCCACTTGGGGCTAAGCAGATCTGTGAGGGGAAATCCAGTGAGCCACAAGACAAGTAGTTTCATAGTTCAGAAAGCGAGTTACCCATTTTACAATGAATCAACAGAAAGCTGCTTCTAATTTATTTATTTATTGCATTTATGCCCCGCTCCTCAGCCAGAAAAGGCTCTCAGAGTGGCTTACAAAGATTAATAATAAGACAGTCCCTGCCCTCAGGCTCACAATCTAAAAGACATGACACAAAAGGAAAAGGGATTGACACACATTCCTTTTGTGTCAATCTAAAAGACATGACACAAAAGGAAAAGGGATTGGGAGGGAGGAGGAATGATTCATTGTCATGGGCTTTCCCCCCACAACCCCCAATCCCCCCCACACACACTGCACTCCATCCATATTTTTTAATCCTTCTCAGGCTGACTATCCTGCTTCCTGCTTTTTCTCCATTCCAGCAGTTTCAACAACCCACCTCCAAATTGCATGTTCTGTCTCTCTCTGTTTCTCTCTCTCTCTCTCTCTCTCTCTCTCTCTCTCACACACACACACACACGCACGCATGCATGGATAAGGAAGTGCTTGGAGCTAGATCACAGAGGGAGAACCTGATGATGCTGCATGGGCAAGAGGAACTCAGCAATGGAAAATGAAAGGAACAGAAGAGCCAGATTTTAAATAATTAGAGGAAAGAGAAAATGAAGAAAGCATACAGCTTACAGAAGACAGCAATGACAAGGGAGAGTGACATGCAATATGGGAGATCTTTGGCTGCGAACCTTGGTATGGCAAGATTGATGTTACAAGTGTTCGCCTCCCCCTCCCCCCCTTTGACTGTTGCTTTGGATCACCATTAGCCTCACTGGTTCAAAGACACAACTATAGCCCTGTTTAAGCTTTCTCCTTGCATGTTAAGTTCTACACATGTGAAGCAAGGATGAGTGCACTAACCTTTCCACCATCCCTCACAATTCAAATCTTAGTAACCTGCCTCCACATGCAGAGGGTGGCATCTGTGGAGGAGAGCCTTCTCTGTCCATCAAAAATTCTCTATCCATCAAAGGAAGAGTAAAAGTTTACAGAGTGCACTTATGCCATAGCTGGCTGTCTAGTTTTGTTTTTTTCATTATTATTATTATTATTATTATTATTATTATTATTATTATTATTATTATTATTATTATTTACAATGCAGGAATATCTGTCTGAAATATTTCCTTCCTCTTCAGTCCAGGTATAGCAAAGGATGTTGCTTGATTGTAAAAGATTGCTACAGTTCAGGAGATGCTAGTCTGTACAGTACAGCTTCCTTAAAATAGAATGGCAGCATTCTCAATTTATGCAAAATGCATAAATACTTTGCATAGATCAAGCAGGTACATCAGACTACATTCATAAGCATAAACATATTAGTTGGATGTTTAGGAGAAAATATTTATTTCAGCTTAAAGCTGAGGCTGGCATTGTCTTGTGGTTACCTTCCTTTTCAACATAAAAGAACCCTGGAGAAAAAAACAGTTATACAGAATAATTAGCTTTACATGACATTCACATACTGTTGGGCATTTCTAGTTTAACTGAGCTAATGATCAGTTTGGATTTGAAGCTCCATTGAGTTTATTACTAAATCAGAATACCACTTCCACAGGGAGAAACAGGGAACCCATTACAGGCCCCTAGCCTTTAATGGAGTTGATAAAATATAAGAGCACAATCTGATTAAGCACTATCCTGGAGTTAAAGGGGTGTGTGAAGAATAGGAGGGGCCACTACCATCATTTATCTTTTTGCGCTTTTAAAAAATATTTTGAAAGGACAGAAAGGCTAGGAAAGAATGTATTTCATCATATTAAAAACCAATGAGACATATGCAAACTCAATTACAATCCAGTAAAGTTGAAATAGATTTACCCACATTTACTGCGCCTACGATGACTGATGTCAGTTGGAAAGGATACTGACTAACGATCAAATTACGTGTTAGGTTAATGCACTTTAAAATGCAGGCATATAATTTGCTACTCTCTTTCATTTACAAAAGAACCAGTATGTACCCATCCCACAATCTAGATTGGGACTGTAGCACAGGGGAGGGGATTTATTTGTTCCTCCCCACAGTGAGAGGGTTCACATGACACTTCAAGGAGATTGTTCATGTTTCTATGATAGCCCTGAAAAAAACATAATCCCCCATTTGTATGATCTCTTCTTCGTCCTCGTCTTCGTCTTCTTCCTCTTCCTCTTCCTCTCCTCCTCCCCCTCCCCCTCCCCCTCCTCCTTTTTCATGGTCTTTTCCTAAGCACCCTGTGGGCCCTCCCGCTCATGTCAGGTATCCCAGTGTCCATTGCGCGCAATCCCCTGTCCCAGGGTCCCCTGAGGCCTGTGACTTACGCTGGCTCAGCTTGTCTGAGCGTGGAAAGCTAAGCAGGGTCAGGTCTGGTTATTACTTGGATGGGAGACCCCTCCTCTAGTTTCCTGCATTGAGCAGGGGGTTGGACTCGATGGCCTTGTTGGCTCCTTCCAGCTCTAGGATCTATGAAATCTATTCCCTGCAACGTCTGCAGCTGCTACGCTATTCATCCATCTTGATCACGTTGCGTGCTGTCCCTCTCCCTCCTCGCTCAGTGAGGTTTAACCCTCTGCTGGCCTCCAACTGAAGTGGCACAAATGAACTTAAATCAGCCCCCTCCCCCTCCCCCATCTCCTCAGCAAGCCGTGGCCACATCACACTGGCTGCAAATGCTCTTCTGCTCCCCTTCAGCGGACAAAGACCAACATACCCCGCTGCTACATAGGAACGCAGCAGAGCAGGAGCTAGAGAGAGCCAAGGTCAAACTTGACCAAACTGCACAAACAACAGTGAAACGATTCCTCAGGTGGTCATCTGAGGGAGGAGAAAATTTGATGGGCACAGTTACTTTATGATGGCCACTTAAAGCGTGGGAGCCATCAACGAATGTTTTGCTAGGCAGAGTTTGGAGAATAGAGAGGTGAGATAGAGAGGACTTGGATTCTCCCCTCTGGCCATAGGGCTCTATGGTTTTTGGTTGAAAACCATGATAGAAGTGATATCCTGGGTTCACACAGTCAGAAAAAACAAAGATACGATAAGAAAACCATAGATCATATCATTGTTTTCTATCATGGTTTTGTTGTGCAAAATTTATCATGGTAAATTAATACGACCAAGTTCATATGTAGTGGCTGCATTGAATGTGGAGACTTCATTTCTCAAGGCACACTTCAGCCCTATTGCAAAGTACTGCCACACCATTTGTAATCACTCACTGTACCATGCTTTAGCATGCTGTGCATGATGTGGAATGAGTCACCCCTTCCTCTCTCTTTATCCTGTGTGACCAGGAGGAGGGCTCCAACAGCTTTTTTTTTCAGTTTTAGTTAACCACAGTTTGCTGTGCCATCTGGCAAAACAAACTGTGGTAAACACTAATTTTGACCAGTTTCAAACAATTCAATTTCAAACGATGGTTCATACGACTGTGAAAACCACGAACAATGAAAAACCATGTCAGGTTTGGGATTCTAGCATGGTTGGTTTTTTTTTAACCCTTTGCCTCCTGCTGTGGTCCAGATCCGCCCCCCCCCCCATGCCTGTTATTTCCATTGCCAAAAAAGTGATCCAATGATTTTAATGGAGCACTTTTTGACAATTAAAAGGACAGGCCATTCTGGATTGGGACCACAGCATCTCGCAAAGCCTCCCCATGCTAGCGTCTTAATCTGGATATGGGGCTTTGCTCTTATTTTAGAGTAAAAAAGAAAGCATTGCTGCTAGCTGTGTCTTCATAGTAAGTTGTAGTTTCTGTCTTTATCCCATGTGGATAGACAGCCAGTGCCCCTTCCTGGTCCTTGGTCACAGAATCTAAAGCCCTGGGGCCTGACCCCTGCTGATGCCTGACATGGATGTATATTTGTACACTGTACATGCTGCACTGTTCAAATCCCAATACTTTTTTAAAGTTGCATTTGCTTACCCCTGTTTCAAGTAAGAGACTAGGAGGTGCAGTCAAGGAACTCAGAACAAACTTCAGCTTCATCTAACTTAACTGAATTGGGCTGACCATTTCTTTCTTCTATCCCATTTAGTGATTACTGTTTTCTTGCTAGCACTGTAGAGCTTATTAACCTCTTGAAAATTTGTCTCAGTTTGGTTGTTGGCATGACAGCCAGCAAAGAGGTGGTTGACACTACAGAATATTAAAGATCAAGGGTATTTAAATACCAGCTGACAGCCTTTTAAGTGCTTCTGCATTTTTATCTTGATTTACAGGGATTTAACACTACTCCATTAGCATTATTGGGAACTGTGAATGTAACTCTGCCCACCTTGAAGTGCAAAATAGCTGTATATTCTTGCTTTGTGCTCTCCAGTGTGGTTGTCTTACAAGAGGTAGGTGATATTTAAACATCTGTTCATTCCTCCATGGGTTTTTAAGGAGCTCGGGAACATGGTCTCAGTAGGGAAATGAGATGTTAAAGACAGATATAAAAGGGCATACATAGAAATGGCTCCTTTGTGAGCATGTTAGAGTATAATACAAAGGCCATAAACCCTTCCATCTCTACTGATAACTAATAATCACATAGAACAATGTCTACTGGAGGTCCCCAAGTCTGAAGGACCTGAGCAAGTACTGTATTCTATAAGAATATAACATGTTTCTAGTGAGAATCCCAAGCCCTGCTAACCTAAGAACTGTACCTGATATGATGACCTGTGGCAATGTGACAGAGGACTAAGCAAAGGGACTATGACTTAGTTGGATACATGGGAAACACTGATTGATTTCCAAAAGCTTATGAACTACGTTTCAACAATTCAGTACTCAAGTAGTGAACAAAACAAAACAAAAATTAAAACTACAAATAGTGAAACAGTAAGAATGATAACACAATCAGAAATAATCAGAAAACAGTAATATGATGTATATCATGAAAGTGAAAGCAAAAAGATAAAGCCAAGAGCAACCAGCCCATTAAAATCCAGGTTCTTGGACACCCTTGTTATCTAGGGAAGTATGATAATTTCATTTTTGTTCACAAAACATGTGGACATGCCCTCCAAACATGATCGCGAGCATGAGCACATGTCTGCTGAAAATGTTAGCAAATTGCTGGAAATGTGGTCACGTTCGATTTGTGCAACTTCCCATTTCAGTTTTGCCCTGAAGCCTAAATCAGCCCTGCATTAGTCTATGGAGGAAAATTGTGCAAATTTGTGCAAATTTGACATTTGATTGCTGCTCAAGTTGCGCAGTTTTCCCGTTCGAGCTGAGCAAGCAGCAATCACAGATGCAAACAGGAATCGGACACGAGACAAGCGGGGAGATGATGTTTGGAAAATCCTAGCTATCTCAAACATTGTTCATTAGCCCATCCCTAGCAGTGATGATCATTTACTCAGCAATATACAGTACATCGAGCATGTGGTTGCTGATACACTCCAGGCATTCTCGGATGAAGGTGATTTTTAGATCCATTTCAATCCAGTTTGGGGACAGAAATTGCCTTGGTTGCCCTGTGGGATATGACCTTTGCTGAAAGAGATGGGGAGCATGACCCTGTTGGTTCTCTTGGACCTCTCAGCAGTTTTCAATACCATTGACCATGGTATCCTTCTGGAGCGGCTATCTTGGATGGGAGTTGGGGGCACTGCTTTACAGTGGTTCCATTCCTACTTGGATGCTCACTTCCAGAAGGTGGTGCTGAGGAATTATTGCTCTGTTCTACAGTAATTACATCACAGGATTCCACAGGACTCAATTTTATCCCTCATGCTAATTAACATCTACTTGAAACTGCTTGGGGAGGTTTTTCAGGGATGTGGACTGAGGTGTCACCAATATACAGATGACACCCAGCTCTGTCCTTTTCATCTAACCCAGGTGAGACAGTGGATGTCCTGAGCAGGGTAATGGATTGAATGAGGGCCAAGAAACTGAAGCTCAAACCAGACAACATGAAAGTACTGTTAGCAGGTGGTTTGTTTGCCTGGTTGAGTGGTGGTGTTCAACCCATCCTGGAGAGAGTTGCAGTCCCCCTGAAAGATCAGGCATGCAGCTTGGGGGTGCTCCTGGATCTGTCATTGTCACTTGAGGCCCAGGTGGCTTTGGTGGTCAGGAGTGTCTTTTATCGGCTTAGGTTGATATACGGGCAGCTGTGATCCTATTTGGACTGAGATAGCCTGGTGACAGTTATCCATGCTCTGGTGGTTACCTCCCAGTGGGATTACTGCAATGTGTCGTATGTAGGGCTAACTTTGAAGATAGTTCCGAAACTTCAGTTAGTTCCAAAAAGAGCTGCTAGGTTACTAGCTGGGACTGGCCAATAAGAGCATGTGATAATAGAATCATAGAATCATAGAAAAGTAGAGTTGGAAGGGGCCTACAAGGCCATCGAGTCCAACCCCCTGCTCAATGCAGGAATCCAGGTCAAAGCATCTCTGACAGATGTCTGTCCAGCTGCACCTTGAATGCCTCCAGAGTGGGAGAGCCCACCACCTCCCTAGGTAGTTGATTCCATTGTCTTATTGCTCTGACACGTTAGGAAATTTTTCCTGATGTTTAGGTGGAATCTAGGTTCCTGTAACTTGAGCCCATTATTCCGTGTACTGCAAACTGGGATGATCGAGAAGAGATCCTGGCCCTCCTCTGTGTGACATCCCTTCACGTACTGGAAGAGTGCGATCGTATCTCCCCTCAGTCTCCTCTTCTGAAGGCTAAACATGCCCAGTTCTTTCAGTCTCTCCTCATAGGGCCTTGTTTCCAGTCCCTTTATCATCCTTGTTGCCCTCCTCTGAACCCTCTCCAGTTTGTCTACGTCCTTCTTAAAGTGTGGTGCCCAGAACTGGACGCAGTACTCAAGATGAGGCCTAACCAGTGCTGAGTAAAGGGGAATTATCACTTCCCACGATTAGGAAGCTATACTTCTATTAATGCAGCCCAAAATTGCATTTGCCTTCTTTGCAGCCACATCGCATTGCTGGCTCATATTCAGTTTGTGATCTACCACAATTCCAAGATCCTTCTCACTTGTAGTATTGTTGAGCCAAGTGTCCCCCATTCTGTAAGATAGATAGATAGATAAATTTTATTTCGGTCACAGACCAGAGATACAAGACAGAGCAATAACAGAGCAATAAAATCAATACAAATATAAAAGCAATAAAAACATATAAGGTAAGGTAAACCTTAACCGCTAATTTAAAAAAATACATGTGTCCCCCATTCTGTAACTCTGCATTTGGTTTCCTCTCCCTAGGTGCAGCACTTGGCATTTATCCCCATTAAATTTCATTCTGTTGTTTTCGGCCCAGCGCTCCAGCCAATCGAGGTCACTTTGAATTTTGTTTCTGTCTTCCAGAGTATTAGCTGTTCCACCCAACATTGTGTCATCTGCAAATTTGATAAGCATTCCTTGTACCTCCTCATCCAAGTCATTAATAAAAATGTTGAAGAGCACCGGGCCCAGGACCGAGCCCTGTGGTACCCCGCTCGTTACCTCTCCCCAGTTTGAGAAGGAACCATTGATAAGCACTCTTTGAGTCCGATTCTGTAGCCAATTGTGGATCCACCTGATAGTTGTTCCATCTAGCCCACTTTTAGCTAGCTTGCTAATCAGGATATCATGAGGCACTTTGTCGAAAGCTTTGCTGAAGTCCAGATATATGATGTCCACCGCATTCCCACAGTCCACAAGGGAGGTTACCCGATCAAAAAATGAGATCAGATTAGTCTGACAGGATTTTTTCTTGACAAATCCATGCTGGCTTCTAGAAATCACTGCATTGTTTTCAAGGTTGCAGACTGACTTCTTTATAATCTGCTCCAACATTTTCCCAGGGATTGATGTCAGACTGACTGGCCTATAGTTCCCAGGTTCCTCCTTCTTGCCCTTTTTGCAGATGGAAACAACATTTGCCCTCCTCCAGTCATCTGGCACTTCACCTGTCCTCCATGATTTCTCAAAGATAATAGACAGTGGTTCTGAGAGTTCTTCTGCCAGTTCCTTTATTACTCTAGGATGCAGCTTCATCAGCTGCACTGGCTTCCAGTCAATTTCCAACTCCAATTCATAGTGTTGGTGTTGCCCTTTAAAGCCCCAAATGGCTTGGGTCCAGTGTAGGGGTGTACGATTTTGCCTTGTGCAGGTGTAGCAGGCCGAAATCGGCCCCACTCATGCCCCCGCGAGGCTCGCGGGGACTTACCTTGTCCCTGGGGCGGCTCGTCTCTCCACGGCGAGCTGCCCGTGCCGCCCACGCTGGTCCCATCGCGTCACTTCTGGCACGCTAGAATTGACGCAACGGGACCCTGCGCCGGCACGCTGGACCCCCACGCTACGTTTTTGGCGGGGAAACCAGGGCAACAGGGCTTAAACAGCCCTGTTGCCCTGGTTTCTCCGCGAAAAACCTAGTGCGGGGGTCCAGCGCGCCGGCGTAGGGTCCTGTTACGTCACTTCCGGCCTGCCGGAAGTGATGTGATAGAACCAGCACGGCCGGCGCCAGTAGCTTGAGCGGCGTGGAGAACAGCTTCGCGCCGCTCATAAGAATGAGGTGGGGGGGCTGCTGCCACGGAGAGGCAGGACGGCGGAGAGGCAGCCCCCCGGACAGGTTCGTGGCCACCACTAGTCCAGTGTATCTAAAGGGAAGTCTCTTTCCATATGTACCTGCTCAGACCCTTAGGTCATCTTCAAAGGCCCTCCCCTGTGTGCCCCCACTGAAGGAAGCTAAGTGTGTGGCTACAATAGAGAGCCTTCTCAGAATAAACTCCCCAAAGAGGTTTTCCTGGCACCTACATTGTTATCTTTTTTGGTTTCAGGCAAAGATCTTTCTTCCAGACATTTTAGAGACCTAGTTCTAGATTTTTATGGCTGCCCTGGGAAAAGTCTGGGCTCAGTGACCTTTAGAGGCCAGGGGTTTATAAGGGATACCTAGATTACAGGTCTCATGAAAATCATATTTAGTTCAATATTCAATGTGTTCACATTTGATAGTTCAGGGGAAAAATATGGGAAATGACATTCTCAGAAAAATTACTTACCCCTACCCTTCCCAATATGGATTGCCATATTTTCACTCCTGCAGCTATATTGTTTTCCATTAATTGTGGTGTGTGTGTCATAATCTGCATTATTGGGATTCTAAATCATGTGAGGATCCTCCATGAACAGAGGAAACTCCCCACATCAAAGTTTGCCCTTCAGTTCAATGGGGAGGCTGCAAATGTGGGAAACGTGATATATTGGATGGGTGGGGCTTGCCAGCATACCCTCAATCTCCCTGATGTGATTTTTAATTGTATGAGAAAGAGAATGCCTGCATAGGGTTTATAGCAATTCACATTTCCGTCTCTATGTAATGGGAATGTTTTTAGTCAGTTAGCACAGGAAAAGGTTCCAACTAATCAGAGGATTCAGGGTGAGTTATTAGTTTTGTACTGCACATTCCAAAGCAATCATTCATCTGTCCCCCTTTTACACACTGGGCACAATCCAATATCTTAAGCATTGTCTAACTGAGGCTTGTAATCCTATGTACACTGCATGTAAGTCCCACTGAATTCACTTGATTTACTTCTTGGTAAACATGCATGTGATCACACCATTGGGCTTAGTTGCAACCCCACCCCCAGCTTCCTCATCCCCTCAGATCCTGACTTTCCACATTGAGTGGGAGGTCTAAAGAGGGTTATACACAAGCTTGCTTGACCACAAGTAGAAGTCTCCACATAATTAGGGCCACTGATAAAACAGGCTTCCTGGTTGTGTGCAGGCTTCGAAATGTGAGTAGAAGTCTTATTCAGACCTTCCTGCTCAACACAGGAAGACTGGGAGCCAAGTGGGCAGGGCTGGAGACATTTTGGGGGTGCTTCCACACCCATGCCCCCTCCCCACTTTTAGCTTTCACACGAAACAGAGGGAATGCCTGCATAGAGCTACAGGTTTGACTACATCAGTGACCACCAGTCTTTTGCTTTGATCCAATATTCTGTGGAAGTCATGTTAGATCATAGGATCATAGAGTTGGAAGGGGCCTACAAGGCCATTGAGTCCAACCCCCTGCTCAATGCAGGAAACTAGAGAGGGGTCTCCCATCATCATCAGGCGATCACTCGTGACCGAGTAAGATTGTCTTCCAGGATAAAAATTTACAAAAAGAAAATTTTAAAAGGAGAAAATTCTAAAGAAAATTGTGTAGATTCTAGCAATGGGTCCGTGAGTGACTGTGGAGGCCAATTCTAGATCCACACAGCTTCCCACAGTGAGGACACAGGTTACCAGATGGAAGATGTGTTGGTGCGTGTGTGCGTGAGCAGCAGAGTGCGTGTGCGCATGGGAGATTTAAAATCCTGTCTGTGTGCTAGCAGAGGCCTGTTATTCCACACACAGATCTTCCAGATCTCAGCTCCCCCCTTTTCGCAGCGTGCAGCGTGTTGTGAAGATGCCACTGCCAGCCCAGCCTGCCTGTAATCCAACTTGCTTCCAGCTTCCCCGTTTTCAGATTAATCCATGGAGTCAGGAAACACTCTGTAACACCACAGGTCTAATTCTACCTGTTTATTCACTTAGCAAGTAAAGTTCTACAGAGTATACATTTCCTAGTTACAGTCCATGTGCAGAGTATAAATGCATAGCAAGCATTACATCCAGTGGAGTAAGTTGAGCTTCACTCCACCTCAGCAAAGGCGTTACATTGTTGCAGTGACAAAGTTCAGCAAGAAGAACAAAGAAGAAGAGAGAAAGCAGTCCTGCCTCTCTCTAACATGGTTTCAGACAGAAAACAAGTTAGCACGTCATCAGAACATACAAACCATGTGACTAGCTCATAATGCTCCCACGGTCTAGGCTTCCCATGCGAAAAACACGAGAACCCAGAAAGACATAACAAACTTGTTTACAGCCATTCTGTTCTTTCCATGTGTAAACAGTGTGCTACAGCTGGTGAAGTGATACATAACACAACAAGATGGTCCTGTAAAGGATTCGTTTGACATGCTTTTCGCTTATCACGTTTCTCTCTTTCACCTTGCACTCGGGCTTCTTCAAAGTCCATAGAACCTTTGTGAAAGGCCAACCTCCAGCTAGATCGCTCATGGGCCAGAGCTTCCCAGTTTTCGATGTTTATATTGCATTTTTTTAGATTAGCCTTATGAACATCTTTAAACCTCTTATATTGACCACCGATATTCAGCTTTCCATCCTTGAGTTGGGAATAAAGTAACTGCTTTGGGAGACAGCAGTCAGACATTCGAACAACATGACCGGTCCACTGAAGTTGGCGTTGAAGGATCATTTTTTCAACGCTAGTAGTCTTTGCTTCTTCCAGTACACTGACATTTGTTCGCCTATCTTCCCAAGTAATTCGCAGGATTTTCCGGAGGCAACGTTGATTAAATCTTTCAAGGAGGTGGAACGTGGAAGTGACGTTTATAGATAGTCCATGTTTCGCAGGCATACAATAAAGTTGGTAATACAATGGCTTCTTAAACCAGTGTTTTGGTCTTCTTACATATATGCCGATCCTCGAACACTCTATGTTTCATTCGAGAAAACGCGGCACTTGCGGGGCTCAGACGATGCTGGATTTCACTGTCGATGTTAGCTGTAACAGAAAGATAGCTGCCAAGATAGAGAAAACGATCGACATTTTCCAGTATTGTCCCGCCAAGCTGGATAGATGGCATCACCAAAGGGTTAACTTGCACTTGCTGATGAAGCACTTTGGTTTTTTTGATGTTAAGTGAGAGACCAAGTTTTTCGTATGCTTCTGCAAAAGCATTTAGGATAGTTTGGAGATCATCCTCTGAGTGTGCGGAGACCACATTATCATCAGCATACTGAAGTTCCACAATGGAGGTTGTAATTACCTTACTTTTTGCTTTCAGCCGGCTGAGATTAAAAAGCTTTCCATCTGTTCGATATATAATTCCCACACCAGTGGGAAGTTTCCCCTCGACAAGATGTAAAATCATGGCGATGAAATCCAAGTAATAACCAGGCCTCACACAAAGAATGCCTGTGCAAGGAAGGTCTCCTTTGCTCGCCTCAGTGTTACAGAAATCTAAGAATAAACAAGGGGGATGTGCACATGGAGCTTTGTCTGACATTTAGAAGAAGAGGTGATCTGCTATGTGTATGGATGTGTACAAGCATGGGCACAATCCAGCAAATGCTAGTCATTACTAAAGACTATTCAAACATCACATGGCAATGGGACTGTGCCTCCTGACATCTCCTCAAACACCGTGTGCCCCACCAACCCCACCTCAACTTCAGTGTACCTGCTTGGCTCTGCCCCTTGACCTCCATATGTTCAGCAAAAGCCTGAAAAAGAAGCCAGCTGTACTCATGTAGGCTCAAGCAGGAGGATGAACTGTGTGGAGAACCCTACATGAGTTACAGCTGGCTCCCCCTTCAGATCTTCCCTGAATGCACAGAGGTCAAAGCGCAGCTACAGGGACTATGGGGGTGTGATCATGAATGTGTGTTTATGAACCCATGGCGGGTTACGTAACGTGTGAAGGGGGCTTGTGTCCCACTAGAATCAATGGGACTTAAGTTACTCATGACTTGGTCCCCATGTTATTACTTTTAATAAGAATTAGTCATGACTAGGGACGTACAGATTTTGTTAAATCCATTCTCTCTGCATTTTGCAGAGTGTCAAGCAACTTTCATTCCACCATCTGCTCATTGATGGAATCAGATGGGGCGTTTTCAATTTCCCAAACTTGCATTTGCATGCACTTGTGCAAATTTTCACTTCCAAAAATGCACAATCCTCCCCCCAAAATGTGCATTTTCACTCTTTAGCCTATGGGGAGAAATGCACATTTTTGTTCGCTGTTTTTTTAAATTTATTTTTCCTATTTTCTACGACTAAATTTGTGTAAAATTTTTGAAAGTAAGCAAATCCAAGGAATCCATGCTACTTGGGAAAAGCCAATCTGCTGAGGAATCCACAGTTCAGATTCATAGAAATTCAAACTCATTTGAATCCATTGTGGATTTCTCCAACAGCCCTAGACATGACTATATTTTCTGGATTGTGTCCAAGCTGCACTTCAGAATTCGATATGTACCCCGGAGCTGCTGGACAAAAGTAATAGAAAGCATTTCAAAATGCAGAAGTAGTGCATTTAATCCTTTCATGAGCTAGTCATTTTAATCAAAATAAAAAAGGAACCCATGTTCTGAAATTTGCAAATAATTCTGTCTTCCGAATAATTCTGTCCATTCCTAGATTTTAATTTTAAAGCTTTATCTGTCTCTGTTTAATGTATGCTTTTTTAAAAGCCTGCATGCCAAAGCCGTGATTAACTTTACAGGTGCAGTGGAATTATGGAAATGCATCATGCACAAGTGCACACTTGCCAGAATTATTCTGTGACCTTGTGCTTAAGCTGAGTTTTAAATAATTCAGTGATGTATTGAATGAATAAATTTGTACTGCTTGTTACTCTAAACACTGAGGCATTCACTTTTCCTTGCCATTTTTAATAAAACCTAGCTTCCTAATATTCATGAAATATTGCATTTCAATTAAATTACATAGGTATTGAAAAAAAAGCAGTTGCCCTGAGCTGTTTAGTGTTGACACCGACTGTCATCTGCCTTTTTTTCTGCTATAATAACCAGAGAGGTTTTATGTACCGCTAATATAAAGCACTGTCACACTTTAATGAGAAACTTTTTTGATCAAGCATTACACAAAGCTGCACAAGGCAGAAAAATAATGAATCTAAAGTATTTTTCTTGTTTGTGAAGGATACTAATTTGAACATAAAATGCAGCGAAGAAATACAGAGTGAACATTTCCACTCCAGGTTTAATTGAAAAGGCGAAGTTAGGAAATGTGTTCAAGGAAAGTGCCATAAACTAGTTTATGAATATAGGCCACATTCAATGCATTAGTTGTTTCAGGATTTTTGGCTTCTTCTGCAAAAGTGAATGTTCCAACCAGACATGGAAATTCTCTGATTCTCATGTGGAGAGTATTACATGATGCCCTGGCCGAAGTTACATTGCTGAGCACAGAAAGACTCCTTGAGAAGACCATATTCCAGCTGAACTCTTTTAAAATAATCTTGAATGGTGGTTTCCAATTCTACAGACTTTTGGTGAGCACAGAAGCCTTCCTTCTCGTTGGTGGTACCTGCACTTTGGAACTGCAGTCCTAAACAAACAAATCTGGTACATTCTGTTGTTGTTTTAGGAAGATGGTAAAGGCTTTTTATTCTGAATAGGAAGGTGGGATGCAAACATGTGAATCTCAACACACACACCCCTGCATGCACACACACAACACACACACTCACTTGAATACTTTGGACCAATTTCAAGTCTGGTCCAGATCCATCCAAGACTCGATCAGACATGAAATACAGTTCACTCTCTGTCCCATTCATTAATCCAGGGGTAGACAACATGTGGCCCGCAGGCTGCAAATAGGGATGTCAGAAAAATCCATAACAGACTCAAATGAGTTAGAATTTCTAAGAATCTGACCCACAGATTCTGCAGTGGACCAACTTTTCCAAAGTCACGTGGATTCTGCGGACTGGTGGACATATATCCATAAATTTATGCAAATTTAGTTGTAGAAAAATACAAAAAAATAAAATAACACCAACCAAAAATGCACATTTCCCCCCCCCCATAGGCTAAATTGTGAAAATATGCATTTTGGGGGGATTTGCACATTTTTGGAAGTGCAAATTTGCACAAACGCATTTGCACAAAGGCCAAGTCCGTCAATGAGTGGACAATGGAATGAAAGGTGCCTGTCAATGCATGAAACATAGACAGAATGGATTTTACATCATCCGTACATCCGTAGCTGCAAGCAGCCCACATCACTGCCAGTGCAGCCCCTGCCACCGTCCACTGCCTCCCACGCCCTGGGGGAAAAAAAGCAATCTTTTTGTATGAAAAAATGTGTCCAGAGTACTACAGAGCACTGAAAAGTTAAATCTAGCTCATTTGTAAACTAGATTTGACTCTTTTAGGGCTCTGTAGTTGCTATGGAGCATTAAAAGTGTTGAATTTAGCTTGCAAACCGGCTAAGTTTGACCCTTTTGGTGTTCCACAGTGCTCAGAATGCTGTTTTGGGGAGTAAAAAGCACACTATAAATTCATTTTTGAAAAGATTGTGGCCTGGGGGGGGGTGTCCAGGGGGGAATGGGCACTAGACCTCCAGAGGTTGCCCACCTCTGCACTAATCATTCCCTGACACTTCCTCACCATTTTACCAACTATAAGAAGGTAACTGGAGGTGGGACAGTGTCCATCTCATGAACTTTTGCCTGCCTGGTTACAAAAGTTGCAAAGATACTGAGCAGTATACTCAGAAATGAAATTTCTTACAAGGTTCAAGGGCATGAACCTTGCAGGAAATAGGAAGGGAGAAATCTGTGAATTTTGGTTTAAAAAAGAATATTTGCATGTAATTTTGTACACATTTTGTGTGTGCATTTCTCCCAAAACAAACATTTTTGTATGCAACTTTGCCTAATATACACATTTTTGCAAGCTAATGTAATGCATTTTTGAACATTATTTTTACTATCTGCACTTTCCCCATATATCCATATTTTTGTATGCATATTTTGATTGGTGAAATCCATTCCAACATTTGGCAAAGTGTGAATTTTCAAAGAATACCTGAGTTTCAGTTTGTGCATTGGTTCAAAAGTGCTAGTCCCCACCAGCCTGGTTTCTCTGGCTGATGGGACAGGGAGAAGGCCATCCGTGGCAGATCTTGTTGAGCGGCCTACTTGATGTTGCTGGAGGCACTCCTTGAGATAAACTGGACCAGAGCCATACAGGGTTTTAAAGGTCAACGCCAACACCTTGAATTTGGCTCGGCAAACAACTGGTAGCCAGTGCAACTCTTTGAGCACTGGAGTGTGATCACGCCGGCGGCAGCCTTTAACCAGGCGAGCCGCTGCATTCTGTACCAGCTGCAACTTCCGAACCATCTTCCAGGGTAACCCCATGTAGAGCGCATTACAGTAGTCTAGGTGAGAGGAGACTAAAGCACGAACCACCGAAAAGATGATACATGGAGAATGAAAACTCAAGGTGCTATCCAGCATGCTCAAAAGCCTGTGACTGACTCTTGTTTCTAAGTAAATCAGTTAATCTATTTGTACCAATGTTTACTCATCTTCAAAATGTGCACTGTTATTGATGGTAGTCAATGATGCTTACTAAAACCCTCCACCTCAAACAACTGTGCCAATGCAAGATACCTTCTAGTCATGGAGATTCCAGCCTATGTAGTGCTTTGAGGACAGGGCTGCCTGTAATTAAGATGCAATTTACCTCATTCAACGATGCTGCTGAACAGAAAATTCAAATAATTACACCACTTTGAATAATCAGTGCATAACAGGTTCTAGAAATAGTTTAGCTTACATCTTAAACAGGTTGCCTAACATTTCCCATTATAAGGCCGTATTTGCAGTTGCACATACTTACCCAATATGCAATTATCTTAGCTAAAGTTCACTAAGCAACAAAGTTACTTTTCTTACATTGTCAGCAGGAAACAGTCAGCTCCTTTGGAGCAGTACAGAATAGAATCATTTGTTTCTACTAACATGATTTAAAAAAAAAAAAAATCTGCTTGGCATGCACGTGCCCTTAAATAAATGGGGGTTTTGTCTTCCAAATGCTGTCACCAAGAAGTGGAAATCCAAAGAAATCCAACACCAGTGGAATTAGCTGGCATTGTATGTCCAGCACATCATCTGTCTGGCCTTCAGTAAGTGTGGTGGCATTGCATCTCAAAGTGCTTCAGATGCTTTCAGGCAATCTAATTCTACTGATTTTAATGGTTTGCATAGAGCAAAATTCATGGCATGATAGGTATAAAATCATTGTCAAATATACCCTGAATTATAGATATCCAAATAATCTTATTCTCATCATGAACCAAAGAAATAAAGATTGATTGTATTCCCCTAGTACTATACCAGTACCAGGCAAATTTATCTAAATACTCTCTTAATCCACAGCTCAGTTTAGCTGGTACAGACAGTTACATTAGCTAACACTTCAGGCCTTAATGTTCTTTCCTGACATACTCTCCTGTGGTACAAATGCAGCATTGCTTCAGTACTAACATTGTGCTGGCACAGCTGTTAATGTGATCCAAATCTAAGCATTTTTGCCATGGGAAGTCTTAGAGTGGGGCTGTTAGGCCATTGCCTTCAAATGGAACTTTAACAAAAATTATTATATTCTTCCATTTTCACTACAGTGAGACAAACTCAAGGTTGCATTGTCACTGCCACCACAAATAATGGAGTATCCAATTATTAGTTTGTGATGCAAAAACTGCTTTATAACTCTATCTTACTTTCCTAAAAGGCAAAATCCCCATGTGTTCTACACATACTTGAGGATGGTGTTGGATTTACTTCCTTCGTTCCATGGTTCTTCACAGCAAAAACCAACTTCCCATAGAATGATGCAAATATGTGAAAAACAGTCCCTTCCTCTGATCTTCATCCATTCCACCCTGCCACAGTTCCACCTGAAGCCATTTGATGCTGTGAGGAACTGTCAGGATTCACTGTCTCCGCAAGGCTCCAAATGGGGTTGACAGCGACAAGAAACAGACCAGGACAGCTGAGAAATGCTGCAGCTGCAGCTCATCAGGCAGGGTGAGTTGAAATGGCAGAATAGTAGCATAGTGTGTGTGTTTGGGGGCAGGGGGGATGGAAGGAAAAGCTGAGCCAGGAGTGATTGAAGAGTCCGAAAGAGGAGTCTGGATGGAGAGGCAAGTGAAAAGTTGTCTACCTAGTAGAGGGAAAGAAGAACAGAAAAGCAAGTGAAGAGAAGGAGGGGAAGGGGCCTCTGGGAGGAGAAGAGCCTTTGTTGGGATATGGGAACCACCATTAGGAATGGAAAGGCAAGAACTGTTCTGGCCAGTCACTGTAAAAATGAGAAAAGGGGACATGCTCTGATGACCTCCGACGATAGCTACTTCCCTAATTCCCAGAGATCCTATGCTGAACTTCACTTACCTATGCTTGCAAGGCCTAGAAAGAGAGCAGGCAACAGCAAGTTTTAAATCCATGCCAGTCGGGCTTCAGGCCTGGACATGGGACGGAGACGGCCTTGGTCGTCTTGGTGGATGATATGAGGAGGGCTTTGGATAGGGGCGAATGCTCCTTTCTAGTCCTCCTCGATCTCTCAGCGGCTTTTGATACCGTTGACCACGGTATCCTCCTGGACCGCCTGGAGGGGTTGGGCTTGGGAGGCACTGTATTGCAGTGGTTCCGGTCCTTCCTCTCTGGAAGGTACCAGAGGGTAGTTCTCAGGGAGGAGGCTTTGGACCCTCGGCCGCTCACTTGTGGAGGGCCGCAGGGTTCCATCCTCTCCCTGATGTTATTCAATATCTACCTCAAGTCGCTGGGAGCTATCATCAGGAGGTTTGGGGTGCGGTGTCATCAGTATGCGGATGACACGCAGCTCTACCTCTGTTTCAAGTCTTCACCGAGGTTGGCCGTTGAGACCCTGCCCAAGTGCCTGGAGTCAGTGGCTGGATGGATGGGAAGGAACATGCTGAAACTGAACCCCGACAAGACCGAGGTACTTCTGGTGGGGGACAAGGGGAGGTTAGGGGATGTTGACCTGCTGCTGAATGGGGTACATTTACCCATGAAGGGCCAGGTCCGCAGCTTGGGGGTCATTCTAGACTCCCAGCTGTCCATGGAGGCTCAGGTGTCAGCTGTGAGCCGGGCGGCGCTGTATCAACTCCATCTGATATGGCAGCTGCGCCCCTACCTTCCTAATCATCTACTCCCATCAGTGGTTCATGCCTTGGTCTCCTCTCGCCTAGACTACTGTAATGCGCTCTGTGTGGGGTTACCCTTGAAGACTGGTTCGGAAGCTACAGCTGGTACAGAACGCAGCGGCTTGTCTGGTTAAAGGCAGCCGCCGGCGTGATCACATCACGCCAGTGCTTAATGAGTTGCACTGGCTACCAGTTGCTTGCCGAGCCGAATTCAAGGTGTTGGTTTTGACCTTTAAAACCCTATACGGCTCCGGTCCAGTCAATCTCAAGGAGCGTCTCCAGCAACACCAAGTGGGCCGCTCAACGAGATCTGCCACAGATGGCCTTCTCCTTGTCCTTGCAGCCAGAGCAGCTAGACTGGTGGGGACAAGGAAGAGGGCCTTTTCTGTGGCAGCCCCCGTACTGTGGAACTCTCTCCCGAGTGACCTCCGCCATGCCCCCTCTCTGCTGAGCTTCCGCCGTTCATTAAAAACCTGGCTGTTCAGGCGGGAATATGGGGTGGGTTAAGTTTTTTAAAAAAATTATAATGTTTTAAATGTATTTTATCTTGTTTTTAGCCTATGTACATCGCCCAGGGTGGCCGGTTGCCGGCCAGATGGGCAATTAATAAATGTAAATAATAAATAAATAAATAAATAAATAATAAGTTCTGCGCTTTGAGTAGCTACAGGAAAAAAACAAGGTGGAGAAGCCAGAAAGGGGGAGGGTCTCCCAACTCCTCATTCCCCAGACAAAGGTTATAATATATATTTATGTGATCCTTGGTCAGGAGTGAGAGATGTAACTCATTGCCCAGAAAGAGGAGTACTTTGTGGGGTTGACTGACTAATTATGTAACTAGCAGTACTCAGTAAACTGTATTTAAACCCTTACATCAGCATAGTGTCTTAAAGGAAATGATGGAAAATGGGTACTTCAGCGTGCCCCTCACCAGGGAGGCATGGACAGATGGTTACTATGCTTGATTGGGACATGTGTCTCTACACAACTCTGACAACTACTTCTCCCTGTTCAGGGAATGAGCAATTCTGGAACATGAATGAGAGGGGAGATTTAGCTCAAATGTGGTGCTTTAGGAACTGTTTTCCACTGCAGCCCTGGCTGGAGGACAGGCTGTAGACTGTATGGAAAGCTGCCCCAAATTAGCAAGTTTTAATGAAGATATAAGGGAGCTAAGTGTGCATAGTATTTAAACCATTTAATCTAAGTAGCAGTGTCCACATTAGGAACTTGAAGGGAGCAATGGAGACAAAATCAGGGATTCTTTTTCTAATAATAATAATAATAATAATAATAATAATAATAATAATGCAATTAAATGGTTCAATGTAAAAGGCTTTCCAGAAAGAGATAAATGGAGGAATAGATGAAGGAGGGGTGTGAGCTGAGTAGGGCAGCTCCGCCACGTGACTTTTGGCAGCAGAGGAAGTGTAGGGAAAAGGGCATTGCAGTAAAACTTTGAAACTGTGGGAAAGAGTTTTGAAGAGAGGGAGAGGGATTGAGAGAGAGAGAGAGAGAGAGAGAGAGAGAGAGAGAAAGAGAGATTGTTCTGTCTAGGAACCAGAGAAGAAGGGGGTGATAAATCACGGGTGCAAGGTGGACATCCAGCTGGAAACTCCTGAACTCATAGGAGGGGAAGGAGGGACTCGAGGGCCTTGAAGGAAAAGGGGAGATGGAGACTAGAGACCAAATAATGGAAATTGTTGGAAGAATAATAATATCATGGGTGGCTTATGCTGGCTCAGCTTGTCTGAGCATAGAAAGCTAAGCAGGGTCAAGCCTGGTTATTACTTGGATGGGAGACCCCTCCTCTAGTTTCCTGCATTGAGCAGGGGGTGGGACTCGATGGCCTTGTAGGCTCCTTCCAACTCTATGATCTATGAAAGTTCCTGCAGTTAGAACAGTGGTCGAAGAAGTGGAAAAGGAGAACCGACCGACTATGTGAGGGATTTAACTAAATTCGAAATTATTGTCATGTCCAGAGATGGTTTAGAAGGGAACGTGTCAACAAGAGGTATTACAAGGGATTTATATAGATTGATTTTAAAAGCTGAAGAACAAGATGACCAGCTAAAGACAGTATGGGATACTGAATTTGAGGAGGAGACTTCGAAGGTGGGTTGGAACAATATATGGGATAGACGTATTCTGAAAGTTATGTCGATAAGGATAAATGACAATTTCTATAAACTAACTTGGACATGGTACTTAACTCCAGTAAGATTAAATAGAATAGATAATAATTGCTCCGCACTTTGTTCGAGAGGATGTCAGGAAAAAGGGTCATATACGCATATGTGGTGGAGTTGTAAAAATGTACTGGTTTTTTGGTGAAAGTTTTTTTACAGAAATATCGGAAATTATTGGTATTAATCTAGAGGTCTGTCCAAAACTAGCATTGTTATCAATAATGGAGAAAGTTATTTGTGACCAAAATACGAAAGAATGAATTGTAAACTTGTTAACTGCGGCTAAGCTAATGATAGTGAGAAAATGGAAAGTACAACATGTCTTTTTAATTACTGATTGGTATCAGGAAGGAAGTATGGGATATATTCCTAAATGATAAATTAACCTGTAGTATCAAATGCAAAAAGGGACAGTTTAAAAAAAAATAATTTATGGATATTTAGAATCAATTATTAGAGTATGTATTAATAGAGGGGAAGGGGAGTATGCCTTGTCAGGATATGTTATATTTTTGGAATATAGAATGTAATTGATTAACAGGATGGAAGTATAGCAATTGGTCTCTAGGAGGGAGGTGCACTTTATGATTTTGTGTATTCAGGTTTAGTTGTGTGTTTTTGTTAAATTGTGATGTATTTAGTTTACAAAAATTAAATATTTTTTTTTAAAAAGGAATAGGGGAGATGCTGGAAGTAATTCTTGGAAGATATAGGTTTGGGCACTGAAGACCTTATAAAAGGATGGGGTGGTCCTGGAATAGCGATTGCCAAGCAAAAAAGAAAAACAATTATCCTATGTTTATTCAACAAAAGGGGTAGTAACTAGTAAGCACTTTGGTGGACTTTAAAGTACTTCTTGTACAGTACACTTTACTTCTCGTGGCTCTCTATAGTCAACTGATAGGAAGTAATACAGCGTGGCTTTAATTAAATCAGAACTAGGGGAAGATTTGGCACTTTATGATGTCAGGAGGTCCAATGTTAGCTGAGGGTTTAAATCTGCAATCCTTCAATAGCTTCCCATTGGCTCACCAACAAGTGGCCCTTGAAACTGGCTCTAATTTGTGACTTTGTGCTCCATCCATCCCATCAGAGGATAGATGTAAAACATTCCCTTGCAAGCAGCGAGCTGACTGAGGATAGTTGTCTAGGAACAAAATGTCCAGATATGTTTCATGGATTCTGATTTTATTTATACAATTTATTAGTAGCCTCTCAAAGTGTAATTAAATGAAAGCATTATAAAAGATTTGGATGGGACATGCCACCACACCCAATACAATTGGTGCAGTTACTTGGGTTACTCACTAGTACTATTTTATGGATTCCTCATTCACTGGGAAGTAAAACAAGAAAAACAACATATTTAAAGTTTTATATCTAACTTTTCAGAAAAACTCACATTTGTATCTCTGATCCAGTCTCAGTCTATGTATCAAAACTACCTCAGTTATGCTTGTTTTGGAAGCTGTGCACTCCTGGAATCAAAGACAAGAATTTGTTTTACTTATCAAATAAAAACATTTCTTGGCTTTCATTTCTCTCTTCAGTTTCCAAAATGAGAACATCAAAAAAATAAAGAAAATAGAAATGAGAGGGTGAGATTATTTTTCTCTCCCCTAATTAGTTAGGGAAATCAGTAGCAGCTTTAACTTCACAAGACAAAAACGTCTTGCAAAGATGGGGTGGTTTTTTTCATGGTAAAGAACAGAAATTTATATTTAACACCTGCAGTATAATAGGGTAACAACTGAGCACATGAACGCTTCCCAAGAGTTGCTCTTAAAAATTGTATTTTAAAATACGTAATGTATTTCATCATGTCTTTTCACAATTACAGGTTCTTGCATAATCACCCTAAACACTAAAAGTTTGGAGCTTCAACCTACAACACTGATACCATCTGCCCAGGTGAGGAGAAACCCTCACTTTTTTTCAACACGAATGGTTTGTGCTACCTGAGCCTGGTGATTGGCAACAAACAGGACATGGAGGGTATTATCTTGTGGCCACTGCAGACCTATCAAGGCCTCAACAGCAACAAGAATGATGGCAGAATTACTTATGTTACTGTTCCACCGGTATCTCCAGTATCTTCCTCCACCAAAAGTTCCAAATGATAAAATACAAATTGACCAATGAGACCTAAAAGATTCAAGGAAGGTTGCAGGAAAAACTGGAGTGGAACCTGTTTAGAATGCTGATGTTTTACATGTCTTAGTTGTTGTCCTGTTTTACTGCGTAAACCACTTTGAAAACTTTTTGTTGAAAAGTGGTGTATAAATATTACAAATAAGCATTCTCCCCCAGTAAATTTTGTGAATCCTCCAGTTCTTTTAACCTTCAGTGCTTCTTCAGTTTCAAGTCTTCTGCTCTATTAGACCCATCTGAGAAAATTTCCCCAGCACTGTTCATTGGACAGCAAATCTGCAAAAACACCCCAAATAGTTGGCATTATTTTTAGGAGTGTCAATGAAGCAATCTACTAGCTAAAATTCAGTTTGTGTCAGGTGTGTTGAAAGATGAAGAAGCTGTTGAACTTTGGTTTGTAGCCTTTAAAAAAAAAATTGACTCTTCAGGAACTGCTAGAAAAGATGTAAATATTGATTCCATCCTCTAGAAGAAGTTTATTAGTTTGGTGAAGGTGCATCCAGACTTCTGTAGCCTCAGGACAATGGTACAAGTATGTATTGTTCATAGAGAACAAAATGGTAGAAGTAAGCTATAACAGAATGTGTTAGTGAAGGAGAAAGATTATAGGGCAGTGGGATAGAATAGTGGGTAGAGTCACAGTCAATGACAAGTGGGGAGTGTCAGTTGAGAAGTGCAGTGAACAGAAAGGGTTGGTAAATCACTTAGAGAGAGTAAAATGGCAATTGCTAAAAAGGCTAGTGCAGAAGTTAACTGGTGGAAAGGTGTAGTCCGATCCATTGAGTTTCTTTATTAGCTAGAACCATTCTTCCCTATCCTTTATTGAAGGACTGCTTGTTCTGGTTTTTAAGTTCCTTAAATAAATACAACTGTTGAGTTAAATACTTGATGTGCTCCAGTCTGGGTGGATTCAAGGATAATATATTGCATTCCACATTTTGGCTATCTGCACAGTCAAGCTTGTTTATAGGAAGAGCCCCACTTCTCTTTAGTTTAGGTGGTGGAAACAGTTCACATTGGATATAATTATATTGAGTCTGGACCCAATGAACAGGCTGGGCAACTGGAGACCTAGTTAATCTGGCCTCCCCAGTGACCACTAGGAGGCCAGGGCTCATGTGAGAGCCTAGAGCAGGGCTCTCCAACCTTGGGTCCCCAGATGTTGCTGGCCTACGGCTCCCAGCATACCCAGCCAGCATGGCTAATGGCAAGGGATTCTGGGAGCTGTAGTCCAGCAATATCTGGGGACCCAAGGTTGGAGAGCCTTGTCCTAGAGCCTTCACATAAGCATTATTGAAAAAAGTTAATGCCTACAAGAATGTGATTACAAACATGTTCATTGCAAGTATGACTGCAAAATAGGATACATGTTTAAAATGCCAAGCTAATAAAATCACACAAAAAATTCAAATACTCTACTGATGAGTACTGATTCCTCAGTTGACAATGTCTGACAAAGTATATCAACACTAGTACTTCAACCACTATGACCAAAATTATTCTGGTTAGGAGCATCTTCTTTTTCAAATATAATTTTGAGACGTTCCAACATAACTCTTTATTTATTTGATTTATGCTCTACCTTTCTACCAAGAAAATGGCATTCAAGGTGGCTGGCAATATCCAGTCTCGGAGGCTTCATCGTATCCAGTGCCCTACCAGGTTGCTGCCAGCAGGATGGGAGGGGCGACAGAGGCCATTTTCATCTCTCCATCCTCCTAGATGGACCTTTGAGCCCATGACGCTTGAGGGCACACTGGTGGGGGTTGGTCCAGGACTGAGAGGCCATGGGATTTCTCATATCCTGGCCCCTCCTCTACCCTCCCCTCACTGACCACCAGAACAACCCCTTTCCCCTCCCTCTTAGGCTGCATTTGCCACCTCAAGAAGCAGCCACCACAGTTCTTTCCACAGCGGCTGTGAGGCGGAGGGGATCGGAACTCCGAGTCCACCTCCTGAGTTCGTAGCAGTGTCTACAGCCCCAGGAGAGAGACTCTGAATAATCCTATGCTCTCCCAGGGACCATAGGATTGCTCTCTTAAATGTGTTTTATCCTAAAAATATGCATTTTAATACACATTTTGGTATATTTTTTGAGCCATGAACTGATTGCAAAACTCAGAACACTGAAGCAGTGTTCCAACCCACATATCAATTCAGTAGGTGCAGGATGAGGTTGGTTTGCTTCAAAATGCACACAAAATGAAATCCGTGAATGTCCCTTGGTACACCTTAGAGTTTCTCTTCTTGTTCCTGCATTGGTGCATTCCTTCCATTTCTCTTTCCTGAGTAACATACATTTCTTAGATCTAATCATTGATCTCCTAGAAGATGAAAACATGGCAGTCAGAGGGTGGAAAGAAAACCTGTTATTTTATTTTTTAACAATGCAGAGTGCCTACCAGGGCTTTCATTGATTAAAGTGCCTCTGAACTGAAAGTCCAAAAAGTGGTGAGCGTCTTTAGTTTAAATTAACATTGTAAAAGGTGTCTAAGGTGACTTTCATAATAGAATAAAAGTGACATTAAAAAAAATAAAATACCACAGCAACACAAAACATTATGCAGTAAGAGTGACCCCACAATGAAAGTCACACACAGAGATAACTAACTCAGATGTTTCTATTTAAATATCTCTGAACTATGTCAAAAGTCAGAGGGTTTTTTGTTTGTTTTTTAAGACAGTACATTGCAAAAAATAACCAAATGTCATGAGCTGTAAGTGTAAGATATTTTGAGGTCGTAATGAGCATGCAAATGTGATGCAATGCTCTGCACCGGCGTGTGCTTTGAACAGCATAAGTCAGGGTTGTAGAGAGTTAGGCAAGTAGAAAATCACAAGTACCAATAAATATGTCAAGAAAGGTGTCACTGCTAGAGACGTTAAATTCTGACATATATGCCACAATCATGCAGGATTTGTAGGACATGCATGCCTCAGGGTAATATTTGCTTTTAATTCAGACCTGAAGAGTTTGATCACTGTGACAAGGTGGCACTTGTTAAGTCAAGTAAAATATGTTTACATTCAGGGTGTTCCACAAAGACATTTAAACGGATTCAGAAGAAATGCTCACAATTTAAACGAATATTTATAATATCAAATACATATAAACATGGCATCAGTCTAGGGATGGCTGAAAATTTTGTTTCAGATCATTTACTAAAATTTGCAAATTCCTTTATATTTGGGATATATATCAAATGTGGAGAAACTGAAATGGACACATCCAGGCCTGGATCTCTCAGTTTGAATCCCTGTGTATTCAACCATGTTACTGTTGCAAAAGAGTGAGTGTATTTTTTCATGTGCCTACAGTGAGGAGAAGGGGGTGTATGCGTATGTATGCATGCATGCATACATGATGGATACTTGGTGTATGTGTGTGTATGAGAGTGAGTGAGGGAATTTATGGAGGATGGCTTGCTGGGAGCATGTGGTGTGTGTGTGTGTGTGTGTGTGTGTGTGTGTGAGAGAGAGAGAGAGAGAGAGAGAGAGAGAGAGGAGAGTGTCTATAGATGGTGAGCTGGTAGGGCTGGCCATCCCATGAGGCAAAGTGAAGACCCACCTCAGGCAGCGGAGCAGGAGGAGTGGCAAATTGCCCCACTCCTCCTGCCACCACCCCTTGTAGAGGGTACTCTGGAAAGCCCTGCCAGCTGCATGGAAGCAGAGATTAGAAATTAAAATGGTCACAATGACCACCACTGCACCATTCTAGATGAAATAAATGCTTCTGTCCATCATCAGTGATGGAGTTGGCAACCTTGGTATTAACATATAAGCCAGGGCATCAACAGATACAGTGGCTCAATGTGTTATGAATTTTGATTTCCCAAATGGCACCATAATCAGCAAACCTAACTAGAATGGAGTAGATACTGTATTTAGATAAAGAGCATATTTACTTGGCAACGGTAACAAAGAATTCCCACATCATATGTCCTACTGCTATGCCTTGCATTTACAAGTCACTTTTACACAAACAGAGTTGGAAATCACCTTGCTTTGTCTTTTAATAGAAAGGAAACTTTGATATAAAACAGGAAAGAGAAGTGACTCTGACAAAGGCTTTGTAGGCCTCAGTCTAGATTTCATCCCAGATACTAAAGGAAAGGTAATTTAAAATGTGCAGGGCAGGTTCATAGCAACAGATGTAGTATCATGGGTGCCCATCAGTTTAAATTTTTTGGATTTGCAGTATTAACAACTAAGTATGTATTTCTTTTTTAATGTGTACGTAGCACTAAAGCACCCCAAAACCAACTACTGCTGACATATCTCAGGCAAACAAAATGTTCTGTGGATACATGAGAAAGGGTATTCTCCAAAGCTGCACCTACACTTTGGACCTTCCTTGCCAGGAAGGCCCATTTAGCTCCCCCCATAGACAAATGAAGGCCTTTTTATTTAGATAAATGTATTATCTAGTATTAAATACTGAAGCAATGGTCAGAGTCTAATCTAAAATGATAGGGGATGGGTTGGTGGGAGGATTACTTTACCTTTAAGTTCTTCACAGAATTGCAGGGTAGTCCATAACCTACAATAAAACATTTGATGGTTTTAGCATGGCAGCTAGATGAGGACTTAGTAATAATGAGTAGGATTATGGAAAAGACTAATAGTAAACACGTAAGTCAAATAAATGTTTAGGATGGGGCCCATTCACTCACATAATGGTCAGTGCATCCTCTGTATTTTTAGCTTTCACCATCAGTTCAAAACCTTTCTACCCAGTAGGTGTCAGAGGTCTATCTCTGATGCAGCTTGTGTTTTGTGTTTAGGTTGTAGCCCTATTTAGACAAAACAATATAGTGTACTGAAAAGGAGTGCATGGTCGCATCCACTGGCCCCACACATAGTATCTGTATGGTCATCCTAGCTATGTGCAGAGCTTACATGAGTACAAGCTGTTCACATATGTTCTCTGTACACATTAGGTAGTATCCCACATTACATGTGAGCGTACCATGCAGGTATTACTTTATCACATGGGAAGAGACTATAGGCATACAACTTGTACACCTCTAGGCTCTATGCACAGGTTAGCATGAATTCATCAAAACTGGGTATGAGGCCAGCAGGTAGAATCCCAACACTCCCTACACATGCTCAGTGTAACAATATAATTCTCTGAATAATGCATATGTCTTTGTTTTTAATTGCTGACTAGTTTTATGGTTTTATGAATTTTTAGCATTTTAAATATTCTTATCTTGCTGGTATTATATTTTTAAGTGGTGAATGTCACTTGGAGTGCCTCCTGCCTGAAAGTGCAAGTCATAAATATAATAACATTGGCGTTCTGCTGTACTTGTCTACTCAGAAGTAAGCCCCAAAGTCCAGTTGACTTCAGTGGTGGAAGTCTGAACCCTTGAAGTAATTGAGCTTGTATAACATGATGGAAGAACTGACAGTTGAATGAATATAAAGTTAGCAGGGCAAACCTATTTCATTTCGCAATAAATAATAAAGTAGAAAAGACCAAAGAGGGTAAAGTGTCAACAAAAAGGATGCTTCGAAAGAGTTAGAAATTTCACATTACTGCAGAGTTAGCTTATAGAAGACCTTTTCTATATATGATATTGCAAATGCAATCAAACTAGAACAGTCCAAATAAGTAATTTTCTTATAGTATAGAGTAGGGAGAGGGAATGACATACATTGTATTTGCAGGTGAGGTACTGTATCCTTTATCCAAACTCCCTGAGGCTTTTTTTTTTTTCCAAATCAAATTTTTCCAAATTGCTTCAATTTACACAACCAGAACTTCTCTTTACATAGGGTTCACAGATGTGAGACAGCTTAGGGAATTCAGGCAGATATGAATAATCAGGAATTTTGAATAGCTGAAATTTGCACATTGTCCTTTGTATGTTTCAAAATCACCATACGCAATCTCTTTTGCATCTGACCTATATGTACCTACACTATGTGTAACTCTCTCTCTCTCTCTCTCTCTCTCTGTGCATATATATATATATATATATATATATATATCAGTATGCCTCCCACACATTACAATGTACACGTAAAGTATACATGCTACACCTACCAATTTGTTATTTTTAAAGTGCAATCCTATGCATATCTATTCAGTAGAAAGTCCTATTGTGTTCAATAGGTCTTACTTCCAGGTTAACGGGTATGCAATTGCCGCCATAAAATAACATATAACACATATGTGGAAGTTCTGATTTTCATAGCTATAATCTGATTATGCTGTTGTTCTCTAAAAACACAATGGAAGTTAGAATAAAGGTATCTAGTGTGCCAGATAAAAGACTTCAATGTCTTATCACTTGGCCAACAGTTGTACAAGCAGTGACATATTTAGAGGGAAGAAGGGGGGGACCAAAAAAGATCTTCTGTTCTTTTCTAGTAGAAAGATGATCTTGGCGATATCGAATCCTATAATTGCTGGAAATGCAATACTTAATCATTTTAGTGATGAGAGATGTCCTCTCATAGCACATTTCTCCATGCATGCTGTTGCATGTGGATCTCTCAGCCCTTTAGTATCAGGTCTGAAAAGGGGGCTCCTGAATTCATAGATGCTGGAATAGGATATGGGAAACAGCAAAACTCAAGCTCATCAAGGTTCTCCAAGTTCCACCCTGAAGCTCAGTCCAACTCATGTCTGTATCAGTGCAAGACTTTTTTTGTTTTCATGTGAAAATCATGAAGTATTTGGGTGTGTACTTTGGTACATACTTGGGTGTGCATTCAAAAGTACAAAATCTTTTCCCATTGATGAAAACATGTTTGGGGGCACTTTTTCTCCAAGCATATTTTTCTAATGTACACATTTTTCAAACATATCTGCATCCCCACCCCCGCAATCAGCATCACAAGCTCAGAAATGTACAAGCTTTGATTACAGATTGGGCTTGCATCCGTACTTAGGTTCAGGAAGTGTGAACATGCCAAATTCTGGTCATAAGTGAACTGAAATGAATTTTTCATACCTCTGTATGCTAGATGCAATATATTCCCATCCAACATTTCTGCACACTGATCCACTCCAAATTTGGACTAAATTTTGTTTGACTTTATTGTAGCTACAGAAGATTGGTGCCTGTGGTTCAAATCTATCTTGTGATCAAGTAAAATAAACTATCGCACACACACCTGATGATGGCTTACCAAAGTTGATACAGGATTACATCAATCTATAACGTTCCCCTTCTCTGTCTAGAATTGACTATAATTATTTCTTGAAAACACATGTCAGTGCTATTTATTTATAGCCAATACTATCTACTAACAGTCACATCCCAGCAAAGTTCCACTAATGTGGAAAAATAGCAAAGAAACATTTCAAATTAATTTTGAAGGATATAACTACCAAGACTAAGGAAGAATTCAAAAATAGGAATTTAATTAATGTAATATATTATCTGAGCAGCTGGAGATTAAATCAAGGCAAAGCCATTCTCACTCTGTAATATGAAAAGATGCCTTGGCTTTTAGATATCAAGCACATGTTCCTTCCTTCTAAAGCGTAGCAGAATGATGTCATATATATTATATAAATGAGTAACTCTCAGCACTACAGTTTTTCCAGTGGCCTACAAATAACTAGAACCGTTGTCTCAGCGGCAAGGAGCACCTTTAGGTTCAACTAATGAACAATTAGAGATGCACACAAAATATGCAAAACAAAATATAGGGCAATTTTTACTGGCAAGGATGAAGAAACATGAAGGGATGCCAAAGCAAACCACTGGATCAATCGATGGAACATTACCAACATTTTAATAAGGCTAGGGAATACTTTCAATTACACTAGGGTCATACCATTAGCTGGAAGGCCCAATTTATCATTCAAAAGGTGTAAAGCTACTCCCATAATTTCTCACCTAAAATGTCAATTCTACATCAGATTGGTGAACATTCATTTTCCATCTCCTCTTCCTTATGATCACTCATCAGCATACTTGCTTCACTGTCTCAATCTGGGGTATCTCTGCAGGAGAAAATCTACTTTTTATACAGTTCTTAACCTGCTGCTTTGAATGACTGCCTGGGGAATGTACCTCCTCTTAATCAGGGTTCAGAATTGGAGCCTAGTGACTAGCTGAACCAGTAGTAAACAACATGATCTGGATTTTAACTGAAATGAATTAGATGTTTATTGGTACACATTATCCAATACAGGAACAATAGAGAAACAATACTGTAGGCTCAAACTGGAACATAAGGGAGCATCCACCCAGGGACTACAATGAGATAGTCAATACCAAGAATGAACAGTGAAGAAATGAGTCAGTGATAACATTATAGCAGTGTGAACAATCATAATGCTAATGGCATGAAGACCCAAGAACAAAGCAACCAATAACAACAATAAGAATTACATCATGCTCTGTATTGTCAGACACTACACTGCATTTCCCTATTAAAATTTCCTCCATCCCACCTCATGGGACAGAATGCCCATGGGAACAATGCTACATCATGACATAACATAGATTTCATAGATCATAGAGTTGGAAGGAGCCTACAAGGCTACTGAGTCCAACCCCCTGCTCAGTGCAGGAAACTAGAGGAGGGGTCTCCCATCCAAGTAATAACCAGGCCTGACCCTGCTTAGCTTTCCACGCTCAGACAAGCCGAGCCAGCATAATCCACAGGCCTGTATATGATGTTCTTATGTTCATAACCTTGTTCCCGTGGGCATTCTTGGGGGAAAAGATTGCTTTCCTCCATTGGTATTCTGTCCCAAACTTCAAAGGAAACATTGCCAGGCTACTTGGGGTAGCCAACCCACTGATTCAAGTAATGGCAAAACAATAACAACAACAACCCTCAGGTACCTCACATTTAAAGGTAGGTAAGAACATAAGAGCCATGCTGGATCAGACCAAGGGTCCATCTAGTTAAGCATTCTGTTCACACAGTGGCCAACAGCTGCCCATGGGAAACCCACAAGCAGGACATGATTGCAACAGCACCCTTGTGCCCATGTTCCCCAACAAATGGTGTACATAGGCATCAGCTGCACACTGGGTTGACATTTTCATCAAGCTGTCCCCCACAACCCCAAGATCTCTTTCTTGGTCAGTCTCTGCTAGCTCAGATCGCATCAGTTTATTCTTGGAGTTGCCATTTTTTGCTATGACAGGCCCAATTAGGGTAGGGGAGTGCTACTTGCTCCTGCCGTACTAACTGTACTGAAAATTGCCCTGGGCAGCCCACAGGCTAATCACTGGGTAGGCGGTAAAGAACATTATAATCAAAGGAACATACCAGAGGTCTAACAAACCTATTGGTACTGGGAGGCCATGGCTCTGAGTAAACCCAAGCTCCATGGGTAGCGCGATGGGGCAGTTTGTATTTAGAGGAATTGTCCCATGCAAATAAAATTATAAAGGTACTGGAAAGACAGCTATTTATATTCTTACCTAGTCAGAAGAATAAGGTTGAAACAGAACTATGCTCTGTTATGCAAATCCAGAAACAAAAACGGTAGAAAACTGTCCACCATGACTGTTCTGTGTCTCAAAGTGAAGAGGGACAGACAATGCTTAACTGGTTCCCCGGCACTGTCTGCCAGGTGAAGCCTGTACATAAGCCTTATGTGCAGTGAGTAGTTGGGTAGGTTGATGACCACACTAAATTGCAAGTGCAGGAACTTGGAGGACACCTGGCTCCTGAGTCCCAGACCAAAACTCTAACCACTAGGCCACACTGGCTCTGACACAAAATTACCTAAAAGGCAACTCTACATCACTTGTCTATTAACAGCCAAACATGTGAACTTAGTGGGGAAAAACCTGTATTTTCTGATCATCGTAACTTAATCCAGGATGGAGCCCAATACAGCAGAACTAAGATTATTTGGGAGTCTCCCATCCAGCCACTCACCCCAGCTGCACCTGCTTAGCTTCAACAAGCTTGCTGGAACAGGTGCTGTGTAACCGGGCCCTAAGATAGCAACAAACAAGGTGCCAGGGCTAAATAGGCCTAGGCGCTGGGAAAGAGGCAGTGCCTAAAAGGAAGGAAACACCAGGCCTAGAGGCTCAAGAGAATTAAAATGCCTCCAAGCGATAGGCAGGGCCATGCTGAAAGGAGGCAGGACACACCGAGTATGGGGCAGGGCACCACGCCCACACAGGCCCAAGGGCCTAGTAACCAGCGAGTGAGGTAGGACTGGAGTAAGAGTCGGTCACTGGCGAAAGGCAGCAGGCTGGGCCCAAACAAATAGAGGCCTCAAGGCCAACGCGAGCAAAGGAGGAGATGATGGCGGGTGAGAATGTGCCTAAGCGGCGGCGCTTTAACACACCCGCCACCACTGAAAATTGCAGGAGTCATGCCGACAGGCAGGCCTACTCCCGTGGAGAAGCGGAGCAAAACAGCGAGGCCAGGCACAAGCCGGGTGATTTGGATCAGGCCTCCAGGCATCAAGGGAGCTGTGCACGAGTCCAGCCAAGTGGGGAGGAAACGGGAGGGCGTCTGAGAATGCTGGAAGCAGGCACAACCCACCCAAGAGTCAATAAAACACCAAGCAGCGAAGCCCAGCAGCACCCCCTGGGTGCTGCCATGCCATGCAGCCCCAGCAAACAAGCCCCAGCCGAGGCCTGGAAAGGAGGGGTGGGGGGCACAGCTGCAGCCACAGCAAGATGAACATGCCCAGACCACCGCTTAAGCAAACTGGAACGCTGTCTCTTCTTCATCAGAACGAGCTGGAATGCTGGAAGCATGCTGGAAGGCTGATATTAGGCCTGGTTGCCCCACCTTCAGCCTCCTTCTCTTTTGTGGCTGCGGAGAGAAAGAACTGCGTGACCCGTGCTCTCCTTCCAGACACACATGTCCCGCGCTTCCAGCATTCCAGCTCTTTCTGATGAAGAGGCTGAAGGTGGGGCAACAAGGCCTAATATCGGCCTTGGCGCTCCACCCTCCTTAAGCCTTATTGGTGGGGGTGAAATCACCCGATGGTGGTCTCATTCCTTATTCCCACGAATCCCACCCACGCACAAACTTCTCCCCACCCGCAGCTATGTGTGGTTGGGGGAAGGGAAATCTGCAGAATCCCTTTTTGTCTTAATTTGGTGTCATCAGCAAACTTGGCCACTTAACTGCTCATTCCTAATTCCATATAATTTATTAATAAGTTGAGAAGCATTGGTCCCAATACAGATCCTTGTGGACCCCACTGTTTAGATCCCTCCATTGGGAGAATTTACCATTTATTTCTCCTCTCTGCTTTCTGTTCTTTAACTAGTTACTGATCCATAAGGGGACCTGCACTCTTATTCCATAACTTCTAAGTTTGCTCAGGATTCTTTGGTGAGGGACTTTGTCAAAAGTCTTTTGAAAGTCCAAGTAAACAATGTCTACTGCCTCACCCCTATCCACAGGTTTATTAACACTCTCAAAGAACTATAAAAGGTTAGTGAGACAGGACTTACCTTCACAGAAGCCATGTTGATTCTTTCTCAGCGGGGCTTGTCCTTCTACATGCTTACTAATTTTATCTGTAATAATGCTTTCAACCAATTTATTTGGAACAGACGTTAAGCTAACCAGCCTGTAATTTCCCGGATCCCCCCTCGATTCTGTTTTAAAAATTGGTTTACATTGGCCATACTCCAGTCCTCTGGGACAGAGGCTGGTACAGATCCTCCAGTCCACCTTAAAAGTTCTTCAATTTCACAGATGCCCTATTAATCTAAACTTTGGAGACATTTCACCCCCTGAAAGTGTTGAAAATTGGTCCAGTACTTGTTCTTTTTATCATTTTGGCATTGAATTCATAGCTACTAATCCAGTGCCATACACGGGGTGGGGTGGGGGTGTTATGGACTGACTTTTGTGAATAGTGCCACCACGTACCTCAGCTACGCCAAGTATCAGTCGACAGTTAATAACCTGACCCCTGGGAAAACCATTGGCTTTGGGTGGAGGAGCTTGACCACCAGGCTCCTGGAGCCTTGATGATCAGTTAAATCGCCTCTAAATTCCACCTGACATTGGGCAGCAACAGTGTATCAATCGGAGAACAAGGCAAGGGATGCTGATGGGGCTTCAGTATGAAGAGCTATGGGCGAGATGTTAACCATCATAATTGGCCATAGCGCTGCAATGTGGAAGGCAATTGAAAACCACACCATTATATTTTCCAAGTATACTTATCATGGCTAAATAGAAACAGTCTAGCCATGATGATGTCCAACCTCCGGTAGGAGAGGAGCAAAAAAAAAGAAGAATCCAGTGCCATGATTCAACAGGTCTAAGGATCCTTCCTGTCTCTAGCAGAATGAATGAAGGAGGGAGAGGAAAGGGAAAACAAAGCAATAGGAGACCTGGTAAGACTCAGAAGAATTGAATGGAGGAAAAATGTGCATGGGGATCGATGTGTATGGGGGCGAGGGAGAGAGATGAATGATAGCTATGGAATGTGCAATACAAAACTAATAACAAATCTGGTCTGGAGTCCTCTGATTCATTGGAACCTTTTCCTTTGGTAACTAACTAAAAAGGTTCCTGATTCATGGAGAGGGGAAATTGCTGTAAGCCCTATGCAGGCACTCTCTTTTTCATGCTATTAAACATCACTTGAAACTCACACACACACACACACACACACACACGGGGGAGGGGGGAGACAGAGAGAAAGATTTTTCGTTTAATCTCAACTTCTTTCCATCCTAAATATGGAAAAAGAAACTGTGCACATTTTGGTGAATTCTTTTAAAAATGAACTGAACTAAGTGAAATTCTCAACCAACTCTATGTGGATACAGGAGTAGGGGAAATACGTATGTTGATTGATCAGCATATGTAAGAGAGAAGGATGTTGTGGGTGGGATGAAATTATCCCCACAGCATGCATAATTCATACTTTCTTGATTAGAATGCTATAATATAGTTTTGATTTGTATTGTTGTTGCAGTGCATATAAGTCGTTATTGCATTATAAAGTAATAATACACCTACAATTAAAACCTGACCAGATTTTTAATTTTTTTAAGCTTATACTCTTGCTGACCAAGTAGCAATTATCAATTTCTTGATGAAATACAACTTTTCTGACTACTTTTGCAAACAAAAAAAGAGGAAGATACAGTTTGGGGGTACATTAATAACAAACAATATGGGAAAGGGAATTGCTATTTCCTGATTGTGAAGGACTGCCAACCGGTCCGTTACTCAAGACCAGAGATCAAAGGTGCAAAACGGCCAGCCTTAGCTCTGCTGTCTTGACTTGATTCTTTCAGGGCCTTGCCCTTGGTCTATACACTGGATTTAGCACTGAACCACAGAGGAACCACACACACCGTGTGGGGTAAAACCAGGAAAGTTTATTTAAGGTAAACAGATTACAATGAAAGGTGGGGAATGAGGGAAGAGGGAGAAAGGTGGGGAGACACTTTGGTACATACAAGTAGAGCTATAAAACAACAAAAACTAGTTCTTTTACTATATAACTACCCAGGCACTTACTCCCTTTACCTGGGGGTTGGTCCTCTTCAGGGCTTGCCTCAGCAAAAAAGCCCTACTCCCACAAAAGCGTGCAGACAACAACAACCTAAACCAGAAGCCACAGCAGCAGTATAGATTCTTCCCCCCACCCCTCCTTTCAGTAGCCCAGGTGTCTTTAGCCAATCAGGATGAACTTCATCTGGGCCAGGCAGGGGAGGGGTGGCTCTTTGCCACATCTGCATGCAAATAGCTGTGGCACCGGCCATCAAAGACATGGGAGACTCTGCGGCGTCAGGAGCCATCAGAGAAACTATGTACATTTTACATTTCCCAGCCCCCAGCTGGGATTATACTCGTTTACACGTGTGGAGGTGTGTGTCTGTGTGTGGTGCAGGAAACTCTGACGCTTTTTCTCCACACTGATATTGTTTAGAATGGCTCTGCCACTAGCTCTTGGTTCCCATAGAGGTATAATTAACTATTGTCTCTGCAATTGCTTATTACTTAATTCAGTGAAGACGAGAGACAAGTAGGCGTGAAAACTTCTATCCCAACTTTGCTTGAGAGACCTTCCGTTACTATTAGGAGCATATTCATTAGCATATACAATGTTCTGTGAAATTAATTCCTTAGGCCTAAGTCAAAACAACAGTGAACATTGTTATTTTTTAGAAATGCATCTTTGCTGTCAACAAATATGAATTTGCAAAAGCACTTCCTAGGATTTGTCCTAGTTGCTGTCAGTGGAGCTTTCCTGGTTCAGGCTAGGGCTGTATGAGAATTTAATCACAGTTTGCAAATCATCAGAACTTGCCCCATTCTCAAGCTTGAACATGATTGGGAGCACATATTTAGAAAAAGCTGGCACATTCCTGAGTTTCAGATCATGTTCAAAAATGTTTTGTGTTTTTTTTAAATGTGCACTTAAAAATGTGTGTTTTTCAAAAGGGACACATTTTCATGGTTTAATAGGGGGGAAATGCCCACTTTTACAAAATATGTACACCAAAATGCACACTTTACCCATTCAGCATGTACACTTTTCCTATTTGAACAAAGGGAAAATAGGTTACTAATTAAAATAGAAGTGAGGTGAAATGAGCTTCGAATTAGAGTTCGGAGAATCTCTGCGAGCTTGAGCAGCCCTTGTTCTTTCAAAGACTTATCCATAAGCACATCCTTCCCTAACCTGGTGCCATCCAAGTGTTTTGTACTATAACTGTGAGCATTCCTGATCATTGGCCATGCTGGCTGGGACTTGACGTCTCACTGGATCTAAGCCAGTGACAATAAAATGGTCCCAGAGAATCGTCTGAAGGCACATTATAAAAGCTAAGGATACCTGATCCAATGAGCTGCCTGAATAGGAAGCCACCAAGGAAACATGTATGTCTTACTTTGAGCTCCATGAAGGAAGATCCAAGGTATGTCAAATAAAAGAATCATTATCATGATAAATAATAATATTTTTTTTTTAAAAAAAGGCTCCTCTCAGGTACAAGATATGAGTTCCATATTGCCATATCCTAGATCATTGATTTATCTAATTATGTCAAATGTAATGTTTTTAATAGCATTGCTTTTTTATTTTGTGATTTGCAGTCAAATCCATATATATTCCTGCCTCTCACTTCAAATCAAGTTGAAGAATGAGCCAGTGCAGGGAAAGGAAGAAAAGAATGTTGAATCCTTGTCATGTACTAAAGCGCTTACATACTTACTTCTAATGCTCAGGTAGAAAAGATAATTGGTGAACTACTTGCATTTTCAGGGCAAAAGGTTTAAAGAAAGGGTCAATGCTACCTGCTCCTTTATATTCTGCCACTGCCATTCAGTCTGTAAAATGCTTCTGTGATTTTATCCACTTAAAGAATTAACCCAGTTTGGCATCACTTATAAGACAGGTAATTTTACCATTGTTAATTCTTTCTTTCTTTTTTTAAGATGTCCTCATCCCTGGCAGAATTGATAATTAGTTTCAGTCTTGAAAGTGTCTGAAGTAAGTGCTGAAGTTTCGAACTGAGACAAAGAAGTTTCTCCTTTAACCCACCCTAAGTGCTGCATGAAGTTAAATGGTGACCTTGATTTCAAGGAAGGCCATGCTGGAGCTGCACAAGACGGGCTCTGCTTTTCTTCTTTCTTTAAAAACCTAGGCTAGAAATTATAAAGCAGAACCTCAGATGATGAGTGAGGCAATTCGGAATAGATAAAAGGCGGTGTGCCTTATGAGGAGGTTTTCTTTATTCCCAGTGTCATGTACAGTTATGGCTGCAAGTATTTTATCTCAGCCTCATCGCTTGTTTATTATTTCCTGCCTATGCCACTGGCTGTTTTAGCTTGCCACCTGCAGAGAGATAAAAAGGACTGTGGACTGATTTCTTAACCGCATTAGACCAGCTTTGTGCTGCCACAAGTACAATGCAGCTACTTCTAGGGCTGCTCAAATCCAAGAGTTATTCTTGTGATACGGGATATTTGTATCCATTTCTGTGATAGTGGGGAAAGGGTTCTTCAAGCTACTGGCAGATGAACTGGATTCATTCCCCCCTTTTTTCATAATATTTTCCTACAGAGCCTAACCAAGAAGAAGCCCAATGTGCTGCTGCTTCAGTTCTATTTACCCCATGGCTGTCCCCCTTCCCTGGGCAATTCCAGACACTCAGGAATCATGTAATAAATGTGATGACATCACAAAGCCAATTCACAGTGAGTACAGAAAATATTGCCTTCACTGAGGATGGGTGTTGGGGAAGGAACAACACTGAACATTTTTACCCATGCTCTTTCCTCCCTTGACAAATTACTAGAGGGGCAAAATGCTCGGGAACATTTTGGCTTAGGTTTATTGAATATATACCACATGTAGTATGTTACATAAATTGCAATTCTAAAGTTAAAATGGTGTCAAACTGCACACACTGAGTACAAACAGTCCCCGAGTTAAGAACGTCCAACTTACAGACAACCCATACTTAAGAACGGACTTCTGGGTTCCTTGGCGCTACGTCGTTCACATAGAGTACATAGCTTAGTATACTACACAATTAGCGTAATTTACACAATTTGCGTAAATGCCGATTTTAACTAATGCTATGCTGTTCCGACTTACATACAAATTTGACTTAAATACATCCTTAAGAATGGAACTCGTTCATAACCTTGGGACTACCTGTATCTGTACAAATCATAGGCAGGTCTAATGCTAGAATACATTTTGTAACATAGGTAGCTGCTATCACCATAGCAAAGTTAACTCACTTTGTTTTGTTTTGTTCTTTTTGTGTTGCAAATATGTTAATCTCTTTCTTCAGGTATGTTGTTAAATAGTTTGAACAAAATAAAACTTTTTATTTATATGCTATAGGCTTGGTGAACCTCATGTGATTGCCTAGAGCAGCCTTCCCAAACCTGCGAGCATGTGGCTGGGGATTAAGTTGTAGAACATCTGGAGGGCACCACAAATATGCTTTAATGGATGGGAGAATAATGCATACATTTCAAAGATGTGCACAATTAATGCATACATGTGGAAAAATACCCATGAAAATATGCACGGATGTGAAAATATGCATGTGGAAAAAACAAACAAAAAAACCCCAAAGCTCATAATCTGATATGGACTCGAGTCAGAATGAGCTTTGAGATGGAATTCAGAGAACTTAAGTGAGCTCGGCTCGAGTTTTGCTGATTTGCACATCCCTAATGTGGGTTTGTGTGTGTGTGTGTGTGTGTGTGTGTGTATTTTAATGGTGTATATATTTGCGTATTGTCCAGAAACTTTCATGTTTTCATCTGACTAAATTTGCATACAGTTCTGGAAAATAAACAACAACAACAACCAACAAACCAGTCTGCATGACCACAGAATCTGTGTGACTTTGATTCCACTGTGGAATCCATGGGTCAGATTCATAGAAATCCAAAGTCATTTGAATCTATTTCTCTGACACCCTAGTCTTCCGTAATCATATTGAGCTACATTCTTGTGTTGCCTCTTGCCAAATTGGAATGCCAGGTTCTCACTGGAATGCCAGGCTTTTGCTGGTTTTCAAAGAGCTTTCAGGAATGGTATAATCATGCATTTGGGCTGCAATACCATGCATACACGCACCAGAATTTTTCTCAAAGTTTTCCTTTCAGTAACTTCCCCTATGGAATCCTCCAAACTGATGTTGGGATTGGCTTCAGAGCTTCGAAAAGAGCTGCCGCCAGTGAGTGATCTATTTTCTCCTGGGTTGGAACATATTATGGATTATGAATTTGCTATGAATTTTCTAGCTACTGGCATGTGAATGAAAGCTATGTGTCTCATTAACTTTCTAAAGTTAATGTATTTTCTGTACTTATCAGATTTTGATGGCAGCTTCCAGCCACCCTATTCAATTAGCAATATATGAATACTCTTTGCATCCAGGGAATGTGTTAATGCCAAATCATTTATTATGTCAAGTTTATTTTTAAAATAAGAAAAAAAATAATGGCAGTCTAAATTTAGTTTCACACAAGTAAGTATTTAAGTAATACTTTTAAGTACTTCTGAATTTAAATGTCAGCTATCATCAATGTTTTGTAATGGATTATGTCCTAAATTCATTCATTCAACAAGTTGAGAAATATAGGTGTCCAATGAAATGGTGTCAATTAATTAATTATTACATAGCACTTAATATAATAAAATATATAAACAGTTTACATATAAATATTAAAATCACTATTTAAAATACAGTATTCAAAAAAAATTCAACTATAATAACAATGAAAAAGTAATAGAAAGAATACTACGATGGAGGAGCATATGATTAATTATTATTAATTACAAGCCAGAGAAAGCCTGGGTGAACAACTGCATTTTCAGGAGGCACTTAAAAGATGCCACCTTGTCTGTCATGTGAACTGCATGTGGGTGTTCCAGAGGGTGGGCACCACCACCAAGAAGGCCCACTTTCAAGATGTTGTGTGACACCATTCATTTGGCTGTGGACTGACCAGCAGCAACTGGCCTCCTCTGAAGATCTTAAAGGTAAGCTGGGTATATATAAGGGGAGGCAGTCTGCTAAGTTTCCTGGACCCAAGTTGTTTAGGGCATTGTATGTCAAAAACATAACATAGTTTAGTAGCTAATAGGCATCCAGTGCAGTTCTTTTAACACAGGTATAATGTAAACATGGCTGGGTGCTCCACTGGGCACCCTAGCTGCTGCATTCTGCACTAGCTACAACTTCCAATCCAAGCACAAGGGCAGCCCCACACAGAGTACATTATAGTAATCTAATTGTGAGGTTACCAGTGCATGAGGTTGGCTAAGCTATCTCTATCCAGAAATGGCTGTAGTTATTGCACCAACCAAAGTTGGTGATGGATGATTTTAGTCACTGAGGTCAGCTGGGTCTCCTGTGACAAATGTGGATCCAGGAGCACCTCCAAACTATGGACAGTTAGCCAGACTCAGGTGTTGTCATTATAGTCTTTCCATCCCTACACCCTCACAGACTTTCTCTCCTATGGCCTACTTATCAGAATTGGTGCCACTAGCTGATGGGATCCATACCTTTAAGTAAAGAGACTTTGGTAAACATCCCTGACAACAGCCATAAGGACTGGATGTGTTTGGGATGTGTTTGTGGGTCTGTGTGTGAGAGAAGTGGAAAGGGGCAGAAGAGAGGTTCACAAGAAAATGCAAGATCAGGACTTCTAATTAGTTACTTACTTAGTGTACTTTCAAACTGCCCAATAACTGACATTCTCTGGGTAGTGTACAGTACATTAAAACATAAAATAGAGATGTTAAAATGAAAAATAAAAACAGAATAAAACCAAGAGAAAACAAAGAATAAAAACATTGCAGTGCATAAAACCAAATTTAAACCAGCTACAGAATAAAATACTAAAAGCACAAAGAACAATTCTTAAAATGCCTTGGAGAATAAAAAGGTCTTCACCGGGCACCAAAAATACCATAACATAGACACCAGGGGAGCCTCTCTGAGGAGGGCATTCCACAAATGGGGTGTAACCACTGAAAAATGCCCTCTCTCCTGTAGCCACCTCTCCTTGGTGGGGGGACCTGGGCGAGGGCCTCAGATGATAATCTTAATGTTTTGGTAGGTAAATAGCAACTTCTCCAAATATTAACTTTGTCATCATTGCAATAGTATGGCATTATTATATGGAATAAAATACAGAAGAGAGCTTGGATACCTCTCTGCTCAGATACCTGGGGGGCTTCTCCAATTGGAAAAAAATGCTACCTATGAAGAAGAGATAATCAATTAGCATTAAGTAAAGGATAAAACGTTTTGAAAGGCAAACAAAACACAGTAAATAAATCTTGCCCTTTCCCCATATGATTTTATTTGCTAAACATCTGAAAATATTTCAGCTCACAAGTCTGCTACAGAAATTTAAATTCTTTTTATCTGCCAAAGAGCAGCTGTGCATGGTTTTGTTTTGTGTAAAATCAGCATAAAAACAAGAAATGAGTTAGCAAACTATAAATAAAATGTTTTACTTTTGATGAAGGCGATGGTTTCTCTGGTCATCATAAAAGAGCTGGGAATGTGACTAAAGAAATAAAATGTTTGTTTGTAAACTTTTGGTAGCAGTTGTATAATTGTACAGAAAGATTCTTACCTAAAAAGCAATATGAATTTGGAGTTCTATTCACTTTTGGAGAAAGGCAATAATGCTTTCTCCTACAGCAGTACATTTTTTATAGTTTCCACAGCAACAAAAATCACTTAATTATATCAAAATGGGGGGGGGGCTTCTTTTTGAAGCATTGAAAGTCTATGGTTTGTTTAATATATTACACAACACTTTGCTCTAAATAAATAAGAGTTGTGTTACTGTTAAGATATATATTAAGAAAAAATTATCAGCTGCTCCAGAAGTTCAGTAGTTTTCCAAGACAAGGCCTGATTCACACAACCATTTTTACATGTGTTTGAGGTGAATTCTCTGAGAACCAGTTCACCTGACAATGAAGTATGTGATAATGTGATTACTGTCTACCAGTCCATGTTAAATCAGACTTATGCAACCATGCAAAGTGTTCAGCATACATGCACTTAAAACCAACACATTGGACACCTTTCAATTAGACTTTATGAATATGGATGATTGTTTGAATTGACCCCGAGATGAACTGGACACCTGAGCATCTTCAGAATATGGCTAGAGTAAGGGGAAAGTGGGCTGCAAACAGAAAATATGTTTAGAACACTGACAGGAGGACCAATTATCACACCAAAATTGCAGCTTGTATTTCACCATATAAACCCCATATCAAAATGGTTGTGAGTTGGCCCATCATAGACCTTTTGGAATAGTTTGAGCAAACTTAACCTTCTGTCCTACACCTACCTGGATTTGTCCTTGTTTCTCCAGATCTTTGGAGATCTCTGAGATGAGCATAACATAAAGATAGGCAAGGTATATTTGAAGCACTTTTCATACAACAAATATATTAATACTAAAGGACATTATTATACATTTCTAGAATAAGACAGCAGAATAGATATTATGGAGGAAACCTGGAACAATAGAAACAGTTATTTTGGAGTGGGAGAATTCCATCTGTATCTGAAATATTTCTTAATTTTATTCAAGGATAGAAACATATTGCTCCTTAATTATGTAGAATGAGTCCAATAATAGAGAGGCAAGGTGTAGATAGATATAGATATAGTGAGTGAGTGAGTGAGTGAGTGTGCGTGTGTGTGTGTGATATATAGCTATTTAATACAATACCTTACCAGGAGTTTACAAAGAGAATTTTCTCAACACATCTATTGGCTAGGTTTCTAACCCTGAAGCCATTCTTTTTAATCCATAAAGGTGAAATCCAGGACTCCTTTACTCCAGAGCAACTTGATTTAGTCTGGAGCTATTTGAAGTAAATGGATACTTTACCATCATATCATCCTATTAAAGTCAAATTGGTTCCATATTGCTGAGCATATGTATCAAGATCAAGGTACAGCCAGTGAGAATGTAGTTTGTTGTAATGGCCACTTCTTTCTTCCATCTACAGAGCCATGGTTATATGGTACGTATCAGTAATAATTTTAATGTTGCTTTGGTTGATCACATTCTAGTATTTTTCTTCTTTCCAAAATCTTTGGTTTATAGTGGTAGTTTCAATAATATTCACGCTGCAGACTATCAGAACGTTTCCTGTATCTTCAAGTTGTAGGCCATTTGACCATGTTTGATAAGCTGCTGTATACAGTAAGTAGTCTTTGCCCACTGGCACTGGGACAACCTATTCATTTTTGAATTGAAACATATCCATCCCTGCTGCCATAAAACAAATTGTTTGAGAGAGCAGTGAGATGATCCAAATCACTTGGACCTTATTCAGACAGTTGCTGACTGGATCAGGCTGCAGGTACAAGTTTTCTAGGTCTAAAAAACATGGTGCTTAATTATTGTAGAATAATTCTGCTGTCATGTGTTTATGTATTGTAATCAAATTACATGATGCCATGATTTACTGAGCAAGAGAAATTCAATAACCCTGCAATGGCAGTGTGAGGAATCTGTCTGGAGATCTATTTGCCTCAATTAGTTATTCAAAGGCTCTTGGATTTTATTCAAGGCATATTCTCTGCTGTTTATTTATGGCACTTGACATTGCAATATTGGAATGCCAAGAGAAAATTAATACAGCATTCTTCAGAAAGATTGTTGTGAAGATGGGAAGTAATACTTAATGCTACTGCAAAGGATAGGATAATGTGGTCAAATAATAGTTCAGTTATTTGAACAATGCCATATAAGAAATGTATGAGAGATCCAAGTTCTGATCAGCTGAGTTACTTCAAAAACCCAGTAAGCTATACCCTTGCTTTCCAATTTGCACACTGGATGGAATACTAATGTCTGTTGTGTGAAAGGCCTTTGTTTTATTTAAGAACCAATTATTGTCTCTCTGTTCACACAACACAACTTTAAACACACACCCCACTCCTACTTTTCTAAACTTTTGTCAGAGGTTCATAGAATCATAGAGAAGAAGAGTTGGAATGGGCCTACAAGGCCATCGAGTCCAATCCCCTGCTCAAAGCAGGAATCCAGGTCAAAGCATCCTTGATAGATGGTTGTCCAGCTGCACCTTGAATGCCTCCAGAGTGGGAGAGCCCATCACCTCCCTAGGTAGTTGGTTCCATTGTCTTATTGCTCTAACAGTCAGGAAATTTTTCCTGATGTTTAGGTGGAATCTGGGTCCCTGTCACTTGATCCCATTATTCCATGTCCTGCAAACTGGGGTGATCGAGAAGAGATCCTGGCCCAACTCTGTGTGACAACCCTTCAAGTACTGGAAGAGTGCGATCATATCTCCCCTCAGTCTCCTTTTCTGAAGGCTAAACATGCCCAGTTCTATCAGTCTCTCCTCATAAGGCCTTGTTTCCAGTCCCTGTATCATCTTTGTAGCCTTCCTCTGAACCCTCTCCAGTTTGTCTACATCCTTCTTAAAGTGTGGTGCCCAGAACTGGACGCAGTACTCAAGATGAGGCCTAACCAGTGCTGAGTAAAGGGGAATTATCAATTCCCGCGATTTGGAAGCTATACTTCTATTAATGCAGCCCAAAATAGCATTTGCCTTCTTTGCAGCCACATCGCATTGCTGGCTTATATTCAGTTTGTGATCTACAACAATTCCAAGATCCTTCTCACTTGTAGTATTGTTGAGCCAAGTGTCCCCCATTCTGTAACTCTGCATTTGGTTTCCTTTCCCTAGGTGCAGCACTTGGCATTTATCCCTATTAAATTTCATTCTGTTGTTTTTGGCCCAGCGCTCCAGCCTATCAAGATCGCTTTGAATTTTGTTTCTGTCTTCCAGAGTATTAGCTGTTCCACCCAACTTTGTGTCATCTGCAGACTTGATAAGCATTCCCTGCTCCTCCTCATCCAAGTAATTAATAAAAATGTTGAAGAGCACTGGGCCCAGGACCGAGCCCTGCGGTACCCCACTCGTTACCTCTCCCCAGTTTGAGAAGGAACCATTGATAAGCACTTTGAGTCCGATTCTGTAGCCAATTGTGGATCCACCTGATAGTTGTTCCATCTAGCCCACTTTTAGCTAGCTTGCTAATCAGGATATCATGAGGTTCTAGGTTCCCTAGAAAGAATGAGTCCTAGACAGAATGAGTTCTTTCTGATGTCTGATTTCTCCTTCATTCCTAAGGTTGGAATGCTATACCAAATCAATATAGGATCAAGTGCAAATATGGTTGCCCTACTGCAACTTGTAGCATTTTACTAGTTTTTCAAGCTAAGTCCAAACTCATAATAGCCAAATCTGTTTTACCAATATACACAGTTGTGAAGGAACAAAACTGTCCTCCATTTTTTAATTTAGTTTGGTTTTAGGATATAATGGGGTTAAATCGTGTGTGTGTGTGTGTGTGTGTGCTAGTCAGTTTCAGCCAAAACGTTAATAGTTTAGAGGTCAAAAATGTAGTTATAGAGGTCAGCAAGTTTTCTCAGGACACCAGGAGATTTTAAAATTCAACAAAAGGTCAGAGGAAGGGAGGCAAAAGTTTTATACTCAGTAAATAGAAACTTAATTGGCTGAAATGAACAAGAAATTACCCTCCTGGTTGGTTGGAGCTTGGGAGAGGGGGGATCCATACATCCATTGACTAATACATTGACTAATACAAATACATTCATTTCAGAAGGATATCTTAAAAATATTTTTTTTAAAAGAATGCAAAAGAGCAGAAAAGAAGCCCAAGAAATATTTCTTATTCTAGAGTCTACTGAATTTCTTATCCTAGAGTACTGTTGAAAATACCATGGGAAAGAATGTGGCACTCAGTTCACATGTTTGGTTTTGAGGTGCTCAACTCTGCCATATGGTGCCTTCTCACCTCATTTTCACCTAATGAAATAACCCTCAGTTCCATGAAAAAATCAACTTAAATTTCCTCGTAAAAGAGTATACTACTGCTGGTGCACAGGCAAAACTGCTTCCACATGATGAAAATGTTCCCTGAATAGGTTAGTTTGATATTTGCAAAGGAGACATGCGCTGTAATCATTACTGATGTTACCTGTTGTTGTGAGGCCCTTCACACTTGGCATAAATAGGTATTTGTTGATTTTCCTGTCATTATGGATAAAAAAAAAATACCTCTGTCATCATTTGTGATACTAAATAATGCAAAGTTATTAAGGACACAATCCTATGTCCCTTCAACCTTGTCTGGACAGACATAGTAAGAGGCATAGAAGCAGCTGCGACCTTGGAAATCCTTTTGAGGTCACAATGCTTCGGAGCGCCCACCTCCCAACCTCAGTGCCAGTGCAGTTCTTTCCGTACCAGAAGGAAACCAAGCACAGAAGACTGTGCTTGGTTCTCCGGGGGGGGCATTCCCAGGGGCGGGGTGGGGCGGGGCAAGGCATTGCCATCTTATGAAGAATCCAGGCAGTGCCTCAGCCTCTCCTCCACAGGAGGAGGGGAGAAACATCTAGACAGCCGAAATCAGCCATCTAGATGTTTTTGAGAGCAGAAGGAGCACGAATGATATCCTATCCTCCACGCTCCTCCCACCCTGCATAGGATGCCTGCAATCCTCCAGCTTCAGAGGGTTGCGGGCACCCTCATAGCATTGCACTGTAAATCTGTTATATGATCACAGTTTATTTATTTATTATATTTATACCCCGCCTTTTTTCCTGAAAGGAACCCAAGGAGGCTTACATAATCCTCCTCCTCCTCTCCATTTTATCCAGTGGATAATCCAGTTTATTTCACATGTAATTAATATTCAGCTGTGTGCATTATGGGGTTAGCGCATCTAGTGCTGGAAAATGAATATGTCTTTTTCTATTGTTTTCATGCATAGAGTTGCAGTTTTTATGTATTAGAGAAGAGATAGGTATCTGATCTGTAAACATCAATGTGCTAACCTTATATATTTGAATAAATCTATTAAACAAACAGACAACGGACAAGTGCCAGAGGGCCAATACATTTAATGTTATCTGATATTATATATATATATATATATATACTGATTGTTTCTGGATATATAAAATGTTCTTAAAATGTACAAGAATATTGTAATAATCTCAAAATTGAATATACATCTCACAACTGTGCAAGTTATTCTACATAATACAGCATGTGAAGTATATTGTACATAAACTAAAGGACATGAGAGTCAATAACCTTAGCAGACTCACATGGTTTTAACAATTTAATAGCATTTAACAGGATATTGAGCCAACATGTTCTTCTGTGTAGAGTTTGCTGACGCTAGAGAGTTTCAGTGGAGAATCAATTGGGTCTTTCTTTTGCTTGTACTATACGGGCTGATTTACGTTATCCTTTCCTCAAGAATGTCTCTAGGACACTCTGTGCACCTCTTCTGAACATTTTGATTGCACCATAAACATCAAATAAAATACACTGATTTACCTCATTTGCTCTCATTTAGGAAAATGTAGGTCTATATTGATGCAGTTAGACAGCAGTTTAATGCCACTAATAATGAAGAGCCAAAATTAAAACAGTAGACAGCAAATGAAAGGTATGGGAAGTTAAATGTGCAAATGTAATGTAAATGAAGAGAAGTTAGCAGATCATTAGAGGTTTTAAATGTCTTCTAGATCTAACTGCATTGAGCTGTTAGGTTTCATTGGCCTCTAAGTTAATGTGAAATCTCTTATACTATAGCCATATTGGAGCCAATCTACAGATTCAGTGATCAACTAAGCCAGGCTGCAGTCATATGTTGATGCTTGCCCCTAGACAGAGTTGGAAGGGTATTATATCTAAGGAGGATGCAGGCTATCAAGTTACCCCACCATAATTCAAATGAGCTCAAATGTGCAGCCATACATCCGGGGGCTTCTTTGAGTATTCTACATGATAGTGTTTCAGATTTTACAGGCTTACATTGGTTTCATCTACAGAAAGACAAATGCCCCCATCTCAGTTTCGAATGTGCTTATTCTTTCCGTGCTTTTTTCAGAGGATTCACGTTAAATAGTAAAGATAAAGCTCATCATTTCATAAATAAGCCTCCATCCAATTCCAAAAGTTAGCAATATCAGTAGACATAAGGTATGAGGGTTTTTCTCTTCCCAGCACTGCCACCACCTATGGGGGAACTGCTCCTTCACTGGGCAATCCCACCTATGGGGCTTATTATTTATAGCAAATGCTTATCTTTCTGGAGTTAAGGAACTCTCTGCCATAATAACTCAGAGTTCCATTTTCTGCTGCCACCAATTCTGTTAGAATACTGTAAAACCTCCTAGCAGCTGGTAAAAGAGACTTAGGCATGAGATGGGCACCAACCCTAGAGACAAGATGAACTATTAAGCAAGTTAATCTATGGGCAGCACAATCCAATGTGGCTTCCCGTAACGCTCTGAACTCTGATTATGGACATCCAGTGGAGGGTGGAAGGAGCACAGAGGTGAAGGTAATTTCCATGCTCCTACCACCCTGCAAAAGACTTAGACAGCTGATTTCTGTCATCTAAGTCTTTTGCCCTGGCTCATGAGGAGGGGAGAGTGAGGTGCCAGCAGGATACATGATATGCTGCGGAGCATTATTCCTCCCCTCCCCACCCCCTGGAACATCCACAGAATGCCGTCTCTGAGGTTGGTCTTCCGACCTTGGAGACGCAGCCAGCGTGGTTCTTTCCAAACTGGCTGCAAGGGTAGAGGGAGGGCATTCGAAAGTCAGAGTCCCAGTTCCAACCTCAGAGCATTTTTCCAAGGTCGGAGTTGGGACCCCAACTTCTATGACCATCTAGACTGTCTAGCAGCCATACGATTGCGCCTTAAAGGGATATACTAATATTTATTTGGGGGGGTTCACAAGAATGCTTGCTGACACTTCTTAAGGACTCAAGAGACACTCTTGCTAATTCAAGCCTTTAATGACTTCTTTTACATCAGGCCAAATTCCTTAAACTTCCACCCACAAAATACACTCACAACCAGATCCAGCTTTTGGGTATGTCTTCCTCTGAAACTAAAGCTCCTCTTGTTGTATTTCTGGATGCTCGGACAGTTTATTCTGCCTGCTTGTATAACCTTTCTCTGGCAAGATCTTAGGGCAGCCTCCTGGCATAACACATCTACCTGCTCCCTGCACCTGATCTTCACTAGCCACGTATGGTTATCCCACAGGGAAAGAATAGCTAAACCTCCAGATCTTAGCTTTCTCCTCAGCTTTCTCCTAGTTCTTCTAAAACACCACACACCAACCACACACCCTCACTCACTACCCACAGACTAACAAACTCCAACTGTCAACTCCTAAACTGTTATTTTCCAACTGCTTTCTTCCACCTAGCTAGAATCTGCAGCAAATCAGAATTAAATTTACCTGATCCAAGCCCCATCTAACAATATTCAAACTATTGTCTCTGTTTTCCCCTTCAGAACCTCACTAAGCAACTACTACACAGGCCTTTGACAGCAACAAAACAAGGCTTCAAGCCTATTGTAGCCTCACACAGGCCACACAAAGTAAACATCACATAACAATAACAGTTATATACAGGGCATTTTTTCACATAGGAGTTCAAAGGAATTGCAAAATGGATGAATAGGGGAGGACACTAAGTATTAATTAGATAGACATGTTTAACATGTCCCCTTACTCACCTGGTGTATTAATACAATAAAGCAAAATGTGATTAGCTAAAATTGCAGATCAAGTAAAGTAGGATTTGTCATATCCAAACAAAGTGAAGAATGTGAGATCAGTACAAGTGGGTATCCGGATTGGGGAGCAGATACTCATAAAGTAAAGAGGGCCTTCAGATAGCTGTGAAACAAATGATCTAGATTGCACCTAGATGGGGATAGATCTGTTTCTGGCCCATGTCACTTTTGCATATTTAACCCATCTATTCTATTCCATTTCCTCCTCAATCTGTATGTTCGAGTGTCAAGATACCTGTTTAAAATGTTTATTTCCCTCTCAAAATACATATTAAATGCATGTTTTGATATATTTACAATGTAATCCCATGCAGGTCTATCCAGAAGTAAATCCTGTTGAGTTCATTAAAGCTTACCGTACTCCCCAGAAAGTGTGTATAGGATTTCAGTCTTAAACTAGTGAGAACTGTGCTGCAATGTTTTGAAGTGAGAAATCTGCTGTGATTTTGATCTACACATTAGTCCAAGTAGTGCAAATTGGGACATTTTGAATAGAAAATCCTCTTAAACTGAATTCCTCAAGCATCCATACACCTAAATCTGTTTCACTGCACAAAGGCCTGAAGTAAGTGTTCAGTGGCAAACATAGTCCAGCTTGTCCAAGCCTGTGGCTTGTTCACTGCAAAGCAGTGCAGGAGAAGGGAGATTTACATTGCTTAATCTCTCCCACCACCACCACCACACAGATAACTAAACTTTTTTTCTTTTGGAACCTCCGCTTTTAAACTGAATCCAACAGGGGAGGGAGACATAAACTCGGGGGTACCAATGGAAGAAGGCCTCTATGCCACAATGGAGAGAACAGCTCCAGCGGTGCCCATTGATAGTCTACCACAAAATGTAGGGGGAAAGTCGGACTATAAAGCACATAGTCTTCAATGTCTCTATACTAATGCCCGGAGTATGGGCAATAAACAAGATGAACTTGAACTCTTGATACATGAGGGCAAGTACGACTTGATAGGGATAACTGAAACCTGGTGGGATGACTCCCATGACTGGAATACAGCAATTGAAGGGTATAACTTGTTCAAAAGGAACAGAAGCAACAGAAAGGGAGGTGGAGTTGCACTGTATGTTAAAAATACGTCTCTCTGCACAGAGATACAGGAAGAGGAGCTTGGCAGCCCCATTGAGAGCATCTGGGTTAAAATAAAGGGGGCAAAGAATAAAACGAACATGGCGGTTGGAGTCTACTACCGACCACCCAATCAAGGAGAAGACGAGGATGGAACTTTTGAAAAGCAAATTGCCATTGTTTCAAGGAGGCACGATGTGGTAGTAATGGGGGACTTCAATTTCCCTGATATCTGTTGGGAGACTTATTCAGCCAAACATGGCCCCTCCAAGAAATTCCTGAGCTGTGCTGCTGATAACTTCCTCCTACAGAAAGTGGAGGAAGGAACTAGAGGATCGGCTATCCTTGACCTGATTCTAACCAACAGAGACGAGTTAGTGGATAAAGTGGCAGTTTCGGGAACTCTGGGGGAAAGCGACCATGTTATACTGGAGTTCTTGATTCTAACAGAAGCAAAAGCTGAGTGTAGCCAAACACGTACCCTGGATTTTAGGAAAGCCAATTTTAACAAACTCAGAACAATGATTAGTAAGATCCCATGGCAAGTGACTCTCACGAGAAAGGGAGCCCAGGAGGGGTGGGAGTTTTTAAAAAAGGAAATTTTAAAGGCACAATTGCAAACAATTCCCACAAGGAAAAAAGGCAGAGGGCAACAGAAGAAGCCAATGTGGCTTCACAATAAACTCAAAGATGACCTGAAAACAAAAAAGGACACGTATAGGAAGTGGAAGGAAGGACAGGCTACAGGGGAAGAGTACAGGCAGGTAGCACAGAACTGCAGGAATAGTGTCAGGAAGGCTAAAGCTGAGAATGAGCTAAGGTTAGCGAGGAATGCTAAAAGCAACAAAAAAGCTTTCTTCAGATACATGCACAGTAAAAGACAGAAGAAAGAACTGGTGGTTCAACTACGCAATGAGGATGGCAAATTGATAACAGAAGACAAAGAAAAGGCAGAAGTGTTCAATTCCTACTTCGGCTCGGTCTTCTCCCAAAAGAGGGTCTATGACCCCCCTGGCAAACCTGAAGTGCAGACTGAAGGGGCAGAATTGCAGCTTGAGATTGATAGGCAAATGGTCAAGGAGCACCTGATTACTCTGAACGAGTTTAAATCTCCAGGGCCTGATGAGCTGCATCCTAGAGTAATAAAGGAACTGGCAGAAGAACTCTCAGAACCACTGTCTATTATCTTTGAGAAATCATGGAGGACAGGTGAAGTGCCAGGCGACTGGAGGAGGGCAAATGTTGTTCCCATCTTCAAAAAGGGCAAGAAGAAGGAACCTGGGAACTATAGGCCAGTCAGTCTGACATCAATCCCCGGGAAGATTTTTGAGCAGATTATAAAGAAGTCAGTCTGCAAGCACCTTGAAAACAATGCAGTGATTACTAGAAGCCAGCATGGATTTGTCAAGAACAAATCCTGTCAGACTAATCTGATCTCATTTTTTGATCGGGTAACCTCCCTTGTGGACTGTGGGAATGCTGTGGACATTATATACCTGGACTTCATCAAAGCTTTCGACAAAGTGCCTCATGATATCCTGATTAGTAAGCTAGCTAAGAGTGGGCTAGATGGAACAACTATCAGGTGGATCCACAATTGGCTAAAGAATCGGACTCAAAGAGTGCTTATCAATGGTTCCTTCTCAAACTGGGGAGAGGTAACGAGCGGGGTACCACAGGGCTCGGTCCTGGGCCCGGTGCTCTTCAACATTTTTATTAATGACTTGGATGAGGAGGTACAGGGAATGCTTATCAAATTTGCAGATGACACAAAGTTGGGTGGAACAGCTAATACTCTGGAAGACAGAAACAAAATCCAAAGTGACCTCGATTGGCTGGAGCGCTGGGCCGAAAACAACAGAATGAAATTTAATAGGGATAAATGCCAAGTGCTGCACCTAGGGAGAGGGAACCAAATGCAGAGTTACAGAATGGGGGACACTTGGCTCAACAATACTACAAGTGAGAAGGATCTTGGAATTGTGGTAGATCACAAACTGAATATGAGCCAGCAATGCGATGTGGCTGCAAAGAAGGCAAATGCAATTTTGGGCTGTATTAATAGAAGTATAGCTTCCAAATCGCGGGAAGTGATAATTCCCCTTTACTCGGCACTGGTTAGGCCTCATCTTGAGTACTGCGTCCAGTTCTGGGCACCTCACTTTAAGAAGGACATAGACAAACTGGAGAGGGTTCAGAGGAGGGCAACAAGGATGATAAAGGGACTGGAAACAAGGCCCTATGAGGAGAGACTGAAAGAACTGGGCATGTTTAGCCTTCAGAAGAGGAGACTGAGGGGAGATATGATCGCACTCTTCCAGTATTTGAAGGGATGTCACACAGAGGAGGGCAAAGATCTCTTCTCGGTCATCCCAGTTTGCAGGACACGGAATAATGGGCTCAAGTTACAGGAACCTAGATTCCACCTAAACATCAGGAAAAATTTCCTGACTGTCAGAGCAATAAGACAATGGAATCAACTACCTAGGGAGGTTGTGGGCTCTCCCACTCTGGAGGCATTCAAGGTGCAGCTAGGACAGACATCTGTCAGAGATGCTTTGACCTAGATTCCTGCATTGAGCAGGGGGTTGGACTCGATGGCCTTGTAGGCCCCTTCCAACTCTACTTTTCTATGATTCTATGATTCTATGATAATCACTTTCCTCAATTTACCTTGGAAAACACACGAGAAAGGAAGAGCAGTGTAAGGATGCAGGTGGGGGCAGCTCTAGTATTAGGCAGAGTAAGGAGGCCACCTCAGGCAGCTGATTTTGGGTGTCAAGAAAGGGTGTCAGGACTCAGGAGCTACTGCAACTATGTGCAGCTCCCCATGTGGTGAACCAATGAATTGCAGGTGACAGCCTTCTGTTCTCAGTAAAGTACCCTTAATCTCTAGATTGACTCACCCACCTAGGTTGGCCATTAGATCATTATAGGTAGGAACAAATATAAAGTCCTTTCTGTTCCAGCTGAGCCTTGCCCAAAACACACACAACTTTCTGGTGTGCTCCTATATCCTTGATTATTCTTTGGTCCTGTCTCCTGATTTGTCCTCTGGTTCTGACTTGCTCCTCAGTCCTGTCTTTTGGCTTTCTCATCAACCTTGCCTTTTGGTTTGTCCTTACATCCTGACTTGTTGTTTGGTTCCAACTACTGGCTTTTCCCATGGCTTCTGGTTCAATGCTCCTGGATCACCTCAAACTGCTGCCCATAGCTCAATTCTGATAAGGGGCAAAAATGGTTAATTAATTAATTTGTTGTTGTTTTATTTTTATTGCCAAGAGAGGCAGAGATGCTTTGCTGCTCTGTCTCAGGCTACAAAGTGTCTTGGGCTGGACCTGGATGCAGGGGTAAATTAATGGGTGAGGAAGGATTAGGGGGACCCTACTACCTGACTTCCCCTGCAAAGCTGATCTCCCCTGCAAAGCCTTCCAAACCTGCCACTTTGCAGCAGGGAAGCAATGACCTGACTTCTCAGGCTGTGTTCACTGGTGAGCATTTACTTTCTTCTTAGAGTTGTTCTTTGACATGACACTCCAAGGGATATTCTTCTGGTGTAGGTGTCAAACAAATTATTATCTTTTGATTCTATACAATTAAAATCTAAAATCCATAGGATTTTCTTTTTCTTTTTCATCCTATACAACTGTTCAGCAGTCTACACATTTCTTTCTTGAGATTTGCCTGTCAACAAAGAGGTCAACTTATTTCCAATTTCTGTTAGTAGAGGCAGAAATGTTATAAATTGCATTCCTCAGCTCCCTCCCTAGCAATAGTTTTCTCTCTTGTTGTGCATAATATTACGAAACCCATATAGTGTAAAAAAGAAAGAAAGAAAAGAAAGCCTTCTTCTACGAATATCATTACTTTCATTAAGAATTAGTGCTTTCAGTAAGAATTAGTGGTCTATTTCTTCTCTATCTTATTTCAAAGCTTTGATGTTTTAGCTTAAACAGAGGACTCTTTCATCTTGACAGTCAGTAAAATAAAGATTTTAAACATTTTAAAATTCTAAAATAATTTCTTCAAATTGGGCATTGGTTCACATCAAGCATAATAGACATTTATTTTTTTCACCCTTGCACTACTTCATACTTTCAAATACTTAAGGTGGAACTAGACATTATGGAACACATAGGGCTGCACTGTGTCACAATCTTTCCCTTCCTTTTCTTCCATCACATCATGATATTGTTCATTTTCTCACCTGTGTACCACAAAATTGGTTTCTGCTGGTTAAAGAAATGCAAAGCATCATGATGCCATAAGCCAGTGCTACTACATTTTATGTATAATAAGCTCTGAAAACCAAGCTATTTTCCAAAAATATATAAATAAGAAAAAAAATCATTCAGACCCCACCACATGCTAAATGTCACTGCCTCATCAGGGCTGTGAAAGAGTCTGAATGAATGCCTATTCCATCCCCTGCAATCCCCTAAATTCTGAATCACCACTCCCTTCCCTGCCCCTAAACTTACCTGGTGGCTGCATGGAGGTCTTGCTGTATGCTACTGTATGAGAACTCCTTCCTTGGTGTCTAGACTGCCACCATAGCAGTGTTCCAGGTAACCCTCTAGAGCACCTGACTCCATGTTACATGTTGCTAAGTATGTTTCCTAGGTGCAAGGAGACCTGGGTTATATACTTTCCAGGCTATCTGCACCTATACTAAGGCATCCTGGGTAAATTAAATTACCTGGAACACTGCGGTTGCATCATTTCATAGAATCATAGAATACTGTAGAGTTGGAAGGGGCCTATAAGGCCATCAAGTCCAACTACCTGCTCAATTCAGGAATCCAAGTTAAAGCATCCCTGATGCATTTTGGCAGCTTTCAGACCAGTTTCATCTTCAGGCTTCTCTTGCTGGGCACTTTTGTTTGACTGTGGACAGCAGCGCAAACAAACCAGGGATAAGCCACAGTTCTGGGTTCAAACAAGGCAACAAGCCATGGTTGAAACAAGGCAGATATAATTTCAAGGTGTTTGGGAGAGAGGAAAGCACACCAGATCTGATTATAATCTGAGTTGAATAATAATTTTGGGAGAGTTCTCTCTCCTATAATGGAGGCAACCATTATGAGCTGGACAACTTCATATTCCAAGTCAAGTAATTATGGATTTTGGTGACATTACCAATTTTGGAGGCAAAGGGTGAAACTCAACACAGAAGCACCATTTTTGGCAGCAGCTCATGTTTCCTGTAATGTGTCAGGGCTAGCTCCCCTAGCTCCCCAAGTTCTGTCTCCCCAACTCCAAAACAGCACTGGTCAGATTCTGTGGGAATGGATTCTGAAACAGAAGGAGAGGGGGAGTTAGAAGAGGAGTTAGGAGCGGAGCCACTCACGGTTGATAACATGGACTCAGCTGCGCTGTCAAGGCTGCAGCCAGAGGTGGGGGGAGTAGAAGAAGAATCCCTGGGAAAAGAGCTCCCGATAGGAGGGGGAGAAGCCAGCCACTGTGACAGATCCCCATGAGTAACATCACCTCAGGAGGCAGGAACAACTGACCTCTCTTTGTTGCTCTGCTCGATTGGCTAACAAGACTTTTGACCCACCCTAGGGGCGGAGAAGATTCTCTGGTTTGAGGTGGGATCGCGTGAAACTCTTCAGTGCAGAATCAGCTGTTGATCATTCCTGGCCTCCCATTGACAGGATAACAGGTCTTGAATTACTTTCTTTACTTTTGTGTAACACTTTTCTGCAACTACCTGAGTTGCCCTGCTTTTTGCTCAATAAAGCTTTACAAAGAAACCCATGAGCTGTGCCTGACGTTCTGGCTGGCGGGAGGGGAGTAGGAGTGCGAGAGAGGCACAACATAATGTCTAGTTCTCCCCTTGAACAATAGTACAAAATACATTTTCATGGAAGTTGTTATGAGATAGACCTATAGTTTGAAGGACATATAGAAATGTTCTGCTTTCAGACATTCCTAATTATCAGGTTGCACTTGACTACATATATACTAAATTTCAACTTTCTGTTAGATTGTGGAAGTTGCTTAATACTGACCGATGCCTCTGTCAGTGACTGAGGATAGATGCACAGATAACACTGGCATCCTGGACCACTAACAGTTTTAAGGCTACAATCCTATATCCTGTATCTGGGAGTAAAGCTAGAGATGTTAACGTACCTGGGGGGGGCTGCCTCGATTCTCAGAGGCGCAGAGCGATTCTCCGCGCCACTCGAGCCGCCCGCGCCCAGCACGACAGGACCCCACGCTGCATCTTTTCCGTAGAAACCAGGGCAACAGGGCTTAAAACAGCTGTTTTAAGCCCTGTTGCCCTGGTTTTTATGGAAAAGACACAGCGTGGGATCCCATTGCGCCGGCGCAGGGTCCCGTCGTGGCCAGAAGTGATGCGACGGGACCGTTGAGGCGAGCGCGGGCGGCTTGTCGTGGAGAGGCGAGCGGGGCCAGGACCCGGTAAGGCCCGCGAGTCTCGGGCGTGCGTTAGTGGGGCCGATTTCAATGGACTTACTTCTAAGTAGATATGTATAGGATTGGACTGTTCTCTACTGTTTAATTTACAGCAGTTTAATATCACTGTGTTACTATTATTAACCATCCAATTCATATTTTCATAGCCCAATAGTGCTAGCCACTATCTATAACTTGTGACTGCTAAAAAAATAAAATCAGTTTTCAAATTGTGTATTAATTTACCATAATCAATGAAAGAGTCATGTCACCAATATTATTTAAAAAGTATTATTATATGGGTTATTATCTTAAGTATACTGTTTGTTACAGGGATTGCTCTCTGTGAATACAACACTGTCATAAAGTATGAGCGACTTTAAATGATTTCCTCATCACATCACAATTCTGTCCTGTCTAATTCTCTTTTTGCAAATATAACACTAACTTGTCATAGGTCCGGGAGGTAGAATTTGCCACAGTACTTTCTCTTTAGGCCATTAAACCTTCTTACTAACAATATTTACCATATTTTATTCTGTTGAGTCAGCAGCTTGGAACCTTATCTCTGTGGGATGAATTTAGTTTTGTTTCTTGCCAAAGGATTTTTGCCTTGCATTCTTCAATTTGTCTACTATTGTATATGGAATATGTTCATGTGAGTAATGAAGACAGCCACTCGTACATTTTCAGCAAACTGTAGGATGCAACTTTCCCATTGCACTGACTGATTAGCAAATATTTCAGACACTGCAGGAGCAGCTTCTTTTGGAAGTGCATAAAAAAGACTGACAGTGTTAATAATTGTCATCAAACAGTGCAGACATCCAATGACCCTTGGAATGTTAGCCTGAGGCCTAGCAGTTTGACTAGGCTAGTATCTGGTTTCATTTGTAAGTTTTGAAAAGGCTGCAATACTATTCTTTAAAAAAAACAACCAACACCAAACACAACAACAACAAAACTATGACACACTTCATCCACAGCTAGATCCTTGGTGCCTTATTTCCATGCATCATGCTGAAGAACGTCATGAATGTCATATATATTCTATAATAATGATCTCAATATGGATGTTGTCTTGCATCTATTTGTATTAACATGTTCTTTATTAATTTACTGATTAATTGGATGCCTGCTCAGACATAGGTCTTACTGAGTTCAAGGGAACGTACTCCCAGACTTACTCTCACAAGTCCCAGGTAAGTATCTATATGATTGCAGCTTTAAAGTGTAGATATTGCCCATTTTTTAAAAGCTGTCAAGGTGATTGCAATAATTGTCAAGTAATACATTAGGAGAATAGCAGATATGATTGGCACCTGCTAAAGTTCCTGCCAGTAATATGTTTTTATTCAGATAATAAAAGAACAATTATTTTTATTCTTATGTCTTCTATTTACTTGTAAGGGATATAAAATATGACAGCACTCTATTAGTTGCTTAAAAAGAAAGCCAACACTTGCTTAATCCTATGTGCATTTGTATTAGATAGAGATGAGACAGAAAGGGTCAGGATGGTCATATATATAGCATAATCTCTTTAAATCTGGTAGTGAAACAATTAGGGACTCAGAAAAACACCGGAAGGGGGGATAAATAACTTTGCCCCTTCTGATGCAGTTGATAAGAAGGCTTCTCTTTCCAAATGGGTGCATAAAACTACCGTACTCATAAATAAAGGGAAAACATACCACTGGGCACACACCTATGTTACTTTCCAGGGGATTGTATCCACTATCATATTTCTATGAAAAGCTAGTTATCTCTTTCAGATTCTGCCTTTGTTCAAAGGTTTCCACTGTTGAATAGAAATGTAGAATGGCAGAGAAACCATAAGGCCAGGAAGAAAAGGCCATGAAATAGGAAAGGAAATCCAGCAGCAGTGCAATAGGACAAGTGAGTGAGGAATTCAGGGGAACACAAGTAAGGCCAGGGAGCAGCTGCAGCAGCATTTACATAACGAGTTTTCCCCACAGGTCACAACACCCACATACTCCCTGTTTCATGCAGCTAAAAAAAAGACCTCTTTTGTAGTATAAGAACCAGGCCTCACAGAAAGTAAAGCAAAATAGAGAACAGCTGATAGAACACCGTAGGGGGGCATCTACAGCATAGTTGTAGAAACGGGCAGATAAAAGAGGCCCTGGCAGGGCCCAGCAAGCCACGAGGCCTGGCAGAATAAGTCTGCAAGCTCCAAGAGCCTGTGCGGGTGCCTGTCACCGGGTAGAGGCAGGGGCAGGGGAAGAATGCTATTATTTCCTACTTTGCAGAGAGCCTTGGCACATAGCAAAAATGGGGGGGGGAGCTAGCTGCTACTCAAAGCCGTGTCTCATTGCTTATTGGGCAGCCATTAGGATTAATATGTTGCTGTGATAATGTAATCAGGACCCCTGCCAGACACGCCTGTGTCCTTTCTACTCCTTGCAGTTTTGAGTAACGTAGCTGATCCTTAAACTTAGTAGACAACACAATCATAACACCTTAAGATTTGTATTATTACTAAGGTGGATAAATAATATTTAGCCAGGTACTGTCCTTTCTTCTAATAGCTGTTCTGTATTCCAGATTAGGGCAGTTTCTTAGCATCTATTTGACTGTTTGCTGCTGCTTCCCACTCTTCATTTCTCTGTAGAATGTAGGGAATAATCAGTGTTTTGAATGCCATAGCTCCAGTGGCTCTTACTTTTAAAACTACGATATAATACAGGGCTGAACCAATATTTTTGGTTGATGCTTTTCCCTGGCCTTAGGAGGCCTGAGTCAAAAAGCAATTGACATGAAACTTGAATGGGAGACATTCATACAGGTTGTGTGTTGTTGTTGTTGTTGTTGTTGTTGTTATTTACATTTATTTATCGCCCATCTGGCCGGCAAACCGGCCACCCTGGGCGATGTACATAAGATAAAAACAGGATAAAATACATTTAAAACAGTATAAAATTTTAAAATCTTAGCCCACCCCATATTCCCGCCTGAACAGCCTAGATTTTAGTGAGTGGCGGAAGCTCAGCAGAGAGGGAGCATGGCGTAGGCATGCAGCCGAACCTGGAGGAGGGCCCACCGCGCCCCCACTAGTCTAGCTGCTCTGGCTGAAGGGACAAGGAGAAGGCCGTCTGTGGCAGATCTTGTTGAGCGGCCTACTTGGTGTTGCTGGAGACCCGTATAGGGTTTTAAAGGTCAAAACCAACACCTTGAATTCGGCTCGGCAAGCAACTGGTAGCCAGTGCAGCTCCTTGAGCACTGGCGTGATGTGATCCCGCCAGCGGCTGCCTTTAACCAGGTGAGCCGCTGCGTTCTGTACCAGCTGTAGCTTCCGAACCATCTTCAAGGGTAACCCCACGTAGAGCGCATTACAGTAGTCTAGGCGAGAGGAGACCAAGGCATGAACCACCGATGGGAGCAGCTGCCGTATCAGATGGAGTTGATACAGTGCCGCCCGGCTCACAGCTGACACCTGAGCCTCCATGGACAGCTGGGAGTCTAGAATGACTCCCAAGCTGTGGACCTGGTCCTTCAGGGCTAGATGTACCCCATTCAGCACCAGGTCAACATCCCCTAGCCTCCCCTTGTCCCCCACCAGAAGTACCTCGGTCTTGTCGGGGTTCAGCTTCAGCATGTTCCTCCCCAGCATGTGTTGGGGGGGGAGGATGATTTGGCTTTTTGCTTCACACTGACCTCAATAATATGAGATGACTGAATGCTGATTCCATTTAAAACACACACACAAACCTTCAAGCTGGTCTCTGGCATCTCTGCAGCCTCTTGTGCTTCCTGGAATGTCCATGAGAGGATGTTACACCATGACATCTACCGATGGGCATTCCAGCAAGCATGGCCAGCCCAGGAAGCTGCAGAGATGCTGGAAAGCAGCACGACTCATGAGGTTTTTTTGGTCTAAAGTTAAAAGGGAGAAAATCTCCCTTTTAATTTAAAAAAAACAAAGTGATAGGTGATCTCCAGCATTTCTTCTGCTTCCTGGGCTCACTACACTTCCTGGAATGCCCAAGGAAGGACATTATCATGTAAATATTTCCCATGGGCATTCCAGGAAGTGTGGGATGCTGCAGAGATGCCAGGGACCAGAAAGTTAAAAGAAAGAATGGTACTCGGCTACCTTGTAGTGTCAGTAGGGTAAGCCACAAGAAAAAAGGCAACTCCCCACAACCTGTTCCCTGAAGATTTCACCAAATCTATTCCACTCACCCCAAAAGCAGCAGGAAAATACCCCCTAGTTTTTCAGGCTGTATAGACAGTCATGAAATTGGGGGGGGGGGCACTTACAACTAAAGGCCAGCCACAATAATTCCATTAAAGTTTAAATTTTCCTTTCAAGTTATGATGTAGAAAAAAAGAATATGGATAACACCAGGTCTATTCCGAAAGTTGTAGCTTGGTATGGGTCTTTAATCCCTTGCTTTAGAAGGAAAAATAACCCATTGCCCTGGTTTGAAATTTATTTCTGGAGAATCAGTATGGTTTGGAATTTATTTTCATATCCTTTACATAAATATTATATTGACGAAGCTATTACAGTAATTTGGATTATGGGATATAGTAGACGTATTGTTTCACAGATCCTAACCATCTCTTTTTGAATTTCTTGTGTTTGTGTGTGTTGTTCTTTTTGAATCTAGTGCTAAAAAGACAAAAGATACTTGTGGCACCTTAAGGACTAATCACTTAACACTGACACCACACTGCATTTTCTCTTCATTTCAGAGATTTTTTCCCCCAGTACCTGCCGATCTCTACTTTTAATCAGATCTCATTTCTGCACAATTATCATTTCAGGCTTGTGTTGATTGCTTTTGCTAAGCATAATGAGTAAAAAGAAACACTATCTCATTGTGCAGAATATTGGATTGGTTGGTGTAATAGACACAGTTGCTATTTTTCCTTGCTCTTTGAAAAGTTAATTTTCTCTTTCATCAAATAACTAGCCATCTACTAATGGCATATAAGGTTTTAGAGGGATTTGCATTAAAGAATGTAGTCAAGTGCCTTATCTGCTTTTGGAACCAAAGTGACATATGGATGTTCTTTTGCTATTAAAACCTTAGGCAACACACTTGCTGAAAATTGCCTAAGGCTGGTTATAAGTGCACAGAATAGCAATATGCCTTATGCATCAAACACATTTACAGGTCACCATTTATTTAGCTATTTCAGCTGTTTGAGATGAGAAAACTGTAAAGAAATAAATTGTTTGGTTACCAGCAAGGGTTGATGTATATCACTACATTAATGTAAATTAAGAAGTGCAACTGGGGTGTCACTAGACCACAAAATGTTGTCTACTAGCTTCAGAAACAACCTTTTACAAATAGTTTAAATGCAGTCATTCACCATGTGAATTTATTGCGTTGAAGTATGTGTGTGTATGTACCAAGTTCTACAAAAGTGCAGTAGAGCTACTTAAACCTAGCAGTGCTGAAATGAGGCATTCTGCCATAGTTTACTGAAGGCAGTAAGATACAACTAGAGACAGTCAGATCTGTCCACATTTATTTATTTATTTATTTATTATATTTATACCCCGCCTTTTTTCCTGCAAGGAACCCAAGGCGGCTTACATAACAATCCTCCTCTCCATTTTATCCTCACAACAACCCTGCGAGGTAGGTTAGGCTGAGAGTCAGTGACTGGCCCAAAGTCACCCAGTGAGTTTCATGGCCGAGCAGGGACTAGAACCCGGATCTCCCAAGTCCCAGTTCAACACTCTCACTACTATGCCCATGCCAGTGTATTTATACTAATGTGCCAGTCTTAAAAAAAAAATCACAAAAGATAAATAGCCAGTTGGGGTAGCTACAAAGTGCAGCTACAAAGTCTATGGTTCCTGCCTCGTGCACTGAAAGTAGGTCTGGGAGCAATGGAATGTGATGGCATGCTGTTGTTCCCTAAAATGAGCACATGGGGGCAAGCCTGTGTTTCCCCCCCATACAATATTCCTGGGAGTGATGAGATCTCTTCATGTGCCATCACTCCCATGGGCATTTATAGCCCCATTTTGAATGTGCGTGGTAGGATCGCATTTTAGCCGCTCCAAGCAGCTATTATCTATAGAAGGAGAAGGAGAAGGAGAAGGAGAAGAAGCCGCCGCCCTTGGACCAACTCATTGAATTTGACTGGTGTGTAGTTTCTAAAGAGGAGCACGTTCTGATTACACATTAATCCAGAATTTACCAATTTGGTGAGTCTGCTTTGGAAGTAAGATGCACTAGATTGCCCAAGCACCCCTAGATTCCACAACCTCAGTAATGTCTATAGGAAGGCTTTGTGTAGGTTGTGCAACTGATGTGACTCCTCCAGCCCATGACCATGGGATAGATCCACATTTAGACATGTGCAACTAGGCTGGTGGAAGCAGACTTCCCCGTTGTCTCCTCCTCCCTGTGGCAGCCCCTCTGGCCATCTGCAAATGCCCCTCTGGTCATGGGACCCTACTGAATGGGGTAGCTGTGGTGCAAGGGGAAAGGGGATCCCTGAAAATCAAGCAGAGGCACCTTCTGTGTCACATTTTCGGGGGACTGGAGGGGCTACCGTGGGGACAAGAAGGTGATGAAGTCCCCTTCTGCCAGCTCCACTGCACACATCTAACTCTGGATCCAGTCCAATTGGCAGAATCCAATTAGGTGCTTACGCCCCTGCCGATTCTTTTCCACCCTGCTGATTCCCTTCCAATGCCATTGCACAAACGGCACCCACTGCTAATGCAAGGGAAATTTAGTGCTTCCTAGGAGAAGCCTTGAAACAAGCAGGAACGCTCATTTCTGGAACGGTCAGGGGAGCTCTCTTCTATGTGAGCTCCACTGAGCTGTCTCCTTCCAGAAGTGAACATTTCTGCTTGCTTTGGATTGCCCCAGAAGCACTAAATCAGTGTTGTGCAAGCGGTGGGGCCCATTTGCTCAACGCAATCGGCAGGGGCAAAAGCACCCGGTTGGATTCTGCTCAATATCTCTCGCCCTTCATCCCATTCATGGCGTTGGAAAGTAATGGTTTATATTTGTTTTGTTAGCATTCCTTTTGTACCCCTTTCTCTAAAGTAGTTTGTGAAGCCTTGGCATAAGGAACTGGAAACTTTTCCATATGTATAATGCAGTTGCCTCTTCTGACCCCTTTAGATAAGAGGGGCTGGCTGCTAAAATCAATGTACGAATAATAAATATTAAGGAAAAGTCAATATATTTTTTTCTTTATTGTTTCACACAAAATGAATTCTGCACTTAATTAGAAAACAATGCTTTGTATTTATTGAACACACTATATTTGCTGACATACTGTTAAGCATAAGAATCATACATGGAAATTTTAATTAAGAGCAAGACCTGTTCAGAAGGAATAATTTGAAAAGTAAAGATTAGAGCAACTTGCATGAGTAAAACCTTGGCTTTGCATTGCAGCTTAATAAAAACCCTGCCTACATTGTAGAAGGCACTGTTGCAGAGAAGAAAGCCATATATGTATGCTCTGTGCTGTGATTCACAGCTAAACAGACACATGATTTCCTATGAAAAATAACCAGTAATCTCACACAGTGGGCTGAGAAGTGAACTAATTAAATGCTTCATATTGCACTAAGTAATTCCTAAAACTATTCCCAAAGTATTAGTAGAGCACTTGGCAGGAAGATAGATAATATGAATTGGGTACAGTATTTGTTTTATCTTAAGGCTGCATAAAGAAAGACACTAATGAGCAATTCAGCTGAATGTGAAATTATGCTTTTGTTTCATACATAGAAAATATTTTTTTTAAAAAAGAAAGGAATGATAATCACACAGAAAAAATATGATAACAAGCATTCATGTTGCCAAACAAATGGCAAGGGTCTATTATTTAGGGTTTATAAAATATGTATCATACTGAAGCACTTCCTCTGATCATGCACCAGCTGAGCCCAGAGATTTAGATGTCTGTGTGGATTTTGCACAGTGACATTGGAACAGATCACCAAATTCCATCTCCGGAACTACCATAACTTCCAGATCACCAAATTCCATCTCCGGAACTACCATAACATGGTTTTATAAGTATGTGATGTGTATGAGAGAGAAAGAGGAGTATAAATTATTATTATTATTAGTAGTAGTAGTACATCTATAAAAAATACATCTATACACTGCTTACCATATTTTTAAGAAATATCTCTAAGCAAAATATAGTGTTGTTCAAGAACCTCACATTGCTCAAAGGGATTTTGCTGGCACAAAAAGCTGAGAAAAGGGGCAGAGGATGCATTAGAGGTCTGCACTATAGGAAGTCCAAACCTTGCCTGACCTCCATCAGATTAGCACCAAGGATCTGGAATATTACCTTCTCCAATCCATCTTGATACAATGAGAATGCAATGAGAAATGATTAATCTAGTTCAATGAACAGAAACCATTGAAGGATAGAGATTCTTGACCAATGCTGGCCAAACGGAGTCAGATGTTCATTCTTCCTCAATGTGTTGCAACTTGCAAGATCTAACACATTATATCCCTTATACTTTGAAAAATGTCTGTGAATATATATATATATATATATATAGTATACATACATATACACACACACCACACACACGCCAATTTGTTTGAGACATAAATTTATTTATGGCTTAAGACATTTCTAGGCTTCCTTTCAGAGTCAAGCTTTAACATGGCAGCTTCCAATATATAAAACACAAATTATACAATCAGCCATCAAAACATTTCCCCAAATCACCATAAACAACAGTAGAAGTCTATGGCAATAAGATCAATAAAAATAGCAACAACAGTAGAAATAACACTGTACAACTCAGCACAATAGGTAATATCCGATTGTATCCCAGTGCTAATGCTAATGACATTGTGCTACTGGAAATCAACATTTGTGCAACATAACTAGTGCTTTCTAGGGCAATAAGAAAAAAGTGATTTGCTGCTGGAATTCATCAGTGTTGCAGAATTTTGGCAGCAAATCACTGCTTTTTCCTAATCACGTTGCACAAGTATTGGTTTATGCTAGGCTTGCACAATGTCATTAGCACTAGCACTGGGACACATTTGGATAAAACCCAATAGCATTAAACTCAGGTAAAATAGTTAAAAACTATTTCAGCACCAATTCAAATCAGCAGCACTCATATTTAAGAAAAAGCAAAGCAGAACAGATGTATTTATTTATTTATTTATCCATTCATTCATTCATTCATTCATTCCATTTCATTTCTATACTTCCCAATAGCCGAAGCTCTCTGGGCAGTTTACAACAGTGCCTAAACAAGGCCATAATACAGATGGGTCTGTAAAGACTGTTTGAATGCTTGTATTGATGAGGTCATGTGTTCTCAATTGGAATAGTATTCCATAAATGTAGAGCCACTGCCAAGAAGGTGCTCTTATGTCCACCAATCTCATTGGGCTCACCAGCAGGCAGGGCCTCTGAGGCTGATCTCAAAACTTGGTCTGGCTGTTACATGTGAAGGCGGTCCTTCAAATAACCTGATCCCAAGCCATTTAGAGCTTTAAAGATAATATCTGCACTTTTAATTGAGTCCAGAAACACACCAGTAACCACTGCAACTGGTATGATATTGGTGTCATTTGCTTCAACTTTCCTACCCCCACCAGTATCAAGACTAAATAACAAATCACTTTCTAAAGCAGACATCACTGTTCTGACAGAAATGTGAATTTGAAATTAATTATATTTGTCCTATAGGATTCAAATGCTTTATTGATTCCTTTTTAATATTAAATGTTGTAAGCTTATATTTTAAGATTTAGATATGATCAAAGATGGGAAAGTGATCTAAGAATAATGTGGGCATAGGGTTTTCAGTCTGGGAAATCCTGGGCCAATTTGCTGAAATATTTCCTTGGATTTCCATGCTAGGTTCTCTCATATAATTATTGCAGTGTCTTAAGGTAAACCTCCAGAAGACTCTAGGAGTGTGAACATCTGTAAAACTCAAGCTTGTTGAGGTTCTCCAATTTTAAAGTACGCAGCTTTTCCATGTGTACTTTTCAAATGTACTCATTATTGAATGCACTTTTCTTTGTCTGCATTTTGCACTGCAACCTTGGAAATCTGTGGACTTCGACTGCAGATTGTGTTAGAATCTGTGTTTGAGTTCAGGAGGTGTGAACTGATTAAATTATGGTCTAAATCAAACTGAAACAAATTTATCAAGCATTCCCACAAACCTTCTAAGCTTACTCAAGTGGTTTCAAAGGGTCACCATTCAACTGGTAGCATAAGAATGGAATTCCCTTCCCCCAACCACGTGCAGCTGTGGGAGGGCAAAGTTTGTGAGTGGGGGAATGAGAGTGAGACCACCATCAGAGGATCTCACTCTGCCAATAAGGCTTAAGGAGGGCGGGATGCCAAGGCCAATATTAGGACTGGCTGCCCCACCCTCAGCCTCTTTCTCTTTTGCGGCTGCTTGGAGAAAGAACCATGCCATGCTCCTTTTGCCTTCTTCGTCGCACGTGGCCTGCGTTTTCTGCAGTTCCAGCCTGTTTCGTGGAGGAGCATGAGAGAGAGACGAGAGGAGGACAACATTTGGTTTGCTGACAAGGGGTGGTGGGGATTGATCATCTAACTGCGGCCTCCCTCCCTTACCCTTACCCCTATCATCTCCTGCTCTCAAGTATGCCTTGAGGCCTCCACTTGTGTCCAGTCCAGTCACTGACTCTCTCAGCCTGGGCTTGCCTTGCAGGCAGCTTGCTCAGAGGTCTGCTATTGCAGCGCCTGGCTCATGCCTGGCCTCCCCGTTTCTGCCCCACCCTCCGTGAGGGTAAGCCCTTTGCGTGACTGCCTGTTGCCTCTAGGAGCAATCGGTGCGTTAAAGTGCCGCCACTTTGGCATGGTCGTGCTTCACCCTCTCACCTCCTGCTCTCGAGTAGGCCTTGAGGCCTGTGCTTCTTTGTGTCTAGCCCAGTCACTGACTCTCAGCCTGGGCTTGCTTCACGGGATTGTTGTGTAACAGTTGGCCTTGAGGCCTTCATTTGTGTGGGTCCTGCCTGCTGCTGCCCTTCCCAGTCACTGACTTTCGGATTGGGCCTACCTCGCAGGATTGTTGTGGGGAATTATACAAGTGGTCTTCCATTCTGAATTCAAGGGCTGCATAGGGTGGGCCTGCTCACGATTGGCCTTCTGGGTAGTGACCCCCCCTCTTCCTCTCTGGTTCTCATTAAAAAAAAAAAGTTCTGTTATCTTCTGTGTCTGTTTATTATTTCTGCTTGCTGACCTTGGGTTCAAAGCTACTGTTTGTTGTAGTTCCGTTGCTATTCCATTTTTTTCTAATTTATCTAGGTGCCATGATGCCACCAAAGAAAGACCAGGGTGGTAAAAAGGGGAAGGGGCCAGCCCCTAAAAGACCAGCTAAGCATTCTCATCAGCCTGTGGTTTCTTCCTCTGATGAGGAGGCTGCAGACGTATCTTCAATCATCAATCACTTGGCGACTGTCGAGGGGGAGAAGGGTCTGCATGTCTCCGATGTACCTGCCAGTGGGGGTTTATTTGGGTGCGGGTCGCGAACTAGGGGCCGGGCTCAGCGAGATCTCTGGTTGTCTGTTTCAGCCCGTCTGGATGCCATTGAGGCGAGCTCCAACTCCTCAGTAGCACTGCAGCCTGCTACTGCCACCGATCCGCCGCCTATTCAGCTGGACATCCTGCTGCCACAGCCGCCTCCCAATGACAGGCGTCTGTTCTTTCTCCTACCCTCCAGTTTCCTCAGACTCCTTCAGTTTCTGGCCCTTCCTTCACTTGATTGGCAGTTGGTGAGTCCCCAGTTCAGGCTGCAATGGCTGCTTGGGTTAACATGCATCATTACACTCCTTGGGGTTATTTTCCATGGGGTCAGGTGCCTGCGATGTCAGTGCTGGCCCTTTCCTTAGTGCCTTCAGCCCCTGTAATACCAACCTCATCGACCCCTGGGCTGCCTGCTGCCAGCAGCACCCCGACCTTTGTCCGTTCCATGGGATTCCCTGCTGCCGCCCTGCAACTGCAATTGGCTGTGAATGACCTCAGTGGGCTGCCTATTGTCCCCCCAACCTCCCAAGCTCAACAGGGTGTTGGGGCTTCTTCAGTTCTCCTGCCTGTGGATACCACAACTACAGTATCCATGGGAGGTACTGGAGAGAGCAGTTCACTTTCATCTGCCACTCAGGCTTGTGCATCAGTGTGGTCAGGGCCAGCGGATCGAGTTGACCCCACATCCAAAGGTATTTCAGCCCCTGACTTGGCTGACCACTATCCTAATGTGGATGAACATTCTATCCCACCTGGTGTGACTTCGTTCCTGCTGGGCTACCATTTGTCCCCAGCAGTCAGAGCAAAGATATTGCGTGGAGATTTCATAGATGTTTTTTTTCCCAGTTAAATCGGGAACCGGACACGCCCAATAAAGAAGTCCAGGGATAGGGACCAGGACAAAGTTAAGTTCAAGAAGCCTGCCTGCACCTGGGCCAATTGGTTACCCAGTTTCCTAATTTACATGGGGATTATACAGCAAAAGTTCCTGGACAAGTGTGTGGCCTTGACCAAGTATCTCAATATTATTTATCAGGCATACTCTGGTTTCGAAGTTAGTGCCCGGCTGGCTTATGATGAAGGCTTCTGTAAGAAGGCGGCCCTTGATCATTCCCTTAGGTGGGACTTGAAGGATAATGAGCTGTGGCTGGAATTTATGATTCCGGTTCGCCCGATTGTTGGTGACAGGTCTGACAGTGGACATGTGTTGGCTGTGTCTCCAGTGATTCCCATGCCCCATGCCACCATTGGGCAGTCGGTCCAACACCAGTCAGTCTGTTTGGAATTTTTGTCCCAGGGCTCCGGTTCCCGCCCTGAGTGCACGTTTCGCCAACACCTGTGCATTGTGTGATGGTTTACACCCCTCGGCCTCCTGTTATAGGCTCAGGAGCTCCAGAGGGCTCCCTAGTCCTGGATCTGCATCTAAACACACTCCCGGGGGTAGGCCAACAGCAGACTCCCACAGGGTCCCAGCCCAAGTAGGCTGGTCCTTTGGACCGTTTGCTCTGCCTTAGCATCAGAGTGACTAATGACGCAATTTTCTTTGTCCGTTGGTTTTCATTAGGTCTTGGAATTCCTTTGTGAAATGAGTACAGGCGATGAGTTGAAGGCACTCACAGGCATCTCACTTCAGGTGTGAAGCTGCCATGGTGGTGCTGCCACTGTTGTCTTTTCTTTCTAGGTCCCTAGAGTGGGAAGAGGCCAGTTCGTGTCCTCTCAGTCCTCATGTGCGGACACAGGGTGGTGATTTGGGCTGAGCGGTGAGCTGCCAAGTCGGACCAAGGATCTCAACTTGGGATCCGTCAACTGGCTGACATCCAGTGGCTGGGTCAGTGTGGAATGCAGTGGCAGAGCCTCTTACCCACGTTATTTCGTTCTTGCCTGGTGCGTCAGCCCCCGGAGGTGCTTGTGTTGCATCTAGGGGGAAATGATTTAGGCTTGCTGAAGGGCAATGCCTTGATATTGCAAGCATCTGCAGACCTTGCTGTGATACGGCAATGTTGGCTGGGAGTCCAGATTGTCTGGTCTCATATTTTGCCACACACTTGTCTTTGTCTTGGTGTTGACCCCAAGGCCTTGAACAGAGCGGGTAGGAAAGTGAATAGGGAGATGTGCAGGGGCCCTGGATGGACAGGATTTGTGATTCCTCATCCTGCTATTTCCTTGGCCCGGAGCGAGCTGTACCGGCCAGATGGAGTTCACTTGTCTGAAGCCAGGAATGATTCGTTTCTCATTGATCTGTGAAGGGCCCTGCTGAAATTTATTCCTGGCAAGTGGGGGAGAGGAAACTAAGCAGAGAGGCTTGTCTCTCTCTGTGGCACGTGAAGCATAGGAAGTGGGATAGGGTTCGGTGATCAATCTATGGCACCTCTTAGGTGACTGGCGAGATCTGAGGCTCCCTATCGCTGAGTTTTGTGGTTCAGATGAAGGCGTTAAGGCTGGCCTTTGAGGCCAACGCACCTCACCCGAATTGGAGTTTTGCAGCCCCAAGAGTGGGTGACTGTGGGAAAGCCTCCCAGCACCATTGCGGTGTAAAGCCAGGGGGTGGCAAGTTACAGCACCACCTCTTGAGGTTGGATGTTTCGCCCATAAACAGCCTTCCGGCCAACAGCCGGTTTAGTTAGCAACCACCCTTCTTTCCTTCGCAGATCTTTGATTATTTAATAAATGTGGCCCTAATTTACACCATATTTTTGTGTCTCGACTCGTTATTTCCCCTTACACTCACAATTGATATTCTACAGGATCACATGTAGCTTACAAAGTGCTGGCCACAGCCAGAATTATTTGAATTCTGTTTTGGGGAAATGCTCCCTAATCTAACAAAAATGACCTTATTAGTTGTAGAAACAAATTTGATATGAATGATCATTGTATGATAGTTTGAAATATTGGACAGAGCAAATGTGCATTATTATCTGCTGTCAAACCAGATTATCTCACCTGTATCTTCAAACCAGTGATTTCTGAGCTATTGCATTGACTCAGTACTCAAATGAGCTCTCCCATTGTGTAGTTCTTTGTAACGTTTTCACATGGTAAGTTGGATTTTCTCAGCATGAACCCCATTTTCACAAATGTCATCTTAGTGTCTGCAGTGAACCTACAGTTCCAGCTTTATACTACCCACCCAGTCATTATGCTTCTGCAGACCTCAGTGGTTAGTACATGTGCAAATCCACAAGCAATTGTTATCTATAATTACTGTCAAGCCTACCTATGAGGGTAAAATATTCCAAACAGGAATAAATGTTATTGGAATTGACCTGCGAAAAGACAGATGCAATGTTTACTATAAAAGGTAAAATACTCAGGGACACCATTTGGGGAGGGTTGGAGGGGGTAAGTCCCCCATCAAATGTGTTTCACTGCACATTTGATTTATTATTATTCTTCAGGAGTACCCATATCTGTTGTTGTTGTTGTTGTTGTTGTGTATAAAATAATACTAACATGCTTTTAAATTACAGTTTTCTTTTGTTTACTTTTGTTTTGCCATTTAGGCTGCAATGCTACGCAGGACTACTCAGATGTAAGTCCCATTGAGTTCAGTGGGGTTTACATCCAGCCAGGTAATTGCACATATGATTGCAGCCGCAATCTTGAATTTATCCAAAATTAGAAATTGTCCAGCCCCATGGAAAGCTGAAGTGGCAGATGAGTGTTTAATTTAAGGTTCCTTTAGAAGAAAGAGAAAAAGGAGGACAAGTAAAAAATGGTCATGTGGAGATGCACCACATTTAAATACGGTGATAAAATACATGGAAGGAGAGCTACAGAATACAATAAAATGAGATGCAGCTTAGCTCATGTTTCTACAATGATAGGCTATTTAATCATAATTGCTATTATGTGAAAGAAAATAAACTCCAGTATGTGTATAGTTTAAGAAGATTATGCTATAATCTTGATGTGCTGTCATTAGTGTAAGCCTGCTCAGGAGCATTGCAGAGCTGAAGATGGAGCTTTCATGAATTCTGTTTACAAGCTGTACAGGAAATATATTATGCATACAATGAGCCCCGCTAAGAGTTTGGGCTGCTTCCCCTAAGGTTACATCAAATACAAACCTTCTGGGTAAACACAGTGCTAAATCTACCTCAGAAAGATGGACACTGGATATGTGATGACTACAACAGCACTGAAATTTGTAATGACCTGGTTTGCAGTATGAATTTGTGCAGCTTGGATGCTCAGCTTAATTTCAGCTCAAGTGCTATTTCCCCCACAAGTTCTTCTTGGTCTACGGATGTAGAATCAATGAAATGTTGAGTAAGGATGGGTGGATCTATCAAGCTTGATGTCATCAAGGCTCTCACTTTTCCACTGCCAAGTTCAATCTATCCCAGTTCAGTATGGTTGTGTGTGTGTGTGTGTGTGTGTGTGTGTGTGTCCGTCCCCAGAAATTTGTTCATATTTCTATGTGTATTTTCAAATGTACACATTTTTGTACCCATTGTACACATGTGCCCATTGACTATAGCATGTTTGTCGGCATTTTAGAAACTTACAAAGTGTTCTTTGTGCATTTTTCATATGTGCACATTTGAATGGATGGATATTTGTTTTGCAGAACACATTGCAAGCTAAGATTTTCAACTGGATTGCATTCAGGTCCTCATTCAGTTCCAGGTAAGGATGTATGACAAATTCATTTCAGTTTTGTTTTGATCATAATTTACCCAGTTCACATTCTCTGGACCAAACACAGATTTGGCTGCATTCTGTGGTCAAAGTCGTACATTTCCGAGCTTGCAATGTGATTCAAGGACCAAAAAAAAAAAAAGTGCTCAACAGCATACGCACATCAAAAAGGCACATTAAAAATATGCGTTAATCAATGGGATACATTTCAAAGATCCACACAATTGATGCATACATTTAGAGACATTTGCATGGATTTTCATGTGAAATGAAAAAATAGCTTGCAATCTGATATGGAGTCAGAATGAGCTTTGAGATGGAATTTGGAGAACTTTAGCAAACTTGAGTTTTGCTGATTCGCACATCCCTAGTTCCAGGACATACAGATCAAATAAATACGTTTAAAACAACAACAACAACAACAGCAACCTCAATGTAGTGAATTTCTCAGTTATCCCCAATTTTGAATATGTATGGTCAGGCTTCAGTAGACCAGAAGCTGAAAGCCACAGAAATTACGTTATCCCCTTACTCTCAGTGAAAATCTCACTTGATTGCTGTAAATCAGGTATGGACAAATCTGGTGATTTGAGTCCAATTCCCCCTTTGAACCCACCAGAGACCACACCCCTGCCCCACTGCCGTGCTGCTTAGTTTGTCACTGAAATTTGGCAGTGCAGCAATGACAGCAAAAAGGGCAGATTTTTCTTTAAAACGAGCCCTTGTTTGCTGCCATGCCACTGAATATTGGCAGCAAACCACTGAATACCAGTTCTCTGGATTGATAAACCATTCACCAATGGTAACTCTGTTTTATATGGACTGTGTTTCAGTTTGTGAACCCTCTTTCAGCCTCCAGGCACCTCTTTAAGGTTAGCCAGACCCATAGCCAGATGTAAAAGAGAGGTTGAGCTGGGTGATATCCATGCATTGATGGCACCCAGCTTCAGATCACCTGTTGACCTCTTCCATCAATTTCTTGTACATGATGCAACTTACAACAACTAATCTAGCATGATAGCAACAAACTAAACCATAATGCCATGTAAGATTCTGAGTCTCTCTTTTTTCACTTGCACTACACTGTTTCTATAAAAGACTGCAATCAGACTCAATAAGTTCAGATTGGAGATAGCAGGGGTAGGCAACTTGGTGCTTTTGAGATGTTTTGGACTGCAACTCCCATCAGCCCCAGCCAGCAGGCCAAATGCTCTGGGAGTATAAGAGTTGTACTCCAAAGCATCTGGAGGGCAACATGTTCCCTACCCGAGATATAGGATCAGGACTGGTGTGCACAAAGCCAAGGATTCCTCTAGGAACCTTCTCCAAGTGTCCTTCTCTGGATGGGTGATGAAACCACCCAACCATGCAGACTTTTGTTTTACCAGTATCTTCTTTCCTTGGGTAAATCATGTGAATGTTTATTGCAAGTATTTTATCTGGTTGGTTTCTCCCACCTAGATCTAAAATTCTCTTGTGTCTTGTCCCAGGTGTTCAGAGGTGAAGAACATGTTGTTTTTGAGTGGTTGTCCACCATGGTGGGTGGTACTCACATGTGCCATTGTTTATGGGTATGTGTGGATTTAAAGGACTTGTCTGAATGCAACTAGCAAAGGAAGGAAAACTTGTGCTATTTTGTGGACTTTTCCCCAAACATCCTCAAGATTTGTTTTATACATCGATTAAAATATGCTGTCATTCTGACTGTTCGTGGATATAAGCAGCAGGGGCATGAATTTTAAAGTTGGTGCTTCTTTCCCACTCCTGTCAATTAGAAAACGTTCCTTTTCCAATGACAGCTCAGGCGGCAGACCTGGAGGTAATATATAGGGTGTTGTTTTCCCCCCTCCTCTGAATTGCACCACTCTGAACCAGTGGGGAAGGGGAATAGGAAGATGGGTCCTTCCCATAGGGGAGGAATGTACTTTCCCTCCATCCATCCCCAGAAGGTTTAGGTCACAATAAGAAAGTAGTGCTGCTGCCTGCCACTTTCCTCAATGACATTTCAGGTTTTTCATAGCAGATGAAAGTCCCCCTGGCCTATCTCTGTTCCCTGGTTGAAAAATCAGTGATGGAAGATACTCACAGATTCATGCCAGCTAGGTCATCCCTGTAAATGATAGAGCAGCAATGCTAAGAAGAAAAATGTTGGAGTCAGGATAGAAGAAATCTACCCGATGCCTGGTCATATCCCTGAACTGGGAGTCGGGGATGGGGAGAGGACATGATACTAACTAGAGCTGTGCAAAAATGGCCTCTTAAAATTCTCCACCCTATTTGTGGACTAGAGAAATTGGGAGGGAAAAATTTCACTGAATTTTTCCAGGGGAACAAAAAAAATTATCCAACAGTTTCTCACAACCCCACCATTGGCAGGTGGGGGTGCACTACCACTGCAAGTGACAACAGCAGCAACTGTGTTGGCAGCCTGGCTCCCCGCAATGTCCCATACCTAGCATCATTCCAGGGCATTGTGGGAGAAGACAGGGAAGGTGGCCACCACATAAAGATGATGAAAACAAATTATGCAAAATAACCTTTTATTTCTTGCTTGGGGGATGAAAAGACAAATCTCAGCACTTTTTTGAGAAATTTTTTTGAGAAATTTTGCCTCAGTCCTAGTTATCATTCTTCATGGTTCAGCACCTTCCCCAGGGTCTTCCAAGTGTCACATTGGTAAGGGGTTGGATATGCAAATCAGCAAAACTCATGCTCATCGAAGTTCTCTCAGTTCTATATCAAAGCTCGTTCTGACTTGAGTCTGTATCAGGTGAGCTTTGTTTTTTGTTTTCCTTCCTGCATGGACATCTGTGCTTATTTTCATGTGTATATGCAACAATTTTGCACATTTTTTGAAATGTACTAACCTTGAAATGTATGAGTGCTGTCGAACACTTTTTATTTTTGGTCCATGAATCACATTGCAAGCTCGGAAATGTATGGTGCAGTTTTATATTTCAAATTCACTTAAATCATAGCACCAAGCCACCATCATGACTACGGGGGGAGGGGGGGAATAGAGTTTGCTTCTGCTTCCCTGCTACCCTGATCACTTGCCACTCTCTGGGTGGCCATTTGGAGGTCCCCTGGCTGTAGGGCCCCAGACTTTGGCCCCAAGAACCAGCCCTAGCTGCACAAGTGGCTGTCATTGCTCCATCCTGCCTCCTTGCTTTCTAGGCCAAGTAGAGGAGATGAGCCACAGAATGGAACAGCAACAGCACGTGCTCATTGACTTCTGGGAATGCAAGAGTTGTAGCATGTTACCATTTGCTCTGACCAGCTTGTTCACGCACTCACTCACCCTCTTTGTGCTAGCTCGGTGGTAAGAATAAGAGGAAGGCAGCAGCAAGACGTCAAGCCAAGTGATAGGGTTACCAGTATGGAATTGCAGGAAGAGTGGATGCCAAAGGAATGTTAACAAAGTTGGGTTGCAGTGGAAATGTGTGGGGTGGAGGTGGGGGGGGCAAATGAGAAAAAGGTGTGAAACTTGGTGAAGTAAGAGTATCTTGGCTGGGGAGAACAAAAAAAAAGGGACGGGGATCTCTGTGGGAGGTTCTGTTAGCCTGTATATGTGTGTGTGTAATGGCTGAATATTTGATAGACACAAAGCTTTGTGGTGAGCCGGTGCTATGTGTTCATAGCTGGAGTTTTCTTATTCACGTACTTACCGTATTCACGCTTTGTTTGTTCACATTGCAATTAGAAAGCCCTGCAGGAAGTCTAGTATTTATGTATGCACTAAAAATCTTGGTTATCTCTGCAAGGGAGGGAAATCACTTTAGGTGTTTTGTGAGTGTGTGTATGTGAAGACATGAAAGGGAGTGAAATAGTTTTTAGGCCAGTCTACAAGACTGGTTGTAGTTGGACAAAAATGGGTATCTAATTTTCTCCACAATTCTGTGTGTTTTTGGGGGAAGGGATAATTTCGGTCTGCATGTGTGAAGCACATTAACCTGTTTATTTGTTTGTTTTGCATATCAAAATGCAAGTGGTGATCTTGTCTGGAATCATCACTTGTTGAAGAAGGTGTGTGTGTGTGTGTGTGTGATATTTCATGCATCTCTTTTTGTTGGTGCTGTATTCAAGGAGCGTGTTTTCTGCTTCTATAACTATGCTATTCATTTTTTCTACCTCTTCATCAGTCTTTCCACTAATTCTGAGTTCATATCGACCCACAAATTCTTTTATATTTTCCCCCTCCAATATTCTGAATCATTTCTGTCCATCCATTGGTCTTGCCATTTCCTTAACTCTATCCAGTCTAGGGATGAATGGATAAGTTTATTTCCAGTCCAGATCAGTTTCACATGTGTTCATTCTTAAGTCCATTATATGCCCTTTCCACATCAATACAGGCTTTCAAAAAATCATGGAAATTTACATTATTTTAAAGGTTTTTTCACAGAATATGCTTTTTTGTATGGATTTTATCCTAAAATACACATTTTGTATGCATTGTAACAGAAAATATGCATGTTTATATGTATTTTGATAAGATTTTGAGTTGAGAAATCTATTGCAAAATTTGGAGAAGTGCAAAAATGGAAGGATAACTGTGTTCCTATCTGCATAGGAAGTGGGAATTAGGTCAGTTCGTCAAGCATCCTAATCCAGTCTGATATTCATATTACATCACCCATATCTTTTTTTCCTTTCTTTTCAGCATTAGGTCTTATTAATTGCATGTGACATTAATAGTGAAATCCTATGCATGTTTACTCAGAAATAAGCCCCACTGAGTTCAATGGGACTTACTCCCAGGTAAGTCCTGGGAGTATAGGATCGCCGCCTAAATGTGCTGCTTACAGTGATGTCCTAATTTTTGTAACTTTAAAACCAAGGATGTGAGGAACCAATCAGGGTCACAGCACAGATCACGGATCACGAACACAAAGCACAAGGAGAGGAGGTTTAACCCTTCCCTCCCTGCCACTATCTTGAGAAAAAAAAATCACTACCCCCCACACTGTAAATGGCAATAGGGGGGAGAAGCTTCCAAATGATCATGCTATTGCATCTTCTTTACCACAACTACATTCATATAGTTTTGTGAAAAAGAGCTTGACAAGTCTGAAAGCACTAAATTAAATAGAACTGTTGTTTTCATGCATCTGGAACAAATAGCAGAGTACATTAAGATGCAAATATTTGCAAAATAAATCAAGCTGCTGATATACATAGATGATACTAGCACGTTTGGCCTCTAAAACAAGAAGCATACAATCCCCAGTGCATCACCTCAGAATGTGGCTTGAAAATTATGAGCTAGAACTTCTGTTTCCTGCACTTAAAATGGAACACATTGGGTAGCTAAATAAGAATTCCTGACATATTTTGTGGTGCAATGCTATTCTTATACCACACTCGAGTAACAAATTCCTTTCTTCTTCTTTTTTCCCTTTAACCATGTGCCCTTAAGAATGCTAGTGATTAAAATATGCACTTTCTATCATAAAAACTAATGCTTAAAAAAAAGAGCTAAATTCGATGAGCAGTATGGTTGAGCCGCAAGGGAAAAACGATCTGTAGCAAGACATCAAATTGGTTTCAGTGAAATAGCTGAGGAGCCGAAGCCAAAGAACGCTGCTGCTGCATTGTGTTTGCATTTCTGTGATGGGATTTACATAACTCAACATGACATTATATTGGCGAAGACACAAATCTAGTCCTTAATCCAACAAGACGCAAAGTGCTCACTGTGTTGTGTCACCACAAGATCTCCTCTGCCAGCCTTCTGTATCTTGCCCAGCCAAATACAATCTGTATGCATATTTATCTGTTTAATGCTTGCTGCATGTTTCTCAGTCCCCATATAGTTGCACAGATACAGTATACAGATATAATATGCTTTCCTGGCAGCATCGCTCTTTGCGATTGATGCGGATGTATTGAATTGGCAACTGGATTTTTTTACTACAAGACTTGAATGTAAAATGCTTCTTCCTCACCCTTGCACTCAGTCTCGATTTTCTTCTTCTTTGTCTTCTCTCTTTCTTTCTTGCCCTTCTTGTTTACTATCACTGAATGAGGTTTATGTGGAAGCACCATTGGAATCACAATCTCCCCATTAAAAAGGAACCAGAGAAGAGGGAGAGAGAGCTTTGAACACACCCACAGGGAATTGTGCCATTCTAAATATTTACTGGTTGTGGATTTCAAAATACTGAAAACCATACAGTGATGGTTAGACCTCTTTAGAGGTCTGGAATTTGTGTTGGGCCTTGATAGATGTTCTGGCAGCAAAATGTTTTGGGCCAGCACTGGCAGCCTCACTCTGGGTGCTCCAAGAAGGGCATGACCAGAGGCAAGCTACGTCTCTTTATGCATGCAGAGTTATGAATGAACTGTGGAAGCCATTCTGATATCTGAAATTCATTTAAGTTCACGGTAGAGCAGAATGGATACTCTTGGCCAAAACTTTGTGGAGCAGAATCATTTTATTCTGCTATCTTCTAAGGATGGGAGAAAGTTCTACCCCTACCGGAATCAGGGCCTCATCCATGGCTTCAAAGGGGGTAGAAGCATATCCAGGGCCTATGTTTTTCTGGTGTGTTCTGGACCCACTCCAGAAACAGAGTGTACTTGCTTTTTTTTCTCTGCCTTGGAGGTCTTGGGCACATTAGATGGTACAATTCAGGGATGCACCATGCTATCTTAGACATCCATCTTATATCCTGATGGCTCTCCAGTGCTGCAGTAAAATCAGTATTTTACTTATCTTTAACTGAAGTGGAGCATTGAGAAATGGAGTCCAGATGTTCCACTTGGATATCCTTGCAGTTTATTCGGATTCTGTACCTCAGTGCAAAGCTATCCAATGCAGTAAGAGGTGAATAAAAAGACCACCTCCTTCCCACATTGAAGGGCCATCAAGATGTGAGATGAGGCTCTAGTGTTGCCATGGGGATTAGAAGGCCATTGAGCATGTGTAGTCCAATTGAAACAATCATTGGGCTCAGTCATACTATGTCCTTTTTACATGCTCAAGGTGAACTGTGGAAATAATTCCAGCTTCCACAACCCCATTTCATTGTTTGGTGGACTGGAAAGATTCAGTTCCACTCTCCACTAAATTTATGCAGAGCAGAATTTGGCAGTTCCTTCCATCCATCTCAACTAATTCCTATTTATAAGCGGTAAACAAACGAAAAATCCATCAATCAATCAATCAATCAATACCCCACCACCAAACAAAGAAATAAAAACCCCTACACCAAACCTTAGTCTCCAAAGAGAAACTTTTTGGGCAGAACAAGCATGATTTTGTTTCAGATTGTTTTAAAAGCACTATGAAGCTACAATAAAGTAAATTTAAAAGCCCATAAACCACCATAACATCTGCCATCCAACAAAATTCCAGTAAATATACATTCATAGTAGTTTAGCATATCTTCCCTTCAAAACACCATCTGGTCTGATCTATAAAAACGAATTTGTAGTATATGTAGTAATCAGCAAATTTAGTTTGGGCATAACACTATTGGAATTAAGAAATGCAGAAGGTACAGATAGTAGTTTGTATTTTGAAAATCTATTGATTGTGGCATGGAGCAAAAACAGGTTCATTCTGCACTGTTGCCTTACTAGTTACTAGTAGCAGAAAGAAGAAAAACAATCTCTTTCAGATACTGTTGCTCTTGATAAGACTTGGTCAATCCTCCTTTAACAAGCTTGATATGCAACTGTGTGGTTATGCACTCCTCACCTTTCTAACACTGCTCTGCCTGACGCCACATATGTGAGATTTTACCCTTGCACTTTGTATTAATTTAACAAGAACAGAAGAGTATGGTTTTATAAAAAGTACATTTCATAAATGATAAACATTTTCACTTTGGGTGAAACATACATTTGTTTACTTACTTACTTACTTACTTACTAGGGAAAGTCTGGTGTAATTTCACAAATGGCTAGGGTGGTTTGGGAAGGATTGTGTCCACCTTCCCTTCCATTTCTTCTTGTTCCTTGGCCATCCCCCATTCATTGTCTTTGCCCGACTCACTTCTGTCCCATGCTACATTGGCCCCACTCCCAAATCCCCCCCCCTCAATTCATTACCCTATGCCCAGTCACAGTGCATATTTGAACTATGGAACTCACTGCTACAAGGTGTGGTGATGGTCACCAACTTAAAAGATTAATGGAGGATAAGGGTATCAATAGGTACTAGTAATTATGATTGTATACTACTTCTAGGATCAGAAGCAGCATGCCTCTGAATTCCAGTTCCTGGGACAAAAATGGAAGAGGATTATTGCTCTCATGTCTACTTTGGGGTTTCTTCCACAGTAGCCATCTAGTTGGCCTCTGTGGGAAACAGGATGCTGGACTAGATAAGCCTTTGGTCTGATCCAGCAGATCTCTTCGTATGTTGTTTCCTCCCTCCTTTTGCCTCACTTTTCCCAAGTCCCACCTCACCTCACCTGCTCCAGACTCATTTCTTTTGAATTAAAATTATTTTGTATCTTCTAACAAAACAAATGACCCCTTCCCAATACTCATCCACTGTCTTCATCATTGTTGACTTTCTCCTTTCCCTTATTACTCTTCACATTTTAATGTGGATTTACCTTACCAAATTGACACTTCCTGAACATGCACATGAACCAGAACACCATTATATGTTGATATTCACACTTTTAAGAATTTTATGATGCAGTTTGCAAATAAAAAATGTGTGCCAAAAATGCCTATAACAGAGAAAAATGCATATGTGCACAAAATGTATATATTAGGGGAAAGAGTGCAACAAAAAAAAAAAGGCATTATATTAGGTAAAATCACTTGGGAAAATGCATGTAGTTAGAAAAGTATGTAGAATCATGCATATATTTGGAAAAGTGTATACAAAAATACAGTCATGCCTTGGATTGAGAGCATAATTCGTTCCGGAAACATGCTTGTAATCCAAAACACTCTTATATCAAAACGAAATCCCCCCAAAAAAATTTGTACAGAGATTTTTAATTTAAGCCGTACTACAGTACTTGTATTGCAAGACGTCGCTTGTATATCAAGTAAAAAAAATATATTAAATAAATATTTAAAAATTTGCTTGTCTTGCAAAACACTCTCAAACCAAGTTACTTGCAATCCAAGGTATTACTGTACATATATTAGGATAAATGTTAGTGCTGTGCTGAACCCTGCTCCCTACTTGGGCAAAATTCTTCCATCCCTGTGATGAAGGCATTGTTTTTTTCTGCCTCTTTCTCAGAGAAGGAGGTAATGTTGATGAAATTTCTCATTAGGACAGAGGAGTGGGGATGCAGTTTACCTTGCAACTGTAGGAGGTGGCCAAGGGCTCTTCTTTCTGTTTTCTAACTCTCAAAATGCTCTGCGCACTGTTGCAGCATCGGAGGCTCTTCACTAGGGGATGTTCAAATCAGGAAAACTCAAGCTGACTGAAGTTCTCTGCATTCTATCTTGACACTTGTTCCATCTGCGAGCTTTCCCCCCCGTTTCTTTTGCCATGAAAATCTGTGCATATTTCAATGCATATTTTTCCAAATGTACAAATCATTTTGTGTACTTATTTTGAAATGTATGCATTTTTGAAATGTGTGCATGCTGTCGAAAGCATTGTTTTTTGGTCTGTGAATCACACTGCAAATTCGGAAATATACAAACTTTGACCGCAGACTGCATCTGAGTCTGTGTTTGGTCTGGATTGAGAACTGGATAAAATACTGTTCAAAAATGAACTGAAACAAATTCCTGACTCATCCCTGCTCTTTACACAGAGGCTTTAAGCCTGTCAATGCTTTCTAGAATGCTCAGGAGACCATGTGACAGTGGCTGTTCTGAATCAGTGCCTGGACACAGTAATGGACTGGATGAGGGCTAATAAACTGAGACTCAGTCCAGATAAGACGGAGGTACTGTTAGTGGGTGGTTCGTCTGCCTGGCTAAGTGATATTCAACCAGTTCTGGATGGGGTTGCACTCCCCCTGAAGGATCAGGTTCGTAGTTTGGGGTGCTCTTGGATCCCCAACTGTCACTCGAGGCACAGGTCACTCGGTGGCATGGAGCACCTTTTATCAGCTTAGGCTGATATACCAACTACGTCCTTATCTGGACAGAGATAGCCTAGCTACAGTTACCCATGCTCTGGTAACCTCTTGTTTGGATTACTGCAATGTGTTATACGTGGGGCTGCCTTTGAAAATGGTTCGGAAACTTCAGCTCATCCCAAATAGGGCAGCAAGATTATTAACTGGGGCTGGCCAACGAGAACATATTATGCCAGTGCTTTCTCATCTGCACTGGCTGCCAGTCTGTTTCTGGGCCCGATTCAAAGTGCTGGTGCTAACATTTAAAGCCCTAAACGGCTTGGGGCCAGGGTATCTGAAGGATCGTCTCCTCCCATATGTTCCTGCCCAGACACTAAGATCTGCATCAGCGGTCCTTCTCCGAGAGCCCCTGCCAAAGGAAGTGAGGCAGGTGGCTACCAGGAGGAGGGCCTTTTCTGCTGTGGCACCCTGGTTATGGAATGAGCTCCCCAAAGAGGTTCGCCTGGCACCTACTTTGTATTCTTTCCGGCGCCAGGTGAAGACCTTTTTGTTCTCCCAGGCATTTTAATCATTTTAATCATCTTAATCATTTTAATCTTGTAGTTGTTTTTAATTCCATTATTGTAACTGCTGCTGCTAGCTCTGCTGTTTGTTTTTAATCTTTGGTTTTAAATTGTATATTTTATATTGTATTTTATGATTTTAACTGTTGTAAACTGCCCAGAGAGCTTCGGCTATTGGGCGGTATAAAAAAATGTATTAAATAAATAAATAAATAAATGTGATGTATGGTTTCCTGAGCATTCAGGAACTGCTGCTGGGTTGAAAGCCTTTGTTGTAAAAGAGTACCACCCTACTGCAAGCAGGAATTGGGCTTTTAGAGCTTTAGGAAAACGCTTTTCTTGCTTGCTTGCTTGCTTGCTTGCTTTCCCCCCTTAAAGGGAAAAAAAGCATTACTGAAGCTCTAAAAGCCCCAGTTTTGCTTGTGGCAGGGTGGGCTCTTAGAACAAAGGCTTTCAACCCAGCAGCAGTTCCTGAAAGTTCAGGAAACCTCAGAACATCACATGGTCTCATGGGCATTCTAGGATGCATTGTGGGGCTGAAAGCCTCTGTGCGAATAGCCTGCAACACTGTGACAGTACGCAGGGCGTTTTGAATGTTAAAAAACAGAAAGAAGAGCCCTTGGCCATTTTCTGTACTTACAAGATAAACTGAACCCCTATCTCTCCTCCCCAATGAGAAATTTCGTCAAAAATCTCTCCTTCCCCAGCATCTTTCATCAGAGTATTAATTTCGCCCCACACCCCATGAATTGCCAAAAAAGGGGGAGATAGCCTTGAAATATTCAGCACAGCTGTAATAAATATGTATGAAAATATGTACGTATTTTTGTCTAGACTTTTAAGGAAAAAAATATTGCATACTAATCCAGAAGCGGGACAGAATGAATGTAATGTTTGAAAAATGAGAAACTGAGTGGAATCAAACTTAACAGATCATCTATCCCTACACCACACCCACTCAACACTTGCCCAACATTCACTCCTGCCCCCACTCCATTGGCCACCCCTACTTTCAAATGTTTTCCCCATTTCCCAACCCTATTTTGTGTCCCTGCTTTCTCCTTCAGCTTTTGCCACTTACTGTCATACCTCTGTCTAATGCTGTCTTGTTGGGAGAAATAGAGCAGTGTAAATGTGGTTCATAGAGAAAGGACACCATGGCAAAAGGGAGTCATGAAATGACACAGAAGGAAGAAACTCTCAGCACCCTTCCCCATCAACTTTAGGTAGGGAGGGACGAATGAGTGATGTTCGAGGTCTCTAGGATTCTCCAAATATTGTCTCACCACTCGTCTCATGCCCGATAGAGATCTTACCTGAACCGGGGAGGGGGGATGCCTCTCCGCGGCGGTGGGCCTCCTGCCTCGATCTTGTGAGCGGTGCGGAGCTGTTCTCCGCACCGCTCGAGCCGCCGGCGCGGCCCACGTGGGTCCCATCGCATCACTTCCGGCACGCTGGAAATGACGCGATGGGACCCTGCGCCGGCACACTGGACCCCCGTGCTACGTTATTTGTGGGGAAACCAGGGCAACAGGGCTAAACAATTTCCAGCGTGCCGGGACCCACGCGGGTGGCGCCGGCTGTAGCGGACGGGACCCCTCCTCCTAAGCCCACACCCTCAATGTGTACTTCGCTCTCACCAAGTGCCACCTTGTATTGGTCACTTCAGACTTTAAGCTGTCTTCTTAAGCTGCGTTAGCCAATGATATGTCTTAGGCTAGGCCTTATATGTAGCTGTTCACCCACGTTTGTTTGTCTTTATTAAGAGCAGTTTGTTTTATTTGATTACTTGAAGTAGGGTGCCCCTCCATTAATTCCCTTCTTACTTTCCTGTCCACCAGTCAGACTCTGGACACTTAGAACTTTGAATAAAAAGGTTGATTTATTGTTCTAACAAGGTCTCTAAACTGATATTCAACTCAGGCACAGATAACTTGGATTTTCAACAGTTAATTCAAACTTGTTCTTTGCTTAGATTCAGGTTAAAGGCAGGCAGATGTTATACAGTGCTCTTTGTATCAATTTGGCTTGGTTACTTGAAGTTACAGTATCAGACCAGGGAACTTAACTGTCCCTCTCACTAGTCCAGAGCTTCACCTTCTTCCTCAGACAGAAGGTCCTTCACTCCCTAAGCAGAAACTCCTGTGAATTGTTCTACACTAACACCTTCACGTTTGCTTTCTCACAACTTAGTACTAGATTTCCTGTCTGAACTCTTCTCTTCAGTACCACCTTTCCCTACCTACTCTATTAACCTTCCACTCCCTCTCTCACTCCAACCCACTCTTTCCCCAACTGACAACCGACTCCCCTTAACTGCCAACTCCCTGGGGTTCTATGCTCTCTGCTTCAACCAATCAGAGCCTCTGGAATGTTCAGGTTGGCCCCTCCCTGGGCTTCTGCCTGTCACTCCGCCACACCGGTGGTCACCGCGAAGAGGCGAGCCGCTGCTGGAAAGAGGTAGGCCCTTGCGAGCCTATTTCAGCCGATTTCAGCCCGCTATGCCTGCGCGAGGCAAGAGTGTACATCCCTAACCGATTCCTGTTCATGTTTGCAATCGCTGCTCGCTCTGCGCAAATGGGGAAATTGTACAAATTAAGCAGTGATCGAATGTGAAATTTGTGCAAATTTCCCCAAATCTGCACAACTTTCCTCCATAGACTAAAGCAGGGCTGGGTCAGTCTACAGTAGAAATTTGCACAAATTAGGATTTATTTATTTTTCCCTATAGGGATAGGATAGGATAGGATCATAGAGTTGGAAGGGGCCTACAAGGCCACCGAGTCCAACCCCCTGCTCAATGCAGGAAACTAGAGGAGGGGTCTCCCATCCAAGTAATAACCAGGCCTGACCCTGCTTAGCTTTCCACGCTCAAACAAGCTGAGCCAGCATGAGCCACAGAGAACAGAATTTTATATGGCTACTGAAAACCTCCCTTTGTATTTGATTACACTTACTATAACTCACTGCAATTTGAATGCAACCACATATCTGGCAATTTATGAACATTTTCAGTGGACATATGCTCACAATTGCGATCACGTTTGGGGCATCAAACAGGGCATGCTCTCATGTTTTGTGACTGTGAGCAAAAACAAAATTCCCAATCCCATACATTCCTAACTTTAGCTACCAGTGACTTTGTGATTTGGAAGTGACATGAATCTCCAACATTCAAGAGACGGAGGGATGTGTTTGCAATATTTCAGTCCCCCTGAGCAAGTCAAGAACTTGTATCAAAAGTGGGAAGGTGAAGACCTAATTTTCTTTCCCTTCTTCCCCCTCTTTCTGAAGCAAGCCCGAGGGCAGAAAAGTGCTGCATGGATACACATTCATTGCCCCTTTGCAATCCTGGAGTTGCCTTTAGAAGGGGAATTGGTGAGTAGACAGTGCTTTGGCACATATTGACTCCAAGGTTGCAGAAGGGGGGGGGAGATCGATATACAATTATTTTGAAAGGGTTTTGAAAGGATTCACTAATATGTATTGGTAACCACTCTAGTGCTACAGGGATCTTCTGGACAAGAGAACAGAATTTTATATGGCTGCTGAAAACTTCCCTTTGTGTTTGATTACACTTATAACTCACTGCTTGCTGGAGCTGTAGGGGTTAATAACTTCCAATTACTTGCTTAAAAATAGGGGGAAATGTTTCCTAGTGGAATATCAGTATTTTCTAAAATGTGTCTGTGGTTGTGTGTGTGTGTGTGTTTAGCATAAGGCAATAATAAACATGTAAGGAGCTGGTACCAAGTATAAATTCAAATCAAGCATAAGAAAGATGATGTTTTAGTGAGCTTGTTGATGGATAGGCAAATGGAAACAAAGTTATAATGATGGAGTAGAAATATATATATATGAAAGAAATTGAAGTGCCCACTCATGAAAGCAATAGAAATACTTTAATTTGGCTTGTGGCTTTTATAGGCTGGCAGACCATTTGGTGGCAATTTAAAACATCTTTAACCTGAGAGAGTCAAACACTAACTGGGTGAATCAAAATTCCTGGAGTCTTTTCATCAGCAAGATCCAATGTGGAAGTAGCTTTCTTTGCGCTAACAGTCATAACAACCTAAACTCATGAGCAGCTGCTGGAGAAAATAGCTTCTTGATGTTATGCTAGAGAAGAATGCAAGTTTTGCAATCTGTACTGCAACAAAATGCAATAAGCACAGTACATTTGATTGCTGGATGAAATATTCATATTAAAATGCTTACACTTGTAGTACAGAGTTTATTCAGTGTTCCTTTTATTACTCTGACTTTGTAGATGTAACTTTTGAACATCGTATAAGTATCCAAAAAATGAAATAAGTATCCAAAAAATGAATTGAGTGAGATTATAATGCATAATAGTTGGAGAAACAGGTGCATGGGAAAGTTTTATATTTGGGGACAGATTGGTAAAGTGACATTCTCCAGCATGACCAAGTAGCAACAGATGCCATTTCCTTGAGCAAAGGGAATGAATGCAGAAGTGATAAATATAATTGCTCATGGACCTATGAAGAAAGGAAAGGACAACAGTAAATGGGTTAGGTAAGGTCACAACATTTTTTTAATTCCTCAAGGGGTAGCCTCTGTTGAAGCAAAAACAACAAAGAAACTTTGCATTTGATGAAATGGACAGTGTCCATGAAAACTTATGCCAGAATAGTTTTGTTAGTCTTTAAAGTACCACAAAATATTTTAATTGCTCTATAGTGCAACAGTACTGCTCTGTAATTCCATAACTCTGACTGGCTGACCTGTTCCACTCTTAGTGGGATACAGTCTTCTTCTAGTTTAGAGCTCCATGATAAGTGTAAGCCCTACTTTGGAATTTCTCCCTGCAATGTAAATAACAGAGAAGGGAAATCAGATCTTCTGAGCCTGTGCTGCTTTCAGATGGGGCCACCACCTAAATTCAGGGAATCACTTGAGCCAGACTGATGCAGTTCAAGACCTCTGGAGTGCAGCAAGGGGGACCTCATCACTTGGAGAAATGTCTCAAGATGTTCACCTACTTGCTTCTCCAGCTCTTCATCACAGGAACAGCAAAAAGCTGTGAAAATCCTGTTATGAAGCCCATCCATAATCTGAGTACTTTTTAAAATCATGTTCCTTGAAAGCATTAAAAAATCTCTAGAACCATAACTCTCCAATAGAGACTTTTCTCTAAGGAGATTTTCTCCTCTCGTGGTGTTAGACAAGGCTGTGTTCTTGCTCCCACTTTATTCAATCTGTACCTGGCTGATCTTCCCACTCACCTATGACCAATAGTCTCCCACCCTCCTAAGATTTCCTCCACAAGAATATTTATCCTCCTCTATGCATATGATGCCGTTTTAATTTCACAGACACGATTAGGTCTCAAGCATTTACTATCTGGATTTGCTGAGTTCTGTAATAAAAATCTTTTAACAATTAACTACTCCAAATCTAAAGTTATAGTATTTGCAAGGAGGAAGGTTAGATACTCTTGGTTCATGGATAATAGGCTTGATCAAGTTGACTCCTACAAATATCTGAGTATTTGGTTTCAGGAGGCGACAAACTGGAGAGTTCAGGCAAGACGTGCAAAGGTTAAAGCCGAACAAAATTTGGGTGCTATATTTATTACGGTTCTTTTTTACTAAAGGTGGGAATTTCATTCCAGCTGTTATCCATGTTTTTCAAGCCAAAATAGTATCTCAGACAGCGGTGTTCACGTACCTGGGGGGGTGCTCGCCTCTCCGTTGCTGCTCGAGCTGCCGCTGACTGGCGTGCTGCTGGTCCCGTTGCATGACGCGACGGGACCCTGCTCCGGCGCGCTGGACCCCCGCGCTATGTTTTTGGCAGTGGAAACCAGGGCAACAGGGCTGTTTATGCTGTTTAAGCTATGTGTGTGAAAGTGGTAATACGATTGCTTTATGACACATTGAGGTCATGATGTGTACCTAGGATGTACACGCGACGCGACGGGACCCTGCTCCGTCGCGCTGGACCCCCGCACTCTGTTTTTGGCTGGGGAAACCAGGGCAACAGGGCTGTTTAAGCCCTGTTGCCCTGTTTCCTCCCGCCAAAACAGAGCGCGGGTGGGGGTCCAGCGCGCCGGGGCAGTGGCTCCGGCGGTGGTGGTGGCGGCGGCACACAGGACCAGGTAGGCGGCGGGGGGGTCCTGGCGGGGGGCGGGGGGTCCGGCGGTGGTGGGGGGTTTCTCCGGCAGTGGCTCAATCGGCGCGAGAGGATTCGGACCACTTCTGAACAGAGATTTATGAACAAAGATTTTCTAACACCAGAATGACATCAAGTCTGGTGGCAAGTACCGTAATGTTTCTAAACAAAGATTCCATACATGGGGTGCCACAAAATGGAGAAGAACTTTTCTCCTGTCACCATCTACCTAATTTTAGATGACCCAGATGATGCAGTGGGGAGGTTCACGTGGTATTTTGAAGTCCTTTAATATATACTTGCATTATGTCATTTATTTCTTCTGTCAACTCCTTCCTTATAATAGAATGTTTCCTTTTACTAACTTGTCTACCAATATGACAGCATTTTCCCACTACAACTAATTTATACTGCCTTGTCTGCACTTTCATCAGCTCCATCAGAACCATTCCCCATTTGAGAAAGATCAGAACCACACAGAAGGCTTTTTCACATGCAATGATTTTCCTAACAAATAACACTGTTGTATAGTTAAAACTGCATAGTGCCACTTGCATTGTACACATGTGATTATTTTGCCACATGTACATTAAGAGGGAAACTGCAATTCGCTGTGATTTTCCTTTGCATGTATTGCATGTACTTGAATAATTATACATTCATCATACACATAGCAATATACATTGACAGTGTACATGTGAAATAGTAGATATTTTTTTTCTTACATTTTATTTTCTAAAATGCTTGTGTGTGAAAAAATCCTCACAACTCAATATGCGGCTGCCCCATTTTTATGTGGTGCATTATATTCAAGAAATACTTACATTTCAAAATCAGAAGAGCAACTTTCTAAGTTTTGTTAAGTCTTTTAGGGTGCAATCCATGCTGGCTGGGGAATGCTGGGAGTTGTAGGACTTCTTTCTTTCTAAACATGCATAGGATTGCACCTTTAAAGTATTGCTTCAAATATTAAGAAAAGGAAATATCAATATACCGTACACTAAAAAAGCAATTTCAATTAAAATGGTTTATAATTGATGTATTAAACACCAAAATGGTGCATAAGATTTCATTATGAAAAATACTGTTTTTAATTCCTGTACACATAAATACAAAGTTGCACACACACATAACTGTCAGCCTTGGAGTTTTACTAAAAGTTTGCTCTTCTGTGGCCATTGTGGCTTTCATCTTGCAATCTTGATCTTTCAATCTTTCATCTTTGTATTACATTCCAAATGTCCAAGGAGATAATTTGTACATTATCTTACTAGAAAATTCAAACTGAAACAGCAAAGAACTGAATGCTGGAACTCCTAAAACAGCATCCCACATTTCACCTTATTAGCATATTTAAGTAAAGCAGCAATGTTACTATGTTCTCAGGTTATTTGACAGCCAATTTTGAACTGTGACTGCTGGATGTTCTCAAGACTAATAGAGGATGAAACCTAAATTATTGTACTGAATTGTTTCTGAAAGTACATTAGTCTCAAATGGGGAAATAATAAGTCATTATATAGTACTTCTTTGAACTTCTTTTTGCAACTGCCATAGTGAGGCAAATTTAAGAGCTACCTAAGTGGTGAACTTTTTTCTAAATTCATTTTTGATTTTTTTTTCAAGCAACTTCCTTCACAATCAATGTTATGTATGTATAAAGAGTTTGTTTGTTTGTTTGTGGTCCCAATAAATTGTGTTCCCTTTTAGACTTGGAGCTAGAGATTTACTGCTTTATAGAAATGGGCAATAACATTGAATTTGAACAAGATATAGAATGCTGGAGCGAGAGTGAGAAACTGGAGTGGCATTGTTGGAACATCTCCAGCATGGAAAGAACCGTGCCAGCACTGAGGTGGGGGGCGGGCACTCCAAGGCACTGCAATCTCGGAAAGGTTTTCCAAGGTTGCAGTGCCATCTATGCCTCTTCCTATGTCCCTCCAGACAAAGTTGGAGGGACATAGGATTGCATCCTAACTCGATTCCAATGCTTCTGTTCTACTTCTAAGTATGACTACATCTGGATCTAAACCAGAAGGTTTTAAACAGCTCATCTCTCTTGAATTGCTCTCCTCCTAAAAAAAGCTCTCCATAGAATCTACTAGTCATTCCCTTGAAGACCTATTTAACCAGGAACCAAAGAGCTATTTTAATAACACCCAAGAGTTTGGATATGCCCAGTAGAATTTTGATTTGAGCTGGTGCTCCTGTGCTTGCAAAGGTCCTTCTCCTCTGCTCAGGGAAAGAAGTGGAAGCAACCATGTTCCTGCCCAAGAGGGGAGAGAATGCTGCATGCTGCAAGCAGGAACAGGACCTTTCTAAAGTTTTAAGAGCTTTGACCAGTACAATAAGCACAGCTTCCCACACAGGCTGTTTAAAATAACAAAGAAAAGTCTATTTTAAAATACAAGTTCTGGAAATAAGTTTTATGTGTAAATTTCAGATAATTCTAAGTAATGTACTATCTTATCCTAGTACCAATCCTCCCTCAACAACTGTTCCCAATATCAATCCCTGCACTCACTAGCTAAACTCTTAACAATCCTAATATAATTGCTCAACTCTCTCTAGTCAGTTTCACAAACTCCCAAACAACACTTCACATTCCACACATTCCTCTCACCCCGAGTCCGGGAGATAGGCTCGTTGCTAGGGATGTACCCGAGTAGCCCGGCAGACAGGAGCAAGGCCCGAACTGGGCCTGTTCGTGTCCGCTGGGCTACTCGGCCACCCGCGCGGGCTTACCTGCAGGCTCTCCGGCTCTGTGGAGAGCCTGCCTTCCCGTCCGCTGGTCCTGTCGCGTCACTTCCGGTGCGGAGGACGTGACGCGACGGGACCGTGCTCCGTCGTGCTGGACCCCCGCGCTCTGTTTTTGGCATGGGAAACCAGGGCAACAGGGCTGTTTAAGCCCTGTTGCCCTGGTTCCTCCCGCCAGAACAGAGCATGGGTGGGGGTCCAGCACGCCGGAGCAGTGGCTCCGGCGGCGGCGGAGGTGGCGGAGGCAGCGCGTAGGACCAGGTAGGTGGCAGGGGGGTCCTGGTGGCAGCGGCGGGGGGTGGGGGGTCCTGCAGCGGTGGGGGTGGCGGGGGGCGTGCGTGAGTGGTGCGAGTGGCGCGGAGAATGCTATGCGCTGCTCTGAAGAGTGAGATCGGGCTGACTCCAGGCTCGGGGGCCCCACTACTCGTTGCCTGTTCTGGATTGGGTTGCACTCCCTTTAAAAGATCAGGTTCGTAGTCTGGGGGTACTCCATTGTCGCTGGAGTCCCATGTGACTGTGGTAGCTTGGAGTGCCTTTTACCATCTTCGATTGGTTTGCCAGCTATGGCTTCTCCTGGACAGGGATAGCTTGGCCACAGTGATATAGGCACTAGTAGCATCAAGACTGGATTATTCCAATGCGCTCTATGTGGGGCTGCCCTTAAGGCTGCTCTGGAAGCTGTTGCTAGTGCAGAATTTATTTATTTATTTATTTATTATATTTATACCCCACCTTTTTCCTGAAAGGAACCCAAGGCAGCTTACATAATCCTCCTCCTCCCCCCTCCATTTTATCCTCACACCAACCCTGTGAGGTAGGTTAGGCTGAGTCAGTGACTGGCCCAAAGTCATCCAGTGGGTTTCATGGCCGAGCAGGGACTAGAACTCAGATCTCCTGATTCCCAGTCCAACACTCTCACCACTACACCACACTGGCTCTCACGCCACACTGGCTCTCGAATGCAGTGGCTCAGCTAATGTTGGGAGCTGCCCCTTTTCAGCATGCAACTCCTTTGCTGAAGGAATTGCACTGGCTACCTATTCGCTACCAGGTCAGGTTTAAGGTTCTAGTACTTGTGTACAAAGCCCGAAACAACTTGGGACCAGGTTACCTGAGAGAGTGCCTTCTCCCTACCAACCTGCCCGGTCACTGAGGTCATCAGATGGCATGCTCCTGGTGGTTCCTCATGGACCATTGGTCCGCTTGGAGTCCACCAGGAGAAGAGCCTTCAGTGTGGCTGCTCCATTTCTGTGGAACTCCCTGCCTCTGGTGGTCAGACAGGCTCCAACATTGTGCTGCTTTTGGAGCCTGCTGAAGACCTCCTTTTTCCAGGAATGCTACTCTGCTCTTCAACCACCAATGTAATTTTAGTTTTTTTTTTCTTTCTTTCTTTCATTGTATTGTTTTTGTTTCTTTTATCTGTTTTTGGCTTTTTATTGTTCACCACTCCAGAATCTGCTTGATGTGGAGCGGTATACAAATACTGTAAATAATAATAATAATAATAATAATAATAATAATAATAATAATAATAATATGTGAATTATCCAGAGAGCTTCAGCTACTGGGTGATACAGAAATTATTATAATAATAATAATTATTATACATTTATTTACAAATGTTACACAACATTGGAAATATCTTTTTCCCTCAAGAATTTTAGATTCCTCTCAGTGGCCTTCCACCATCCTTGTTTTTTTCTTACTTCTAGCCCCGTTAAGCCTGTGATAGGTAAGAACTTTGGGGTTTCCTAGTCTCTAATTTCCTGGCTATCATATCTCATGACCAAGAGAGGTGGTTTACATTCAGGATGGCTTGGAAGTGCGCTGAGCTTTTAAACTGCATCAGGCATAATCAACTTTTGGGGAGCCCTTCTGTAAATAGGCCTTTCAGCAATGTTTGAGCTTACCCATTTTGTTTGGACTATTGCTACCTTTCTCTCTCTCTCTCTCTTTTTTTAGTCAATTTGTGCATTACGTCCCCCCTCCTTTCTTTTCAGATGACCAGTCCTCGGCATAACTGAACATCACTGGGCATGTAGGAATGGGGGAAAAGTGCTGCCACAATCATGGAAACTGCTGCTGGCTAGGTTTAGTTCACACTACACTTGTTCACACTACTCTTCTTCATGTAAATGTGCATTCCTGAGAGTTTAAACATTGCATAGCTGCCGTAAAAATATTTTATGATCTCCAAGGGGATGAAAAAGCTTCTGTGTTGACTGTATTCATGAAATTAGCCAGACCACACACAAAAGACAGCAATTAATGACATTTTTTTCTGGACAATATCTGGAATCTTACATTTCAAAATAGCCAGGTCTCTACAACAGCATTGTTATATTCGATGTCCTTCTTCCTTCCATCTTTCCCAGATATGTCACTTTTTATAAATAATAAAAACAAATCACAATTTGATAGGAAAATAAAGAAGAAGGAGCTGACCTTTAAATGATCCAAAGAGCTCTGGTTACACGCCAGTACAATTTATTTAACCTTTAAGAAAGTGCTCATTTAAGTCACTTCAGTACAGTTTTTTTAAGCATTGGAAAATGAGCTATGCTACCAAAATAGAGCATTGTGCATACCAAATAAGTTATCTGTGGTCACTTATTATAGATTTTAGTCAATAGACATATCATTCAAATTGGTAAACATCAAAATATATTGTTAATTCCCGGGTTGAAAAGGAAGGAAAGATTTTTATTAGTTCGCTTTAAGTGCATGTTGCTGTACTTTGGGATATTTAGTCCTAGTTAGCTTACCTTGGGTTTCTGCTTTTGTCACAACTTTGTGGGACAGGCAATAGAGGCATTGGACAGGATACACTGGTAGGGGCAGTTGGGGGGTGGGATCCCAGTTCCCCACAGGGAAAAGGATCCACATAAGGGATCTTGGGGGATGGCGGCTCCAAGACCCAGCACAGCACATGGACTGGCATGCCAGCCATGCATCCAAGTCACAGGAGGGGCTCACATCATCAGTTCGTACTCCTGACTCTCACGTCAATATGTGAGAGCCAGTGTGGTGTAGTGGTTAGAATATTGGACTGGGATTTGGGAGATCTGGGTTCTAGTCCCCACTCAGCAATGAAACTCACTGGGTGACTTTGGGCCAGTCACTGACTCTAAACCTCTGTGGGACTGTTTAGCTTAGAAAAGAAGCAAGTGAAGGGAGACATGATGGATGTGTACAACATTATGCATGTGTGGAGAAAGTGGATAGGAATTTTTTTTTCTCCTCTCATCATACTAGAACCCAGGGTGATCCCATGAAGCTGATTGGTGGGGGATTTAGGACAGATAAAAGAAAGTCCTTCTTCACAGAGCGCATAGTTAAACTATGGAATTCACTACCACAAGATGTGGTGAAGGCAACCAATTTGGATGGCTTTCAAAGGGGTTTGGACAAATCCCTGGAGAAGAAGGCTATCAATGGCTGCTAGTCCTGATGCTATATGCTACCTCCAGTATCAGAGGCAGTATGCCTCTCAGTACCAGTTGCTGGGGCACATGGGCTGAAGGGTGCTGTTGCACTCATGTCTTGCTTGTAGGTTTCCCATGGGCAGCTGGTTGCCACTGTGTGAACAGGATGCTGGACTAGATGGACTTTGGTCCATGTCCTGGTCTTACGTACGTGTGTATAAGATTGTAGCTTTAGCCACATTGAATTTTCAAGGCATTTCTTAGGGCCTGCTGAAGCCCCTAAGAGCTTATAGGAGCATTAAAAAAAAAAAATTGATTCCAGCTAAATTCATTTGCATATTATCAAAACTTCACTTCTGATCTATTTTTGGAACACCAAAGGAACTGTACATTTATGTATAACTTAATAAACAAAAGCGACAACATTGTCAGAGAGAAAGTTCATCTACTATATTTTCTACTTCATGATTACAGAAACAAACCAGAACCAAAATAGTCCCAAAAATAAACTGTGCCTTTAATTCACAATTCTACTAATTAAACATTTCCCTTACCTATTCATGGCTGCTGATTACTCAGCTAAAGTTTAATGGATTAATCTACTGACTAAACTGATTAAAGTTTGCATTAGTTAAAAAAAAGATTCTTACATTGAAGTTGCAATTGTAGTACTATTAGTAGTCCTTTCTTTCTCAAAATGCCACAGCAAATATTTTTAGCTATTGGAACTCTTGGACAAGAAAACCTAGCAATAATTCCTTGTGTCAGACAAAGATCAAGCAATTAGTATTTCTGCTATCCTTGAAATTAAGTAAAATGTTATTCTGCCACCTAGGATTAAAACGATAAGGGGAAAAATACAGTTCTGTAATGAATATGCTACCAAGTGAATGTCAAACATATTTGCACAATTAAAATGAGCATTACCAACACCGTGGTGACGTTGAGCCTGAAGCTGTTGATTAACTGACCAGCCGGTAGCACATAAATTGCAGAAAGCTCTCAGTCTCAAAGGGAACCTTCTACTGTTGTTAGCACTAAGTAACAAAACATGGCATCAACACATGGGATGGCTTGTAATTGCTTGGCTAAACAAACAAAACAAGTATGTTTGTATTTAAAGCAACCTAATCGCTCCAGTAAGAAAGCCAGGCTATTATATCCACCATAGTCATTAATCACTGCTCTGTATGTGAACATAAGTCTTCTTTACTTCAAACCCCAATATTAAGATCTGGCAGGCTGGAAAATTAGAATATGCACCCTTCTCCCATGTTTTGTATTGAAAACCCCTGTGACAAAGTTAAAAGTTAAAATTATCGAACACTGACAACCATAAATCTTATTACTATATTTTATTGTAATATATGTAGTCTGTAAAAGAATAATCATTTGTGTCCCTTTGACTTCATAAAAACACAAAGGATGTTTAGAACACTGAAGAATTCTTCCCATTGGCCACCTTCAAACTACATCAAATTTGTTCAATATACAGGGAAACACATTAGTGATAGGGTGAAATTTGTTCAGTTTGCTTTTTAATGTGAATGTTCCTAAATTTGTGCTTTTGAACCAATATGTCAACTAAAATTAAGTTATCCTTTGAAATTTGCAGTTCTCCAAATTTTGCAATGACATTCTCCAATTTTTTAAAAAAGGTCTACAATAATGTGTCTATGAGGAGAAAGTGCACACAAAAATGTGTGTATTAGTGACAATAATGTTCAAAAATGTATTCTATTAGGAAAATTGCTTGCCAAAAAATAATAATTTGTATCTTAGGCAAACTTGCATACAAAAATATAAAGGTGAAATGTGCACCAAAATGCATGCAAATGTTTATATGAAGTTCTAAAAAAAATATTCTCAATGTTTAGGATCTTAAATTTGGAAAAAATGAGAAACTGAGAGCAACCAAAATTTACTGATTCATCCATCCCTATGAGTATTTGAGTAATAGCCATTTGGTTGCTTCTGGGGGAAAAGTGATGTTACTTAATAGATTTGTTCATAACATTGTTTCAAGCTGAGAAAACGTCAACATTTTTCCTATGTGAAAAATATAAAAATTGCAACTTGTGTGATAAAATATTTGAACACTTTTGGGCAGCCCCATCCTATGTGGGTGCTTGTAACCCTCTAAACTAGGAGGATTACAGGCATCCAATTGAAGGCAGGAGGAGCGCAGCAGATAGGATTGCCACCACACTCTCCTTGCCCTCAAAAACATTTAGACAGCCGATTTTGGCCATCTAAAAGTTTTTCCCCTCCTCATGAGGGGGAGAGCCTGAGGCACTGCTTGGATGCAGTGGAAGATGGCAGTGCCTTGCTCCTCTCCCCAGGAACACCCTCCCCATGCAAAGACGGCCTTCCATCTTCGGTTCCCAGCCAGCACAGAAAGAACTGTGCTGGCTGCGAATTGGGGGGGGGGGTGCTCCACAGATGGACTCCCCGCTATCACCTTGGAAGGGATTTCTGAGGTTGCAGTGGGGAGTCCGACCTATGGTATGGCCCTTCAGGCAAGGTCCAAGGGCCATAGGATTGTGGCCCAAGTTTACTTTTTCCTTCACATCAGATTGCAATATCCAAGTGTAATTTACAGTGAATGTCCATCAGATTCAAACATGCCAGAGGAGTGGCAAGGTCAAAGCCCATAAATACATGGTAAATTTTAAGAGCTGACAAATTATTGATGATCATATTAATAGTAGTCTGGCTCTTCTGCTTATAGGGTTTGAAGTTATTCAAACTTTGACTGTAATCCTACACCCACTTACCTGGGAGTGAGTGCTATTGAACTCAGTTGGACTTGAGTAGACATTTATAGGATTGCATTCTTGGTCTTAAATACTGTTCATATTACTATTAATAACTACTGTTAATAGCTACTACTGTTAATAGTTCATATCCCCAAATTGATGACAACTGTGATCAACTTCTATGGAGTTTAACTTTCTTGCAGATGGAGGGTTCAGCACTGAGCACAATAGATCCCTCATTGCCATCCCTTCTTAATGTTTAAGTTCGAGAAGGAGACTGAATGAGACAAAAAGCAAGGCTAATAGAGAAACAGGAGGCTTTGACCCAGAGTGTGTGTGGGTGTGAAGAAATGCCTGTATATAACTGTGTAGTTATGTAATGCTTACTTTGTGTGGCCTCTGTGTGGCTACAGTGTATCTGAGCAGGCCTTGGTTTGTTTCTGTCAAAGGCCTGTGTAGTAGTCCCTGAGTGATGTTCTGAAGGGGGAGGGAGAAACAATTGCTTGGAATAGTGTTAGATGGGGTAAATTAGATAAAGGGGTTAGATCGGGTTAGATCAGGTAAATTCAATTCTGATTGGCTGGGGATTTTAGCTAGGTGGAAAAGAATGGTTGGGAAATGACAGTTAAGGTATGTATGAGAGTTGAAAGTGGAGTTTAGTCAGATTTAGTCTGTGGAGAGGGGGAGAAGGTCTGCTGGTGGTGTGTGATATTGGAGAAGGACTAAGAAAAAGTTGAGGAGAAAGGGATAGCTATTCTCTGTGGGATAACTTTAAGAGGCTGGTCAAGATGAGGAGTAGGGAGCAGGTAGCTGTGTTATGCCAGGAGGCTGCCCAAAGATCTTGCCAGAAGAAGGTTATACAAGCAGGAAGTAAAAACTCAGATAAACCATCCAACCAACCAGTAATACAATGGGAGGAGCTTGGGTGTCAGAGGAAGACTGTACCCCAAACCTGGACCTGGTTGTAAGGGTATGTGGCTTGGGTGGGGTTTTAGGGAATTTGATGTAAAAGAAGACCTTACAGGCTTGTAATAGCAACAGCGCCTCTTGAGTCCTAAGCAGTCTTTTGAAAAGCCCAAAGTAAATATTAGTAATCCCTTATGTACAAAATATCCCTTTAATAATTTACTTGTTTAATAGTTCATCTGGTCTCTAGTGTGTGCACATCTCATGCCTAAGCCTCTTATACCATCTACTAGGAAATTTTAAAGTATTCTAAGTATTGATGGCAGCAGGAAAGGGTCAGTTTGTGGAACTTGTGCATTATAGTGGCAGAGTTCCTTAGACCCAGAAATAAAAACATTTGTTATAAAGGAGAAACTCCATAGGTGGGATTGCCCAGTGAAGGAGCAGTGTCGCCAAAGATGGTTGCAGTAGCGGGGAGAGGAAATCCCCCATAGGGAGGAAGGGGGCTCTGTGTCTAACTCACTATGTGGATGTTCTCAATTCAAGAGTTAGTTAACACTTAAGAGAAACCATATCTACTTTCAGGTCCTTCCAAAGGCAGCTTAGATTAAGTTTTTACGATATGTAGATTAATCCATTAAAAGGTAGGCAAGTAATTAATTAAAATCCTCAAATTGGTTGATAGCTTTGCACAAGTTCTTTAGTATTTGAAAGAACTTGGGGGTATGTGATGTGGTTATTTATGATATAGTTCAATTTTCACTAATATGAACATGTTAGCACATTGGTTAAGAGGACAATTATCAGATTTGTAATGCTGATTCTCAAATACATCATCATATCATATTACATTATGTACATTAAGAAGCTGTAGGCCTTTAAAAGGTGTGTACATTTCTCCTCCTTTTTCAGTTATTTGCTGTATCATTAGATTTCTCACTTGACCCCTTTCTCCTTAGGCATCCATTAAGGCAATTATCCCTGATCAATTTGCAAAGCCTTTTTTCTTTAAACTTCAAACTAGTTCATTTTCATGGGCATTTACCACAGGTTTCTGAAGAGTCTATTATGGTTCAAATTGATTCTTTAAAGTGGCTTCGAACAACGTGAGAAATCAGGCCTTTAATATTCTCTTAAAATCCAAGATGTTAATAGCAAAGGTAGAAAGCAATACTGCAGGATTTAGTTTATGCAGAATTTGTGAAATAAGCTCCATAGTGTGTATTTTCTTTCTTTTCTTTTAAGACTGCAATCACACGTTTTGTACTATTGAAACATCCAAAACATATGGACCCCTGATTAAAGATATTAGTAAGAAACTCTTCATAAATACATAACATATCCCAAACAATACAGACATGTTTACTTTAAAGACTTCATAAGAATGAATAAAAAGACTGACTGATCTATTTCTAAGGGAAAGGCTGAAAATTCAGACATTGTGCAGTGATTCAGCTTCTAGAAAGAAGCCAAGATGGCTAAACAGTAGAAAGAACATCCATGTTCAGATGCAATCTACCATGCAACCTAGTATTCAGGGTTGTTGCTGGAGGTCACTCATCCAACTTTAAATAAGCCACTTTTTACCTCTTCTAACTCATTTGGGGTTCATTTTCCCCACAAGTTCTGCCACCCATCGAAGAAAGACTGGAAATGTTCCTGAGCCAAACTGAGTACTCAGAAGGTGTCACCCTGCCCCCTCAGTCCCCCACTGCCCTTCCACAAACCCAAAGCTCTCCCTGCCACCTCCCATCAGACAAAAACACTCCATTCCTTCCCTTCACCATTACCATCTTAGCAGAGCAGAAGCAGCAGCAAGAAGAGGACAGGGGACAAAACTGATTTTTCCCTTCCTCTACTTCTTTCTCCCTGTCCCCTCTCTACCCTCATCCAGAGTAATTCTGGGTGTGCTGCACTCTGGCAGTTGCAGGTTACTTGAGAGGTCTCTTGCAGTTGCAACAAACATTAATTCTCCTTTTACCGTCTGAATTTTCCACTTTATGGTAGTTCTGTGACCAATGAACAATTGCCTCTAATACATCATTACATAGAGAATGATGACAAAGTTACTTTCAGTAATCAGGGGTTTCCAAACCTTCCCTTTTTTCACCTACGCAGGATTAATTACATTACTGTTGTTGTTTTCTTCAATTGCTAGTGTTGCCTGAATTCTAAATCCTCACCTCAGTACTGAAACCAGAGCTAAAAGGTAACTTCCTCCACAACAATTAGGGCTCATGTATGTCAGTTGCCAAATGATTTCCAAATGAAGGTGAACTCTAATATTTTTACTGTTACCAATGTGAGCCATTTAAAATACTTAGTCTTCTACCCCAGTCCTCAAGATTTTTCAGTGATCTTCTGTATAATAGATGAAAGATATTTCTTAAAGTATTCTACAAGCTAATTTCCAGCCTAGCTTTTGGTCCATTGTATAGGATTTTGCGCTAGTAATGGTAATGAAAGGCAGCGTAAATTTATGCTTACTCCATGAAGTTTATTTTCTCACTTTCTCTCTTTTACATCTCTAAAAAGCACCTTTGATCATGGAATTCTCTTTGATCAACTGTAGCACAATCTTCAGAGGTGAGTTAAATTGTCCAGATTGTGTAAAATCATTATATAGGAAAGAATATCTGTTTGTTCTTAACTTCAGCACCGGTGTTGCTAATGTGGTGCTCTGCATATGCCACAGGATCTGAACGGAATATAAGTAGCCTGCAGTTACTACTTTTACTCATTTCATTCACTCTAATAGCAAGCTCATTTCCCATACCAACAGAAAAGGAGCCAAATTTGAGCCACTGTGAAACAAATATATTTCAAATATTATTGGGCTTTGTGTTTTATATTTTATATATGTGGAGCGCCAGTGTGGTGTAGTGGTGAGAGTGTAGGGCTGGGACTCGGGAGATCCAGGTTCTAATCCCCGCTCGGCCATGAAACTCACTGGGTGACTTTGGGCCAGTCACTGACTCTCAGCCTAGCCTACCTCACAGGGTTGTTGTGAGGATAAAATGGAGAGGAGGAGGATTATGTAAGCCGCCTTGGGTTCCTTGCAGGAAAAAAGGCGGGGTATAAATATAATAAATAAATAAATATAATATAATATAATATAATATAAATGTTCCTAATTTAAGAACTTAAGATAATTTCAAAATGTCAAGAATGCTCTTGCACAAGACCCCCTGACCCTAGTCAACTGAAATTTGGCAGGCATGATTCCCTCTGAAGGGGCAACTATCCCTGCAATTTTTATCCAATTCTTTTTTTAAAAAAAGTTATTGGCAGTTCCCACACACGCACACACACTTGCACCTATTTTTCTGACATTAGCAGGTGTAATCCCCTCCTAACAGGTACTAGGCCTGCAAATAAATAAATAATAAATAAATAAAATAAATAAAATGTCATCCACTTCTGTTCTGACAAATAGAAAAAGTTATAGTCAATGTTTAATTTCTCATGATAGTCAATGGCAGGCACGAAACCTCGGATTTCCAAATCTCGACTTAGGTTTGCTACATTACTTGAAGTAGATGGCCTCTGAATTCATACAAGCAGCACTGGGACATTTCCTGAAGTGTTGAATTAGGGGCCAAGTCAAATCTTTTGGTGTTCTCAGATTTAACCAGCAGAAGTTTTATTTATTCTTGCAGGATGCCTAAACTGGAATGTACTGAAAGATGTATCATTCTTTTACTAGTGGCTGAATGTCAGTAAGCTCCTTGATAGTAATCTTTACTTAGTTGTAATATATCTACTATATAAATGTGAAAGTATGTCTGTGTGTCTGTGTGTACGGGCGTTTGCGTGCGTCACATAGGCTCCTACATGGTTGGATGGATCCACCCCAAACTTGGCACACATACTCTCCATCACCCAAGGAAAAAGACTGGCGGGTTCAAATCTCCGGAAAAGCTATCACTGCGCCTGTACGGCCCAAAATGGATGAGAGCCAATGGCGTCACGTGGAATGTTCGCAGGGGCCATTCAGGAGCGGTTATGCAAATTGCTCCAACGACATTTAGAATGTTCATATGAATTGCCACCACAGGGGCCCAATCAGGAGTGGATATGCAAATCTCTCCTACGTCAAAACAGAATGTTCATATGCATTGCAGCTGGGGCCTACACGGGGGTGGGTGGGGAGCTGGAATTTCATTGTTGGGTAGTCCCGGGGGGGCAAAATTACATTCTTGGGTAGTCCCAAGGGGGAGGGGGAACAGGGATTTCATTTTGTAGGCCAGGGGGAGCAGGGATTTCATTGTGTAGTCCCGGAGGGGGGAGCAGGGATAACATTGTGTAGTTCTGGGGGAGCAGGTAGTCCCGGCAGAGCTGGGATTTCATTGTGCAGTTCTGGGGGAACTGGTAGTCCCGGGGGAGCTGGGATTTCATTTTGTAATCCTGGGGAAGCTGGGATTCCATTATGTAGTCCTGGGGGACCTTTCCCATGGAGCGATTCTAAACTGTGGTCAGCTACCTTAAGGCATTTCGAACAAAGAGTGCCTATAGGAGAATGACGACCCGTGCAACGCCGGGTAAAAAAAGCTAGTTATGTATAAATTCTGTATTTTCCTTTGGAGCAAGAAGAGGATAATTCCTCCTACCTGTCTCCTTTGGTGGAGGAAATCCCCTCTCAGTTCTTGTCCGGTCATAGAGCTTCTTTTTTTTCTTTTCTTTTTTTTGGAGTTCTGCAACTGCTGTAGAGTTACAGGCCTACTGGCCCAAATTTTTATTCCTATTAATATTACTCATCCAGCCACTTCTTCTCTAATTCTTCCATTTGATGTATTATGAAACAACCGCCATAAGAACATTTTTATTTGTACTTTTTTGCTAAACAGAATTTGCCAAATTCTAGTTTGCCAAAGAATGGGAAATATTAAAATTAGAAATATATACAATAGAAGCTACTGGAGAGTGAGATCTGAGACATATATTGAGTTACATACACTAAGGACCAAACTGCTCAGTTAATCTAATGTAGCAGTGTGTGATAGTTTTTTTGTTTTTGTTTTTACCTTCATGTGAATGTGTGTGACTCTGGCTTAGAGTGGGACCACAGCATTCTGGGGTGTGTTAAACATTTTCCCCTCCCAATTTTTTTTGCCATAATTACCCCCGTCCCCCGTGAGAGTGGGGTGGGGTGTTAATAAAAGAAATAATTCTCTGTTGGAGTAATGCCATCTCAGGTGTGACAGGTAGCTATCAGGAAACATGGCCTTCTCAGGGCCATATTATGAAACACTCTCACTAGAGAGACTCACCTGGTCTACATTGATGACTTTTCAGTGCCTGGCAAGTACATACATACTATATATATATATAGTCTTTTAAAGTGTACTCCTATGCATGATTAAACAACAACAAAAAAGGCCTATAATTCCCAGCATGCCCCAGCCAGCATGACTGGCTGGGGTATGCTGAGAGTTATAAACCTTTTTTCCATCTAAATATGGATCGGATTGCACCCTTAATTATTTGATTCAATCAGTTTGATCTCTACTTATTATTTTGTACTGTGATTTTGCCAGTGCTTTTTTTCTGGAGAAAAGGGTACCGGAACTCTTGGATTACATTTCCTCGGGAGTAGATGGCGATTAAATTGTAATGTAATTAATAGAAGAAAAGGTGCTGGAACTCAGTTCCGGTGAGTTCCACCAGAAAAAAAGCCCTGGATTTTGCTGCCTTTAGTATGTTGTTTGTATATTTTTAATCATTTTAACTGTTTTTATGTATTTTATTGAAGGATGGGGTAGAAACTCTAAGTATAAAAAAGTATTATTTATGAAGAGGGTGGATTATACCTCTAATTTTAATCTTGAAAATATAGTGGGAAGGTTGCCATATTTCAGCATGTGTGTTAACTTGGGTTCTTGGGTTCATTGGGTCTCTATTGTTTGCAGCAGGGCCAGCATATTTTTAACTGCTTAGTGAAAATTATTCTTCAACTTACAATATAGCTTGGAGGAAAAGGAAAGCTACTTTTAAGTGTAGTGTGATAGCAAAACATGGTGAGATAGTTTGAGATAGATAGACATGGTGGGAAAAAAATAAGCTGCAATCCTATCAGGGCCAGCAACAAGAGATAGGCACCAAGGGATAGGCACCACCAGGGACCCACTGACAAGAGCCCCCTGGAGTTGCTTCTCCCCTTTACCATCACAACCTGCTTGTTCACCTGCCTGTAACTCTGGCCCAGGCAATGGTGGTGAGAAGGAGGATCAGTAGATGCCACTTCCTACTTGCTCACTGGCTCTCTGCCTGTCAAGCAAGCAAGCAAGTATAAGCAATGGTGAGAAAATGAATGATGACCAGCTGGTGACAATGGTGGTGAGAAGGTAGACTCACTTAGGAAGGGGGTCCATTGAGAGTATCTTGCCCAAGGGCCCTCAAAACCTGGATCCAGCACTGGTTTGCAGAAAGCAGAACGCACGGAGATTCAACCAATCGCATATCATCATATAGATTTCATAATGCATGAAGTGGTGGTGGTGGAGGGACAATATTTTTAGTCAAAAAGAATTCTGAAGAAGTCAGACTTGCAGAAGGCTCTGAGGCTATCATGTTTTTGGCCAGAAAAAGTTTAAAGCTTCCTACACTAAATCATAATAGGGACATTCACCTCCCTGCATCACACAAATGTGTTAGAGGTGTCACAACAAGACTGTGCAGGCTAGCCCTGTTCTGACCACTGGCATGCGGCATAGCCATGCTCCCTAGGGGTCCAGCTGGTATGGGAAAGGGCTCTCCATGCGTACTAGTTGGTCAAGAATCCCTCCTCGTGTGGAGGAACTCTATGTGCACATGTACATCAATACATGCATAAAAAAACCTTTCTCACTGAAGCCATTGCTGCTCTGGGCAACAGTGGCTGGGGGCATGGCCACAGTGTACGATGACCCAGGATCACACAACACCACATCCCTCCTCATATATTATTTAAATTGTTGTGTGAACCCCCATAATGGAAAACAGAATACTGACAAAAAGCATTCAGATAATAAAACTACCCAATTGTACCAGAAACATCTAGATGGCCATACTTGCAGGAATACAGGATCTTTCTTCAATAATGAGAAGCACTGCCTTCCAGGGTCCAGAGTTTGCATAAAAATTCATCATATGTAACTTCATGCATTGACTTATCAGTTCCTTGTTACCACAACAATAGCTCTCTGAGAAATCTGTCTTAATTTATATAGGCATATTTTTTAAAAAACTTCCTTATATAAAAGTATTCTATTAAAACATTAAAAAGAACACACCCAGAATTTAATACCAATTATTAGAGTATGGTCGATGATACCTTGACTCCTCTTTTAATGAATCCTGAAAAATAATTAACATTTGTCAGTTATGCAACTCTGATTAGAGTTAAGTGGGTGATCTTTTAACTATACTTTTCTTTCTTTTTTTCACCAGAGAATTCTTCAGCTTTCTAACTGCTTTAAATGACATTCTTACAAAATAAGAGTGCTCTATAATGCTGGGAAATCCTGAATATTGGCAGGTTAAAGAGAAAGTAAATGAGGTATAATCTAGTTTTAAAGTCCCTGCAATGGATGAGTTCAAAGGAATGAGCATAGTTGTGGATATATAATTCAGAAATACTCCAGAGAATAATATCTTTGCAAGACATTAAAAGCAAGCTTTGCTCCTGGTGATGCAAGTTTATAAATTCCGGTATTTTAAAAAGGTTTAAAACATTTAAGCCCTACTTAGGAATAGCAACAAAACTGCCTGTTAAGGGAAAAAAAGTTTCATTGCATGTTAATAAATCACAGTACCTCTTTTATGGTAGACATTATATGGACACTCATTTTGTTAGGAATCAGATCTCTAAACTGAATATAAGCTAGGACATGAACTGGGAAGCCTTCACCAGCTGGAAGAGAAGTGAAACCAGTATTCTTCACTGCAAGGCCCGAGGGCCACTGGTGGCTCCCAGTCATCTCTGCTGCGGCTCTCCACCTCTCTTTCTCTTTCTTTGCAGTAGCTATTCACTTTCAGAAAGGGTTGTGGCTTTGCCTTGTTGGTTGCTTTAGCAGCAGGACGGATGATGTCATCTGGGCTACCAGAGGAGGCTTCAGAGTTTGGGGAGTCAGGAGAGTCAGTCTGACTCCAGCACCACAGCAGGCTGGCTTATACGCCCCAGGAGGCTGCTGGATTCCTAGGGCCGAGTGTTTCCAACTGCCCTGATGATGTTCTGCTGCGGCCAGGGAAGATTACTGGAAGGGTGGGCAGTTAGAAGCCAGATCTTAAAGTGTCAAGGCAGTCCTCTTCCCCCCAACTCCAATCTCCTTGCCAGATGCAGCATGTCCAGGCTAGAGTCTGACTCCAGCCCTGCAGTGGGCCAGTTTAGATGCCCCAGGAGGCTGCTGGATTTCTAGGGCCAGGTGTTTCCAACTGCCCTGATGTTAGCATATGATGCATTTACTTGCTCCCATTGGTTACTACTTATGGGAAAGCATTGTGAGGTCAGGGCATAGGTTATTGAAGAGAAAATGTTAGGACACAGGCTAATTGTACAGAAAAAGATTACTCATGCTGAAATTCTGGAAGAGAGCCTACCACTCAAAGGCCTCACCAATGATAATAAATGAAATAATAAGATTGAGTAGTACATCTAAGAAGATGGGCTTATCTTTCCAGTGTTTTGCTAAAATCAGGGCTCAGCAACTTGTGGCCCTTCAGATGTTGTTGGACTGCAAATCCCATAGTCCCTTACTATTGGCTATCCTCATTAGGGCTGATGGGGATTGCAATCCAACATTTGGAGGGCCAGAAGTTGACCATCCCTGACTTAAAGGAATTATGTCATACAACTAAGTTATCTTTGGTTCATGTGGAGGCAAAATAACTGGGAATAAGAGTATTTCCCCACATTCTGATACTTATTGTTCAACCTATTTCCCCTGCCTGGTATTCAACACTTACTGAATTCAGGTTTAACTTGGATAAATTCTAAAGTACTAGAATTAGAGCATGCAGTTTGCCCCAGCTTGCAGTTCCTTTCATTCATTTGTACCTTTTAACGCTTGCTTCTCTGCTACCAACTTGCACATCTATATGTAAAAACCTGCAAAAAAAAAAGTAATCTTGTTCTGCTCAGAGGTATGATTGTAAGTTATATAGCTGAATCATAGTCAGAAAAAAATATATAGGCAGATGTACTTAATTGGAATTTGCTCAGAAGCTTGAAGGACTTCCACAAAGAAGAGCACCAAGAAAAATAATCTTGCTAGAAATGTGTATACAGTCACATCACGTTTGTATTTTTGTGGTGTTTGCCATGAACCATAAAGCACTGCACAAAAAGAACCTTTATGACATTATTATAATATAGTGCTATGCTGTGAGAAATATTTGCCCCAGTAGTCTTTGCTGTATAGTCTTGCAAGACTCCTGCAGCAACCTGCAAAATAGGCTACCTCGCAAATATTTATTTATTTTATTTATTTATTATATTTATACCCCACCTTTTTTCCTGCAAGGAACCCAAGGCGGCTTACATAATCCTCCTCCTCTCCATTTTATTCTCACAACAACCCTGTGAGGTAGGTTAGGCTGAGAGTCAGTGACTGGCCCAAAGTCACCCAGTGAGTTTCATGGCCGAGCGGGGACTAGAACCCGGATCTCCCAAGTCCCAGTCCAACACTCTCACCACTACGCCACACTATTTATTTATTCCTGAATAAATAGTTGTATGGTCTTCTACACATCTCTGTTAAGCTTTTCTCTCTCATAAGTTTATAATCTTCATAAGAAACAAATGAAATATTAAGAAATGTATTTCTATATTAAGTTTCAATCCATTTGATTCTAGCAAGGAATTCTAGCAGAAGCATTCATGCTGACATGCAATTACTTTTCAGAGAACTTTTCACTGACCTGTTAGCCTGCTATTGTTGAAGTGGCATGGAGAAATTAAAGTTTTACACCTACAAGCAGGGAAAGCAACATGTGCATTTAGATAAGAAGTTTAAAGGAAGGCTGTCTGCTTATATGTAGTATTGTTCATATGTTCTTCCTATAACAAAATTAAGTAAAGATGACATAACATATTTTGGGAAGTAAATATAACTGAGAAACAGTTCAGGGCAAATATAGTCCAAGACAATAAACCTGTGGAAGAATTGAAGATGGTATCCTGTTTTGAGAACCTAAGTAGATGTGCCTCAGCAAAGCTGACAAGAATATGAAATAAATACTCCAAATCATGGCTGGGCATATTTTGGAAAAAATAATAATTCATGGTTAAAAGTCTTGCTCTGAAGTTCCATTCATTGTAAAACATATGTAAGTGGTACATAAGAAATCACATAAATATGAGAGCCAGAACACAGGAACTTGAGGACATACCACTACCACCTGTCCTCAAGAGGGCAAAACATCTTTCCACATTACTCCTTTTCACTACAAGCTCAGAAGTTTCATCTGGGTAAGATAAAATGAAGGCATGCTCCTAAAACAATTCTTAGAAACCTCTTTAAAATGTAGTTTGCTTATTATCACAACAAGTTTGTGATTTATTTTTTTTCTATGTTCAAATGTTTTTTTTAATATATTTTATTCATGTAAACTGCTTAACATTTTAAAGTAAAAGATTAAAACAACAACAACAAACACCTGATTTCAGAGTCCTATCTAAAGAATTTCTCTGTGTTAATACAGAAGTCAAAGACCTGCATTCATGGTGGCACTTTGTTCTTGGAAAATGACATGAGATATGTTACCTGTTGATCCATGATCAAGCTAAATACAGAAATCCCATGACATAAAATCCTTAGACAAGGGCAAATCCAAAACAGTGCCAAACCTTCACCACCATCCAGTTTGCTAAACTATTTGCCTCCCACTGCAGAAGCAAGTGTGTTTTTCTGCTGCTTTCAGGGGGGAACGGTTGGTGAATTTTCATTTGGGGGACATTTCAGAGTGGTGGTGATCTTTTATTGCTCTTGCCTTTAAACCCTTAGAAGGTGGCCAAGTAGTGAGTGTTCTTGATTTAACCACTTTTCTTCTTCTTACATCTTTGCACCAGTCATCAATGCTTCTCTGCCTCCCACACTATTTGGAATGCTGATAGGAGGACAATACTTCAACACATCCTTTCAGGGGATTTCCACACACACACTGAAATAAATTTTCTTTCCCTTCACCCATTTCTTAAAACTTTTGGGAAGCACTTTCTTCTTCATCTAAAGAAAACAGAAACATGGTTAAATTTATTATGGCATTTGCATGTGCCCCCCTGAGCAAAAATATACAGAGTGCTTCTTTTTATTGGTTTGCTTCAGATTTTTCAACTATATAAAAATTGTCACTAATGCAAGTTAGTTTTGTTTTCATATTCATTAGGAAAAATAGCATTTATCTATGCAGTTGTGCAGAATTTCTAATTTCTATCATTAGCAAACATATTCATACTTCTTATTTGTGTCCCTCTTAGGGGCCGAAACAGGCATTACTTTAAATGCATTCTAGCAGCTACATCTTGTTTTTCATTTTTACTCTACACTAGGTGCAGGACCCTCTGAACCAGACTGGGACTTAGCATGGGGAGGGGGCTTTGAAGATCTGAATCAGGCCTCCTGCACCTACTCTAGAGTAAAAATGAAAAGAAGACATCAATGCTAGACACACATTTAAAACAATGTCTGTTTTGGCACTTAATAGGCATGCCATGAAATTTGGGGGTAGATAGGATCCTGAGCCAGATGGAGCTCTTTTGACATCACCAATCAAGATCTGGGTGGATTGAATGCTCCCACAATCCCAGCACGATTTTGCAAGAAGGGAGTCTAGGAACAGCTCCTGGTGCTTCCTGTGTGTGGTTTTAGAAGGAAGTCAGGGTTGTCCTGTTCTGTTCCTCTACTAATACTCCACTTGTCAGATCATCACATGCAGTAGTAGACTGCATAGAACTGCACATGAGAATCTATGCCTACCAATCTATCTGTAGTAGATAGAAGGGGGCTCAGGTTGAGAAAGCTTAAGAAACACAGTGTTTTTCAACAAACACTGATTTTCAAACAGTTGTATATTTGTAATGAGAAGGATTAATATGATGAAGTGATAGCAGTATGATGTGACAGTAGACATTTTCAGTCAGGTGAGAAGCCTGAAGGCACACGATGGATGGGGATGATGTCGTTACTTCCTGCTTTTGGCTATCAGAAGTAAATATGTATATATGGAGAAAGCCATCATTCAAGGTTGGCACAATGGGGAAAATGCAAAGTAAGTTTTTGAAGCTCTTGAGTTCTACAGCAACAGCAATGTAAAACAGTGTCAACATGATATATCAACTGGCATATTCATGCAAGTAACTGCTCACACAAGTGGTTTAAAACAGAGTATTTATCAGTGGTTCCTAGAAGCAAAATGAAAGGTGAGGGGGAGAAGATGGTAATCACTGTTTTGCCCTGGCTGTAAGTTACTTTGGTTTCTAGTTTGGCATTTTGATGAGTAGAACATAGACGTGAATGGACAATGTATATGGCCATAGATGACAAATCTTTCAAGGTTATTCTGTGACACAAATGTGGAGAAAGCTGTGCGCACTGGGTAAGCTTTTTTTTAATGCACCCTGGATATTTGAATAAAAACTTTTATTGGAAACTGATGTGATGGGATTGAATTTAATCTCTCCCTTTACTTTTAATTTTGGCCTTTTAACAGTTTTGCTATTATTGCTACCATTCTTTCTGATTTATTTTGATGTTTCCTTTACTGAGTTTAGTGACCTGACATTTTAAATTCCCCAGTTGTTTCGAAGTTCAATTGCTTGTCTATTATTGCAAAAGCTCTTGGTATGGTTATACTTTTAAAAGGTTAATTTAATGCAGTACGTTTATTGTGCATTCTCTTTGCAAGATATTTCACCTTTTATTCCTACTTTTCCTTACTCATTTGTAACTATTAGGACCAGTGCAAAAGAATGAAAAGGGAATCCTGGATGGATCAAAGCAAGGCTAGGTCCCACAATGAATTTATATATGTAACAATGGTTATGCAAAATTTTCTTCCACTTTTGGACAAATGTTGTTAATGTCTAAAATTAGATATATATTTCCACACATTTTGGACATTCACAACATCAGGGATTGTTAGGATTAGTGGTGGGTGATCTACTCCTAGCTTCAGTCAGATTAGCTTGGAGATAAACTCAGGAAATAATTCAGTTTATTTCTAGGGCAATCCAAATTCAGATTGAATCCACCCTTTGCCCCCACAAGCATCCAACCCCTCTCTCAGCCACCCTCCAAGCCCCCTTCCCCCACCCACAGATCCTGCAAACCCCTTTCTCATTCCCTCCCACCCTAGCAGGCTTCTGCCAGTTCTCCAGCAGTGGTGGCAAGGGAGAGGAAGGAATGGAGGGAGATATTTACCCCTCCAGCACTAGGCATAACACAATGCAGTGTGTAAGACACAAGTAGCCCTGGGAAAATCTAGTTTTCCCAACGGCTATTCCAATGTCAGTAACACATAAGGAAAATCCATTTCCCAGGGCTTACTTGTGCCTTGCACACTGCATAGCAGCATGCCAGACACTGGATGGGGAAGAGAGACCTCTGTCCCTTCCTTCCTCCTCTTTTCCACAACTGGCTAATGCCACCAGGTGGCCAGGTACCCTATTTTAACCTAGGCTGTGCTCTGTTTTGGGGAAGGGCTGGACGAGGGATTGCTGTGTGAGGAGGGCGGGGGAAGGAAGAATGTTTCTACATGAGGCTGTTAATTGGCTGCCAATCCGCTGTGTCTATTTCAGTTTTATCGCAGAATAAAGATCCGAGCATGCAGTACATGAGGAGTATTTCATTTCTTGTGTTTCTACTACATAACATCTAGGTGGCACTGTTTTATAGAGAAATAGTGCAAAAACACAAGTGAAAAAAGCACTTCCTTTCACTTTACAATAAATACTGCATTTCCCTGGTCTAAAAAACTCACCAGAGGTTCTCTTTAGATATAAGTGAAACTGGAAGGTCACAATGTCATCTAAAGAATCCGTAAACGTGAGTAGGGAATGATGAGTGCACAGTGAATATCTCATGTAAAAAAGCCCAAAGTCCACTTCAGCCAGCCCAGTTGTACATGCTTAAATTTGGATCCAACCTATATTTATTTACGGAATATAGCATCTAGAACAAGCAGTAATTTGATAAAGGAAAATAAATAATGGTTCTAATAACCTAACCTAAGATCTCTGATCTCACTAACTCCTCTCCCTGGTTTCTAATCCATTCCCTAACTCTGATCCTGCTCACAAACTGACTTTATTGCGCACACATCCTCCCGTCTGTTCCCTCCCTGCTTACTGTGGGCATTCCTTGGAGCCTAAGCAGAGCTATCTTAAAGGGGCCATGGGCAAAATTGCAGCTAAGCTAAAAGTTTTAGCCCACGGTCCCTTTAAGAGGCAGGGGAATTTGGGACTCTGCATAACCAAGTGAAAAGCCGTGATGGCTTAAGGGTTTTCGGGATGGTCCCGCCATTTGCGGGGAAGTTGGAGACTATGGTATTCATTTGCCTACATTTTCTACTGTGGTTTTCAACTGTACAATGAATATATACATACTTATATGTCTTACACACAGAGAGACACACAGACACACACAGAGACACATAAAGAGAACCTAATGTTGCTATATACAAGGTGCACTATGTTTTAAAAAGTTAACAACCTTCAGGTTGTCCATTCACCGTAAAACTAATTTCACACCTAGTCTATTATGTAATGTGGTATGAAAATAGTTCTTTGCTTCAAGATATCATTATATGAGTTTGGGTCACACTGATTTAGTTGTGTTTAGTGAAATGCAGAATATTCAGGCAAACTTGCTATGATAGTGATATGTACTATACTATCATCATATGACCTCTTTTCTTTTATGCAAACATTTATTTATTGATACAACTAATAGATGCATATTATGACTGATTCATTAGGATATGTCAGGAATGGTACTAATGTATTATGTGCATCTTTTTTTTTTAATTGTCTGCAAATGGATTCAGATTAACCATTTCCCCACCATATAGTGATTTTTTAATATGACAACACAGCGGAACATATAGGTAGCAGAGTTATCTGAAAGTTTCCACATGCTTTCTCAATTGGAGCCAAGATTTTTGGAAAGTTTTAAAATTCTGGCTTGCAAAAACAGAAATTCAGAGTCAGCTCTATGCTTGACAGATTCAGGTAACCTTTTGAACCTACAGTGTAGTTATGCTGCTATTTGGACAGCTGAATCAACTACAAGAGCCTTCTCCCTAATAGGTTAACTTTTCACTTGGGTCCATTTAGCTATCATGGTTGTGAGGAGACCTTCCATTGGTGGAACTGGGAGAGGGAAGTAGCAGAAGGTTTGGGTGGATGGAGGCAGGGAAGGTATAATGGGAAGTGACGTGGCAGGCTAAGTGAGACATGTAGCACCCCCACACTTGAAGGCTCTGAATGCCCCATGTGCAATGAGAAATAAATAAGAGCTGAGCCAAAAATTCTCAGAAGACTTTTTTTCTGAGAAAATTATAACGTGTGTGGTTTTTTGTTTTTGTTTTTGTCTCACACATGCCCTAGAAAAAGAAGGGCACTTTGCAGAATTTTAATCCTATATTATCCAACTTCCCCCCCCCCCCGGCAACTGCCATCTCATAGAATAGTAGAGTTGGAAGGGGCCTATAAGGCCATCGAGTCCAACCCCCTGCTCAAAGCAGGAACCCAAGTCAAAGCATCCCTGACAGATGGCTCTCCAGCTGCACCTTGAACACCCCCACCCACCCACACAATTCCCTAGGTCTGGGGCATTGTGGAGAATGCAAAATGGTAGCCAGCCTGCCAACACAGTTATTGGCAGCAAAAAAAGAAAATAAAAACCCTCAGGGGGGGAAAAAGAAAGAAAGAAGCTGGAACAGAAAGAAGCTGGGCTACATAGGTAATGGCTAAGCCCCACTACAGGAAACTGCTGGAGTTTCTCTTTGCTCTGTAAGAATTCGATAAAATGGTCCTCTAATTCCTCTGACAAGAACTATTTTGAGAAGCCTGACATTTGCACATAGCTCTGACAGGGAGATTTTAGGGGTGAGGGCAAACTTACGTTTCAGCCACAGTTGCTTGTCTCAGTGGCCATGGTTAGTGCCTGCCATTTCCCCAGGATGCTTTTACTGGTGGTTGCCATTTATGCCCAGAAGGTCCCTGTGAATTATGCTACACAGGGTTCCAACCTTGGGTCCCCAGATGTTGCTGGCCTACAGCTCCCAGCATACCCAGGCAGCATGGCTAATTACAAGGGATTCTGGGAGCTATAGTCCAACAACATCTGGGAACCCAAGGTTGGAGAGCCCTGTGCTACATGATGATGTAGCATCGTTCATAGTACTATTGTGGCTACCTGCCAGCCACCAAAAGGACCTCTGTTGTCATAACTACCAGTGCACAAAAGGTTCAGTGCAAGGGCAAAAGGACATAGAATAGTTTTAACTAGTGACGGGTGGATCAATCAAGTCTGCTTCTGCAGTCTTCCTCCTTTTTAAACCTCCAAATTCATTTCACACTGGTTCTGCATGGATTAGGGCTGCATATGTTAAGAAATGTGAGCATTTTTTTAAAATGGTGTGCATTTTTGTATGAAACAGCCCAATGACTAAAGCCTATGTTTATGCATTTTTGAAATGAACACATTTTCTTCATATACTTTTCAAATGTGCAGTTTTTTCAGATGCATTTTTCCTGTTCTGTGGAATGTAGCACAAGTCTGGAAATGTATGGATCTCCACATGCAGAATGTGTCTGGTCCACATCCATTTCTGGGTGGTTCAGATTGAGAAATCCACACCAAAATAAAAATTAAAAAATCTGATGAAGCAGATTTCTCACATATCCCTAGTTTTACCCTGTCCTTTTGCCCCCAAAGCCCCCTCCCCCTGCAAATGGTCTGAAAGTTCAAACATTCAAATTTTTAGCCTAACTCTATAAGCATGTTTGTGTCTGATGACTGGACTTCTTGAAAACCCTATATGCATTGTCTTGTGTTCCCTCACTGAAGGTGGGATATAATTTAAAAATAATAAAGTCAAAATTGTGCATAAGAAGGCAACATGGCCAAAATCCAGAGAGCTCATTTAAGTATGCACATAAACTCATGTTCGTCCATCTAACAGAAGACACACTGTTGTTGTTTTTCTTGTTGTTTAAGTTACAAATCTCACTGGTTGATTCAAAGCTAGCTGCATATTTTTTTTCTGCATTATGGCTGGAAAGGAGGAGGAAAACTCCCCAAGCTTTAGTTGGGTTAGATTAGAAGTCTCCTGTACTTTTAAATCATTTTTCAAAAGCCTAGAAATTGATTTGCTTCTAACATTATTGTACACAACAAAACCTGCATTTTTGATCTGTAGCAAAATTGAATAAACAATACAGAATAAGCATCATGAGACAAACTGCTCTCATTTATTAAAAATATCTTATAAAGAAGAAGAATGTTTAAAGAGCAAGAAAATATTTAATGTCATTTAATCCTAGAAAGTGAATATCAATTTTCATTCATATTGTCTCATATATTTTCATGCCCTTAGAAAGATGTTATCTATCTAAAAATCAGTGCTTCTCTATAAGCATACTGAATGCTTGTATTAAAGGTCCACCACAAACATTCCTGCTGGTTAGCATTCTATATAAGATTAACAAACCATTATTATTCTGCAAGTTATTGTGTTATCACTTTTACAAATGGGAACAGCTCAACAACAATCTCTATCCACAAAGCTTTCAATTACAACCACTGCTTAGTTACTCTTTAATCTGCATAGACTCTTTGAAGGTCATAACAAGAAAAGAAAAAAAGAGTGTATGCAATTGGGGAAAGGCTCAAAAAATAATAACAGAGCAATCCTATGGCTCCTCAGATGGTGTTTGAGAAGCCATAGGATATGATAGATTCCCCCCTCCCCATACACAGACCTGAGACCATAGAAGGAGCCACACCTTCGGAGTGGGAAATCCAAGCAGGGATCTTTCATTCTCCCCCTGCTTCTTCCACATCACCACCCCTCCCAGCTGCTGTAGAAAGCTCCACGGAGCTCCTTTTCTGAGGTCACAAACAGCGACCTTGGAATAGGGTTGGGGAGGGAGGAAAGGTGACATGCCAGTGGGTGGGGAGTGGAGAGGACAGACACGGATCCATTGGACCCACAAGCCTCTCAATCGCATGTCCCACCCACAGCAAGGTAAGTAAACTAGATGGGCCAAGTGGCCTTTCTAGCTGAAAATGCTTCTGAAGGTGGAATGGTAGGCGAAAATGCCCGAGGCATTCCAACCTCTCTGCCTGGCAGGGCTTTGGATGGGCGGAGGGCTCCAATCTCTGATCCTTTAGAATTGTGCTCTGAGCCAAGGCCATGATCCGCCCCTGTGGATGCAGCTGTGCATGTGGAAGTGAATTAGTATAGAGCTCATTTGGCCGTCTTACCTCCCACTCAGTGGCTGGTACAGTGACACACAGATGGTACATTAGTAACAAGTTCATAGATGGCAAATTGGGTAGTTTAACATACTGCTTAGAGAACATATTTGCCCCATAGGCACCAGCAATTCATTTCAACAGGATAGTTCCCCAGCTATCCTGAAAAATACCCTAAATAGTGAGGATTACATTATACCAGTAGAATTAATCAAAATCACTCCCAAAGTTATCTTGGCACCATCTTTTGACCTTCAGCATAGGTTTTCACGTATTACTGGGAAGAAGAGGACAAAGAATTCACAAGTAGATGATAATGACTAGAAAGGAAAGCCCAAAGGATGCCTGGATCTGTGATTTGCCAGTCACACTGGGAACCCCTCCTGGCAAATGAAACCGTTTTCCACTACAAAAACAATATCTTTTCATTTGTCCTCTGTGAGAACTAGAAGAGCACTACTAGGTAGCAGTTTCATTATAACCTTCTCAGCACCAGTCGTTTGAATTCATACTGATCTGAAACTTTAAGGCATCCAAGCCGTAGTAAATTGAATGAATTCATAACTAGGTTGGCAGTATATTTCAGATATTGTCTTAACACTCCATACTAGCCTTAAGTTACAAAACCCTATGACATTGATTTAAAAAAAAAAACAACCTTAAGAATTTGAGACCTAGAAAGAAATACCACTTAAAATGTTTATATGCCACTATTTTGGGATCGTATCACAAATGTTCTGTAATTGTCATGGGAGACCATTTCTAAACATATTTTGTTCAAACTTACATAAATAATGAAACATTGGAAGGGGTAGAATGATAAAAGAAAGTTGCTCCAGATCCAGAGGATGAAATGTTACACTTCCCATACACAGAGGGGGTATTTGAAATTTCTAAGCTCTGCTGCCAACTTCAAGGAGTTGCTTTCTTTCAGGTGAGTGGGGAATGAGAAGATTTAGGCCTAATTCATACAGCATCTGTGTCATGTTGAGACTTTACCTTCTAAACTTTTCATGTTGGTCAAGTTTAAATATACTTCCCGCATGTGCTGGTCCATTCAAGTGCAATATTAACATGCCTAGCACTGTGTGTGTGTGTGTGTGTGTTTATAGGGATGAGAATTGCTTTTTCCCCCTTGTAAAACATGTGAGCATGCCCTATTTGAACCTCCAAATGCGAGCACATGTCGGCTGAAAATATGAGCAAATTGTTGAACATGCATTCGCATTTGTCTCATTCTTATTTCCCAGTTTGGGTTGTGCAAATTTCCTCTATAGACTGAATCAGCTGTGCTTTAGTCTATAGAGGAAATTTGTGCACATATTGGGAGATTTGCACAAATATCCTGCTTGCGCAGAGTGAACAGTGGTCGAGGATCAAGCACAAGATGAATGGCGAGACGATGTACCGGGAATCCTAGTGATGTCAAACGTCAGTCATTCACCCATGCATGTGTGTGTGTGTATCTCTCTCAGGGGTTTGAACCTCTTCCAGCCCAAGGGCCAAATTCCATTTTGGAGAAGTTCTCAGCAGCTGCGTTCCACACTGGTAGGTGGTTCTGAAGGCACAGCAGGTGGGACAAAATCAAATGGGACGGGGCCAAAAATACCTGCAATTTTTTTACCTTGAAGCTCTTACTGCCAGTAATTAAGCCCTAGGAGAGGAATTTCAACTTTTTAGAATGTGGGAAAAAACTGCACAAAAGCCGGGATAGGGAGAGAAAGAAAGAAAGAAAGAAAGAAAGCGAGAGCGAAAGCGAGAGCAAGCGAGCGAAAGGGGGGGGGAGAGAGAGATTTTGCCTTTGATCTGAGATGGGTAGTACGGTACTTGGTGGTTGTTCTTGGCAGAAAAATGTGCCCTTCTAAAGTATTTTTTTGCACTGCTGGGCACTATGATAACACAATATTTAGACAAATGAATGAAAAGGAACAAAGTGTTGATGAGGAATGACAGATATTTGCAGCATTTGGAGATGTGGAAAATGGAATTTCATAGTTTGCTGAATACTGTCTGAGGTTTTCATATCTCTTTGTATTTGTGTGTATGTGTGTGTGTGTTGTTTGCTCACATTGTTCCATTTTTAGTCGGGGGGTGTTTTTGTTTTCTTTGTCACCAGTGGATTTATTTATTTTCCTATTGTGAGGGATTGAGGCCTACACAGGCTTCAGTTTGTTGAAGCCTGAAGGCCCAAACACTTCCCTCGAGTAGTGAAGCCTGAAGGCCCAAACACTTGGATGGGAGGGGGAGTTTGAGAGTTTTAGTTCGCCCAATAGAAGTTAAGAATTAGTTCTCCTGTGCAAGGTCACATGGTTATAACCTTCCAGTCCTGGGAAGACTATATATGTGGGGTGTGGCCAGCTAGCAGTCAGTGTGTGCTGGGAGAGAGCTAGAAGCAGAAGCACAGAAACAGCAGAGAGAAGCAGAGAGAGAGAAAGTGAAACTGGCTGCATAGCAGATATAGGTAGTCTGAAGTTAACTAGAGAACGTTGGATTGTTTGTTTGTTTTATTTTATCATACTTGCTTTTGAATTATAACCACTCTATTAAGTAAAAACCCTAATATTATAAGTAAAGTGCTGTTGTTTACCCTGGAGTTTGGAGTGACTTATTCACCACGTCTACAGCCTACACCCATGCTATTGGAAGCTGTAAAAGGACTTGATCTCCTGGAATGGGAGGGGCTTTGAGGAGAGGCAGAGATCTCCCAAAGGAAGGTTAAGGGGTCCCTGCAGTAGCGGAACCTTGACAGATGGTGGCAGCGGAGCGATCCTGAACAGTGAGAATAAGCACTCCAAACAGAAATTGGGTTTTTTAATTAATAGAGCTGGCAAAAGCAGTGTATGTTTTAACTTCAGGACTGCAGAATAGGGACCCAGTGAGGCTAGTAAAATGAGCCAGTATCTCTCCATGAATAAAACTGCCCTGATAGAGCAGTGTAAAAAGGACAATTTGCCATGGGAGGAGAAAACAGCAGAGGAACTAAAAGTTATGCTGATATCCCAGGCGGCAATAGAAGGAGCTGCACCCTCTAGCCCTAGGGTAGCAGGACCCCAAACAAAAGAATGGGAGCTCCGTGAACAGGAACTGCGGCTAGTGGCAAAGCAGAAGGAAGAAGAGACCAGGTTAGAGTGGGAGAGGCTTCGTCAGCAGGAAGAACAACACAGACACGAGGAAAAGGCGCGGCAGGAGCAACTTCAGGCCCAGAAAGAGCAACTTAAAGCTCAGGAAGAACAACGCAGACATGAGGAAAAGCTGTACCAGGAGAAACTGCAAGCCCAGAAAGAGCAACTGCAAGCCCAAGAGGAACAACGCAGACACGAGGAAAGGATGATGCAGTTGAAACAGGAGCAGCCTGTCAGAGTTACCCCGAAGGACTTCACAGCATACACCCCAGGAGAAGACCCACAAGTGTTCCTGACCACTTTTGAAAGGGCAGCACAGAAGTGGGGATTGCAGGAGGGTGATTACATGAAGTTTGTGCCTAATTTAATCAAAGGGGAGCTGGCAGAGATTTATAATAGCATGCCAGAGGGGGAGGCTGTTTCCTATGCTCAATTCAAAGAAACTGTGTATAAAAGGTTCAGGTTAGGCCCTGAGCACTTTAGGAAAAAGTTCAGAGGGTTAACACCTCAACCAGGTAAATCTATGGTAGAGTTTGCAACAAAATTAAAAAACCTGCTATTAAAATGGGTGGATGAAGCAAAAGCAGACAACAGGGAAAAGGTGCTAGAGCTTATGGCCCTGGATCAGTTTTATTTTCGGTTGCCCAGAGAAATAAAACTGAAGGTTAAGGATAAAGATCCTGAAACTGTAAACCAAGCTGCAGAAATGGCTGACAAATTGATTGAAAACCGGGAAGAGTTAGGCCCCAGGATTGAGTCTGAGAAGAAGGGGGGGAAATGGGAAGCCCCAAGTAAAAAGGAGTTCAAAAAACCTCCTTTTGATCCTTCTCACCCGAGACCGTGCCTGCTATTTGTGTGGTCAGACAGGCCACATCAAGAGTAGCTGCCCCAAGTTAAAAGCAATAACACCAGCTAACCCAGGTAGTCCTAAACCCAAACAAACCAAGCCACAAGGTGTAGCAAGCGTAAAAAAACCTTATAATTGTGGATTTGTGATCACCAACAGGGAAGAGGTAAATAATCAGTTTAAAGAACCTGTTTATGTAAAGGATAAGACCATTATGGCAATGTTGGATTCTGGAGCTGATGTTTCTCTGATCCGAGCAGATTTGGTGAGACCTGAAGATTTGGTACCAGGAATGTCTATTGAGATCCAGGGAGTGAATGGTCCCTCCTTTGAAGTCCCAGTAGCAAGGTTATCCATAGAATGGAGGGGATGGAGGGGTCTGTATGACGTTGGGGTGATGGAACCTCCAACCCAATTTGCCCCTATCATTGTGGGAAGGGATATAATGGGACCAGAAGCTCAAATATGTGTGGTAACCCGCAAGCAAAAGGAAAGGGAGGAACTTTCAAGACAGGACCAGGTAAAAGCTGATGGGGTAAAAGAAAAGGTACTAGAGGTACAACCCACAGTGATTCCGGAAGGTCCAAAACCAACCCCAGACCCTCCCCAAACCGAAACAACCGAACAAGCCTCCATGCAACCTGTAGACCTGAAAGCCAGTGAAACAACCGAGGCAGGTGGTTCTGTAGAGGAGAAGGCACTAGAGACCCCTTTTCCTCATTTAAGAGGAGTAGAGGAATTCAAGCAGGGAGTCCTCAGTGATCCTAGTTTGGAGCCTCTGAAAAGAGTTGCTCTCCCTCAAGAGAGGCCCTTCTCTGAGGAAAGAAGGGAGCAGATTATTTGGGAGAAAGGATTGCTGTATAGGCTGTGGTTACCAAAAACCCAAGAGTTAACCTGGGAACCCCTAAAGCAACTGGTAGTACCTAACCAATTCCGGCTAAGGTTGCTAGAACTAGCCCATGATGTGCCATCATGCGCAGGACACTTGGGGAAAAACAAGACTAAACAAAGGCTCAAGGAAAACTTCTTTTGGCCTGGAATTGCTAAGCAAGTAGCAGAGTACTGCAGGTCTTGTGAAACCTGTCAGCGTGTGGGGAAGGCAGGGCATCACAGTAAAGCCCCTTTGCAGCCTCTGCCTATTATAGGAGAAGCTTTCTTTAGGGTGGGCATGGATATTGTAGGGCCTTTCACTAAACCCACCCGCAAGGGAAAAAAGTCCATTCTCACAGTGGTGGATTTTGCCACAAGATACCCGGAAGCTGTAGCACTAGCCTCTATAGATGCTCCATCTGTAGCTGAGGCTTTGCTAACTATATTTTGCAGAACTGGATTTCCCTCTGAAATCTTGACAGATTGTGGGTCAAATTTCCTCTCCGAGATAATGGAATGTCTGTGGAAGTGTTGTGGGGTAAAACACTTGAAAACCACTCCTTATCACCCTCAATGCAATGGAATGGTGGAAAGATTTAACGCCACACTCAAAGGAATGATTAGAGCTTATGTAAATACACACCCAAATGACTGGGATGACAAACTGCAACACCTACTTTTTGCCTACAGGGAAGTTCCACAGGAATCAACGGGACTCTCACCTTTTGAGCTGTTGTATGGCAGAAGAGTGAGGGGCCCTCTTGATCTCCTGAGGGAAAACTGGGAAGGTAAACTCGTAGAAAACAAAACCTCAGTGGTGGATTATGTGTTAAAACTTAGACAAACTCTAGATACACTCTGTAAACTAGTTCAAGCCAATGTAACCAAAGCCCAAGAGGTGCAAAAGTTCTGGTATGATCAAAAGGCACGCTCTAGAGTATTTGAGGTAGGGGATCAGGTAATGATATTTCTTCCCCTGCGCAAAGACAAGCTTAAGGCTGCTTGGGAAGGCCCCTACACAGTCAGAGAGAAAATGGATGATTTAACCTATGTGGTGGTTAAAGAAAAATCTGAAAAAAGACCAAAGGTAGTACATGTAAATATGATGAAGCCACACTTTGACAGGAGTGGAGTCGTTTTACAGGTGCAGAAAGTGCCAGAGATAGTATACTTAGGGCACAGGGTTGGAAATGGTCATATCACACCTTTATGGAACAAGGTTGAAGCTATCAGAACCTGGGACATACCTACAACCAAGAAACAGGTCAGGTCATTCTTGGGATTTGCTGGGTATTACAGGAGATTTGTTCCCCATTTCGGTGAAATTGCTGGACCTTTGACTGATTTAACCAAGAAATGTAAACCTGACAAAATTGTGTAGACTGATGAATGTCAGAGAGCTTTTGATAGACTAAAGGACATTTTAAGCTCAAAGCCTGTGTTAAGAGCACCTGACTTTGAAAAAACCTTTATTGTAGCTACAGATGCCTCTGAGACTGGCATAGGTGCTGTATTGTTACAAGACTATGACTCTGTTAAACACCCAGTAGCCTACCTGAGTAGGAAGCTTCTACCCAGGGAGAGAAACCTGTCAACGATCCAAAAGGAATGTCTGGCAGTAGTGTGGGCTCTGGACAAGCTCAAGCCTTATGTCTTTGGACAAGAATTTACTTTATGGACTGACCATCATGCCTTGCAATGGATACAAACAATGCAAAATACCAACTCCAAGCTTCAGAGATGGTCTTGGAAATTGCAGGAATTTCAAATGAACATTGAACATGTGCCTGGGAAGGAGAATGTGATAGCAGATGCTTTGTCTAGGAAATAACCAAAAAACAGTTGCCTTTTTGTGTAGGTTAACGTTTCACAATTCTCTTCTGTAAAAGGGAAATTGTTCCACTTGAGGAGGAGGAGGGGAAGATGTGAGGGATTGAGGCCTACACAGGCTTCAGTTTGTTGAAGCCTGAAGGCCCAAACACTTCCCTCGAGTAGTGAAGCCTGAAGGCCCAAACACTTGGATGGGAGGGGGAGTTTGAGAGTTTTAGTTCGCCCAATAGAAGTTAAGAATTAGTTCTCCTGTGCAAGGTCACATGGTTATAACCTTCCAGTCCTGGGAAGACTATATATGTGGGGTGTGGCCAGCTAGCAGTCAGTGTGTGCTGGGAGAGAGCTAGAAGCAGAAGCACAGAAACAGCAGAGAGAAGCAGAGAGAGAGAGAAAGCGAAACTGGCTGCATAGCAGATATACCGGTAGGTAGTCTGAAGTTAACTAGAGAACGTTGGATTGTATGTTTGTTTGTTTTATTTTATCATACTTGCTTTTGAATTATAACCACTCTATTAAGTAAAAACCCTAATATTATAAGTAAAGTGCTGTTGTTTACCCTGGAGCTTGGAGTGACTTATTCACCACATCTACAGCCTACACCCATGCTATTGGAAGCTGTAAAAGGACTTGATCTCCTGGAACGGGAGGGGCTATGAGGAGAGGCAGAGATCTCCCAAAGGAAGGTTAAGGGGTCCCTGCAGTAGCGGAACCTTGACACCTATTTACATATTTTTAAATTTAAAGACATTGTCCAATGGTACAGGTATTCTTTCCTGGATATTGTTGCAGCACCATGAGATGATTTATTCTCAGAAGGGGTACACAGGGGTACAAAAAGCTACAGTATCAATTTGTATGATTAACAGCCCAGCTTTAGGTTTTGCATTCATGTGTAGCATGATGCTAAGATTTGCCCTAGTCTGTAAGGCAATGCAGCTTTACTGGGTTGTTATTGCTGACAGATACACTAGTGCAGGTGTTTAGGATGAGAATTGTAAAGGTCTTGCATTGGTTGCAATGATTAAATTCTTAAAAAAGAGAGTTGCCATCACACCTCTTTCCCCGACCCCCTTTGCCACTACTGCAGTTTAGATGCCTGTAAAATAGGATTTATTTATTAATTAAAATGTTTATATACTGCCTTTCAGTCAATAGGGTTCCAATGTTGGCTTTTCCGAAGCCTATTTGGGGAGGGACATCTGGAAAAGGAAGGGTTAAGCTTCCCAGCACTGCAAACCCCTAAAGAACTCTGCTGTCCCCCCACTGCGATGATGCTTTGATAAGCCTGACTGAACTTGTAGGGGAGGGGAAATGCTTGTGTGTGTTTGCATGTGTGTATGTGAGCAATCAAGTTGTTGGGCCACATGCCAGCAGTGGGGTGGCCCCACCTATGACCCCTCTCCAGGAGTCATCCTCTGAGGACGAGTACAACTCACCCAGCCCCTTGGACATTCCTCAGGAGCAGAGTTCAGGGACTACTGCTCAAGATGGTGTGCCGACCAGGAGCTGGCAGGACCCTCTGGAATGACCCGTAGGAGTTCCCCGGCACGGCAGGAGTCAGACTCAGATGCAAAGATGGTACAGCCCCCCGAGTCCTCAGCAGCGCCAGAGGATGAGATGGCAGGAGCAGGTGCAGGCACCCAGACGCAGCATCCGGCTACAAGCCAAGAAGTTGGCCGTGTGAGGCTTTTATTATCAGCCTGCTGCTAATGAGCTCCAGCTGGGGGTTGGACATAGCAATGTCCCATCGAGCCTTGTGTGGCGTAGTGGACCGAAATCGGCCTGCTCACGGCCGCACAAGGCTCGTACGAGTCTACCTTCTTCTGTCGGCAGCTTGCCTCTCTGCGGCTCGCTGCCCGCTCTGCCCGCTCTGGTTCCGTCGCATCACTTCCGGCACCGGAAATGACGCAATGGGACCCTGCGCAGGTGCGCTGGACCCCCGTGCCATGTACTGTGCCTGCACAGGGTCCCATCGCGTCATTTCCGGTGCTGGAAGTGATGCGACGGGACCGGCGACAGCAGCTCGAGCGGCGCGGAGAACTGCTCCGCGCCGCTCGGAAGATCGAGGCGGGGGGGTGCCGCCGCAGAGAGTCGAGGCAGCGGAGAACCAGGACCCCCCCCTCAGGTTCGTTTACACCACTAGCGGGCATACCTTGGCTGCAAGCAGGATAAAAATGCTCACTTGCTAAGGGTAGGGTATCGGGAAACAACGTCTTCCTTGACTCTTGTTCCTGATTCCTGACCCTGCTCCTGAACCTTGCCTTGCTCCCTGGACTCTTGGACTCGACCCCGGAGTGACCCTGACAACAGCTTTGCTTGATCCCTGGGTTTTTGTAAGAACTTTACCAGCTAACAAATCTTTGGACAGGCTGACTATGCATTTATCTGCTTCATTCCTCTGAAGGCAAAACAGCTTTCATTATCTTCAGCTGTTCCTTTGGCAATGTTCCTAGGGCAAGCCAGTTGCTGACTGCTGGCCAGCTTCAAGCAGGACACCACCCACTTTGGGATGTGTCCCCTCCCCCTGCAGGTATGTGGCCCTCAACATGCTTGTCTAGAACCAATTCAGACCTCAGGCCAAAATAGGTTCCTCATCCTTGCAATAAGCTCTCTTGGTGGTGTACAATATGCCTGACACTTTCATGTGGGCTGGATCTATCAATGGCTCTTAGTTATGATAGTTATATGGAACCTCTGCATGCTTCTGAATATCATATGCCTGGAGAGCATGAGTAAGCCTTCATGCCTTGGTTGTGGGCTTCTCGGAAGTATCTTAGAAAAGGATGCTGAACTAGAACATTTGGTCTTACCCAGCAGGGCTGTTCCTATGTTTTCTTGTATCCAACAGCTTGTTGAATTCCCTTGTAGTTGGAAGATGCAACCTCTTAATTTGAATTATCTGATGCATTTATATCCCATGCTTCTTCCAAAGAGCTTGGGATGGCATACATGGTCCTTCACTCCCCTACACATTTTATCCTCACAACACCCCTGTATGCTGTGGGATTGGCATGAGGTTACTCAGTGAATCTCATGGCTAAATGGGCATTTGAATTTGAATCTGCCCAGTCTAATCCAACATTCTATCCACAAAGTCACACTAGCTTTGCCTAACTCCCTTGCAGCTAGAAGATCCAGTCTCCATCTCTGGCATGATTCCACCTCCATAAATCCCAATTACCCATCCTTTATGAGTCCATTCAGGCATTGTTGTACCTTCATGGATATCCTACAATCTTAAATTATGTGAACAGTTGGAATTGAGAAATAAGAGCAATATTGAAGGAAAGTGTTTCAATTTATGCTGATTGCATTTGGATGTATAACAACACTGTAGATAAGGCAATAAAAAAAAAAATCACAACAGACCTCAAGCAGATGTTCCCTAGTGTTTGAAAAGCAAAGTAAAGAAAGATGGAATTAATGGTACAAGATGTTTTCATGAATAAAATCAGTGGCAGTTGCCCCACATTTAGCAGCCAGTATGGAAAATGATATCAGTCCCATATTTGGAATCTCTCTCTCTCTCTCTCTCTCTCCTCCCCCCTCCCCCTCCCCCCTCCCTCTCTCTCTCCCCCCCCCCTCTCTCTGTGTGTAAAGATATTAGCTCAGTATACATATTATCAGGCATTAGGAAATTCTACTTGTAGAGGGCAGATGGTGATGCATGTTCCAACCCCATCCCTTCATCCCTGGTGCTCCCATGTTGACAGAGACAATCTGCAGTGACATAACCACATTCATTAAACATGGTTATAGTGCTCCATATGATTGGGAACTTTGATTGCACATTGCAGAAAGCATTTACAACATCACTGCAGTCCTTCCTGGCCAACATGGGGAGGTCAGCAGTGGAAGAGGCAGAGCACATGTCCCCCTTCACCTCTCCATGGGTAGAATTTTGCATGTTTGAATTTTACATGCAGAGTTAGTACCAAACTTCTGTAATTATTCTAAATCAAATACAACTATCAACCAAATCTATGCAGAGCTTGCGTAACAGAACTCACATTTCTGATTTTTCACTTCTGCTATATCTCTGAAACTGATGGATCTGAACCATGGGCTTTTTGAAACTCTGAATATATTGTAGCTAGAACTGCTAACAAGTTGCAGTGCAAGTGAAATTGTGAGGCAACTTTGGGTGCTCTTGCCCCAGAAAAACAGCAGATGTATTTTGAGGGACGTAAAAAACAGCAGAAATATTTTGAGGGTTGTGGGTTTTTTGTTTTGATAAGTGGTGAAACATCTCGGGGCTGGGTGGGGGGAGGGAGTGAGGGCGTCTGTAGATCTCTGTTGCTGTCAGTGTTCAACTAAAGCAAATTTTCAAGGCCAATGTTGAGGTTCTTGTTGGAACAAAACACCTGAAGCCAAATGAGTGTTTTTATAAGATTGCTGAGATTTCTCAAGGTTGTGGGGTAGGGATGTCTGCACAACCCAAATGGCAACATTGAACTGGATTATTTTCATATTTCCACATATATACAAGATTCATCATGCTAAGGATGATACTGCATGGGAAGAGAACAGGATGTTCCTTTGTGTGTATTGTGCTTGCAATTGGATTCCTTTCTCTTTTGAAGTGTTTTAATCCTCCTTGTGCCTTGGGAATGAAATAAAAATTCAGACATACACAAGCAAAATGCATAATGAACTGGGGTGTGTGTGTCTCCCATACCATTTAAACATTCTCTCACTAAGGACTTTGTAACTAAGGCAGCTCCATAGTATGGGGATATTGACTCTTTATGCATCAGTGGAGATCTCAATTTGATTCCTTTCTTTATATTTTAAAGAAATGTTTATTTGCTATACACATGGTGAAGAAAGAAAATGAAGCTAATGTGATTCACGGATCACATCTTAAAGTTTTCCCTTCATGCCTTTCAAAGTTGGATCCACAGAGATTCCTAACAGAGGCCTTTAAGACAAAAGACAGAAAGTTCTAAGGGAGAAAACTTTAAATTGTTTTGGAATAGGAGAACCTGTCTTTCTTAACTACCATCTTGAGGAACTCTGAATGGGACAAGTGGCCTCCTGCTGCTGAGTGCAACCAATCTATAAGATACCACCTGCTGAGCTTACAATCAAACTGACACAGAGCCTGTAATTTTTACAACAAAGGGAAGAGGTTCAAAATTACTTCAATTTCTTAAAGGGACCAGACAGCTTCCAATGTTGCATTAAGCAAAACTTTTCTAAAAGCTGATCTTAATCTGCACTGGCATATCTCACTGCATTACTAATATAATATGGATACAATGTTGGTGCATGTGATGTTGCTCTTGTACAGTAGTCACCACACCGTCTTCCAAAATTTTAAATAGCAATGTTGGCCCATTATAGAGAAAACATCCATATAGTACAGTAGGATAATATCTTGATTAGGACCAAGTACAAAGTCACAAAGTAGTGGACACTCTGTTGAGTTCTCTAGACTCTTCTTCGGGCTGATGGTCCACACTCTATCTTAAGACTGCTATGAGCAGTAGACTTCAAGACTTTTCTCTCATGTCCAGCTTTGATTCCTCCACACTCCCAAGCTTATTCAAAGTTACAGCAGATCGTAGGATCAAAAGGTTAGTCTTCTACCAGCTGTCACTACATGAAATTGCATTCAGATAAAAATATTCACAAGAACAACATTAACACATTAAAATCACCTTACGGTAACTTTACCTTATCAAGAATTAACATGCAACTTGTTGAACACCCTGGGCCTGAGTGATGTGGTTCATGAAAAATCAAATGTGTAATCAGAATTCCCTTCCCCCGGCCACGTGCAACTGTGGGCGGGGAGAATTTTGCGTGCGGAGGAAAGGAGAGTGAGACCACTATGGGGTGATCTCATCCTCCAATAGGATACAAGGGTGGAGCGTGCAGGACCGTTATTAGGCCCGCATGCCCACACTCTGGGCTCTTTCTTTTGCAGCTGCAGAGAAAGAAGGATCATCAAGCAGCTACACATTCAGAAGCTCCTAAGGACGAGTGACTGGTTTGATTACAAGGGGGTGTGGGCACCTTTTCCTGCTGCTTTCCCTGGGGGATTATTCAGCCTCTACAGGCCCTGTATTTCCCCTGCAATAACCCATTAGCTGTGGCCCTGCAGCACGGCTGTGCCTGGGCTCGCTTACCATCGGGGATCCTTTGGCCTCTACAGGCCTGTGTAAAGGGCACTTACCTCGGCAGCAGCCCTTCCAGCAACATTACCAGCGGCTTCTAGCCGCTCACTGTGCGTTGTGGGCGAGACCAGCTCCCGCCCGAGGCCCGTTGTGTCTCCTGGGGTGGGTTACTTCCCACCCCAGAATACAGATCCTTGGGCAGTCTCATGGGTGTCCTTGCGTGCCAGGACATGTGTTTGGGTGTAGCCATACACCCCCCCTTCCTTTTCTCTGTAAAGGATCGAAGCTTATCATCCACCAGGCCTTTTTTCCAATACGTTTTCATTGGTTCTGCCTGTTGATTGCATGCCCCCCCCCATTTATGTTGTTTGGGCCCCATGGCCTGCCTTAACAGGCACAGCCTTTTTACTCTGTGCGTGGGGCTAGTTGGCCCAGGCCTCCTGTCAGGGATCAGGCCTGTGTCCAGCCAGGCTGTGTTTCCTCCTGGCAGGTGCGGCCTGGTGTTATTACTGGGGCCTTGTGTACTGCTCAGGCCTTGCAGCCCCGCCTTCTCTGAGCGGCATATCTGCTGTATCGGCCTGATTTGCCCAGGCCTCCTGTTATTTGCCCCCCTGTTGTGAAATAGGGCATCTCACAACAACAACAAAAACCCTAGGTTGGGTTGGTGAGGCCTCCTTCTCTTGCACTGGAGGTAATTTAAATATTAAAAGAAGACTTTTCTTAAGGCCTTGCCTCTTTCTTAATTGTTAAAGTTATATTCCAGACCCTTATTGGTTCTGGTGGTAGATTTGCTTCACTTGCAGGGGCTTTTGCCTTGTTCTACACCTAAGGGTTGATTTACTCCCCCTCCCCTTTGTTTTATACCGCACAGGGTTGTTGTGTGGATAACGGTTAGGGAGGACTACGTGAGCTGCCTCAGGTCCCTTGCAGGAAAACAGGCAGGATACAAATACAGTACATACATTAGGCCTTCATTCTGACATATGTGGATTACCATGCTGGTCAGCCTAACAGGGTTGTTGTGTGATAATGTAAGTGAAGCGCTTACTCAAAGTACTGATACAAGCCTGTCCCTGACTCTCAGCCTACCCTACAGGGTTGTTGTGAGGATTACATGTAAGGGGAATTGTGTAAACCACCTCGGGTTCCTTGCAGGAAGGCAGGAAGGATACCAGTACAATACTACATAATGCCTTCCTTTTGTAATAGGGGTTTGTATGCTGGTCTACCTCACAGGGTCAGTGTGTGACAAACTATGTGAAACACTTTAATTGCTTGAGTACCGAAGCAAGTGAATTAAAGAATTATCTGGATTCTAGTTGATTGCCATTGCTCAGTAGGTAGATGCAGTTCCTACATTAGGCCTTCATTCTGACATACAGAGTTTACACCCTGGTCAACCTGACAGGGTTGTTGTGTGTTAATGTAGGGGAAGTGCTTTGTTTACTTTAGGTATGAATACAACCCAGTTCTTGACTCTCGGCCTACCCTGCCTTGCAGGGTTGTTGTGAGGATGATATGTAAGGGGAATTGTGTGTACCGCCTTATGTTCCTTGCAAGAAAGCAGGCGGGATACCAGGACAATACTATATAATACCTTCCTTCGAAGAGGGGGTTTGCAAGCTGGTCTACCTCGCAGGGTCAGTGTGTGATAAAGTATATGAAACATTTTGATTGCTTCAGTACTGAAACAAATGAATTCAAAAATTATCCGGTTTCTAGTTAATTGCCATTGCTCAGTAGGTAGAGCACCTGCTTTGCCGGCGTGCTCTTGTTCAATCCTCAGCATCTCTAGGAGGGTTTTGGAAACAATTCTGTCTACAATTATGGAGAGCCGTTGCCAGCTGGTAATACTGAGCAGAGTGGGCTGATGTGCTGGTGTTCATAATTTTCTGTAAGCTTTCTCATTTTTATTATTTAGGAATTGGTTGCCTCCCAAAGGGACATGATGGCAGGAAAAAAGATGGGGTGTGCCCCCAAGCAGCTGGTTGTGGCTCTATGGTTAAATACTGGCTTGTATGCCGGGGGTCCCTGGATAAGTTCCCAGCATTTCAGGGGGGGGGGCTCCTGCCTGGGAACCCGGAGGGCCATTGCCACTCAGTGTCAGTGGTAGTGGGCTGGACGGCCCATTGGTCTGACTCAGTTTATCCGGCCAGAGGTGTGCTGGTGTGTTCATTTCAATGGAACTTATGTCTGCCTTCTTAGTTTTTAAATGGCCTTATGTATTAGTTAGAATGCGGTGACATACGCCCACCTGAATCCTGCTATTGCTATTGCTTCACTTATGTTGTGTTGTTTTTTTTTTTTATAATGGCCGACCCATTATTCACTTTACTTATTTCACTGCTTCCTGCATAGTCAACCAAGTCAATGTTCTGTGCTGGCACGAACAATTTTATCATGCCGAGCCATGCTGGGAGTTCTGTTGGCAGTTTTATTTGCAAGTCGGTTGGCCCTGATCCATACGCCCTGCTAGTTAGTACCTAAGGGCTGAGTGCAGCCCTTCCTTTTACCTGTTCCCTTGGCTGTCTGTGCCTTACGATGTCTCTGTCCATTTCGGGGTTTTGTTTTGTTCCCTACCATGCCATCTAATACCATGTGTTTTCTTTTGGCTGTTTTCCCCAGTGCCCTGCAAGCTGTGGGTCTTCCAGGTTGTTTGTGTTTGTCTGATCTCGAGACAACATCCGGATCTGCAGTGGTGTTCCTGTTGGTCCGTTTGCTGAACTATTTTCATCATCTATTTCTTCACGCAGCGAACAGTCGTGAGTCCCAATGCTCTTAAGCCATGTGATTTATCAGGTAGCCGAAGCTTCTTTCATCATTTCATGACAATTTCAGACTGGTAAGTGTGGGTGGTCTTGCCTTGTGTGTTTCGGTTCTGTCCTGGGACGTCCAGAGCTTATATCCATTTTTAGTAGGTTTTAAGGGCTCAACTCTTAACAAGGGAGACTTATAGCTGCCTTTCATTGCAATGGGGCTTATGAATGCATTTTGTGCATTAAGATGGAGGTGCATTCTTAGAAAACATGTGCAGCAGGTCGTTAATCTAGTCCAGGTTTATTTGCATGATACATTATATTTATTTCGTCTGCCGCATTCTACTCACTATGGAGTTTGGGTTTACTCTTGGGCCTCGCTTATCAGCGCTGTCAGTTTTATCTAATCCTCTGGCCTGTATATGGTGTTGGTAATGTTCTTTATTGCCTACTCGGCTGGCAGTGGGTGGGCTGTCCGGTGTGGTTACAGTATGGCTGGCCTAGGAGGCATGGGTGGCAACCCATGCCCTAGGCCTGCCACTGGCCCATACTTTACTTTGGCCATCGAAGCATATAACTCTGAAGGGGTTAATTACATTCCTGCAGCTCTGTTAGCCCATATAGTTCTGGGATTTGATAATGACTTGTGTTCAGCCTCATTGTTATTTAATTTGATTTTGGTTCCCATGCCTTGCTTGAATTTTGGGTAGCAAGCAGTGTTGTCGATGGAAAGTAACCAGGTGGACTTTACTTCAAGCATCCTCTCTCGGCTACATGCCTCCTACAGATGGGGGATGGGGTCCTGTTTTATGTTACTTAATGCTTCTCATAGAGCGACCCATGTCCCAGTATAATTGGCTTTGCCCTCCAATTTTCTGGCACAGGCTGCCTCGGGGTGCCAGGCTATAGGTGGGCGAGGTTCATATTCCTGTTAATGTGGGAAGGGCCCAATTTTGTATTTGCCTTCCTGGGAGACTGCTCAGGGTATCAGCACGTTGGTATTCCTGAGCTGTGGGCGGTAATCCCTTGCCTCTACGGCATCATTTGGGGTCTCTGTTGCCATAAGCACGTTCTCTTTTAAGCCTCCTTTTAGGTGGCCCTAGGCAGTGCCTTACCCTGCTTTCCTCTAAGGAAGCAGGAATTTTCTTGAGAAGGCTTCAACTGTTTTGGCAGTGCAAGGATTGTTTGCAGCTGCATAAGTATAAGCCGACCTATGTGCTTCCGCACACTGTTTGGCCCAGATTGCTGCTTGCGTCTGTCTGTGGCAGTTTTTTGCATGGGCTTTGTAGTCATAGCTGGGCATTGCTTTATGCACGCTCGGTTGTCACAGTGCGGCACATTATAATTTCTATCTGCCGGCCGTGAAATCCAAGCCACATGTTGGGGTCTTTTACAGTCCCTGTCTATGGGGCTCCTCCTGCAGCTCCCTAGCCCAATAGAAGGATCATGTCTGGGGGGCCCTTGCAGGCTCGGGAATTGTGTCGAGCTTTTGCTTTATCCGCTCTCTTTTAGGGAGATGTGGTCTACATTAAAGGAACTCTTACCAGACATTGGTATGGTTCAGGCCTGGGACCTGGAGCCTTTTATGGACACCTTCTTTCCAAGGCTTCCGTTTCCATAATTATTCAGTGGGCTCCCAATTCGTTTTTCCATGAGGCCACTGGAGTGGTGGGCAGCTGCCATGTGTGCCCACAGCAACGGCTTGGCCAATTTGAAATCTGGGCCCAGTCAGGGAGCGCCGTGTATTCCCTACACCGTAATTGCGATTGCACATGAGAGCAACATCATTTTCTTCAAATAGATTGGACTGGAGTGGCTGCATTGCAGAAGCAAAATATGAACTGAGTGCTGCCCGCATTTTGCGATTATCCTGATCGACAATATTGTGTGTGTCTGTGGCCGTTGCAGACTTGATAGGCAAGGCCAAGATTTTACCTTATGCACACTCTTGAGAGGTGCAGTGTTGATTAAGAAACTCCTGTCAGCCATTCAGTGCTGTATAAGGCAAGTGCCTAGAGCATTCTACAGTCATCAGTATCTTCTAGACGGTTGCTGCTCTGAATTTTCTCGCAGACAGTGTCCAGGGCGGTGTGTCGCTGGCGCTCTTAAGCATATCGATTGTATGTATATGAATTACCATGACTGGTGCTGCTGTTTTCATTTCTGTCTTTTCAGATTCCCGGAGTGGAAGGAGGTCGGCTTGTGTCCTTGTGTTCTGGCACTGTATGATATTTGGACGGTGTGGAGAACTGATAAGTCAGGTCTCGGATCTCAGCTTGGGATCAGTCTACTGGCTGCACCCAGTGCTTGGGTCAGCGTGCAAAGCAGCAGCAGAACCTCCTATCAACGTTATTCCGGTCTGGCCTGGTTGGCCTGCCCCCACAAGTGCTGGTAGTGCATTTGGGGGAAAACGATTAGGCGTGCTTACGGGCATGGCCTTGATTTTGCAAGTGTCTGCGGACCTTGCTGTGATTCGTCGGAGATAGCCTGGTGTCCAGATTCTCTGGTCCCACATCTTGCCACGATGCTGTTGGAGGGATACTGTCAATCCCAGTGGCCTGAACAAGGCTTGCCGGAAGGCGAATAGAGCAATCTGTAAGAGCCTTGGAGGGAGAGGCGTTGCGATTCCTTATCCCGAGATATCCTTGGCTCGGAGGGAGCTGTACCGACCGGACGGGGTGCATTTGTCCGAGGTCGGCAATTTTATTTTTCTTCAGGATCTGCGAAGGGCCCTCCTGGAGTTAGTTTCCGCCAGGTGGGGGAGAAGAGACTTAGCTTAAGCACGTCTCTCTCTGTGGCTAGTAAGTGTGGGAATAGGCAGTGGGGTTAGGGTTTTGGTGATCATCCAATGGCACTGTTCAGGTGGCTGGCGAGACCTGTATCTCAGCGCTTGCTGAGTTTCGTGGCTCAGTGGGGGGAAATACGGATCGCCAGTGAGGATGGCTTACATCACACGGATCGGTGTTCTGTGGCACCGTGAGGTGGGGACTGTGAGAAAGCCTCCCAGCACCCAAGAGGGTGTAAAACTGGGGGGGTGGCGAAGTGCTGCGCCACCCCCCGGGTTTGGATGTATCTGCCCGGGATACCTCACTGGCCAATGGCGAGTTTTAGTTAGTACCCGCACTTTCACCCTTCGCAGATCTTGATTAATAAAATGTGGCCCTTTATTTACACCATATACTTGTGTCTCGCCTCTTCTTTTCCCCTTTTACGCACGCAATTCCCTTCCCCCGGCCACGTGCAACTGTGGGCGGGGAGAATTTTGCGTGCGGAGGAAAGGAGAGTGAGACCACTATGGGGTGATCTCATCCTCCAATAGGATACAAGGGTGGAGCGTGCAGGACCGTTATTAGGCCCGCATGCCCACACTCTGGGCTCTTTCTTTTGCAGCTCCCTCCCTCCCTCCCTGTTCTCAGTGTGGGCTTTGCTGGCTGCCATTTCCAGGGGCCGAGTAGGAATTTTGGCTCATTGTCCTGATTGGCTGGGGGCAATGGGCGTGTTTCGCCTACTCTACACTGTGTTGCAGGGTTGGATGTTTTTTATTTTGGGTTTTCCGTGTGATTTGGTCCAATCCGGTCACATTTGGCTAGTAAGTGCGGGAATAGGCAGTGGGGTTAGGGTTTTGGTGATCATCCAATGGCACTGTTCAGGTGGCTGGCGAGACCTGTATCTCAGCGCTTGCTGAGTTTCGTGGCTCAGTGGGGGGAAATACGGATCGCCAGTGAGGATGGCTTACATCACACGGATCGGTGTTCTGTGGCACCGTGAGGTGGGGACTGTGAGAAAGCCTCCCAGCACCCAAGAGGGTGTAAAACTGGGGGGGTGGCGAAGTGCTGCGCCACCCCCCGGGTTTGGATGTATCTGCCCGGGATACCTCACTGGCCAATGGCGAGTTTTAGTTAGTACCCGCACTTTCACCCTTCGCAGATCTTGATTAATAAAATGTGGCCCTTTATTTACACCATATACTTGTGTCTCGCCTCTTCTTTTCCCCTTTTACGCACGCAAAGGCCACACAAATGAAATCATTATGAAGTTTGAGAACCAGCATGCTGTTGATCCAGAAAACTGAACTAAATGTAGTCAGATAGAAGAACTAATCACCCGACATTTCCTAGTGCTTTGGAAATGTATCGCTCTGATTATTGCCAACAAGAGAGAACAAACAATACATTAGGTTAGAAGGAAAATAATATCAGAGACGAGGTCACAACACTTGCTTTAAAGACGCCTTGTATAAATATTTCACAGACATAGTAATCAAATGTCAGTCATTACACCAACATATGCTGCAGAATTCAGTTACAAAGCCAGTAATGCATGATTCTCAAGGGTATTTTAATGTTATTAGTTGATCTTATTTCAGCCATCTGGAACCTGTGCAATGTTGAGTCTATTTTCAATTCACATGTCCCACTCTTCTTTTTATTCCCTCTGCTGTTGTTTCTTCCAAGCGAAGAAATGTCTTAGTGCCCTCACTTATATATAATGAGGCTAATCTATTCAGAGCTGGTGCAAAACCAACAAATGCTTAGAATCTCCCCCTCCCCTGCTGAGGAAGTGCTGCACAAAAATAATAGTTTTAGGGCACAATCCAATGAGGCTGCCCATAAGCCTCTGAATTTGGAGGATTATGGGCATCCTATGGAAGGTGTACGGAGGTGAAGGTTTTCTCTGCACTCCTTCTGCCATGCAAAACAGTTAGATGGCTGATTTTGGCCATCTAAGTGTTCGGCCTCAGAGTGGGTGGGAAGACCTCAGAGTGTGAGGTGCTGCCAGGATATATGCTGGCGGAGCCTGTCCCCTCCCCACCCCCAAAAGCCCATCTCCAAGGTCACTCTTGAGACCTCGGAGCCGCAGCCCAAGCTGTGAGTCCCAGCTCTGAGCTCGGAGTAAGTTTCCAAGGTCGGAGCTGGGACTCCGAGAAATCCTGTGACCATCTAGACTCTGTCTACTGGCCATGGGATTGCACTGCCCATGGAAAACTGCATGATAAATATGGCTTCATTAATTTAGCTGAGTTATTAGAAATATTTAACATACAGAGACCTGGTTAGCAGGACACGAATGTCCTCGGTGGGTTGTCACCATTGCTTGTTTCAGGGTGGCTTGTTGTGACATCTGAATCTGGTGCACTTTCCTCAGTGTGGTAACATTATTATTATTTTTTCACCTTTGGAAGATTTGTGCAAATTCGCAGTAACTACTGTGCTTTTTCACCATAACTGCACTATGCTTTAGTGAATTTGTGCAAATCTCCTTGAAATTTAAAATAAAAATAAAGTTAAATTTGAAAATCTCCCCAAAGGTGAAACAGAATGTTAAATTTGTAGAAATCTCTCCAAAGGTGGGGAAAAAATAATGTTAAATATGTGCAAATCACATTCTCAGGTTGTAGTACAAACTCAAACATATCCACAATAGCAAGACTATACGGTGTACTAGTCCTGTCTAGTTCCATCCCATTTGGACTCTGTCACACCAATGGCATCCAGTCAGCACAGATATGAGTAGGATTGCATCGCCATTTTTGCACTGCAATCTAATCAATGGCCACATGTGTGGGAGCAAAGAGGAATCCTGATGCATGTTTACATCAAGATTCCTTTTCATGCAATGTTTTAATCGATGCACACATGTTCTCGTGCACTTTGGTAGCCTGACCTATGAGAAAAAGAAGGGTTCACTGAGACACAAGACAAACTGTGATCTGAAAAAAGTCAACATTTTTTTTAAGGGAAGAATAATTGCTAACACATCAGTGCTTATCCACAAATTACATATGGGAAGAGATTCAGATGGGAAGCATTTCATGTGCATCCCTAATGAGAAGACAAGAACTTCTCTGCTGGATTAGTAAAAGCACCATTCTGGTTCCAGCATCAATCATCCAGATGCCTCTGAGAAGCTCAAAACAGGGTGACAACCCACCCCCTGACACACACACACTGCATTAGTTTTCCATGACATCTGATATGTAGGCTGCAATCATATACCCACTTGCCTGGTATTAAGCCTCACTATTGAACTCAATGGGACTTAATTTTGAATAGACATTGTATTCTATACTGTGCACTGTTTGAGACATACAGTCGGTAAACACAAAGCTTTGACTCCATTATCCTGATTAGTAGCCACTAATCAATGTATTGTCCATTAATGCAGCTTTCTTTAGTTCATGGAAATGCAGTTCTAGTTTATAATTGAAACAAATGGCACCTTCCCCAATTATGTTGCTGGAGAACTGTGCCATTAACAGCACAACCCTAGGCATGTCTCCTCAGAAGTCAGTCCCATTGACTTCGATGGGATCTATTCCTAGATAAATGGGGATAGGATTCAGTGCTGGCTCCAGGTTTTGGAGGGCCCTTGGGCAAGGCCCTCTCAGTGGGCCCCCTCGCTCAGTGTGTGTACTTTCTCACTACCATTAACCAGCTGCTATTGCTCCTCTTCCTTTTTGTCATCATTGCTACCATTTGCTTGTTCAACAGGTAGAGACAGTGAGCAAGTAGGCAGTGGCATCCACTGTTCCTCCTTCTTACCACCACTGTGGTCTGGGCCAGAGTGAGAGGCAGGGGAACAAGCAGGTTGCAGTGGTGAAGAGGAGGAGCAAGTCCAGGGGGGTCTTGTCTGTTGGTCCCTGCTGGGGTGTGGGCCCTTAGCAGGTGCCCATCCAGGTCTACTCCTGATGCTGGCCCTGATAGGATTGCAGCCTATTTTTTCTTCACCATATTTTGCTGTTTCACTACAGTTAACAGTAGTTTCCCTTTTCCTCCAAGCTATACTGTAAGTTGAAGAATCATTTTCAAGAAATAGTTAAAAACATTTACCTCCAGGGAAGTCAATTTCATCTGGCTTACATGCTTTGGTAACATATTATTATGATGTGTTAGAAAACACTTCTCCCATATAATATATAATAAATTGGCTTTTTGATATTATTTGAGGAAAACATTGGTGAACTGTTTGAAAGCAAGAACAGGATCTACCACGAAGTATTAACTGAGCTTCAGCCAGTTCCCTTTAGGGTTTCCTGTTTTTTATTCACAACTATAGAGGAAACACAAAGCAAAGTGAACCAGTCTCCTGTTAGAGGAAAAAATTGATGTTACAAATGCTTTGCATAAGTGCATGGCATGAAATAAAAGCAAAGCCAATTTCACTGTGTCCCGCTGAAGTATAGTCTGACTTTCCTGCAGGGATACTGAACAACTATAATGATGGAAAAGGTCAAAGAGAATGCCATCTACATAGTGAGAACAACCTTTGAGTGAAGAACACAATTCTTTAGAGAATTCAGAAACTCACTCTCTCTCTCTCTCAGTATTACTATTAATACATTATTATTTATTTATTTAAGAAATTTTAAGGCTGCCTTTCTGTCGTCACAGTCTTTCAAGACAGCAAAAAGCAATAACAATAAAAGCAATCTAAAATAACAATAAACACTAAATAGCAATATAATGATAAACAGGAAAATAATAGCATAACAATAAAAGCAAACATTAATTTAACAACAGCAACATGGAATGGCAACCCTTGGGACATTCCCTGCTGCAGCCATAATGTTTGTGAATAGCTATGTCATGGTTGAGCAGATTACATGATGACAACCTGACAACCGTGTCAATGCTGCACCTTTCTGTTGCTTTAATCCATGTGGTTGTTGTTTTTTATACAAATGTTCAAGCTGTGACCAGGAACCCCACCATATATATATATATATATATATATATATATATTTCAAAATGTTGGAATCCATTTTGAGTGACACATTCAAGAGACATATTCTGGGAGTGATGGCCCAAAGACCAGACCCCTATTCAGGATTAGTCAAACCACTGACCTGAACATACAAGTAGGGGTGGGTGTTACATCATATAGCCCAGTCCTCTTAATGTGACACTCCCCCCCCCCAGGTTCTCACATGGGGGCAGCCTACACACATAGAGCTGGATGCGAATAAGCCTCCATGCAAGCTGGAATGTCACTCCATTTGTGTGTTCAGATATGTGGTTTGGATAAGACCTGAATAGAGCACAGCACAGTTTATGTTCCAGTCTGTTCATTGAATAAAGAACTGAATTGCACTTAGTCACTTCCTAGTCAATAGCCTTACCTAGCCTCTAGATTGTAGTAGGAAAGTGTGGTTTACAAGCAGAAGAAAGTATTGATTGAATCTAGTATAGTTTGTCTTATATGTTTATACTAACATCCATGTGAGTGATTATGGTAAAGTGGGGATTTATCAAATTGCCCTTGATGAACAGTCCATCTTCAACAGGTTATTTTGGGAAAGGTTAATTAAAACTATTTTGTTTTGCTCCACTATTCCTATATGCTTTGAGACTCCTTTGATCGGTGCATTTATTAAAATTTAATTAATGAGCTAATTAAATATCATCAGAGAGTCTGGGCTGAGAGACCAAATTCATTATACACAGCTCCCCAGCACATTTTTTTTTTTAAAAATGTGCCAACTTATATCATTGTCAAACCTATCATACTACCATCAGGTAAAATAATGGGATATTCATACAGTCAGCTTTATGCATGTGGCTGGCTGGTGCAACACTTTTCATACATGTGTCTCTCCAGGGAGATAGTGAGGGGAGTTCTGGGGGGCAAACGGTACCAACGTTGAGCGGCAGGCGCTGGCAGAGCGCTAGGGGCAGGCCACGCCGAGTAAGGGGAACAAGGGATCGATGCTTAATATCTATCCCTTGTTCCGGGCCTGCCCAGAGCCAAGGGATAACTGGGGGATGTGTTGCTCCTCCCCCCACCCTGCGTTTGCTGTTGTGCAATGCCAGGTCCGTTACCCAAAAAACATCTCTCATCCATGACTTGATCATGGATGAGGGTGCGGACCTGGCATGTGTTACGGAAACCTGGCTGGACGAGGCCGCTGCTCCAACTCTGGCGGCCTTGTGTCCGGCCGGTTTCTCGTATGCCCAGCAGCCAAGGGTTGGGGGACGGGGAGGGGGAGTGGCTGTTATCTACCGGGAGTCCTTGGTCCTCACCAGACTCCCTCTCCGGGAGACCAAGTTTATTGAGTGCATGTACTGGAGGTTGGGTCCAAAGGGCAGCCTGGGGATTCTGCTCGTGTACCGTCCACCCCGCTGCACGACAGACTCCCTGGCCGAGGTGCTGGAGGTGGTCTCCGATGTGCGTGTGTTGTCCCCCAGGCTAGTGGTGCTGGGGGACTTCAACGTGCATTCGGGGGCTTCCCTCACTGGGGCACCTCGGGACTTTATGGAGACCATGGCTTCCTGGGAGCTGCACCCTGTATTAACTGGACCTACCCATGTAGCCGGTCGTGCACTGGACTTGGTTTTTGTTTCCGGAGAGGGGGGAAATGATCTGGAGATCGGGGGTATATCCACCACCCCCTTGTCATGGTCAGATCACTATCTGGTGGGGTTGGATTTCTCGGTGCCACAACCCCTCTGCAGGGGTGAGGGACCTATTAGAATGGTCCGCCCCAGGCGTCTTATGGATCCGGATGGATTCCTGAACGCGCTTGGGGAATTGGAGCACACAAACGGTAGCTCGGTCGAGACCCTGGTGGATGACTGGAATGCTGCAATCACCAGGGCATTAGACCGAGTTGCCCCGAAGCGCCCTCTTCGCCTAAACAGAGCTCGCGCGGCGCCATGGTTCACTCCGTCGCTGCGAGCTCTGAAACAAGAGTCACCTTGAAGGCTAGAGCGCCGATGGCGAAATTCCCGCTCCGAAGACGATCGAACACGGGTTAGAGCTGCATCTTCAGCCTACCGGGTGGCGGTGAAGGCAGCAAAAAAGAATTTCTATGCTGCCTCCATTGCGTCTGCAGAGTGCTGCCCCAGGAGGCTGTTCCAAGTGGTCCGGAGTCTGGTCGGTCCAGTCGCTCCGGACCCACTGGAACAGTCAAAAGCCTCCTGTGAGGCTTTAGCGAAGCACTTCGCAGATAAAATCGATCGGATTAGGAGTGGGATATCGTACGTCGTGGACACAGGGAGTGAGCGGGAGGAGGCCAATGGCAGACCGGTTTTGTGGGATCGGTTTCGGCTTCTTCCTTCTGATGAAGTGGACAAGGTGCTTTCATCTGTGAGGCCGACCACCTGCTTGCTTGACCCTTGCCCATCCTGGCTCATCATGAGCTGCAGGGAGAGACTGGGTGAGGGGATCAAGGCGGTGGTGAATGCCTCCCTCGAGGAGGGAGTGATGCCATCAGCCCTCAAGGAGGCAGTAATAAGACCGCTTCTAAAGAAGCCCTCCTTGGATCCCCAGGATTTAAACAACTTTCGCCCAGTCTCTAATTTACCATTTCTGGGCAAGGTGATCGAGCGGGTGGTGGGTGCTCAGTTGAAGGCACACTTGGATGAAGCCGATTATTTGGATCCGTGCCAGTCGGGCTTCAGGTCTGGACATGGGACGGAGACGGCCTTGGTCGCCTTGGTGGATGATATGAGGAGGGCTTTGGATAGGGGCGAATGCTCCTTTCTAGTCCTCCTCGATCTCTCAGCGGCTTTTGATACCGTTGACCACGGTATCCTCCTGGACAGTCTGGAGGGGTTGGGCTTAGGAGGCACTGTATTGCAGTGGTTCCGGTCCTTCCTCTCTGGAAGGTATCAGAGGGTAGTTCTCGGGGAGGAGGCTTCGGACCCTCGGCTGCTCACTTGTGGAGTGCCGCAGGGTTCCATCCTCTCCCCGATGCTATTCAACATCTACCTCAAGCCGCTGGGAGCTATCATCAGGAGGTTTGGGGTGCAGTGTCATCAGTATGCGGATGACACGCAGCTCTACCTCTGTTTTAAGTCCTCACCGAGGTTGGCCGTTGAAACCCTGTCCAAGTGCCTGGAGTCAGTGGCTGGCTGGATGGGAAGGAATATGCTGAAGCTGAACCCCGACAAGACCGAGGTACTTCTGGTGGGGGACAAGGGAAGGTTAGGGGATGTTGACCTGGTGCTGAATGGGGTACATCTACCCCTGAAGGACCAGGTCCGCAGCTTGGGGGTCATTCTAGACTCCCAGCTGTCCATGGAGGCTCAGGTGGCAGCTGTGAGCCGGGCGGCGCTGTATCAACTCCATCTGATACGGCAGCTGCGCCCCTACCTTCCTAATCACCTGCTCCCATCAGTGGTTCATGCCTCGGTCTCCTCTCGCCTAGACTACTGTAATGCGCTCTACATGGGGTTACCCTTGAAGACGGTCCGGAAGCTTCAGCTGGTACAGAACGCGGCGGCTCGCCTGATTAAGGGCAGCCGCCGGCGTGATCACATCACGCCAGTGCTTAAAGAGTTGCACTGGCTACCAGTTGCTTGCCGAGCCGAATTCAAGGTGTTGGTTTTGACCTTTAAAACCCTACACGGCTCCGGCCCAGCTTATCTCAAGGAGCGCCTCCAGCAACATCAAGTAGGCCGCTCAACAAGGTCTGCCACGGACGGCCTTCTCCTTATCCCATCAGCCAGAGCAGCCAGGCTGGTGGGGACTAGGAAGAGGGCCTTCTCTGTGGCGGCCCCCACATTATGGAACTCCCTCCCTAGTGACCTTCGCCATGCCCCCTCCGTGATGAGCTTCCGCCGTGCATTAAAAACATGGCTGTTCAGGCGGGAATATGGGGTGGGTTAGGTTTTTAATGAGAATTTTTTAATATTGTTTTAATTATTATATTTTATTGTGTTTTATTGTATTTTAATTGTACATCGCCCAGGGTGGCCGGGTGACCGGCCAGATGGGCGATTGATAAATGTAATAAATAAATGTAATAAATAATACAAAATCACTGAAGATGGGGATATATTGGTCAAAGCTAGAGAGCTGCAAAATGCATGTCCTTGATACATTTTGATGTTAAAGAATTGGTTGGTTGCTTTCATTGTGTTCCTTCATTACAATATAATGCTTTGAAACTCCTGTTTTGTAACATAAATCTTTTAACTTTCTCCTATTTCATTTCTAGTGGGATATATGCTGAAAGAATAATTTATATAATATCTACAAATTTTCAGTGAAAATGTAACGCAAGGAACTCATCACGAACAACTGCACTGAACATGTTGAAAACAATGCAGCAGCATAAAATAATGTCAGAACCATTATTAATATGATTAGGCCACTTCAGCAACACAGCTTGAAGAAGTGCAAGCAGTTTGTTGATTCATTTCTCTCCCTCTATCATCATTTGTTTTTTTCCCCTCACAAATATGCTTTTTGCTTTGGGAAATTAAAACAACTACAGGTAGGATCTAGAATGTGCCTTCTGCAGATGGGAGTGCTCCTTCTAACCAAGGAAAGCATCAAGTCCAGTAGAGGAATCCTGCTGGTGGAGTGGGGAAGGAGTCTATTTTAATCAATTACTGCCTGTGCCCCCTGAAAATCTGCCTGGAGGATTGGGGTACTCTCCAGAACAGTGGTGGGAGGTGAGGCGGCATTGCAGAGGGAGGGGCAATAAGTGAAAATTGATTCCCCCCTTCTCACTTGCAGGACCGTTCTGAGTGGAACTCCTCTTTGGAACATTACTGTCAACTGACGAATGGTTGATCCAACCCTATGTATCAGTCTTTCTGCTTTTCTTTTCTTCAGTTTGTAGGTTTGTTTGGATTTTTGCTATTAATTTGTGTACCATGCTTGCTTGGGACATGTGTCTTTATATACTTCTACAAATTACTTCTCCACATTCAGGAAATAAGCTCTCCTGATATGCAAATAACTGAGAGGAATGTAGCTGAAAATTGCTAGGGACACTGACTGTTTCCACCTATGACCCTGGCTCTGTTGGAGGACAGGTTCTTGTCTGTCCAGTCGAACTGGCCCAGAATCTAGTACTTTCACCAAAATACACAGGAGCACAGTGTGTATAACTTAGGATTGTTTAGTCAAGGTAACAGAGTGCTGTTGCGAGGTACTTGTGGAGCAATAGAGCATTTCCAGAAAGAGAGAGAGAGAGAGAGAGAGATCAGGTGAGGTGAGGTGAGGTGAGGTGATGTGGCAGTCAGCCAGAGAGGCTGCATGGTGCTTTCCAGGGAAAGGAGGAGATTTGAAGTGAGAATGGTAAACCTGGAAAGAGAGGAAAAAGAAATTCAAAGAGAGTTATATCTTTCCTTATGCTCTGTCTGAAAGACCAGGATGGGGTGCAGACCTCCTTAGCATGAGGGTAAATCCAAACAAGGCTGTTGTTGTTGTTTTTTAAAGGCTTTTCTTGGATGTGGCATGGCTTTACCAGGCGAAGTTTACTGCAAGTGGGCATGCAGAAAAAGGAGCATTCAAAGTCAGAGTTCTGGACAAGGTGAGGCTAGTAGATTTATAACAGCAAGATACTGTTCTAGAATGAACTGGAGTTGAAGGGACAGCCATCCAGGCAGGAGCTCTGAAAACTTAGGCAGAGTGTTTGCCAGTTGCGAGTGTATGGGTGAGATAAAGAAGAGTCAGACACAGAGTATATGGTTTCAAATAAGGGCCACATTTAGTGAATTGAAGATCTGTGAAGGGCGAAGTGCGGTACTAACCTAGCCTGGCCATTGGCCAGGAAAAAACCAATATTTTAAATATTTTGGCGAATACATCCTAACCGCACCGGAGGCGGGTTGGTCCGCCCCCGGCCAGTTGCCCTCCATGTGGAGCTGGAGGGCCTTACCATCGTCGCCTTACTTTGACGCCTCCAGGCACCCACCCAGGCACCGAAGGGCGGTACTAACCTAGCCCGGCCAGGCACCCAATGTAGGCGAGAAAGGCAAAACCCCAAAGACGTCCCAATCTCCCTCCTGCTACGCCTCACGGCATTAGCGAGGTCAGCCTTGGGTAAACGTCGTCAGTCACCTTGAAAGGTGCCATTGGATGATCACCATAACCCTAAGCCATACTGCCTAATCCCGCACTTCCCGCAAATGCGACCAATTTACTATGATCCCCCTGGTGGGATCGAGATCGAATTCAAAAATTTCCCTACCCTGATTCACAGTGTAGAGTAGGCGAAACCCGCCCATTGCCCCGGCCAATTGAGACAATGAGACAAAATTCCTACTCGGCCCCCGTTAATGGGCGACCAGAGGAGCCTACACTGCTAACAGGGCGGGATGGGAGGGAGCTGGAAAACAGCAGCAAAAGAGACCGTGGGCGGGAACCCAGGTGCCTAAATAAGCCCTTTCCTGTGTCCCTGCCTTAGTTGAGCCATTGGCTCAGTACCTGTGACCAACCTGACCTGTTACCTGACTCCTCTCTCCTCCCCCACTCACAAATCTTCTCCCTGTCCCCAGGTGAGGGGCCAGTGGAAGTCTGTTGCGAGTGTATGGGTGAGATAAAGAAGAGTCAGACACAGAGTATATGGTTTCAAATCAGGGCTACATTAGTGAATTGAAGATCTGCGAAGGGCGGTACTAACCTAGCCCGGGAAAAAACCAATATTTTAAATATTTTGGCGAATACATCCTAACCGCACCGGAGGCGGGTTGGTCCGCCCCCGGCCAGTTGCCCTCCATGTGGAGCTGGAGGGCCTTACCATCGTCGCCTTACTTTGATGCCTCCAGGCACCCAATGTAGGCGAGAAAGGCAAAACCCCAAAGACGTCCCAATCTCCCTCCTGCTAAGCCTCACGGCATTAGCGAGGTCAGCCTTGGGTAAACGTCAGTCACCTTGAAAGGTGCCATTGGATGATCACCATAACCCTAAGCCATACTGCCTAATCCCGCACTTCCCACTACAGAGAGAGACAAGCTATCGCTTAGTCGAATCTCCCCCACCTGCCCGATAAAAAAGCGAGCAGGGCCCTTCGCAGATCTCCAATATTATTATCATTACCTACACCGGATAGGTGAACCCCATCCGGGCGATACAGCTCCCTCCGGGCCAAGGATATCATGGGATGGGGAATACAAACCCAATCCCTCCTACGGCCCTACAAATCTCGCTGTTCACCTTTCTAACCGCTCTGTTCAAGGCCTTGGGCCAACTGAAACGCGGTATCATGAACGACCAAGGATCAGAATTCCCGGGCATCGGTGCCATATGTATGCTATATTGCATGGCATCTGCAAAATCAAGGGCCTTGCCATTCAACAAGCCCAAATCATTCCCCCCAAATGGGGACCAGGACATCTGGGGGGAAGAGCACTGGTCAGTCCGGAAGAAAGTGTGGAGGAGGTTCTGCCATCTCATGCTCCGGTGACCCATCCACTGGACGTCCACCGAAGGCTCAACCGCCAGGAAGCCCGATGTGGCAGTTCGTCTTGCCGCCCAGTGCATCATACTGTGCCCACAGATCAGCACACAGACAGTCCTGCCTCCACCCAGGTGACCTGGAAGAGAAACACAGCCCACGGCAATATGAAGGCAATTTTTTGACGCACCATCAAGGAAATTTTCACACATAGGAGCGGTATGACTGGGACCCCTGAGAAAACACCTGTTTGTCTGCAGTGGATGCGGCACCAATCTATAAGGAGTCACACAGTAGTGCTACAAAATAACAAAGCTGGTTCCTTGACTACACAGTTACTCACTCTTTGCCTGGGCTTTCTCCAGGGCTTGCCTCAGCAGGTAGCCCTGGCCCGTGCTTCTTCACATGCAAAACCCAACAACAACAGAAACCAGAAGCCACAGCAGCAGTGTGGATTCTTCCCTCCCCCTCCAGTAGCCAGTCATGATGAACTTCGCTTACCCCAGGCAGACGAGAGGGGTGGCTCATGGCTATGCTTCCATTTGCATTGCAATTTCATACGAATTGCTGGGGCACATAGACATCAAGATGGAGATTCAATTTATTTTATTTATTTATTTATTATATTTATACCCCGCCTTTTTTCCTGCAAGGAACCCAAGGCGGCTTACATAATCATCTTCCTCTCCATTTTATCCTCACAACAACCCTGTGAGGTAGGTTAGGCTGAGAGTCAGTGACTGGACCAAAGTCACCCAGTGAGTTTCATGGCCGAGCGGGGACTAGAACCTGGATCTCCCGAGTCCCCGTCCAACACTCTAACCACTACACCACACTTAACCACAATTGATTAAACTGATTAAAATTAAATTGATTAAAATTGACTTAAGTTAATGGAATAAATTGATTAAACTGATTAGAATTTATTTAAATTGTCCGAATAAATTGATAACTTTTGATTTAAATTATCTTTCCATGCTCAGACAAGCTGATCCAGCATCAGCCACAGGTCTGTTCAACATTAATTAATTTCATTATTTAATTTAACAACATTAATTAATTAATTTAATATCATTAATTAATTCAATCATATTAAATTTTATTTAATAATAAAATTACATTAAATAACATTCATTAATTTAATATCATTAATTAATTCAATCATATTAAATTTTATTTAATAATCAAATTAAATTAAATAACATTCATTAATTTAATATCATTAATTAATTCAATAATATTAAATTTTATTTAATAATCAAATTAAATTAAATAACATTCATTCAATTAAATGAATAAATTGCAGCAACTGAGGGGCGCTGGTGATGAACAGCCGCTCAACGGCTGGCGAAGAATCAGCTGCTTGGCGTGGCACAAGCGTCCGGCCATGTGGCGCCGCGGCAGCAAACCTCAGCCGATCTACGGCTAGCTCGAAGATGCAGCAAGCCCCGGCCGATTTCCGGCAGCATAGCCCGGCCACGCTACGGGCCCGCCGAGCAGCTGGGCCCCGTTCTAAAGGAAGGAGGGGGGTGACCGGCCGCACGGCGTCACGGCAGCCAATCCCCAGCAATCTGTGCGAGGATCTGCTGCTCGTTGCAGCCGCAGCAAGCCCCGGTGAAAAAGACGAGCGGCCGCCAACAGCTAAAAGGTGGCCACTGTATTAAAAGCTGCTCGTCGCAGCCGCAGCAAGCCCCGGCGAAAAAGACGAGCGGGCGCCAGCAGCTGAGAGCGATAACGAAACAGCTGTTCAGCGCGGGGGAGGGATTTTCCTCAGCCCATGTGGCGCCGCGGCAGCCAGCCCTGCTCAACTGAAGCGGCGCCTTGAAGGCAGGGAGAGCGGCCGCCAACAGCTGAGGGGTGGCCGCTGTAGCGGACATCAAACCTCCGTGGGGGGGGAGCCAAAACTGAGCAGCCACCACCCCAGTCACCCTCAGGTAACTAAAACTTTCAAAACTAAAACTTTTAAAACTACAACTCCGGGCAATCAGATAATGGCGCAAAATAGCTGAGGGAATATCGGCTGCTTGAAAAAACAACAAAAAGGGGGGGAGGAGCGAGGTAGCGGTGAAAGACGCCCGCTGCAGAGCCCCAGGCCCAGCAAACAGCTGAGCCCCAGTCCAAATGGGGGCAAAAATGAAGTCCCCCGATCCTCTTAAATAACTTAAATCAACAGCTGAGCCCCAATCAGAGTTTTAAATAAATTGGAAGTAAGCACAATCACAGCACAGCACCCCCCCTCTTCGATTGGAACACACGCATACACAAAAGGAACGATACCACGAGGACGAGGGATCAGCGAGGATGATGTGTAGTCAGCCGGAAAACAGCAGCAAAAGAGACCGTGGGCGGGAACCCAGGTGCCTAAATAAGCCCTTTCCTGTGTCCCCGCCTTAGTTGAGCCATTGGCTCAGTACCTGTGACCAACCTGACCTGTTACCTGACTCCTCTCTCCTCCCCCACTCGCAAATCTTCTCCCTGTCCCCAGGTGAGGGGCCAGTGGAAGTCTGTTGTCCTTGGAAAAGGTTATATTCATGGAAGAAGACTCTTTCTGGAGATTTTCTGGAGACTTGGTAACCCTATTCACACATTACTTGTGTAGGGCAATCATGGTTTGAAGCAGGAGTGGGGATGTTCCTGGGTACACCTCTCATTTCGCATCACTAGGATATCCTGCCCCCACCATCCCTGCATTAAGTATGGACATTTATGAGGAAACCCATATGTGTGAGTAGCTGCACATGTATAGATGCGCCAAACAACGAAGACACCCAATCTATAGGCATCCTGATTGCATGGAACTGCTCATGCAAATACTTCCTTTGCAGATGTCCATGCTCAACCCATAGAAATAAGGGGGTGAGGCTAGCCCAGGCACATGATGTTGAGTGGCGAACACACTCCTGATTCAGATTGTGAGTGCCCTACATATAACACATTCATGTTTAGAAATAAAATAAGTCATAAATAAATATTTTCTGAAATATGGCCTTGATTAGTTTTCCCAAATATGGCCTTGATTAGTTTTCCCAAGAGCAGCCCATACATATCTTCCTCAGAAATGAGAAGGGCATCATCACAGATTGGTGTCCAGTAGAGGTATGCACCTATCCCCAGATTCAACTCGGACCTTGATTTGGCACATCAGAAAATGGCCCAATTCTGCTTGGACTGATTCAAAGGCCATCTGAATCTACTCATACGTTAAGCCCAAGCTGAGATTAGAAAAACTGAGTCTTCATGCCTCCCATTGACTATCATAGGAATTTTTTTTTTAAAAAAAATGACTATAACTTTTTTTTTGGATGATAAAAAAGAAATGGAAGATATTTGCAGGAATAATGGCCCCTTAAGAAGGCATTATGAGCTTTTCTACACTATGCTATTACTTGCTGTATCTGCTTTGGATATCGTCACAGAATTGAGATCCGAGAAGTATACAAGGAACATTTCCTTTCCTGCTTTTCCACTACATAACCTCTAAGTGGCACTGTGCTATAGCAGAATACTGCAAATACCCAAGTAGGAAAATATATTTTCTTTCCCTTTCAGAAATAATACCCCCTTTTCTCTGCTCTAAAAAAAACCTAGGAAAGTGCTCTTAAAAAATAGAAGTGAAACTGGGGAATCATGACATCATGTAAAGAACCTATAAGCAATCATGAGTAAGGAATTATGAGTGCACAATAAATGCCTCATGTAGAAAAGCTCTCCACTTGTCAAATGTCAGAAGAAAAGGTGCAGGGGGGGTTGTGCTCCACACCTTTATATTTTGATATTTTTTAAAGGGAACTGCTGCTTACTTACTTATTGCTTGGATGAACTGGATGAAATTTGCAGGAATAGTTTCCTCTTCTGAAGGTAACTGCCAATTTCTGCCATGTTTCAGATGAATAGGGTTTTTGCAAAAGCAGCCTAAACATTTTGATGGTATCCCAATGAAGGCACACGTATGCTCCTATATTCCTTGTGGACCATTGTTATGAAAATGAAAGATATCATAGAGGTGTCTCTACCAAAGAAATCTGCACAGTTTCCAAAGTATAAATTCAGTGGTTCATTTGGAATAGGAGTCCTCAATATTTTAGGGGGGGTAAGTGACTTGCTTCCTCTCCCCCCTGTTTTTGTGGGATTTTTTTAAAAAATAAAAATGCCACGCATCACATAGATGTCCCAAGGCAAGAAAGCTGCAAAGTTTCAGAAGGACAGGTGCAGATGCTAGGGAGTTATGATGATTGAAATCCAGCTTGAAGTTTTTTTTTTCCACTGTGAAGTCTGGTGGCACTGGAAGAATGGCCATGTCATGGTCCCATCCTCAAAGCACAGTGGATCCTCTGGTAAAATGTGCTCTAGAAATAGAAGGTGGACCTGCCAGTCACTCAACTACACACACTCTCCCTCCCTGCAGGCCTCAGTATTTCAAAGAAACAGAAACAGAATATGCTATTTGTAGGAGACATAAGATCTGTGCATCTCCAAACACAAATCAATAATGAAGCCTTTTACCAACTTGGCTTCAGTTCTGGTGGCTTTGGAGGGAAGCCCACTTCATCTCAGGTAGCACCAGAAATAGTCCAGAGGGGGCCAATTTTGCTCAGCTTCTGCCAAATCCAGTACACATCTTTAGTGCTACTGCTAGCCATAGTGTCTAGCTAATCATGTCCCACTTTTTAGGGCGAAGTCTAAAACATACACCTGGTTTCGGTTATTAGAAGTACAATCCTAATAAAGTTTACCCAGACGTAAATCACATTGTATGCACTTGAATTGCAGCCTAAATCTGATCTGAAAACAGTGTGCACATGGAATTTTCTAAAAGGTTTCTGGCTGGCAGATATAGCTAGCCAGGATCTTGTGGTGTGGAAACTGAATTCCTGTTGCTTAGGGACTGGTATTGGCTGCATATATGCTCATTTCACATCTGCTCAACCTATATATTTGTACGTGGACTGTTTATTGCAATCAGCACCATATGTCTGTCTCTTGTGCTCTCCACTCAGAAAGGATCTGACTCGTAAGTTGCTCCCCCTGGAACTTTGTATTGTTCAAGGAAGTGGGGAGCATAAATCAATAGGTGCTTGCCTTCTAAAATGAGCCACAAACAACAACAACAACGAAATTGAGGCAGTTTGCAATACATCATGAATTGTACATAAACAAGTTAATGTTATGATATTGCTGTTCTGTTGCTGTTCAGTTTAGTATATATTGTAATAGTGTCTTCATTGTGTTTTATTTTTTTGTAAACTGCCTTGGGATATTCTGCAATACCATTAAAGTGGTACAGAAAAATTGTAAAATAAGCAAAAGAAAACATGATGGTTATTTCATGCCTCTTACATAGAAATCATTCAGACTACTATCAGGCATCAAAGCTATTAAGAATTCAGGGATTATCTTCTTGTCATCAGGATGCATAAGGGCACTACATCTAACTGCCTTCTGAAGTTGTAACAGGGAATTACACCCCATCCATAACTTAAAACACCTGAAGCTGCTGATATTAGCTACAGTGTATACAGTGCAGTACATACTGCACACAACATGTTCTTGGTAACTGGCTTATATTCTGTGCAATGTGTTTGGGCATAGTTCTCACAAACAACACAAAAGGACATGAAACTGTGCCTGAAGAACTACTTCAGGGAGCAGGTGAGGGCTCATACAACTGAATGCTCCTGCACATGCTAATGAATTCAGTGCATTATCCACCATGTTTATAATGTAATCGAGTGCCACACACACACAAATGCATAGTGTTGTCATTGCGGGAGATACAGAAGGAGTTTGAAAGGTCTCGCGTTTATTGTTTGTGTTTGTAGTGTGTGCACATGCCTCAAGCCTCAGTATAGTGCTGCTATTGTGGGAGTACTGGGAGGGCATGCTGCCATTTCAGTTTGCTTTTTTTTTTTTTTAGACCACTAACTGCATGTACACCTTTGATACTGCACAGGAATGGAGGTTTAAAAATAAATTGTGTGGCTATTCACATCTGCATGGCTCTGCAGTAAAAAATAGCCACACACACAAATCACAGAGGAGGAGAAAGACAGGGGGAAGAAGGTCATGGTGCCATTGTTGTTGCATTTTTTTTCCTTCCCTGCCTGGTAATCCCATGAAAATCACTGTGAGGAAAGATAAGGGGATGAAAGGAAGAGGAGAAAAAACAAGATGGTGGTGGTCAGAGAATGTGGGGGGAAATATTGCAAAGCAGGTTCTACAGCTTTAAAGCCACTCCTACCAGTAAGAGTTATATAATACTGCTAAATTGAAATACACATGTCTTTGTGCCACATGGGAACTGCAGGCACCAGAAAAGTAATCATAAAAGTAGTCCAGGAAACTGTTGTGACTGTAGCAAAACAACAGCTGTGAATACATTGTTTATATTTGGAAAGGAACAGAAGGCTGAATAACAAGTCATGTTTTGTCTGCTACTTCCTGTCCTGTTCTCATGGGAAAAGTAGGTGTGAAAGAAATACGAGCTGGTCACATGGTTTGTATGTTCTGGTGACGTAGAATTGATTTGTTAGCTTTCGTTTCTGTAGCCATTTTTAATAGAGAGATGGATTGCTTCTTTTTCTCTCTGTTGCTCTGACTAATGCTTGCTGGACTTGCAATCATGTAACGTCAAATGCTGAGGTGGACTTGCTCCACTGGATTAATGCTTGTAATGCATTATACTCTGCAATATGGACTGTAATGTAGGAGAGGTAAACTCTGTAGTAAATACTGGCTATAGTAATAAACAGGTAGAGCAAAGAAACCTGTGAAGTCTACGGAGTTATTTCCTTATTACTGGAAGCTGCTGAGGAGGAGGCTGGGCTGGCTGTAATCCGAGACGCTTGGAATGCTGCTGATGGCAGATACAGGTCTGGACTTCTGTATGTAGATTTATGGGCAGCTGCACACAGGAGCAGGATCTTAAATCTTCCATCTCACGCAAGTGAATCGCTCTGCTTTTCCACGAGGCCGGCGGGCCTACCGGGTGGATTGGTTGTAAAACCTTTAGGGCTGAGTCGTTGCCCTTTCAGAAACAATGGAATATTGAGGAAGAACTAGCATCAGCACAGTGGGTCGGGGTGTGCATCAGGCTGCCAAAGTGGGTGGTGCTGGTGGCATTTGGGAGGTTTTATCAGGGGGCAGAAGAAATTCTAAAAAAGCAACAACAACCAAACAAACCTGGGGTTGGAGTTTGCCAGGAAACCAGTGGCACTTCCTTTCCCCCCAACAAGAATAATCTTTCCTAAACTTAACTTAATTGCTTTGCTACTGCAAGAGGTGATGGAGCTACATTTTGGCAGCAAGCATGACTGGGCTGCTGGCAGTGGGAACCACCATCTCCCCCTCACTCTCACACACATGCAATGCCTCTGAATGGTGCTACATCCTGACATAGTTGTATTGGCATGCTGCTTGGCATAGAGCAGAAAAGACATTTCACACCAGTATTTAGCATGACATGATGCTGTCCCTTGAAGAAGTCCAGCTTGGCACCTGAAATTGCAGATAAGCCTAGAGGGCTTGCATCTTGGCTGGATGGACAGTACTTAGTGAGCAATCTTTTTGTGAGATCCTGTACATCTGGTCATGTATGCGGGAAGAGATTTAAAAATATGAATTTAACAAACAGCACCAAACCTTAATGCCAAGATTAGCTTAAGGCAAAGTAATCAGGAAATAGATTTGAATACACCCAATCAAAGAATTGCATTCTCCAGGGCATTACCTAAAATTGTTGTTAGGTATAAAGAGAGGCAGAGGCATCATACCTTCAAGCACCATAATCATCAAAAAGTACTTGTGTGATTAGATTTGGATCCATATCTGCCCAACTGAACCTACTGTCTGCTGTGCTCAAAGTCATTTCCTGCTCTTTTGCATTTTGTCTCAGTTGAACCCAGAACTTTCCCCTTTGATTCTTATATCAAAACTCTATAAGAAGCCTAGACCCCAAGCCCCCAGTATTCCTGTTACCTCTACTGGTTCAACTGATTCTCATGCTGCTCCTGAAACCACTTGGTTTCTGATCTCCCCCACAAAGGCAGGATGCTAGACAGCAATCCTGATGCATGGCAAGTTCCATAGTTCTGGGGCCTTCCAAGGGACCAATATCCCCACTCATTAGTTTTGTGAAAAGTCCAGTTGCCCTGGTTGTGTCCATCGGCTCTCATTCCTTCACTGAAATCATTTTGAGCCATGCAACACCATGGGTCTGCCACAGAGTCTCACAACCCTCTGTCCCAGACCAGCCAGTTCTGGCCATATAGGTCTCTGCTCTAGCTGAAGCTGTCTGCAGCCTTTCTCAAGGCTTCCTTTTCCTGCAATCTCAGGCATTTCCCTGTACCCCAGTGTCATCTTCAGGAAAGATCTGAAGGGATCCCAGGAAAGCAGGATCTCTGTTTTCTGGAAGTCACTTCCCCACAACTTGTAGCTTCTTCTTTTTAAAAAAATAAATTTTATTTAAATTTTAACATATAAACTACAAATACATAAACCTGCAAATTATACAACAAACACATAACAAAAAAACAAAACAAAACAAATAATAATAATAATAAGTGCACCCCCCACTGGGACCAAATAACTACATAATTATTCAACCTTCCAAAATTGCATTAATGATTCTTGTGAAGGTGTACACCCTTTCCCCCTTAATAAAACAAAGTCTACAAATGCTCTCCATATATCTTTAAAATCATTTCGATTCGATAATCCCCTTTTAACTATAATACTACACGTTACCTTATCATTAATAGCAATATCCCATACCTCTTTATACCATTCCTCTATTTGATAATCACATTGCATTTTCCATTTTCTAGGTATCATTAACCTTGCTGCTGTCAATAAGTTTTGTAATTAGATCTTTAGTACCTTGAGTACAACAAACATTATCATAAATTGATAGTAATGCTATGCTAGGATATACCTCTAAGTTTACCCCGGTTATTTCCTTTATCTCTTTTAATACTATTTGCCAAAATTTCTGTACATGTTTACAACTCCACCACATATGAACATAGGTGCCAGTTTCCTGGCATCGTTTCCAACATAACGCCGAGTATTTCTTATCGATTTGATTTAATTTTACTGGCGTTATATACCATCTCCAAACCAGCTTATAATAATAATTCTCCTTTATCCTTACAGACATAGTTTTCAAAATATTCATATCCCATATCTTCCCCCAGCTCTGATTACTTATCTTTCCCATCAAATCATAATCCCATACAGATTTAAGATAGTCTTATTGATCTTCAATTTCAAACAAAATTTTATAAATTTCGCTTGTTGTAACTTTTATAACTATATTTCCTTCTGTAGATTCACTTTGTATAATCATCTTTTCAAATCATGTATACTCTCTACATTCCTTATTTTTCCTTATCCAATTCCTTGTCCATTGCTCTAATTGCATACAATTAAACCAAGATATCTTCCTTTCTCCTAACATTTCACTTACTTTTATATGCTCTTTACAGCCCATCTTCTCCACCCAATCCTTTAATTTAATTACTTTCTTCTCCCTTAATAACATTTCCAATTCCTTTCTTAAGTTTGTTGGAAAATTCTCCAACACCACCACTGCAATTCTGGAGGTCACTTCCCCACAACTTGTAGCTTCTAACCCCTGTGTCCACTTTCTCTTTCATGTGCTTGTGTGAATGCGTGTAGGAATTAGGTCTGTCCTTCAACCTGAACACTTTACTGAAGGCTTGTCCTGGTTATCCAGTAGGAAGGATTGTGGCCAGGCTTCCTTCTCTGCTCCTCCGTACTCCCTCTTCATGATCCTTGCAATTAGCCAATTATTCCAGGAAGAGCTGGCTGGCGCAAACAGGTCAGGTACAGAAGCCGTTATCATATCTGTAAGTCCATTCCCATTTCCCTGAGATGAAGCTGGAATAAGCAGGTTGAACACAAAGTGCTAGAAATGGAGATGAGTGTGTTTGGTATAGATACGTAATCTGTCTTACCTTCCTTTCTTGTCACTGAGACTGTGCACAAGGAATAGCCTTGGCACACTGTCCCCTGTCAGAGACATACCTCCATGAACTCTTTCTCCCTCCCCTATCCTGCAGGCTCTCCTTCCCAGACCTCTTTATCTCTTCTTTTTCTCTCCCATTTAGCTTTAAGAGCCCAAATTTTCCTAGTCACGGCTCCTGCAATGTCTTTGGAATCTTAGCCCAATTTGAAACCAGATTCATCATGCATGTCCACGACCTAGTTTTCTGTTCACAGCAGCCCTCGGTGTGCTTTTGGATCTATTTCCCACATATTATAATCCCATGCATGATTATTATTATTATTATTATTATTAATATTTATTTATCGCCCATCTGGCCGGCAACCAGCCACCCTGGGCGATGTACAACAATAAAATACATAAATACAATAAAATACATTAAAACAATATAAAAATTTTAAAATCTTAACCCACCCCATATTCCCGCCTGAACAACAGGCCTGTGGCTCACGCTGGCTCAGCTTGTCTGAGCGTGGAAAGCTAAGCAGGGTCAGGCCTGGTTATTACTTGGATGGGAGACCCCTCCTCTAGTTTCCTGCATTGAGCAGGGGGTTGGACTCGATAGCCTTGTAGGCTCCTTCCAACTCTGTGATCTATGAAATCTATGAAACCAGGTTTTTAATGAGCGACGAAAGCTCATCAGAGAGGGGGCATGGCGGAGGTCACTCGGGAGAGAGTTCCACAGTACGGGGGCCGCCACAGAAAAGGCCCTCTTCCTCGTCCCCACCAGTCTAGCTGCTCTGGCTGAAGGGACAAGGAGAAGGCCATCCGTGGCAGATCTTGTTGAGCGGCCCACTTGGTGTTGCTGGAGACGCTCCTTGAGATAAACTGGACCAGAGCCGTATAGGGTTTTAAAGGTCAAAACCAACACCTTGAATTCGGCTCGGCGAGCAACTGGTAGCCAGTGCAAATCCTTCATCACTGGCGTGATGTGATCCCGCTGGCGGCTGCCTTTAACCAGGCGAGCCGCCGCGTTCTGTACCAGCTGCAGCTTCCGAACTGTCTTCAAGGGTAACCCCACGTAGAGCGCATTACAGTAGTCTAGGCGAGAGGAGACCAAGGCATGAACCACTGATGGGAGCAGGTGATTAGGAAGGTAGGGGCGCAGCTGCCGTATCAGATGGAGTTGATACAGCGCTGCCCGGCTCACAGCTGCCACCTGAGCCTCCATGGACAGCTGGGAGTCTAGAATGACCCCCAAGCTGCGGACCTGGTCCTTCAGGGGTAGATGTACCCCATTCAGCACCAGGTCAACATCCCCTAACCTCCCCTTGTCCCCCACCAGCAGTACCTCGGTCTTGTCGGGGTTCAGCTTCAGCATGTTCCTTCCCATCCAGCCAGCCACTGCCTCCAGGCACTTGGACAGGGTCTCAACGGCCAACCTCGCTGAGGACTTGAAACAGAGGTAGAGCTGCGTGTCATCCGCATACTGATGACACCGCACCCCAAACCTCCTGATGATAGCTCCCAGCGGCTTGAGGTAGATGTTGAATAACATCGGGGAGAGGATGGAACCCTGCGGCACCCCACAAGTGAGCAGCCGAGGGTCCGAAGCCTCCTCCCCGAGAACTACCCTCTGGTACCTTCCAGAGAGGAAGGACCGGAACCACTGCAATACAGTGCCTCCCAAGCCCAACCCCTCCAGGCGGTCCAGGAGGATACCGTGGTCAACGGTATCAAAAGCCGCCGAGAGATCGAGGAGGACTAGAAAGGAGCATTCGCCCCTATCCAAAGCCCTCCTCATATCATCCACCAAGGCGACCAAGGCCGTCTCCGTCCCATGTCCAGACCTGAAGCCCGACTGGCACGGATCTAAATAATCGGCTTCATCCAAGTGTGCCTTCAACTGAGCACCCACCACCCGCTCGATCACCTTGCCCAGAAATGGTAAATTGGAGACTGGGCGAAAGTTGTTTAAATCCTGGGGATCCAAGGAGGGCTTCTTTAGAAGCGGTCTTATTACTGCCTCGAGGGCTGATGGCATCACTGCCTCCTCGAGGGAGGCATTCACCACCGCCTTGATCCCCTCACCCAGTCTCTCCCTGCAGCTCATTATGAGCCAGGACGGGCAAGGATCAAGCAAGCAGGTGGTCGGCCTCACAGATGAAAGCACCTTGTCCACTTCATCAGAAGGAAGAAGCCGAAACCGATCCCACAAAACCGGTCTGCCATTGGCCTCCTCCCGCTCACTCCCTGTATCCACGACGCACGATATCCCACTCCTAATCCGATCGATTTTATCTGCGAAGTGCTTCGCTAAAGCCTCACAGGAGGCTCTAGACTGTTCCAATGGGTCCGGAGCGACTGGACCGACCAGACTCCGGACCACTTGGAACAGCCTCCTGGGGCAGCACTCCGCAGACGCAATGGAGGCAGCATAGAAATTCTTTTTTGCTGCCTTCACCGCCACCCGGTAGGCTGAAGATGCAGCTCTAACCAGTGTTCGATTGTCTTTGGAGCGGGAATTTCGCCATCGGCGCTCTAGCCTTCTCACCTCTTGTTTCAGAGCACGCAGCGACGGAGTGAACCATGGCGCCGCGCGCGCTCTGTTTAGGCGAAGAGGGCGCTTCGGAGCAACTCGGTCTAATGCCCTGGTGATTGCAGCATTCCAGTCGTCCACCAGGGTCTCGACCGAGCTACCGTTTGTGTGCTCCAATTCCCCAAGCGCGTTCAGGAATCCATCCGGATCCATAAGACGCCTGGGGCGGACCATCCTAATAGGTCCCTCACCCCTGCAGAGGGGTTGTGGCATCGAGAAATCCAACCCCACCAGATAGTGATCTGACCATGACAAGGGGGTGGCGGATATACCCCCGATTTCCAGATCATTTCCCCCCTCTCCAGAAACAAAAACCAAGTCCAGTGCATGACCGGCTACATGGGTAGGTCCAGTTAATACAGGGTGCAGCTCCCAGGAAGCCATGGTCTCCATGAAGTCCCGAGGTGCCCCCGTGAGGACAGCCCCCGAATGCACATTGAAGTCCCCCAGCACCAATAGCCTGGGGGACAACACACGCACATCAGAGACCACCTCCAGCACCTCGGCCAGGGAGTCTGTCGTGCAGCGGGGTGGACGGTACACGAGCAGAATCCCCAGGCTGCCCTTGGGACCCAACCTCCAGTACATGCACTCAATAAACTTGGTCTCCCGGAGAGGGAGTCTGGTAAGGACCAAGGACTCCCGATAGATAACAGCCACTCCCCCTCCCTGTCCCCCAACCCTTGGCTGCTGGGCATACGAGAAACCAGCCGGACACAAGGCCGCCAGAGTTGGAGCAGCGGCCTCGTCCAGCCAGGTTTTCGTAATACATGCCAGGTCCGCACCCTCATCCAGGATCAAGTCATGGATGAGAGATGTTTTCTGGGTAACGGACCTGGCATTGCACAACAGCAAACGCAAGGTATGGGGAGGAGCCACACATCCCCCAGTTATTCCTTGGCTCTGGGCAGGCCCGGGACAAGGGATAGGTATTAAGCATCGATCCCTTGTCCCCCGCAGTTGGCGTGGCCTGCCCCTAGCGTTCTGCCAGCGCCTGCCGCTCAACAGTGGTATATTTTGCCCCCCAGAACTCCCTCCATCATCTCCCTGGGAGAGGCACATGCCCCCTCGCTTCCGTCGATCAGGCGGGAGACCCACCCCTAAAATCAACCCCTAAAACCCCCAAGCCTTCAAAAAGCAGGGCCTCTTAAAAACCCCAGCCCCACCTATATCCCCATTAACACGGGGGCAGGCCCTCGCCCTCATGCCACCCCCGAAGTGGCTCCCCCAAAGGGGCAACCCCCTTTGGTGTCGCCCCTTCGGCGGCGACCCCGCCGGCGGCGGACCCGCCCCTGCTGGGGCCGGGTCTTTATGGCCCCACCGTTGCAGGTGAGGCGGGGTGGCTCCTGGCTGGGCCCGGTCCTGCAGCGGCAGCCAGCAGTCCCACCGGTGGTGTGGGTGGTCCCTCCCAGGCAGCAAGCAGCAGGCAGCAGGCAGCAAGCAGCAAGCAGCAAGCAGCAAAGCTGGGCTACTTGCCTGGCTTGGCCCTCTCCAGAGAGGCGATGGCAGATGAAGCCCAGCTGCCTGGGGCCGGATCTTTATGGCCCCACCGTTGCAGGTGAGGCGGGGTGGCTCCTGGCTGGGCCCGGTCCTGCAGCGGCAGCCAGCAGTCCCACCGGTGGTGCGGGTGGTCCCTCCCAGGCAGCAGGCAGCACCTTATCCATTTGTTCTATGCTTTGCTTGTTTAATATACCTAGGACTGACTGATCATCTTGCAGGAACTGATTGAATCCATATTAGAATTTGTATAAGTGCCTTATTATTATTGCAGCAAGTTAATTCCCTATGATTGATCATTTGTGCATTTTATTTCCTGCTCAAAGAAAGATATTTCCCCTTTTCTGTATACCTGTGTGTGAACATGGGATTGGGACAAATCTGCCTACGCATGGTATGACCAATGTTAAAATGTCCCTTAGGTATGTGTATCTGTGACTGTGTGTGTGTACACAGGCATACGCATGTTCAGAAAAGACGCATGTTAACAGGTGTCTTTCCAATAAGACATTAAAGAGGAAATGGCTGCTGATTGTTGCAGCTCTGCCACCACTTGCAGCAGCAGAACAACCAAGTTTAAGAAATATGATTTTTGTTGAAAACAAGGCAATGCTGCTGCTGCCTTCTTGGTAACCTGAAACCTCAAAAATTTTGAGTTTTCTTCTCACACTTTCCCCCAAAACCCTATTTATTCTCAAAGAGAAGCCTCTCGATGATGATGATGATGATGATGATGATGATGATGATGAAGAAGATGATGATGTGCTTCAGAACACACACTTCTCAAAAATATATATGAACACTGGGAAAAAACATTAAAGATCCATTTTCAATGTGCATAGCTTTACACAGTTGTCAGTAGTTAGGAATTATTTTCTTTTTAAATACTGTCAGAAAATTAGGCTACATTCTGAAATGCCCATCCAACCATTAGGGTCTTTAGCTGGCTGGTCAAGAATTAGACAGATTTTGAGATTACTATATGGTATGTGGGAGCCAGTGTGGCACAGTGGTTAGAGCGTTGGACTGGGACTTGGGAAATCTGGGTTCTAGTCCCCACTCAGCCATGAAACTCACTGGGTGACTTTGGGCCAGTCACTAACTCAGCCTAGCCTATCTCACAGGGTTGTTGTGAGGATAAAATGGAGAGGAGGAGAAGGAGGACTATGTAAGCCACCTTGGGTTCCTTGGAGGAAAAGAGGTGGGATATAATAATAATAATAATAATAATAATAATAATAATAATAATAATTGTATTGCGAGGTTTTGTCCATCATTTCTATTTACCATATCTGCATTTTTTCTATGGGAAGAGGACATGCAGGATAACAATAGGTGTGATTTTTTTCTATGAGAACTAGTTTATCTTCATTTAGAAAAACAAAACAAAAATGATTTTAATCACAAAAATTGCTGACACTACACCTGGTTTCACAAACTGCACAAAAACCATATGTCAGTAGAAAATGAGCTCTAACTTAATTAACCTCTGTTTCAGGATCATTCCATTGGTTTAGTTGAATCAGGTAAAAAAATACTGCACATATTCTTCCTAAATTAGTACAATAAATCTCCATAAAAGTTGTAGATCACCTCACTTTACTGTGAAATGTCCAAAGATCATAAAGCATTGACTATTTTATCATGCTGGTGATTAATTGCATCTGGATTTTAATGAAATTTCTATCTGTTATTAAATTAAGTGCTTTGGAAAGTTTATCATATTAACTTCAAGGTATTCATTACAATTATTTTAAGATGTTGATGTACATAAAGCTGAGCCATAGACTAAAAAGCAAAGAACATTAATTAATATTAGTACTGAGAAATACAGATTTGTGACGGGCAACCATAAGCCACAGATATAATTTTTGACTGGATGATCTATAAAGCAAGAACAATAATCTAGAATATTTGCTTTTTTATATAAAGTTGTCAGCTGATCAGGAAACACACACACACACACACACGCACACACACACACACAGCATGGCCTGTCTTTGTGCCTTTTTTAACACCTTTATGGGTAGAGGTTTGTCAGGGAAATTATTCACAGCATGGAGATAACATTATTACCTGCTAACATTAAGCTCATCTTAAAGGCACAATTATAGTCACCAGTCAAAAAGTTGGCAACCTGATGTATAAAGAATGCAGGTGAGGTGGGTGAATGGCTATGAGCGACAGGGTTTTCTGTGGCAGCATTCATCCTTTAGAACAGTGTTCTCCAACCTTGGGTTAGCTGGCTGGGGCATACTGGGAGTTGTAGGCCAAAAACATCTGGGAACCCAAGGTTGGAGAACACTGCTCTAGAATACTCTCTACCTGCATATTAATCGGGTGCCCAAATTATTATCTTTTAGGCACCAATTAAAATCTTTTGCACTTGTCCAAGCCTCTAGCAGTATCTAATTAGTGTTAGTTTTTGTTTTACTCCTTTGATTCTGGGATTGCTTTTCTTTTCTTTTCTTTTCTTTTTCTTTTTCTTTCTTTCTTTCTTTGTTTATTTTTCTATGGTAATTGATAATTTGTGGCAAAGGATGTCATGCCAATTTAATATTACAGGGCTTTAGCACCTGTTGCTGGGCTAGAATGGATGGCCCTGCTATCGAAAATGCTCAGGCTGCACTGCAGTGACATGGGCTGTGGCCGCTGGACACCTCAGTAGTGCTGAACATGAGAACTAGTAAGCTCAGTACCCATTTACACCATTTCCTCTTCGGGGAACTCTTTCTGCTCAAGTCATGAGACTTACATTGGAAATAAAGAGGATTTCAGTAGCATTTAAAGTATCTCTCTTTGCCATTTACCTTTGGCAACTCAGCTATCATAGTTCACCCAGATCTGTGGCAGTGTTAAACCTGAACAGGGTATGCATGTGTGTGAGTGGGAGCATTGGGCTGCACATGCTGGCCCCACCTCCAATGTCCCCTTGGACACTGGCCCTGCCTCCTCGGGGCCAAACTAAATGTCACACATGGTGTAGCTATGTGTGGTAGTTTTGTTACTCTTGTGTAAGCAATTCAGATTGGGACCATGGCGCTCCATGAGTCGGGGGATTAATACTTCCCCCTACCACTTTTTCTGAAATTCCATCACCCATGGGGGGGGGAGTTAGAAAAAAGAGGGGGAGAACCCGCTCTCCACGCAATAAAAAATGCAATATCATTAAATCATAGTGTATAAGACTATCCTATTGCATGAAAGATAAATGCTTCCCTCACCATCAGCTGAGTCTGGCCCTTTAAGGGTGCCTACAGAAACAAAGGTATTCTACAGACAGTTATTTCACTGGCCAATTTGTGCAACATGGACTTTCAGCATACATGTTGGTTTCTGTGTTATTTTCAGTGCTTTCCTGTTCTTCAGTTTCTCTATTTATTTATTTATTTATTATATTTATACCCCGCCTTTTTTCCTGCAAGGAACCCAAGGCGGCTTACATAATCCTCCTCCTCCTCTCCATTTTATCCTCTCAACAACCCTGTGAGGTAGGTTAGGCTGAGAGTCAGTGACTGGCCCAAAGTCACCCAGTGAGTTTCATGGCCAAGCGGGGACTAGAACCCAGATCTCCAGAGTTCCAGCCCAACACTACACCACACTGACTCTAAACTAGGCTGCAATCCTAAATACATTTACTAAGGGATTCGTCCCATGCACTAGGACTTACTTCTGAATAAACATGCTTAGGATTCTGCTGTTAGTTATTAGAAAGTAAACATGAATAGCTTCATTACTTATTAGCTGTTCACTCCAGCTGCTCATCTTTACCACAGACTTGACCTCCATGACTTCCAACCCTTCAATTATTGCAAACAAACAAGTCTCTAAGAATAAAGGCACTGTCCATGAAAATAATGATCTGAAAGCAAAAGTTAATAATAAAAAAAATCAACCCAGGGCTTTCTACTGTTTTGTTTTTTTAAAAAAATTGCAATACACACACAAGGGAACACTGACACACAACAATAAAAATTTTCAAAGTACAAAATCCAAAGGTGTATACGTTTCTGATTAAAAATGTGAAATGGGTAAAATTAATTACCTTGAACACAAAAAGAACAATGTATAGCACTGAGGATTTGGTCATTTGTAAAATATTTGTACTTGATATAGGATTAGAATGTCCAGAAAAGGTCACTTTTAACTAGGCAGTGCACTGGAGTTTTTTGCTTATTTGTTGAAGATGCGGGCTTGCCATCTCTTGCAATTATATTGCAAGATTTCCTCCCTTTTTCCTTTTTGTTAACTTTAAAATCTCCAAATTTTAAACCTTAAAGTATCTCAGCCTTTCTTAGAAAGTGAGTATTTCAGCAATGTTGAATAAGTGCATCACACTGATGTAAAATTACAATAAATTAAATTTGCAAAAGCTGGGAGCTGCTTTAGACATTTATTTATTTATTTATTTATTATATTTATACCCCACCTTTTTTCTGCCTGCAAGGAACCCAAGGCAGCTTACATAATCCTCTCCATTTTATCCTCACAACAACCCTGTGAGGTAGGTTAGGCTGAGAGTCAGTGACTGGCCCAAAGTCACCCAGTGAGCTTCATGGCTGAGTGGGGACTAGAACCCAGATCTCCCGAGTCCCAGTCCAGCACTCTCACAACTATGCCACACTGGTTGTTGGCCAGCTCTGTTCACTATGCACCCCTGCCAACCCTCCCCCCTCTTAAATCACCCTGGCAATTGTTTTGTGAAGGAGTTAGGGCCTCACAAAACTACATTTCCTAAAACTCATAGAAAGCATAGCAGATCAGTATAAAATCGGATTGTATCTATAGTGCAGATATAGGCTAATTAAACTCCATCTGAGTCGGAGCTTCACTCTCCTTCATGGGAGGACCTGCCCTGGAGGCAGTCTTGAAGCTGACAGTTTAAAATTACTAGTGCAAGAAGCTACCTTTGTTTATATAGGTACCAGGCATATATGAAATTGCTATTTGGATTGTTCAAGGAGTCACAATTTTGACTGGTGAATCACTGTTTGGTCACTGAAAGAAGATCAATGGGTGAGTGCCCCAACAGTGGGTAAGAACATGATTTGGCAGAGGTTCTTGATAGAAGTGAAAAATGGTTCGTCAGTCTGTTAGTTGTCAATTGGAACAAGACCCGAAGACCAGAGGGTTTCAACATGTCCTTGAAACTTCTGAATCATCTTAGAAGCCAGGGGTAGCAGGAAGAGCTTGAGGCAGAGGAAGACTGCTGTACAGCATCATTTGTTCCTGGTTGTGAGGGATTGGCTTGGGTGAAGGTTAGGGAAATTTGGTGTGTGTGGGGGGGAACTACTGGGAGCTTATTTAGCTATTTATGAAAAGAGAAGTGCTAGACTGGGCAGCTGCCATCTTCTTTCCCCCAAAATGCCTCTGGCTGGTGACACAGCATCATTTCATTGGGGGTAGGTCCCAGAGGCATTTTGTGGGGAAAGATGGTGGCCACTACAGCTGTCCATGCCAGGACTTCTCTTTTCATCACCTACCTTAAAATAAAGACCATTAAAATATGAAAACTCCTCTGGGGTCCACTGGCACTAGCATTTGCCCGACTATGCTGGGTGCTGATGCTGTACATGATATGGGTCCTTCCAACTCACTTTTTAGAGGGGCTAGTTTGAGATCACCTGCCAGACAGTAACCACCTGTCCCTGTCAACTATACCAACTGTAACACTAATTGCCTGTTAGGAATATTGGGTGCCTGAGCACACAACAAAGGTATGATTCTTGAATCTCCATGCCAAAAGAAAAGAAAAATCCCATTAAAACCTTTTATTAAATTCTTGCTTAGCATCTACTATTGTGCTACTTAACAAGAAATGGGGGGAGGGAGGAGAAAACCTTAGTAACATCTAGAATTTTAAAAAATATAAGCATATATATATATATATATATATATATATATATCTGAACCTTGAAGTTCCTTTACAAAACTACAATAATTTTAAAATATATATTGATGCTGACAGACACATTTTAAAAAAATACTTGAGCTGTCATTTGTAGAGGTCAGATAACAGAACTTACTAGACAAAAGAGAAGTACATTAACAAAATACAAGAAAAATACTTCTATGCAACAACTCATCCAATACTGATTCCACTCCAGAGTCTAACACATTCCCAAAACCTCCTGTTGATGCATAGAAAGAGTGAAGTTGTTTAAACATGAAAAGCTTTAAAAAAAAAAGAAAGTTCTGCACATCTCTCCTTATTTCACAAAAGATGTCCATGTTCAACCCTGGATTCAAGGATTTTTTTGAAAAATCTATTGTTAGGGCATTAAATTATGATATATAACAAACATCTATTCATGCAAGTTTACATACCTTGAAGGTGTTCATTTATAAACAATGAATCATAATGCTAAAAAGAAGGGAATTGCTGATGAATACATAATAAGGAGAATCAGGACCAAAATGTTACTTGAGATCATCATATTGAGGTGGAAAAGCCAGAAAAATAGTTTGTACTCAGTTTTGTTAAAGCTTTTCTGAAATGATATAGTGAATTCATTTAATTTGCCAGAAATGAGGGGGAAATAGCTCAGTGTTAGTGATCATCCTCTGTCCGGGGCCAGCCCTACCATGATGTGGACTGATGTGCCCATGTCAGGCAGTGGAGCAGCAGCAGCGGTGACTTACTGTTGGAAATCTGAGCCACTGGGGGGAAAACAAAGTTAAACAACCTTGTCCCAGCAGCTGCAGAAGTTTCAGCGGAGAGAGATTGTGGCGTGAGAAGGGAGTGCTAGGCCAGTAGGAAAAAAGCAAAACAACAAGTCTGTTTCTTTAAACACAAAGGTTTACTAAACTAAGACTTGCAAAATATGAACAGAACATACAAAGAGTGCTATTGTACAAAAGTGAAAGAGAACAGTATGTCAGACAAAAACAGATACAGTCAAGACATACATAAACTATCTCTTTACTTACAGAATGCTTTCTAATCAATAACTCCTAATCCAATTAACTCCTTATTCCCCCAACAAGAACACAAACACTATGCACACCTTTTATACAATTCTGTACAGTCACATGAATAGATGATGCAATGCCAGCTGCACCCATAGCATGATGTCATCCCAGCTGAAAGCACTCTATCATGACCCCTGCTCCAGATTCCCTGAAGTCAGAAAAAACTGTACACCCACTACACTGGGCCAAAGGTGACATTTAGCTCAGGCATGACCTTGATCATGTCTGCCAGTTCTGTTGCTTCTTTGCCCGAAGCCAAACCTGAATATGAGAACTCCATATTCCAACACTTACCTCCAGTAGGTGCTCTAGAGAGCCCCGCCAGCCACTGTCCTGCTGTAGCATTTCCTGCAACGAGAGAGTTGGTGGTGGGGCTCTTTGAAACAGCCATGCACCCTCCCACTGCATGCCCCCCACTTCCCCTTACTGCAGCTTTGGCTGGGCCCGGGCGGTGAGAGATCAGCTTAACTCTCATGAGCGCTTGCCCAAACTCTAGCAACACCCACCAAAATTCTCGCAAGAGTTTGAGCGAGTTCTCTTGGGATACAGACAAGCTCTCACAAGAGCCCTGCAGCCAGGAAGGATGCTCCAGGCAGAGGCAGGAAGGGGCATGTGGCTTCAGGTGATGAGATAAGTTGGGCTGGGGATACTTCCATCTCCAGTTCTATTTCAGCTAGGAATAGGCAACCATGGTGGTTTCACTGTAATTTTTTTCTTAAAGAATTAGACCAATTTGATTATTTTTCAGAATTTGTTCAAAGTATTTATGTGAAGGACCAGCACCCGGGTCCTATGCATGAGTTCGGCGCTTAACGGGTTAACCGGCACTGAGTTACAGCCCGTACAAGCAGGTGAAACCGACTGGGAGGTTTGCGCACACAAGAGGAAACTCCAGCCCTTTGTATGACCAAATAAGGCTTTATTTACTTACACAATATACGGAGCGGAACTAACAGCTTTCTAGGAATACTATAACGTCAACATGACCTGACGTGATCCCCAAGTTTATCAATGAACAGGCTCCCAGGCTAGCGCATTGGGATTAGTCAGTTACCTTAGACTAAAGACTTTACGCTAGTCAATTTCAGCCTGACTCCGGGTCTGCCCGATCCGGGGAAGAGAACAGCTTACTCCAGCCGCTGCTGGAGGATGAATCTTGATCAAAGTACCCCAACAACCCCCAAAAGGAGGGGAGAGGGGTTTTCTACCCCTGGGTTCCCGCTCTCCCCACTCTCCCCGCCCTTGCAGTCAGGTGGGGCTTATGCCTGCCCCTTCGTGTCAGGTGGGCTTATTCCTGCCCGGGAAGAAGGTGACGTGTTGGGTACTTTGCAGCTCTTTGAGACTGCCCTGTTAGTTTGATGGTCTTGATGGTCCTTTCCTGGGTTTTGTGGAATCCACCCGAGAGACTCTCCATTGTTGGCATACCGGTCCGTCTGGCTGTTTCCCTGTAACCCAATCCCCCTTCCTCACCCCCTCCTCCCTGGAAGGAGACTGGTGTGTGCGTGTGCATGTATACTCGTGTCAGGCTTTCTCCACACGCTTCCCTTTGGAAAAAGATGGCATTGGGGTTCACCACCCCAATCCCTATCTAACTGTCTCCTACTGAGAAAGCCCTGGATAACCCATCCGCCACAATGTTGTTCTTGCCCTTGATGTGCTCTACTGAAAAATCAAAATCCTGCAGGGCTAAGCTCCACCGCAACAACTTCTGGTTGGATCCTTTCACCCGATCCAGCCAACACAAGGAGGAATGGTCGGTTTGCAACAAGAACCGCCGTCCCCATAGATAAGGGCGAAGCTTGGTCACTGCCCATACTATCGCCAAGCATTCCTTCTCGACAGTGGCCAAGTTCCGCTCCCGGGGCAAAAGTTTTTTACTTAAGTAGGTGACAGGGCATAGCCCTTGCCCTGGCCGTTCCTGTAGTAAGACGGCCCCCATTCCCGCTTCTGAGGCATCCGTCTGCAATACAAAGGGAGCTTCAAAGTCCGGCGCTTGCAGAACGGGAGCTGCCATTAAGCAGGCTTTTAACCCTTCAAACGCTGCCTGGCAAGCGGCCGACCACTGGACTTTGACTGGCTGCCGTTTTTTACACAAATCCATCAGGGGGGCGGCTAGCTGGCTAAAGTGGGGCACAAATTTACGATAGTAGCCAGCCAGCCCTAAAAAAGCCTGAACCTGTTTCTTCGTCTGGGGTTGGGGCCAGGTGCGGACCGACTCTATCTTTGGTCCCCTAGGGACTTGACACTACCTCCCCCCACCTTATGTCCCAGATACTCTACCTCCCCCCGCCCAACCTGACACTTCTTAGCTTTCACAGTCAACCCGGCTTCCTGAATTCTCTGAAATACCTGGTGGACATGTTGCAAATGCTGTTCCCAGGTGGAACTGAAAATGGCGATATCATCCAGATATGCACAGGCGAACTCCCCCAACCCATTTAGCATCCCATTCACCAGCCTCTGGAAGGTAGCCAGACCGTTCCGGACTCCGAATGGCAGGGTGGTGAATTGGAATAAACCTAGATGGGTCACAAATGCGGATTTCAATGCAGCATCCGGATCAAGCGGGACTTGCCAATAACCCTTTGCCAGATCTAGGGTAGTGATGTATTTGGCTCCCCCCAACCTCTCCAGCAATACATCCATGTTTGGGATGGGGTAGGGATCAGGGACAGTCACCTTGTTAATCTTACGATAGTCCACACAAAACCGGACCCCCCCCCATCCTTCTTGGCCACCAGCACTATAGGAGAGGACCATGGGATAGAGCTGGGTACAATAAGTGCTCAATTGACATTGTGCAAGTGGTGGGGGCCACATAAACAACATAATTGGTGGGGCATAAGAGAATCGGCGGAGGTGTAAACATCACATTGGATTCTGCCCATAATAACCATCTGGAATTAAAACAGTTCAAGGAGAGGTGGAGCCCAATGGAGCTTGTATTTCAGAAATTGCAATGGAATGGCCCTGTTTTCCATATCTTCTGCTGCAGCCTGATGTAATGGCTCCTGCCAAGTGACAGTTGAGGGAGAGATGAGCCCAGTGGAGCTGGTCTTTCAGCAGAGCTGATGGAATGATCTAGTAGGTCCCCCTAGTACGTCTAGATAATTTTGGACTGGGGACTGCCCCATCTGTCCTTGCAAGGCTGGGGCTTAGATCTGTTATGCTGATGCAGGTTGATAATGTCAACAATATCTGTTTTTGTTCCAGACCTAGAAATTTCATCAATCCATCTCAATATTCCAGGATTTCAAACAAGCCTAATAAGGGGAAGGGTGTGTATGAAAGTAGGGTTTCTGAAAGCTTCTTGGCCTTATAATAATTCTAGTAAATCAACACATGGGTTCCTATTCACAGTGTGCACAAGATTTGTCTAAGATCCTGATTTGGCACTTCAGAAAATGGCTCATTTTTCTGCTCAAACCAATTCAGAGACCATCCACATCAACTCAACTACCTAACCCAAGTCGAGATCCAGAAATTCAAGGCTTCATGCCTCCCATTGACTATCATGAGAAATTTAAAAAATGGCTATATTTTTTTTTTCTGTTTGCCCCTAATGCCAGCCCTTACTTACACTGGCTGTAGCTTATAACTGTAATCTCAGTGGTGGCATTGTAATGACCCTTGGCTTGGAAGCTAGTGACTGAGGACAAAAAAGCCTCAGATTCTAATCCTTCTCAGCTCCTGCTACTGAAACTTTATTTATTTATTTATTTATTTAATACATTTTTATACCGCCCAATAGCCGAAGCTTTCTGGGAGGTTTACAGCAGTTAAAACCATAAAATACAATATAATATAAATATAAAATTTAAAACTACAAATTAACACCACCACCCTAGCAAAGCTAGCAGCAGCAGTTTGAATTACGATGACAGAGTTAAAAACAACTACAAGATAAAAATGATTAAAATGCCTGGAAGAATAGAAAGGTCTTCACCTGGAAAGAGTACAATGTAGGCGCCAGGCGAGTCTCTTTGGGGAGCTCATTCCACAACCGGGGTGCCACAGCAGAAAAGGCCCTCTTCCTGGTAGCCACCTGCCTCACTTCCTTTGTCAGGGGCTCTCGGAGAAGGACCGCTGAAGAAGATCTTAATGTCCGGGCTGGTACATAAGGGAGGAGACGATCCTTCAGATACCCTGGCCCCAAGCCATTTAGGGCTTTGAATGTTAGTACCAGTACTTTGAATTGGGCCCCAAAATAGACTGACAGCCAGTGCAGATGAGAAAGCACTGGCATAATATGTTCACGTCAGCCAGTCCCCGTTAATAATCTCGCTGCCCTATTTTGGACCAGCTGAAGTTTCTGGACCATTTTCAAAGGCAGCCCCACGTATAACGCATTGCAGTAATCCAAACGAGAGCTACTGAAACTTTCAGTCTATGAAAAAGAAATGCACAATAGGGTTGTATAATCGAGCCTCGCCGGGGCAGAACGAGGCTGAAATTGGCCCTGCTCATGCCCAGCGAGGCCTTATCTTTTCTTCGGGGCGGCTTGCCCACTCCGCGGTGAGCCACCCGCGTGGCCCGTTCTGTCCCGTCGCATCACTTCCGGGACCGGAAATGATGCGACGGAACCCTGCACAGGTGCGCTGGACCCCTGTGGCGCATTCTGCGCCTGCGCAGGGTCCCGTCGCGTCTCGGAAGCGATGAACGGGCCGGAGCAGCCCGATCGAGCGGCGCTCTGCACCGCTCAGAAAATAGAGTCGGGTCGGCACCAACCCCGAAAATCGACTCAAGGCGCCGACCCGGCTTGGATCCACCGCTACACATAGATAAGAACATCAGGAAGAGCTCTCTGGCTGTAGCAGAATCTGAGTGTCCTCCAGTCTCTAACACGAAGTAGGACTTTGCAGCTCCTTCTTAGACACTCAGCCTTGAGGTTGTTCTGGTCTGAGATAGCATTTTTAAATTGAACTGATTTCTATCTCTTGCTATTTGATAGTGCTACTTTTGATATATTCTCTAGTAGCTCGGATTCTCTGTAATAGTCAGTCCCAGAGAACAAAAAATAGTATGAAATGGTTATTTTTTATTGTGTTAATAACTTATTAATTAAAGGTTTTGTAACTTTTCAAATATAAAAGTTCTCAACAGGCACTGATGTTATACAGCATTAAAAAAAAAAAAAATACTTCCAGGATGATATAGAATATTTTTGCTCAATGTTTGCAACACTTTTTTAAACTATTTAATCCAATTAATTTAAAACATAATTGTGGCTATGTTGATTTAAACAAGTAAAGAATTTGTTGTGATATTTCATCTTGCCAGTTAAGTGAATTACTTTTTTGAATTTTCAAACTTCTATTTTGAAAAATTACAAAGCAAGCAACAGATTGATACAATTTTTAAATACTTTTCAAACAGAATGTTAATTGATCCTTTAATCTTCTAGTGTGAGATAGAGGAAGTGATTCTAAGAAAAGAATGGGGCTGATAAATAACTCATTCCAAACTGAATTAAACTCATATTTGGTGTATGAAATTGATTAGAAAATATTTGACAAATCTGTTAATCTTCTCAGCTGTGGTTGCATTCATTTAGATTGACAGCTTGTCTAAGGCAGGATAAGGGATCCAAACAACTACTGTCATGGCAGCTGGGCAATCTCTCTGGATCATTCTATTGCCCTACATATATATGCTCAAATCATAAGCAGACTGAAAGCAGTATCAGTTCAGTGTACCTTCAGAAGGATCTGAACACATGCTCTGTTCAAAAGTATCCCTTACTCATTGGACAAATGCATGTGGACTGGAGCAACAGGGTTGTGCCCTCTAGCCCCACCAGCATCATATGCATATCCCCATCCCTGCTGTCCACTCATACAGTGCAAATGTCTGCATGGAGGCACTTTGCACATATCACTGTACACATGAAGGCTACTTCCCTCTGTTCACTCTGTATACGTCAATGCCAGGGAGTGGACTAGTCAACGTCTGTAACATGGGGGCGAGGAGATAGTCAGCATGGCTCCACTCCCTCCTCAGGCATTAGTCAAGTGCATAAGGTAAGCATGGGGAATTTCCAACCTTCAGGTCTAATCTGACCAATGAGGTTTCCCAATCCAGCCCACGAGACAATCCCTGCTGGGCCTTCTCTGCACCACACCTCCTTACCTTTGACCTTTTCTTACACCTCCCCCCCCCTGATTGGCGCTGGAATGCAGTGTGTGCTTTCCCCATGCATTCCAACTTCCTCATGGCCTCTCATTTACCTTCTGGTCATTTCTGGAGCACTTTAGAAATCTTAGATTCTCTGGGGTTACTTTGTTGGTTGTCAGTTGTCCGTTATTTCCATGTTCCAATCTGTTAGTTATTGCAGCCCCACTAATTAGAGGTTCTCACTAATAGTCATGTTGTTGGAAACCAACCTTGGTAAATTTAAAAACTATTAATTAAACTTTTAATGAGTTAATGTTTATTTTTCTGGAGTAGGGAATTAGAAGTTCAAATTGCTGGAAGTGCTTACTTTTGAGTGTGCATAGAGAGACCTGGGATTTGGGATGCTATCTGAAAGTTCTGCTCCTGCTTACCTCTGAGTAATTCAGGGTGCAATCCTATGGGGATGCCCATAACCTTCCGAATGCGGAGCATGGGCATCCTATGTAGGGCGGAAGGAGCATGGAGGCGAAGGTCACCTCTGTGCTCTTCTCACTCTACAAAGCACTTAAATGGCCAATTTCAGCTGTCTAAGTGCAGCACTTTGGAGCAGGAGGGAAGGAAGCTTAGGCACTACCAGGATACATCATCCCATGGCAATGCTGGTCTCCCTGTCCTCACTCTTAGAAGCAGTCAGCACAATTCTTTCCAAGTTGGCTGCGACTGCGAGGGGGGAGGGGGGAAAGAAGATCCAAGCACAGATCCCCACCTATGACTTCAAAACAATTTTCAGCCTTGTAGCTGGGAATCCAAAAAAATCCTATGGCTGTCTAGACTTTGCCTAGCAGCCATAGGATTGCGCTGTCAGTCTTGCCAATTCAACACATGGAATTAGACATTTCTGCCACATCTTTCAGTGTTGAAGCATGTGATGTACCAGAAGATTTACAACAAGAGCTCCTGATGCTGCAAAACAACAGTGGACTGAAGACAAAATGCAACAACATGACTATTCTGAAGCTCAACAAATTATGTGTAGGCGATTAAGAATTTCCAGCACTCTGCAGACATTCGCGTAGAATAGCATCTCTGTTTGGAACTATGTACTGCTGTGAGCAGTTATTCTCAAAGCTAAGATTAAGAGATGGCAACTTGGAAAGATGGTTGTGAGTTGCAATATCATCAATTAAAGCATATATACCAAAGCTTGCCAAAGAAAAGAGACCAGAATCATCACAGCAGAGGACATGGAGGCTAGAGGAGGCTAGAAGGGGAGGTGGAGGCCACAACCAGCAGAATACTACAGTCTACTTTAAAAACAGTAAGAGTTACATTTTCAGCCCTGCCCACTTTCCTTTTTGCCCCACCCATTTCAGTTTTGGCCCCACCCAGCACCCCAAGACTTTTCCAATTTAGTCTGAAAAGGTTCCCCACCTGTGATGTAAGCAAAACTTCTGAACAGGGCAGAGAGGAGCAGGAAAGAAAATATATCCATCAACCATTTGATTGGCAACAGCAGCACCAGTGGCGGGCGGTGGAATACAAAATTTCAGGAGTCTAGTTTTCAGGCAGCTCTAAGCGCAGACCTAAATGGCTGTGTGGTCATCAGCCAAGAAGCAAAGGATTCCCTTTGTCTGAAACCTGAGCGTGGGGGCGAAATTAGAATGATGGGCAGCTGCAGACAGTCTATACCACAGAGAAACAGTTAATAGGGAAGGGCAGGCATTCTTGAACCGGATCTGGTCAATTACATCCTAACTGGAATAGGAAACAAGGTGATTCTGCTAAGGATACTGGCAGATTGCAAGCTGATGTCCAGAAGTGGGGTCAGCAAATGCAATGAGATAAGAGATAAAACAAGTATAAACACTTGCTCTCTCTCTCTCTATATATATATATATGTGTGTGTGTGTGTGTGTGTGTGTGTAGTATACTGTGCAAATTTAGGAATGTTAGCTTATTTTGTGTAATTTCTGTTATTTCTAGAAGTTATTAGTTAATACTGTTAGCCCTCTTCAGAATCCAGCTATTTCCTCAGGTATTTCCCATCAATTTCAAACTAATTTGTCCAGTGCAAGATAGGGGACAGAAATGGCTTTTCTCCCCAACTGAAAATTCTCAGGATGCTGAATGCCAAGGGTTGGGTCCAGACTTAGAGTAGACCCATTGAAATCAATGGATCTTCAGTTAGGCATGACTCAATTGACCCACTTATTTCAAAGGGTCTTCCCTAAGCATGACTAAATCTGGATCCAACCCAATATCCCCAAATCAATTCCTGCTGCTCTGAACATAGTATCTGCAAACCATCTGATGTGAATGTGTTAAATCGCCACTTCAGCACCATTGCACTGACCCAGTGGCTCTGGAATGCACACAGAAATACCAGATTTCCACATCCTCATGGTTTCCCATTATGTTCTAGAATAAAATATGTGCTGATAAGCAGTAGAAAATGCCCACAGTGTAGCTACTTACAGATGTACAAGACATGTAGGAGGGGAAACGCTATAGGATATTGCTAATTGGGGGGAGCAGTATGGCAAGAGCAGGCTGTGCCCGAGCTACAAATATTTACTAGAAGACTAGATCGATGTCTGGTAGACATCCCACTCACATACAACTGCAAGCATGGAGGACTCTCTCCATATGATCAGGAGCCCTCAGGAGGCTCTCTACAGTCATTCTAATGAACATGTGTAGGTCAGGCACAGAGCCCATGACTGTTCCCCATATGTGTATTCGTTAGAATAGTGTTCTCCAACCTTGGGTCCCCAGATGTTTTTGGCCTACAACTCCCAGCATGCCCCAGCCAGCATAGCTGGCTGGGGCATGCTGGGAGTTCTAGGCCAAAAACATCTGGGGACCCAAGGTTGGAGAACACTGCGTTAGAACATTGTAACAGGGCTTATATGCACTGAAAGTTCTGCAAATAATAGAAAAGTTCCTGCATACATATGTAATAAACTGTACATCCTCCAAAGCCCTAAAAATGGATAACATCTAATCCAAATGAAATGCCTTTCTTTTCCTGCAAAACACTAAAGTCTCCCATTTAACTCATTTCTGTTTTCCTGGGCCATGCCCAAGGTTGGAATTTTGGCTCAAGAATAGTACACGAAGCATACCATCCATCAGAAACAAAAGGTCCCTAAGCAGCACATGGTTTGGGATCTGTCTGAATAAAGTTCTTAGTTGCAAGTGAAGAGACAGATCATCATAATTAAGATATGTCCATAAATAATTCCTAACTGAAAGGGGGCTAAAAGTCAGCAAATGAATTATTCACTGTGAATAGTTTGCCTAAATCTAATTATAGCAATCAGTCACCAGATAACCATTCATGCTGTGTGTGTGTGTGTGTGTGTGTGTGTGTATGCGTGCACACATGTGTGCATGTGTAAAGTATAATGTAGGTTCTACTACATCTCTTATTATTCCAAGGAATTGTACCCAAAGATGGTTTGGATTTGTGTTTCTCAAACGGCATGGAAAACATATTTTGAAACTAAGGGGAGTTTGTGATATGACATTGGGGCAATCTGATCAAAGGTAAACAGACAAAAATTCCACTGCACGCACAGTGCAACCGCAACCCTAAGCATGTTTACTCAGAAGTAAGTTCCACTCAGTGCAATTATACTTACTCCATGGTGTGTTTAAGACTGGAGCCTAAAGTAAATCTTTGGATTATACCTAATGAGTTCATTTTAAATGTTCATCTTTCCTTCCACTTTCCCTCTCCATTCCCATCTGAAGTAGGTAAATAAGGTTGGCAGACATTGGACGTAATGTTATGCATAGGTTTTGCTTTATTTTCCCACAGCAGTGGATTTCTTTAAGTGTAATATATCTCTTTGTCTTCTTCTTCTTCCACATATACTTCTCATTTTGATATTGCTGTCAGAAACCAGCTCATTTGGGGTTTGTAGATATATTGCACTATAGAAATAAGTATGAACTTCTGTGCTCTTGAGTACCACAAAAACAACCTCCTGTCTGATTTAACTGGTCTTGAGTGACAGTGCTTATGTTATTTTATTCTTCCATTTATCTTCACAGGTTTTCAAACCACAGTTCATGGTGGGACATTCCCCCATCTCCCCACAAGAACTACTGAAATAAAAAGCCTATTGGGGTGCTTTATTTCATAGATTCATAGATTTCATATAGTTGGAAGGAGCCTACAAGGCTATCGAGTCCAACCCCCTGCTCAATGCAGGAAACTAGAGGAGGGGTCTCCCATCCAAGTAATAACCAAGCCTGACCCTGCTTAGCTTTCCACACTCAGACAAGCTGAGCCAGTGTGAGCCACTAATCTAAGCTAGCACACACTCAGAGCTATTTTAAATATGAGGGATGTTGACCATCTAAAACAGCAATATTTACTTACCTTTCATGAACACCTGTCTTGGAACATTCCATCCACTTCTAAAATACAATATGGATATGGACCACAAAGAACATGGCAAAATGGCAGGAATGGCATACAATACTGGAAGCGATGTTCCAACAATAATGCTTCTAACACAGTCAGGACCCTCCACACATATAACTGTATGTTCTTATGAATATAAAAGGATCAGGAGGAGCCTGCTGCCACGTTACAATCCCAGACCACCCTACCTCATCTGGATTCATTCAGTCCACTTTTGAATGCTTGAAAAAGGCTAGGATCAATAGACGATAAATGCCAGAAAATAGAAATATCAAATAGACTCTGACCATGCAATCTGTTCACCCTTCAGTGTGGCAGATGGATCTTATAGGAATGGCCTGGTTGCACAGTAATCTATGCCCATAGGGCCCGTTTCATAGTCAAGATTCTAGATATGGTAAGCAAGAAGGTGTGAACTAAAGGCTTACCTCATGGCCTGCTGTGTAAAAAGACACATGCTATGGCCTACATGAGCTGGCTCCAAATTAGTGCTTTATTTTTAAGAAGAGAGGCTCTGTGGTTCAAACCTGCTTGGAAGCCATACCATCTTCTCTGGACGCCCACCTTCTTAATCCAAAATGTGGCTGTCTGTTAGTCCCATAGGAGTAGCAGTCAAAATGCAGAGAACAGACGTGACTTGGTCCTACCAGGCTGCAAGCCCTTATTTCAATAGAAAATGTAGCCACACTTTATTTAAAGTACATGATCTAATTAGGAAAGACTTCAGAAATCACTAATAGAAGTCATAAGCATGTTACTGATGTGAATTGCATGAATTATAAATGATGATGAGCACATCAACAGATAGTGTTGTCAGCAATTTATGAACTTGCAGGAATTTAAGAAAATCTATACTTGCATATTAACCAAGCTTAGATTAAGTTTTGCAACTTTAAAAAAATGTAGTTTATAAAGAGGCCCAAGGAAAAGAGAACTTAGCTCTGGGGAATCTCCTATGGGTGGATGAAGCAATGGAGTGAGGGGAGAGGAGAGAAGGAACTCACAGGCCATTTAAACTTCAGTGGTTGGTCTGTGGTCCATCTCTTAAAGGTAACAGGATGTAAAATTGGGCTTGGGTCAAAGCTCCCTCCTTCTATTGCTCAATCCTCTCTGCTGATTTCCTCCTTCCTATTATCTTCCATCTGGTAACCCGTGTCCTCACTGTGGGAAGCTGTGTGGATCTAGAATTGGCCTCCACAGTCACTTACGGACCCATCGCTAGAATCTACACCATTTTTTTTAGAATTTCCTCTTTTATAATTTTCTTTTTGTAATTTTATCCTGGAAGACAACCTTACTCGGTCATGAGTGATTGCCTACTACCAACCCCAATTCACCTCTTCCTCTCCCTCCATCTTCTGTTCCTCCAATCTCTGTTCATATTGTCCCTTCCCTGAAACCCCATTCAGCTCATCATCTTCCTCACTCTCTCCTTCCCATTTCCAATGGCCCCTGCTACTTCTCCCCCTCCCCCTCCTTTACATACATACATACATACATAGAAGTTTTCTGCATATGCCATTGACAGCAATCTTGTCTTACCCTCTGCCTGGCCCAGTTTGGGTGCCGAGAATGTCTGCACACATGACATCCTGCTCCAAAATAGGGGAAATTATTATAACAACTGTGACTACTTTCAAAACTTTTACAAAATTTTTTAAGATGCATAACCATGAAAGTAGCAATAGTGAAGAAAGATCAACAGAGATCTTGAGAAATTACTTCTGATTTAGTTTAAATTTAAGGGGTGCACTTCTATAGACTCAGTGTTTCCCCCATTCTTACCTGGCTTCTTCTGGGATCACACCAGTTTACAGTAGGTCACATGCACAGGCCTGCCTCTTTGGGGAAATTGTCCAGTTTGTTTTCTGTTATGTACTAGTTAGGATCTTACACTTCAGCTTGTAATTTCAGTCTCAATTAAGCTTTATTTCCTCAGAGGAGCTGTGCTTTTCTCTAGCTACAAACCTCTAATTAAATACACATTTAGGAAAATACTTGTCCCTTTTTGCAGGTAGTGGAATGGATGATGTCAAAGTTGGTCATTATCAGTATTAAGTAAACTAAATCTGGAGAAATGTTTCCAGGAAGAGACATTCTCTCAAGGCACCCCTAAAAAATGTGTCTTATGCTTCTTTTCACATTGGAGGAAGATTATAACAGTGTTGGAAGAATACCCACACTCAAAGCATAAGCAAGCCAAAATATAGCCCTTTTCAGATGTTATATTATATGCACATGGACTGAATTCACTTAGGCAGGTAGTGGCTTCATGTTGCATTTGGTAACCTCAATAACCTTGTTTCTCCACTCACCTTCTTTTCCTCGGTTGTCTTCTCCAGAGTCAACACTGTAGATTGCAAGTTTCTTGAGGACAGGAGTCAGGGTTTGTTTTGATTTGGATTTTTCTTTGGGGAGGGTTCTTTTTGCTTTTGCTTGTGAAACTCTGTAAAATGCTGTGTCCATGGATAGCACTGTGATCATCATTGTCTTGATCAAACTGAAGTGGTAGATCTAATAACATAGAGGTAGTCAGCTACATGGTCAGTTAGAAAATCTGTCATTATATTTCTGTGGAGCCCTTTTTACATTTTCTAACTTCACCCATTTCCAGATCACCCCATTAATTCCTTAATAAATGTCTTGCTGGTTTGACAATAAATTAGTCTAATGGTACCATGTAGTTTAAGGGGTGTTGAAGTGACACAAACTATTTTGGATAATTGTCTGTTCCAAAATATTTCTGTGAGGGCTTGGCAACAGAGTTTGAAGACAGATCACAAATAGGAACTACTGTGGTTGTTTCTAGCCCAGGAAACTAAAGCTGGCCTGAGCAAACATCAAGTTAAATTTGCTGGTTCTTTGAAGCTGGTGGGGTTAAGATTCCAATGGACATGTGAGTAAAAGTGAGCTTTCCTATGCAAATAATGGGGAGTACAACATACATGTAAAATGCTGGAGAAAGGTTACAAGATGCCTACCCACTGTCTCTAAGAATGGGATTTCTCAAAGTAAGCTTATTTCTTTGTAAAATCAACAATACAGAAATAATAGAGGTGAAGGAGTGGCAAAATTCACATTTACGAATGTAAAAAATTTGAAGGAATACTCTGCATCTTGAAATGCAGGAGCTGAGCATTTTAAATAACCTGCGGATTTTTAAAAAACAAGAAAAAGCTTGTCCCTACTTGCCAATTACACTGTTCATCCATCAAATAAACAGTAATGCATTTCAAATCCAAATTACTTCTTTCTGCAGAATATAATGAAGATGTTAATCAAAAATGTCCTGTTAAGTTCTAATTCCTTTTAATTTTACAATTCTCAGGGAAACCTCTGAGAGAGCTACTATTTTGGTGACCTAGTCAAATGTGTTGTAAGTGCAGAGACAAAGAATTAATTTAATGGGAATGGCTAAGAGCTCTGGGAAAAGAATGGGGGGTGGGTGGGTTAAAAGAGACTTCCAATATCATACCCTCCAACATTTCACAGATGAAAATAGGGACACACATGTGAATTTGTAGGTATGGTTAAGCAACATGAAGGTGTGATCAAGAGGGTGTGGCCAGGCAACATGAGGGCTTGGCCAAGGGTATGGCCACCCACCCCAGGATGCTGTAACCGTTTAAGGGCTCTGACCACTCTGAAGCCACTTTGATCTCCAGACCCATGATGATGAAGGTGATTGCTGTTGTTGTCATTATTATTATTGTACCATCAATGTGCATGGTGCTTTACCGAGTATAAGAGAACAGTTCCCTTCCCCAAAGAGCTTACAATCTAAACTGTAATATAGAGGCGACAACAAATAGTAGGAAGGGGTAAACTGGGGAGGAATATGCCATTATTTCAGTCAAACATACTGTAACTTTCAGCCTACTTTCCCCACATTGTGCAGGAAACTCTTTGTTTTAAAGATCTCCCTCCCACATTAAAAATTGATCCCTCCATGGTGGCTTTGTTCTCATTAGTAATTTGACAAATAAATACTAATATTTAACATTTAGATATCTCTGAGTGTGCAAAGTGGTTCATAGGCCCACCCTGCAAGATCCTATTTTCTCCACTCAGAAAAAAAAAGCATGTGGGCTCTATCGTACTTTATTTTTAAAAAAGAGCCAGTGTGGTGTAGTAGTGAGAGTGTTGGGCTGGGACTTGGGAGATCCAGGTTCTAGTCCCCGCTCAGCCATGAAACTCACTGGGTGACTTTGGGCCAGTCACTGACTCTCAGCCTAACCTACCTCACAGGGTTGTTGTGAGGATAAAATGGAGAGGAGGAGGATTATGTAAGTTGTCTTGGGTTCCTTGCAGGAAAAAAGGCGGGGTATTAATATAATAATAATAATAATAATAATAATAATAATAATGAAGAAGAAGAACAACAACACTGTAATTGAACAATAATGCCCAAATGGAATGATAATGTTTGTTGCTATTATTTGAGGTAGTCGGGATTTTTTCTTTCTTTCTCTTGAGGAGGGTGTGTTTTCTAACTCCCTTCTAATGCATTAAAAAAAAAAAAAACAACAACAACAATCCAAAATCCCTGCAGAATAATCCTAATCATTACTGTTGAGCGCTTTCTCCATTGCCCTTCAGCATGTGTTAGAAAAAGACTTTCACATGGGGTACACAGGTAGAGCCAAGTAAAATTTACCACTGCTCTGAAAACAAAGTAACAGTGCAATCCATCCTATGCATGTGTACTCAGACGTCCTATTACATTCAATGGGACTTTCTCACAGGAAAGTGTGTACAGACAGTCCCCAGGTTACGAACGAATTCCATTCTTAAGAATGTCTTTAAGTCGAATTTGTATGTAAGTCGGAACAGTATAGCATTCTATACGTTAAGATTTGGGCCAGTCACTGACTCTCAGCCTAACCTACCTCACAGAGTTGTTGTGAGGATAAAATGGAGAGGAGGAGGATTATGTAAGTTGTCTTACATAAATTACATAAATTACGCAAATTGCATACTATACTACACTATGTACTCTACATAAATGACGTAGAACCAGGGAACCCAGAAGTCCGTTCTTAAGTATGGGTTGTCTATAAGTTGGACATTCTTAACTTGGGAACTGCCTGTATATTTTAAAGCAATCTACAACACTCACCATCACATCTTGTGCCAGCAAATTGATTATGCATTGTGTGAAGAAGTATCGTGTAACTGAGGGATAATTGTGAAATGCTGCTCCTTATAGATCTTATTTTCATAGATCATAGAGTTGGAAGGAGCCTACAAGGCTGTCGAGTCCAACCCCCTGCTCAATGCAGGAAACTAGAGGAGGGGTCTCCCATCCAAGTAATAACCAGGGCTGATCCTGCTTAGTTTTCTACACTCAGACAAGCTGAGCCAGCGTGAGCCACATAAGGGGTACCTTGCTAGAAGAAGAGGTAGCAGCAGCAGCACCATTGCTAGGATGACTTATCCAGAATTATATTATATAATATCTTATATATTATTGTGAAGGAAGGAGCCTTTGGGGGTTCCTACACACACACACACACACGCCTCCTCATGGGTAAACCAAGAAAGGCCAGTTGGGGGGCTGGGAGGGGGCGAAGTGTGCATAGTTCCTATGGATGGTGCCAGGAAGTCCGGAAAAGCCGGTCTAGTCAGTGACCTGGCTTTTAGATGTAAATGTCATGAGTCATGAGTCTCCCTCCCCCTGCCTGGCCAGGTTCATTCCAATTGGCTGGAGGCAGGAAAGCTACAGAAAGGGGGAGGGGGAAGAGCTATATTCCAACGTGTGAGTTTTGTCTTTGTCTGTCTTTGGATCGTGTGGCTGCCCGGCTGTTGGAGCAATGGCGGTAAGCCAAGGACCCCAGGTAGCTCCTGGTGAAATTAGCTGAATGAGGGATCTGGTAAAGGCAAGCCCTGTGGAGGGCTACCCATCTCGGACCTTCGGGTAGATGGAATAGTTCCCCCTGGGCGGCAGGGCTGTGCTGGATCTAACCCTGGAAGAGACTGACCCTCAGGTAATAGAGTGTGTGCCTGAGAGATATTAAGAATCAGGTTTTGTTATTTTGCAGCTCTATTTCTGTGTACCAAAGTGTCTCTCTCTATTTTGTGTGCTTCCATCATTTCCCCTAATCTTGTTGTAAAATGCTACCAGAATAAACCTTGTTTTGGTTTTACCCCACATGGTGTTTGTGGATTGCTCTGCTTGGTTCAGTAACTAAATCCAGGTTACAGTCATAAAGGCAAGTCCCTGAACAGAGATTCAAGTAGGATTGCAGACAGCTGAGGCTGGCAATCTGGTACCTTGAGATCTCAGGGGGTCTTGGTTCCTTTGGGGTAGGAAAGGGTGGGGGTGTGGCTGGTCAGCCAGCCCCCCCTTTCTCCACAATTATAATTATTACATTATTTTATTATATATTATTTTATAATATTTTATAAGTGGCTTTTGTAAAAAAAATTTACTTAAACCCTTAATTATTGATATCTGGTGTTTTACATGGGGGGGGGGGTCAATGCTTGCAGGGCAATCCCTTTCTTTTTGTTTATAAATTGTCAGGATTGGCACAAATTCAACAGGTGAAGCTTACCCGCCAATGCCACACCCCCCAAACACAGAGCTTCAGAGAGAAGGGAACGTTTCTTGTATTTCCTTCTGACACTGTAAACTCACCTGTTAGAGGCAAAGAGTCAGCTCTGTTAGGAAATAAAATCTGTGGCAATATAAAGATAGGAATCATGTCCAGGCCAGCTGGTGCCACCTCCACCTCCTTTTCTTTTCGGGTGTGGGCACACACACACTTCCTAGCGTCTGTTCCCTCCCTGCTGACTGTTTCTTAAAGGAGGCATTGGCAGAATTGCAGATAAGCTAAAAGTTTAAAGCAGCTTGCAGGAGGCAGGGGAGAATTCGGGACTTTGCATAACAAAGTGAGAAGTTGTGATGGCTTAAGGGTTTTCATGACAGTCCCGGGATTTTCGGGACAGTTAGGGTATGCAGTATTCTTTATTGAGAATACTTTATCACCCACAAGCTGTATACAGAAAAACAAACAGTTGTACAGCATAATGTCAGGTCACTTGCTCAGGGTGATTTGAATCTGAGGAAACAAACAGGTATTTGGCAATTGTACTGCAGGTGGCAAGATCCTGCTGCCCCATGGCACTTTTCTCTGTCCTAGTACCAGTACCAGACCTATGCCTTGCCCCGGAGCATTACCATGTGATCCTTCATTTCAACATGCCGTGATGTCTGAACTGTGTGTTTTGCCATGCTTTCAAATTCCCCTCCATTCTCTGGCTCAGTGCTGGCTCCAGGTTTTGAGGGCCTTTGGGCAAAGACACCCTCAGCAGGCCCCCTCCCTCAGTAAGTCTACTTTCTCAGAGCCATTGCCATCAGCTGCTATTGCTCCTTGTCCTCTTTCTTATCATTCCTTCCACTTGCTTGCTTGTCAGGCGGAGAGCCAATGAATAAGTAAACACTGGCATCTGCTGCTGGGGCTTCTCACCACCAACATTGTCTGAGCCAGAGCGAGAGGCAGGTAAACAAACAGGTTGCAATGGTAATGAGGAGGAGAAACTCCAGGGGGCTTTTGTCAGTGGGCCCCTGATGGGGTGTGGGCCCTTGGCAGATGCTTGGTCATGCTTACCTTTGATGCTGGCCCTGCTCTGGCTTCTCAGATGCTGATATGTCCTACAAATGTTCATTGTTTTTTCCCAGCCACAAGGAGTACAATCTTTAAAAAAAAACCCAAACAAACCCAGAATCTCAAGGTTTCTAGTCTGAAACCTAGTCAAAACTACTCGGTTGGATCCAGAGTGTCCCTTCTGCAAATGGAAGGGATTCTTCTGGTTGTAGAAGGGAGTAGCAGAAGCTCCACTGGAGGAAAGGGGAGAAGGATTTTTTCTCAATTTTTCCTTCCCCTTGTATCCTCCTGTGCCATCTCCCACATTGTTCCAGAGGGTCCCCCAACCTTCTGGAGCAGCTTTACAGGGGACTGCAGAAGGAAGGAGGAATTGGCAAAAACCACCTCCCCACCTTTCTCCAGTGGGAGATCCTGTGAGCAGAGTTGCCCTCATTAGAACGGTATCCAACCCACTGGGTTTGGTGGTAAAATAGAACATGTGTGATCCGATCATATACATGTATGGCTCTGAATTAACTTCTTCAAAGTACACTACAAGCAAACAAAAATCACTGTAAAAAAACAACAACACCAGAGTACTTACAAAAGCAGCTTAATCCATTCACTGTTTTTGATCCTCTTAAGGGCAGCAAGTCTAAATTAAACATAGCAGCTGTGCTTTGTTTTGTATGGATATGTGTGCATTGCACTTTAACCTTCATCTGCCTATCTGCAACAGCCCTGTGAAGAAGCAGTGAGCTTAAGTATGCAAAACCCTGCTCTGTGTGCTCTCTGGGGAGCAAGGCTCTTGTATATTTCAGTACCCTGATGACTCAGAAAAGTAGAGAGCATACTAGACTAGAAGAGAAATGTGATCTGCATAGTTTTACAGAGGGGGGAAAAAATCCAGTTTTTATTTTTTGGGGGGAGCGGGGAGTAAATCACCTAAGAAGGCAAAAATGTAAGGGATTATATTTTGGGGGGCTAAAGGGGACATTCATTTCTCACATAGGATCAAATAATCTGTATATTCCATTTTATAGAGAGCATAAGCCACCAAGATCACATATTTCCCATAGTATGTATGTACCACTTAAGCTCTATTCACGGTTCTTAATCATGTGGAATGCAGTCATGGATGCTCCTCTTCAGACTGTCGCCCTCCATGAGTACAGGGCGATGGAGCCACACAAGGAGGAGGGGTAGGACTAGAGTGCTCCCTTTCCACATGTGTTTACTCTACACAGTAAAAGAATGATTGAATAGAGCTTCAGAGCCTAGGTCAGTGATGGCGAACCTTTTTGAGCCCGAGTGCCCAAACTGCAACACAAAACCAACTTATTTATTTCAAAGTGCCAACACTGCAATTAAACCTGAATACCAAGGTTTTAGTTTTAGAAAAACAACTCATACAGTTGTCCGAACTAATTAACACCTTTTGTCTTTAAAGAAAAAACACAATAACAGAGCTTTCAATGATACCAACAGTTTTTTGTTGAAAAAAAAATCAACTCAAAAAATTATTATAGTACTACATTGTACACATAGCCTGAAGGGAATTTATACAAACTTTTTAAATAATTAGGCACATGTATTTTGGATAAGGGATTCTCAACTTGTAATATGATTATATGCCAGACTGAAATTGTATGGGGCAAGCTTTACCCCGGGTCCTTTCCCTGCTTCTACAGGTGTCGGATTAGTAAAAGTAAAAGTCAACCTGTACTAGGATGAGCAAGATAAACCAGAAAACTAAACGTGCTTAACACATTTTAAACACTTTATGTCTTGGACCGCAAACACTGCATTAGGTAAAAGTTTGCATTGGGCATGCTTTTGCACAATTAATGTGATTTTTGCTATTGCATGCATGCTGATAATTTGTCAAACCTTGGCTCATACTCCGTTAGTTTGAGAGCAACACATGCAGCACTCAGGTCAACTGTTAGGGCTTTACATCCAAGCCATGCTCTGTGCATCATTCTTCAAAATCTTTTAAATGTGATAACAATGTAGAAAATAATTCTGTAACAGGAATTCTAGAATAAAATAATTCTGTTCCACACTGTGAGAAAGAACAAGATCATTAGTGTTTTGCAGAAGGGGACAGTCTTTTCGCGATCTGGTGACCAATTACTCGAGTGCCCACAGAGAGGGCCCTGCGTGCCAGCTGTGGCACCCGTGCCATAGGTTCACCATCACTGGCCTAGGTCATCATGAGCCATACAAATCATGACCATAAAATGTAGCAATTGATGCATTATATGGCAGGGAGTGAGGTTAGGTAAGAGTATTACTGTGACTGCCTGCCCTGAATGCTGTCCTACACATACAGACAATAGCATCTTATTTCCATGTGCCCTTCTTCCTACTAGTCTGCTTCCCTTTATCATTGTATATCAATTTTACATGCAAACAAGAGAGAAAACTGGGGGGGGGGGGAAATGCAGCCCAAAATGGTATTCTATGAATTTTGATGTTAAATATTATACATCACATAAAGATACAAATATTCAGCATTTAACACCATTTGGCATCTGTTTATATTTGATTTCAATATTTCAAAATAATTAAGGAACAATAATTAATATTGCAACTCACAACCTGTGTTGTCTCTGTTTCACATCTTATGTCAGCAGAGTTTCCAAAAACAATAGGCTGGATTCAGACCAGTATCCAGCTGTGTCATTTCACTAGTGGAAATGCTGTTCTGCTAGTGGAAACTAGGGTCTGAACAATGCACAAGAGAAGACTCCAACTAAAGTTCTGTTTGCATTAGTGGTTTCAGAAGCAGTGGCTGCACAAGTGATTATGCAACTTGTTGTGCAACTAATTGAACAAACATTTGTGCACCAGTTGTGCAAGTCACTTGTGTAATGTGTAATGTGCAAGTGTAATGTGCAAGTGCTTGCACAATGGAAAGGTTCAGCATAGTTCTGCTAGTGCTATTTTAATTTGTGGAATGACACCATTAAATACTGTGCATATATAAAGCAAGAAGCTTTCCTAAGTTTATATAATTGTAACTGGGCTCCCTCCCCCCCCACAAAGTGTGTAATGGTTAAAAGTCCGTAATAAGCAGCTCTTCAGAAAATGATGTCTTAATTTGTCTTCTTCTTTTACTACTATTAAGAATAATAACAATAATTAAATATTGTATGCTATGATGTTTATCACAGATTATATTTCACAATTGCTTTAAAGAATGTTGGTCCAAAACCCATCTTCAAGAGCAGATATAAAGATAAGGCCATTTGATGCAATCAAAAGCCTTTTCTGCAACAAGAGACAGAAATTGCTGTTTAGATTTTGTCTTTGCTTTATATGTATAAGCACTTTGTCTGCGCGCGCACGCACGCACACACACACACACACATAAATATATATATATATATATATATGCCAAATGCCTGTGTGGAATTAATCCTGTTTGGTCTGGTTTAATATACTGAGCAATTATTGCTTTTAACCTCTGAGTGAGAACCACAGTAAAAAGAAAAAAGAAAAAAAGAAAGAAAAATAATCCTGTTGAATTAGAGATATAGGTTTGTAAGAAATTGGAGTAGCTGGATCCAGTTTTGTCATGACTATGATTTTTACATCACACCATGTACATGAAGTATCACAAGTAATGCTAATACAATCACAGAAATATCACAAGCTCATTGTTCATGTATCTTTCAAGAAAAGCAGGTAACTCTCTCACAACAGCTGTTTATACCAAAGAATAAATTTTGAGGTCTGTTGCTATGGGAAAAACAGTTTATAAATGTAGTAAACACAAAGAAACCCTAATACATATAAGTATTGCATGCTAAAAAATGTCAAGTCTTTCTATCAGTGCGTCCGATACGATTTATTTTACAGCCTTTTCCAACAATACTGACTTATGACAATATGCAGTTTATTCCAGTTTTTCAGCATTTGGATTCAGTATATTGCTACTTTCAGGCAGGTATTGCTTACTGCATTGCCATCTAATGGACAGGAATGTGACCTACAGTAATAAGAACTTGCAGGCAACCAGAAATCAAGTGATTCTTGTTTGATGGTAAGCATAAGATTTGGCCTTGGATACCCTGAGCAGTATCCAATGGTATCATTGTTTAAACTCAAATAGTGCTAGTGGAGCTCCTCCAAATCTTTCCATTGCACAACCAGTTGCACAATGGTTTACACAAGCAGAATGAACAATGGGTTCCACAAGAGTTATGCACAATTGAAGGGTGCAACTGCACTTCTGCAAATGTAAGTAACTTTAGTTGTATTTTCCTCCTGCGCATAGTTTGGAACCTAGCACAGCATCATCTGCGCTAACAGGATGATACAGTTGGATACTCCCCCTGACTTTTTTTTTGTAGCTAGATAAATTGATCATGACTTATCATGTGTCTCTATAGTGTGGTGCCCTTTTCACAACACAATGCATCCATCTGCTAAACTACAATAAAGCTGCAATCCTAGGCACACTTACTTAGGAGTAAACCTCACTGAACTGTCAGTCATGTTTTAGAGGCTATGGGTCAGATCTAGACAAACAGACCAATCTTAAAGTGCGGGGAGAGAGGTGCATGGCGGAGAAAGTAGCACTTCCTAAACCCTGCTGGCTTATGCCAGCTAGGACAGAAGGTAAAGGCAACATTTTCTTTTTCATTTCTTCTCTCCCATTGCCTCCAATGGGAGAGAATTTACTATGCCAGCTCTGGGCTGGCATAGTTTCCAGCTCTCTTTGGGGTGTGTTGGGGGAACAAGGGGGACTAGATACTGTGGATTCTTGGCCAGCCCTAACATGCTTCAAACCACTGTGTTTTTGGCCCCACCAGCAGCAGCAAAGCAGGACTAACAGGCCAGCTACAATGGTGGAAAGATCTGCTGCTATCCAGGGAGGACCTCCGTGGGCAGACCTCTCTCTCCATGGGCAGAGAAAGAGGTCCACAATGGCCTTGCGGGGAACATATGATTGCTCCCAAAGTTAGCTACACCTATTTCCCATTGAAATCAATGGAACTTAAAAGTCTTGAATAACTTGTTCCATTGACTTAAGTGCAACTAACCTAGTTTGGAATCAACCCTATATTGCTTCTCTCTATATACATACATACATACATACATATGGAATAAATATTTTACATGCCTTCATGATCGTTATACTTTAAAATGTATATTATGAACATCATCACATACACATTACCTACAAGATGTAAATGCCAATCCTATGCATGTTTACTAGCAGAAAAAAGCCCCAAATGAGTTCAATGGGACTTACTTCCAAGTAACTGTGAGAAGAATTACAGCCTCAAATCCTGCCATCACTCTTCTTTTAATAAGAGCTACCCACCACAAAAAGAGTTATTTTGAAAATGCTGTAAGACTGTCACTGTTTCTAATGTTCTGCAAGATTATCTTATTATACCATATCAGTTATTTATAAATCTAGCATTGCAGGAAAAGAGAAGAATCAAAGGGGTCAGCAGCCACAAAAGAAGAAGATATTTACTTATTTACTAGAGATATGAAAAATAAACACAAAGAATGAGTGCAAGAGCTTACTAGAGAAATATAGAAAGATATACATGATATACTGCTGAGATCAACAAAATCCCCAATCTGATAAATTTTACATTAGAGGAAAGATTAGGACAGCAAAGGGCAAAATGTGGGGAAATCATTTCTTATGCTCAAAGTAGCAGAACAGTTTCCTGAAGTCATTCTTCATGATTCATGTTAAGCAACACTAGATAGTCCTCTACTTTATGGATTATTCGTCAGCAATTTTTTTTTTTCCTAGCAATGTTGAGATTGCCACTGGATGCCAAGTTGCTGTATTAAATCAGGAATGAGGTCCTCAGACACTGGACTCAAATTCTTTTCAAAGGAATAAAACCTTCAGGGATGGAACACATTTTTTTTAAAAAACCCAGCTAACAAATGGAAGCAAAAGCCAGTTAACCTTGTCTGCATGTTCTCTTTTGCATATAATCAATTATACAACACTTGTTTAAGGACAAGGGCATTATCTTGTGGATCTGATCCATATGTACTAAAATCCCCCATGAAACAAAGGTGCAGAGGAAGATTTATTTATTTATTTATTTATTTAATACCCTGCCTTTCCAACAAGAAAATGGTGCTCAAGGCAGCTGACAATCATTAAAAAACAAAAAAACCCAAAATATTAAAAAAAATCATAGTTTAAACAATAACAAAACAAATACTTTCAAAACATGCATAAAGCACACCCAAAGTAAAAACAGACCATTTTACAAGTGAAAGGTCTGTTTGAACAGAAATGTCTTTGGCTGCTGGCATAAGGACAGCAGAGAGGGAGCCAATCAAGTCTCCCTTGGAGGGGAGTTCCATAGCCCGGGAGCAGCAGCCACCAAGTGGCCCTATCTCATGTCACCCCCAAACATGCCTCTGAAGGCAGCAGGGGCCATGGAGTTCCTTGGTGCTGATCAATACATTTTTTACACATTAGTGTATTTAACTAATCACTGCCTGGAAGCTGCATGGTCTGGTCAGTTCATAGGTTACTTTCACCGAATGGCTACAGTTGTGGGTCTGCTCCATATTGGACATTCCAATATATATGAAGCATTATGTCCCAATTCTAATAGAATGTATGTCCAGTTAGTGTTGTCCATTTTGTAGTAGAGTTGAACCAAATGGTACCCCTCCCCCGCACAGAAATCAGTTTGAAAAGGGAGTTTGTGGGCATGGGAATGAAAGTTTTCACAAATATCCCTCTTTTCTCAACTTTGTCACCAGTTTGCAGTCCTGGCAACGGCAAACATTTTCCCTGAATGTCCCATCAGGTGGTGTCTAGCCTGTGCAGCAGAGTGAGTATAGGAAAGTACTGTCCTAATTCTGATGTAGCTGCATGCAGGGATGTTGAAGAGTCCTTGGTCTCGAGTCACGAGTCGAGTCACGAGTCTTTGGACCCGAGTCTCGAGTCCGAGTCCTTGGTCCAAAATTGTGACTCACGAGTCCCGAGTCACTCCCAAAGCTGACTCCACGAGTCCCTATTAAAATCAATGGGGTTTTTTCCCAACAAAATAAGGCCACTTCAGATGTGTGGCTTAAATAAATTCTAGGCACAAGTGTGCCTTTTTATTTCAAAACTATGCAACTGATTTTGACAAGAACAGACCAGGCAGACAAACCCAAAATAACCAGGCAGGCAGAGGAGGCAGGGAACCCCAAAGCAGGCAGGCAGAGGCCTTTGTCTTGGACAATTCAAACTGTGGAACTGGTTAAGAAAAGACCAGGCAGGCAGAGGAGGCAGGGAACCCCAAACAGGCAGGCAGAGGAAGCCAAACCCAAAATGTCTGAAAGGTTGCATTTTAGGAAAATGATTTTAAAAAATAAAATCTTTGCCGGCGATTGCACTTCTCTCCACTCCTTCTGGCACAGCCCAGGGATGTTGAAGAGTCCTTGGTCTCGAGTCCCGAGTCGAGTCTCGAGTCCCATTAAAAATATTGGGACTCGAGTGGGACTCGAGTCAGAGGGGGGACTCAATCTGATTCACGAGTAGAGTCCTGGAGTCTGAGTCCCCATCCCTGGCTGCATGATGGCTAAACACTTATTCACAGGGCCATTGAAGCATTATCAGTAGAATACTTCTTTTCAGCCAGAAAATAGGGCAGCTAAGTAAGTTGGGAAAGAGGGACATTTTGACTTAGTCCTAATTTGTAACCTTGGTTCCCATACACAATCCTGATAAGCCACACAATATTGTAGGCCTGCACTGGTGCTTCCAAACCCAGTCCCATACCCCAATCCCAAGATATACCCATGCAATAATCCTATACCCACTTACCTGGGAGTAAACCCCATTGAACTCCATGGGAATTAATTATGAGTAAACTTGCATAGTGTTGCTACTAGCACTAATAAATCAAGGACAATTTTCACTCATTCAGTGTGATTGTATGGGCAGCACTTAGTTGGGTCTGGGTGGATGATGGGAACAAATTAGACATACAGACTTAGCTCAGATAATAAATTGGCCACAACTTTATTGATTTTCACTTGAATAAGCTTGGCGACAACATACAGAGTGGATCCTGCCAGCCCGCCTGCTGTCTGATTCCCTCTTCCTGGGCTGCATGCCAGGCATGCTGGTTGTGGGTGGCCGGGCCAGGAGCTCAACACAGTGCAGGCTGCTACTGTGAACCCCTTTCCACAACCCCAGACACGGCCCACTCACAGCCCCCATACTTTGCTGGTCATGGTGCCACATCCTGGAGATCCCTTATGGGAAATTGGGGATCTGTGCTGTGGGGGAGTGAGGAGTCCAATCCTGCTTCTCCCACCAATTTATACAGCCCAATACCTATCGCACCTATCTAGCTGTGACAAACGTTACAAAATGAAACATCCACAATAAATTTACTGACAGTCCAGATCAACTTGGAGAGCCAGTGTGGCATAGTGGTTAGAGTGTTGGACTGGGACTTGGGAGATCCGGGTTCTATTCCCCGCTCTGCCATGAAACTCACTGGGTGACTTTGGGCCAGTCACTGCCTCTCAGCCTAACCTACCTCACAGGGTTGTTGTGAGGATAAAATGGAGAGGAGGAGGAGGATTATGTGGGCCGCCTTGAGTTCCTTGCAGGAAAAAAGTGGGGTATAAATGTAATAAATAAATAAAATAAATAAACTTATTGACAACAAAATTACTCTTGCAATGGGGGAGGCAAAAAACCCCTGCACCATCTTTGCCAATTGGTATGCAGGTAAAATTCCTTCCCAGCTCCATTAGCTGGCAACTACTTCTGCCACTGCAAAACATTGCTACACCGAGTCGGTGGGTGGGGAAGTCAGTGACTACATTGCAGCCATGTCAGAGGCCCACTTTTAGGGGCCTTAGGTTGAACCAGAGTGAAAACAGAGAGTTTTCAGTCTGGTCAGTCTGCCCCTTTGGCCCCACCCCTGCCAAGCCCATTAGAGCGCCGGTTGGCTCGGCAGGCCTCTCCCTGGGAAGGTGCTGGTGCTGCAGCTGAGCAGCCGCTCCCTGCCTTTCCTCCCTGCACTGCCGGCCTGCACTGCTGCCCCCACAAATCATGGCTCCCTGGTAAGTGGGGAACTTGCCTTCATGAAGAATGTATCAGTACTTCATGATGACCTATGTTTTTTACTCTTTTTTGAGCTGGGGCTATGTATTGTTTTTTATTTGTATTTCATGGATCCTCCAAATGCTTACATTTTAAAAAGAAAAAATAAGACTTTGTTAACATCCAGTGCATTAGTGGCGTAGCAAGTAATGGTGTTGATTTTCCTCTGTCTATGTATAGCGTGTGACACACTCCTGTGGCTTATTTGCATTAAGTATTAAAAGATGCCTAACATGACATTCTATATTTTAGCAAGAATGTATGTATAATAATTTGCTTCAGGTTCTGGTAAGCTTCAAGCTTGTCTCTGAATCAGTGGAGGGACCCTTAACAGGGCTGGTTTACCTAATGAGCAGCAATATAGGATGCAAAAATCAGGAACATAATTACTTACAAATGAATAATTAATGACTTGTGCATGAGCTAACAAGTTCATTTGAGTGACACAGAAATTCATGAACATTTATGAGCAATTAATAAGCAGAACTAAAGGTATTGCAGATGGATTAGGTAGTAGAAGACATAAGCCCTATTCAGGTGTTCTGGCTATCACACAGTAAGGGGGAATTGGTGGCACATGTGCTCGCCTTGGCACCTCTGTCTCATCCCCATCAATTGGGCACCATCCTTTATGCATTGGGAGGCAGAGATCTGAGGTGGGGAACCTGTTCTGCAAGAGCCAGTGTGGCGACGGCGTAGTGGTGAGAGTGTTGGACTGGGACCCGGGAGATCCGGGTTCTATTCCCCGCTCTGCCATGAAACTCACTGGGTGACTTTGGGCCAGTCACTGACTCTCAGCCTAAACTACCTCACAGGGTTGTTGTGAGGATGAAATGGAGAGGAGCAGGAGGATCATGTAAGCTGCCCTGGGTTCCTTGAAGGAAAACAGGCGGGGTATAAATATAATAAATAAAATAAATAAATAAATATGCATTCTCCATCTGATTTAAAATCCTGATCATTCTATATATCATGTGGTTCTATATATCATGGGGAGCCTATACACATAGATCAAGCTTCAGACTTTTGACCTCCAACATATGGATGGCAGTCGGGCCAGGTGACAGATATATGATGGAGTGGGTGAGGCCAGAGAGTGCATCCCTGCTCTCCTCCTAGGCAAGAACACAAGAAGAGGGACAGTTTGAAATCTCTTTGCCAATCCACAAATTTGTCATCTTGGCTTCAGGATATCAGGCCTTGGGCCACCAACATGATTTTTTGTTCAGCTAGGAGAAGAAAGATCTGCGACTGTGTTCAAGATCTCATTAATTCTAAAACCTTCTGGGATTTCCCCCCACTCAGAGCACTTGGCTTTCCACATTTATTTGTTTTATTTGTAGCCTTTCCACCGTGAATATGGTGCTCCAGGCTCACATTAGCCCTATTCAGAAATTTGCCTCCAAGCAGTGTGGAGGCTGCGGAGGACCACACCTACTGGTCCTGACCACAATATCATGCACCATGCCCCCAATATGTGGACATCTACACATGAGCTGCTTGTGTGTGTAGGCACTCCATGAAATCAGGACCCTTGATTGTGCAGGGATCCCATTCCACTCACATGGAGCACCTATGTGTGACACAGTGTGAGCAGCTGGATGTGTGGATGTCAATGATGTGACATTAGAAGCTGGGCCACCTGGGTCAGTAGTACAGACCTGGTCCATCTTCCTATGTTTGTCCTACAAGTGCATAGCACATGAAAGGTGCTAACGTATTACTTGCACCCTACTGTCTGTAGTACTGAGAAGGTGGTCTGTTTTTCAGCAGTCCAGTGGTTAGCACAAATCCTCCAAGAGTGAAATCAAGTCTACTGATGATGATTCCTTGAATGAGAGAGAGGAAAACTAATAGTATGATGGAAAATTACTACTTTATTTGAATATGACCCTTCATAATTAACATATAAACAGCCTTCCTGCATTCTATTAGAAATATTGAATGTAAAGGGAAAAGAATAAAGAATGTAAAGAATAAAAGAGTTTAAAAAGTCAGTTTATTTTGGTATGCTAATCAGGCCAGAACAGAGCTAAATTCTTGCGGCGGCATGGATGGTTAGCTTCTAAATGTCGGTTTCACTGCATATTATTACAGTTCTTCCTTTGGGGCATCTGAAGGAGGAGAAAACATGCTGATTGTAATAAACATGTATGAAATCATTAGATACTTAATGACAGCATAGTACAAATACTGACAGGCGAAAAGCATTAATGTTGAGCCTTACACAGTATATTAGTTTTTAAATAACATTTGTTGTAAATCACATCAAATGCTATTAGGTTTCATAATGAAAGGAAAGCTTGTACAATGTTAAATGCATCCTTTAAGAACACAGGATCCCAATAGTTTTTTAATCATTTTTAACAACAAAAATACCTAATGCTCATTAGCTGGAAAAGTTACTTCAGTAAAGTTTTAATGACTTGCAGTTCCTAAGGGCTGGCAAACCCGGGCAGAGAAACCATCGAGTGTTATTTTAGAGGTTGGTGCAAAGTGATTGCCTACTTCTGAGCACAGCAATGGAAATTTATATATATATATATATATATATATATATATATATATTGCTGTGCAGACACAAATAAGAACAACATAGAACCCACATTCATCATTACCTTTCAATGTTTGTACTACTCTGCTTCAGTTTTTCCTAATAAAGTTAACACAAGTAGCTGTGGAAATTTCAGGCCTCTGACAGTTGAGTTTACTACTAATATTATGTACAAGAATACATGAGCACTGTTGGATCAAAGCAATTTTCTATTTAGTTCAGTATATCCTTTCCCAGAGTGACCAATCTGATGCTTTTGTGAAGACCACAAGTAAGGCTCTGCTAATATTGTTTCTCATGTCTAATACCCCAATCCTCCATGTATTTGTCCAGTCCCTTTTAATGCCATCTAAGTTAGTGAGATGGCCATAACCACATGTAGCAGTAGCAATGGGAGATAATATTTTTCAGTTCAGTTTTGATAAGCGTTTAGCAAAATTCACAAAGATCTTCATATTCAGAAGGGAAAGAACTTGCAATTTTAAAAATTCAAATGTGGGAGAAAGCAAAACTGACAGATTTCCCCATCCCTATTTTAAAAGTGGCAGTGAATCCCATAAATTAATTGTATGCTGTGTGAAAAAGTATTTCCTTTTATCTGTCCTGAATCATTTGTCAATCAGTTTCATTGGATGACCTGTAATTCTTGTATTATTGAGATGGGGATCGATTTCCTACTCAGTGTTGACCTTAAGACATATTTATTTTCACTTGAAATTCACACACACCCCTCATCCCTGGTTTGGACTGGAGCTCATTTTTCAGGAGCTGTGATGTTGCGCTATTGCAACTGTCTTTGCACCAGATTCCACATCCTTTCTAAGAGACAAGCTAATAAGATCAGATACTTAAGGTGTAAATAGGGATAGCTGAGGAGTCTGTCAAGGTGTGTTTTTTTTCTTTTTACAGATTTACCCAATCTGCACTTCCACCTCAAAACTTGTTCCATCTCATGTTGGTATCAGGTCATGATCTTTGCTTTCTTTCTTTTTGCATAAAAGTGCATGTGTATTTCCCCAAATGTATGCAACAATTGTGCACATCTTTGAAATGTGTGCATTCTTCTCCAACTGATTAAAGCATGTCTGTGCACATTTTTCCAAAAGTACGTGTTTGCTCACATGCTGCATGTTCAAATGTACTCATGCTGGCCAACACAATATTTTTGGGCTGCAAACCACACATTGCAAGCTCAGAAATGTACAGACTTCAACTGCAGATTATATCCAAGTTTGTGTTTGGTCTGGGAGCTTTTGAACTAGGTAAATCCTGACCACAAATGAACGGAAACAAATTTCTCATACACCCCCTACGCTGAAATGTGGTTTTGCGCACATTATTTTTCTCTCTCAAATATACATATCTGGTGCTCAGTTTCCCCTAATATGCACATTTTTGTGCACACTTTTCCCAAGACAAGCTGTATTAGAAAGTTCACGATGCTTCGATGAAGACAGGTTTTGCCTGGGCACACATCCCTAAAAGTAGTGGTGTAAATGAACCTGGGGGGGGGGGTCCCGGTTCTCCACCGCCTCAACTCTCTGCAGCAGCAGCCCCCCCTCGGTCTTCTGAGCGGCGTGGAGCAGTTCTCCGCGCCGCTCAAGCTGCCCTCGCCGGTCCCGTTGCGTCACTTCCGGCACCAGAAATGACACGACGGGACCCTTTGCAGGTGCAGTACGTGGCACGGGGGTCCAGCGCGCCTGCGCAGGGTCCTGTCGCGTCATTTCCGGTGCCAGAAGTGACGCGATGGGACCAGAGTGGGCGGCGCGGGCGGCTCGCCGTGGAGAGGCGAGCCGCCGACAGAAGAAGGTAGGCCCGTACGAGCCTCGTGCGGCGTGAGCGGGCCGATTTCGGTCTGGTACGCCACACAAGGCTCCATGGGACATCACTACCTAAAAGTACTTGGTGGGGGGATGCATACATTTTAAAAGGTGCACAGAAATTTGTAGAGAAATGTGTTCATTATGGAAAATACATACAAAAAGTATGAATTAAAGGGCAGTATCCTATACTGCCACCGTGCCTTTCCAGCCTCTCATGTGCAAGCAGAACCAAGTGCTCACACACACAAAAACTAGTGGTTCCATAATTAACTGTGGAAATAAGCACCAACACTTGTTTCCAGAATGGATCTGGTCAGCAGAGCTCTATTCTGTATCTACTGACCTGCCGTGTTCCAGAAACTGCATTGTCACTCACTTCTGGATATTTCTGAAACCACAATTTCTTGTGGTTGGTTCTGCAAGCATTCAAGCAGTATAGGATACTACCCTCCAGACAATTTTTTTTAAAAATCACAAGTTTCTTGTGCAGAAATGGGTTGGAAACCATTTGACTTAAAAAAACACAAACCTACAATCTTGGCAAGATTGCGATTGACAGATCTGTCCATCCCAAGTTGTAAAATAATATTGGGGGGGTTATTTTCTTGCTGCAGGAGACAAAAATTAAAATAGGGCAGAAATCTCTCCAATTTTAGTGTCAATCTCCACCCACACCTGAAGCATCCATACTACATCCCACATTATTCTGGAGAGGCTTTTCAGGGGGTGTATGTGGCTGTTGGGAAAACAGGAGTCAGGAAAGTTATCTACACAATGACAGGAATTAGTACAATTTGGTAATGTACAAACAGCTTCAGTTGTACTCTTTTGTTTTTGTTGTTTATTGAATAATATTTGTTAACAGGCCAGTACTGTGCATTCCCAGTAGTGTGCCCCATTGAGTTCAAAGGGCCTTACTCCCTTGTAAATGGGTATAGCAATGTAAATCATATCATATCACATTTGTTTCCAAAAACCTTGTACTTTTTCACTTTTTGTTTTAGTTATAACTGTCAAGGTTCCACCCGTACCAGGACACCTTGATCAGCTCCTTAAAGATATCTGCCTCTTTAAGAGCCCCTCCTGTCTCAGGATGCCAATTCTCTGCCTTTTTACCTCCTGTTCCCAGTAACGTGGGATTAGGCCTTAGGCGTGGTGCAAAAGACACTCCAACAACTTAATTTTAACAATAACTGTTTACTTTAGTAAATATTGGTAAAGTAGATTCACATTACCTTAGGGAAATTACACAAATAGAGCTGTAAGATTACAAAAACAAGTATAGTGGAAATAAAAGGAAAAATAACCCAAGGTTCTCTAACTAGATACACTGTCACCTCCAGGCTTAGTAGAGATTCTTTCTCAGCCTAGCTCTGGCTGTTCTGCATTCCTCAGTGATATGCAAACTCTGCTCCTCTAGCTGCTCACTGCTTCTTGGTGCCTGCAAAACCTCCACCTCCACCTCCACCTCCACCTCCACCCCCCCCTCTCTCTCTCTCTCCAATTTCGCTCTTTTTTTCTCTGCCACACACTGCAGCTCCTTATATACACTCCTGCAGAACTAGAAAGTTACAATCATGTGACCTAAAACTGGGGAAATGAAACTTAACCCTATTAGGGGGAAGAGGAGACTTCTCTCAAGAATAGGAAACTTAACTCCATGAGGGGAAATGAAACTCATGAATGCCCCCCTCCCATCAGGAGATGTTTGGGCCTACAGGCTTCAAACTAACACAAGCTTGTGTAGGCCTCAATCCTTCACAATAATGTATTGTGATATTTGTGTAACTGACTTCACTGGTTCCTCAATGCTAGTCATGTAATAGACAGCAAGGATTTATTTATTTATTTATTTATTTATTTGATTTATACCCCACCTTTCTATCAAAAAAGGCGCTCAAGGTGATTCAAAAGAATAAGACCAAGATTAAAAACAAAAATGTAATTAAAACCATCATTAAAAAACCACACAATTTAAAAAGAAGTGTTAAAACACAGCAATAAAATAAATGCCTGGATGGCACTCTTTGTCTGCAGCAGTGTCCAAGCCAGATGCCCTGCTATGGTGCTTGCCAAGATAGTTCTTCACTGCTTTGTCATATTTTCAAAAGAAAAGACTTTGCATGTTCACAAAAGTTTCTCTAGAATGTGGTCCAAATTTTGACTGGCTTTGTAGTATGTAAAAAAGGAATTCTTAATGGGCGGCATAGATCTGGATTTTCTAAATCATTCTGGTGTCAGATTAGTAGATGGGCTAAGATCTATATAACTGTTCCATCAAAAATATGTACATTAAAATAACAACAATAAATCATCATTTTAAATATGTGTACAAACTGGATATTTTCCATGAAAAATTTTTATATGCAAAGATTTCCTGCAACTGCCATATGGATGGATGATTTGAACTCAGCCAAGCTATGGTGACTTGGGACATAGTGACAGATAAACCAGACTACTTCAAAGCCTTAAGTCCTACTGCACAATTTGTCTGGCATGTGGCAAAGTAATTTTAATTTTAATTTATGTATGTTTATTATCCTCTTTCTTTGGAGTTCCCTATAATATAATTTGTTGTCATCCTTTGGTATAGATGATAATAAACCCTTACAGATGCCACGAGCTATCAGTGCAACATTATTTACTGACTTGGTGGAAAAGTACTTAAAGCAAAAGTTAAAAGGGTCTCCAATCCATTGCAGCTGTAACTATATTCCTTTTGTCAAGTTCTGTTAGTTTGAAATGCTTATAGTATGCCGTGGATGCTCTACATAATGTGTTTATAAGTTCTTCTATATTGTGGGGTTACCAGGTTACACAAAACAAACAAAACCCAAATCCTTGTTATTTTTTCCCCAGCCCTTTGTGAACTTTGAGTGTACAATCCTATTGTAATGTGTATGCTATTTATATACTCATTTTGGCCTTGCCATTTGAATTAAAAGTCCTCAAGACAGTGAACAAATTAGCACAATAAAACAGTATAAAAAAGAATAAAACAACCAAACAGATAAAACAGAAGATATAAAAGAGATTTAGGTGAAAATCCTATGTGTACTTCTCTGTTTCAGTGCAATACGACTTACTTGTAAGTAAACATGCTACAGGGTTGTGCTGTCAATGGATCTTAAGTCTTCTTAAAAACTTGGGTGAACTTACAGGATAGACTTCACTTTGTATCTAAAAGATACAGTACCAGTGATGGCACCAGGTGAACATGTGTGTGGATAGCATTTGACAGTCAGGGTGTCACCACAGAAACACCCACACACAAACACACTAGCAGCCACCTGCCAAATATTTGAAGGTGGGGGCTGTGAAGAAGGGTCATGGCGGCGGTTGGGCTAAGTTGGGCCGCCTGGTTTTCTTCTTCTCTCCCCCCCCCACCTTTCTTGCTTCTGCCTTTTTCTTCACTCTTGTTTTCTTACCCCTTCTTTGGAATGTGCCAGTGTTCTTGGAGATAGATTAGGGAGGACCAGGAAGATTAATGACAGCTGGGAGACAACAGGTTATCTGCAGAGCTGTAACACCAAGGCCAGAGCTAAAGTCATGCAAAAGTACCTGCAGCTGAGAAGGGGTAGGGGACCCTCCTTCATGAATTCATTCATTCATTTCATTTATTATATTTATATCCCGCCTTCTTTCCTGCAAGGAACCCAAGGCGGCTTACATAATCCTCCTCCTCTTCTCCATTTTATCCTCACAACAACCCTCTGAGGTAGGTTAGGCTGAGAGGCAGTGACTGGCCCAAAGTCACCCAGTGGGTTTCATGGCTGAGTGGGGACTAGAACCCGGATCTCCTGAGTCCCAGTCCAGTTCTGCCTAGCAGGATGATGGGATTGGTCACGATTGGACGGGAAAGGAGTCCCAGTTTTAGATAAAAGAGTCTGGTCAGGAGGGTGGCTTTGTTCTTCCTTGGGCCTGAACGCTGTGGGAGTTCCATCATGGGCAAGTATGCCAAGATTTCAGGATAGCTGGGAGGGCTAGGCCTGGTTTGGCTCAAGAGGTTTTTTGCAGACTTTGGGGGGTTTGTTTTAGATTATCTTTTTGGGATCCTTTTTATCCCCATTCCCTTTTCCTCACAACAACCTACCTCCCCCCTTTCCCCCCTTTCCTTTTAGCCCTTTCTTATAAGGGAATATTTTTTATATGTATTGGACCATTGGAGACCCTACACTGCTTAATCTTTAATTTTGTTTTAATAAAGTGTCCATCTTAACAATTATGTGTTCTTTCTTTGTTTGTAAGGCTGGGCTGCTACACCAATTTGGTGTAAGGGAACCGGGAAGGTGGGTGGAAGTCCCTGGGTAAGTTGGTACTGCGGCCTACATGGTAGGGCTGTCAAGCAGCAGTCCTCCACGGGGGCAGAAAGAGAAAGGTCACCAAAGGAAGATTATCATAGTTGACCAACAGGTTCACATGGGGGGGGGGAGTTGTCCTTTAGATACCCAAGCCCTATGGCTTTAAAAATAAAAACCAGCCCCTTGAATTGTGTCCAATCTTTTGATAATAGAATACTATGCACATAGTGGTCACAACCAGAGGTTAACAATGTCTATGCTACCTTCTACATCAACTGAAATGTCTAAATATAATTATGTGATTTTTGCAAAGACATTTTACTTAAATTTAGCTCCCATGCAGAACTTTGCATTCTTTTCACTTTTCCCATGGTTATTCTTACCTTACAGTGGCCAGGATCCAAGCATCCTCCTGTATGCACACATTGGACTTGGTCACTTCCACTAGTGGCTGCATCTCCTTGTGCCACATTAAGAGACAAAATAAATGTCATCCTCCCAGTGGAAATAGCAGACATTTTTGTTGTGAAAGGAGCAGAGGGAAATGTTAACCCTCTCTACCCACCATGGTTCTGAACTTGCTTGAAACCCTTTGCATAAGAAAAAACATGCACCTTAAATGCAATGACACATATTACAGTTAGTTTGGCCTTCAATCCCATTAGGAGGCCTCCTGACATCCAGGAATAAATTTTCAGGTGGTGTGAGGCACAGTGGCACTCCCCCCCCCCCCCCCGCAAGTCACAGTACTTTCACAGTGTCCTGCATGTGGATCTTTGGATCCTGGCAAGCATGCACAAATTATGTTTAGAAATTGGGGGGGGGGGGGAATTAAGCAACTTATAGGGAAACAACTATTTGCATGTGTAACAGGGGAAATAAAGAGTCGAGACACAAAATATTGGTATAAAATTAGGGCCACATTTATTGAATAACAAAGATCTACAAAGGGATGAAGTTAGGGTACTAAAATAGGGATGTATGGGAGCTTCCGTGCGGGCACGAGTGAGGCCCGAACTCGGCCTGCTCGTGCCCACGCGGGCTCTCTGCGCCTAGCGCGGGCCTACCTGGTCCTCTTCGCTCTCAGCAGAGAGCTGGCTGCACGGGCCACGCTGGGTCTTGCCAGTCACCTAAAAGGTGCCTTCAGATGCTCACCAAACCTTACCCCATTGCATATTCCTGCACTTACTTGCCAAATGTGACCAGATTGAATCAAACAAGTGAAAGAAAGAAAAAAACCCATCCCTGGATCACAGTGCAGAGTAGGTGAAACACACACATTGCCCCATAAGCCAATCGAGGCAATGAGCCAAAATTCCTACTCAGCCCCCGAACAGGCAACCAGCGGAGCCTACACTGCTAACAGGGAGGGAGGGAGGGAGGGAGCCGCAAAAGAAAGATGCCAAGGGCGGGGCAGCTGGGTCTAATATCGACCCTGGCGCCCCACCCTCCTTCAGCCTGATTGGTGGGTGAGATCACCCCATAGTGGTCTCACTCTCCATTCCCCCTCACATGCAAATTTCTCCCCATCCACAGCTACGCGTGATTGGGGGAAGGGTATTCCTTCTTTTTAATCAAAATAAGAATAGCTTCCCATTCAGAACAATTTGGCACCTGTACTGATCTGTTTTTAAAAACTTCATAAATCTTTATAGATTGTAATCATATTTAGAACAACAAACAATTGAAGTTGCCATGTTTTTTCATTAGTAATGCTTTTAAATTAGCGGGTAACTTCAAGGCATTCAAGAGAACATAGCTGGGATCCAAAGAACCGTGTTATTAGTTCTATGTGCCGAACAAGGAGTTAGATGTATGTCTTTCTGGCAACAGCCACCCTGCTCCCTCACCATGGCACATCGTACTATGATTTTGAACTTGCCATCATTTTGCAATATGGTATATGGATCTCTTCTTACAGTAAACATTTTTTTATAAAACGAACTTGATCATGCACCAGCCATTGTGAACTCCTAAAGCAGCTCAATGGGCCTCTGTCCTATGAGAGAAATGTTGTGGTGTTTTTTCATTCTGTTTTATCGAATTCTGAATTGCAGATTTTTTTAAAAAATAAATATAGTTCTAATTCACATTCATGACATCTTGTGGTGTAGAAATGATACATAGAGATTCTATTTAATTTTTTATCCTAACATTTCCCATTTTTCCTTTTGCTATTATTTTAGTATACTGTAATAGGCATTTCATGGGAGAAATAACTCATTCGTGCCAAGGAAGAACATAAATGGCTTTTTTTGTGTGTGTGCTTCACCATAAAATAAAAAGAAAATGCAAAACATGGTCTTTTGCTTTCACATTCGCAGCTAAGAGTACAACTGGGCTTTCTTTGATTTTCTTTCTCTTTTCTTTTCTTTTTTTTAGCTTGAAGCAAAACATCTCATATTGAAACAAGGCAAAATGCAGAATGGCCCAATGGCTGATAGGAAGCATGCTTTGTATGCATAAGGTTCTTGGTTCAATCTCTGTCATCTACAGTTAAATGGCTGGAGGTAGAGGTGCTGAAGCTCCTATTCCTTCAAAACATAAACCTTGGGGATGCATAATACTCTCCTTAAAAATGAGGTGAGTCCTGAGTTCGCCTTTGGATTTTAATTAGGAATTTGCTCCACATCACTTACGCTTATGCCCACTTGTTACAATACAATCTTGTAAGCAATCTTGATGTAATGTGATGTTTCAAGATTTGTTTCTGTTGTATTTTACCATTGTGCTGGAGCACATGTGCATATCAGTAAAACATTGCACAAGAAGCATCTTAATGCAATCATACGACTGATCAAAAGATTACTGTTTTATTTTAATTTTTTGCGGTGTTTTATAAATGGGCACATGCACAGTAGTAACATGGGTGAAGATGCAAATGAACTGAAGAAATTTTAAGTCATGGCAAACCATGCATGGTCTAATTCAAGGATACGTAAATTCTCCTGGGGGTGGTGGTGTTGAAACCTTAAAGGGTTACTGTTTTTTCCTTGGGAATGTGAAACTAAGATCATGTGATGTCCTTTGGTTTTCTGATAATCGTTCAGTTGTTCAGATGACTTCTTGGCCACATGTTGAACAAATGTGTGATGGAGCTTGTGAGGCTGTGAAGGCTAAGCACACTGGCTGCAGCTGACACAGCCAGCCATCCACATGTTCCACTGGTATGTGAAGGGGCTCTATGAGTACTGATTTATTTTATTGATAAAATGATTTATAATGTTTAATAACATTGGCAGCATCATGACTTCTCAACGTATGTGAATAGAGCTCCTCCGCATGGGATTGGGCCAGGATCCCCCCTCGTCTAGAGGAGCTGTTCCTCTGTGGATGGCAGGAGGCATCATCACTGCAAATATCAGCACAGGGAGCCATGTACGCCCGCCTGGCCCTTTAAGCCCACTCACATGTTTGTTTATTTATTTTATTTATTCATCCTCTATACCGCCCAATAGCCGAAGCTCTCTGGGCGGTGTACAACAGTCAATTAAAAAATACAATAAAATGCAGTTAAAAATATAAACAATAAAACATTATAAAAATTGAAAACCTTTTTTTTTTTTTTTGACATACAGAAAGGGGTGAGCTGAACCCTCCTATCTTAACCAGAATTCAGGAGGAATGGCATGCAAGGCAGAACAAATCCATGGAACAATAAAGAAATGGAACATGAAAAAATCACTTATGCCTACTTCTTAATTTGATGGTGTGTATGTTTGTGTGTGTGTGTGTGTGTGTGTGAGAGAGAGAGAGAGAGAGAAGCAAAAAATTGTGTTAATTAGCATAATTGACACATTCATTCTGTATCTGAAAACAAGCACAAAATACAGTTTGTTTTTTACACTTTCATACCAAGATCAGTAATGATATTAATAATGTTGCTCCTTTTGCCATAAGACTACTATTATTATGAGTTAGCATCTGTTCCTGTGTTATCCTAATAAAGAGGATAACTCGAAAACTCTTTACCTTCTGTAGCACAAAGAAAGACAACACATTCTTGTTCCTTTCTGTTGTTCACTGCATTTCTTGTATGTCAAATTTCATATTGGTGTGAGGATAAATCCATCCCGATGCTCAAAATGAGAGATTATGAATATTCTACCAACTTAAACGTATTGTGAATGCAGTCAAAAAAGATTTCACATGTAGTCTTGAAACAGGAAGCAATTTGGACAATGTAATTCCTTCCCCCCCCCCTTTTTTTTTCTATTTTAGGGAAATAAGCCATTGTAACATGCCAAGTATCTTTATCTTTCCAGAAACTCAGGCCAGCACTCTGTACAAAAGACATTGCAAAAGTGCCTGCTCCTTCGTATATAAATCCACTTTCTGACTATATTTATGGTCTACACCAGTGTTCTCCAACCTTGGGTCCCCAGATGTTTTTGGCCTACAACTCCCGGCATGCTGGGAGTTGTAGGCCAAAAACATATGGGGACCCAAGGTTGGAGAACACTGGTCTACATGGTAGTGACAATCAGGGATGTAGTGACAATCAGGGATGTATGGACTTTGTTAAACCCATTCTGTCTGTATTTCATGGATGGTCAGGCGACTTTCAGTCGGTCTTTCACTCATTGACAGAATCAGATATTGTGCAAATGCATTCATACGCATTTGTGCAAATTCACACTTCCAAAAATGCTCAAATCCCCCCCAAAAAATATGCAAATCCCCCCAAATGCACATTTCCACACTATGGAGGGAAATGCACATTTTCAGTTGGGTTGTTCCCCCCCCCCCACAACTAAATTTGAGTAAAACTATGGAAAGTGAAAAATACCGGTCCACAAGTCCGTGGAATCCATGCAACTCGGGAAAAGCTGGTCCGCTGCAGAATCCATAGGTTGGGTTCATAGAAATCCAAACTCATTTGAATCCGTTGTGGAATTCCTCGACATCCCTAGTGGTGATATGTGGAAAGCATGTAGGGGTGTATCCAACACTGTCATCCTGCAGATGGAACTGCTTCCATCAGTGAAACCAGGAGGGGAGTGATTTTTACCCACACACAAACACACAGCTGCCCCTTCGCACACCCTCTGGGAAACCCTCCAGAGCAGATTTTCAGGTGGTGTAGAGGGCTGAAGGGAGGAGGAGAGATGGAGAAAATTCCATTCCGCTACTGGATGTCTGCTAGTGCAATGTTGGATTGAACTCATAGGGACATATAAGTCCAAATTACATGAATTACATTCCATGGTGTAGTAACTGGTGACATACCTTTTGGCAGGATGTCCTAACATACCTCTAAACATGATGCTCTGAGGGCTGAATGACGCATATTTTTAGGTAAAAACAACAAAGAATCTTCTAGCACCTTAAAGACTTCAGATTTCTGATGGCATAAGCCGAACATGCAAAAAATATAACAGACATACATGGACAGGAGAGCTGGGCAGCCCTTGCTGGTTCCACCTCTGACGTCACCGTCCATGCTGACTCATCCTTCCCTTCCTTTGTGCATTTAGTGGAAAGTACGAAAGAAGAGCCTACATGTGTTCAGCTGTACATCTGTGTTTGGGTTCCTTCATGCAACTGACAGCCCTGCATGACCAGACCTCACAATCACATGGAGGAGGGGGCATTTTGTTCCTCTGAATCACATTCACGCCACCAAATTAGGTGATCGTAGTGGTGAAATAGGTCAACCTTGTATTAATTCACTAGCCTGGTCACCAGAGGTGACCAAGAATTGTATGCAGGTGAATGCATGAAATTACATGCAGGTAAGTGACTAGGCAAGTGGAGGAGTGATGGAGCACACCATCCCAGCATAAGAACTAAGCAGTATGCTAGAGAAGGGAAGATCCCTCTTCTTTGCCCAGAAGGCTTGCAACTTTTGCAAGTTCATTTACAAGGCTGGTATAGGCTGATGCCAGGCTAAACTCACAGTGACAATCAGCTGTTCAGGGAAGAGGTTCTTATACTGGGAATCTTTAGACTGGGGACCCTGTCTGTACAATTTTCAAAAGTGTATTATTGACCCCAGGACAAAATTACTTTTAGAAATAGTGAAAATGACATTCTTGGGAGTACAAATTCTGCATCAAATATTGGGCCCTATGCAGAATTCCAGATTCTGTAGATCTCTAAAAATGTATTGCTCTGCTTACGAAATATTTAATTCTTCACAACAGTCCATGCTACAATCCAAAAAGTAACTATATCTTCATTGTTCTGTTGTTGTTACAGTTATCTCTGAATAACTGAAAGTGAATAATTAAAAATTGCATAGCAAGAAAAGAAAACATGGTATGCAAATTTACCTCCTATTGAAAATAATGGCAAAGCTCCCACTGGTGTTAATAGAGTTGGGTTGCACGCATGGCATTTAAAGAGGTATATTAAGTAACATTGTTGATGCGGATTTCCAAAAGGCTTTTGACAAAGTCCCTCACCAAAGACTCCTGAGCAAATGTAGCAGTCATGGAATAAGAGGAGAGGTCCTCTTATGGATTGGTAACTGCTTAAAGAACAGAGCAGAGTAGGAATAAATGGTAAATTTCCCCAATGGAGGTATGTAAACAGTAGAGTCCCACAGGGATCTGTATTGGGGGCATTTGGGGCCAATGCCGTTCAACTTGTTCATAAATTATCTGGGATTAGGAGTGAGCAGTGAGTTGGCCAAGTGTGCTGATGACACCAAATTAGTTAGGATAGTTAGAACAAAAAGGGATTGTGAGGAGCTCCAAAAGGATCTCTCCAGACTGGGACAAAATGGCAAATGCAGTTCAATGTAAGCAAGTGTAAAGTGATGCATGTTGGGGCAAAAAATCCCAACAACTTCCAGTATAAACTGATGGGATCTGAGCTAGCATTGACTGACCAAGGAAGAGATCTTGGGAATGAAAATTTTGACCGAGTGTGTGGCTGCTGTGAAAAAGGCAAATTAGGAAAGGAATCGAAAATATAACTGCCAATATCATAATGCCCGTATACAAATCTATGGTGCAACAACATTTGGAATACTGTGTACAGTTCTGGTCACTGCACCTAAAAAAGGACATTGTAGAGTTGGAAAAAGTGCAGAAAATGACAACTAAAATGATCCAGGGGCTGGGGCAATTCCCCTATGAGGAACGGTTACAACTGCTGGAATTGTTCAGCTTAGAATAGAGGCAGGTAAGGGGAAACATATTATAGAGGTGTACAAAATTGTGTATGGTGTGGAGAAAGTGGATAGGGAGACATTTTTCTCTCCCTCTCATAATACAAGAACCCGGGGTTATCCCATGAAGCTCATTGGTGGGAGATTCAGGACAGATAAAAGGAAGCATTCCTTCACACCATGCTTAATTAAATTATGGAATTCACTTCCACAAGATGTGGGTTGGACTGGGACTCGGAAGATCCAGATTCTAGTCCCCACTCGGCCATGAAGCTCATTGGGTGACTTTGGGCCAGTCACTGACTCTCAGTCTAACCTACCTCACAGGGTTGTTGTGAGGATAAAATGGAGAGGAGGAGGAGGATTATGTAAGCCGCCTTGGGTTCCTTAGAGGAAAAAAGGTGGGGTATAAATATAATTAAATAATGGGCTGTTGCACTCATGTCCTGTTTCTAGGTTTCCCATGGGCAGCTTGGCCACTGTGTGAATAGAATGCTGGACTAGATGGACCTTGGTCTGATACAGCAGGGCTCTTGTTATGTCCCTTTATGTTCTTAAACATAAAAATCTTCTTTCCTAGAGATGGAAATCATTTGTGGAGCAGGAGTGATGATGTGATGAATTAAACAGGGTAATAAAAAGGCATGTTAGCACACACAATGTTAAATAAAGGCATCATGGAATGGTATATATATACATATATATCTAAATCAAAGCTAGATAGGAGCAGGTGGTACAAGAGATAAATGAGAAATAAAGTTCAAACAAGTCTAACTGTGTCAATCAGGGAGACAGACAATAGTATACACATGCAGTGTTGATTGTAAACCTTGTGTACGTTTTGCCTCCCTTGCAGCATATGGAGGAAACCGTTGACTCACAATATTAATTTCCCCTCCCCGAAAGTGGCTGAACTGATGAGAGCAAACGGCAGTGTCTGATATATGATAGCCCTTGAATGAGTACAGGTTCTCTTCAGAATGCTAAAATGTGAAGGGCTGAAATCAGTAAAATTGGTAACCTTTGACTCCAGAAAAAAGGAAACATGTTTTTCTTATGCAACGTCACCAAGAGCCTCCTTTTCTGCTATTCTCACATACATTCTGCATCTGGCATGGACTGTAGCCTCCCTGTGTGCTCATATCATTCCTTCCATTCCATCTGGCAGTGCAATAGAAAAGATTTTTGACTTCAGGTCAACTATGTCCATGTTCCAAAATAGGGGATTACCACAAAGCATGTGAATCCACACACAGAAGATTGCAAATGGACCTTCACATGAATGATAAACGAAGATGGAGATGTAAGAGTACGAGTTTTGAATTTTTAAGGCAATGCAATCTGATTAATTTGCATAATAAAATAAGCCAGGTTCTAAAAAAAGGGCTTGAGTGACATGCTATTTTTTAGAATTATATTTATGCCCCGCCTTTTTTCCTGCAAGGAACCCAAGGCGGCTTACATAATCCTCCTCCTCCTCTCCATTTTATCCTCACAACAACCCTGTGAGGTAGGTTAGGCTGAGAGTCAGTGACTGGCCCAAAGTCATCCAGTGAGTTTCATGGCCGAGCGGGGACTAGAACCTGGATCTCCCCAGTCCCAGTCCAACATTCTCACCACTACGCCACACTGGCTCTCACTATACTAGGCCCTGTACAGATCATAGTGACAGCTGCCCAGATAGCATACCATCTAAATTAGATAAAACGGCTTATTTCCGTATGTGCCTGCTACCGCTAGGCCAACTAGGCTGTTGCCTAGGGCGCGTAGCGGAAGAGGGCACAGAACGCTGCGCTCCTCTTCGTTGCCGGCGCGCTCCTGCCCTGCCCGCCCGCCCGCCTCACCGAGAAAGCCAGGTCAGTGCGGGGGATTGCGCCCGGAGTAGTGGTGGGGCCGAGCCTGGGCGCCTCCCCCCCACCTTGCCTTGCCTCCGCACCGCCTCCCCCCCACCTCGCCTCGCCTCGCCTCGCCTCTGCGCCGCCTCCCCCCGCGCCGCCTCCCCCCACCTCGCCTCACCTCGCCTCGCCTCCGCGCCACCTCCCCCCGACACCTACCTTCTCCGCGCTGTTTCCGGAGCCCCGCCCACGCTCTGTTTTGGCGGGAGGAACCAGGGCAACAGGGCTTAAACAGCCCTGTTGCTCTGGTTTCCCCCGGCCAAAAACAGAGCACGGGGGTCCCTTTTCGGAGAAGGCGTGGGAAGGTAGGTGGGGGGCAGCAGCGGCAGCATGTGGGGTGGCGGCGGCGGCGGCGGCAGGAGGTTGCAGAGCAGGGCTGATTTCTGGAGCCCCCCTCCCACGGCACGAGAGGGGGGGGCGCTAAATATAATTTAGCCTAGGGCGCCAAACTGCCCTGCACCGGTCCTGGTGCCTGCTCATACACGATGGTCTTTAACAGAGGTCCTTCTTATTTATTTACGGCAGCTTACTCTGCTCTTCAGTTTGAAAGGACTCGACCTAGAGCAACTAACAAGAATCAGTAATACGGTAGTCCCTGCCTGTAGGCTGACAATCTAAGACATGACATAAAAGGAAACAGGATTGGGAAGGAGGAGGGAGAAAATCAAACTAGTTCTAGTTACGAAGTTGAGCAGGCACTAATTCAGCAGGTCATGAAGCCTGATCAAAGCACAACGTAGGGGTTGCTGCAGTTTCTCATTCTGGTGGCCTCAGCAATGACAGTTGTTAGCTGGAAGGAGTGAGGCTCTCAGCTGGAGCTGTATCTATGGATGGGTAAATCTGTCTATGTTAGTTTCTCTCAATTTCTTATTTTTCCAATCTTAAATTTGGTTTGTTCCAAACTCGGAGATTTTTTTTTCTAATCTTAAATTCAAGTTCATCCTGAAAATTGGAAAAAAAAAATCTGCATGAAAATGTGTACATATTTTTGTGTGCGTTTCTTCTAATACACACACATTTTTGTATGTGATTTTGTCTAATATATACATTTTTTTGCAAACAATTTTACTAATATAATGCATTTTGCATGTTATTTTTTACTAATCTGCACATTTTGTTTGCACGTTTCCTTAATATAATATATACATTTTTAATTGGAAAATTCCATTGCAAAATTTTGAAAAGTGTGATGTTCAAAGGATAACTGAGTGTCAGTTTACATATTGGTTCAAGAGTGCAAAACTAGGTAAGTTTTCATTAAAATGCAAACTGAACACATTTCTTCCCCATCCCTAGCTGTATCTAGGTATGATAGAGGGGTGCCTCTGTGCTGCTTCTTTTCCCTCTGGTGATCATAATCATTGCAGTTGGTAGCTAGAGGATATCTAGGCATGTAGTTTTAATATTTATCATCTAGAATTTCTAGGTGTCTGGGGTGTGCCCCCTGAATAGTTTTTATTCATCCTCTTTTTCTTACACTGCAAAAACCTATAGAACAGAGAGAACAGCCAGGGCTTCGATTTACAAATCTGGTATGCAACTCCCCTTGAGGATGGAGGCAATAATATAACAATTTACAGAAGGGGGAGTCACCTCATATGAAAGGCAGATGAGTTCTGGGAATAAGGTGCCTTCACTGATTAGAAGCTGGCCAGTGATAACAAGCAAGAATTTTTAATGTTTTCTTTTGTTTTGCTATTTATATGGCTTGATTTTTTTTTTTAAAAGGTGTGATGTTCACATTTTGCTAGTTGTTAGTGCTAGCATAAAACAATTTGCTGACACTTCAGTGTAGGTGCCATGTATTCATCAAGTTTTAAAATGCAACATTAATGGGCATGTACAAGAATTTCAGTAATGTTAACAAATCATGTGAACATGCCATGATTGCAACCCTGAATGTGAATATGAGCAGGACAGCATGTTCTCTGAAAATGCTCACAAATCCCCTGAACTCATGTTCACACTAAAAAAAACAAAAAGTGCATTTTTATGCTTTACGCTATGGGAGGAAAGTGCACATTTTTTGGTATGCTCTCTTAAAAATTTGCAAAAAAAATTTCTGTTTGAAATGTGCACTTTTCCTGTTCAACCAAAATGAAAAAAGTGTGCAAACGAATGTGCGAAATAAGATGAGATGAGCTTCAAAACTGGCTTTCCGAGAATCTGGGCGATAGCGGAAATCACTTGTTTACATATCCCTATAATATATAACAATAAACATGAAAGTGGGAATTAAGGAGATGCAGGTAGGATTGCCTTCTACTTAAAATCCTTCTACAGTACTTCCCTGCAAAGTAAAAATTGAAGTCCTGATTTATTCTCTTGCAAAAAAGAAAAAAAAGGAAGATGTACATCTTATGTGAAAGTCCAAGTATAGCTATGATCTTTCTAGCCTATTGGAATAGTAATCAGAAAGTATTAATGTATGTTATCTATCATTTCTAATTAAATACTAACCTAAATGAATGTTTACATAATGGTCCAAGAGAAATCATGCGCGATAACAGTTTATTATCTTAATTTTTCTAGTTCTCTCTCTCTTCATGGTTCTTTCTTTCTTTCTTTCTTTCTCAATTATTACATGAAAGTCATTTAGGTGCAATTATAGAGAACTCCAGACAGGGAAAAGTTTGATTATTTCATTTATTTGCTACAGTTCCCATAGGTTGCCATTTTCATATCTACAGAGCAATCTACAGAGTCAGCTTTCTTCTTTAATTTTGGAATTCCTATCTTCAGCAATTTTAATTCTTGTGACATTTACACACAGTAATATGCCTGTCTCCAGAAGCTAATGGTAAACTCAGCGTTTGTAGGTTTCTCCATGTTAACCTTTTCTGTGTTGCAATGGTTTCTTATCAGAATCTCTCCATCATTGCTTTAGGGCACAATCCTATGGCCGGTAGATGCCGTCTGCCCAGCCAAAGGAAAAGTCGGGGTCCTAGGTCCAACCTCGGAAAAGCCCTCCGAGGTCGCACCTGGAACTCCAACTTCAGAGGACCCTCCTAGGGATGTCACTGTGAATATCAGGGGGTTTGAGTGGGCCAAAATCAGCCCCACTCACAGCCCCCAGATATTCATGGCGACTCACGGGCGTACCTTGCCACCCGCTTGGTCCGCCGCTTGGTTTGTCACGCCGCGCCGCTCGCACAGGCTCCTGTCACGTCATTTCCATCTGTGATGCGACGGGCCCTGCGCCGATGCAGATGAACCCTGTTGCTGCAGCTTTGGCGTAGAAACCAGGGCAACAGGGCTTAAAACAGCTGCGATGGTCATTTTAAGCCCTGTTGCCCTGGTTTCTACACCAAAACGCAGGGCTCGTTGCGTCACTTCCAGCCAGCCGGAAGTGACGCGACGGGAGCTCACCCAAGCAGCACGGCTGCCCGAGTGGTGCGAAGAGTGGCCGGAGAGCACCTCCGTGCTGTGGAGAATTCGAGGATTGGGGGGGCTCCGCGGCACGGAGAGCCGAGGCAATTTGGGGGGCCCCAATTAAAGTACGAAATCCACCACTAGACCCTCCCTCCGCTCTCCCAGCTGGTGCAGTTCTTTCTGTGCTGGCTGTGGGTCTGAAGATTGAAGATCATCTTCAGAGCAGGCACTGGGTGAGGCGTTCCATGGGGCAGGGATGAGAAAAGTGAGGCTCCGCTGGGATACAAGGAATCCCGGTGATGCCTCATCCCCTACTTCTTGCGAGCTGGGGTAAAACACTTAGACGGCCGAAATCAGCCATCTAAATGTTTTGGAGGGCAAGGGAAGTGCAGGGGCAATCCTTTCATCCGTGTTCCTCCCACCTTCCATTGGATGCCCGTTATCCACCCAGTTTGGAGAGTTGCGGGCAGCCACATTGGATGGCATTGTTAATATATTTGCCTCCAATACTTTTTAAAATAGCATTTATCATATTACCCACAGGAATAGAATTTTCTTCCCATAAGCTCTGCATCACATGAGCATATTTTGGAGGGGGTGGTGTTGCTTATGTTTTAATTTCAAGTGGGCAGATATTTAGTGGCAATACATAAGTATGGGACAATATATTACAGATTAATAGCCACTCATCCATTTGTCTAGCATCACTTGTTCAGGGATCACAGGAGGGCCAATGGTGTAGTGGCTTTATGTGAAATTTCATGTTGGGTTTGACAACTTGGTTGCACATGTCTGTTTTCTGCTAGCAAGCTCACTTTAGAAGGGTGGGGGTTGTTTACACAGAGTCACAGTGGCTCTCAGTATTTTTTTATACAGGAGAATTTTCCAGCCATACCTGGGTTGAACCTGGGACTGTGCATGCAAAGTTTATGCTCTTTGGCCTTCCTTAGTTTCCACCACCTCACCTGACTTAAATTTTCCTATTCTCAAAGAATTATAACCATGGTATCAATTTATTTATTTATTACATTTGTGAATCGCCCATCTGGCTGGTCACCCTTTGGCATTATAATCTTTGGCATTAATATAGCTGACAATTACTTGGCAACACATATTCTCATTGTCTTATGTTTTTTCTGCCTTTTAGTTCATCTAAGATGCTATTGACCTGGGAAGCTTGCTTAGATTGCTAGTTATGGTAATTATAATATCCTGCTCTTCCTTTATTATATTCTTTGCCGGAATTCTGATACAGTACTAAATGATAGGGTCAAATGTTTGGATATTTTTAGTGGATCCAGCAGGATCATATTAGAGAATAAGACTTATCTGCCACAATGGATTTTATATTCTAGAATTATAACCAGTACGTAAATTCTAGCTTTACCCGGAGCTCCCCACTGCTCTCCATCCTAGACATGAGAGAACTGCTTGGGTTACTCAGCAGTAACAGAAATACTGTTTGCATATGCTGAAAACTGCTCATTTCTTCAATTTTATTATTTCACACACCTTCCTCTGACACTCAGAATGGATTTGAGTGAACATTTCTGGTGAATATGTGATTGCAGAAACATTTAAGGAATACGAATGGTAGGAAATTTTCCTCAAGCCTTGCCATATGATGTATGTTTTGGATTTGGGGATTACAAGCAGCCATTTTCTGCTTGCTTTCGTAAACACTGTTTCAAAATATTAGCAAGGAAACTCACATGATAAGCAGCCTTTGGTGCCTGCAACCCAAATTATACTAGAGGTTTATAGCTTACGGGGGGGGGGGCAGGAGTCACTCCATGTACGCTTATCTGCATTCGACTCATGGCAGCGCTCCTGCATCTCCACTAAGTTAACTGATACAATTTCTATCAAATTTAGCACAGATCAGTAGGCTGTGATTGTGACCTTATTCCAAACCACCTCATCATCTCTAGCACATTTCCACATATCAAGTATCCTGGTATTTTAAAAATTATTATTTAAAAAAAGGGAGGAAGTGGAAACAGATTTTTATTTTTCAATTCTAAGTACAAAAAAAGAGAAGAAATGGAACTGGTTTACATTTTAACTTATTAGGGGACAGTCCAGGTTCAATCCCTGACCTCCAATTAAAAGGATCAGGTAACAAAATAAACCCCACTGTTGCCTAATCTCTAGAAATGGGCTACCAGTCACAGTAAACAATATTGGACTAAATGCATAAGGCAGCTTCATTTGCAGCTGAAAATGATACAGGCTTTACAGCATGCAAATACTGAAATAGCTGACCAACAGATCTCACCTTCAAAAGCCCTTTGCATGTTACCTATAAATAGAAAATGAAGTATGAGAAAGTTTTACTTGTATCTACTTTTCTACTGCAATGTGTGAAGTGGGGACTCAGGGTCAAACTACACTGTGTAGCATGTAGCTGTAGCTTTACTTCATTTACTTTAGTGTAACTATGCATGGCCCTGATTCAGACTGGGACCAGTACACACTGGGAGGAGCAGATTAAACCTTTCCCCAGCCATTTTCTTCCCAAAATCCATTCCCCTCCCAGCATGGAATTAAAAAAAGGGGGGGGAGTCACCACTGAAGTCAATGGAGGTTTCCCCCCTTTATTTCTTTTAACTGCCCCCCATGGGTGTGTGTGTGTGGGAATTTGGGGGGAAGGTTTAATCCCTGCTTCCCAGTGTGCCCTGGTCCCAATCTGAATCAGGGCCATGCACCATTATATGATCAGGCAAGGCTATATGCTTCACAATCAATGTAACATCTATCAGCATCTTCACTCTCTGCTCAGTGCCTACCCAGTAGTACCCACCCAAGTAAATTAGTGCAAGCTTCAGCTGTGCCCTGCTCACAAGGGTGGAAGGACAGAGCTCCAAGAAATTAGTCAGTACCAAAGGCAAGGTCAGTAAGAAGTCCAAGCACTGGGAGTCCCAGAGAACAGTTAGATTATCAGGGAAATACAAGTTAGCCATCTGAGAACTAATACACAGAGATTGTTCCAGCATTCTGTGCCTAGAAAATGAAGCTTTTAAACCTGAGCCTTCTGAGCCTTACCCAGAGCACAGCTGTAGGCCATCAGTGTCATCTGAGGAATTGTCTACTCATGAGGAGTCCTTGTTCCTCAGGTGGTGGGTACTTCTGCTTCAGGCAGTTGGCTGAGGCTGAACCTGTAGGCACCTACACACACTGGTGCTAGGGGGCTGGTCAGTGGCTGCCTCTGACAGAGAGGGGGCTAACTTCATCTTGAGAGAAGAGTGACGGCCATCTACCCCAAGGGCTTAGGCTCCCCTCGATCTGCTTCAAGGTGCCTTAATACAGGCAGCTCCTACACAACATTCAGCTTGTGGGGCTCCAGATCACTCACTGAAGGAGAATCCACTATAGGGGGCATGACAAGCTGGTCACTTTGGGGCCAGGTAGGAATGTTTTACTCACCCCCCTAATTGGCTTTGGGGGCAGAGTTATCACCTAGCCTGCACTAAATTGGCTGCGGTGGAGTTGTTGTTAATTCGGTTGTTCACAACACAGGGTAGTGCAGGAGAAAGATCGGCAGACAATATTTGGAGAGTACCCAGGCTACCTTTATGGTAAAGGAGGGTTCCTCTTGGTTGTGTCTTGGGACAGGAAAAGAGACAATCTTTGAGGCCTGCCAAGGGGGATTGTAAGCAAGATGGGCCTCCCTCTGCTTGAAGTGCCTGGCCAGACTCAAGCTGTAGGTCTATAACTTATGTCCTGGGCAGGGTTTGGCTCACCCATTATGGCACATGAGCCTGATGGGCCCCCTGCTTCACTCCAGTCCCACACAGTCGGGAGGCCTCACAACATTTTTTAAAATTGTAAATAGTTAAGTAGAGTTGTGGCCTCACTTTACTTGACACCTGGGTCTTGCTTTTTCCGAATGAGCGTACAACCGTATTTTCCAGCCACTACAAGAAAGAGAATCCATTCAAATATATTCATGTGCAGGTGGGTTCACACTTCCAGAATCCATAGGAATATATCCAAGGGACAGTCACAGGAGATGGATATGCATAGAACGTAATGTCTTATGTGAACTCTGATGAAAATTTTTGAAGTTGGTTTCTTGAGGAGAGAAACTTATTCAAATGCAGTATCTGTAGTCCAGTTCTGCAATCCTTTAAGTGTATGGATCTATTCCCTCTAAAAAAATTAATCTGAGAGGAATGTGATTTGATCATTTTTCCCAGAGAGAGAGATATTTTATGTACTTCCTTCATGAGCGAGTGTGCTGTGAGAGATTGTAGCACCTTTAGAGAGTAGCTGTGCCTTTTTCTCCACCTTACCAGCACCCCCAAGATAATATAGGCAGACTCTGAGTCCTCATGTGTCCCTTCCTTTATAATAACTTCTTCATGTCGGTGAGAAAGACAGATAGCATCTTACAAGACATGTATCCAAAATTAAGTAGGAAAATATCTGGTGGAAAAGCATATTCACATGTTATGTTCCAAAAATGTCAATATATGAAATATTACATGGGCCTATGTCCAACATATATTAATGATATTTATGATAAATCCAAGTTGGATGGGTAACCAGTACAGGATAAAGCCTGTAATCTTATACACCAGGAGTACAGAGCCACTTTCAGCAATCAGGGGCCACATTCCAGTGGTGGGTGGGGCCAGAAATACAGAAAATGCCAGCATATTGTAGCTTAAAGCACTTTCTACCAGTAACTAAGCCTTAGGAGATGCCTTCTGGGAAACCCTGGAATGGAGTGGAATGGGGTCCCCAGAGAGCTGGATTTGGCCCCTATGTCTGAGGTTCTGCACCCCTGCTATGCGCAGCACACGTACCTGGGAGTAAGTCCCATTGTACTTAGTGAGACTTACTTCTGAGTAGAAATGCATATGACAGTACTGAAAGTGTGCTATTTGGAGGATCACAAGTGGCTGTTTATAGTTTATATTCATCAGAATGTATGACTTTTTAGGACACAGAGTTAACATTTCCATGGCCTGGATCCAACAAGCTGTACAACGAGTCCCATATGCCAAAGAGAGGTTACATCATTTAAGTAGAATTATTTCAGGGGTGGGGAACATGTTGCTCTCCAGATGTTGTTGGACTGTGACTCCCATAAGTGCAAGCTACAATAGTCAATGGTGAGGGTTGATGAGGGTTGCAGTCCAATAACAGCTAGATGGCCAGCATCCCTGAATTATTTCATATATACTGTGAGGTAATGTGTTTGTGCAACAGATAGGTAGATATCAAATAAAAGTAAGTCCTTGTCTATATATTGATTGATTTATTGGTGATATATGCTACAAAGTTCTTAGTGTCCTGGTTTATCTTATTATTATTAAGAAGCTCAGAAAGGATGCATATCTTGTTATTTCAGTAGTTGTTGTGGTATGTTTGGCTCTTACAGTATGTTCTGCTATTTTTCAAATTATTTCTTGTTTTATAGCTGAGCGTATTACAGATGTTTCTGATTGTTCAACACAAAGTTTTTTTTGTTTGTTGGTTGTTGTTGTTTTTTGCTTTTGAACTTTGTGCAACTGTGGCACTCTTCTGGGCATATCAGCAAAGGAGGGAAAGATAAATATTATACCTGCCTTAGGTTGGTTCAGGTGCACTGTGTCTTTCTCCATTATTCCTCCTGATAGTAGAATGTCTTAATAAGAACATTGCTTTATGCTGCCTGAAAACTCTTTTTAATACAGAATTCTGATGGGAATTCTCTGCTCTGCAAGGTTTCATGTAGTTCTTTTTTCCTCCTCCACAATAAGACTCTTCGGTTTTTAAGGTGGGTGTTAAAGCAATAATTACAGCTTGCAGCATGACTGAGGCTACCATCTAGGCATATTTTCTTGGAAACTGAATGCCACTAGGAACAAAGGAAGCTGCATTATACCATGTCAAACTGTTGCCTCTATCTAGCCAAGTACTGTCTATTCAGTGATGCTCCAGGGGTTCCGTCAGCAGTCTTCCCACCACCTGGTACCTGATTCCTTAAGTAGAGAATTGAAAGATTTTTAAAATTAATTTTTATTGTGAATTTTATTATATCAAAAACAAAAATAAACAAAAATAAAATATTATAGTTTTCTTACTTTGTCGATTCGTAGGTTCATAGAATCATAGAAAAGTAGAGCTGGAAGGGGCCTACCAGGCCATCGAGTCCAACCCCCTGCTCAATGCAGGAATCCAGGTCAAAGCATCCCTGACAGATGGCTGTCCAGCTGCACCTTGAATGCCTCCAGAGTGGGAGAGCCCACCACCTCCCTAGGTAGTTGGTTCCAGTGTCTTATTGCTCTAACAGTCACGAAATTTTTCCTGATGTTTAGGTGGAATCTAGGTTCCTGTAACTTGAGCCCATTATTCTGTGTCCTGAAAACTGGGATGATCGAGAAGAGATCCTGGCCCTCCTCTGTGTGACAACCCTTCAAGTACTGGAAGAGTGCTATCATATCTCCCCTCAGTCTCCTCTTCTGAAGGCTAAACATGCCCAGTTCTATCAGTCTCTCTTCATAGGGCCTTGTTTCCAGTCCCTTTATCATCTTTGTTGCCCTCCCCTGAACCCTCTCCAGTTTGTCTACATCCTTCTTAAAGTGTGGTGCCCAGAACTGGACACAGTACTCAAGATGAGGCCTAATCAGTGCTGAGTAAAGGGGAATTATCACTTCCCGCGATTTGGAAGCTATACTTCTATTAATGCAGCCCAAAATTGCATTTGCCTTCTTTGCAGCCACATCACATTGCTGGCTCATATTCAGTTTGTGATCTACCACAATTCCAAGATCCTTCTCACTTGTAGTATTGTTGAGCCAAGTGTCCCCCATTCTGTAACTGTGCATTTGGTTTCCTTTCCCTAGGTGCAGCACTTGGCATTTATCCCTATTAAATTTCATTCTGTTGTTTTCGGCCCAGCACTCCAGCCTATCGAGATCGCTTTGAATTTTGTTTCTGTCTTCCAGAGTATTAGCTGTTCCACCCAACTTTGTGTCATCTGCAAATTTGATAAGCATTCCCTGCACCTCCTCATCTAAGTAATTAATAAAAATGTTGAAGAGCACTGGGCCCAGGACCGAGCCCTGTGGTACCCCGCTTGTTACCTCTCCCCAGTTTGAGAAGGAACCATTGATAAGCACTCTTAGTCCGATTCTGTAGCCAATTGTGGATCCACCTGATAGTTGTTCCATCTAGCCCACTTTTAGCTAGCTTGCTAATCAGGAGGATATGAGGCACTTTGTCGAAAGCTTTGCTGAAGTCCAGATATATTATGTCCACAGCATTCCCACAGTCCACAAGGGAGGTTACCCGATCAAAAAATGATTTCAGATTAGTCTGGCAGGATTTGTTCTTGACAAATCCATGCTGGCTTCTAGTAATCACTGCATTGTTTTCAAGGTGCTTGCAGACTAACTTCTTTATAATCTGCTCCAAAATTTTCCCAGGGATTGATGTCAGACTGACTGGTCTATAGTTCCCAGGTTCCTCCTTCTTGCCCTTTTGGAAGATGGGAACAACATTTGCCCTCCTCCAGTCATCCGGCACATCACCCGTGCTCCATGATTTCTCAAAGATAATATGTTATGCCTAAAGACCACCCGTTAGGTTATGCCTAAAATTGAAAGAGTCATTAAGTCCTCAACCCATTGCATTATTGTCAGTGGCTGTTTATCCTTCCAATGTTGTAATATTAGTCTTTTGGCTGTCAAAAGGGCATGTAGAATCCATTTACACTGACCTTGTGTTATGTTCCAGGTAGATAGTTGAGAAGAACATGCAGAGCAGTAAATATTAAAGAGCTTTCCATAACAAGATTTATCTGTATTATTACCTCCTCCCAAAAAGATGCAGCAATTGAGCATTGCCAAAATATATGAATGAGAGAAGCATTAGCTGTGTTCCTCCAACAGTTAGCTGATTTTGACAAACCCTTATTTAAAAAATGGTGTGGCATCTAATATACCCAAAACATAGGTTTTGGCTGAATTAGACATAACCTAAAATCCATTAACACTTCTGAGATAGATGCCAATGCAGCAATCCATTGATTGGGCATGATGGGACAATTCAATTCATCTTTCCTAAGACACAGTATGTCATATTTATTCACCAATAATAAATATTTATAGACCTGGATCGTGCGTCGCCTCAGTCAATACAATCATCTCAATCAATACCTGCTCAGCCTCAATCAATACCTCTAATAGCAAAGGGGATTCTGAAGCAGTAAAGGCATCAGGGCCAAACCTAGATAGAAAGATAGAAGCTGGGATCTTTTACATGCTGTTCTTCTGAGCTATTGGCCCTCCATTGAAACCATTGGAGCCTGTTTCTAGGCAAGTATGTTTGCTACAGACGTGTCATGTTGAACCAAGACATTGCAGCACAAGCCCATTTCTCTGCTGCACAATGCTTTGCACTAATGGGGAGAGGTTGCCCTTGCCTTTGCACCTGGCCCCATATACTGGCGGACATGTCAAATCTGCAGTGTGGTCACATACAACAGCTTGTGTTGCTATGGGATCAGGGCCAAAGGCTGACTATTTAAGTCATCCCTGTGTCACAGGGATGGGCGAACATGCGATGTTCGAGCTCACTGAGATTCTCGATTTTTTTCTTGAAGCTTGTTTTTCATCACTCGCATTCCTGAATGTCAGCATCTTTCTTTTTCTTCAATTGAGAAAAATTCGCATTTTTAAAAGTGTGCATTTCAAGCATCAAAATGCATATCTTGGGGGGAAATGCACATTTGTCCATGGGTGCAATGGGAATGCAAGTTTGGGAAATTGTGAAAATTTACAAAGAATTGCATTCTTGTTTGTGTTCAGGGTTGTGAATGGGAAACGCTCACATGATTTGCAAATAGGAACAAAATACTCATACATCTCTAGCCCTGCCTAGCCATCAGTGCACTTGCTTTTTGCCATTACCCACAGTTCCACTCTGTCTAGGATTCCATGCGGGCTACGCTGGTCAATACAGGGCTAAGTGGGAATTTTGCCGTAACAGCCAGATCACTCTGGGCTATTTGGTTTTGTGTGTGTACTGTGTACTGAATCCCCAGGGTGTAATTGACCTTTAGGATTGGCAATACCATTAAATAAGTTGATTCTGTCCCAACAGGTAATGCAGTAGGGAATATAGGGAGTGAGTTATCAGTTAGCACCCAGAGGTGCCTTGAAGGCAAAAGGGGGTTCCTGAGATCTGCCACCAAGGGTGTTGGGATAGGGAAAGAAGCCCCCTTTAGGCCCTGAATGGCCCACAAATGTATAGTCTTAGGACTTAGTAGACAGGGGCCCAGGAGGACATGCCTCAGCACTTAAAGGTTTGGCCATGGAGCGGGAACAGCCAGTGTGCTGTCTCCAGACTCAGGGCTGAGTCGGGCTCACCCTTATTAGCCAACCTTAGTAAGACTAGTGCAGCTTCAACCATTACAGATTATTTGTTTGTTAAATACAATCGTTGTCCTTGTTTACCCAACCCTCTGTGTACTGCCTCTTTATTTATAGCTGTGGACATCAACATGGATGGCACTAATAGCAGCAACCCAATATTCCCTCCTCTTCTCTCCACAGTAATCTCTAATAATGCAAAATGCATGACATGGTATCCTTGCATTGTGACTTTCTCCACTCCCAGAAGCATCAGCCAGTGAAGTGGGGAAGGGGAAGGAAATTCATATATGATAATGGCATATCATACCTTTTTTTGTTTTGTTTTTTACTAGGCATAACAGGTAAGAGAGCAGGAAGAAATGTGGGGATTCTGTTTTACTTGGTAGCCACAATTTTTGTGATTTTGTACTGAAGCAGAAGAACAGGAAGGCTTTACTTAGGACTTTTCTTGACAGCTGAAAGCTGAAATGACTCCAACTATGTAGACCAAAACTAGTATTACTACAAGATGTACTTTCTGAGTGTGGATGGAAGGAAACAGGCAGGTCTGCAATGAAATTGCTTGTACATGTGGACTATAGGGCTTGGATGTGCACAGACAGGATATGTATGTGTGTGCGTCCCCTTCCAAAAATGTTGTTCTTCAGACTTGCCCTCCTGGTGCTTTTGCCTAGTGTTATTAGAACCAGCTGGAGGGAGTCTTGTAGGCCAGGCCAGGGGTGGTCTCAAGGTAGATCAGGATCTACTGGTAGGTCTCTGGGTGATTTTCAGTAGATCAGCAAGGCTTTCTGAATCCCAGTGTTTTTAACAATATCAGCAACAGCATGATCTTTTCCACCTCAATTAGGATGTTGAAATGAAGAAAGCTTAGAACAACCAGGAGCAGACTTTTGTGTGAAAGAACTGTGAGCTCTACTCAGTTTTGGTATGGAAAACAAATTCCTAGGCTCAGAATGTGCTCAGACACATACACATGTTCTTTAAGTCTAAATGTAATTAGAATTAGTCATAACCAAAGCCTGAAGTCTGCCCACCCTTGTTGTAGGCCATCTAATCTACCCCCCTGTCCCCCACTCGATCTAATCGACCCCCCTGCTCGATGCAGACAATTCAGAGCTAGAGCCTCCCAAGTTGCTGCCTATGTAGGCCTCTGCTTGAAAACTTCCACAAAGGGGGAGCCTGCCACCACTCTAGATAATTGGTTTCATTGTCAAACCGCTTGTAGCATCAAGACATTTCTCAGAGGGTCTTGATGGTGCAAGACCCTCTGATTTCAGTTAGACATTACTACCCCTAATGTTTAACTGAAATCTACTCTTCTGCAACTTAAGATTTAGTTCTGCCCTCTGGAGCAGCAGAGAACAAACCTTTGCTCTCTTCTATGTGACAACTCTTCAGCTATTGGAAAAGTACAATCAAGTCCCTCCTTGGTCTTCTCTTCTCAATGCTAAACATACCCAGTTCCTCCAAAGTTTCTTCATAGGAGTTGTTTTTCATACCACCAAAGAAGCTAGGCTGGGAACCTTCTTCCTCATCAGGATTCTTATTTAGAGGGAGCTTTTGATGTGTCAGTAATTTTGAAGAAGCAATTCTCCCCCTCCATGACTTGTATATGATTGCCTGTCTGTCTGAATTATCTTGAAGGGTGGCAGATATGAAGAAAGGGCCCAAGGGGTTCCAAGAAGCAACATCCAACTGTCATTTAATTTCATGTGTGTATGTAGTTCAGTATTTCCAGTCCTATTGCTTCTCCAGCTGATTTGGAATATATATAGCGTGCACATTGCAGCTTTGCTAAACCCCTGCTGGACTGCTGGTAGGCTATGGCCAACTTTGTAGGTCACAGGTTGTGCATCTTAGGTGTACACCTTGTAGCATGAGCAGATGTCCCTCAGCTCCTGCTGCCTTTTACAAACATACTAGCCCATTCTTCTTAAGCCCTGTTTTATTCATACTGCCTGTATTCATTTAGACCTGGATTTAAAATTTCACTTCAACTTTAATACATCTTGAGCTATTTTGTCCCGTCTTGTCTAATGTAATCAACAGGCATTGGTCTTTTGTCATTGTCACTTCATCTTCAATGTGCAGGGAATGCTCAGCGAACAGGAGTGTGGAAGCCGCCTTATTGCATGTCACCTCTGACTCTGACTTCATATAAGGCAAAGAAACAATAAAACATCTGAGGTTGTTTTATTACTTACTCAAAAATGTGTCAAAATAACAATTTTCTTCATATTTTTTCCTTGATTTACAAACTGACCTCAGTTCATAGAAGAACTGTTTATAGCCACAATTCCTTAAGTTATAATATAGCAGTATTCATGTTTGTTGATTACACTATACCTACATCAATCACATATGGCACAATATATTCCCGCCTCAGTGCTAAAGCTTACTGTTACTTTCACAGGAGATCAAAATGAATTCTGTACTTTTTAAAGTTTAAGGAAAATTATGTGCAAGGTTGTTTTTAATGAGCAGATATAGTAGGAGTATGTATAGTATCATCTGCATATCAAGCCTCTGGTGCCTGCATACTTGTAATTTAGCATTTATTTGCCTCTGGAACATCTGCTGAGCATGCCCATATGTGAGCCCTTGATATAATATTAGCACTTGATGACCAGTATGAAATAGTTTCATTTTGTATTAATACAGGAATATCCAGAAGTAGCTTGCTGCTGTTTATCCCAGTGAGACAAGGCTTGCAAAATAATAATAATAATAATAATAATAATAATAATAATAATAATAATAATAATAAATACATGGAGAGGCATTGGACTATACTATGCCCCCTGACCATACATATCCCTAATGCTACCTGTTATCTAACCCAGGATAGGGATGACATAACTCTGTGAGAAAAATATTAATGTTTGAAAAGGCAGATGTGAATGGTAATTTGATCTTATTTTGTAACAGAAGACGTTTAATGTAACAATGAGGTCGGGACCCTAGCATGGCATGGTAGGGATTCTTTAATCCTTTGTCCCCTGCTGAGGTCCAAAGATGGTAGCTGTGCATGCAATTTGCATATGAAAAAAACTTCCATTCACTTCAATGACAGCTTTCTTTCCTATCAAAATTTGTGGGGCCCAATCTGGAGTCAAACTACAGCAGGGGGCAAAGGGTTAAAGCCCCTTCCCACTCTAAGGTCCTGATGCAGATCAGCCAGGTCCCTTTTACTTACTTTGAGGTTGTTGTTTTTTTATTTAAAAAAACCCTACTGACATAGGTGCATTGCAAGTGAAAAGGGGTGGAAATAATGAGTCTAGACACAAAGTTTGGTACAAACGTGGGCCACATTTATTCACAAATAAAGATCTGTAAAGGGAAACAAGTGTAGGTCCCTGACTATACCAGCCCCTTGCCGTTAGGTGCATTAGGGGAAGACATCTGACCCCTGAGGGGCGGCACCTGTGAAATCGCCAACCCTCAGTTTTACACCATCCTGGTGTTGGGGTGGCAGGGCCTTCCCCTGTCACCCCCTCCCACAGCTACAGAACTCCAAATGGGTGAGGTGAGTGACCCACAGAGGCAACCCACATCTCCCCACTGGGCTTCAAATCCCTGAGCGGAGAGCCTCAGGAATCACCAATCACCTAAAAGGTGCTCACCAACCCAAACCCCACAAAATATTCCTGCACTTACCTGCCAGATGTGACCAAATTCAACCAAATCAAAACAGCAAATAGAAAAAACAACTCCATCCACTGCTCCACAGTGTAGAGTGTAGGCAAAACACGTACATTGCCCCATATGGCCAATCAAGGCAATAAGCCAAAATTCTTACTCAGATGCCTAACAGGAGACTAGCAAGGGCCACACTGTTTACAGGGAGGGAAGGAGGGGGCCGCCAATGAAAGAGGCCAAGGGTGGGGCTGCAGGGGCTAATATGGTGATGGATGCCCCACCACCCATGGCCTGTGCCAAACAGAGTGCCTAGCATGCACTAGGCCCCTTGACCAGCTTCCCCCCACTCTACTCACAATGTCCCCCCTGTTCCTAGCTGCTCAGGAGTGGCGGAAAGTAATTCTAAATATTAAAGATAGCATGAAGTTTGGGTCTGACGTGGCTGAAGAGAACTATCACCATCCTGGATAAGACAAGCTATATATAGGTCTCTCATTCCCTGTATGTAGTTAAGAATGGTGCTTACATGTCCAGGGGTATATATCCCTGATTTTCAGAGAACAAGCTGTCAATAAGACATTGATAGACTTATCATCCATGAACGTGCTGATTGCCATTAGAACATCAACTTTTAGCTTCTGTGTCCCCAGAATACAGGGAGGTCCCATATACACAGCGGGACCAATGGTCAGTCTCAGGCATATTGGACCTCTTTCAGCCTGAGGGCTAAATTTTGTTTTGGAGAAGCTCTCAGAGAACACAGTCCATTGGTGGGTAGGGCCAAAGGGAGCATGGCCAAAATACCAACATACCAGTATATCTTAATTCAAAGCACTTACTGCTAACAAGTGGATCTGTTTATCTGGATACATTTCAGTCAGGGTTCAGGCAGTGGTGTTCACAAACCTGTGGGGGGGCAATACGTCACACGGGGGTCCACCGTGCCTGCGCAGGGTCCCGTTGCGTCACTTCCGAGGCTGGATGTGACGCGATGGGACCAGCGCGGGCGGCTCACCATGGAGAAGTGAGCCGCCACTGGACAAAGGTAGGCCCGCATGAACCCCATGTGGACGTGAGGTAGGGATGTGCTAAAAAAACTCAACAGCGGATTTTGCCTCGAACCAGCTCTGTCTGTATCACACACCATGAATTAAGATTTTTGCGAGCTTAACAGCCTGCTCTTCCCCCACTCCCAGAGATACAAACCGAACCAGAGAGCTGCAGTTCTGAAATTAGCATTTCAATCTTAAACAGGTTTTACCTGTGTCCTGCTGTGTGATTAGGTTTTAGAATTTCAATCACTGTTGTTACTAGTACATTCCTTTGTGTGTGAGAACTTCTTGCTGAAGAGGGTTTATATTCAGAGTTAGAAGCAGACAGACACTCACAGGTTATGTGTTTATATAATATAGAAATCATATATTAAATTATATTTTACCACACAAACTCTAAGTTTATTAAAAATTCCTCTGTAAAAAAGGTATGCATCTCACAAGAATTACCACATTATTATGTCTAATCTGTAACAAAATCCTTTTTGTTATAAACAAAACAAAGGAATGTAACTAGGAATGTAAAGGGTAACCAATTGAGATGCTAAAAGCTGTCTGGAGCCTCGAAAAAGATCTTGCTGATTCGCAGCTCAATTGGGTTTGCATTGCAGGTCCGTGGAGGGGGGGAAAGGAAAATCGACTAGCTCGAAGAATTCGTGAGCCAGCCGCTGCAAGGCTCGCCCCCACCACTAGCCCTGAGTGGGGCCGATTTTGGCCCGCTACGCCCGCGCGAGGCGAGCAGTTACATCTCTAGGTTCAGGCCTGGTTTTGGCATGGAAACAGCTTTGGTCACCCTGTATGATGACCTATGTCTTGCCTAGACTACTGTAATGCGCTCTACATGGGGTTACCCTGGAAGATGGTTTAGAAGCTTCAGCTGGTACAGAACGCGGCGGCTCGCCTGATTAAGGGCAGCCGCCGGCGTGATCACATCACGCCAGTGCTTAAGGAGTTGCACTGGCTACCAGTTGCTTGCCGAGCTGAATTCAAGGTGTTGGTTTTGACCTTTAAAACCCTACATGGCTCTGGCCCAGTTTATCTCAAGGAGCACCTCCAGCAACATCAAGTAGGCCGCTCAACAAGATCTGCCATGGACGGCCTTCTCCTTATCCCATCAGCCAGAACAGCCAGGCTGGTAGGGACTAGGAAGAGGGCCTTCTCTGTGGCGGCCCCCATGTTATGGAACTCCCTAGTGACCTTCGCCATGCCCATGATGAGCTTCCACCAGACTTTAAAAACATGGCTGTTCAGGCGGGAATATGGGGTGGGTTAGGATTTTAAAAGAATTTTTTATACTGTTTTAATTATCATATTTTATTATATTGTTTTAATTGTACATCGCCCAGGGTGGCTGGGTGACCGGCCAGATGGGCGATTAATAAATATAAGAAATAAATAAAAATAAATATGTCAGGAGAGAGACAGGGGGAGTGTGACCCTGTTGATTCTCCTGGATCTCTTGGAGGCTTTTGATACCATCAACCATGGTATCTTCCTGGGTCTGAGATTGGAGTGTGGGGTACTGCATTGCAGCGTTCTGCTCCTACTTGGGCTTGGGGAATACTGCTCGGCCCCATGGACTCTCCAGTATAGAGTTCCTCAGGAGTCGGTATTATCCCCCATGATATTCAACGTATACATGAAACCACTGAGTGGGGTCATCTGGAGTTTTGGAGTGTGTTGTCATCAGTACGCTGATGACACACAGCTCTATTTCTCCTATTATTCATCTTCAGCACGGGAGGCTGTGGATATGCTAAACCAGTGCCTGTCTGCAGCAATGGACTGGATGAGGGCTAACAAACTGAGGCTCAGTCCAGAGAAGACTGAGATGCTGCTAGTGGGTGGTTCCTCTGAGAGAATGGAGGGTGTTCAACCTGTTCTAGATGGGGTTGCACTCCCCTTGAAGGAGGAGATTCATAGCTTGGGGGTCCTCCTTGAGCTATCTTTGTCACTTGAGGCTCAAGGGGTCTCAGTGGCATGGAGTGCTTTCTGCTAGTTCCAGCTGGTGGCCCAGCTATGCCCTTTTCTGGACAGGGATAGCCTGGTTTCAGTAATCTATGCTCTCGTAATCTCTAAACTGGACTACTGCAATGCACTCTGCATGGGGCTGCCCTTGAAGACTGTTCAGAAGCTGCAGCTTCTGCAAAATGCAGCAGCCAGACTAATCACTGGGACCAGAAGGTCTGAACATATAACACCAGTTCTGGCCCGCTTGCATTGGCAGCCTATATGCTTCTGAGCCCAATTCAAGATGCTGGTCTTAACCTATAAAACCCTACACAGCTTGGGACTGCAATACTTCATGGAATGCCTTTCCCCAACCACAATCTACCCAGACACTACGCTCTACATCTGGGACCTTCCTCTGACTGCCACCTCCGAGGGAGGCTCAGAGGGTGGCAACAAGGGGGGGGCTTTTCTGTGGTAGTCCCCCAACTGTGGAACAAGCTCCCCATGGAGGCCCGCCTGGCACCAACTCTACTATCTTTTTAGTACCAGGTTAAGACTGCCCTCTATGTTGAGCATTTAACAACTCTAAATAGTTCAGGGGGGGGGTTATGCCAACTTTTTTTTAACAGGTTGTGTTGTATTAACTTGTTCTTAGTCATTTGAGTCATTTTTAAATTTGGTTTTTAATAATGATAATGATAATGATAATAATAAATCATCCTCAAGAGAGACAAGAAAAAACCTGCACAAAAGCCAGGAAACCATCATCATCATCATCATCAGGCGATCACTCGTGACCGAGTAAGATTGTCTTCCGGGATAAAAGGAGGAAATTCTAAAGAAAGATTGTGTAGACTCTAGCGATGGGTCCGTAAGTGACTGTGGAGGCCAATTCTAGATCCACACAGCTTCCCACAGTGAGGACACAGGTTACCAGATAGAAGATGGTCCTGTAAAGGATTCATTTGACGTGCTTTTCGCTTAGCACGTTTCTCCCTTTCACCTTGCACTCGGGCTTCTTCAAAGTCCATGGAACCTTTGTGAAAGGCCAACCTCCATTTAGATCGTTCATGGGCCAGAGCTTCCCAGTTTTCGATGTTTATATTGCATTTTTTTAGATTAGCCTTATGAACATCTTTAAACCTCTTATATTGACCACCGATATTCCGCTTTCCATCCTTGAGTTGGGAGTAAAGTAACTGCTTTGGGAGACGGCAGTCAGGCATTCGAACAACATGACCGGTCCACTGAAGTTGGCGTTGAAGGATCATTTTTTCAATGCTAGTAGTCTTTGCTTCTTCCAGTACACTGACATTTGTTCGCCTATCTTCCCAAGTAATTTGCAGGATTTTCCGGAGGCAACGTTGATGAAACCTTTCAAGGAGGTGGAAAGGAAGTGAGGCCAGGGGAAGGGTTGTGGACATCTGGAGAAACTTGAAGGGCTGGATTAGGCCCCCAGGAGGGCTAGATTTGGTTCTGGTCTATCTTCACGCCCTGTTTACTTTGACTGACAGTGATTATCTAGGGTATCAAGCAGGGCTCTTTCCTAGCCTGCTAACTACCAATGCCAGAAAGCCAGTGTGGCGTAATGGTTAGAGTGTTGGACTAGGACTCGGGAGATCCAGGTTCTAGTCCCCACTCGACCATGAAGCTCACTGGGTGACTTTGGACCAATCACTGACTCTCAGCCTAACCTACCTCACAGGGTTGTTGTGAGGATAAAATGGAGAGGAGGAGGACCACCATGTAAACCACCTTGGTTTCCTTGCAGGAAAAAAAGCAGGGTATAAATATAAAAAATAAATAAAACAAAAATAAATAAATAAATTACTGAATTTCAAATCTTATACATAAAAAGTATTTCCTCTATCACTACAGCTTACAGAGTTGCTGGTCTATTCATTCCTAGGAATACCATGAAGGGGTTGGGGGCTCATTTCTTCTAGAACTGAAGGAATATCCTTCACCACTGCCAGTATAACCTCCCACACATCAAGATAGATTTACCTACACTGCCTGTAGCTATTCCCTCGCTGAGTGTGGCCCCCCGCCATATATTCGCAAGGAGAGTTATTTCAGAAGTATGCCATGCCTGCTCAAACGAGAGTAGAAATGTTTGCCATGAAAACGAGGCCAAGGATATTTCTAAAGCAAATGAAGGGAAACTGAGAAACGAATGACCTCATTGGTGCTGGCTGCACTACAAAAATAATCATCATTATTGCTGCACTTCCTCTCTAATATAGTTGTGGAAAGCTAATGATGTGCACTCAAGTTTATGAAAGTACCTCCAAGTGGCTCTTATAACTTCCTTTTATCGAAGATGCTGGTCAATATTTTAGAGTTTCTCTGAGCTTATGAATTCTGATCAAGCTACAGAACAGAAAAGATAAAATTCCTCAGCTAATTACATGCCTGAAGGCACATTAACAATGCAAGTGTCAGTGCTGTGCTAGAAATTCATTTTGCATTTCTAGCACAGCACCGGTTAGCAAAGCTTTGAATGTGACAAAGCGGAAAAGAGTAATATTTGTTTCAGGAGCGTTTTCTGCAGAGATAATGGGGAAAGCCTGGATGCTCCAGAGCAGAAGACCTTGTTCTTTCACATGGTGAAAAGTAAATCATGTACAAAAGTGGTCAATTTGGTGAGGTAAAAGGAGAGCAAAACATATTTGTAAATCTAGAGATAGATTTAATTAAATAAAGAATGGTGTGAAAATGGCATCTTGAAATTCTCCACACTATTTGTGGGCAGAGGAATTCACCGAATTTCCCCAGGGCAAGGAGAGAAATTCTCAACAGTTTCTCAAAGGTAGGGCTCATCATTGGCAGGGGTTGTAGCACAGCTTCTTCCTTTATTCACTTTTTTTGTTGCTTTTTTGTGCTCATATTTTAGCTTAAAGCTCTTACTGCCAGTAAGTAAACCTTAGGAGAGGCATCCCAACCTTTTAGAATGTGCACAAGGTACCTTTTTTTTTTATTCTCCCAGGCATTTTAAGAACTGTTTTTAGTGCTGTTAATTCTGCCACTGGTTTTAATTTGGCTTTATGGTGTTGTAATGGTTCCCCGCCCCCCTTTGCTGCTGGTTTAATCTTGGTTTTATTCTGCGCTGTTTTTATTTTTGTTTTGTTTTCATGTTTGCACTGTATGTTTTTAATGTATTGTACACCACTCATAGAACTTTGGTTATTGAGTGGTTTAAAAGTACAGGGAGGGAGCGATTCTATGGCTCCTGGGCATTGCCGGGGGGGGGCATACAATAGTTCAGATTCCCAGCTCTGAGTTTGGGGACAGCACTCTGATCTCAGAGCTGGGAATTGGAGCTCTGGCCCCGCACACACACCCTCGCAGTTGGCATGGAAAGAACCATGCCGGCTGTTCTCTGAGGTCAGGAAAGCAACCTTGGAAAGGAGATAAAGGGGGTGTTTTGAGGGGTCGGGAGGGGAGGAGACTGGGGAAGCCAAGATACAAGGTATCCTGAAGCCACTCCAGCCACCTTCCCTCCCCTTCCGATATGCCCCAGCTAGATGGCCTAATGTCTGTCTAGCAAAAATGCAGAGCGGGAGGAGAAAGGAGGTGAAGATTGCCTCCACTGCTCCTTCCACTGCACTGGATGCCCATAAGCCTCCAAATTCCCATAGGATTGCACCCTAAATTTTTTTTAAAAGAAAACATACGTAAGAAAAATGTGCAAAAGCCAGGAAACCGCAAAACAATTGATAGTTGGGGGAAAGGGGTGAGGCCAGTGGAAGGGGGCATGGACATCTGAGGAACCTTGGAAGGCTGCATTGGGAGTCCAGCTAGGCTGGATTTGGCCAACAGGTTGGAGGTTCTGCATTCCTGCTCCACAGCCTGGCACTGGCCCTTATTACAAGCTCAGAAAAGTTGTGTTTTATTTATTTAATTTAAAACATTTGATACCACCCTCCATCCTTTTTAGGATTTCAGGGCAGTGTATTATTAATCATCCTAAGAAGAATATAGTAATAAAGCAGTGATTAAAATACATAAAGTTAACTTGCAACAAATTAAAATGCCTGGGTAAACAAAAAACATTTTTGCCTGGAGCCAGAAAGATTGCAATGTTGGCGCCAATACTTCAGGGAGGCTGTTCCAAAGTCACGGTGCCACCACTGAAAAAACCCTTTCTTTCACTGTTGCTGTGTACTAACCATATCTCCAATAAAACTTTCTTCCTGCATTTTTATGCAACCTACCATTCCTCATTTTCTGGGGTCCAAAGTCTCAGGAAAGAGTAAGACTTTAGTTACCTTAAGTAGCTGAAACCTGAAATCCATTCTTATTCTGACCCTAGCAGCCTGGGGGAAGCATTCAGTCATACAAACACCTTTCACATGCACAATTTACCTTGCCTGAAGCACTTCTTTTGGGGATTTTCTGGACCCCAGATTGTGAGGGATGCTAGGTTTCATAAGAAGGCAGGTTGAGGGTTCAAGGAACCATCTGGAGGAGGAATTCTGTGGAAGATCTCAAGGCATGATCAGGTTGATACAAATTTTTCACAACTAAACAGGATCTCCAGGCTGGGTGTTTAGACTGGTTGGCAATATATTTATTTCATGCATTTATTTCCTGCTGCATTTATAGGCAGCGTTATAACAAAAGGCATGTCTGTCTAGCAATATTGATGAGTTTCCTTCATAGGACCTCCAAAAAGGATCTTACGGTTTGGGTAGGTATATACAGGAGAGGGGGTGACCTTTCAGGTAAGCTGATCCTAACTAAAGATGTTTAGGGATTTGTAGGTTAAAACCAGCACTTTCAATTGTGCCCAGAAATGTACTTCATAGAACAATGATCAAAATGTTGAGTCCCGGCTAATAACCTTGCCAATTACTGTTTCCAGACCATTTTTAAAGCCAGCGCTACATACAATATCACAGCAGTTGAAGCAGGATATAAGGCTGAGGGAGTCCACCCTCAGATACTTGTTTAAGAATACTCTCTAGGGTGTGTATATAAAATGTGTTTCTTTTTCTAGATTTTCCCATGTGCAAGAAACAGCAATAACAATGCCATAATGACTGATCTGAAACAATAAATACCCATATAAATATGCTTTTAAAAAACCTGTAACATTTTGATATTGATGATAAATCTTCAGGTGCACATCCACACTGAAGAATTCCTTGACATTCCAGATTTTCTTTTTGCGCAGAGCATTATGAAGCTAACTCTGAAATATACTATACACCTGTGTGAACTGCTGTGTTGATACATTTTTGCCAATTTGCATACTGTTAATGGCTTCAGCTTCAGAACACAAAGTCTTCTTTATTATAAATGATGGCAATATTCTGCTGACTGCAAAACTAAAGGAGACTATGATTGAACACTGCAATTGGCATTTCTTGCTTCTTCTAGTCTTCTTTATTTTAAAGTTGCTTATATTCATACATCTGAGTGTTTTTGCAATTAGCAGCAAAAGAATGGTAATTTGAGATATTAACATTGCTGAACTTTGCTGGGACCTTGTCTGTGACAAAATATGTTTCTCTTTTCAATACAAAATAATAATAATATGACATTTTAAGTACGGTAACACAGTCATGGGGCAAAACTCCCAACTGAACAATCATCACCACCCGGGTTCCAAGCTCAATACTCCACTTTAACACTAAAATGACTCCCCCCCCACCCTATTTTCATGGTTTCATTAGTCATTTTTAATGTCCTTTAGCTTTTAACATTTTTGTAAGCAAAGAGCTAGATCATGGGTAGGCAACCTGGTGCCATACCAGATGTTTAGGACTGCAAAAAATAAGAATGGGTTAGAATTTCATTTAAGTTCGATTTTGATAAGAATTTTCCAAAATATGCAAAGTTCTCGATATGCGAGACAAAAAGAACTTGACATTTTTATTTTTTTCTTAATGGAATGGAAAACTGACAGATTTGCCCATCCAGGCCCAAGATCTGCTTGTGGGATCCTGCGGGCAGCTGGTTGGCCACTGTGTGAACAGAATGCTGGACTAGATAAACCCTTGGTCTGATCCAGCATGGCTCTTCTTATGTTCTTAAGGCTTTGAGTGTTTAGCTCTTAAATGTCTGGGATTGAATCCCTGTGTATTCAGCCATATTAGACCTTAATTAGGGTGGCAAGCCCTTTTTTTCTGACAGGCTCTTCATCTTTAGCAGCTGTGTGGCAGGCAGGTACATCATGGACCTCTGCATGCTGGGACTACCTGTAGTCCCTATTGTACCTATTGAATTTGGCTGGTGCAAGTGGGTGAGAATTTTGTGTCAGTTCATTTTTTTTATTAGAATGTACTAAAATTCCCAAGGTTCTTCATATTTGGGAGAGAAAGAACTGGAGATTTATTTATTTTTTAAAAAATGAATGTGGGAGCAAGTGAAACTGACAGATTCACCCATAATCCTTTACCTTTAGCAATGCCAGCTGGAGCTGATGGAAGTTCTAGTCTATCTAAAACATCAGGAGGGCACCAGGTTGCCTACACCTGAGCTAGGTCAACCTGATGCATGCAGTGCAAAATCAGATGAGTTACTGAATCCATTTGAGAAAAAAAACAAGCAAAAGCAAAATACTGACATAGTTCCTACTAAGGTGATTAACCTTTGACTGAGCTGTAGCAATTTAGACTGCAGCCTGGGATCTCACATGATTGAATGTTGGTTCATAAAAAACATCCTTGCACATATAAAAATAGATGTCAGAGAGAAAGATACTAAACTAGCGTTCTCCTTGACATGCATGTTTTCAATAAGGTGGGAAAGCTTTTTCTTTTGGGAACTTTAAATCATTTAGACAACCCAATTTGCTGTCTGAGCCAGGGCTTTTTTTCTGGTGGAACTCACCGGAACTGAGTTCCAGCACCTTTTCTTCTATTAATTGCATTACAATTTAATCGCCATCTACTCCCGAGGAAATGTAATCCAAGAGTTCCGGTACCCTTTTCTCCAGAAAAAAAGCACTGGTCTGAGCTAAAGGTGAACCAAAAAAAATGACTCCCCGCTTTTGTGGTCCCATTCTCAGGCTGCAAAAGTGGTGATTTTATCAGGTGGGAAAGTCTCAATATTTTCAAGGGTCGGAGACTTAAAAGAAACCAGCAGCTGCATTGCCTTTTTTCACAGAAAACTTTCTTAAACTTAGGGCGCAATCCTATGCATGTTTAGACAGAAAAAAAGTCCTACAACTCCCAGCACTCCCCAGTCAGCCATGGAAAAATATGCATGAAAATCCATATGTATTTTCATGATGAAAGAAAAAACAACAACAGCAAAGCTCGCAATCTGATACGCAGTGGAGTTGGAATGAGCTTCAAGATGGAATTCAGGGAACGTCAGCAAGCTCATGTTTTGCTGATTTGCACCTTCATAGCTTCATAGATCATGACTTGGAAGGAGCCTGAAAGGCTATCGAGTCCAACCCCCTGCTCAATGCAGGAAACTAGAGGAGGAGTCTCCCATCCAAGTAATAACCAGGCTTGACCCTGCTTAGCTTTCCACGCTCAGACAAGCTGAGCCAGCATAAGCCATGGTGACAAAAGATGAAGTTCTCAACCTTACTTAGGGAGCAATCCTATGGCCCCTAGACAGCATCTTAGGGGCCATAGGATATTTTGGATTCTCAGATTCGAGGTTAGAGACAGTGCTCCAACCTCAGAGCTAGGAATCGGAGCTCGAGGCCCCTCCCTCCCCTTGCAGCTGGTGTGGAAAGAAACGTGCTGGCTGCTCTCCGAGGTCAGGAAAGCAACCTTGGAGTGGGATAAAAGGGGGCATTTCAAGGGGCAGGGAGGGGAGGAGACAAGAGAGGCCAAGATACAAGTTATCCTGACACCTCTCCATCCTCCATCCTGCCCCCTCTGAAACGCTCCAGCTTGACAGGCAAAAAAGCCCATCTAACACAAATGCAGGGCGGGAGGACAGGGAGGAGGGAATCGCGTCTACCACACCTGCCACTATGAATTGGATAACATGAGCCTCTGAGTTTGGAGGCTTACGGGCATCACCAGTGGACTGCGCCCACAAAATTGAAAGTTAATAAATCATCAGGTCCAGATCGTATCCATCCTAGAGTTATTAAAGAACTCAAATGTGAAATTGCTCATCTTCTAACAAAAACATGTAACATGTCCCGAAGACCAGCCTCTGTACCAGAGCACTGGAGAATGGCCAATGTAATGCCTTTTTTTTTTTTTTTTTAAGGATCCAGGACAGGAGGGATCCAGGAAGTAACATCGGTTCTGGGTAAATTGGTGGAAAAAAATATTAAAGATAAAATTAGTCAGCATATAGAAGCTCAAGCCCTGCTAAAAAAAATAATCAACAAGGTAAGTCATATCTCACAAATCTTTTAGAGAGCAATCTTATGGCCCCTAGACAGCATCTAGGGGGCCATAGAATAATTTTGATTCTCAGATCCAAGATCGGAGACAGCGCTCAGACCTTGGAGCTGTGGATCCACACTGTGATTCCCCTCACCCCACCTCACAGCCAGGGTGGAAACAACCATTCTGGATGCCTCTCTGAGGTCAGGAAATTGACCTCAGAGTGGGCGTAAATGGGGCATTTTAGGAGTGGGGAGGGGAGGAGACTGGGACTGCCAGGATACAAGGTATTCTGATGGTGCTCCATCCTCCTTCCCTTCTCCTCTGAAGTGCCTCAGCTAGATGGCCGTAATCACCAGTTGCCAGGGAAGATGGGTGGGAGGGTGCTGTTGCACTCATAGCCTGATTGTGGGTTTCCCACAGGCAACTGGTTGACCACTGTGTGTGAACAGAATTCTGGAATAGATTTATCATGCTCTGATCCAGCATGGCTCTTCTTATGTTCTTCTTCTTATAACCAGAAAACAGGGGGACAGTAGGTTCTGTTGGCTTATGCTCGTGCAACTTATATTCCGTTGCATGATAGCTTCAGTTGCATGAACTAGATTTAAGCTGCATGAGCTGTGCTGGTGGAAGTGGACTTCCCACTCTCCTTTCCACAGCAGCCCCTCGATGTAGAGACCCTGATGAATTGGGTGGGTTGTGGTGTGTGGTGGGAGGGTGGATCCCCCAAAATCAGGTAAAGGAACCTTCTGTGAGCAGAACCCTTGCTCTCATGGTAGGCCCTTTCCTCTCAAGGATCCCCATGTGTCTGTTCCTGTGAAGTGATGAATCTGGGAAGTAGGTCCACCACTTGTCACTGACAGCCATCCAGCTTCAAGATAGTGGTGAGCCTGAACTAAGCATAGGATACCATACAACTGTTAAGGGCAAGGACATTAACAGCTGTATTTTCCTTGCATTTTGGAGCTTGAGTGACTATGGAAAGCCCTTAACAAACATGTCAAACTGAAAGGTTTTTTGTTAATTGAATTATAGTATAATGGAATGGAATGCTCTGGGTCTCTCTGTGAGACTGAGTTTTTTTGAAAAAGGGGGGGGGAACCCTATTATAGCATAATGAGGTATGGGCATTAGAGAAAATAGAGTTTTTTGTAGAATATCAGTGTCATGAAATTTCATGATTATGCTTCCACATAGAAGGATAGACTAATTATTTTATTTATCACATTCCCACCTTTTCTGTTAAGAGACCATTGGTGAAACTGGCACACCTATCATGTCTTATTTTCTTTTCTTCCTTCTCTTTGATGGTCCCCAACAGGATTGTCTGATTTGGACATCCCCCCCCCCCGAAAAACATCATCTGCTTGCTTTTACAGTGTGCATAAAAATGAATTGGATGTCATAGAAAAAATAAATAAATCCACAACACACTATAAAAACTCACCAATGTCACCATTCTTCATGAGAGGATGATACTGCAGCTCTGTTGCCTCTTCACTGCATGAAGGCTTCTCATCAGGATTGCAGATCAAATAATCAGATTTAAATCTGCGAAGAGTTAAATCACCAAATATTTCTCTAAGAACCACTTCCCATATTATGGTATTCGGTCATGGAGATACTGCAAAAAGGCATCTTTATGTCTAAAACTCTAATGCGTTTACATCTACTTCAAGAAGTCTGTGTATTCTACAAGGCTACTCCTGGATTCTAGGATGTCTGTGAGGAAACATGCATGTACACTTTGAAAGAAATTGCATGCCCTTTGATTCTTTTTCATATATACTTATTCCTTGTAGATGCAGGAACCCTGATGTGCTCAACTGCTGATCAGTGTTGGTGCAATCTTTCTCACTGCTCAATGCATGCTCCCGCCCCCATCGCCTTGCCATCACAGTTATGCACCCTGCAACTCCCATTGCCATCACGGTGAATCATCATGGGAACAATTTACTGCTCCTCCTGCTCTGCTGCCTGAGCTGGTGGATTTACCCTGCCTCGTGGGAGGGCCAGCCCTGATGATGGAGTTTTCCTGTCTTTAAAGGCTGCCCCATTCATTTTGATGGAGAAGTAGTTCTTCACACACTTTTTTGCATTCACAGATCTTCTCTATTCATTGGGGGGGGGGAGCAGGCAACAAATGCTGGAGTTCCATGTACATATTAGAACATGCATGGGGCTCTCATGTAAGGCAAATTTCTGGAATGGTCTTCAAATGGCAACATTTGCCTTCTTCACTCTACTGCAGATAATGAAAGAATATCAGAGAACTGCCATCTAGTTGTAGCATCCACTATGTCTCTCAAGTGTGTGCAGGTGGCAGGAAACCATCAGTGAGTGACATCTTTGACTTTTCCATGGCTATGCTTGGTACACAATATCTCATTGTTGCCCAGTTATCTGACTGGGCATGCCTTGACATCCGAACATCTTAAGGGTAGGTTTTAAGTGGTTTTAAATGCTGAAATAATATTTTACAGGAGTAATTTAGTACTTCAGCTTAGTCATCTGAACATTGTGCTGGATGGCAATTCAGCCACTGAATACTGAAAGTGGGGGTGAAAAAATATATTTTCCTGATGGAAATATTTGCCCGTTCATTATGTATTCATGATCTGTTTTTGAGTTGTGTGTTGTTTTGGTGTTTTGTTTTGCCCTGTTACAGCTGTAATACAGAAGCAGTAAAAAGGTCCACATTTCCAATTTTGAGTGCCATCACAATTCTAATTCCTTGAAATGGTTCTACTACAGTTAAAATAAAAACAAGAAGTTGCTTTGAAAACATATTGCTATTAGGAATTTTAAAAAATCCAATAGTACTAAAGATGCTAAGATGTGATTTGCCATTCCTGGAATTTATTAAATAGGTACAAATCTTGGCTTTTTTCTGGTATAGAAAACAATGGACAATTCCATCAATTATATTAAATATGTTTATACTGAGAAGTGCAAAATTGTCAGAAAATGTGCATGTGTGCGCACACACAAAAGAAAGAATGGATGGAAATGTTCTCTATCCAATATGAGAAGTAGAATACTACTACCCAGAATTACCTTATACTAACACATTGTCCTTTAGGAGAATCTTGTGAAGAAACTTCTTTTGGATACATGGTGAGGAGTATAGTGTGTGCATTTTTTTTAATTTTGTATTTTTGCATTCCTTCTTCCATCCTTAGGGATTAACACTATATGAAATGGTAAATAATTCATTAACATATTCCTCAGCTGATACTCACATTAATATATGAATATGCCATTTGTAATAATGTCATACGTTGTGAAAATTTATTTTCCCCTTCCTGTTTATTGAATGTATTTTAGTGTTTTTACTTTGCTTTCAGTTTGACTTGTATTGTCTTCACTGTATAGCTTTTTATTGTACATTACTGTAAACCACTTTAGGGTGCAATCCTATTGGTTGCACCCTTGATGATAGGAAGCTTGGGGTCTTCCAGTCATCCTATGCAGGGTGGAAGGAGTGCCAGAGGTGGTCTTTACCTCCCTGTCCTCCCACCCTGCATTTTTCACTAGATGGGCTTTTTTGCCCATCTACCGATGGCACTTCAAAGAAGGGAAGGGCGCTAGAAGAGGCTTCGGAAAGTTCGTATCTTGCCCTCTCCAGTCTTCTCCCCTCCCGGCCCCATTTCCCCCCATCTGAGGTCACTTTTCCATTCTCGGAGGGCAGCCGATGCAGTTTTTTTCTGCGCTGGCTGTGAGGGGTGGGAGAGGGGAGTTGGATCCCTGACTGCCCCTTCTGAGGTCAGAGCGTGGTCTCTGACCTTGGAACGGGGAGTCCCCAGTATCCTATGGCCCCTCAGACAATGTTCTTAGGCCATAGGATTGCTCCCTTAGAAGCCTTTTTAGGGTAAAAAAGTGGGATATGAATATGTTCATAAACAAATAGAAACAAATATGTATAGAAGAAGAGGCAGCACTGAATATTCTTCTGTAGAATGTGTGAGCCATCAGATGGAAGGAAAAAAATGTGTATACTTAATAAATCAGGCTACTTCCAATTACAAACCATCACCATAACAACACTGTCACATTCAAAACTATTCACAAGCAAATCTTATGTAGCTTATGTAAACATTTCAATATATTATTTTTCTGATTGCCATGCACATAAAACCAAACAAGAAAATAAAGAATTTTTCCCTCTCCCTAAGTCTCAGGCTGCATCTACCAGGCTGCACTTGGAGCTTGCTTTAAGTTATAGCATGAGATAAAATAATCATTGAAAGCTGGGTCGACAGGGTGCAATAACTTTTACCAAAAGCACCCTTGTTTAAAACTGTGCCATTGCTTTTAAACACAATGAGTCATCCAAATGTATCCCCGTGTAATTCTGAAAGTCTAGCTGTCAAGGCCAAGAGTCCCTTTATGGTAATGATGTACTGTAAAATAGGTGATTTCTGTATACTGTATATTTCATGCTCTCTAGTCAGGGCAGATTAACAAGAATTAAATTTCACACTAATCCATCCGAGGTCTGAAGTGTTCCATTAAACCTCACTGAATTATAATTTGCAAAAGTGGTTAAAATATTTTAATAGGTGTTATAATGGATTTAACGCTATAAGGTGCCCAAACTAACATGTAGACTAGGGAAAAAAAATGGCATATTTAAATATAAAATGAAAAGAGTCAATTAAATTATTTCCAGAGGAATTCAAATATCTTTCTAGCAATGAGGCATATAACAGTTTTCAAAGTAACTAGCTGTGGGATCCTTCAAAACATCTTTTAACATAATTGTACAAATTAGATCTAAACAATAAGCAGTGTTAATAATGTCAGCTAAGAATATATATATAATGCAGCCAGAAAGAGACAAGGCAGCAGTCAGGCACTCATATATTTTACTTCGGTGCTCTATTTGAGACCCGCATCAAGCAACTTCCATCCTGGAATCGCTGTGACTAGGAGGAGGAGAAGCAGCAGATAGGTAGCCATTGATTGTGCTTCCGATACAGTTCCACATTGGGCTGGTTCACATATAATGCTGAACCATGAGTTAGCATTACAAGCATGTGCATCTGTGAGTCTGAGTCTTCTGTGCCACTAGGAGGACAAATAAACCATGATTCAGTTTCAGTTTCCCTGATTCAAAGTTCATCATTACATACAAACCAGGAATCATTCATTTAAAATAAACTAGTTTGTTAAACCAGCCAGCTAAATTATCCAGGGTTTGTAGTTCGCTAGTCTAGCAATTGACCAGAGTTTTATTTTAAACCAAGATTCCTGGCTTGTACATAAGAAGACAGGAATCAGGAAAAGTGGAACTAGATCATAGTTTATTATTTCTCTTTGCCCTGCAGCAGTGGGAGAAAGGAGTGTTCAAGCCTGAGGCTTTGCTTGGCCTTTAAGAAGCTCATACATACACATAAAGAGATAACATTGTTTAGCATTAGATGTGAGGCAGTCAAGTGTTTGTGGAAAGTAGGGATGTGCGTGGAGATTGATTGGGAGGTGGGGTGGAAGTCCAGCAAACTCGCCGGGCTCAACCTCCCCCAGCTCCGCTTGGCCTACCTTTTCCCTGGCTTGACTCACGTTCTCATGAGCCGAGGCAGGGAATTGACTTCCGGTTTCCGGCGCTACGTTGTTTACATAGAAAATGGCATAAGGCACATTAAAAACAGTTGCGATTTGCACAAATCATGGCCGTTTTAAATGTATTTTATGCTATTTTCTAGGTAAACAACGTAGAGCTGGGGACCCGGAAGTCTGGCGAGTGCCTCAGCTGGTGCTCATGCTCAACTCTGCTTGGCTCGCGCGCCACGAGTCAAGTGCTGGGTGGATCGCTCACCCCAAGTGGAAAGAAACCAATGTTTTGGATGTTGTCATGTTTCTGCTAAATGGTTACTCAAATTTACAAATGGAAGTGTCCAATTTAAAAATGGAAGCAACTACTAAGGAACAAAGTGTTCTGTACATTATTGTACAGTGGGTTTTATTTTATTTGCTTTTATTATGTATGTCATCCTGAGAGCTTCAGCGTTAGGATGACTCACAAGCTAAATGAATGAATAATAATTTTAAAAACCCACAATTTTGTGTAAAGTAGAATAGAGATTTAATACATACATTAACAGCATTCTTCTGACTGAATTGTCAACATTATTGTCTTGGCTACCGTGTTAATAAATCTGCAGTGAGTAACATTTTCATGGACAAACTCCATTTTTCAATTCAGACACATTGCTGACAACAATATGCAGCTGACTATGCAAACAGTTTTCTGTAAATATATTATTTGGAACTAGTTGAGGGGTTTGCAGATTAGTTTTATGGTAAGGATTCATACTTGTAATTCAATATAGAAACTCAGATTATTCAGAAAGATTTGTTGATCTAGCTAATCAGAATGCCTCAGACATGGTGGGCAGATTCAGTGAAATGAACCATAGTTCTGCCAAAATATGATATGGCCTGCCCAGAAAATGGTTAGCATGATATGCCAGGGGTACAAAATTTCTGGTGGCATCTTTCTGGCAAGCCATAACAGCTCCAAGTCTAACTTGGCTCTAATGCATGTAAACTATACTGGGTATTTACCCTAGGCTATGTAGTCCAAGCCATGACTCACCTTTTCCTTACTATTATTTCAAGACTAAACATTTCTAGTTTGAGGTTGGCAAGTGCTCTGAACAATCCAGGGACAGAATTTTTAAAAAAAGTTAAATAAAAGTAAGATTTATTTAGGAAAACAATATAAATTCAAACATATAAAAGAAATATAGCATTCTAATACAATGACAACTTAGAGGTGCAAGATCCAAAGAGTCCATCGATCACCAAGATCATTTTAGCACATCGGTAAGCTAATTAACACATGTAGCATGATTTTAAGAACCACCTTTATTCTGCTTCAAACTGCAGGAGTTAGAATTGAACCTCTTGATGAACTGTAATTCAGTGGTTTCATGTTGCAGTCACCCTCTGATGTTCTTTTGCTCAAAAATGGCCACTTTCATGTCAGTTGCAGAGTATCCTGGGGGCAGCAATGCTTCCCACTGGTTTTTTTTTTTTTTTAAATATTGCTGTTACTGGTGTCAGATTAGTGCTCATTTATTCTTTTGTGTGGAGATTGTCCTGCTTGTCCTGTGTAGAATGTAGTTGGGCATTGCCAGCAGATGATGCCATACATCACAATGAAAGATGAGCAGATGACTCCTCACAGTGTGGATTACATTATTAGGCCCTGTAATACTGGTGCCAGAGCAGATATGGGGCAGAGTTAGCATGAGGGTTTGTTGCCAGATCCAACCCCTGTGTTTGTATCCTATTATATGTCCTGTTCTAGTGAGTAGCTGTTTTAGGTTGAGGGCTGGCAAATATTATGAGTTGCACATATTAAACATATTTTAATGGAACATCAAGTTCGTAAAGAATTTCTGGAAACAGCACTTTAGATTGTAAAAAGGAATGTAAGAGTTACTTTAAACTTTTTTACAGGATGCAATTTAATCAGACAAACACTACAGCCTTCCGATAATCCATAGAGGCTCCAACAACACCAACAGAAGTTGGCACATTTTTATTGGAAGAACACTTCAGGGTAATCCCAGTCATCACATTTCTTTTCTCAGACATTTCTCATTTGTTCGCCACATAGTCAATGTTTAGATTGTCAAACCAAAGAGAACAACCACAATGCTGTAAACATTGCAACCTGTTATTGTGCACTTGAAAAATAACTTTTCGACATTTTGCTACATTTCCAGATTGTCGTTCACTTACATTATGTTATATTGCAGCATGTGGCGCACTGAAGTCTCATGGCATAACTAAACAAGATGTTAGAGAATGTGGTACAAAACGCCTTTGATGTACTTGTGGGTGGGGGGGAGGGAAGCATATGTTCAAATTACTGCGCAATTTGCATCCAGTTACTATACAGTAAAACTCTATTCAGCGTGGATGAAATACCAGGATTAACCACCAAGAGAGTGGTATTGCCCATATCCCTCACTTCCAAAGGAATTAATGAACTTTAGGAGGCAGGGCTGATCTAAGACACTCCGCTGCCTTCAGCCCAGCAACAAATGACTCCCTCCTCCTCCCACTCCCAAGTCAAGGTCACTTGTACTCAAGGCCAGCCAAGTTATTTTGGTACCTGAAGCTGAATAGTCTGCAAGGATTACTCCGTCTCCCTGTAAGTAACAATTCAGTAATGATGAATTAAATGATAACCATTTGCTGCCCTTTCATAACACCCTAAATTAGCTGCTTGAGGTGGCTACCTCACTCTCCCTAATGGTAGGGCTGGCCCTGTTAGGAAGACATAAGAGTAGCCATTTAAGCAAGTAATTACATGGCAATCCAGCAAAATAGGTACTCATAAAAATATATTTCTACCCTTGGTTTATTTACTGCTATAGGGAATAATGCTAGGACTATGCTGAATGTTTGTTGGCTTTTTTGGTTTGAATGGGTGGGTGGGTTCAGAAGAGCAGAAGTGTTCTATCAATCACCTTGCTCACTTTGTGCCTATTTGAAGCGCCAGTTCACTACTGTTTCAGTGCCATCCCCCACCCCAAATCCCAGGAACCATTGCCCTCACTCTTCATTAACTTCACTTGCCCGCACTGGCATTGTCATTGTCATTTGCTTACTTGAGTATTTGAAAGAAGATTGATTTGAACACAGAAATGCCACCAAAGCAGCAGCTGACTGGGGCTGTGAGGAGGTTCACTCTGGAGTGCTGCCACCATCTGGAGAGGGGGATGCTGCATGAATGTGTATCATGGAAAGGGTGCCTGAACATGTCTCATAGGAGGTAGGAGCATTGCCATGCTGTGAACACTTTGACACCCCCTTTACATCCACTGAAATATTGACAAAAATATTGAACAAAAATATTGACAAAAAGAGGAGCGCTTTCTGCATGGGGGGGGGGAATGTTCACAAATTTTCAGTTCCTCTGACCAACCAACATTTCAGTATGCTTAAGTCCTATTAATTTCAATGGTAGAGAAATGGACATGTTATTAATGCTCTCTCTTTGAAATGAGAAGGATTGCTTGGATAACACCATAGTCCTTGAGCAATAGTGTGCCATGGCACACTATTATGTTATGCACCTGATTTCATAACATAATGAAATCAGGTGCATAATGCAGTTATGGGGGGAAATCAATATGGGCATTTAAGTTCCTATAATTTAAATAGGAGAAAGTTATGCACCTGATTTCATTGTGTTTAACATGCTTAGTTTTTACATGATTGTGCTCTATGGCTCCTCCTGAATCACTTTGTACGCAAGGTGAGATATGCTGCACATGGATAGGAAAAAAGGCAGATGAAGTATTTAAATTTTTGTACCCTACGTGTCATGGAAGCTTGTCCATTTGGGATCTAGATTAAGTATTACTCAGCTTCAGCCACAGCCCTAAATAAAATAACATTTTTTTTATTTACGAGACAAAAATCAAAGTGCTAGACATATTTATCTGGAAGAATTACAACTGCTCACTACTATGTAGTGAGCATAAAAACTACATAGCATAAGAACAAGGAGTTCATTCATATATATATATATATATATATATATGAGTTCATTCATATATATAAAAAGTTTAACGGAATAAATTTAACATTTCTGCCTCCAAACAGATAATCTCAGTTTGCTAACATTTCTCAGCCCTAAAGTCCACTCTCTAAAAACAAAGTTTTTTCATAGCTGTATGAACCCATAAAAATACAAGCCTACTGCTGTGCATCGTCCCTCTAGTCATTGTATTGCTCAAAATCAATGTGCTTAATTCTAACTATTTCTTCACCAGGGAAACAATTTCTGTGGTTGGACATCATTGGAAGTACCGTATATAACACAAATGTATGTCTCTCCTCAATTTGATCCTATTAGCTCCCAGCAATTCTCTGATTTATGGCTATTTATAAATGAAATTGTTGAGAAAATTCTTGTACATGTTAAACTCCATCCTGTCATCCATCACTGCTACAAGAGAAGAGCTATAAATACATCTTTTGTTAGATGCCATCCAGAGATTATGCTTATCTGTGTAAAAATGTACTCAGCAAGCGTCTGTAATTTTTTTTGCTGTACTGCATCTAACACAAACACTCACTTGACCCTTCACAACAAGTAACTTCAAAATAGCATAACATTCAATGTACTGAGAAGGTAAACAAGTACAGTGGTGAAAGCAAATGACTTGTTAAATACAGAGGCATCCATTGCTTTGGGCCAGAAAGATCATTGGCCAGATATGTGTATGGATGCTCATTTCTTGTTGCTCACCATACCTGAGTTGTTGTCAAAGAAATTTCCAGCATTGTCAATTTTCATGCAGTAACAATAGGGCATATGTTGTCCTCAGGTGTATCTGTCCATCGATGTGCCAGAGGACAGAATATGTTAAGACACTGTATCGAATTACACCTCATGCACAAGGAAAGGAGCTTGTTACGCTCATAAAGCTTCTCAAATTATTTTTTTTCATATGGTCTAGTACATTATATATTACATTAATCAATGACCATCACACGTATTGAAAGCCTATGAAAATGTGCTGGCTTGTAAAGAAATGACTTATACTAATATATATATATATATATCACAAATTATTTTAATTTAGCTGGGAATAACATGAACCAATTTCCCCAGCTCCCTTCAAAAATATGTTGATAATGTGGTAGTATGACATATCATAAGTATTCAGTGTCTAAGCAATGCCCTACTTTGCTGTCTTGCATATCTGTTATAGGGCAGCTCAGAGATTCTGTGAATTTTTTCTACACTGGTAATTTTTAAGATTTCAGGAACCCGCTGGGAAATGTCACAGTTCTTTTGAACTTTCCCAAACCTGGCACCCACCAGATGTGTTGTACCACAACTCCCATCATTCCTAGTCACATGGCTGATGTCAGTCCAAGACATCTGGAGGGTTCCAGGTTGTGAAAGGTGTTTAATTAAGTCCAGTCTAGCATCTTTTGTATATGAACAAATATTATCCTCCTCTCCACTATTGACAGTAAAGAATGGCATTTACCATGGCTAGTTTGCAAAATGTCCAAAAAATAAAATAAAAATTCCAGCCTCATGGCACAAACATTTCTGACATGTACTGCTAAATGCATGTACTGATTATCTAACGTTGAACTATATGGAACATTTCTGTTACATGTATGTATGTGACATCTAAGGAATGGGCATTTAGGGTGGTTAAAACAAAAAGGGTTTATGAAGAGCTCCAAAAGGATCTCCCCAGACTGGGAGAAGGGGCATCAAAATGGCAAATGTGGTTCAACATAAGCAAGTCTACAGTGATGCAACTTGGGGCAAAAAATCTCAGATTCAAGTATAAGCTGATGGGGTCTGAGCTAGTGGTGACTGACCAAGAAAGAGATCTTGGGGTTGGGGTGGACAGCTCAATGAAAATGTCAACCCAGTGTGTGACTGCTGTGAAAAAGGCAAATTCCATGCCAGGCATAATTAGAAAAAGAATTGTAAATAAAACTGCCAATATCATACTGCCCTTATACAAAGCTATGATGTGACCACACTTAGAATACTGTGTACAGTTCTGGTCACCACAGCTAAAAAGGAATATTGTAGAACTGGGGAAAGTGCAGAAAAGGGCAACTGAAAAATGATCAAGGAGGTGAAGCAACTGTCGCATGAGGAAAGGTTACATCAGCTGGGACTGTTTAGCTTAGAAAAAAGGTGAGTAAGGGGAGACAGGATAGAGGTGTTAAAAATGATGCATGGTGTGGAGAAAGTGGATAGGGGGACACTTTTCTTCCTCTCATCATACTAGAACCTGGGGGGGGGGGTCATCCCACAAAGCTGATTGGTGGGAAATTCAGGACAGACAAAAGGAAGTACTTCTTCACACAATGTGCAGTTAAACTACAGAATTAACTTCCACAAGATGTAGGGATGGCCACCAATTTGGATGGCTTTCAAAGGGGATTGGACAAATTCAAGGATGATAAGGCTATCAATGGCTACTAGTCCTGATGGAGATATGCTACCTCCAGTATCAGCAGTAGTATGCCTATGTACACCATTTGCTGGGAAACATGTGAAAGAGGGTGCTGTTGCACTTAGGGCTTGCTTGTGGGTATCCCATGGGCATCTGGTTGGCCACTGTGTGAACAGAATGCTGGACTAGATGGACCCTTGGTCTGATCCAGCATGGCTCTTCTTATGTTCTTTCGTTATTATGAACATTTTGGTTATATGTACAGTAAAACCTTGGATTGCAAGTAACTAGGTCTGCAAGTGTTTTGCAAGACAAGCAAATTTTTAAAATAAATTTTAACTTGATAAACAAACAACGTCTTGCAATACAAGTACTGTAGTACGGTCAGGAAAAATGAAGACTTTACACTATCATTCTTTATTGCAGCTTAAATTAAAAATATGTGTACAAATTTCTTATGGGGAATTTTGCTTTGATATACAAGTGCTTTGGATTACAAGCACGTGTCCGGAAAGAATTATGCTTGCAATCCAAGGTATTACTGTACTGTACTGACTTATATTTCATTTAGCTGGAGGGGGGTGCAGTAGTCAAGAGTTATTGTGCTATGCTGTGAGCATTTCTCAGACACTTGATAAGCCAGTATTAGCAGGCAAGTTCTGTGGTCACTGCAGCCTTCCAGCAGGGGAGGAAAAATTTAATCACTTACTTCCGGCATAGCAGCATGAAGCCAGGTGGGAAGTGGCAAGAGTGGTTTTCCACCATACTGCTCTAATCAGCATATCAGATGTGCTCTCTCAGTACTTGTAGTCTGTAATATACCAGTCGTTGGCTTTTCACTGTGAGTGTACTGCATTCTTTCTGGAGAAGCTTCCCCAAATCCTGGAATCTTGGGTTGTTGCTGTTATCTGCCTGTCCCTTAAGTAGATACTCAAAATAGTTACTATACATGTTACAGTTGCACAGTAGTACATTTATGCTACTGCTGTGCCAACATTTCTTTCCCTCTCTATCTAAACATACATATGCATCCATATATATTTCAAGAAAGTGGAATTCCTTTTCTTTCACACTTGTTACTTACAAGCCATGCAGAGCACACAGCTATTTGTCCATACCTGCTTGCAGTAGCTTGCGGATATCCCCAAATGACTTGGGGGAGGGGAAGTGGGTTAGTGGATAATCAAGAGCCTGAATGTTTTTTCTTCCAAATTTTCCTCCTCTACCCTCAACCAATTCTGATCTCCTTCACTGCCTGTCTCCCTCGTGATCTATTGTTATTTTATTTTTCTTTCTACCCTTTCATCTTTTTTTCTTCCTTTTTGCCATGTATCCTTTTGCTTCCTAACCCCACTGCACACTCATACACCCATTCAGCAGAGGGTTGCATGAGAGGACACTCCCCGCTCCTCAGTAATCATACACCACAAAAGTGAAAGTGGGGGTGATCTCATTCTCACTCTGCAACAACAACAAAGTGTTCACCTGTCACCTCCAGAGTCCCCGTCTCTAATTCTCTTCCTTCCTCCTCTTTGCATGACTAGGGTATCCATGATGAAAGGGGCAGCAGGATCCTGAGTTTAGCCCATTCACATCACTTCTGTCTCACTTACACACACAGCCTACTGTTGCCATTGCATTGCTCCCCAGTTCTGTAGCCAGGGCCTCATGTACTTGTTGTGGAAGCTCCTTGTGCAATGTCAAACCCTGATTTTGAACTGATGAATGGGAGGAGTGCTGGGCTCCAAGCCAGAGACCTGCCCCTTTAAGGCCTTCCACTCCTCAAGGAAGGAGCAGCGCCTGAGATGGGTGATCTGGCCCTGGAGGTGCCTGATTTTTTATTATTATTATTATTATTATTATTATTATTATTATTATTATTACTACTACTACTACTACTACTACTACTATGATTATTATTATGATTATTTTCATTTCATTTCTATACCGCCCAATAGCTGAAGCTCTCTGGCAAAGCATAAGACCCTTCAGTCTAGCCCTAGGGCTTCTCTATATGAGGCATTTACACAGAAGTCTGCAGGGCCCTGGGCCTTTTCATGACATTATCATCTTCCAGGGCCTCTCCCATGACTTCTAGCCATTCGTGCAGGGTTTATTAGAGCTAGGAATATACTGGAATGGAAGCCTCGTGTAGTGTAAAGTTGCAATTCTGTTATACTGCAGCTATACCACGGCACCACCTTGTGGTTGGTTAATAGAATATATAGAAAGGATATATAGAGTAGAGGTGCATCCAAACCTGAGTCAGGGGCTCTCCGCACCCCCAACTCGATTCTCCGCGGGGGCGTGCCCCCCGACCCGATCTTCTGAGCGGCGCGGAGAAGTTCTCCGCGCCACTCGATCCGTCTTCTCCAGTCCTGTCGCGTCACTTCCGGGACCGGAAATGACGTGACAGGACCCTGCGCAGGCGCAGAACGCGCCTATCGCGTCATTTCCGGTCCCGGAAGTGACGCGACAGGACCAGAGCGGGCCTGCGCGGGTGGCGAGCCGCGGAGAGGCGAGCCGCCCCGAAGAAAAAGGTAAGGCCTTGCCGGGCATGAGCGGGGCCAATTTCGGCCTCCGTTTTGCCCGGCGACGCTAGTTTATACAACTCTAAAGAATATCCTTAGTAGAATTAATAGACTGTGTAGAAATACAAACCCTGGGGAAAACCCTGTGTAAAGGTCACACTTTTCCTCCCACAATGAAATTGGAAGAAGAAGCCTCAGTAAAGTGGTGGGTTAAACCCCTCATGTAGAGAAGCCCCTAGATGTCCTTGGAGTAAGTTTCTCAATTGGAGCTTTCCATGGCACTGCCTTGCCCTATCATGCCCTGGGGGCTTCTTGTCAGTGATAGGTCAGGACACCCAGGCATCCAGTTACCTGGATGTCCTTATGCCAATTAAATTCACATAGATAGATATGTTTATTTTACGGTCTACTGACCACAACCAATGTATAAATACAAAATAAATACACCAAAACTCATTATACACCCAGAATAAAATGCGTACAAAAGATAAAAACAAAATCAGACAAGCATAGATAGTCTAATCAGAATAGCGAAATTCAGGAATTTTGCAACTTCCTTTGTAATTAAACTATTTGAGCCATCAAGCAACATAGTCAAAAGAGACCCTAAGGGTCGTCCAGGGAAGGATTATGTGATCAGGTGTATTAAAGTTGCTCTAGCCCCTCGATAAAAACTGCAGTGAAAAAGAACATGCAGAACAGATTCCACCTCTTCATTATTGCAGGGGCAGTGTCTATTATTCACTGGGATTTTACTGTATCTACCATCCACAAGTTTGGAGGGTAGAACATTGAATCGAGCCAGAGAAAATGCTTTCCTGTATTTAGGGATAGATAACCAATCTAAATAAGACATTTAGGGCCTGACAGACCCAGCGACAGGGGGAACATGGGCCCTGGGCCGCTGCATGGAGCTCTTGGAAATCGATATCAGTTAGCCGCTGCTTGACAGGAAATTTGGCTTTCTCCCAAGTCATGGATAACAAATAAGAAGGTGACAACCCAACTGAGGCAAGCTTTTGCACCACTGCTTTGTTCCAAGTAGACTCATGGGAATCTGTCGTCACCTGGGATACATAAGAATGAGGCTTAAGCAAAAGGCAGCAGTGAAGCCAGAAGTGGATAGAATGTGTCCAAGCCAAACAGCTCAGGGAATCAAGAACAGCTTCCAAATTAAGGGTAGCACCAGCAACACACCTGGGCACACCAAATGTGAAATTCACATATCTCAGGCCAGAAACCAAGCGTTGCGGGCTCAATACTACTCATCTCAAAGGAGGAGGGGATTACTATCCTCCAGCATCTTCTCCAGCTCACATTAAAATCCCTGATACTTTGCTGGGAGCTGCCTTGAAGAACCTCCGTGCGGGCCCCTTTTTACCCTCAAAGATCCACCACAGGGAGATGGTCTTTTGCCTCCACCCCAGTTCCCAGTGGACAGGTCTTCAAAACAACCCTCTAGCAAACGGGACAAAGTGTAAAAAAAAAAAAAAGATTTAGGCTGCAATCCTATACCATTTATTTTGGAGTAAGCCTCACTGAAATCAGTGGGACTTACTTCTGAGCAGACATGTATACGATTGCAGTATAAGTGGGATGGGGTATGGTTTACATATTATTTCTGTCATGTGAATATTACTTTAAGTCATTCCATGTGGTTTCTATTATTATGTAATCATTCATGTTGAATGACTCATTACCACATAGAAAGGGTTCCGCCCCCCTCTATGCCCGTGCAAACTTTTCTTTTCAGCATTTGTGCTGATGTGAAGAAAATAACTCCAACTGTGCTAGGCTATATACATGGCTTTCTACTTGATTACAACTGCCACAAAGTGGCGTGGCCTCCAAATAGTGGCCATCACATGTAAACTTTCTCAAATGTTCATAAATGAATAGGGAATGGGGAGGAAAGAGAATAAAATATAATAGGGTGTTTCTGACTTATCCATCCGCCTAAATTATTGGCTGGCCACTACAGCCTATTACTAGAAGAAGTCTATAACTAGAAGCATCAGCACTATGCATTTGGGTGGTACAGTGCCTTCTCTCTCTGGCATGACTCAACAGGGATTTAGAAACCAAAGTAGGGAAGGCGCTAATAATGGGCGAAAAGCACGGGGGGGTGTGTGTGGAATTTCAAGGGTGCACAAATCCAAATATGTGCTAGTGTGAGAAGTGTTACAGATCACAGTAGACAAAATAGAAGTAGGTGTTTTTAGGCGCTCCTTCAGAATTGTATTTTGAAATGTGTTGGGCCAATAAAATATTTTGTTTTAGATTTAACCTCTCCATCTTTTTCTCCTCTCAACAGGGATTTGAGCCTGGGTCAGGTTCAAATCCAACATTTTGGATATGCTCTAAGCTCAAATCCAATATTGTCAGTGCTGCACAGAGACAACGGCGCACATATCCTCCATATGATTATTCAAACTCGGACAGCATTTTATGCTTTGCAAATCCTCCATGCCCAAGTTTAATAAACATGCCTTTTCCTATTCTTCTCCCATTGTACACTCTTTTCTTTTTATTTGAAAGAACATGCACACATTTTATAGTTTCTCTTGCCCATTATTTATTGTCTCTGTATTTATCTGCATGATGTGTCCTATAGACTTCACCCCTAAATACTACATCATTTTAAAAGACAATTCTGTCATAATGACTATTTCATTATGTGTTATTCATCAATGTTTATAGTTATATTAAGCTATGAGAAAAGGTTTACTGGCTTTTTATCTTCATTATTGACAGTAATAAGCTCTCACTTTACTAGAGAATGAAACAAAATATGGGATGAACAATGAGTATATCTGCTAAAATGTAATTCTTATTTGCTGTTTCTCTAATATTACTTTCCCAAACTACAAACAACATCAGTCACTGAAGACTAACTGCTGTGCCGTGATGGAAAATGTATGCTTGCCTTACAGTCATGTTTTTCTTCTCGTGCAAGAGATATTATTCATAATGGAACTTGTAAATGTTAACTACTGGTTTCAGAAAATATGTCAGAAAACAAGTTCATGTTTTATGCCACGAATGAAGAATTGTGTTGCAAAAAACTAAAGTAAGTGCAATATACCTTACACAAAAGAGCAAATGATACAGCACCCAGTAATGCCTGGTTGGCAGCTCAAGAACTGTTGTATGAATCCTGAACTATTCAAAATGTGGTACTTAAGGAGCACAGGAAAGTGATTTGAAGATAAGCATCTAGTGGACTTGTGTGCTAGAGACACCATAGAATCCTCTTCCACTAACACAAGCTAATTTATGTCTTCCATCATTTTGGTCACAAGTCTTCAGATGTGTTATGCCAGTAGGACCCTAAAGACCAGCCTTCCCCAACCTGGTACCCTCCAAATATTTTGGACTTCAACAACTCTCACCAGCCCCAGTCAGCAAAGCCAATGGACAGGAATAATGGTAGTTATAGTCCAAAACACAGTAGAGAGTTACTGTGAAGAAGGCATGGAAGTTGCTAACAGGTTGTCCACTGCTACAGTGGAAAAAGTGAAAGATGGGAAGACCTCTTCTTCCTTGCTTGAGTACTAATAGCTGCTGGAAGAGCAATGGAGGAGGCTTTCCCCTGACACTGCTAGAAGAGCAAATAGTGAGTCCCTCTTCTTGCTCTTTTGGTAGTGACAGCATTATTCCAGGTCCTGAAGATGGAGAGAGCTTGATTTGCTTGAGGAATCTGATACTGTAAATTCCAATAGGAACTGACCTGACCCAAAACTCCAGGATTAATGTGAGAATCTGAACTGAATTATCCACTGACGTTTGCAGCACTTCCCATGTTCCAGCACAATTTTTAGCTCACAAATGTATCAAAATATGTTTAGAATTTTGAGAGAAAATATGTCCACGAATTTGTATTTAAAGAGAAGGTACATTACAAAAACATATTATTTAAATATATATTTAATTGATAATTTTCATGCATATTTTTTTTTAAATCACAACTAAATGCAGAAACGGCAAACGGGACAGGACAGACATGCATAACATGGACTAGCAATAGAGGGATCCATCCCTAGCAAATGCCATCTTCCATTAGTATCCATACCACTATTGTCACCTGGGGAAGGCATTCCCTCCTCGATCTTCAGACAGTGGTGACAGTGTCACAGCAGATACTGCTCTGTGAGTTCCCTGTGATCTTCAGGCCTTCCCACCTATCATAATGATAGTCATTGCACTAATATACTAAAGTTAATGTCACTCTTTTTTGCATGTTTCTCTCCTCTAAAGAGTAAGATGACTTGGCAGATATTGCTCTGCAGTACTTCGTAGCTTTGTTTGCATTCCTGTAGCTTTCTTGGCTGAAATTAGCATCATCTGGAAAATCTAAGATAACCCAACGGCAGAAATGATTACATTCTAGTTTCCGTCACCATTTAATATTACCCTCTCATGCTGAAGAAATACTTTTCAAATAACAATGAGTGATTTACACAGTGTTGTAAATCAAAGCTTTCTCTGAAAAAAGATTTCCTAAGCTACTGTTAATGTCAAGACTTCCTTATTTCCATTTATATTAAACAAGCAAAATAAATAAATAATCACATTAAATTCCATACTACATTGTAAGAAATGGCTTTAAATATTTGTGAACACACATTTACATAGATGTGACTGATTAATATAATACATCAGCTGCTTACAAATCATGGGTGAATCACACAACACCTACTCCTGATGTGTTTTGGGATTGTAACTCATCCTATAAAAACTGCCAGGGCCCCAGTTCCTGCCAAGCAATTCTAGGAGCCAGCAGGAGGCAGGCTCCACTGCTTCATTTGCCTGTGGAAAACTTCAAGTCCAGCTTCTAGCTCTTTTCAGGCTAAGGAAACAGAAAAACCTTTGGGTCCTCTTGAAGTTCTCCACCCGACTTGTGGAAAGAGAAATTGAGAGAGGGGAACGATCTCACCAAATTTATCCAGAGAGAGGAGAAACCCTCCAACAGTTTCTCAGGGGTGAGGCTGATGATTAGCAGTGGCAGCGGGTGGCACAGCTTCTCCCCCCCCCCCAGGTGGTTGTGTTTGCTGCCGCCGCCACCACTAGAAACGGGAACAGCAGCAACTGTGTTGGCAAATTCTACAAAGTGGACTTTTTCAGGGGGCAGGGGGTGAGAAAACAAAACTTCTCAGAGGTTTAATTGGAAAATGTCTTCTTATCAATTTCAGCTCAGTGCCAGAGATGAAATTCTGAATCACGGCACCTCCCTGAGTGACTGTTCCCTTCTATCCTTTTCACTTTGGAATAGGTAATAATACCTACATTCATTCTCTCTCTCTCTCTCTCCTTATCCCCTCTTCTTTCTCTTGCCTCTTTAAATTTGAAAGTGCTACTTATGTTGCTTGGATCAAGGTGTAATCTTCATTCTGGTCCCTACCCTCAACCTAATTAGAGCCCCCACATGTCTATCTGGCTTCTCTCACACTCCTTTCACCTTATTAGAGGAATGGGAAAACTTTTCTGGGATGGGGGCCACATTGCTCCCTTTGAAACCTGTTCCGGGCCACACAAGTGAATGGGGCAGGTAGTGGGGTGGGGCCAGGATTCATATACACTCACACACATTCGCACACCCATTCAGGTTCAGGATCACTGGGGGTGGGGGTTGATCTTAAAGCCTCTTCCCACCCCCCCTAGTGATCTTGATCAGGATCACTGGGGTGGGGGTTATTTAATGAGTGATCCTGATGCAGGTAAGGATCACTGGGGGGAGGGTTTAACTGCTAATCTTAAAAGGATCTCTGGAGGTTGGGGTTCAGGCCTCCCCCCGCCCCAGTGATCCTGATCAAGTCTGCTGTTTCCCCACTGCTGATAGCAGAATGGAATCTGTTACCACAGCCTGACTGCAGACTGATCAGCTGGGCTGCAAGAAATAGTGGGCGGGGCTTCCAGGGGCCACACAGAGAGCCGCCAAGGGCTGCATGTGGCCCATAGGCTGTAGATTATTCACATGTAACTTATTAGGTAAGAGCCTCCCTGTCTCCATCTGGCCAAAAGGCTCCTGTATCAGCCACCCTGCCTCCATCTGGCCAAAAGGCTCTGCATTGCTTCATTTGTCTTTTAGTCCTTTTTCTTCCATCTCCAACCTTCTCTATAGATTTAACTAAGTAACTGATGGTCCTGTTTGAATGTTGTTGTAGTTATTCTTTCTTTAAAAAAATTCTTTATTTTTGAAATAAACCATACACTCAATTATTATAAACTCTGGCTTGTTATCTTTTACTTTTCCCCCAATCTGGGTGCCATATTACTCACACTATGGCTTTTGGTTAAAGATCCTAGCATGTGTCAGTCAGGTGCATGTGTATGAGTTCGTACAAATGTAGATGAGGTCACATGGTAATAGAGAGGTGCATGTCAGATCACTTTGTATAGGAATTTGCAAAGATCAAATTCCTCAAGCATCCCTATGGATACTATCATGTTCAAGATTTCCAGTGGTACATTCAGCAACAATGGCTATCACACATCCACTTCACAATGAAGAGAATATACTGTTGACTTGTATCAAAAAGTCGCTGATGGAAGTGACCATAGTTCAGTGGTAGTAGAACACATGCTTTGCATGCAGAAGGTCCAAGGTTCAATCCCTGGCCTCTCCAGTTAGAAGGATTAGGTAACAGATGACGGGAAAGACCTCTGAGACTGTGGATAGCCACTGCCAACTGGATATTGAGTTAGATGGCCAAATAGCCTTGCCCAATATAAGGCGGCTTCCTATATTCCACAAGTCAATGGACGTAGTTATTGTGAGAATCAGCATACAGGCAAAGCGGTTTTGTTTTGTTTTTGAAATCTAATTGGGGCTTTAGATTCACTGAGATGAGAAGAGCTGATTTAGTCAGTGTCATCTAATCTGGAATTCTTTAATGGGAATCTAGAAAGTTAAAAACATTTAAGCAGGAGTGCCATGCTCACCAGTACAGTCGTTAATAGATTCACAGAGGACCAAAGGTCATCTATGCCAACTCCCTGCTCAAAGATAAAACAACCCACCTAGAAACCACCCATCAGCCTAAACAATCCTCAAGACCTTAGGACACCATGAGTAGAGAAGAAGTGCATTGCACAAAAGTACCTGCCGATTATATAGTTCCAGAAAGCTCTCATGTAAGAGAGTTCACTGCTGTATCATGCAGAGATCACAACTCTTTCCTGCAATGCAAAAAGCCAAAAGGTTAATAAATCAGCACATATATTCTCCCCAAGCTTAGTATTTTGATGCTATAGTCCTATTGTAGACATTACTACATTGGCACAAATGTCACAACCATAACCTGTAGCCACCCATCCCCACAAAAACCTTTAGAAATGATTAGTCTTCTTATAAGATGCTTCCACACCTAAATGCTTTAATTATCATGGGCATAAATTGGTGTAAGGAACAGTGTAAGAGGTGGGGAATGGGCAGGTGGCTACGAGACAGCATTACTTACTATTTTGTTACCTTTGAATTAAACCCTTGGAACAATTGCTGAGACATTAACGTACTCTATAAAAATGTGCTTGTGGCATTTTTCTATATATAATATATGGTTTTAATATGCTCTTTCCAGTCTGCTCTCAGTCAGATTTTTATATATTTTACTAACCAGATCACTGGTTATTAAAATGTGGATAATGGGTTGGATCCAGCCCTATTTAGGCTTTCAGAAAGGAGTTAAAAGCAACACACAAGGGGACGGAGCACTCCAACCCTGCCCTTCTTCATCATCGTGTTTGTCACCCTCTACCCTGATTGATTTCCCAGCATTCTCAATTGCATGGAGAGCCCCCATGGACAGAGGAGGCTCTCCTCTTCAGACAGTTGCCTTCTACAAGTAGAGGGTGATGAACATGACAAGGGAGAAAGGTGGGGCTGAAGTGTTCCCTCCACACACAGGATGCTTTTAACCCCCTTTTGAAAACCTGAATAAGACTTTACTCATGCTTCGAAATGGCCCACTGAGATAAATGGGACTTAAGTAAGCCAGGAGTAAATTAAGACTTATTTATTTCAATAGATCTACCCTAAGCATGACTAAGCCTGAATCCAACTCATTGTATTTTTACTAAATATCATGAAATTGTTCCTTTAAATCAGGGCTGGGCATCTTGCGGCATTTCCGAAGTTTTGGCCTACAACTCCCATCATCCCTCACCATTGTTTATGCTGGCCAAGGATGATGGGAGTTGTAGGCCAAAACTTCCGAAATGCCACAAGATGCCCAGCCCTGATTTAAATGTTGAGCTACCAAGATTATGCTTAATGTTTATTGAAATTCTGACATGTATAGATGCATTTTTTGCTCTTACATTTGATTTTTATGGATTGCATGAACCAATTTTGTGGACAATTACAATATAAATACAACAGTAACAATACCCCAGTGGTTGAAACTGTCCAATTACATTTCATCTAATGCAAAAATATTCAGCTATTTACTCCTGTTTAAGAATGGTCAAATCTGTCAATTTTGATTTCTCTCACTTTCTTTTTCCAGTCTGAAGTTTGGCTCATCCTGAACACTGAATTTTTAAAGACTTTCCCAAGAAAATTCATATGCATTTTTTTGTACATATCTCCTAAAATACATGCATATGTGTATGCAACTTTGCTTAAAATACATTTTAGCAAGCAATTTTCCTACTATACTGCATTTTTGAACATTATTTCCACCAATATATTCATTTTTGTGTGCACTTTTCCTGAATATATGCATTTTGGCACTCAGTTTTTGGATTGGAGAATTCCATTACAAAATTCAGAAAAGTGCACATTTTGAAGGAAAACTGAGCTTTTGGTTCAAATGCGCAAAATTAGAGAAGTTCTCATTAAAGTGTGAAACAAATGAATTTCTCCTCCATATCTGTGAATCACTATTTATCTTGCAGTGTGGTATGAGAAAGTGCTTTATGATACAATTCTATGTATGTTTACTCAGAAATAAGCCCCACTGAGCCCAGTGAGCCTTACTTTCATGTAACTGTGTATAAAATCGTGGCCTTCTTTACTTTTCTTTGCCTGGGCACAAAGTAGATCTTTATTCAATATTTTCCATCTGAAGAAATTATTGTGGCATAGCCATGAGCCAACGGTTTCAAGAGGAGAGAATGAAATAGGAGAAATTAAGAGTCACTTTATAAAACAAACAAAATGGCATTCTTGTGAAGGAAAAAGCACATAAAGCACCATATACTACTTGCTCATTTGTCTATTTCGCTATGTATACAACTGTGATTACCTATCCCCACCTCCCCCTACAAGATGGAAGTGTGTCAATGTAAGTAATGTATGGCATTTGAACTGGCTCTATATCTGAAGCTCTACATGAGAACACAAATTGTAAACACAATAGGAAGAGAGCCTAGAATAAGTATCACTAGGAAAGAAAGGCGAGGGTAGATTTGTTCCGGCGTGTGACCCATTTCTTTGCTTTCATGATGCTTACCAGGTTCTTTAAAGCATCCATGTTGTCCTTAGCCAATGCATGATATGCGCCTAAACACAGATAGAAGTGCTTTGCATTGCTTGTGCTTGCTTTATCTAGCAACAGGAAATATCCCAAATCAAGTCACAGGCTTCAGTGCTTATTGTCTAACTGCGCTAAAGCTGTGAAGTGCTGAGTAGGATGCTGTACAACCTATGGACATTACTTTATTATGAAATAATAATCACTCTGAAACCTAAAAACTACCAAACTGAAATCAGAATAGGACACTGGCCCCAAAAATAAAAATGCTTATTTCATTGAGCCAAAGACTCCAGGCCCATAAAACCAAATATTTTGTTTTAATTAAATAATCAGCAACAGATAGTGCATACCACATCTAGCATAGGGTAAAATGAATCTAAGAAACATCAGGATTGGTTTGATGAAAATGATAATGAGATTAAATATATAATTGACCAAAAAAGGAAAGCCTTCCAAATATGGCAAAATGATATTAATTGCGCTGCCAAGAAAAAAAATCTATGCCAGTGCAAAGGCTGAGGTTCAAAGAAGAACAAGAGAACGTAAGAATGCTTGGTGGAAAAAGAAAGCTCAATTCAACAACTTGCAGAATCTCATGATGCATGGGCCACAAGGGCCATTTTTTTTAAGGCCACAAGGGCCATTTATGGACCAAAAACCTATGGTACAAACCCTTTACAATCAAAAGATGGCACCAAACTCTTAAAAGACAAAGAGTCTATTGCACTGCATTGGAAAGAGCATTATTATGATCTTTTTAATTGTAAATCTAAGGTGGATAATGAGATTTTTTCACAAATCCCACAAAAACAAATTAGAGAGGAACTTGCAATACTCCCCACTTTGGATGAAGTTATAAAAGCCATTAATCAAATGAAGAATAACACAGCTAGTGGACCAGATGGGATTCCTGCTGAAATCTTTAAAGAAGGGCCCCCCAAACTTGTACAACATCTTCATAAACTCATCGAAAAATCTGGATAAGAGAAGAGATCCCAGAAGACTTCAGGGATGCCATAATTATCACCCTCTTTAAGAAGGGTGATAGAACAGACTGTGGAAACTATCGGGGCATTTTTCTCTTAGCTACCACAGGTAAAATATTTGCTAGGATTCTTGCAAACCGTCTTCTATCTATTTCAGAAGAGATCCTCCCTGAATCTCAATATGGTTTCCGCCCCTCTAGAGGGACAGTAGACATGATTTTTACTGCACGTCAGCTCCAAGAAAAATGCTGGGAGCAAAATCAACGCCTTTACATGGCATTTATTGATTTGGCTAAGGCATTTGATACTGTAGACCGAACGGCTCTCTGGACTATCCTTATGAAAATTGGATGCCCCAATAAATTTGTGAATATCTTGCGAGTTCTCCATGACAACATGATCGCAACGGTTTTGGACAACAACGGCTCTCATGGTGCTCCATTTAAAGTGGGATCAGGTGTTAAACAGGGATGTGTTATCACCCCAACATTATTTGCTATTTTCATCGCCATGATTTTACATCTTGTTGAGGGGAAACTTCCCACTGGTGTGGGAATTATATATCGAACAGATGGAAAGCTTTTTAATCTCAGCAGGCTGAAAGCAAAAAGTAAGGTAATTACAACCTCCGTGGTGGAACTTCAGTATGCTGATGATAATGTGGTCTCCGCACATTCAGAGGATGATCTCCAAACTATCCTAAATGCTTTTGCAGAAGCATACAAAAAACTCTCTCACTTAACATCAAAAAACCCAAAGTGCTTCATCAGCAAGTGCTTCATCAGCAAGTGTAAGTTACCCTTTGGTGATGCCATCTATCCGGCTTGGCGGGGCAATACTGGAAAATGACGATCATTTTCTCTATCTTGGCAGCTATCTTTCTGTTACACAGCTAACATTGACACTGAAATCCAGCATCGTTGGAGCTCCGTAAGTGCCGCATTTTCTCGAATGAAACATAGAGTGTTCGAGGATCAGGATATTTGTAAGAAGACCAAAACGCTGGTTTATGAAGTCATTGTATTACCAACTTTATTGTATGCCTGCGAAACATGGATTATCTATAAACGTCATTTCCACCTCCTTGAAAGATTTCATCAACGTTGCCTCCGGAAAATCCTGTGAATTACTTGGGAAGATAGGCGAGCAAATGTCAGTGTACTAGAAGAAGCAAAGACTACTAGCTTTGAAAAAATGATCCTTCAATGCCAACTTCAGTGGACCGGTCATGTTGTTCGAATGTCTGAGTGCCGTCTCCCAAAGCAGTTACAGTAATACCTTGGATTACGAGCATAATTCGTTCCGGAGCCATGCTCGTAATCCAAAATACTCGTACATCAAAGCGAGTTTCCCCATTAGAAATAATGGGAACTCTGATGATTCGTTCCACAACCATGTAATCACTGCTTTGCCGGCTCCTTGGCAGGGAACCCCATGGAGAGAGCCGGCAAAGCAGTGATTAAATGGTTGCGGAATGAATCAGCAGAGTTCCTATTATTTCTAATGGGGAAACTTGCTTTGACGTGCTGGCTCCTGGGCTCCTGACTGCGCCTCGCCGCACCTCCACTTGCTCTGCCAGGAGTGGCCAGGAGGTGGGGGCTTCCATCGAGGCGAGGCACCGAGGGTTGGAATTTCAGGACAAAAATGGGAAAGGGGAAGCTTAATTCCCCCCTCCCAAATCACCACAGTCCCACTCTGAGTGGGGAATGCTGCGACGGCCGGCCGAGCGAGTGGCCAGGAGCCGGGGGCTTCCATCGAGGTGCGGCTCGGCCGGGCTCGGCCGCCGCCTTGTGGTACTGCGCCGGCCGGCCGAGTGGCCAGGAGACGGGGGCTTCCCTCGAGGCAAAGCACCTCGCTGGCTGCCATGCTGCTCCCGCCGCTCCCTACCTCTGTAAGCAGCGGCTTGCCTCTCCGCGGCGCGCTGCCCGCGCCGCCGGCAGTCCCGTCGCGTCACATCCGGTCCCGTCGCGTCACATCTGGCAAAGCGGCAGCGCGAGGCACCTCCATTCGGCTCCCTGACAGGGAGCCTGCAAAGCTTTGCAGGTGTTGTAAATCCGCCCAGTGTCAAGCTAAGCCGTCGTCGTTATCAGTCCAAGGGTCGAAGCCAAAATATATATATGTCTGAAAAGCAGCAAACAGAAAACAGTTCAGGAACAGGCAAAAGCGTTGTCAAGGTCGTTCTGAGGTTCAAAGGCACAAGTCTGAGTTCGGGGGTGTCAAGGTATAAGCAAACAATTGCTTCCAGCATTTGAGTGTGCTTGGGACCTGCCTTTTGAGCAGGTGCTGATTGGTAAGGCTGCCCAGCTGGGTCAGGCTGCACTTAGCCTGACCCCACCCCAAACACACTCCGGCACGGCTGGTCTCCGTCTGACCCACTGGAGGCACAACAGCAGGCTCCTTGTCAGGGTGCCGAATGGAGGCGTCTGCCTGAGCCTCGCGCTGCTGCTTTGCCGGCTCCCGATCTTAGTTGGATGGGAGGGCAATGGCTGCAGCATTTGCGGAAGATCTGCCAAATATAGATTGAACAAAATAGGGGCCAGAACACAACCTTGTTTAACACCACGAGACATTTCGATTTCACTGGTAAGAAGGCCTTGTGAATTACAATGAACTTGTCCAGAAGTGTTAAAATGCAGGGACTGAATCAAAAATAGAAGTCTTTTGTCAATGGAGAGATGATCAAGTTTATGCCAGAGATGTGTACGGGGTATAGAGTCAAATGAAGATTTTAAATCAATAAAGGCTGCGAATAATTTGCCGCCTTTAGGGGAAGAATATTTGTAAGCCAAGTGGGCCAAGACCAGGCAGTGATCAAGGGTAGAGGACACAGATTTAAAACCAATCTGCTCTTTTCCCATCAGGTCATGCTCGTTTATCCAGGCCTTCAATTTTAGGCCTAGGTAACTGGCATAGACCTTCCCTACTATTGATAGTAGACTAATGGGCGATAGTTAGAGCCCTGTTTGTAGATTGGAATAATATAGGCTTTCAGCCAGGCTACCGGAATGATGCCAGATTGGTTTATCAGAGAGAATACGGAAGCTAACATCAAAGACCACCAACTAATTTTACTTTGGAGTAACTCAACAGGAATACCATCAGGGCCCGAGGCCTTCCCTTTCTTTAGCTGGAGAATTAAACCCTCCACGGTGACAGGGTCAACTGGTTGCCATTCAGGGACTCCTGAAGGTAGACAAGGGGAGGAATTTTGAGGACCACTGTCACTGAAAACAGCTCGAAAATTATTCTCCCAAACAATGGCTGGGATATGGCACACTGGATTGTCAGAGCTATTGCTTAAGGCTCGCGATATTAGCTGCCAAAATAATTTACTGCTGTGAGTTACCGATGCCTCTATCAGCATATGCCATGCTTCACGGATAGCTTCATTCTTTTTACGGTGTAAGAGTTTCTTGTACTCCTTCTTAAGCTCGAAATAAGAATGTGGGAGTTGCTTTTCGTTACTCGTTCGGTATACTCTATATGCATGTTGGACTAATCACCTGGATTTAACACATTCCCTGTCGAACCATTTATTTCCTGAGGGTCTAGGACGTGACGTTGTACTAGCTGGAATTGATAAAGAGGAACGTAGAACTTGTATGACCAATTCAAAAGCTGAAATTCCCTCACTAGGATTTGTGGTGGTAAACATTAACTTCAAGGCTTCCATTAAGCAAGGAGAATCAGTTAGCATACTAAAGGTCTTGCTCAATTTGGGGGACCATTTGATCTTATTGGTGAAAGTTATGGTAGGGGAGTCAGTTGGTAGGCAAGGTTTTATTTCTGGCTTGGAGGAGCTTAGGATATCTAAGGAAAACTCAGTCAAGATGCTGGAGCTGGCAGAGATGGCCAAACTTACATCACTAATTAGAGAAAGGACAACATCTGCATTTATTATTGAGTGGAAACCTCTAATTGACTTTTTGCAGAGACTGGAAAATAATGATTTGTTTGTTTGTGGATTTATGGAATAATAAGTGAATTTGGGACAACGGGAAGAAAGAGATTTCTCATTCGGATTATCGAGAAAGAAAAATTATTGTTACCTGTATTTGCTGTAGAAGAAAATCGGAGGTCTATTTTGTTTTGTTAATTGTTATATGTTTGATATTATGTGTTTGTTTCATATAGAAATAAAAAAATTGAATATCGAGGAAGGAAAAAAGGATATCTAAGGAAAACTCCAGTGGGAGGTGATCACTGTCAAGGTGTGCCGCTACTCTGAAATTGCAACCCCATAATTTAAATTGGGGGTGGACTAGGGCATAGTCAACTACACTTGCTCCCCTGGATGAGATGTACGTGTATTCTCCCCAAGCATCACCAGCACTGGAGCCATTCAAGATGGCCAAATTGTTCCTGTAAACAAAGTAAAGCAAACAGGACCCAGCAAAATTAACAAAGGTATCCTTAGAGTTACAGTGTCCATCTTGAAAGTTCTTTTTACCCAATATGGCGCCTCCATTCGGCTCCCTGTCAGGGAGCCGAATGGAGGCGTGGTGCGGCCTCTCGCTCTGTGTGTGCCTCGCGCTGCCGCTTTGCCGGCTCCCAGGCAGGAAGCAGGCAAAGTGGCAGCGCAAGGCGAAGGCAGAGCGAGCGACGCAGCTCCGTCACCTCACCTCTACGGGGTGTTTTGCTGGCTCCCGGGCAGGGAGCCGGCACAGCGGCGCAAGGTGCCACTGCAGGGGCGCGAGGCGCCCACACAGCAAGCATGGGGTCTTCCAAATCTAAATAAATGATAAAATTTTGCTCATTTTACGAGAAGTTCGTATACCGAGTTACTCGTAATCCGAGATATTACTGTACTTATCTTAAAAACTAATCTTAAAAAATGCAATATAAACATCAAAAAATGGGAAGCTCTGGCCTATGAATGATCTAAATGGAGGTTGGCCTTTCACAAAGGTTCCATGGACTTTGAAGAAGCCCGAGTGCAAGGTGAAAGGGAGAAATGTGCTAAGCGAAAAGCACGTCAAATGAATCCTTTACAGGACCATTTAGAATTTCCTCCTTTTATAATTTTTTTTTGGTAATTTTATCCTGGAAGATAATCTTACTCGGTCACGAGTGATTGCCTACTACTACTAAAATGAATCAAATAATTTAATAGCAGGAAAGATTTAGGTGTTGTGTTTGCCTGATGTAAAACAGTAGTGTGTTAGAGTTTCATGCTGATGATTTCTGTTTCCTTCACAGATATCGACAGGTGAAAGGATGGGATCAACAACAGGAAGCCCATAGGCCCATGGCTTGGTATGGTAGAGGGCATGTAAAGGGAGAGTGGTTCACTCTCTTCTAGGCTCAGGCTATTAAACTTCTTCTTTTTTAAAAAAAAATGTTTTATTAATTTTTTTCAAATCTTACATCTACTAATGAATACAACAAAAATACAACATAAACATTGTGCACCCCCCACCTCTTGGGACCAAGCTATATTTCTCCCCATATATATATATATGATATTATTCTATATTCCAAAAATATAACAAATCTTAACAAGGTTTGTTCCCCTTCCCCTTCACCAACACATAATCCAAAAATTTACCCCAGGCTATTAAACGTCATCAAGTATGGCTTTTGAGACTAGGTTCAGAGGCTTACCAGCTCCCATATAATCAAGGGCCCTTTTATGCTAAGCACATGGACTTGTGTTGTGAAAGCTATTCAGATTTTGACATTCCCACCATGTTGACATCTTGAAACCCCACATCGCAATGGCCGCAGGCCCATTGCAATGGCTGAAGAGAGACTTCACAGGTCAGGGGAGGCTGGTGACCCCTATGTCAGTGGGGCTCCTCATCCATTGCAGCTTTTATTCTGAGCTTTATAGGAGCTGTCCATGGTGCTGTACTCCACCCCCAAAATAGGTTCACTGCCATGGAGTACCATGGATAGCTCCTGTAAAGCTCAGAATAAAAGCTGCAGCGGGTATTTTTATTGGATTGTATATCGCTCAGAGTGGCCGGATGTCTGGCCAGATGGGCGATTCATAAATATAATAAATAAATAAATAAATAAAAATATAGAGCCCCGCTGACACGGGAGTTACCAGCCTCCCCCATCACAATTTCTGACAGGAACCGCACTGCAATGATCTGATTCAGTGGCAGATTATTCTGCAGAATTCTAGCATCTAATTTTTCCCATCTCGAAAACCTCATGCACTTGTCAAAGAGAAGACCTTCATAAGGCTGCCCTATTTATCTGGAACAACATCATCAAGCTGCCTCTTGTTGTTGGGTAATTTCTGTATTGTACCCCCAGTGCTACATACAGGCTGCAACCAAGCCAATCAAGGGGAGGCCCTTTGTACTTACCTTCCATTTTCTTGACCTATGAAGAGAGTTCAGCATAGAAAACCCTCTTTAAATAGGTCTAAAAAAATGGCAACATATTGCAATGTTTAGGACTAACAATAAGACAATCTGCACAGGTGCGACACCGAAATGTCCTCTAAATCTTGTAACAAAATGATTTAACAAATGAAAGCATGACAGGAGAGTCCCAAAATGAATCCAAACATTTAAACTGATAGATTTCAGAGTTGTAAATAAGCCAGAATGAAAACACATGAATGAAACTGTGAGCTATCAATGTTTCAACAAGTGCAGTAATTGGTAACAATTTGCACACATTTAAGATATTTTGCTTTAGGGGTAAACTATGGGAGAACTAAAGGCATTTAAGGGCATTGTATATGTTTAACTGCAGCAGGGCAGACTTTATAGTTTATACAGCATCATTTTTCCTGATCATATCAAGATGAAAAGAGCATTGAACTGCATGATATTTTCTTTGAGTACACATGCCTAGGATTGTACTGCATGGCACATAGTGCCAAGGTCCTGGATTTGAAGAAAGTGGGTGTACTTAATACAACCCAGATTCTTCAGCATTTATTCAGGTGTGAATTTCCACTAAAAGGCTATAGATCCAAGGTAACCTATTACCGGTATTACCTTTAAGTGACTGAAACCAACTGGAAGGTAAACATGATTAGCAATCTGAACCTGCAACAGGGTAATTGCCAGAAAACTGAGGTTTTCACTGAATCCTGCATTTAATTGGAACAGGAGGGAAGGGTACACATCCATCATAATGAAATCCAGGGAACTGCAGCACAGTTATCTGGAGAAATATATTTTTAAACTTTTTAAACACACAATAACCACAGAGCTCATTGTGTGTTTAAATCTTGACCTTACTTGCAAATAAGTAAGTACCTATCTGAGTAATTATGCTATAAATCCTTTTACGAGTAGGCTTGCATCAAATCACACAAACTGAGTATATTTGCAGAACATTATGTTACATTAGTAGCTGATCATAGTGCAATGTTTTCTTTAGGTTTCTAAAGAAAAAAACCCACAGTTTTTCCAGAGACTCCAGGTTTTTTTGTGTGGTGGTGGGCACATTTGGAAATTTCGGGGTGTCATGGATGCTCTCACCAAATGGCTGTCAGGTGAGTTGGCTTGTCCATTCATATAATAGCTGCCATGGTGGGTGTGACTGGTCACCAAACACCCATTTCCCAGAAGGGAAACTGGTGAGACTAAAAGAAAAGTAACTTGCCCAAGAACCTAAGTACAAGGCAAAGGTGGGGTCCAATCTCCCAAACACAAACACACAAAACCACACTTTTGAACCCAAAGAAAGGTGGCACTGGAGGGCAGCACTTCACACTGAAACATGGCAATGTTCCAGCTAAAACATATTTTTAAAATCTTTTAAAAAATAAAAAAAACAAGGAGCTGCAGGGAGCCTGTCGGGTGCCAAGAGAGGTGTCTCCAGGCACATTGGTGCTCACATGTGCCATGTTGGAGACCCCAGCCAGTCATATGGAATTCAAATTTAACACAGAAAAGAATTGAGGCTACACCCCTATCATACTTACTTAGTATGTTTACTCAGAGGCGATTGCACTATAAGAGATGCATAATTGGAAAGGATTCTATGGCACCAAATTCTGTGAGCATAAAAATAAGCACATTATGATTAGTCTGTCCAGTAAAATGTTATTGAGAGCCAGTGTGGCGTAGTGGTGAGAGTGTTGGACTGGGACTTGGGAGATCCGGGTTCTAGTCCCCACTCGGCCATGAAATTCACTGGGTGACTTTGGGTCAGTCACTGACTCTCAGCCTAACCTATCTCACAGGGTTGTTGTGAGGATAAAATGGAGAGGAGGAGGAGGAGGATTATGTAAGCCGTCTTGGGTTCCTTGCAGGAAAAAAGGTGGGGTATAAAAATAATTAATAAATAAATAATAATATGGGGTGGGTTAGGATTTTTAAATTTTGTACTGTTTTTAATTGTGTATTACAGTCTGTGTTGTTCTTGTATTTTATTGGACTGTACATTGCTCAGAGTGGCCGGATGATTGACCAGATAGGCGATTCAAAAATATAATAAATAAATAAATAAATAAATAATACATTTGTACATTGAATGCTTACATATGTCTATATCATTAAAAGGCAACATCTTACCCATTTTGTACCTTTTAATACTCTGGCACTGGCTTTAATTTGGTAGCACAGATGAAAGTAGTCTAATATAGGTTACATTCATTTTGTAACAAATGGACAATTGAACTGAAAGAGGAACAAATTGGTTCAATTTGCATTTGCTAAATTGCTACACTATGAATGCCAAGTGTAATGAATGGGGTTCATTTACATTATCCCATTTGTAATCATTCAGCTGTGGTGTGGGTGGTGGTGTAGTGGTACATTTTGAAGGGCGGCTGCGAGTCCCCATAGCCACACGAACAAGGAAAGTCCAAAAATTCAGGCAGACGATATATATATAACAAGTTCTGGCAGTTTTAATCTCCACTAGGGCCAGATAACTTTTGGAAATTTAATGGGTCTTACTTGTCCATTCAAGACCAAGCCACTCCACAAATACTTTACATTACAACAGGGAACAATCTTTTGTTTTTGGAAAAATCTATTCTTCTCTCACTCCTCAAGGTACTGTGCAGAATTCAGCAAAGTTCAGAGGGAAGCCTGAGGGGGTGGCGGATGGCATCAGCATCCCTGCTAATAAAAAAAGTGCTCTGCTTCCCTGCATGCCCAGTCTCCACTATACCATGGTGTGGGGGCTTTCCACATTCAGGAGTCTTTTGGAAGGCTGCTTCCTGGTGACCATCATTTTATTTTCACAGAATACCCCGGGCTATGTTCACACAATTCCCCTATTTATTTATTTATTTATTGGGGGGATGGTGATCATCACATACAAACACACACACACACGCGCGCGCGCGCACACACACACACGTTTTGATGCTGCTGCCAGAGGCCGAATAAGAAAGAAAAACACACACAGAAAACCAAGTATAAGTAACAAAAATGAATGTGATTTTAATGAATAGATAACAAAACAATAACATTTTTAACAATGGGAATGAATGAAATGATAAAATAAATTTAAAAAAAATCTTGCTCAAGACTACCATCCAAGGAATAGATTTGCCCACAGACATAGAAAGGTTTGCTATCTTCCTAACCCACAGTACATCCCTATGCCTGTCCCCAAAAGTAAGTCCCACTGAGTTTGATGAGGCTTACTCCCAGGTAAGTGGGTATAGGACTGTGTGCTGGCTCCTTTTCTGTGGAACTCCCTGACTCTGGAGGTCAGGCATGCATCAACATTGGCTGGGTTTGCATGATCAGCAGGGAAAAGAAGCCACCGTGGGTTCTTTAACCTGTCCCACGTGTGCCTGTTGTGTGCTGCATGATTTGCATAATTGCTTGCACCTTAAGTGGCTTCCCGTGTCATCTGAACCCAGCAAGGTGTGCGGCGGGAGTGACTTCAAAACCACCGCAGAACCCTTGGCTTGTTGTAGGGTTCTGGGGTGGCTTCAAAGCTGCCACCCCCCGACTGCACACCTCGCTGGGTTCAGTCAACACAGGAAGCCTCACGACACAAGGGTAATTATGCAAATCACACAGCATGCAACTGGCACATGTGGGGCAGAGAAAAGAAGCCACAGTGCCTTCTTTTCCCTGCTGATCATGTGAATCTGGTCATTGTGTTGTCTTCAGCACTTCCCGAAGACATCTTTATTTCAAGAAGCCTTCCTCAGTTGACCAGCTGCAGTTATTATTGGTATTGTTGTGTGTGTGCTTTCAACCCTTTAATATGGTGCTTTATTCTTCTTTTTCTTTTATTGTTCACTGCTCTGAAATCTGCTTAGATGTGGAGCAGTATATAAATGTTGTAAATAAATATACCTAACTTACCAGAAGAAGAAAAAATAACTAGAGTTCCCAGAGTTCTCATTGAGAATGGAAGGTTTGAACATGTTCAGGAGCCTACACTTCAGAGAGATGAATGCTTACCTGACTACCTGAAAGGCTGCATTCTCCCATACGAGCCTACACAGGTTTTAAGATCTTTGGGGGAGGCTCTGGAACTCCCTCATGAGGGAGGCTAGGTTGCCCCCCCCCCCTCTGTTGTCCTTCTGCCAGCAGCAGCAGGCAAATATGCTTTTATTCAGGTAGGCCTCTGGCTGATAAGCTGGTCTGTTGCTGAAGGGGGCTGTTTATTCCCCCCCATTTTTATGTTTTTAATTGTGTTTTTAATTTATTTGTTTTATGTTATGTTTTAATTAAGATTTTATCTTTAATCTGGATTGTATTGCTAGCTGCCTGGAGCACCATTTTGGGGTGGAAAGGCCAAATATAAATTCAGTAAATGAATAAGATAAAAACCTAAGGAGAGTCCTCAGCTTTTGCAAGCCCTCTTAGATGCTCTTCCCCCCCTCCCCATATCCACAACTTGTAAAGTGTGAGAAAAGAGGGAAGAAAGAAACTGGCAGGTGGGAGGGCTGACAACTGTGCAGAAACTCCCCATGCCTGGGTGTTTTCAAGATCTGAAACATTCCCAGAGAAATCCTAACCTTTGTCTGAGAATTCTTCCCCCCAAAAGGGATTAGAAATATCCAGCCCCTTCCAAGTTGTGTTGGGATGGTTTTTCCCATTTCTATGAAACACACCACATCCCAAATATTCAGGTGGACAAGCCAGAGCTTTTACATTTGTGGCAGTCCACCAGCCTGAGCATGAGAGAGACTCTCTGGTTTGTTGATGCCTGCAACAGACTTGCCCAGCCTGCCTCAAACTGGTGCCTTCCAGATATGTTGGGCTACAACTCCCAGCATGCTGTCTGGGGATGATGGGAGTTTTAGTCCAACACATCTGGAGGGCACCATGTTGGGGTAGGCTAAGCTAGACAATGACAAGAGGGCGCAAGAACACAACAGCAGCAACAGCAGCAAACACAAGCAAAAGCAGGAGGTTTATCAAGTCAACAATGAGTTATTTTACATGACTGGTGGGTGTCCAAGGCTTGGTACTGCAACAACAGAGGAGGTTTTTATGTACCCAGAAATCCATAATACATGTTCAACTTAGCATGTTTCAAGTTGTGCAGGCCTAGAGGAGACTCTGATGCTTAATTTGAATCAAGGCTTATCAGGCCTTTAATTATCATTTAATACTCATATCTATTTAAAAGTGAAATGATTACTGAGGAATATGAAATGATAACTGGAATCTGAGCCTGTCTTTTCATCTTTTTCACTTTCTCCCTGGAAAGCTATTTTTTGGGAAAAGGTAGAAAATACTTCCCCGTTCCACAAACTGAAAGGAATCTGTCCATACTCATCTCATGCCTCATTAAGGTTGATTACACATATTCATTTCAGCACTCACTTTGATCTTATTCTTATTATGCTGCCCAATGCTACTGGGACCGCACATTTGAATGCATGTGTGCAGATACCCATCAGTGAAGAGCACTAAAATGTTATCTAAGCACAATCATGTCTCAGCTCCAAAACACCTCTGGTGCCATCTTGAGAACCCGTTTCACTCTTTTCCTCTTCACGTGTATCGCAGATGCGTGGAGGGGAAAGTAGATGTATGGGATCGGGCTCTGCCCCACTGTCACTACATCCAGTGACACTGGCCCCTGACAACTCCAGGTTTGCACAACATTTGAAAGTGGAGTCCGATCATCAGGGGCTTTGACTAGCAGGTATGGTGACTAGCAGGTTCAGTCCCACATTCCCATCCATATAGTCACTAGAAACATGGAAGGGAAATGAGTTAACAGACCTTAAGACGGATGATGCAGGTCATCAAGAGCTTGCCCCACAGTTCCTGAAGACTCTACCTGCCTAGTTAAAACTAGTTGGCCCCTCAGAGAAAGAGGATGTGTTACTTAACACTAACTCTGATGCCAAACTCTAAATGATCTGCTGTAGTGACCGCAGGTGGCATCCAATCAATGCCTCTGGCCTTGTTTCCAATTCTCTCCTGTCTGTTGCTTGCTGAGTTCTTAATACTTTCATTTTTTTTTAAAAAAAGTGTTATGTAAGCCACCTTGAGTACTTCAATTCGACACAGAAAAGCAGGATATATTAAAAAAAAAAAAGCACACAAAAAGCTCAATGTGGAACCAGAATCCACAAATCCATCACTTCACCAACCAGTAAGCTCCCCGCTCCCTTGTAAGCTCCCAACAGACTAGATACATAGTGTGCAACCTTGAGGTGCCAGAGTGCACATTTCAAGCTAGGGACTTGTTCTTTTAATTCCTACTAGTTCTCAGTTAAGGGACATGGCTTGGACATTCAGCAAGCTTGCTTTGCTATTTAGGTGCTAAGACTGCTATAAAAATAATGCATCCCTAGCCTGGGAGCTTTTCCACCAAATCACAATATCTCAAAATGTTGCTCATTTCATAAAACCTCAGTGTGAAATCACCAAGTGCCACTTTGTTATGGCCAAAGGACCCTATATGCCTAGCCAAAGTATACAACTAAGTGTGATTAAAACAGGTAATTGGGAAAATAATATATTATTTTTGTTGTAACTTTCATGAGAGTTTTAAGATTGTGAGGCTATTTCTTTCAAAATTCAGGGAAAGTGACAGAAATTATTATTCTTGCCAGCATGTGTCATTCTTGTAATATTTCACTAGTGCTGAACAGTTTTTGTTGCCTCCTGTCTCCTACTTGCAGCTATTTTGTCATGGAACAATTAGCTTTGAGTTGAACGCAGTGGTTGCCAACGTATGAAATTTAGTTTTCCTGCTGGGTAGAAAACCGGGAAAGATTTCCTGCTGCACTGCCAAGCCTGAGGTGATCATCAGTAATCCCACAGGCTCCCTCTGCTCTTCTGGTGATAAATACTTCGACAGATTTGGCAGGCTGTTGATTGTTTTTCTTCTTTCTGTTTTATGTGCTGATTTAAGGGAGGATATCTTTGATTTTTCTTTTCAGAATTAATTTCTTTTGTATTCTACAGCTTTTGATGAGGCCGAGGATCCTTTTCTTAGGAGTCTCTATGGCTGCAAATGCTTTGCTGCATTGTTCAACACCATGGGGCTATTACTTAATATATGCATATTTAAAAACCAACACACGAGTGGCATTTAGGAATAATGCATAACCTACAGTATAGCCCAAGAGGCTAATCAGCACACATTTTAAACTAAGGAAATTTTCAGAGTAACTGGTGGTGATATAAGAAATGTTCATGACAAAATATGCTTTCCCTAAAACCTAGAATGCACATTTTCATATTTAGATCCCTAGCTGAAACACACACACAAACACACACACACACACGTGTGTGTGCAGGAGAGCGTATTTAGATGAAGTTGGGGAAAGAGAGCACTGCCAATTGGTGGGTTACAGTGAAAGTCCTGCCTAGCTCCTTCCAATGTGTTCCATAGAGTTCCATAAAATTGATTGACAAACACATAAATCCAGGAACAAAGAGTATGGCACAGTGTCCCTTTTATTAGTTTAGAGTGGCCAAGAGGTACAGATGCTTAGTTAATGGGCAGTAAATGTTACCCAACTGCCTTCATTCAGAACTGGTATCATAAGAATTATGTAGAGAAGTACATATAGATAAGGTGGTAGTATTGTTGGTTGGAAATACACTGGATGATAGTGGTAGTATTCGACATGGGTTTGCCCTCCCCTTGGTGATCAGATTCACAGCCTGGGGATGCTTTTAGATCCAGCTTTGCTGATAGATGTGCAAGGAAAGTCTGTCACATGAAGCACCTTTCTCCAAGCTTTGGTTGATGTGCCAGCTGCATGCCCTTCTGGAAAGAGATTATCTCACCCCAGTTATCAGTGCTTTATTAACACCTAGGCTTGATTACTGCAGTGAGTTACATGTGTGGCTCTCTATGAAAACTGTTTTGAAACTTCAAACAGTCCAGAATATGGCAGCCAGGCTGTTAACTGGGATCTGTAGCAGAGAACATATTTCCCCAATACAGTAATACCTTGGATTGCAAGCATAATTCGTTCCGGACACGTGCTTGTAATCCAAAGCACTTGTATATCAAAGCGAAATTCCCCATAAGAAATTTGTACACATATTTTTAATTTAAGCTGCAATAAAGAATGATAGTGTAAAGTCTTCATTTTTCTTGACTGTACTACAGTATTTGTATTGCAAGACGTCGCTTGTTTATCAAGTTAAAATTTATTTTAAAAATTTGCTTGTCTTGCAAAACACTTGCAGACCAAGTTACTTGCAATCCAAGGTTTTACTGTACTTAAAAACCTTCACTGATTTCCAGTTTATTACCAGACATAATTCAGAGAGCAATCCTATGGTCCCTTGGATAGCACCCCAGGAAATATAGGATTGTTCAGACTCCCCTTCCCTAGGTCGCAGAAACTGCTACAACCTCAGGAGGGGTACTCTAAGTGTTGATCCTCCGCCCCCATCCCCTAGCAACCACCACAGAAAGAATTGTGCTGGTAACTTCCTGAGTTCATAAATATGGACTCAGAGGGAGAGAAAAAGGGGCATTCCAGTGTATGGGGACGGGAGAGGAGAGGCCATAGGATGAGAAATCCTATGGCCTCTCCAGCCCCAGCCCAGCCTCTGGCAGCACACCATCTCTAGATGGACTCAGATGCCTGCCTACAGTATAATTTCATCAAGGAGGACGGAGAGGTGAAAATCACCTTTACCACCACTCCTCCTGCTCCTCTGGCAGCAGCCCAACAGGGCACTGGATACTTGGAAGCCTCTGAGATTGGAGGCTTCTTTCTAGGGGGAGCTAGTTTTCAAAGTGCTAGTTTTTACCTATAAAGCCCTAGCAGTTGAGAGCAGATTTTCTAAAGGAGCGCCTTCTTCCATATGTTAAGGTAGCATATGGCCATCAGTTAAGGTAAAGAGAACTTCTTCAGGTTCCCCCACTTTCAGAAGGTAGAAGGTTGGCTACCAGGTTGGCTTTTTCTGTGGTGGCACCATAGTTATGGAAAGGCATCCCCAGAAATATGCACCTCATTTCTTCTTAACTATTTACTTTATTTATTTATTTGAAATTTTTCTTAGGCCACCTTTCAGTATTTTAAACTATACATTAGATGTTAGGCTCAGTTGATACTGTTTGTCTGAGATTGTAATATTGATTATGTCATATTGGCTTAGCTGCTATTAAAGTAAACTGATTGCTCTTTTATATGTATTTTAACTATTTTAATTTTTAGTCTGCTTATTGTTATTAGAGGTTTCTGAATCCAGATTTAGTCATACTTACAGTAGACCCATTGAAATCAATGGGACATAAGTTAATCAGTATTTCACTAGGTTTGCTCTAAAGATGGGCCCACAATGTGCCCGACAGATGACTACTCATATTGTGGGGTCTTTGCCTACCTCCTCCCCCCTTGCTCCTCCCACAGGTATCTCAGGGACCCCATGGGAGCACCATGGGGAGGGGGGACTAGAAGAAATGGGGGGTGGCGTAACCCCACAATTCAGTTCCCTGGTGTATGTCTGCTTTAGTATATTTAGTGAGTATAGAATGTTGAACTGAGTAGGTGTGGTTTGTGATGTTTTGGAAAGGGTGGGGGAGGAGTATATAAGGAGTGTTTGAGAGATGTCAGAGTCAGTTGAGTGTTGAAGTTTGTGTTGGGAGTTAGTGTGTAGTGTGTTTGGAGTGTGGGGAGAGTTGGGGAGTTAGGGAGTTAGGGAGTTAGGTTAGTTGGGTTATTCGTGTCTTGTCTATCAGGGGTTTTGAGAGAAATCAGTGCTTGTATGAGGAGTGAAAGTATTTAGAGTTATAAGAACTTAGGTTAATTACAAAGTGTTTGGTGTAGGCAGGTTTAAAGTTATTTTCTGGAACTAAGATTTTGAGAATCAAAATAAACTTGCTTTTATTTTGTTTGCTACCCAAATCCTATGTGTCAGCTTGGCGTTATTAACCTGCATTACAGTTAAATCTACACACACACACCCCTTTGTACCCACAGTATCATAAATTTAAAATAGATCCTTAATGACCTGTATTAATCTTTTCTCTCACTGGTAGGGGAAAGGTTTCATTTGACCCTCCCCTCAGGTTTTTAAGTGTTGGTGCTTAGCCTGAGAAGGGTTTATGCGCCTGGTCCTAAAGTGTAAGGGACCGTGTCGTCGCAAGGGGGGTCTGGTTCTTTCCAGGGATTTTTGGAGGAAAACGGATTCCCTTAATTCCCCCCCCCTATTTTTTCTGGGTTTGTCCCCACAGCCTTCAAAACCCTAGTCTACTATAAGTATGACTAAGACTGGGTTCGTGGCCATGGTGAGTTAGTGTGCCATGTGAACTTGCAATGGGCTTGTCAGGGTGGCTTTAAGTTTGGCTTATAAACCACCCTGACAACCCGTGGCTTGTTGTTGGGGTAGTTTCACCCACAACGGGTTCTCATGTCGTCCAAACCCAGACAACATACCAAACATAGGTCAACCCCTTCTGCGAGTGAGCCACTTGACAAAATCGGCAAAAAATCTCTGTGCCGCTCTTGCCAAGCAGCTAGCGTGGCTGATGGCTGGCCCCAGTGCCCAAGCAGCACTTGGGGGTGGCTGTCAGAGGCTTCCCCCAAAAGGGCTCACATTGGCGATGTGAGGTGGAGATCGGGTCGCTCTACTCATGAGTCAGTTGACCCATTCTGGCACCACCACCATGAATCCAAAAGGCCGTGCATTGGTGGCATGGAGTGGACATTGTTCCAGCCAGTTTCACAGCCAACTGGGCAATCCCTACTACTCCCCTGTCCCCACACACCCCACTGCCACTGCAGGGAGCAGGGGAAAACCTCAGTGCTCCTGTGGGGTCCCGTGGGATACCCGCAGGAGGAGTGAGGGGAGAAGAGAGGGGAGAAGGTGGGCAAGGACTCACAATGTGCCCAATCATTGTCGGGCACATTGTGGGCCCTCGGGCAGACAATCCACACTGCATCGCCTGTGCTGCAGTGTGGGTTGTTGTGTCATGCGAACCCAAGATTCGGTCCATCCAATCCTTTTAAATTACATTAATAAGCCACATTGAGTGTTTTTATAGTTGAAATGTTGGATACACATTTCTTAAATAAAATAAATTTGTGTTTTTCTCTGACCCCCTATTCCCCACCACCATTCTGTAAAGCCTTTACTTCTAAAGCCCTCCCTTTTGTTTCATATAAATATCCATCTTCTCTGAGGTGGACAGATACACTGGAGGGCTAGGGATCTATGCATGTAATGTTTACATAAATAAACCCGCTAAGATATTAAGTCTTTATTGTTGTCTCCTCTGCCAGTGTCTTATCTATGCTGTAATCTTTCATATAGTTATTTAATTGAGATGCTGAGAATCAGAATGAGAGGAAATACCTCCAAAGCCATGAGTTACAAGACAATAAGAGCATTTGTATGTAGTAAGTGCACTTTCTAGGAAGCTGTACTTGTATTTAGCAAGTTAACAGATATGACCATTAAATGTCTGACCTTTTATTAATATTGAATGATAAATATTTTAAATATTTTTTTCACTTATCCTTACACAGTAATTTCTAGAGTAGGAGACCACACAGCAGGAGTTTATGATAGATGAAGATTAATGTCTTGCTGTTTAAGGAAATACAGATGAAAATGTTGTGATATGAATCACATTGACCAGCTGTAGCACAGTGTTTACACTTGGAGAGGAACAGAATGGTGGTAAACAAGTGTGTTGTGTCTTTCTACTTTCCCGTGTTCTTTCTCATAGGAAAGCTAGATCCTGGGATCATTATGAGCTAGTCACATGGTTTGTATGTTCTGATGACGTGCTAACTTATTTTTCTGTCTGATGCCATTTTAGAGAAGAGCAGGACTGCTTTTTGAAATGTGTTTTTCAGACAGCAAATGTGTGATTTCACGTGAAGGGACAGTCTGTGCAAAAGGTGATTTGCAGAATTCTCTGTATGTTATAAATCCATTTGTAACACATGATGAGAGTGCCAAGTATGCAAATTGTAAACCCCATGAAAATTGTTTACATATTTTCCACAAACGTTTTGGACATGCCAACTACAGGAGCATCGAGAAGGTGCCGGGTCTGTATGAGGGTATGAAAATGAAACCTTGTGCAAATTATGTAGAATGTGAAGTATGTAGTAAGGCAAAATCACACAGAACTAACATTCAGAAACACAGTGATAGAGTGAGCACAAAAATATTTGAGCTGGTACACTCTGATGTTGCTGGGCCATTTGAGGAAAGCTATGGGGGAAATAGGTACTACATGACTCTGATTGATGACTTTTCTAGATTTGGATTTGTTTATCTTCTGCAGCACAAATTTCAGGTTCAAGAGAGATTTGAATCATTTGTGAAATGGGCTGGTAACAGATACAAACAATACCCAATAGGTGAATTGCTCACAGATGGTGGGGGAGAGTACATGAGTACAAAATTCAAGAAATTCTTGGAAAGTGAGGGCATTGGGCACAAAGTCACGGCCCAAAACTCAACTGGTGTAGCTGAAAGTCACAACAGAACACTGCAGGAAATGACGAGGGCTCAATTAGCTGACTCACAGGTGGGAAACCGTTTCTGGGGGGATGCACTGTCAAATGCCAATTATCTGCTGAACAGATTACCCAACACCACAACTGTGAAAACTTCATATGAAATGTTTCATGGGAGGAAGCCAAAGATAGCACACGTGCGAATTTTGGGGTGCAAATGTTTTGTTCATATACAGGCTCAAAACAGAACAAAGCTGTCTCCCAGAAACTTTGAATGTTTTCTGCTGGGATATGATGCACAAACAAAAGGTTACAGGTTGTGGTCACCACAACACACCAAGGTAATTCTGAGCAGGGATGTGATTTTTCATGAACAAACACATGAACAGAAACAGCTGGTGGAATTGCCAATGCATGCAATGACTGAAACACAGCAGGAAGTTTCTGAAACAGAACAGGCCACTGGGCAGATATCTGGGGAACAGGAGGGAGGTGAACAATCTCTAAGGCAGTGATGGCGAACCTATGGCATGGGTGCCACAGCTGGCACGCAGGGACCTCTCTGTGGGCACTCGAGCCACTGGTCACCAGATCATGAAAAGACTGTCCCCTTCTGCAAAATACTAATGATTTTGTTCTTTCTCACAGTGTGGAACAGAATGATTTCCAAGAATGCCCAATGCAAACTTTTACCTAATGCAGTGTTTGCAGTCCAAGACATAAAGGTTGTTTAAAATGTGTTAAGCACGTTTAGTTTTCTTGTTTATCTTGCTCATCCTAGTACAGGTTGACTTTTACTTTTACTAATCCTACACCTGTAGAAGCAGGGAAAGGACCCGGGGTAAAGCTTGCCCCATACAATTTCAGTATGGCATACAATCATATTACAAGTTGAGAATCCCTTATCCAAAAATACATGTGCCTAATTATTTTAAAAGTTGTATAAATTCCCTTCAGGCTATGTGTGCAATGTAGTACTATAATAATTTTTTGAGTTGATTTTTTTTCCAACAAAAAACTGTTTGTATCATTGAAAGCTCTGTTGTTGTGTTTTTCTTTAAAGACAAAAGATGTTAATTAGTTTGGACAACTGTATGAGTTGTTTTTCTAAAACTAAAACCTCGGTATTCAGGTTTAATTGCAGTGTTGGCACTTTGAAATAAATAAGTTGGTTTTGTGTTGCAGTTTGGGCACTCGGGCTCAAAAAGGTTTGCCATCACTGCTCTAAGGCGTTCAACCCGAGAACGTAAAACACCTGTTAGATATCAGGATGAATTCCAAAGTGGGAAAACTGTTGTACATAAAGCTCTCAAAATAGCTTTAGAACCTCAAAGTTTTGAAGAAATCCAAAGCATGGAACCAGTGTTCCCGTGTTCTTTCTCATGGGAAAGCTAGATCCTGGGATCATTATGAGCTAGTCACATGGTTTGTATGTTCTGATGACGTGCTAACTTGTTTTTCTGTCTGAAGCCATTTTAGAGAAGAGCAGGACTGCTTTCTCTATTCTTTCTCTCTTCTGGCTATTGCTTGCTGGACTTTGCACCAATGTAATGTCTTTGCTGAAGTGGAGTGAAGCTCAACCTACTCCACTGGAATTAATGCTTGCTATGCATTGTACTCTGCACATGGACTGTAACTAGGAAATGTATACTCTGTAGAACTTTACTTGCTAAGTGAAAAAACAGGTAGAAATAGACCTGTGGTGTTACAGAGTGTTTTCTTGATACTTGCTACTTGGATTAGTCTGCAGACCGGGGAAGCTAGAAGCTGTTGTCGAATTAAAGGCAAGCTGGCTGGCAGCTTCAAACCGACACGCTGCACGCTGCGCAGAGGGGGGTGAGATCTGGAAGATCTGTGTGGAATAATGGGCCTCTATTCACAGACAGGATTTTAAATCTCCCATCCAGCACACGCGGGGCTCTGATGTCACTCACACGCCATCAGAAAATGGTGGAAGAAAAATGGAGAAGTGTTAAATAATTATCTAATTATTGCAATAAACAATCATATGTCTGGATTCATGTCTGATGAGCAAAGCATAAAATTAAGGGAAAATAGGAAGATAAAAATATCAAAAATAATTAGGAAAAATGATCAGCCATGAAATGGGAAGTAAACAATTAATGATATTGGTCTGTAATCACTCCTCTTTTATTCCAAAGTGCTTTATAATCTTGTGATATCTTCTGAAGTTTGTAATTAATATTTGTAATGTATATCTGCTTTCGGTTGGTTAATAATAATTTTGACATGCTCAAATATTGTTGCATTTGTTCAGCAGGCTGAAGTCCAAATCAAACTAATTTCTGCTTATAGTGGAAATAAGTAGCGTGTGGGAGTGATGCTTATCAAACTCTGGAATGGAAGTTCAGGAATAGCAGTTTATTAAAGCAGTTCTTCGAAAGTTTCTCCAATATTCTATAGCACACCAGCCCAAGCAGTGAAGAGATAGATGATCCTTATTGCTTGTCAACAAATCAACTATTTCAGTAATAATAAGACAAGGACTGCCTTCTTTCTTAACAACGCTAACAGCTCTTGAGGTGCTTTTTGATGCTAAAATAAATATATTTGTAAGTTCTTTGTTTGATATGGTAAAAACATTTGTTTGATGTTGTCCTTTTTCTCAAGGACAAAATGCTATTTCATGAATAAAATTCCATCAATAAAACACTCTTGTTTGAGTCACTAATTTAAACTGGAAGGACAGGAGGACATTTCAACATTCTGGATGACTGCAGCTATGGTATAACAAGATGAGGGATTCTACAAACTTGCCAAAATCTAAACCACATGAGGTATGTGAGGTCAAAATGAAGCCCTTTATGCTCACTCCAAAATCAATTGGCAACCAATGCAGACTATGGAACACAGGTGTAATGTATGAAGTGCCAGTTAATAAGCAAAACACTCCAACTGCCTTCATACATCAATGCCAATCTGGCAGTCTTGTTCTTCCTAACTAAGGAAACAAGCAAGCAAACAACCATGAACATTCCTGGTGTTGTGGTTTTCAAAATATAAACAGATCTTAGTGTACTTGTATTTCATTACCATTTATTAGTTATATTAGATTAGCATCGAATGTCAGACTTTACAAATGTTTCTGGAAAGACTTAAAAATGTGAGTAGAAGATTTAAGATTTTCACATTACGGGTACAAAATTGGGATGTATCTGTCAAGTAGTGACAAATGGATGTAATGAACTGTTTTATATCAGCTTATCCCAATGTTCCTTATAGTCCAGGATTATTAACCATTACAAGCAGTGGCTTTTGATGAATTCAGGACCCAATATGTCTTACATGGACACCGATTCCGATAGATTACTAGAACTGCAATGAAAGGTAGCTTAGAGTTAGTGAAGAAGGCAGCACTGTTGGGACATAGACTTCATCTGATTCAACAGAAGTTCTGTTCCTGTCATATTAACCTCATACTCGCTTTTTAAATTATGGCTCTGAATATCAGTGCTAGACTGTGGGCCCCTACAAATGTGGAGCATTTTCTTCTCAACTTTTTCAGAATCGGGTGGACAAAAGTGGGATGAACCTGCTCCTTAAATCTTTTTGGGAACAGAACATTTAGTCAAGTGGTGCAGAACCTCAGGCTTGGAGGACAAATCTGGGCCTCCTGGTGTCCCAACCCAGCCTTCCGGAGTTCCCCAAATAGTCATGCCCCCTTCCCATGGCCCCCATCACTGACCATTTGGTGTTTCTTGGTTTCTGCATGGCTTTTTTCCTCCCATTCTAAAAGATGGAAATTCCTCTCCCAAGGCTTAGATTCTGGCAGTCAGAGCTTTAAGCTAAAATGTGCTTGTGCTTTGACCCCTCCCATTTTGCCATTGCCCCCACCCACCACTGGAATGCAGCCTTTGAGGACTTCACTGAAATGGAATTTGACCCTCAGGGTGAAAGAGGCTCCCAGGGGCTGGGCTTACCTGGAAATGTGGCAGTGGCAAGGGCTTCCTTTCTTTTTCAAACATAGTTTTGACCCTGCCACAAGTGATGGTGTCTCTCTTGGCAGCAGCCTAGTGGCCCGCCCACAATGCCCCCCTTGGAATGGCAGAACTCCATGTCATGGTGATATAAAACATTCAGGGGTGGCATTGTGGCAATCAATGTGGACTGCTAGGGCAAAAACAGGAGGGCTGCTGCTAGGACTGGATGTGAACATTCATAGAGTATGCTCCATCCTGTTGCCGCATCCATACACACACTTTTTTAAAAAGCACAAAAATGTGCATTATTCAACTTGCTTGTTCACAAAATATGTATTTTATTTGTTTGTTTGTTTCTTTATTTTATCCTAAAATATACATTTTGTACATGTTTTAACCCAAAATATGTGTTTCGGTACAGTTTTTGAGCTGACAACTGTATCACAAAATTCAGAGAAGTGCAAAGCCCGAAATATAACTATGTATTAGTCCGGGAAGTGCGAATCAGGTTCAATGCAGGCTGAAATGAAATCCTTAAGCATCCCTTGTCAAACCTATCTTCATATGCAGGTTCAGTCTTAGCAGCTAACAGTACCTAGCAGTTAACAATATAGAGTTTACATAGAAATTGAAAGCTGAATTCCCTGCTGACTTGCTTTCTCTCTGCTGAGCTTTGGTGATAAGTGAATTAGAGAGCTGAAGGGAAGCATACTCTGGCTTTTGCCATCAGCCAGGGGCCACTGGGAGGCACCATCCCCTGCTTCCCAGGAATATCCCAGTAAGCCAAGAGAAGGAGCAGTTGCAGGGAGCTCGCTTCTTCCTCCCTGCCAGGAAGAACATTCAGTTCCAACTGATAGTTGCCCTGGGACTGCAGACATAAGGGGTAAGAACACTCTGGCCCAGCCCATTGGCTAAAGGATCAAGAGCCACCAATTGCTATTCCATACCCTCCAACATTTCACAGATGAAAATAGGGACACACGTGTGAATTTGTAAGAGGTATGGTTAAGCGACATGAAGGTGTGAGACACAAACTCCCCCCAAAGACATGTAAGCCCTCTGCTGCACTAGGGTGCCTAGTGGCAAATTCACACACACACACACACACACACACACACACACACCTCTGTTTCTTTCTATAGGATCGTACTCCAGTAAACAATGTTAGGCAATGAACATAGAAAATGACAAAATGCTGTTGAGGTAGTGGATAGGTATGGTGGTGGTGGTGGGGGGGACTAGATGCCAGAAACGAGCTTGGGAGACATAACTTGGTGTGTGACTTGCATTATCATTTAAAAAATAATGAAAGGCTTAGCAGCTTTTTCAGTAGCAGAGGTTTATATTCCCCACAGGCCTACAAAGCCAATGGAGCTACCACATACTTTAATTCCCTCCCCTTGCAAATTCACACATAGAATGACTGGATATGCAAATATGAATACCAGTCATCATGTAGGGCAATAGCTTAGGTTGCCTTTACTGTTGAATCCATCTGTGGCTTCCTCAATGCCTTCTAGTTTTTATATGCTGTGAAAAATCAGTTCTAGGAGTATCTGTATTAGAACCTTCTGTAGTATGAATGATACTGACAATACTGAAATGTGGCATCAGCAAATATGTGTATCTGTCAAATGAATTTAATGGCTATCCCACTTACCTGCCAACAATTTTCCTTCTTTTTGCACTTCTTTAACATTCTCTCTTTTCAATATGAGCTAAATGGAGAACAAAAGAGATCCATTTTATTTTTTTCTAGGTGTTTTGTTTGGCTGAAGTGCTGTTTCTTTGAGCAGTTTTGTTCCAGAAACATTCATTATCTGGAAAGGATCATAGACAGAAAATTATATAACCGCAGTTACTGCAAATTCAATTTAATATTAAACAGATCCTTAGGATTTCTAGTATGTGTTTTAAAGCTCTTACTCTCTCACCAAGCTAGTAAATAGCACATAAAGACAAGCTCAACAATTCTGCATGAGACCTTGAATATATGCTAATATGATGCTACAATTCCTGTTGTTTTGCCTTCTGGACATACAGAATGGTTGGAAACTAACCTTCAGTATCTGGACAGACATCTTGTCAAAAGATGAGCAATCTTGTAAAGTATTGAATGATATCTTCTTCATTCACCAGGACTGATATTCTCCTACTGATGTTATTGTACTTCGCAGTGACACTTATACAGAGAAAAGGTGGAATATTAACGGATAGATTGCTCAACAGATAAAAAGGAATCCGTTGATTAATAAGATTACGTTGCACATCATGTTTAAGGCAAGTACGCTTTTCTTTCATTGTATCTTTAGGAATGTTCTGGGAATGAATTAGAGATGGTACTTTCAAAAAAAGAAAAAAGGTGGCATAGAAAGGCTAAACTATTTTGCAGGTTGTCCACTTGTATTAATAGGGAAACATGGCTGGTCCAAGACTGACAATTTGCTGCACATTACTAACAACAAAATATGTCACCTGATTCTTCCAACTCTATGATCTATCTATCTATCTATGTAGATGACACAAAACTGGGCGGGATGGAGAACACCTCAGGAAACAAGAATAAAATTCAAGATGAACTTGACAAAATGGGAAACTGAACAGTGTTGTGCAGAAAACTAGTGTTAGGTGGAAAATTTCTCCTACATTTTTTCTGACCATTCTCATTCAATTTGATAGAAAATAAATTGCTTTCAAATCAAACGAAATTCAAAGGAAATGAAAATTTCAGAGAAATTCTCATGGGTTGGGTTCAGTGTTCTTGTGCTTACCCTATTTAGGCTCTAAAATAAGGTGTGTGCGTGAATGTCATGAATTTCATTGTACAATTATCTCTCCAGCATCCTGTAGCCTCCTCAGCTTCCCACACTTCAATTAAAGCCCAGTGGAAGACATCATGAAGTAATTCCTCTCCCATGGAGCTTTTTCATATCGGGAAGTGCAGGCAGGCTGGGAGGTTGCAAAGCAATGGAGAGATGTGTAATCCTTAGCCACCTCACAGTGATTAAGTAAGCTCAAAAACACCAGCAAAATAAATTCAAAATAAATTATGAAATACCCTGAGAATGAGGCTGAAAAATGGATAAGTGACTTGCATGGGGAAAGAAAATGTCCAGGAAATCAGTGGACAGATTTTGGCACAGCATTAGCTCCATCTCTTCCCTGGCACTGGACTCATCACTGTCCTCCTGCTACAGGGCTTTCAGGGAAGTAGCATATTACAAGCACCTGCATTGGAGACAAGAGATTTCCACAAACATCCCCCAGAATTTAATGTTTGGAACACCCTGGGAATGTGCTGAACACAGAAGAATGACAACTAGAGCTGAGTTAAAATTTCTCAGATGACACTATTTATTATTATCGTTGTTGTTGTTGTTGTTGTTGTTGTTGTTGTCATCGCCATTATTTTAAATGCATCTCTGCTTTTTATTTAAAATCTCTCTTTTAACTAAATCTCTTTCCTAAGAAGCTGCTGTTGCCATTTAGGAAAATAGAAAGAAGCTATGCTACAACCTCTGCCAATGGTAGAGCCCTACCTCTGAGAGACTCTTGGAGAATTTCTTCTCCCCTTGGAGACATTCAGTGAAATTCAGTGAAATTTTCTTTTCCCCCACCCATGCAATTTTCTGTCCACAAATAGGGTGGAGAATCTTGAGGGGCCATTTGCATACAGCTCTAGCTGAAACTAAGACAATGAAATTCAACTGAGACAAATTTCTGTGAATTTCTGCATTTAAGCAAAATGAAAAATGCTCAGGGGATAACTGACTTATAAGTATAAATGCAAAGGACTGCAGTCGATCACAAGCTGAACATGAGCCAGCACTGTGATGTGGCTGCAAAAAAGGTGAATGCAATTTTATGTTGCATTAATAGAACCATAGTTTATAAGTCTAGAAACTATGATTCAGTACTAGTCCAACCTCATCTAGAGTACTGTGTCCAGTTCTGGGCACCACACTAAAGAAGAATGTAGACAAATGAAAACAGTTTTGAGGAGTGCAGAAAAGAAGAAACTGGATATATTTAGCTTGGAGAAAATAACATGGAGGGTGAAGACAATAGCACTCTTTGAATATGTGAAGGGTGTCAGATATTCATAGATTCATAGATTATAGAATTGGAAGGGGCCTACAAGGCCATCAAGTCCAACCCCCTGCTCAATGCAGGAAACTAGAGGAGGGGTCTCCCATCCAAGTAATAACCAGGCCTGACCCTGCTTAGCTTTCCATGCTCAGACAAGCTGAGCCAGCATGCAAAGGCTTGTTCTTTGCTACCCCAGGGAGCAGGACTAGTTCTAATGGGCTTACATTACACAAGGATAGATTTTGGTTGAACACTAGGAGAAACATTAATGATAACAGCAGTTCAGCAACAATGAAACCTATTACCTGATGGGGGCAGGGGACTGTCCCTCTCTGGACATCTTCAAGCAGAGGCAGGACAGTCTTCTGTCAGGGGTGGTTTGCTCTTGCTTTCGTGCATTGATCAATGGCTTGGACTAGGTGGCCTGGAAGGCTCCCTCCAACTTTATGATTCTAGTGGTAGGCTCAGACCTGGAGATTGAGGACTGTGTCTCTGTGCCCAATCCCTCCACCTTGATGGTCTAGTAGCACCCTTAATTGCCTCTCCCAGCTATTTAAAGAAAGGATCAAGTATTAGGGAAGAATCAACCATTTGACATGCCAGGAGCCTGGTAGAAATCAAATAAACAGGGTAGAAATCAAATAAACAAATAGTAGGTTCACATGTTATTTTTACCAGTTACTTACTTAGTTGTCACTTAAGTTTATCCACTATGTTTTGCAAAATCCCTTCCCCACTGTTATCCTGCTGACATAAGTACACCACTCATTTGAGCAGTTGGATGTGTAAGCAGACAAAATGACACTAGCTCTTAAAATAATACATTTTCCAATGTGAACTGTTGATCAATTATGTTAATTCTTCTTGCCTTTCTCAGATTTACCTGCTTATTCTATAAACTGTTTCAATGAGCAGTTCATAGCATTGAGGCCAAAGGCTCCAGCATCTCAGCATAAGGTAACTTTTGGGGCCCAAACAGAGCCCTGGACTTGAAAGGCAGGCAGTCCCCGGGTTATGAACGAGATCTGTTTGTAAGTCTGTCTTTAAGTCAAATGTGTATGTAAGTCAGAACAGAAGCCGTACAATGTTTTCAAAGTGTTGCAAAGTGTCGCAAGTATGAACCATTGTATTTAACTCAGATTTCTACATATATGGCGGTTCGTTCTTAACTAAGTATGAGTTGCCATAAGTCAGGACGTTCGTAACCCGGGGATTGCCTGTAGTCATGTACTGATTCCCTTATGCCAAGGACATGTATGCCAGCAGGATGTCTCTATCTGGTGCTCTTTAATACTCAGAACATTTACTCCAGCCTTGTGACTTGAAATATGTAAATTTCCACAGCATATGAACACACTTGATCACTTATTTTGAACCAAACATTTTTTTTCTTGATACAGAATGAGCCCAAAATAAAATAGCATTCTCGTAATAGTTCCAGTCTCCAACTGATTCCTCAACTGTCAACTTTTCCCTTATCAGCCCATAGATCATTCCATTCGAACCACCACAGGAGGTATGACAATGGCACATACCATTCCACAGCTCTTCCTTTACATACACATACTTTGAATCAGTGGAAAACATTCCTCCCACCTTTTGAGTCTGCCCACTTTGACAACAATTTGGAAAGAAAAGGAAGTGAGCACACTGTCATTTACATATGAATCTTAGTTTAGCTCTTCATTTGTCTCCAATGAGCTAAAGTGACTTCGCTACAAAAACTGCTTATACTCTCTGCAAGGTTTATAAATCCTGGATTGGAAGCTGGACAGGAACACACTTGTTTTAAGAACAGGCTATTAATTGGAACTTGTGGGGAGGTGCATTAGCCAAGAGAACCTTAAGTTAATTAAAGCTGACATCAGAAGAGACATTTCTGTTAGCCTAGCTGGATTCTAGTTTGGAGAATATTCACGAAGAGTTTATTTTGAAGCGCTATTGCCCTCTAGCTGCCACTGGGCAAAACTAAGAAAAGATTAGCATATCATGTGACTCCAGGTGACTGTCCAGAGTGTCACATGTATTTGTCTGTGTGTTTTTTAAAAATTACACGTACCTGATAAAATCTTTGTCTCCCTATAAATCAATGCTAAAATTGATAATGAAGATTTCCAGTTGATGACCAGGGGCTGTGAATCTTATACGACTATGCATGTGCAGTTGGTATTATTTTTTATAACATAAAAATATGAGTCTGCATGTGCAGTTGGTATATATTTTTAAATTTTACATTTTTTTTGTTTCTCCAATAAACACTTAAACAAAACTTGACACACTACTTTGGAGTATAGCAAGTGCTTATAGGAGGAATTGAGGCAAACAGTGGTGAAAAAAGATGAAGTTTTCAACCATAGTGACAAATTGAACATTAATAAATCACCGTGCCCAGACAGATCCATCCTAGAGTTCTTAAAGCATTCAAATATGAAATTGATGAACTTCTAAAAAAATATGTAACATGTCCCTAAGATCAGCCTCTGTACCAGAGAACTGGAGAATGGCCAATGTAACACCAATTTTTAAATCCAGGGGAGTTCCAGGAAATCACATGCTGGTTAGCTTAACATCTCTTCCAAGTAAATTGATTGAAAGCATTATTAAAGATAAAATTGGTAAGCACATAGAAGGGCAAGCCTGCTGAAAAGGAATCAACATGGTTCAAAGGTAAGTCCTGTCTCACTAACCTTTTAGAGTTCTTTGAGAGTGTCGGTGAGCATGTGGACAGGGGTGATCTGGTACATTGTTTACTTGGACTTCCAAAAGGCTTTTGACAAAGTCCATCAGCAGAGATCCTGGGCAAACTTAGCAGTCATGGAATAACAGGAGAGGTCCTCTTATGGATCAGTAACTGCTTAAAGAACAGAGCAGAGAGTAGGAATAAATGGTAAATAATCTCAATGGAGGTATGTAAACACAGGGAACTGTATGCCAATACCTTTCAACTTGATCATAAATGATCTGGAATTAGCAGTGAACAGTGAGGTGGCCAAGTTTGCTGATGACACCAAATTATTTAGGGTCACTGGGCATTAAAACAAAAAGGGATTGTGAGGAACTCCAAAAGGATTTTGGACTCCAAAACTCCAAACTGGAGCAATTGGCATCAAAATGGCAAATGCCAATAAGTGATCAAGTGTGTTCATATGCTGTGGAAATTTACATATTTCAAGTCACAAGGCTGGAGTAAATGTAAGCAAGTGAAAAGTGATATATGTTGGGGCAAAAACTCTCAACTTCAAGTATAAGCTAATGGGATTGGAGCTAGCTGTGACTGACCAAGAGATCTTGGGGTTGTGGTGGATAGCTTGAGGAAAATGTCAACCCAGTGTGCAGCTCCCGTGGAGAAGGCAAACTCCATGTTAGGCATAATTAGGAAAGGAATTGAAAATAAAACTGCCAATATCATAGTGCCCTTAACAAATCTAAGTGACCACACTTAGAATCCTGTGTACAATTTTGGTCACCACTGGTCACTAAAAAAGAATATTGTAGAGTTGGGAAAAGTGCAGAAAAGGGCAATTAAAATGATCAAGGGGCTGGAGCATTCCCCTATGAGGAAAGGTTACAACATCTGGGATTGTTTAGCTTAGAAAAAAGGCAAGTAAAGGGAGACAGGATAGAGGTGTTTAAAATTATTCATGGTGTGGAGAAAGTGGATAGGGAGACATTTTTCTCCCTCTCATCATACTAGAACCCAGGGTCATCCCATGAAGCTCATTGGTGGGAGCTTCAAGACAGATAAAAGGAAGTACTTCTTCACACAACACATAGTTAACTATGGAACTCACTTCCACAAGATGTAGGGATGGCCACCAATTTGGATGGCTTTCAAAGGGGATTGGACAAATTCTTGGAGGATAAGGCTATCAATGGCTACTAGTCATGGTGGTGATATGCTACCTCCAGTATCAGAGGTAGTATCCCTATGTACACCAGATGCTGGGGAACTTGGGCGGGAGGGTGCTGTTGCATTCATGTCCTGCTTGTGGGTTTCCTGTGGGCAGCTGGTTGGCCACTGTGTGATCAGAATGCTGGACTAGACGGACTGTTGGTCCAGCATGGCTCTCCTTATGCTCTTATGAAAATACTGGAACTGACATTTCAAATGACATAGAACTCTCCTTTGGGTATAGATGTTCAAATAAAAATGAATCAAAAGTAAATGGTGATGACATTAAATGTCCAGCTGACATTAATCTGGAAAAGTGGAAAGAGCCCTTAATCTTACTGCAAATGGCTAGGAAAATTTAAACAGGAGCTGCATGAACTGTGAATGAGAAAGCAGCATCAAGGCCATATCTTGGTTGGAGTTCAATGTGTTGTTTCACACATCAATCTAATCAATCACTCTAACATATGGGCAAGGTGTTTTGAGTTATTTTAGTCTGCAGACAACACATGTAGGTGACAAGGAGTGTTCAAGTGCTCACTCAGCAGTCTACAAGGCTAACTTCTGTGTGTGAGAGCATGTGTGTGGTGTGGCAAGAACTACTTATCTTTTCCAACATTATTTTCTGCACTTCTTGCTCAGGCTAGTACCAAGTTGGAGTGTTTATACCTCATGTTAGGCACTCAGGACAGATTGGCAATGCTGCGAGCGTACCACCCTACCTGGGCTCCATGCTTGAACTGGAGCAGTGGTCTTGGACTTGATGTTGAAGACTCCCAGAATGAGGAGTCCTTGATGACTTCAGTGTCCATATTGGGACCCGCTTCTAGGAGTCAGCTCAGGACTTCATGGCTGCCATAACAATCAGGGGCCATCACAACATATAATTGGACCAATGTATGAAACAGGGCACATTCTAGATTTGGTTTTCTCAAGTGGAGAAAAGAATAGTGGTCTGAAAGTGGGCTTTTTTGACCTATTCATTTCCTTGATATAGTTGGATCATTTCCTCCTGAAGTTTAGGCTGTCAGTGGTTTTGCCCCTATGAAAAGGGGGCACTCTATTGAAATAGGCTGCCCCATGGAGGTTAATGGACTCTGGTGGCTTGCTGAGGGTGTTAGGGGATATTCTGACTGGTATGATTGGTGCTCCTGGAATAGAGGGATAACTAAGACAGTTTACATGATTACTCCCAAGCACCCTCTTCTGCTGTGCAGAGTCCATGCATGAAGTTACTTGGTATACACCTGAGCAGAGCAGGGATGGATGAATTTTTCATTTTTGGTTTATCTCAGTTTCTCATTTTCTCCAGTCTAAAGTTCAATTTGTCCCAAAGTTTGAGAATCTCGTTTTTAAAAGTCTGCATGAAAATTCATATACCTCTTTGTGTACATTTATCCTAACACATGCATTTTTGTATGCAAATTTATCTGTTTATTTATTTATTACATTTCTATACTGCCCAAATAGCCAAAGCTCTCTGGGTGGTTCACAACAATTACAACATAATACAACATAAAAGAGCCAGTGGTGTAGTGGTGAGAAGTGTTGGACTGGGACTTGGGAGATCCGGGTTCTAGTCCCCGCTCGGCCATGAAACTCACTGGGTGACTTTGGGCCAGTCATTGACTCTCAGCCTAACCTACCTCACAGGGTGTTGTGAGGATCAAATGGAGAGGAGGAGGAGGATTATATAAGCCGTCTTGGGTTCCTTTCAGGAAAAAAGGCGGGGTATAAAAAATAATAAATAAATAAATACAGTATATTAAAAAAAATTAAAACTACAGTATAACATAGGAGTAAAAGTCAAAATAAAACCTAGCAGCAGATATAAATATATACACATATTTTCCAAGCAATTTTCCTAATGTAATGCATTTAATGTTATTTTCACTAATATATGCATTTTTGTGCACACTAGACCCTGAAATACAGTTTTGTATAGGTTTTTTTTTTTTTTTAAAGAGGATTCCATTAAAAAAATTCAAAGAAGTGTGAATTTCAAAGAATAAGTTTCAGCTTGCATATTGGTTCAAAAAGTGTGAAATTTCTCCCCCTCCCTAGAGCTGAGGGCAATGAAGTAAGAGGGAAGATGGCTGGACTGCAGACTTGTCTGAGCGTGGAAAGCTAAGCAGGGTCAGGCCTGGTTATTACTTGGATGGGAGACCCCTCCTCTAGTTTCCTGCATTGAGCAGGGGGTTGGACTCAATGGCCTAGTAGGCCCCTTCCAACTCTGTGATCCTATGATCCTAAGTCTGATTGAATATTACAAGTCTGAATGAACATGAGGGAAAGCTCATTATCATGGCTACTCTCTGGTGGAGGCAAAGAAATTCTTCTCCTCCACCATTGCATCCTTTCAGTCTTTTCTAGCAGAACTTTTGTGGGTGGTGTGTGGCCAGATTTCAAAATCTGCCTGGGGGAGGGAGGATGGATAGATATGGTCGACCCTGAGTAGCATTCTGTGTCTGTGATGTATTTGCTAGACACTTTGAGGGTAAAGTCATCTATATCCATCAAGACTTGAACTCAACAATGAATATAGTATCATTAGTGGAGGTGTCTGGATTCTGGAAGCACTGCCTGGTCTATTTTTGTTCAATGGCTTTCAGTAATTGGAGCCTTCAGAGAGGGACAAGGTGCTTGGTCAAGCCACACTGACAACTTTTATGTCCATAGTCTTATTGCCCTTTGTGACTTATTAAATCTAGCAGGTAGGGGATGTCTGTTTGGTTCCAGAAGGTTGTAAATGCCTTTTTGAGAGAGGGAGTGGCTTCTTTAACAGAAGCCATAATTCAACTACTCCTGAAGAAAAGCCTGCATCCGGATGATGTTAACAAGCCTAGGCCAGTGGCTAACATTCCGTTCCTGGTCAAGGTGATCGTCAGAACTGTGGTGAAACAACTCCACTCACATTTAGATTAAACAGGTTATATGGATCCATTTCAGTCATGTTTCAGGCCTCATTTTACAACTGAAACTGCCTTGGTTGCCTGTGGGATGACTTTTGTCAAGAGAAAACCAGGGAGTGCTTCACCCTACTGGTTGTCCTGGATGTCTCAGAAGCTTTTGATATATTCAACTATAGCATCCTTCCAGATAGGCTGTCTGGGTTTGGTTTGGGTGGTGGTTCCTCTGACTTGATTGGCCATTGCTTGAAGGTGGTGCCTAACCTCTTGGCAGTCATTCCACAGGGTTCTATTTAATTAATTTGTATCCCAGCTTTCTACCTAGAAAAATGCAATCAAGTTGGCTTAACTCCCCCTAAAGCAGGAGTGGGGACCTTTTTCAACCCATGGGCAGAATTCCAATCTAGGAAAAGTATCCAGGGCTATCTGTGGGTGGGACCAAAGCAAGGTGGTATGGTCAAAAGTGGCTCAGAGTGGCTGGGGCCAAAATGTGATTACTGATTTTAATTATTAATAATCACATTTACTCAAAGTAAAACACATTTACTCAGCAGTAAGCAGGACAAGGCTTCTGCATGTCTACTTACCAATAAGCAGGATAATCCTCTGCATGTCTTCTCGCAAGAAAGGGCGACTGAATCATTCAGCAGCACTTTCAGATAGCATCCCAAGCACCAAACCTTTGCATTTCTACTCAGAAGTAAGACTAAGTGGAATTTTTGCTCACAAGTAAGCAGGACAAGATTCAGAAGCAAGCAGCACTGAACCACCTAGCAGCTTCCTCTCCAGGCCCTTGCCCTAACCTCTCTCCCCTGCAGGGAACAGCTGTTATTTTCTTATCAGCAGCTATCAGCAATCAGGGCTTTTCTCTTTTGCACAGTCATAAAGCCTCCCTCTTGACCTGCACAGCTAAGAAAAGTGCTTATTTCCAGTCAACAACTGATCAGAGATAAGAGCTTTTCCCTGCCACAGGAGGAGAGGGAACCCGAGGAAGAAGCTGGTGGGCTGGATGAGGAACCCCCATTTCTGGCCTGCAGGCTGGAGATTCCCCATCCCTGCACAAGTGGATGAAGTTCACAGTCTTGGGGGTGACCATTGACCCAGCACTGTCATTAGAGGCTTAAGTGACCTTTCTGGGGTACAAGATCCTGCTATCAGCTTCAGCTGATAAGCCAGCAGCAACCTTATCAACACTGAAATCCCTTTCCCATATGTACCTACCCAAACCTTAAGATCCTCAGAGGTCCTGCTCTGAGTTCATTTGTTGAATGAAATGAGGCACATAATCACTAGGGCGAGGGCTGTTTGAATACCGGCACCGTGGTTATGGAATGTCCTACCCAAAGATGTCCACCTGGCACCATTGTTGTGGCCCTTCCTGTGCCACATAAAGATCTTTCTGTTCAACTGGGCCTTTTCAAATAATCCACATAGTCCCCATTTTAAAATCTGTGTTTTAATTCTGGGGTTGCTGTGAATTTATTCATGCTGCTTTTGATGTTATGGTTCTATTTTGTATTTGAATAGTTTTTATATTTGTTTATTGAAAGCCATCCCAAGAACCTTATGTTATGGGGCAGTATACAAGTGTCACAAAATAAATAAATAATGAATTCTAGTTAAACAGAATGTGCCTCAGCTCAGAGTGTAGATGTTTAGTGTCTTACATTTTCCTAACTTTGTTGTTGCTGTTCTAAGGAATAAAATGAACCATGTTCCGATTCATCTGCCAAAGAAAACATTGAAAGTCTGAGTGGGACTGACAGTTCCCAAATCTTATTACTTCATTCCTAACTTTATTTTACATGGTGTCAGTGAGTGATACAGCACAAATCTACATTGACAAGCTAACTATAAAAAAAAGAACATAAGTGATATATTGCGGCAATCCTGCCCAGGATCTATATCCATGTGACAGGGTGAGGCAGTCTAGACCAGGGGTGAACAGAAGGTGTTTTGGACTTGAACTCCAAGTCCCTGCCAAATTGGCCAATGGTCAGGAATGCTGAAAGTTGAAGTCCAAAACATAGAATCATAGGAAAGTAGAGTTTGAAGGGGCTTCCAACAAGACCATCGAGTCCAACCCCCTGCTCAATGCAGGAATCCAGGTCAAAGCATCCCTGACAGATGGCTGTCCAGCTGCACCTTGATTGCCTCCAGAGTGGGAGAGCCCACTACCTCCCTAGGTAGTTGGTTCCATTGTCTTATTGCTCTAACAGTCAGGAAATTTTTCCTGATGTTTGTTTGTTTGTTTATTAATTTATTAATTTATTATATTAATACCCCACCTTTTTTCCTGCAAGGAACCCAAGGTAGCTTACATAATCTTCCTGCTCCTCGCCATTTTATCCTCACAACAACCCTGTGACGTAGGTTAGGCTGAGAGTCAGTGACTGGCCCAAAGTCACCCAGTGAGTTTCATGGCTGAGCGGGGACTAGAACCCAGATCTCCCGAGTCCCAGTCCAACTTGAGCCCATTATTCCATGTCCTGGAAACTGGGATCGAGAAGAGATCCTGGTCCTCCTCCTCTTTGTGACAACCCTTCAAGTACTGGAAGAGTGCGATCATATCTCCCCTCAGTCTCCTCTTCTGAAGGCTAAACATGGCCAGTTCTTTCAGTCTTTCCTCATAGGGCCTTGTTTCCAGTCCCTTTATCATCTTTGTTGCCTGCCTTTAAACCCTCTCCAGTTTGTCTACATTCTTCTTAAAGTGTGGTGCCCAGAACTGGACGCAGTACTCAAGATGAGGCCTAACCAGTGCTGAGTAAAGGGGAATTATCACTTCATGCGATTTGGATGCTATACTTCTATTAATGCAGCCCAAAATAGCATTTGCCTTCTTTGCAGCCACATCGCATTGCTGGCTCATATTCAGTTTGTGATCTACATCTGGAGATCTACTTTCTGTCCTCCCCTGCTGTAGACTACAGGATAGAAAGAATTTTGAACCTATATCTTGGGCACCTAGTTTGAACAATTTTCTCATCTTCAGTTATCCTCTGTAAAATGGGGCAAAGGTGACTGATTTCAAATGAAAGGATAATTAAGGCAAAGAGATGTTACTTACCCTCTCAAGCCATAATAGAAGTAGAAACTTCAGAAGACAGCATCATTTACTTCCAAGGTCTGGAATGTAGGGACACCAAATCTTTAGGTACAACACAACCATTCCATTTATTTGTGGAACTAAATATAACAAATGGTTTCTTTCCATGAATTTACAAATACTGCAAAGATTTATTTATTTTTTAAAATGTAAATTTACATGAAGACTACAGCCTATTTTCTTGGGTGTCACATAATGAATGTAACCTACTACCACCATCAAATTATATCAAGATGTAATTTTGCATGTAAAAGTTCTTCACGGAGATAAATATGGCAATGCTGCATAATTTCCCAAGATTTCCCCAAAGAAATGACGAAAGCTTTTTGATGAAAGACTCAGGGGCATTTTTCAATCTCACTTCGCAAAATTCAAATCCCAGTTCCCACTAAGGACTTAACCATGAACTTATCCGTGGTTTAAGATCTCAGCCGCCTTTGGACAGATTTGCATTCATCTCGCAAAGATTTAATATTGTTCTAAAATATAACGCTTTTTTTATTATTTATTTGAGAATGCAAAAACATCCTTCTGCCCCCACCCACCCCTGCTCAAGCCCTTTGAACATTTGAAGACAGTTGGGATTTGCATTTCTAATGCCGGGCTGGAAGAGGTGAGCTGAAAGTATTGAAATGTTGAGCTTTTTTCTAATTGCCCTTCAAAAACGTGTGAAGCTGTCTCTGTCTTCATCTATCTGGAAAATCACAGAAAAGTCTCTTAACTTTCACAACATCAGGAGCTCGCACCCTTTATTTTGATCTAGAGGCATTGCACGTTCCTGAGAAAGACCTCAGACTAATGTTAGCAGCAGGCTGCTAAAGCCATGTCTGTATTTGACCACCAACTGTCCTTTTCAGAGTAAGGGGAAGAAAGGAAGGAAAAGAAAATAAATATATACCACAGCAATTCACATTCACAAAGAATGCAAGGAGGGGTCTATTGGCAGCTCTGGCAGCAGGTTTTAAAGAGAGAGCAAATAATTCAATAGTCCTCAAACAATGTGAAGAATATTCTTTTATGTAGGCCACATATCCAAGGAGTGGGATTGCAATGCAAACCTTAAAAAATATTTATTTTGCAGTTAGGGAATGTTGCATCAAATAAAAGACACTTACACTCAACAGGACTATTTCCTTTCTGCAAGAAATAGCAAGATTCCCAGCACCACCACCATTCCCCCCCCCCCAATTGTTATTCTGACAGAGTCAGGAATACAAAGAATTATGGACAAAGGAAACATTGCTGCACTGAAAAGAAATGGTATGCATTCCTTTTGTAATACAGATTTTCACAGATAAAACACTGATCTCATAGAAATACAAAATGAGTTTTACAATGCTAAAATATTTGTGGCCACATGCCCAATTTTTGTCCTCTTCTGTTCAATAAATAACATAAAGCATAAATACTAGACCCAGATGGGACTGCATAATTGATACCCCCCCCACACACACACACAGAGAGACACACACACACCAAATCTCCAGATATATAGAAGACATGAAATGCATGCTACGGTGTACAACATAACACTGGCTATGTTCAGAATGAGACATCACTTTCAATTTGTGAAAAGGCCACCTTTTGCCACTTGTTAATTTGGAGAAGGGACATAGCTCAGTAGTAGAGAACATTTTGCATGCAAAAGGTCCCAAGTTCAATCACTGGGGGTTGGGCTGAAAATAGGGCTGGGTGGAATCCCCCCCACTTCATTTGTCCTCTGCAAAGGTGGAGGGAGAATGGCAGTGGATTTTGGAAAGGGTTGGGTGAAAATGGGACAGCCACCTTTTTCTCCGCACAAATACCCCCCCCCCCCCGAGTAACAATATGACATCATGGTGTAGTGTCATTCCATGGGGCATTCTTGCTACATTTAACAAATGGAATGGCAGTCAAGCTGCTGCTTGAAGTGGCAGCTTAGCTTTGGTTTTAGTTTAAGAAAATAAAATAAAAACCTCAGCAACTTCTTTGAAAGGTAAGTATACCCCCACTGTGACTTTTACTTCTCCCCACTGAAGATTAATACAATCTTCCAGGAAAAAGCTCCCCCCCCCATGCCAGTACTGAAAAAGTTTCATCAAATACTTCAGTCTAGCATCTTCTTGTCTGAATCCTGGACAGCCACTTCCAATCAGGGTAGATTATTTATTTACTGATTTATTATATTTATATTGTGCCTTGTGTCCTGCAAGGAACCCAAGGCAGTTTACATAATCCTCCTCCTCTTCTCCATTTTATCCTCACAACAACCCTGTGAAGTAGGTTAGGTTTAGAGTCCGTGACTGGCCCAAATTCACACAGTGAGAGCTTCATAGCCGAGTGGGAACTAGAACCCGGACCTCCAGAGTCTCAGTCAAACACTCTAACCATTACACTGGCTCTCAGATAATACTGAGCTTGATGGACAAATGGTCTGACTTTGCATAAGGAAACATCTTTATGTCCCTGTATTTTGCTTTTGGTTGCTTTTTTACAGATTTTTTAAAAATTGTTCTTACACTTTTTATTGCTCTATTGTAACAAAAGTGGGATTAAAAAAATACAAATACATAATTAAAAAAATGTTACTGTGACTCCATAGTAGTGATGGGTCAGCTCTACCACCATGCCAATCTGACTTTATTTCCAAATGGTCTTGGGGTATAAATTATTTGCTTTTTTAAAAAAAATGGGGACATAAATGAGCCTAGTGCAAAAGTTCAGGCCATATTACATGCCCAATGCTAAAGGGCCTGAAGGTCTCCCCAACACAAGCCCTTCATATATATATATATATATATATATATATATAAATATTACATTTATATCCCAACTTCCTTTCATCATGGAACTCAAAGTGACAACATGGGATTGCTAGGTGGTCTACCCTCCAAGCACTGACTAGACCCAGCCCTGCTTAGCTTCAGCAAAGTGGCTGCCTTATGTGCCTTCAGACCATGCCCAAGAACAATCTTTCCCACAGGCCTGATCCACCCTTTCCCCAAAACTGATTTGGTGGTGGTTTGTCCTTGATGGTTGTATCAAATACTTTCAGCCAATTAAATTCTCCAAACAAAAAAATGTGTACAAAAATTAGTATATTAGGGGGAAAGAGGCACAAAAATGCATATCTTAGTGACAGGGGGAATACCAAAAGAAGAAGAAAAAGCATTATAATAAAGAAAACTGCTTGAAAACTGTCCTGCTATGGCTGAAGCAGACTTCATGTAAGGGCCTATCCAAAAAGCAAGGTAACAAAACAGGCAAATGCTCAAGCAGAAAGGTTTCAGTCCAGTGGGGATCAGGCTAAAGCACGAGTGGTCAAGATAGCAGGCAAAGGTCAAAGCATAGTTAAGCAGTCAGATACAATATACAGTCCAGAAGCAGAGTCAAGCAGGAGTCCAAGGGTCAGGAGCACAGCGCATCAACCACAAGGCAAGGTGCAGGAGACAAGGTAGTGGACACTAGAGATAAAATAACAGCGTTGTTTCCCACATTGGCTAGGCAGACACTGAAGGTTTTTATCTCCGGAGCTAGCTGAGCTCAGCTGTAGTGCATTAGAGCTCTCTGGCAGAGCCAGAGCCTTCTTTCCAAGTGAGCACTCCTTCTCATGGGAGTCCTACTGGCCTGCTGCTTGAGACGACGACACTCCTTGGGGCCAGGGGGTTGCTCGGCCTCTGCCTCAGAGGCAGAGTCCCCTGCCCTTTGCAGGAATGGACCCACAGCCATATCCTCCAAAGGGCCCAGGCTCCTCCTGGTCTGGTGACAGTGGCTGATCTGCGGTGCTCATGGTTTCTGGGAGCTCCAGCTCTTCCTCTGAGGAGGATTCATGACACAAATGATGCAAGTGTGGTGTAGTGGGCAGTGTGGTGTAGTGGGCAGAGTGCTAAACTGGGACTCAGGTTCTAGGCCCCACTCAGCCGTAAAGCTCATTGGGTGACACTGGGCCAGTCACTGACTCTGAACCTAACCTACTTCGCAGGGATATTGTGAGGATAAAATGGAGAGGAGGAGGAGGATTTTGTAAGCCACCTTGGGTTCCTTGCCAGAGGGGGGGGGGGAAGTGGGATATAAATATAATAAATAAATAAATAAATAAATAAACTAATAAAATACTTTAGGCAATATGTGTATATTAGGAGAAATGTGTATGAAAATGCATATGAGTTTTCATGTGGGCTTAATTTTATTCTTTTTATTTTTGTAAACTGATGTGAAAATGGGATGGAAGGAACTAAGGATTGGAAAAATGAGATTCATCTATCCCTAGCAGTGCCTTCTTTCGTCATAAGTTAATGTTTTAAACAATTCTATGTAGTCCAAGGGTGGGCAACTTTGGGGAGCATTTTTGCCCATGGATTTCCCCTCCCCATGGCACACATCTCCTCCCCCTGCCATAATGAAAAAAAATGTATATTAAAAATGACTTCTGTAGCTCTTACACAGTGCCAAAGGTGTCAAAATTTGCTTGTGTGTTAAAAAAAAGAAGGTCAAAATGGCTGTTCCAGATGCCATTTTATTTTTTTAAAAAAAACTATTTTGAGAGCCAGTGTGGCGTAGTGGTGAGAGTGTTGGGCTGGGACTTGGGAGATCCGGGTTCTAGTCCCCGCTCAGCCATGAAACTCACTGGGTGACTTTGGGCCAGTCACTGACTCTCAGCCTAACCTACCTCACAGGGTTGTTGTGAGGATAAAATGGAGTGGAGGAGGAGGATTATGTAAGCCGCCTTGGGTTCCTTGCAGGAAAAAAGGCGGGGTATAAATATAATAAATAAATAAATATTTTGAGGAGAAGTGGGGGTCACAGCAAGGGGGCAGCAGGGGCCGCATGCATCCAGCAGGCCATGTGTTGCCCAGCCCTCATATAGCCTGAAAAAATTGTCTGTAACAATTATTAATCAGTATTCTGAAACAGAAAGTGTAACTATTTCCAATAATTAAACTGTAAGCAGAAAAGCTCATTTTCACCCTTACTGCTTCCGTGTTTGATGAAAAGATTATCCATGAAAGAAAGAACTACTGGAAAAGCAGAAGTCACTGTTGTAACTCTGTTTTTAAGAGGTAGCACTTACTGGAGGATGGTGATCAAAACACAGTGTATAATTACAGGTTTAAACCATTAATTGGATGTGCACTTGAAACATAGCTACTCTGTAAAAGCTTTTTCTCTCTAGAAACTACTTCAAAACATCTACCGTATGTCCTCTTCATAAAGTATAACCATGATTTTAGGTACATATCTGTATAAACATATATTTTATATCTAAAGAAATCAAATTGCATTCCTGAATCATTAGTAGTAACAGGTAATAATTTCTAGTCAACACTGGAAAATGCATGTTAAACTAACCCACAATATATAACCATACACTAGTATTATAGTAATTCTGGGGCACCAGCAAATGATTCAGTATTAAAATAATGTACCTAAAGCATGAACATACCTATAGACATGAACCTTCCCCAGTGAAGACAGAGTGCTTCCCATGGGGAAGGTCGACAGAGGGTAGATGGATCTTCATAGGGCTCAACAGAGTCGTTTTTCCCCTCAGCCTACTGCTGCATGGTGGATGAGAGCAATGCACTAGGACATTATGGGAGGTCTCCATGTACTTCCCATAATCCCAACTGGCCTTCCCTCAGTGCTAATTAAATTACTCAAGTTCTAGACCGGGTTACTTGAATACTGAGGTGTGAGGAGGAAAGGAACATGGTTCTATTGAGCCCTATGACGATACCTTCTGAAATGGAAAGAATGTGCCCTATGTTTACTAGGAAGGAAGTCCCACTGATTTCAAGTAAGTATTTGAATGCAAGTATACTTGTGGCTAGTCTGCAGTTATAGAAGACATAATCCAAAATTTCATTATGATGTGATAGTGATATACACAGGACCTCAGAGCAGGGGAGGCTGGTGACTCCTATGTCAGTGGGGCTCCTTATCCATTGCAGCTGTTATAGTCTGAACTTTATAGGAGCTATCCATGGTGCTGAACTCCATCCCCAAAATAGGTTCACCACCATGGAACACCACAGAAAAGCTCCTATAAAGCTCAGAATAGACGCTGCAATGGATAAGGAGCCCCACCAGCCTTCCCTGCCTCTGAGTAAGAAAAAAGGGTTTTCCATTAACTTCACAGTTGAGGGTTATTCCACATGTGAATGAATGAATATATTTATTACGGTCAATGACCAGCACCCAATAATAAACCAGTATCAAATAAACAGAACATACAACGTACAGAGCATCATTACATCAACAGTACATCCCAAAGTGTATAAAATTTATATCAAGATTTTTTAAAAAAAACCAAAACCAGGATAAAGGATCACTGTATTAACAAGGAAGTGCAGCAAGCTATGGCAGCTGTACAGAATTTGGCCACTTTATTAGTAATAGAGGGTATCTTGTCAGAAAGTAGCAGCAGTATGTAATATTCCTTTGATCTGCCTGGTAATTTACATAAAATAGGTAGAATAAGTTCTTTGCGAATGTCCCGATAAAAGGAACAATATAAAAGAACGTGACCCACGGTTTCCACTTCCCCACTATTACAGGGGCAGAGACGGTCTTGGAAAGGTATTCCTTGATATCTCCCCTCCAAGAGTATGGAAGGCAAGAAATTAAATCGGGCCAAAGTAAAAGCTTTTCTGAGCTTGGGAAAAGTTAAATTGGCCAGATATGAAGAGGGGTCAAAAATCTTATTACCTATCACACTAAAGTTGAGCAAAGAACTTAAATGTTCTTGTAATTCTATGTCCCAGATTCTCTGCTTAACAACTGCTTTGGCTTTGGAGTAACCCAGCGCTAATAAGGGGTTGGGAGAGAGTCCCACTGATAACAGTTCTTTAAGCAGGTGCCTTTTTCACTTCTATTAAAAGGAGTCCAACAGAGTCAGTGGTGTAAGTCCTACTGGTGAAAAAACAAGTTTTAGCCAGTAGTTTATCATATATACCTTGGCACGAGCTTCAATAGGGATTAGACCGGCCTCCAGTCGCAAAGCTACATTGGGGACACAATGAGGAACTGAAAATATGGCTCTTAGGAACTTTGTCTGAATAATTTCTAGGGGATGAAAGTTGTAATAAGCACACAGTTGGGAACCATACAACATTTGTGCAACAATTTTGGCCCAAATACTTGAATCACAGAGGGGATATATTGCCTGCCTTTTGTATAGAAAAATCTTATCAGTCCTGCAGCACTCCTCCGCGCATTAGCTGCAGCACTGTTTATTTGAGAAAGCCAGGATCCAGAAGTATGAAACATTATTTCTAAGTATTTGTAGCTTGTAACCTGTTCTAATAGGTTCCCATTAATTGACCATTTGTGCTTGATTCTCCTCCTACTAAAAACCAACACTTTAGTCTTTGAATAGTTGATTGTCAACTGTTCCTCATTACAATATGATTGCAAGGCCCTCAAAAGTCGCCTTAGCCCAATACTGGTTAGAGACAGTAACACCGCATCGTCAGCGTAAAGGAGAATTGAAAGAGAGCGGGAAGCTAGCTTGGGGGGTGGGATGAAAATCAGGGTTTGATAAACTTTCCACAATTGAATTAATATAAAAATTAAACAACGTGGAGGCTAAAATACAACCCTGCTTGACTCCATTAAAGGTGGAAACTAGCCTAAACAGAACCCCAGCCTGGTTGCAATTCACCTGTAGCCTAGTATTTTCATATACTAGGCGCATAAGCAATAATAGTCTTCTGTCAATGTTGGTGTTCTCAAATTTGGCCCAAAGTTTGTCTCTAGGGATAAGATCGAATGTTGACTTAAAGTCTATAAAAGCAGAAAAGAGGACACCATGTTTTGGTGAGGCATATTTATCTACCAGATGCTGAAGGATAAATCCTTGATCTATGGTTGACCTTCCGGTTCTAAACCCCACCTGTTCTTCTTCAAGAATGTTTTCTACATGTAGCCAATCCAATAGTTTTCCAAGCAGATGGCGAGCATATAGTTTGCTAATAATACTCAGCAAACTAATTGGACGGTAATTGGCTGGATCTGATCTGTTCCCCTTCTTATATACAGTAATACCTTGGATTACAAGTAACTTGGTTTGAGAGCGTTTTGCAAGACAAGCAAAATTTTAAATATTTATTTAATTTTTTTTTACTTGATATACAAGCGTCGTCTTGCAATACAAGTACTGTAGTACGGCTTAAATTAAAAATCTCTGTACAATTTCGTTTTGATATAAGAGTGTTTTGGATTACAAGCACCTTTCCGGAACGAATTATGCTCTCAATCCAAGGCATGACTGTACTGGGATAATGATGGCTAAACCCTAATCCTCAGGGATACAAGCTGTATGGTCAATCCATGTGAACAAGGATGCCAATATAGGGGCCCACCAATCTAAGTTGGCCTTAAGCAGGTCAGATGAAATATTATCAGGACCTGGAGCTTTACCTGATTTTAACTGTTGGATCAACTTGGTGGTTTCTGCAGTAGATACGGGAAGCCATTCCTCCGTACAATCTAGTCTTTCCTGCAGTCCCTGATGACTTTCTTGAGTCACTGCAAAAATGATCTGAAAGTATGATTCCCAGGTATTCGCAGAAATACAGGAATCAAGTTTGGAAGAGTAACGATGCAAGCCTCCTGCAACTATCCTCCAAAAGGAGGCTGAGTCATTTAATTTTGATGCAGTTATTAGATGCTGCCATAGCTCTTTCTGCGCCTGAAGCTTTTTCCTCTTAATTAAGACTTTGTATTTTATTTTCATCGTGAACCAGTCAGCAGGGATCCTCGCCAAATTCTGCTCCCTATATGCTCTGTATGCTTAAGGAACATCTACCTACGGAACCTCCTGACAACATTGAGGACCATTGGTCTAAGCTGAAAACCTCCATTACTGCAGCTTGTGAACAAACTATTGGATATGAAACTAAGAAACATCAGGATTGGTTTGATGAAAATGACAATGAGATTAAATATATAATTGACCAAAAAAGGAAAGCCTTCCAAATATGGCAAAATGATATTAACTGCGCTGCCAAGAAAAAAACCTACGCTAGCGCAAAGGCTGAGGTCCAAAGAAGAACAAGAGAACTTAAGAACGCTTGGTGGAAAAAGAAAGCTGAAGAAATTCAACAACTTGCAGAATCTCATGATGCACGGGGCTTTTTTAAGGCCACAAGGGCCATTTATGGACCAAAAACCTATGGTACAAACCCTTTACAATCAAAAGATGGCACCAAACTCTTAAAAGACAAAGAGTCTATTGCACTGCGTTGGAAAGAGCACTATTATGACCTTTTAAATCGTAAATCTAAGGTGGATAATGAGATTTTTTTCGCAAATCCCGCAAAAACAAATTAAAGAGGAACTTGCAATACTCCCCACTTTGGATGAAGTAAAAAAAGCCATTAATCAAATGAAGAACAACAAAGCTAGTGGACCAGATGGGATTCCTGCTGAAATCTTTAAAGAAGGGGGCCCCGAACTTGTACAACATCTTCATAAACTCATCGAAAAAATCTGGATAAGAGAAGAGATCCCAGAAGACTTCAGGGATGCCATAATTATCACCCTCTTTAAGAAGGGTGATAGAACAGACTGTGGAAACTATCGGGGCATTTCTCTCTTAGCAACCGCAGGTAAAATATTTGCTAGGATTCTCGCAAACCGTCTTCTATCTATTTCAGAAGAGATCCTCCCTGAAACTCAGTATGGTTTCCGCCCCTCTAGAGGGACAGTAGACATGATTTTTACTGCACGTCAGCTCCAAGAAAAATGCCGGGAGCAAAATCAACCCCTTTATATGGCATTTATTGATTTGGCTAAGGCCTTTGATACTGTAGACCGTACAGCTCTCTGGACTATCCTTATGAAAATTGGATGCCCCAATAAATTTGTGAATATCTTGCGACTTCTCCATGACAACATGACGGCAACGGTTTTGGACAACAACGGCTCTCATGGTGCTCCATTTAAAGTGGGATCAGGTGTTAAACAGGGATGTGTTATCGCCCCAACATTATTTGCCATTTTCATCGCCATGGTTTTACATCTTGTCAAGGGGAAACTTCCCACCGGTGTGGGAATTATATATCGAACAGATGGAAAGCTTTTTAATCTCAGCAGGCTGAAAGCAAAAAGTAAGGTAATTACAACCTCCGTTGTGGAACTTCAGTATGCTGATGATAATGTGGTCTCCGCACATTCAGAGGATGATCTCCAAACTATCCTAAATGCTTTTGCAGAAGCATACGAAAAACTTGGTCTCTCACTTAACATCAAAAAAACCAAAGTGCTTCATCAGCAAGTGCAAGCCAATCCTTTGGTGATACCGTCTATCCAGCTTGGCGGGACAATACTGGAAAATGTCGATCATTTTCTCTATCTTGGCAGCTATCTTTCTGTTACAGCTAACATCGACAGTGAAATCCAGCATCGTCTGAGCTCCGCAAGTGCCGCATTTTCTCGAATGAAACATAGAGTGTTCGAGGATCGGGATATTTGTAAGAAGACCAAAACACTGGTTTATGAAGCCATTGTATTACCAACTTTATTGTATGCCTGCGAAACATGGACTATCTATAAACGTCACTTCCACCTCCTTGAAAGGTTTCATCAACGTTGCCTCCGGAAAATCCTGCAAATTACTTGGGAAGATAGGCGAACAAATGTCAGTGTACTGGAAGAAGCAAAGACTACTAGCATTGAAAAAATAATCCTTCAACGCCAACTTCAGTGGACCGGTCATGTTGTTCGAATGCCTGACTGCCGTCTCCCAAAGCAGTTACTTTACTCCCAACTCAAGGATGGAAAGCGGAATATCGGTGGTCAATATAAGAGGTTTAAAGATGTTCATAAGGCTAATCTAAAAAAATGCAATATAAACATCGAAAACTGGGAAGCTCTGGCCCATGAACGATCTAAATGGAGGTTGGCCTTTCACAAAGGTTCCATGGACTTTGAAGAAGCCCGAGTGCAAGGTGAAAGGGAGAAACGTGCTAAGCGAAAAGCACGTCAAATGAATCCTTTACAGGACCATCTTCTATCTGGTAACCTGTGTCCTCACTGTGGGAAGCTGTGTGGATCTAGAATTGGCCTCCACAGTCACTTACGGACCCATCGCTAGAGTCTACACAATCTTCTTTAGAATTTCCTCCTTTTATCCCGGAAGACAATCTTACTCGGTCACGAGTGATCGCCTGATGATGATGATGATGCTCTGTATTTCGCTACTAGTCTATTTTTCACCTCACTACATTCCTTATCGAACCAGGGTTTAGAACTATAAACCAAATTGTGGTTTCTACTTGGCTTTTGATATATTAAAATTTTTTGGAGAGAATGTATCAAATTCCCATATACCTCTAGTACAGTCTCAATTGAGTCTGCTGTTACAAGAGAGGAACTGAAATGGATGTATGACTCTGACTGAAATAATTGTCGAAGAGAGTCATCAAGTTTACTAGACCACTTAATACGGGTGGATCTTAAATCAACCGCAGTCAATGATGCTAATTCTATGTCTGCATACACTTTTAGATCTCTAAGTTTCACATTCAGGACCAGAGGCAGATGGTCACTCTCTGGGCAGCAATCCACCTTAAAATCAGATACCAAATCCAACAATTTATGAGAAATCATAACATAATCTATAGTGGATGCTCCAGAGTTTGATAAGAATGTAAATTCCCCGGGCCTGTCACCCTTCAAGCTTCCATTTACAAGGACCAGGTCAAGATTATTGAGCATATTCATAAGACAGAAACCAGCATAATTGCAACCTTGATATTTAGAGTATCTATTGGGAAGATGGTGGCTTAAATCCATTTCAGGAGGTGACGCATGGAAGCGCGAAAAAAGAGCTTCATCGTTTTCACCTATCCTTGCGTTAAAGTCACCAGTAACAATAATAGAGGCTTCAGGATATAATAATGATAAATTATTAATATATTCTTCTAATTTAGTCCACGCCACCTTAGTCTGTGATTGCAACTGCTGGGGAGGTAAATAAACATTAATGATTAAAAAAAACAGTTAAACTAAATTTAAGGATCAGGGCAGTGGCAAGCTGAAGCAGAGGCTCGAGGCTAAAAAAAGAAGCACATAACTTAGTTGATATAAGGATACCCAATCCACCTTTAGAACGACCACCTCTTTCACTAGGGACTGCTTTAAGTATATGAGACACATAACCATCTATTATCAGGTCCTCCTGGGACCATGTCTCTTGAAACAACAAAATGTCAAATTTGGCAACATAATCTACAAATGAAGAGTCTCTAACTTTTGTAAACCATCCCGCAATGTTCCATGATAAGAACTTAATTACAAAATTTCCCTGATGTGAAGATGGTCGATCTAGAACTCTTGTGTGACTAGTTACAGTTACCAAATCTACATTACTAAGTAAGACTTTATCTGAATTCTGGTAAATCAATTGTTGCTCCATCTGAAGTTTTAGCAAGGACTGATCAGAGGGTGTTGTAATTCTGTTCTCCGAGTCAGTTATTTCCTGCTCATGTACAGATATTGCTTCTGTGTTAGAATGAGTGCAGACGGTGAATTGCAGAGAAGCCACCTCTTCTGACAGGTGATCAAATCCCCCATAGAGGCAACAAAATCCCTCTTACATGAGAAGCTGGCAACTCTAGATGGTTTCTTGTCTGCCCTATCATAACTGATGGTGGCTGTTCCAAGGTGTGTCTGTGAATTTAGGTTATCCCTATGTCAGTAGATGTATTGCCATTCCGTTCTACCTCCATGACTGAACTGTCCTCTCCAATCATAATTAGCTTCCTTGTCATTTGCTTGTTTAGGGGCACTTTGTTGCCACTCAGTTCTAGGAAACAACATCCTATTAGACCTCTTATTTACATATTCAGCCCCATCTTTGAGCCTTCTGTTCTTCTTCCATTTGGATCTATATACTGTATTTCTATCTCTGCTCAGAACCAGAATTGGATTGCCTTTGTCTGTTCCAATATTGACTAACTCCAGACTGGTAATAAGGACTTCAGGTTTCCCGGCATATAGTGAGCATGGTCCTTGGGCTGAAGTCTGTGACTCCTGTTCATCCAAGTCTGGCCCCTCTGAATTTAAAATATCTGTCACACGTGAAAAAGTATTTACTTGGGTCATCCCTGCAACTGTTTTGCTATAAGGCTTATCCTTCTCTTGTGGCAACCCCTTAGTCATTTCTTCTCTTCGTTGTGTTATTGTTTTGACACACATATCCCTTTTACTGACATCCCCTGCGTCAATCAGTATTTTGCATGTACAAAATATACCCTGGCACTAATGTGAATCAATCGCCCATGTGTACTCCAGTATCAGAGGTGGTGTGCCTATGTACACCAGTTGCTGGGAATATGAGCAAGAGGGTGCTATTGTATTCATGTCCTGCTTGTGGATTTCCCACAGGCAGCTGGTTGGCACTATGAGAACAGAATTCTGACTAAATGGACCCTTGATCTCACCCAGCATGGCTCTTCTTACGTTCTTACACCAGAGCATGCATAATGTCTACATTTTTACTGCTTGGCTGGGGAGAAGACTATAATTCTAGTTTGTTCTAATTATAGTAAATTATACAATTTTCTCTGCAGTGTGGTTACATTGTTCTTATTCATTTGAGTTTAAAATTATTTTAAGGTTAATTGATTATTCATTCATTTTTAGCAGGGATGGTGTGATAAAAGCTCTGTGACCTAAAGTTTGCAAAGAAAGGCTTCAATGCTATGTATACTTACTGGGGAGCAAGACCATTTAAACTAAATTGGACTTATTTCTGAGTAAATATGAGTAGGCTACAAGATTATTTTCCACAACCCAACAAAGTTTCGTCAATCAGCATATCATTCCTAGCCATGTTGTTTTGTTCAAACTTCCTACCACTTGCATTTTTGTATAAAGAATGAGAGAGAGAGAGAGAGAGAGAGAAGGTGCTATTTGGTGTTTTTTTTTAAAAAAAAATAATCATTGAATAAAAGGGATGAATCTTTAGATTTCTTGTGGGAGTTATGCACAGATGATATATAGTTTTCACTTGGGCAATTAAGCACTGAGCACCTGTTTTTTCGCCCTCTGTATTGTGATTTACTTTAGAAGAAACAAACACAGATTGTCTCCTTCAGTATACAGAGTACTTCTCTTTGTTTTTGTTTTTTAAAAAATGGCCTCCCTTTCTTGAAGATTTTAATATTCTCATAAAAAGCAAAATAAGGGAGAAACTCAGACTGAACAAGGTATCAGTACAATCCATGAAGAAAACAAATTATGATGCCCACCTCCATTATTTCCATCACATTTGTTAACATCTGCATTGTTAAATGAGTTTTCACAGATGTACCATTTCAATACATAACTGTGGAACAAGAGACTATAATCTAACTTATCTACTTCTTTCTCAGAGGGCATCTTCTATAGTAAACTAGGACAATGATGATGATGACAATGACAAATATAGTTGCCTATTCTCCAACTGCTCCTATTTTTCCAGGAATGGTTCCTATTTTCTGGTACATGTCCCTGGTAAATCATTGTCTTTATTTTGATTTTTGGGGAATACCTTGTTTTAAAGTGCCATTAGTGTACATTGTTTCCCTTCTCCCCCCCCCCGCCTCCACATAGTCAAGGTTGCTGGAAGTGTTGCTAGAATGCTTCCATTTTGTCCCCACACTTCCATTTTGTCATTCAGCTTCCATCTAGTGAATCAAATCTGATTCACAGTATCCTGCATCTGATGCTCCTGCCCAATAAAAACTCAGCTATGGCTGGAAATGCCTGCTCTCCCTGCCACTGGGATCCTTCTCCACTTCCCTCACTCCAGTAGTCAAAGGCAAGGACAAGGGTGTGGACTGACTCGACTAGCCCCTGCCTATTAAAATGGGAACGAGTACTCAAACGCCTCAGTGGCCCAGGCTATGGGAATCTTAGATGTGCTAGAGCCAGTTTCCACCACATCACACTGCAATCAGTACAGCACCTTGTCACTCATTAAGTGACAATACTGAAAGCCCTGGTGTCTTCACCCCTTTTGTTCATCCAGAAAACCCCTTCCAACAGACACACCTGTTTTTGTTTCCTAATACTGTAACTATTTCTGGATTCCTGAACTGTGTACTTCGTTAGAGTTGTCCCGTATGTAGTAGACATTATGACCAATTCATCCCTGGAAGCCCGCCCCGGATAAATGTCTGCTCTTACACTCCTGCATCCCACACTCCTGCCCAATAAAATCTCTACCATGGTTGGGAATGCCTGCTGCTCCTGCCACTGGGATCCTTCTCCCTCTCCTTCATTCCAGTTGTCTCAACAGATTAAGAATGGGTTTTAAAATATCTCTCTCTCTCCTTCCTTCTCCTCTCTCCTGATCTCTCAGCTGCCATACTTCTTTCCTCTCACTCAGCCATCTCTCTCTCTCTCTCTCTCTCTCTCTTGTTCTGCCTTCATCTTGGTGCAGCCACCCAGCTGCTCTGAATGGGCTGCTGCTTCCCTGTTTTCCCTCTCTTCCATATGCCTTCAATAATTCTACTGCCATTTTGAATCTTATTGCCTTTTAATAAAACTTCTTTTGGGGCTATGTCCAGAAATCTTTGCTCTCTTTTTCTTACCAGGAAAACTTATGGGGATGATCCATCTAAATTCTTCTTATCCTTTACAAATTCAGCAACGCTTTCCCATCCTCCTTATCTCAGAAATCGTACAGGTTTGGCCCTGGAAATGTTACCCTATCAATCAGCTGAGGAAGAGGAGCTGGGAAGGCTATGTTTGTGTGTAACCCATAGGATGTACAAATGGTGGCCCTATAGCTCCGCCATTCTAGCACCAGGTTGGTAAATGAAGTACGTTACGCAAATGCCAAACATCACAGGATGCCATGCTGATGTCTAACTGTGCATATTTGATGACCATCCACCAATACATTGACTAATTAGAAAGCAAACTGAGGTCAGCTTTTCAAAACCAAGAAGCAGCTATTTTCAGTTTGAGATTATAGAATGTCCTGATCCCAACAGCTGATTTACTGACAGTGCAAAATCCCCCCACATTCTTCTGCATATTTCAATGTTCTTATTGTATCATGAGAACTTTTTATCCTTTCTGCATTCAAAGTATAGTTCCTTGTATTTATCTTTGTTATTTGTTGAATTGTTATCCAATGGAAATTTCATTGTTTTAAATACCTCTGTTGCTACAGATATGAATTCCTTGTGGTGGAAAGGAATACTGTCTGCTGATTGTCATATAAGATGTTCTTGCTGTGATGTCCTTCACACTGAATTAGATTAATGGACATTAATTGATTCAAGCTCTTTAACATGCATGTTGCCATTTGTCAGCCATTCTGTTGCCATAAGGGCTGCATAGATTCTCAATGGTGTTTGTGACATTCTTTCTTTCAGGTTTAATTTTTATTCCCAAGCTATGTTCCTTTATCTCAGAAGTGCTATTATGTAATTATCAGACTTTAGTGTTGTGTGTGCTACATTTAGGTGCTTCTTTGTCATTTATCCTCTATGATCAAGGTTGATAGTCAATTAATTAGCATAAGCCTTAGCCAAACAGTCTTTAGTTCATACTTCTCTTGGCATAATATGCAGAAGCTTCTGGGAGATGCTGTACTTATTCATTTTCCTGTATCATTGGATATTTACAGTATGGATAATGACTGATGCCAATTTTAATCAAGTATTAGGATCTAAAGAGCACATCCCAAAATTAATATTTAGGTTGCAATCCTATGCATACTTGCCAGGGAGTAAGTCTCATTGAACATAGTTGAGCAAAACATGCAAAGAGCTATGCTGTTAGTGGTGTCAATTATTATTTTAAAATATTAATTATCTCTCTTTTAACATGCTAATCAGTTGTAGGGTGGGTGTTGTTGTTTTTTAAAAGTCTGCCTGAATATCAGTTGTGATGGAAAGGCATACTATATATTTTAAATATATATTTAAATGAATTAATAAATAAATAGACAATAACAGGCAATCTCTACCCCAATTTTCTCCAGTTGCAGTGGGTTAGGATGGAATCCCCATGGTGGAAATTGGCCTCCATCGAGTTCCTCTGACCTCCTCCAGGAGATTCCTCTTCAACTTCTGACACAGAGCTCTCTGACAGACCCACTCCACTACTGTTGAGTAGCAGGTGGAGGGGCCAAAAATGGGGCACGGGTGGGGCATGGGCAGAGAGCAGTTATGCAGCATCCAAACTCCCTCCTTTCCAAGCACATGCCCACTTTTGAACACTTAAAGTTGCACCTCATTAAATAAATCCCCCCCCCCGGTTGAGTTCAATAGGAGCAACAACAACAACTTCTAAAATACACCCCTCCTAACTGACATGCCCACCCTGGAATGGCAGAGATCAGGATGTGGTGTAAATTAGCACTTAGTCACAGTACACCACCTCCCATATATACACCCCAAACTGACAGATGATAATTCAGATGACAGGTCACACTGCGGGGGCCATACCTCTCTGACCTCATGCCATACACATGCACATGCACACTTTGAGCTCACAAGGGAAATTCTGGTGATGAGACTCTAAGGAGAAACTGTACTTTGCACAATACAGGGAAGCACTCTGAACTCAAAAGGGAACTTTGCAAAACAAACAAAACAAACAAAATAAAACCGAATCATCATCATCATCATCATCATCATCATCATCATCATCAAAAACCCAACAACACCAGAACACACAAGTGGCAGTCCAAACATGGTGTTAACAACTCTCAACCTATAACCCTTACAGCTGCAGTATCACCAGGAGGACTGCAGCCATGAGTGCCCACTCCTGGGACATGCACACATGCCTTCAGCACCCCATCCAGGTGAGCCATGGAAACGGGGAGAGCAGATAATGTCAAGACAAACTGGTGAATATATCTCCCTTTTCCCCATGCCTCCCCCATGTTAATACTCTGCATTGTAATGGATTGGGTGTGTGTGGCAAATGCTACTAGGGTGATGTGCTGAAACAGTGTCCCTTGTCTTCAGGACATGTTGTCACCATGTATTGCCCTTAGTGTACTAAATGCATTGCTGTAACACATTTTCCCCTCACATGGACAGCCACAAGCAGCACACACAAATGATCCCACCCCATTGGCAGAATGCAGGGAGTCAAGTCAGAGCTCCCGCCCCCCCACCCAGTGGCAGGAGGAGGGAACATATGCCATCATGGCTAACTGCTGAAACCACCACCCTTTCTCCAACATCTGGAGGCATTCAAGGTGCAGCTGGACAGCCATCTGTCAGGGATGCTTTGACCTGTATTCCTGCATTGAGCAAGGGGTTGGACTCGATGGCCTTGTAGGCCCCTTCCAACTCTACTTTTCTATGATTCTATGATTCTATGATCTCTTAGTGATGTGCAGTGTCACAGATGTCATTGAAATGTAAGCTGCTAATGCCATTTGTTCTTACAGTAGTCTCAAAAAGAGCCTAAAGGATGACCATCTGTGCCTTGCAACAAGGAACTCCACTCCAACCATTTATGCTGCAGGCTCAGCGAGCAAGCCTGCTTGTCTCTTTTGTTGTGATATGAATCACATTGACCAGCTGTAGCACAGTGTTTACACTTGGAGAGGAACAGAATGGCGGTAAACAAGTATGTTATGTCTTTCTACTTTCCCGTGTTGTTTCTCATGGGAAAGCTAGATCCTGGGATCATTATGAGCTAGTCACATGGTTTGTATGTGATGACGTGCTTGTTTTTTCTGTCTGAAGCCATTTTAGAGAAGAGCAGGACTGCTTTCTCTATTCTTTCTCTCTTCTGGCTATTGCTTGCTGGACTTTGCAACAATGTAACGTCTTTGCTGAAGTGGAGTGAAGCTCAATCTACTCCACTGGAATTAATGCTTGCTAGGCATTGTAATCTGCACATGGACTGTAACTAGGAAATGTATACTCTGTAGAACTTTACTTGCTAAGTGAATAAACAGGTAGAAATAGACCTGTGGTCTTACAGAGTGTTTCCTTGCTACTTGCTACTTGGATTAATCTGCAAACCGGGGAAGCTACAAGCTGGAGTCGGATTACAGGCAAGCTGGCTGGCAGCTGCAAACCGACACGCTGGAACGCTGCGCAGAGGGGGGTGAGATCTGGAGATCTGTGTGTCGAATAATGGGCCTCTATGCACAGACAGGATTTTAATTCTCCCATCCAGCACACGTGGAGCTCTGCTATCACTCACGCGCCTTCAGGGTTGTGGGCCCAGAATTTGGGACCCAGAAATTGGGACCAGATTGGACCAGAACCAGCAGAACCAGCAGCTTCAGAACCGAATGGAACCAGTTCGGGACCAGGCTGAAAGTCAGCGCCAGCAGCAGCAGCAGGACCTGTTTTCCAACAGCTGTGTCAACAACTTCGAATCCGGGATTGCGATGATTAATGGCAGAGAAGGGAGATGTCAAAGAAGAAGAAAAATCTCCTGGGCCTTCGTCCGGTAAGGAGGGGGAAGAGTGGGAGGTGTTCGCTGAGCGCTTGCAGGCTCTGTTCAAGGCCGAAAGCTCAGAAAGCGAAGCCGAAGTTTCTGGAGGGGAGGAGGTAGAAAATCCCCCGCTCACAGAAATGGCGGCAGCACCATCTCTGAACCCACAGATAGTAGAAAAACTGTCTGGCTTGAACTATGTGTTATGGAATTTCCAAATGCAGCATTATTTAACTCATGCGGGACTTTGGAATGTTGTAACACAAGATGCAGTTGCAGTGGGGGATCAAGCTTATAATGAATGGAAGGAACAGGATGAAAAAGCAAAGGCAATTCTTTGTTTATCTGTTGAAAGTTCTCAAGTGCCATTTATCCAGTTTGAAAACACTGCAAAACAGATCTGGGACACCTTGAAAAATATGTATCAGATGCAAACGGCAGGAAGTAGAATTTTGCTTGCACGTAAGCTGTACAAGTTGAGCTTGCAACCAGGTGGGTCTATGCCTGAGCATTTGAGTACTATCTGGGACTTGTTTAACAGATTGAGAGCTCAAGGGATGGCAATTGATCCCTTACATCAAGTTTCCATTCTGTTATCTAGTCTGGACTCATCATATGATACAATTGTTACATTGATGGAAGGGCAACCAGATCAGAACCTGACAATGGAATATGTGTCAGGCAAACTTCTCTCTGAGTGGGAGAAACGGCAAGGGAAGAAAAACAATGCTGGACGTAAATCAGCAGACAGCTCGGCTGACGTGGGGCACAACCAAGCTGGGAATAGCAACAAGCTGGGAGTTACCCAGGCTACAGCTTTAAAAGTGGAAAAATGTTTTTCTTGTGGATCTACAAATCCTCTGAAGAAAGACTGTAAGGTCAAACGAAAAAGAAAAGAAACAAACAGGAAACTACAAATGCACCTGAGGAGGCAATTAAAACGGGCAAATGTTTGATTGCTAGGGTGAGAGTTTCTAATAATAACGTTTGGGTTCTTGATTCTGGAGCCAGTCATCACATGGCTAATTCCAGAGACATATTTCAATCTCTGGAAAATGATGGATATACAAATCAGCACGTGGAATTAGCTGATGGGAAAAGAATACAAGTTTCAGCAACAGGAACAATTGACTTTGCTACTTTGGGTTAGCAGAGGGCACTGTTCGTTCAGGAACTGGATACGAATTTGAAAAGTATTTCTCAATTAGCTCAAAATGGTTTTGAAATATGTTTTTCAGACAGCAAATGTGTGATTTCACGTGAAGGGATAGTTTGTGCAAAAGGTGATTTGCAGAATTCTCTGTATGTTATAAATCCATTTGTAACAAATGATGAGAGTGCAAATTATGCAAATTGTAAACCGCATGACAATTGTTTACATATTTTCCACAAACGTTTTGGACATGCCAACTACAGCAGCATCGAGAAGATGCCAGGTCTGTGTGAGGGTATGAAAATGAAACCTTGTGCTAATTATGTGGAATGTGAAGTATGTAGTAAGTTCACACAGAACTAACATTCAGAAACACAGTGATAGAGTGAGCACAAGAATATTTGAGCTAGTACACTCTGATGTTGCTGGGCCATTTGAAGACAGCTTTGGTGGAAATAGGTACTACATGACTCTTGTGGATGATTATTCAAGATTTGGTTTGGTTTATCTTCTGCAGCACAAATCTCAGGTTCAAGAGAGATTTGTATCATTTGTGAAATGGGCTGGTAACAGATACAAACAATACCCAATAGGTGAATTGCTCACAGATGGTGGGGGAGAGTACATGAGTACAAAATTTAAGAAATTCTTGGAAAGTGAGGGCATTGGGCACAAAGTAACGGCCCCATACTCCCCTTTTCAAAATGGTGTTGCTGAGAGAAGGAACAGAACACTCCAGGAAATGATGAGGGCTCAATTAGCTGACTCACAGGTGGGAAACCGTTTCTGGGGGGATGCACTGTCAAATGCCAATTATCTGCTGAACAGATTACCCAACACCACAACTGTGAAAACTCCATATGAAATGTTTCATAATAATAATAATAATAATAATAAATTTTATTTCTTACCCGCCTCTCCGTCTAGATCGAGGTGGGGAACAACAAAAATATAAAATACACAATACATACTATTAAAACATCTTAAAACATATTAAAAACATCATAAACAACATCATTAAAACATCATTAAAACATCATTAAAACATCGTAAAAACATCTTAAAGGCAACCTAAAATTCCGCCGGATAGGCCTGCCGGAAGAGATCAGTCTTTATGGCTTTTTTAAATTCCAAAAATCTGGTGAGCTGACGAATCTCCTCCGGCAGGCCATTCCATAATCTGGGAGCAGCAGAAGAAAAGGTCCTCTGGGTAGTACCCGTCAGCCTAGTTTTGGCTGACTGAAGTAAATTCTTCCCAGAGGACCTGAGTGTGCGGGGTGGATTGTATGGGAGAAGGCGATCCCGTAGGTAGCCTGGACCCAAACCATGTAGGGCTTTAAAGGTAATAACCAACACTTTATACTTCGCCCGGAAACTGATTGGCAGCCAGTGGAGTGCTTTTAAAACTGGTGTGATGTGAGCACCCCTAGGTGTACCAGTAACCAGTCTGGCGGCCATATTTTGCACTAGTTGAAGTTTCCGGACTAGGTACAAAGGTAGCCCTATGTACAGCGCATTGCAGAAGTCGAGCCTCGAAGTTACCAGCGCGTGCACTACTGTCTTTAGGTCCTCCGGTTCTAGGAAGGGGCGCAGCTGGCGTATCAGCCGAAGCTGATAATAGGCACTCCTAGCCGTCGCATCTATCTGAGATGTCATTTGGAGCGACGGATCTAGAAGCACCCCCAAGCTGCGAACAGTCTTTCAGGGGGAGTGTAACCCCATCCAGAACTGGTTGACATACCTCCAAACCCAGATTGTGGACTTTGACAGCAAGCACCTCCGTCTTGTCTGGATTCAGTTTCAGTTTATTTTTCCTCATCCAGCCCATTACTGCCTCCAGGCATTCATTCAGAGGAGACACACTATCCTTAGCTGACGCTGTTGCTGAAGGCATAGAGAAATATATTTGGGTGTCATCAGCATACTGATAGCACCCCGCCCCATGCCCCCGGATGATCTCTCCCAGCGGTTTCATGTAGATATTAAATAGCATTGGGGAAAGAATAGCTCCTTGTGGCACGCCACATAGCAGCTCCTTTTTGGTGGAGCAGCTATCCCCAAGCATCACCATCTGGAACCTACCCGAGAGGTAGGACCAGAACCACTGAAGCACAGTGCCCCCGATTCCCAGTCCCCTCAGGCGTTCCAGAAGGATACCATGGTCGATGGTATCGAAAGCCGCTGAGAGGTCCAAAAGCACCAACAGGGACACACTCCCCCTGTCGGTACTCAGGCGTAGATCATCTGCTAAGGCGACCATAGCAGTCTCAACTCCGTATCCTGCTCTGAAGGCAGTTTGAAATGGGTCTAGAAAATCAGTGACCCATGGGAGGAAGCCAAAGTTAGCACACGTGCGAATTTTTGGGTGCAAATGTTTTGTTCATATACAGGCTCAAAACAGAACAAAGCTGTGTCCCAGAAACTATGAATGTTTTCTGCTGGGGTATGATGCACAAACAAAAGGGTACAGGTTGTGGTCACCACACCACACCAAGGTAATTCTGAGCAGGGATGTGATTTTTCACGAGCAAACACATGAACAGAAACAGCTGGTGGAATTGCGAATGCATGCAATGTCTGAAACACAGCAGGAAGTTTCTGAAACAGAACAAGCCACTGGGCAGATATCTGGGGAACAGGAGGGAGGTGAACAATCTCTAAGGCATTCAACCCAAGAACACAAAACACCTGTTAGATATCAGGATGAATTCCAAAGTGGGAAAACTGTTGTACATAAAGCTCTCAAAATAGCTTTAGAACCTCAAAGTTTTGAGGAAATTCAGAGCATGGAACCAGAAGTGAAGAATGATTGGTTTGAGGCCATGCAGGATGAAATCAATGCAATGCATGATAACAAAACATGGAGTCTGGTATCTTTGCCTGTAGGGTGAAAGGCCATCACCTGTAAATGGGTGTACAAGGTGAAAACAAATCACCAGGGGCAGGTGGAAAGGTACAGAGCAAGACTCGTTGCAAGAGGATTTGCACAAAAACATGGGGTAGATTTTGATTCCGTGTTTGCACCACTAACAAGGTATGCAACTGTCAGATTGTTGTTGAAATTGGCAGCACAAAGAAAAATGATGGTATTTCATTTTGATGTAAAAACTGCTTTCCTATATGGTGATTTACAAGAGGAAATCTACGTGGTGCAACCAAAAGGTTTTGTAGAAAATCCCAGTCTTGTATGTCGTCTGCACAAGTCCATATATGGGTTAAAACAAGCAGCTAGGTGCTGGAACCAAAAACTGGACAGAGTTTTGATTAGTTTGGGATTCAAACAAAGCAAGGCTGATCACTATCTGTACATAAATTACACAGAACCAGGACATTGGGTGTATTTGTTAGTCTTTGTTGATGATATATTACTGATAACAGAATCAGTAAGTCAAAAAGACAAAATTGCAAAAGGTTTGCAAGAACACTTTGAACTGAAAGATCTAGGTTTGGTGAAACATTATCTTGGAATGCAATTATCCCAGGATGAGGAAGGTTCTTTCATGGTTGAATAAAGTGGAAAAATTCAGAAATTGCTGGAAATTCATGGATTGGAGAATTGTAACCCAGTTACCACTCCAATGACTCTTGAATATCAGAAACACACAGATAACACTGAATTTGAAGATATTGGAAAATATCAAAGTGTTATTGGAAGCCTGCTATATTTGGCAAATGTGAGTAGGCCAGACATCAGCAATGCTGTGAATATACTTAGCAGGAAAACCCAAAATCCTTCTATGTATGATTCGCTAGCTGTGAAACGTGTGTTAAGGTATTTAAAAGGTTCCATGAATTGCAAACTGAAATTGTCATCACACACAGATGACAATTTTTTTTGTGTGTACACTGATACTGATTGGGGGTCTGCAACAGATAGGAAGTCCACAAGTGGGACTGTGATAATGTATGACAACAATCTAATTGACTGGTACACACGAAAACAATCTTGTGTGGCTGTATCTAGTGCAGAATCTGAATTCATCAGTTTATCTCAAGCATGCAATGAGATTGAATGGTTCAAGCAATTGTTTACTGATCTGCAATTACCAGTAGGCAAGGCTGTTACAATGTTTGAGGACAACCAAGCTTGCATAAGCATGGCACAAAATGAAAAATGTAAGCCAAGAACCAAGCACATTGATGTTCGTTACTCTCATGTAAAGGACTGTGTGCAGAAAGGATGGGTAATACTCAAATACTGTGCAACAGGGGAAATGGTGGCAGATCTTTTCACAAAACCATTGCCTGTAGTAAGACACAGGAAACTAATGACGGCACTAGGCCTCATTGAGTAAGTATAAACAAGATGTACTACAGCTTGTGGGGGGATGTTGTGATATGAATCACATTGACCAGCTGTAGCACAGTGTTTACACTTGGAGAGGAACAGAATGGCGGTAAACAAGTATGTTATGTCTTTCTACTTTCCCGTTTTCTTTCTCATGGGAAAGCTAGATCCTGGGATCATTATGAGCTAGTCACATGGTTTGTATGTTCTGATGACGTGCTAACTTGTTTTTTCTGTCTGAAGCCATTTTAGAGAAGAGCAGGACTGCTTTCTCTATTCTTTCTCTCTTCTGGCTATTGCTTGCTGGACTTTGCAACAATGTAACGTCTTTGCTGAAGTGGAGTGAAGCTCAATCTACTCCACTGGAATTAATGCTTGCTAGGCATTGTAATCTGCACATGGACTGTAACTAGGAAATGTATACTCTGTAGAACTTTACTTGCTAAGTGAATAAACAGGTAGAAATAGACCTGTGGTCTTACAGAGTGTTTCCTTGCTACTTGCTACTTGGATTAATCTGCAAACCGGGGAAGCTACAAGCTGGAGTCGGATTACAGGCAAGCTGGCTGGCAGCTGCAAACCGACACGCTGGAACGCTGCGCAGAGGGGGGTGAGATCTGGAGATCTGTGTGTCGAATAATGGGCCTCTATGCACAGACAGGATTTTAATTCTCCCATCCAGCACACGCGGAGCTCTGCTATCACTCAAACACCTTCATCTTTCACCATCAGACCCAAGATGCTCACAGCCATACGAGTTGTGTCTACCCTCAGAGGCCTACTGCAAGTCCCAGGAGGACTACAAAAAGAGCAACTGGAACTTAAGAACATAGGAAACGGCTTTGTCTAGCCCAGTATTGTCAACACTGACTGGCAGCAGTTCTCTAGGCTTCCAGGCAGGATTCTTCCCTAGTCCTACCTGGAGAAACCTGGTATTGAACCTCAGACCTTCAGCATGCAATCCATGTGCTCTAACATTGAGCTATGTCCTCTCACAACAGAGGAAGTGGCTGACATATGGTCACTATTCAATACACTCAGGTAACCCAATTACCACCACACCATCAGCTTACCTGCACAATGCCCAAGCATGCTTGCATAGTTTCATAGATCATAGAGTTGGAAGGAGCCTACAAGGCTATCGAGTCCAACGCCCTACTCAATGCAGGAGACTAGAGGAGGGGTCTCCCATCCAAGTAATAACCAGCCCTGACCCTGCTTAGCTTTCCACGCTCAGACAAGCTGAGCCAGCATAAGCCACAGGCATCCTCACAACATGTCACAGATGTTGCTGTCTGCTTCTTGTTGTCTCTCCTGTCTGCCTCCATTTTCTACCCAGAAGCTGCTGTTCAACGGGTATGGATACTGACCACAATGCTGCTGTGCTGACAGCAGAGTCATGTCCATGGGACTGCACATGAAGGAAACCAGGTGCCCTGTATCTGCTCCAGGTGATCTGTTCCTGGGCTTGAACCCACAGGTCAGTCTGTTTCCTCCCCAGTCCCCCTCACTGGACAGTCTGCTGCTTCACCCAGCCTGTGAAGCCCTTTTATGAGGAAAGCATAGCCCTAGGCCTGGATAGAAAAAATATGTCAGTTTCGGTTTGTCTCACATTCAGGAATTTTTAATCTCAAATTCTTTTTAATCTGAACTTTGTGAATTTTGGTAAATTCTGATGAAAACTCACCCATCCCTATTCAGAAGATGGGAAAGAACTAGAATGCTGCAGTGCAATCCAGTATTCTGGCAAAGGTTCCTATCCTGCTGGAAGCTGAAGATTCCTGGCTTATTCATTCCCAGGTGATGGCTGGTTTGGCATCCGGGTGGCAGCAGTAAGGTTGAATGGGGAATTTCCCTTCTGATACACTGTAACATGTGAGCCTAGTAGAAGGAGTTACTTTGTTAAACACAGTCTGTGTCTATGTGTCAACATCTTTGCTTATAATGTCACCAAGTATGAGGACATAGCATTTTCTTTCATCCTAGCTATATAACAGTTTTGAAAAACCATTAAATATCTTTTAAGCAACAAATTATTCCTTTATTGTAAATCCATAGAGTAGGATCCATTTGGCAACATTGAGAAAGACAAGTTTTTCTTCTCTTTTCTTTCTTTTCTTTTCTTTTGTCTTCAAGAATGGATTATCTAATGGCTTCTATTGGCTGATGTTATATTCCCCACCCCCCCGGGGTTCAGGTGTATACTTACTGATGCCCAAACCCTGATGTTGGACCAGTGAATGCTGAAATAACGTAGGTGCCTATTTGAACTCAATATATTGCATACATTTGTAAAATGTCATTCATGTGTGTGTGAAATAGTACTGGTAGGCTGTTATTCCATATCTTAACCATATTCCACTGTTAGCTAACTGTTAGCTAACATTTAACACTGCCAAGAAGTATAAAATAACATAGAATGCAGGATTTGAGATTTGTTTGCAATACATATTTCAAAAAATATGATTATACTATTCTCTAGCAATACAACTATATAAGCTTCTAAAGCACAGGCAGTTGAAGCACCAGGGGGGATTTAAAAAAAAAAACCCACATATGTCCTCATTTATGCTCAGTCCCCCCTTTCCTTTATGAGGTTTACTCTCAACTTACTGCATGCGGTGCAATTACTGAATGATATACACTCCAGATGGATCATCAGCAGGGTTAGATGAAAATGTATACACACAACCGTCACTGTCTTCCTAGGCAAAATGCTTCTTCTAGGTATTAATTAGCCCACCTCCCACACCTTCCAAACAGCAGCCTCCTATTAGTTGTCGATGATTTTCACAGTGAAGTTCTAAATACAAACAACAGGCATCAAATGTCAGAAAGGAGGAGCATGCTGCCATTTTGCCTTGCATATGTTACGTACCACTATATTTTGCACAAATTATATCATCATCATCATCATCATCATCATCATCATCATCATCATCATTATTCTCTTAAAAGCCTGAAGTATTTCACCGATGCTATATGAGGCTGAGAGACAGTGGCTTGCCTAGATTTCACACAGCGACTACGTGTTGACTTTAATACATAGCATGCAGCTATGTCAGTGTTTTGTTTTTGTTGTTTTCCTTATTCAATAGTAAGCATGGGGGACCTGATATGGATTGGGACCCTAGCATGGGGAGCAGGATGGATTTAACATTTTGCACCCCCCTTCTGGTTCTGATCCAGATTGGCCCCCTGTGCCTGCAATTTGCATAGGAATAAAGATCAATTTGCTTCAATGGGAGCTTTTTAAAAAAACAACTTCTGGCTGCTTAGCTTGGGGACTATCTCTTTATGACTCAATAAAGTTTGCCAAGCCTTCCACTTTCTGGATTCAGTCTGCTTTGTTCAGTGTGTCAGTCTTCCCTTTTCCTGTCTCTATGGTGATAATCTGCTTTATTTGTGTCAGCAAGAGTTAGGGATGCTCGGTTAAATTGTAGAAATTTCATATAGTCTGACCTTTTATTTCACACGCCTTCCTCGGGGCAAAAGTGCATCATGCTTATCAGTGGCTGACCTATGTTTTACCTCTTCCAAATATCCTAAAGCAGCTCATCCCACTACGCCAGTTTAAGAGGAAAGGTGTTATAAATACACAGCCTCATCTTTTGGTAAGCAATTTCAGTTGGAGTTTGCTTCCAGCTTCCTTTCTAGAATCCATGTTCTGCAATGAGAGCAGAGAAAGAGGAGGGAGAGAGACCTCTTCCACTCTTTCAGAAGCCCAAAGTAAGCCTATGATTGCCAAACCGAAATGTTCCACCTCTTCCTTCTAACCCAAGATCCCATCCCCCCCATGATCATAACCCCTAGCTCCAGTCTTTCCCCTCCCTCCTAATTCTAGATTTCACTTTCCCCACCATGTTGCTCCTAACTCCCTTTCCTAAAGTGTAGTGTGCAAGGCAGAATAGTAGTTTATGTTCTAAAAGGGTGAGGGGAAAGTTTGCACAAAGTTCAGTAACTTGATTATTCTTTTAGAGTGATATCAGTATCAAAGCCAGAGATAAAAATGCCACCTGAAAGTGTTAAGACTGACAAAGAAGACAAAGAAGAAGAAAGCACCAAATAAGAGAGGAATTAGGAAGGAATTTCTAGGCATAAGAAAAGGAAGGGGAGATTATGAAGGATACTGCAGCCTCTCCAAGTGAATTGAGGGTTACTTAATTAGACTAAAACAAATTTTCACATAGACTTTTTTTTAAAAAGGAAAATAATGTCAAATGGGATGAAACACATGTAAGATAAGGAAAAATGAGAAACTGAGAGAAATGAGAATTGACAGTCATTCATTCCTACCTGGAACTGGAAGGTAATTAACGACCCTGACACTTAATGATAGCATCCTCAGGCCTGATGGGTCATGATATACTTACTGCTTTGACATCATTGCAAGAGTCTTCTTCCTTTCAACTCATCTTGATGTTCCACTATTTCATCCAGTGAAATGGAAGACATAATAGTTTCCTGGGTATGTGGAGAGCTGAATAAAACAATCATAAACAGGAATTCTTGGTAGGTTTGGAGGACATTTACAGTGCAGTCCAATGAGGCTGCCTGTAACCCTCCAAACTCAGGATTATGGGTATCCTATGGAGGGTGGAGGAGCTCAGAGGTGAAGGTTGCCTCCATGCTTCTCCCCCCCCCCCAAACCCCACCACTTAGATGGGCTATTTCGGTCATCTAAATATTTCCCCCCAGAGTGTGACGAGACAAGGCAGAGGTGCCACCAGGATATTATGTATGCTGGCAGAGCCTGTCTCCTCCCTGCCCTGCTCCCTCCCCACCCACAAAACTCTGGCTTGGTCTTATGCACAGAGCTGGAGCGGGTGCCATTCTTTCCATGCTGGCTGCAAGGGTGGAGGGAGGACGCTCCAAGTTTGGAGTCCCAGCTCCAACCTCAGGGTGAGTTTCTGAGGTAACAGCTAGGACTCCAAATTCTCCTATGGCTATCTAGACTCTATCTAGCAGCCATAAGTGCACCCTTATTTTCTTTGGATGTCTTCCTTTGAAAAGGAAGAACATTCTGGCTTTTTGTCATGACCCACCTCCAGGAATCCTCCTCTGAGGACGAGGGTGACTCACCCAGGGCCCGGGACACTTCTCAGGAGCAGAGTTCAGACACTGCTGCTCCAGACGGGGCCGACCAGGCAGCTGAAGAGCTGGCAGGCCCCTCTGGCATGACCCGTGGGAGTTCCCCGGCCCGGCAGGAGTCAGAATCAGATGTGGAGGTGGTGCAGGTCCCGAGTCCCAGATAGAGAAGGAAGATGAGATGGCAGGAACAGATGCAGGCCCCTCGACGCAGCGTCCGGCTGCAAACCAGGACGTCGGCCTTGTGAGGCTTTTGTAATCAGCCTGCTGCTAAGGAGCTCCAGCTGTAAAATGGGTGTGCCCAGGCAGCAGGCAGTATAACAACGCTCACTCACTGCAGCCTGGGTATTGGGAAACAACGTCCTCCTTGATTCGTGTTCCTGATCCCTGACCTTGCTCCAGAACCCTGCCGTGCTTCCCGGACTCTTGGACCCGACTTCGGACTGACACTGACACTGTCTCTGCTCGACCCCTGGACTTTTGAACAACACTCACGGTTTGACTCCTAGGATTGTAAGACCACACTTCTGTTACTCATCTCGCTGCAGCTCCCTTATCTTATCTCAGCTGGACATTTGGCAGTGCTCCCAGAAGGAAAGCCAGCTGCTGGCTGCCAGCCAGCCTTAAGCCGGACAGTTTGTTTCCCAATCCATCCCCCACCCCTGCCAGCAGAATGGAAGCCACTGCTATTGAAGCTGTGTTAGCTGAAAACCAGCTCCTTCAGAACCAGATAGCCCAGCTCACCACTGCTGTTACCACCCTGCAGAACCAAGTCCACCAGCTTGGGGCACAGCCACAGGCTGCACCAAGGACACCCAAATGTAAGTGCCCTATAGCACCCCCTGAAAAATTTGATGGAACTCCAGACAAGTTTCCAGGGTTTGTGGCTCAATGTGAGTTGTATATGCAACTGCGAATAGAGGACTTCCCCACTGACCGAGTGAAGGTCAGCTTTGTGATCAGTCTACTCACTGGGCTGGCTGCCAAATGGGCTACCCCATATCTCCTGCAACCTAGCCCCCTGCTGGACAACTATGCAGGCTTCCTGGTGGATTTTAAGGATGCCTATGAGGACCCACAGAAGGCAGAGACTGCCAACAGGCGGATACGCCGACTCCGACAGGGCAAGGGCTCAGTGGCCACTTACACCAGTTCTTTCCGGCTGCTGGCCCAAGACCTTACCTGGAATGAGTCTGCCCTGATGGACCAATACCAGGAGGGGTTAGCGGATGAGATTTGTGATGAGCTGGCCCGGGCAGAAAGACCTACAACCCTGCAGAATTTAATCCAGCTCTGTCTCCGGATCGATGGACGCCTAGAGGGCCGCCGTATCATCTGTAGAGCCCCAGCCTCATGCCGAGAGACCAGCCCAGCACGCCAATCATGGGCTCCAGGTCCCAGGACAGGTCCTCCCATAGCGACTGAGGAACCAATGCAGATCGGGGGGGCTCGGCCCCGGCTCACCACCAGGGAAAAGGAACGACGGCGACAAGCGGGACTATGCCTGTACTATGGGGAAGCAGGACATTATGCTAGCCAGTGCCCCGCCAAAAGACCATCACCACTCTCGGGAAACGCCAAGCCCCAGTCATAGTTGGGGTCATAGGACTGGGCCCGGAGTCCCGCACCAACTCAGTGACCCCAGCCAAACGGCTTCACCCACCCTTGGTGGTGATTGTGACCTTGCTCCAACCAGTCTTGTGCCTCCCCGACCAAACCACGATCCAGACCACAGCCATGATAGATTCAGGGGCATCGAACAACTTCATCGACGTGGGCTTTGCCCAGCAACATGGAGTCCCGCTGACCCCGCTGGAAGCCCCGATCACAATTGAGACCATTGATGGGCGCCCCTTGACTTCAGGTCCAGTATCGCTGGAAACTGTCCCCCTGAACATGGAGATCCAGGGACACCGGGAACAACTCCACTTCTTGCTGGTCACAGTGTCTCACTTCCCCCTCGTGCTCGGGATGGCCTGGCTAACCCTCCACGACCCTCATATCAACTGGCCCCGTGGGGAAGTTGTGTTTTCCTCGGACTACTGCAGCTCTCACTGTTGGTCCAGACAGGCCAGTATCACCACAGGGCCTTCTCCTGTGCCCCAGACAACACTAACGTCCCTGCCCAGCAAATACCAAGCTTTCAAGGATGTCTTTGACAAGCAGGAAGCGGACCACTTGCCACCACACCGCCCTTATGATTGCCCAATTGACCTGCTGCCTGGGTCTCGGATTCCTGCCAGGCGGATCTATTCTCTTTCTGAGCCCAAGCTGGCAGCTTTACGAGACTTTTTGGGAAAAAACCAAAAGAGGGGATTCATCCGACCCTCCAAATCCCCTGCAGCCGCTCCGGTGCTCTTCGTAAAAAAGAAATGTGGAGAGCTGCGCCTTTGTAACGATTACAGGGCCCAGAACCAGATTACCCGATGCAACCGGTACCCCCTGCCCCTCATCCCGGAATTGTTGGAGCATCTCCACCAGGCCACCATTTTTACCAAGCTCGACCTGCGGGGGGCATACAACCTGATGCGCATCCGGGCTGGGGATGAATGGAAGACTGCGTTTCAGACCCGGTACGGGCATTTCGAGTACACCGTAATGCCGTTTGGGCTCTGCAATGCGCCCGCAGTCTTCCAGCATTTCATGAATGACATCTTCCGAGACTACCTAGACCGGTTTGTCGTCATTTACCTGGACGACATTTTGATCTACTCCCCTACGCCCCAGATGCACACAGCCCACGTCCGTGCTGTGCTGCAGCAGTTACGGGAGCACCATCTTTAGGCCAAATTGGAGAAATGCGCCTTCGACCTGGAATCTGTAGACTTCTTGGGACACCAGATCTCTACCAGGGGCATAGAGATAGTCTGGAGCCAGCAAAAGTGGCAGCAGTGCTCTCCTGGCAACCCCCCAGGACGGTCAAGGACGTCCAAAGGTTTTTGGGGTTCGCTAACTACTACCGGCGCTTCATTACCAACTTCGCGGAGGTCACTGCACCATTGACCAACCTGCTCCGGTCCAGTAAACTTTTTCAATGGGGGCCTGAGGCTCAAGGAGCCTTCCAAAAACTCAAGGAGCTCTTTGTGACAGAGCCTATCCTGCAACACCCGAACCCGAAAACTCCGTTTGTGGTCGAAACCGACGCCTCTGATGTCACCATCGGTGCAGTCTTGCTCCAACCTGCAAAGACCGGAGAGACCTTGCTGCCATGCGCATTCCACTCCCGTAAATTCAACCCTGCAGAACGCAATTATACAATATGGGAGAAGGAGCTGCTGGCAATCAAGGCAGCCTTCAAGACTTAGCTGCATCTACTAGAAGGTGCCCTTCACCCCATGGAAATCCGGACGGACCGCTGGAACCTGGAATTCCTGCAGACCGCCCAGAAGCTAAATCAGCGGCAAATCGGTGGGCACTATTCTTTTCCCGGTTCCACTTCACAGTCACATACATTCCCCAGTCCCGGAACCAACAGGTGGATGCCCTCTCCCGGAAACCCGAATACACCTTCCCCAAACCAGAAGAAACCTTGTCCACGATCCTACGTCCCAAGAATTTTGTCGCAGTCCTCCTTCCCCCTACCATGCTCGCCCAGCTATGAGATCAACAGGGCCGAGATCCCTTTGTGAGGGCCAGGAGGCAGGAACTGGAGACTCCAGGGCCGGAGGGACCGTCTCCCTGTAATGTCCACGATGGACTCCTGTGCCACCACCAACGTCTGTATGTTCCTCCGGGACCCACTCGGATGGAGATACTTCAGCAGTGCCATGACAGTCGGCCTGCGGGACATTTTGGCATATTCAAAACTTTACACCTGCTGACCCGGGACTTCTGGTGGCCCAGGGTCCACGCTGATGTGGAACGTTATGTGGGCTCCTGTGAGACCTGTCACTGGGCCAAGCACCAGGTGGGAAAGCCAGCAGGGCTTTTGCATCCCTTACCCACACCTATAGGACCTTGGAAACTCGTGTCCTTGGATTTTATTACCGACCTGCCCTCCTCCAAGGGACATACCACCATCTTGGTGGTAGTTGACCTGTTGACCAAGATGGCCCACTTTGTACCCTGCTCCGGTACCCCGTCAGCCAAAGGGACGGTGGAGTTATTCTTCCAGCACATCTTCCGGTTACATGGGCTGCCACAGGGCTTGGTCTCCGACCGGGGTCCTCAGTTCACGTCCCGCTTTTGGCAGACCCTGTTTCGCCTGTTGGAGGTGAAACTACATCTCTCCTCGGCGTACCATCCACAATCGGATGGCCAGATGGAGCGCACGAATGCGACCCTGGAGCAATACCTCCGCTGTTACGTCAATTACCAACAAGACAACTGGGTGGACTTGTTACCTTTGGCTGAGTTCGCATACAATAACTCTCCCCATGCCTCCACGCAACAGACTCCGTTCTTTACCAATCATGGTTACCACCCGCAATTCTTCCCGTCCACAGCAACCCCCTCCATGGTTTCCGCGGCCGATGAGCTCCTCCAGGAACTTCAGGCGGTACATTCCCTGCTGCAAGAACAGTTAACCCGAGCCAAGGAAATGTACAAACGCTTTGCGGACACCAAACGGCAGTCTGGGCCTGCCCTGAAAGTCGGGGATCAAGTCTGGTTGTCCACCAAGCATCTGCTGCGGCAACGCCCAAGCCAGAAGTTGGTTGCTCGTTTCATTGGACCTTTTCCGATCACAGCGTAGATCAACCCCATGGCCTTCCGGTTGCAATTGCCGCCCTCTCTGCGTATCCACCCCGTCTTCCACCGCTCCCTCCTCGCTCCGGTCGTGCCTACCGATCCTGCTCGTCCGATTCCGGCACCCCCACCACCAGTACTAGTAGAAGGCGAGGAAGAATATGAAGTAGCCAAGATTCTGGACTCGCGCACCCGTCGGGGCCGTCTGCAGTACCTCGTGGACTGGGCAGGTTATGGACCTGATGAACGCTCCTGGGAAGGCGCCTCTCATGTCCACGCCCCGGCTCTTGTACACCGGTTCCACTGCCAATATCCCAGAAAACCCGGGGCTCCTGGTTCCCTGGGAGGGGCTCCTGGGGAGGGGAGTGATGTCATGACCCACCTCCAGGAATCCTCCTCTGAGGACGAGGGTGACTCACCCAGGGCCCAGGACACTCCTCAGGAGCAGAGTTCAGACACTGCTGCTCCAGACGGGGCCGACCAGTCAGCTAAAGAGCTGGCAGGCCCCTCTGGCATGACCCGTGGGAGTTCCGCAGCCCAGGAGGAGTCAAAATCAGAAGTGGAGATGGTGCAGGCCCCGAGTCCCAGACAGAGGAGGAAGATTTCATAGATTTCATAGATCATAGAGTTGGAAGGAGCCTACAAGGCTATCGAGTCCAACCCCCTGCACAATGCAGGAAACTAGAGGAGGGGTCTCCCATCCAAGTAATAACCAGGCCTGACCCTGCTTAGCTTTCCATGCTCAGACAAGTTGAGCCAGCGTAAACCACAGGCCTGAGACGGCAGGAACAGATGCAGGCTCCTTGACGCAGCGTCCGGCTGCAAACCAGGACGTCGGCCTTGTGAGGCTTTTGTAATCAGCCTGCTGCTAAGGAGCTCCAGCTGTGAAATGGGCGTGCCCAGGCAGCAGGCAGTATAACAACACTCACTCACTGAAGCCTGAGTATTGGGAAACAACGTCCTCCTTGATTCGTGTTCCTGATCCCTGACCTTGCTCCAGAACCCTGCCGTGCTTCCCGGACTCATGGACCCAACTTCGGACTGACACTGACACTGCCTCTGCTCGACCCCTGGACTTTTGAACAACACTCATGGTTTGACTCCTAGGATTGTAAGACCACGCTTCTGTTACTCATCCCACTGCAGCTCCCTTATCTTATCTCAGCTGGACATTTGGCAGTGCTCCCAGAAGGAGAGCCATCTGCTGGCTGCCACCCAGCCTTAAGCCGGACACTTTTGCATTCAAAGATTTAGTGTATGGCTCTTAATGTAGCGAGATGCTATTTTACGTTTCATCACTTTCTGATCATTTCCTGCCTTTTCTGTGTTTTGTTTTTCAGCTGGATTTTAGTTTGTTGCATGAGGACTATTGTTGGGAAATATTATCAATAAATTGGAAACCCCAGGGAAGTGGAGCCTCCAAGTTATCTGTGGCCCGGGAACATTATGGTGGTGCAGACTGGACAAATCAGGTAATAACTAATGCCCTTTCTCAAGTTTAGTCTATTTCACATTCCAGTTCTCTTTTCAGGCTTTTTGATCCTGTAAGTATATCAATGACCCATCGGGCCTGAGGGTGCTATACATTTTGGGGCATATTTAGCTGAATATATAAAATTTTGTACAAACATCTGTCTATCATACAGATTTTTGCAAACAATTTTCTCTATGATACTACATTTTTGTTGCATTCTTTTCAGTAAAATATGCATTTTTTGGTGTTCACTTTCCCCTAATATACAATGATATAATAAAAACAAAACAACAACAACAACAACAACAACAACAACAACAACAACAACAACCCTGGAGTACTAGGTCACAAAATTAGAAGAAGTGAAATTTAAGTAGGGTCGACAAGTAACATCTGGCCAGAAAAAAACATCCATCCATCCTCCCTCCCATTTCTCACCTTCCAGACTTAATTGCTAGCTTTGATTGCCCTTTTCTCAACATCCCCTACCTATTGTGACTTACCTCATTATCCAATGGCTTTTCACTGTCAATCATCTTCCCCCGCTTTTCTGAGACTCACCACAGAAAAATAAGGGTTTTGTGTCTAGTTTGTCTTTCATCTGGGAAAACTCTGCAGACCCTCTTGTGAACTGATGCATGCACGGGAATGCAGAAGGAGACTTCATCTTGCTTGTAAGCTACAACATTAGGATTTGTAAAGTGTAAAGAACCAGTTAGAGCCTAGTATTCTGTTATTCTGAAATGCAGCAGCCCTCCTTTCTCTATTTCTATTTATTTTGACTCTTTAATAAAATATATTTGGATTGATTCTTGGGACAGGCTAGTGCTTTATGGACTCAGGATGCATCTTACTTATGAGCCTAACCTGCTGTTCAGGCTCCCAGCTTCTAAGGAGGTGTGCTGAAAGCTTCCTCCCATGATCACTATGGTCCTATAGCTCTGAGATCACCCCAGTCTCAAAGCCAGGGACTAATTAGGGTTAGTGGTAAGACTTTGAAAATAGCATAATGAAGGTGCTTCCCAGTATATTCTTCCATGAGAGGAAGATTTCATAGATTTCATAGATCATAGAGTTGGAAGGAGCCTACAAGGCTATTGAGTCCTACCCCCTGCTCAATGCAGGAAACTAGAGGAGGGGTCTCCCATCCAAGTAATAACAAGGCTTGACCCTGCTTAGCTTTCCACGCTCAGACAAGCTGAGCCAGCATAAGCCACAGGCCTGTATGTGAGCACGTTCCAAATCATCACAATTTGATTTTGGATCATAGAATCATAGAATAGTAGAGTTGGAAGGGGCCTATAAGGCCATCGAGTCCAACCCCCTGCTCAATGCAGGAATCCAAGTCAAAGCATCCCTGACAGATGGCTGTCCAGCTGTACCTTGAATGCCTCCAGTGTGGGAGAGCCCACTACCTCCCTAGGTAGTTGGTTCCACTGTCGTATTGCTGATCACAAACACTTGAAAAGCTGCACTTGCAACTAGGCACAACTAGGATGTGTCCAGAGCTTGATTGGGGGGTGGAAGTCTGGCAAACACGCTGGACTTGACCCCCCAAGCTCCACTCGCCCTACCTGCTTCCCCGGCTCGATTTGCGTTCTTGCGAGCTGAGCTGCGGAAATGACTGCTGGGTTCCCAGTGCTATGTTGTTTATGTAGAAAATGGCATAAGATATGTTAAAAATGGCTGTGATTTGTGCTAGTTACGCAAATCGCGGCCGCTTTTAATATATCTTACACCATTTTCTATGTAAACAACATAGTGCCGGGAACCCAGAAGTCCGGTGAGTGCGTCAGCTGGCACTTGCTTTCAGCCTGGGTCGGCTTGCGCAGGGGCAGTGCTCACTGGGCACACCCCGAGTTGCGTGGTGGGCAGATCACCCACCCCTAGGCACAACTGCATCACACCCAATTGCAGTTAATGCAAATTCTGGTGTAGGGATGGGCTGTGAACATGCGATGTTTGAGCTAATTGAGGTTCTCTGAATTCTTCCAGAAGCTCTTTGCCTTGTTTGCATTCCCAAATATGAACATCTTTTTTTTTTTCTTTCCCTGACCAGGAAAAATGTGTATTTTCAATTGGGAAAAATGTGCATTTTAAAAAGTGCACAACTTTCTCCAAATTGAAAATATATATATATACAAATTTGTTTAAAAGTGCAGTTTTCCAGATCATAAATGTCCATAGGCTAAGGCATGAGAATGCAGATTTGCATGGAACTTGCGCATGTGCACAAATGTGCATTTTCAGTGCTGTGAATTTGTTCAGAAAATTTTCACGGAGAATTCCATTCCTGCTTGCAATTCAGGGTTGCCAATGGGACTTGTTCACATAATTTGCAAACAGGAACAAAATTTTCATATATCCCTACATTGTTTTCAATCCTCAATGGCCTTTTATCCCTCTGTTCCTTCGGGAAAGAAATGCCTGCTGAGGACCGTGCAGAAGATCCCTGCTTGTGAGAGAGATGTGGACACTCCTTTTTTTTCTTCCAATAAAATTTTGACCAACCCAAATGGGTTTGATGACACCGCTTAAACCACTGAAGTTAACAGCTTTAAAGGTCCAGAAAGACTTTGGAGGCTTCTGTGTTGAATCCAAATTTGGGACAGGAATTCCTTTGGTTGTCAAACACATATATTGCAGTCACCAAGATAAATTAGCTTATTCTGTGAAATGTCTCTGTTGATAAAATAGTAACAAGCTTTTCATCATAGGACTAAGGCTTCTGAATAATACATTTTTCCTTCAAGCTCCAGAAGACAGAAAGTTCTTAAATGGACTCTGAAGAACATGCTTGAAAATATACTGATTGAAAAGTAGGGGAGGGGAAATTATAATGTTTCGCTCACCTGTTAGACTCAAAAAAAGCATCAAGCAAGCTGATCTTTCCCTCTAAATCAAGGAAAGAGGAAGAAGAATGAAATGTCTATAGAAGGTAATAGAGTTTCACTACTGAGAAACTGTTGCAAAAAGTGAGGTTCAAAGCTTTTGGAGCACTGTGTAACTTAATAGACCATAACCTACTGTAGGACTCGTTAGCAACATTTATTTTATTTTTAAAAAGCAAAACAGAATGAGAAGCAGCAAAAAAAATAATAATAATGCACTGAGTAGCAGGAAGAACCAAAACACAAGAAACTTTGAAGGAGAAAGAATAATTAAAAAATACATTTAGGGCACAATCCTATGCGTATTTAGACAGGAAAAAGTCCTATATCTCTCAGTATGGCCTTGTAGGATGTTTTTCTGTCTGAACATGCATAGTATTGCACCCTTAGAGTTCAGTCCTATGGTCCCTAGGAGTCTTAATCCTGACAAGACAGGGGAGATCCTGGTCAGGAACTGTTGACCCAGGAATAGGGATTCAACCTGCATTCGACGGGATTGCACTTCCCTTAAAATGCAGGCCCCTTATCCACTAGTAGTTTTGTATTCTTATAGTTTTGTGCTGCCACTCGAGAGCAATCCTGTGGCCCCTAGCCATTGTCTGAGGGGCCACAGGATACTGAGAATTTACCCCCTCTAAGTCCTGCTTGGATCCCCACTGTCCAGTTCTGCAGCCTTGGAAGAGGAGGAAATTGGTAGTTTTGGGGTGGGACTGTGGGTGGGGAGAAGAGAAGATGTGTGTGGATCTGCTGGATCCACAAACCTCTCAGTTCTCCTCCCACACTGAAATAAATGAGCTAGATGGGCTCAGAAACCCATCTAGCTCAAACTGCAAAAACAGAGGGCAGAGGAGCTGTTAAAGCCTCTGCCACTCTTCCTGCCCTGCCTGGCTCTTGCCGGCAGCAGGGCTTAGAATAGATGAGGGGCTCTGAAATTGGAACCCGTCATCTAGTGGGCACCAGTCTTCTAGAACTGCACCCTAAATGGTTTAGGTGGTGTTATTTTTATGGAGTATGTTTTATCTTGCAGTTTTATGCCATTTAATGATGAAATTGAATTTTATTGTTTTTTATTACTGAAGATGTTAGCTGCCTTGGACTATTTTTAGGAAAAATGGGGTACAAACTTTTTAAAAATATACATTATTTTCACTTTCTCATGCAATGTTCTAGCACAATGATGCTTTTGTAAGAGGAAATGACTTCCACATATAGAGAGCACCTTTGGATCCTACCAATTCTTCCTAATGGTATTAGAACATGGGATTTTTTTCATTCTAACATCAGACATTTTTAACAACCATCTTTCTTACTTTCAATTCTCATCTTTGCTATCAGAAGTTCACTTTCATGTTGGCCAGAGTTATCCTATCACAGACCTCTTAAACTGAATTTCATAGCATGTAAAATTGAGAAAGAAAATGATGTGTTCCACTATGGTTGAGTTCATTCCAGAAAAATGTAACCAGTCATTCTATAGATGAAATAGAGCCTATAGTTGTCTTTAATATGAAATGCATGGTAGGGCTGGGGGGGGGGGAAAGAAAAATACTGCTGGATTTGCATGTGACAAGGCAATGTTGCCTTTTCATAGCACTTCTTTTCATGACATAAGTTATTGATTCTTAGGAGATCCACTGAATTCCCCTCAGGTATCCCCCAATGCAGAAGTAACGTCAATGAAAGTGAGGAGGAGGTATTGGGAATCTATGGAGCAATATGAGTGATGAGATCTCAGAAACATGTATTCAGAAGAGGAAATATAGGAACATTAGCAATACAACAAAACACATAGCATAACTAAAGTAAAAAAGAACAACTAGGTATTACCTGAGTATTATACTAATCAAGAACTTAAACAAGTTCCCTGTTACCAGAGGGCATTTGCAGGACAAATACTCACACTTATTCCTCCTACAGATTTTGTACTAAATATTGTCTCTGTGGTGCTTCTACATAGCATATTAATGAGCCAAACATCCTCAGATGGAAAGCACCTAATATCTTCTAAATATAGATTGATGCCTCATCTTCCTTGCTAACAAGGCCTTGCTTCCTGTGTTAAACTGTTGATTCATTTTGAGAAGCTGCTTGGATCATTATTCTCTTAATTTCGCCCCATAAACTCCAGATGGCTACCTGCCCATTAAGGTATTTTTCTTTGTCACTACATTATGCTGTAGCATGTATTGGTGCATAATGAATATTTAATATTTTGGTTTTAGCTCAGTTTGTGAGATTTTACAAGTAGAGGAAGCAACAATTTGTCATACATTCCAGAGGAGTGGAAATGATTCAGTACTTATTGTGACAGATAATATTCCTTAAAAAAGTAGACCCACAAAAAGTACTCATTGTGTTTTTTTGTAATTCAGTCAGCGCATTTTTGTTTTTTATGTCCCAGCCCTGAAGAAGAAGAAGAAGAGGGGGAGCAGGGAAAAGAGAAAGGCTGCCTTCTCCTTTTACCCTCCTTCTCCAAACCTTATCCCATGCTGCCTTGCCAGATCCAACTAAGGAGATCCATGTGATAAACAGCCTTCATGTGCATATAACTGAATCAGGAGTCATTCATCTAAATTCAGATGCACATCTGAATGCATATTTAAGCACAGATGCTATCTACACTGCATTGTTTTCAATTGAATACTTACTGAATGTGCATCCCAGTATGAGTAGAAATACTTGGATGCACAGCCATGTATTTGGATGCACATTCAGGATGCATATTGCAGGACTTCCGGTGGGGGTGTAATGGCGGACTGATACTCCATGTTTTGCGGGGAAGCAGTGCGGCTTGGAAATCGGCTATTTATAGCCACCAAATCACCTTGGATCAAAGGGGAGATCAAGAGATATTCCACATGTACCTTATAGGTTGCTTTGTTGTGAGTTTGCTGCAAAAGGATTTTTTTTTTCCAGCCAGGTCGGGGTGATTGACCTGAGGGCTTGGAATTCACAGCTATCTCACAGCCGCATCTGAAGTTCATCAAGAACACTGAAGTCTGACACCCCCCTTCCTTGATTGATGGATTACAACTGTTTAGGAACAAAGAGGGGTTTTCTTTTACAGCGAAGTTGAAGCTACTTACAGTGAGAAACCTTTTTTCTCGGAGCTATAAAAGCTATTGGAAGATTTTAGAGAGTTAAAATTTTTGGGGTTAAAAGTTTTATAAAGGGAAGATTCATAGAAACTTTTGACATAGAAAAGAGGTTTTCTAATTACTATACTGTATTTTTTAAGGAAAAACAATCTTTATGTCTGACAAAAGTGTAATGGGGAAAAACTGCTGGGAAAGAGATTAGACCATCATGGGATTATTTGCTACTCATGCTACTAGACTGCCAGTGATCGGAAGACTATACACAACAAAAGATACAGTAATCAGACTCCATCTTCTTTGTAATACAGTACAAAGAACACAACAAAAGATACAGTAATCAGACTCCTGCTCCTTTGTTGATGGAAATGCTGGAGAGTGTTGGAGTAGTAAAATGACTTTTGGTTTTTGGATTGTACTGAAATATAGTTGGGGAAGATGTTGTTGGTAGAAATAGTTAACTTACACCATTATTTAGAGTATAATGATTGCTGAGTGGAAACCTCTAATAGATTATTTGTAAAGAATGTGGGGGAGGGGAATGATTTGTTTATTTGGCCAATAGAAAAAAGAGAATTTTCTCAGTAACTATAGAGTAAGGGAAAGTTTTTGGTACTTATATTTGCTGTAGATAAAACTGAAGTCCATTTTAGTTTTAGTTGTCTTTTTTTGTTAATTGTTGTTTGTGGTGTTTGTTTTTTTCTGTTGTTGTTTTTTTAAATAAAAAAATCTGCAGAATGCATATTATATTGAAAGCAATGAAGTATCGACTATATTTGGCCACATTTCCAATTTATCCTTTCTTGCATGGGCAGGAGGGATGTAGGGCTTAGAGAGCACACACATAAGGAAGTGTATTGTCTTGAGACCAGCTAAACCCCTAGAAAATCCATTACTTTAAGCAGCTAGTACAACCTGCTCACTTTTAGGATCATACCTGTGTGCTGTCAACATTTGCTAACACCTGTCACATCCTCGGGTTCTGAGATTCTGCATTACCCTGAGGAGAACTCAGATTCCAATGGGTCACAGCACAGGAGGTGCTCTCAGCACTCCTTCTAAACCTTACTGGTCAGAGGATGTAGCTCTCTCATCTGACTCTGAGGATGACTCCCCTGCAGCTTCTTCTATCCATCAGCCACACAGGAACATGAGACTGCATAAACTGACACTGGCCCTTTAAGAACTGGAGTCAGTATCAAGCAGAGGTGGAGTCACTGAAAGACCAGGCTCTGCCAGCCTTCTTAAGGCCTCAGTTGACTGCACTTCTTTGCTGGAACAACAGCTCTTTATGGAATAACTTTTCCAGTCAGCACTTCATATAGTATGCTCTCCAAGGTCCTGCTTTACTTAGCGTGACCCAGAACAGTCAGTGAACTCTGTGGTACAGACCACTTCCCCTGAGCCTCATGTTTGGCCAGGAAAGCAGCATGCTGGTGCAGCCCTCAGTATTCACTGATTTTCTTTCGTGGGAGGAGTGCTCAGAGCTGATTTTGAAAAAGCAGGATTTCCTGGCATACTGTAGGTGAAGCAAAGACCCCTCAAGTCCTGCCCTTTCTCCTTGTTCTTGTGGTAAGTGCATCCAAACACATAATATCAACTTTAGCAATAATGGGAACACGTAGGGATGGGAACCGAGCCTCCGCTATGCGAGCTGAGCCGAGCCTTCAGCGAGTGCCAGCTGAGCATTCGCCGGACTTCCGGGTCTGTGGCGCTATGTTTTTTTATGTAAAAAACAGCATTATCTACGTTAAATGTCTGTGATTGGCGTAACTGGCGCTACGTTTTTTACATTAAAAACAGCGTAAAATACATTTGAACAACTGTGATTTATGTGGCGTATACAAACTATGCAAATCGCGGTTGTTTTTGTTGTGATATGAATCACATTGACCAGCTGTAGCACAGTGTTTACACTTGGAGAGGAACAGAATGGCGGTAAACAAGTATGTTGTGTCTTTCTACTTTCCCGTGTTCTTTCTCATGGGAAAGCTAGATGCTGGGATCATTATGAGCTAGTCACATGGTTTGTATGTTCTAATGACGAGCTAACTTGTTTTTCTGTCAGAAGCCATTTTAGAGAAGAGCAGGACTGCTTTCTCTATTCTTTCTCTCTTCTAGCTATTGCTTAGCAATGTAACGTCTTTGCTGAAGTGGAGCGAAGCTCAATCTACTCCACTGGAATTAATGCTTGCTAGGCATTGTAATCTGCACATGGACTGTAACTAGGAAATGTATACTCTGTAGAACTTTACTTGCTAAGTGAATAAACAGGTAGAAATAGACCTGTGGTCTTACAGAGTGTTTCCTTGCTACTTGCTACTTGGATTAATCTGCAAACTGGGGAAGCTACAAGCTGGAGTCGGATTACAGGCAAGCTGGCTGGCAGCTGCAAACTGACACGCTGGAACGCTGCGCAGAGGGGGGTGAGATCTGGAGATCTGTGTGTAGAATAATGGGCCTCTATGCACAGACAGGATTTTAATTCTCCCATCCAGCACACGTGGAGCTCTGCTATCACTCACGCGCCTTCAGTTTTAATGTAGTTTATGCTGTTTTTTACATAAAGAACGTAGAGCTCGGGGAGTCAAGCCCGGCGAGTTCGCCAAGCTTCCACCCCCCTACCGAGCTCCGTGCACAACCCTAGGAACAGTGTACTTTGCAGAAAGGTAAGGGAAAACAGGAACTCTCTCATGCATATAGAAATTGTACTCACTGTTTTCCATAGCCAATACTGCAATGTGTAAAGAGTAAAATATTTCCATGAGGTATAACAACTAGTGGATAGGCACTCCAGTTTGCTCTTTATTGAGAGAGTATTCCATTATGTGCACAAGTGGGGATTACACTCTCTATTTAAATAGTAATACAATAAGGCAATCAATCAAACTATAACCCCAAAACGTCTCTTATTCATTCTTAGTCCTGAAACAAGTCTCCAAATAGGTGTCATGAGCCCAAGGAGGAAGGACCCTAGCAAGGCTACAAAACTGCTTAATTGCAAAATATCCATGAACAATAGAACTTTTGGGAATAAGAGGGTCCTTCTGCTTTATGAGATTATATTTTCCTCCATCTGAATATTGAAGGGAATTCCTGAATCCTGAAGTGTATTTGGCATAAGTGAAATATGCTAAGCAAGGGAACAATAAACACAGTCTCATCAAGACAAATGTCAAGTAGATATTTCATCTCCTACATTCCATCCTATGAGAAACTCAGTGGCGTGTGTGTGTGTGTGTGTGCGTGTGCGTGTGTGTGTGTGTGTGTGTGTGTGTAATTATGTACAGATTAATCATAGGAAGAGCTGCATAATCACTAAGCACATGGATGCAACTTCAAAGGTCCCTGTCAGCAATCTTATCCATAGGTAGGGCACTCATGATTTGAAGCAGTAGTGCTCCAGGCTCCACTCCTGACTTCACATGCCCGGGCTACCCTCACTAGTTGACCCAACAGCACAGAGCCTCAATGTGCAAGCAGCTGTTCATGCATAAGGGTTCCTTTGCAGATGAAGCAGGGTGCCCAGGGATGCACTGTCAGGCATGAAGACAGTTGTTCAGCCCACTCCTGCTTCAAACCATAAATGCTGTACATGTGAGTAATTGTGTGAATTACTTGTGTAATATTTGTGTTGCCAAATGAGCAACATGGTTTCCCAGTACAACTGCTGTCAGTACAACTGAATAATACAGTGGCAGTCAGGTGAATTTGGAGGTTTTGTTTAGTGCAAAATGTCTAGAGACTTATGAGAAAAGCAAAGGCAAAGCATTCACGAAGACTAACTTTTCAGGATGATCCTGAATATTTTGAATAAAATGTTGAGCTTACTTAGGTAGATTTGATGGGAAACCCAATTAACTCTAATTTGACCTGCTGTGCTTCATGATCACTTGAAAACCAACACATTTCACAGGACCACCTTTCCTTTTGGACTCACATGGCTCCTGCATGAGAACGTAGGACTCACTATTGCCAGTGGAAATTGGTTCAATGAAAATGATCAAGCATTGCAGAACTTATACTTCTGTAGTAGTGCTACTACTACCACCTTGATGTGGTTAGTAAATTTTGTTGGCTTTATGATGTTATGGATCATATCCAGTGCTGGCCATCTGTCAGCAGAATGGAACTGCTGGCAGAATGGATTTTCCCTTCTTTCTGCAGCCCCCAACCCCCAAATCTGCTTTCGAGGGTTGGGGCACCCTCTGGAGCAGATTTGGGGTGTTTTCAGGTGGCTGCAGGGGGGAGAAGAACAAGTCCCACTGTGAAAGCAGATGTCCACTCATGCAATGTTGTATTTAACCCTATATGATTGCTAGATGGAAGCCAATAGATTTCATAGATTTCATAGATCATAGAGTTGGAAGGAGCCTACAAGGCTATCGAGTCCAACCCCTTGCTCAGTGCAGGAAACTAGAGGAGGGGTCTCCCATCCAAGTAATAACCAGGCTTGACCCTGCTTAGCTTTCCATGCTCAGACAAGCAGAGAAGTGTAAGCATTGCTGTTTAGATTATAAGTAGAGAGAACATGCACTCACAGACATATCTCCCACCTAAAAAAAAAACTGAATATCTTGGGTCATTTTTCAAGGCCCCCCAAAAATCTACCTCTCAGCCTCTTTGCCATCCCTCATTGAATGAAATGCAGTAATGTAGCCTCATTAAATTCAATAGGAGACTTAAGAAGCAGGGTGGGGGGAGAATAAATGTGGAGGAAGCTTATCCACCACAGAAATACAACAGAGGTTGGGCTTCCATGATCCCCTTAGTTTTTGCCCTGCAACATCTTAATTTCCCCCTATTGAATGTGTTGGAGCTATGTTGTTCCATCACATTCAATAGGAGGAAATTTAGAGGCAAGGGAAACAGGCAGATCTCTAGCTCAAATTTTAATAGACAAGAGGGGAAATATTTCTGCTTTCATTTTAATGCAAACTTGCCTAATTTTGCATTTTCAAACTGCTATGAAAACCAAAACTCCGTTATTCTTCAAAATTCACACTTCTCCAAATTTGGGGTACATTAGGGAAAAGTGCTACAAAATTGCATATATTTGTGAAAATAATGTTCCAAATGCATTATAATAGGAAAATTGCTTGAAGACATGTATACAAAACTGCATATATTAGGAGAAGCCCATATAAAAATACATACAAATTTTCATACAAACTTTTGTATGAAATAAAAATAATCAACATTTGGGATGAACCAAATTTGAGAAATGTTCAACTTGAGAAACCAAGAGAATCCCAAACTGACAGATTCTCCGATCCCTAAGCCACGGAAGAATTTGGAGTCTTTAACAGTCTTTATCAGCCAAGTTCAGGAAAATTTCACTGGCATCTCTAAGTACAAATGTTTTTTTCTGTTCAACCTTTCTGGGTGTTCAGAGTCAATAGTGAGCATTTGTATGCTGGTATCAAAAAAGGGAAAGTGGTAGAAAGTTGAAGATGTTATCACTGTTGAAGTTGACTGAGGTTCAACATCTAGACTTCTCTGACTACAAAATAAAAGTTCTGTCTTGAATAATTTCTAAAATAAGCAAAATTATTCAAGTGGAAATCAGCCTTATTTATTTATTTATTTATTATTTATTATTTAATTTTATTAATCTTCTTGTTTGTACTATTTACTTCTCATACATTAAAATAAAATACTAGGAGAAGTAGAGTGTTTTTTTCTTTTCAGAAATAGCTTTCTTGATAGCCAAAAATGCAGACACCAAATTAAACTCCCTCTGAAGAAATATATATAACTAGTTATAAATTCTTAGATATATTCCTACAAAATCTTATCTACAATTCCAAGAAGAACCAGAAGAGCTTTGTATCCTTTGGAGCATGTTTTATAGGTGAAACAGGTTCATATTTACAGGTGGAATCGTACTAATCCTTTTGAATAGATCTCAATTTTAAGTTAATCGTCAGCACATGAATACATTTTCTCACAGGTTTTAGATTGCACTGTATGAATTGTTTTGCTTATCAAGAAGAACCTAATCAATCAAAAGAACCACTGTCCTCACACAATTTAAATTCCACTGTGGGTGCAGCATTTGTATAAATCTAGAGATTGGGAGTTAGATTCAAAGGTTCTCTTCCGATGATGTTTAGATCAAAGAAAAAATAGGGATGAATCCAACATCTAGTAAGAGACTTTGCAAAACAAAACAAAATAAAAAGAAACAAAAAACACCCACCTTGGGCAGTATCCTATTATGCCTGTGTGCCAGCAGGAGTGACCATTTATGCAAATGCACTGGGGATTATGCGGTTCTACAAGCAAAAATGCTCATTTCCAGAATGGGGCAAGTCAGCAGAGCTTGCAGAAGAGAACTCTGCTGATGATTCCTGATTTGTAAGTGAGCATTTCCCTGGTTTCTGGGGTTACTCTCTGAAGCATAAAATCCCCATTGTGCAAGTGGTTGCTCCTGCTCGCTCTAAAGGAACAGCAGGAACAGAGCAGTACTATAGGATACTGTCCTTTGTTTTAGGGTTTATTCCAAAATGAGCTGACTTTTAATAATTTGGAATTATTGTGGATAATAATCTTTCCTGTGTCTCTGTGCTAACTAGGTTGGATCCAGGATCTGCCTTCCATCAGAGGAACTGACTTTATGCTGGAGGAAGAGCTCTGCTTGCAGAAGGTTCATCCACTAAATTTTGGGAGATCATCCTCCCTCCACACCACAGCTCACCGTATTCAGCAGGTCTCCTGACTCTCTGCATACGTAGTATATTTAGGAGGCTGGAAGGGCTGCCATGGAAAGTCCACTTCCACCAGCACAGTTGATCAAGCATAAATTTGGATCCAATCCACTGCTATCTCCACATATGACTGTGGATCTATATATTACCTATTCACATATTATACTTTTGCTTTACATACACAGATGTGAAGAATTGTTGTATTTGGCACACCTACAAAAAGGTAATAGTTACATTGTCCATAAATGTTAATGGTCAGATGCTGGGGTGGAATGATGACACTCTTCAGAGTACCAATGCTTTAAAACCTGAGCCCAAACTCTTCTTCTCTACATCAAAGGAGGGAAATTGGACTAGAACAGATAATAATTTAAACTGAAATCCCTCATGGAGATTTGAAGTTTCATAAAACTGACAGCTAATTTAAGGCAACAGACACAATGCACAGCTCTTTTTCTAAATTAATATGTTAACAGATAATTGGCTGAGATTATTAAACTGGAATATTGAATGTATATTTCTCAGGAGAAGTTGCCAACAGATCAAACAAGGGCAACACATTTTGCATGCTGCATGCAAGCAGTGCCCTCAAATTTGGAATGCATGCCATTGCTAAAGTGAAGAAAGGTGTGTGTATTCATGCATACAGATACCTCTGTGCTCAAAGGAACTAGCTTTAGGGCACAGCACAAGTAATGAAAAGGCCTTTTGTATTTGCCTTTTTCCCCTTTCCAAAAATCAAATTTCTCCACCAAAAACCATCTGCCATGTAATCAGATTTTGTGGCCATCGCAGAGATTCAGTAAAATCAAAGTACAGATGGTGGTTTATTGCAAAGTAGCAGAGAAGGCTTAGAAGCGATGATACATGTGGTCATTTTTTGCACATAAACTCTCTGATTAAGTATGAAAAATGTGAACATTTGTTTATCTTGGAAAAACTGCTATTACTTGTGAAGCATGACCAATTTAGGTATTTCTAAACTGTTATCTATATAATTAAGAAAAACAGCCATCTGTAAAGTCAGAAGTTGTGTCTCTTTCCACTACCACCCCCACTGATCCATTTGTAAATGCAATTTTTCTAATCTGATTTATTCACAAGACAGTTACCAGGCAGAAAAGAGCTGCTGTCGATTGAAACTGGTCTGTTTCATTTTATTTGCCCCACTTTACCTACTCGTAATATTCCTGTGACAGATGTTGGTTAATAATAAGAGGAAATGTCAACATATTTATCAATTCCCAGACTTATGAACCTGATGGATACATGAGACCACAATAAAATGAGACACTAGCGCTATTTGGCGTTCATAATGTATCTTGAATGAATGCATGAGGAGAAGGAGAGGTCTAGCCCAACTCCCCTCGTTACACCTTTTCATCTCCCTGTACTCATCTCGTCTGAAGATGAGAGCCTTCTAGTCCTGCATCTGTGCAGGTGCTCCACACAATTAAAATCCCTGGAAATACAGTACCCTGTAGATGGCTTACCAGTATTATGTATTCATTGGGTACATTTAGATCCTGCCTTTCTTCCATCATGGAACTCACACCTAGGGATGGAAGAACCTGTCAGTATCACTTTCTTTCTAATTTTGGTACCTTCTTATAAAAAATGAAAAGAAAAATTCTCACCCATCTGCACTGACCACATTCATTAGGTGTAGCTAGTCCCAGCATGGAGAGGACCATGGTGTAACTGCTTACCATATAGCTGTTAAAGATGACCCTAATTCAGCACTAATACACTGGGTCTTAAACCCAGACTTTAAGAGTTAAGCACTCAAAGCCCTGGACCTGGATGGACAAATCTTTCAGTTTCAGACTCTCCCACACTCATTTTTTTTTTTTAAATTCTCCTGAATATGAAGAAATTTGCAGGTGTTTGGTTAATTCTTGTCAAAAGAAACTGAAACAAAATTCTAACCGATCCATAACCTAGACCTGGTTAAGCTTCAGCAAAGTACCTGCATCATATGCTCTCTATCTATCATTTACTACTGGAATTATATAATGAATTGTAGGTGACAAAGGAAGCTCTTGCATTCAGTTTCAGAATTAATTCTGCACCCTCCATTGTTGCCTTTTGTATTCCAACTTTTGTCATAACGCTAACCTTTCATATTATCAAGAAGGATTTTCAGAATGCAGTTCTCAAGAATTATTTCTCTTAGGCCAGCACCATAGAATTAATGAACTGGGATAAAATCTAAATGTCTTTCTCCAGTACTAACTTTCTGAATGTTTACTTGCCTGTGTCCTATTGACACAAATTGAATGGTTATTACTGTCAGCTGTCTCATATGACTGATATCTGCTGGTATAATAGAGTAGGTGTATCACATTTTTCTGCAGCTCCAAATGTGTTTAATCATTTCCTGCAAAATCAGATTTATGTATTGATTTAAAATAGCTGTACCCAAATAAGAGCAGTTGAACATTTGTAAAATGAATGAATGAATAAATAAATCTTTGCACATATTTTCTTATGATCTGATCAAATTTTCTCAACATTTCAGTAAACTTTGGGAAGTTTCCATAGTCCTGCTCATAAAGGTCATCAACAGAGTTTCTTAAAGCTAAGTCCTGACCTGCAGTTAAAAGTCATTCAAAAATATTTTGCCACCATTCTCTTCCAGATGAATGACACATCTATTGTTTTCTGGCATTCGAGCCAAGTTGATAACCTTGCCAGTTCCAAATGGTGCTTAAAAATTTTCATGCTGGGTAATAGCTAGTGTGCCACATAAGCCATTTTTACCTCAAAGATCTTGGCCCTCCCTTGTTAAGCCTTCTGCTCCATCAAATTTCCATCACTGAAATCCAATAATTTTATCATCACTCCCTGTTTGTCACTTATTGCACATCAGTTTTGCTTGCCTTTAACAACAACAAAAGCTTTAAGGAATCGTTGGAGAGTGGAATAGTCAATGGTTGTGGTAATTCCAGAAGTAGTGATAGGTGACATACAGATGCCAGTTTGTAGCAAATTGTCTTAGAATAAACAAAGCTATTTCTTCAAAAATTGAGAAATAGTTTGGCTTATTTGAAGGTAAATTGAGTTAAATAAGATCATCCATCATACTACAGATCAGGGACACAACTGGCTCAGATTCATCCCCCACCTATCCTTGTAGTTTGAAAGTCCTTCTCATCTCTCCACTTACCATGTGCCAGAAAATGAAAGAGACCAAGGGCGGGGATACAGGTGCTTAAATGAGCCCCCCATATCCCCGTCCCAGCCAAGCCCATTGGCTCAGCTGGCAGTGACCTGTCCGGCTACCTGACTCCCCACTCCTCCCCCACGCGCAAATCTTCTCCCCAGCCCCAAGGTGTGGGGCCAGGGGGAGTCTGTTCTGAGTGGACCAGGAAAAGGAAGAGAGGAGGGCCTGTCTTTCTTCCCCATCTCCTGCTAAACAAATGAGCTAAGCACCAGGAGCACTGGGAAATGTTGAGAACTATGTTTCCCAGTGTTTCCAGTGCTTGGCTTGCGAGCCAGTGTGAGAGCTAGTGTGGCGTAGCGGAGAGCCAGTGTGGCGTAGCGGTTAGAGTGTTGGACTGGGACTCAGGAGTTTCGGGTTCTTCTAGTCGCCACTCTGCCGTGAAGTTCACTGGGTGACTTTGGGCCAGTCACGGACTCTCAGCCTGACCTACCTCACAGGGTTGTTGTGAGGATAAAATGGAGAGGAGGAGGAGGATTCTGTAAGCCGCCTTGGGTTCCTGGAAGGAAAAAAGGTGGGGTATAAATATAATAAATAAATAAATAAATAAATGCACTGGAGCCTGATAAGAGACAATCTTCCTTCGTGCTATTGCTGGGGAGAGATCCACAGTAGTGGCCAGCACAAGGTATTTATATTCATTACTGTAATTCATATCTCCCATAAGGTGCTTGGGATGGGGTGGAGAGCCAACACATTTATTATCCACAGACATTAGAAGCCTGAAAAGGTCTTAGAGCTCTTATGCAGGGAGAAATTTTACTGGTTCATCAGTGTTTTAATGTCTGAAACTGCGCCTGAAAAAGCTGCTAGTTTCTTTTAGCAGTAACAATAAAATGCAGTAATTACCAAGACACTTCAAAGCACCTCTTTAGGGTGAGGAGAAAACACAAACGCTAATACATGTTCCAGCCAATATCTGAAGTTAAACCACCTTACTGGATCTGGAGATGTTTATTGAGTCTGTTAACATCTAACATAAGATGTTCCCTGCTAGATCAGACAAGGTCATTCTAATGCAACATTCTATTTTATAAACTCTCTCTGGCTATAGATAAAGAGAAGTCAATTCTTGTATCACAGAAAGTCCATTTAAGTAAATTCAGTGATTTGAGCTCTGGGCCTAAACCTATATTAACTATGCAGGCCCAGCTTTCTTATATTACTCTTTTCTTAAACCTGGTGCCCTCCAGATGTTTTGGACGGTGGGTCCAATCATCCTTGACAATTGGCCATGATGGCTGGGGCTGATGGGAGTTGTAATCCAAAACATCAGGTTGGGGAAGGATGCTTTAAGGGCACAGTTTGACATTTGTGTTCTGCCACTTAGCAAAAGAGTTGAACCACTTACTATATCCTTTCCAGATTCAGACAACAGTCTAAATATCCAGTGAACTACAGAGTGAAATTTTGTACTGTAAGAATGTAACAAGAATGCCTTCTTATATAATAAACTCCCTTGAGTGCTTTTTTTTTTTTTAAGCAGAAGGCAGGATATCAAATAGAGCCAGCATGGTGTAGTTGTTAGAGTGTTGGACTGGGACTTATTGGATGACTTTGGGCCAGTGACTGACTTCTCAGCCTAACTTACCTGACATGCCTGTTTTGAGGATAAAATGGAGAGGAGGGCCTTGTAGCCTGCCTTGGGTTCCTTGCAAGATGAAAAGCGATGGGATATAATTGTAACAACAACAACAACAACAAAACAACATAATAATAATAATAATAATATCAAACAAATATAATAGATAGATTAATAATGACTGCAATACAATTAAATTGTGTCTAGCACAGCAGATTTTTTGATGCTTTAATCCTATGATCATTTATTTAGGAGTTTTTTCTTTTTCTCACATTCCATTTTTAAAAAAACCCTCAAGTACTTTCTGTTTATGAAGACATTTACAAATTTCATTAAGTTCCTATTAAAAGAACTTTGTGCAAATCAGGGCCAACTCATTAGCCTCACGTTGTTGTTGCTCCTGTTGTTTTTCTTATTGTAGCATGTAACATGAGGAGTATGGAAACGTCCTCTTTTCACGCCGTCCACCTTGGTCACCTTCAGTGTTCTGACAATTTCAGATTTGTGCAAAATTCAGGCCTCCACTCTGCCATTTGCACAAATGTGCAGAGTGGAGGCCTAAATTTTGCCTAAATTTCCTCAGCTTGTGTGTGCGTGTGAAAAGTACACAAATCACAGCCCACTTTAAAAATAGAAGTCTGTGTACTGGCTCGACTTGTGTCAGATCGAGTCAACACCAGCACAAGGTTGACAGAATGGAATCTATGGGGTTGAGTCAAGAAAATCCATTGGATTTTCACACCCCTATGTATTCTTCACACATCCCTAACTGTAGTCCTCTGACTACATGTTAAGACCTTACTAAGATTTGTTGGAGATATGAAGTTGTATCCCTGCATACGATTACAAAATATAGGGGTGAAAGCAGTTTATGCATTGGAAGCAGTTCATTAAACCATCAAGTAATGCCTTGGCGATTTGTTGGTGGCTGTTAGTACTACTGACTGTGAAACAGCTGCTTGATTTAATTGGCAAACACTTGTTCTTTTCATTTACAGGCAAAATTAACATGTCTTGCCAAGTAGCTAAAGATTGTGCTAGTCCTGAAATAGGCACTACTTAACCTGGGTCATAATTAATGCAGAAAAAGCCCACCTCACCCAGTTAACCCAGCCTGGAATGTACACCTAAAAGGACAAATGTAATTAAAGCTCAACTGACATTTGTAGTGAACAGAGATTGACTCCGAACAAATCTTTAAAGCCTAATTTTCTTCTCTCTTGTCTTACGCATAAAGCACAGCAAAATCAATGTAGACGAAGGTAGCACTGATGGGTGCACCATTCACAATGTGGTTTGTCACAAAAAAAATTAACTGCTGATTTCATGATATTATTCCTTTTTTTTTTTTAAACTGTTTTTGGCTTGCCTATATAATCTGCAGAGCTAGTTTCCCTTTAGTAGCAGGTCACACTGATGGGTGGGTTTCCTTCATTTGAGCTCATTTCAGCTGAGGAAATGAGCTCAATTCCTCAAAAATGTTTGGGTTATCTTTGTTCTTTATGCTGTGCATCAAAGTCCCATTTTTCTGACCCAGCTAGTGAGGAAGAAGGCACAAATTAGGAATATACAAATCAGGAAAATTTGAGCTCACTGAAGTTCTCTGAATTCCACCTTGAAGCTCAGTCCAACTCATGTCTGTGTCAAAATGTGAGCTTTGTTTTTTCTGTTCACATGAAAATTTGTGCATATGACAGTGCCCATTTTTCATATATACGCATCAGTTGTGCACAATTTTTCAAATTACACATTTTTCTGCCATTGATGAAAGCATATTTGTGCATATTTTTCAAAAGAATGCATTTTTCATGCAATTTCTCAAATGTATGCATGTTATCAAACTCAAATAGTGCTAATAGAGCTCCACCATAACTTTCCATAGTGCAAGTGGTTGCCTATTATGCTTGCACAACCCATTGTGCAACCTGTTGCACAACCTTTTCCACTATAGGTTGTGGAACTGGTTGCCCAATGGGTTGTGCAAGTGGTTGCACAATGGGTTGTGTTAATGGCTTGCACAAGAGTTATGTACAACTGGTTGCACAGCAGGTTGCACAGGCATAGTGCACAACCACTTGTGCAACCGCCCTTCCATAAACATAACTCTAGTTGGATTCTTCCCTTGCGCATAGTTTGGAATCTAATTTCCGCTAGTGCAGCATCATTTGTGCTAACAGAGTGACACAGTCAGATACTACCCCATGAATCCCATCAGAAGCTCAGATATGCATGGATTTTGACCACAGATTGCATTTGAGACTATGTTCAGACCCAGGAGGTGTGAATTGGGTAAATTCTGCTCATAAACAAGCTGAAATGAATTTCTCATGCATCTCTAGCACGATGTGCAATGATAACATTTCTTTAAACGTATGTAGGACAATATGCAGAAAAATGTGAGATTTTTCCTTCTTTCAGGCTGGACAACTCAGTAGATGGCCAATAAAAAGAAATGTTGTACCTCGTGAAGCTCCTTGTTCCAGCTTCAGCAGAAGAGACTGAACATAATGGCAATAAATTTTCAACAACACAATTGCAGCACTTTACAGAACTTACTTAATCTTTCTCCATCTCCTGCTATACCTAATAGGTCAGGATAATTGCTAACCTTATGCAGATTGAAGCTGAGGCTGAAATAGTGTCTTCAGTATCATTACTTCCATATATCTCCTTTATTGTGCATAGTGTTTCCTGCTGTTTATCTTGTTGTGGCACTATGTTATGAAATACATTACCCCAAATAAAAGTGTAAGAGATTGGGTGCACCAGAAACTTTGCGAGCACAAGATCACACAGCTTGTGCCATTGCATCAGTGTGGTGATAAGCTGAGCTGAAAGATTATTATACAAGCACATGAGTTCATACCCATCCTTACCCACTGCACCATAGCATGCAGGATGTTGAAGCTTTACAGGCATAGGGATGGTGATTTTGGTTGTGGGCAGCTATACATGGCTACAGTTCTGAATTTACTTTTTCTAAAAACAACCACAATTCAGCAGAACTCATCTATCTGATCTGCTGGGCAAGAGTCGTGTCAGCTTCCAGGTGGTCCCCCCTCGTTATAACCAACAATATGTGCCTGCATTTTCACAAGGATCCCTGGTTCTGGGTCATGGGCAATGTGTTATTTATCCAACTTGGTGGTAAAAATGAAACAAAAACATGAAACACAAATTTTAGAGCTTTGCACAGCTCTTCTTTGGAATAAAATGAGGAGAGAAAAATACAAAGGAAATAGGGAATACACCCACTTATGTGGATTGCTCTTGTCTTGAAGTTTATCCTTTCATTAAGGGAACCCATACATGGAATTTGTCACTGGAATTCTCCGAATTTCACTTCAAAGCTAGGTTTGGCTCACTCCCATTTATTTATTTTTTGCAATCTGTTTTTCAGTTTGTTCGGATGGGATAAGTGCACGCTTTGAATGGGAAAAGGCTGCACTTTCCTCCCACTGACTAACACATGAAAATGCACTTTTTAAAAAGTGCATTTCAAAGTGCACATTTTCAAACATAATCACAAGTGTGAGAGTGTGCAAAAATGTTTTTTTGAAAAATGTGCTCCCATTTGCATTCATGTTCAAGGTTGCGAATGGCACAAGTTCAGATGTTCGCAAACTGAAACAAAATTCGCATGCATTCCTATGTGCTGAAGTGTCCCATATTTCCACTATCAGTGGCTAGAAACACACACACTCACCTGATAGATTAAAGGATTGGGGCCTGATAACCGATTTGGAAATCACTGCACAGGAAAGTAGAGAATCTGTGAAAGTCCTTAAAAGTCCTTCATTGAATATTCCTGAACAGATAGCATAGGTAAGGCATCGCAAGGAAGCTTTCTCTTATAGGTCAGCAGCATTCTCATTGAGGTGAGGGCTAGAAATAGGAGGAGATAGGCAGACACCAGGCTTCCCATTTCAAAAATGAGGACCAAAGGCAGAACAAATCAGCAGCATTGTTACCATTTGATATACTCCTAAGTTTAGAAATGAGGGGCAGTTTGATGACCTTCTATTCAAAAGGTTCCTGTACAAAGTATAAAACATCTCTGTGGCTAAGGTTGTAATTATATGGATTAGTGGTGTGACACCATTTGGCTAGCTGAGATAATTCATATTTCCCTTCATATACCATTTTAAACACCTCTAGCTCTCAAGACTACGCACTACCTGTAGGGTCCTTTGCTATCTGGGTTTTAGATCCAGATTTAGGGCTGGGAGAAGTGTATGTCACTGTGCTCTGCTTCCAATGGCAGCCCCTACACCCCACCCCACCCCACCCAAAATGCTACACAGTCTGGGTTCACAAGATCACGGAGGGGGACATATTTATTTATTTATTTAATATATTTATACCCCACCTTTTTTCCTGAAAGGAACCCAAGGCGGCTTACATAATCCTCCTCTTCCTCTCCATGTTATAAGCCATGTTGGCCAGTTGTGTGCTGGGAGAATTTGCATAATTACCTTTGCTGGTGCGCCTTGCCATGTCATGCGAACCTGGAGACGATGGCTTGTTGCCATGGTTAACAAGCCACACTACAATCCTAAAACAGCCCATGGGTTCTGGGTGGTTTGTTAACCATGGCAGCAACAAGTCACTTTCTCCAGGTTTGCATGACACAGCTTATTTCCCCCTCAATGATAATGCAAACAGGCCCAGTGTGCTGGCGGATCCTGATGAATTGGGGCTATGGCTTGGGGAAAGTGAGAATCCCTGAAAATCAGGTGACCGCACTTTTCATGAAACAGAGCCCTTCTGTCCACGGAAGGTGTCTCCACTCAGTTTTCAGGGAGCCCAATTTTCACCTGCACCACAGCCTATGCTATTCAGCAGGGGGGCCTGACACTCTGTGTAGCATTTGGCAGGGTGGTGGTGGAACTGGAAGGACTGCCACAAGGAGGAGTGGGTGGGGAAATCCACTTTCATCAGCCCAGTTGCACATGCCTATCTGAATCCAACCCTATGAAAGGAATAACAACACATCTGCCAGGTAAAGATACCAGAGCTAAAAAAAGAAAACACTGAACTAACAGAGAGAGAATGAGAGAGTTGCATTTTTGAAGCCTTGATAAAGTATGCCTGTCAATAATTTATTTTAAAATCTTCACTGTGAAATCATGGCTTTTCCCCTTAAGTTACCATTGGTAATTTTACAAGAATACCCTTCTGATTTGATTGACCTTTGACTTTCATGCATTTCTAAACCAATTTTTCAACAGCATTCTTAGTTGTACAGTTGCCAGGATGTCTTTACAAAAGGAATATCATCTTCTGTCATCTTCTAAAAATTGAAAATGAAATGTGCCATTTTCTTTTGAATCTGAGTTTTGATGCAGCAGAAACAGGAGGACCTGTAAATTACATTTGGTTCTGGACAGCACAACTTACCTGGCATAGGTGGTCCCTGAAGTGACCCCACTGGGGTGTTCACACAATGTTTGCCAGCTGTTTGGATTTTTATGCCTTGGCTCTTGATTAGAACACTGATGTGTCATGGATCCCCTGGGTAAACCACACATTGGCTACTGGATTGAGATAATAAACATTTGTTCTGAAAGCAGTTGCTTGGCAATATGTGCATTCCATCTAGAGTTGTGCACAAATGGCCTCTTGAAATTCTCCACCCTATTTGGGGGCAGAGAAATTGACTGAGGGGACAACTTCACCAAATTTATCCAGGGGGAGGAGACATTCTCTAACCGTTTCTCACAGGTGGGCTTACCACTGGCAGGGGTTGTAGCCCAGTCTCTTTCTTTTTTCCTAAAGGTTTTTGTTTTTGTTGTTGTGCTGCAATCCCCCAGGCTGGCAGGCTGCCTGATCTGAAAAAGTTCTATGGGAAGAATTACCTCGGGTTGTATTCCCCTGGGCTTTAATTGAAATGCAGGAAGACAAGGAGGCTACGGGTTGCTGGGGAGATGTTTGCACAGTGAAAGACAGAACAGTCAGTCACACACACTCCTTGGCAACCTCATAAGTAAGGTAAGCACAAGGAATCCAAACACAACCCATGAGAATTTTTCCAAAATTTTCTTCACCACTGAATTTCTTTTTGAAAATGATTTATTTTCTATCAAAGTGAATGAGAATGGGGGGGGGGATGTGGGGAAAATTTAAATCTCAGCACTACATGTATTCATTCCACACTGATTAGAAATTGTTTCAAATCAAGAAGAGAGAGAAAAGATACAGATTAAATCAGTGAGCTATCATATTCCTCCTAAAAAGACAGACTATGGCTTGAGTGTATAGGTGCAAAGGAAGAAGGGCTAAAGTGCATGATAATCAGGGCTGGCCCTCCCATGAGGTGGAGTGAATCCCCCACCTCAGGCAGCAAAGAAGGAGGATCAACAGATTGCACACTATTTCTCTGCCTCCGCCAGGAGGACCCACCACCACTGCCTCCAGTGGGTGCTCTGGAGAACCCAACTGGACACACTCCCATCATGGCATTTGCTGCACCATGAAAGCAGGGCCAGTGGGACTCTCTAGAGTGGCTACCTGCCTGGCAGCACTACAGCAGCTGCTCCAGAGAGCACCAGCTGGTCCCACTCTCCTGCTGTGGCAAACAGAGAGCAAAACAGAGAATAGGTGGCTGCTCTCAGCCACCCAGTGCCTGACTCATGCTGAGATCCTGTACCTATCTCTTAGGACCCCCTTCCCACAATGCCTGGCTCTGAGGAAGGACCTCTTCAAAGCCAAGCATTTGGGCTGCTTTCTTTGGCTGACGCAGCTCTTCAGAGGGCAGCCAGTGGCAAGTGGGGGGAATGCTGGGGATGGGTGTGGGGTACACATGACCATGATGGGGGTGTAGGCATCTGTGCCAGCAAGGGAGTGAGAGAGAGGTATGCTGCAGTGGCAGCGGTCCAGGCATGCTCTCCCACCTTGGGCAATGGGAGAGCTTGTGGTGGCACTGTAGATAATATGGATGTACAAGTAAATTGCATTTCAACTCGGTAATCCCAAATGGTGATTGACTGGTTTGCATACAATCCATGGAGGCTTCCTGTGATATTTAGAACCTCCATTTTCCAGGGTTCTATTATATCATGTGAGGAATCTTCATGGATAGAAATAGCTCCCCACTACATATGGTCACCCTGATCCCAACACAAGGTAATGTGCTTGTCCTCTCCCTCTCACATGTTAATTAAAGCCACATATTACATGGAATGCCTCAATAGGGCTTCAGTAAATCAGAAGCCCTAAAAAACCTTGGAAAACCCCATGTGTATATAGCTGAATTCACATAGTTTGTAGTTACAATGCCTGCTGAACATGTAGAGGTTGGACACTGGATAGGATCTCTCTCCCTGCTTACAATAACACTTGCAGTATACATGTGAAAGATGCTTCTGTTGTTGGTCTGATAAAGGTGCAGAAGTGTTCATGCTCCATCATCATGCTTTTTGGGGGAAGTCTATGGGAATGGGAATGTTCTTCCTGCGTGGGCACTGCATTGTTCTAAGAGACCTAGCCAGTCATTGAACAGTATGTGACAATGAAAAAGTATTTATTATCTGAATGCCTCCTAGGTTTGGAGGAAAGGGGTAGCGAGGGGTCTGTTGAAAGACTATAGAACATCACTGTATTCAGTTTTGCTGTAAATGAAAGCAAGTTTTCTTCTCATTCAGCAAAATGAAACCACCAAGAAATCAAAACAAAAAACTATCGACATGCACATATTTTACTCTCTGAAAATAAGCAGCAGACCTTAAAAGTAAGAGAAAAGCTAAAAGTCAAAGGGCAAGTTCCAATTACTCTGGCATGTTTTCACAAACAAATCCTAACCTTTTCAAAGGTTCTGAGGAAACACTTAGAAGCGGAATTAATCTTGGCACAGTGGATGGAAAAGCCTCAGACACGTAGTGCAGCCTATAAAAGTTTACTTCATCTACAGAACTTCAACTTGCAGCATTTTCTGTAAGTCCATAAAGTTTCTCTGACATATTTCACTTTTCATGTCCAGTGATAACTGTAAATAGCTGTGAAAAGTATTTATGTATTGTATTTTGCAGTTTCTGGCTCCTGTTGCAGCTGAAGAAATTAGAAGAAAAGGCTTTTCTCTCTTCTCCAGGCTAGTTTAATGGGCAAACCATCAACAATTGGATGGATTTTAAAGTAAATAGCAGCCACAGTGGGCTCCAAGCCAGCTCTGGACCACAGGAGGAGGGGCTGGCTTCAAGTCTTTTGCTCCTGATCTAGAACTGATGCCCACACAGCTGCACCAGGAGGAAAGCTCCCATTGGTGCCAGTGGCAGCTGATGCAAAGAGGGGTGCTGGTAGATCCAGATCAAGACCACAGCAGTGGAGACAATGGGTTAAATTTCCTCTTTTCCCTGCCATGGTTCTGATCTACAGCAGGGGGCCCTGCAGCTGCTATTTATTAAAAAGAAATCCAAACAATTTCTAATTGCATGAATAACATCACATATGGTTTAGCCCTAAATTATAAAGTTAAGACAGCATTGTTTTATTGATATTGATGAGAGTCACATGCATGCAGTTATGTTTAGGAATACAGAACATTTTAGGGTCATTGTGTGAAGAACACATAACATCATTCTTTCTAATACAAAATTCTTTGGTCCTATGCCTATTAACTAGACAGTGAAATGGACTCACTCATAGGCAAGGTAGTAGACTCTGCATACTTTGGGGCCCCCAAAGATATGCAGGAGAATATTAGATTTGCAATTAAAAGAAAAAGAAAAGAAAGCCCCCCCAAACAGCTCAATGGCTGCTAAGCATGCTCAGTGGTCCTCTAAGACCTATGAAATATTGATGGCAGCTGAGCATCAGTTGGGAAAGAAAAAAGGAAACTGTAGAGAGGAAATTGGTCTACTTATGCCCCAACATCTAACATTATTCTGGGTTCAGTGACACATGAGAGCTTAAACAATTCCCTTCTTCATGCTGTGTAGAGAAGTTTCTGGGAGGTTTCTAGCAAGAAACTCCCGCTTCTCCCCATCCTATTACAATAAAATACTCAAATTTTGGCTGGCTTCCTTGTTGTTGTTGTTCCTCTTCTTCTCTTTGCTAGAATGTTGCCCATCACTAGGCATAAAGCCATAGTTTCTATTCAAGTCAGACCATGTTAACATTAATAATAGTTTGCAATTCTATTTTTAAATAGTCTGCTAACAGTATAATATTGATTACCCTCTACATTTTGTAGCCTGATTCCATTTGTGCATAAGTAAATGTCTTTCCAGAGAACAGACACACAAAGGCCAGGTGGGTTAGTTTCATGCAAAATAGACAGTGGAATCCATTAACAGCTTTTTGAGTATCATTTGGCCTTTGAACTCCAAAATAGAGGGTTTAGTTGCCTATTTTATGACTTTAAACACTTCAAATGAATAATAAATTGCAATAACCGCACGCATCAGCAGAGTTACTAGGTGGACATTCCTCCTTGGGAGAAGAATGGAACATCAAGAAGAGTGGCAGAAAGTACTAAGCATGTCTTTATTGATTGGTAGACTAAGCTTGTGAGGCTATTAGAGGCATGCAGTGAATCATTCCATCTGTGAAACAAACTAACTTGCTCTAAGGAGATAAGCTCTAATACGTAAGCTGATGAAGGCTAATATGGGAGAAACTGTCCAGCTCATGTCCTTAATGATAATGGTGTAGATTTATCGATCACAAAATGGCAACACCTTGAAAATGTGCTATGTATAGCAGGCAGCTGTTACAGAGCCTAATGCTGTAATTGCATTCTCACCTGGTGTGGGACTGAGCCTCATGACATAAATTGTGATAGGAATTGCAGGTGTAATTTCCAAAAACTCAGACTGAACTCATAACAATCTTGCATGCATATCTTAATCTCATAGGAAAACATAAAGAAGTCCCTCATACATGGAAGGCTGCTTATCTCTCTGCTTTAAAAAAAAAAGAAAAAAAAGAGAGACATTGTCATATGATTGCCAGTGCAATTTCATTGGTTTAGTTTCTCTCTACTTCTGTTTCCCATCTATCAAGGAACCTGTGTGCTTTACCTAAGGATGGAAACATATTTTCAAAAATGAGGTATCAACCATTATTTGTTTCTTCATTCCATTAGTTCTTGGAACAGATCTATTTGCTACCTGAAACCACCATGGAACCTAGTAGAAGCTGATATGAATGTCTCTTACATTTCTCATGTTCCATCTTAATACTAAGTACCGGTAAATGCAAATTCCCATGGTTTTAACATCAGCCAGCTTTTTCTCTTTCGTCCCCTCCCTCCAGCTTTGTTTACCTTTTAGTCCAATGAAGATTTCTAGAGAGGTCAAAAGCGTGTACATTATTTTATGACATTTTGGACAGCCTAATAAAGGTATTGCTGTAGCATAGATAGCATATCCATGTTCATCCAGAAGTAAGACCTACTGTATTCAATAGGGGCTTACTCTCTAGGAAAGTGTGCCTAGGACAGCAGCCTTAGATGTCTTACAATAGGTAATTGTCTTAATTTAGTTTGTCTTTGAGGGTTAACTGTTTATGTTATATGCAAAAGTATTTAAGAAAACCCAATCTTTCCTTCCTATAAAGCAAATTTGAAAGGAGTGTTTTGGAGTGGGTAATCAGCAGCAGAGCAGGTTGCTTAACCCTTTCCAAACTCACCACACAATCTGCATAATTATCAAATAATGTTCATAATATGCAAATTAGGTCACCCATGTTTGAGGGATTGGAATACAGCAACTCTAAAATAATGCCATGTCTAGTTTTCCTGCAATCTAGGCACATTTACTTGGGAGTAAGCCTCATTGAACTCAGTGGGACCTACTTCTGAGTAGAGATGTGCATCACACACACACACACCTCTGCTCACTGTTGAAGGTGAATATTGAGCAGCGGTAGCCCCTGAAAGCATCAGTTGTTCAAAGTTCTGATTGATTAACTTATTCAACAAAGGAATATTTATTTCCTAGAGAAGCTAGTTTCCTTACATCATTTCTGTCTCTTTGAAGGAAGCATTATCTGTTTTGCAGGGATCCTGGCAATATTAAAATCTGTGGGAATATTGTATTTTAACTCTGTACAGGGGGAAAGCACACTCTCAGTAATCCTAAAATTTAACTAATTTCACAGATTTCCATGGTGTTAATTTGATTTAACTTCCAAGTAAACAAATATTCAAACAGCCTTGCTTGTTTTGCATTTCCACATCCTCCTCCTCCATGCAATTTCCTTTCATACAGCTCTCCCGTGAATTGTATTTAAAAGGCATTTCTCAAAGACAAATTCCAGTTATTAATCTATTATCTCCTCCCCATGAATGATTCTTAAACAGTTTAGATTGTACATTATGGCTTCGATCCTAAAATCAGTTAACTTAAGGAGGTCCATGGAAGGTCAACTCCCCCCCCTCACCCTGAAACCCCCTATGATCCATTCCACATTATTCAGGACCCTCCCCCAATCCTTTGGAAAGACTTTTCAAAGGGTTTGTGAAACTACAGGGGGGAGGAGAGTATATGAAACTTTCCTCCTATGAACTTCCTTAAGTAAAATTCTTAGGAGCCTTTATTTTTCTAAATAAATAAAAAAAATTAAAAAAGGAACAAACAATAATCTTACAAGTATTGAACTTCTGAAGAGCTAGTTGTGTTAGAACCATGTCTAGGTCGAGACTTCATTGCATGGCATTGGTTCAGGATGTATTCGTGGATGCATGGTGATACAATATAGGGCAAGCATGCTCGTTTGCTTCTTCTTGCATCTTATGGAAAGTCACCAGCCAAACCAGGCACAAAAAATGCAAATAAGTCTCAGAATACATTTCCAGTTCTCATACTAGTCCCAGTATTAGAAGAAACTCTTGAATGTGCAGTTGTCGTGCTGAAGACTCCATAACTGCTGGATTCTTTTTATGTGAGACAGACACCTGGATGCTAAACATCTTACACGAAATTAAGTGCCATTGAAAGTATTATTACTTACAATTAGTAAGGTGCAGCCACATTAGTAAAGTGTTTAGGACTGGCCTGGGGTATAAGATGGTGAAGAATAATAAATTAGTATATACTAGAATGTAACTGCTTATCATTCTCCCAGGCTACCTCATATAAATTTCAAGTAATTCCCCCTCTTATTAATACATCTTTAATCCTTCTTGCAAATATTGTGTACTTTGTCCAGTCTATATATAAATTTGTTTCCTCATGCAGTTTTGAAGTAGATTAATCTTTTCCATATATGATAAACTTCAATATTTGTTCTTCTGCAATCAACACACATTTAATTAATAGGAACATAACTGGCCTATTAAATTAAGGCCACTTTTCCTAGGTTTTGCTGAGTGTTTCGTTTGCATTGCCATTTTTGTTGTGCCTAAAATAAGATAAAGGAACTTGATCCAGCAGGCCAATCTGCAGGTAGAAAAACTAGCTAGGACTCAGAAAAGGAATGTTCTTAACTATATACTTAAAATTTGCCCAAGATTATCTTAAGAGTTATAGTAATATGTCAAAAAAAATTTATTTATCCAGTTTTTTGCCTGAAATTGTAAAAAATACTTCCATTTTTAATGTGTGTTCCTTTTGCAGAAAAACAAAGGCAAAACTAACTGAAATGTTTCATGATTGCCACCCTTTTGTTTACCTTAGTATCAAATAATATTGGTATCCAGGAAAGATAATGCAAAACCAACAATTATTCATTGGTGAGCCCTGATTTTTTGCTCTTGGTCATCCCAGGAAAGCTGCACCCACCAAACCTGATGCCACTGCATGACACCAGAAAAGGGAATGGCACAAGTGGGTAGGGGTGAGAATGTCCCCAAGCAGACAGGTCCTGTTGCATCCATGTCCTGATTGTGGGACCCCGTGGGCAGCTGGCTGACCACTGTGTGAACAGAATGCTGGACTAGATGGACCCTTGGTCTGATCCAACATGGCTCTTCTTATGTTCTTATTTATTCATTCATTCATTCATTCATTTTCTATAACGCCCAATAGCCGAAGCTCTCTGGGCAGTGTACAACAATCAATTAAAAAAAATATACAATAAAATACAGTTAAAAATATAAACAATAAAAACATTATAAAAATTTAAAACCAATTAAAAAATATCACTAAAACAAGTGATATCCCTGTGTAGTCAACCACGTTAATGTTTAAATACAGTTTCCACTTCTTTTTTTCTGAAGGCTCCTCATCTTTTAACAGTGGCATTTCAGGCAGGTACAGTCTGGTCCTCTCCATGTTGGGAATAGCTGCTCATATTGAATTTGGCTGGTGCAGGTGGATGAGAATTCCATTACAATTCATTTTTAATTTAAAAAATTACCAAAATTCACAAAGTTCTTCATATCTGGGAAGAACTTGAGATTTTAAAAATTCAATTACAGAAGAAAGCAAAACTGGCAGATTCACCCATGCCTGGGCACAAGGCTGTATGGCTTCAGCAGCTGGCCCGAGGCTTGCACAACAGACCCTTCAGAGGCAGACGGAAATAATAATAATAATAATAATAATAATAATAATAATAATAACAACAACAACAACAACAACAACAACAACCGGGTTCTTCCACACACACCGCACACACATTTGTATCACAAACAACAAGCCCTCTCCCATTAGAGATGTATGGTTGTTGTTAAATCTGTCCTGTCTGTGTTCCGTGGAGTGTTGGCCGGGCATCATTCTTCCATCACCTGCCCATTGACCAAATTGGATTTTATGTAGGAGAATGTTGTTCTACTTGCACTAATTCACATGTGTTTTAATGTGCACTTGCGCATGGGTGAAGATCCACATTACCAAGTCACGCTAGCACTAATGTACACCAGTTAATGTGAATTTGCCCAAATCTCCCCCAAAGTCGGGGGGGGGATGGATGAAAAATGCACAAATCCCCCCATAAGCTGAATTTTCACCCTTTATCTTATGGGGGGAAATGCACATTTTTGGTGACAGGTGTGTTTTTTTCTTTGTATTTTTGTACAACTAAATTTGCACACAATTCCTGGAATGTACAAAACAAAACAAAACAAAAACCAGTCCAGATTTCTGTGGAATCCATGTAACTCAGGAAAAGCCAGTCTGTTGTGGAATCAATGGGTTGGATTCATAGAAATCCGAACTCATTTGAATCCATTGCAGATTTCTATGACACTTCCCTACCTCCCATGCACAGGAAGTATCATATATAAAAATCATGCTATATATTTCAAGGAATATAGTCCTGGGGGATAGAAAAAGAGCTCTTATAATTACAGATGGGCGAACAATTGATTTTCATGATGGCCAAGATTCTTCAAACTCCACCTTAAAGTTCGGATCACCTCACTTCCCATATTTGATTGCACTCAGTTTTTCATTTAGTTTGAATGGGGAAAGTGCACATTTTGAACATGAAAAATGAGCATTTTTAAAAAGTTTGCATCCAAATGAGCACTTTCCCCCTAGAGAAAAAAAAAACCCATGAAAATGCATGCGTGTGTTTTTGGAAAATGCACATTTTAAAAGTGGACATTTTTAACAGAATTGCAAGTTCAGGAAAATGCTACCTTTCCTGAAAAAAAATGTTCACGTTTGGAGGTACAAACAGGGCAAATTTGAGTCCATAATGAACCAAAATGAAATTTTCATACATCCTTACACATAACCATGTGAACTCTCTGTTTAGGAACTATGCACTTCAGCCTCACTAGCCTGTGATGTAAATCTCAAAGATATTTACCATTATCCAAAGTAAAAGATCATAGTCAGAAGGATTTCTTAAACTGTACAGCAGCGGTCCCCAACCTTTTTGGGTCCAGGGACCGGGTCCCGTGGAATAAATTTTTCCATGGACCGGGGTGGGTCGCCTACCGCTCACCTGCTGTGCGGCTGGGCGGCAGCGCCGCAGAATCAGGAAGTGACGCGACAGGAGACCCGTCGCGTCACTTCCGGCTTTACTAAAATGCTCATCGGAGAGGGAAGCAGAAGGACGAGCAGCGGGGGGGGGGGTCCGTGGCCCGGGGGTTGGGGACCCCTGTTGTATAGTACAAGCAAGAGGAGCTTTTCAAGGGAAAGGAGCAGGGAGGTGAGCTGAGGGGATTTTTCTTGCCCTGCCACGGCTGCTTTCACAGAGGTGGCTGGAGTTCCCAGTGGCTGCACAACAGGCCTTGGGGGGGTCATATGCAGCCCGTGGGCCATGGGTTGAGTTGTGTATCCCTGGTCTAAAACCTGTGTCTTTGGTGGGAGAAGGGGAGGTATGTAGCACATATCTTCCTGATCTTGGCATCAAACAATCTTAGTATCCTGGAAAAACTATGTAAAACCATTCATTTCTTGGTAACATTTGTTTAATAAATACTGGGTCCAACAAAGGTATATATATGAAAAAAATCACTTGGAAGACTAAGGGCACAAATATCTTATGTCCCTCCGACCTTGTCTGGGGGGGACATAGGATTGGGGCTGGAAGCCCCTGTGACCTCAGAAATCTTTTCCGAGGTTGCTGCTGAGCGCCCACAACCCCACCTCAAAGCTGGCACGCTTTTTTCCGCGCTGGCAGGGAACCGAACACGGTCTTCCATCTTCAGTTTCCCCATGGGGGGGTGTTCCTGGGGGAGGGGAGGGGAGGGATGAGGCTCCGTCAGATTCCAAAGAATCCAGGCAGCAGTGCCTCAGTCTCTCCTCCTTCTGAGGAGAGGTAAAACATCTAGATGGCCAAAATCCGCTCTCTAGATGTTTTTGAGGGCGAGGGGAGCGCAGCAGAGATCCTGTCCACCACGATCCTCCCATCCTGCATAGGATGCCCGCAATCCTCTGGGCTCAGAGGATTATGGGCACCCTCATAGGACTGCACTGTAGTGTAAATATGGTTTGGGGCTCATCCCCACCCCTTGAAATACCCTTTGGTCTTTCTGTGCCCCCCCCTTTTGGCTGCTGTTGCTTCTGGAGGAAAGTCATGCTGTTTGGAAGGCAAAAAGCAGCCCTGTTCTAATATGCTCTTTATAATAATAGCAAAAAGTAACCTTAGCACATAGCATATCTTGGTGATTAATGATAGGGTCATTAATTAATTAAATCTTACCCATCAGATATTCATTAGTCTTCAGGTAATGCAGTTCAATCACTGTGATTACTAAGATTTAATACTATAAATAAATACAGTACATTTCCTATCAGCCATTTTAGCAACCTTGATAATATGATGAGCTGTACAGCTCCTTTATCTTCCCTGATTAGTTAAGCTAGGCTTTAAATTAACGGGTATGATTTTATTTCCTAATAATATGCCTACCAAAAGTAGAAACGATTTTTATCTTCAATGCTTGCTGCAAAACAGACCTTTATACATCGGTTTTTGCCAAAACAACAACAAAAAACACAACCCTGTAACATTCAGTTCTTAATTCTTATAGAATCATGACTGTGGTTCAGTTTTGAATGGTGTGGGGGGGGGGGCGTGTGGGATTCTATATGTTGTCAGGATATCAGGAACTAAATGCAAATTAATGTTATACTTTTGTTCTTTAAAATATAGCATGTTAATTCGGAACAATGAGGCTTCTGTGACACTATATTGCCTTCAGCATCGTGAGACACACTCCCAAGCTGCACACCTGTTCTTTCAGGGGGAGTGGAACCCCTCCAGCACAGGTTGAACACTGCTCAACTGGGCAGATGAACCACCCACTAACAATACCTCTGTTTCATCTAGACCAAGGCACTCCAACCTTGGGTCCCCAGATGTTGCTGCTCCCAGAATCCCTTGCCATTAGCCATGCTAGCAGGGTATGCTGGGAGCTGTAGGCCAACAGCATCTGGGGACCCAAGGTTGGAGAGCCCTGATCTAGACTGAGTTTCAGTTTATTGACTCTCATCCATTCCATTACCTGCTCAGCCAGTAGATTCAGGATAGCTACTGTCTCACCTGGGTTAGATGAAAAGGAGAGGTAGCACTGGGTGTCATCTTCCTATCGATCACACCTTGGACCCAAATGTCCTGGCCCACCAATTTAATACAATAACTGAAGCTGCTCTTGAAGTGGTGTCACCATCTAAAACTCGTCTGGTAACACAGCGTCATCCTCAGCCATGGATGCATGTAGAGTTGCAACTGGAGCGAGCCTCAGTCCGCCAGTTAGAGAGGCGATGGAAGCGGAATCCATCAGATGAATTGCATCTGAATTTGAGATCTGCTCTTACTACTTATTATCGTCCTGTAGACGAATCTTGGCAGGGTTATCCGCAAAGGAAGATTCAGTCCCAAGCCTCTATGCCACGTCAGGTATTTGCTACATTTAATACCTTATTGAATCCATCGGCTGTTGTGATGAGAATCAGGCAATTTGTGATCTTACAGCAAGCGACTTGGCTTCCTTTTTTGTTCAGAAAGTGTCTACAATTGTAAATTCATTTTCGCTGGACGGGTCTTCACCACCACTTTTGTCAGCAGGTTTGCCACAGCCTTCAGCTCAGTTTGCAGACAAACGGTTGCTTGAGATACTTATGGCTGACAGTTACCCTCAGTAAGTAAATACCTGGGTGCTAGGTCACCTGAGCACAAGTGGCATGGGGCTGTATATCTGGTCAAGACCCCTCTCTTCTCCTCCTACCTCGTGTCCTGCTAACCCTTTCCCATCTTTTCTTTATCTGACACTTTTACCTTTGCTTTTGTCTCATATAACTTATCTGGTGAATTCTTCACTTTCGCTGTGAATTTTTCCGGAATGATTCAAGCATGCTTTTGTACGCCCTTTGTTTAAAAAGCTTAATTTAGACCCTTCAGCTTGTGTTAAATACCGCCCTATTTCACTTCTTCCTTTTCTTTCTAAGATTTTAGAAAGAGTAGTTCTCTCCCAATTGATGACTTATTTAATTAGATTTAATCTCCTAGATTCCTTTCAATCAGTGTTTCGTTCAGGCCACTCCACAGAAACAGCCTTAACTTATGTGATGAATGATATCTTAGTGGTGAAAGCTCAGCGTCAAACATCTGTGTTGTTTCTGCTGGATCTTACGGCAGCTTTTGACACACTCGGCCACCATATTCTGCTTTCGAGGTTGGTATCACTGGGAATCAAGGGCAATGCTTTGTCTTGGTTTGGTTCTTTCCTTTTTAATCGCTCCTGTTCTGTTTTGTTTCGGGGTTCATTTTCAGATGTTTTCCCTTTATTAGTGGGAGTTCCACAGGGTTCAGTCTTATGGGTCCTCTTCTTTTTTCATTGTACACTTGTCCTCTTGGACATTTGGTTTCTGATCAGGGTTTTCAGTATCACACCTATGCAGATTATACACAGATATATCGAAGTTTTGCATCCATTGATACTGCAGCATCGCAGTCCGTGACAGAATGACTGTCAGGCGTTTCCTCATGGATGACTGCACATCATCTGAAATTGAACATGGATAAGACTGGGAAATTCTGGTATTTCAACCTGACCGTGTGTCAGCTTCCTTATTGTGTCCTTCTTTGCATATCCAGGGCTCAGTGGTGGCCCCGGATTCAGCTGCCAAGAGCCTTGGTGTTTTGCTGGATGATCGTTTGTCCTTGCCTCCTTTTATTAATAGGACTGCCAAGGCATGTAATTTTCACCTTTTGAACATTTTTATTTATTTTATTTATTTATTTATTATATTTATACCCCGCCTTTTTTCCTGCAAGGAACCCAAGACGGCTTACATAATCATCCTCCTCCTCTCCATTTTATTCACAGGATTCACAAGTTTTTGTATCCTGAAACAGCCCATCTGCTTGTTCAGGCTTTGGTGGTATCCCACTTGGACTATTGTAATAGCTTAATAGCTGGCCTGTCCTCTTCTGTGCTTCTTCCATTGGTTCTGGTCCAGAGCAGCGCTGTTCCTGTTGTCCTGAACTTGCCCCAATACTCCCATATTACTATGGCCTGTAGGAATCTTCATTGGCTACCCATTCAGACTAGGGCCCAATTTAAATTATTGGTTCTTGCCTTTAAGGCTTTGCGCTCTAATGTCCCTCATTACTTAGCATATAGGCTTTCCTGGTATGTTCCTGGTAGGAATTTAAGATCGGTGGGCCAGGGATTATTAGCAGTCCCACCAACACGCTCTGCCTTGGCAAGGCTGCAAACCTTTCAGGACCTGGTTCCACTTTTGTGGAACAGGCTTCCCGTGGACCTCCGATTGGAGGAGGAATTTTTTTCCACTTTCGTAAGGGATTAAAGACTTATCTTTTTAGTCAGCCAGAATGAGTGGTTGGGCTAATGTGGTGGTTGCTGGTATTCAATACTGTATAGTAAGCGGTTGGTGTTGGATATTTTATTGTATTGTTATGTTTACTGTATATGCTATTTGTCCCGCCCTTTGGTGTAAGGGGCGTTATAAATAAATGTATTATTATTATTATTATTATTATTATTATTATTATTATTATTTATTAATAACTGTTTATTACCTCCACCCACATCCCAGACCTCCCCCAGCAGTTTCATGGAGATGTTAAATAGCATTGGGAATAAAGCTGAGCTCTGAGGAATGCCCTGTTAGAATTACTAATGCCCCAGCAAACCTTCTGGAAATGGCCATCCAAGTAGGAATGGAACCACTGTAGATCAGTGCTTCACAACTCCCAACCCAGACAGACGATCCAGAAGGATACCATGGTTGATGAAATCAAAAGCCACTGAGAGGTCCAAGAGAACCAATAGGGTTGCAATCCCCACCCTCTGCCCGAGGACTCTTATATGTCTGTGTAAAGCTGTGGAGCATGAGCCACCAAGTAGTGGAGGCAGGTGGCACACTATTATTGTGAGGAAATCCAAAATGTATTACTGTGAAGGATCCTATCTGCATGTTGAGAGGAGCTGCAACAAATGCTTTACTGCAGTGATGGCGAACCTTTTTGAGCCCGAGTGCCCAAACTGCAACACAAAACCAGCTTATTTATTTCAACGTGCCAACACTGCAATTAAACCTGAATACCAAGGTTTTAGTTTTAGAAAAACAACTCATACAGTTGTCCGAACTAATTAACATCTTTTGTCTTTAAAGAAAAACACAATAACAGAGCTTTCAATGATACAAACACATCAATGAAAAAAACATCAACTCAAAAATCACATAGCCTGAAGGGAATTTATACAAACTTTTTAAATAATTAGGCACATGTATTTTTGGATAAGGGATTCTCAACTTGTAATATGATTATATGCCAGACTGAAATTGTATGGGGCAAGCTTTACCTGCTTCTACAGGTGTCAGATTAGTAAAAGTAAAAGTCCACCTGTACTAGGATGAGCAAGATAAACAAGAAAACTAAACGTGCTTAACACATTTTAAACACTTTATGTCTTGGACTGCAAACACTGCATTAGGTAAAAGTTTGCATTGGGCATGCTTTTGCACAATTAATGTGATTTTTGCTATTGCATGCATGTTGATAATTTGTCAAACCTTGGCTCATACTCCGTTAGTTTGAGAAGACACATGCAGCATTCAGGTCAACTGTTAGGGCTTTACATCCAAGCCATGCTCTGTGCATCATTCTTCAAAATCTTTTAAATGTGATAACAATGTAGAAAAGAATTCTGAAACAGGAATTCTAGAATAAAATCATTCTGTTCCACACTGTGAGAAAGAACAAAATCATTAGTGTTTTGCAGAAGGGGACAGTCGTTTCGCAATCTGGTGACCAATGGCTCGAGTGCCCACAGAGAGGTCCCTGCGTGCCAGCTGTGGCACCCGTGCCATAGGTTCGCCATCACTGCTTTACTGTAACTGTTGGGATATATTAAAGAACAAACGGTTGCTTGAGATACTTATGGCTGACAGTTACCCTCAGTAAGTAAATACCTGGGTGCTAGGTCACCTGAGCACAAGTGGCATGGGGCTGTATATCTGGTCAAGAAAGGAAGCTGAGATTAGGAGCCACTTTTTCCTATACGGAATGCAGTTAAAGAGCTGACTAGTTGCTGATAGATCTTGTTGCTGCAAGGTCTATAATACTGAACTATTCTCATACTGAATGCTTGAACTACATAATTGCTAAACTTTGCCATAGAGATTCTATGTTGTAATTCCTAATGGCTGAAAATAGAGGTGTGCTCATCCTTCCTGGCTGAAATCACTACTAGGATGGGGTATTTTGAGCTACACTGCTACCCAGACATCTGGCTTTACAATGCTTGTTGGCTTGGAGATTCAGAGCCCAAAATGAATTACAGGAGCCACCAGCTGGTTGGGGCCTATATTGCACTACACCCAATTTGCTGCTGCTCCCTTCTGCAGCAGGGTATATATCAAGGCTCTCAAATGTTTGCATCTTTGTGGACCACACAAGGGACTTAGTCACTGTTTCCTTAAATTAACTGTGACTAATAGCAAAGAACATAAACTTCCACTGACATATCTAGACCTTCAGAGGAGCAGGGGAATTTTGAACATAGGAATATATTTGTGTTTTTTGTCGATTTTGCTAATGTTGATGCAATTTTGTTTTCTAATTTGAATAAATACTGCACTATGTTTATATCGTGTGTGTGTGTGTGTGTGTGTGTGTCAGGGCGGCGGGGGGCGGGGGAGGAGACACTGCTACCCAGACATCCAAATTCTCCAAGGTTTTCCAGGGTGGTGCTTTGAAGAAGAACTAAATATAAAAGGAGGGAAATAATATGTAGACACTGAACCCAATCCTGAGTTCTGACCCAAGGATTTCATGTGTTTTCTTAGTTGCTCAACCATCTTCTTTCAGGGCTCATTGGTGGTGATTTTGGGGGGGCTTAAATATGCTCATCTGTCCAGTGTAATCAGGCAACACACCCATGAAACTCTTCAGGAATACTGCTTCCTTCATGGCTTAAGCATGATTAATTGCTTCCTCTTTCCTTGTGGAGAAAGGATACCTGGATTAGCAATTTATCTGGCTGCAAAGGGAGAAGAAATATGGGGGCAAGTTGACAGTAACTGACTGAGATTTCATATAGATAGGCTGGAAACCTTTGGGTGGCTCAGTATCTGTCTTCCATCTGGGGTTGGTGGAGGCAGAAAGTACCCCCCCACCCCACCCCAGGAACTGTCCCTCTGCTAGCTCAAGCATCCATGGCCATGCCGTTTGTATGTAAAGAGCCCATCCTGCGCTCACCTCTGCCCTTCTAGGTTGGAAGAGAGCAGATTGCTTTTCTTCCTGTTCATTGCTGCATAGCCACAGGCAGGACTACGGTAATTTTGTTTTTCAAAGCAATGATCCTAACTCTCTTCAGGCAGTAAGTCCCATTGCAGTGAATGGCACTTAATCCTGAGTAAACGGTAAGGCTGTACTTTGACTGCAGTGGGGACAGGCATTACAGGATGCCAACATGGAGCTCATGCCTCATTAAATGTGGCGTGAAAACCACAGTGGTAATTGCACTTCCAGCTGATTAAGGAAGGGCAATGTACATGATTTTTTATACATCTCTAGTGGAAGAGAAACACTGACTCCATCCACCGCAAGAAAGAGCATTTAGAGGAAAGGGAAATCCATCGTGTGGGAGGCAAAGGTACAGCACTGAATGGCAGAAGATGTATTTGGATCCATCATGAGTTCTTGCTGTACACCATGTAAATCCATGATTATGACTTCTCCCATATAAATTAGGTGACAAAGAAAATAGTTTGGAAGAGCTGAACCAAGGGTTGAGGGCTAAACTATATGCTATGTTAAACACGTAGCGTGCAGCTGATCCTCACTATTTGGTTTATGTTAGTGTAAGTGAACAGGGGCCCGATCCAGATCAGAACCTTAGATCATGAGTAGCGAAGATTTAAACCTTCCCACCAAACCACTCCCCACCCACACTGCAGGAACTTACCCACATACACACACTTCCCTTGGTGCCAATGGAGGGTGCTTTTGTCCACTTTTTTTTTAGTCCCAGTGGTAATTGGAGGTGAATTGGAGGGGGAGGGAATGGCTTGTTCAGAAGGTTTAATTTTTCCCTACCTCTGTACTGTGGTCCTGATCCAGATCAGGCTACACACTCTTACACTAAGGTAAACAAAGTAGTGAGGATCATCTGGATGCTACCTATTTAGTGTAGCATGTAGTTTAGCCCTGATGTCTAGCATTTCTCAAAGTGATTAGCATCAACTTTTTCATACAGCAATGAGTCCTTCATTCTAATTATGCATTCTTTGCCTCTGCCTCATCTCATGGCAATGTGCTTCTCAATCTAATTGTGTGTTTTGTGGATAATTTCCCCATTTGTGTTTTGATCTGACCATCTTGCAAATTCATTTCCCTTTGTCCTTGTGTTATCAGATGAGGCAGGCTTGGAGCTAGTGTCCTTTCTATCAGTTCCACATATTGTCACATAAATAACCATGCCACTCCTAATTTGCCTGATTGTTAAGGTCAACAATTGCAAACTTCCTAGTCTCAGTGAAGATGAGAATTTTGCCATGCCTTTAATCATTCTTAGATCACTTTCAATTTGGCAGCATCTCTTGAGAAAGATGACTAATATTACACATTACATACCAGATAAGATAGTGATGGACATTATAATGCCATCATATAATATTTTCCATCCTATTCTTAACAATATTCTGCAACAAAGCTGCCAAAGAAGAATACTTGTCTTTTTAAATGAAATTCCTCAGTTTCTGTGGTGATACTCATATACTTCATATAATAAAAATACATAGATATATATGCTCACGCTGGCTTGGCTTGTCTGAATATGGAAAGCTAAGCAGGGTCAGGCCTGGTTATTACTTGGATGGGAGACCCTTCGTTTCCTGCATTGAGCAGGGGGTTGGACTCGATGGCCTTATAGGCCCCTTCCAACTCTATGATCTAGGAAAGTCTATGAAAGTCTATGTGCATGGTAAAAGAAAAGTTTATATTCTCTAAAGTGCTATTCCATAGAATTAAATAATTTGCTTAGTAACAACATTGCAAAGTCTTATTTTTTCTGTTTACTACTGTCTAATGCAAGTAGTAAACACAGCAATATTATGGATTTTCTGCCCTTCCTTAATTAGTGCTCAGAATAAATTAAGCCTACCATTTCACCTTGCTGGTGGGTACAGCTAAGCAAAATGGCCAAGTAATGTGTCTTTCCTAGGTTCCACAGCCAGTCAATCTCAAGAGCAATTTATACCTTAGGACTCAATCCTATGCATGTTTAGGCAGAAAGAAGTCCTACAACTCCCAGCATTCCCCAGCCATTCCCCAGGATGCGTGCATTAAAAAAAGAAAAGAAAATGTATGCATGCCTTTAAAAAAAAACCAACAGTAAAAAACACTTCAGTGGCCCATTATTGTTTCTTTTGCTTCTCAAAGCTTTAAGATAAAGGTTTTCCCCCCTGTCCTCCATATGTAGTGTTATGTGCCATGGTATGTTTCATAGGCTGTATTTATTTATTTCTTGGGTATAGCTCCCATTAGGTGAAGCTCTCTGGCCGGTTCACAGACAAAAATTCACATTTCCATGCAGAACTACAACTTGTTGGGTTTTGCATAGGCAGAACGAGATTACCACCTGACATCGAGATTATCACCTGACCTGGTGGGTGTCTCTTGAGTTCAAGTATACAAGGTCTCTGGTCATGAGACATAGTCTCGAGGTGATATGACTCAGCAACCTTGGACAGGTTTTAGCAATCAACATGTTGATGAATAGGTTATACAACTGGGTGAGTAATATCCTATTTATAGGTGGTATAAAGCTAGCACACTTGCTGATAGCTTCACTTGCTCTCTCTTGCTCTCCTTCTCCTTGCTGTCTCTCGTCTCGACTTGATCTGGACTTCACTTCATCTAGCCTTACCACTGGGGTATTGGATTTGTATCTGCAATGATGTAGTGAGTAGAGATGCATTGCTTGCCTTAATCCCATGTAATTGGGTCTTACAAATAAACTCTTTAATCTTTATTAACTGCTGTTATCTCCTCCTTCCGCCTGCGTGACTGGGACTGAGGGTCATTGGCTAGGGGAGCTTTTGAACCCGGGTCAGTCCAGCTCTCACATCTGGTTATGGGCCCAGAGATTAGGATCTGATGGTTATCTCAGATGGGCAGATAAGCCCAGAGACGCAGTTCGGAGAAATTCAGCAGTTATAGGGTTAAGAGAATTGTTTACTATTTGTAAGAACGGTTTGTAAATAAACCGGGGAAGGCAATGTTGCTAGAGCTGATAACAGCGGCTTGGAATGCAGCACAACTGAAGAATGCAGAAACAGAGAGACGAAGGATTTTTCGTTTTGAAAGCAGCTGGAACGGAGGTGCCAGGTTTGGCAAATTCCAAGGCTACAGACTGTGAAAAGAAGCTGGAACGTGGGTGCCGGTTCGGGCAGCTACTAGGCTGAAAAGTGAACAACGCTGGACACAAGGATTTCGTTTTCCACAGCTTGCTGGAGTGATTGTCAAGGAGCTGTATCGGGCAAGGAAATATCTCCAGGAGGCTCTGTGTCTACTCATTTGAGTCAAGGCTACAGGCAGGAGGATCATATTTCATTTACAGTTTGCTTCACACAGCAGCAGATCAGCTATCTTTTGCATTGTATCAACAAGTGGCTTGGATTACAAATGCGTGGATTACGTCTGACGTGGGCAAAGCATCTGGAGCGTCATGTCGCAGCAAAAGTCACGTGTGACAGAAACGTATCTTAGGAAACTTGATACTACACGGGAGACTGTATCAAACCAGCGGAGGCATGGTTTTAAAACAGCAGGAGAAAAACAGCACGGCAGAGAACAGAACAGAGAAAGCTGTGCTTAAAATGTGAAGCTGTTCTTCATTTTCTTCATGTGGGATCACAGAAGAAGGAGCTTGAAATCAGCAGGGGTGCTGCTGAAGGAAAAACTTTGTGTTTTAACCCAGGACATAACAGAAAATGGACACATTATTTTGTTGTGAGCAGAAGCAGTGGATTGTTTAAACGAAGCTTTCTGTGTTGGACATGAATAAACAGAAGGAGGACTATGCAAATGGTCAGAGGTTTAAGAGTCATGTTTTTTGGAACTGTATTTCTTGAAAGTTTGGATAACTTGGACTCAAGAAAGTGTAATATATGCTCTTGAAATGTCAGGAAATGTACTGAATGTATATATGACTTGAGTATATTGTGGATTTTTCTGTAGCAAAATGTAGACTACTGAATAATTAGTAGGTATGTTTATATGGCAAAGCTAAGAGATGGATTATTTCTTTTATACTGTAATGGTGTAATAAAGAAATGGAGAGTTGTACTGTTGCAACTATAAAAAGGTTAAATGCTTATATGTATGACATGTACATGCATGCATATCACATGATTGTTTGATCATTTAGATTCACAGGCTTGTGAAAGAAAATGCAAACTGTTGGTGGGGAAAGCATTGGGAAATTGTAATTTTTCACATGAAAGGTAATTTTGTGCACATAAACAAGGGATGCTAGCTTCAACAGGTAAACTGGAAGGCAAGCTGAAAAACCAGTTCATTTCATTTAAATTTGTTCTTGGTGATCTTGTGAATACTCTGATGGTCTTTAGAGGAAAGGCACGTTATTTCATGATGTCAATTGATCAATACACGAGGTACAGGTTGTGTACATGTTAGATAGAAAGCTGGAGTATTGAACAGAGTCAAGGTGTTTTGTGCTTGGATGGGAAACAAGCATATTACCCATGTTACCTATTTCTTTTGAGATTTGGGGAAATTTCAATTCAGTGCATGTTTTGATGAATTTCTAACAGGATGTGGTATTGAACACATGGATTGTGTGGAAGAGTAAACAAACACTCAGAAGAGGTGATACTAATTTGGATAATGAGGTTTGGGTAGAAGCTCTTAAATGTTTTGATTATGTACATGATAGAAGTTTTAGTTCTGTGTTGAACTGTACACCTTATAGAAAGTAGTGTAGAAGGAAGAATCTTCTGGAGAAACATTTCAGGATCTTGGATCTGATATGTAGGTACATACACCTCAAAGTTAGAAGAAATCTGTAAGGGAGCTTACATGAGATTTTTCTAGAAATGAGAATATTGTGTTTCACATGAACAACACTTGGATAGTGAGATTATCTAGAAGTGTTGAGTATAATGCTGAATGAAAAAGGTGAGATTATTTTCAAAATTAATTCTGTTAATGCAGGAGATGCATCAAGCTCAGAGTCAGAATAGAAAAGCATTTGCTGAAGGACAGTCAGGTAAATTTGACAAACTCTGATACACATTTGGTTTAGAGGAGGCTAAACAAATGATTGTTCATCATTGGTGCAAATTCATTGGAACAGGAACCTGATAACTGATGAGGTAAGGAACAGGTGAGTCAAACAACCTGTGAGATATCAGGATGAATTTGTAGGAAAAGCCATTTGAAACTTAAAAATTTCAAAGAGGTGAAAAATTGTCTGTTAAGGAAGCTGAACCATAGCTTCAGGCTATGCAAGCTGAGTTGAATTCTTTGGATAAAGAACAAAACATGGAAGCTGGGCAAACAAACAGCAGTCCGTGGAACTCATTGTTACCAGATAGATTTTTTAAATGAAAACTAACCAGATTGAAAAGGTTATATGACAAATAGCAAGATTGGTTGCTTGTAATTTTGCTCAAGTTAAAAGGAGCTGGATAATCATAAGATGAGTGCAACAACAATTTGCTTGGAAACAGTTAGACTGATGTTTAAGAATGTGGAGAAATGTAAGAATATTTTCACAATTGGAAATATTGGAACATAAGCATTTTAAATGAGAGGAAGTCTTTGGAAAACTGAGAGATTTCTGTAGAAAAGCTAGAATCAGCTGGAGGCTGGAATTCTGTTTTGAACTCAAACATTGCTGAATTGAGATTTGCACAGAGAGGCAGATCAATGTTTGTTTGTTAGACAGGAGGAACAAGGACATAGACTGTATGTACTTTGTTTAGTTGGATGATCTATTGTTTTTTCTGGACAGATAAAAGCAATATGATATAATTGATCCAGGGTTTGGAATTTCATTGAAATGAAACTGCTTGGTGGTGGATCAACTGTTTATTTGTAAATAGAGGTTGAGGGAGAACCAAGAGGGCAGTAACTTACTGCAACAAACCAGAGAAATATCATGGATGTGATTGAGAATTTTGGAGATAGTTAACTCAGTGCGAGACTCCAAATAATTGAGGATTTTCAAGCACATGCTGATGGAAAAGCAGTTTGAATGCTACACAGAAGCATTGGGCTGTTGAGCTTTACTGTATAAGCAACAAGGCCAGATATTGCTGTCAGTGTGATAGGCAGACTGTTAGACCAACAGGACATGCTTGGAGAGCTCTGAAAAGGAGTTGAGTGTTATCTGGAAGGAAACATCACACTTCAGACTAAGATTTACAAGTCAGAGCACAGGTGGCTTACAGATTCACAGAAATGCCAGTTGTGGTTGTGATAGTAAGAACAACAAGAACACACCTGAAGTTTGTTATTTTTATAACCATTCTTTGTTTGATTGATTTTGTAGAAACAATCATCTAAAGGTTAGAGTTCAACTGAAGCTGAACTGAATGCATTGTATTATGTATTGTGCTATTATGCTATTGTAAAGCTTGAATAGTTATTTCATTTGTTTAAATAGTTTAAATTGTTAAAAATGTTTAAATGATGCTGGGATTGATGTGAAAAACCTATTACAGTTTTTTCAGGAAACCAAGGCAGGATTGCTATGCTGCAGGCAGATAGCAATACACAACGTTTTGGGTTTGCAAATAAAACTGTGTCATAAGGAGGGATACATCAGAAGTTATTTAATGGTGGTTCAAATTTCTGGCAGGTAAAGTCATTCCTGCAAAAGTTTTTTTTATCAAAGTCCATAGATGAAAAAACAGCATCAGATGTCAACAAAGCTGTTGCTGTTGTATGAGGTAAATAACCACGTTCTGCGCAAATGCAAAAGCAGGGGGATGTTGGGTTTTGCATAGGCAGAACGAGATTACCACCTGACATCGAGATTATCACCTGACCTGGTGGGTGTCTCTTGAGTTCAAGTATACAAGGTCTCTGGTCATGAGACATAGTCTCGAGGTGATATGACTCAGCAACCTTGGACAGGTTTTAGCAATCAACATGTTGATGAATAGGTTATACAACTGGGTGAGTAATATCCTATTTATAGGTGGTATAAAGCTAGCACACTTGCTGATAGCTTCACTTGCTCTCTCTTGCTCTCCTTCTCCTTGCTGTCTCTCGTCTCGACTTGATCTGGACTTCACTTCATCTAGCCTTACCACTGGGGTATTGGATTTGTATCTGCAATGATGTAGTGAGTAGAGATGCATTGCTTGCCTTAATCCCATGTAATTGGGTCTTACAAATAAACTCTTTAATCTTTATTAACTGCTGTTATCTCCTCCTTCCGCCTGCGTGACTGGGACTGAGGGTCATTGGCTAGGGGAGCTTTTGAACCTGGGTCAGTCCAGCTCTCACACAACTAACACAAATTTTCCTGTAAATTTGAGACTTAGAGTGCAATCCTACGGCCCTCCAACCTTTCCGGGGGGGATCATAGGATAGGTTGGAGTCCCCCCTGTGATTTCAGAAATCCCTTCCAAGGTCGCAGAGGCCACCCTGCCACCTTGCAGCTGGCGCAGTTCTTTCTGCCCTGTCTGGGAACCAAAGACGGAAGACCATCTTCAGAACCAGCGTGGGGTGGCATTCCTGGGGTATGAAGGGGAGGGGCGAGGCGCCGCCATCATCTGATGAATCCAGGTGGTGCCTCAACTCCTTCTCCTCATGAGGAGAGGGGGAAAATATTTAGACAGCCAAAATCGGTCGTCTAAATGTTTCGGACGGTGAGGGGAGTGTGGCTGCAATGCTAGTCACTGCGTTCCTCCCGCTTTCCATTGGATGTCTGTAATCCTCCAAGTTAGGAGGGTTCTGGGCACCCACCATGGTGTTGATATTATATATATATATATATGGTTGAAAAGGTTGAAAAACCTAAGGTATCTAGTCAAAGAGTCAAGCATATTTAAGTCCCATTCAATATTTAAAACAGATCCCAAGTGTTGGAACCCAAACTTTAAACACTATAGGATTAATGATTTGGACTGACATTTGGGTGACCTCAGGCCGATTTGAAGTGTGGAAACCCCCCCCCCAGGTATCTTCACACTTCTACCTTCTAATTATGCTTTGCATAGCAGATAAATATTCTAAAGTGACCATCCACTTATGATCTAGGGATGTAACCGGTCACCTCGGGGGGGGGGGTGTAGCAGGCCGAAATCAGGCCTCACTCACGCCCGCCCAAGACTCGTGGGCCTTACCGGGTCTCGGCCCTGCTTGCTTCTCCGTGATGAGCCAGCTGTGCTGGCTGCGCCGGCCCGGGACCCTGTGCCGGCACGCCAGGACCCCGTGCTGCATCTTTTTCGTAGAAACCAGGGCAACAGGGCTTAAAACGGCCGTTTAAACACTGCCCTGGTTTCTACGGAAAAGACGCAGCGCGGGGTCCCGGAGGCCGGAGGAAGCTCGGGATAGCTTGTATTCTGGCCTCTCCAGACCCCTCCCCTCCCCGTCCACCAGAATGGCCCCATCCCCCCTTCTCCGAGGTCCAGTTTCCATCCTTGGAGAGGCAGCCAGCATGGCAGAGTGCTGACTCCAACCTCAGAGGGGTTTTCTGAGCAATCCTCTGGTCCCTGAGATGCTCGCTGAGGGACCAAAGGATTGCTCCCTGAGTTAGATTGACTGACTGGTTGATTTTTAGCATTTATATACTGCCTGATTTGCTAAAAGGCCATCAAGGCAGCATACAAGAATTTAAAATAATAAAACTGTAAAACAATATAAACAAGAACATTAACAATGGTAAAACATTAAACATTAAACACACATTGTAAAAGCTGAATTGAATAGATGTGTCTTTATACCCTTTCTAAAAGTGGGGGCCAATTGTGGTTCTTGAGGAAGCACATTCCATAGTTTTGGAGTAACACAGGAGAAATACCTTACCTTGCATATGCTAATGCACAGTATACTATATAAGAGGCTTGCATTGCAGATGTCACAACAATCTCATCATATTCTCAATGAAAGCCTGTTGAGACCACCTACTACAAAGTCATCATCAAATGAAACAATGTCAGAGCGAACCTCAGAGACCTGACTTTACTGCAGGAAATTATTGTGAGAAAATTACCTAAGTACAATTCTGTGAGCGTGGTCGTAAACAAGTAGAACATCTCCGCACAACATTCAATGGTGCACAGACGGTGCATCCATAAAACATTCAAATTCTAGGCCTATAAAACTGGGGGCAGCAGGGAAACAACAAATCTTTTAGTCAGCCCCACCCCACCACTCAAAATAGCAGCACATAGTTTTCCTTGAAAGATTTATTTAGTGATGGGGCAGAACAAAGGCGATGTGTGCGGTGGGAGGCATGAAAGTTGTCAGTCATATTTGTGGGACCATCTTGAGTTCAGCCTTTAGCTGCTCTCCTTTTGCTGTGGTTTGCAAACCTAGCCATGCAAGGGATGATTTGAAGGGCTTGGAACAATGGCAGGCCGTGGAACCTGTCATGGACAAGTGCACCACCAACCACTGACACTGGGTTGTGTGAGAACTATATTCCCCTTTGCTTCCCAGAAGTAATAGAAGAATTGGTGTACGCTTGATGCAGCAGCATTGAGACCTCCATCTTCAGGTATGTGGTTTTTGTAGGTCCTCCTCAAAATCTCTCTTGCCTCAGTAGGTTTAAGTAGAACTGGCAGAGATGACTTGCAGGAAGATTTTGTGGCATGGAAGCCTCTAGTCCTTGTTATGTTACCAATTCCATCTCCAGGAAGTGCAAACAGGCCTTATTCAGAATGGCAGAATGTAAGATGAATTACATTTGAATGACTTTAAAACAATTCATTTTAATTTAATTCATTCTGAACCCTCACTAGATTTCTTGATAATAGGTAATAACAAAGGCAGCTCTTTGAAATATTTTTAAACACAAATGGAACAAAATAAATAGAAGAATAAATAAAAACAAAAAACAAATGAGACTTGCTTTCCGCGTACTATCTAGCTGAGCACACAATTTCACAGATCTTTGTGCCTGTGTGTGTGTGTATGTATGTGTTTCTACTAAAAGCTACTTAACACATCAATCTAAACTGACTTGCACTTTGGCCTGTCATCAAAGTCTTCAGTTAGCCACTGATATCTGCTAATTACTGTTTTGTACTCTCTTCTGACCTCCATCACCAAAGATGCTATAGAAAAGTAATACAACAAAGTGCTCTGAGCAGCTGTATATGAATGACCTGGGTGCATTGTGGGGTATTATCATCTGCACTGAATTTATAGACATGTAAGGGAGCATTCTAAAATGGAAGTGTCCAACATTTTATCAAGAGCTCCATCTCAGCCTCAAAAAATTACAAACCAGATGATGTAAATTTTGCTTAAAGGTCTGTAGCACATTTTCTTCACCATCTCATAATGGGCCACTAGCAGCAGCTTGGTACTCCACCCACAAGGGCGTTGTAACCAAAATTTGTATCTTTCTGAATTAGCTTGTAGTATTCTTGGATTAGTATGTAGAACAATTTGAGTGGCAGTGATAGTGCTTCCCTGAATCCCAACGAGTTATTCATTCAATGTCACTTACATATTCCCTGAAATAATTAAACATCTTCTTCATCCTCACCAAGAAAGTCATAGGCATAATTTTCAGCAAAGAGGAAATAAAGTATAGGCTCAAAAGAGGTAGCAGGTCTATTGCACCCAGAATCTCCCCTTGACATCCACCATGCTCAGCCAAAGCCATGAAGAGACTCAGTATGTAGAAGTCTAGCAAGTCATATCTGCTATTTCCCATAAATATTACCCTTCTCTTTAGTTTGCTACAGCTGTCATGCTCCACAGCTGCTTCTGTTTCAAAGGCTGGGTTACAATATGTCCCAGAACCCAATGTCTTGGATTTTATTTGATTCGGTTACTAATGGGATTTGTTGTTGTTGTTTTTTAAATTGTTGTGAATTTTAACTTTTCGTTGTTTTATATTTTTGTGCTATGGAAACTTTTGTATTGAAGTTCAGGGTATCAAATGCTTTACAGAATGAATGCTTCCTGTCGTCGTCCCCGCCCTCGGCTCTGCCATGGCTCCTATTTTCTGCCCTAAGGTCATGTATAAAAGCATGGTAAGCTGAACCTATGGATCTTGCTGCCTCAGGAGATACGCTGGGCACTGTCATTGTTTGCCTTTCACTGCCAGGTTAGAACATTTTATATTCAGAAAGGCTTTTTACTGATGGATATTTCCATTCCCACTGGGATATGATTGCTGCCTGCTGCTGATTTTTATCTGGTCTATGTTTTTATGTTTCTCTTACTTGAACCCGATTTACTGTAGTATCTATGTAAAGTATATGCATCTATATCTATCTATCTATCTATCTATGAGAGAGAAAGACACACAGAGAGGCAGATACTTGGGAGGCTTTCTGCACTGATTATGGTGGAGTAACCGGGACTGGATACACATCTACAAAAAAGGTGCTAGAGTTCTCTGCCATGTGATGAACATCTACGCCAGGGGTCCTCAAACTTTTTAAACAGGGGGCCAGTTCATTGTCCCTCAGACTGTTGGGGGGCCGGACTATAGTTTGAAAAAAATATGAGCGAATGGATCAAGTAAAAAAAAAGGACCTGGGTCCTTTTTTTTAACTTGATAAAATGGAAAGTTATTATAAATTAATAATAAATTAATTTGCTGTCTAAAATTGAAATACATTAAATTTTAAAAAGATATAGAAAGGCTTGATTTGCACACTGCACATATCTTATTTGTAGTGCAAAAAAACAGGAAAAAACAATACAATATTTTTAGTATGAGTGATGAGCAGTATTTACCAGCCACAGAGCTGGTGGTCCACATCCTGCAACTTTGTTCCACGTAAATGTGCATAAGATTGCAGCCTTACAGCCTCATCTTATGCATGTCTACCTGGAAGTAAGTTTCACTGAATTCAAGGAGACTTTCTCCCTAGGTAAGTTTACAAAGGATCACAGCCTTAACAGTACAAACCCATTCCCTGGGGTAGGTCAGGAAGATCTGGTACCCAGAGAACATAGTGAGAGCCAGTGTGGCATTGTGGTAATAGAACAGAATCCATCCAGCATTTCGGGGTGGCTGGGATGGAGATGCTGAAAGGGCCTCACATACTGGAAACGGCCATAAGCGTCACCTTTCTCGCCCCCCCAATCAGTGGTACCATTTCAGAGCCGCCGCCGGCGGGGCGCGCGCACGGCCAGCATCTCCTCTGGTGGAGGAGGCACAGCTGAACTGGTGGCAGCGGGGGGGCGGCAGGGGGCGAGCCACCCAGAGCCCTGCAGGGCATGTGTCAGCGCCGCAGCCAGCGTCTCCTCCGGTGGAGGAGGCGCGGCAGAGCCGGCAGTGGCGGGGCGTGAACCGCACGGAGCCCGGCGAGCTGGTAGGGATGTACTTTGGGCCCTACCTGGGCCCGAAGTTCTCCGCGGCAGCAGCGGCCCGATCCCGCTCTTCTGAGTGGCGCCGAGTTTTCTCCGCGCCGCTTGAGCCTCCACAACTGGATGCCTGGGTGGGCCGCCGCCACTGGACGCCTGGCTGGAACGACCCCCCTCCCCCCACCGCCGCTGGACCCGCTGCCGCCGCAGTACCTGCACCTGCCGCCACCGCTGGACCCGCCGCCACCGTACCTGCTGGCTGCTGCACCCTCCGCCACTGGAGCTGCCGCCGCCGCCCATCCCCGTTGCATCACGTCCGTCGCGCTGGACCCCCACACTCTGTTTTTAAACATCCCTGTTCCCCTGGTTTCCCCCATCAAAAACAGCGCGGGGGTCCAGTGCAACGGAGCAGGGTTCCGTCACGTCACTTCTGCCGCGTCGGGACCATCAACACGACAACAAAGGAAGAAAAAGAAAAAGAGAGAGAGAGACAGAGAAAGATATAGTTTGCATTTCTGTACATTACGAAAGGGAAGAAATTGGAAAGAAACACGGGGATCCCAATGGCACATTCCGCTTCCCGCCCTGCCCAATACCCAATTTCCCTGCTTCTGCTGAGTGAACGAAAATGGAACGCTGTACCTGCTGGCTGCTGCACCCGCCGCCACTGGACCCGCCGCCCATCCCCGTCGCATCACATCCGTCACGCTGGACCCCCACGCTCTGTTTTTGGCAGGGGGAACCAGGGCAACAGGGCTTAAACAGCCCTGTTGCCCTGGTTTCCCCCGCCAAAAACAGCGCGGGGGTCCAGCGTGACGGAACAGGGTCCCGTCCCGTCACTTCCGCCGTGCTGGAAGTGACGCGATGGGACCAGCGCAGGCTGTGCGGCCCGCGCGGCCGTCTCTCCGTGGAGAGCAAAGAAGTATTGGTAAGCCCGCGCAGGCAGCGGAGAGCCTGCCCGGACACGGGCGGGCCCAGTTTGGGCCTCACTCGTGTCCACGCGAGAGCTCTCATAGACCCATATTACACGGAGCCTAGATCGGCCGCCAGGCTGGATGGAATGACACGGCGGGCCAGATGTGGCCTGCGGGCCGTAGTTTGAAGACCCCTGATCTACGCGGTTTTCTCTCATTGCCTCCACACATACAGTGAAATACAATGGGGAGGGAGCAGGACCACCGCCACTGGCTCCTCTGACTCCACCTCCAGACCTCCAATCAAACAAGGTTCCAAACTGGAGGTGTAATGGTAGAGTAACCTTTGCCCATATATGGTGGTATTGTAACCCTGTTAAGGACTATTAGAAGAAGATAATAAACAGCATAAAAGATACAGATAATAAACAGCATGAGAGAAATTACATGAAATGAGTTACAACCAAGCCCAACATTACTCCTGGGTGACATTGAAGATCAGATCACTAGAGATTTAGTGGTGATGGTGTTAATAGCTGCAAGGATCCTCTTAGCATAAGCTTGGCGATAAAACATGCACCCACCCATCCACATCAAACATACAGATATGTTTGACTATAAATACAAAGCAGCCAGCCAGAAATGTTAGGAGGTTAAACAATGGGAACAAAAACAAAAAACAAAACATACACACTAAAGGATGCCAATTCATCCTCCAGGTTTTTTTTTTTCAAAACAGACCAGGCTTTTCTTAATCTGGTTTAGGCAGTATACTAATTAGAGAAGTAGATGAAAAGAAACAAGATGAAAAAAATATTTTGGGCCTGTAAATCCTACCAGCAGTACTGGTCCCAGTGTCTATAGGATCAGTTATGGTGCTGTGTCTGTCCCACCGAGTAACCCTTCCTCCATTCCGTCTGTGCACAAGGGGCTGGTAGTTCTTGAGAGTCCATGCCACACAGGGAAGCATTAATCCCCCTGTAACTACAAGTCCTAATTTAAGTGCACAGAGACAGTCTTTCTGTTTAGAGAAGGGCCTGGGCCAGAAACTCATTGTTCAGGATGTAGCTTGTTTTGCTGTAACACTGCTTCTCATTGGCTCCAGCACAAGATCTGGGCAATAGGTATATAGATACAAGGATATACATTTCCATAAATATCCTTAAGCATGATCTACAATTTATTTAGCCTTAGTTTTTTTCTGCCTCATGGTAATGGGATTGCAGGCTGGTCCATGGCCTCCCATACCCACCCAGTGCCCCATGTTTGAGTTCTGGTAGTAGGCATGGTTTCACTAGGGATATGTGTGGAGCTCATTTGGAGGGTGGAAGTCCAGTGAACTTGCCAGGCTCAACCCCACCACTAGCGGTGCTCACATACCTGGGGGGGGGCTCGCCTCTCCGCTGCCGCCGACTGGCGCGCTGGTCCCGTCGCGTCACTTCCGATGCAGCAGAAGTGACGCGATGGAACCCTGCTCCGACATGCTGGACCCTCGCGCTATGTCTTTGGCGGGGGAAACCAGGGCAACAGGGCTGTTTAAGCCCTGTTGCCCTGGTTCCCTCCTCCAAAAACATAGCGCAGGGGTCCAGCGCACTGGACCAGGGTCCCGTCGCGTCACTTCCGCCATGTCGGAAGTGACGCAAACTGCGCGGGCAGGTCGCTGCAGAGAGGCGAGCAGCCGCTGGACCACGGTAGGCCCATGCGAGCCCCGCGCGGACGTGAGCGGGCCTGATTTCGGCCCGCTACGCCCGCGCAAGGCGAACAGTTACATCCCTAACACACTCCGCTCGACCTACCTGCTTCCCCGGCTTGACTCGCAGTCTCCCAAGCCAAGTCGGAGAGGCAGCTTCCAGGTTCCCTCTGGAGTGCTTTTTACGTAGAAAATGGCGCAAGATACATTAAAAACAGCCATGATTTGCACAAGAGGTTACACAAATCACGGTTGCTTTTATTGTATCTTACACCATTTTCTATGTAAAAAGTGCTCTGGAGGGAACCTGGAAGTCTGGCGAGCACCTTGGCTGGCGCTCGCTTTTGGCCCGGCTTGGCAGGTGTGGTGGTAGTGCTTGCTGAGCACGCCGCAAATAGTGGTGGGAGCATCACCCACCACTAGGTTCCACACACTCCACATGTGTACTGTACAGTCATGCCTTGGATTGAGAGCATAATTCATTCCGGAAACGTGCTTGTAATCCAAAACACTCTTATATCAAAATGAAATCTACCCCAGAAATTTTGTACAGAGATTTTTAATTTAAGCCGTACTACAGTACTTGTATTGCAAGACGTTGCTTGTATATCAAGTAAAAAAAAATTAAATAAATATTTAAAAATTTGCTTGTCTTGCAAAATGCTCTCAAACCAAGTTACTTGCAATCCAAGGTATTACTGTACATCTTAAGGCAATTATTACTGCATGTTCCAATTTCCATTCCATGTAATCTACAGGGCATTTTGGTCAATATCTCTGCTTATGTTATTGTTTAAACTCTTGCATTGCCATCCAATTTCAAAGTTACAGGTCTGTAGCTCCAAGGAAGTCTGCTCTCTTCAGGAGTGCACTAAACCCATCCCTGAATGTTCAGCTTTCAGGAAAAAAGGTAAGTCTCTACCCCCTTCACTTGTTAGATACAAAGAACCACATGCAGGCAGTATTCTACTCAATTTTCCACTAAAATGTAATAAAGTTCAATAACTTTAAACATATTGGGCTACTTGTATTTATTTTCTGCCTGCTCTTCCCTGATTTCTTACCCCCTTAGAGCCTCTCATTACATAATGGCTATGGACCTGAAAGCTGATTAACGCACACATATCTCCAAAACCCATTCTTTCTTGCTAGAGGTGACATTTGTGTACCTCTACTGTTGCTGTGGACTACAGGTACACTAAGCACTTATTTTGCCCACTGCATTTAAGTCTTAACTTTGGAAATTCTTTCCCTATTTAAACTTTTGACTAGGGTGATATTCGCAGCATTTGAAGGTCATTTTTGCCATATATTTTCCACAGGCTGTTCTCCAGTACTCAAGTTTCTGACTCTGAGTTCATTACTTTTCACCCGTAGGCTCGTGTCCATCAGAAAGGCTGCCATCGAAGACATTGAGAGCTCTAATAAGATGTTCTAAACCAGTCAGCGGAGAATTGTGTGAATATGCCCCGTTCAAGATTTGGGGACAGGGTCAGGGAGTACCAGCATCATTAGATGGAAATACATATTAGATAAATTATGAAGCTGACAGTGTATCCAAATTTTAAAACAAGCAATGAAAATGAAGAGGTCCATTAAGAATCATATATCATATCTGACCAAATGGATTGTGGTTTTGTAAGCATTTGCTGTCACAGTTTTTAACTGACAGGTAAGAGACTGGACTGGTTTGTGGTTGATTGGTTGATTGTCATCCTGTAGCTTATAGCACATTTATGCATCCTTCTCAGGGCTGTGTGTCCTCTGTGATAATTACAGTTCTGCACAAAGGCAATCGAAATTATGAACCAAGGAAAGTGACAATCTGTATCCATTAAGCACATTGAGCAAATTTGCTTAACTTCCCATATTGTGCATAATTCATTCTGGAGCGTTTACAGTTTTGCATAATTTATTTTAATTCTGGTAGATAGATTGTAGCCAGTTCTTGGAAACCTCAAGACACTATCCAGGGTACTGAATTCCTGCCCTGAACCACAAGAGATTTTAGGGCCAAACTAATGTGTCTAGATATGTGGAGCTTTCTTCCCAAGGCTAACAGCAATTTTCAGAAGGCGTTATTTTTGGTGGGACTGTGGCACATGGGGAAAACAGTTAAAAACACCCTGTCTCCACCAAAAACATGCTTGAATGCACAGGGATTAAAACACAGCCTTATAAGAACTCAGCACTCTATGCTTTCTGCCAGGATTAATCAATCCCTCAGTTTGAAAATCTCAGTTTTTTTCAATTTGTGAATTGTGGTAACTCATAAAAAGCCAGCTGAACAAAATTATCACCTATCCCTACTGTGTATAGCTATACACATTGACCATTCCATAGATGTTTTAATAAATTCATCTATGTTGGGGGTGGATCCTGTCACTGCAATGTCATTCATTTCTATAAGCATTAATTCCCCCATTGAACATCTTAAAACAGGGTGGGCAATTTGTGCTCCTCCAGATGTTGAATTGCATTCCCATCATGCCTTTCCAGTCCAGCATAACCTATGGTGAGGGATGATGGAAGCTGTTGTCCAACAACATCTGGAAGGCCACAAGATACCCACCTCTGTCCTATCGCTCACAGATGAAATTCCTCATTAAATATAGCTACAAGAATTTCAACATTCAAGTTCATTTCCTTGTGTAGTATTTCTGGCAGTATTTCTGGCAGTATTTCTGTAGTATTGAATAGAGAAAAGAAGAAGCAACTGAAAAAGAAAGGGAACTGTAAACCAATCAAGAATATCTCCCTATGATGCACAATGTGAAAAAAGACAACACCTACTATCATTTAACATTTCTGACAGGGCACAGCCAATGTGTTTCTCAGAGAACAACAATATGACATTTTAACAACCCTCTTCAACTTTGCTTATCCTTTAACCTTTTCTTTCTTTCTTTCTTTCTTTCTTTCTGTTGGATGATGCTTGAGACACCAAAAACTTGATCCCATCCAAGTTTAAAAGTTGAAAGAACAATATTTTTACCTGCAAATTTAGTAAAATGTAAGCTAGTGGGAGCATTTTTTTTTTTAAATAGTGCTATATGATTCATTCCTATAATGAGATAAGTTAAATTTTAGTTTGGTTTATATAATCTAACTACATATGCATGAATAGCTAAACTACACTGCACAGGACAGAAACGTAAAGCATTATGTCAATTCTACTCCATGATCAGACTAAGCTCAGTCAGTACAGCTGCCATGGCATATTCTACCTGGCAAAGTGAGGAAAAGATTATCAGTCTTCCTTCACTAGTTATGGCAAGGGAAATCCCAGATTTTCTCTAGCTAGTACTAGCAAGAGAAACAGTTCCCTTATCTTCAATCTCTCAGGAGAGATTGAAGGAAAGGGAAGTGTTTTCCTCACTAAAACGGGCCGGGGTAATCCTAGGCTGTCCCTAGCTAGCACTAGTGCTAACAAAGGAAACTCTGGGCATGGTTCCATGGCTCCACAGGCCATACTGGAAGCATCTGATAGCCACACAAAACCTGAGAGATTTGCACCTCTGTTCTAACTAAACATGAACAGCCAAAATGAGCAAATTCAGGATGGTAACTCAGGTTTCAGGTACCAAAGTCTATATGTGACTTTTGGAGAAAGCTTCTTCAAGATAGATAGATGGATAGATAGATATTTGGGGAGGTGGGAAGAAATCACAATCTATTTAGCTATTTAAAAAAATCACAGAAAGAAGGTATGCTTTGGTATCTTTTGAAAGTATGAGCATCAGACTGAGTGCTATTAATCTATTAAAAAAAGATTATCCTCTAGGTCCCCATTTCTATATAATTTATAGAAATAACTTGGACTATAGCAATGCATGTAAAATATACATGTGCCAGGGCTAAGCAAATCTAAATGGTCTTAAATAATGAATCAAGATTTAGCCAAAGCGAAGAAAGCTCCATCTTAAAAATGTCTCAGCCACACAGAGGGAGGAGCTTTCAGCTTCTAAATAAACATCAAAGCAGGGCAAATTGCATGTGTGTGCACACGTGCACACACACACACACACACACACACACTGACTAACCAGAGTTAAGGCTATTTCATGTTGGTTCAAGCTTCCACAAAACCATGAAATTGGAAGTTAAGCCTTAACAGACATGCCCTGTGATCAGTAAGGATGTTGTGCAATGTCACAAATTGTGCTTGCTAACAACTTATCAGTCATGCACCCACAGTTTTCCTTGGTCCTTCAGACCCAAATCCAGATGGGGAGGATGGAGTACCTGGGACCAGCAAAGATGCCCCACATTGTCCTGGTCTTGTATTGCCTTATAAAGCATCTTAGACCTTACTGTTTTCATAGAGAAATTCTCCTGTGAGTTGGCCTATGCCAGTTAGTTGCTTACATCAGCAGCTGGCAGCCATGGGTTAAGCAGTGAGAGGGAGCTCTTTTCTAGCAGTAAGGCTTGATGCTTCACAAGGTAATACAGATCCAGGACAACGTGGGGCATCTTTGCTAACCAAGGAGAACTGTGCATGCAAGGAGGGCAAGTTGTTAGCCAGCCCAGTTTGTGACATTGCACAACATCATCACTGATCATATAAGAACAATGTTCATTATAAGAACAACTATGCAACCAAGAACTGGTGCCTGAATTTACTTTATTATTATTATTAATAATAATAATAATTAGCTAATAATATACTCAAGATGAAGAGTTAATCAAAGCATTGTTACTAGTATCACCCATTATAGGAAAAGCTGTACATTTAATTTGTTTATTAGATTGCTGGGTTTTATGGTTTCCTTTACAGAAAATTACCAGCTATGTAACCTTTACCAGTCAGACAGACACATGATCTCACAGGGCCATCTTGGCAATTCCTGCTCAACACCACTGACATGTGTGCAGGCCACACTTCTCACACCTGGCTGTACATTCAGTGACCGTGTGAAGTGGCCCTATGTACGTACCAATGCACACATAAAGTCTCCCCTACATGAGGGGGAATCCTAAACTAATCTTGGGTGAGGGACTACCTAGCACATCCCCACAACACTCTCACTTGTGCTTTTAGTGAGTGAGAGGGTTCATGTGTACCCATTACTATGTATTGTAGTAGTAGAAAGAGTTTCTATGTATTGTGGTAGTTTGGTAAAGTTTCTTAAGAACAAATCGGAACTGTAAAATCCCAATTCTGTATTGTACATTGTGAGGGATTGGTGGGGCTTACTGTCTCTTACCTGGTTCTTGCCAGGACCCTCACGGTGTCACCACTCACCAGGGCATCCAATGACCTCCCAACCACTGGGCTCACTGAGCTTTTTTTTCTTTTCTTTCCCCTAATACATTTTTATACTGCCCAATAGCCGAAGCTCTCTGGGTGGTTTACAACAGTTAAAACCATAAAATACAATGTAATATAAATATAAAATTTAAAACTACAGATTAAAACAAACAGCAGAGCTCGCAGCAGCAGTTACAATAACAGAGTTAAAAACAACTACAAGATTAAAATGATTAAAATGCCTGGGAGAATAGAAAGGTCTTCACTTGGCGCCGGAAAGAGTACAATGTAGGCGCCAGGTGAACTTCTTTGGGGAGCTCATTCCACAACCGGGGTGCCACAGCAGAAAAGGCCCTCCTCCTGGTAGCCACCTGCCTCACTTCTTTTGGCAGGAGCTCTCGGAGATGGACCGCTGATGCAGATCTTAGTGTCCGGGCAGGTACATATGGGAGGAGATGATCCTGGCTTGGCTATGCCAGGGCAGCTGCGAGTGGCAGCAGTGTGAATGAATGGCAGCACCAGCTGATGCACCCTCAGTGCTTGTGTTGATGGCCATAACTGGGTTCATGAGGAGGAGGAGGAGGAGGAGGAGGAGGAGGAGGCGGCGGCAGGCATGGGAGAAAAGGCAGGGAAAGGAGATAGGTGGGGAGGACATGGAAAAGAGACAGGGAGATGGACAGAGACCCAAACAAAAAGAGAGAGGCAAGACAGGAGGAAAGAATGGATTCTTACATGGAAAACACCAACCTCCTCTCCTCTGTGCTTTTAAAGGGGCAATGTAACATTGCCCCTTTAAAAGCAAGCTCTGAAGAGGCTTCAATGGAGTCAACTGTCCAAGGCTGGAGCCTGGAGGAGTCTGAGTTTTCTTGAGGAAAAGTAGAAAGAGAAATACCAGAGAAGGACTTAGCAGCTGTGGGCATTGTTTCTCCTTCTTTGTGCATTTGGCAGAGACAAACTGTAGGTGGATTATTTCCCTGCCTGGCATCAGTCCATGCTGCAAGTGAAGGTGGAGAGAATTTTCCGAATGAATGAGCTATTCCCCAATTGTTTTATGTTCTGATTGGAGAGTACCAGTATGTGTAACTAGGACAGTCTTTTTTATTAAAATTTTGAATTAAAGCGTATCCCTAGTTGTTATGTCTCTGATGGGGTCAATGGATCAGGGAAGTTTTGATGTGCTTTTGCCACAGGTTTTTGATGTGCCTTCACCACTCACATACATGTGTTAAGGAAAAGGGATATATATATATATATATATATATATATATATTAAAAAAATGATTTTAATTAATTTGATTTTAAATGTAAGTTAATTTGAAGACCTAACTGTTCTGTGATGTGTCTCATTAGACCAATGTATGAACTTGCACATGTTCCAATGAAACCCACATACCCACTTATAAGGAAACTTTAGGCATTGGCAAATAGAGCATCTATGGCTAAGAAGGTGATTCCCACGCAAAGAGTCCCATCCAAAGCTCAGATACTGTTGAAGAGAATAATGCCACAATGGCACATTCACTGAGGTTTACAGTTTCAGATGCCCAAGCTGATTTGGGGGGAATTAGCTGAGCAAATGGATTTATTAACACTCACACCAGTTGGGGATTTTCCTGCCTTCACCAAGTTACCGTATACCTTGATGAGGAAATTAGCTGCATTCTTGGCAAAGCTGAGCTGCAGGCCTGAAAGTAGTTTTCAAGACTATGCGAAGGAGTGTGTGTGTTTCTCCAAGCATAGGAGAAACACACACACACACACACACACACACACACACACACACACGGGGGTGGTGGTGGTAGGAAAGAGGGGTGGAGGCTACAATTTGCGCTAAGAACCTCCAAGAGCAATGTCTCTTTCCCTGGGCTGAAGCCCTCCCTTTCCTGCAGACAAGAACTAGAGCAGTGATGGCGAACCTATGGCACGGGTGCCACAGCTGGCACACTGGGACCTCTCTGTGGGCACTCGAGCCATTGGTCACCAGATCGCGAAAAGACTGTCCCCTTCTGCAAAACACTAATGATCTTGTTCTTTCTCACAGTGTGGAACAGAATGATTTTATTCTAGAATTCCTGTTACAGAATTCTTTTCTACATTGTTATCACATTTAAAAGATTTTGAAGAATGATGCACAGAGCATGGTTAGGGATGTAAAGCCCTAACACTTGACATGAGTGCTGCATGTGTTGCTCTCAAACTAACGGAGTATGAGCCAAGGTTTGACAAATTATCAGCATGCATGCAATAGCAAAAATCACATTAATTGTGCAAAAGCATGCCCAATGCAAACTTTTACCTAATGCAGTGTTTGCAGTCCAAGACATAAAGTGTTTAAAATGTGTTAAGCACGTTTAGTTATCTTGTTTATCTTGCTCATCCTAGTACAGGTTGACTTTTACTAATCCGACGCCTGTAGAAGCAGGGAAAGGACCCGGGGTAAAGCTTGCCCCATACAATTTCTGTCTGGCATATAATCATATTACAAGTTGAGAATCCCTTATCCAAAAATACATGTGCCTAATTATTTAAAAAGTTTGTATAAATTCCCTTCAGGCTATGTGTACAATGTAGTACTATAATAATTTTTTGAGTTGATTTTATTTCCAACAAAAAACTGTTTGTATCATTGAAAGCTCTGTTATTGTGTTTTTCTTTTAAGACAAAAGATGTTAATTAGTTCGGACAACTGTATGAGTTGTTTTTCTAAAACTAAAACCTCGGTATTCAGGTTTAATTGCAGTGTTGGCACTTTGAAATAAATAAGTTGGTTTTGTGTTGCAGTTTGGGCACTCGGGCTCAAAAAGGTTCGCCATCACTGAACTAGAGTGTTGCAGCTCCTGGGCAGGTGAAGAGGAAGGAAAACAGGAAGCCTTGACTATGGTAGGCAAGGCACCCAGTGATGGCACCTTGCTCTGGCAAGCAAGGAGCCTATCACTTTCAGTGGGAAGGAGGCCACCCCTTCAGTGATTTCAGCATGGAGTGTTTGGGAGGAGAGACCCTGAGTGATTCCAGGCAGCAGCAGCTTGGCACCTTACCCCTGGAGGTTGAGGCACCTAGTGATTTTAGCAGCATAGCACCATGCCTCGGGCAGGAGGGGCCTCTGGTTGCACAAACCTGAGGGTTCTTACACAGTTCAGAGTGTGGTTAGGCGGTGACTGCTTTGTATGCCGCCATCTGCATAAGGATACAGAAGAGGATCCTATTTGCTTCCTCCAACCCAATCCCCCACTCAGCAGGCATAACAAGGGTCTTCTGGTAAGTGGGAACACAGTGTTTGCAGGCAGCCTTCATTGTAAAGGCAGACACAAAGGAAAAAACAAGGCTTGCTAGAAGAGGACAGAATTAATCCAGTGAAGTTTCCTTGTTTTGCAGTCCCGGAAAAGAAACAAATCCCACCCATCCCATCCTATTTTCTATCTCAGTATTTTTTACTCAGTCAGGACCACTCATACTTTTGTTTTCACAACACCACCATTTATGGGGGGGGGGGGGGATGGATGGATGAATCTTAATAGGATGTAATGTTTAATCTTATATTATGTCTACCTTACAAATAAACTTAATACCTTTAGTGTTTCACATGAGCAGAAACAGTGTCAGATCAATTTTGTCCCTTATGATTTCAGCCTTTTGACAGCAAAATGATTACAAATTGCCTGGAAGCATACCTTTCCCTTTAATAACATGCGGAAAATTCAAACCTTCAAGTGTAGTTATTGTTCAGTAGTATAGTAGGAGAGAAGTGGCAGATACTTATTAAATTGTCAGAACATTAAAAGTGCATAAATCATAACAAACCTTGTAGCACATTAAGCATTAGCCAGATTTTACCATTTGCAGGAGAGCTTGTGGGAGATGGATATATATATATATATATATATATATATATATATCCATGTCAATGAGGCAACTGACAACTGTCAGCACCTACAAGCATAGGAGAAACAAAAGAACAGCAGTGTACAGGAAATGAAGGAGATACATTGTGATCTACTCAAATATGTAACTTTCAAACATAACGGAAAAAGCAAGCATATGAGGGATTTATTCTTTTGTCTCTGGTTTAATTTTTTTTTTCTCCTTGTAAATCAAATGCTAAAAATTGCTACTTTTTCTAGGCATGCTGTTTATGTATTCCACTGGATAGTGAGAACCTGAATACCAGAATTCTCATAATACTAGAACTTGGGGTTTGTGTCTGCATACATAACAATATGTCAGTCACCTATTCAGTGGAAGTGTGTGGGACTTATATGCATATAACCACATGCATATGGGCTCTCTATTACATAAATTGTGCTTTAAATAAAATAAGAAGAACATGTTCATTTTACTATTTATGACTTTAAACATAAAAAAGTTACCTTAACTGGGTTGTTTGTATTCATAACATCAAATGCAATGGCTAAGATTCTAAAACTGACCAGTATTCCCATTTCTTTTGAAAACATTTTGGTCCTGATAAAATCAGAGAGCTGAAAATCACCGAAAGGCTATATAGTTTAAGTGTTCATTGTAAGATACACCAAGCTTCCACGCAGTAGGGATGCATGAATCTACTATCACTCTCATTTTTGTCAAATTTCTCATTTTCCCACTGATATTCTCATTCTGTCTTTGCTGAGCATTGGACTAAGACATTTTTTCCTCCTGTACAAAAATGTACATATTTTTATGTGTATTTTATAAAATGTACACATTTTTGATATATGCATTTTCAATTGTATACATTTTTGTATGCATTTTCCAATGACTAAAGTGTGCTTCTGCACATTTTGACCTGTACACATTTTTAGTTGTGCATATTTTTCAAATGTACACATATTTATTTATTTATTTTTATTTATCGCCCATCTGGCCGGCAACCGGCCACCCTGGGCGATGTACACAGAATAAAAACAATAACATACATTTAAAACAATATAAAAAATTTAAAATCTTAACCCACCCCATATTCCCGCCTGAACAACCAGGTTTTTAATGAGTGACGGAAGCTCAGCAGAGAGGGGGCATGGCGGAGGTCACTTGGGAGAGAGTTCCACAGTACGGGGGCCGCCACAGAAAAGGCCCTCTTCCCTGTCCCCCACCAGTCTAGCTGCTCTGGCTGAAGGGACAAAGAGAAGGCCATCCGTGGCAGATCTTGTTGAGCGGCCCACTTGGTGTTGCTGGAGACGCTCCTTGAGATAGACTGGACCGGAACCGTATAGGGTTTTAAAGGTCAAAACCAACACCTTGAATTCGGCTCGGCAAGCAACTGGTAGCCAGTGCAAATCCTTCAGCACTGGCATGATGTGATCCCGCCGGCGGCTGCCTTTAACCAGGCGAGCCGCCGCATTCTGTACCAGCTGTAGCTTCTGAACCGTCTTCAAGGGTAACCCCACGTAGAGTGCATTACAGTAGTCTAGGTGATAGGAGACCAAGGCATGAAACACTGATGGGAGCAGGTGTTTAGGAAGGTAGGGGCACAGCTGCCGTATCAGATGGAGTTGATACAGTGCCGCCTGGCTCACAGCTGACACCTGAGCCTCCATGGACAGCTGGGAGTCTAGAATCACCCCCAAGCTGTGGACCTGGTGCTTCAGGGGTAGATGTACCCCATTCAGCACCAGGTCAACATCCCCTAACCTCCCCTTGTCCCCCACCAGCAGTACCTTGGTCTTGTCGGGGTTCAGTTTCAGCATGTTCCTTCCCATCCAGCCACCCACTTCCTCCAGGCAGTTGGACAGGGTCTCAACGGCCAACCACGGTGAGGACTTGAATTGAAAAAGAGGTAGAGCTGCGTGTCATCTGCATACTGATGACACCGCACCCCAAACCTCCTGATGATATCTCCCAGCGGCTTGAGGTAGATGTTGAATAACATCGGGGAGAGGATGGAACCCTGCGGCACCCCACAAGTGAGCAGCCGAGGGTCCGAAGCCTCCTCCCCGAGAACTACCCTCTGGTACCTTCCAGAGAGGAAGGACTGGAACCACTGCAATACAGTGCCTCCCAAGCCCAAGCCCTCCAAGCGGTCCAGGAGGATACCGTGGTCAACGGTATCAAAAGCCACTGAGAGATCGAGGCGGACTAGAAAGGAGCATTCGCCCCTATCCAAAGCCCTCCACATATCATCCGCCAAGGCGACCAAGGCCGTCTCCGTCCCATGTCCAGACCTGAAGCCCGACTGGCACGGATCTAAATAATCGGCTTCATCCAAGTGTGCCTTCAACTGAGCACCCACCACCCGCTCGATCACCTTGCCCAGAAATGGTAAATTGGAGACTGGGCGAAAGTTGTTTAAATCCTGGGGATCCAAGGAGGGCTTCTTTAGAAGCGGTCTTATTACTGCCTCCTTGAGGGCTGATGGCATTACTCCCTCCTCGAGGGAGGCATTCACCACCGCCTTGATCCCCTCACCCAGTTCCCTGCAGCTCATTATGAGCCAGGACGGGCAAGGATCAAGCAAGCAGGTGGTCGGCCTCACAGATGAAAGCACCTTGTCCACTTCATCAGAAGGAAGAAGCTGGAACCGATCCCACAAAACCGGTCTGCCATTGGCCTCCTCCCACTCACTCCCTGTGTCCACGACGCACGATATCCCACTCCTAATCCGATTGATTTTAACTGCGAAGTGCTTCGCTAAAGCCTCACAGGAGGCTTTAGACTGTACCAGTGGGTCCGGAGCGACTGGACCGACCAGACTCCGGACCACTTGGAACAGCCTCCTGGGGCAGCACTCTGTAGACGCAATGGAGGCAGCATAGAAATTCTTTTTTGCTGCCTTCACCGCCACCCGGTAGGCTGAAGATGCAGCTCTAACCCGTGTTCGATCGTCTTCGGAGCAGGAATTACGCCATCGGCGCTCTAGCCTTCTCACCTCTTGTTTCAGAGCTCGCAGCAACGGAATGAACCATGGCGCCGTGCGAGCTCTGTTTAGGTGAAGAGGGCGCTTCGGGGCAACTCGGTCTAATGCCCTGGTGATTGCAGCATTCCAGTCGTCCACCAGGGTCTCGACGGAGCTACCGTTTGTGTGCTCCAATTCCCCAAGCGCGTTCAGGAATCCATCCGGATCCATAAGACGCCTGGGGCGGACCATCCTAATCGGTCCCTGTCAAGATTCTGCTACTGCAGGGACCTCTTAACCTTTTTTTGGGAGATCTCTGCCTCTCTTCAAAGCCCTTCCCGTTCTAGGAGATCAAGTCTTTTTACAGCTTCTAATAGCATGGGTGTAGGCTGTAGGCGTGGTGAATAAGTCACTCTAAACTCTCAGGGTAAACAATAGCACTTTACTTATAATATTAGGGTTTTTACTTAATAGAGTGGTTATAATTAAAAAACAAGTATGATAAAATAAAACAAACAAACAAACAATCTAATGTTCTCTAGTATAACTTTAGACTACCTATTTCTTATGCAGCTAGTTTCTCTTTCTCTCTCTGCTTTTCTCTGCTGTTTCTCTGCTGCTGCTTCTAGCTGACTCTCAGCACACACTAACTGCTAGCTGACCACACTTTACATATATAGCCTTCTCAGGAATGGAAGGTTATAATCATGTGACCTTGAATTGGAGATCTAATTCTTAACTTCTATTGGGTAACTTAAAACTCTCAAACTCTCTCTCTCATCTAAGTGTTTGGGCCTTCAGGCTTTAACTACTCGAGGGAAGTGTTTGGGCCTTCAGGCTTCAACAAACTGAAGCCTGTGTAGGCCTCAACAAACTCAATCTTGTGTAGGCCTCAATCTTTCACATCTTCCCCTCCTTCTCCTCAAGTGGAACAATTTCCCTTTTACAGAATTGTGAAACGTTAACCTACACAAAAAGGCAACTGTTTTTTTTATTATTTCTTAGACAAAGCATCAGCTATCACATTCTCTTTCTCAGGCACATGTTCAATGTTCATTTGAAATTCCTGCAATTTCTAAGACCATCTCTGAAGCTTGGAGTTGGTATTTTGCATTGTTTGTATCTATTGCAAGGCATGATGGTCAGTCTATAAAGTAAATTCTTGTCTAAAAACATAAGGCTTGAGCTTGTCTAGAGCCCACACTACTGCCAAACATTTTTTTTGGATCGTAGACAGGTTTCTCTCTCTGGGTAGAAGCTTCTTACTCAGGTAGGCTACTGGGTGTTTAACAGAGTCATAGTCTTGTAACAATACAGCACCTATGCCAGTTTTAGAGGCATCGGTAGCTACAATAAAGGTTTTTTCAAAGTCAGGTGCTCTTAACACAGGCTTTGAGCTTAAAATGTCTTTTAGTCTATTAAAAGCTCTTTGACATTTATCAGTCTACACAAACTCTCAAACTCTCTCTCTCATCTAAGTGTTTGGGCCTTCAGGCTTTAACTACTCGAGGGAAGTGTTTGGGCCTTCAGGCTTCAACAAACTGAAGCCTGTGTAGGCCTCAACAAACTCAATCTTGTGTAGGCCTCAATCTTTCACATCTTCTTGGTTAAATCAGTCAAAGGTCTAGCAATTTCACTAAAATGGGGAACAAATCTCTTGTAATACCCAGCAAATCTCAAGAATGACTTGACTTGTTTTTTGGTTGTAGGTATGTCTCAGGTTCTGATAGCTTCAACTTTGTCTCACAAAGGTGTGATATGACTATTTCTAACCTTGTGCTTTAAGTATACTACTTCTGGCACCTTCTGCACCTGTAAAACTACTCTACTCTTTTCATAGTGTGGCTTCATCATATTTACATGTACTACTTTGGGTCTTTTTTCAGATTTTTCTTTAACTACTACATAGGTTAAATCATCTATTTTTTTTCTGACTGTGTAGGGGCCTTCTCAAGCAGCCTTAAGCTTGTCTTTGCGCAGAGGAAGAACTATCATTACTTGATCTTCTACCTCAAATACTCTAGAGCGTGCCTTTTGATCATACCAGAACTTTTGCACTTTTTGGGCTTTGGTTACATTGGCTTGAACTAGTTTACAGAGGGTATCTAGGGTTTGTCTAAGTTTTAATACATAATCTACCACAGAGGTTTTGTTTTCTACAAGTTTACTTTCTCAGTTTTTCTTCAGGAGATTAAGAGGGCTTCTCACTCTTCTGCTATACAACAGCTCAAAAGGTGAGAATCTAGTTGATTCCTGTGGAACTTCTCTGTAGGCAAAAAGTAGGTGTTGCAGTTTGTCATCTCAGTCATTTGGGTGTGTGTTTACATAAGCTCTAATCATTCTTTTGAGTGTGGCGTTAAATTTTTCTACCATTTCATTGCATTGAGGGTGATAAGGAGTGGTTTTCAAGTGTTTTACCCCGCAACACTTCTACAGGCATTCCATTATCTCGGAGAGGAAATTTGACCCACAATCTGTCAAGATTTCAGAGGGAAATCCAGTTTTGCAAAATATAGTTAGCAAAGCCTCAGTTACAGATGGAGCATCTATAGAGGCTAGTGCTACAGCTTCTGGGTATTTTGTGGCAAAATCTACTACTGTGAGGATGTACTTTTTTCTCTTGCGGGTGGGTTTAGTGAAAGGCCCTACAATATCCATGCCCACCTTAAAGAAAGCTTCTCTTATAATAGGCAGAGGCTGCAAAGGGGCTTTACTGTGATGCCCTGCCTTCTTCACACGCTGACAGGTTTCACAAGACCTGCAGTACTCTGCTACTTGCTTAGCAATTCCAGGCCAAAAGAAGTTTGCTATGAGCCTTTGTTTAGTCTTGTTTTTTTCCAAGTGCCCTGCACATGGCACATCATGGGCTAGTTCTAGCAACCTTAGCCGGAATTGGTTAGGTACTACCAGTTGCTTTAGTGGTTCTCAGGTTAACTCTTGGGTTTTTGGTAACCACAGCCTATACAGCAATCTTTTTTCTCAAATAATCTGCTCTCTTCTTTCTTCAGAGAAGGGCCTCTCTTGAGGGAGAGCTACTCTTTTCAGAGGCTCTAAACTAGGATCACTGAGGACTTCTTGCTTGAATTCTTCTACTCTTCTTAAATCAGGAAAAGGGGACTCTAGTGCCTTTTCCTCTACAGAACCACTTGCCTCGGTTGTTTCACTGGCTTTCAGGTCTACAGGTTGCATGAAGACTTGTTCTGTTGTTTTAGTTTGGGGAGGGTCTGGGGTTGGTTTTGGACCTTTCGGAATCACTGTGGGTTGTACCTCTAGTATCTTTTCTTTTACCCCATCAGCTTTTACTTGGTCCTGTCTTGAAGGTTCTTCTCTTTCTTTTTGCTTGCGGGTTACCACACATATTTGAGCTTCTGGTCTCATTATATTTCTTTTTACAATGATAGGGGCAAATTGGGTTGGAGGTTCCATCACTCCAACTTCATACAGACTTCTCTATCTTCTCTATTCTATGGATAACTTTGCTACTGGGACTTCAAAGGAGGGACCATTCACTCTCTGAATCTCAATAGACATTCTTGGTACCAAATCTTCAGGTGTCACCAAATCTCGGATCAGAGAAACATCAGCTCTAGAATCTAACATTGCCATAATGGTCTTATCTTTTACATAAACAGGTTCTTTAAACTGATTATTAACTTCTTCTCTGTTGGTGATCACAAATCCACAATTATAAGGTTTTTTAATACTTGCTACACCTGGTGGCTTGGTTTGTTCGGGTTTAGGACTACTTGGGTTAGCTGGTGTTATTGCTTGTAACTTGGGGCAGCTACTCCTGATGTGGCCTGTCTGACCACACGAATAGCAGGCACGGTCTCTGGGGTGAGAAGGATCCAAAGGAGGTTTTTTGAACTCCTTTTTACTTGGGGCTTCTCATTTCCCTCTCTTCTTCTCAGACTCAATCCTGGGGCTTAACCCTTCTCGGTTTTCAATCAGTTTGTCAGCCATTTCTGCAGCTTGGTTTACAGTTTCAGGATCTTTATCTTTAACCTTCAGTTTTATTTCTCTGGGCAACCGAAAATAAAACTGATCCAGAGCCATAAGCAATAACACCTTTTCTCTGTTGTCAGCTTTTGCTTCATCCACCTATTTTAATAGCAGGTTTTTTAATTTTGTTGCAAACTCTACCATAGATTTACTAGGTTGAGGCGTTAACCCTCTGAACTTTTTCTTAAAGTGCTCAGGGCCTAACCTGAACCTTTTAAACACCGTTTCTTTGAATTGAGCATAGGAAACAGCTTCCCCCTCTGGCATGCTATTATAAATCTCTGCCAGCTCCCCTTTGATTAAATTAGGCACAAACTTCATGTAATCACCCTCCTGCAATCCCCACTTCTGTGCTGCCCTTTCAAAAGTGGTCAAAAACACTTGTGGGTCTTCTCCTGGGGTGTATGCTGTGAAGTCTTTAGGGGTAACTCTGACAGGCTGCTCTTGTTTCAATTGCATCATCTTTTCTTCGTGTCTGCGTTGCTCTTCTCGGGCCTTTTCTTCGTGTCTGTGTTGTTCCTCCTGGGCCTGAAGTTGCTCCTCTTGCAGACGAAGCCTCTCCCACTCTAACTGGGTCTCTTCTTCTTTCTGCTTTGCCACTAGCCGCAGTTCCTGTTCACGGAGCTCTCATTCTTTTGTTTGGGGTCCTGCTACACTAGGGCTAGAGGGTGCAGCTCCTTCTATTGCTGCCTGGGAGATCAGCATAACTTTCAGTTCTTCTGCTGTTTTCTCTTCTTATGGCAAATTGTCCTTTTTACACTGCTCAATCAGGGCAGTTTTATTCATGGAAAGATACTGGCTCATTTTACTAGCCTCACTGGGTCTCTATTCTGCAGTCCTGAAGTTCAAACATACACTGCTTTTGCTAGCTCTATTAGTAAAAAAACCCAATTTCTGTTTGGAGTGCTTAATCTCACTGTTTAGGATCCCACCGCTACCACCATCTGTCAAGGTTCTGCTACTGCAGGGACCTCTTAACCTTTTTTTGGGAGATCTCTGCCTCTCTTCAAAGCCCTTCCCGTTCTAGGAGATCAAGTCTTTGTACAGCTTCTAATAGCATGGGTGTAGGCTGTAGGCGTGGTGAATAAGTCACTCTAAACTCTCAGGGTAAACAATAGCACTTTACTTATAATATTAGGGTTTTTACTTAATAGAGTGGTTATAATTAAAAAACAAGTATGATAAAATAAAACAAACAAACAAACAATCTAATGTTCTCTAGTATAACTTTAGACTACCTATTTCTTATGCAGCTAGTTTCTCTTTCTCTCTCTCTGCTGTTTCTCTGCTGCTGCTTCTAGCTGACTCTCAGCACACACTAACTGCTAGCTGACCACACTTTACATATATAGCCTTCTCAGGAATGGAAGGTTATAATCATGTGACCTTGAATTGGAGATCTAATTCTTAACTTCTATTGGGTAACTTAAAACTCTCAAACTCTCTCTCTCATCTAAGTGTTTGGGCCTTCAGGCTTTAACTACTCGAGGGAAGTGTTTGGGCCTTCAGGCTTCAACAAACTGAAGCCTGTGTAGGCCTCAACAAACTCAATCTTGTGTAGGCCTCAATCTTTCACAGTCCCTCACCCCTGCAGAGGGGTTGTGGAATCGAGAAATCCAACCCCACCAGATAGTGATCTGACCATGACAAGGGGGTGGTGGATATACCCCCGATTTCCAGATCATTTCCCCCCTCTCCAGAAACAAAAACCAAGTCCAGTGCATGACCGGCTACATGGGTAGGTCCAGTTAATACAGGGTGCACCTCCCAGGAAGCCATGGTCCCCATGAAGTCCCGAGGTGCCCCTGTGAGGGCAACCCCCGAATGCACGTTGAAGTCCCCCAGCACCAATAGCCTGGGGGACAACACACGCACATCAGAGACCACCTGTACTAAGCTGAGGTGAAAGGAGTTGGAAGTGTGTGTGTAAAACCTGATATTAAAAAAAGGAAAAGAAAACTGAGAGGGGGAGGAAATTCACTTCTTTCAGTCTACAACCTGCAAGCAGCTCTGCAGCTAGCCAGAAAACAACTGACTGACAGAACAAGGTCTAAAGCTGTATCTCGCCAAACGCCAAAATTGTTCACCAGTTTCAGATCTGAGGGACTCTAAAGCAGGGCTCTCCAACTTTGGGTCCCCAGATGTTGCTGGCCTACAGCTCCCAGAATCCCTTGCCATTAGCCATGCTGGCTGGGAATGCTGGGAGCTGTAGGCCAGCAACATCTGGGGACCCAAGGTTGGAGAGACCTGCTGCTCTAAAGGCTTGGTTGCCAGTTTACTATCAACTGATAGAAAAGACTATGGGCAGAATCTAATGGGGTGCTTACACCCCCACTGATTCTCTTACACCCCACCAATTCTCTTACACTCTGCCAATTCCATTGTGCAAGTGGCCCCCATCACTTGTGTAATGGCAATTTAGCACTTCCAGGGCAATCTAAAACAAGTGGAAACACTTGTTTCTGGAAGAAGAAAGGCCGGCGGAGCTTGCAGAAAGGAGTTCTGCTGACCTGACTTCTTCCAGAAACGAGCATTTCTGCTCATTTGGTGGATTCCCCTAGGAAGTACTAAATCTCCCTTGCATTAGCAGGGGGTCCCACTTGTGCAACAGCATTCACGGGACCCACCACTTGCAGAAGGAAAATGGCTTTCTCTCTTCTTTCTGAAAATCTAGACCATGTGATGAAGTAGTTACAGTGTTAAACTGTCACAGGGGAGTCACAAGTTCAATACCCACTCAGCTATGAATCTCATAGGGCCAGTCACTCTCCCTCAGCCTTTTATTAGGGTTTTCATCGTCTTTAACAATAACAATAAATAATGAGAAATAGAAAAAAGCTATAGCTACAATTAGAAAAAAAAACAGATATATTGTCTCTTCTGGTAGTATATAACTGTTGTGCACATAGCTATCTGAAAGAAAAGAGGCTTCTAATAATTAAATTATGTCCCTGTTGTTACATTCTTGAGCATCTGCAGAATTACTGAAATGTTGATTTGCTGTGTTCTGTTCTGAAAAGCAGGAAGATAAGAGATAAGGGCAGAAGAAGATAAAAGGGAGACAGGAAGGAGAGGATGGGGGCATAAGATTTTGTGAGGATAAAATGGGGGCAGCAGTGGGGAGAGATAGAAAACCATGCCCTGAGCTCCTTGGGGAAAAGGCAGATACAACTGTAATTAATAACTTTGGGTAATCCTTCATGCTGCCCTGTATTTTCACACTACTTACATGCTCTAAGAGTCAGATTACAGGACAAAGTTTGGCCTGCTCTTCTCTTGTTCACTGCAGTGACATTCCCCCTTCACATGAAATGAAAGTATTCTCCTGTTTAAACATTTCCTGATAATTCATCAGTTGTGACAGACTGCTAAATACAAATGACTTTATGTTACTACAGTGACTGATAACTTGAAAAGCACAGATGGAGAATAAGAAGCTGGAGAATAGGAACTGGTTTTATACTCTTTTTATTTGCATAGCAATTTGACAAATAGCTCAAAACTGTACAACAGTGCTTTGGTGGAAGGAAAGGCCATTTCACGTCAATATGCCTATAACTCTAGGTTCCCAAGGAGCAGTGGAGAATGGACCCCCGGAATACTGACAAGGTGAAAGGAAACTGTAGCCTAACACCCCTGAACACTCCTCTTCATTATGTGTTATTGGAATATGAAGTGAATATCAGTGGGAGTGAAGACAATAAAATGCCATTTGTCTTGAGGAAAATACTTGCATTAGGCTGACTCAAATATTAGTAGAAATGACCTTCTTCAGCTGTTGAAATTTTGCACCATAGATTATTTCTAACAGTTAATCATGTGAAAAAGCAATTTGTAATTGTGCCATTCTTTCCCCTTTTTATATATGACTTAGCATGGAATCGTCCTTTCAAAATAGGTTTTTTTCTGTATGGATACATGCTGACATAATAGCAGGGTTGAAACAAATCAAGATTTCTGAAATTCATACATGGAAAAAAACATCACTCTTAGTTCACCCAAGTGCTGGTCACATACTTATTATCTGAAATTTAGAGGACAAAGGGGTTTCAGTCAATAGACTGCCCACTGGCTTCTTGTTTATTATGGTATTTTATAGTAGTTTGGGAAATAACTCCTATTGTCTATTATATCTGACATGAAACACAGAGATATAATCAATTGTCAAGGCCTCTATTGGGGAAGCAAAAGAATGTAGCAACTGCCAAACACTCCTTGTTATGGTCAGAGTATGCAATGCACAAAATAGGATGGGATAATACCTACAAACTAGAAATGTGAGTGGCCTCTAGTGTGTACACAGAGTGTCTGCACAACTGCTCTTTGCTACTGTAGAGATGTGTCAGTCAACATGCAACTGTGACGAAAAACAACATATTATCTGCATAAATATTACCGGGTGGGGGAGAGACTACTGTTGAGGCTATTATTTTTGGCAGTAACTCTTCAAGAAGCATCACATTCACATCTACCTTTCCCCTGAAGAACAAGTGTGTAGTCCTTGTAGAAAGAGGAGCTCAATCTGCTTGTTCAGTAAAAGTCCTACAAATGCAAGAAAGCACTGGATTGAGGTGGAGGCATTTTACTGGGATAACCGTTACTCATCACATCTAGGGATGTATGAGAAATTCATTTCTGTTTGTTTTTGATCCAGTTTTCACTTCCTGGAACTGAGTGTGGACCCAAGCACAATCTGCAATGAAAGTCCATACATTTCTAAATTTGTGATGTAATTCAAAGAACAAAAAAAAGGTGTTTGAAATATGCATACTTTTGAAAAATGCGTATGAAAAAATGCATATTAAAAAACTAGTGTTCTCTAGTTAAGCTTTGCAAGTAGGTATATTTTGATACAGTAATTAAGTTATTGGTATAAATGTTAGGATTGAATTGTAAGATTTTTCCTCTAACAGTATTTAACCATTTGGAAGCACTGTGGTGTAAAGAAAACAATGACTCTGCTTTTGTATGCTAAATGAAATGCTTTTAAATTTGCAACCCATATATATGATGTTTACTCCTTTAAAGTCCTTTTCCTGTTCTTGTCACTTCTGAACAAATAATAATGACTCAATTAATTAATTAAGGCAATGATGTGATATTATGTAACTTAATGAAAAACAAGGTTTTTAAAGTTGCTTTCGCCCTACCAAAAAACCTGTTGATCAATTTCCTAGGTTAGATGCAGCAGGATCTGCCTTATGTGAACAGGAAGGCATGGATTACAGGAGATGCCCCCATCCAATTTTCAGGGTCTCTCACAGCTCACCCCATTCAGTTGGATCACCCAAGCCTCCGTGTAGCATTTTCAGGAGGCTAGAAGGACTGACATAGGTGGAAGGGGACAATGAAGTCCAGTTTTGCCTATCCAGTTGTACACACCTAAATCTGGATCCAGCTCCCTGTCATTGGTCACAATAACTACAATATGTGTAGCCCATTCATGCGCACAACTTACGATCTACAAAATTCCCAATTTTTGCACTCTGATAGAAGGTGACCTGCATCTCCTGCCAAGCAAGGACCCTTGAGGTGACTGGATCCTTGGTGGGGTGGGTGGACTTCCCTCCAGTCCTCTAGCTGTTTTTCAGCAGTGCAGTTCCTGAAATTGAATTGAGAAATCTTTCAATTCACTTGCATGGAGGGCAGGGGGAAAGAATCTTCTCTCTCTCTCTCTCTCTCTCTCTCTCTCTCTCTCTCTCTCTCTCTGTGTGTGTGTGTGTGTGTGTGTGTGTGTGTGTGTGTTCTCTCTCTGGGTGTGAGAAAACACACCCAGAGAGAGACACAGAGAGACACAGAGAAAACACACAGAAAGAGTGGGGCTCCCAACATTAAGCTGAACAGGTGCATTGATCCTATGCACAGGAGGCTCTCTCTGGGAACCTGGATAAGCAAGGTTCCTGATCTCACAGAGAGGGACCCAAACATGCATAGGTGCAATGCAGACTTTCACCTGCATGCACAAGGCCTGTCTGCCACTGCAACCCCACACCCTCCTCTCTCTGTGTGTTGTTCACTATATACAATTCAACTGTCTACATAGGGTTTATTCATCAACTAATTGAATCCCGGCTATAGTGATTCAAGGTTATATTATAACTCATCCTTTGATAAATAAATGTGATACACTGTACACTAGCTACAGCCAGACTAATCCGCACACATTTCTCATCTCACACAGGTTCATTATACATTTTTGAATGTTTGGAAAGGGCTGTAGTAACAGATGATTCTCATAGTCCCATACCGTACTGTAACTAAGTAGGTGTAACTGAAATAGCTTCATTTTCTTTCCTGATTACCACTTCCTCCATTTCCTTCCCCTTACTCTGCTCTCTCCTTTGTGTCTATTCTTAGATTGTATGGCCCTTGGGGTTTATTCTTCATAAAGTGCTATGTATAGATGGCACTATTGAAATAAATAAATAAATACATATGCTAATAACCTTTTCAATATGGAAATTAATAAACTTGTCAGAAAATGCTACTTTACAGCCCAGAATGGTTGTTTAACTGGTTTAAATACATATAAGCATTAGGATGAGCAGGGAGAGTGTGTTAGGTTAATTTAATGGTTTTAATTATACATAAAAGCACTGAGTACAATAGAATTAAGTAAGAACTGAAATTGTTGTGATATTTATCTCTTATGAACTGGTACTGTTGAACAATGGTATTCTCATTATCATAAACAAATAAAGATATATTTACTAATAGCAGGAACAGGACTAGCTTGTGTTAAAATACCAGGAATTCACATTGATAGGAAACCTGTTGAGTAATCAAAGCACAGAATCAAATATAAACTGTTTCTCACAGCCATATGCTCCATATTTTGGTCTTAGAATTGCTCAGTACTATGCATACATAGGGACTGAAGAATCTGTCAACTTGATTTCTCTCAACTTCTCAGTTTTTATACTATTGCATCAGATTTTGATTGTTCTTTAAGTCCACACAAAAATTTGTATGTATTTTTGTGCACATCTCTTTGCAAAATGTATTTGCATTTTTGTACACGTTTTCCCAAAAGCATGCATTTTGGAAACGCACACATTTTATAAGCATTTTTCCCATTGAATAAACCATTTTTGTGTGCTTTTTTCAAAATATACACATTTTTATATCCATTGTTTCAAATGTACACATTTGGGGACGGGGGAACTTTCTCAAATGTGCTCGCTCTCTCTTTCTTGTGGACTGCATTACATTTCTTTGGAAACTGCATCACAGTGAGCTGCATCACAGTTCTTTGCAAACTTTGGATAAGTACATTTTTTGATCCCTAACTGCATTCCAGCTTGTGTGAGGTTCAGGAAGTGTGAATTTGGCAAGTGCAAAACCAAGAGAATTTCTCACCCAGCCCTATGCATGCAGCATACAACTCTCATCCAAAAGGTATGATAATTAAGTATACATCCAAGGTCACCCTTGCTTTCATTCACACAGCCTCCAGCTTGCTGTCAGGGTAAGTTATCCTCCGACAAAACCATTAGAAAAGAAATAGTCTTCGCCCCTCAAAATCAGCAAAATGTCCCCTTCTCCTTCCTCCAAAATTCACCACCTACAAAGGTAGTTGCGAATTTGGGAGGGGGGGCATTTCTTCTCAGCCCTATAAAAATATACACATCTTCGAAATGTCTCAAAAGAGTGTGATATTAGTCGTACAGTTCTTGTAACTGAAGGGCTATTCTTTACCCTTTGGGGAAAATTTATTAGTCTTATCCTCCTGGCATACTGCCGCACTAACATCCATGGGTAAATATAGTACGATGCTGAACCTTGTGGTAGGTTAGATGAATCACAGCTGTGATGAAATGATCAGCAAAAGCTCCAGGGTGAATGATACTAGATTTCAAGGAACAGCGCAAGGCCTGGAAAACTGTTTGCTAACATTTCTCAATGGCTAAATCTGCCACTGAGAATAAATGAAAAATACCCACCCAGCGCCTCGTTTCCCCTGAGAACTTCATCAAAAAAACTAATCCTTCCAGAGTCAATATTTCTTCCAAGCTTCCTAGTCCCTCTGTGTATGATTCTTAGTAGATTTCATTTTGCAGCCTAAGGATTTCTCTGAGAACCACCAGTGGTTCACAGGTGATTGTTTGAGAATGGATGGCATGGAGCATTCGCTTATGAATAGTCTGTGGAATTCTGAAAACCTTCTGGGGGAAAAAGCTATCCCCTTCTTCTCATCAATATGATGCATCAGCAGGCTTAACATTTTACACAGGATTACAAAAGTCAGCGTTGCCATCCCACCCCAGAACTGAAGACAGGAGATGTAATTGAGTTAAATGGGCAACAGCTTTATTAGATTAACATGATCTGCAACGAGAGAAAACAAGTTAGCAACAAGTGAACAACCTGTTCAGATGAGGCCCTTGCACTTCAGATGAGGCATAAAGGCACCCACTGTCAACCTGTCATGGGTGACTCCACTCAGGCTCTATGTGCAATTCTCCTTTCCTGCTCCCCATAAGGAATATGCTAGTGGGAGGCCCTGATGGTCCCATGGCACCATGATGGAGTACCTCCCAAATAGGATGAGACTGCAGGAGCCAAAGCATTGCTTTGCTCATATTCCATATCGCCTCTCTTGCTGGCTGGTTGCAAGACAGGGGTGCAGAAACTCTTTCAGCCCAAGACTGAATTCCATTTTTGGATAAGTTCTTGGGAGACACATTCCAGTGACTCTGGGAAGGTGCATTCTAGGGGTCAAAAATATCAAAAGTACAAGCATATTGTAGTAAAGCACTTGCTGCCAATAATTAAGCCATAGGAGAGGCATTTCAACATTTTAGAATGGGGGGAAATGCACAAGATCTGGGAAACCACCAAATGATCAGTTGTTGGGGAAAGGGGAATGGGGTGTGGCCGTCTGGAGAACCCTAGAGGGCTGGATTGGAACCCCTGGTAGGCCAGATTTGACCCCCAGGCCTAAGGTTCAGCACCCTGCTGTAAGGGGTTGGTTCGATAAGTGCTCCTTCACCCTAAGGGTGCTTCAAGGACCCACCAATGTAGTCTCAGCTTCACTCTCTTCCACACTATGACCACCAGCTGTGCTTTTCATAAGATAGCCAATCAGCTACATTGAATATGACACCACTTACCACTAGTTGGCAAAGGGGGGGCCTTTGGTGGGAAAGTTAAGGTTAAACACTTCTTTCTGAGCACTTCTCCAGTCCTAATCTTCCTGTGCTGAGAAGAGTCTCTTCCATTCTAAAAGGGCCATAGTGCTACCATTATATGTACATTTACATTCCAAAGGTAGTTTGGCTTTCAATATTTGCAGTTTCTTCTTGGGAGAATGAGCAGCTTCCAAAATGCCTGACAAACCTTTGAGCAAGAGCCAAGAGATTGCTCTTCCATTTATGTGCATAAAGGGGGAAATAAAGAGTCGAGACACAAGATAAATGGTGTAAAATTAGGGCCACATTTATTGAATAATTAAAGATCTGAGAAGGGAAGAAGTGCGGGTGCTAACTAAATTGACCATTGGCCAGTAGGCTGTTACGGATGAAACATCCTACCCTGAGGGGTGGCGCTATAACTCCCCCCCCCATTTTACACCGCAAGGGTGCTGGGAGTCCTTCCCACAGTCACCCACTCTCGGGTCCACACAAATCCGATTTGGGTGAGGTGAGTCGGGCTCAAAGACGTGCCTTATCTCCTTAAACTGAACTGGAAAACTCAGCGTAGGGAGCCTCGGGTCACGTCAATCACCTAAAAGCTGCCATTATATGATCACCGAACCCTAGCCCACTGCCTATTCCCACACTCACCTGCCACAGAGAGAGAGACAAGCCTCTGCTTAGTCTCCTCTCCCCCACCTGCCAGGAATAAAATCCAGCAGGGCCCTTCGCAGATCTGCGAGAAACAAATAGTTGCCGGCATCAGATAAATGAACCCCATCTGGCCGGTACAGCTCCCCCCAGGTTGAGGGTATAGTGGGATGAGGAATCCCAAAACCTATCCCACCAAGGTCCCTGCAAATCTCTCTATTAACTTTCTTACCCGCTCTGTTCAGGCCTTTGGGGTCACCACCATCCCTCCAACAGAAGCGCGGTAAAATGTGAGACCAGATGATCTGGACTCCCGGCCAACACTGTTGTATCACAACAAGGTCCGCAGGCACTTGCAATATCAAGGCCTTACCTTTCAGCAAGCCTAAATAATTTCCTCCCAGATGCAACACCAGCACTTTCGGAGGCTGGTGCACCAGGCCAGAATTTAACAATGTAGGTAGGAGGCTGTGCCACTGCATACCACACTGACCCAACCACTGGATGTCAGCCAGTCGGCCGATCCCGAGCTGAGATCCAAGGTTTGACTTAGCAGCTCTCCACGCTGCCCAAAACACCATACTGTGCCTCCACACGAGCACACAAACTGGCTTCCAACCACTCCAGGGATCTGGAAAGAAAGATAAAAGCAGCAGCACCAATCATGGCAATTTGCAGACATAGTAACGATACGCCTGAGAATGCCATTGGCCTACCACCTGGACCCGTTCAGTGAGCAAACCCGGAGTGGCAGCAGTAGAAGTGGCACTGATCTGAAAGGAATGGGTGTCAAAACGCATGTCAGACAAACCAAGAGCCAACAAGGCAGACTTGGCAATGGCCCAAAATTGGAATTTCGTCAGTGGGGAGCCATCCGCATGGCAAAACAACGGGCCTACACTGGGGCCTTGGGGATTTCGTTTTGATATAAGAGTGTTTTGGATTACAAGCACGTTTCCGGAACGAATTATGCTCTCAATCCAAGGCATGGCTGTAATTAAATCACTACTCTACTTCTTGCTCATAAAACATTGGCTTTAGGCTCTAAAGTCCTAAATGGCTGGCTGGGACCATATATAACTTCCAGACAGCCTCCACTAATGTCTTATTAAAACCTCTATGATCACCCTCTGCCCAGATTCTATCCACTAGACACAAGAGTTCTACAATACCTGATCCAGTGATGTAGGCACGCAATGCAGACCTCCAAGGCCAAACCAATACAGGCCTCACAGGCCCTAGCAAGACAAAAGAGGGGGGGAGGCCAAGTGCACCTGAGCAGCGGCACTTTAACGCACTTGCTGCCATGCCTAAACAGGGGCTCGGTGAAAGGTCCGGGACTCAACCCTCGCGGAGAGGCCGAGCAAAGAGCAAGACCAAGCCCTTGCTGGCAGACACAAGGAGGACTCAGGGCTTCAACAAGGCCATGCTAATGGGCAATTATGGGGGGGGGGGCGAGCAGGCCGGGCGCCACAAGAAAGTGATGGGCACAAGTCAGGAGAGCTGACGTGACCCACCTGCACTATTCGGGAAAGTGCCAAGCTGTAAAGCCAGACAACACTGCACGGCATCGTTGTGCCACTCAATCACCCAGCCAAACAAGCTCCGGGCCAAATCCTGGTAAGGAAAAAATGGGGGCGCAGGCAGGGCGGCAGGCGAACGCTCCCACACACCCCTAGTAAACAAACAAAACCTCTCCTCTACTAAGCCGCCGGGAATGCTGAAGCGCCACGTGAGGATGAGTCAGAAGACACGATGATCACAGGGTCGAGCAGTCCTTTCCCTAAGCAGCCACAAAAGAGAAAGAGGCTGAGGGTGTGGTGGCCAGGCCTAATATAGGCCTTGGAGCCCCGCCCTCCTTGTGCCTTATTGGTGGGGTGAGATCACCCCATGGTGGTCTCACCTCTATTCCCCCCCATTCGCAAATGTCTCCCCGCCCACAGCTCTGCGTGGTTGGAGGAAGGGAAATTCCCAAACATATGTTGGGCGCAATTCACAAAACACTGCCCCTGTGAACTGAAGCTGCACAATTGCAATGCTTGGTGGATTATTTGAGTCCTCTGTGAATACATGCAAGGTAAGGTATGACATTAAACAGTTTTACCAGAATTGTTACAAATAAATCTGCCCTTGTGCATTGATAGTAACTCTGGTAAATGAAGCAAGCAATCTGATTAAGTGGACCTCTTTAATGAAACCATAATTGCTTAACAATGAATTTTCATCTCTGTTATGTAGTTACTTCAGTATTTATAGGATAGACCTAATTAAAAGGAAATTGACGAGAAGAAAACAGGTTTGCACCAGTTTATAGGCTTACTATGGAACAAAAGCCTCATTTAGTATGAGTGACCTTTTAATGGTTCATTTATTTGGATATTTATTTGCAACTCTGAAGAATATTAGAGGTTGAACTAGTTTTCATTTTCTTCTGTGAAAAGATATGTGGCAATCAGCTTTTTTCTCCAGAAAATACTATGGTCCTTATTATATTGCCCTATCATTGACCTAAATAAGCTGCTACAGTACTCACAACACATACTTTATCATCAAACGTCACTTGTAGGCAATTCTTTTTTAATACTCAGAGGAAGCACTTTTATCAGCTTTTTCAAATCTAGCCCTTATTTGTCCTTCTGTATATATCAGAATCCTTTAATGGAACTGTCATTTAGCATTTATTTATCATTGTGTTCCTTTTGAGTGTTTCAATTAGTTTGAAAGTGGTTTTGTTTTGCAGTGACTTATTTTTATTGCAGTGTTATCATGATGAAAACCGACCACATTGGTGGATTATAAAACAAAGTAGATCTAATTTGAAGTGGGGGTAGGGGGAAGCTAATATATAAGCTTTGTAAATATAAGAGAGCACAAATATTTCTACAAAATATGGGATAATCTCTGCCCCCCCCCCACAAATAAATTGAGCTTGAAAACACTACATCTTGTGAGAAGGCTGTGACCCTGCTTTCAGATCTGAACTAGCAACCATCATTCAGCCCTTTGTAACATCCAAACCTGTTACATTATGTTCTACATTGTACTGCTATTTTAGACTGTTGAGAAGCTTCAAAAGAAATGCAGGATATAGCAGCCTTTTAATGGGGTGGGCCACAACAACATTTAGTAATACCCTGGATTGCAAGTAACTTGGTTTGAAAGCGTTTTGCAAGACAAGCAAATTTTTAAATATTTATTTAAATTTTTTTAACTTGATATACAAGCGACGTCTTGCAATACAAGTACTGTAGTACAGCTTAAATTAAAAATCTCTGTACAAATTTTTTTGGGGGGATTTCATTTTGATATAAGAGTGTTTTGGATTACAAGCATGTTTCCGGAACGAATTATGCTCTCAATCCAAGGCATGACTGTAATTAAATCACTACTCTACTTCTTGCTCATAAAACATTGGCTTTAGGCTCTAAAGTCCTAAATGGCTGGCTGGGACCATATATAACTTCCAGACAGCCTCCACTAATGTCTTATTAAAACCTCTATGATCACCCCTCTGCCCAGATTCTATCCACTAGACACAAGAGTTCTACAATACCTGATCCAGTTGTTGAATTGGCATCAATGTATGGGGGTTTTGAACAATTGTTTCAGATGCATTACTGGAATTTTGAGATCTATTAGTGCTGTGTTTTTTTCTTAGTGAGTAGCTACACCGCTGCTGCTACTCCCACATAGTTCTTTCAGGCTTTCTCCTAGGTAGGCATGCATCGAATTATAGAGGCTGTACATTTTCTGATGGGAATTATTAATGGCATGTAAATAGCATGTTTTCAAATAAGCACATCTGAGTCTATAAAATCTATTTTTTAGTGTAACTGTCACATTTCGTCACTTGATAAAATGTATATGTAACACCAAAGTTCTAAAACTGAGTTTGTTTTAGAGACATCACACTTCATTCTTGTTCCCAGATCTTTCTACCTTTATATTTTGGTTTGTGGTAGTATCAAATTTCTCACATGTGGAGGGACTTGGAATACAAATTTATGCTTGCTGTCAAAGCTTGGGTATCATTCAGAAAGGGCTCAATTCTGACCCATTAACCAGCTCTCCATCACTACTAACCTTCTGCTTCCCCAAACTTATCTTGCTAGGGCAGGAATGGGCTTGTGGCAGAAGAGGCCTTGTCCTTATTGCAGGGTTGGTCAATGTGTGGCCCTCCAGATGTTTTGGCCTACAACACCTATCATCCCTAGTCCTATGGTGAGAATGATGGGAGTTGTGGGCCAAAATGTCTGGAGTGCCACAGGTTGCTCATCCCTGCTTTAAGGCAAGGATATTTTGCAGAAGTTCCCATTTATGCTGGTAAGCAAGCAAAATGTAATTCCCAGTGCTTCCTGTTTCAATTTTGCCCTTATCATCAGGAAAAGAGAAGATGAAGTTTAGCAGAGCGGGTGGGAGGCTATCTGGGCTCAGTTCAAATTGGTCTTGAGCTTAGATGGAATAGGGCTATTTGGGCTCAATTCAAATCTAGCCCAAGTTATACATTAAGCACATTCTGAACTGAGACTGAGATGCTCATATTTAATTTTTTTTTGTCAGCAACCTTTTTCTACTGCAGTCTTTAAAAGTGTGAAATTGTGTGCAGATCTGAAAAATCACTGGGTTGCATAGTATTTCAATTAAGCAGATAAAAATGCACTCAAGACCTAGTGAATGATTGCTGCAATATGAAATTAGGGCGTGCTTGTGAGCAGCTGGATGTGGGAATGCAGGAATATTTAAATATTTATTAGTAAAAATATTTCATGAATTTTGGAGGCCAACACTACCAAACTGGGTGCCAATGTGTCTGAATAATTAATACAACAGAAGTATCTTTTGAAAGACATCCCAGCCTAGAGTTCAACACCTTGGGATGGATCCAGACTAAGTTAATTGAAATCTATGGAAATTAGGTTCAACTAATGTTGGGTTGTATCCAATTTAGTCCTACTTAGACCTATTGAAATGAATGGGACTTAACATTGGATACAACCCTTAGTCTGGACTCAATCCAATAAGTGCTTTTCATTCCTTCATTTTTATTTCTTTGAAGATGAATCAATATTTATTATAGCAATATTAATACATTTGTGTGTGTGCACACCTGATGAGAGCTGTATTGTTAAGTGCCATGTTTAAGCTGCAGGAATGGTATAATACTAATCAGAAATTTGAAATCATAAACATGTGAAACAATCATGCAAAACAAGGAACAAACTGGTCTTGAACACAAGCTCACTAAAATGAAGACCACATTTTTCAAGATGCCTCATGAAAGAGAACAAAATACAAGGCCAAGGATTGTAGCCCTATTTGCTTTGAGCATGCATACAATTCAGACATAGATTTCAGAATGGGAGATGGATGGAACAGAAGTGGAGTTGGAAAAAAGGAGTATAGTGGAACAAGGGGTTCTCAACATCCATAGATGAGGAAGTGGTCTTTGTAGTTCCCCCCTTTTATCTGTCTCTCAGGTTTCTATCTTGACCTTCCCCCAAAAGCACAGGGTAGCATAAATAATCCTCCCTTTTATCCTCACCAAAACCCTGTTAAATAAATTAGGTGGAAAGACAGTGACTTGCCAAAGATCACACAGTAAAGTTTCTGAGTGAGGATTTGAATACAGGTCTCTCAGGTCTAAGTCCAACTATCAAACCAATATACCTCAATGCACTCCAAAGAAAAAGGGCATGGATGAAGAATTTCTCCATAACCACTCAGCCTTTCCCAGCCTGGTGCCATCCAGATGTTTTGAACTTCAACTCCCATCAGCCCCCATCATTATGGCAATGGTCAGAAATCCTGGAAGTTCTAGTTCCAAACATTTGGAGGCACCAGGTTGATCTAACCCAATGAGGCTTAGTTTGGTCTAAACTTGCATAGGTTTCTGCTGGATTTAACTTCTTTTCTTCAGAGACTTCCAAAGGTTCTCTTATGAAAGCAATCTGAGTAAACATTTTGTGTTCTGGCATGAGCGGATGCTTTCATGTTTGGATTTTGCTTAGAAACTACCTACCCTTAGTGATGGGCATGCCAATACAATGAAAATATTTGCCTAAAAGATAGTAGTTAAGGATGCATCACTTGTGTGAAAAAACTGACGTACAACTGAAGTAAAAGTGTAACTGTTCTGTTTTGTTTCAATGACTGAAGGACTGAAATGGGTCAAAAGTAGAAGAAAAATGTATACCTTTTCCTTGAGGCTTGAGCCTGAGGAGAGGTACACTGTAAATATGGTGTGCTGGTGAGTGGCAGTTATGGTTACCAGAGAGGGAAATGGTCAGGTTTCTGTCTTTATATATGGGAAGCTGGGGTCAAAATGTGTACCATCTGATTGGAGAATAACTGAATGTTCTAAAGATGCCCATTGGTCTTGAGTTTAAGCAGAGGTTTATATTCATAGATCATGGAGTTGGAAGGGGCCACCAAGACCATTGAGTCCAGCCCCCTGCTCAATGCAGGAAACTAGAGGAGGGGTCTCCCATCCAAGTAATAACCAGGCCCCTGACCCTGCTTAGCTTTCCACGCTCAGACAAGCTGAGCCAGCATGAGCCACAGGCCTGGTGTTGGCCACACCAAGGCTGATTGATTGGAGGGTTCTGACTGGAGTGAATATAAGGAGCTTTTAAGCGGCATCTGTGGGTGTCTGTCAGGAGAGTTTGCCTGCGGAGTTTTGCCTGAGAAATAGTAATCAGGAGGTGTCTTCATGAGAAGCTGGGAAGCTTGAGGAAGACATCAGTCATGAAAAAGAGTGGCTGCAAGTCTGGGAAGCAAAACTGAGAGCGTATGAGGCAGGAGCTGAACAAGGTCAGCAAGTGAGGAGAAAAAGACTCCTGGAGCAGCCTTAGGAGGAAAGAGCTGAAGCCTGAGTGTCAACTAGTAGTGGTGGTCTGAAGACAGAGCAGCTGCTAGACCAAACTGAAGACTTCAGGGGAAATCTGGCGAACAGTCTTAGAAGTTCCAGGAGGAAGCCAAACCCTACCGGAGAGAAGTGGAGCTTGATAAGGCAATTGGCTTAAGTTTCATTAGGGTTAGGAACTGGGGCTTCTAACACCTGATTGGTGATTAAAATAGTCATACAAAAATCTGTCTTAAAGTAGTAAGAGCAATCTCAAATAATAAACTTTCTTGTTTCATTTCTTTTTAATAAAATAACATATATCTTTGTTTACTTTCCTGGTACCTCTGATCTGTTTTGTGTCACGCATAATTGTACCTTAGGGGGGGAAATGTATATTAAATAAAAGGGTGTGGTTTAATGGCGGTAGCAGAAGAGAAGGGAGGGATTACCCAGTGGTGAGGCATGATCCTCCACATTTGGTCTTAGCGGTGGGATTGCCCTGGAGTAAGGTTGGTTTCTCCACAGCTTGACATCTATTTTTCTCCCTCTCTCCAGTTGAATTCTAATTGGCTACAATAAGAATTAGGCTCATACATAAGCATCGGAGATATGGCCTATCAGTTAGTTCCTTCTAACTGACAACTTCAGAAACAGTGTTTGCTCATTAAAGGCTAATTAACTTGTTTAGAGCATGACTTCTACATTAATGCTGAGGTATTTTTTGTCTATATCTATCAGTTGCTGGAGGTCAATAGCATTGTTGGAGTTCTTTTTCCTAATTACTCAGCAAGCACTGAAGTCCCTGTATTTATTCCAAGAAGGATCTCAGTTGGGCTCCATTTTCCCACAAACATTCTGTTCTCACAGAATCATTAGCTCAGAATAGACATTGTTCGTGTGGTAAAGCAGAAAGGTGACTATTAATTTGTTGAGACTTTAAAAAAACAAAAAAGGCTGCATGCCAGTGGGTAAAGGGCTTGATTCCACCATTTTAATAGCAGTCAAACTAATTGTGTCCTCTTAGCAATAAGCACTTTCCCAAACAAGACAAGCTTGATAAGAAAAAAAATAGCATGCAGGTACGATCAAGATGTAACACAGAAAACAAGGCAGTTGTGCAACACATTTTTCTCTTACTGGTAGTGAGGGATAATGGATAGAGCAGAATAATATAAAGTCACTCACCAATACAGCAATGCCTAATACCACTCTATTACCTAGGAGGCCACAAATGCTGTTTTGCCCCATGGTTGTGGCTGGGCCAGGAGCACCCTGAAACATTATGAATCTGAACACCATAAGCAGGGTTGACTATGAGGCATTTCGGGGGGGGGGAACTAACAGGAAGGAATATTCAATGGGTTTCACTCAATATCAAAGGAGGCTTACTGTATTCGTAAGCCAAAGGAGCAGAATTTGCAGAAGAAAAACAAGGGCAAAGCAGGCAGAAGCTACCCTCAAACCTAAAAGAAGCAAAGCTGTTAAAATTCTAGATATGCTATCCCTAAGGACAACGATAAAAGTGACATGGACAGGCTTAGATCACATCACATACCTCTTCTCTCTCTCTCTCTCTCTCTCTCTCTCTCTCTCTCACACACACACACACACACACACACACACACAGAGGCTAACCAGTTATTCCCTACATGAGAAATACCAGCTTCTAGCAAGGCTGTGTTCTCTCCCCCCCCCTCCCCTCCTGGATGCTGTTAAGGAGAAAGGCCTCTCTCTTGAAAGACAGCTAGCTCTTCAGATCTGGCTGCCAAGCCTGCCAAATCGCTATATTGCACAGTTATTGGCGGTGGAGGTTGGTGGCTCCAGTGTCAGTGGGGTGGTTTATCCACTCCGGGTTGTAGTCGAAACTTTAAACTGTCCATGGTGCTGCACCTGGTTTGGAGATGGGGTTCAGCACCATGGACAGCTCCTTTAAAATTCCGACTAAAGCCTAGAGTAGATACTCCTCGCCACTGACATTGGAGCCACCAGCCTCTGCTGACCCCTGGGATGAAGCAGTTTACAAGTCCAATTAAATACTGTAAATTATTCTGGGCAGCCAAGAATAATCATTGGGTGCCTATCTCCATGCCATATACCATACAGGAATGGGGAAGGCACATTGGCAGGCATTCTTAGCAACCCGTCTTCAAATCAGGAATCCACAAATTCCAGAGTAGGGATGTATAGATTTTGCTGAATCTGTTCCATCTACGTTTCTCAGATTGTCAGGCATCTTCTGTTCTGTCATCTGCTTCTTGACGGAACTGTTGTTGTTGTTGTTCTTGTTGTTGTTGTTTTTTCGCCTTTCCTGGACTTGTGTTTGTTCACACTTGCACAAATTTGCACTTCTGAAAATGCTCAAATCCCCACAAAATGCATATTTTCACACTTTAGACTATGGGGGGGATAGGAGCATTTTCGGTTGGTGATTTCTTTTTTTTTAAAATTTTCTACAACTAAATGTGCCTAAAATTCCAGAAAGTAAAAAACCAGTCTGCAGGATTCATGCAGCTCAGAAAAAGCCAGTCCACTGCAGAATCCATGGGTTGGATTCATAGAAATCTGAACTCATTTGGATCTGTTGCGGCTTTCTCCGATATCCCTACTCCAGAGATATGGCAAAAACCAAGGCCTGAGCATCTTCAAGTAATGATGCAAGTTCTTTGCCATTCAAGCAAGTACTTCACTGCTGGGTATAAGGAGGGTATTCCTTTAGTGACTGATTTTATTTTAAATGATATTTAAGTATTTTGATTACTTGTTTCTAAATGTTGTAGTTTGTCTTGAGCCTTTGGGTAAAAATCCAAATATGTAAGATATTACGGTAATTAGCATTGGCAATTAGATATAAGAATTCTCCTGCGTGCATAGCTCATTGTGACACCTGTCAGTTTCATTCTGTCTTGGAACAAACACTTCCCATCAGATCCCGTTCTTTAAGATTCTCAGAATAGCATCCTCCTGGTACAGATTTCAGAAGACAGTTTGAAATATGCACAGTGATAATCACAAGCTTCATCTCTATAGGAAAGTGGATGTGTATTTGGTGTGCTTTTAAAATGACAGCGACAGCAGCAAAGCCAACAGATGCAGAAAATTTTTGTGTTGCTTGTGGCAAGTGTGAGTGCTCAAGATTGTCCCGATTCTTTTTGAGTAGGTAATTTGTTAAAGCTAGCATGCAGTTCATAAAAGCAGAAGAAAGGAAAAACACATAGCCCAATCAAAACTGAATACCATATTTCTTTCAAACCCCACACTGTATTTTTTTTTTCAAACCCTATGCCTATGCTTTCAGAAACAGTGTCAGCAAAACACAAACCCTGAACAGCAATATGACATCTGTACAAATATGCAGAGATCCTTTTGTAGAAAGTTAGGAAAATGCTTCAGTTTACTTATTTAAAATATATGTATGTTATTGCCTTTCAAGGCCAAGTCTCCTCAACAATAAAATAAAATACAATCAACTAAAATGCAACATAAAACATTTATCATAACAGCAACAGTTACAACTCCAATTTCTAAAATAAAAATTAAGGATGTGCGATTCCACAAAACCTGAGCTCATCAAGGTTCTTTGAATTACACATTGAAGCACACACATGCAGAATGGCAATTGTTTGTTTTTTACATGAAAATGTATGCATATTTTCATGCACACATTCCCAAATGTATACATCAATTGTGCGCAATTTATAAATATATGTATTTTTCCATTGGCTAAAGTGCATTTGTGTGTATTATTCATGCACATTTTTCAAATGCACTTTTTTTCCCCATGTGCAAATCTCATTGCAAGCTTGGAAATGTACAGACCGCAGATTGCATTCAAGTCTTCATTCAGTTCTGGGAAGTGTGGATTGGATAAATTCTGGTCAATTCATTTCATTCATTTCTGTACTGCCCAATAGCCAAAGCTCTCTGCATGGTTCACAATATGATAAAACATAATATAAAACCATTAACGTACAAATACTTAAAATGGTAAAAAATAATTAACAATAAAACTACCAGGACCCAATTAAAAATTAAGATTAAAAAGCCCCATCATATGCCACCAAATGCTTAGGAATAGAGGAACATCTTAAGCCGCCATTGAAAAGATGACATAGTCGGCACCAGGCAGACCCCACTGGGGAAGGCATTCTACAACTGGGGGGGGGCACTGCCAAGAAGGCCCACTCCTATGGTGGCATCTTTCAAACCTCCCTTGGAAGAGACACTCAAAGGAGGGCCTCACATGTTGATTACATTGTATGAACTGAGTATGAATTCAATATACATTGAATGTACAGAGAATAAATACCTCTCATACATGCAAAATTTAGGAAAGAGTTGGGTAAAAACTTTAGAGAGAATTAGCATTGATGCCCTATCTTTTGAACACTTGCAGTTATTCTTGATGTTCCATTATTATTTTTCCCCCAGGGGGCTGCTCCTAGAAGTCATGCTTAAAGATCATAATGCTGGAAGGACTGATACCCACAATTATTTGTAGTCAGTCAAAAATAAACAAAATCATTTCTAGGATTGTTGGCATAGCAGTGTTTTATTAATGAAAACTCACAATTACACAGTTCTCCCAGTTTTTATTGTGATTTATAATAATAAAAAATAACAACAGTTTTTATTGTGATTTGGTGATTGGCCTATTCTAGCAGCCTCTTGAACAAAACATGGCCTACATGAGGCCAATTTTAGAGCACCTCAGATATTCATCATTCTTGCCCACTTGGATCATTTTATCATATACAATGACAGATCTGGGACTTCACGACTGGTCAGTAGGGTACAACTTTGGGGAATTCCTGAGGTAAACTTTGTTCATTCTTGTCCCTTTTTTCTTTCCTAACTTCTTCTGTGAGAAAAGGATTTTACTGGATTCCCACTATAAAATAACTTAATTTCTTTCTTGGAACAGAAATTAGGAATCCATTTACTCCATGCAGAAAGTTACTGCAGGCCAGCTGTGCTAGTCTTGTGAATGAAGAAATTATTCTCGATTCTATGTAGATAGATAGACAGGCAGAAATATAGTTAGATATAGATTTACTATGAAGGAAAATCCAGTGACATGCTGCCACCAAATACAGCAATCTCATTTCCTCAAAATTATAGAATGTGCAAGTGGGAACTTGTACAGGAGGGCTCTTATGCCTTTCTCCCACTTATTTTTTTCACTTTGACCCCCACTCCACACACAATACATTCATGATTAGAGGGGCGAATAGACTAATTCCTGCCTTTCCACCATGTAATCACTTCAGCAGCATAGGGAGGTAGTATCCCTGATGGCAGAGCACAATAGCGGTAGCAGACTTCACCCAGACAAACACATACACACACAGGGTTATTTCTAAAGTAGATGCTTTTTAGGTAAATAACAGTAACATAAGATTACTCAGGCACTTTAAGCTTGCTGGTTACAGACTTTGTAAGTGCAGTTTCTTAAATGTTATTAATTCTGTGAGGTAAGGAAAACACAGGTCAAGTCCCTTGCTAAACCCTAGCAAGCATCATCAGTTAAGTCAGTTAACTGTAGAATATCCTAACCATCAGAGAGAGGGAGAATGGATTTTCTAACTTGTTGCTAAGCAATGTCCAGCATTCCCTCCCCTGAACCAATCAATTGGTTTGCTCCACTGAACCCTGCCCCCTGACATCTCAGAGAAGCTTGGTTTCTCCCTTTGCCCTCCAACTAGACTATAACAATCTATCTTAACCCATTACTGGGCAGTCAACTTGAAAAAAAACTCCCAGCAGAATTGACATCTTCTGATTTCATATTCCAACGCTCTCACTCTCCTTGAAGTAACAGATGGGAGGGAACCAGACTCAGGGGGGGGGATCTATAGGAGTTTCACTTTCCTTCCCCCTCCCTGCCCTCCCACTCACACTGTGGGTGCTTTAAAAGAACAGGAAGGCTACCCCAGTCCATAGGCAAGGGAAGACTGGCACCAAGAACACGGGGAGGCCAGCACTGCCATAACACCCTCCTCAGATCCCTTGTATGTGGCCATAAACCAGCATGCAGGAGAACTATGGCTGGTCCAGTGGCTAGAGAATTCTCAAAACACAGCAATGGCCTTCCCAGAACCCTCTTGCCTGGCAACTTTATGGAATGGGTGGGGGAAAGAATCCTGGGGAAGGCAGTGCTGCAGCCTGAAAGCTACTGGGAAACTAACATGATCAAGGGGCTGGAACAACTCCCTATGAAAAAGGTCACAACATCTGGGAATGTTAAGCTTAGAACAAATGTGAACGAGAGGAGACATGATAGAGGTGTACAAAATTACACATGGTGTGGAGAAAGTGGATAAGGAGACATTTTTTTTCTCCCTCTCTCATAATACTAGAATGCAGAGTTCGTCCCATGAAGCTGATTGATGGGAGATTCAGGACAGATAGAAGGAAACATTTATTCACACCTTGCATAGTTAAAACTATGAAATTTGCTACTCCAAGATGTAGCAATGACCACCAATTTGGATGGCTTTAAAGTGGGTTCGACAAATTCATGGAGGATAAAGTTTTCAATGGCTACTAGTCGTGCTGGCTATATGCTACCTCCAGTATCAGAGGCAGTATGCCTTTATATGTCAGTTGCTGGGCAACACAAGCGGGAGGGTGCTATTGCACTCATTCTTTATTGTGGGTTTTCTACAGACATCTGGTTCACCACTGTGTGAATGGACTGGAGTGCTGGACTAGATAAACCCTTGGTTTGATCCAGCATTGGTCTTCTTATATTCTTATGGGATGCAGCAATGGCTTCTTCAGCTTATCGTTTTTCTGCCCACTGCAAGTAACCAGGATGCAGGAGGATTGTGGAGAGGCCAGCACTGTGACTCGAGAACCCTTAGAATTCAGCCACAGTCTTCCCAGAGTCTTCCCTTGCATTGGCTATGTGGGACGTGCTGCTTGCTTCCTCCTCAAGCAACACAATTTCACCCATTGACCCAGGAATTGTGGTTGTATTCTGCCAGGAGCTGTTGGGATGTGTGGGCAGCTAGCTGTCATGTGTAGTGAGGCATTGAAATGTAAGTGGCCATGTGGCATGAGATAAATAAGCCTGGCAAATGGAATGTTGACAAGGGGAGAGGGACGGTAACAGTTGCAGGAGGAAATGGAAGTTTGGGAGGAGAGGGGGTTAAAAGAAGAGGTAGTTGGAAAAGGAAAGGGGGAGAGAAGAAAAGGAAGAAGGTGATTTGGAGGTTAACAAATGTCTGAGTGGGGAACCAAGGCCAGGAGTCAACCTAATCATCAAGGGACAGAAGGGCTGTGAGGCAGGGGAGGCCGGTGACTCCTATTTTGGTGGGACTCCTTTTCCATTGCAGGTTTTATATGGAGCTTCATAGGGGCTCTCCATGGTGCTGAACTCCACCCCCCAAAGTAGGTTCACCACCATGGAGCACCATGGAGAGCTCCTATAAAGCTCCAAATAAAAGTTGCAAAAGCTGCAATGGAAAAGGAGCCCCACCGAAATAGGAGTCACCGGCCTCCCCTGCTGTGAGGGGCAGGCAGGAGCAGGAGACCTGCTCTGTGAAAGACAACACAGAAGTAAACAGTTGGAATAGGAAGAAATGTGAAGACCCTGTGTGCCCACACAGCAATGGGAACTGAGGGACCGCAAGAAGGAACGAAGGGTGATTTAATTGTAAAGGGAAGGAGGGAAAATAGATTGTTATTTATTGTTATTGTGAAACCCAAAGAAACTTTGTTGATATACTCAGGTGTTTGTCTGAATCCCTTAATTCCCCACTCAAATATTTATTTAAATGATCCCATGGCTCCAGCTGCCACAGCAGCTTCTCACTTAAGTACTCTCAGGCTCTAGAGTCTGACTCTGCCCAGCCAGGCTGGCCACTGGATTCTCCTGGACAAGAAGCAGTATAAGAGAGCTTCCAGTTCCAGTTGAGCTTTGCTTGAGCAACAAGTTCTGGGATGCTCCTGTATCTTTGGTTATTCTTTGGGACCAGCTTTGGGCTTGTTCAGTGATCCTGCCTTCTGGTTTGTCCTTCAGTCCTGACTTGCTCTACGGTCCTGATTTCTGGTTCTTGATCCTGCCTTCTGGCTTGTCTCACAGTTCCTGGCTCACCTCAGGGTCAAACTACACATTATGTGAGTTATGTAGCATGCCACTCCCTTTCTTGTCTGTCTTGATTATAAAATAAGCATGTGGAGTCCTGATCCAGATCAGGACCACAGGGGCATACTAAAAAGAAGGACACCGAACAGCCATGGAAATGCATTCCTTCATTCCAAAAGGCCGTAGGAAATCATTGGAAGTTTTTAGGGGCCATCTTCAAATCAAAATACCTGCAAGAAATAAACATAGAAAACAACTCCAAATCAAAATACGTACTTCCTTGCCGTGTGATTTTAGGGAACAGCTCCTATGACCCCTAACACAACAGTTTCTAGGGACCATCTCCAAACACACAAAGAAATCAGAAAGCAATAAACAAAAGCTGTCTGCAGTCATACATAAGGATCTATAAGCACCGACCAACTTCAAATGGCCTAGACATGGGGGGGGGGGCTTTACCCAAACTGCCTGGGATTATTTCCATGCTTATTTCCTTGCATGATTATTTCCATGCACTTCGCAGATAAAATTGATCGGATTAGGAGTGGGATATCGTGCATTGTGGACACAGGGAGTGAGCAGGAGGAGGCCAATGGCAGATCGGTTTTGTGGGATCGGTTCCAGCTTCTTCCTTCTGATGAAGTGGACAAGGTGCTTTCATCTGTGAGGCCGACCACCTGCTTGTTTGATCCTTGCCCGTCCTGGCTCATCTTGAGCTGTAGAAAGAGACTGGGTGAGGGGATCAAGGCGGTGGTGAATGCCTCCCTTGAGGAGGGAGTGATGCCATCAGCCCTCAAGGAGGCAGTAATAAGACCACTTCTAAAGAAGCCCTCCTTGGATCCCCAGGATCTAAACAACTTTCGCCCAGTCTCCAATTTGCCATTTCTGGGCAAGGTGATCAAGAGGGTGGTGGGTGCTCAGTTGAAGGCACACTTGGATGAAGCCGATTATTTAGATCCATGCCAGTCGGGCTTCAGGCCTGGACATGGGATGGAGATGGCCTTGGTGGATGATATGAGGAGGGCTTTGGATAGGGGTGAATGCTCCTTTCTAGTCCTCCTCGATCTCTCAACGGCTTTTGATACCATGGACCATGGTATCCTCCTGGACCGCCTGGAGGGGTTGGGCATGGGAGGCACTGTATTGCAGTGGTTCCAGTCCTTCCTCTCTGGCAGGTACCAGAGGGTAGTTCTTGGGGAGGAGGCTTCGGACCCTCGGCTGCTCACTTGTGGAGTGCCGCAGGGTTCTATCCTCTCCCAGATGTTATTCAACATCTACCTAAAGCCGCTGGGAGCTATCATCAGGAGGTTTGGGGTGTGGTGTCATCAGTATGCAGATGCCGGCCAGATGGGCGATTAATAAATGTAAATAAATAAATAAATAGGGCCTTTTCTGTGGTGGCCCCCGTACTGTGGAACTCTCTCCTGAGTGACCTCCACCATGCCCCCTCTCTGCTGAGCTTACGCTGCTCACTAAAAACTTGGCTGTTCAGGCGGGAATATGGGTGGGCTAAGATTTTAAAATTTTATACTGTTTTAAATGTATTTTATCCTGTTTTTATCTTGTGTACATCGCCCAGGGTGGCCGGTTTGCCAGCCAGATGGGTGATAAATAAATGTAAATAATAAATAAATAAATAAATAAAATTATACATGCCCCCATGTCCCCTGGCATCCTTCCCTTACAAATGGCCTGTACTTCTTAATGGTCATAGGACTACATTGGACTGATAGCAGCAGCACCACAGGAAATAGCAGGAGCCCCAATAGTCCTCATGAGTATACTGAAGTAGTATCTACAAATATCTCAAAGGGTTATTGCCAATGCCAATGCCCCTTCTTTGCACATGGCCATAATACTCAGATGTCTTGCCAAATGGCCATAGAAATTCATTGGACTTATACAAGCAGCCCCACAGAAAAGAGCAGGAGCCCCAGAACTGCTCATGGGTGACAGAGTTAGTACCCCCAGGAGAAGTTTAATCCTAGCCTTCCCTTCCCTTCCTCCAGAAACTCATCCCCACAGCAGTTAAATACACTTTTCACCTTTTCTTGAGTGTGTGTGTATGTGTGTGTGTGTGTAAGAGATTTAGAAGAAAATTGTCTGGGGAGGGAAGAAGTAAACCTCACATATAGCAGTCTTGACTGGTTTCTTTACTGAAAATGAAAAATTAGAAAGAGAGCTACACACTTCATAATTAATGCATGATTTGACCCCTAGACTGCTGGCCACAATCCATGCCTGATTCGGTTTGTGGGATTTTCATTCTGAGCTCCGTTGTTTTTCTCCAATGACTGAGACCTTCTCCTCCCTTGCCTACCCTTTAGACACCTGAGAAGTCCACATGTGTGGACACTCACACAGTCAAAGTCACAAATAGTTTTAGAGATGAGATTACCAACCTCTAGTGAAAGAACCATGTCTGGGCAGCCATCATAGAGCTATCCCTCCCCACTTATGCTATAAAATCTGGACTTCCACTACATTCTACAGTTTCTGGCCACACACCATTGCTCTACATATCTACATGCATTTATACCACACTTACCACTTAACTGTTACCAGCACTGTAGGAGAAAAAATTGTATTGCCAAACTAGAGGCATAAATGGTTACAATTATTAGAATATCATATGTATATTTTATTACCTATTAAATAAATCTAATGCCTAAAAGTAAACAGAGAGACTCAGAGATTAGCATTAGCAGAGAGATACTGTGTGCATGTTTGTTTGCAGGGGTGGGTGGGAGCTTAGGAGTTTCTACACTGCTAAATTCTGAAGTGCCATGTGGCCATGGGATATCCATTCTCTAATGGCATCATCTATAAATATAAATAGTGTTCAGGTACAGACAGAACACCATAGGCTATTGATTGTTTTCACCTGCCAGTAAAGCCATATTCAGGTGTTGAAATCCCCCATATTATTAGAACCACATGAGGGAACAAGCACACACTAACTCCACTCCTTCCACTGTGTCTGTATAACCTGCCCCATCACCTTCCATGTGTTTGAGGTATCCAGCTGCACTCTGCAGTGAGAAGCCTTCCCTACTCTTGTAGGTCTGGGATGTGGGAGAAATCCGCAATGGGCTCAAATGAGTTCGGATTTCAATGAGTCCAACCCACAAATTCTGCAGAGGACCAGGTTTTCTTGAGTCACACGGATTCCGTGGATCAAGTTTTTTTTTTTTACTTTCTATAATTTTACACAAATTTATTCATTGAAAAATACGGGACACACACACACACACACACACACACCAGAAAATGTGCATTCCTCCCCATAGACTAAAGTGTGAAAATGCACATTTTGGGGGGATTTGCACATTTTTGGAAGTGCAATTTTGCACAACTGTGAATTTACATATTAATGCATTTGCGCAAAATCTAATTCCATCAATGACTGGACGATGGAACAAAAGTCACCTTAAAATCCGCAATGCAGACAGAATGGATTTTACAAAGTCTGCACATCCCTATCTTGCATGATTTAGAATGCTGGGCAATCAGTGTTCTAAATCATGCAGGAGCCTAGACAAGTAGAGCAGAATTCCCACTGCAGATGAGTGCCCTCCTACTCATGGAAGCTGATGGGGCCCGCAATGAAGGGAACAGAGATAGAGTGCTCGTCCCTCCTTCCCCTTAAGCAATTCTAATAACACAGGGGTTTTGAATGCCCAAATAAGGCTTAAGTGTACATATGAAGCAAATAACAGATTTATAGGCATTTGCAGAGAGAGATTCTTCAGAGCTGTACCACCAAATGGCTAAAATACGATACAGTGAAAATGTCATTCATTTCTTCTTGAACAGGCATATGTGAATTTCTATTCCTCCTACGTATCTTTTCTAATCTTAGTATTCTGATCCCCCAGGACAGTTAAGTCATCTCTTTTCTTCCCCCCTGCCTTTATCAGGCTCTTCTGTTCCACTGGGAGAAAAACTATTCCAAGTTGCCAATCGTTTTGATCTCTAGGAGGATTAATCAGTAGTCTAAAAGAAATTAGATGACTATTGATGAGTACATCTCATAAAAGTGAGTGTCTATATTGAAAATGAAATCCTTTCCCCCTCTCCTGGGAAAAATATGCCATTGTTCAAGCACTGTCCTACACCTCCCTCCAGTTGCTTTAAAAGTGAACATGGTTTCAAAGTGAAATATTATAAATGGCACAGAATGAAGTTGTTGTGTGCTGCTTCAAATTAGTAATTATTTTACCTCGTCTGCTATATACAATGCGGGAACAAAAAATGACATTTAGTTTCCTTGAGTGCCACAAGAAGGTGGAATGTAAACTTACTTACTTAATGAATCAAACATTTGTAAGCCTTATTAAAGACTGGTTCATGGGTATACTAACATTGCTTGGGCAGATCTGCGGCAGATATTTGGTACATTGACAGACCAACACGCCCTGATTACTTGAAAAGGCCAAGAGTAGCACACCTTTGCACGTTAACTTGGGACACAAAATCTATAGTATGTTCTTTGCAGTCATATTGGAAAGCATATACCGAACACATTATGCTGATGTGCTTGATGGCTTGTAGTCTTGTTGCTAACCATTTCACTCTTGTAGAGATGTGGGGGGAAATTGTTTGGTTCACATTCTAATGCAAACTTACTCAATTACACACATTTGAACCAATTTGTGAACTGAAACCCAGTTATTCTTTTATTTATTTATTTATTTATTTCATTTCATTTCTATACCGCCCAATAGCCAAAGCTCTCTGGGTGGTTTACAACAATTAACAAGACAGTCCCTGCCCGCAGGCTTACAATCTAAAAAGACACGACACACATTTGCACTTTTCCAAATTTTGCAATGGAGTTCTGAATAAAAAAATTGTATATTAAGAAAAGGTGCACACAACTATGCATATATTATTGAAAATAATGGTAAAAATGAATTATATTAGGAAAATGTCTTTTAAAATGTGTATATTAAGCAAAATTACATACAAAAATGCATGCATTAGGGAAAATGCACACAGAATTATGTACACATTTTCATGCTACCTTTTTTTCTCAGAGTTCAGAACAAATCTAACTTCAGATCAGACAAATTCTCAAAGCTTGGGATGAACTGAATTTAAGATTGGAAAAATGAGAAACTGAGAGGAACAGAAATTAAAAGATTCACACATCCCTATGACTGGCAGTGCCCTCTTGCGCCTTTGATCTATCATTCTCTCCACCTCTCATGATGCCATAGGCAGGTTCTGTTTCTCCTGCAATGGGTCAACCCTCTGATCATATTACACAAAACTGTATCAGTCTCTTGACTTCCAAGAAGCTTCTGGTCCAAGGGGTGGGGGATCCACCGGGACCCGACCTGCCTCTGGCTCGGCAGATGTCATTGCTGTGCTTGCCAAGCTGGGTTGAAAGCTGGCACACGCCGTGCCAATCGCCAGACTTTCAGGTTCCCCAGTGGGCTGCTGTTTATGTAGAAAATGCCTTAAGATACATCAAAAGTGGCCACAATTGGCACAAATTATGCAAATTGCAGCCACTTCAGGAGTATCTTAAGGCATTTTCTACATAAATAGCAGCCTGCCAGGAACCTGGAAGTCACTTGCCCGGCTTGACTTGGGAGAACGCAAGTCAAGCCGAGGAAGAGGTTAGCAGGATGGAGTTCAGGAGGTTGAGCCCAGCTAGTCCCTCCGATTCACAGTTATTTGATATGCCTGTGTATGTGCCAAAATGTTCAAGATCAATGAAAGGTTCTTTTAAAAAAAGAAGTGCATAAACACATTTGTATGTGTGAAACCACATATAATTTCTGCCAAACTCTATATGTCATGATTGTGACATTATACACTATTATTTTGAATGAAGGGAATTGCATTTTAATGCAAATTGTATATGCAAACCAAACTGGCAGTTGGACGGTATATTGTGATGTCAGCATGACACATGATCCAGTATCTTTTCTAAGCACTTATTTGTGTGCATGGCAAGTATTAAGAATGGGTTGCAGGAAAACTTATTTGCACCAGATAATATTTTTATGATATCATCCAGCTATATATCTCTGGGACTGAAATCTTTATGAACAAAATTCATTGAAGAAATTCCTTCTTCTCTTCTACTAACATTACTTTGATGCTGTCAAGACATGTGTCCTGATGACTTATTAGAAGGATCTTAGAAGGACTGATATCCTGAAAGGTGGGATATAAATACTTATAAATTTCACCAGTGTGAAAGGGGAGGTAAATGGGGGGATGGGAAATCTCATACCAGCCCTATATTTCTTTCTGGAAAAGTTCTTGCAAGTTGACTGTCTAAAGGAGGTGATCATCAATGCAATTCCTCCCCCTCTTAGTCAATTGACATAATACCTCCAAATTAACAATATGGGGAAAAGAGAATGCAAAATTAATTCTAAGGAATTAATTGTGTTCATGCTGATGGCAGCTCATCGGATAATAGCTTAAAGTTTGAGAACTGCAGAACTTTTAACACTGAAGTCTTGGTACATGGAGCTGTGGCAAATAGCCATAGCACAAAACTGATGTATCAACTTAAATTAGAGAAAGGGAAAGTTAAAATATCTGATTCTTATACAATATGGCATGATTTTATTTCATATACAAATCAGGCACATGTGCAGCAATATCTATCAAAGCCTTTCCTCAGATTATTAAAAAGAGATTAAGAGAGTGATCCCATGCCCCCTAGACAGTGTCTAGGGGACCATAGAATTCTTTGGATTCCCAGATCCAACCTCGGAGCTGGAGATCTGGGCTTGAATCCTCCCCCCCCCCCACCACCCATTTACAGATGGTGCAGAAAGAACCCTGTTGGCTGCTTCTCCAAGGTTGTAAGAGCGACCTCAGAGAAGGGGTAAAGTGGGAAGGGAGGGGGTGGGGAGGAGAGGAGGCCGGGGCTGCCTGGTGGCAGTCCAGCCTCCTTCCGTCCCCATCCAAAGCGCTGCAGCTAGATGGCCAAAATCAGCATTCTAGCAGGACTTGCAGGGCAGGAGGAGCAGGGAGGCAAAGATCACCTCCGCGCTCTTCCTTCCCAACATAGGATGCCTTTAATCCGCTGAGCTCAGAAGCTTATGGGCATCCCCATTGGATTGTGCCCTAAATAATTTTTTTGTAATTATGAAGAATCATTAAAAAAATCACCAAGTTGTCAATGAATCGCACCCATATTTTTGCCTGCAAAAAATTGAGGAAAATATGTTAAATGTACTACCCTCTGTCATTAACTAGATTTAAACTTGATGCAATATTCTTTTCTTTTTTTGTTTGTTTGCCTTTGCATTTGAAAAATTAATAAAATATTATTAAAAAAAACAAAACCCACACAATTTGCTTAGAGAGGGAGCAGGATTACATTGCATATAAAGGGTGAGTGGGGATAAATGACAAGTTTAAAGGAGCAACCTGCAACATAGTCCTCCAACCCCTCTTGTAAATTTATATCAACAAGACTATGCCTGATTAGCATCCAGGAAACATTTTCTTCACTCTAGCCAACTAGACTACATTTCCGTCAGTGACATCATCCTTATATGATCCCTGTTTGGCTGAGGATCACTAAAGGGAGTGGAGAGCAGAGGGATAAGTGATACTGAAGCAGCACCACACCAGGAAACAAAGGCTATCAGCGCTGAAATAAGAAAAAGCAAAAAGAGTGAGGGAACCATTTTATCCTTCATGGAAGCAAAATGTTCTGTCTGGAAATGTTTGCCAGCAAACATCCCTAATCTTAGCAAATATGAGTATTATAACATGGACTGGAGTTCTGTGTGACTATTGTCAGCAAGCAAAAAGGTGAGCCAAATTAACATGCTAATCATATAAGTACACATAGTTTTAATTATTTAGAGTGCTAATGAAGTGCAGGCCATCTTATATTGGACTAATGAGGAAGGGACATTTTTTGTAGACTGCACATCCGTTGAAAATGCTATCACAAAGGCTACTTCACAGTATTCTTTGTGGGGTTGGTAAGGTAAGCTAGCACACTAGTTGCTTAAATATTCTTAGGGTGATGCACACATGTGTTATTCATTCCCAATTCTATTCCTAATATGCCTGCTTCTCTAGCCACATATTGCTGCTGCATGTTCTCACACGGCCCCTGCCATCACACAATTACCAGTACACAAATTAGGCCACCGCAGATGAACATAACACAGCCCAGGGTTCCGCTGTGTTTAAAGCACAAAGACAGACATAAAAGTGTGTTTCCAGTTGCTGAAAAGTTAACCCACAAAGGGCTTGGTGGACAGCGTTAAGTTGGGAGGTAGGGAGGAATGTGGCTTCATAAAGTGTATGACCAGTTTGTTCAACAAAATACATAATGGGAAAGGTAGCAAAGGAGATCAGATAGAGGCCAAAGAGTGTGGGATGATTGGCAGAGACAATTGTTATTCTTTTCACTAATTTGTATCGCAAAACTGAAAAATTCAATTTAAACATTTTTAAGAATGAACAAAAGCAGATAATTCAAATACAGCTGCATTGTGTGTGTGTGTGTTTGTGTGTATGAATTAAACATTTAAAAGACATTCTAGATAGGATCAATCTGTTTTATAGATGGGAAATAGAGAGAAATCAGTGAATGCATGGCAAAGAACTAAAACATGAAGAACAGATATCATACAGAGCAGGTCCTTCAGGTGTTACTGTGTGACTCCAGTCACATGTGTCTGACAACTCACATCTATACACATGTGTTCAAACAAGACAGAAAGCTTTTGTAGAGGTGTGCTGCACACCCAACAGGTCTGTACACTGTTCTTGGATAAAGTGGAGAAATTAGAAGAGAAAGAAAGTCAGAGCAGGTATATTTACATGTTTTTGAAGATGGCTTCACTTCCTGATGGGTCACAATAATTTTGGAATTCACAGTGGGCAGTGGCTACTGGTCATGAATTCACAATGGAGTAATCACCCTAGTCTACATGAAATAGAAAACTACTTTGCATACAGTGGCCTTCATTCCCATGTGGGCCAATATAGACAATCAATGGCAGGCTGAGCCATATTTAGGAACTCCTGAGACCTGGTGGTGTGGAATGTATTTGCAAAAGTAGAATACAAGATAGAGCGCAATGAAGCAATGCCCCCTCCTTGACTCTGACTAATCTGAGGAAATAACAATCATGAATAAGAGGCAATGGAACTGAGAAGAGGAGGCAAAGAAGGGAAGGTAGCTAAGTGTTGGATATACCTATCACCCACCCCGCCCCCTCAAAGAATCTGCCTCTGAGGAGGAGCCTGACTTAGCTGGCTTCAAGGATTTCCTTTCTCCTTGGATGAATCAGAAGCAGGGACGGAGGACAAAGACTGGCTTTTACTGGCCAAGGAGGCAGGGCTCTCGGGAATGAACAGTGGGAGTCTTCCCCCACCCTGGGAGTCCAAGCAGGAGATAGGAAGACCACCCAGTCCCCAAGAATCCAGGCTGTTCCTGGTTAAAAGCTCATAAGCATGCTGAAGAGGTTGCTGGAAAAGAATGTATATTCTGGCTCCTGAACCCTATACCTTGTTCCTACGCTCCAGCATCCTTAGCTCTGAACTGATTCCTGTCTTTGACCCTGGACTGTCTTTGACCACGCTATGCTGAATCCAGAGTGGATACTGGATTTGTGATTCTTACTGGCTTCGACCCTGGACTGCCTGACTATTCTTCTGCCACTCTCCTGAAAACTTCACAACGGTAATTAAATGATCTTGGACTATCTGTTTTGGTACAAACTTATCTGCATTAGCTATTCAGTACCCTGCTGCCCAGCTGGAACTGGATGAGTTCCCAACTGGACAGTCCCCTGGTGATTCAGACTGGGTGTAAATAGGACAGTACCTAGCTTGAGATCACACCCAAGCCTAGCAAAATATCAGGGACAGGAATGATGGGAGTTGTAGTTGAAACCATCTGGAGGGCACCAGGTTGGGAAGGCCGCCCTTCTGATATTTTGCAGGTTTCTTCTCTAGGGACACCTCTATGATGTCTGCCATTTTCATACAGATTGCATAAAAATAAAAAAAAAACCCACAGAGGGTAGAGGGGAAATGAATGACTCCCTTCCCCCAAATCTGAAGATCCACAAAAATATGCTGCATCTATCCTGATTTTTTTTTTTTCTTTGCTAGGACCACCTCTATGCTTTATGCCATTTCCATAACAATTGCAAATTGGGCTGTTTTCTGAATCAGGGTCTGAACTGAATCTTGTGGTGAATGCACATCACAAATTATAACCAGTAATAGATAATTCACTGCATTTGTATCATTTTTCATTTTATTTAGAATACAAATGACTGAAAATTTCGCTCAGCTGACAAAGTCTGTCTCATTACTCTTACCCTCATTTTCACAGGACCTTGAGAAAGTCACTTTTTGCATTTGGATTATAAGGTGAATTAGAAATATTCCTGGATTCATCTAAGATATCATAATTATAAGAATAATAAGAACAAAAATATAATGAAACACAAAGCAGAAGAAAAGTTTTGTAAGGTTTCATTTCATGGACACAACAAAGCAACATTAAAGGATTAACAGTCTGTAATTTGCTTTTTCATATCTCCCCCTCCATATGAACTAGTTTGCAGACCATTTTCTGCAAACTAGATCCTGCTCACAGAATCATAGAATCATAGAAAAGTAGAGTTGGAAGGGGCCTACCAGGCCATCGAGTCCAACCCCCCGCTCAATGCAGGAATCCAGGTCAAAGCATCCTTGACAGATGGCTGTCCAGCCGAACCTTGAATGCCTCCAGAGTGGGAGAGCCCACCACCTCCCTAGGTAGTTGGTTCCATTGACTTATTGCTCTGACAGTCAGGAAATTTTTCCTGATGTTTAGGTGGAATCTGGGTTCCTGTAACTTGAGCCCATTATTCGGTGTCCTGCAAACTGGGATGACTGAGAAGAGATCCTGGCCCTCCTCTGTGTGACAACCCTTTAAGTACTGGAAGAGTGCTATCATATCTCCCCTCAGTCTCCTCTTCTGAAGGCTAAACATGCCCAGTTCTTTCAGTCTCTCTCCTCATAGGCCCTTGTTTCCAGTCCCTTTATCATCCTTGTTGTCCTCATCTGAACCCTTTCCAGTTTGTCTGCATCCTTCTTAAAGTGTGGTGCCCAGAACTGGACACAGTACTCAAGATGAGGCCTAACCAGTGCTGAGTAAAGGGGAATTATCACTTCACGCGATTTGGACGCTATATTTCTATTAATGCAGCCCAAAATAGCATTTGCCTTCTTTGCAGCATCATCGTGTAAGTTTCCTGTCACAGCCTTAAGACAGGAGCTTGAGAGTCTGCCATTAGGGCTGATCAGACAATCCTCCCCACAATGCATTCAGTGAATGAATGACATGGGAACAGGATTTTTATTTATTTATTTATTTATTTATTACATTTATACCCCACCTTTTTTCCTGCAAGGAACCCAAGGCGGCTTACATAATCCTCCTCCTCTCCATTTTATCCTCACAACAACCCTGTGAGGTAGGTTAGGCTGAGAGTCAGTGACTGGCCCAAAGTCACCCAGTGAGCTTCATGGCCGAGCGGGGACTCGAACCCGGATCTCCTGATTCCCAGTCCATGAGTCCAACACTCTCACCACTACGCCACACTGGATCACACCTTCTAGCCATGTCTTCCAATGTAGCTAATACCACACCTGTCCAGATGCTGCACACTTGGCATTTAGTGTGAGGGGCTGACAATGTTTGTATGAATACTGTATATGCACATAGGGCTTCTCCACATGAGTTCCCTCTTTGACTGGCCAGTGACCATATCAATGCTGGGGCTTGTTGGTGTGATTCCACTCCCAGTGAGGGGTGAAGAGACTTGATGTTTCTTTCACTTGTATGGATGCACCTACTCATTTGTCATCCCCAATGACACCTATTTCTTCTGACTCTTTTATTTGCATGCGTACAGGTGAAATAACGACTCAGACACAGTTGTAGGGTACAATGGTGGTAAAATAGAGGGCCACATTTATTGAATACATCAATTGGGGATCTACGAAGGGGGAAAAGTGTGGGTGCTAAATTACACCGGCTAGCAGCCAGTCACCAGTGCTGTAGGGCGAAACATCCGGAAACATCAAACGTCATCCCCCAGTGCTTAACACCACACAGTGCTGGGAGGTGATTCCCGCATTCAGCCTCATACGGGCTGTGAGGTGCCGATACAGGCGAGGAAGGAAGACCTCAGAGACATGCCTTATCTCCCCAAAACCGAGCAGTGAGACAGTTGGCGGAAGGAGCCTCAGGCACGCCTCTCACCTGAAAGGTGCCATAGGATGATCACCAAGTCCCTAAAACTACCTAATCCCGCACTTGACTGCCAGTGTGACCAAATCAGGAATGTAACTAAGCACCCAAAACCTGAAATGCAGTGTAGAGTAGGCGAAACACGAACATTGCCCCCGGCCAATTAGGACAATGAACCAAAATTCCTACTCGGCCCCAGGAAACAGGCGACCAGCAAAACCTACACTGTAAACAGGGATGGGAGGGAGGGAGCTGCTTCAGAAAAAGGAGGCAGAACATAGGGGGTGCAAGCCTAATAATGGCTCTGCCACCCCACCCACTCTGCCTTCTGATTGGTTGGTAAAGATCAGACCACTATGGTCTGATCGTTATTCCCCCACGCGTGCAAATTCCCCCCCCCCACAGCTGTGCATGGTTAGGGAGGGGTATTCTCTTCCTACTAACATTTTCCATAGTTTGAAATCTAACCTGAAACTCTGGAGCAGTACTTATTCTTTCTGCTTTATGTCTCTGTCGATATGCTCAAACTCAAGACATTTTCTTTCAGGTACTGCTTTTCCTTAATTGAATTGAAGGGTAATTTAAATATGATATGCCCCCACCCGACATAGAAGCTGCTGAGTTGTTCCTTGTGTCAGTATACCATGTGAGCATAAGATTTTAAAGCTAATTAGAGTGCAATCCTATGCCTGTTTAGTCTGAAAGAGTCCCACATGGCTGACTTGGGAATGTTGGGAGTTGTAGGACTTTTTTCTGTGTAGACATGCATAGGATTGCACCCTTACTCTGTGCATTGCCTACACACCAGCTCTGGATAACTCTCGTGGCAGAGGTATGCTTTACAGAAACTGCAAACTGTTAGGGATAGGCACATGGTATTAGGTCTTTTTAATGTTATGTCCACAGTGTGCACCCCACCCTATAGGGAAGGGTTTTTTTTCCCCTGTCCCCATTGTCAGAGCAAGGGAGCCATAATGCTTAAAATGACCTGGCCTGAAGCCTGACAGTTTGACAATAATGAGTATATTTCATTAGTTGAAAGAAGTATTGACTTTAAAAATAAATTTGAAGCAGGGACCAAATTGAATACAGAGATCCTCTGGTATTTTGCCATTGACTTGACATGTAACCTCAGGCACATCCTTTAACCTTGGTGTAGAGGAATGAACTGAAGCAAACAGGTGCTTTGTGAGGTTGAAATTAATATTTGAAGAGTACTTTGATTTATTCCCACATGAAAGGAGCTACAGAAGTGCAAAGCAGTATTTAAATATGCATGACATTGAATTTAAGAAAAAACAGGGTCTGACCACACAAAAAAGTGAAGCTTTGCCTCCATCCCAATCAAAGCTCTCATTCTACCTGGATAATAGTGCAGTATAAAGTAAAAGAGGGGGGGGCAACCCACCCTCACTCCCTATGCCACTCTATATTCCATATTCCCTCCTTAGGGAGGTTAAATCGGCATCCTCTCTTTACTATGCTTCAGATGGGCAATTAGATGGTCCTGTTCCATCAAATTTAATGGTGTATAAGTCGCTCCCTGATTTTAATGTAATTCTGTATTTTTAATATTAATTTCATGATGATCAAGGTTTTTTGCCCCAGTGATTTTGTGAAGATTTGAGTCTTTTTATTCTTTTATTTGGTACGTATATAGTCTTGAGTGCTTATTAGGTGGAGGGGTGATTCATCAAGCCACTGAAGAAAAGTCCCTAGCCTTAGTAAGTGCCCACCAAATCTCAGATCATGGGGGCATATGGATCAAGGCTGGATGATAACCAAATGGCCAGGTTCATACAGATTTAGTTTCCCAAGGACCAGGAAGCCCCAGAAAACTACATTTCCCAAAGATCTTAGCAGATAAGGCTTTGAAGCCTAAGTAAGACTCAAAGAGCAATCTACTTCTCCCCAAAACTAATGTCACTGCTGCTGGAAGATACATTTAGGGGTAAGAGGTGGGGCCAGTGAAGGTTTTCAGAAAAAACATTCAGAATGGGCCAGGTCTTTCTGAGAAAAGTTTTTTCCAAGAATTCTCTGAAAAACAAAAAACTCAGAAAAAAATGCAGCCACTTCAGGTTGAGATGGAGAAATTTCACAAACTCTTACCTTAAATCATTAGACACTTCACTTAGGTAAACCTGCAGGGCAAATACAGCACTAGAAATTAAAGGTGCAATCCTATGTACCCTTGTTTAGGCACAAAGAAGTTCTACAACTGTCAGCATGCTCCAGCCAGACTATTTTCTATCTAAACATGCATAGGATTGCATCCCAAAGCACCCTTACCACCACTATATGTTATTCTCCAGTTGTTTGGAGTCTTAACAAAATTTTAATAATGCATTTCACTCTTTTTACTTACTCTGCATATCCCTGCTCCTGTCGACACTTCTTCATTTGACCTTCTGATACATACACACACACACACACACACACTCTCTCTCTCAAAAAGAAAAGTAAAGAAGAAAAATAAGTCTCTTTGTATGGATAGTTGTTGGAAAGGGCCTGAAAGGGAGGAATTTTGACTGCTAGACAAACTTTTCCTGAGCTTTTCTTCTTCAAACCTCTGAGACAATTTTCTGCTGACTTCCTGCTCCAGTTCCAGCATATTTTGCCATAAGTCAGAGTGCTGCTAATCATGTGGTTGGAATTCAGCCTGCAGAAACATCCTCAGTAGGTAGAATGCATCCTTTGACCTTCTTTTACCCTCCACCGACACATAGCACAAGCTTGATTTCCATTGGCAAAGGCGGCAAAAGTATTTAAGTGTAAATTATTTTATCCCAGCACATTTCACCAACTTTTACAAAAAAGGATAGGGTTCTCCTGAGAACATCCATATATGCCTATGTAGTGCTTCTGCCCCATTTGCACATCATCCCATATATTAAGAAAACTCAGCTAGCCACATTATATATAACATGAAAAAGGAAATCAGGGTTGCTGTATTGGAAATGTAGCTGATTATAAATCGAAGACATTTCCCCCCATTCAGTCTATGCAAGTTAAAGGAAGATGCATCTGAAAAATAATTATAATTGAAAATCAAACCCTCAAAGTATGGAGAATAACTGGGTGGGATAAAATTAAAGTCACAGCACAGCAGAATTTGATAGCAATCCATTCCAGTGTCTGTTGTTCTTACAAAAGGAGCATTTTTAAAGATATTCAAAATGTCACCTATACCCATGATCTATTTCTTTCCCAATCATTCAGTCTACAATTCCTGTAGCTAAATGACTTCATCTCTGAGAGCAAGATAAACTTTAAGTTGATTGCAACCATAAATGTGTCAAAAATCAATAGGTATTCAAGATCATTAAATATCGTGAACAAAGATCTTTACTAGAATTTTGAGATGCTAAAAATATTGACAAAGTGTCATTCTAGGTGTTTTAAATATCCCAATCACAGAATGTTCACTTGATAAAAAGAAACAGACTGAAAGTGGAGGACAGGCTGTGTAAATACCATATTAGCATTTCTGGGCCAAGGCTATGAGAGAACAGCAGTCTACATCTGTCCCAACCCTTCTGCAATTTTAATTAATATCATACATATCTTGGTGTCATTCCTACCAAACCAAAAGATATTTGAAAAGATCAAACAATGGCCAGTGTTAAAATAACAATTATTATTTTTATTAAACTCTGAAAAAGGAAGAAAAAAGAAGAGCACTATTTTTGAAATTGATTTCAAAGTCTGAATGCCAACAAGTTTCATGGTTTTCATATTTGTTGTTCTTTTTTACCATCATAGCATGATATGATAGATACATAGTTCTTCATATCATATTGTGTGTGTGTGTGAGTGAGTGTGTGTGTGTGTGTGTGTGTATAAATATGAATTACTTATACCTTATATAGCAAGAAAATATTCAGCCTCATCCAAAGGGTCTAATTTAGCCAGTGTTAACAGGTTGTAATGTGTGGATCACTTTCCCTGATCACTGAGCAATTATTAAGGTTGCAATTCTTAACACATTTTCTAGGGAGTAAACCCCATTGAACACAATGGCACATAGAAGTTCCATTGTTATAGGATTGTGATGTAAAGGAGATGACACCGTGCCTAGTTCACCCTGTTTGGGATCCATACCTGAGCAGGTGTTCAATGGCCTATTCAAGCACAAACATCATCTCCTCATATCTGCATAGGCTGCTGCATCTCTCCATAGGTCGGGCTAAAATGGGTCATGATGATCCCTTGGTTGGGCTGTCTCCACCAATCCAACCAATTGTCTACTGAACAAGAATGAGAGAGAAGCTCAACAAATTAATCTGCCTCTACATGCACATCCAAGAGTCACTCTTGATTAAATGTCTTCCCCCACCCTCAAAAGTTCATCCTGACAACTGCTAGCATTTGCTAAAACAACACACATGTAGATACCTTCACCCACTCCAGAGCTCTGACTTCATAAATCATTGGGAAACCATCATGAAATCTAGCTATCAACCTTGTCCTAAAAGTATCCATACTGGGAAGGCACATACATCATGCTTCCAAATAAATGTTCTTTGCATTTTGCAGCCTAAGCCATATTTCTATTGTGGTGGTGGTAACAGGAATAAAGAGATGGGACAACTGTTGGATGGAAAATGGGCCACATTTATTTAATAATTCACTAAGATCTGCAAAAGGAGGGAATAGTGATTGTGCAGGATGCTGACTTACTCATGACAGGTCAGGCAAGCCTATGAGCTTTTAGGGCAATACACCCTGCCTCCAGACAGGAGTAGGTCAAGAATACCCACTTCTTCCTTAAGCCACATGATCATATGTGGAGGGCAGCCTTCCCAGATCACCACCACATCAGTGCAACACAGATCTGAGTGGATGATCCAGCTTAGCCCCAGAAGCCATCTTTATCCTGCCACTAGGTTGTATGCAACCCTAAGTGACAAGTCTCCAGAATGGCTAATAACCATAAAGGTGCCACAGAGTGCTCACTAATCCCTAATCCTACCTGGCATATCCCGCACATGCCTGCTAACCCAACCAACAAGAAACCAAATGAGACCAAATTAACCTACCTCAAACTTTATTAACTTAACTCAACCTCCAACAAATCAGTACAGAGTAGGCAAAAAGATTAACCAACAAGGCCAATCAGCTGATAAATAAAAAAATCCTACTCAGCCTCCCAAATGAGCGACCAGCTAATCCTGAACTTCATACGGAGAGAGAGACTGCAGCCAGAAGGAAAGAGGACTGTGCTGGGGGTGGAGCTAACTTATAAGTCCTCATGATCCACCCCCTAGCACCAAAGTGATGTGCGGCTACATGTCATGCAGAGTATATCCTACCTCCTTTCTGCTTCCCACAATGCAGTCCCACTCAGATTGTTCTGGCTGGGTGGGAGGAATGATCTTCAGAGAAAGAAAGGAGCCCATCATCTCATTGACTGGCCACTTACATTGAGGCTTGGATCCAGAACTGCTATTTCACCAGTGGAAGGATCAGATTTAGAGGGCATGGGGGGGGGCACTACAAAGTGGAAGATATGATGCAGAAGTCCCATTCCATCAGGGGTATCCTGTTAGAACAATTCTGGACCCAACCCCCCAAATACTTTTTGGTCCTTTCACATTATGGGCTTCTCTATCATGTACTCATCATTCCCTACTCACATTTGTTTATGAGTCCTTTAGATGATGTTGTGACCCTCCAGTTTCACTTCTGTGTCTAAAGATAACTTTTGGCGAGTTTTTGTAGAGCAGGGAAAATGCATACCACATTTTGTAATTGTAACTGTAAAATTGCTTTTAATTGTAAAAGCAAAAGAAACTGCCTTTTTTTACTCGTATATTTGTGCTATTCCACTATACCACAGTGCCACCTACAGGTTATGTATTGGAAAAGCAGGAAAGAAAACACTCTTCGTGTAGTGCTTGGATCTCAGTTGTGTGATGAAACTGAAAGTAGATACAGCAGATTAATAGCCGATTAACAGCCTTCTGCAAAAAAGCTCTATATAATTTGGATTTTTTTCTACAGAGGAACCTTCTAACCTGAACTTCAAAAGCAAAGTCCTTCCAATTCTGAGGATAAGATAAAACATTTGTGGTATTTTGTAGCCATGCATGTATAACCCACAACTCCTCCTAGTTTTGTGAATTCAACAAAACTACTATGAAGAAGCTAAACAAGAATTGCAGCCTTGCACTGAGATCTAAACCCATTTATGTGATAGGTACCAATGCATGAAATACAGCCTACTTCCAAACAAGCACTCCAAATAATAGCAAGTGTGAATTTGGAAATGTTTAAATTCTCTTTCTGGGAACTGGGGGAACAGCTTGTTCCTATGTTACCTGAAGCAATACAAAATTTTAACCTTCCTAGTCCTTACAATGCCATCCATCCTCAACCTCAGAGAGTTATGAGACAGTGAAGGGAGGCAGGCAGCTCAAGGCGTGAGTGTGCAAACACATACTTTGATGTTGGACAGGGAGCAGGGTCTCAGAGGGCTATTTAAGCTCATCCCGCCTTTCTCCAGCCTCTTGGTGGTTTCTGAATTCCACTTGCTGTCCTTTGGAGTCAATGCAGGATACGAAGCCGAGTGGGACTTTCCCCCCCTTTTTTCCTTTTTTTACCTATCACCAAATTGACGCAGGTGGCAGAATTTTTTGTCTATTCTGCACTGATGCTTGGAAACTGCAGGTCGGAGAGGTGGGTTAGCCTTAATTAGGGATATTTGGTCACATATTAGGCAGCATGTAGAGGAAAACTCATTAGGTCCGGTACAGGATTGGAGAGCACCTTGAGGCACCTTTAGTTTATAGTGATGATTAGTGATTCCTGAGGCTTGCTGCTCAGGGCTGGGAGATCTTTGGAGCTGACCTGCCTCACCTGCTCAGAGTTGTGGGGCTCCTGGAGGTGTTGATACAGGAAAGCCTCATTACACAGTTAAATGGGTATGACTCTCAGAAGTGGTGATAAGAATTACAACCCTCTTAAAGGCCAGCATGAATTTGCCCAAATAACTCACAGGTTAATCACCTGTGGTATCCAGAGATCTCAGCTTCCTGCACAGATTGCCTTTCAGAGCCAGTGTAAATAGATAATAAAAGTTCAACCCAGTTGCTTGTGCCTCACCTCTGTTTCCATCTCTCCTTGCAAAATCATGCAATGGGCAATGGTAAGAGTGAGAGCTAATGTGGCGTAGTGGTGAGAGTGCTGGACTGGGACTTGAGAGATTCAGGTTCTAGTCTCCACTCAGCCATGAAGCTCACTGGGTGACTTTGGCTCGGCCAATGGCTCTCAGCCTAACTTACCTCCACAGGGTTAGTGTGAGGACAAAATGGAGAGGAGGACGACCATTTAAGCTGCCTTGGGTTCCTTGCAAGAGGGAAAAGCTGAGATATTAATGTAATAATAAAATGGGATGCATGAGAATTTCGTTTCAGTTTATTTTGATAAGAATTTACCATAATTTACAAAAGTCTTTGTGTCTGGGATAGAAAACTTGAGATTTTAAAAATTCCTTTGTGAGAGAAACTGAAACTGACAGGTTCATCTATCGAGGCCCAAGGCTGTGAGTGCTTAGCTCTCAAAAGTCTAGGTTTGAATTTCTTTGTGTTCAGCCAAGTTTGTGGTGCTGAATTAGGTTTCCACCTCCTTTTTTTCCTGACAAACTTGTCATCTTTAACAGCTACACTGCAGGCAGGTACATCGTGGTCTTCTCCATCCTGGGAATTGCTGTACCTGTCGAATTTGGCCAGTGAGGATGGGAATTTCATTTCAGTTCGGGTTAGATAAGAATTAACAAAATTCACAAATTTCTTTCTATTTAGGACAGAAAGAACTTGTGATTTAAAAAAAAAAATTGAATACAGGAGAAACCAGAACTTGCAGATTCCTCCATTCCTGTGCAATTCTCCACTGAAACAAACCAATGACCACTGTTAACTGTACTACTTGTCCTTCCTTTTGTGGGTTAACACCAGATTGTTACAGTGATTTTACTGCAAGTTCCCCCCCATTTCACATAAGTAAGGATGTTCAAGTCCCCTAGCTTAACTGTATAATTCAATTTAAATTTGCATAGAGTATAAGGCTTTGAAACTACAATAGCTTTGGATTTGAATTAGCATGATCCAAGATATCCGCTTTGAAGACATTTTACATGGGTACTGGAAACATTCAGTAAATATATATAATCCCAGCGCAACTTAAATTGCAGACCCAAGTTTATTTTATACCATGCATTTTATCTACAAAACCTCTATTCTTAGAATGTATTATTATTTTAACTAAAATGTTTGTATTTAATGTAGATATGCATATGTATGTTTCCTTTCGGTTTGTACAATATTTTTTTTCAATAATCCATGAGAAATTTTCTATAGCAAACAATGTAAAACCAGAATACCAAGCAGTAAGTATTGTACCACAGTCTAATCTTATGAGCTACAGTTCTGGCAAATAGTGGTGTAATTCACACACAAGGAATATTTTGGAGATATGCTCCATTTTGTGGCATTGTTATCAGAGACTTTCAACAAATAGGGTATTCCACCGGCACAATAGCATTGACTGACAGACACCATAGTCAGATGCATCATGACAGTAGTGTACAAAAAAATATGCTTCATAGAAGTGAATATGGATATTGTGTGGCAGAAGTAGGACTGTGAAGTTTTTGGATACCCCAGAGTGGGCTTTCTATTGCACCCATATGTACATAGCACACATCACCCTACCCCTACTCACTGATGAAAATGGGAACCAGCTGCATATGTCAGGAGTGCAGAACCTCAGGCCCGGGGGCCAGATTCAGCCTTCTGGAGTTACCCAGATGGCCACGTCCCCTTCCCCTGGCCATGGCCCCTTCCCCACCATCAGTCAGTTGGTGGTTTCCCAGATATATATTGTGCAGTTTTCCCCATTCTAAAAAGTTGAACTGCCTCTCCTAAGGCTAAGATCAGTGTTCTCCAACCCTGGGTCCCCAGATGTTTTGGGCCTACAACTCCCAGCATGCCGCCAGCCAGCATAGCTGGCTGGGGCATGCTGGGAGTTGTAGGCCCAAAACATCTGGGGACCCAAGACTAGAGTACACTGGCTTAGATACTTGCAGTAAGTGCTGTAAGCTACAATATGCTGATTTATTTTTCTGCATTTCCCCCTGCCCTTTCTGCCTTCATCCCCTACCACCACTGGAATGTGGCCTTGAAGAGCTTCTCCAAAATGGAATTCTGCCCTCGGCTGAAACAGGTTCCGCACCCCTAGTATATATGGGGCTCATATATGGAGCTTTCACTCAGCCCTAGCTGCAGCATTGACAGTCATACCAGACTGATAATGGATTATAAACACTGTGTGTGCACATTCCTATTCAGATTGTCACCAACATCACAAAGCCTTACTTCAGAGGTGGTAGGAAACAGATTGTCCCTTTCCTCCTGGACTAGAGTAGCCCTTCTATGCAGATTTATACTCTTGTGTACCAAACAGTTCACTGCTAATATTGATGACAATCCAACTGGGTTGCATCCATGCAGTCCCAGCTCCTGGATTTGATTTTGGGGGGGGGGGGGGGGGAGTTCTTTCTTTTCTCCTGTTGGATTATGCCATTTAAATGCAAGAATGAAAACTTTGGACAATGACAGATGATGTTGCCATTTCTTATTTTGAATTATCCTTTACTGCAAGCACACTTGAAAAGATTGGCATTCTAAAGATAAATCAGGACATCCTGAGTTAACATTTTAAAAACAAAATATTAGAAGGGATAATAAAGCTCCTATTTCAGAGTTGGGGCACAGACTATAGTTTTAGTTGGCTTATTCCTTTCCCTGTACCACGGGTGGGCAACTTTTGGCTGTCCAGATGTTTTGGGTTACAACTCCCATAATCCTTCACCATTGGCTAGTCTGGCTAGGGCAGATGGGAGTTGTGGCCTTCCAAATGTTTTGGCCTACAAGTTACCCACCCTTGCCCTATGCTATAACAGACCAGCAAGCAGGCCCACGGAAAGGAGCATAGAGGTGAACCTGGCAGCCCTGGCTCTAAGTCTCTAACCCTTGTGGAACAAGAGATGGGAAGCAAAACGTCCAGGCACCATTCTAACTCAACAGGAATCTTCTGTGCTATTGCTGACAATCTGCTTAGGGTACACTACGGTCTGCATTGGGTAGGGTGATCTATGGTGGATGGCTGGGAGGCTGTTTTGTATATGTTTCCTCATTAAGAATAGCCTTCCCCAACTTGGTGGCTCTGGATGTTTTGGACTACAACTCCCTGGATTCCTGAACATTGGCCATGCTGGCTGGGCTGTTGGGAGTTGGAGTCCTAAACATCTGGAGGGTGCCAGGTTGGGGAAAGCTCATTAAGAACATGCATGCTCTGCTTTTCTGTTAAAACAACAAGAACAGCACTCAAGGCAACTAATTTCTACACTGGAAAAGCCATCCAGTGTAGAATGGATGGCTTCCCCCCCCCCCCCAAAGGCACATATTCTTGTCCCAGTTTGAAATGATAGTCCAATATGATTTCAACAGAATTTGATGGTAAATGTTGATTTTGCTACACACATCACTCCGAAACACACAAAAGAGGCACACAAAGTATTTCAACAAACAACAATAAACATTTTCAAAGAGCTGATAATAGCTGTAGCTTATACCAGATATTTACAGCTTGACTCAAGGGGAGGTGATAATAAAATGTATGACTTGTTTTGACTGCTTAAAAATACCTTCTGTTTACAGCCCACTGTATTATTTATTTAGTATAATGTGGCAAAGAGAATCCATGAGATGATAAAGTGTTGTATGACTCCTTGCATGTAAATAAAGGTGCGGTATAGGTGCAAATACAGTAATTATAAGTAATGCATTTTTGTGACAGACTGATATATACTCAATACCTGTGTACTCATCCCCCTTGGGCAGCCTAATCCTTTGGATTTCATGAAGCTGAAGAAGTTTAATTCTATGCTGAGTAACTGGAGTGTAGATAACAAGATCTGCCCTACTTAGAAAGCAGCTTCCATCCACTGGCTCCTATGACCATAAGTATTCAGAGTGAGTAGCACAAGGGAATGTCCATTTCCCCATGCCCTCCCCTTGCCCTATCACAGAAGCATTTAATTTATTTATGTGGAGCATTTTTTACCCCACGTTTTGGCGGAAAAGCCTCAATAAAACAGCAACAACAAGAAGGCAGTCCTCGCCTGTATAGGCTTATACAGGCAGGCCTCGCCTGTCGGGCAACCTGAGGCACTAGGGCTGCATGTGGCCCTTGGTCTAATTTCATGTGGCCCTCAGCCTAATTTCAAAAGCCATCTGAATGCAATCAAGTTAGACCTCTGGCAACAGGGATTGGTCTCTCACCTGGCAGCCCTCTGTGTGATAAGGAAAAGGGGAAGAGAAAAAACAGGATAGCAAAAAAAAAAAAGAAAGGAAAGGGGAGTGGCAGAAAGAGAACAGGGGTGACCCACTCTCATTTTGGACTCAGGCCCTACCCACCACTGGCTTCAGTCCCACTCACTGGAAAAATGCCCCCCCCCCAGATTACCCATGAGGAGATCCAGCCCTCGACAGAAAAAAACAAACAAAACAAAAACAAATCCCTGGCTTAGAATCTAAAACACACTTTACTAAAGAAGAAAGGGATGAGGAGGGAAGAAGAAAACAAGCCAAAATCTTTGGCTTGGTGGTAGAAAAAGATGATGTCATAAATCTCTTACTCCTGGATAGAGAATGGTCAGACCCCAGAACTTGGAAAGAATTGAAAAGAACCCACCACTCCTAAAAAAAGAAAAGAAAATGAAAGAAAAGAAAATGGGGGGCAGTGTTGATAACTGCCTTTCTCCTCTTGGGAAGGACCAACTTAGAGAATGGTTATTTGTCCTGACTAATTTATACACATGGGTCCACAACATTCCCGTAAGTTCTTTTGTATAAAAAATAAAAATAAACTTTCATTGAAATATATTTATTTTATAAGCTCTTAGCATTCATTCCAGTTAAAAATCCACTGTAAGAGCTGAAAAATAATACAATGTATTAAAGTTACATTGTCTCTTTATCTTTTACCTTGTTATTTTCCCTTTTGTCATTTGGGAGTCACATAAACAGGTATCAAAAACTGTAAAATAGCTATTTTCTCCTTGAATTCCAAGTCCTCAGCCAGTAGCTAAAAAAGCATCTTTTCCTACCTCCCTAATCTGCAGGCAAACCAAAACCCATATGGCCTCAACACAATAAGATAGTAGCCAATTCAGATGACCACTAATGCAGTGATAACTCCAGATATTCCAAACAGGGTAGTGGGTGATAGTCTATCCGTAACTGTAAAAATCTCAACTAAGCAAAATAAAATAAAATACGTAGTGGCCATTTTCTTTCACCAGGAAAATATTTAACCCTGCAAGGGGATATATGTCCTTCACTGCACCCCAGACCAGAGAAAAAAATTATAATGTTCACACATGTAGTCACAATGTAAAATCTTCAATAAGATTTCTATTGTCTCAATGTAGGGAATAGTCCCCTGCAAAACCTGTAAGCCTCTAAGGGTTACTGAGTCCAAAGTCCAAATACATACCCTCCAACATTTCACCGTTGAAAATAGGGACACACATATGGATTTGTAAGAGGTATGGTTAAGCAACATGAAGGTGTGATCAAGAGAGTGTTGCCAGGCAACATGAGGGTGTAGCCAAGGGTATGCCCAGGCAACCAAAGGGCATGGTCAAGCACAAAAGTTATTAGAGGAAACACAAAAAACTGCAGTATTTTCTCCCTCTCACCTAGAACCTGGGGTTATCCACTAAAGCAAAATGGTGGCACATTTGGGACAAACAAAATGAAATATTTCTTTGCATAGTGCATAATTAAACTGTGGAATTCACTGCCACAAGATGTAGCGATGGCTGCCAACTTGGAGTAGACAAATTCATGGAGGTTAGTATCTAGTTTCCCTTCTCAAGGCATTATATTACTGATAAGGCTATCAATGGCTTAGTCATGTTGGCTCCATAGCACCTCCAGGATTGGAGACACCATGCCACTGAATACCAGTTGCTGGGGAACATGAGTGGGAGCGTACTGTTACCTTCATGTCCTGCTTGAGAGCTTTCCAGAGCATCTGGTTGGTCACCATGGGAAACAGGATGCTGGACCAGATAGGCCTTTCCAGTAGGGCTCTTTTTATGGTCTTCTGGTCTTAACCTAGCACAGAGAAAAAGGCATGAACACATTCTCTTACAAGAAGATGCAAGCCCAGTCCCTATATACAAACCCAGGTTGCTTAAGTGTATGCAGGGACTTGGTTTGCATGAAGACGTCCTTCCTTTTGTCTGTTAGAATTATGGGTTGAATAAGGCAATCTGGAGGTTAATTTTTGACAGCCAAGTTCAGAGCACAAGCCTTTTAAGGGCACAAATTGTGTCAGTCTTCAGAATAAATTCATGAGAAGCTGCCCATTATAAGTCTCTGACCATCAAGGGCTATTCCTGGAGTTCCAATAGGAGCAAAGTCTAGTTTACAGCCTGATGCTATAAATGTTCATTCAAAAGCTGCTCCCACTTCTTTCAATGGGGCTTTACTCTCAAGGAAGTGGCCAGAATACTGCTGCCTTATAGCACAATTCTAGGCATGATCACTCAGAAATATGTCCCACAGAATTCAATAGGGCTTACTCCCAAGTAAGTGTACAATTGAATCACAGTATTAGATTTAGGTAAAATCAGTAATAAGTTGTCAAGGAAGGCCACCGGTATTTACTATGCTTTGTTAAAAGACTCAGAAGGCCTAACAGGTTTTTAAAATTATTATGGAGAAAGGGTATGCTTAAATGTAAATGTATTCTGGGACAAAATATTTCAACTTTTATTCTTTTTTAAAAAATTCATGCTGTTTAGAATCATAGAATAGTAGAGTTGGAAGGGGTCTATAAGGCCATCAAGTCCAACCCCATGCTCAATGCAGAAGAACAGGTGTGGGCAGCCCAGGCATGCAGGGCAGGTTAGAGGTTAATAAATATTTTTCCTTCCAACAATTCATATATCTTGCATTTGAGCACATATATCCAGTATTAAACACTGAAGTTCCATGTTTTAAAGCAATCTACCCAAAAGCAACGAAGGCTGCAGTTGATAATTAGTAATCAATAAACAAGAGTGCCACAAAGCACACAACTGCACAGAAATAAAGTGTATATTCTTGAAAATATTTCACTATTGCCCCTCAGAAAAAAATGTCATACACATTGACATACCCTTACAAAGATTAAACAGACATTTAAAGTGTAATCAAATACTGGCAATAAAGAAACATGTAACAATCAACATATAGGGTGGTGAGTAGTAGGTAACAAATTATAATGAAGACACCAGAATACCACAAGCAGATGCCAGAATATATAATATAAAAATAACAGAGCCAATTAACAAAATATAGTCAATAATAAACAAAGTACAAACAAGAACTGAATGGTAAAGAAAAGAAAATGGCCAATGACAAATGGAGTGTAATGTAATACAGCTTGTCCCACAATGTGGGACAAAAAAAAAAAAAAAAAAAAAAGCACAGCACAATCTAATAAATAACAAGTAACAGAAATCAGGCAAAGCTAACAATAAAGAAAACAATAACAAACAATGTAGGCAGGTAAGTAACAGTAGGTAAGACTACTATAAACAGACTGAGTATACAGGAATCCGGATTGTAAAGCCTGTTTCGTCAATTGTGACTTCATCAGAGCAAGTCTTCTTAAGGTCTGTAAACAATTATAAATTCATTAATTAACTGACTACCAAACTCAGGAATGGAGAACAAATATTTAACACATAAACTACCATATATAAAACATTATACAGATAAGAAACACTCACCGCTGCTTACGGGCAATTACCGTGGGGGTAAAGAATAACATTGGTTCCACATATAAATACATTTTTTTCTGAGGGGCAATAGTGAAATATTTTCAAGAATATACACTTTATTTCTGTGCAGTTGTGTGCTTTCTGGCACTCTTGTTTATTGATTAAAGCAATCTACAACACTGACCATCACATCTTGTGGCAGCAAACTGATTATGCATTGTGTGAAGAAGTATCGTGTAATTGAAGGATAATTGTAAAATGCTGCTCCTTGCTAGAAGAAGAGGTAGCAGCAGCAGCGCCAGTGCTAGGATGACTTTTCTAGAATTATATTATTATATAATATCTTATATATTATCATTATTACATTATTATATTATATATTATTTTATAAGTGTCTTTATAAGTGGCTTTTGTAAAAAAATTTTTACCTTACTTAAACCCGTAATTGTTGATATCTGGTGTTTTTCGGGGGGGGGGGTCAGTGCTTGCAGGGCAATCTCTTTCTTTTTGTTTTAAAATTGTCAAGATTGGCACAAATTCAACGGGTGAAGCTTACCCACCCACCCCGCCACACCCCCAAACACGGAGCTTCAGAGAGAAGGGGAAGTTTCTTGCATTTCTTTCTGACACTGTAAACTCACCTGTTAGAGGCATGGAGTCAGCTCTGTTAGGAAATAAAATCTTTGGCAATATAAAGATAGGAATCATGTGATAAATTCCCTCATTTATTTATTTATTTATTTATTACATTTGTTAATTGCCCATCTGGCCTGTCACCCGACCACCCTCCGTCAGTCCAAGCCAGCAGGTGCAGCCTCCACCTATGGGAGTTACACGTACCTCTCCATGGCTCGGGGTTCTCCGCAGCTCGCTCCTCTGTGCCGCCGCTGGCCCGCTCTCGATCTTCTGAGCGGCGCGGAGCATTCTCCGTGCCACTCGAGCTGCCGCCGCCGCCGCCCCACCGCCCCACCGCCACCGCCGCTGGAGCCAGAGTTGCCGCCGCCGCCAGAGCCACCACCGCGTCCTGCTGCTCCGGCACGCTGCTGGACCCCCGCGCTATGTTTTTGGTTTAAACAGCCCTGTTGCCCTGGTTTCCCCCACCAAAAACATAGCGCGGGGGTCAAGCGCACCAGAGCAGGGTCCCGTCGAGTCACTTCCGCCGCGCTGGAAGTGACATGACGGGAGCACGCAGACGGTGCAGGCGGCTCTCCACGGAGCGGGAGGAGCCAGGTAGGCCCGCGCTCACCGCGGAGAGCCCGCGCGGGCACAGGTGGGCCAAGTTCGGGCCTCACTCGTGTCCACGTGGGCAAAAGTTACATCCCTACCTCCACCTCCTTTTCTTTTCACCCAGCTAATCTCTTCCCCACACAATGTGCAGCAGAGGCAGCAATTAGAGCATGCGCGCATGTGTACATGCACACAAATGCACATCCACACCTAGGCCTCCCAGCTTAGCAGCATATCTCTCTCCATGGAGACCCTGCAGCTGTTGGAGCTTAATCAGAGCTACTCTTAAAGGGGCCATGGGAAAAATTGTAGCTAAGCTAAAACTGCAAGCTTAGCTGCAATTGAATTTTGCTCATGGCCCAGGGATGTTGAAGAGTCCTTGGTCTCGAGTCACGAGTCAAGTCACGAGTCTTTGGACCCGAGTCTCGAGTCTGAGTACAAGTCCTTGGTCCAAAATGGTGACTCACGAGTCACGAGTCCTGAGTCACTCCCAAAACTGACTCCACGAGTCCCTATTAAAATCAATGGGGTTTCCCCCCAACAAAATAAGGCTACTTCAGATGTGTGGCTTAAATAAATTCTAGGCACAAGTGTGCCTTTTTATTTCAAAACTCTGCAACTGATTTTGGCAAGAACAGACCAGGCAGACAAACCCAAAATAACCAGGCAGGCAGAGGAGGCAGGGAACCCCAAAGCAGGCAGGCAGAGGCCTTTGTCTTGGACAATTCAACTGTTGAACAGGTCAAGAAGAGACCAGGCAGGCAGAGGAGGCTGGGAACCCCAAACAGGCAGGCAGAGGCAGCCAAACCCAAAATGTCTGACCCTAACCCAAACCCCCCACAACAACACATCAATCAAAATAAATCTCAACACATCGTTGGGGCTGCGCTCCTGGTAGCTGTCCATAGTGGCCGAGCAGCGGCGCGCCTCGCTTCCATGCGCTCTTCACCAGTGATCGCGCTCCTTCTGGCACAGCCAGAAGACTCGTCAACAGCCCAGGGATGTTGACGAGTCCTTGGTCTCGAGTCCGGTGCGCCTCGCTTCCATGCGCTCTTCACCGGTGATCGCGCTCCTTCTGGCACAGCCAGAAGACTCGTCAACAGCCCAGGGATGTTGACAAGTCCTTGGTCTCGAGTCCCGAGTCGAGTCTCGAGTCCCATTAAAAATATTGGGACTCGAGTCCGAGTCGAGTCAGAGGGGGGACTCAGTCCGACTCACGAGTCGAGTCCTCAAGTCCGAGTCCCCATCCCTGTCATGGCCCATTTAAGAGCAGCTTAAAGTAGCTGGGAATTCAGGACTCTGCATGACAAAGTGAGAAGCCGTGAGGGCTTAAGGGTTATTGTGAGGATCCCGGCATTTTCAGGGCAATTGGAGACTATGCAAATAATAATGAAGAATTACCATCATCTTGGTCAGAATTTTATTTGTTTTGTTTAAAACCAAATGAATTGCCTTTAGGGTGGAAAAATGACTCAGACAAATAGTTATTATTTAAAACACATTTGTATTTTGCCTTTATGTCTTTAAAAAATACCTTAAAGACATTTTTAAAAAAAGTCTTGGTAAAATAATCACAAATTGATAAACACGCCTGGTGCCTGGAAAAAACCAAACCCCAAAGCCTGTATGAAACAGGTGTGATAATGGGAGGGGGGGTGTTTCTGCAACTAGAAGCAGACCACATAGATTCATGTACCCAAAGAAAAATATATGCTTCAAATGTAACTCAACAGAGAATCCTGTGCAAGAACAGTACCTGAATTGTTCCCATCATTTGCATTATTAGCAGCTATTCAGCTGCTTCTCACGTCCCTATGAAATCTTTGAAAACGTTGGGCCCTTCATCTTTCTGTCAGAGACTGTAAAGATTAGTTAATGTTTCTCTTTAAAAGAGAGGCCTATTTCCATATGCCAATTCATGTATCGCGTGCTGGTTTATTCAGATTCATACAAGTACTACTACTGGCTCACAAATATGAAGCAGTCAGTTTCTGGCTTTTGGGTGGCTGACTGACTGTATGCCATCCAAACCTGGATTTCTACTAGCAACACTTTTTAAAAATACTTTAAAAACATCTGCTCATATATCATGAGTTCTTCATCTGGAGAAAGGGCATATTTTCAATAAAACTGGGGCTAAGGTGTATGCATATTAAGAGAAACAGAGGACATAAAGTTTCATTCATTCACCTGATGACACACACCCATTTTATTCTGTTGAGCCGGAACATTTGCACTATACTCTGATTCTAGGTCAATATTTTTGAATTATTGTCCCCTGGTAAAAAACATAGACGTAAAAGTAAAAACTGATGTTTTATGCCAACAGAGAAATGGATTTTCTATAGGGAACTGGGTTTCTGTATGAAGGACATCATTACAGTAACAAAAAGACAAAGACACTGGTTACAGTCAGGTTATACATACAGTAGTTAAGGACAATAGCTTGAACATCACTATGAGTTGTTTAATCACCTGTTAATGAAGAAGTGTTGCCACTGTAGACTTACAGAGCACGTTTCTTCTTGGAAAGTAACACCAACATCCATGTGCTTGTAGCTTTATTGTGGGTGCTTCTCTCCTTCACTATGCAGCTCAGCATAAGGCTCATTTGTATCTATGATACATAGTAAAGGTGCTGTATAATTATTCTGCTTTTGCATCATTAATAGGACAATTACTTAGATTCAGTTTCATCCACCAATTCTTCTACTACATAGCTCTTTGCAGGAGGGGGTGGAATTGTGGGATAATGTGGTCTCTAGAATAGTATGTGTAGCATAATTTAAAGGCTTTAAAAATACAATATAAGTACCATCTCTAGATCAGGCCGGGTCTGCAATCCTATATGCATACACACCTCAGAATGAGCTCCATTGAACCACAGAGGGCTTACTTCTGAGTAAACATACATAGAATTGTACTTTGGATAACCCACATGACTACACATATGAACTATTTATCAAAGGTAGACATGTGCAAAACCCTTCTGAGCAATTTCAGAGGAATTAGTCCAACTTATTAGCCAGCTATGAATGTTCTTTTAAATTCCTACGGTGATAGCAGCATTTCATCCATTTCCCCCCATGTAATAGTAATTTTTGTATCAGTCTTTGTCCACTCCATGTTCCGGGTAATCCTGAACTTTGGTAAAGTGTGAATTCTACCCCTACTGGAATCACTGGGACACTCATAAGGTCTCAGGGGAGAAAGCGACCCTGCCAAATGCTGCTTAAGGTTATTAGTCTACAGATGCTTAGCCCAGAACTTGTTTTGTTCACTTTTTGTGGAAAAGGGAGCATTATTTATTTATAACATCTGTATGACGCCCCATAACATGAAGAATTTTTATGAAGAGTGTGTGTGTGTGTGTGTGTGTGTGTGTATATATATATATACATATACATATATATATATATATCCATACAGTAGTCATCCCACCCCCAAATGGTAGACATTGCCAGTTTAAATGCCTAACCCATGATTGCTGAAATGTTGAACAACCCATGATTGTATGAACATCCCAAAAGATATCTGTTCATAGTAGACCTGGGTCTAGAGTTACTCAAACCCTTGCTTGATTGAGTCTAAGAACTATATTTTATTCGGCTAAGGGCTGAAAAGAGATATTACTTTACGTGTAACTAGCAGCTACGTACATCTTGTTTTCATTTTTTACTCTAGAGCAGGCACAGGCGCTCAGTCTGGACTGGGACCAACTCCAGAGTTCTGTGTTTATGTGGGATCTCTCTGCTTTGACTCTGGCTTCTTTTGCTTTTCCTGCAGGGTCCTCTTTCTATTTGGATGGGATTTCCTGCATGATTGAAAGGTAACCCAGATACAGATTTGTATTTACAGCTCATATTTATGCAGGAGATGATACTGGAGTCTACATTTCCCCCCCATACAATAAAAGTCAATTCCCAGACTAAACAATGGCTGGCTTATTAACCTTTTCAGGAAGCCACATTTTCACACAGCTTTGGAACAGAATCTGAATACAAACACTTGAATAAATTAGATCATACTATATTCCAAATAGAAAGGGAAAATACTTGTTTATAGACTCTTGTAATTGTCAGCTGTTTCAAATAATAAATATTCTTAGCCATGGAAAACATTGTATTTTTGGTTCTTACTGAATACAGATGGAGACGATTACCTTTGCTGCTTTTTTTGCTGACCCAACAACAATATAGCACATCATGTATATACATATGCTACCACTATGAAATTACAGCTTGAGCATTTTAGGGTGTAATAATCCTATGCATGTTTAGACAGAAAAAAGTCCTACAATTCCAGCATTCCCCCATGCATAGAATATTGCACCCTTAGTCTGCCAAATGGGTAAAATAGCCCTTTGTAATTCTAAGGATATGCATAGCTGATGACATCTGTGGAATTTAGTTATGCAATGGGCTATACTCGAACTATTATATAATTCAAAACTAGTTTTTCTTAATTTATGTCAAATGGCTAGCCATCTTGTGCCCTTGAATATAAATACAATAATAAATAAAGGAAAAATAGAAAGGAGCTGGATCCAGAACATGACTCTTACTGTCTCTCGCACTGACATTAATAAGACTTTAAGGGTGCAATCCTGTGCATGTTTAATTAGAAAAAAGTCCTTCAATCCCAGCATGCCCCAGTCAGCATGGCTGGCTAGGGAATGCTGGGAGTTGTAGGACTTTTGCAGCTCCATTGTTCAGCAAAAGCATAGCAACTGCAATTGCAGGATGAAGGATGACCAGCATGAAAATAGCTTCTTGACCCCTATGAAGTCATAGTTCCTGAAAAGTGAATACTGAGGAACAGTCACATATATAGAGGACAGAGAAAGCTTTTGGGTGCCATTGGCAGAATACCCTTGGTAGGGTCCTCTTTCTCCTCCCCTGGTTTCCCTTGGCATAACCACTCCCTCACTTGCCTCTCCTCTGCCTCTGGGTTGTGGTAGTGATTGACTCAGTGGCACCAGTACTCACCATTGCTCAGGGGAAGGGGTCAGGTGATTGAGTGGTGGTGGCAGTTTGTCACTGCTTGCCTGCCTGCCTGAATTGGTGGATGGGTTTATGATAATGGCAATGAATAAGAGCAGCAGGAGGAATTTGCAACGGACTGTTTTAGAATACTACGCCTGCAGCAGTTGTCCAAGGATGCTGACCGCTAGAATTGGCCCTGCCTATATTTCAACCATGACATGGGTTTACCTTGGCTTCTGTGGTTGTTAGGAGGTTGAGGTTTTCAGGAATATCTGCTTCTTCATATTGAGAAGCACCTGAGTTTTACATCATATCTATATTTAAATTTATTAGAGCAAGTCATAATTTCTAAACATATTCTTCTTAAGTCTTCTCTCTTCAGTTTAAAGAAGCATTTGGTGTAGAATAATGAAAAGAATAATGAATATGAATCATACCGGGAAATTTTTAAAAGTAACTTCTTTTGAATACTTAAAACCTGTTAAAAAGTTGGGTTTGAAAGACATTATCATCTAAAGAGCTTCATTCCTTTTCTTAATAAGGGAAATCATTGAAAATTTGTAGAAAAGAAATGTGTCAGTTATATTACTCTAGGCACTGTCAGTCTCTTCATAGTTGCATTTTAAATGTAAAGGCTCCAATTCCTATGCAGCTCATAATATGAAAACTAAAGTAATGATAACTTTATGTCTGATAAGTGACTTGGAACTAAGTTGGATCAAGTTAGAAAGTGAACTACTTGATCTATAAAGTAGATCACGCCTCAAATATATGTAATAAAAAAGTAGAATTAGACTAAAGGACATGGGAAGCCTCCTCTGACGCTTAGTTTGATAAACCTACATATGGGTGACCACACATAGCTGAAGAAATGCAACCATTTAATATGTGCACACACAGAAAGCATTCATCACTCCCTTCCACCCATTCCGCCCTGCTCTCAATCCTCTGTAGTGTACAGCTGTCTACTCTTTTATTATATATATATTTCCCTACAGCTACTATATGTCTGTAGAAAGGTAGAACATCAATGAATGAAGATCATCTTCTCAGGCCCTTCTCCAAGTGCCACCTCCAAGTTAGGTATAGCAGGTGTCCATAAGAAAAAGGACCTTTTCAGTAGCAGCCCCTCAGTAGTGGAATGTGCTGCCAGGTGCCTACTTAAATGTCCTTCTAGTGCAGGCAAAGACTTTTCTATTTTTCTCAGGCCTTTTAAACTGTGTTGTGGTTTTATTCTGATTTACCAATGTGGGGTTTTATTTATCTACTCTTTGTTTTGATTTAGGGCACAATCCTATTGACTGTGCCCTTGATGCTCATAAGCCCGTGAACTTGCAGGTTCACGAGCATCCAGTGCAGAGCAGGAGGAGCAGCAGAGGCAAATCTCTGCCTCCCCGTACCTCCTGCTCTGCATTTTAGCATTGTCAAGATACATCATCATATCCTGGGGGCACCAGTCTCCTCTCCTCTGCCCCCCCCCAATGTTTCCTTTACCCCCTCTCCGAGGCTCGAATTATCCTAGGGGCCATCAGGATCACTTTCTTAGTGCTGCAAAGTCTTCCTCCCCCACCCGTGCTCTGTTTTGAAGTGATTTTTAATTGCTTTATACTGAAGCTGTATTAACTGTATTTTATTGTTTGATTTGTAGTTTTATTTAGTATTCCATTTATTCTTGTAAACTGTAGAACCCTGTTATGGGGGAGGGGGGAGGGATGTCAGAGAATTACACAGTGTACTCAAATGAATCCAGATTTCTTGGAGTCCAGCCCATGAATTCCAAAGCGGACCAGCTTTCCCAGGGCCGCACAGAGTCCATGGGGCTGCGGACTGATTTTTTATTTTATGTATTGTTGTGCAAATTTAGAGCCAGAAATATATGCAAAATTAAAAACACCAATAAATAATGCACAAATCCCCCCCCCCCTTGAGTAAAGAATGAAAATACACTCTGTGGAGGGATTTGCATATTTTGGGCAGATTTGTGCATTTTCAGGAGCATGAATTTGTGCAAATTCATCCACAAATCAGTGGATGGTAGAGCAAAAGTCACCCCAAAATCCAAAATTCACTGGCTTTCTCTCTCCATACATTCCTAGAGAGGGAGGGCTATAAACTGTATGAATCAAATAGGAATGCAACAATACCATTTCTGTGTTTTCTGATGAAAAAGGAACCATTATTCTAATCTTCAAGAACTTTTAAATGTGCTGAATTCAAGCATTGGGACTGACCTGCTCACTACACAAAACTGGATAAACTATTTCATTCTCTGTTTATAGGGATGGGATGGGAGAACCCGCGATTTCAAGCTCAACTAAATTCTCCCAAAAAAGTCTGAAGCTCATTTCAGCTCACAGGAAGCTCATTTCAGCTCACTCCATTTTCATTTTTTACTTATTTTTCAGTTCATTCAAACAGGAAACATGTGCCTTTCTGTGTCTATTTTTCAAAAGTACATACTATCCCCCCATTGACTAAACCATGAAGATGCATTTATATATATATAAATGCAAATTTCAAAGTGTGTATTTAAAAAAACAACATAAGAAGAAAAACAAATGCATTTCTCAAACATCACCGTAAATTCAGGGAATTTGTGAACTAATGATTCTCCTCTCCAAAGAATGGTCTCTAAGACCAAATGATGTGACAGGTAGGCAGAAAAGCTTAGTGACAAACAAGAGAGGACATGCATGACTAGAACCAATAGGAAACTAACTATGCAGAGAACTAGAAAAAGGATTACAAAAAAGCAGAAAACAAACGCTAAATAAATACAACCACAGGTAAGCTGAAGTGTCCCAGCCAATAGACTGTATCAATATATCCAACCATACCTTGGCTCTTCTTTCAACTGGGAAGTAGAGCTGGAGGAAGAGAGAAGGACTGGGTTCAGACAGCATGCTAACCCACACTCAGTGGTTGAGTATGGGCTGAGTGTGGGTTGTCATTGAACTTTGGGTTGCTGTTGAAAGGTGGGTTATCATTGAAATGTGGGTTATCGTGTTGCCTGAATCCAGTCATTCTAATAAACCATGATTTGTTAACCACGAGCAACCCATGAAGAGAACCCATGGTTTGTTGTTGGTTTGTGAAATGTGGGTTGTTCCTGGTTAACAAACCATAGTTTGTTAGCACAGCTGGGCTCAGACAACATGATAGCCCACGCACAGTTCAATAACAACCCGCCATGGTTCAACAACAACCCACATTCAACCCTTGAGTTTGGTTTAGCATGTTGTCTGAACCCAGAGAGAAAGAGAGTGAAAAAGTTCTGCTACCACAGAAGCCTAGTTGTTATAATCAACACATTGGTATTAGGACTGAGTTGAACGTATTTTGGCACTCGCAGCATTTTGGCAGCATTTTAGCAACTTCAGGTAGTGCCACCCTCTTGCAACTATTTTCCTGAAATGACTGTGGAAACATTAAACTATTAATTTACATTCCCATCTCTTGCCACTTCACCAAATTGACTTCATTTACCTTCAGTAACATTCTCACTAGAAATAAACAGAGTTTCCCCTTTCCGTTTTGTTATAGTTCCATGGGTTCATTCTGCCTGTCTTAATTTGGAGACTTTCTAATTCTCTAAGTTAAACTGGCATGTGGCACATTTTAATTTTTTAAGGAATTTCTACTTTGCCCTTCAACAGGCTCCCAGAATGGCTAACAAAAAGATTAAATTACAATAAAACGGGCTTAAATGTTCAGTTTAGATTCCCCCCCCCTCTCTCCTTACAGATTCAGTCAGTCAATATGCATTAATTCACAGCAGAAAACACACACATCTTAAGACAATCACATGACTGCATCCCATCCGGATTTCTTTTTGCACTGATGTAATCAATGTACATGTGTGTATTTATTCCTTTTGCACTAAAACTTAACCAGCATATGTGCTGTTTGTTGGTAACCTTGTTAGAATGGAAGTCTTTTCTGTCCAGAAATATGGTTACCCCAACCCCCATTATTTGAAAGGGGGCACAACAGTTGCCAGAAGCAAGAAATGAGGCAAGTAGCATTGTGCAGCATATGCTTGTATAAGGCACCCCTCCTCCCATCACTGTACTACAGCAACAGCTGCAGCATCCCTCTCCCCCACCCAAGACTGTGCAGGCTCTACAGGTTGCTGTTTGAGGCTGAGAAATACATTTTGGGGTCCTCTTTCCATGATTGGCTTTAGAGATGGACTTTTTTCACTTACTCTGTACTGTAGTAACTTAGAATAAAAATGGTACACATTTCAGGTGCTTTCCAGAAAAGAAGAAGGTGATTCTTAGTTGCATCGAAATGATTAAGTGTTAAACAGTCTGGAACCAAAAGCTATGTTAAGAAAAATCACTCTGAGTTTGCACCCCATGCTTCCCCAGGTTTAACGGCCTGCTGGTAGCTAATGGCCTGCTGATAGCAAGTACCCAGGTCCTCTATACAGTAATACCTTGGATTGCAAGTAACTTGGTCTGAGAGCATTTTGCAAGACAAGCAAATTTTTAAAATAAATTTTGACTTGATAAACAAGCGACGTCTTGCAATACAAGTCGTAGGGATGTAACCGCTCGCCTCGAGCGGGCGTAGCGGGCCGAAATCGGCCCCGCTCACGCCCGCCAGAGACTCGCTTTGATATAAGAGTGTTTTGGATTACAAGCACGGTTCCGGAACGAATTATGCTTGCAATCCAATCCAAGGCATGACTGTATTGTCACTGGTCCCAAGTGAGATGGCTCAATGTATGGAACTGTGTCAACTCAGTGTAAGCACAGTGCTCATAGCAAGAAGGTCGACTTGAAAGCCAACGGCATTTCATCCAGCTATTTATTCAGCATGAAATTCTTGATTCTTTACTGAGACTCACCATGACTAGAAATACTGTGATACCACTAAGGACTTCTTTTCCTCCAGTTTGCATGTACCTTTGAATTACTGCAGTAAGGGGATGGATCCGGATTTTTATGGTTTCTTCCACTTCAGAGCTGGCAGGGTAAGTCACAGTCTGACTCCACACAACAAAATCTTCCTGAAAATTGACAAAAGAAGGCAGTATTTGCACACGTACCTTTTTAATGTTACTTTGCAGAGTGTGGATTTTGTGGAACAAAGGTATACATAGGCAGTTCACTCCTTTATCCCCCCAGGCTGTAAGGTTACATGTCATTATTGCAAAGAACATTTTGGAAACAGTCTTAATGCACAGATAAAAATGACACACCTCCCAAAAGAATACGAAGTATAGGGATGTCCCCTCCCCATCTTTTTATATATGCACTTTCAAAGTCATCCTGGCTCTGAGACTGGAATCTACCTTAATCTTCAACACACTTTGAGTTCTGAGGAAAAGTCAAGTTTACATTGACTTTGACAGAAGCTTTCATCTTGTCAGACTGTGCTGCTTTTGTTCACGTCGAGATCCTTCGAACTACAAATGAATTCAAATTTGGTGCAATGAAAGTCACCACATTAGAAATAACCATTTTGATTTTTATCATCTATATCTATATATAGATCATATAGAGATATACAGTAGAAATATATATATAGATGTATGTGTGAACATCAAAAATCATGTTGATGGAGTTTTAAAATGTTATTTAATTGGGTGTGTGACAAATTTTGGTGAGCAAGGTCTAATTCCTACATTTAAAAATTAGCTGCAAAGATTAAAATCTGATATGTTATCTACTCAGGAGACATCCATATGTACCTTTCTGTGAAAATCTACTTACATATTTTGCTTATTCATAACAAATATAAGATTTAAATTGGATTAAGGTGAGGATTCCAACAAAATATGCCTTATTTGCATAAAATTGTTATCATAGAAAACCCTGCTGCACTATATTTCCATTTTACCTAGGGCATTATTGTTTTGTTTGTTTGTTTTGTTTTTTAAATATATATACTGACATGCTGATCAAAGGCTAGTCAAAAGGCCCAAACAATTATCAGCAGTAGAAGAGTGTTCTATAACTCAGTGATAAGCAACAAGACAGCTTTAGGGTAATCAGCGCTATGTGTCTATGAAGATCTCTAAATAGTAAGCACCTTTGCTGAAAGAAGATGGTGCCTCCTTTGAGATCCAGCATCCAATATTTTATTATAATAAATATGCAGCCTGGGGTATTTATTTCCCAGAAAGTGAGAGCAGGACAGGAGAGAGAGAAAAACCAATTCTGCACAGCATATAAATATTATTCGTCACAAAGAAATTAGAAGCAGCTTGTATCAAGTTCACCTTTCAAATTCAGATCCATCATTTGTGATAAATACAAATGCCATTTCCTTTGGAAAGAGATGCATGGCATTGGCTTCTGTGACTATCATGAGGAAAGCAACAATGCACATGGCCTTTTGATATATATTTTTTTTCTTGCTGCTCCAGTAAACATGAAAAGGAAGTGTTAAAGCCTTCTTTTATGTATCAAATACATATAGGCAAACCACAGTTCCTTTACTGACACGCTGTCCAAAACCCTAAAAGGAAGCAAGGTACTGCAGAATTATTTTTTGAAACAAGGGGATGGGAAGGACTGTTGTATCCATTAAAACAGCCTTTTAAAAAGGAAGAGAAAGGAGGGAAAGATAGTAATTAGGGAGCAATTCAATGGGGATGCTTATAAGCCTCCAAACTTGGAGCATTATGGACATCCTATGCAGGGCTGAAGGAGTGTGGAGGCAAAGATCACCTCCACGCGGCTCCTCCCACTCTGCAAAATGGCTAGATGGCCTTTTTGGGCCATCTAACTGTGATGCTTCAGAGTGGGAGGGAAGGAGGCTGAGGTGTTGCCAGGATACGTCATATCTTGGCAGCACCTGCCTCCTCCCCTCCCCTCCCCCTAAACCCCTTCTCCGAGGTTGCTCTTATAACCTCAGAGAAGCAGCCAACACAGTTCTTTCTGCACTGGCTGCGAGGGGGATTTTACTCCCTTGGGCTGTTAGCTTCAATATGGACTCAATAACATGACTTATACTTCAGCATATTCAACCCTCTGATGGAGCTATACGTGGTGCAGCTGGGGGTAAAGGGAAATAAGTAGTATTACTATGTAGCATGTGAGTACTGCTAGATTTGAAAATGCTCTGGGTCCTCAAGTTCTTTGGCAGTCTAGACCAGGGATGGGCAGAAGGTAGATTTCCAGATGTTTTGGACTTCAACTCCCAGAAGTCCCTGCCAGCATGGCCAATGGTCAGGAATGCTGGGAGTTGAAGTCCAATACATCTGGGATGCTGGACACTACAATTCAAAGCATGAAATACTGCAAACTCATAGCAAACACATCACCCTTTTCTTCACTCCATGTGTCCAGTACATCTTTACAGAGTACAGAAGGACTTCAGTTTTAATCACAGTGTGCTTTGGAAAAGGCCATCAACATTTTCTTTCATTGTAGTTCCATGGACCATCAAAAAAAGCTTCACAGATTATTGCTCAAACATCTTGTTTCATTCTTGGTCTCTTTTTTGATATTTTTCTGTAACAGTTTCCCCAAGGATATTTAAGAACAATCAACATGTGGAAGAGAGATGAAGGTACAGCACAGAAATACCTGCCCCATTGACTCTATTCTTTATTGAAAGTTAGTGAACTCTTAAATAGTATCATTACTATATTAATGCTAGCAATTTTGCTTTAGCAGGGAGGGGTAGGGAGGGGTGAGAATTTTGTTTGGTTGGTTTTCATAAGAATTTACTAAAATTTGCAAAGTTCTCAATATTTGGGACAAAAAGAACTTGAGATGCAAAGAATTTGGATGTGGGAGGAATTGAAACTGACCGAATCATCTATCCAGGCCCAGGGCTTTGAGTGCTTAGCTCTTGAAAGTCTGGCTTAAAATCCTTGTGTATTCAGTCATGTTTTTGGTCCTGAATTATGGTTGCTGCCTCTTCTTACTGACAGGCTCCTCCTTTTGAAGAGTGACATAGGCAGGCAAGTACAACATGGTCCTCTCCATGCTGGGAATAGCTAGACCTATTGAACATGGCTGGTGCAGATGTGTGAGAATTTCATTCCAGTTTATTTTTTTATCAGAATTTAACAAAATTCACACAGTTCCTCATATTCAAGAGATAAAGAACTTGACATTTTAAAATTTTGAATGCAGCAGAAAGTGGAGCTGACAGAATCAACCATCCCTAGGCTGGGGATGTATCTATCTTATGGTAACTAGACTTCTTCTGCTTCTACCTCTTCTCTACCTTTTCCTTGAGTCTGGCTCATGTACCCAGGGCCAAATGGTTTTACACCTTTACATTTTTGAATTAGCAAGAATGTTGAATGCAAGTCATGCTGCATGAAAAGTTGAATGTAAGCTTCCAGAAGTTTCTAGTGATCTCTCCTTCAAGTACAACTAGATCTGGGTACCACTGCCCCAGAACATCTCTCTACTCAAGGACATGGAGAATTTGTAATGGTATCTTCATACAATATTGTGAGCTTCTGTGTATGCATCCATACCCCATGCGTTGCCAGCCGAGTGTAATGTCTCATTGCATTCAAATATCTCTGGACAATATTGTTCTGCAGCTGCAGAAAATTTCTTGAATTGAATAACTTATGTTTGATAGAACATGTGTGGAAGAGCTCAGTGCACAGGTTTTAGTTCAAGTTTACTTGTACAAGTCTTTCACCTAAGTACTATAGGAGACAGAATTTGAGATGAAAAAGAATTAATAGCAAAGCAAGAAGGGCCAAGGCAAAGTCATAAAACATGGACAGACTTTTCTTAAATCACGGAAGACAGGAAGATTTGAAAGACTGATAACCCTCAGAGAACTACAAATCATATTTTCTACCTACCCACCTCAGCCTATCAATCTATATTGTTAGCAGAAGAAGGATCATTTATGACATTCTGTTGCCCTTAGCAACAAGTCATCCTTGGGTATTTTCTTTCATTATAAGTAAAGAGCAATATCAGCTTTTGCTTCTCTGGTATAAAGTATAATTTAAAAGTCATTGAAAATGTAGTGAGATACTGCTTCCTTTAACAGTGGTGTCAATAATTTAAACACCTAATTTATTTTGCTTTTTAAAAATGGCAAGCATCTTAGTCCACACATTATTGCAACCTTTAGAAAATGTAACCAAAACATTCAACCAAGGCCTACAGCTTTCTTGACAGACTCACTGGAGCTTTTAGGTACTCTCTAGGTTTGTTGTGAACCACCCAGAGTGCTTCCTCTATTGGGCAGTATAGAAATGTAATAAATAAAAAAATGTCTTTATTTTAAGAATAGAGGAGAATTATATACAAAAATACTATGCTTTGGGGCAAGGGAGCAGCACTGGAACTGTATCCAGGCTATTCACTGGTAGTTTGCCACATATTGAAACAAGCATTTCATCACCATACGTAAATGAAGACAATATATATAATGGATGAGAGCCAAAGCTTTATTAATATAATTATCTGCAGCAGGAAATTACTAGTACCATAACTCATCTCTCATTGCAGGTCTTTAAGATGATAACAAGTTGCACTGGTTGCCAATAAGCTACCGAGCCAAGTCCAAGATGATTGTACTGACTTACATAGGTGGAGAGCCTTCTCCCTTGTGTGCCTGCCCAGACATTAAGCGGGATGCCTTCTAGACAGTGCCTCATTTGCCTGGAGTTTGATACATGGCGGCAACCCAAGAGATGGTATTATCAATAAGGCAATGCAACTGTGGAACTCCTCCCTCCCTGCCCCCAATATACTATTGGCACCAAGTCTTACAAGCTTTTGGCACCAACTAAAGACTTATCTGTTCATCCAGGCTTTGAATTGATTTTATCTTTGCTTCCTTGTGTAACCTGTTATTTATCTGTGTTAATGTTCTCCCCTGTTCTTTTTGGTTGATGTTATATGATTTTATTGTGTATTATTGGTTGTGCCCCGCTTTGACAGTATTTTATAATGGAAAGCGGGTAACAAATCTAATAAATGAATAATCAGTAAATAATGAACTATGAACTTCTTCTGAATTTTATACTGGTGACACTCCTTATGCCATTGACTTGTCAGATGTGGGCTTTAATATTATTTCAAACAGTTACTAGCATTGATTGATTCATATGTATACATCCCTGTTCAGCATACAGCAACAATTAGTGCAAGTGCCATATCAAAGCCACCAAAACCTTTTAAACAGTCTTCCCACCCACCACTTTTTCCTTGTCCCCTCCACTTTTGCCTTGGCCAGAAATCTTTTATCTACATCTACCAGAGACTGATGGCACCCAAATGCAGCCAGCGATGTTACATTTTGGTCAAAAGAACAGACAAATATGCACAGAAAGTCAGGGCTGGAAATAACCCACCCTATAATTTAATATATTAATCACATAGTCCACAGATACAGATGATACAACATTTATAAATGCTCATATGTACATACCTATATATAAGGCGGTTCCTCGATGTCATCATTGTGACCACACACACTCACTCACACATACTTACACATACACGCTCACACACACTCAGCAGCTGTTGCTTCATGGTAGTTGCTGGAGGAGGGGGAGGGGGATTGTCTCCAATCCCAGCATCCTGTCCTGATCACTGCTTTACCACTATTATCAAGGCAGGGAGATCCTATTAGCAAAAACCCCTCCCACCCCAGCCATCCTGACCTAATCATTGTTTTACTGCTGTTATTAGTGGTGGTAAAGCAGCTATCCAGGATTCCTTGGGGTCATGGGGGAGGATGCAGACAACCTCCACTGCAATCCTAATCTTGCTTCACCACTGCCATTAGTGCCATGCCACCATGGCTTTTTCGGCTGTGCTGTGGCAGTTTTCACAGTGGTGGCTGGGGGTCTTGGAAGGGTATGCTCAACAGGGCTTGGGGTGCTGCCTGCAGCACATGGTCTGCAAGGTGTGCACCCTTGAATTAGACAAATTGAAACAGGCTCAGAGAAAGCCAATAAAGGTGGTCGTTTTGAAAAGAAGTCTTATGGGGATAGATTGAAGCTACAGGACATGTTTAGCCTTGAAAAAAGAAGCCTATATGGGGGGACATGATCACATTCTTCAAATATCAGAAGGGCTGTCAGATAGAAGAGGGCAAGAGCTTGCTCTCTGCTGTGCTAGAAAGTAGGACTAGATCTAATGAGCTTGAATTACTAGAGGGTAGATTTCAGTTCAACATTAGGAGAAACTTCTTAATGCTAAGAGAACTTTGACAATAAAACCAATTACAGTGTGGGGGAGGTGTTGGATGCTCCTGCATCTACAGGTCTTCAAGAACAGGCAGGACACTCTTCTGTTGGGGATGCTCCAGCTCTGGAATTCCTTCTTCAAGCAGAGGTCTGGAATGTATGGCCTGGAAGTTCATGGACAGCAATATCTCATGTTAAAAGGGATTAGACTTCAGATGGATCAAGGTCATGGAGAGTTTTAAAGTAAGGATGAATTGTTTATGCTGGATACAGAATGAAGCCATCCCTAGATTCTGGATCCCTATTCAGAGGTATCACAAGCTGAGTGACAAGAGAAGTGAAGGGATGTGACTATTTATTCATTACAATAACATTGTTTTGGCATGAGATGGGACAATGGAAGACCAGAGAAGGCTACAGTAGTCAAGGTGAAAGACGTTTTAAATTGACAGGAAGGGTTCAGTTTCCACAATTTTGTGTAGGGTAAAGTGAAAATCCCAAATTGCACTTAAGCAGTAGACACTTTGAGAAAAGGCTTAGTGTTCCTCTAATGATCCTAGTTAGCTCAGTATTCTTTTCCATTAAACATAACAGTAATTATTTTTCTCTCTTGAGTTTGGCATTTTAGAATCTGCCTTCTCTCTCTCTCTCTCTCTCTCTCTCCCTTAGAGCTGAGGTCTTTTTTTTACACAAGCTTGGGATTAATTCTAGCTGGATACTTGCCAGAAAATGTCTGTTCTAAGAAAGCATAAAGAGCCTGGCTCTTGTTTTGATTCAAGTTTGCCTTTCTTCTTTGCTTTCTGGATGAGCAAACCAGCAACGCCATAAAGCAGGTTGACTTTTAAAACATGAAAACAGAAGGGAGGAGGGTGTGTTTACTTCTTGCACCTTTAGTTCACTGTTCTTCATTGAACTAAAGGTGCAACAATTTTCAAGCTTAAAAGTTCTTTGTTTTTGCTTTAAACAATTAGTTTAGCAAATGTGTCACTTTAATTTGTGAATAAGAATATGATACGCTATTAATGATAATGCCTCTCAGAGTTAGCTTTGTCTCTCTGAACTCTTTGAGAAAACTAAATATTTTCCAGCCACACATTAAACAAGAGATAGCTGGCTCGTCATAGAAGCTAACACTTTTCTCATATAGTCCCATAGTCAATTCGTCCATCACCATTCCTAATCACCTCCTACAATCCTTCAAAACAAGACTCGCCTGTTGTTGTATGTCTTCACACATGAGACTCCTTGTCTTCTCCTCCACTACCTTCCTTCTGTCTTTGGACCATTTCTATGTTTTCCTTTTCAGCTTGGGCTCAGTAGCTGCATGTGATAGCTGGCTCCACCTTCATTGGGAATGCTGCAATTACTTTCAGGTGGAATAGCAAGGCTAGCCAAATTTCCATCTACATATAGCCTCTCACATAGAGATTGTGAACAGAAAAAGTTTACTTTAGGGAAACCTTTAAAAAAGCAAACTTGTCAGGTCCTTTAAAAAAAATCCACAACAAAGAAACAAGAACATGTTTTTAAAAGAACTTAAGATTGAACACAAATTCTTTAAGGCTGCAACCCTATTACTTACATGGGAGTAAGATTAATTGAACCCAGCAGGACTTAGGTCTGAGCAGACATACATAGGATTGCCCTGTAAGGGGGCAGGGGGAAGCGAGTTCAAATCATGAGTTTTAAAACTCCTTCTGAATTGCACTGTCATTGAATCATCTATATAAGAAGAAGTCCTGACTGACTAACTGACTGACTCATCAACACCCAGCTCAAACCATTTAATCTAAGAATGTGAAATTTTGAAGGAACATTACTTTTATGATGTAGAGCCCCACTAAGGAAGGATTTTTGGAAATTCCATCCCTAAGGGGTGAAAAAAGGGGGCAAAATCACTCCACTCTCATATCTCCTATAGGCAAAACAACAGAGGAGCAGTTATGCAAGTCGGCCTCACCTCATAATTGCTGCAGGAGCCAATAGGAGCAGTTATGCAAATAGCCCATACAACACTTAGAATGTCCATATTAATTCCTGCAGGGGCCAATAGGGCTGGGTATGCAAATCTCCCCTAGGCCATTTAGAATGTTCTCTGAGGGGGTGAAAAGGGAGGGAAACTTTTAAAGTGACTGGATGATTGTTGTGTGTGGGGCGTCGTCGCATAGGCTCCATCACATTTTGACGGATCTACCCCAAACATGGCACGGTCACTCTTCATCACCTGTAGACTCTCAGGATTAACCTGATTTTTCTTTAAGTAACATCAGATATTTCTGTTAGAAAAGTTTTTTGCTTTCAGTCAGAGACACTATCTTTTCCATTGCACCAAATCCTAAAATCCACGCGAGCGCAGCCGCGGGCAACAGCTAGTAAAGAATAAATAGAACTGTCCAGCAGGCAACAAAAGAGAGACTATACAGAAAGAAGCCACAATAAATCATAGGGATGTGTCCAAAATTTGCATCTGACTTTGCTCCTGGATTTTCAAGTTCCAAATTACCTGGTTTATTTCTGAAGTGGAACAGATACATTATTAAGAATTTTCTGTTGTTTCATCCCCCCACCACCACCACTCCCCTCCCTGCACCAAGCATTGTGCCTAAATAGTTTTCGGCACCTTTCAGTTTCTTCAGTTTAGTTGTACATCTTTTCTCTCTCTCTCTCTCTCTCTCACACACACACACACACACACACACACACCCCATTACCAAAATGTATGTGTCCATCATCAATGAAACACAGCCCCCAAAAAGGGGGTGGTGAATGATGTGACTGGGCAGTCTCTCAGTAAAATTGTGGATGGTGGCTCCTAATTGTGTAAAGAAAGAACAAAATGGTCTTTAGGGTTCACATGCGGTATCTTGTTTATAGTATTTCTGCCTACACTAGGGCTGTACTAGAATTTAGCTTCCATTCATTTAAGGCCAGAACTTGCCCCGTTGGCACCCATGAATGTGACTGGGAATGCATTTTGCGGGCAAAGCTCGCACGTTCCTGAGCATGTGATACTCATTCAAAACATGTGTCCTTTAGAAAAATGTGAACTTTAAAGCTTTTTTTGTGCTTTAGTCAATAGGGGAAACATAAGCATCTGGGTGCACACTTTGAAAAACAGGCACCTAAATGCGTATTTTTTCCCCATTCGAACAGGGGGGGAAAGAAGCTCACAAGGCAGACGAAGCTTGTTCCTCTGAAACTCAGAGAATCTCTACAAACTTGAGCCTTGTGGATTCTTCCATCCCTACGAGTGCTTTATTTCCTGACACCTCCTTGGTAGTAGACAGGGGTGATGGAACTTCCCCATTTTCTCTTCTTAGGAAAAATTAATACCATGCAGATGAGCCATGCCTCTGCTCCACATTCCCTGCAGCGGCTATAGGAGTGTGTAACTAGTCACACTATGAGTTGGGCGGGGGGGAGGGTATGTCAGCTGCAAGCTTAGTTTATTAACTTGTTTCAGTTATTTGTCATTTTAAATCTGGTTTTAAATTTGGCTTTTAAACTTTTGTAATGAAATATTATGATTTTATTGTTATCAGTATTTTGTAATGTATTTTATTGTTTTTTGAACTGCTGTAAACCACCCAGAGAGCTTCGGCAATGGAGCGGTATAGAAATAAAATGAAGAAGAAGAAGAAGAAGAAGAAGAAGAAGAAGAAGAAGAAGAAGAAGAAGAAGAAGAAGAAGAAGAAAGGGAACTGCATGATATAAGCAGTGGAGGCTGGTCGCTCCAATGTCAGCGGGGCTGTGTATCCACTCCAGATTTTCACTCCAAACTTTTAAGGAGCTATCCATGGTTCTGGATCTATCCTAGCACCATGGATAGCTCCTTTAAAGTTCAGACTAAAATCTAGAGTGGATATACTTTATACCCTGCTGACACTGGAGCCACCAACTTCCACTGAACATAAGTCTTTAAACCAGGAGTGCAGAACTTCTTTCAGCCCAAGGGCCAAATTCAATTTTGGAGAAGCCCGAGGGCAGCATTCCATTAGTGGGCAGGCCAAAGGCAAAAAGGGGTGGGTCTTAAAAACCAAAAATACCAGCATATTTTTGCATGAAGCTCTTGTTGCCTGTAACTAAGCCTTAGGAGAGAGGCATTTCAATGTTTTAGAATGTGGGGAAAGCTACACAAAAGCTAGGGAACCACCAAACAATTGGTGGTTGGGGGAAAGAGGTGTGGCTTTCTGGAGAACCCTCAGAGGCCTGCATTTTGTCCCAGGGTCTGAGGTTCAGCACCATGACTCTAAACACATGGGAGGGGCAGGACATGCTTAGAGATGCAGCATTTGGTGGAATCCCCATGCCAAAAGCATGAATGCATCAATATCCTCTGCAAAAGCAATTTATCCTATCATCCACAAATGGAACTTAAGGTTCATGAATCTGACACTGCATGATTATTACTTAAAGTTTGTAAAGTCTATCTAAGTATCAAATCATCACTGAATGCCTTGGTTCTTATTTTACAGTGTGGGGTGGGGGAGAGCTAAAAGTAGTTCATAGACAGCAACTTATTTCAATAAGTTTCAGAAAACCTGTTTAAAGATCTTCATCACTTTGAGTTATAGTACTTCTTATTCACTTTTTTTTTCCATATGCAGAGAGATTCAGAAATCTTTTCTTCCTCCTTAGATTGAGCATGTCAGCCCCAGCCTGTTCCATTACACAGAATACATCTAGATACTTGGTTACTTGAAAGACTTTGATACATCTCTGCTATTCCCTGCTTGCTGACATATGTCTACTAGCAAGAGGAGGAAGAAAATTCAAGGATGAGCTCCAATCTTTTCAGTAATTGGTATTCATGCCTGCTGGTTCAGATGGATTATTGTTAGTGTGATAGGCAGCTAACATGAATGTCAAATTAACATAAAATATAAGCATCACAACATGCTGGAGTTTGTACAATATATAACAGAATCTGAAAGAAAGCTGAAACAGATCCAGATAGTAATAAGTCAACTCACTGTAACATACTTTCGGGTTTTTATTAAATATCAAGCTCGTTTTTTCCCAATAATTATAATTAAAAGGACAAATATGTAGGTATCAAGAGAAGCACTCAAACCCAACTGTTCCTTGCAGGTCCACGAGCATCTCCCCACATATATGAACTTTCCTCTAATTGATGGAATAGCTTTATGCTAACAAAAGCATGGAGGTGTAGAATAAGCTGAAGTATTTACAGGATTTTGATTAGGAATCAGCTCTATGGTGCCATTGAGCCTGCATGCATGAGAGCTAAAAGGATGGTGGTAGAAAAATAATTTTAAGGACATTTGGGGATTATTTTTAGATTTTGTTTTAATAAAGGGGAAAGGGAACATGCCATGTCAAGATATGTTGTATTTTTGGAATAATGAACAATAATTGATTATAGAGATAAAAAGTATATTTTGGTCCCGTGGTGATGGGAGCACTATATAAGTTGTATGCATGTCATTTTAGTTGTTTTATATACTATTTGAAAAATTTTAAATATTTTTTTTAAAAAAAAATTAAAAAGGTGGTGGTGGTCATGCATGCAAGCTCCACCCACAATGTCCTCCTCTTGCCTACCCTGTTATGAACATAGGAAGCTTATACTGACTGGGTTCACATGACATGCGAAGCCATAGTGTCTTAGCGTGTTGTCTGTACTGGGCACACTTCCCGGCGTGGGGTGGCTTCTTTGTGGCTACAAAGCCACCCCAACAAGCCATGAACTCGGACGACACAGCAAGGCCAGGTGTAGCCCCTAAAACCCTACAGAGCTGCTTGGCAAGAGTGGCAAAATCTTGCCAAGTGGCTCTGGGCAAGTGAAGATGACAGCTGCCCAAAGTGCCCAAGCAGCACTTTGGCTGCCTGTTATCAGCTTCCCTGCTGCTGTGCACTAAGGCACCCTACCCCTGATGTGCCCAATCGTCTGTCAGGTTCATTGGGGTTAGGGTGGCTTCTAAGTCACACCGCATAGCTTGCTACGCAGTGTGGCTGAGTGTGTCATGAGAACCCTCCCACTGAGTCAGACCTTTGGTCCATCTAGCCCAGTACTGTTGACACTGACCAGTAGCGACTCTTCAGAGTTTCAGGCAGGAGTTTTTCCTGCCCTGCCTAGCGATGCTAGGGATTGAACATGGGACCTTCTATATGCAAACCATGTGTTCCTGTCCTTGCTTTATTGAGCAGCAAGACCTGAAGGGCTTTTAAAAAATGCAATATGGGGGGAGGAGCTTCCGGCTGGACGGGCTGGTAGCTGTTTCGGGTTGCTCCCGATGAAGAAAAACTTAAAAGCAGTATTATTCCTTGCAAATGAAGAAATGTGAGTAGGAACGATTGATTACCTGGATGGGAAGAGTTAAGCGTCTGCTCTCTAAGAAAGAACAGGATTTATAACTTTTTTTATTGCTTTATAACGGCCATCAAGTGCTAAATGCCGAGAGGCTGGGATAAAAAGAAAGCTGAGCCTGTGTGGGTTCGTTCTAAGAGAACTCACGCTTCGGATGTTTGTGTTACCCGGCTGCAGAGAACAGAGATAGAAAAAGAACGGACAAACGGATTGGTTAATAATTATCCGGAGGGTGAGATTAAAGGATTTGATAAACTTTCTCAAAGTGAAACTTTAAGTGCTGAGTCATCACCCGGAAATAGGAAGATGTCGGCTGGAATGGACAGCAATAATGACCAATCAACTGCAAGGCAATCTGAGGAAGGCAGTACTTCTTCCGTGGTGAAATTAAAACAAAAAGAAATGAATCTTGATGAATTGCTGGCACGTTTTCAAGTGATGATAAAAGCTGAGTTGAATCAAAACAAAGAGCAGATTGTGTCAGAGGTTCAAACTGAGCTTCAAAAAATACAAAAATCAGTCTTGGGAATCACTGCTGATATGAAAGTTATGAAAGACAGAGTTATAGTGGTGGAAAAAGGAGTGAAAGATAATATTGAAAAAATTCAGGAGCAGGATTTAAGATTTGATCAATTGGAGCGGAGAATTATTGACCTTCAGGACAGAGAGCGGAGGTCCAACGCCCGACTTCGAGGATTTCCAGAAGGTGGCAGGGAAGGTGGCAGGAATTTGAGAGATATGATTTTGGACTGGCTAAAATTATTGGCCCCTGAATTTCAATGGAAACAAGAAGATATTGTGCGTGTTTACAGAGTGGCTTTCAAAAGGGGAGGAATAACTCCCAGAGATGTAGTTATGAGTTTTGCCAACTATTATAAAAAGGAATTATTTATGAAAGCAATTAGGCAGAAATCTGATCAGCTGATGTATCAAGGAGCTCCCGTGCAAATTTACAATGATTTATGTTCACAAACAATTAATTGGAGGCGTAGCGTGAGACCTTGCACTACTGTTCTGATGAAGAAGGGAATTTCATATAGCTGGGGGTACCCAGTATATTTAACTTTTATGTTTGATGGGAAAAAGCATAGGATTACATCTTGGAGTCAAGGAATGGAGCTACTGCGTGAAAAGGGACTTTTGGAAGAAGATGGAGATGGAGATGGACCACAGGCAGAGCAAGGAGCGGTTGGTGGTGAGCTGCGCTAAGGATTATGTGTTCGGATGGAAGCAAAGATAGAAAGAAAGACGATTGGTGTGGTAGAAGTGTAATAATAATAATAATAAAAAAAGAATTATGATTTAAGTTTTATTTGTTAATATTAATATTTTTGGTATTAATAATTACAAATTTTTCTCAACTCTATTTTTCTCTCTTTCCTTATTGGGATATAATATTAATATTTTTTGATACTAATACTTATAAAATTTTCTCAACTCTATTTTTCTCTCTTTCCTTATTGGGATATAATATTAGGTAACCAGGATATAATAGGTGCAGGATTAATAGGTTTAATAATATGATCAATGTTTAATCGGGAGGAGAAGAACAGCTGCTGCCATGAGCAGGTGGTGGATCCTTTCCCCCCCCCCCCCGACGGTGTGGCAGGCCATGAGCGGGATAAATGGGTCCCGGCTATAGGGGGGGAAACATTATATGTGTGGGTGGGGGTTTAGTATATGTGTTTTTTCTTTCTTTTTTTTTATTTTTTATTATTTGTATAGGTAGTTGTTTGTTTAAGTTTTTGGTTATTTGTAGTATAATTTGGATGTTTATGTATTTTGTAGTTTAGATGTTATTAATTATTATTTTTACTTTTCTTTTTATGTATGTTATGTATTTGTATTTTATATATTGTTCGGAAAAAATTAAATAAAAAATATATTTAAAAAAAAAATAAAAAAAAATAAAAAATGCAATATGTATATCAAAGCACAAGGTTTAGAATGGCTGCAATAGTTCTATGTAGTTAAAACTATCAGCAATATACCCATGGAAAATTGCAGACATCATCATCATCATCATCATCATCATCATCATTATTACAGTAATACCTCGGATTAGGGGTAACCCGGTTTGCGAGCTACTTGTAAGACGAGGAAAATTTTAGCATAAATTTAAATTTGAAAGATGAGCAAGTCTCGCAACACGAGCCGCTGCCGCTTTCAAATTTAAATTTATGCTCTCGCTCAGCTGGCGCCTCGCACTGCTGCGCCGCCACTAGCCGAGCGAGTGGCCACACCGTGCCTCGCCTCCTCGGGGCTCCCAGCCATGCTGCGCCTCATTCCGCTGGCCTCGCTCTGCTGGCCTCGCTCTGCTGGCACCTCGCGCGCTGCCATACCGGCTCCCGGGCAGGGAAGCGGCACGGCAGCGCGAGGTGCCTGCAGAGCGAGGGGTCGCGCCGCGTCTCCTTTGGCAGCTGGCGCCCAGCGCGCTCCCTACCAGCGTGCTCCCGACTGCCAGCGCGCTCCCTGCCTAGCAAGCGGCGGCTTGCCTCTCTGCACTTCTCTCTCTCCCCCCCTCCCCTTGCTCCTTTCCCAATTGGTTTGTCCCGCTTTGGGCCCGGTGGGGCTCAGGTTGAGTTCTCTCTCTCTCGGAGGGGATCATTAAACACTGAAGGGGGGGCGGGTGGTGGTGTAGTGGAAGCGAGAGGACGATTTAAAGAGACAGGCGCCCGGGTGAGCGCTTAGCTTGGACGGAGTTGAGAGGGAAGTGAAGGCGAAGAACACGCCCCTCCTGCCCGCCCGCCCCACAGCGGCACCCGTGCCTCCTCAGCTGCCGCCGCCGCCGCCACCGCCACCAGGGCTTCCCCCTCTCGGTCTGTATCGCCTCCCCTCCTCCGCCTCTATGGAGGCCTCCATGAGGCAGTGTGCAGCGGCGAAGATTCTCCTTAGCCTCGTCTCTTTCTCATCTTTGTGGCGCTCTGCCTCCTCAGAGGCGTCGATGGCGCTTTGTTCGGAGCAGCCTGGGGTGGGGCGGGGTTGAAGCGGCGGCGGCGGTGAAGGGGAGGGCAGAGAGGAGGAGGAGAGAAGAGTAAAGAGGGAGGAAGAAGAAGTGGAGGAGGAGGAGGGAGAAGAAGAAGAGCTGGTCCCCTCCCACCACCACTTTACCTCACACACCACTCTCCCCTCCACCCCCCGCACCACTGCAGTCGGCGGAGGCTGCGCAGCCATGAGGGAGGTGGCGGCCCGCAGTCGCCCCCCTCAGCGAGGAAACCGAGCGAGAGGAAAGAGAGTGGCTGCCTGAGCGAGCGAGAGGATCCTCCTCCTCCTCCTCCCCAAGCGGCGGGGGAGGGGTCCTCCTCCCCAAGCGGCGGGGGAGGGGTTCTCATTTCGATCATTGCAACAAACATCATTTTTGAAGAAGTGATATTTGGTGGAAATAAATAATCTGCCACTGGGAATACTGTTGAATTTTATGATGAAATTGGTGTGGCTCCAACTGTAAATTAAACATTGGATACATCTTGCCAGGATGCCAGAAGGAAGAATTCACAAATTAATTACTTGAGAATAATTTAATGTATTCATCAGTGAATAACTAAAGAAATAAGAAATATTTTGAAACCATAACAAGACACAAAAAAGAAAATCTAACAAGAAAACTGAATCAATGCATCTCTCATACTTGCTTCCCTTCTTCTTGATAGCATGGATTAATATGCTTGTAATGTCTTTGGGAAAGGGATAATGCCATGTTATTTGTTTTCAATACAATAATACAATGATGTCCATGTAATTCAGAGCCGGACCTACTATTGGTCAAAATGTAGTGGCTATCTCAGGCAGCTGATGTTGGTTGTCATGAAAGGGCAGCAAAGATGTGGTTATTTAATTCATTATGACTGTATGTTTAGTGGCAGAGGGGGACAGATACTTGTAAGGTTGTCTTCATCAAGAGACATGCATCTTGACTTAGGGGAGGGGGCACCATTCGCTGCTCTGCCTCAGGCAGCAAAATATCTCAGGCCAGCCCTGACACAATTTGAGTTATCCTAAGAAGCAAATAAAGAATGAGTAAATATTTTAACAACAAGACAATGCAAAGGAAAAATCTGAAGCAAATTGAGTTTTCAAGTTCAAACATTATACAATATTTTAAAATCACTTTGCATGCACACATTCAGAATAAAGAGGCGAGGCACAGGTTTGAAGTAAAACTATGCCCACAGTTTACTGAAAGCTTTCAAACAACTAATATGCAGCACATAGTCTCCAATGCCCCGAAAATGCCAGGACCGTCAGGAAAACCCTTACGCCATCACGGCTTCTCATTTTGCCATGCAGAGTCCTGAATCGCCCTGCCTCCCGCAACTGCAATCTACTTAAAGGGGCTATGGGCAAAATTGCAGCTAAGCTTGTAGTTTTAGCTTAGCTGCAATTTTGCCCATGGCCCCTTTAAGATAGCTCTTGAGCTTAGGCTCAAACAGCCACAGTAAGTAGGGAGGGAACAGACACTGCTAAGCTGGGATGGCCAGGCGAGGATGTGCGTGTGTGTGTGCGCACACGCCTGCTCCCCTGCTGCCTCTGCTGCACGTTGCTGTGGGAAAGGGATTAGCTGGGTGAAAGCCTGGACCCAGGGAGAGGTGAATGAGGGAATTTATCATATGATTCCTATCTTTATATTGCCAAAGATTTTATTTCCTAACAGAGCTGACTCTTTGCCTCCAACAGGTGAGTTTACAGTGTCAGAAGGAAATGCAAGAAACTTCCCCTTCTCTCTGAAGCTCCATGTCTGGGGGTGTGGGGTGGGTGGGTAAGCTTCACCTGTTGAATTTGTCCCAATACCGTCAATTGTAAAAGAAAAAGAAAAAGATTGCCCTGCAAGCACTGACACCCCCTCGAAAAACACCAGATATCAACAATTAAGGGTTTAAGTAAGGTAAAAATAATAATACAAAAGCCACTTATAAAATATTATAAAATAATATATAATATAATAATGTAATAATTATAATATATAAGATTTGGTGTGTTTCCTCTAATAACTTTTGTACTTGACCATGCCCTTTGGTTGCCTGGCCATGCCCTTGGCCATGCCCTCGTGTTGCCTGGCCACACCCTCTTGATCACACCTTCATGTTGCTTAACCATACCTCTTACAAATTCACACGTGTGTCCCTATTTTCATCTGTGAAATGTTGGAGGGTATGCCCATGTCACGTCTAAGCCTTCGATACCAAGCTACTAGGAGGTTTTAAGCTGCTCGAACAGAATTGATGGCAGCAGAAAAAGGTCAGCTTCGCTCGGGGGGGGGGTGGAAGTGGGGCAAACTCGCCAGGCTCGACCCTTCCGAGCTCCGCGCGACCTACCTTTCCCTGGCTCGGCTCGCGTTCTTGCGAACCGAGCCAGGGAAAGCAACTTCTGGGTTCCGGTGCGACATTTCTTTACATTGAAAATGGCGACTTCCGGGTTCCAGCACTATGCCATTTACATAAAGTATAGTGTAGTAAACAGTAAAAATGCCATTTACGCAAATTGCAGCCGTTTTTACTGTTTACTATGCTATACTTTACATACATGGCATAGTGCTGGAACCCGGAAGTCACCGTTTTCAATGTAAAAAAAGTAGCACTGGAACCCTGAAGTCTGTCGAGCACCTCAGCTGGCGCTCGCGGGGTGGTCAGGTCAGCTAGCACGGCAGGAGCACTCGCCAAACGCCCCGCGAGTGCCAGAGAGTTCCTTAGAACCAGAAATATGATCTTTTGCTAAAATTAAGAAACCCCATAGGTAAGACTGCCCAGTGAAGGATCAGTTCCCTCATAGGTAGTGGCAGTGCTGGGGAGTGGAAAAACCCCATAGAAAGTCAATAATTTTCCGGAAGGTGTGTCAAAAGACTTTAATGCTGCAGGTCCAGACATTTGTCCTTTGTAGCTCCTGCTTTTAACAGTGGCAAGACTAAATGCTTGACCAAAAGTTAGATGTCGATAGTAGCCACATCCCTCGAAAATAGGATGGCATCCACTGGCAGTGGAAAAGCACACTAAGCAAAATTTAAATTGCCCAGAATAGCACATTATAGCTAAAATTTTGGATGTAATGAAAGTGCTAAGCATTACTGTCTATGAAAGAAAAAAAGATATCAAAATGACAGTCAAATTATATTAAAGAAAAGCCAAGAAAGACATATTAAGTGCAATTGCTTTCATTTGCACATTGCAGTCTGCATTGGCTGTGAAATCACTAAAGATGCCATCAAGCCAACCCCATCCAAAGATAATAATATACAGATCTGAAAACTAAAAATCAGAATCTGGGCTGTAGCACAGCAATTACTTAACCCCATGATCTTAATCACTTTCAACTAGATTTTTGGCTTTTGCAGACAGACTTCCTTTGAGATTGTTCCTGTAATAATGTGGTCCAGTCAAAGAACAACAACAACAACGCCAGAATCCCACCAAAGGTGTGTTTGCTCAGATAGTATAAAGGTAGGTCTCTTTAAGAACATACAGCAGCAGCGTTTACATCAAATTCTAGAAAGGTCATAATCTGATCATATCAAAATATGATGGCCCTGTAAAAGGAGTACTCTGAAGCTGCAGCTGGGCATGCAATGACAATAAAGTCTCAGTCAGAATATGAGGCTATGAATCAATGAATTGCAAAATGAAGAACCAACCATTCATATTCAGCCTTATGTGCATGTCTGCACAATGTTACTAACTGATATGCAGCAAAGCTAGCCTTCTGGAGAGGAGGTAATGATGGTGGACATATAGTCATGCCTTCGATTGAGAGCATAATTCGTTCCGGAAATGTGCTTGTAATCCAAAACATTCTTATATCAAAACGAAATCCCCTCAAAAAAAATTGTACAGAGATTTTTAATTTAAGCCGTACTACAGTACTTGTATTGCAAGACGTCGTTTGTATATCAAGTCAAAAAAAATTAAATAAATATTTAAAAATTTGCTTGTCTTGCAAAACGCTCTCAAACCAAGTTACTTGCAATCCAAGGTATTACTGTACTAATAACAACATTTACTGCTAAGATTCTCCTAGGATGAACCATCACTAACACATGGCACACATTCCTTAATTCAGCAATAGTTATAAGCTTCCCAACAATTGAAAGACAGATATGCAGAAAGATATACCTTTAGTGCAGTCAGAAAAACAGTTAACACAGATTTTGAACAGCAGTACTGGAAAAGCGTAGCAATCTGGAGCACTTGAGGGAACCCCAAATCCAGGCCTGTGGCTCACGCTGGCTCAGCTTGTCTGAGTGTGGAAAGCTAAGCAGGGTCAGGCCTGGTTATTACTTGGATGGGAGACCCCTCCTCTAGTTTCCTGCATTGAGCAGGGGGTTGGACTCGATGGCCTTGTAGGCCCCTTCCAACTCTATCTATGAATCTATGAATGAATCCTATGTATGTGTTTCTCATGTGTAGCTGGAGGGGTGGAGCCCTGTGTCTGGGTCATCATGACTTCATACTCCTGGGCTAGCTCTGAACATTTTGAGCATGGAGGTCTGAACAGAAGGTTCTACTGATGAGCAGCTGTTTGTGCATTGAGACTCCACACAATCTCGACACTTCTCATCTCCTACCCATGGCCACAGTGAAGGAGATGGGAGTGGGAAATGCACAAGTCTGAGGCTTGCCCAGAATTGTTCACACAGTGCTAAACAAGGCCAGTGAGACATATGGATTAAAATCACACTTAGAAAGTTCCAAATTTTCTGATATATATATATATATATATCCTCCATCTCTCTATAGTTCATTTTATTCCTTTCTATTATGTTATCTCTTAGTTTTCTAACTTCTTCACAGTCCAACTTTGGACACAGTGAAGTCCGTGCATTAACACAGCCCTTGATTTGAGGTGAGCTTTTTCACAGTTATATAGCTCAGTAGTCTACTTGAAAAATAGGGCCAATTCAAACTGTGTTAAGGCTGATAAGCCAATGATTTACAATATGGAATATATTCAAAGACGAATTTCAATTATAAGACTTCCACAAACAGAAATCAGCTCTGTGAGGTTACTCTGACTGCATTATTTTGTTGGCAAGCTCAGTAAATAAGTTTTATGACAAAGGCTTATGTTGACTTGTCTTGAAACCTAACGTAACAAAGGAGACAAGCACTATACACTGCTGGTAATTTTAGAGAGAGTTTTCTTACTGAATATTCAGAACTCCCATTAAATGGTAGGAATTATGAAATGCAATTTTGCATAAGCATATTTCTACTTAAACTACTTGTGTAAGCATAAGATATCCTTCTGGGGGATAGGCAGTCAGCAATACTCTTCTAATGTCTTAGATGCTTATGTTTTCATCTAAAATATAAATTTGGTGGGGTTCATAAGAAGAAATTACCAGTTGTTTAACTCTGGGGTGGTGTGTTTTTTTCTTTGAGGGAACTTTTTCTGCTTCTCTTTAAATGGTTTTGATCAACCTAGCATATTGATCTATATATTGAATACTGGGAAAAATACATATAAGCATAGGTAAAAACATTCTATGGTTTTGACCTCCAAAGTGACAAAAGCCACACATGTTAGGGCTTTTCTACATGAGGCTTTTAACCCACCACTTTACCGAGGCTTCTGTTTCTGGATTCTTTGTGGGATTAAGATTGGGTCCTTTACATGTGCCTCCCCCCCCCCAGGGGGTTTCTTTCTCTGCCTTTCTATGTGTTCCATTACACAACCACTAGGCAGCACTGTGGTACAGCAGAATTGCACAAATACACTAGGGTTTCATGCCACCATTCACAGATATACCAGACTTTCCTCATTAGGAAAAGAACCAAAAACAAAACAATGCTAAAATGATTGAAAACAATGGGAGAGGCCCTGGAGGATGACGACATCATGTAAAGCATCTGCAAACTACCGTGACTCCGTGAGTGAGGAATCATGAGTGCACAATAAATACCTCATGTGGAAAGGCTCTTAATCTAGGAGCACCTACTATAGAAAAAGGATTTGTCTTTCCTATCAGGTGACTAAAGACTAGTGCTGTGCCCAAATTTTCACCTACACTGTGCATTGTGGAGGATGTGAAATGGGGGACAGGCTGCCAAAAGAGCTGATGCTGTTGCCACTAGTAGTAGCAGGATAAAAAAACCTTAGGGAGAAGGGAAAAACAGAAAGAAAGAAGCTGTGCTACAACCCTTGCCAATGCTGAGCCCTACCTCTGAGAAACTTTTGGAAAATTTCACCCCACCCCTGGAGAAATTTGGTGAAATTGTCCCCCTAATGTTTCTGTACAAAAATAGGGTAGACAATTTTGAAGGCCATTTCTACACAGCTCTACCAAAATTGGTTGCCTACACCAAGTGGCTTTAGTACAAAGCCCATGAGACTACAAAGTGTTTTGTAATAATTCAGCATATGTTTAACATCATCTGAGTGCCCAGAATATAAAAATAAAAGTTTTACCGACTCATGCCTGAAATTCTAAAACATCTCTTGTAGTTTTCCAGGCAATCAAACACATACAATATTAAAGGGAGAAAATGGAGATTGTGAGAAGCTGTAGGCTGCTAAAAATGCAAAGCAGAAAAGCCTGGATGAAAACAACAATGAAAGCTGTTAATATGCAGATTAAATTCAGAATGAGAAATCAGTGTCTTCCTTTCTCCCCACACCCCACTCCTTCATAGACTAATGCCTTTTTGGTTAGAACTTTTTTTTTCCTGAAGTGTTTTTAAAAATAATCTTTTATTGCTGCACTGCAGCACTGTAAACCCCTCCTACTGCCAACATAAACAGTACGAAAACATCAATATTATCAAAGGCAAGTACTTGATTCCTTATCTGTTGTGATGCTACTAGTGATTAATAGAAGCAGAGGTGCACTAATATGTGGGGATGCACAAATCTGTCAATTTTGGTTTCTCTGAGGTTCTCATTTTTCCAGTCTTAAATTTGATATCTCCCAAAATTTCAGAACTTTTAAAAAAAGTTTCATTGCATGAAAATTTGTACACATTTTTGATGCACATTTCCCCTAATACATGCATATTTGTATGCAATTTTGCAAAAACACTTTTCACAAGCAATTTTCCTAACATTTGAACATTATTTTCAGTAATATATATAATATATATGTTTTGTGTGCGCTTACCCCAATACATACATTTCTGTATTCATTTTTGATTGGAGAACCCCATTGCAAAATCAGAGAAGTGTGAATTGCGAAGGATAACTAAGTTTCCATTTATGTCTTAGTACAAAATTGCGAAATTAGGTAAGTTTGGCCAACTTAAAATGGCAACTGAACAAATCCCCCCCTTCCTTATCAATATGTTAGCACCTTTGCTTGACTTAGAGTAACACCAGGTCAAGGTGCGCACATCCTCCTGGGGATGCTGTTCCCACTCTCCCAAACCTGAAAATCCTTATCTTGGGGGCCAGCAGGCAGCTTGACTATAAGGCCTATAATTTCCAGCAGGAAGTGAAGATTTGTACAACTTTTCCTCCAAGGAGGAGGCCCCACAGGGTGTCTCCTGTGTTGAGGGACCAATCCGCCACTTGTTTTACCCTTCCCCAAGGCTAGGATCTTTTGGCTTGGGAAGGGGAAGAGGTGGCAGGATTCCCTGAACATAGGACAGATCCTGTGGTACTTCTTCCTTGGAGGTGAATGATGTGTGGACTTCATCCCCAAAATAAGTTCACCACCATGGAGCACCATGTATAGCTTCTATAAAACCACAAATAAAACTTGCAATGGATTAGGAGCCCCACGAAAACAGGAGCCCCCAGCCTCCACTGAATATTAGATACAATTTATTTGCATTAGCTTCCAACCACTGCAATTAATGTATATAGAAAACAAACATATAAGTTTAAAACCTCTGTTGTATTCAGTTCAATGCATCAGAAAAACTGGATTATTTTGTGCTCACTCCAGCCTTCTTCATGAGTTATATATGTGATGGGACCCTCTTGCGATGACCAGGGTGCAAGCCCCACCTGTAGCATCGGGCACACTACTGGCCGTGCCCCCTGAACATTCACCTGCTAATATTTGCACTTCAAGCTGCTGTCAAAAGCATAGCCATTGTGCTAGCTGAAAACATAGCAACTAGACTCTACAGTAGTCAAAATTTCATAGTTAAGAACTAGTTAGGAAATTGTATCAGTATAGAGATGTACAGACATTGTAAAATCTGTTCTGTCTATATTTTGCAGATTGTCAGGCGCCTTTCATTCCATCGTCTGCTCAATGACAGAATCGGATTTTGCGCAAATGTGTTCATACGTATTTGCACAAATTTGGAGTTCTTCAAATTTGCACTCCCAAAAATGTGCAAATCCCCCCCCCCCAAATACACAAATCTTCCCAAAATGCATATTTTCACATTTTAGCCTATGGCGGAAATGTGCATTTTTGGTTGGTGTTTTTTTTATCTTGCATATTTTTCTATGACTAAATTTGCATAAAATTAAACAAACAGTCCACAGGTCCATGGAATCTGTGCAAGTGGGGAAAAGCCAGTCCACTGCAGTATCTGTGGGTTGGATTCTTAGAAATTCAAACTCATTTGAGTCTGTTGCAGATTTCTCCAACATTCCTAATCAGTGAAGCTGATTTCTGGTCAACTTATTATGTTGGCTTTTTAAACTCAATTTCAGCAATGAGGGTGTTGCATCCCACCTTGTATACAAATATAGAGAATAAATCAAAGACACTTGCAGAGTTTTCAAGAACAACAAAGAAGAAAAAAAGAGCCAGAAACCTTGAAAGCAATTTGAGTAAGACAACAAGAGTGAAAGGCTTTGAGGCAATATGAAGGAGCTTGAGTAATGAGTGCCATAGAAAGAAAGCAATCCTGGTGGGTGATCAAGAAGGTGAAGATTTGAAGTTGGAGTCATTTGCACCTCAATGACAACAGCTGGAGGCGATTGTAAATAATTTGTTACTGATGGCTCCAAAACCAGCAGCTGAAAATTGTGGGAGTCATCACCCTGTTTTATCTGAAGAGAGCATGATCACTTCAAGGGTTGCCAAAAAGCACATTGGGAAGTCTTTGTTAAGAGTCAAAATTGATTTGGGGATACAATGTACTGGATCACATTAATTTGGGAAAGCAATGTTTTAAAAACTAATTGGTATGAAACATGTAGCTCTATTATAAGAGGCTAAAATTAATTTTCTTTAAGGAGAATAAAGAATAGGAATAAGAAATGGGAAGTAAATACATATTTGTCTTCCCATATAGAAATCTCTCTCTCTCTCTCTCTCTCTCTCTCTCTCTCTCTCCATTTACAGTAATACCTTGGATTGCAAGCATAATTCGTTCCGGAACCGTGCTTGTAATCCAAAACACTCTTATATCAAAGTGAGTCTCTGGCGGGCATGAGCGGGGCTGATTTCGGCCTGCTACGCCTGCTCGAGGCAAGCGGTTACATCCCTACGACTAGTTGTATTGCAAGACGTCGCTTGTTTATCAAGTCAAAATTTATTTTAAAAATTTGCTTGTCTTGCAAAACGCTCTCAGACCAAGTTACTTGCAATCCAAGGTATTACTGTATCTATCTATGGTTGGTAGTGGCCTGGACTTTAAGAATACGGTCTTACTTGGAACTTAAGTACATGTAACTAAGTACAGAAAAGCATTTTTTAAAAGTATATTTAGAAAGCTATTGCTCTTACCTTCCTTCCCGCCTATCATCATTCTTAATTGGCAGGAACTTGAATCCTGAAATCCATGGAGGGAGCAATTCTATGGTCTTGGACAGTGTCTGAGGGGCCCTAGGATACTTTGGATTTCCAGCTCCAAGGTTGGAGCTGGGAATCGGAGCTCTGGTCCTCCTTCCCCTCTGACAGAGCAGAAAAACTACTCTGGCTGTTCTCTGAAGTCGTGAAAGCGACCTTGGAGTGGGGGGAGGAAGGGCAGGGAGGGGAGAAAACTGGAGAGATCAGGATACGAGTTATCCTGAGGACTCCCCAGCCTCTTTCTCCAACCATATGAAATGCTCCAGCTAGACGGGCAAAAAAGCCTACTTAGTAAAAATGCAGGGTAGGAGGACAGGGAGACAGAGATCGCCTCTGCCGCTCCTCACACCCTGCATCAGATGCTTGTAAGCCTCCGAGCTCAAGGGTTATGATCCCTGTGATAGGATTGCACCCTTATTTGATTTATATAGAGATTAGATTCAAATAATTAATAGAGAGAGTTGGGTTCTAGAATCAGGTGGGGAGGATACCATGCCTGACTCAGCAGATCTGGAAGGGTGGTGGAACCTGTCTGTGCGCCCTGCTGCCAGGAGGGCCAGGGGTCACAAGGCCTCACCAAGTGAGGCATAGGTTGGGCAGATGCTCCAGAGACCCCGCTAGCCATTCTCCTGCTGCAGGAAATAGTGCAGCAGGAAAGCTGCCATTGTGGCTCTCCAGAATAAATGCTGCTGCCACCTGCCCTGTGCTTCACTCTGAGTAACGCATAGGTGGGTGACCACTCTGGAGAGCCACACCAGTCACTCCCCTGCTGCAGCAAAGGCCACAGCAAGAGAGTGCTCAGCTTGACTCCCCAGAGCACTGACTACCTGATGCCTTCCTCTGAAGACCCCTTAGAGGGAGTCATTGGCAGCGGGTGGGCTCTCTAGGGAGCCACACCAGCAGCTTTCCAATGTGACTCTCTACAGAGCCTGTCCAGCCCAACTGCCTTGCTGTGAAGAGTCCTTACCACAGCAGCACTGGTGATTTCCAGGGCTACCTCCTTGCCAATGTCTCGCTGTCAGGAAGGACCCCCAAAGAGAGATATTCAGGGGTGAGTGGGTGGGCGAGAGTGGCGGCAGTGGATCCAACGTCTCACATTCCTCCCCCTGTCAACAGTGGCGGCTCCTCATGCTCCTGCCCCCTGGCAGCAAAAGGAGGGGGAGGATTAAAACCTAGACATTTAAGAGCAAAGCACTCACTGCCCTGGGCCTGGATGGACAAATCTCTCAGTTTCAGTTTCTCCTGCATTCATCTTTTTTTAAATAATAATAATAATAATAATAATAATAATAATAATAATAATAATAATAATAACAACAACAACAACAACAACAACAACAACATCTCAAGTTATTTTTGTCCTGAATATGGTGAACTTTGCAAATTTGGATAAATTCTTATCAAACCCAAACTGAAATGAAATTGTCACTCATCCCTACTTACAGCCTCACTAGAAACACTAGGGATCTTCTCTCTCCTGCCTCTCCTCGCTATGGCTGCAGACAGTGCACCACAGACTGTTTCCTTTTCCAGAGGGCAGGAAGAAGTGTGTCCAGCTTAAGTATGTGAAGGAGATGCTTTGTTAGCTCCCCAGAAGAATAGAATAGGTGCCAGGATTTTAAGACAACAAGAACTGCAACTTCTCCTCTTGTTGTCAGCTGTTCAGTTTTTTACCACCAACAACAACAATCACCTCCATGTACACATAGCTATCATACTTACTCACAATGCATTTGGCAATCATCTCCTTCTTGCCAAATCAAGGCAACAAAAGCTAGTCTCCCCAAAGTGAATGGAATTTGCTGAAAACCTTATTAGCTGTTTAGCTAAGATCAAGTCTTCCTTGGTAATGAATCCAGAGACGCTCCATTTTTCAATGATTCTCTCTTCCCTAACTGGGCTCCCATCATGTCAGTTTCCAATTTCTCTTTTGATCTGGATACTAATAATTCTCCTTTTTCCTATCATGCAGGATAAAAAAAGCTAAGATTTCCAGTAGTTTGCCATCCCAACTGCCCAATGTATTAATTCTCTCTCACTTTGTTTTCCAATAACCATGGTTATTGCAGCCATTCAGAATTTATTTCTTCTAGCCGTGCCTCCTTAGTATCTAAACCCAATGGCTGACAGTGGCTTACGCTGGCTCAGCTTGTCGGAGTGTGGAAAGCTAAGCAGGGTCAGGCCTGGTTATTACTTGGATGGGAGACCCCTCCTCTAGTTTCCTGCATTGAGCAGGGGGTTGGACTCGATAGCCTTGTAGGCTCCTTCCAACTCTATGATCTATGAAATCTATGAAATCATGGTTTTGGCAACTTGCAAGTTTGAGTTTTTGAAAAAAAATGTCCATGGGGCATTGTCTGTCCCAAACAATTAAACATAAAACAAAACACCAACTACTTCCTGGCTTTGAGCTTCAAACCCTGAATCAATCATTTTCAACCAGAGGAAGTATGATTTGTATCCTCAGTTACTGGCACATTACATGTAGATATATGCTACTTTAAAGGGGAAAAAAATAGCTGCTTTGATTCCTTTTTATGTGCATCCATATAATACGAATGATCTAGGGATGGTGTTTGAACCCAATAGTCACCCCCTGAAGGAAAAACAGTATCTTCAAGTGTGCTTGTTTGTTTGTTTGTTTGTTTAATTTCTATACCGCCCTATAGCCAAAGCTCTCTGGGCGGTGTACAACAAATGTGGATCAGTTGCAAACCCTTGAAGGGCATTTTTGAGTGTTCAATACACACTGCAAAATGTCTTTTCTTTTTTGTTAAAGTTGTCCTTTCCCTGCTTCCTCCATTCCCCTTCCCCAAATAAACAAACAAAAAAGCTAAGAGAAGGGCAAGAAGGTAGCACGTGGTGGAGGGCTTTCCTATGCAGAAGAGGTCCCACTGGGCCTCTCCTTAGGGGGTAACTGTTGGGAGAAGATTCAATCTAAAATATCAGGCCAGAAGTGACCAGAATGGCATTGGCCATTTTCTGTCCTTCCATTTCCTGCCATTTGCTATACTTCATGAATGTATAATAATTTAGAACACACTATAAAGGTATGCATTTGTCTTACAAAAATAGGCCAGGCAGAGTTTTTAATCTCGTTCAGCAGTGCACACAGTAATGTGAGTCATCAAAATGATATGTATTTGAGATGCAAATTAATGAAGGGTTTGCTGCTTTGAAATCAGTTTTTGTTTATGCTTTGTTTCCTAAATGTTAAAATATCAATATAAAAAGGTAGTCCCAAAGTTTTACAAAGCTTGATAAAAGCAATCTGCCAGTCAATTTAATTTCTAACCACACAAGTGAATGTAACATTATTCCTAGAGTGTTTAGGCACTGCCTCAAAAATCCACAACCTTAATTTATGAATTGTGTAGATGGAAAAGAGATTCTGTCAGAAAAAAAAGGGACCTTAGACTGATTATAGGCTGCCACAGAATGTAGGTTTCTTCACATCACAATATAATCAAATTATAGGAAGGCACATAATGGTGTCTTCTAATAATGTGGTTGACATGCTAAGATGCACAGCAAGTGAGGTGAATATGGCTGGTTATAAGGAGATACAAATGATTATCATCCAAGGTTCATTAACATGACCTTTTCTTAAACATAATGTTACTAGAAGCTGAACCCAAATATCTCAAACTAGAGCTGAGCCAAACCTGAAGTTTTTCTTTTTCTAGCCCCCTGGAATGTCACTATGCCTGTGCCATTGTGGAACTTAGGATTCCTATTTTGGATTTCATGGAGGATAAGGTTATCAGTGGCTACTAGTCATGGTGGCTATATATTGCCTCCAGTTTCAGAGTAGTATGGCTCTTAATACCTATTGCTGGGTATTACCATGAGTACTATTGCACTCATGTCCTGCTTCTGAGCTTCCCATAACATCTGTTGCCACTATGGGAACAGAATGCTGGACGAGATAGGTATTTGGGCTGATGCAGCGTGGCTCTCCTTATGTTCCTATAGCAGCAGGAGCAGCAGCAAAAACAAACAAGCAAGCAAGCAGATAAACAAAACCTGGGGGTGCGGGGTAGAGAAAGAAGCTGTGGTACTGCCGCTCGTAATAGTGAGTCCCATTCCCAAGAAACTGTTGGAGAACTTTTCTTCCCCCTGGAGAAATTTGGTGAAATGGTCCTTCTCCCCGCCTCCATTTCTCTGCCTGCAGATAGGTAGAAATTTTCAAGATGCTGTTTGTGCACAGCTCTTTTATTTATTTGATTTATATTACATCTTTCCACCAAAGAAATGGCACTCAGGCTGGCGGACACACACAGACACACAGACACACACACACACACACACACACACACACACACATGCTCCCCTCATTCCTCTTTCCATGAGATTGCATGGAAAGAGGGGGACACAACATGTCCCCCACCAGCTTATCCAGTTCCTCTCTAGCTTGATATGAATGGGAGCTTGCTTCTGATTTCATATAGCCACTAGCTAGTTTTGGAACATGTGTTTTAAAATGCTTCTCATAATGTGTATTTAGGCTCCTTCATGACTTCACACTGGTGAGTAGTCTTATGAATACACCTTCGCCTCAATGGTTTAGTCAGTAGCATAAAGTTGTGTGCACTAGGAAATTTAGGAAAAGTTGGGTTTCTCTGGTTTCATCTATATTTAAAATGTATTATGGTTTGATTAATTTTGTATTTATTTTTTAATTATTTATTGCTCAGGCTCATAAAGCACACTAAATAAAATTAGCGGCATCATTAGCAGCATTATTACAGTCTATAGAATACATAAGAGACTTCCTTTGTACATTTGCCCTGCTGCAGTTCTCTCATAACAATATCAGCATGTCTCCACAGTGCTGTAGAAATTGTTATTATCCTATCATGCAGAGGTTTATGACTCCAGGTGGGAGCAATCAGGAGAATGAGATGAGCATTTAGGAGTTAATTTACAAAGCCTTGCATAAGGTTATAATGAAATGTAAGAGTCACTGTGACTCTTGTGGTTCAATCCCACAGAATCATGTTATTGCCATGGAAAAGCTTAAAAGCCAACATTTTATTTAATAACAACTATGCTGTATCGGGAAACCACGTATGTGTATTTGTATTCAGGTAGCTACATATATGTATTTGTTTGTGAGGTTGGGGGAAATCACACTCACACGGATTGTATACTTTTGAACGTGTTTTCGGTCATTTCAGCCTCACTTTAGATAATCATTTGCTTAGGGGAGAATGATATGATATCAAAACCATTAGGTCCTCACAAATGAGTGAAAACACACTAACAGACAAACTTACTAGCAGATAAACATAAAGATGATGTGGGTATAAAAGATGTAATAAAAGATACAGTTTCCTTCACACCATTTCCCTGAATGTGAGAAGTTACAGAGTCACAGCACTTACCCAGGTTTGGATATCTTTGGAAGGAAGTAAGTCTCTGCAGGCTTATTGTGTTTTGTAATATTTGAGCTTATTCACAAATATATGGGTTGAACATAAGTGGAGACTCGAGCTGACCCTAAATTTCTCAGAATACATTTTTCAGAGAAAATCTCTGAGATTTTTCTTTTTCTCACCCACTTAGAAAAAAAAGACCACTTCACAGATTTTCTTCCACACCGTGTGTGTGTGTGTGTGTGGCAGCTGTCATTCCACCACCACACACACACACACACACACAATGTCCTGGAATGACGCTAATTTGGGGATGTTATAGATACAGTGAGAAAATGCATCACCAGAGAGAGAGAGAACAAAAGGGAACGTAGGTTTGCATAAAACTCACATATGCTAATATATACAGCTAAATGCAAATTTAGAAATTACTACTCTAATTTAAATACAGTCCCCTTTCACAAAAGTGGGTAAGACTTCAACCAGGTGATCACATAAGTTTGATGGGCAACTTCAAAGCCTCTGCTCTCCCTTCTTATGGTTATTTATCATTAACACAGAGTTGGAGTGGACAGGCCTTCAAACGAAAGATGCCTTCAAATAGAAGATTAACCTCTATCAGGTAGAACACATCTAGAGAACACAAAATGGTGGCCAGGCTGCCAACACAGCTGCTGCTGCTTCCACATCCAAAAAATAATTAAAAAAAATAAAAATAGGAAGAAAGAAAGCTGTGCTACTGACAGTGCAAATGCTGAGTTCCACCTCCAAGTAACTGTTACAGAATTTCTGCCCCCCCCCCGGAGAATTCATTGAAATGGTCTCCCCAATTTCTGTGCCCACAGATAGGGTAGAAAATTTTGAGAGGCCATTTGTGCACAGCTCTCATGGAGGTACAGTTTAACCTTACACATCCCAACAGCCAGCCAAAAATCCATTGCTCCCAGATCAGAGAGGGAGAGAGAGAAAGAGAAAGAGCACCCCAAACACTGTTAGCTTACAGGGCCCAAACTCAGCTTCTGTTTCTGTGCTTCTCACAGTGGGCAGGTTCACATGATCACAGAGGGAAAATAAGCCATGGTGACTTATTTTCTCTCCCTGTGCATGATGGTTGCGAGATGCCTAATTAATTAGCATAATTACCACACTAAGTCTTCCAAAAATACGCACAATGTTCAGACAACATCATTACCCACACTCAAGGGTTGAGTATGGGTTAAGTGTGGGCTGCCATTGAACCGTGGATTGCTGTTGAAATGTGTGTAGGGATGTCACCGTGAATATCGGGAGGCTGGAGCAAGGCCAAAATTCTGGTGCAGGGCCCACCCGTCGCGTCACAGGTGGAAATGATGCGACAGAGCCCGCGCGAGTGGCATGGCAAACCGAGCAGCGTGGAGAGCGGGCAGAGAGCCCCTCTGCGCTGCGGAGGGTCGAGCATCGGGGCTCGGGGGGCCTGTGCGGAGAGGTGAGGTGAGGTGGGGGGGGGGCTAAGGTACGAAACTCACCACTAAACGTGTGTTATTGTGTTGTCTGAACCCAGGTGACATAACAAACCATGGTGAACAAACCACAGTTCACAACCCAAGAACAAACCATGGGTTCTCTTCATGGGTTGTTCGTGGTTAACAAGCCATGGCTCGCTCGTTAGCACAGCTGGGTTCAGACAACATGATAACTCACCTTTCAACAACAACCCACGGTTCAACAACATCCCACATTAAACCTGTACTCAACCCTTGAGTGTGGGTTATCGTGTTGTCTGAACCCAGCCAATGAGTTAGATTCAAGAGTTAAAATTATTCAAAATGCAAGTTAGTTACAATATTGATACACACACACACACATATATAAAATGCATGTATTTTTAAGTTTAAATGCTCATAGCAGACAGTCAGACACTAGACCAGCCTTCCCCAACCTGGTTCCTTCCAGATGTTTTGGTCTTCATCTCCCATCAGTCTCAGTCAGCATGGCTAATGGTCAGGAATTCTGGGACCTGTAGTGAAAAACCTATGAAGACACCTGGTTGAAGAAGGCTGCTCTAGTCTAGACCTCAGGTTGATTACTTTCAAAGTGTAATAATCTTGTAGCAAGTTCTTGAAATCCCCATGCCTAAGTATCCCTAACACTACCCTATATAACCTTTTATTTAAAACTCAGTGAAGGCAATTCCCTAACTCCAATTCCAGTATTATATAATATTGTCCTTATACATTTTATCCTACAGAGATCATTGTATGCCAAGAAAATATTCCTTCAAAAAATATAGAGGCACATAACAGAAATGTTGAGAACCCCATTATTATGTAACCATTATGAGACAGAATCATGAAGTAATTAATCTTTCCAAATATTTGGTTACATTTTTCTTTTTATCATATTTTACAATTCAGCAGAACATTCATCTCTTAAATGTATTAGCATTCTTAATCTCTAGATAACTCTCTCATTAGTCTGCTTAATATCCTCACCATCACAAAGTAGGCCACATATTAAGCATTCATACTTTTAATAAAAAAATCATAATTTTAAAGTTTCAATTTGACACAAATCAATTAATCACACATGTTGTTATCAGACCTTTCATTTTATTACTTTTTCTCATTTCCAGTTTCAGATGAAGTTATAGCATTTATCAACGTATGGGAGGTATATTGGAGGTTACATTAATTCCCCAGTGAGTTGGATAACCAATTGAAAAATTAAGACTTCTCTCTGGAGATGGACAAAAAGACTTACTGCAGCAAAATTGGTATCTCCTCAATTGGTACAAAGATCCATACTTCAACCCACTTACAAAGTGCAAAAGAGAGTAATTTCAGGTGGTAGGAACAAGGGAACCTGAAGATACTTGATGTTCCCATGCCATGTGTTTAAAAGTAGGAAATGGAGGGGGAAGGGTAAGTTGTAGGAGAGAATTCTGACATTTTTCAGATATCTCTCTCTATATAGGTAAACAGATATGAGATTGAGCATTCCTAAAGCATAGCTAAGTAAAAAAAGAAAAGGCAGATCATGTGGTATTAGATGGGGGAAGAGAGAAATGGAAGGAAAAAAGGGAAGGATATCTTTATTATCACTACTGTACCTCCGGTCTGATTCATCTGGCTACTTTTTGTTTTATTGTATTGTATTATATTGTATTTGTATTTCTATTTTAATGATACTTTTGGTCTTAAGATTATTGTTTTTATCCTGTTTCTCTTGTAAACCGCCCAGGGAGCCTTTTGGCTGATGGGCAGTAAATAAATATATTAAATAAATAAATAAATAATAAAAGTGAAATTTTCCTTTCAGGCTGGGTGTAGGTGGATATGTTGGTGGAGAAGGAAGGATCAGAAGTGGAAAAGGAAAGATAGTTTATACCAGGGGTGGACAGAAGGTTGATTGGGATCTACTTGGAGTTCTCTGGGTGATTTGCATTAGATTGGCGATGCTTTCTAACTTCCATTTTTTTTAACAATAGTCAATAGGAACAACAACATGACATTTCCCACCTAAATTTAGACTGCTGAAAAGAAGAAAGTTTCATGTAAGCGGGAATGGACTTTTGTGTGAAAAGACTATATTCTTAGTTCAGTTTTGGTAAGGAAAACAAATTAAGTTCAGAGGCACCCTGTTCTTTAATGCTGAGTGCATTTCTCTTGCACCTGGCTCTGAATGGCTGATCTTGGGGTTCTAGTAAAAACAGAAAACCCTGAACTCTATCTATCCCTGGTTTAGACAGATCTGACTGCCATAAAAACTTTTAAAGGTTTTTAAGAATATTTTAATAATATTTACTATGTTTTTAACTAGTTATGTATTTTATATTTATGGTTGTTCCCCGCCTCGATCTGAGTGGAGAGGCGGGTAAGAAATAAAATTTTTATTATTATTATTATAGCCCTCCTAAACATTTGTTAAATATACGCTATACACTTAGACCAACTGTAGTTTGGGACACTGCAGCAGGAAATCCCTCCCACTGCAAATACTACTTCCTTTTTCTATATTCATAACTAAGACTTTTCCCAAACCAGAGTGTGTAGCCACACACTACAGCCCCTACCACCTATTTCCTGGCTGACAAAATGTATATACTAGTCCATCCAAAAAAGGATTGAATGAAGATCAGCTTAAAAAAAAAATGCTCTGGTGATTATTTATTTTGTATATGTTCCACCAAAGCTTTTGAGATAAAGTTTGGAGAGAGATACAGTTTCATAAACACACACACAGTGACTTACTCCATTGTGTTGGAGTTGGCACTTTTAACTCTGACTGTATTCTCTCAGGGTGGTGGGTGGAATATCTGAGCAAAGGGTTGGGCTATCATTTGAATGATTTGCTAAAGATGGAACACTTTCCCCATTCAAGCATGTTCCTTTCATGCTATAACTACTTATAACAGCATACTGGTTTACAATCAGTAAAAATGGTTGTTCAAAATTGGTATTATAAGAACACTTAAATAGGGAACTGCTTAGCATTTCCTGATGATTCCATGCAAAACCATTCTCTAGCTTACAATACATTATACATAGCCTTTGGCTGTACTATTCAACTTACACAAATGTAATTACTTTAGGGGGAGGGAGTAGATGCACCTAATTGATGCTTAACATTTAAGAAATGCAACACAATTTTCACCCTGTGTAAAAACATCAAAAGTACTGTATCAATGTTATATATACACACAATCTGACTATTGGTAGAATCAAGTAACATTTCTGATGTGGTACTTTTACCAAAAAAAACCCCCCAAAACCCTCAGCTTTGCCCCCTATTTTCTCTTCTGGCACCAACAGCAAAACCCTACACACTGTTTCTCAACAGTAAGACCTACTGAGTGCAGTGGGACTTACTTCCATTTCAGTCTGTGTGGTAGGATTGCAGATCAAGTTATCCAGGATCCAAACCATGGCCAGCATATGAGGTACCGAAACCAGGAATGGAGAAAGTTGTAAATAGTGATGCAAGAGCACCCATCCCCAGCTCAGTTGAGTAAGGGTGCACCACAAATGGATTAATTTGGATTCAATTCAGAATGGACCAGAATTAATTAAGTTCAGGTTAGCACCACTGCACTCCCAATTATATCATCAGGAGTACAAAGGGCCCTGGAGCCTCAATACCCCTCCAATAGGGACAGGTGAGAATTTTGCCATAGTTTGGTTTTAATAGAAGTTGCCAACATTCACAATGTTCTCTGTATTTGGGAGAAAAAGAACTTGAGATGCCTTAATGAAGGTAGGAGGAACAAAACTGACAGATTGGCTTAGTTCTTAAAAGTCTGGGTCTAAATCCTTGATATTCAATCATATCGGTGCTTAATGAGAGTTGCCACCTCTTTTTTTCCTGAAAGGCTCCTCATTTTTAACATCTCTATGGCAGGCAGATACAGCATGGTCCTATCCATGGGTGAGAATTTCATTTCAATTCATTTTTTATAAGAAATTTACCAAAATTCATGAAGTTTTTTCAGATTTGGGAGAGAAAGATCTTGAGATTTTAAAATTTTCAGTGTGGGAGAAAGTGAAACTGATAGATTTGCCCAGTTCTGTCCTACAACCTCAACCCCACTAATGACTTATCCCTGCCACCTCCTTTTGCAAACTTAACCTGATGTCAGAAGACTGGCTGTGTGTGACCAGATGCAAAAAGACAGGGCTCCTTCACCTTGAATGGCTGTAGTTTGTCGCACAAGCTGCCACAGCTGCTGAATTAATGTCTTCTACAAAACTATGAAAGGTGCAGCAGTCCTGTCCTCTTTTGCATCTGGCCAGCCTAGAGGCTTCCTGAGCATGTGGGTGTCAGGCTGAAGGCTTGGATGCTGCTCCACGGAATGCTAATAATAATAATAATAATAATAATAATAATAATAATAATAATTTATTTCTTACCTGCCTCTCCACTCAGATCGAGGCGGGGAACAACCTTAAGAATAAAATACATAAGTAGTTAAAAACATAGTAAATATTTAAATATTCTTAAAAACCTTTAAAAGTATCCTAAAAACTCTTAAAATTCCACTGGGTAGGCCTGTCGGAAGAGGTCAGTCTTTATGGCCTTTTTAAAGGCCAAAAGACTGTCTAGTTGACGAGTCTCCTCCGACAGGCCATTCCACAGTCTGGGAGCAGTAGAAGAGAAGGTCCTCTGGGTAGTACCCGCCAGCCTAGTCTTGGGCTTGGCTGACTGGAGTAAATTCCTCCCAGAGGACCTAAATGTGCGGGGCGGATTGTACGGGAGAAGGCAATCCTGCAGGTAACCTGGACCCAAACCATGTAGGGCTTTAAAGGTAATAACCAACACTTTATACTTTGCCCGGAAACTGATCGGCATCCAGTGTAATGCTTTTAAAGCTGGTGTAATATGGGCACCTCTAGATGTACCGGTGACCAATCTGGCTGCCATATTTTGCACCAATTGAAGTTTCCAAACTAGGTACAAAGGTAGCCCTATGTACAGCGCATTGCAGAAGTCAAGCCTCAAAGTTACCAGCGCGTGCACTACCAGTCTTTAGGTCTTCCAACTCTAGGAAGGGGCGCAGCTGGCGAATCAGCCAAAGCTGATAATAGGCACTCCTAGCCGTCGCATTTATCTGAGCTGTCATTTGAAGCGACGGGTCCAGAAGCACCCCCAGGCTGTGAACACAGTCTTTCAGGGGGAGTGTAACCCCATCCAGAACTGGTTGACACGCCTCCAAACCCAGGTTGTGGCCTTTGACAGAAAGCACCTCCGTTTTGTCTGGATTCAGTTTAGTTTATTTTTCCTCATCCAGTCCATTACTGCCTCCAGGCATTCATTCAGAGGAGACACACTATCCTTAGCTGACGCTGTTACCAAAGGCATAGAGAAATATAATAGCATACTGATAACACCCCGCCCCATGCCTGCAGATGATCTCTCCCAGCGGTTTCATGTAAATATTAAATAGCATTGGGGACAGAATGGCACCTTGTGGCACGCCACATAGCAGCTCCTTTTTTGAGGAGCAGCTATCCCCAAGCATCACCATCTGGAACCTACCCGAGAGGTAGGACCAGAACCACTGGAGCACAGTGCCCCCAATCCCCAATCCCCTCAGGCATTCCAGAAGGATTTCATTCATTTATGTTTATTACTATTCATTTTGTTTATTACTATGTTTCTCACATGCCAAGCAGTATTAGTATTACTTTTACCTCAAATCAATTTCAGAAGGAAATTAGTTTAATGCTACAGTTAAGTATGTATTAATGGATTATAGTAGCAGCTGGTTCACTGACACAGTGGAGGGAGAAAAAGAATTAAGAAGAGCATGGGAGAGGTTGCCAGGGGTTTTCACCAACCTTCATGACAAATATATAAAAAGCAACAGGAAAGGCAAAAGAAGAACATTGTGTTCTTTATTTGTAGCGATAGATTCGGTCACACTGTCAGTTTCAGTTTCTCTCAGTTTCTCATTTTTCCAACCTTAAATTTGGTTCATTTCAAACTTTGAGAATTTCTCCAGTCTTAAGTTCAGTTTGCCCAAAACTTTGGGATTTTAAAAAAAGTTTGCATGAACATTCATAAGCATTTCTGTGCATATTTTGCCTAATACATGTATTTCATATGTATTTTTTGCCCAATATATAATTTTGTGCAAGCATTTTCCTGAATATAATGCATTTTTTAACATTTATTTCATAGATTTCATAGATTTCATAGATCATAGAGTTGGAAGGAGCCTACAAGGCTATCGAGTCCAACCCCCTGCTCAATGCAGGAAACTGGAAGAGGGGTCTCCCATCCAAGTAATAACCAGGCTTGACCCTGCTTAGCTTTCCACGCTCAGACAAGCTGAGCCAGCGTAAGGGGTCGTATGCATTTTTTATTAAAGAAATTCTCTGCAAAGTTCAGAAAAGGGCAAATCTCAAAGGATGACTGGATTTTGAAAGTGTGAAATTAGTACGTTCACATTAAAATGTGAACTGAATCACTTTCTACCCCATCCCTAGAACTTAGCTTGCTTTTTACACCAGTGCTGAATAATTTGTGAAAAAAGAAAAGAAAGCTAGAGGGTTTAGGAATTTGCAAACAGAGAAGTGATAAAACAGATAGTTTCACATGAAAATATGCCTTGTGTCTCTTGAACCTGCAGTGAGTCACTTCCATATATCTTGATAGCATGATAATACTTGCACACCTTGAAATAATTGATTTACATGACTCTGAGAAAACTATCACCCCAGCCTTCATTCATATACATTATGTGGGAGGACCACAACGAAAAAGCATTGGCTTGAAATGTAATTATGGTTTGCAAAGGAGTGGGAAGAATATGCTACATCTTGGTTAGGCTTCTACAAAATAGACATAAATGTTGTAAAAGCTTCTTAACAACAAGACAGCTTAAACCTTTTGTACTTTCTATGCTAAGCTATAGGTTACAGTTATTGTTCTCTTTCTCCCATATTGCTCCTCCATGTAATTCTGTTGTCAGTATGTTACTTTAGAAAATGCTACATGATTTCATTTTGTATCTGTTTCCTGCTATCCTTTGAGGAGGTTTTCCATTCCATTCTCACAACCTGTGAGAAAGAAACTACTTGATCATAGTTTGTTTTAAACCAACATGAATCAACTTGAAGAGAAAGAACATTATGCAGTCTAGTTATGTTCAGTGACATCAAAGTAGTTCAGTGCAGAATTGAAACATACAATCTTTTAAAATACTAATCAGCATTGAAATATGAAATTCAGACATTCTTGCTGTCTGTGGCCAATTCAGCATGAGAGGCACAATTCATATTGAGACGCACCATTGATTTCTGTCAAAATCCTTCACTGCTTAGCAAGAGTTCCAGTATATCTGTTGCCTTCCATTTCCTACCTAGCTCCCTTAGATACACGTACGCCTAGAATTCCTTGCTAGTTGTAACTTGTGCCTTTATTTTGCTGACATTGCCCAACAGCACTCTTGTGTTTACATCCTTGAGAAAGGTTTGATTTTCAGGTAATGCAGACAAATTCTCAACTTTTTGTATGTCTTAAAGCCTGCTGCTTTAAACATGGAATACGAATTTGATGTATTAGATGCTTAGTCTCGTCCAGCTTATTTGGGTCATTTTCAGTCTGATTTGCCTTCCAGTGCAGAGGGTGTTCTTGGAGCTCTGAGAGCTACCAGTTATAACAGGGATGGATAGATCATCTGTCTGTTCCCCTATCGATAACCAGGGCTTTTTTTCTGGTGGAACTCACCGGAACTGAGTTCCAGCACCTTTTCTTCTATTAATTGCATTACAATTTAATCGCCATCTACTCCCGAGGAAATGTAATCCAAGAGTTCCGGTACCCTTTTCTCCAGAAAAAAAGCACTGTCGATAACATTCACATTTTTTAAACTACAAGTTCATTCCATCATATTTCTGCATCAACTTGCAAGTGTTTTTTTTAAAGTATTTACAAACATTCATATGCATTTTCATGTGCATGGAAATCCATATGTATTTTTGCATGCAATTCCCCTAATATATGAAATTTGTGAGCACTTCCCCCATATATATGCCTTTTGTATGCAATTTTCCCTAATGTACACCGCATCACAAAATTCAAAGAAGTGCAAAAACCAAAGGATAATTGTGTTTCAATTCATGTATTAATTCAGGAAATGTGAATTAGGTTGATTCACATTAAATGCAAACCAAAAGAATTTCACCCCACATCCCTACTTAGACATTGGTGAAAGCCAAGCGGGAGAAGCTGGGTCTTGTGTATAAGATTGCAGTCTTAATTTCCAAACAAAAGAAAACACAACCCCAGATGATCCCGATCCTGATGAATGATCCTAAAATGGATCCAATGAAAATAATGATAACCTAGCTCAGACTATTGAGTCTTTCAAGTCAATTTAGTATATCAGATGCCCAGAGCTTTAAGTACTGTATAAATGCCTGAAGGGGTATTTTTCAACCAAGTGCCACTGATAAAGTCTGTCTCTTAAATGTATTTGAAATCCATATTTTTAATGCCACTTGACCTTGAAAGATATGGCTTTAAAGCTCTCCTCTTGAGTCACCTAAATGCATTGCCCTAAAACCATATCCTAACTTTTTAAAAGTCATATCTTCAAAACATGTCTGTAAATGCCAAGAACTTATGCAGTAATCATTCATTAGACCAAACATTGGATAATCCTGACACAACTTCACTTCTGAAAGATTGAAAGAAAATTCTAAAAACAAGTGTGACCAATGAAAACTGCTGGGGGGGGGGGTTGTTTTGTTTTTCAAATAAGGAGCACAGGATGTAATTGAAAATAAGGGATGTAACGCCAGTCCTCAAAATGAATTACTCCAAAGTACATCTACTGAAGCCTCTAGGACTCCTCTTAATAAACGGTTTAATGATGGGGTGGGCAACTTGTGGTCGTCCAGATGTTTTAGCCTACAACTCCATCAGCCCTAGCCAGCATAACAATGGTGAGGGATAATGAGAGTTGTAGGCCAAAACATCTGGAGAGCCACAAATTGCCCACCCCTGGTTTAATTATTCCAGTTTATATGTATGTGTATTAACTATAAGCCTTCTAGTAAAAGCAAGGGTTTAAAGCTCAACAGATGTTATCTTAGCAACCCACGGAAACATGTGCAATATAACTGTTAATAGGAATGGGTAGAATTCTTGCATTATGTGACCCTCTACTATAATCTTGCCGTTTTCACTTATCTACACATAGTTATTGTAAATCTGTGGTATATTTTTATTGCTAGTGATAGCTGCCTAAAATTCTAGACATGTTCACAGGACTTGTAGTGGGGTTTGTAGTACTATTTTGAAAGGCCACTTAAAATCTCTGGGCTCTCTATAGCCAGTTGAAAAGGTGATACTGTGAGGTTTTGATTAGACTAGGAGAGGAAGTTGAGACATTGACAATCTTAGTAGACCCCAGCTTAGCTATATAGTAGAAGTGGACACCCTTGTCCATGTCAATAGAGGTTTTCAGCAGGAACCCATCGAGCTTGATTCGCCCTGGTTAGCAAGTTTTCATCTAGCTCACTTTCCTGAGCAAAATGGAACCTTTTTGAGCCAAGGCATCTGTGGAGGCCACAAAAAATGAGCAACATTATGGCTCTATGGATGAAGAGTGCTATAACATTCAGATGTGGTAAAGCACACAAACTACGGATTGCTCTATGCTATCATTGCTAGTTCTTAGTTTGTAATTCTTTAGAATCAATTTTTATTTAGGCTGTGACCTTGTATTTTGTTATTGGTCATCTTCTGACCATAACAAGCATACTAATACTATTGTCAGTGGTTCAGGGACTGGAAATTAGAGATGAACACAGTCATCCTTGACCTTTGGCCATACTGGCTAGAGCTCAAGCAGGTTTGTGTCCAACAACATCTGGAAGACCAGATGGCAAAGGTGCTAAATTAGAGCCCAGTCACTGAGCCTAAGCCCAGAAACCAGGATCTCCTGAGCCAGAGACCCAGGAGAGAGGGGAGCTGTATGGAGTTCAGAGATGCACAACTTCCTGAATTTTCCTTAGCATACAGTCTACATCTTCTGGTATATCACCCATTTTCACCTCATTGCTCTTCAAAATTACATACGAAACTGGAGAGAGCTGCCTGAGGCAATACGTTTGTGTTGCCATTAGCATGGCTAAGGCAAGGGATTCTGGTCGCTGTAGTCTAGCAACATCTGGGGACCCAAGGTTGGAGAGCCCCGTCCTAGATTATTGGACTGATATCTTTTACAGTGCAGTTGTCTCCTATAAGATCAGATTGCCCTTTTTCTTTGAAAACAAGTTATTTCCCATGTCAATGAAAAGCAATGCTTGTAGTTCCTTCTGTTTAATCAGCCCTAAATATATAAAATACAGTAAAACCTTGGATTGCAGGTAACTTGGTCTGCAAGTGTTTTGCAAGACAAGCAAATTTTTAAAATAAATTTTAACTTGATAAACAAGCGACGTCTTGCAATACAAGTACTGTAGTACGGTCAAGAAAAATGAAGACTTTACACTATCATTCTTTATTGCAGCTTAAATTAAAAATATGTGTACAAATTTCTTATGGGGAATTTCGCGTTGATATGCAAGTGCTTTGGATTACAAGCACGTTTCCAGAACAAATTATGCTTGCAATCCAAGGTATTACTGTAGTAATATTGGGGATGGGAGGTAGAAAGAAGGAACATGGGTTTTCAGACCATCTCCAGAAATATCTACTTTACTGAGCACAGAACCCTTACCATATCTGCTTAGTCAGAGCGATATTTCTGGAGGAGGGTTATGCACCAAAGAAACCAGCAATTTCATGCCAGTATAACGCAGGAGAAAGCATGGGCATATGCAGATAATAACAGCCTGTATTAACTCTACAGCTGTATGATGGAAGAGTGGAGGAGTCATACAAATTGAGTTGTTTAAAACTTGCATATAATTCAGTAAACAAACTGAAGACAAATTGGCAGTAGTATTATGAATTATTCATGTTATAATTTTCTCAGAGGCCCCAATCAGACAGAGAGCCTATTGTGCCAGGCATTATGTAAAAACCTCGTAAGAGGGCAACCCTTTCTCCAAAGAGTGCAGGGTAAAGTGGTATATATTCAAAAGCACTGCCAGAGCTTAGCAGAATGAGGGCAAGGAATTAACCCCCTTCTTATACATTCTTCCCAATTTATCAGTTTAAAAAACTTGTATGGCAAATTCTATTTGGATTTTATACTTTTATAAACAATCACCATTCCCCCTCTCCTATCCCCAAACCCTTTTTCATGGCCCAAGCATGGGGGAAGGAAGGGTACAGTTTACTGGGAGCCCAGATATCCAGCGGGCCCTGCCTAGGCTGCAACTCCATTACCATGAAGAAAAAAAATGAGAATAAATACACACATAACTACAAAATATTATTAAACATAAAAATAAATAAAATAAAATAAAATAGATAAGCACAATTTTAAAAAGCAGGAAACATATGTATATGTATGTATATAAAAAAAATCATTATACAAAACAGTCCTGACCTGAGTTATGGTAAAATCCACTCAATTAACATCACTCTTTGGCATGGTCAAAATGGTACCCAGGGCGTGTGTATCTCCAAGAATCCACTCCAAACACTTCCAAATTTCCTCTCCTCCCCTAAGCGGATTCCTCTGAGGCTGCTTGTGCTAGCATTTTTTCAATCTAACTCTCATTGTCCAGTGGGGACCCAGTTCCTGAGAAGCACTTTATTTATTTATTTATTTATTACATTTATACCCTGCCTTTTTTCCTGCAAGGAACCCAAGGCGGCTTAATCCTCCTCATCCTCTCCATTTTATCCTCACAACAACCCTGTGAGGTAGGTTAGGCTGAGAGGCTGTGACTGGCCCAAGGTCACCCAGTGAGTTTCATGGCTGAGCGGGGACTAGAACCCGGATCTCCCGAGTCCCACTGCAACACTCTCACCACTACACCACACTGGCTCTCACTTATTTAGCAACTTAAAAAGCCCTCATTAGCCAAGTCTTCTGGTTAGGCATTTTGGTTCAGGAGATTTTGAAAATGCATCTGTAATACCTTAGAAATTAAATTTTCTTCTGCCTTTGCGTTTGGTACTGAGATTATTTTCTCCACACATTGATTATTGAAGAAAATACAATGTGTAACTATTTTCAGCTATCTTTAACAAAATCAAACAAAAGTGGTTTGCTAAAGAAGGCTAATCTGGTCAGGAACAGATACCTACGGATTTCTCTCCATGAGTAAGTACAAACCAAAACAAATGGCAGAATATTACAGTATTTTTAATGCTGACAGAATTTGGAAGTATTTGAAAACTACAACAAGGGCAATCAGAGAAACCCAACACTAGTTCAAACACTGTTGATTATATTTGCAGGCATTAAAAGAATTTATTACAGAATGTATACTTCACCAAAATGCTGACTCTTCATAGAAACTCTATTGTAACAAAAGTGCTGACAAAATCAACATTTCATATTATTGAAAAAAAAATATTATGAGGCTGCTCTGTGACAAAATGTGATTGATGAATACTTATATTGAACATTTTTCTTTCAGTCAAATCATTTATTATGAAACACACACTTTCATTTCTCTGTTACTCTTTATTAAGGTTAAAAATTAAAGCAGTCAGTTCGTGACTCACATCACAATAAATTGATTTTTCCACTCTATCTTGGGTGAGATAATATGAAATTTTGTCATCTTCCCGTATAACAAAGAGGGCTTGCTTTTTTGTAGTTTTGGGTCCCCTGCAGTTCCATACACACAAATCAAATGTGGTTTTGAAAGCATACTCATTTATTTGGTAAGACCCCATTGCACCAGCCTATCTTGCCCCCCCCACCAATAAATAGTTGCCTCACTAGTATGAGGGGCTACCTTGAAGATCAGCTCATCACAGCCTTCTCTGCTGTCCAACCACCATTGGACTGTTACTTTGTTTTCAATGTATTGTTTTTGTTCTTTATCTGTTTTTATCTTTTTATTGTTCACCACTCCGGTATCTAAGTATCTACTTTGATATGGAGTGGTATAGAAATACTGTAAATAAATAAATAAAATAAAAATAAGTCTCAATCCCATTGTTTTCCAATACACCAGTTGATCCTCACACATACTATGTATCTTCCAATCTGAGGATTGTTAAAGTATGTGTAAGAGGAATTCCATCATGATGACTGAAGGATAGACATATTTCTGACTGCCACTGAAAATATCCTGTAGATGAAGAGGGATCCCCGCACACCTCTCCAAGTCACCTCACTTGTGTCTTGGCTTGCTCTGCACTGGAGTGCGGTGATCAGGCCCAGCCTTCCTATGAGGCAGACTGAGAATTTTGAGCACCAAATCCACCCCCCACTGCCACTTATCTCATATCAGCTCCAGGCAGCTCGCTAGCTACCCTCCTGCCTGACTCACATCTCCTCCAGACCACGATAGCTGCACTCCTGCCTGCCACACTACCACTTGTGTTGGCAACATTCCCCCCCCCCAACACCACTGCTTTGGTCAGTGATGGCACTGTCCACTCCCACTACCTGACTCTCAGGCCAGCCAGCTGTCTATAGCCTCCTCCTGTCCTGCCTGCTTGGCCCCTACCTGAGAAAGCTGAGTGATGGTGAGTTGGGTCCCTCTCCATTCTTCTCCTCTAAATATGTGCCATTAGTAGCATTTACAAACATTTACTTTTCTGAATCACAAGCTGAGCAGGCACAATCTAAAAAAAAACACACAAAAAAAAACACTTTCCCATGGTAGCTAAAAGCTGCATGTTGGATGATCTGGAAGTTCTGATTGGTGCATCTGCATTCCTAAATGTCCATGCTATTTACTGAATTAATTCCCTTTTGAAATCTATTATATGAATTATTTGTCTGTTGAAGAGAAAGCTAGAAAGGATATCCTAGCCTGAATATTTGTCTCTACAGATTCTGAGGCAGAGTACAATTTATGAATGCAAAATTCCTCCTTCAAAGATATTACTTCCACTAATATACTTTACATGCTTGGAACAACATACATCAAAACACAGAGCCAAAGAGTAAAAGACCCTCTGATTTACAAACCACATACATTCAGAAGGTAGATCTTTCTAGACTGGTTAATTATAGGAAGTGCAATAAAACTCTTAGTTTGAAATATCAAATAGGTTACAAGAACGTTAATGCAAGATTTGTGCATATAGTATAAGTGATAGTAGAACTACTTCTAATTAGATGAAAAGGGTGAAGAGAGCAAATAAAAATGAAATTTTCTATGAAAAGTATTTGCTTTGTTTTTGCTGTTCTGCAGAACCCCCCCCCCCCCACACACACACACATAATAACCCTGCTGGTTTGAAAGACCAGAATTAAGGCTATTTCATGTTGGTCCAACCTCCAAAAAGCCAGGAAATGGGAAGCTAAGGATGATGCCTTAACTGACATGCCCCATGATGAGTGATGATGTTGTATAATATCATAAACTGTGCTTGCTTACAACTTACCCTCCCTGTACCCACATGTTCCTTAATCTTTCAAGCCCAAATCCAGATGGAGAGGATCTCTAGCCAGCCCAGCTGGGTTGTGGGGGGGGGGCATGATCCTAGGTGTTTGGGAAGGATCTGGGCTGTCTCAAGGAGTGGGGGAGTCCCAGGCAGTTTGGTGGGGTGGATGGCTGAAGAAGGGAGGAGGCTGCAAGGCCTGCTCCCTTCTCCAGTGGTCCTCAGGGCCTCAGAGATTTGGGGGGTGGGGTGGCCATGGAAGAGAGGAGGCTGCAAGGCCTTCTCCCTTCCCCAGCCAGCCCTATTAGATTGCCACTTCTGGACCATTTGTGGTGCTGAAACAGCGATCTGCGCAGCTTTAGAGGTGGGGGGGGACAGGAAAGGGAGGAGGTCTTGAGCAAGGCCTCCTTGCTTCTCCACTCATCCTGAGCAAATTGCCACTTTAGCACCACCATTAGTAGCAGTCCATGTGGCCTTGGAGCTGTGGGGTGGCCAGGGAAGTGAAGGGGCTGCCCACCTGCTACTGGGGCAAGGGAGGCAGCAGTGATGGAGGGCCTCCTGCCCGGGCCTGCCTGATAATAGATACGAGTCTGACAGGGTGAGGCAGGCTTGGGCAACATCTTCTCTCTCTGCCTAGGAAACCCAGCAATTTCTTCCCCCACCCTGAACATATCAACTGTGAAGTGGCATGAGGGAGAGACATGGTCTGCAGCTACATGTCGTTATGAGAGTCACATAGACTCCCATTACATGTTTAAAATGTAAACATTTTTTAGAAAAAAAGAAATACCATTCCACCAACTACAATACAAAAGGAAAAGGAAGGAAACCATCAATGTTTAGGTGAAGAGCCTTTAGGGTCCCCCCCCACAAATATGTGAGCAAAACAGGTAATCAGTCAATTTTCCAAAGTCACTTTTGACAGAGGGAGGGGTTGTTGGGGTTTTTTTTTAACTTTTTGTCTTTAAACTGCTCTTTCTCCCTCAAACTTTCTCCAAACATCCTGACATTTTCAGTGTATGTAAAACCAAGATGTCTTTCTGGCACCTGGAAATTTGAGAGAGATTGGTAAAACCATTCTGATTTTATAATGATTAGATTAACCCCCTCCATTACCATTGATTTAACATGGTGGAATGTGTTTTTGTTTGTTGCTTGCTTTTGTTTTGTTTCGTTTTACTGATGGACCCTAACAAAGGAGACACTAGCATGTCTTTTTTAATAGACACACACACAACCACACAAACATATATATATATATATATATATATATATATATATCACACACACACACACACACACACACATATACACACACACACACACACACACATACACACACACACACACACACACACATACATATATGGTAAACCTGGACAGGATCCTAATCTATTAGAATTAATGATATGAAAAGGACTTGACTATATTATAAGGATATATGTATACAAACATATACACAGACAGCACACGCAGAGATCCCCATATATCTAAAACAATTTTAAACTATGTACTATTAAAAAACCTCTTAGCATGAATTTTCACAGAGGTTCATGAAATTGGTATATCCACACATGACTGTCAGTCACTTAATCCTCTTGCAAATGTGAATGAATGCACATAGTATGGAGGGTGGCATTGCAGCAGCATATTCCATTCACACCCTGCATGAATTCTGATGCACATCTGCAATCTGTGTACATGCATAATATTGTAAGTCTTGCAATAGAAGGGGTCTATGGGCACATTGTGGCCATGTATTGGAGTGTATGAGCTTGTCAAGTGGCGGGGATGGAGCCTGCTGCTGTGGCAGTGCCCTACATATGTTCACTGAACATGTAAAATCCCATCCACAATATAAAATCCCATCCACATATAAAATCCCATCTAAGGGGCTATAATGTTTTACGTATCCAAACAGTGGATGAGGACAATTTGTTGATGAGTGCAAGATATGCAGTGGACTTCACCCTGCTTGTAGTGCCCTAAAAGCAGTATTTATATTTTCTCAGCAGCATAGTCAACATAAAACAGGGTTTGATCTGCTGTGTGTGCCTAAGAGCCAAACCAGACATGGGGTTGGATCCAGATTTAGTCATGCTCAGAGTCGATCCACTGAAATCCATGGGTTTTCAGTTACTCATGACTAGCTGAAGTCCCATAGATTTCAATGGGTTATATTGATCCAATTTGTGCTGTGGAAGATCAGTATGGCTTGTGTGGGTTTGTTTTTGTTTTTTACTTAGTAACAGCCAGATCAGGAGCCCACATGCTTACTTGGAAGTTAAAAAGAAAGAGGCTAAGCTGCATGCTACATATTTAATGTATCATGAAGCTTAGATCTCAGTCTCAACTCTATCACTTGTTACGAGGATTGTCCTTTTAAGAAATATACACAGAAGAACTGGATGTTTTCCCCTGCATGATGTACTTATGGGCATTTTTATAATAAAAATCTCTTTCCATTCTCAATGAAGCTAATGTATGTAAATAAAGGGGTAGCCAAAGTTAAGCACTTTTGAGCTCCTTAGATTTTAATGGCAAAGATTTTAAAAACATGAGCGGCACTCTCCCTTTGAGATCAATGGCACTTAAAAGTGCTTAAGGTTTTAAATAGAGCCCCCAAACATAATCAAATATGCTTAATTTGTATCTAGTAGACTCATCACTATTCAAACAGTAGTTATCCAACAATGCAATCCTATGCATGTCTCGTCGGAGGAAGTCCCAGTTCAATGGGACTTACTCCCAGGTAAGTATGTATAGGATTGCATCCTCAATTGATGCATGTGTTTTTTTCCTGCTCCTATCCACTTGTGGCCATGACCGCACTCCATCAGTGTCAAATGACATGCATGGTTGTGCCATGGTATACATACCTTAACCTTGGAGTATGGAGGAAATAATTAACTATAGTAAAAGTCTTCTTCACTCTTGTAGTTTCATATTGCTTAAGATTCATCCTTCACTCAGAAATTCTATGCATAGTTTGCATTTCTACCTCCCACAGATACTAAACAGCAAAACGTATCACTGCTAAATTAAGCCAAGCTAGCACACAGCTTTTGTACTGACCTTGGGCAATCAGCATATCTTACTGATGTGCATTCAGTATGGTTAGGATGTTATTTTCCCTAACATTGATGAGGTCGCTGCTGAGATTGGGTGCTGGCATTCAAATCTGATGAAGTTGGAGAGCTTTTCAGGAACTGTTGGCAGTGGAAATGAAAGCCTGACACTGAGAAAATTGTCATCTTTACTTTGCTGGGCTCCAGTGCAGTAATAGGAAATAGTAAAATTCACAACACAAACAAAATAGCAAACGCTTCGAGCTGACACCATGTAATTGAACATGTGAATAGAAGAGCTGCAACTTGAACTACTCTAGACATCTGCTGACACTATTCCATCTGTCATACAGAATTTTCTAAGCTTGTGCATGGCCTTGTGGATGAGATCCAGAGTTTATACTGGTTTGTAATTTCTTTTGTGAAAATTTCAACTCACAGTACCACTGGTGTCCATCAGCTTCCAGATCAATGCTAAACAAGATCTATCACATTTGTTGTACTGCATGCAAACTATGAAATAAGGCATTTTATACACCTGGCTGCAGCACATGGTGTGTGGGTGTGGGTGTGTGTGTTTGTCTTCTCAGCTCAGATCACAAACCACATACCTCTGTATGCAAATCATATTAAATATTAACTATTTTTGCCAGGAAAAGTGGCTTTTCTTAATATTCAAAAGGCAGCAGTATGGGCTTATTCAATGTTCCATCTGTTCAATTTTCTCCAATGGGAACTTCAAAGCGCTTTTTGCGTTATCGAGTGCTTGCTATGGAAGGCGAGCACAATAGTCCTCCCTTGGAGACGAAATCATAAGAGTTCAAAAGTGAAAGAAACACGGTCTCTCAGTTGGCTGTTTAATCCAATATTTAATTGTATGTGTATTTATTTCTATTGATTTTTTTTTTTTTTTACAGCTGATGGAATGAAAATAAACTCACTGCCTTCTTAACACAGGAACAATTACAGCAGGAGCTGCTATTCTTTGCTGAATGAACAATGCTATTCATAAATGGAGAAAATTTCAAAGACTTGTTTCCTGCTGCTAATTTTGCTACTGCACTGAATTAGTATGGCACTGCTGGGAACAGCAGGAGATCTTTATGATACATTAGCAGAAAGGAACAGATCTGATGAACAGTGTTAATCATTAAAAACCTCAACTATTGTAGATATATATATATATATATATATATATAAAGTACAATTCTCCCACCCGCAACTACCCCCTCAACATTTTAGCTCAAGGTAGCTTTAAAAACATAACTGACTAGGGAATCTGTCGCTCACTGATTAGATGTTCTATCAAGGATGCTGTTGTTCATATGGATTTCACCTATAAAGCCTTACATGGCTTGGGACCACAATACTTGACAGAACACCTCTCCTAACTGCAATCTACCCAGACACTACATTCTGCATCTGAGACCTTCCTCCGAGTGCCTCCTCTAAGGGAGGCTCAGAAGGTGGCAACAAGGGGGAGGGCCTTCTCAGTGGTGTCCCTCCGATTGTGGAATGATCTCCCCACTGAGGCCTGCTTGGCGCCAACTTTGTCATCTTTTCAGAGCCAGACTAAGACAGTCCTCTATGTTGAGGCATTTAACGATGTCTAGGGTCATTTTAATGTCTTGATGGGGACACCCATGTAAGGTGTTTTTAACAGGTCCATTCTGTATTAAATAGTGTTTTTGTTGCTGAATTGTTTTTAAATTTTTAAACTGTTTTAAATTCTGTATTGTTAAATAATTTTATCATTTTTATTGTATTATGGCCTTGTTTAGGCACTGTTGTAAACCACCCAGAGAGCTTCGGCTATTGGGTGGTATAGAAAACAAGCAAGCAAGCAAACAAACAGTGTGTACATTCTTGTTGCCACATCCTATTCTTCATAAACTGATATTTTCAGAATTGCAAAATTCGGCACGCACTAGTAAACATGCTTATACTTATTATAAAAACCTATAAATATAACCGTTATTATAAAAACCTGTAAATATCTCACACACACACACACACACACACACAGCCTAATCCTGAGAAAATAATTTATTTCAATGGGATCTATGTAACCATTGCTGCTCAGGGAGCATATGTACTGGGGAGTAACTTCCATTGACCTCCATCTGTGCTTATATCTGAGCATAGGACTGAAGTCTAACAATGGTGAGGAATGCAGTCATGGACACTCAGTTAAGTGCTCAGGTCCTTACAATTTCAGTGGATTCACATGCAGCTAACATTTTCTGGATTGTGCCAGTGATTTTTATTCTCCTGCCCTACTCCCCTTTTTCTGTTACATCCATTAGTTAAGTCATATCCACTTTGACCCTTTCAATTTTTTAATCAGGCTGATTAGAAGAATTAATAAGTAAATCTGCAGATTTCAGTCTACATTGGGAAAATGTTTAATCTTGCTTGACAGTTTAAACATGCTCTCATCCAAAAACTGTTAAGGAGCTTAGCTCAGAACTGTCATTTGTGAGCCCACTAAAAACTTTTTTAAATGACCCAATTTCCCACCTTGACATAACCACTATGTTCCTTAATTCAGATTCAGAATAATGACTAGTGTTCCCATCCCCTTTGGACAAGTATTATGGGTTGATATACCATTGCGTGGACAGCAGGGGTGAAAATCCAGAACAGGAAGGTTGATAAGATTAATTTAAAATATTGCACTGGAGACATTCCTCCCTTGAAATAATTAGTAGTAAATCCGGTGGCCCCAGATGTAGGTTGCATTGTGTTGTGCTATCTGATCATTTGAAACTGACTGACAAGGCAGGGAGGGGGAGGTAGCAGCATACCCACATATCAATTCACAGTGCTTGCTTTAACAATTTGTAGGGCTGAGCATTTGCCTAGGATGGGGCATGAGTCTGAGTCCCAGTGGCTACAGCAGTCCTGTAATGGGCAGTGGCCTCTCACAGGCTAGGAGCTAAGCCAGCTGCTTCCATTGCTGGGTAAACCCAAGAGTGAGCATGAGGGGAAGGGCAAGTCTGGCACCTGCAGCAGCCATTCAGGGAGTGGCTACTTGGCTTCCATCCCATGCCACTGGGTAAGCCCATGAGCGATCGTGAGGTAGGACAGCTCTCAGTCTCCCACTCCTGCTCATAAGTGATCTTATCCAGTTCTGGATAAGCCCACTTACAAGTGTATCGGTAAAGGATAGCAGCTACAGTAGTGCTGCCAGTGGAGCTCATTTAGTGATGGGTGCTGGGGGCCTGGCAAGGTGTTGGCCCTGGTTGGTCGAGTATGCCAGTTGCTGACCTGAGGACTGCTTTCACCCCACCCACATTCTGGTGCTGCTAATGGGTCTTGGTGCTTGCTGAGGCATAGACACGTGTGAGTCCTATCTCTGCCTCATAACCACCTTCAGCTCCATTCTAATCAGTGTTCTAATCAGTCACTTTCCGTGACTTTGGTGCAAATTGGACAGAAGAAAACAAGATAATTCTCACTTCAAGCCTCAAGAGAAGGCAATACATGTCTTGTTTTTATTGATGTGAGCCATTTTGGGAGGCAATAATGATCTGAAAAGTGGGATAAAAATGCAGATACCACAACCACCACCACTACTCATACTTTTTTGGATTTTTTTAAATTCACACTCAACCCCTGCACTCAACCTTATGAAATTTTGCAAGGAACTTACCTAGGGGCACCTTGGTTGTCATGTCATTCATGCAAAATGCCCACAAAACCACAGGGAAGGCATAAAAACCTTTAAACACACACACACACACACACACACACACACCCTATCAAACCTTAAGATGCCTAATAAAAAATGCACCTATTTGCCTGAAATGTCAGAAGGAGCTACTATGCCTGTAGTCCAAATCTGTCAAAAAGTAGTAGTAGTAGTAGTAGTAGTAGTAAGAGAAAGTCCTAGCTATTTACTTTTTCCATTGTAGTCATAGAAAAATAGAATAATAGAATCATAGAAAAGTAGAGTTGGAAGGGGCCTACCAGGCCATCGAGTCCAACCCCCTGCTCAATGCAGGAATCCAGGTCAAAGCATCCTCGACAGATGGCCATCCAGCCGCACCTTGAATGCCTTCAGATTGGGAGAGCCCACCACCTCCCTAGGTAGTTGGTTCCATTGACTTATTGCTCTGACAGTCAGGGATTTTTTCCTGATGTTTAGGTGGAATCTGGCTTCCTGTAACTTGAGCCCATTATTCCGTGTCCTGCAAACTGGGATGACCGAGAAGAGATCCTGGCCCTCCTCTGTGTGACAACCCTTCAAGTACTGGAAGAGTGCGATCATATCTCCCCTCAGTCTCCTCTTCTGAAGGCTAAACATGCCCAGTTCTTTCAGTCTCTCCTCATAGGGCCTTGTTTCCAGTCCCTTTATCATCGTTGCCCTCCTCTGAACCCTCTCCAGTTTATCTACGTCCCTCTCAAAGTGTGGTGCCCAGAACAGTACTCAAGAGGAGGCCTAACCAGTGCTGAGTAAAAAGGAATCATCACTTCGCGCGATTTGGAAACTATACTACTATTAATGCAGCCCAAAATTGCATTTGCCTTCTTTGCAGCCACATCGCATTGCTGGCTCATATTCAGTTTGTGATCTACCACAATTCCAAGATCCTTCTCACTTGTAGTATTGTTGAGCCAAGTGTCCCCCATTGCATTTGGTTTCCTCTCCCTAGGTGCAGCACTTGGCATTTATCCCTATTAAATTTCATTCTGTTGTTTTCGGCCCAGCACTCCAGCCTATCGAGGTCACTTTGAATTTTGTTTCTGTCTTCCAGAGTATTATTAGCTGTTCCATCCAACTTTGTGTCATCTGCAAATTTGATAAGCATTCCATGTACCTCCTCATCCAAATCATGAATAAAAATGTTGAAGAGCACTGAGCCCTGCGGTACCCCGCTCGTTACCTCTCCCCAGTTTGAGAAGGAACCATTGATAAGCACCCTTTGAGTCCAATTCTGTAGCCAATTATGGATCCGATAGTTGTTCCATCTAGCCCACTTTTAGCTAGCTTGCTAATCAGGATATCATGAGGCACTTTGTCGAAAGCTTTGCTGAAGTCCAGATATATGATGTCCGCCGCATTCCCACAGTCCACAAGGGATGTTACCCGATCAAAAAATGAGATCAGATTAGTCTGGCAGGATTTGTTTTTGACAAATCCATGCTGGCTTCTAGTAATCACTGCATTGTTTTCAAGGTGCTTGCAGACTGACTTCTTTATAATCTGCTCCAAAAATTTCCCAGGGATTGATGTCAGACTGATTGGCCTATAGTTCCCAGGTTCCTCCTTCTTGCCCTTTTTGAAGATGGGAACAACATTTGCCCTCCTCCAGTCATCTGGCACTTCACCTGTCCTCCATGATTTCTCAAAGATAATAGATAGTGGTTCTGAGAGTTCTTCTGCCAGTTCCTTTATTACTCTAGGATGCAGCTCATCAGGCCCTGGAGATTTAAACTCGTTCAGAGTAATCAGGTGCTCCTTGACCATTTGCCTATCAATCTCAAGCTGCAATCCTGCCCCTTCAGTCTGCACTTCAGGTTTGCCAGGGGGGTCAAAGACCCTCTTTTGGGAGAAGACCGAGCCGAAGTAGGAATTGAACACTTCTGCCTTTTCTTTGTCTTCTGTTATCAATTTGCCATCCTCATTATGTAGTTGAACCACCATTTCTTTCCTCTGTCTTTTACTGTGCATGTATCTGAAGAAAGCTTTCTTGTTGTTTTTAGCATCCCTCGCTAACCTTAGCTCATTCTCGGCTTTAGCCTTCCTGACACTACTCCTGCAGTTCTGTGCTACCTGCCTGTACTCTTCCCTTGTAGCCTGTCCTTCCTTCCACTTCCTATACGTGTCCTTTTTTGTTTGTTTTTGTTTGTTTGTTTTAGTCAATGGGGAAGTAATCAGGTCCCCCAGTTAGCTACAAAGGTGATGCAAAGTGAAGCACAACGTCAAGCCACCAAGGCAAAGTGGCTCACTGTACCAGTGAGGCTGTTCCGAGGTTCGTTTGGGTTTTTTTTGTCTGTGTACAGCCCTACACAGCTTATGCCATGCCATTTGACTAGATGAAACAGCAGGTGAAAACTCAAGTGGGGATCATGTAGTGTGGGTGTTTAAAAATTCATACTGTGATGGGTGCAGCTGCATAAAAAGACAGAGGTCTGTAGCCTCTGGCCATGCATAAAGCCAAGCAGTATTAGTATTTTTTTATTTTATTTATTCAGGCAATTAACATCTTACTCTTCAAACAGTCTCTCATAGTGGATAATTAAAATGATAAAATAATTAGTAAATAAAAATGATCAAATAAGTAACAATTAAAATGATAACTTAGGGCACAATCCTATGTTCCCCCCCGACCTTGTCTGGGGGGAACATAGGATTTGGTTTGGAAGGGGCTGCAACCTGCCCCACTCCCACCCACCCACCTCGGAGCCGGTGCAGTTCTTTCCACTCTGGGAGGAAACCCCAGGGAACTGAGCATGGAAGACCAAGTTTGGTTCCCCTCTGGGGGGACTTTCCTGGGGGCAGGGAGGGGAGGATAAGGCTCCATCGGATTCTGAAGGAGACGTTAAAACATCTAGATGGCTGAAATTGGCCATCTAGATGTTTTTGAGGGCAAGGAGAATGTGGTGGATAATGATATCCTATCCCCCACGACTGTCCCGCCCTCAGTAGGATGCCCATAATCCTCTGGGTTCAGAGGGTTACAGGGAGCCTCATAGAATCGTGCCACCCATAATTTAATTGTTATCATTTTAAAATAATTTTAGTATGAGAGAGATTTAACCAAATTTGAAAAAGATTGTTTTGTCTAGAGATGGTTTAGAAGGGAACACATCAGCAAGAGGTATAACAAGGGATTTATACAGATTGATTCAAAAAGCAGAAGAACAAGATGACCATCTAAAGACAGTATGGGATAATGAATTTGAAGAGGTGACCTCGAAGGTGGGCTGGAACAGTATATGTAGGGATGTATCCGAGAGTCTTGAGGGGGCTGAAAGCGGGCTGAAATCAGCCCACTCAGCCCCCCCAAGACTCGCGTGCCTTACGTGGCCACCTGCTCGTCCCATCGCTCCATGCCGCACTGGCAGCGCAGCAGGGTCCCATCCCGTCATTTCCTGCTGCCAGGAAGTGACGCAACGGGACTCTGCACTGCGTTTTTGGCATAAAAACCAGGGCAACCTTGCTTAAAACAGCCGCGAATAGCAAATCACGGCCATTTTAAGCTAGGTTGCTCTGGTTTTTATGCCAAAAACGCAGTGAGGAATGCTGTCACGTCACTTCCTGGCAGCCGGAAATGATGTGACGGGACCCTGCGCTGCCGGTGAGGCAGATTGAGCAGCGCGGGGATTCGGGCCTTCTGGGGTGGGTGCTCGCCAAGGAAAGGTGAGCCAAGGTGAGCACCTCCCCCCCGAAGGTAGGATTAACACCCCTAAATATATGGGATAGCCGGATTGTGAAAGTTATGTCAACTAGGATTAAAGAGAATTTCTGTAAAATAATATGGAGATGGCACCTAACTCCAGTAAGATTAAATAGGATAACAATTGCTCTGCACTTTGTTGGAGAGGATGTCAGGAAATAGGTACATATGCTCATATGTGGTGGAGTTGTAAAAATGTTCTGGAATTTTAGCGAGAGGTTTTTACAGAAATATCTCAGAAATTATTGGTATTAATCTAGAGGTCTGTCCTAAACTTGCTTTGTTATCAATAACCAATAAAGTCATTTGTGCAAATGCAAAGGAACTAATTGTAAACTTGTTAACTGCAGCTAGGTTAATGATAGTGAGGAAATGGAAAGTGCATGTTTTTCTAATAACTGATTGGTATAAGGAAGTTTGGGATATAGCCCTAAATGACAAACTAACTTGTAGTATCAAATGCAAAAAGGGACAGTTAAAGAAGAATAATTTTATGAATATATGGAATCAATTATTAGACTATGTATTAATAAAGGGGAAGGGGAGTATGCCTTGTCAGGATATGTTATATTTTTGGAATGTGGAATTTAATTGATCAAGGGGATGGAAGTATATTAGTTGGTCCCTAGGCGGGTGGGGGGGGTGTACCTTATGATTTATTCTAGTTGTATGTTTTTGTTTTACAGTTTTGTATGTTAAATTTTTTAAAAAAAAAATGGAGAGAGAAAAAATAATTTAAAATGATAATACAAATTTAAAAAGTTAAAATGAAAAAAAAAATAGAATCACATGGAAATACAACTTAAGAGAAGCAGCTGTTAACAATAAAAGCCATATTAAAACAATGCATTGTGGTTCATAAACGAAAATAACAATAAATAAATAAATAAATAAATAAATAAAAAGAACAGACACTGCAAATACATTGGGCTTGGCACCAGCTGTGGAGAGCATTTCAAAACTCGGATGCCACAACCGGAAAGGCCCTGTCACAGGTTACCACCTTCCTAACTCAAAGGCAGGAGGACTCAAAGAAGGGTTACTGAAAATTATCTTAATATCCAGGCAGGTTCACGTGGGAGACAGTGGGACTTAAATTCCCTCAGTCTCCAGCCATTTAGGGCTTTGACGATTAAAAACCAGTACCTTGAATTGAGCCTAGGTATGTACCACCAGGTGTAGGTATGTTTTAAGACTAGCAATATACATTCTTTATTCCCAGTCCCAGTTAACAATCTGGCTGCTGCATTTTGTACTAACTGCAGTTTCTGAGGCATCTTCAAGGGCAGCCCCATGTACAATGATTCATGCAGAAGTCTGGAGTAGTGTGAAGATTCTTCATGTAGCAAAACTTGTACACAAAGATTGTGAGTTGTTTCCTATCCTTCACATCATCCCTAAATATTCCCAACTACAACAATGCCTACAAAACTAATATCTTCTGACAAAAATGCTCCTAAGTACCAAACAATAGATTGCATGCAAGATGCTGCTCATGGATTACATTTACAGGTACACACATCTATAAGCTTAGCTTGGACTGATGGTTTGGCTGATGTGGCCCTGAGCTCCAGCACTGAGTTGGCTGTGTAGTCCAATAATGATGGCTTGCCCAGGAGCTGGAGAGAAGGATGCCATGCCATAGACATAACTCCACAGTAATGGGGATGCACTTCCAGATGCAGTTTCCAAATATTTTTCAATGATGTAACGTTGACTAATTTAATGCTGAGTTGCTTCTATGGTACACCTGCCATGTTCAGCCAGTGTCCACATCCATTTCATCTCTTGGCTGCCCATGGTGATACCGCTCCAAAAAGCATGTGAATTGTCCCCATGCTGCTGCCCAAATCCCTAATGGCAGTGTGCAATGGCAAGAGACAAGCCATGTGCTGGGCGCCAATCTGCACAGAGATTGCCAATAAAAACAAACTGGCTTGCCAAGTGCAGCAGCCACCACACTACCCAAAAACAGTTTCAAACAGGCTCCACATGCCGAGCATACTGTGAGCATTCAACTTTGGCTAGCATTGCCTCAGTGAAGATACGTTTGAAACCGTGCAGTTGCAAATAGTCTGCCTATGCTCGTCTTTCGATCTGAGTTATGGTAAGTGATGCCTGTATCCCTTAGGCTATTTTCAGATGATTAGGAACTGACAAGCAAGCCTGACTGCTGACCTGTTCCTATATTCTTCTAATTACTTCTGACAAGAAAATCATGATGCCATCATACCATTGTGTAACTCACTTTCCCCCCTAAAGCTTTAAACCCTGTAATCTACTCTATGTCTTGCCATAACCAACTGCTGATACTTTCAATTGACAGTTGTGCATTACAGCATTTTAATGCTTCATGGTAAGAATACTGAGAAATCTTTGGCATGGAGTAAAAATTATACTACAGTTTTGTTGCTGCTGTTGCTGAATGGCACTGTGTGTGTGCCTGGGATGCTAGGAATAGAAATTTTCCCATTACTCAGTGTGAATAATCACTGGTGGGCTTCCTCTTACAGTGGATGATGTTTTCTGGCTTACCTGGCAGCAGCATAGGTCCAGGAACCACCATTTTGATTTCCCACAATACCTTCATTGTCTTGAAAGAGACTATGGGCCGGTTCGTACGACACGGAAACCACAGGGGAGCAGAAGCCCCCCGCGGTTCCCGTGTCATACGAATGCTGGCCGGGGGCACCCCCGCGGGATGGCGGCATGCGCGAAGCACGCAAAGTGACCATGGGCGGTAGAGGAGTAAGCCCCTACTGCATGTGGCTACCCTCCCATGCGAACAGCAGGTGGCCGTCCCGCAGGGGCTGCACAGAGGTGGCAGCCCAGAGCAGCCGGAGCTGCGGACGCTCCGGCCTGTAGGGCCAAACGACCCTCTGGGCGTCCTGAGCCCCGTCCCCTAGCGCCGGGACGCCTGCACTGCGGTGCGGGGACTGCTGGCTCCATCGGGGTCCACCCACGCACGTGGGGCACAGGTCATCTGCAGCGCCCCGCTGGACCCCACGGACAGCCCCATGGTGCCTCCCCCGCTTGCCGCCTGGGTCGTATGAACCGGCCCTATAACTCAGTTGTAGAAGCACCTGCTGCTTCATATGCAAAGCATCCCAAGTTTAATCCCCCAAAATGATCAGGTAGGAGGTGCAGGGAAAGCCCCTGCCTGAGACCCTGGAAAGCAGCTGCTGGTCAGCATAGACAATACTGGGCTAGATACGACAAATAGCCTGACCTAGTATAAGACAGTTTTCTGTGTTCCTTTGTCAGTCTAGGACATTCTGGGAAATGCCAGGACCCATTTGCTTTTCAAAGGGATGCAGATGACTTTCACTGGTGGGCAGCATTGGGGTGTTGGGTTGGGCCCTGACAGCTGCCCTAGGATGCCTGCTCAGTAATCAACCGATAACTTACAGTATTTAAATGGCACCAGACTTTGGTTTTAAAATCCAGTGTATTTGTGTATTATATAAATAATGATGTGTGTGTGTGTGTGTGTGTGTGTGGATTCTAGAGCCAGAGCCACAGGCAAGAGAAATTCTTTACTTTAAACCCCCTTCTGGCACTTGAATTCAAGAACTCAGGTGTGGTAAAGGAAAGAAGAATTAGATGTCTTTATCCAAACAGAGGAAGGAACCTAACCAGGTCTGTAAAGGAATGAGTTAGGAGAAGGGGTGCACACATGAAACAAAATGTGGTAGAAGATGTGGAACACAGACACAGGCAGTAGCAAAATGGTAGACAAGTTTTTAAGCTAGATGAGGACCACTGGACAAGGATAAGAAAAATGGGTGTGGACTCTATTCTCTGATGTTGGCAATCTTCATGAAATGATAATTGTAGAAATTCTATGTACCGGTAAGTACAATATCCAAACCAGCCACAATATTTTGCTGCTGATCAATTTTCAATACGGTTCTTGTAATTGCCCATTCTTGTCATAATAAATAAGAGGAAGGATGCCATCTTCATTTTTCTTACCCAAGGCTTCACTGAAAATATGGAAAATGGGGACATCACTTTACTATTGAGCAATTACCTGAAGGTATAGAAAGAGAGATCAGTTAGTACATATGAGGCTTCTGGAAGAGAGAGAACAGCACACGGGCTACAAGGCTCTTCATTATCTTTTTATAGAAAACATACAGAAGCTAGAAATAATCTTGCTCTTGGCTGTAGATCTGTGTGTTTCTTGGAGAGCAATTTGAAAGCACAACACACATTTAAAAATGTAACATATATTTTATTTCAGCATTTTAAACGTCAAAGTTATGTGCTCATTATCTCTTTTCTACACCCAAAACAATTTGTACCTTACTTCCAGCGTTATCCCTCCTGTCCCTCAGACTTTAATGCATTTTTTTCCATTAGAGCCTTTCAACATGTACATCACAAAACACTCGGCAGGAAAGCATATAAAATCACGGTGATATAATCTCATTATGAGATCAGATCACATTCAATTTGATTGATTATCTTATTATTGAAGAAGTTACAGTCAGAGAACTCCAAATGTATATAAAACAATCCAGGGTGATGTAAATCTACCAGCATTATTCAGGAGAGCTTGCAAAATTTTCTGTTAATTTTATATGATCCCATAAAGTAAATTCATAGGAAAGGGACACAACCGGATCTTGTAGTATATTGGTTACAGCCTACAGGCACATTAAGACATTCCATATCACTATATGTGTGTTTTTGTGTTATGTCTTTACATATTTATCATACTCATAGCCATATTTCTAAGATAAAAAGTTTACTATTATTTCTATACCTACATATGTAACAAACAATTTAGCTTAATCCAAGCTCGGCCATAACTCTAATTTTCACAAAATGGGAACCAAACAGGGATCATTCCATAATTGGCCGATTGGTATGAGATTCAGGACAGATAAAAAGAAGTACTTCTTCACACAGTGCATAGTTAAACTATGGAATTCACTTCCACAAGTTGTAGTGATGGCCACTAATTTGGATGGCTTTAAAAGGGCATTAGACAAATTCCTGGAGGATAAGGCTATCAATGGCTACTAGTCCAGATGGCTATATGCCACCTCCACTATCAGAGGCAGTATGCCTATGTACACCAGTTGCTGGGAAACATGGGTGGGAGGGTGCTGCTACACTCATGTCCTGCTTGTGGGTTCCCCATGGGCAGCTGGTTGATCACTGTGTGAACAGAATGCTGGACTAGATGGGCCTTGGTGTGATCCAGCATGGTTCTTATGTTCTTAATTTGGAGTAAGAAAATATGAAACATTCCTTCTCAATTTCCATTCTCCTCAAATAATTTTTAACAGTAAAACTACTCCAGATTCCTCAGAGATTTGGATGACTTCAAGCCCTCCATAGATAGAGGTGGCTCTCCTATTCAGACAGTCGCCCTACACCAGGAGATGGTGACATGTGACAACAGAGAGGGGTAGGGCTGAAGTGCTCCCTCTCCTCGTGCATTGATTAGACCGGATAAGACAGGGGTGCAGAACTGAGGGCTCGGGGGCCAACCTTTGCCTTCCTGGCATCTCAATCTGGCCCTCTCAAGTTCCCCAGATGGCCACAGCCCTTCTCCTGACCCTGCCCTCTTCCCCCAGCCATTGGCCATTTGGTGATTTCCTGGCTTTTTTGCAGTTCCCCCTCCCATTGTGAAAGGTTGAAATGTGTTCCATAATGCTTAGTTACTGTCAGTAAAGAGCTTTAAGCTAAAAATATACTGTTATTTTCTGTATTTTGGCCCTGGCCCTTTTTGCCTCCTGCCCCACCCACAACCGCAAAATGGCCCCTAAGAGGTTCTCCCGAATGTATTTGGCATTTGGGCTGAGAGAGTTTCAATGCCCCTGCAGTAAGAGAATGGCTGGAAAGGGCTGGGATGTTCCCTCCCTCCTGGACCTACCAGTACTTGGTCTTTGCCCTCTTTGATTCCACTGTATAAGCAGTGGACTTTGCGCACGTACAAGGGGAAAAGAAGAGGCGAGACACAAGTATATGGTGTAAATAAAGGGCCACATTTTATTAATCAAGATCTGCGAAGGGTGAAAGTGCAGGTACTAACTAAAACTGGCCATTGGCCAGTGAGGTATCCCGGGCAGATACATCCAAACCCGGGGGGTGGCACAGCACTTTGCCACCACCCCCAGTTTTACACCCTCTTGGGTGCTGGGAGGCTTTCTCACAGTCCCCACCTCACGGTGCCACAGAACACTGATCCGTGTGATGTAAGCCATCCTCACTGGCGATCCGTATTTCCCCCCACTGAGCAGCGAAACTCAGCAAGCGTGGAGCTACAGGTCTCGCCAGCCACCTGAACAGTGCCATTGGACGATCACCAAAACCCTAACCCCACTGCTATTCCTGCACTTACTAGCCAAATGTGACCGGAATGGACCAAATCACACGGAAAACCCAAAATAAAAAAAACACCCAACCCTGCAACACAGTGTAGAGTAGGCGAAACACGCACATTGCCCCCAGCCAATCAGGACAATGAGCCAAAATTCCTACTCGGCCCCTGGAAATGGCAGCCAGCAAAGCCCACACTGAGAACAGGGAGGGAGGGAGGGAGCTGCAAAAGAAAGAGGCCAGGGTGTGGGCATGCGGGCCTAATAACGGTCCTGCACGCTCTACCCTTCTATTATTCTATTGGAGGGCGAGATCACCCCATAGTGGTCTCACTCTCCTTTCCTCCGTGCACAAAATTCTCCCCGCCCACAGGTGCACGTGGCCGGGGGAAGGGAATTACTGTCAAAATCATAGAACTGTAAGTCTCATCAAGGCCATAGGTACCTCCTTTGACATAGGAAGTCCGTAGAGATGTATGAGAAATTCAGTTCAGTTCACTTCCAGACTTGGACTCAATCTGCGGTCAAAGTTTGTACGTTTCTGAGCTTACCATGTCATTTGCAGACCAAAACATATGTGTTCAATAGCATGCGTACATTTGAAAAATGAGCATAAAAAACTGAATACTTTTGAAAAATACACACAAATACACTTTAATCAATGGGAGAAGAATGCTTCCATTTTAAAGATGAGCACGACGGATGCGTACATTTGCTCAGTTGAAGGCACACTTGGATGAAGCCGATTATTTAGATCCATGCCAGTCGGGCTTCAGGCCTGGACATGGGACGGAGACGGCCTTGGTCGTCTTGGTGGATGATATGAGGAGGGCCTTGGATAGGGGTGAATGCTCCTTTCTAGTCCTCCTCGATCTCTCAGCGGCTTTTGATACCGTTGACCACGGTATCCTCCTGGACCACCTGGAGGGGTTGGGCATGGGAGGCACTGTATTGCAGTGGTTCTGGTCCTTCCTCTCTGGAAGGTACCAGAGGGTAGTTCTCGGGGAGGAGGCTTCGGACCCTCGGCCACTCACTTGTGGGGTGCCACAGGGTTCCATCCTCTCCCCAATGTTATTCAACATCTACCTAAAGCCACTGGGAGCTATCATCAGGAGGTTTGAGGTGCGGTGTCATCAGTATGCGTATGACACGCAGCTCTACCTCTGTTTCAAGTCCTCACCAAGGTTGGCCGTTGAGACCCTGTCCAAGTGCCTGGAGTCAGTGGGTGGCTGGATGGGAAGGAACATGCTGAAATTGAACCCCGACAAGACCAAGGTACTTCTGGTGGGGGACAAGGGGAGGTTAGGGGATGTTGACCTGGTGCTGAATGGGGTACATCTACTCCTGAAGGACCAGGTCCGCAGCTTGGGGGTCATTCTAGACTCCCAGCTGTCCATGGAGGCTCAGGTGTCATCTGTGAGCCGGGCGGCGCTGTATCAACTCCATCTGATACGGCAGCTGCGCCCCTACCTTCCTAATCACCTGCTCCCATCAGTGGTTCATGCCTTGGTCCCCTCTCGCCTAGACTACTGTAATGCGCTCTACGTGGGGTTACCTTTGAAGACGGTTCGGAAGCTACAGCTGGTACAGAACGCAGCGGCTCGCCTGGTTAAAGGCAGCCGCCGCCGGGATCACATCACGCCAGTGCTCAAGGAGTTGCACTGGCTACCAGTTGCTTGCCGAGCCGAATTCAAGGTGTTGGTTTTGACCTTTAAAACCCTATACGGCTCCGGTCCAGTTTAGCTCAAGGAGCGTCTCCAGCAACACCAAGTAGGCCGCTCAACAAGATCTGCCACAGACGGCCTTCTCCTTGTCCCTTCAGCCAGAGCAGCTAGACTGGCGGGGACGAGGAAGAGGGCCTTTTCTGTGGCGGCCCCCGTACTGTGGAACTCTCTCCCGAGTGACCTCTGCCATGCCCCCTCTCTGCTGAGCTTCCGCCGCTCATTAAAAACCTGGCTGTTCAGGCGGGAATATGGGGTGGGTTAAGATTTTTAAAAATTTTAATACTGTTTTAAATGTATTTTATCTTGTTTTAAATGTATTTTATCTTGTTAAATGTATTTTATTTTGTACGTCGCCCAGGGTGGCCGGTTGCCGGCCAGATGGGTGATTGATAAATGTAAATAAATAAATGTAAATAAATAAATAAATAAAAGATGCACAGAAATATGCACAGATTTTCATGCGAAAAGAAAAAAAAAGCTTGCAGTCTGATATGGACTTGAGTCGGAAGGAGCTTCAAAATGGAATTCAGAGAACTTTGGCGAGCTTGAGTTTTGCTAATTCGCACATCCAGCTCTGCTATTTCTTTGCAGCTGAAGGCCACACATACAATGTATCCTTAACCCTCAGTTACCTTTCAGGTAACCTTTTTACCTCAAAAAACTTAACTATTTGTATACCAAATTATTTTAGGTCATAGAAACATTCACAATTTTCATCACCTTTGTAAAGATTTTACCTCATGATTTAACTAATTCTAACTCCAATAAATGCTTTAACACAGAAGCATAAAGTTTGATCTCCTCTTTTCTTTATAGTCAACAGTGCTGGCCCTACCATTAGTCTGGCTGAAGGCAGAAAATTTATAGTTATTAATTTATTATTGTTGTATTTTTATTCCCAGGAAAGGGGAGAGGTTTCTGTAGGATTTTCTGCCTCAGGTGCCTTTTGGGGGGAGGGGCTTGGGTACTATACAGCTTAAGTTAGGCTGGGTAGGTGTATGGCTCTATTTGCTATTCTGCCTCAGGCAGCAAAATGTCTCAGGCCAGTCTTGATAATCAGCAGCAAGACCTATGCAGAGATCCAAATGTTCAAAATACTATTCTATTATACTATTCTACTATTCTATTATAAAATAGCAGGATCATATAACTTGAACCCATTGGTTCAGGTTAGATGCTCTGGTGAAATAGAAAATAAATTTGTTCCATCATCTATGTGACCCTCACAATCTTCGTCACCCTCCTCTGGACATGTTTCAGTTTGTTAATGTCCATCTTAAACTGTGGTGCCCAGAACTGGACATAGTACTCCAAATGAGGTCTGACTAAAGCAGAAAAGAGTGGTGCCATTAATTCTGGTGATCTGGACACTATACTGCGGTTGTTGCAGCAGCCTAGAATTAGCCTTCTTAGTTGCCACATCACACTGCTGATCAGGACCGGTGCAGGGCTGTTTGGCGCCCTAGGCCAAATTATATTTAGCGCCCCCTCCTCTTGTGCCATGGGGGGGGGCTCCGGAGCAAAGCAGCCCTGCTCTGCAACCCCCCCTGCGCCGCCGCCGCCACCACCACCTACCTACCCCGCTGCTGGCTGCTGGCTGCTGCTGCTGCCGCCTCCGCCTCCTCCTAGGAGGAAGTGACGCAACGGGACCCCCGTGCTTTTTTTTGCCGGGGAAACCAGGGCAACAGGGCTGTTTAACCCCTGTTGCCCTGGTTCCTCCCGCCAAAACAACGCTGGCGGGGCTCCGGAAGCGACACAAAGGTAGGTGGCTGGCTGCCTGGCGGGCACACAGGGGGGAGGTGCAGTGGCAGCGGCGGCAGCGGGGGGGAGGCGCGGTGGCAGCAGCGGGCGGGAAGGCGCGGTGGAGGTGGCAGGCGGGGCAGGAGCGCGCCGTTGGCGAGGAAGGAGCGCAGCGTTTCTGCGCCCTCTTCTGCCACATGCCCTAGGCAGCCACCTGGGTCTGCCTAGCGGTAGCGCCGGCCCTGCTGCTGATACATGTTTAGCTTGTGGTCTACTAAAACATCTATTTTTTTCCTCACATGTACTTCTGTCAAGCCAGGTGTCACACATCCTGTAGTTGTGCAACTGCTTTTGCCTATCTTAATGCAGAACTTTACATTTATCTCTGTTGTAATTCATTCTGCTTTTCTCCAGTTGAGAGGGTTCACTGCCGGTAATACAGTGGGCCTTCTGGTTCATAGCCAGACACTGGGCAGCAGTAGTTTGGGCCTAGTCAGTCTGTGGAATGTCAAGACCAGAGTGAGCTAATCACTGTCAGAGTTCTCAGGAGAAAGCAGGCAGGAGTTGAATTGTCTCCCCCATCCAGCTGCAGCTTCGACCTTGCAGAGATAGAAGCTGGCAGCCTTCTCTGGGAACTTCAGGAGAGGGGAGGGGTTGTTTGCAGAGGTGTCACTCTGGCTGAAGCCTCACCCCTGAAGGGTAGAAGGAAAACACCCAGGTGGGATAGGGGTCTCGTGGATGGGCCAGTTCCCCTGTCAATTAGTGGTTTAGAAGGAGGGTTAAGATGGCCACACCTTCACTTTTAAGTCTGTGCTTAGCCTCCAGAGCCTTTGCTAGGAACATCTCTCTCATCTTCCCTGTCTGAATCTTTCTGTTTGGATCTATCACCAACTGAGCTATTGGGAGAACTCTGCACATGGACTCTACCTTTGGACTTTGGACTTTTACTGTCAAGAACCTGCTATGAAAAGGACTGTCGTACTTTTCATAGACTGTGCATTCTTGTGGCTATAGATGTGTCTTCTTTGAGGAGCCCAGAGCCCGGCTGGCTTGGGGCTAATTCCTGACTTCTGTACATTCCTATGCCTTGACCCATGTGGCATAGAGATTCCAGAGCTGGTAGCTTTAAATGTTGGAATCTCTGCGTGTGGGGAAGTACTTTGGACTCATGCTTGATCTTGTTTTGGACCCTTATTGTCCGGAGGCCTGGACTCACAGTACCCAGAGGGGCCAGTCCAAGTGGCAGGGTTGGTTTTGACCTCTGTGGAGGTGTGCATGCTGGTTCAGGTCCTCTTCTAGAATCCCTTCCCTTGTCTCATGAGCAAGAGGGCTCAGATCCTTCCCCTGTCAGAGGAGCTGCTAGTAGTTGTTCTGATCCTAAGGTCAAGACGTACAGAACCCTGAAGGTTCCAACTCAGTGGCAAGGTTGGTTCATCTCTCTATGGGGGTGTGTGGATAAGTCAGGCCTGGTTCTAGGATCCCCCCACTTGTCGCAGGAGCATCTGGTATTGGCGCTGATCCTTTCCTTGAACCCTGATTATGGAATTTGTAAAGGATACATTTGAGTCCCTTTCCTTGGTGTGAGATGCCTGGAAGATGATCCCCCAAAGACATTTGAATCCCTTCCCCTGAATGTGGAATGTCTAAAGGAGACATTTGAGTCCCTTCTCTTGGTGTGAGATATCAGGGAAGATCATCTCCAAAACATATCTGAAACCCTTTTCCTTGAACCCTGAGCCCAAGAAATGACAATGGAGAAATCAGTTCCCGGAATATCTACTGCAGTAATGGCATAGATGTGGGATTGATGTGAAACAATTTCAAGAGCCTATAGCAGAATGCCATCAGCTATATGATTTCTGAAGACTGTAACTGTTAAGCTTATGCCGTGGGATTTGCTATAATAAAAGGATCTCACAGATTGGAGTCTCCAGTGTCAGAGTGCTAGAATGCATGACTGCAGGACCGGGGCCCTGACACCAGTTTCCCATTCTGTTAAGATCTTCTAAGGTATTAGCTATGCTACACAGTTTATTATTGTCTGCACTAATTTCTACTCGTTCATCCATTCCAAATCACATAGAAAGAAGTTGGACAACACTGGGCCCCAGACAGGACACCGGGTCCTGCATCACCCCCACTTGTCACTTCTCTCCAGATTGACAAGGAGCTATTGATGACAACTGTTGGGGGCCCTGTCCATCAACCAGCTACAAATAAACCTAGGAGCATCAGCATCTAGCCCACATTGTATAACCTTCAGTACTTTTGTAGGTCATGTAAATAAAAAGTCATTGTTTGTTTTATGTGTTTTGAGTGAAACTTTAGGTGTTTTGAGCGCATCAGGCTTTTGTATCAATTTAGCTGGCATGGTTACTGTATTTTTCCGTGTATAAGACGACCCCATGTATAAGACGACCCCCACTTTTCTAAACCAAAATTCAGAAATCAATATTTTGGGTGGGGTGTTTGTGAACGGGCAATTCAGCCCATGTTCGACTTCCCAGAGGGCTGCTCCTCGCAGATCCTGTTGGGCCGGATCTGCACAGCTGCCAGTGTCTGGGCCGCGGCACGCGGCAGGACTGGGCCGGACGCACCTGAGCTGCTCCCATCACGGGCTCTGCTCGGCCTTCTGCCTGCCTGGGTCAAGCTCGCGCACCGCCACTGGCTCAGCCACCCCTCCTCACCTTCCCCCGCCGGCTCATACCGTACTTCTGTGTATAAGATGACCCTCAATTTTTCAACAATCAATTGAAGGAAAAAGTATCATCTTATACACGGAAAAATACGGTATGTTTCTCACTACCATGGCACCGGGTACTTCATGGCATGCCATTAGGATAGACAACCGAAATGCAGCCTTCAACAGGCCAGTCAGAGACTGGTGAAGATTTTGATGTATTTCATTTCATTTTTAAAATAATCAAGGTGCATTCTACTGATCATTTTCACGAGTGGAACCTGCACCAAAAGCTACTGAGCATGCTTAATCTTCATTTGGCTGTTTTTTTATTTTCTCCCCACTTAGGGATTTGTTTTTCTACATATGTTGTTGTTGTTGTTGTTGTTGTAATTCTACATACCTTAGGGCAGTGATGGCGAACCTTTTTGAGCCCGAGTGCCCAAACCACAACACAAAACCAACTTACTTATTTCAAAGTGCCAACACTGCAATTAAACCTGAATGTCGGGGTTTTAGTTTAGTAAAAACAACTCATACAGTTGTCCAAACTAATTAACATCTTTTGTCTTAAAAGAAAAACACAATAACAGGGCTTTCAATGAAACAAACAGCTTTTTATTGAAAAAAACATCAACTCGATTTTTTAAAATAGTACTACATTGTACAGGTTGACTTTTACTAACTGTAAAACACCTTTTCAACACGTGTAGAAGCATCACAGTAAAGCTTGCCGCATACAATTTCAGTCTGGCATATAATCTTATTACAAGTTGAGAATCCCCTTATCCTTATCTAAATTACCTTCATGCTTAGGACATTGCCTGAAGGTAATTTAGATAAACTTTTTAAATAATCACTGAAGCACATTTTTTGTAAAGCACCTGCAAGGAACCCAAGGCGGCTTACATAATCCTCCTCCTCCTCCTCTCCATTTTATCCTCACAACAACCCTGTGAGGTAGGTTAGGCTTAATTATGTAGGTTAGGCCTAATTAGGTGGTTGGCCCGGCTGGCGCTGCTTCAGGAGCGCCAGGCGGGGCGGTGGGGCGGCGGGGCTTCCCCGCCCGGGCCCAGGCCCAGGCCCAGGCTGGCGGCAGCGCGTCCTCGCGCCGGATTAGGAAGGGGCTACAGAGGCCCCTCTTCTTCGCCGGCCAGGCACGGGAGTTGGCCCAGCCGGCGCTGCTTCAGGAGCGCCGGGCGGGGCAGCAGGGCTTCCCCGCCCAGGCCCAGGCTGGTGGTGGCACGTTGTCGCGCCAGGTTAAGGAAGGGGCTACAGAGGCCCCTCTTCTTCGCTGGCCGGGCACGGGAGTTGGCCCGGCCGGCGCTGCTTCAGGAGCGCCGGGGCTTCCCCGCCCGGGCCCAGGCTGGTGGTGGCACGTCGTCGCGCCAGGTTAAGGAAGGGGCTACAGAGGCCCCTCTTCTTCGCCGGCCGGGCACGGGAGTTGGCCCGGCTGGCGCTGCTTCAGGAGCGCCGGGGCTTCCCCGCCCGGGCCCAGGCTGGCGGCGGCGCGTCCACGCGCCGATTAGGAAGGGGCTACAGAGGCCCCTCTTCTCTGCTGGCTTGGCACTGGAGTTGGCCCGGCCGGCGCGGCATGGCTTCCCCGCCCGCAGCGGCGTGTCCTCACTCGGATCCTCTTCGTTCTCTTTCTGCCTCCTCCGCTGCCGTCCGCAAAAAAACTCTCTGCTCCTCCTCCTCTGCCGTCTGCAAAAAACCTTCACCAGCGGCGTGACGCTGACTCACGCCCACTGGGAGAGACTGGCCAGGAGCGGCCGCTTCGCCCGCACCCCCTGTTCTCGATCTCTGTTAAAGCGACCTATGGCTCACGTGCCAGCACAGCGGTCCCCATGTGCCAGCTGTGGCACGCGTGCCATAGGTTCGCCATCACTGCCTTAGGGCTTCCCTGAGCCTGATGATGATACCTCCCTCTTGTTCCTGGATGGAGCCATTATGGCAACATAAGGGCTGGCACTCAGAGAACAAGTCTGCTATTATTACACAGGATATTGCTGTCTTTCTTTTCAATCCATCTGAATAGAGATACCAATCAACTGTAGCATCTGATACAAAAGGGCATTGCTTGTAAAGACCAATCGGGCAAAAACAAATCTGCTAGACTGCTGAGTTATCAGAGCACTCTGGCTTTTGTTGCTATGGACTGGGAGAGCGATTTTTCAGGGTTCAGGTTATTAGCCCATTCCATTCTGAAGATTTTAAGCAGATATTAATTTAGTTAATTAATTATAATGTTTATAGGCCATCTTATAACAAAACATTCTCAGCTGCTCACACAATAAAATGACTATATGTTGAAACAAACACACAGATTATTAAAGAGCAACAAATACAAATCTAACCCATTTTTAAATGGCACTCTAGTATTGAAGGTAGAAAAATGTTAGCAACCTATACTGTATTCCAAGAATTCCAGCTTCCTTTCCATTATAGAAACTAGCTAGCAGTAGTGAGAGAGTTATCTGACTCCCAGACAAAGTCTCTGGTTTGACTTCCATGACTAGCCAACTGAAAGAACCATCTGCTTCCCTTCAGTTTTCCCAGTTGAGGCTTTATTACTCAGCCTAACACACTCTCAGATGGTGCTAATTATCCTGTGCTTGGATGACTGACATCCCAAAAGCCATCTTGCTTACAAACCCTCCCTGTGAGAATATCTGAAACATTCACTTTGATATACTACAATTTCTCTCACTGTATAAAGACATGATCTAGATGCAGAAAATGAAAACAAAATGTCATTTCAACTTGTCTTAAGGTATTCAAGTTTTCAGTCTATATTTTCATAGTGGTGTTTCTACTATGTATTCAGTTCAGTGCATACTCACCAGGACTGGTATAAGTAGACCAAAGGCCACCAAGCACAAATGTTTTGCAAACTGGAATGTTATTGGGCGCTTAAGTAAATGGAAGTCTGACATTATGTATTCAGACAGTGACAGATTGTTTGGGAGTAGGACTGAGCCAATTTTTTGTGGGAAATATTTTCAGCAAGGAAGAGAGATCTGTGGGGAGGGAGACCATGTTCTCCAAGATATCTCACAAAACTGTGCTTTTCCACACCTGCCTCCTCTTGCTGACTGTTTTGGCATATATATATTTTCCTAAAGACTGTGGTTGTTCTTGCTGAGTACTTGAGCTAGACAATCAGGGATCATTTATCCAGCATGAAAACATCATATCACCATATTAGCCAATCAGATTTGGCTATATAATGACAGTATGAGGTAAAATCATAGTGAGCAATGTTCCCTGCTCTGCTCTCCCTAAATAGGCAGACATTTTTGCCCCATTTTGCAATGCCTCTTCAATTTATCAATGAAACAAATGGCATATTTCACAGGGGTTACTTTTTTCATGAAATATTTCCCTCTTTCAGCTCAACCCTGCTTGAGAGGTCTCCTGATACTAAATAAGATAGGAATATCTTATTCCTATCCCATCCACCACACACAAGTGTGTACACACACACTTTATTAAGCTTTACAGACTATCATTTATAAATTCAAAAGGTTAACCAATAGTTTAGGGTTAGCTAAGCTAGAACTATGTCCAATATTAAATTGTCAGTCAAGTACAGATTATTAAATTTTCACCCATTATCTCAGGATTTAAAAAAGGGGGATGAAGGTAGCATTTGCTGACATACATAAGATTAATTTTGGATCAGTTACAGTTTTTTATGCCAAATATAAATGTGTTACATGTGAAGAAGAAAGGGAGAGCACAATCAACAGTATATCTGCCTAGATGAACCATGGCTGCTGATGTCAAGCCAGTTTCATTGAAAAGTCCAGGAATTGCATCACTGACACTTTACACTTTATTTTAACAGCATGTCTATGATAATAAAGTGTGCAAATATCAAGGAAGAAATATAAATTACAACCCCAAAGAGGAAAATACATCTCTCCCTTGCCATTTTGACTATTTCAAGTTTCCTAAGACTCCACAGTTCCCCAATAATGGCAGGGTTATTAAGAGTTCTTGCTTTTAAGGGTGTGATGAAGTAGAAATTTGCTACCTTATTTTTTACATCTCGTCCTATGAAGTCATTAGCAACATTCTCCTTTAAGTATCAAACCAACAAGTACCTTTTTAAAAATGTTGAAGCGCTTAGGAGAATTAATGAAACCAATATAATTTTTCCTTTTAAAAAGAATATCATCTCCCATAGCAGAAGTGTATTACTTGCAATATATACACAGGGACATGAGCTAGGAAGATTTATGGAAAACTTACCTACTTTTGCCAATAAACTGCTAAGAAAAAGCTGGTTTATAAGTTAAGAAGATCATGATACCAGCATAAAAATTAAAGTTAATAGTTTTATAGGCCAAGTGACTAGCAGGGCATCCTTATCTATCAGTGAATAGGATTATGTCTGCAAACATTCTCCAAAGATAGAATTAAATTGTCAAGCTTGCTTGCTTGTAGAATGGATGTATACTCAACATGTTCATGAGGAACACCGGTGCATTGCTCTATTAGAGCATACATGTTTTGTATGTTAAAATAGAACCATCATTACAATTTAAAGATAACTGAACTAGGGTCAAGTTAAGGATAACTAGTACTCTCTCTCGTCCCTGCTAATGATGATTCTACCTACATGGTCCAATACCATATGAACACAAGGACATAAGAAAAGCCCAGCATCCTGTTTCCTGCATAAAGGCCATAGACCTCCTCCACTGTTTCTTCCAGAATCGGATATTCATTCAGTGGTATTCTGTATCTGAACATGGAGATTCAATCTATCTACCATGGCAAATAGCCATTAATATCTATGTCCTCCATGAAGTTATATAATCCCCTTTTAAGGCAGTGACTATCACCACATTTCTCTATTCCTATTTTCTACACCATGACTTTAGTATGGATTGGATACTAGCATTGCTACTATAATGACAATGGATGTCATTGTCAAAGTCAAAGTAGGTATCTCCTACTTTGTGTGAGCAGCAGTGTTTGGTGCAGTCATATAGGGCCTCTGTGGATCTATGATGTATGGATGGGGTGGGTTAGGATTTTTAAGTTTTGTTCTGTTTTTAATTGTGTTTTATACTGCGTGTGTGTGTGTGTCCCCCTTGTATTTTATTGGATTGTAAATCGCTCAGAGTGGCCGGATGTCTGGCCAGATGGGCGATTCATAAATATAATAAATAAATAAATAAGTTACTCTGATGATTATACATGATCAACCTGTATCAGGCCTTGAGGGAAGCTATCCCAGTCCCACAATTATTCAGAATCTGGATCAAGAAATTGGATATCTGTGGGACATCTGGAAAAATGATGATGATGATGATGATGATGATGATGATGATGATGATGATGATGATGATGTGGTATGTCCTAATTATTTCTAGGTCAGAACAGGCAGGAGTCTCTCATCCCTAGTTGTTGTGGTGATGTTCCCCTCTGCCCCTTTAAATAGATATTATTTTGTCAGTTATTACATTCTTTCTCTTCAATATCTATGAAGAAAGTTTGCCACTTCATTCACACATATGCACATATTCCTGCATTTTCCCAGCAATTCAACACTGAGGTCTGAATGAAGACAAAATATGATTTACCAGAAAATGATTCTGTATTTTGCAGAGCAACTTTGTAAATTTTCATCACATGGAAATGCCTGAGGTTGGGATTATGCAGTGGGAGCAGCTTCACTCAAAAGAGGAGTCATAGGCACCCAATACTAGGGAATCCTGCCAAGCGAACCAGAAAGAAAATTAAAGGTTAGGAAACCCTTGGCCAATGTGACTGAGAGTATTTCTTGTATATGTTGCTGGGTACACTTCTGGTTGCTGGGTACACTTTAATACTCAACAGATATGGGAAATGAGCATGTGGCATGACTGCTTGCTTGCACATTTATCGAGCATTAAAGAATATACTAGCCACTGGCAGTACTAAGTGTGTGCCAGACATACTTAAGCTGAGCTGATGGAGGAACTGACAGAAAGCAACAAGGCAACTAACTACTGTTATTTTTGTTTTCAGCTGAATGGCAGTGCATTGCTAGCACATACGAATGAGGCTCACTTGAATCCATTCCAGAAAATACAGGAAAATATAAGCAATTAATAGTGCAAACAGTGCAACTAATAGTAGACCTATATAGGTCAACTCAGAAGGACATTATACTAAATTTAATGGGGCTTTGTCCCAGGTAAGTGGATATAGGATCATAGCCTAAACAAGATAGTCTGCCTAGCCCCAAATTGGATAGCACCTGAATGCATCATATGTAGGCATCCAGTCACAGGGCAGCATGTTCCTTTGTAGCCTCTGCAAGGCAGGAGAAGCCTTCTTTTGAGAATCCCTGGCTGAGCTTACCCACTCTGCAGTTGCCTCATTCTAAATGGCTTACTTTAAATGCCTTACCAGGGAATATGAGCTACAGTTTTCTCCCTCTCTCATTATACTAGAACCCAGGGTCTGATTGGTGGGAGCTTTAGGACAGATAAAAGGAAGGATTAGTAGCCTATGAATGACTACTAGTCCTGATGGCTATGTGCTACCTCTAGTATCAGAGGCAGTATCCCTATGTACACCAGTTTCTGGGGAACATGGGCAGGAGGGTGCTGTTGCACGCATGTCTTGCTTGTGGGTTTCTCATGGGCAGCTGGTTGGCCACTGTGTGAGCAGAATGCTGGACTAGATGGACCTTGGTCTGATCCAGCACAGTTCTTCTTATATTCTTATGAGGAAGGTGGAATTGATCTGTCATGCCTGGCACAATTAAAGATGCCTGCATCCCTGTGTTTTCTGAAATTCATGACAAGGACAAGAGATCAGAGATGTCTGGAACAGAGCTGGATGCCATAGGGGTGAAAGCAGAGTAGTGGGAAGGTGTCTGCTGTGGGCAGAAGTACACAGAACCAAAGAGGAATCCATATTGCCCTGAGGAGTGTGTGAAGCTCCAAGCAAGAAGGAAGAGGATGACTTGCTTTCCCTGAAGCTTTAAGACTGCATGCGATAACACTGTGATTATCTATGTGTATTCAGAACTATGTCCCACTGATTTCAATTTGGCTTACTCAAAAGTAATTGAGCATAGGTTTGCAGCCTAAATTATCCTCCTAGGGTTAACCTTGATTAGGAAGTGATGGATGCCCAAGTCCATAACTACTACACACAACTTCACATGACACCTTTTTTTTTTTGCTTCTTATAACATAATTTGAAACTTTCTTTTGTTTGCTATGCATATTAAAGTAGTAAAAATAATCTACTATTTTAGTAATACATCCAGACCATTTTAAAGATTATGTTGTGTTTTTAGCACTCAGCCACCAACATCACAGATGTAACTCAATGCATTCAGTGACACTTGCACTTGAAGTTATTTGTGGGAGAACCAAAGTGATTGGATTTTTATAACTACTCCTCTGGCTGATAATCATCAGAGTAACTTATTTATTTATTTATTATATTTATGAATCACCCATCTGGCCAGACATCCGGCCACTCTGAGCGATTTACAATCCAATAAAATACAAGGGACACACACACACACACACACAGTATAAAACACAATTAAAAACAGAACAAAACTTAAAAATCCTAACCCCATATTCCCGCCTGAAAAGCCACATTTTTAATGCATGGTGGAAACTAATCAAGGAAGGGACATGGCGAATTATTAGAGAGATTTAAAGTGGATAAAAGAATGTATGATATAGAACAGGATAAGTCTGAATTTGAAATACAATTGTGTACAGGTGATGATCATGTAATTGCAAAAATGTATAAATTTTTGTTGAAGTTTGGGACAGAAGAAGAACAAGTTAAAGACTGTATGGTTAAATGGGCAAAGAACTTTGGATATAATATAATGATGGAACAATGGGAACGCATGTGGACTAAAGGTATAAAATTTACATTGTGTTCTGATCTTAGAGAGAATTTTTACAAGATGATGAATCGTTGGTACCTAACTCCTGTGAAATTGGCTAAGATGTATAATAATGTGTCAAATGTATGTTGGAAATGTCAAAGTCATGAAGGAACATTTTATCATGTTTGGTGGACATGTAAAAAAGTGAAAACATATTGGGTACAAATACACACATGGATACAAAAGATTTTAAAAGTGAATATTAAACTGAAACCAGAAATGTTTTTATGGGGTATAATGGACTTACAACTTGAGAAAGACTATGGAACATTATTACAATATATGATGATGGCAGCAAGAATAATCTGTGCTCAAAAATGGAAAGAAGCAACTATACCAACTATAGAAGACTGGCTGTTGAAAATGTTGGACTTAGCAGAGATGGCAAAATTGACTTGTTTAATTAGAGGAAAAAAATTAACTTCCTTCAAGAAAGACTGGAAACCTCTGGTGGACTTCTTGGGGAGGAGGGAAAGTGACTTAATAACTTTTGGGTTTGATTTCTGAATATTGGTAAGGTGACAGAAATTCTTTCTGTGAAAATAGAAGAAACTTAGATTGGATAAGGATTGGTAATGTTTGTCAGACAATGAGGCGGAAGCCAAATGTTTTGGAAAATTCAATTAAAAAAAATTTTTTTTAAAGAAAAAAAAGGAAGGGGTATGGCGGAGGTCACTGGGGAGAGAGTAAAGTATTTGTTAAAGTATTTGGTAGGAATAAAATGCAGCCTGCAATTTACATGTCTTCTAAACATTTTCATTACTTTCAGGAGTGAACTTATTGATATATATTGGAAGAGCTACCTATTACAGTTCGAAGATCTGAACACAACCTTGGACAGCAGGTTGAATTTTCTTTCTGTCTGCCCCTCTCTCTCTCTCTCTCTCTCGTTCTCTCGTTCTCTCCTTTCTTTCTCCCCTTCCTTCTTTTATATTGATATAAAGCTAATGGAAAGATGAGACACATAGAGAATATGAAATAAAATGTAAGATCCAGTGGAGTGGTTGGATAACTGTACAACATATAAACTTGAAATCCATTTAACAAAGATATAAAGCAGAGCTGGTGAAATAAATGTATATGGTTAATTGGTTTATGTATGAAACATCTAATGGACAACCAATTGATTGAGCGGTCTCTTGCCCCTCCCAATATCAATAGCTGATCTGGAGCAACTTTGGGCCTCAGCGTTCAATGACATCATACATGGGTGACTACAGGCCACAGGCCAACCTGGGATTGTTGAGGAACCATTCACTAATGAGAATGCTTGTGCAAGTGACCTATGCCTGTACACTGTGTAAACAGTTCATGCTTTTGAGCAAGCTAACTGTTGTCTCCAATGTTGTTTCCAGGCTGGTATGGAGGGATGGGGTTTGAGGTGCTGCTCCTGCCCAAACTGCTAGCAATCAATTACAGTAATACATAAAAACACTAATTGAACATTCATTCTGTTACTAATAAAATACATACATATTTATTTTGTATTGCTTTGTATTACTAGATTACTGTAACACGCTCTATGTGGGGCTGCCTCTGAAGGGTGTTCGGAAACTTCAGCTGGTTCAAAGAGCTGCTGCCAGACTGTTGACAGGGGCTGGCTACAGGGAGCACACAACTCCTCTGTTACAACAGATCCACTGGCTCCCAGTATGTTTCTGGACACAATTCAAAGTGCTGGTTATGACCTATAAAGCCCTATACAGATCAGGCCCAGGTTATCTGAAACACCTTATTTTCCCTTATGAGCCTGCTCGTACCCTGACATTTTCAGGGAAAACCCTTCGCTTGGTTCCGCCACCATCTCAGGCATGCCTGGCAGGAACTTGGCACAGGGCCTTCTCGGTGGTTGCCCTGACACTCTGGAATTCTCTTCCCAGGGAAGCTAGAATGGTGCCCTCCTTGGTATGCTTCCGGAGGCAGGCAAAAACTTTTTTGTTCTGGCAGGCCTTTGGGAATAGCCTGGACCTGTGAGAATGCGATGGATTCCACTGTTTATATTGTTACTGTTGTTTTAACTTTGATATTTTTATATAATTTTAATATTACAGCTAATTTAATTATATTTTTAACTTTTGTATATTCTCATTTATATGTTTTTATTGTACAAGTTTAATGTTGTAATGCCACCTTGAGTCCCAATATTGGGAAAACAGTGGAATATAAATAAATATTATAATAATGATAATAATAATGTTAATGATAATTATAAGAATAAGAATAGTGAATGTTCACTAAGAGCAACTTATACAGTGAACACAACACTGTTTCCAAGTATGTGTCAAGAGGATTACATACTGGAATCATCAGTACTCATATTTGATATTCCGGAAAATCCTGCGAATTACTTGGGAAGATAGGCGAACAAATGTCAGTGTACTGGAAGAAGCAAAGACTACTAGTGTTGAAAAAATGATCCTTCAACGCCAACTTCAGTGGACCGGTCATGTTGTTCGAATGCTTGACTGCCGTCTCCCAAAGCAGTTACTTTATTCCCAACTCAAGGATGGAAAGCGAAATATCGGTGGTCAATATAAGAGGTTTAAAGATGTTCTTAAGGCTAATCTAAAAAAAATGCAATATAAACATCGAAAACTGGGAAGCTCTGGCCCATGAACGATCTAACTGGAGGTTGGCCTTTCACAAAGGTTCTATGGACTTTGAAGAAGCCCGAGTGCAAGGTGAAAGGGAGAAACATGCTAAGCGAAAAGCACGTCAAACGAATCCTTTACAGGACCATCTTCCATCTGGTAACCTGTGTCCTCACTGTGGGAAGCTGTGTGGATCTAGAATTGGCCTCCACAGTCACTTACGGACCCATCGCTAGAGTCTACACAATTTTCTTTAGAATTTCCTCCTTTTAAAATTTCCTTTTTGTAAATTTTTATCCTGGAAGACAATCTTACTCGGTCACGAGTGATCGCCTGATGATGACGACTCATATTTGTAGGCATTTGAATGAACCACATCTATCAAGTATGCTATTATTTATTGTATTCAGTTAGTTGTTAATTGCTTCCTGTTGTGATCTAATTCTAAACATGTAAACAACTTGGGACCAGGATACTTGAGAGAAAGCCTTCTCCCTTGCCAACCTGCTCAGTCACTGAGGTCACTGGATGACATGTTCCCGATGGTGCCACATGGACCCGTGGCCGGATTGGAGTCCACCCATAGAAGACTCTTCCGTGTAGCGGCTCCATTTCTGTGGAATTCCCTGCCTCTGGGGGTCAGGCAGGCACCAACACTGTGTTATTTTTGGCACCTCCTAAAAACATCTTTATTTCAGGAAGCCTTCCTTGGTTGACCAGCCACTGTTTTTATTTATGTTCTGTTTTTATTGATATTCTGCTTTTAATAATGTGTTTTATTCTTTTTATCTTTTTTTGTCTTTTTATTGTTCACCACTCTGAAATGAATTCTATACACACTTATAGGGATGTTAGCGGCATTCGTCGGGGGGGGGGAAGCTCAGCGAAATCGCAGAGCTCACCCCCCCCAAGCCCCCACGTGACTTACCTGCCCTCTGCTCGACACACACCATGAATTCCTGGAAACTGGAAGTGACATGATGGGGACCCGTCGCGTCACTTCTGGGTCCCTGGCGCTGTGCTTTTAACGTAAATACTAGGGCAACCCACCTAAAACTGGCCGCAATTTGCTATTCACTAGTTTAACCTGGTATTTATGTTAAAAACGCAGTGCCAGGGACCCAGAAGTGACGTGGCAGGTCCCCGTCTCATCGTTTCCAGTTCCCCAGAATTTTCGGCAAGCGCGGCAAGGACGGACTGAGCTGGCAGGGTGTTCACTGAGCACCCTGCGATCACCGGTTAAGTGCGTTATACATCCCTAAAAGAGATATCATTTGTCATCCTGTGTTGTTAGTAGTAATACAAAACCTGTAGTGCAAAACAATCCTGCATTCACTTCAAAAACTGACAGATTTATGGTTAACTAAGCAATGGCAATAGAAGTACTGGGTTTTAGAGGTGGGGGTTGTACCTTGGGGGGGGCTCATCTCGCCTCTCCTGGGCAAGCAGTGTGGAGTAACCCCACAATTCAGTTCCCTGGTGTATGTCTGCATTAGTATGTTTAGTGAGTATAGAATGTTGAACTGAGTGGGTGTGGTTTGTGCTGTCTTGGAAAGGGTGGGGGGAGGAGTATATAAAGAGTGTTTGAGTGATGTCAGAGTTAGTGTGTGTTGAGAGTGAGTTAGGTGGTTAGTGTGTTGGGAGTTGGGCAGTTAGGTTAGTTGGGTTAGTCGGGTCATTGTCTGTCAGGAGTTTTGAGAGAAATCAGTCCTTGTCTGAAGAGTGAAAGTATTTAGTTATAGGGACTTAGGTTAATTACAAAGTGTTTGGGGTAGGCAGGTTTAAAGTTATTTTCTGGAACTAAGATTTTGAGAATTAAAATAAACTTATTTTTATTTTGTTTGCTACCCAAATCCTACGTGACAGCTTGGCGTTATTAACCTGCATGACTATTAAATCTACACACAAACACACCTTTGTACCCACAGTATCATACATTTAAAATAGATCCTTAATGACCTGTATTAATCTTTTCCCTCATTGGTAGGGGAAAGGTATCATTTGACCCTCCCCTCAGGTTTTAAAGTGTTGGTGCTTAGCCTGAGAAGGGTTTATGTGGCCTGGTCCTAAAGTGTAGGGGCCGTGTCGCTGCAAGCAGCCCCCCCCGAAGCCCGGATTCTCCGCAGCGCAGAGCGGCTCTCTGCCCACTCTCTGCGCCGCTCGGGCAGCCATGCCAGCAGTGCAGGGTCCCATCACGTCATTTCTGGCTGGCTGGAAGTGACAGGATGGGACCCTGCGCCGACGCGGCGGAACCCTGCACCGTGGTTTTGGCGTAGAAACCAGGGCAACAGGGCTTAAAATGGCCATCGTGGCTGTTTTAAGCCCTGTTGCCCTGGCTTCTACGCCAAAACTGCAGCGCAGGGTTCCACCGCGGCGATGCAGGGTCACTTCCGGCCAGCCGGAAACAATGAGGTGGGAGCCCGTGCAGCACGGCAGCTCGAGTGGTGGACCGAGCGGGCGGGAAGGTAGGCCTGCGAATATCGGGGGGCTGCAAGCAGGGCCAATTTTGGCCTCATTCCAGCCCCCCAATATTCGCGGTAACATCCCTACTGGGCTTCTAAGGCTGCAATGCTGTGAACACTTATCTGGGAGCAAGTCCCATTGAACTCAATGGAGCTTCTGAGCATATAAGTATAGAATTGAACTGATACTCTGTTACAAATATAAAATCGCACAATCTCTGCAATCACTGCATAAAAACAAACAAACAAAACCCCTTTCCTTTCGACCCCTCCAAGATTATATATCCAGATTATGAGATTGTCATCGCAAGATTATTTCATGACATGTTCTGTAAAAACTGTTGTAACTGAAAATCAAACTAGTACTCATCACCACAGCAGTAGCACATCTAAACTAGACAAGCTAAGGAGTTTTAGGGTATGTCTAAAGCAACCATTTATTTCTCTTTATTTATTTGCATAATTGCACCACAAATAATGTATGCACTCTGCAGTAAATATTTAGAAAGCCAAAGAGAGATACTGAGTAGCAAACAGAAATGAAAGGAAGGGTGAAACAAATGCATTAAAAAAAAAGTGAGAGCTAGGTCAGAAGAAGACACAAAATGAATAGTTCTCACAATAGAGAGAGATCAGTAATAATAATCTGTTATGCTTAAAGGGAGAAGCATAGATAAAGAAAAAGGAGTAAAACTGTAAAAGGTAACAAAGTATAAACGACTTTGTTCCGCTTTGCCATGAAGTGGAACAATTATGCAAAACTAAACTGAAGATAATCCCAGTGATTATTGGAGCACTTGAGACCATCATTTAAATATAAATAAGCAGTGCAAGCTGAACTCAGAATGAAAGACATCATGCTTGGCAAAAAACATTGATTAATAGGAATGCAAGGAAATAAGAAAATTCAAAAGTAGTCAATAGAAATACACATAAACAATGTGTTATGTGAATGTGGGGCCAGCTACTCAGTCAGTATTAAGGTGTCGTAGGGATGGATGAGAATTTAGTTTCAGTTCATTTTTAATAAGAATTTACCAAAATGCACAAATTTCTTCATCTTCGGGATGGAGAAAACTTGACATTTTAACATTTTGAGTGTGGGGCGAAACCCAAATAGACAGATTTGGCCATCTAGACCCAGGGCTTTGAGTGCTTAGCTCTTAAAAGTCTGGGATGGAATCCCTATATCTTTAACCATTTTAATGCTGAATTAAGGGAGCAATCCTATGGGGATACCCATAACCCTCCAAAGTCAGAGAATTACAGGCATCCTATGCAGGGAGGGAGGACCATGACTGGAGGGCACCCCTCCATATCAGAAAATGTAGCCACAGCATGGAGGCAGTCATTGTTCTCCTGTTTATATGTTATCTCTGACTGCATATGCATTTCACTGAGGACCGTTGAGATTGCTTATATGTGCCACAAACTATCTTATGTTGACCCATTCAATATGTTGGTATAACTACGGTATTTAAAAATGGGCTGTGTATGCTGCTTAAGACTGTTCTTAGGGAATCCTTGACAAAAACATACTCTGCAGCAGTGAAGGTCAGTGGAATTTTTACGGGGGTGGGGTGGGAACAAGCCAAGGACTGGAGCCATAAGTATTTCATCCCAAGAGGTTTTGATAACAATTTAAACTTTCAGCAACATTCACAAACTAATGAAGCCTTAAGATAACTTTGCCACTCCACAGTTTACTTTACTATTCAGAAACCTTAATTGAAAGTACTCCACACAATCCTAAGATGATCATTATTATTAAAAAGCATTTTTATACTGCAGCACAATTACGCAGCACACTCAAAACACTCTCCTAATTTTAAAAGATGCTGAACAGCCACATTTCATCTACAGCCACTCCGAACATCCTTTGCTCTAAACTGCTTACGGGCTAAACAAGAGAAGCCCAAACAGCAAGATGTGGAGTACAGATCATTAGGTAAGCAAGTCACAAAATCTTAGATACTTTCACACTTCACAAAAACCTGACTGCTCACACTCATCAAAGAGCTGCACTGAAATGATTTTGCCTTTTATTTTATGTGTTATTTTATTTTACATGCTACATTTTCACCTATGGAGAAAGACCATAGCTCAGTGGCACAGTGCATGTTTTACATGCAGAAGTCCCAGGTTTGATCTCCAAGATCTCCTGGTAAGGCTGGAAAAAGATTCTTGTCTGAAACCCAGGAGAGCTGCTGCCTGTTAGTATAGAAAATATTGAGCTGGGTAGACCTATGGCAGTGATGGCGAACCTTTTTGAGCCCAGGTGCCCAAACTGCAACACAAAACCAACTTAATTATTTCAAAGTGCCAACACTGCAATTAAACCTGAATACCGATGGTTTTAGTTTTAGAAAAACAACTCATACAGTTGTCCGAACTAATTAACATCTTTTGTCTTTAAAGAAAAACACAATAACAGAGCTTTCAATGATACAGTTTTTTGTTGAAAAAAAAATCAACTCAAAAAATTATTATAGTACTACATTGTACACATAGCCTGAAGGGAATTTATACAAACTTTTTAAATAATTAGGCACATGTATTTTTGGATAAGGGATTCTCAACTTGTAATATGATTATATGCCAGACTGAAATTGTATGGGGCAAGCTTTACCCCGGGTCCTTTCCCTGCTTCTACAGGTGTCAGATTAGTAAAAGTAAAAGTCAACCTGTACTAGGATGAGCAAGATAAACAAGAAAACTAAACGTGCTTAACACATTTTAAACACTTTATGTCTTGGACTGCAAACACTGCATTAGGTAAAAGTTTGCATTGGGCATGCTTTGGCACAATTAATGTGATTTTTGCTATTGCCTGCATGCAGAAGGGGACAGTCTTTTCGCGATCTGGTGACCAATGGCTCGAGTGCCCACAGAGAGGGCCCTGCGTGCCAGCTGTGGCACCCGTGCCATATAGGTTCGCCATCACTGATCTATGGCCTTGATAGAAGACACTTTCCTTTTTTCGAAGAGTCCTCAAAGAGTCATGTAAAAACATAAACATCTGCTTGGGATTAGAAGATCCTTAAATTCTGCAACCTTGCTGCTGACTTCATATATAATCAAAGGGGTTTTCTTTCCTCTGTGCAGAAACAGGTCACACTGGATTGTTCATAATGTAACACAATCTGAAGAAGTAATACAAGATGGATGCTAGTAGAGTCTAACAGCACAATTTCTCCAAGTTTATTCACCAATAAGTATCACTGTGATCAATAGGGCTTTCTCCCTGGTAAATGTGCACAGGATTACAGTCTTCATGAAGTAAAGCTTAAAGTTTAGGGTTGTGTTTGAAATCCTGAATGGGCTTTATAGTGACTCAAATCAGCTCTGCCCGACCTCCCGAGTCTTTTGTTGAGGCTGCCTCCCCCCGACCCACTCGTCGCATCACGAGCTGACCATGAGCTACAGCGCTCTATGCCCTGCGAGCCTTTCTTGCACAATATAGTCTTTCGCAAGAGAGGCTAGAGGAGGAGAGGAGGGGATGCGGTCACGCCTTCTTCTTATGCAAACTCATTTCGCAATTTGGTTACATGCCTGACAGAGCTCCGGCGAGGTTTCTCTCTCCCCACAGGAGGAAACTTATTTTTTTGAAATTGCAAGCCCGTGCTCATTTGTGTGTTATGGGGGGGGGCAGCCCAGCAAGTTATTTCTACTGTAATTTGTAATTATCTTTATTTTACTTTCTTACATCCACTTGGGATTGTGAATCAAGCAGCCTAGGACATGGAATTAGACATGAAATCAAACCTGGGGGGGGCACCTCACCCCCGCCTCGACTCTCTGCGGGGGCGGCCCCCCCACCTTGATCTTCTGAGCAGCGCAGAGCAGTTCTCCGCGCCGCTTGACCCACCCTCTCTGATCCCGTCGCGTCACTTCTGGCACCGGAAATAACGCGACGGGACCCTGCACAGGTGCAGTATGCAGTACGGGGGTCCAGTGCAGCTGCGCAGGGTCCCGTCGCGTCATTTCTGGTGCTGGAAGTGACGCGATGGGGCCGGAGCGGGCCACCCGAGCGGCTCGCCGCGGAGAGACGAGCCACCCCGAAGAGAAGGTAAGGCCTCGCACGGGCATGAGCGGGGCCGATTTTGGCCCATTATGCTCGCGGTTACAAGCCTATTAATGGAATCCAGCCATAGAAAATCAGTGTGTGTGTGTGTGCACGCACGCGTGCGCGCATGTGTGAGTGTGCCATGCCATTCCGCCTTCTCCCCCCCCAACACCACCTTCCTTTTCGTCCTGATCTGATTACATCATTTTTCATTCATCATACATCAACTCACTCATTACATTGCACGAGCCAGGAGAAAAAAGGATTAGGAGATGCAGATGAAATGGGAGGACGACGATAGGATTACGCCCACATCTTCCGCATTTTCAATGCGCAAGTATTGGGCGTCGAGCAAGAAAGGGGCTCGCAAACAAATGCTTGGTCCAGAATTACAATGCCGATGAGAAGAAGGAGGAGGGACAGCTTGACATGCCTCCGGTGAGCGAGGAAATAGCCGTTCAGCACAACCGTATAATTGCTGCAGAATTTCATAAGTAGCTCGTTGGTCGAAACTTGCCTGTTTGCAATGCTCACCTTTGCGGCAAGTCTGGATAGATGTACTGCAAATTCACTATTAAGTTCAGGATTCATTTCGAGCTTCGGAACCAGCGGTGTTCACGTACCTGTGGGGGGGCTCGCCTCTCTGCCGCCGCGATTCTCCATGGCGGCGCCCCCCCGCCTCGTTCTTCCAAGCGGCGCGGAGCATTCTCTGTGCCACTCAAGCTGCCACCGACGGGCACGCTGGTCCCATCGCATCCCTTCTGGCGCAGTGGAAGTGATGCAACGAGACCCTGCTCCGACGTGCTGGACCCCCATGCATCCCTAATGAAAGCAATGGAAATCGACAATAGACTTTAAGAAGAGCTGGAAGTAGGGGAAATGCCTCAAGGGAATATAAAGCTCAAGATAGTCCTGTGGAACGAACAACAGTTTGCACAAACAGCTGAAGCAAGAATAGGAACTAAAAACCAAGGAACTTGTGACTATCAATTCTGCCATAGTGGTTCTATGGCTAAATGAATCTTATGACTACTTAAGCTTCCTTTATTTTCTGAATGAACCTAATAATACTCTATGGATGCTTGAGGAATTTGATCTCTGTGAATTCTGATACGAACAGATCAGATCAGACAAATGTGTGGATTACTTATTCAAACGCCTTTGCATTTCCCAAATGTTCCAATGCCGTGGTCTTCTCAAAAAAGTCTCAAAGGGCATTTTAAAAATATGTATATTTTGAGAGAAAATACATTTAAAAATGCTTAGTTTGAGGGAAAATATTATGTATGTATGTATTTGTTGAATTTGAACCTACCTTTCCAACAAATGGTGCTCAATTAGGATTATGCTGAATGTGCACAGGTATGTGAAAATCCTCTCCTGAAGATCGAGAGAGGGGATGAAATGTGATCCATTTTCTCTACATTTCTTTCCTTTAAGAAACAAACAAACAAAACCTTTTAACAATTGTTCTGTTTCCAAATATGATGAAGCTGTGTATATTCAAGTATCTGAAGGTGATTTTGTTGTGTGTCATGATTAAGAAAAGTGTAATTGGGGACAAAATGGGATGCAACAGCTAATGATCACCCTAGACAATGGTCTTCTTGAAGTACTCGATGCATTGTGCTACATTGGATGCATGTTGTTCCTGGGAAGGAACTAAATACTAGCATACAAAAAGCAGCTACTTCTTTTATAAACTTACAGAGCATGCCTGTAATAATAACAAAAATAAGACCAAAATGCCTGTGTTATTATTAGTAACCTGCCATATAGTAGTGAGATAAACACTACTCTATTAAGAAAGGCAGTTCAACAGCTTCCATCTGCATTATTTGTGTGTCATCTTTGCCAATATAAAATCAGCTGTGTGGATGGATGTCTTTGCTCTGGCCAACCTACTAAGTATTCCAGATTTTCTTAAACAGAAATAGCTTCTTTGACTGGTTATATTCCAAGGGTACCAGATGGAGACACTCCATACAAAAGGTTTCATGGTGAAATGGCCAATGCTAAGAAATCCAGCAGTTGTCCAAAGCTCCAGTATAAGCATGTCCATAAATATGACTTCAGTTCAGAGACTTTGGCATCACCATATGAGAAACCTGACAATCAGTAGGAACATTGATGGCAAAGATGAAGGGCTGGCAGAAAAAAAGAAGGAAACAAAATGGCTCCTGCAGCTTCAGATCAAGGGAAATGTGAAGCAAAATGTCAGTCACTGAAGTACCACCTGCAGCACATCTTACCAATCCAGGATTGGATTTCTCAGCTAACCACAGCAAATATAATTATAATTCATCCAAACCATCCAAAGGGATGGTACAAGTTCTTTGTCTTATGGAGATGGACAACTGCCATATGCATCATTATTACCCCTACTACAAGCAGCAGTAGTGTAACAAATCTCACATAACTTGTGTAGCATTTTCATGTGTGTGAGGAATGATAAAAGAATGCACAGAGAGTAGATTAGACATTTATCAGTGATGCACAGCACTTTTCACTGTTCTCAACTGAAAGGACATTTCCTAAAACCAGCCAAAGAACCATGCTGCCACCCTGTGGTGAAGCCACCACATCTCTATTGCTTTTAGATCAAGTAATGTATATTTCTGATTCTTCTGTAGCCAAAGATCCCTATGGATGGATGGATATATATATATATATATATATATATACACACACACACACACACACACACACACACTCAGCAAAACAAAAAACAAAAAAATCCAGCTGACATATATTTTAGTCTGTATACTACATTCAAAAGTAAATACTTTTGGTTGTGTTCTTTGGATTATATACGAGAATTATTGTAATAAAGATGAGCTGCACTGGAAGAGGGGGAAAGTAATTCATACAAATATTTCATTTACAGAAGAGCTCAGTGAGAATTCCAGACATGAATGCTTCTGATCTCATTGTTCAGGTGCTTCATAATATATCACAAAGAAACAGGACTACAGCAGTGTGAGTGGGCTGGGAATCACTCTTCATGAAGCATAGTCCCTCATAGACTGACATGGCTGGTAGTATCTCTGATCTTTTTCAAAGGGCAATTTGTAGTCTATAAACATAGTCCATGTGAATTTGGAATCGGCAGTACACTGAGTGTATTGCAAGCATGCCAAGAATCTTCCCACTGTAATTGTTGCAGCTCACTCTTATTTTCTTTGACTAGGAGAAGCCAAAGTTGCTCATATTTTATATATCTCCTGCTATTTCTCTTCTCACCAACAACTGGGCATGCTATTTGATCATATGACAATTGTCTCACTCATTTTCAGTATGACTCCTTTGACATTGCATTGCCTAGCTATACTTGGCCAAAACCAAACTCATTAAAAGAAAAGTAGGATTAACTAACAGGAAATATTTTTTAAAAAAGAAAGAAAAGAATGGGAAACATTCAATAAAATCCAAGAATTTTTTTAAATCTGAAATACATCTGAAATTATTTGAACTAGATTGAACCTTCTGTGTGTTCACAGATTTGGTTATACAAAGGATGTGTGTTCATGGTGGCTAATTAAAAAAAAAAAAGAGCTGAGAATTAAGCATGCCTGAAAGCCAAACACTTTGATCTCTGAAAGCTATCTACATCACAGATATGTGGATATTGTGGTTAATTAACAGTGGGGACAACAAACTCTGCATTTGTATAAACACTACTAGTTGTAATGGGGTTTTTTTTGCTTCTTCATATCTTGTAGGACTTGGTGGTAAACAGGTTCAATAGCTAAACTTTGAATCTCAGTTCAGACCAGGCTCCATAACCATAAGAAGCTTAGAAGGCAAACAGACTGATCAATGACATGAGCCACTGAATAGATAGGGGAACTCATAAGAGCATTAAGGCTTTTGTCTTACTGGGCATCTCATGGATTATCTGGCCAGAAACTGACTGAAAGACTGCATCCATCCATATCATCGATCCCCTCATAGTAAGGGGATTTTTTGTCAGTTAGGGTAGAGCAGGACGTATTTGCCCCACTTAACAAGGAATGGATGCTACCTGATCTATCAGGGGATACATCACCTGGTTATATCCACAATTGCACTAGTGGAAAAAATACAAGATTTGGTGTTCCCCTAGTGGTTGCACAGCCGCTAGCAGGACAACTAGCACAAGTAACACCTAACCTAATGAAGTCTTAATGAGTTGTGAACATCTTGTGAAAAGACTTGTGGAACAGCTTTTGCAATGCATTGTGGGATGGCTTACACAATAGCTTGCATAGGCAGAATCAAAGTATTGGATTTGACACTTATATAAAGGTGAAAATGGGGTTTCTGCAAGTGGTTGAAGCTTTGTGCTAGTAGAATGACACCAGGGGATACAACCCATAGTTTATGCTATGTAAGTATTAGCCAAATGTGACCTATGCGAGTGTATTATTAGAGTTTTATTCAATGTTGGGTTTATAGGAGTCAGACAGAACTCGACCCTTTGTAGAAAATTGTAGAAGCATTTTATGTCTGATGAAAGATCAATTTGCATGTTAAAAAAATCTCCCCCAAAACCCCTCCATTGTAATATTGCCTTCTTATTATTTGTCTCACAAGATTATGATGTCAGTGGAGACATGGTCTTGCTATTTCAGGAGCATCCCGGAAGATGTGTATAATTAATGAAACAGTTGCTTTCAATAACAATTTCTCTTGAATTCCTGGAAATTTTTGTTGAGAGTTGACTATCTAGCTACTTGCCAGAGATTGAGTCACTAGATGGCACAGTGGGTGAATGCATTAAGCCTTTGCCTCTAGAGACTTCATTTCAAAAGTGTAACTTAAGAAGTATTGATGGACTCACCAGCTCTGACAGACAGCACTTTGCAGAAGCAGTGGCAGCAGAAAAGAAAAATTCCCTCACCAGTACCATGGTATAGCCTAAAAAAAAAGAGATAGTTCTATGTCACAAATCAAAATGAGTGCTACCAGTGCTCTTTCTATCACCCCTTTACTCCATCAGATACTTGCAATGAAGCAGCAGCTGAGGATGTTTAAGATTGTGTCGACTTTGTTCAACAGCTTAATCATACTGTCAATAGAGGGTCATCAAAGAGCCAGTGTGGCACAATGGTTCAAGCTGGTTTAAATTTTGGTCCAAACCATCACTCAGTTATTAAGCTCATGATTTGGTCTTGAGCATGGTGAGGGTTCCTAGTTCAGTGGTCGAGCACATGCTTTATATGCAAACGTTTCCAGGTTCAATCCCAGCTAAAAGAATCAGCTAGCAAATGCTATGAATGACCTCTACCCAAGACTGTGGAAAGCCACTGTCAGCCACAGTGGACAATAAAGGGCTAGACGGACCAGTGGTCTGACTCAGTGTAAGACAGCTCCATATTGTTACCATCCCTTGGACTAGAAGAGTGTTCTAGCTATCCTGGAATTATAAGTGCTGGATGGATACTCTATACCAGGGATGGGGGAAAGAATTGTTCAGTTTGCACTTTAATGCAAACGTATCTGATTTTGCACTTTTGAACCAATATGGGAACTGAGCACAGTTATCCTTCAAAATTTGCACAAATTGCCAAATTGCCAAATTTTGCAATTGAGTTTCCATAAAAAAAATGTGTACAGAAGTGCATATATTACAGGAAAGGGTACACAAAAATGCATATATTTGTGAAAGTAACAGTAAAAATGCATTGTATTAGGAAAAAAACATTAAAATGTGTATATCAGGCAAGATTATGTACAAACTGTATGTATTGAGAGAAATGTGTACAAATTTTCATGAGAAAATGATCGAAGTTCTGTATGAACTGAATTTAAGATTGAAAATAAAAAATAAAAATATGCTATAAAGGGTAGCTGATACAGAATACATATTTATGATAATGCAAGACCAAGAAGGTACATATCCATACCATTCTATGTCCATCATTTGGAGATCAGAACAACCTGGTCTAGCACTGCAGGTGCAGAAGGCTGAGTGGATTGCAGAAATCTTGGGGGTGGGGGAGAATTGGTCATATTTGTTATATTTACCTGTACTTCCTCCAAGAAGCATGGAACAGCATGTATGCTTTAAACAACAGTATGAGGCAGCTTAAACCATAGATGACTTATATTTTATTTACCTCCAAATGTGATGAAAGACAAGCAAAAGATGTAGAATACTAGCGACTTGAACTCTGTACAAGATGCAGGTCATTTCCAAATAGGTTTCCCTATCTTGCTTTATTACTGGATTACGTATGCTGAAGAATTTTCATATAATAGCTTCACATTTGGGAAGAGTTCTATGTGCTTCAGCTTGCTTGGCTCCCTTACATCTCTGACCTTTTTCAAAGCTTTCCATGTGAATGAGCCAAATTCTAAGAATATCTGAGCTAGCCTACAAGTGCTGCTGAGAAATCTGTGTAAAATAGCAGACAAAACATGGTGCAGCAGAAATATTTCTCTAGTGTTATGGGCACACATGCTGGTGAAGTTAAAAACAAACAAACATGCAAAGGCATTAATCTCAACTGACATCCTAATACACTGCAACTCCCCCTTAAAAAAAAAGTTATACATTTTTCAGTGTAGTTGAAAATATGTATCAGTGTAGAATGAGGGATCTGAAGAGGCATGCCTCGCTGAACTTTAGTTGCCTCAAAATGAACGGTTCCCCAGTAACACAGCCAGAGCCTCTGTTTAGATCCCCATGTTTTTAGCAGCTAGAGTTTCACATTATCTCCAAGCCTTCTCCGAGATGCTCTCCAATGTGATTCAGTGCAAATCTAATTCTGAAATATGTGAACTCAGTGCAAATCATATTTTTGATGCAAGACAATGAATATTTTTAATTAAACTGGCACTGAAAACCAAAATATTTTAGTTCACAACACGCTCATGCTAACGTCAGGGGAATTAAAATGTACATTCCTAATCTTTCATAATGATGAAATTCAAAGTGTTATTGTGTTTTTAAAGGATTCCCATTGTTAGGCAGCATATTCATTATGCTACGATGGCTGCACATCTAATTCCACAGCAGGGAATGTGTTCAAAATACAATAATGCATGCAGCAATAATAATAGATTAAAACACACAAAAATCCAATAAGATGAAATACAGTGCTGGATTCTAAAACCTGCACAGAAAGAAGAAATCACCACATAATGACATTTGTAATTATGATTCTTTCTTTTTTTATTTCAGCCTATGTTGTATGCTAATTGTTCTGATAATTAAGACAATCCCAGCATATTAATTCACCACACTGCTAGCAGCATGAAGGAGTGCTTCCTTCCAGACAAACTTTGTTGGCACCTAACCCCCTGAAAAGTGCCATTGTCCTTAATCTTCTCTTGAAGCCAAAGGGGAAGCCTATAGTATAGCAGCATCCTCATCCTGGAAGAACCTTGAATCACAAAGAGTGAGATGCACTGCAAGGTCTACCATACAACATGAGTTGGTGCTGAATAACAGCAAAAGTCTGATCTGTGATCTAGGTTCAAATCTCACAAGGAACACACTACTTCTATACATCACCCCACCACCACCACACACACACACACACACATATAACAGTGCTTTCATGTGAATATACATTCTAGGCATAATAATAATAATAATAATAATAATAATAATAATAATAATTATTATTATTATTATTATTATTATTATTATTATTATTATTATTATTTCACAGAAATACTGACATTGGGCAGTATCCAACACTGCCACTATGCTAGAGAGAATGACCACTAGTGCGATGGGAAGCTAGCAGTGGCTTGTTCAATCGGAAACTACCGAAACTACTGTTTCTGGAAAGGGACATTCTCGTGGAAGGGAGCTCCACTGATTTGTCCCATTCTGAGCAGCTTTCTCCTGAGAACTCTGACAGTAATAATAAGCTCACACTGGTCTTGACATTCCACAGACTGACTAGGCCCCAAATCCTTCCAAACTATTGCTGACCAGTTTCTGGTTATGAACTAGAAGGCCCACTGTATGACTGACACTGAACCCCCCCGCACACCCTGTGAATGCTGCATTCAGGTCCAGTCCTACCACTAATTTATTTTATTATTTATTTACAACATTTATATACCACTCCACATCTAAACAGGTTCTGGAGCAGTGGACAATAAAAATATAAAGGGCAGAGTGAAGCACTCACCTCAGGCAGCAGATGTCGGAAAGTGGCAGCAAGGTGTTGGAAGAGAGACCTGTGTACCATGTATCCTGTTCTATGCCCCCTAAGTTAGCCTGGGACCTTCAGGAGCAGTGAAGGACACTGTCCCACCATCAATGTTAAAGACAGGTTCATCTGCCAGTCTTCTGATGAGATGGAGGGGGTGCCCTCTTGTTCTTTGCCTCAGGCAGCCAAACGTCTTGGGTTGGCTCTGGTCGTATTCATGCTTCCCACTTACATTCACTGAAATAATTGATCGGCTGAAAAATTTGAATTACTCAAATTTACTTTTCATATCTTAAGTTGCAATCCTACACACTAATCAGAGAGTAAGCGCCATTGAATCAATACTTCACTTTTTAATAAAGGGAATTATGGTAAGTCACCCCTTTTTAAGGTGTTTAGAAAGACCTTGTGCCAATATTGCTTCTGGATCACAGTATGAATACTGCAATGCCATCTGTTGGAGGGTTCAGGTGAAGAGAGGTAAAGCAGGGCTTAATGTGGGTAAGGGATAAGCACTAGAGTGGCCACCTACACAACACCAAAAAAGAGGAGAAAAGGGGACAGCAAGTTGCATAACATTTGCATATGCTAATTTATATGTACAGATACAAATTTAGAAACAACAGCTATACACACACACACACACACACACACAATACATCTCATCATAGTGGAGAAGACTGACCAGTTGACTGGTACATGAAATTATACAGTGAGTCAGTTCCATCAGTATTTTCATCATGTCCTAGACAGGAAGCACTACCTTTAATTAATGTCTGGTGGATATGGGGGAATAACTGAAACTTCTAGACAAGATGGAAGGACTGTTGGTGGGGGCTTCAGTCAATCCAGGGTTAGGTGTATTGGATGGAGACTGGAGTTGCACTCCCTCTTAAGAGTGCTCCATGATTTATCACTGCATATGGATGCGCAGGTGGTGGTGGTGGTGGTGATGACCAGAAGCACTTTTTACAACCTCAGCTGGATTGGCAGCTGTGTCCTTTTTCTGGAGAAGATGTCGGAACTGGCCACAGTCATTCATGTTTTAGTAATCTTGAGACTGGACCACTGTATTGTGATCTATATGGGACAGCCCTTAGGAAACCTCAATTGATTGAAAAATGCTGCTTCCAGATTTTTGCCTGATGGTGGAGAGTCAGAATGTGTTACTGCAGGTCTTTATGATCTGCATTGGTTGCCTGTTCATTTCCAGGCTCAATTCAAGGTGCTGTCTGGTTCTTCCCTTTAAAGCTTTTAAACATCTTGGGCCCTAGGACCTCAAGTACAGCCTTTACCTATATGTTTTGATCAGTATCAACAGTCATGCTCTGAGTGGTGACCAAAGTTCAGTGGGTGAGTATGTCCAGGACCCTTTCAGTTGTGCATCCAGCATGATAGAATGCCTTCCTAGGGAAACCCACCTAGCCCCTCCTTTGTGTTCTTCTCAACACCTTGTTGAAAGTGAAACCTGGCTTTTAAAGATCACTTTTAGAGAAAGTGGATGGCTTTGCTGGTCTCCATTTCTGTTTGCTTTGACTGGGTTTGATTCTAGGAATGTGCAAATCACAAACACTCAAGCTCATCAAGGTTCTCCAAATTCCACCCCAAAGCCCATTCTGACTCTTGTCTGTATCATATTGTGAGCTTTTTTCTTTTCTTTCTTTTTTGCATGACCATTAATATGTATTTTTGTGCTTTTTAAAAAACAAATGCATGCATCAGTTGTGCACATTTTTACACATTTTCTCCCATTGATTAAAGTGTGTTTGTGCACATTTTCAAACATATGCATTTTAATGCACATTTTTCAAAAGTAGACATTTTGTGAACACATTTTTGTACCACAAAATGTGCAGATTTTGACCACAGATAGCACTTGGGTCTGGATTTGGTTCTCAGAGGTATAAACTGGGACAATTCTGATCAAAAATGATCTGAAATGAATTGATTCCCCCTTTTATTCTGCTAATTGTTTTTTTATCGCTGGATTTTATTTTGTTTGAAAATATTGTAACAATTTTTACCTTCGCTCTGATCAGCGATAACTCAAAGCAGCTTATAAGAAAGCATCAACATAAAACAGGGATTAAAACACAATAAAACACATTCTAATATACAACAATAAATCACCCCAGCAGGAAGTAAACAGCAGAAGAATCAACAATACCGCATCAACAACAAATAAAATAAAGCAGTATATAAACAAAAGCACAGTGCAACAGAATCCAAATAAAACAGTGGAATCAACTGGCCAAAGGATTTATGAAAGAGCCAGGTCTTACCCTGATGCCTGAAAGTGTACAGTGTCATAGTCTGGCAGAGCCCTCTGGGGAGAACATTTCACAAGGTTGGTGCCAGATTGACAATCATTGCTGTAAAATATCAGATTTCTATCAGCTAGGCTTAACAGTGTAATTATAGCCCTCTGCTGTTCATGTGTACATGCTTATGCGTGTTAAAGGAATACTTCTACTGATCTCAAAATGGTATAATTAAGACTGTGATCTTTATATAACTCAGATTCACTGAACTTTTGTTTAGTCGTGTTGTAATTATAGGGCTTCCTTCTCCATATAATGATGCTAATTCTTGCTGCTCCTATTCTTGCTTTGTTTTGAAGATTGGAGGGAGAGCGCTAACATAAAGCTGTTTGGCTGTCTAATCCAAGCTCATTTAAAGAACAACTCCACCAAAACACAAATGAGCCTAACATCCCAATGCAATATTTAGAAGATGCAAACTGGATAAACTGAATTTCTTAAAAAGGAGAACTAAAATGTCAGGATTTTTAAAAGGTCTGGGGAAAACACCCAACTGTTAAGCTTAATAAGCTAGGCTTTATGCTACCACCTAGTGCATTTGCCCTATCGAGAAAAATAAAAAATATTTCAGTGCAACAGTTAAAATGAAAAACATCATATGAGCATTCTGATTCCTTCACTCACATGCTCTTACAAGCTCTTTTCTCTCATGATTCCTACACATTCTATTTCTTTGTTTTTGTTCTTAAAAAGTATTAAATTAGGCACCAACAGCACCTTAAAATAAATAGCCAACAGCTGTAGTATCATCATGCGATCACTCGTGACCGAGTAAGATTGTCTTCCGGGATAAAATGAGGAAATTCTAAAGAAGATTGTGTAGACTCTAGCGATGGGTCCGTAAGTGACTGTGGAGGCCAATTCTAGATCCACACAGCTTCCCACAGTGAGGACACAGGTTACCAGATAGAAGATGGTCCTGTAAAGGATTCATTTGACGTGCTTTTCGCTTAGCACGTTTCTCCCTTTCACCTTGCACTCGGGCTTCTTCAAAGTCCATGGAACCTTTGTGAAAGGCCAACCTCCATTTAGATCGTTCATGGGCCAGAGCTTCCCAGTTTTCGATGTTTATATTGTATTTTTTTAGATTAGCCTTATGAACATCTTTAAACCTCTTATATTGACCACCGATATTCCGCTTTCCATCCTTGAGTTGGGAGTAAAGTAACTGCTTTGGGAGACGGCAGTCAGGCATTCGAACAACATGACCGGTCCACTGAAGTTGGCGTTGAAGGATAATTTTTTCAATGCTAGTAGTCTTTGCTTCTTCCAGTACACTGACATTTGTTCGCCTATCTTCCCAAGTAATTTGCAGGATTTTCCGGAGGCAACGTTGATGAAACCTTTCAAGGAGGTGGAAGTGACGTTTATAGATAGTCCATGTTTTGCAGGCATACAATAAAGTTGGTAATACAATGGCTTCATAAACCAGTGTTTTGGTCTTCTTACAAATATCCCGATCCTCGAACACTCTATGTTTCATTCGAGCAAATGCGGCACTTGCGGAGCTCAGACGATGCTGGATTTCACTGTCGATGTTAGCTGTAACAGAAAGATAGCTGCCAAGATAGAGAAAATGATCGACATTTTCCAGTATTGTCCCGCCAAGCTGGATAGATGGCATCACCAAAGGATTGGCTTGCACTTGCTGATGAAGCACTTTGGTTTTTTTGATGTTAAGTGAGAGACCAAGTTTTTCGTATGCTTCTGCAAAAGCATTTAGGATAGTTTGGAGATCATCCTCTGAATGTGCGGAGACCACATTATCATCAGCATACTGAAGTTCCACAATGGAGGTTGTAATTACCTTACTTTTTGCTTTCAGCCTGCTGAGATTAAAAAGCTTTCCATCTGTTCGATATATAATTCCCACACCGGTGGGAAGTTTCCCCTTGACAAGATGTAAAACCATGGCGATGAAAATGGCAAATAATGTTGGGGCGATAACACATCCCTGTTTAACACCTGATCCCACTTTAAATGGAGCACCATGAGAGCCGTTGTTGTCCAAAACCGTTGCCGTCATGTTGTCATGGAGAAGTCGCAAGATATTCACAAATTTATTGGGGCATCCAATTTTCATAAGGATAGTCCAGAGAGCTGTACGGTCTACAGTATCAAAGGCCTTAGCCAAATCGATAAATGCCATATAAAGGGGTTGATTTTGCTCCCGGCATTTTTCTTGGAGCTGACGTGCAGTAAAAATCATGTCTACTGTCCCTGCCCAGCCGTAATGTTGTCTCATGCCATAAGAACATAAGAAGAGCCATGGTGCATCATACCAAGGGTCCATCTAGCCAAGTACTTTGCTCAGGCAGTGGCCAATCAGCTGCCCACAGGAAACCCACCAATAGGAAATGAGTGCAGCAGCACCCTCCTGCATGTTCCCCAGCAAATGGTGTACATAGAGATACTGCCTCTGATACTAGAGGTAGCACATAGCCATCAGGACTAGTAGCGGCTATTGATAGTCTTCTCCTCCATGAATTTGTCCAATTCCCTTTTAAAACCATCCAAATTGGTGGCCATCACTATGTCTTGTGGAAGTGAAATCCATAGCTTAACTATGTGCTGTGTGAAGTACTTCCTTTTATCTGTCCTGAATCTCCCACCAATCATCCTCATGGGATGACCCTGGATTGTAGTATTATGAGACAGGGAGAAAAATGTCACCTTAACATGAAATTTGCCTTCTTCATTGCAGTCATACACTGCGTTGACATTTGCATTGACCTGTCCACCACAACCCCAAGATATATTTCATGGTCAGTCACTGCTAGCTCAGATCCCATCAGCTTATACTTGGGATCCCCCCCGCCATGTGTATCACTTTATACTTGCTTACATTGAACCATATTTGACATTTTGATGCCCATTCTTCCAGTCTGGAGAGATCCTTTGGAGCTCCTCACAATCCCTTTTTTGTTTTAACCATCCTAAATAATTTGGTGTCATTAACAAACCCAGAGATGACTGTATGCCACTGGTTCTCTCCATTCCACCAGGTTTCCATAATGCCCACTATACCTAGGTTCTCCTTTGAAACCAGGCACTTTAACTCTCCCAATCAGCTTGGAGGCTTCTAGCATTAGCATAGAAACACCTATACATGTTATCCCTCCCCTGATGTCTCTGGCAGGTGCATCTCTTGCTATGGTACTTTAGGTCTCTTTGGCTGGCTATCATGTTTCACCATATGCTCATGGGCTACTTCCTCCCCATCTGGGCAATCAGAAACATTTTCATCTTCATCCCCTAGGGATGATTCAACCCAAACTGGATGCCTCCTAGCTTCTGTCGGCTTTCCCCCAGATTTCACTTTAAAAGCTGCTCTGCCACCTTTATTTTTATGTTTAGCACCAGCAGTCTGGTTCCATTTTGGTTTAAGTGGAGCCTGTTCTTGTCCCAAAATGTCCCCAAGTGCCAAACGACTCTGAAACCCTCCTCCCTACACCACTGTCTGATCCAGCCATTGAGACTCCTCAGATTCAGCTATCTAGCTGGCCCTGTGTGTGGAACAAGTAGCATTTCACACAGAAAGCCACCTTGGTGGTCCTGGATTTCAGCCTGAATTGCTGTGAACCACCCAGAGAGCTTCAGCTATTGGGGAGTATCAGAGTGAAGTAGATGATGAGGATGAGGATGATACCAACAACAACAACAACAACAACAACAACAACAACAACAACCTCCTACATAGCAACCTAAATTTGGCTTCCAGGCCTTCATGTCTAGATTTCCCATGTCATTGGTACCAACATGGACCATTACAGCACCCACCACTATCTACAAAGATAAGTAGATGGTGCATGATATCACAACCTTTGCAGGCATGCAATTTACCATGCAGTCTACACACCCATCCTCAGCTTGAGAGGATATTAATTCATCTTCAGAGGAGTGGGTCCCTTCTAAGGGATAATTTCCCTTCTTTCCTGAGACCCCTATTCTCCATGACAGCAGAGGAGCTGTCACCCATTGATTGGAACATCCCTCTTAGGTCCCTGAAGGTCTCATTCACCAACTCTCTGCCTGTGTTAGCTTCTCCAGGTCAGCAACCTGTTCAAGGGAATGAACATGTTCCCTGAGAAGCAGGAGCTCATTACACCAAACACACACCCACGACTTCTGTCCAGCTGGCAGATAGTCATACATGTGGCACTCAGTGCAATGCACTGTAAAGCACCCACACCCCTGCTGGCTTTCTACCTTCATAACTTTTTTTATTGCTATTGTTGGGTATGTCTACCTGAAAAACTAAGTTATTTTCAAAGAGAAGAGGGATTTATTTATTTATTTATTTATAGTTATTCATTTATAGTTCTTTATTTATAGTTAGTTACTATGAGAAGGCAGGAAATATTCAATCACCTTGGCCTCCTTGCCCTGTTGCTAAACTCACACAGGTGCTTAACTCACTTTTGTGCTGAAGCTTTGTCACTGGGGCTGAGATGCTTCGTCACTGGGGCTCCTCACACTCAGGGAGCTGGCTACCTTGCAAGCCTGCTCCTTATATAGGTTTAGCCAGCTTGCCCCAACTGCTGCTGCAGCCAATCTGATTAGAAGGCCTCATCTAAAAAGCAAGGGAGGCTGTGGCTCAACTACTGGTCTGCACTAGCTTCCAGTGGATGGAAATGTAGGTTAGTTGAGCCTCCTGGTAGTGGATTTTTTCTGTTTGCCAGCTGTCAGGGTTTTCCCTGAAAATTTAACCTATTTGTTAAATAGGTTAAATAGCAACAATTTAACCTATTCGTAGCCTTCTTTTCTCAATGTTCCTGGATGGTACCTCCTACACTTTGACAGGAGAGCATCTGTTCATCCCTAATATAAAGTTGCATCCTGAATGTATACAGGTTTGGCCTGAACATGCAGTATTGGGATTCATAGATTCCTAGATCATAGAGTTGGAAGGGGCCTACAAGGCCATCGAGTCCAACCCCCTGCTCAATGCAGGAAACTAGAGGAGGGGTCTCCCATCCAAGTAATAACCAGGTCTGACCCTGCTTAGCTTTCCACGCTCAGACAAGCTGAGCCAGCGTGATGTTCATAGATTATAGAAAGGTGTGGTATCTCAAAGCTAAGCACATTAATAATGCAATCCTATACATGTCTGCTCAGAAGTAAGTTTCCTTGAGTTTAATGGGACTTACATCCAAGGAAATGGGTATAAGATTGAGCTGTAAGAATTTGATGACTTTTGATTTTACTTAAATTTTGTTGCATGGGAATAAAGGGCTTGATCTTTAACCACTTTTACCTTTCAGGCCAGTTCAGTTCATACCTGATGTATATTTCAGAGGTGAAATGAACCAGAAACTTTATAACCCCTCTTTTCTCAATATTCACCTTTTCATCATTTGCTTATTCCAGCTGCTAGTTTTGGCCTCTAATGCAGCCTTATCATTTATGTGCTGACTAGGGACAGAATACAATGGGGCGCCTATGCCTCCACCGATTCTTCTTTTATGACCCGCCAATTCTGTTATGCATGTGGAACCTACCATTTGCGCAACAGCGATTTAGTGCTTCCGGGGCAACCTGAAATGAGCAGAAATGCTTGTTTCTGGAAGGAGGCAGGTTGGCAGAGCAGAGCTCACATAAAGGAGCGCTGCTAACCTGCCTTCTTCCAGGAACAACCTTTTCTGCTCATTTCAGGGCTTCCCCCAGGAAGCATTAAATCTCTCTTGTGTAAGTGGTGGGTCCTGCTTGTGTAATGGAATTGGCAGGACCCACCACTTGTGGAAGGGAATCAGTGGGGTGGAAAGGAATTGGTTGTGGTGGAAGGGAATTGGTGGGGGCAAAAGCTCCTTTTTGGATTCTTTCCCCTACCACAGATATATGCTTAGACTTCTGAAACCCACCTACTCTAAGAAACCTTTGAAGACTGCAGCTTAGTGAGGAGGGTTTGCCTTTCTTCCACTCAGCTGAACAGACTGAGATTCATTGGAGTTAAGGAAAGTACCAAGAAAGAAAGAAAGAAAGAAAGAAAGAAAGAAAGAAATCTTCTCAAGACAGAGGGGGATGCAAAAGCAGCAGCTGTAGCAACTGGAACTAAGCCAAGCAGACACACAATCTCAACCCTGTTAAAGACCAGATACAAGATGCAGAATTAAACCATTAGTTAACAGGAGATGTGTCTTAATTGAACATTGGCCCTCTGCCATCATAATTATGTCAAAAGCTAAATTAGACACTAGACTTACGAGGAATAATCATAAAACAAATGAGGAGCAGTGCTACAAGAGCAGTAATTAATTCAGGTAAAGGGGAGCACAAGGTAATGCATTTTTTCAACTTGCAAGCAATATGCGAGTACATAGGAAACCAGTGGCAGGAAGTGCTACACCTTGTTTTGTACGAAGGCTCTTTTCTGCTGATTGTGCCTATAATTCAGCCACCGTACACTTTGGCACCATTCAGCGTGATTGGCAGATGCTACTCACAGAAGGGCCAGGATTGGCACTGCTAGCGTGTCACAGGTCAGGACTAAAATGATTTGGCAGAGCTTCCTGGAAGCCTGTCCTTATTCTGCACATCAAATGAGCATCAGATTTACTCATTTAAATTAAGCACAGAACTGACACAGTCAACCAGCTTGCTTTGGGGAAATCCATACCTTAAAACAAAACGGAATGCATACAAGCTGACAGATGAAAAATAAGGGAGAATCAATCTTTGCATGAGACTACTTTCCACCCAGATAAAGAGCATCCTCCTCTCTTCTCTTTCTGGAATACGCCTCCCTGATTCTGGCTTTCTCCCCAGTCTATAGAGGTAGCTTTCTTCCATCATATGGGCTTTTTGCCAGTTTCCTCTCATACCAGAATCGATTAAAGGAAGCCATATTTTAAATGATGTCATGATGTCAAGAAGAGAAAATGGGACAGTCTCCTGACAAAGAGCCTGATTCTCTGCTGCTCTGTTTCTGCTTTCAGTGTTCATGGTGTACTCTGACCTTTGTTGGGGGGCTGCTGTGAAAAGTGACAAAAGATTAGGTGACCTAATGAAGTCCTGATGCCCAGAACAGTGCCCAGTTCTATGAATTGTGTGGTGGGCATCCCTGTCTGCCTGTCTAACTTTTTGAGGAAAACAGCCTCTTCTGAACTAGGAAAAGGTGGATATGGCATTGCAATATAGATATTCTATTTATTTATTTATTTATTATATTTATTATATTTATACCCCGCCCAAGGCGGCTTACATAATCCTCATCCTCATCATTTCCATTTTATCCTCACAACAACCCTGTGAGGTAGGCTAGGCTGAGAACCAGTGACTGGCCCAAAGTCACCCAGTGAGTTTCATGGCCAAGCGGGGACTAGAACCCGGATCTCCCGAGTCCCAGTCCAACACTCTCACCACTACGCCACACTGGCTCTCAATTCAATTGAAATTATATGGTGGGCTTCCATACTCTGTCTTGTTTTCTCTGAGAGATATTGCCTATTTTGCACTAGAAATTGTGGATTTGGCATTAGGAATAGAAAAAAAACATTGTTGTGAGTGGTGCTGTTCTGTTATGCAAAATGGATCTCGTAGTCTTTGCATAAACTGTCAGTAGACAGGGCTCACTGGCCACTAATTGGCCATGACAGCAGCTGTTTGTCTGAAATTCCTCTGGAACATACATTGAGCAACACTCAGTCGAGACTGACTAACACACCTGATAGGTGGGAGGAGGCTGCAGCCCATTTGGTCTGCCCAAGTTAGTTGGATGATGGGAAAGGATTCTAAGGAAGAAAAAAAGAGAGAAGCTATTTTAGGAAAATTAATGTGTGAAGGAATTCGTGACTAGACCAAATTATTATTTCCAAACATCACCCTCCCATTCCAAGTCAGAACTCAAACTGGGGGGAAGTACTGATAAAAGAGAACAAATATTTGGAATATAGTTCTCAAAAGCCTCATTCTCAGAAGCCCCAGTCTATTCAAAGTGCTCTCAGCAGCCTTGCCCCCCCCCCATAATTTATACACATTGACCTGGTTCATATGATCACTGCAGCCCATTGTGCCTTATTTAAGCCATGACGAGCTGCAGCACTGTAATAGGTTGCCTATTCAAGCCCCAACCGCAGCTTGTCATGTCATCTGACCTGGGCAGCAGGGGTTATTTGAGGATTAAACAACCCTCAAATAACCGATGGTCTGTTGTAGAGTTGCCATCTGGGTTCAGATGACACAGCAAACCATAGCAGGCCCACCACTGGGGGTTGAATATTCAAAATGGCCACTGACACTCACCGCAATGGTGATCATGCAAACTAGCCCATTGTTTGAATGCCTGAATACCCAGCCAACCTCTAAGATCTGCAGTGGAGGCCATTCTGCCACCAATAGAATGTCTCCAGGTAAGCGGGCCTTCTCAATATTGGCACCCACCCTCTGTAATACTCTTCTATGCATGGTCTGAGAAACAGAAACTGTAGTAAGTTTCAAACATCTCCTGAAACATACTTGTTCACACAAGCTTTCCCTGGCTTATAATTGATCATCATGACACTGGTCCATTTTATTCTTTCTTTTTATTGGGGTTTTTTTTTTCAATCTTACCTTTGTGTTATAAATTGAAATTGTTTAGTGTTACATTGTATTGAATACATATTTTTAATAGTTATTTTTCATATGTTTGTATGTAAACCACTTAAAGATTTTATTATATTAAGCAGTATACAAGTATTACTAATAGAAAAATAAATATTCAATATATACAAATAGGGTGTGGGCTAGGTCTTTCACTGTTATGTACCCCCCTCTCTCACATACACACGAACATGTTTATTTAAAATGCTTTGAACAATTGAACAGGGCTATAGACCAGGTGAATAGAGACAAAATCTAAATTATTTGGGATGAGTTGGACATATCTTGTGAAATCTCCAGGTTGAAGTTTTCCTTTGTGCTTACCAACTGGACAACCAAATCTACAATTTTCCGAACCAAGGGGAACATGACTGCAACCAAAGTTCACATGCCTCACTCTGCATTGCATCAAGTGATCTATGTACAGCAAGTCCATCTCTGAAGCTCTCCCATCCTGGGCCTGGATAGTACCAAGATGGGAGACCACCTTCAAAACTCATGTCTACTGCTCCGAACAATTTGGAGGAATGCCTTTGGATGCAAATTTAAGACATCAAAATGTTTGAATGAGTATAATTCACTTTGGCTGCAACTATAATTCTCTTTATCAAGCCCTTTATCAAGTTGCTTATAATGCAAGTGTCACGAGATCCCTTCAGGCCCATCAAATTTCTCCTAGGGCAGAAAGGAAAGGCTTCTCTGTTATTTGAATGCAAGTATATACCTGGAGAACAAATCTGCTGCATATAGCCCTGAGCTGGCAAAAAAACTGCACATTTATTAAAGCTACCCTCTTTCTACTTTCTCCCATGTTAGTCTTGGACCTGACAGACAAATTCTTCAGTGTAATTATCTAGATTTTCTAAAAACCAGTTCAATAAATGTTTCAACCTTTGTAACTATTTCAACTAAGCTAAGAACAGGTTGCTTACCTGTAACTGTGGTTCTTCGAGTGGTCATCTGTGCATTCACACACATATGGGCTCTCTGCGCCTGCGCGGAGTTCATTCGGAAGATTCTAAAGCTGAGTATGTGAAAATCGGGCGGGAGCCCCTCCCCCTTGTGCGTGTCCCTAGGCGTGGCTCCCGCCCGATCCCTCAGTTCCTCGAGACCGTGATAGTATACGGCCTCGGCCCAAGGGAGTCATACCGTGTAACCTGCCGGGCCAAGTGCCGCGGCTGACGGTAGACATCGGCCCCAGAGGGGCGAAGAGAGAGAGAGAGAGAGAGAGAGAGAGAGAGAGAGAGAGAGAGTCTGAAAAAAGGCAACACCAGCGGGGCCGGTGGGCGGGTTGTGTGAATGCACAGATGACCACTCGAAGAACCACAGTTACAGGTAAGCAACCTGTTCTTCTTCTTCGTGGTCTCTGTGCATCACACACATATGGGCAGAGTACCGAGCTGACTTACCAGAGGCGGGTGGTGGTGTAGCCTTCAGTGTAGCCCCGCCGATAGCATGGCCCGTCCGAATGCTGTCGGGGCCCTGGCCCGGACGTCCAGTCGGTAGTGCCGGATAAACGTGGATGTGTGGACCACGTGGCCTCCTGGCAGAGATCTTGGATCGGGACCCCCCTGGCAAAGGCGGTGGAGGTCGACTGGGCCCTGGTGGAATGGGAATGAATCTGATCCAGCAGTGGGCAATTCGAGGCAGCGTAGGCTAGTTTTATGGTCTCGACGACCCATGTCGCAAAGCGCTCTCGAAACAGGTGATCCTTTAAGTCTGCCGCCATAGCAGATGAAGAGGCGTTGTGAGGTCCTAAAGGACATGGTCCGTTCCTTATAGAATGCAAGGGCGCGGCGAACGTCCAGCATATGGAGGGAGCGTTCCACTGGAGAGGATGGGTTGGGGAAGAAGGCCGGGAGAACTATGTCCTGGCTGAGATGGAATGCAGAGACGACCTTAGGTATGAACTCGAGTTCGGGACGAAGGACAACCTTGTCCCTGTGGAAAGTGAGGAAAGGTTGGTCGGCCCTGAGGGCGCATAGTTCTGCCAACCTGCGAGCGGACGTAATTGCCACAAGGAATGCCGTCTTCCATGAGAGGATGCGCAGGTCGACTGTCACCAACGGTTCGAATGGGGGTTTCATCAGGGCATGCAGTACCGTCGGAAGGTCCCACCCCGGCACAACTGGGCGTATTGGGGGAAGGAGGTTGCGGAGGCCTCTGAGGAATAGCTTGACCAGGGGGTCTGTGAAGAGAGTCCCCGTGGGTAGAGGTGGCCGGTGGGCCGCAACGGCTGCCAGGTGTACCTTGATAGAGGAGAAGGCCAGGCCCCTGGACATTAAGGAGTGTAAGTACTGCAGTACCATAGGAACCAGGCAGGAGACCGGGTCGATGTGTTGTGCTTGAGCATATCTCTGGAAGGCCTTCCATTTGAACGCGTAGGAGCGACGGGTGGAGGGTTTTCTTGCCGCTAGTAAGACTGCGGCCACTCCGTCGTGGAGATTATGCCCATCCATCACTGGATGCGCCACGCCGTGAGGTGGAGCGGCTGCGGGGATGGGTGGACGATCGAACCCGATCGTTGCGTCAGCAGGTTCGGGACCGATGGGAGTCGTATGTAGTCTCCCTGCGACAGGTGCAATAGGTTGGGGAACCATGGCTGTTGTGGCCACCAGGGGGCGATCAGAATGCAGTTGGATCCGTCAGTCTCTATCTTGGAGACCACCTTGGTCAGTAGCGGTATTGGTGGGAAGGCGTAGTGGAGCCCCTCGCACCATTTGAGTTGGAATGCATCCGTCACGGAGCGTGGGTCCGAGCCCCCACGGCTGCAGAATCTGTTGCAGGCTGTGTTCTGGGCCGTTGCGAACAGGTCGATACCCGGGTGGCCCCACCTGGAGAATAGGGTGTCCCGGACCCGACGGTCCAGTTGCCATTCGTGCTGGTTGCACGTCTCCCGACTGAGCGCGTCGATGAGAGTATTCAGTTTCCTCGCGATGTGGATCGCTGTCAGGGAGATGCTCCTGCGCGTGGCCCAGTGTAGGAGATGCATTGTGAGAGTTAGCAAGGAGTGGAATCTGGTTCCGCCTTGCTTGTTGATATAGTACACCACCTCGTATTGTCCGATACTACTTGGACGTGGAGGTGGTGCTCTAGGGCATGGAGTGCGTTCCAGACCGCTTGGAGCTCGAGCAGGTTTATGTGCAGCTGCTTGTCTTGGGCTGTCCATGTGCCTTTTACAGTGTAGCCGTCGCAATGGGCTCCCCATCCGAGGAGCAAGGCATCTGTGGTGACCGATATCGATGGCTCGGGCTGCTTGAATGGAAGTCCCGGGGTCAGGTGTGGTTTGTGTGTCCACCAGCGAACAGAATGCCGCACCCTGTGGGGGGGTGAAGGGCAGTGTTCGGGCTCTGTGATCCAGGGTCGAAGGTGGCGAGGAACCATGATTGTAGGGTCCGATATGTAGGCGTGCCAGCAGCACAACTGATATCGTTGATGTCATCAGTCCCAAAAGGCATTGGACAGATTTCGCCGTGGATGTGGCGTTGTTGGCCACCTTTGATGCCAGGGTAAGTATGCGTGTTATGCGCCTCCTGGGGAGGAAGGCCCAGCCCAGCCAGCATCGGCGTCTAGGAGGGCTCCGATAAACTCAATGTTTTTTGTCGGTTGCAGGACGGACTTCGCCTTGCTGATGCAGAGCCCAAGGCTGTGGAGTACGGACAGCGTCGTCTGTATCGCCGAGGTAAGTGACATCTGGGATGGCGCTACAAGTAACCAGTCGTCCAGGTATGGGTAGACCCGGACACCCAATGTGTGCAGGTGGGCACACACTGGTGCCATGCACTTTGTGAAGACTCGTGGGGCCGTACAGAGGCTGAACAGGAGAACTCTGAACTCGTAGGCCGTGGTGTCCAACATGAAACGAAGGTACTGTCTGCTGTCTCGGTGGATCGTGACGTGGAAGTACGCATCTTGTAGATCTATTGAGGCGAACCCGTCGGCCCTGCGAAGAAGGGGCAAGACCGACTGGAGCAAGTATCTCGAGTACAGTCCGGCATTCTGTCCATCGGGTGGGACTCGACGGACGGCTCCCTTGGTAAGTAGTGCCTGCACTTCCTGAATTAGAGGTAGTGTGGCTCTGGTAGTGCGGATGCCGGAGAAGGGAGGAGGGAGGTCGAATTCGGTTCGATACCCCTGTTGGACGATTTGGAGGACCCAGCGGTACGTAGTAATGCGGTTCCACGACGCGAGGAAGCGCGACAAGCGGTCGGCAAAGAAGATCGGTGCCAGGTTGGGTGTGCCGGCTCGGGGACTGGAAGCGTCAAACACGCCGGCGGCCAAAGTCTCCTCCTTTACGGGAGCCCCGGAACCGAGGCTGGGTGTTCGAGCGCCTCGGCGCCGAGGACTGTCGCTCATGAGGACGACGATCATTCGACCTGGCTGGGTATGCCTGGAATTGTGACGATGGGTGCTGAAAATGGGGCCAGCGGCGTTGGTAATATTGTTTGGGTGTAGGCGGATTGAGGCCCATCTTTTTGGCGTTGGCTCTAGCTTTTTGGACTGCGTCGGTCGAGAGAGTCGTCTGTAGATGAATGGAAGAGGCCCTCACTGTCGAAGGGGAGGTCCTCGATTTTTGTTCTGGCTTCGTGGGTCAGAGAGGTGGAGCGGAGCCATGCATGTCGTCTAAGGGCTATAGCTGCCGCCATAGACTTGCTGTGGCAGTCAGCCTGGTGACGTGCTGCATTGAGCTGGAGGCGGGCGATGCTGGTGGCCTCGGACTGAAAGATCCTGGCAAACTCCCGTTGTTGTTCTGGGAGGTGCCTGCAAATGGACCCGATTTTGTCCCACAGGAACAGCTGATATCGGGCCATGGTGGCCTGGTATCTGTCCACTCGGATGCCAAGGGAACTAGATGCGTAGACCCTGCGGCCGAAGGCGTCGAGTTTCTTCCCTTCTTTGTCAGGTGGAGTAGAGTGGCTCCTCCCTGAGGTGGACAATGAGGACTCTACTATGATAGAGTTCGGGGCAGGGTGCGTGAACAGGAACTTGGCATCGTCCTCTCTCACTTTGTACATGGAGTCCAACCTCCTAGCCGTAGCCGGGGTGGATGCCAGCGCTTTCCAGTTACCCTTCACAGTGCCCATCAGTGTGAGTGGGAATGGGATGGCTGTTAGGTTGGCATCGGTGTCCGCGATCACGTCGTAGATAGGGTCGCGCTCTGTCCTCTCGGGAAGTTGTACTTCTATGCCGAGTGTGCGTGCCATTTTGCAGATATGCTTGGTAAAGCGGCCAATGTCCTCTGACGGTGGGACGGTATCCCGCAGGGGTGCCCTTGTATCAGATGACGTTGAGTCGTCGGATGCCGACATGGCCGAATCCGAGTCATATTCGTAATCTTGAAGCGGGGAATGGTTTTGTCGTGTGATTGGTCTCGAGCGGGTCAGCGGATCTCGTCTGGTGTCTCTCGGCCTATGCCTAAGAGAGGCTCCCCTCGGTGGAACCGGGGGCGGGGGCGGGGAGGCCGTTCTATGTCTGGTATAGTGGCTATATCTCCGGTCTGTCAGGGGAAAATCAACCCTGTAGTAGAGGTCTGGTTCATCGCGATACACTGTGTAGTGTGATCACTCGGACACGACCGAGCCGGCTGATCGTTCCCTCTGTAAAGGGGAGTTAGATCTGTAGCCCTGCTCTACTGCCTGTACAATGGCAGGATCCGCCGCAGGTCGCGGGCTCGACACGATGGTCCCGAGGTGTCCAGCGTCCTCAAGGGGGGGCGGGCCTGCAGGGACTGTCTGGTATGTGGGGAATCAACAATCTCCCCTTCGGACATCGATGCCAATGCGGCCATCGGACTCGTGGCTGGTCTCGGTGTTGGGGAGCGAGAACGCGGCCTAGTAATCTCGGTGTCGGGTTGAGGCCGGGGTTGCAGGCTCGACTGACTTCGTTGTTTGGCATCGAGAGGCCTAATATCGATAGGATTGTTTGTCGGCGAGGTGTGGCGTTGCTTTGATTCTTTGGGCTTTTTAGAGTCCTTATGCTTGCGTTTATGGGCGCTCTTCTCCTTGTGGGTTTTAGGAGGAGATGAGGAAGCCTCTAATGACTTGCCTGGAGTCGACGGACATGCCGTGACTGTATGCGAAGGAGGTGTCCTCGGCCGAGGAGATGCTGCCTTCTGCTGCTGCGGATCTGAGGCAGCCATAAGTGCTTTGTGCCAGAGACCGGCCTTAAGTTTGTCGGCTCTGTGTTTGCGAGCCTGGCGGGTAAATGCCTGGCATGGTGGCATGTCTCGACCAGGTGGCCCTCGCCTAGGCAAAAGAGGCAGAGGGAGTGGCCTCCGCCAGAGGGAGTTTTGCTCCGCACCTAATGCATTTTCTGAATGGGGCGCGTGGCGCCATAATTAGCGTTAAGCTCCTTCTTTGCTTCACTGTTTTTGTTTTTTTTTTGTTTTTTTTACTTTCCTTTGTCGCTGAACAGCGATGACTCAGCTTCTTTGAAAGAGAGCGTCTTCCTAACGACTGTCTGTGAGAGCGGTCGAAGAGGAACTGAGGGATCGGGCGGGAGCCATGCCTAGGGACACGCACAAGGGGGAGGGGCTCCCGCCCGATTTTCACGTACTCAGCTTTAGAATCTTCCGAATGAACTCCGCGCAGGCGCAGAGAGCCCATATGTGTGTGATGCACAGAGACCACGAAGAAGAACATTGTTTTGACTGAAGAATAAATAACACAGAGGGGAGATCTTGGAATCTGATATGACCGATCTGCAAAATATGGACACATTAGAGTACATTTACCTCACAAGCATTAACATAATTACATTTTAACTAGTTTCTCTTCTGTTGAGAGATATCATATCTGCTTAGGCTTTGAGAGGGGCCTCAAAAAGAAGCCTGATAAATAGAGTATATAAGTAAAAACAAACTTCATTTATCAGAGAAATAAACAACAAACTGGTCAATACTGAATAAACACTAACGTCAAATAAGAAGACTGCATATTTATTAATATGAATAGGGATAAGAGACCAAGCAATTTTGAACTGTGCCATAGCATCACTCTCCCCATCATCTCTGCAACCTCCCAAACCTTACACAACCATTCCTTCAAAGTGGGAATAATATTACTCCTCCAGTTTCTGGCAACCAAAATCCTAGCAGTAATCAATAGATTCTGAACCATCTCGTAATGTGTGGGATCTATCCGTTCATCTACATAACCGACTAGGACTCTTAGAGGGTCACAGGATATAGAAACTGAGTAATTATTCATATTGCACATATAACCTTTCCCCAAAAGTAGTTAATTAAAGGGCATTCCCACCAATAAAATTAGTTTTGTCTTTTCCACATCATCAACACCTATCTTCACAGTTCCAATAAATATGACTCAATCAATTAGGTGTCAGATGGTATTGCTATAATATTTTATAATCATTTTATTTCATATTAGTGAAACATGCTGGCCTCGTCAGAATATTTTCTTCCACACCTGTGATGTAATTGGATGGCCAATCACTCTCTTCCATCTAGTTTTGAAACGATTACCTTTATTTTCATCTTTCTATATAATTAACAGATAAATCTGTGATAACAAATCTTTTCATTTCATTTGTTCATAAATTAGCTGCTCAAAAGTAGTGAAATCTAAATTCAGTGCATACTGTAATGCGCTCTACGTGGGGTTACCCTTGAAGACGGTTTGGAAGCTACAGCTGGTACAGAACACGGAGGCTTGCCTGGTTAAAGGCAGCCGCCGGTGGGACCACATCACACCAGTGCTCAAGGAGCTGCACTGGCTACCAGTTGCTTGCCGAGCCGAATTCAAGGTGTTGGTTTTGACCTTTAAAACCCTATACAGCTCCGGTCCAGTCTATCTCAAGGAGCGTCTTCAGCAACACCAAGTGGGCCGCTCAACAAGATCTGCCACAGACGGCCTTCTTGTCCCTTCAGCCAGAGCAGCTAGACTGGTGGGGACGAGGAAGAGGGCCTTTTCTGTGGCGGCCCCCATACTGTGGAACTCTCTCCCGAGTGACCTCCACCATGCCCCCTCTCTGCTGAGCTTCCGCCATTAATTAAAAACCTGGTTGTTCAGGCGGGAATATGGGGTGGGTTAAGATTTTAAAAAAAATTGTTAATGTTTTAAATGTATTTTATCTTGTTTTTAGCCTATGTACATCGCCCAGGGTGGCCGGTTGCCGGCCAGATGGGCGATTAATAAATGTAAATAATAAATAAATAAATAAACAAATATTGTGAATGTTAGCATTTATGAAGGAACTTAATTGTTTATATTGCAGCTAAAGAACGCCTGTCCTAATTTCTGTGTAAGATTGTATGTCTCATTTGTCACTTGTACAAATCTATAGACATTATGTCTAATCCTGTTTGAAACTCCACCAACTAATATGAAATTATCACTATCAATAAATGATGAAAGCAAAGAATTTTGGGGGGAAATTATATTCTTAAAACTATCCCAAACTAACATGGTAGCAGTAATGCATAGATTGTGATTCATGACTAACACCTGTAAGGGAGCAATCCTATGGCCACTACACAGAGTCTAGCTGGCCATAGGAGAGGTCGGAGACCCAGCTCCAACCTCGGAAAAGCACTCCAGTCTCAGAGCACCCTCCCTCCGTCCTTGCAGCCGGCGTGGAAAGAACCATGCTGGCTATGGCTCCAGGGTTGATAGAGCAGCCTTGAAGCAGGAGGTTTGTGGGGGAGGGGAGGAGTAAGATTCCACGATGTACGATGCATCCTGGTGGCACCTCAGCCTCCCCTCCTCATGAACCGGGGCAAGAGACTTAGATGGCTGAGATTGGCTGTCTAAGTCTTTTGCAGGGTGGGAGGAGCACAGAGGAGACTTTCGCCTCCCTGCTTCTTCCACCCTCCATAGGATGCCCATAATCCTTTGTGTTTCAAGGGTTATGGGCAGCCACATTGGATTGAATTTCTTTTTACTATACCATGGCAATGCTGCAAGGGGAACCTTGGCACATTTTTGCTCAGTCACATATTGTGTTGGGACATACATTGAGCCATTGTGTCATCACCTCTGAATGGGTTGCATAATAATATGCTATCAAATCAGGTACTTCCAGTCCTCCTTTTCATAAGGTTTTTCTAAGATCTTTGCTGCAACTCTTGGACTCTTCCCTTCCCATACAAAATCTAATAATATAGCCTGCCATTTCTTTAATATAATTAATGACACTGGTATCATCATATTTTCAAAAACAAATAGTATCCTGGGTACAATATTGATTTTAACCATAGCAGTTCTGCCCATCCAAGAGATTCCCACAGAGGACCATTTTTGTGTCTGACACAACAGAATACAACAAAGGCTGATAATTACACTGATATGTTTTATCTATTTCTGAAATTAACCAAACACCTAAATACATCACTGGCTTATTGGTCCACCTGATTCCATATTTGGTGGCTATCATACTCCTGATTTCTAATGGAAAATATTAGAAAATGGAAAATATTCCATTTTCTAATGGAAAATATTAGAAATATATGGTCCCATATATTCTGCCATGTGAAAATTTACTTTATATACTGAAATGACACATTTACAAGATCTATAGATCTATGAAGTTCTGGAATACACATGAGGGGATTTGTTAATGAAAGCATACTATCATCTGCATATAAACTAATTTTATTTGGAGCAATTTCTATAGCTGATATTGCATTTGATGAACGAATCATGATTGCTAAAGTTCAATACAGCAGACTAAAAGTAGAGCAAATAAGGGACAGCCCTGTCTTGTTCCTCTATTTATTTGAAAGAATTCAGAATTAGAGTTATTAATAAAAAGTGTGACACATGGTTTGTCATATAGGGCTTTGATATAAGAAGCCCTTCTTAAGAATTAAAGAATCCTTCTTAAGAATTCAAGCAGGAAATTCCAACATCAAATCTCTCTAACACCTTATATAGAAATGTATGCCCTACCCAATCAAAAGGTTTTTCAGCATCTAAAAAAGCAAACCCAATTGTTTATTACGAAGTCAAGATTTGTTCAGAAGGTACACTGCTCTCCTTCTGATAAAAATGTCCCCACCAGAAAGCCTGTCTGATCAAGATGAATATATTTTGAGATAATGTTGTTTAACCTTTTTGCATAAATAGATGCTAAAATTTTATAATCTTCATTTAAAAGTGATATTGGATGATAAGATGAGGTCAATGATGGATTTTTATCTTTCTTGTGTATTAATATGATCCTTGCCTCATTCCATGAGTCAGGAATCTTTAACAGATTAGTGGACTCATCAAACAAGTTCTTTAATGAGACTAATACATTTCAGCAAAAGTCTTGTAAAATTCAGCAGGAAGCCCATCTATGCCTGGTGTTTTGTTTGGTTTCAAGGCATTAATCATTTGATATATCTCCTGTGTATAGATTGGAGCATTCAACTTGCTGTCTATCCTGTTCACTAAATAATGGAATACCTATCTGATTAAGAGAGCGATCCTATGGCCCCTAGGCAGTGTCTAGAGAGCCATAGGATAATTCGGATTCCCAGATCTGAGGTCAGAGAGCTAGGATTATAGGGATGTGTAAGGAATTCGTCTGGGTGGTGGTGGAATCCGGTGGATTTGCCCAGTTCAACCCCTCGGATGCCGCCTCGATTGCTGCTTCCCCCAGCATCAACTCACGTCGCGTTCTCCTGAGTTGAGCCAGGGAAGTGACTTCCTGGTTGCCGGCAGGCCAATGTTTACAAAGGAAATGTCTTATGCCAAAATGGCTGCAATTTGCATAATTTGTGCAAATTGTGGCCATTTTTGGCAGTATATTAAGGCATTTCCTAAATAAACAGTGGCTCGCTGGGAACCTGAAAGTCCAGCAAGCAGTGCAGTGTGCACCTGCTTTTGGCTCAACTATGGCAAGCACAGTGGTGGTGTCCGCCAAGCTGGAGGTGGGTCGAGTCCCGCTGGATCGCCCATCACTAGCTGGGAATCCACACTCTGATCCCCCTCCCGCCCTCGCAGCCGGCATGGAAAGAACCATGCCAGCTGCTTCTCTGAGGCTGGAAAAGTGACCACGGGGAGGGGATGAAGGGGGTGTCTAGCTGAAATGCAGAACAGGAGGGGTGAGGAGGCAGAGATCGCTTCCATCACTCCTCCTGCCCTGAACTGGATGTTTGTAAGCCTCCGAATTTGGGGCTTATGAGCATCGAGGGCAGAATCAATAGGATTTATTCATTTATTTTATTGTATATCCCCCCTTTTTTACTTCAAGAAACTCAAGGCAGCTTACATAATTCTCCTCCTCTCCATCTTATCCTCACAACAACTCTGTGAGGTAGGTTAGGCTGAGAGTCTGTGACTGGCCCAAAGTCACCCAGTGAGCTTCATGGCCAAGTAGGGACTAGAACCTGGATCTCCCAAGTTCCAGTCCAAGACTATAACCACTACACCATACTGGGTTATTCCCTAAGATACTCTGAAATGTCATCGTTGTTATGATCCTCAGACTTATATAAACTTGTGAAATAATTTCAAAATCCAGATGCTGTTCCTTTATTATCTTGTGTAGGTCTATGTTGTTGTTCCATATACATGGGCAGTGCCATCCAATGTGGCTGCCCCGTAACCCTCCTAATTTGGAGGATTACAGGCATCTGAGCATGGAAGGAGCATGGAGGCAAGAATTGCTTCCGTGCTTCCCTTGCCCTGCAAAAGACATAGACATGTGATTTCTGCCATCTATGTCTTTTGCCCCTGCTCATGAGGAGGAGGGGCTGAGGCACCACTGGGATACATCACATTTTGGTGGAACCACGCTCCTCCCCTTCCCCTGGAGCACCCCCCCCCCCGTGCCTTCCCCAAACTTGCAAGTGCAACTTTGGAGCTGCAGCCAATGTGGAAAGAACCACACCAGACGGAGGGTGCTCCATGGTCTGAGTCCCAGCTCCACCCTTGGAACACATTACTGAGGTTGGAGCTGGGATTCTGATCTATTCTATGGCCATCTAGATGCTGTAGGATTGCATCCTAAAGGAATTAACTTTCATTCATGTTTTCCTGCTAATTTATGAGTCAATAGCTTTTCTGCTTTGTTACTCTTCTCAAAATATTTCTGATGAGTGTAGGCAAGAGACCTTTCAGCCAGATACACATTCTGTATGTCCAGATATTTCTATGTTGCTTTGATTTCTCTAGAATATAAGGATTCTGGATGGTTTTATGTGTGAAATCAAGCTCTTTGATACTATTAATCAGAGCTACATTATACCGTATTTAAATCTCTCTTTATGGATATAATTGGAAGTAGAAATAAAAATGCCTCTTATATAAGCTTTAGCAGCATCCCTTTTTGGTCTTCATGACATCCTTCAGTACAATTAACTATATACTATTCTTGGATCTTTGACTTAACCTCATGGATAACATCATTATCCTTTAGTAAAAATGTAGTAAGTCTACAATTCCTTGATTTTTATTTAAATTGCTAGTCATTGAGGATTAAAGAAACTCGAGCATGATCTGAGACAGGCTGAAAACCAATATCAGTTTCTAATATATATTTTTATACTAAAGCTGGAGAGACAAAACACATATCAATATTTTGATTTGGAATCAAATAAAAAAGAAAAGCTTCAAGTAGTGGGGTTTTTAAAACACCATATGTCTGTCAAATGCAGAGAATGAATAGTGTACCTTTGGGGGGGGGGGAAACTATATGGAAGGATATTGGTAATTTACTGTATTGCAGCATACAATCCTGTGCATGTTTAGACAGAAAAAGGTCCTACAACTCCCAACATGCTTGGGAGTTGTAGGACATTTTTCTGTCTAAAATATGCATTGGATTGCGCCCTTATTGTACTTTAGGCTGTACAATGCCTAGAAAAAAATGTCAATGAGGCTTTAAAGAAATTAAGCACATATGTAAAGAAAGAAATATCTAAATCTGACATTAAAGCATGAGAAGGATAGCAAAATAAATGTGTATATGTGAAAGAATACTTCCACCATTTTCATCTGGAAGCCAAGTGCCTTGGCCAATTGTTTCACCATATCAATTTAGCATATGTAGGAATATAGGGACATAGGAAGCTGTGTCTTATACTGAGTCAGACCATTGGTCCATCAAGACTGGTAGTGTCGACACTGACTAGTAGCATCTCTCCAGAATTTCAGGCAGGATCCTTTCCTAACCGTACCTGGAGATGCCAGGGATTGAACTGGAGTGGAGACCTTCTGCATGCAAATCATGTGCTCTGCCACTGAACTACAGTCTCTCTGTGTGTATGCTAATACAGATGCAAAAAAAAAAAAAAAGCACCCTGAAAAATACTAAGAAAGCAGTGTCTTTTTCAAAATATATTGAAGCAGACAATATACTTCAAGGTCATATACTTTTATTTAGGCTACAATAAATTTTAAAAGGGGGATTTATTTATTTATTTATTTATTATTTATTAATTTATTTATTTATTTATTTATTTATCCATTCATTTTCTATACCGCCCAATAGCCAAAGCTCTCTGGGCGGTGTACAACAATAATTAAAAACAAACAATAAAATACAGTTAAAAATATAAACAATAAAACATTATGAAATTTTAAAAACCAATTTTAAAAATATCTCTAAAACAAGTTAATAATGGGCATAAAACTCCCAAACATTGCTCAAAGAGCATTTGTTCAACCACTAGGGATTGAAGAGAAATTTGTTTGGTTCTCATTGTGATGCTACTTTGCATAGTGTTGCATTTTTCAAGCCAATATGTGAGATGAAACACATTTATCCTTCAAAATTTTCATTTCTCTGAGTTTTGCAATACAGCTCTCCAATCAAAATATGCATACAAAAATGTGTTATAGTAGTGGGAAGTGAACACAAAAATGCCATTTTATATTAGGAAAATTACTTGCAAACAACAAAATTGCATACAAAATGCATGTATTAAGGGAAGTGCACACAGAAATGCATATATTACATTTGCATGCAAACTTTAAAAAAAAAAACAGTTTCAAAGTCTGCAATGAATTCAGCTAAGACGGGGAAAATGAAAAACAGAGAGAAACCTACATTAACAGATTTGTTGATTCCTTTACACCACTTCCTCTACTTCCACCTTCTTCCCCTGCCTGAAGGGAAAAACCTCTCATCATTGGCTAGACAAAGAGGAGAGAGGAAGCGAGCAGCGGCTGTGGGGCTCCTCCATGCCTTGACAGAGCATTGCTTTCCCACCAAAGATGCTTCAGGCAACACCCTGTTCTGTCTCATCATGGGCATTCGAAGAAGGCCATTTGCCTATGCGAGCACCTCCCCTAAAATGCCTATATTGCACAACACCTCTATTTATGTTAAGAACTGAATTTTTAAAAGGCCTGTTGTTGTTCTTGTTGTTGTTATTTAAATCTATGTTCTGCTTCTCACTGCAAAAAGCAGTCTCGAAGCAACTTACACACACAATGCAGAAATTAGTCTTATGTCAAATATGTATGCCACTAATTCAAATTAATGTTGATAAATTACAAAAGAAAAGGACACACGCACTTAATAGTTGGACTGGACTTCAACAGTCTCGACTTCCATTTCAACCACAATGCCAGCACTCCCCCAATGTGTTCAGATATTATTAGTCCCCAACCATTCCATTTCAGCTCTCTTCCCCTTGGCTGGATACATCTGATACCATTTATAGCTGAGAACTCCATCTACTGATTTTCAATATAGATTATGTGCAGGATAAATATGTAAACTGTGTTTTAATTTGGTCATTAGAACAGTAAGGAAGTGTTTAGGCATTTAATTGCCACATAATGAATTACTGTAATAAGTAGATATATACCAGGAAGCATATTAAATGTCAGCCATCTATAATTAACTTGCTATAAGCTAGCCTGTTTCTTTTCTCAAGAGCTTTAACTATTTCACTAGAGTTGCAACATCACATGCATATGCCACAAGTGTCATCTCTCTCTTTTAAAAAAAAAAGATCCCAGACCATTCAACCGATCTTCTGCACTCTAGCATTTGGAAGTCCGTGATATACTTACCTTAGATCAGGGGTTCTCAACCAGGGGAAGAGTTTTAGGGTTTTTTTTGGGGGGGGAATTGGGACCACAGACTCAAACTGTTGGAATACTGATCTTTCTACAAATTACAATTCTACAGATTGTACATAATCTACAGGACATCACACCTTATTGTATGGCACAGATTAAGTCAGACAATCTTGGAAAGAGGGGAGTGACATTCTGACATATGGTGAAAAGGGTGCATGGGGCAAAAAAGGTTGAGAACCACTGCCTTAAATGAACTGGTTCAGTCAAACATAGACTGCTCATAAGAATGTGGGAAGAGCTGTGCAGGATCAGACCAAAGGCCTATCAAGTCCAGCATTCTATTTGCACAGTGGCTAGTCAGATGCCTGAGAAGGCCACAAGCAGGACATGAATGCAATAGCAACCTTCCACTCATGTTCCTCAGCAACTGGCATAGAAGCATATTGCATCTGATACTGGAGGTAATATATAGCTATCATGAGTGGTGGCCATTGGTAGCTTTAGCCTCCATGCTCATGGAACATGACAATCAGATTTTAAAGCCCATGTTCCCCACAATGCCCAATAGCAAGTTCCTTTGGACTTTAGAGCAGTGTCAAATACAGGCAAACCTCCCTGCCAACATAGATAGATGTTTATATCCAATGAATTGTATCCAATGTTTCTCTAATTTGAGTCCCATTCATTCCAATTGGTCTACTCTAGTAGGTCTAAAATTTGATACAACCCCTACCATGAAATCAAAACAGGAAGGGCAGGGAGCAAAAAGAGAATAAGATCATATGAACCTCCGGCTTCAGCTTATCCAAGTTGTATTGTGCACCCATTGCTATATATTGGATATAGCTTTTAGAACATCACAATCACATATCACCCCACCCCACCCCCCAAAACAAAAACAAATTCAACTTGCGTATATAGATATGAAATGTGTGTGTGTGTGTGTGTGTGTGTGTGTGAAGATTCAATTTTCTGGGGGGAAATGAAGAAAAAAAGCTTCATAAGCTTCAATAAAGGCAGACCAGATATCCATATATGTGTCCATGCATGAGTGGCATCTATATGCCACCCGTTCAAATGTTGACAGCATTGTTAGGTCCTCAATCCATTGCATTATAGGAGGTGAGTGTTTATCTTCCCAATGTTGTAATATCAGTGTTTTAGCAGTCAAAAGAGCACAGAAAATCCATTTATGTTGACCATGCATTAACTTTCAGGAAGCAGGTAGATAATTAAAGAGGACATGTGCATCAGTAAATTTTAAAGTGTTCCAGTACAAAGTTTATCCATATTATAACCTCCTCCCCAAAAGAGGCAACTACTGGACATTGCCAAAAGATATGATTAAAAGAAACTTTCGCAGTGTTATACCTCCAGCAGTTAACTGACTTAGACAAACCCTTATTAAAGAGATGTTGTGGCATCCAATAGACACAAAACAAGAGTTTTTGCTGAATAAGGTGTAACCTAAGATCCATTGATGCCTCAGATACAGATGCTAAAGTTACAATCCATTGATTAGACAAAATAAAACAATCCAGTACTCTGTTCTATTCCTGCTTAAGACCCTGTGCATCATATTTATTCACCAACAATAAGTATGTATAAACATGGATCATAGGTCGATGTGACTCATCAGCCTCAATAAGTACTTCCAATAGTGGAGGAGGCTGTGAAGCTGTAAAAGCAGCAGGATCAAATCTAGATTCTAACAAATGTTATAATTGCAAGTATTGCCATTCAGCCATGGCAGGCAAATCATATTTGGCACACAAAGCCAAAAATGACGACGACAACAAATACATTGACAATCCCCATTAATGGGTCCAAGGTAAAAATCAACTTGTCCATCCAACTCCACCAGAAAAAACATTTTCTTACCAATTGTTAAGTCTGGGGTCAGATCCACACCTAAGATTTATTACAGGACTGTATCGCTGCCATGACTTGCGGGACACATGGCACAGGCACTTTTCAGTGCCGGTCATGGTAGTCTTGCGTAATCATTCTTCGTTTCTTCCCAGACTAGGTTTATCACAGCTTTTTCAGTTATTGTTGTTGCACAAATTTATGCTCAGAGTCCTCTCCCTAGGGAACCCAATGTTCAAGGAGAGGGAAGCAGCACCCAGTAGTGAGTTTTTCAAAGTTTATTTCTGCGCAAAAAGGACCAGCAGGGATGCGTGCCCAAATCAGAGCTGGACAAAGGAAAGTGGGGCATGCAAGCCTTTTTATACTTTACATTTACGGCATGGCTTCAGCAAATGAAACACATTGCTTAAACATGTTAACCAATAACATACATTTCACCGAATATGACAACAGCCAATTAGAAACTTTCATCTGAACATAAGAATAACCAATCAGAAGCTTAAGGCTATTTATCCCTTCTTCACTTGGCTAGATTGATGATTCTCATGACCTTAAGGGCACTCGAGGCACTAGATGTCCCATATGCCTGCTACATTTGGCGTTGGCACAGAAAGATACAGATTCTAGCCGAAGGAGAGAAGGCACTAGGCGTACAACGAAACAAGAAGCGATACAATTATAATTCAAAGGCAGATGGGCAAGGTTAGTTTAGGAATATATTTCGAGCCTTACCTTGGCTCGTACCTCGACTTGGTTCGTCCTTCCACGGCGGCCCGATCCCGCTCTTCTGAGCGGCGCATAGCGTTCTCGAGCCGCCGCAGCAGGAGCCACCGCAGGAGCCACCGCTGCAGGAGCCGCAGGAGCCGCATCACATCCTGCTGCTCCGAGGATGCAGGTAGGCCCGCGCTCGCCACGGAGAGCCTGCACGGGCACAAGCAGGCCGAGTTCGGGCCTCACTCGTGCCCGCGCGGAGAAAAGTTACATCCATAGGTTAGTTCAGCTCAGGCCATGAGGGAGCGAGTGGAACAAAGAGATTAGTTCATTTTCACAATGCATGCTTATTTACAGCTTTGTTCATTACTTGTGGAACTTTATTCTTGCACTCTGTACATGTGCTATGTTTACTTTTCTAACATTGTGGTTCACTGCCGCAGTATGTGTTAAACTTGTGCTGCAGTTGCCTGTCCGAGGTGTGGCCACGAAAGTGTCGTCACTGGAGTTAGCCAATAGTTTTTGAGGGGTGGGGAGAATGCAGCATGACGTGTCTCTCCCAAACTGGTGGGGAAGAGAGGTGTCCACCATTTGTTGTTGTGAGGTGGTTCTCCTTCTTCCCCAGAAGCTTAATTTTATTTATTTATTTTGGTTTGTAAACGTTCATGTGCACCTCTGCAGCTCCACAGCTGCGAGTAGACTGCTTCGGGGAATCACATGTCGGTGTTGTTGTTTTTAAAACAAATTCACTGCTGTGCATCTGCACACCTCTGCATAAGCAGCAGACCAGAAACAAAGAATGCCTGCTTCTGAAATGGCTGTTTCCCCTGTGTGTGAAAGGCAGTACCCCCAGGATAACCGCCATCCCATTGCCCAAAGATCAGGAAGCTGTAAATTAGCCAAAAGGCATGTCTGCTCAGAAGTAAATCATATTTTCTCCAATGCCCTTACTCCCAAGTGTATCACATTGATTTAGCAGGAGCCTTGTGCTTGGGAAACTCAGAATGGGAGGAACATTTCTTTTTCCCTTTTTTTTTTTAGAAAGGAAGCTGTGCAGAGACGATGAAGCAAAATAATAATAATAATAATAATAATAATAATAATAATAATAATAATAAACACAAACACACACACACACAACCTGTTCAAGGCAATGCTACAGAGATAGGTGTGGGGTGTGGGGTGGCAAACCGGGATGAGTTCAGTACATTTAATGAGAGTGTGCCCTGTGAGGAGTGACTGCGTAACATGAATATAGCAGTACCGTTCTGCTAACTTGATGATATACAGTGTAATGTGGATCCCCATGGGGTTACAATTTAGCATGAGGAAATGGATCAGAATGTAATTGACATGATATGCCACATGTCTCTAACAGAAGCAGGGTTCACATCGCGTCACTTCCGGGGCTGGATGTGATGGGGGTGGCGCTGGCAGCTCAACGTGGAAAGGCGAGTCGCCGCTGGAAAAGGTAGGGAGCGGCGGGAGCAGCTCCACGTGGCTCCCTGCCCGGGAGCTGCATGGAGACCGGCGCGGCCGCTCACTCTGTGGGCGCCTCGCGCTGCTGTGCCGCTTCCCTGCCTGGGTGGAGCCCTGACAGGGAGCCGAGTGGAGGCGTGATGCAGCCGCTCGCTCTGCGTGCGCCTCGCGCTGCCGCTTTGCCGGCTCCCAGCCAGGGAGCCGGCAAAGCGGCAGCGCGAGGCGCACGCAGAGCTAGCGACGTGGCTCCCTCGCCTCACCTCCACAGGGATGACAATTCATAGATTTCATAGATCATAGAGTTGGAAGGAGCCTACAAGGCTATCGAGTCCAACCCCCTTCTCAATGCAGGAAACTAGAGGAGGGGTCTCCCATCCAAGTAATGACCAGACCTGACCCTGCTTAGCTTTCCACGCTCAGACAAGCTGAGCCAGCATGGTGCTTTGCTGGCTCCCGGCCAGGCCTCACCTCCACGGGGTGCTTTGCTGGCTCCCGGGCAGGGAGCCGGCGCGCAGCAGCGCGAGGCGCCCACAGAGTGAGCAGCTGTGTCTCGCTCCCTGCTGGCTAGGCAAAGCCGGGGAGCTGGCACTTTAAGTGCTAGTCACAGGCAGAGCGTGTGGCTCGTGTTGCGAGACTTGCTCGTCTTTCAAATGTAAATAAATGCTAAACTTTTGCTCGTTTTACGAGAAGCTCGCATACCGAGTTACTCGAATCCGAAATATTACTGTATAACTGTGGGAGGAACCATATTCATTTTAGTATGCCGAGAGCCTAATGCCATCCATTTAGAAAGAGGATCGAGACAAAAAGACCCCAAAACTGACCAAGGTGGAAAATCTAATCTAAGTGGGGCAGACCAAAATTTTGTACAGATCAACAAATAGGCCTGATGATATAAACCGAGATCCAAAAAGCCAAACCCATTTCTTTAATGGAAAGTTGCATCCTTTTCAAGGATATTTGTTGTGGGGAGGAACACCACCACCACCCCAAATTTATGAAACAAGGCATTACATTTTTGAAAATATTTTCCAGGGACAGAGAAAGGAATCCTACATTTAACATAAACAATCTGAGGTATAATATTCATCTTAAGCATATTAACTTTACCCCACAAACTCAATTTTAAAGATACCCATTTATCTATATCCCGTGAGATTTTATTAGTCAACTTATTCAAGTTTAGCTTAATGATTTGTGATATGTCTCTAGGAATAAGTATTCCAAAATAGGTAATAAAATCAGGGGACCATTGAAATTGCCAATTAGCTAATATACTGTGAGAAATATTGTCTCCAACAGGCATCAGTTCAGACATTGACCAGTTAATTGAATAGCCAGACAAATCCCCCAAAGTATTAATCAACTGCATCAAAGCTGGAATAGACACCTGGAGTTCTAAAATAAAAGGTTATCAACATAAAGAATAATTTTAAATTTTAAACAATCATGCACAAAACTGTGAATACCGCTATTTTGTCTAACAGCACGTGCCAGGAGTTCCAAATATAAATCAAATGTCAGTGGAGAAAGTGGACTTCCCTGCCTGGTACCTCTCCCAAGTAAAAAGAAAGCAGAACAAAACCTGTTAGTCGTAACCCTAGCTCTTGGGGTTGAATATAAAATTTTGACCCATTGAAGTAAAGACCTTCTTTTTCTTCTTGGAATTTTAGTTCATTAGTTTTTTGTTGTTTAAAAATCTGTTATTGTATTTTTAAATCTTTACACTTCGGCTGGTTTTTATTTTGGTATTTTACTGTAGATGCAAGAACTCCCAGGCCTACTCACTGGACAGCCCATCACAGGATGTAGTGATGGTCACCAATTTGGATGGCCTTAAAAGGGGATTGGCCAAATTCATGGAGGAGAAGGCCACTGGTGGCTACTAGTCCTGATTGGCTATGTGCTTCCTCCAGTATCAGAGGCAGTGTGCCTATGTACTCCTGCTGTTGCCAGGGAACACGGGCGGGATGGTGCTGTTGCACTCATGTCCTGCTTGTGGGATCCCGTGGGCAGCTGGTTGGCCACTCTGTGAACAGAATGCTGGACTTGATGGACCCTTGGTCTGATCCAGCATGGCTCTTATGTTCTTCCTCAGTATTCATCAGGTTTTTCAGAAATTCATTATACTCTGTACCTGGGCATATTATAGACAGAGGAGAGGGAAGGAGTAGGATATGCCGTATAATATGAAATTATATTCAAAATCTTAATGTTAAATAAAAATCCAAAATCAAATCACCAATCTATACAGATGTTCACACCAGTATTGTGTTCACCTGTAATATCTATTCCATATTCATGACATGTATAGTCAAGTTAACTATTGTCCTTAAATGCAAGCTGGCATATTGTTTCCACCTAGAATATGTTGTAGAAAGTTGTGTCTAGGGCCAGTGAACAGGACACAAGAAGCCTTTTTTGCTTGAAGCTCCTTCCCATTCCCACTTCATTATTTTTATTCTCTTCTAAAGCTTAAAAAAAAGTCAATATATTCAAATGATGGTTGCTCTTGTAATTGAAGGCTACTGCAAAAAGAAGGTCCTTGGAGACACAGCAAGTAATGAGTATTTAAGGAGATTTGAGCCAAGAGCAATGCACGATATCAATGTCAATCACAATGAAGTGCCTTCCAATTAATTTTGTTTTTACTTTTGTGGGACTGGGTGAGGATCACCCATTTCTCCTTGAGCTCAATGATGTTACTTTGACTCAGGATAAAGTGGTATTCTCTAAATACAGAATGCTGATCTATATCCCAATTGATCCCCCCCCCCTTGCTGAATGGCTTCCTAAGCAGGATCTTTGCTTATATAAAATGTGCTTATACCACACAATATAACCACCTTGCGGACATCCTTACTGAACAGTAATATTCTGCAAACATGATTGTCTTAGAGTCTTGTTGTCACACTGACATTCAGGAGTATTTTATTTTCTTGATGAATATTAGATGTTTCCAAGCTTTATTCAGCATCAAGAACATGCTGATGAAGAATGGATAGGAATGCAGTCTGATTTAGGGTGGCTTCATGTACAAGTTTAGGGTGGCTTCATTTTCCAAGCCTCTTGCTAGTCCTCTATTCTTTTGCATTCGGTCAAATCACCCCACTTAATAGGGTTTGCCCCAGGAGAACTGTGTTCTCACAAAATTCTTCCAGGGTACAAAAATGTCTTCCAGTACTGAGTCACTACTTCTTATACCCAAACTGCATGTTACTTTGAGGATGTGGCTATCAGCTATTTCTTTCTTTAACCCTTTAAAGTAAGCACTGATACCCCTATATGGATTGGGATTCTAGCATGGGCAGGGAGCAGGGGCTTTAACTCTTTGTCCCTAATGTGGTCCTAATCCAGATTGGGCCTCCTGTGCCTCTAATTTTCATTGCCCAAAAGTGATCCATTAAAACAAATGAATTACTTTTGGACAATGATATTTACAGGCTTGGGGGCACTGATCAGGATTGGGGCCATAGCCGGGCCAAAGGTTAAAGTCCCCATAGCTCTCCTCGCCATGCTAGGGTTCATTTCTGTTTGGGATAAAAGGTCCCTAAAATCCCTTATTTGCTCCAAAATATGCCCTAATTTATACAGATGCAAGATTCCTAATTGTCTGTTCTGGTCTCACAGCGGAAAATTTCATAACTTTAGCAGTGTTTACTGAGGATGGGAGAGAACTGCATTTCAGTTTGGTTTCAATAAGAATTTACCTAAATTTGCAAAGTTCTCCATATTCAGGAAAATAACTACTTGAGAGAAAAATAATTTGAATGTGGGAGAAACTGAAACTGAGCGATCAGTCCATCCAGGCCTGGGCTTCGTGTGCTTAGCTCCTAAAAGTCTGGGTTTGAATCCCTGTGTATTCAACCACGTTAGTGCTTAATGAGGGTTGCCAACTCTTTTTTTCTGACAGGCTCCTCATCTTTAACAGCTACATTGGCAGACAAGCACGACATGGTCCCCTCTATGCTAGGAATAGCTATGCCTATTGAATTTGGCTGGTGCAGATATGTGAGAATTTCAATTCAATTCATTTTTTATAAGAATTTACTAAAATTCAGTGTTCTTCATATTCAGGAGATAAAGAGGTTGATATTTTAAAAATTCAAATTCAATTTAACTAAAGCATAACTGACAGATTCACCCATCCCTATTTGATCCTATCTACTGTATTATCTAAGGCTAGGCCAAAAATGTCCCTTACTTTTGTGGGGCCATTCAGCTCCCACAAAAGGGAGTCATTTTCAGAAACTTTCAGAGGGGCAATATTTCTTAATTTGGGTGGTGGGGGTGGGTTACCTTGTAGATATGAAGAAGCAGAGAGTTTCAGATTTAGTCTTTCTTCACCTGTTAAAAAGGTATTTGTGTCATTCCAATTGGGCCATTCTCAATGAGTACCACCACTGGGGCTGCTGCTGTTTATTGCAGTTCCACTGCTGCTTGAAGCATAGGCAGCCCTATGAAGAAAGAAAGAAAGAAAGAAGAAAGAAAGAAAGAAAGAAAGACATTTAAAAGGTCTCAGTCTGCAACCCTCTAATGCAGTGTTCTCCAACCTTGGGTCCCCAGATGTTTTTGGCCTACAACTCCCAGCATGCCCCAGCCAGCGTAGCTGGGAGTTGTAGGAGTTGCTGGGAGTTGTAGTAGGCCAAAAACATCTGGAGACCCAAGGTTAGAGAACACTGCTCTAATGCTTCATATCTACAAGGTAAGCCCACTGCCCATTGGACAGTTACCCAACCTCTGAAGAACACAAAAATCTTCTCAACCCAATGCTGAAAAAAGTCTGGGCAAAATACTGCCCTCAGCACCGTGGCCCAATATCTTTCAATCCTTATTCTGCAGCTTCTCATCCTTTCTTGCACCCTGCACTTCCTTTTAACATTACTTTCTACTTCTTCTGAATTTTACTTTAAAACAGATTCAATATATTAACATATTGTGAAATTTCAGTTTTAAAGCGTTCAGTTTTCTGATTCGAAGGTCTAATATTTTCTGTGCCCAGGGTGCCAAACCTCAGGGTGGTGGGCCAAATGCAGCCCTCTGGGATTCCCCAAATGGCCATCCCCCTTCTCAGCAAAAGATCCCTTGCGCCTTCGGTTTCTCCTGACAGCTCGCCTTCTGCAAGCTGTCAAGAGGAACTAAAGTGAGGGCGAATGGATTTGGAGCCTCTGCTGGGACAATGTCCAGGGTGGGTGGGTACTTGCTGCCCATGGCAGCAGGCACCCCTCTGGACATTGCCCCAGCCGAGGCTTCACATTCCCGCAGTCATGCTACTGTGAAAGATTGCAGTTACGCAACTGTACTAAAAAAATTTTTTTAAACGTGCACAATTATGTGCACAAAAACAAAAAATGAATAAATAAATTTTGTGCACAAGTTTGTGCGCAAAAATATTTTTTTAAAAAGCCTGGGCAGCCACAGACAGCCCCTCCAAGATGCCGCTAGGGCACTTTGAAGGGACTGCTCGTAGCCATCAAAAGGGGGGGGGGGGTCATGAAAGCCAGCTTGACAGCTAGCTTTTGTGATCTTGCCTCCAAAACAGTTTAAAGGGGGGGAGAATCGTTCCTCTCAAGGTGTCCCCTGCTGCGATACCTGCAGGAGGACCAAGGGGAGAAGCGGGGAGGAAGCCAACAACCCACAATGAGCCCAATCTGTCGGGGCTCACTGTGAGTTGTTTGCATGACAACAACCCACCATTGCTTACTGCCAGGGTGAGTTAGATTGCTGTGCGAATGTGCCCAAAGATGGGGGGGGTGTATTCTGAAGCGGGGAGGATGGTGCTTGAAAGGGCAAGCATCCCCCTGCTCTCATAGACTGGGCTGAATGAAAGGCAGGGATAGGTGCCGCCGCCACCTGCTAGCAAGCAGCCCCCCTGCTTGAAAACTTGTGTCCTACCCCGTCTTTGTTTCTCCCTGGCAGCTACATGCACAGCAGGAGGTTTCCCAACACAGGGCAGCAGAGCGGACTGCAGGGCATCCGGTTGGCTGCAAATGATATACAGTACTAAGCATCTTCCCCCACCCTGGTATATTCCCTACTTTTGCAGCCAACAGTGGGTCTCCTGGGAACCATCTGTTCATGGAAACTATCCTCCACCACATGCCAGTTCTCCCCCTTCTCCAAAGCAAGATGCTTTCTGAGCTGGAGAAGGGAAAGGGTTGGCTAAATTGAGATTTTCAAGTATTAATATTGGACACACACAACCATCCAAGCTTTTCAAGTAATTCCTGTGGACACTCGAAAATCCCAGTTTATTTATTTTTAATTATTTTTGGGGGGGGGCAATCAGGACCATGCAAATTAGACCTGACAAGCATTTGGTTCTTATGAAATAGGGCAAGTCACATGAGTGAGTCCTCTTTACGGAGACCTCAAAACAAGTCACACATTTCAGACTGGAACATTTCCCCCCAATCCATGTTGACACCCACTGTTTTGGCCCTCTTTGCTGTACGGAGTTCTGCAGATGTTTTCACAGCTCCCCTACAGAACCAGGGGTGCATGAAGCCAGGCTGCTGCCTGAATGATGGATGAGATGAGAAATTGGATTCATCCAGCTGCTGCATGGGCAAGAGGGAACACTAATTATTCTAGATCTGCTCCAAGCTTTCATTTCTCAAGTGACTGTTAGGAGGATATGGAGTGACTTTTTGGGAGTGACTTTTTGGGATTGTCTCAAATTGCTCTTCCTTTCTTATACACATGCCCCCACTGCAGTTCCTCTCTCTTATTCCTGAACCCCTTTACATTTGACTGTTCTGCATTTTGCAAATACAAGTATAGATTTAGATTACAACACTTTGGGGAAAGGATATATCAACTATTTGAAATGTGTAAAGTGATTTTTCACTATCTTACAGAACTTCATGGTCTGAATGCCTGATCAATAAGGTGAGCACAGAGTCTCCTGGCATATATTTGATGAGCATGCCATGATTTTTAACTCTGACCCAGTTTTTGAAGCAGATAACAAATATTATGAGTTGAAAGGTGGAGGCAAATGTAAATGACCCTACTAGTACAATCTCATAAAATACCACCAGATGTCACAATTAGAGAAAAAGCTATAGTACTAGTGAGCAACAGAACAAGCAAGATCCGTGGCATTTCCACATGAGGCTTAAATTGCTTTTGAGCCTCTTCAGTGCTTTCTCTACGTATGCATTATCATTATTCATGCCGCATAAAAAGTGGAAGAGTCACCTGCAATCCGAATGTCCATTCTAGCCATTGTACGATTTTCATTGTCATGATGACAATCCACTTTAAGCCTCACATGTGAAAGCAACATATTCCCTTTTTTTTTGTTCCAACTTACTAGGGACTAGAAGAAAACATATTTACTCAATCTTGCATGCTTACAGCAAATTCAGTGAATATTGCTTTCACGTACCTTCCCCCTCCCCCCCAGAGGGCCTATATTTTAAAAAAATCTTCTTAGTAAGGCTGAATTCTTTGTATGTTGCAACTAAAAGCAGCAGGCACATTATCTAGGGTACCATCAGCCCAGTCATGCAACTAGACAATATGGTTCTTTATTTGGGCTCTCAGAACTGAGCAGAGCAAACCTAAGCACTGCTCACCCAGCCAGGAAATCCACTGGATGATGTTGGGTCAGTCACCATCTTCCAGCCTAACCCACCTCACAGGGTTATTGTGAGGATAAAATGGAGGGGATGAAGGACTGTGTAAATGTCTTGAGCTCCCTGGAGGAAAGTCAGGATATACATTTAATCGGTCAATCGATCAATAGATTTTAAAAGCCTGTTTATTCTTAAGTATGTCCCAGTCCCACTGAGAGCAATGGGATTTTCTCCCCAGTACGTGTATTTAGGACTGCAGCCTAAGTCTGAAAAAGGGAGGAATGTAGCTTTAAAGTGCTAGAAATAAGCTTAACAACAAGCTTGTTGCGTAAAAAGCATCAAGCTCAAGCATCAAGCTTTGTGTCTGATTCTGTGGGACCAACTAAGCGATGAAATGTGTGTGTTCAAGTCTTATTTTTATTATCAAGCATAATGTCATTATTTTGAAGTGTTAAGAATTCTTACTACAGTCTTTGTACCAATCTTTCTTTATCCACTTCCCTTAAAGGTCTATCTTTGTACCAACTGAAACCAAAACCTGTATTTATCCTACCTGTGGAGTAAGGGTGGAAGTGGAAATGGAGTATCTGGCTGCTACTTTATGGTGCTGAAAGCTGGGTTGTTTTATAATAGTCTTATGTTAGATTTCCCAAATGTACAGTCAAGTTCATTCCTATGAACGATGAGCTTAATTAAATTTATGAAGAATTTAATTTTAATTTACTTTAGTTCTAAAGCAGGCAGATTTTTGCTGACTTAATTCTTTCTGGGTGTTGTGGGACTCTTTAACCACTCCATCCCCGATCCTCATGTTAACTATCTATACCCTCCCACAAAGCATCTTGCTGGTATGTCCACTCCAAATTCAGAAAAGACTCGCATAGAGTTGCTAGATGTGGAATGATCTCTTCCCTAATCAAAATTTCAGCTCATGTCTTGAATGGCCCAGATAACAAGCTGCTGGTATGCCAATTTATGTAAAAGTTATTTAAAGGCTGCCTTAAAGGCTGTAAGCCAAGGTGGCTTACAGAACAAATAAAACAATTTAAAAGCAAATGAAATACAACACAACAAGATGCTGAACAGCGATAAAAGGATAAGCTACAGCAAATAATGCAAAAGCTGCAATAAACACATCATAACAAAACCACAAGCAGTAAAATAAAATTATCTGTTAAATGCCTGGAGGAAAAGAAACATGTTTAACCCTGCACCAAATGACTACTAAACTTGGTGCAAGTCAAGCACCCTTTTGGAGAGCATTCCACAACTGGGGCACCACCACTGAAAAGGCCCTGTTTCTAGGCAGCTATCTTTCTGTTACAGCTAACATCGACAGTGAAATCCAGCATCGTCTGAGCTCCGCAAGTGCCGCATTTTCTCGAATGAAACATAGAGAGTTCGAGGATCGGGATATTTGTAAGAAGACCAAAACACTGGTTTATGAAGCCATTGTATTACCAACTTTATTGTATGCCTGCGAAACATGGACTATCTATAAACGTCACTTCCACCTCCTTGAAAGGTTTCATCAACGTTGCCTCCGGAAAATCCTGCAAATTACTTGGGAAGATAGGCGAACAAATGTCAGTGTACTGGAAGAAGCAAAGACTACTAGCATTGAAAAAATGATCCTTCAACGCCAACTTCAGTGGACCGGTCATGTTGTTCGAATGCCTGACTGCCGTCTCCCAAAGCAGTTACTTTACTCCCAACTCAAGGATGGAAAGCGGAATATCGGTGGTCAATATAAGAGGTTTAAAGATGTTCATAAGGCTAATCTAAAAAAATGCAATATAAAAATCGAAAACTGGGAAGCTCTGGCCCATGAACAATCTAAATGGAGGTTGGCCTTTCACAAAGGTTCCATGGACTTTGAAGAAGCCCGAGTGCAAGGTGAAAGGGAGAAACGTGCTAAGCGAAAAGCACGTCAAATGAATCCTTTACAGGACCATCTTCTATCTGGTAACCTGTGTCCTCACTGTGGGAAGCTGTGTGGATCTAGAATTGGCCTCCACAGTCACTTACGGACCCATCGCTAGAGTCTACACAATCTTCTTTAGAATTTCCTCCTTTTATCCCGGAAGACAATCTTACTCGGCCACGAGTGATCGCCTGATGATGACCTTATTTCTGCTGGTAGGGGCATCCTGAGCAGATCTTAATGAATGGGCAGGTTCATGTGGGAAAAGAAGATCTCCCGATACTAGGGAAGGGGAAGAATTGTGTTTGCTATGTTTTTTGATGCAAACATTTGAAAATTCTTCCGTCCCAACCTATCCTCAGAAAAGAATGTAGTTATGTGGATCAGTCTGCATTTTTTTAAAAAATTATTATATTGATACCCCGCCTTTTTTCCTGCAAGGAACCCAAGGCAGCTTACATTAATTAATTATTTATTTATTTATTATATTTATACCACGCCTTTTTTCCTGCAAGGAACCCTAAGCGGCTTACATAATCCTCCTCCTCCACTCCTCCATTTTATCCTCACAACAACCCTGTGAGGTAGGTTAGGCTGAGAGTCAGTGACTGGCCCAAAGTCACCCAGTGAGCTTCATGGCCGAGCAGGGACTAGAACCCGGATCTCCCGATTCCCAGTCCAACACTCTCATCACTACACCACACTGGCTCTAATTTCTACTAATTGTTCCCACACCTTTTTTCACACCACTCTGCAATACTTACGTAACAGTTTACCAGGTGTTCTGAGCTCTGTGGTGTTCTCCCTCCCTCCCTCTCTCTCTCTCTCTCTCTCTGTGAGGTGTTTTTTTTTTCTTTCTTTTTTTACAGTTTGAAGTGGCTTGCAGCAGCCACACAGGAAAACAAATCTTTCTTTAAAAGCCAAGAAAGAGGCAGCATGTGATGATGTGCTGTTGCTTCCCGGGTAACTATAGAGGAAAAGTGATGGCTGCCACCATGTTCCAATAGGGGCAGCCATTTTTTTCCCATACAATGTCCCTGGTAGTCCCATTAGGCCGGGTGACGCCAACAAGGACAAGTGGGTTTCCTGGCAACATTTAGCAACTATACTGCATCAAACATGGTATCCAAGCTGAGGCAATGCAAGCAATTTTATCCATAAAGTGCCTGGAGAATATACCATAATGGCCCTCCAAAATTTCCTTTAGATTACCCTGAAGACCTGCCTGAAGCTGAAGCAGGCTCTGCACCACTAAGAATAGGTCCAGTGGACAGCACTGAGCAAAGCTGTGAGAAGCACTGGAAGGAAGAACAGCTCATAGTTACCTGAGCTCCCTTTTCCTTAAGTGGTCAGCCCAACCCACAACACCACCACATCTCGCCCTGACTGTTATAAACCCAGTTGGATGGCCTTTGCCTCCTCAAGGTCACTACTACTAGCAATAGTTTTCCCAAAGCACACATCAAAAATAGAAACAGCAGAAAACTAGGTAATAAATCAGAAAACCAGTGGTGCATTGGCCTTGGGCCAATATCCGGGGTCCTGCTGCAGCCCTGGGGACTACCCAATTACCACACAGAGTGTGGCAGATGAGGAGGGCAGCAGAAAATTCCTGTTACCATGCTGCTGCTATGATTTAAGTGAGTTTAAAATGCAAAATTGCACACAACCTCAGAGTATTTTTTTAAAAAAATAATCAGGAGCAGCAAACAGATTTATTTATTTACAGTATTTGTATACCACACCATATCTAAGCAGATTCTGGAGCGGTGAACAATAAAAGGATAAAAACAGATAAAAGGAACAAAAACAATACATTGAAAACAAGGTATCATTAAAATGGTGGCTGGACAGCAGAGAAGGCTTCCCGGAACAAGGAGCAGGTGCAGAAGGGCTTCCGCACCAAGTGCCAGTTTGTTTTAGTTTACATAACTTTTCTGCCACAATAAAAAATATTTTGCACCTTCACAGTGTTGAGTATCTTGTGTACATCAAGTGGTGACAATGCCAATTAAATCTGTTTCAATTCCAGGTTGTACGGAAAAGTCAAAGAGAGGTGAATACAGTGCAAGGCACTGTACCTGCATATTACTCTGGGAAGTACAACTCAGGTCAGTTCACTTGAAAACGCAGACAGAACAAAATCTTCAAGCATCCCGAAACTTGTTAGCTGTAGTCAGCTTGGTGGCTACACATGCTGAGTTGGACTAGAGTACACTTTAACATCTCATGGATCACATAAATATGTATTTAATTTAGATAGTGGCATTACAGAATCAAGCACATGTGACATCATGTAAGTTCTTATTTTTGAAGCAGTAATTACAGTTACCCCACCCCCAAAATGGTTAAACATTAAAATATATTTGCAAAATTACAAATTATTAGGATTAGTTATGCTTGTGTCAAGCTGTGAACATGTCATTTTTTTCTATAATAGACTGAGAAATTATTATTTTTTAAAGAAAAGAGCACTTGAAAGTGTTTCAACCAAATTTGATTTAAGAAGAGAATATTTGCACAAATTAAGTGTTCAAAAGTAACTTTGAAAATAGGGGAAAAGAGCAAATTTATCAGTTAAGCCAGTCACGATGAAGAATTCATACAGCTCTAACTATAGGGAATATCTGACTATGATTAAATAGTGGAAGAAAAGCACTCTGAATACATACAGTATTATAATGCAGACGTCTGAAGGGTGAGGTAATGGAGTATTCAGTGATAAGGTGACTTGTAAATTTTGAAGCCTTACACTTTCATATCAGATTATAATTTTATCCAAGTGGAGGGAGAGGAAATACACATTTACATTCCACAAATGTAATCTAAATTTATCTTGACTTTCAGATGGTACATGACCTTTATTTACATTAAGCTACCATGACGAGAAAGCTATTTAATAGGCTGCTGATATAGCACTTCTACAGATATGCTATAGATATTAAACCGTCAATCCCATGTTTATCACTGTTATGCCTGAGCACAGTTGGAACATTCTTATATGGTACGGTTTATGTTCGAGATCGGGCATGTTCAGGGTGGTATGGCCGTAGGCAATGGTTTATGTTCATAGCAGAGTTGTGTCTAGGGATGCTGAGACACAACTACACTTGTGTCTTCCTCCAGCACACCAGATTCAAACATTTAGAAAAGCATATGATGCAGGTCTCCCAGTCATGTACTCTAGTCTGTAGGTGGGGGAATCACATGTTTGAATGTTATGCCATATAAAATCCCTGAACACAGAAAGTTAGCCATCAGGGACAAAGCAAGGCTAGAACCCTACTCACACATGCTCCTCATTCCATTTGTGGAGCCACCATTCAAATATTTCTGTGATGCCCCACCTATTTTCTGTAGTCACACTGTCTTGGGAGACATAAACCATGTGGTTTTCTGAACATCTGAATAAGTTGCAACTATTTATTTTTGTCTTCTCCTGTACGCCAAGACCTATCTTTGTATCTAAGCTTGGACTCACATTACCCTTCCTCCACCAACGCGTAGCTGTTGGTGGAAGGACTATTTGCACGCATGAAGGAATGAGAGGCGAAGTTGTTTAATTTTAAAACCACCTATGGGCTTAAGGCGGGGGGAGGAGCGGCGGAGGCCTTTATTAGGCAGCGTCGCTCCACCCTCTGCCTCTTTTCTCGAAAGCAGCTCCCCCATCCCAATTCACACTGTTGGATTTCTGGTCGCTGGTTGATGGGGCCAAGTAGAAATTTTGGCTCACCATTGCTGATTGGGCTGGTGGTGGTGTGTGTGTTTTGCCTACTCTGCACTGTGTTCTTGGGTTGGGCGCTTTTTTGTTTTGAGTAGTTTATCCAATTCGGTCACATTGGCGGTAAGTGCGGGTTTAGGCAGTGGGGTGAGGTTCGGTGATCATCCCACAGCACCTTTTCAGGTGACGGGTGGTGATACCTGAGGCTTCCCTGAGCCCGGTTTCACGGCTCGGCCAGGGGAGATAGGGTCTGCCTTTGAGGCCAATTCCTCTCACCCGCATGGCATTTCACAGCCCCGTGAGGAGGTGACATGGAGGAGGCCTTCTGACGCCGCATGGTGTAAAACTGGGGAGTGGTGAGTTACAGCGCCACTCCTTGGATTGGGATGCGTCGCCCATTTAAGGGTATACTGGCCGAGGGCCAGTTTAGCTACCACCCGCACTCGTCCCTTCACAGATCCTCGAATTAATAAATGTGGCCCTAATTTGCACCATCATTCTGTGTCTCGGCTCTTATTTCCTTCTTTGCGCGCGCAAATGTGCTAGAAATTATCAGGAAATTCACCCTGGCTTGTGAAGGAAACAAAAAAGGGTAGCCAGCTATTAGTCATCATTGACATCTGCTATTCCCCCTGTCAAAAACCCCATAATAGTAGAATGACTGCTGCATTCAGTACTCCACTCTTGAGAGACATCAGGGGCAGCTCAAGTATAGCCCACTGTCTGGGGATCTTGTGCTTCTGTGGCTAGTGTGCTCCAGATGCTATTCCTGTTCCCATTATTTCAGTGGGAAATGTGTATGAGAACTAAGACAAAATTTCTAGATTTGATAAATAGCCATGCCTTGGTATATTTGGTCATGTAGCTGACTAGAGGGGATGTGAACTTTGACTTAATCCTGGGTGCTCAGGACATGGTGTGGAATGTAAGTGATTGTCAAGCTGCTCATATTGCCAGCAAATTCAACATATATGTAAATAGAAAGTTGCTCAAAAAGTAAACATGGTCACATTTAAGTTCAAGAGAAAAAGCTCAATAATAACGGGGTTACTTAAAAGGAAATTGAAAGGACATTCGGGGGGGGTCAAAACTCTTCAGGATGCCCCAAAATTATTTAAAGCAACTGCAAATGGGGTAGGCAGATCTGTCTGTCAAGCTTGATTTTGACAAGGTTCCCATTTTCACACCACTAAGCATGTTCTGTCCTGGTTCCATACAGGGGTTTGTTTGTCTGTTTGTGCTACACAAAAATGTGTATGTGTATTTTTTCAAATGTACACATTTGTCTATGTGAATTTTTCAAATATATGCATTTTAGTACGCATGCACCCATTGGCGAAAGTATGTTTGTGTGCATTTTAGAAAGTTACACAGTTTTGCATTTTCAAATGTGTGCATGTTAACAAAAACATTTTTGGTTTGGTTTGTGAAACACCTTGCAATGTTGGACATGTATGAATTTCTGGCTGCAAAGTGTGTTTTGGTTCATGTTCAGTTCTGGAAGGTACAAATCAGATAAGTCTATTTTTAAAAACAAACAAAAAACAAACCTCGATGGAGCAAATTTCTCATGCATCCCTAAAAGCCACTATAATGACAGATCAGGTAGAATAAAATACACAGACAAAGAAAGGTACTAATGAGTCCAGTAGAAGGCTTGAGTGATCAGGTCAGGAAAGCTATAAAAAGGTAACTAGGAAAACCATAAAAATGGAAAGTCTTGCCCAAACAAGGACCAGCCCCTACAAAACAAAATGTGAGTTGACAATGAGCCAAACAACAAAAAAAGGACAATTTGAAGAATTAAGACAAGCAATAACAATGGCTTGGCTTCGAAGATGATAACTTTGGGAGCAATCCTAAACTCCCATGGAGAGCAACTGAATGGCTGTTGCATGTTGAGGACTCTTTCTCTGTGGGTGGAGAGGGAGGCCCACTGCTGCAGACCTCCCCAGTGCCACAGCAGAAAGTTCTGCCACTGTTGTTGTACTGCCCATGGTGGGGATGAAAATGGCCATTCTAGAGACACATTGGGGGAGTGCTGGTGGAGACATTGGATCTGCTGGAACTAAAGCCCCCTTATTCCCCTGACACACTCCAAAGAAGCAAAATAAGGTACACCATCCTGAAGTTGGTGTACTTATTTTTCCACCCATTAGTATCAATCAGAGGGCAGATTGTTGTTTTTTAAAAAATGCTTAGTGGGGGTAGATCCAGAACCTCCATCTTACACTCTAGCTGGTGGGAGCTGGGAGGGCTTAGGAAGTGATGGTTTGTCTGCTGAGGAAACTCCCACCACCACAAGTTTACAGGAGGAAGGCTTCCCATCCCCTCCTTTCCAGGTTCCTGAAGCGTCAGGGGTGCCTCTTGAATAATGTGGATGGGACTCAGGAGGTTGCTATAAAAGGGAAAAATCACCCCAAATTGGGCAGACCTTCATACAATGCATAATTCACTTATGGAATATGTTTCTACAAGATGTGGTGATGACCATGGGCTTAGATGGCTTAAAAAGAGTATGTAAAACCTGCCCCAGGTGTCCCCACATACCTGGCTGTGTCATAGATCTTTGCACATTTGGCATGAAGGTCTAGAACAGGACTTGTAAGTGCATTTGGCTGAATGTGCTTAGAAAGCTCCCACAATTAAGAAACCTGCCTTAGCTGGGTTCTCGCATGAGTTTTGTCATTGTGTTAAGCCAAATGTGCTTACAAACCCTTTTTCAGATCCTACTGAATGTGCAAAGATGTAGCTGGGAGGGCCATGAGTGTGCTTAAGGGCAGGGCATGTGTGCTCACATATGTCCTATCCATATGTTTTAGCCCTACCCATGTTTCAGGCAAACAATTACCTGCATAGGGCTAATGACTAAACCAGAACAGAGCGTTATTGATGTGCATCAGACTAAATATCATTATGCTATCAATGTGCATTGGAGGTTCTCTTTTGTATGAAGTGCTCTGTAGTTTTTAATGAATAATTTTCTGTGCAAAGGAGATTGAAGTATACATATTTATTTATTTATTTATTTATTATATTTATGAATTGCCCATCTGGCCAGACATCCAGCCACACTACTACTACTACTACTACTGCTACCATCATCATCATCATCATCATCATCATCATCATCATCATCATCATTATTTAGACTGTCATAAGTTAAATGCTGTGATAACCAATAGCTAGCAACTGAGGCAATGAAACAGCCAATGATCTTGCTTATTTTTAATAGAAACCATTCTGAATGTCATTGGTAATCTCCCCCCAACCCTCACAGCCCAATCAAACTAGCAGCAAGAAAGACTACATGAAAGAGAATATTGTCTCCAGGTGGTAATATGAGATTTTTGAGAATGTATGATTTTTATAACTTGGTAGGTCAGGTGAACACACAGCACAGAATATTCTTTTGGGCACCCATTTGGGTAATACTTTCCTCACCTGTTGTGAATAATGTGACAATTTTAACCTTGACATGAATGGCATCTGATAGTAAACCTGCACGTACTGAGGAGCAAGAAGAGAAATGCAGCATCCACAAGTCAATATCACTAATCTGTTCCTTATAGCAATCTGGCAAGTCAGTGATATTTTTTGACTGTTACAGTAATAAATCCAGTGTATAAAAGTAATCCAAAATTAGTTACTTAAAAGATTTTCCCTGTTTGCCATTCAAAACCATATTATGCTTCCTTGCTCTGCTTGCTTTAATACTTTTATGACTAGGTAATATTAAAATACAGGCTTAGATTTAATTAAACAAAATGCAGTCAATGAAGCTCTATTCAAGTAGAACAGGAAAACAGGCTTAGCGGGAATCCAGGTATTACTAAACTACAACGAGTTAGCAATCTCACACTTTAAATTTTAATCCTGGATACAAAACATGACTGTACATACATCAAGACATACAGAAGTAGCAAATGGCAATCTTATTTGGGATTAACCATGGAGTTTATGACGTATTTGTGGCAGCAGTGCAATTATTCTTTAGCTAAATGCACTGCAAGAGAAAATCACATTCATTGAAATTAAAACCATCCCCACAAGCTTAACTCAGAGGAGTTTTGAAGATCTAGCACTGTAGCAGGAAGCAAATACATAATCTCAACAATTTAAATATAGGTGTCATCTAGTGAGAAATGAACTATTTTTTTGAAAATTCTGACTCAGCAAAGCTCATAATTATTAGCATTTTAAAAATCTAATTGGCACAATACTGCACTATAGTCAGTGATGTGAAAAAGTATCCATATTTTGTTAAGGATTCCTTCAGCTTCTGCAAAATTTCTAGTTCACTGAAAGTGATCATTTGTCACAAACATAAATTCACCTCCATAGTGGTGTATTTTTTAGTAGGTACACTAGCGAGTGTAAGTAGCACACTGGAAATGGGCATAGTTCTGCAGGTCTGATTAATATTTTAGTGACATACTCAAACTGGTCAAGTCCTATCCTTCCTTCCAAGCCATGGGCAAACATGCCCTGAACTGGCCAAGCCATGGAAAAATATTATCTACACAATCCTTCCCCAACCTTGTGGCCTCCAGATGTGTTGGGGTACAACTCCCATAATTCTCAGTCAGCATGGTCATTCACTGGGGGTAACGTGAGTCCAACACATCTAGAGAGTACCAGGTTGGGATAGGCTGGCTGCCCTACTCTATTAGGGGCATGAGGAAGGGCATGCACAGTATGATATGAACAATCCATGAAAGTGTGAACCATCTATCAAAGCAAACCATCTACCACAGCGAACCATCTACCACAGTCTCATGTACAGAAGACTATGGATCACATCTAGTCTTAGGGCTACTTCAAATGAGACAGAAGTAAGGTGCTTGCAGTACGTCTACCATAGCCCTGTTCAGGTGACATGTTGAATCGGCAAGGTCTGAAAGGGATTTTTACTCACAGTCACTTGAACATGAGTAGAAATTTCTGTGCAGTCATGTACCCTGCCTTATCAGGATCCTAAGCCTGAATAGGTCTCAAGTATCCCGATAGTGAACACCATGACATTCAAGGTAGAGAAATGGGACTGATCGAGGCATTTGTCTTCATGTATTAACACTGCAAACACATTTGCCCTGCAAACATGATGGTGAACATAAGTCAAACACATATTTTCCTCCAATCTGTAAAAGTACGGTATGTCTGATATGGGTCTTGTTGTGCTAGGCCATAATGCACTAATTTATTTTGTATTATTTCTTCTTACCCTTTTCTTTCAGGGGAAATTTGTTCTATCTACAGTTTAAGGATAGAAAAGTAAATAGGATGATACCACTGTAAGAACCACGAGAATTATTTCTCAGAGGTATAAACAACAATAGTAAAGCCTTCGATTTTTCATATATATATATATATATATATATATCTTCCCCCGGCCACGTGTAACTGTGGGCTGCGAGAATTTTGAACGCAGGGGTAAGGAGAGTGACCACTATGGGTGATCTCACCTTCCAGTCGGGTTACACAGGGGTGGGGTGTCAAGGGCGGATATTGGGCCTGAATGCCCCCACCCACTGCCTCTTTCTTTTGCAGCTCCCTCCCTCCCTCCATTCTCAGTGTGGGCTTCGCTGGCTGCCATTTCCAGGGGCCGAGTAGGAATTTTGGCTCATTGTCCTGATTTGCTGGGGGCAGTGTGCATGTTTTGTCTACTCTACACTGTGCTTCAGGGTTGGGTGTTTTTTATTTTTGGAATTGGGTGATTTGGTCCAATCTGGTCACATTTGGCTGGTAACTGTGGGAATAGAGAGTGGGGTAGGGTTCGGTGATCATCCGATGGCACCATTCAGGTGGCTGGCGCGAGACCTGACTGAGGCTCCCCATTTACTGAGTTTTGCAGTTTAGTTTGTGGGAGATAAGGATCGCCAGTGAGGCTGACTTTCCTCACACGAATCAGTTTCGCGGCACTGTGAGGTGGCGACTGTGAGAAGGCCTCCCAGCACCCACGAGGGTGTAAAACTGGGGGGTGGCGAAGTGCAGCGCCACCCCCTGGCCTTGGATGTATCTGCCCGGGATACCTCACTGGCCAATGGCCGGGTTTTAGTTAATACCCACACTTTCTCCCTTCATAGATCTTGATTATGATAAATGTGGCCCTATTTTTATACCATATATTTGTGTCTCGACTCTTCTTTTCCCCTTTATGCACACAAAGTAATTATTGAAGAATTACTGCAAAACAAATTGCAGATTACTTCATAAAATTGTTAAGAGTAAGGAATATCTGAATTGTTTTTTAACAATACAATTCTATAAATATTAGAAACTTGTACTTTGAATGAATAGGTGTGTGTGTGTGTGTGTGTGCAGCGTGCGTGCGCATGTGCACATATATGCATCTCACATATGAAAAATGTGTGCATTTTGGTAAGTTCTTATGGGGGGGGGGAATGAACTAAATGAAATTCTTACCTACCCCTAATAGGGATCTGATGGTCACTGTTCTGCAGCCTTCCACTTAATCATGTACCTGTGTGTCATTTAACTCTTATTTATTTATTATTAATATTTATTTATCGCCCATCTGGCCGGCAACCGGCCACCCTGGGCGATGTACACACAATAAAATACATAAATACAATAAAATACATTAAAACAATATAAAAATTTTAAAATCTTAACCCACCCCATATTCCCGCCTGAACAACCAGGTTTTTAATGAGCGACGGAAGCTCATCAGAGAGGGGGCATGGCGGAGGTCACTCGGGAGAGAGTTCCACAGTACGGGGGCCGCCACAGAAAAGGCCCTCTTCCTCGTCCCCACCAGTCTAGCTGCTCTGGCTGAAGGGACAAGGAGAAGGCCATCCGTGGCAGATCTTGTTGAGCGGCCCACTTGGTGTTGCTGGAGACGCTCCTTGAGATAAACTGGACCAGAGCCGTATAGGGTTTTAAAGGTCAAAACCAACACCTTGAATTCGGCTCGGCAAGCAACTGGTAGCCAGTGCAAATCCTTCATCACTGGCGTGATGTGATCCCGCCGGCGGCTGCCTTTAACCAGGCGAGCCGCCGCATTCTGTACCAGCTGCAGCTTCCGAACCGTCTTCAAGGGTAACCCCACGTAGAGCGCATTACAGTAGTCTAGGCGAGAGGAGACCAAGGCATGAACCACTGATGGGAGCAGGTGATTAGGAAGGTAGGGGCGCAGCTGCCGTATCAGATGGAGTTGATACAGCGCTGCCCGGCTCACAGCTGCCACCTGAGCCTCCATGGACAGCTGGGAGTCTAGAATGACCCCCAAGCTGCGGACCTGGTCCTTCAGGGGTAGATGTACCCCATTCAGCACCAGGTCAACATCCCCTAACCTCCCCTTGTCCCCCACCAGCAGTACCTCGGTCTTGTCGGGGTTCAGCTTCAGCATGTTCCTTCCCATCCAGCCAGCCACTGCCTCCAGGCACTTGGACAGGGTCTCAACGGCCAACCTCGGTGAGGACTTGAAACAGAGGTAGAGCTGCGTGTCATCCGCATACTGATGACACCGCACCCCAAACCTCCTGATGATAGCTCCCAGCGGCTTGAGGTAGCTGTTGAATAACATCGGGGAGAGGATGGAACCCTGCGGCACCCCACAAGTGAGCAGCCGAGGGTCCGAAGCCTCCTCCCCGAGAACTACCCTCTGGTACCTTCCAGAGAGGAAGGACCGGAACCACTGCAATACAGTGCCTCCCAAGCCCAACCCCTCCAGGCGGTCCAGGAGGATACCGTGGTCAACGGTATCAAAAGCCGCCGAGAGATCGAGGAGGACTAGAAAGGAGCATTCGCCCCTATCCAAAGCCCTCCTCATATCATCCACCAAGGTGACCAAGGCCGTCTCCGTCCCATGTCCAGACCTGAAGCCCAACTGGCACGGATCTAAATAATCGGCTTCATCCAAGTGTGCCTTCAACTGAGCACCCACCACCCGCTCGATCACCTTGCCCAGAAATGGTAAATTGGAGACTGGGCGAAAGTTGTTTAAATCCTGGGGATCCAAGGAGGGCTTCTTTAGAAGCGGTCTTATTACTGCCTCCTTGAGGGCTGATGGCATCACTGCCTCCTCGAGGGAGGCATTCACCACCGCCTTGATCCCCTCACCCAGTCTCTCCCTGCAGCTCATTATGAGCCAGGACGGGCAAGGATCAAGCAAGCAGGTGGTCGGCCTCACAGATGAAAGCACCTTGTCCACTTCATCAGAAGGAAGAAGCCGAAACCGATCCCACAAAACCGGTCTGCCATTGGCCTCCTCCCGCTCACTCCCTGTACCCACGACGCACGATATCCCACTCCTAATCCGATCGATTTTATCTGCGAAGTGCTTCGCTAAAGCCTCACAGGAGGCTCTAGACTGTTCCAATGGGTCCGGAGCGACTGGACCGACCAGACTCCGGACCACTTGGAACAGCCTCCTGGGGCAGCACTCCGCAGACGCAATGGAGGCAGCATAGAAATTCTTTTTTGCTGCCTTCACCGCCACCCGGTAGGCTGAAGATGCAGGTCTAACCAGTGTTCGATTGTCTTCGGAGCGGGAATTTCGCCATCGGCGCTCTAGCCTTCTCACCTCTTGTTTCAGAGCACGCAGCGACGGAGTGAACCATGGCGCCGCTCACGCTCTGTTTAGGCGAAGAGGGCGCTTCGGAGCAACTCGGTCTAATGCCCTGGTGATTGCAGCATTCCAGTCGTCCACCAGGGTCTCGACCGAGCTACCGTTTGTGTGCTCCAATTCCCCAAGCGCGTTCAGGAATCCATCCGGATCCATAAGACGCCTGGGGCGGACCATCCTAATAGGTCCCTCACCCCTGCAGAGGGGTTGTGGCACCGAGAAATCCAACCCCACCAGATAGTGATCTGACCATGACAAGGGAGTGGTGGATATACCCCCGATTTCCAGATCATTTCCCCCCTCTCCAGAAACAAAAAACAAGTCCAGCGCATGACCGGCTACATGGGTAGGTCCAGTTAATACAGGGTGCAGCTCCCAGGAAGCCATGGTCTCCATGAAGTCCCGAGGTGCCCCCGTGAGGGCAGCCCCCGAATACACGTTGAAGTCCCCCAACACCAATAGCCTGGGGGACAAGACACGCACATCAGAGACCACCTCCAGCACCTCGGCCAGGGAGTCTGTCATGCAGCGGGGTGGATGGTACACGAGCAGAATCCCCAGACTGCCCTTTTGACCCAACCTCCAGTACATGCACTCAATAAACTTGGTCTCCCGGAGAGGGAGTCTGGTGAGGACCAAGGACTCCCGATAGATAACAGCCACTCCCCCTCCCCGTCCCCTAACCCTTGGCTGCTGGGCATAGGAGAAACCAGCTGGACACAAGGCCGCCAGAGTTGGAGCAGCGGCCTCGTCCAGCCAGGTTTCCGTAATACATGCCAGGTCCGCACCCTCATCCAGGATCAAGTCATGTATGAGAGATGTTTTCTGGGTAACGGACCTGGCATTGCACAACAGCAAACGCAAGGTATGGGGAGGAGCCACACATCCCCCAGTTATCCCTTGGCTCTGGGCAGGCCCGGGACAAGGGATAGGTATTAAGCATCGATCCCTTGTCCCCCGCAGTTGGCGTGGCCTGCCCCTAGCGTTCTGCCAGCGCCTGCCGCTCAACAGTGGTATATTTTGCCCCCCAGAACTCCCTCCATCATCTCCCTGGGAGAGGCACATGCCCCCTCGCTTCCGTCGATCAGGCGGGAGACCCACCCCTAAAATCAACCCCTAAAACCCCCAAGCCCTTCAAAAAGCAGGGCCTCTTAAAAACCCCAGCCCCACCTATATCCCCATTAACACGGGGGCAGGCCCTCGCCCTCATGCCACCCCCGAAGTGGCTCCCCCAAAGGGGCAATCCCCTTTGGTGTCGCCCCTTCGGCGGCGACCCCGCCAGCGGCGGACCCGCCCCCTCTGGGGCCGGATCTTTATGGCCCCACAGTTGCAGGTGAGGCGGGGTGGCTCCTGGCTGGGCCCGGTCCTGCAGCGGCAGCCAGCAGTCCCACCGGTGGTGCGGGTGGTCCCTCCCAGGCAGCAGGCAGTTTGGAACATCCTAAACTTTCCCTCAGTAGGATGTGAACATCCTACTATCCTTATGGGACCTGAACTAGCCTTTCTACTGCCCTCTTTCCCTTTATCCTTTTATCCACCTAGCCACACTAGTATAGCCTAGGGATGATGGAGGAGAAATTTGTTCAGTCTGCATTTTAATGCAAGCTTACCTAATTTCTCTCTTTCAAACCACTATGTGAACTGAAAATCAGTTAACCTTCCAAATTTGCACTTCTCCAAATCTTGCAAAAGAGTTTTCTCTATATATTTATTTTAAATGCACAAAAATGCATATATTAGCAAAAATTACAGTAAAAATGTAGATTAGGAAAGTTGCTTGCAAAAATTAGTATATTAGGCAAAAATGCATACAAAATACATGTATTCAGAGAAACACGCACGAAAATGCTTATCAATTTTCATGCAAACTTTTAAAATGAAATTCTCAAAGTTTGGGACAAACTGAACAAGAGTGGAGAAATTTTCAAAGTTCAAGATGAGCCAAATTTAAGGTTGGAAAAATGAGAAAGTGAGAGAAACCAAAACTGACAGATTCATCCACCCCTAGTACACCTTTCCTTGTCTGAGACCTATGCTCCCTTTGCAGTCATCTCCCTCATTCATAGCCAAGCCAGCATTTTGCCAGGTCAATGAAAGAGGGATAAATATATTGTGTTACCAAGCAGCAACTATAAGGCATAGTTTCCAAGGACATCAGCTGGCCAATGCAGAGGTGGTGGGAGCATATTTTACAGTTCACAAGCACTAGCTCTGGGACTCTGTGATATAATTAAGAATACTGGCTGCCTGGCCAATGCTGCAGGTTTGACATCTGGGTCAAATGTTTCATCAATTTAACAGGAGTGTAGGAGAACAGGAATTTAGAACCAGCAGTGGAGGATAGCTGCCAAGCAGCATGTCAACAATAAATTGATATTATTACACAGCCACTTTAGGAGAGAATGAAAATCTGGTGGGTGGGTGCAGAATGCAAGTGTTCTTAGGCCAATACATCCAGTTTCTAAAACATTTACCTTTTTCTTTTCTTTTTTTAGACTCTTCTGTCTCATGCCCAAAATAAAGATCTAATTTTCCATTCTGCAATGAGATGAAGCAGGATATCTTCAGGCATAAGCAAAAGAAACCAATTCCTGAGATGCAGCTTCCATATGGCCCACGGGGAATGCTCCTTTACTTCAAACAAACTTGCATGGAGAGATGACCAAGATCTTTTTGTAAAATTTGACAAAATGTCGAACATGCAACAGCTTCCAAAAAAAAGAAGAAAAAAGGAGAAGACTTAATTAAAAAGAAAAAGACTAGCAAGTGTGATTGACACACTGGAGGCTTTAGCCACAGAGCCTTCATAGTACAATCAGTATCATTTTGAGACTCCTGACACTTTCATATTCTTTAGTTTACCTTAGAGGGTCCACAGCCAGAGACAGGAAGATAATTCAGTCTCAGTTCACAGATCTGACAAATAATGTTGATCTCTGGAATACAAATGATGTTGCTAATTTGTGTCAAGCCTGATGGGAGCTTTTGCGATGGGTATCTTGAGGCGAAAGGATTCAGACACGAGGCCTCCCTATTTCTCTCAAATGATGATTACAACTCATCATCAGTTGTTTAGTAAGAAGCACATCTTCCTGATTTTAAGCATGCTCATCAGCTCTTTAGCACGTTTTTAGAAAATGGGAGCATTATAAGAAAAATGACATCATTCAGGTATCTGAGGAGCATTATTGTCTGTGTAGGCAAGGCAAGGAATACATTTGTTGTCCAAAGTTTTGCATTTCTGTACTTCCTTTGACAAGTGGAAAACATTAAGAAGTATTTATATAAAACCTTCTTCAATGAAAATTTATTGTTACTGAGGTTTCTGGGAATAACTGGGAATAGTAATGTGAATGAGATTGAGGAAGTACGGTAGTTCTACTGAGTACGCTGTCCAAAATACATTGATCTGTTCTATCTAGGTATGTCCGAGAATTTTGTTAATTTTTGCAAATCATGCCAACATGCCATGATTGCAGACCTGAATGTGAACGTGAGCAGCAGAACATGTTCTCCAAAAACACTTGCAAATTCCCAAACTTGCATTTGTGCTTGGAAAAATGCACACATTTATAACTGTGCACTTTTTAAAACATGCAGTTTTATGTTTTACTCTGTGTGGGGGGAGGAGTACGCATTTTGGGTTCACTCATTTGAAAATGCATATTTTTCCTGTTTGAAATGCATGGTTTTCCCATTTGACCATAATGAGAAAAGTGCACAAATGAACATGGGAAATGAGGTGAGATGACTTTCAAACTGGTGTTCAGAAAATCTTGCTAAATTGCAAACATCACTTGTTTGTCCATCTATAGTTTCATAATGTTTTGTTCCATCAATAAATGCCTATACGGAATTATAAAGTGACCTCCTCCACACATTGAATGAACCTGTAGAGGGATTTGCAAACTGGGTTGCAAAAGACACTGGGGAGCTGTCACTGTGCACAACTTCCATGCTCTTCACATCACATCGATTTGATATTCATTAAAAGGAGTTCTCCAGACGTTCAGAATCAGATGTACACACAGTAACCACCTATATGCAAGAAGGGATCCTGATTAGCCAGGGTCCCTCCTTGTATGTTGGAGCTCTCCATGTACACATGGACTCTTTACAATGAATGTCACATGGATGATTGGCGTGTGAGATAGAGGCAATATGTGGCCTCTATACTGGGGGTGGAGTTAGCCTGCATAGCCCCACAACCCCCTTCACACATTTATTCATAGTACGGAGGGGGTCATCTGTAGCCACCCTGTAGGCATGTGTTTATGATGCAAAAGATGATCCAAGTTAATGAAACATCTGAGCTCAATGACACTATCCTTTCAAAGTTTCAAAATTGCTGCTTTTGAGATGTGGTTTTATTGAAGGAAGAGGCACTTTAGTTGCTGAATGGTTTCCTGTCTTGGGACCTAACTATATGTTACACACAAATGTGTACCATATAACGGCCATCCCGTTGTGAAAAAAATCCCTGTATATAACTATTGTAGTTCTGTAACGTGTACTTTGTGTGGCCTCTGTGATGCAATAATGTATCTGAGTAGGCTTGAAACCTTGTTTTGTTGCTGACAAAGGCCTGTGTAGTAGTTGCTGAATGACAGGTATGACAGTTGATGGTGGGGAGTCAGAGTTAGTCTGTAGAGAGAGAGGGAGAAGGTCTGTTGGTTGCCAACATGACTGTTTGGAGGCCTGTGACCTGCATGTGTCTGCTTGGTCCTTCCCCATCATGGCTGCAGATTGGGCCTCTGATCCACAGGGATGGGGACTCGGACTCGAGGACTCGACTCGTGAGTCGGACTGAGTCCCCCCTCTGACTCGACTCGGACTCGAGTCCCAATATTTTTAATGGGACTTGAGTCGACTCGGGACTCGAGACCAAGGACTCTTCAACATCCCTGGGCTGTGCCAGAAGGAGTGGAGAGGAGCATGACAGCCGGCAAAGAGCGCATGGAAGCGAGGTGTGCCGCTGCTCGGCCACTATGGACGGCTACCAGGAGTGCAGCCCCAACAGTGTGTCAAGATTTATTTTGATTGATGTGTTGCGTACTTGGGAGAGGCAGAAGAAGGACCTGAGATTACTCTGTGTGGCTGCTCTGAATGTGTTTCTGGTTCCAGCAAGTTCATCACCAGTGGAGCGGGTGTTCAGTGAGGGTGGAATTGTGATGAGATCTCACCGTTTCAGAATGGGGGGCAAACATTTAGAAAAAATCATGTTCCTCAAATGCAATATGGATAAGTTTTAGGAAGTACAGCAAGTTTATTTTTTAAAATCATTTTCTAAAATGCAACCTTTCAGACATTTTGGGTTTGGCTGTCTCTGCCTGCCTGCCTGGGGTTCCCAGCCTCCTCTGCCTGCCTGGTCTCTTCTTGACCAGTTCAACAGTTGAATTGTCCAAGACAAAGGCATCTGCCTGCCTGCTTTGGGGTTCCCTGCCTCCTCTGCCTGCCTGGTTATTTTGGGGTTTTCTGCCTGGTCTGTTCTTGCCAAAATCAGTTGCAGAGTTCTGAAATAAAAAGGCACACTTGTGCCTAGAATTTATTTAAACCACACATCTGAAGTAGCCTTATTTTGTTGGGAAAAAACCCCATTGATTTTAATAGGGACTCGTGGAGTCAGCTTTGGGAGTGACTCGTGACTCGTGAGTCACCATTTTGGACCATGGACTCGGACTCGAGACTCGGGTCCAAAGACTCGTGACTCGACTCGAGACCAAGGACTCTTCAACATCCCTGCTGATCCACAGCAATTATGAATGCCTCATTTTCTGAGAGCTTGGCTCCCTCAGTATTAAAGTAAGTAGTAATCCAACCCTTTATTGAGAAATCATCATTAGAACAGATTTAATTAATTATCAGCCCCTCTTTAACCTTCTGTCCTTTTTCTGTCTTCAGTCTTCTGTCAATCTTCTGAAAAGTGCAATGGGGGGTGGGGGTGGCAGAGCAATTCCACTTGGTCCTGGATCATGTGGATTATTTGGACCACATTTCAGCCAGCGGTCAGGCTCAGCTATAGACAGGAGCCACCTTAATCTCTCTGGTTTACAATCTTTGTCTAGAGATAGACAGTACAGGTATGATCATATTAAGCTTTCTGGAGCTCTCCACAATGTTTGTTATTGTGGATTGCTAAATCCCGCAACTGGGCCTCTGCTTTTTAGTGGTTTTGCGCCTTCCTACCCAATTTGTGAGGGTGGCATTCCTTTGTAACCTAATCTCACTTTTCCACCTTTATTTACTTGCATTGCATAAACTTTGCCTTAGATATGGGAAGGGATACTCATGTATAGAACTCACCCAGCAGATGCAAATGGCTAGACCTTCTGGTTGTAAAAAGAATACTATGGTTTTCTGTCTCATATGTGGACTTCTTGGTGGCTGATAAGTGCATCCTTGTCAAATATATGAAGTGTTTTCTACTTAACAGCTTTAGATGCATTGATAGTTTTTGATATGTTAAGTATGTTTTTCAGTGAGTTCATCAATCATTTATGTATAAAACAATCTACTTAGCATAATTTTTTCTCATGTTTTTATTAGCATACAGTTTATACTGCATATGTCATCTCTATGTTTTCCCGTCTTCTTTATACCCTTTTTATACTGAATATAATTTTGCTTTAAATGTTCAATAAAATGTATGCTTAATAAATAGACTGTGCTATATTATTATCTAACAAGTTGATAATGTAAAATTCTGCTCATATCTGAAAGATCTTAAATATATTCCAGTTTCAAAATTAACCTAGATTCTCTTTCAACCCCACCTCCAATAAATGTCTGTTTATCTATTATGTCTCATAGTGGTAATGGTTTAATTTCTACTTTCTTATACTGATTTAATAAATAACTGATAAATTATGTAGACCTAGTTCATAACTGATAGTTTTAACAGTAATTGTGAGCACTAAATTACACAGACCAGCTTTCAGCCAGTATGAAACAAATCATCAGAGGTTAATACTGATCATGAGAGATGCTTCTGAGGTTCTCCTTTCTGCCCTCTACATAACAGGTTGTTCTTAAAGGAAAATGAACAGCTATTTTTATGTGGTACAATAGCCATAAAATGCACAAAAGTATTTCAAGGATATTAGAGGATTGCAAATGCAGGGCTTTATAAAGAATATTCCATTAACTATAAAGATCAAACACTTTATGTGGGAAAATGATAGAATTTAATATTGAAGATGTCAGTTATGAAGACCACATGGTTATTGTGAGGAATAACATTTAACCTTTCTCTTGTGGCTGATGGAGGCCAATGCAGTATTTTATTATCAACATTGGCAGGTGATTTATTACCACTGTTTCTACTCCAGTAAAACCACATTAGGCTGCTCTTGATGTATCATTTGTTATCTTCAGACTCCCAACACACATTCTGCATGCATAATCTCTTTTCTTTACCCCATTTTTAAAAGAGAAAATGGTAAATATTTAAGTCATGATTTCAGATATATCAAAAAGTTGGAGAATAAAAATACAGTAACCAAGTAGATTATGCGAGGCAATGTCTGACGCTAGCATAAAGTTCTGGTCTTGCACCGGAGTGATGTAATGCATCTAAAAGCATCAGCTCTGCAAACTGGTGCATTTTGCATAGATCGGGGACAGGCGGAGAATAAATCACTCACTGGCTGTGGAGGAGAACACAGCCTTTAGGAATAAATCAGCTATTGGGTCATCTATCTATACAGTAGTTCCTGGATTAATAGCTAATGACTTTAAGATAAGACAAATGATCTGAAATAGCATTTCAGATAACACCAATAAATGAGACCTCAATTAGTCAAGATACTAGACTGTGGAATTAAAAACACACACACACAAAATAGCAACCACATATCCCTCCTACATTGCAGACATCAAACATCCCTTCAAAATACATAAGTGGTATTTAATGGCATCATTACAGACAACAGCTATTGATCCTTGGGAACCTTTACTGCTCCTCAGATTGCATCCTGGTCATTAGACCTTCTAATGGTTCCCAGTGCCACACCTTAACAACAACTAGACTGGTTATGCTTATGTAGTGCTATTTGGGATTGAGTTAATCCAGTTCTTCACAAACTTGTTAAGATTTAGGGCACGATCCAACGAGGCTGCCTGCAACCCTCTGAACTTGGAGGATTATGGGCATCCTATGCAGAGTGGGAGGAGCACGAAGGTGAAGGTCACTTCTGTGCTCCTCCCACTCTGCAAAGCAGCTATCATAGGTGGCCAATTTCAGCCATCTAACTGCAGTACTTCAGTGCGGGAAGGAAGGAGGCGGAGGCACCGCGAGGAAGGCTATGTTGTATCTTCGTGCCACCAGTCTCCTCCCCTCCCCGCCCTGCCACCCTCGCCTCTCTGAGTCCTAAACTGTTTCTCCAAGGTCACTCTGAAGAGCTTGGAGACACAGCCAACATGCTTCTTTCTGCGCAGGCTGCGAGGGAGGAGTGGGATCTGAGCACAGATACCCAGCTCTGAGATTGGAGATATTTTCCAGCTTTGGAGCTGGGGAATCCAAATGATCCTATGGCTTCTAGACACTGTCTAGGGGCCATAGAATGATTCTGTCCATGAATGGAAACAAAAGGGTAATTTGGAGGCCATTCAAAGTGCAGGTGCAGGGTCCTGATCCAGATTGAGACTGTAGTGGGGAGGCAAATGGTTAAAAAAACCCTCAACCCTATCCCCCCCCCCCATACTAGAGTCCCAGTCTGGATCAGGTCCACCACATTTACTTTTGAGTAAGGGGGGAAATGTAGTTGCTAGCTGCATCTGTAAAGTAACATGTACCAGTAGTTTGATCCTCAAAGCCGTATGCTAACCATGTTTAGTTGGAAGTAGGTCACATTGACTATACTAGAATTTACTTCCAAAAGATGAAGCACCACAATATAGGACCACAACAGGAAGGTGGCAACCCTACTCCACTACAAATGTGTACCACTCTTCTTGGCACCAAAGATAAGAGGAACTTTTAGGGCATTTAGGGTGCAATCTTGTGCATGCTTAGACAGAAAAAGGTTCTACAACTCCCAATATGCTCCAGCCAGCATGGCTGGCTAGGGCATGCTGGAAGTTGTAGGACTTTTTTCTGCCTAAACATGCATAGGATTGCACCCTTAAACCGCAAGCAACACAACAAGATGACCCTGCCTGCCCCACTTGCAAAGCAAAGGAAGATATTATCTGCAGTTGCAAAACGCATCTGTTGGAATTGGGTCATTAAACAGTAGGGAGATAGATGTCTCCTCTGCTAAATTTCTCCTCAGTTTTTGGAAACAGCAGACCTCATAGTTCAGAATCCGGTAATCTTCCAGAGTTGTATTCTTGGAATGTGTACAATAACATAGTTTTGTTTTCAGAGGGGGGATTGTCTGGTTTTTTAAAGGAGTGTAAATAAGTTCTTGTTGCTGCTGTTGTGTTGTGCTCCTGTGGGAACAAAAAAACTAAAAATGCTTTTTGCCCAAGAAGTTATTGTGAAGTGGTTAATTGCTGCTGCTTTTATGTTGCGTAGGGCCACTGGTGCACTCTAGAAGGAATATATTTGTTTTAAGTAATTATTTTTTAATGTTTTATTTTTTTAACTTTGTATTTTTTTTGTAGGATAAAAACAACAAGCAAAACCCCTTCAAAAATAAACCTTTGGACTGGGGGGGGGGGGGAATGTTAAGTTTTCAAGGGTAATTTCAGAAAAGGGGGCTAGTTAATGTTTTTATGTTGTACAGGTATACTATATGACTCTGCAAGAAGAATTTTTTTAAAAAGAAAAAGGTGGAGGGACGGGAGCAATCCTATGGCCCCTAGATAGCATCTGAGGGGCCACAGGATTTTTCAGATTCGACATCAGAGACCTTTTTAACTAAGAACTGGTGCCTGAGTTTTGCATTCTTCCTCCTCCCTCCCAATCCCTTTTCCTTTTGTGTTGTGTCTTTTAGATTGTGAGCCTGAGGCCAGGGACTGTCTTATTATTAATCTTTGTAAGCCACTCTGAGAGCCTTTTCTGGCTGAAGAGCGGGGTATAAATGCAATAAATAAATAAATAAATAATACAAATAGAGACTGCACTCCAACCTTGGAACTCTGTCCAACCTCCCCCACCCTCTCATAGCCAGCATGGGGGGGGGAAATACTCGGGCTGCTCTATGAGATCGGGAAAGTGACCTCGAAGAGATAAAAGAAGCATTTCAGGGGACAGGGAGAGGAGGAGGCTGGGGAGGCCAGGATACAAGGTATCCCGAAGCCACTCCAGCCTCCTCCCCTCCCCCTCCAAGGCACTCCAGCCAGACGCACAAAAAAGTCCATCTAGCGAAAATGCAGGGTGGGATGATGGTGAGGCGAAGATCACCTGTACCGCTCCTCCCGCTATACATTGGAAGTCCGTAAGCCTTCGAGTCCAGAGGCCTATGGGCATCGCAATAGGACTGCACCCTAAGGGTGCAATCCTACAGCTAGCATTTGGCCAGCTGAGGGGCGAAAGGATGTAGCCGAAGTGTCACTCTGCCAGTGGAGAAAGAGCCTATAGGCAGGATAGCACATAATTTATTTATTTATTTATTTATTATATTTATACCCCGCCTTTTTCCCTGCAAGGAACCCAAGGCGGCTTACATAATCCTCCTCCTCCTCCTCCTCCTCTCAATTTTATCCTCACAACAACCCTGTGAGGTAGGTTAGGCTGAGAGTCAATGACTGGCCCAAAGTCACCCAGTGAGTTACATGGCCGAGTAGGGACTAGAACCTGAATCTCCCGAGTCACAGTCCAACACTCTCACCACTACGCCACACTGGCCATAATGCCAAAGGAAGCACATTTGATATAGAAAGCTTTGCAGGCCCAGATGTTTCAACAGTGTTATTTCATTGGCACCGGGAGTACGCTGAAACAGGTTGTATCAGGGCATATCAGGGCAGCTAAGGATCCATAGGCTCCTAAGCACTCTTGTTTCCCCAACATGCCCTTGAATTGGGCCCAAAACTATGCTGGTGTTATAGTTTTGCTCCCATTGGAAGCAATGGGAAGAAAAACTGAAATCTGCCTCTATGCCTCCCACCCTGAGCTGGCTGGGCTTTGCATGTGGTGGTTGCTCTGCCACGGATTCCCCCTACACAAACACACAAACACACACACACACACACACACACACACTACGATTGCTCTGTAAGGCTTTTTATACAAAAGTCATTTCTATTTTCTATTTTAGTTTTTGGCATTGCTGATTTTTAAACATTTATTAATACAATGCCAGTGTGCTTCCAAGACAGAGCAGAACCCACAGTAGAACTGAAATGCAGAATAAATCAGGGAACCTTCTCATCCCTGTAATGCAGCTCTGCTTGTTTCCTTAAACAAACAAAAAATAGATTACACAGGTGTAGGCTGTGCTGGAGTTTCCCTCCTTCTATTATCAGATAATGCAACCTGTTGGGGAGGGGGGAATCTTAAGAGTTTTGCTGCCCCCTTTTGTATTCTTATTGAAAATAAATATTAAAATTCTAAGGCTCTGATTTATCTACTTCCTGATTTGTGCCAATAAGAAACTGAAGATAATCTCTAGACAGAAGATCAAATCCCAAGTTTTCAAGTGTAGGATAACTTGATGACTGTTCTGTGTCATAGTGATGTCATATTTCACCTCTGTTCTTTGAATAGAAAGCACACACTTTCTTGATCAGTTCACTTTTAATTGATTTGGTTTATAGTAGCTTGATAACATCACTAAAAGGCTGTCTGAAAGTAATGAAAGTTTGTCTTGTGCTGTTGCATAGAACTTGTCTCCATAAATTGAACTTTTCAGTGAGGTTAGGGCAGATTGGTTCATTTGTGTATATTCATAGATTCATAGATTATAGAGTTGGAAGGGGCCTACAAGGCCATCGAGTCCAACCCCCTGCTCAATGCTGGAAACTAGAGGAGGGGTCTCCCATCCAAGTAACAACCAGGCCTGACCCTGCTTAGCTTTCCACGCTCAGACAAGCTGAGCCAGCGTGAGCCACAGGCAGTAATGCACAGGCAGTAATGCACAGTCTTTTAGGAAACTATTTCTGTGTCAACACCATCAATAGTACTATTTTAACAGTGGCCAGATCAGGTTAATGAAAGCAGGATAGTGGTAATCGCACCCACCCTGCAGTTCACAAACTCACACCTAAAAAAAAATATCACCGGTTTATAGTTTGTTTAGCAGCCAAGATGGCTCTAGCATGAAACAGGGTAAAGCAGACTGATCCAGGCAATAGATTGTGGTTAGCGGCAGATTTTAGATTACTTAATGTACAAGAAAGTTAAAACACACACACACACACACACACACACACACACCACATGGTGAATAGGAGGTAATGGAAGGAGATGGGACATCAATGATGACGTTTCTGTTCAAGTCATCTGACAGGTCTAAAGTTTAGCACTAGGAGGAGCTGTGAGTGCCCAAGCTTTTCAGTCTTAGCACTACAGTCCACTCCTGTGCATGTTTACTCAGTAATGTCCCATCCAGTTCAATTAGATGTACTGGGAGTCTGGGACGCAGCATGTTTAGGACTGTAGTAGCTTTTGTTGCTAATTAAGAGCATGAAAAGACATCTTCATTTGTCAAACTAGGCTTTGCCTCAGGGTGTTATGGCTGGCACAGTATTATTTGAATGTAGAGTCTTTAGAGCTGGGGTCCCCCATTTTTTTGGACCTGTGGAGTGGACACATTTTGGAATTTGAGAAACTGCTGTGGACACCAGTTTCCAGTACAAAAAGGCTCCCACAGAATATGTGGCTAGTCATATATTGGCTGCCATGGGGGCCTGGCTAGTCAAAAGTGAGCTAAAGAGGAGAGTAGCAAACCTAGAGAATGGGAGGAAGGGAGGGGGAAATAGAAAGGCAAAGCGGGGGGAGGAAGAGCAAGACTAGAGGGCTGGGAGTGAGCTAAAGAGGTGGAATGCTTGAGGCTGGGAGGGAGGAGGAAATAGCAAGTCAAAGGGGTAGAGAGGAGAGAAAGAGCAAGGCTAGAAAGGGAGAGAAAGACTGCCCTAACATTTTCCAAGGTATTTATTTATTTATTTATTTGAAGGGGGCAGGGCATGGAGAGCTTCAGGAGCATCATTGGAGGTGCCTGCGAGCAAGCACCATAGTGGGGACCTCTGCTTTAGAGTTTGTATATCTCCTTTGGTCTCGTGGTACTTTGGTGTGCAGTTTTAATTTTGAGTGTGTATATGATTGAGTCCAACTATATTTACACCAAGTGCATGGTGAACAACTACATCTGCACTTTAAAACAATTTAATACTAGGTGCGTGGGTGCTCGGTTTTCCATGCACACTGTGGTCCTGATGGAAATCGGAGCAGGGGGCAGTATTACATTTTTAATATCCTAGATGTGGTTTGGTCACCATGCATTCAGTGGAATGTGTAGTTTGACCCTGCGGTTACAGTTCTACACATCTACCTTGGAGCATGTTCCATTGAACTCATTGGGGTTTACCTCTGAGTAGACATGTATAGGATTGCACTGTGGGGGAGCATAACTCAAAAGATACTACAGCATAGCTCAAAAGAGCTATATATGATGAGGGTCAGAAGGGAACAATGCACCTTTAAGAAAATAAGTTTTATTGATTAACGTATCATGTATATGACAAGGACTGTTACATTCTGGTTGAAAATAGCACTATTTATGTGATAACAATATACCATCTAATAATATCCCAGCAGGTGACTGAACTGAGCACCATATTCATCAGCAAAAGAAATTCCCAACCAAGTGATTATCTGCTTTCCAAATTTTGTACTGAAGACAGACTGCTGTGCATCCCTGCAGTAGCTGTCATTACCCACATTTTGTGTAGACAGCAAACTTTGGATGCACCGTGAATATTTATTATCTCTTCACAAGGCCAAATTGCAGGATGAACAGAGAATTAGTGAGAGGTGTTCAGTAAGGAATTATTTCCTATAAACCACTTGCTTTTAATTCCCTTTCTCCCTTACCTCTGAATACTCTCAGTGTATTCAGCAGGAAAAATATAATCAGTTTTATGTGGCTGCAAAAGTCCCATTTGGTAGTGTTCTTTCGCATTTAAAGTCTGCTAAAGTAGAAATCACACCATGCAGCAGAACATTGTGCCACACTGAATCCTTGGGAAGCTTTTCAATATGCTACATGTGGGTGTGCTATTAGGAAAATTGAAGTTTTTAATTCTGCTCCTCCCTGCCACCATGGCTTCTAATGGTTATAAATAGATAACTTAAAACATATTGAAGTTGGTACCACTTTCTAAATAATTTTTCTGTCAAAATCCTCTTATGTTCCTTATCCTGTTTTCCAGAAACAAAACAAAACCCATGGCAGAAGATGCTGCTTAGCCACCCATTTGTAATGGCATTGCCTGTTGTTGCAAACACCAGATCTGAGATACCTCTGGAGTCTGGAGAATAAACTGAGCATTTAATAACTGGGCGGCATGGGGGGGGGGATCAGCAAAGTGTGACAGTGACAAGGATGAAAATCTAAAATATTGTGGGCTTTAGAAGAGGGATGGGGATGTTATTAGACTTCAACTCCCATCAGCCTCCAGTCCAGCATAGTCCATGGTTAGGAATTATGGGAGTTGTAGTCCAACAACATCTGGATGGCCACAGGTTCTCTACTCTGCTTTAAGAAGAAGATAAGGGGAAGGGGCATGTTAGATACTTATAAAACTGTAATATTATGAAAGCGGTGGAAAGTCAACATTCCATAGATTCAACTCCAAGACATCTGCAAGAAATTATTGTCCTCTGAACTTAATCTAAGCTTCTTCTTTTTCTTAAAAAATGGGCGGGGGGGGAGAGGGAAAAGATGCATTTAGTAATGGCACCTGACCTGAGTACATTTGCTTTCTGTTTGCCTATTCCACCACTTTTCTTTAAGTTTCAGGGCAGGTTAACTTCAAACATATCTGTGTATCTGGTGTTATTTGTCAATCAAATAACTGGTTTTAGAATATATATTCTGTAGATTCACAGGAATGTAACAGCAGCACATCCTTAGCAGAACAAAACACCCAGTTCTTTCTGATACTTATGGAAATCAGGTTTACAGATTGCAGACAGTGTCCTGTAAACACAAGGAGGGACATTCACTGTAGACACCCTACGTCTACTTGAAACCTTTTTATTTCAATGGAGAGTGTTATATATAATAATTGCAACTTTAGCCAGTTGGAAGCACACACAGTGCTGGTAAGAAACATTGCTCCTTCTGTATTGCTCCATATTGCCAGCATGGGTTTTGTTTTCTTTCTTCATTTTACTTTTATATAGCAAGGTCCCTTGCATTTTACTCCCTGAGGTTATTTCCCATTTTCTACAGCTAGATTATGAAATAATCACATTCCTTCTTTAAAAAGTGCACTCTTCCCTATGTCAGAAACAACTAGGCCAAACAAACAATACCAGTTGATATACTTCAAAAAGCCTACATATCTCAATCACCCTGTTTGATCATTTAATGCCTGATGCATTATCTTGATTTACACTAGTGAAACTCTACTGAAGGCTGAGGGGATAAAATTTATGCAATGTGAACAATCTTTAAGATTCTCACATAAGAAGATAAACTGGAATATACTCTTGATCCCATTAAAATTCTCCTAGAATTATGTATAATTTTATTCTGGTTCTATGTGTATATATATATATATATATATATAGTAAATATATGTATATTTACTATGTATAGTATATTTACAAAGGTAGTAGTATATATATACTAGCTTTTTTACCTGGCATTGCCCAAGTCATCATTTTCTTATAGGCACTATTTGTTTGAAATTCCTTAAGGTACCTGACCGCTTTTTTGAATGGCTCCATAGGAAAGGTCCCCCGGGACTACACAATGAAATCCCAGCTCCCCCGGGACTACACAATGAAATCCCAGCTCCCCCGGGGACTACACAATGAAATCCCAGCTCCCCTGGGACTACCTACTCCCCCGGGACTACACAATGAAATCCCTGCTGCCCCCCCCCCCACCGGACTACACAATGAAATCCCTGTTCCCTTTCCCCCGGGACTACACAATGAAATCCCTACTCCCCCGGGACTACACAGTGAAATCCCTGTTCTCCCCCCCCCGGGACTGCACAATGAAATCCCTGCTCCCCCCCCCCGGGACTACACAATGTAATCCCAGCTACACAATGAAATCCCTGCTTTCCCCCCCAGGACTACACAACAGTGAAATCACAGCTCTCCCCCGGGACTACACAATGAAATCCCTGCTTCCCTCCTGCCCGGGACTACACAATGAAATCCCTGCTCCCCCCTCCGGGACTGTACAATGAAATCCCTGCTCCCCCGGGACTACACAATGAAATCCCTGCTTCCCTCCCCCCCGGGACTACACAATGAAGTCCCTGCTCCCCCCCAGGACTACACAACAATGAAATCCCAGCTTCCCCCTGGGACTACACAATGAAATCCCAGCTTCCCCCTGGGACTACACAATGAAATCCCAGCTCCCCCCCCCCCGGGACTACACAACAGTGAAATCCCAGCTCCCCGCCCCGGGACTACACAACAATCCCAGCTCCCCCGGGACCACGCAATGAAATCCCTGCTCTCCCCCCACCAGGACTACAAAACAATGAAATCCCTGCTCCCCCCCCCCCGGGACTTCATAGCAATGAAATCCCTGTTCCCCCTCCCCCTCGGGACTACACAACAATGTAAACCCAGCTTGCCTCCCCCCGGGACTACCCAACAATGAAATCCCCTGCTCCCTCCCCCTGGACTACCCAACAATGAAATCCCAGCTCCCCCCCATGTAGACACCGGCTGCAGTTCATATGAACATTCTGTTTGGATGTAGGAGAGATTTGCATATCTGCTCCTGATAGGCCCCTGTGGCAGTTCATACGAACATTCTCTATGTCATTGGAGTGATTTGCATAACCGCTCCTGAATGGCCCCTGCAAACATTCCAAGTGATGCCATGGGCTTTCATCTATTTTGGGCCATACAGGTGCAGTGATGGGGTTTTTTTTGGAGATTTAAACCCACCAGTAATCTTTCTTGGGTGATGAAAAGTATGTGTGCCAAGTTTGGGGGGGATCCGTCAAACCGTGTAGGAGCCTATGCGACGCACGCAAACACCTGTACAAACCAACGTACAAACTTTCACATTTATATAGTAGATGAGAGAATGATGATAGAAAAAAAATATTAATATGGCACCCGTATCATAAAATGCTGGCTGGGGAATGCTGGGAGTTTTAGAACTGTTTTCTGTCTAAACATGCATAGGATTGTGCCCTAAAACCATTAAAATAGATTACAATGAGAAATAGAGACAGCAGATACAAATCCATATAGTTTATGGGACCAAAACCTTAGCAACCCAGATGGCTAAACACATCTGCTGGAATTTAGAGGGGGCAGGGAAGTAGCATGGGTTATGTTCTGTCTTTATGGGTACTTTATTAATAAGTTATTTTATTGGTAGGCAGAACAGTCCTAACCTCCAGAACTACCAGATAGGGATAGGGGTGAGGATGGAGCAGTGGCATCTTCCATTGCCAAAAAGAAGCTTGACTCCAATGCAAACTTTGGTTGTTGTTGATGTTGTTGTTTTTTAAATCCCCATGGGACAGGGTGGGGAATTTTTTTTGGGGGGGAACACAGGAGGGGGAGGTTTAATCAGGGGACCTCAAGGCTTGAGCACCTCCACACACTGGCAGGGGCCCCAGACAAGAACCCCCTGGAGTTGCCTCTCCTCTTCAGCACTGCAACCTGCTTGTTGTTCCCCTGCCTCTCCCCCTGGCCCAGACAACAGTGCTGGAGAAGCGGTAGATGCCAACACCTGCTTGCTCACTGTCTCTCTGCCTGTCAAGCAATCAAGTGGTAGCAACGATGAGAAAGAGGATGAGGAGGAATAGCGGTGCTGGCTGATGACATTAGCAGTGAGAATATAGACTCACTGAGGGAGGCGGCCCACTGAGGGTGTCTCACCAATAGCCCTCCAAAACCTGGAGCTGTCACTGGTGGACCTGATTCAAATCAGGTCCATGTGCGCTTACACTTGATTTTAAAAAATCACAAGCTTCAACTACACATTATGTGATTAGGTTTGGTTTGGCTCCCCTTTGCCCACTTTCCTTAGAGAAAACACCACAAAACACAGTAAGACTTACTTCTGAATAATCAAGCATAGGATTGTCCTTTTAAACACTTACATCCTATTGATTTCAATAGGAGTCAAGCATGCTTAACATACTTTCGACTGCACACACTGGGTACACAATCCAGAACACAGTGAAGTGCACTAAAGCAGTGTTCTCCAACCCTGGGTCCCCAAATGTTTTTGGCCTACAACTCCCAGCATGCCCCAGCCAGCTATGCTGGCTGGGGCATGCTGGGAGCTGTAGGCCAAAAATATCTAGGGACCCAAGGTTGGAAAACACTGCACTAAAGGCTGCAGTGCAGTGCTATGCACACTGACCTGGAAGTAAGCCCTATCATATGCATTACTTCTGAGTAAGCATGCATGGGATTTTCCTGCATATCTCATTGTCCTCATTGTGGATTCAATATGCCTTCATACAGTATGTTGTGGAATGCAGCAATAGTAAGGCTGCAATGCTAGGCACACTTACCTGGGAGTAAGTCTTATTGAACTGGATTGATCTTACTGTTGAGTAGGAACATGAATAGGATTGGGCTGAATGGCATCACATTAATTTTCTTTTTATATATGGAATGACTGTTTGCCAAGACATAAAATAAAATTAAAAAAATAAGGAACTTTCAATAGAATTCAAGCATGGAAAACCCACAGTTTTCATAGCCTGAACAAGTATGCGGCCAGGATATTTCTGAACTAAGAGCTTAGCAAGATATTACAGGGATTTGGTTTTAATATGGATAACACTACCCTGACTAGCTAATGCTTAGAAATTTGAAAAGGGATGTTGTGCATCATGCTTTAGGGCTTAACACAATTTCTACTATGAGGATTTAGGATATGACTTAATATGGGAATGGGAAAGGAATCGCATACCTTCTATGCTGGCATTAAAACAGCTAAACCTCCTGAAGGGTCCCCTCAGATATAAGTGAACTAGTTGGATCACTTGCCCTGGCATGGCAAAGACTCGAGATGATGATTTACTGGTTTAAAGTGTCAGAAGTATAACTAAACTATATCATATTTAGTATTCAATAAAGTTGGATGCCTGGATATTTTTTTTTAATGGAAATATGTAAGTTTCAGATAAATGGCTGGTACACAGTTCAGGATGTCAAGGGCACAGATTTTTTTAAAAAGAAAATCTACCTGAATCCAATTGTAGCTAATGTAGCTTGTAGTTATACTTCTATAACTAGAAAATAGAAATTGCATATCCCTGGAGTCTCCAATGTGATTTCTATGGACACCAATATGCCCACGGATACCTCTTGTTGTTGCCCACTAGGCAACCTGCCCATGATCTGTATCTTATTTTTTAAAAAGTTTTTTTTCTATTTATTTTAACTGGGAGGCTGGTATGCTGCAAAGTGAAGTGGATTTAAAAGAGTGTGTGTCAAGTCCTGACTTCCTGCCACTGAGGCTCAAGCTTCAGTAAAGCTGTTATTGCCGAAATTCCAGTAATTGGCTTTCAGCCTTTACAGTCCCAATAATGATCACCAGAGAACAAATTACAATGTACTTCCTTAACCATAATCAGTTTAAGGTTTTCCGAACAAAAGACCCAAACAGTCTTGGGTCCAGCATACAGAATAAGTCCAAACGAGTTTATTTATTTATTTATTATATTTATGAATCGCCCATCTGGCCAGACAACCGGCCACTCTGAGTGATGTACAATCCAGTAAAATACAAGGGGGGGGGGGAACACACACACACACACACACACACACAGTATAAAACACAATTAAAAACAGTAAAAAACTTAAAAATCCTAACCCACTCCATATTCCCGCCTGAAAAGCCACGTTTTTAATGCACGGCGGAAGCTAATCAAGGAAGGGACATGGCGGAGGTCACTGGGGAGAGAGCTCCATAAATTGGGGGCTGCCACAGAAAAGGCCCTCCTCCTAGTCCCCACCAGTCTGATTTCTCTGGCTGATGGGAGAGGGAGAAGGCCGTCCGTTCAACCAAAGAAGCAAGACAAGGAAGCTTTTCAGGTTAAAAAGATGTTGCATCCTGCAAACTCTACTGTCTGTTGCTCTTGTTTAAATGCAGGGGAGTGGCCGCTAAAGATCACTATCAGACATTCACATTCGATCCTGGCAGGGGAACCTAGCTCGCAAAAGCGTGCTGCACACACCCACACACCCCTGTTCCGCCCTCTTTAGCCAACAACACATTTTAGGACACTCCCCAGAAGAACCCTCCTCTGCACAGTCCTCCTCCTACTGCCCCGTTCCCATGGAAGACATTCCTGGTAGAGAAGCAGGTGCCTCTGTCAAGGTCAGGTCTCCCAGCTGTGGAAGACAGGGCACATCTTCATTCTGAGTCGCCCCCTCTCCTGGCTTATAATCAGGAGAGAGGCCTGGTAGGCAAGTTACTTTTACTTCAGTCTGCCTTCTGAAACATGACTATTTGTGACCACCTATAGCAGCCATTTTATGAATGGACAAACCCCACCCCCACAGCAGCCATTTTGTGAGAGCACCCACTATTTCCCAAAATTCCAAGTGTGCCCACCAACCCAAAAAGGTTGTGGACTCCTGGCATATAGGGCAGCACCAAGAGTTCATTTTGTTTGAATCTGAAAATGTACAAAATAATGAGTACATTCTTCATTATCTCAGTCTTCTTGGCAACTGTGAAACTGTGTGCATCACCAGCTTCAACTCAACAACAACAACAAAATATCGCAAATATAGTGGTTCTCTCCTGAAGTGAATTCTCTTAAATCAGCTTCAGATAATGTTTGATTCTAGCCTATTTAGGCAGTGCCTCAAATGTCAAAGCAGGCCAGGTGGCATTATGAGGAGGAATGTTGGTAAGCAACAGCCTGGCGCCATGCGCAGCAGCAAGCTAGGCAGCAGCAGGGCTGGGCGAGAATTTTGTTCAGTTCATTTTTAAAAAATAAGAACTTACCAAAATCGGTGAATTCCTTCATAAATGGGATGGAAAGAACATAACATTATAAACATTTGAATGTGGGGGAAAACAAAACTGACAGATTTGTTCATCCATCTGGGCAGAGGGCTTTCTGAAAAGTCTGGGTTTGAATCCCTGTGTATTCAGTGATGTTTCTGGTGCCAACAGTGGTGCAGCTAGGGCTGGACTTCGAGGCCAATGTCAAGGGCCCCACAGCCGGGGGGAGCAATTAAGGACCACCAGAGTGATGGGAGCAGTGGCAAACAGGCCCAGGAACAAGACCTTGGGCAGCATGGGGATTTTGCTGAGGAATGCTTCCTTCCTTATTGTTAAAAATATTTTTAGGCAGGGCGTGGCCAGCTGGGCAGGTACATGGTTACAGATGGTCATTCTATTATTTTAACTTTTAAAATATATTATCCTTTTCTGCCACAAAACGGTGTTTATTCCCAGGTAAATGTGTTTAGCATCAAGGCAGCAGAAGTAAACTTCATTTTATTCTTGTAGTCATGATGATGCTATCATTGAAGGGTCCAATCCTATGCAAGTTTAGACAGAGAAAAGGCCTACAACTCCCAGGGCCAGCAGGGCCCAACGAACATAGCTGGCTGGGGTATGCTGGGAGTTGTAGGCTTTCAACTGTCTAAACTTGCATAGGTTTGCACCCTAAGGGCACAATCCTATGGCCCTCTGTCCTTGCCTGTGGGGCCATAGGATTATTTGGAGTCCCAGCTCTGAGGTCGCAAATTGGCCTCGGAGAGGTGGAAAAGGGGAGTGCTGAGTGGGAGGGGAGGAGGCTGAGACTAACAGCTTATGCCGTATCCAGACAGCACCCCAACCTCCTTCCCTCCCCCTCCAAAGAGGGAGGGACAGCCATCTAGACAGCCAAAAATGTCCCCTCAGGTGAGGGGAACCTACAAAGGCTTCCCCCTCTCAATAACACCCATCCACGCATCAGAAGCCCCAGCTTCACACAAAAGATAAGATACCCTGAGCAACGGGCACACAAAAGAGATTAAGGTGGCGGGCACTCAACAGGGTGATTAACAGTGATTACAAACATCAGGGAGACAAAGACAACCCTTGCCCCTCTCCTGTAGCAAGGAATTGAGAGAAAGGGTAGAAGAACTCAAGCATAGCAAATAGAAGTTGGCAAGCAGGGATGCGCTCACCTCTTGCTCCTCTCTGCCACGCAGGACCCCCTTCAATGCGGGACCAACAACAAGACAGGTAGCTATGGAGGCTTTCCTTTCTTTGGCCACGTGGGGGCCTTTCCCCCACTTCTTGCTGTTCATAGGCTGCCAGGGCACCAGAACCTTTTCTATCAGAATTATAGAGTATGACTGGAGATGCAGTAGGTACCTGAATTATTATGTAAAACATTGTAAGATCAGGAACTAAGACCCTGTACCTGCTCTACATTTCTTCTTGAATAAACAGCTCTTTTTCCTTCTAAATGCGTTGTGCCTCTGTCAAGGTTCCACCTGTACCAGGACACCTTGATCAGCTCCTTAAAGATATCTGCCTCTTTAAGAGCCCCTCCTGTCTCAGGATGCCAATTCTCTGCCTTTTACCTTCGTGGGCCTTAAGTTGCTCCTGTTGCAGTCTGATCCACTCCCACTCTAACCTGGTCTGTTCTTCCTTCTGCTTTGTCAACACCCGCAGTTCCTGTTCACGGAGCTCCCATTTTTTCGTTTGGGGTCCTGCTGTAATGGGGTTAGAAGATGCAGGTCCCTCTATTGCCGCCTGGGAGATCAGCATAACTTTCAGTTCCTCCGTTGTTTTCTCTTCCCATGGCAAATTGTTCTTTTTGCACTGCTCAATCAGGGCAGTTTTGTTCATGGAGAGATATTGGCTCATTATTTTACTAGCCTCACTGGTTCCCTATTCTGCAGGCCCGAAATTAAAACATATACTGCTTTTGCCAGCTCTATTGGTAAAAACCCAAATACTTTTTGGAGTGCTTAATCTCACTGTTATCGCAATCGCGCCGCTGCCACCATATGTCAAGGTTCCACCCGTACCAGGACACCTTGATCAGCTCCTTAAAGATATCTCCCTCTTTAAGAGCCCCTCCTGTCTCAGGATGCCAATTCTCTGCCTTTTTACCTCCTCTTCCCAGTAACGTGGGATTAGGCCTTAGGCGTGGTGTAAAAGACACTCCAACAACTTGCTGTTAACAATAACTTAGGGTAGTTACACAAATAGAGCTGTAAGATTACAAAAAGCAAGTATAATGGAAATAAAAGGAAAAATAACGCACGGTTCTCTAAGCCTAGCTACATTGTCACCTGTAAGCTTAGTAGAGATTCCTTTCCCCAGCCTTTCTCCTAGCTGTTCTGCAGTTCTTTAGTGATAGTCAGACTGTCTTCTCTGTCTGCTTCACTCTCTCTCCAATGTCACTCTCTCTATTTGCCTCACACTGCAGCTCCTTATAAACACTCCCACAGACCTAGAAGGTTACAATCGTATTACCTCAAACTGGAGAAATGAAACTTAACTCCCTGGGGGGAAAATGAAACTCACAAATGCCCCCCTCCCATCAGGAGATGTTTGGGCCTACAGGCTTCAACTAACTCAGGCCTGTGTAGGCCTCAATCCTTCACAGTCTCAGTTTAGTGTTTATATGTTGTGTCACAGTTTAGAGTCAGTATGTCAAGTAGGGATGTAACCGTTTGCCTCGCGCGGGCTGAGCGGGGCCAAACTCGGCCCCGCTCACACGAGGCTTGTGCGGGCCTACCGGGATCCTGGTGGCGGCTCCTCGTCTCGGCGCTGCGTGCCGCCCGCACCACTCACGCTGGTCCCGTCGCGTCACTTCTGGCGCGGCGGAAATGACACGATGGGACCCTGCTCCGGCGCGCTTGACCCCCACGCTATGTTTTTGGCAGGGGAAACCAGAGCAACAGGGCTTAAACAGCCCTGTTGCCCTGGTTCCCCCCGCCAAAAATATAGCGCAGGGGTCCAGCAGCATGCCAGAGCAGCAGGACGCAGCGGTGGCTCCGGCGGCAGCGGAGAATGCTCTGCGCCGCTCAGAAGATCGAGAGCGGGCCGGCGGCGACACAGAGGGGCGAGCCGCGGAGAGCCCCGAGCTGTGGAGAGGTACAGGTAACCCCCATAATGTCAAGTCTACTTTTAGTTTTAAAAGGCAAAGCACGCACTTCACCCAACTGTGTGTGCCTTTACCCCAGCCAAAGATCCCAAACCTTTTGCAATAGGGTGGGGTTAGCCTCTCTTCTTTAAGGGAATCTAACACTCAGATTATCTGTCATAACAGAATGTGGAAGAGGTGTGGGGGAGAAAAGTAATGTTAGTTATGTGCTTCACAACTGAAGTAATGAAACATGGCCATCTAAATCCCCCTCCCCCTGCCCATTAAAACCATTGGTCCAGGGTCTAAAATTACCAAGCTGCAGCACTGGTTGCTGAATTAGGGTTGCCATATCTTTTTTTTCTTTTCTCTTTTTCTGGTTGGCTCATCTTTAATGGCAGGCAGATACAATATGGTCTTTTCCATGCTGGGAATAGATTCACTAATTGAATTTGGCCTGTGCAGATTGGTGAGAATTTCATTCAGTTAATTTTTTATAAGATTTTACCAAAATTTGCAAATTTCTTCATAAATGGGATGGAAAGGATTTGAGATGTAAAAAATAATGAACTTGGGAGAAACCAAAACTGACCGATTCATCCATCCCTAGTCAGCAAATGGACAGAGAATGGTGCATAGGGGTGGGCAATTCTCTGAGACCTGACCCACCTCCAGCTTGGCAGATGCCACTGCTGCACCTGCTGAGCTGGGCTGAAAGCAGACGCGTGCCACGCCGCTCGTCAGACTTCTGGGTTCCTGGTGGGGTGCTGTTTACATAGAAAATGCCTTAAGATACATCAAAAGCGGCCACAATTTGCACAAGTTACACAAATTGCAGTCACTTTTGGCATATCTGGCCCGCCAGGAACCTGGAAGTCGCTTCCCAAGCTCAAATTGGGAGAATGCAAATCAAGCCGGGGAAGAAGGTAAGCAAGATGGATTTCGGGGGGGGGGGGTCAAGCCCAGCTAGTCTGCTGGATTTCCACCCCCTGAACAAAATCCTCACAAATCCCTAATGACGCACATTTGTGCTAGGGTGGCAAACTAAAATGCAAGTTACCAGTTTGGGAAAATGCTACCCTTGCGAAAATAACATTTTTGCTGTTGGAGATAAATATCCCAGTTATGTGGTGTTAATTCTCATCAAGGTGGATGTGACAATTTAAGGTTTGTTTTGCCAGACAATTGGTAGAAACTGCCACCACCTGGTCTTACTTTACCCCCCTGAGCTGGAACAAGCAGGGTTTCCTCCAACCATCAGGGTGTACTACTTAGGAGTAGGTAGATGACCAATCAAGCCCCCAGTCTTCATTGGCTAGTCCTTGACCAGTCCTACCTCCCTCCCTCTTTATATGACTTGATGTATGTAACTAAACAGTCCAGGACAACTGGGGACAGAGAAAAAGAACTCTTGAGTTTGGTCAAAAATCATCCACCAGTTTCTAAGTTAGGATACAGTTTATTACATGAATACAACAAACAACAGGAAGGGAAAACAAAGTAGACAGTAAAAGAAAACAAGATAAGAAGCTTGCTGACCTACAGTAAACTCCTGGCAATAAATTACACTCACTTAGGAAGCACACATAGCACCCAGTTAGTCAGGAGAAGCAGCAAAAGTTCTGTGTACCCCAAACAAAAGATCATATTTCACATTTGTTTTGACTGAGAGAGGAGCAGGAGTAACTGGTCACTTAGTTCTCCAATCAAGTGCAAAGCATGTAGAAAATCAGATGTTAATTATCCCGTTAGACTGAGAGATACAGCTGGAAACATTCTGCTTAAAGGGAATTGGCCTCGACCAGTTCTAACAAACAATGCATCTAAAGCAGGGCTCTCCAACCTTGGGTCCCCAGATGTTGCTGGACTACAGCTCCCAGAATCTCTTGCCATTAGCCATGCTGGCTGGGTATGCTAGGAGGTGTAGGCCAGCAACATCTGGGGACCCAAGGTTGGAGTGCCCTGATCTAAAGGCTCCTCATTTTATAGGTTTGAAGGTTCAGAAAATGTGTACGTCACTCAGAAAGCCTTCCCCAACCAAAAATGCCTAGAGCAAGAGTGGTGGCCAACAGCTTGAGGGCCTAGTCCAATTTAGCAGAGGCTGTCAGGGGCCACATTCCAGTGGTAGGTGGGGTCAAAGGCAAGGGGGGAACTACTCAAAGGCTCATGCAACTGGACTAATGGAAGTGGACCTTGTGGCGTAACCCCACAATTCAGTTCCCTGGTGTATGTCTACATTAGTATGTTTAGTGAGTATAGAATGTTAGGACAATGAACCAAAATTCCTACTCGGCCCCTGGAAACAGGCGACCAGTAAAACCTACACTGCAAACAGGGATGGGAGGGAGGGAGCCACATTTGAAAGGAGGCAGAGGGAGAGGTGTGTGAGCCTAATAACGGCTCTACCGCCCCTCCCATTCTGTCCCCTGATTGGAAGATCAAAATCAGACCATTGTGTTCTGATCCGTTATTCCCCCGTATGCAAATTGTCCCCCCCCCGCCACAGCTACGTGTGGCTGGGAGGGGCATTCTTGCTACGTGGCAGAGTCATCTCAAGCGGGGGTAAACTTGGTGGCTGCCTTGGATGGCAAAGTCTAGGGAAGCCAAATGACCCCCTGAAGGTGATGGTGCGCCAGCTCCTCCACTCCTTTCCTCTCTGGGAAGCCCTGCTGGCTGCTTCCCTGATGCAACAAATGCAGCAGAAGAGCAGCTGGTGTAGTTCTCCAGAGAGCTTGTCCAGCCCAAATGCTTGGTCCTTCCTCAATGCAAGTGAGGCATTCTGGGTGAGGTGGCCTTGAAGACTTCCTGTGCTGTGAGTGTCCATGGCTGCTTCCCCAGAATGCCTCACTTACTGTGAGGAAAGACCCCTCAAGCAAAGCATTGGGGAGGAAGGGGGAAGAGTAGGAAGGTATCTGCAGCCACAGTGAGGAAGGAGGAGAAGAGGAGGAGGAGGAGGATGGCTGTAGCGTAACCCCACAATTCAGTTCCCTGATGTATGTCTGCTTTAGTATATTTAGTGAGTATAGAATGTTGAACTGAGTGGGTGTGGTTTGTGATGTCTTGGAAAGGGTGGGGGGAGGAGTATATAAGGAGTGTTTGAGTGACGTTAGAGTGTTGGGAGCTGGGGAGTTAGGTTAGTTGGGTTGTTGTCTTTTTCTTCTTACAGTTATTCCTGCCTTGTCTGTCAGGAGTTTTGAGAGAAATCAGTGCTTGTCTGAAGAGTGAAAGTATTTTGAGTTATAGGGACTTAGGTTAATTACAAACTGTTTGGTGTAGGCAGGTTTAAAGTTATTTTCTGGAATGAAGATTTTGAGAATTAAAATAAACTTATTTTCATTTTGTTTGCTACCCAAATCCTATGTGTCAGCTTGGTGTTATTAACCTGCATTACTATTAAATCTACACCTTTGTACCCACAGTATCATAAATTTAAAATAGATCCTTAATAACCTGTATTAATCTTTTCCCTCATTGGTAGGGGAAAGGTTTCATTTGACCCTCCCCTCAGGTTTTTAAGTGTTGGTGCTTAGCCTGAGAAGGGTTTATGCGTCTGGTCATAGTGAAGAGACCGTGTTGTTGCAGACCTCCACACAGCAGCCCCTAAATATGCTATGTAGAGGGTCAAGAAAACCTGCTGAATGTGGTAGGCCATGGTGTGGGGGGCTGAGGGAGAAGGGGAGGGATCCCCAAAATTGTGTGTGATTGGAGCTCAGATCATGGAAGGTGTCTCCACCTGATTTTGGGGGGTACTGCCTGCCATCCTTCCACACCACAGCTTACCCCAGTCATCAGTGTCCCACAACCCTCTATGTAGAATTTATTTTTTGGGGGGGGGACTGGAGGGACTGCCATGGGGATAAGGAGCAGGGAAGTCCACTTCCAGTTGCACATGCCTAAGTTTGGATCCAACCCAATGTACACAAATTCCTTCATATATCCATTATGTGACCACCTTTGCTACAGTAGCAGTAACTTGTTGTAAACCAGAAGCAACTCCATTTCTTTGGAACTCCCTGCCTCTTGAGGTCAGACAGGAGTCAACGTTGTATTGTTTTCAGTGCCTCTTAAAAACATTTTTATTTTGGGAAGCTTTCCTGAACTAACCAGCCATGGTTTTATCGATTTGGTTTTTAACATATTGTTTTATTCTTTTACCTGTTTTATCTTTTATTATACACTTCTCCGAAATCTCCATAGTGGAATATGGAGCGGTATATAAATTTTGAAAATGAAGAAAATAAATAGTCACCACACTGTGAAGTGATCATGAAAATGGGCCCTTGGTTGCTTGTTTTACATTGTCCAAAACTGCTTCTGCTGAACATATGAAGACCTGCAAGCTCCAGCAGTTGTATAATACAACACATAAGCATTAACAATGGAGTTAAAATAATTGCAAGCTTCATTGTATATCATGGGGAAAAACATTCCTCTCATAATTAGATAAACATGAAGTTGGTAACTAGGAACAACAGTGTAGCAAAACTTTGGGGCAAAGTTATTAGTATAAACATTTTAATGAACTATCCTGAAAAGGTCTTTTTGAATGCTGTACTTTGCTCTGAACCAGGCAATTCTCTGTGTTATCAATCATGGTGTTAAAGAGACTGTGGCAACTGCAACACATTTGACCTTCATTGAAAAGAAAATCCAGGCATGGTATGAAAACAAAAACACTTCAATGAATTCAGAAATTAGCTGCATATATTAGGACTTCTGATTCAAAACACCTCTATCATTATTCACATTTCTGCTAAACTGCTGCTAGTTTGTGCATGGCATTTTATCTGAGCAAGAGCATGTGTTGTATAAGTATCTTGTTTCTGCAGTGTAAATAAAAACTACATTTTTGCCTTCATTAACCACATTTGGAGGAAAAGCCTGTGAGGATTTAACATTAAAGAACATTATTTTAACCCCATAGACCAGTGTTCTCCAACCTTGGGTCCCCAGATGTTTTTGGCCTACAACTCCCAGCATGCCCCAGCCAGCGTAGGCAAGGTTGGAGAACACTGCCATGGACTGATCACAGTCTGGATGTTACCTAGCTCTCTCTATTGCCTGCTTTAGAGCCTCCCCAGTGATTTCATTGTTATACTTCACTGATCATGCGATCTGCATACTGTGGGCTGCAGTTTAAGTTTTCAGTCCCTAGAGGTCTCTACATATCACATTTTGGATTACTGGCACACAGCAAACAGATTCAAAACACATTCCCAAACTAATCATGCTGTGCAACCGCCTACATCTTTCTCCTGTCTTTTAAAATACTAATGCTTGCAGCTTTGGGAGGAGAGAAGCAACAAGGAGAGAAGCTGCCATTTTCCTCTGTCCTACTATACACAGGACAGTCCTCTATTTGAAGGACTGTCAGAGGACAGTCTTCTGTTTTGTGTCCTCTGAATGGTAGTACAGTCCAAGTCCAGTTTAAAGATTTAAAATAAAAACTATAAAAAGGGAGACTAGGGACCTTGAAGCTGCCATCAACAGCTCACATCTGGGCAGCAGACTGGGCAGGCACACAAGTCATCTGGTCATAGGCTTCTCTGCTATGGTGAGATGTATTGTATTTCTTTTTAAATTATAGTAATTATTTCTAAATATACATCTATACATACAAATCAACATGTGCAAATATTATGCAAATCTGTGCCTTCTTTTGTCCTCTGCTTTGGTGATACACACTTGTCGAGCCACCCTGTTCTGGCCACTCGAAATCCCTCCAGCTAGATAGCCTGTGATAGAAGAGCAGCTAGTGGTGATTTTAAAACCCGGAGTTTCAGCACACTGTATCATTTGGCCCAGAACTGTACCTAATGTATACGGGAAATGTTTGCTGTGTACCTGTCATAAGTACAAGAACTATTCAGGTATGTTCTGTTCAGTTTTAGGTTTTAGGCTTGTTAACCTAAAGGTGCCTGTCCTGTAAGATTCATAATTGTAGTGACTTCACGGTAAGAAATAAAGCCCAGAGGAAAAGTCTCTCCCTTATATACCCCCCAATGCCAAGCTTGTAGAATCCCAAGTTCCCAGTTTCTGGCTGCTTACATTAAAGTAATACCATATCCAAGGTTAGCAATTTAACTGGGTGAACATACCCTGTCAGGGTCAGGATGCCCACCTAATGAAATCTAGCCTGTCTCAGATTTCATGAGGACTGGAAGCTAGTGATGGGTCAATACCACCTAGTCTGGTTAGGAAGTGAGCTCTAAAAAACAAGACTGTTTTCTCAACACTTAGAAAATAGCTTGGTTCTTTCAAACCCAATTCTGAGCCTTTTTTGGACCCTGACAGGCTTCTGATGTCACTGGAAATGCAACAGGGTCCAATATCTTCCCCAGAGCACCCATGGGCATCCACCAGTCACTTGTCCCATCATACACCTGCCTGTCTCTTCCCAAATCTATCCTTTGCTGTGTTTTTACCTTTGCTGTGTTCCCCCCCCCCAAATAATGGCTGCAGCAAGAGAAAAGGGGTGGTAGTTCTCTCTTCTGCACAGATGAATAATTGTTGGGGCTGCAATGCTTGCTTTACATTGAGGTGAGCATTACAAACTTACCTGGATTCATCTTCTCAGCTGTACTTGGATTCAGTTATTAAAAACAAAATCCTACTGGTTTAAAAGACCAGAGTTCAGGCTACCCCATGTTGACTGAAACTCTAAAAAGCCAGGCAATGTCTGTTAAGGCATCAGCCTTGGCTTCACATGTCCCGTGATTAGTGATGACATTATGCAATGTCCCAAATTGTGTTTGCTTACAACTCCCTCCATGCATCCACACACGGGCCACACTTTTCCTTGGTCGTTCAGGCCCAAATCCAGATGGGTAGAATGAAATGCCTAGGACCAGAAAAGATGCCCCACATTGCTCTTGTCCTGTTTTGCCTTATGAAGCATCTGAGCCTTACCATATTGCTAGAGGAATCCTGTGAGTTGGCCCATGCCTGTTGCTTGCATCAGTAGCTGGCAAGATGGGCAGAACAGTGTGTGTGAGAGAGAGCTACTAGAAAGAACATCCTCAACATCCTCGTTACTGCACTAGGATAAGACTGAATTACGTGAGTGTTCCAAGTTTCTTATTCTGGATTTTCAAGTGTACCATGATGAACGCAACAAAAAATTGATTCAGCACCACACTGAGATTTCTACCAGCAGGCAGGCTGGAAAATATTTGGTGTTGCTTTGGAATCCTAGATGCATGTTTAGGATAGAATGGGCTGGGTGTCTGAAAGAGAAACATTCATTCTCTACCACGTTGAGATTTCAACTAGCATGCATGCAGGAGGACCGATCTTTGGTTGCTTTGGAAATAGAGATGCCTGGTGAGGATAGAACAGTTGTGGTGTTACAGCATTGCAGTTAAAAATAAGTGGTAAGTGGAAGGTTAAGCATCCTCTTCCAGCACACCAGTTTGCTTCAGAGTGCATCCTCCCAAAATCAGTTCACACGTGAAAAGTGTGGACTCTGGTTTGTGAGTTCAATTGTCTAACTTCATTCTCTATGTAAGTCCCTGGAAGTGCTGTTTAGAGAGGGAAAGGCACTGGCATACAAATGTACTTTAATATAAATTATTAAGCAACACATTCCTGCTCAAAATCAATATGTCCCCCACACTGCCAAGATGCACTTTTTCTTGGTTCCTCTTAAAAACCCATGCAACAGGGGTACTTCTTTCCAAACCTGCTTTGACATTTGTCACCATTACTAGCAACATCAATAACATTGATGGTAGGAAATACAGCTAAAAGCACCACACTCCAAGTCATTAGCGGCAGTACCACTCTCAGCCTAGAGGCATCAAAGGAAACCCACACACACACCCCTCACTGTCAACTCACCAAGTAAAGGCATGGGTCAAGCCACAGAAGAATACAGGTGCACGTAAACTCACAGGAGGATTCTTCTAGCAATACAGTAAGGCTCAGATGCTTCATAAGGCAATACAGGACCAGGACAATGTGGGGCATCTTTGCTGGCTCCAGGCACTCCATCCTCTTAGATGTACCTTTGGTCTGATCCAGCATGGCTCTTCTTAAGTTCTTCGGGCCAAACTAGATTTGTCAATAAACATGCAATTGGCTGTTGTGTAATTGTTTTTGATCAGTAAATAATGTGGGGGAGAGGGATGGAAGAAGCTGTCTGCCCCAAATATGAAGAAATTCATCAGTTTTATTAAATTCGTATCAAACATACAAAATTTTAACCCGTTCCTAGTGGGAGATCTGTATCAGGACTGGTGGTGGGGAGAGGAAATTTAACTCTTTGACCTTCCTTACCACAGTCCTGGCCTAGTTTCCCCACCCTATTTGGCTGCTACTTGCTTCAGGGAGGGGGGACTCTTATTGGTGCCAATGGGAACCTTCCTCCCAATGCAAATAATAGCCATAGGGGTATTGCAGTGGGGGGAAATATTGAAATTCCCTCCCCTATTGCTGAACACAGTCCTGATCTGTGTGCGCATGTGTGCATGTGTGTGTGCGCTACGCACGCACACATACACATGCGCGCACACACACACACGTCATTTACTAAAGAAAAAGCAGTCATTTTATTGCTAGTTCCATGACTGCCATCACATCAAATTTGGCCCTTTGGAGCTTATAATGGAGAGATATTTGAGGAGAATGATATGGAGGGCATCCATTAAATAGGAACAAGAGATAAAAGCTCTCCTCCCTCCATAGCAAAAGCCATTTTGTGACAGAGACCAAGCAAATTGTGAGGAAAGAGTAATCTCAGAGGATGATGGGTATGAAGTGATGTGATTATGAAGCAAGCATGGGTACAAAGCAACATGATTATACACTGAAGTGAAAGTGACATAAACAAACTTGTCATACTATATAATGGATAGATTAGTTATCAGATGCTGGCAGCCAAAAACAAAACAAAAAAGGATATTGGCTTTCCAATCATATGGAAGTAACTTGGAGATATACCAGTAGAGCACATATATATCTTAACAATAATTATTGAGAACAGATACCTGCTGGTCTTTGGAAGAGTTAAAGCCTAATTTTTAAGACATACAGAAATACAGACATACGTTCATGCAAATCTCTTTTGTTTCACTTGCTTTTGCCACTACTGCAGTGAATTTCCATGAGACTCCATTTTCACTGCAAAAGTTTTCTATTTGGGAGACACCAAAATGTTTGCAAACCACCCCCACCACCCCCGTCTTCTACTGTCTCACACATTATTTAGCAAGTTCACAGCCATTGTTCTTTCAAACTGCTGATGCTCTGGTGCCAAGTAGGGTTGGTCTCCTTTTGCCCAGGTTGTGTAGATTAGAGAGATGATGATGATGATGGTGGTGGTGGTGGTGGTGGTGGATGATAATAATGACAACAAAATAGTGGATTTCTCACTCATCCCTGTGGAGAATGGAGAAACTCAAGAACGTGAATTGGGAATATGTGCTTGGATTCTGTTAGTGAAAGTTTCATGGAAACCGTGGTGTGGGCAAGTTTGATCCAGAAGAATAGAAACCCATTCCCCACCCCCACAAAAGGAGGCAGGATGTGTAAAGATAATAAGTAGACCATTAATTGACAGAAATGAGAGGTAAAGAGACAGGAAATGCAACACTAGCTGACCATGGGAGTCATGGGGGAAATATAACATTTCTTGGGATTGACAGACTAAGTTAGTCTTGCTTTTAAATGATCATGACTAACTTGTCCCATTGATCTCATGATTTTCTCTGGATCCAAAGCCTTTAGTCCAAATTCCTACACCCCTTCTAACCCATATATCATGTTTAGTAAGCTTGGTTTTCACTAAGATTTACTTTCTCCTGGGCAAGATGTTAATAAATGTCACCTCAATATTACAAAGCCACTTTGGACTGTCAAATATAATGAAGAAAAATGACAGACTACCACAAAGATATTATGGTCAACTGGGAAATACATATCTTGTTTATATATTTCATTCACCAGTGTCCTAGCAGCAGCCATACCAACCTCCTGCCATTTGAGGGAGCCATCTTCACTTGTTTCTTTTAAAGTCATTTCTGAGGAAAAGTACATTTAAAAAGAAAACATTTCCCCCCACTCTTTATAAGATCATGCTGTCCTGAAGCTTTCAAGGGAGCAAATGTCAAAAATGAATGGTGCTTCTTCCTTTTTAGTCAAACTACACTTCAGCATATAAAGTAACATTTTAAAAGCAAAAATTAAAGTGGGTTTTTTAATGCTCTTTAATGAACATTACATCACGATTTAAAGTGCAGCGCATTGGTTATATTGTGTTGTCGAAGAATGAAACATGATAGTCTACCATTGTTGTCAAAGACAAGATTATAAGAATGAAAAATAGATCAAGCATTCTTGTGCACCTGAAATTTTGCAAGAAAAATTAACTACACATGGTCAGGTCCTAGTCTTATTGATACTGAATGCAATCCCCTTTGCTAGATATCATGTGAATAACAACTGTGCGAGAAGGTTATAGTTTATTTACAAGCACCATACCATACAGTATGTTTTGGAAAAATATTCCTAATTCACCATACTACCACTGAAAGAGGTGAAGTGTATGAATATCCCCTTCGGAACTAAATGATACAAGAAATTTCAGTGGATGTGTGAAGAATTACTTCTTGAAATCTGGCTCATAGAAAGTGTCCTTTTTTTGCACTTGGTCAGGTCCCATTTTTGCTGCCTTACGCCCAATATTGTCAACCATGTATTTCCATTCAAGGCCCTGATGTATTGTAAATTTGTGTTGCACAGTTGTATGGCCTTTTAGGCTGTATAAAAGGCTTAAAGTATCACAAGAATAGAGATATCTTGAATCATGTTCTCTGTGCTCTCTCTCTCTCTCTCTCTGATGTTAAAAGCAATAGAGCACTTTCAAGATGAATTTGCAGTGAATGAATTTGTTTCCTCATCCAGACTCCCTAGCTCTATAGAGCCAAGTGTGGGGATGCCTACTGCATGTTATCTGATGGGGCCAGGAAGTGCCTGCCTGGACTAAAGGGTGTCCAGTGGGTCTTTTCAGCAAGTAGGACTGGGGATCCGAGAGGAAGTTGAGCAATAGTGAGAGAGGGAGTTTCAAGAAAAAAAAATCCCCCTTCCATGTGGGCCGCTAACCTTCAGTAGGGCCTGCCCATACAGTTCAGAGGATTCTAGCAGGGCCCAATTGGGCTTGGAGCTCTGCTCTCTCTCCCCTTGCCTAAATCCATGCCATCTCATGCCTCCACCACCACTGCTCATCTTCTCATCTCCTGCACCCAACCTGCTCTACCATATTCCCTCCTTCTTTCCCTTATCTATTCTGGCATGCTTTCTCCCCTTCCTCCTCCTGTCCCTCACCCAACCCTCTCTCCACATCTCCCCCACTCTCACCTAACCCCTCTACCTGCCCTCCATGCCCCCGCTCTTTTTCCACTCACCCAAGTCCCTCTCTGCACTCCCTTCCTTTTCCCCTTCTGCCCCTTGCCCAAACCACTCCCACAAATTGCCTCTCCTTGCTCCTTCCTAGCTCCTCCACACAACCATCTCTGCCCAATCTGTTGACTACACAGCTCCGTCTTCCTTCCATCTCTCACCTCCTTCCTTTGACCCTCCGTACACACCTCCTTGCCTCCTTCTTTCCCTCCCCGCCTTCCACCCTTTCCCCCAAAACACATCCCCTCCTAGTCCTTTCCCTATCCAAACCTCACCCTGAGTGCACAGCTAAGGGATGTATGAGAATTTTGTTTCTGTTCACAAATCATGTAAACATGTCCCGTTCGCAATCCTGAATACAAATAGAAGCAGGAGCACTTTGTGTGTGTGTGAAATGTTAGCAATTTCCTGGATTTGCGATCACTTTTGAAAAATGCATATATATATTTTAAAAATGCACACTTTGACACTTTAGTCAAAGGGGGGAAAGAGGGCTCTTTTGAGAAATAAGCACAGAAATGCACACTTTTTCCATTTGAAATGTACAGTTTTCCCGTTTGAAGAAGCAAAAAAGCAGGAAGTGAGCTAAAATCAGCTTTAAACTAATTTTCAGAGAATTTAGGCAAGCTCAAAAATCACTGATTTTTCCCATGTCTAATCCTATCACATTAAATTGGCCCTCCAATGCTGTGTTGGCTCAGAACTCAGATTTCATAGCTGTATGTGTTTTGGGTTTCACCTGGTGTGTTGACTGTGTAAATCCAGAGTGTTGTAAACTTGAGGTGGGTTGTTGTTTCCTAGTTACTATCCTCGATTTCTATTTTTTAGAATTCAGCTGGCAAACAGTAATCAATATCACTTCAGCCATATCTGCTGTGCAGAATCAGAGGCCAGAAAATAATTAGAAACAACCCATAAATGAAGATAATAATTTAAAATATAGCAATTAATCACCACCACTGGACAGATTTTACAAATATTTACATTGTCTGCATGTGGAAAATGGAATTTACCAACTGCATCTGATTATACAACTTGTTCTAGAAATGGGGTGTGCACCAGGGCTAATGTGAAATGTTTGGCACCAAAAGTACAAAATTGAACAATGGCAGTATCTGAATATTTTCTATATGGCAGTAAACTGTTCCAGAGGCTTTTAATTACATAGGATGAAATTCAAGAAACATTTCATACAAATGTTCTATTGAAATTCTGTTCTTTAACTTGAGCTAGGTAATAAGAAACATAACTTCTTTCCCCAGATTTTTTCAAATAAGGGGAAATAAAGGGGATATCATGGTAAAACCTATGGGTTGGATCTAGACTTAAGTCATACTGACTAACTAGAGTAGACCCACTGAAATCAATGGGACTTAACTAAGTCACAACTAACTTAAGTCCCATTGATTTCAATGGTTTTACACTAAGTATGATCCAAGTTGTAGAGCCACTGAAATCAATGGGACAAGTGACTAATTTAAGTCCCATTAATTAGCCCCTATAAGTATGACTAAGTGTGGAATCCAACTCAAAGATAATTTATTCATCATGTAGACTGCAATCCTCTACATAATTAGGTGCAACAAGGTCCAACAGAAGACAATAGGACACACAACTGTGAACAGAGTTGCAGCTTTATATATTACTTTGAACACACAACATGCTTTACAACCCTTGTTTTCATTCGCACAACAATCTGTGACCTAACTGACTTCTATAACTGATAATTTTAGTGAAAAATTATAGCAAGAATGGGAGGCTATATTTTCTATATTCATCTATTTCTAACTACAATTCCAGAAATTGCATGAGTCCTTGAGAGAACTACATCTCCCATAGTCCTTCACATCCTGTTGTGGGGGGGGGGGTGTTAGGCAGCAAGACAACATACCCAACTGACGTTAATGATCATCAGAGGAGGCCTTGCTGGTCATTCCAAAATTATTGCAATGTTGCCATGCAATACCTCAAAAGTGGGCCTTCTCAGTAGCAGCACCCACCCTGTGGGAAAAAGTCCCTTGTGCAGTTCACGAGGCAGAAAATTTGGCATCTTTTATATGCTTCCTGAAAACGCACCTGTTCACCCAGGCTTTTCCCTTGCTCATAATTAAATTAAACATGCTGTCCCATTTTACTGCTCCTGTACTGCTGTGCATTATTATTATTATTATTATTATTATTATTATTATTATTATTATTATTATTGTAATTATATTGTTTTTAAAATTGTATTTTAAATGTGATTTTAAGTGTGATTTTAATATTTATATGGAAACCGCTCAGGGATTTTTCTTAGAAATAATACAATCAAATAAATAAATAAGACAAGGTGATAGAGATATAGAAAGAGGAATTATAACCTCTTCCTCTCCTTCATCGTACCTTTGCTGTTGTTCCCCCTGCCACCGTGGACTTAAGTGATGGTAAAGGCTACGGATGTGAAAAGCAGCAAAACTCGAGCTTGCCAAAGTTCTCTGGATTCTATCTCAAAGCTTGTTCCGACTCATGCCCATATCAAATTGCAAGATTTGTTTTCTTTTCTTTTCGATTGAAAATCCATGAGTATTTTCATGCATAATTTTTCCCCACATGAATGCATCAATTGTGCACATCTTTGAAATGTGAAGGGTATAACTTGTTCAAAAGGAACAGAAGCAACAGAAAGGGAGGTGGAGTTGTGCTGTATGTTAAAGATACGTATCTCTGCACAGAGATACAGGAAGAGGAGCTTGGCAGCCCCATTGAGAGCATCTGGGTTAAAATAAAGGGGGCAAAGAATAAGACAAACATGGCAGTTGGAGTCTACTACCGGCCACCCAATCAAGAATAACGGTGGATCCAAGGCCGGGTCGCGCCCCCAACCCTATCTTCTGCGGGGGCACCGACCCAGCTCGATCGGGCTTCTCCGGCCCCGTCCATCACTTCCAAGACCGGAAATGACATGACGGGACCCTGCGCAGGCGCAGAACACGCCACGGGTCCAGCGCGCCTGCACAGGGTTCCGTCACGTCATTTCTGGTCCCGGAAGTGACACGATGGAACGGAACGGACCGCGCGGGCGGCTCGCTGCGGAGAGGGCAAGCCGCCCCGAAGAAAAAGGTAAGACCTCACCGGGCATGAGCAGGGCCAATTTCAGCCTTGTTTTGCCCGGCGAGGCTCGTTTTTACAAGCCTAACAAGGAGAAGACGAGGATGAAACTTTTGAAAAGCAAATTGTAAATGTTTCAAGGAGGCATGATGTGGTAGTAATGGGTGACTTCAATTTCCCCGATATCTGGTCAGGATCCACTCCTCCACGGTAGCGCCACAGCTCCACCTGGTGGCAACGCTACCTCCCTGCAGGAGCAAGCCCAGGGGTTGTAAGCACTCGCAGGGTGTAGCCTCCTGCTTCTGGCTGCTTTCAGGCCAGCTAATGCAGCCCAGCTGGAAGCAGCCAGAGAGACCTACATAAGGACTGCAGTTTGCCTCCAACCTTTGCCACAGCAACACCAACCTCAGTGTTGTCTGCAGCCGGTTCCTGTTTCCAGAGACCAACCTTGCTCCTTGCGGCCCGGCCCGGCCCGGTGTTTGACCCATAACCGATCTTGACCTACGCTTCTGCCTCTGGCCCTTACTCTGCCTGGTACATTCTTGAACTCTGTTTGTGCTTTGGACTTGTCTCCCTGCCTCTGACCCTTGCCTGGACTTTGCTTGACCTGCCTTCTGCCTCTGGCCCCTGCTTGGACTCTGTTGCCCTAACCCGTGCTGGACCTTCTGCCTGTTGCCTGGACTTGCCTTCTGCCTCTGGCCCCTGGATTCTGTTGCCTGGAACCCGTGCTGATCCTTGGGCCTACTGCCTGTCTCCGCCTCCATCTTCCCTGGCCCCGGCATTCCAGCCCTGAACCCTTGTCGCCCACTCTGGACCTTACAGTTTGCTGTGGCCAACCCACGCCCCGACCAGGGACAAGATGGATGGTGCTTCGCCAGAAGAACTTGTTGGAGTACTCCATGCCTTGCAAGCACAAGTGACTGTACTGCAGACGGAGCTGCATGTCCTGCGCACTACTCCAGCCGCAGCACCCCCGCCACCCCGCTGAGCCCCAGCTGCCCCATTGCTGGAGCGCTTTCAGGGGGATCCGAAGGCCCTTCGAGGGTTCGTGAACCAGTGTTGGCTGCTCTTCGAAACCTGCACAGAAGCCTACCCTACGCAGCGGAGCTGCGTTTGCATGATGATGAGCTTGCTCTTGGGTCCTGCCCTGACCTGGGTTTCTCCACTGCTGGAGGCCGATAACCCGGTGCTTGGGAACCTCAACCACTTCATCCTGCCCCTGGAAGGCATGTTTGGTCCCGCCAATCGGGTGCACTCCGCCGAACTGGCCCTGCCGGCCCTCAAACAGGGACGCCGTTCAGTGGCGGAATACACGGCCGAGTTCCGTTGCCTTGCCGCAGACACCCAGTGGAACGAGGCTGCTCAGCGCTTCCACTTCCGGCTGGGGCTCAATCCTGGAATCAAGGACGAGCTGGCTCGAGTAGATTCACCCGCTGCCCTGGGGGATTTCATCACCCTCTGCATCAACATTGACTCATGCCTAACAGAATGGGCTGCAGAACGGCGTGGTCAACAGACTGGCACACCCCCCTCGGGACAGGGCCTCCCAAGTCAGGACCTTTCCCCTGCAGCAGAACCCATGCAGGTCGATGGCTCACGGCAGCGGCTGACCAACTCTGAGAAGCAGCGGCGGCGCTCCCTGCGCCTCTGCCTATACTGCGGGCAGGGAGGTCACTACGCTTCCCACTGCCCCGCCAAGACCCCGCTTCCGGGAAACTATTCCGGGAAACTTCCAAATGCTATTTGGGGCTGCATTAATAGAAGTATAGCTTCCAAATTGCGTGAAGTGATAATTCCCCTTTACTCAGCACTGGTTAGGCCTCATCTTGAGTACTGCGTCCAGTTCTGGGCACCACACTTTAAGAAGGATGTAGACAAACTGGAGAGGGTTCAGAGGAGGGCAACAAGGATGATAAAGGGACTGGAAACAAGGCCCTATGAGGAGAGACTGAAAGAACTGGGCATGTTTAGCCTTCAGAAGAGGAGACTGAGGGGAGATATGATAGCACTCTTCCAGTACTTGAAGGGTTGTCACACAGAGGAGGGCCAGAATCCCTTCTCGATCATCCCAGTTTGCAGGACACGGAATAATGGGCTCAAGTTACAGGAACCTAGATTCCACCTAAACATCAGGAAAAATTTCCTGACTGTCAGAGCAATAAGACAATGGAACCAACTACCTAGGGAGGTGGTGGGCTCTCCCACTCTAGAGGCATTCAAGGTGCAGCTGGACAGCCATCTGACAGGGATGCTTTGACCTGGATTCCTGCATTGAGCAGGGGGTTGGACTCGATGGCCTTGTAGGCCCCTTCCAACTCTACTTTTCTATGATTCTATGAAATGTGTGCATTCTTCTCCCATTGATCAAAGTGGATTTTTCAAAAGTACGCATTTTAATGCATGTCTTTCAAATGTACGCATGCTGTCGAATGCATTTTCTTTTCGGTCCGCAAACACATTGCAAGCTTGGAAATGTACAGACTTTGATCATAGATTGCATCAGAGTCCGTGTTCGGTCCAGAAGTGCAAACTGGGTAAATCCTGATAAAAAACGAACTGAAATGAATTTCTCATACATCCCTAATTTTCGTGTGGGGCAGTGGGGATGGTTTTCTCGACAGAGAGCTGCTTTCTTCTCCAGATTGGATTTTGAACTGAACTTCTCATTTTGAGGGAGGCTTTATGATCCCCTGAAGTTCTTCTCCTTACCTGATTCAGGGGAGTGTTGCCAGGGTGCTTAGTTCCACTCTTCCTGAATTCCATCCACTGTGGAAAAGCCTGTAGAGAAGGGGAGGAGGGAAAAAGAAGAGACCAAGTGTTTTGCTTCTTGCATCACCCAAAGTCACACCACGGTCAGGATTGCAAGATTTTGCAAGACTTTTGGTGAGAGAAGGAAACATGTTCTATATTGGCCTGTTCCTGCTTGACCAGTGCAAAACTTTGACTCATCCATTTGAGGCAGAGAAGCACACTGAGCTCTTTATGTGGGCCAGGATCCAGGAAATAAAACTTCTTAGTCATGTCTAAATGTTGGGCAAAGGGGAGCACGATCCTATCATCCCCGACCTCGATGCACATATTTATTTATTTATTTATTTTATTTATACCCCGCCTTTTTTCCTGCAAGGAACCCAAGGTGGCTTACATAATCCTCCTCCTCCTCCTCTCTGTTTTATCCTCACAACAACCCTGTGAGGTAGGTTAGGCTGAGAGTCAGTGACTGGCCCAAAGTCACCCAGTGAGTTTCATGGCTGAGTGGGGACTAGAACCCAGATCTCCCGAGTCCCAGTCCAACACTATCACCACTACGCCACACTGGCACACATATGGCTCCAAACTCGGAGGTTTACATACATCCAATGCAGCGGCAGTGACCTTTGCTGCTGTCATGCCTCGTGCCCTGCATTTCATCTAGACGGTCATTTTTGGCCATCTAGATGAAACACCACGGAGGGGGAGGGAAGGAGGCTGGGCTGCCGTTTAAATATGGCATAAGCCATTGTCCCCAGCCTCCTCACCTCTCTGCCTCCTGGCATGCCCCTTTTCCTCTTCTCCATGGCTGATTTGCAACCTTGAGGAGGCAGCCAGCATGGCTCTTTCCAGGCCGGCTGTGAGGGAGGCAGGGTGGGGGCTCAGTGTTCAGAATTCCTGTTTTTCTCCCAGGTGAGATTCTTGTATTAAGTGTAATTTAGCCATGCATTTTTAAAAAAAGAATTTCCCCTTAAAACAAACATTCCTGTACACATTTTCCTTAAACTATGCAATTGGTATGCGTTTTTCTTAAAATACACACATTTGCATGCATTTTTGAGCTGATAATTGCATTGCAAATTTCAGAGAAGTGCACATTACAAAGAATAACCATGTTTGGATCCATGTATTAGTCCAGGAAGTGTGAAAATTCTCTTGATACAACCCAATGTACAATCACATTAAAATTGCCTTTTTGCAGGGTTTTATCAATGCACACATGTGTATTTAGTAATGCAGAGGGTAAAAAAACAAATGAACCAAACAAATTGAAAGCCATAGAAAGCCATGCATTCCCAGAATTTTGCACAAAATTGGGATATATATATATATATATATATATATATATATTAAAATGGAACAATAGAAAGTTCCTAATAGAAAGTTCTGAATTTCCACTTCAGAAACAAAACTGAGTAATCCAGGATGTCAAAACGGGGGAGAAATTCAAATGAAGAGAAATTTATTTATTTATTTTTATTTACCATTACATTTATATCCTGCCCTTTTTCCTCCAAGAAACCCAAGGCAGCTTACATGATCATCATCCTCCCCATTTTATCCTCGCAACAACCCTGCAAGGTAGGTTGGGCTGAGAGTCAGTGACTGGCCCAAAGTCACCCAGTTAGCTTCATCACTGAGTGGGAACTAGAACCCAGATCTCCAGAGTCCCAGTCCAACACTCTAACTACTACACCACACTGGCTCTCAGAGAATTTCAGGAATACTGTATGTTTAACAAACAGTTGGGCAGTAGGAGGACAAGTGGTTTCTTAGATGGATTTGTAGTGGTATGTTTATGGAGCTTGAGCAATGTCTAGAAAACCCAGCAAAAAGCCAATATGATTGACAAGATGAATAGGGTAAAATGCTAATCCATGCGATACTTCCAGTATATGCTATCTGTACATTGAAAAAGAAGAAGCAAAGAACTACTTTGAGCAAAGCATTGTTCTTTTTATTCATTATTTCATGCCTGACTCATGAGTATAGAGTAAACAGGCTGTAGATATTAAATAAACATTAAATGAAATATTAAAATATGCTAAATATCAAAGCAGAAACTGACAAGAAGGGGGGAAACCTGAAAATGTAAAATGGTAGAAAGGTATACAAACTATTACAAGCTGCACTGAATATGACAACAGTAAACATGACCTGAATCAGTAAAACCACACCACACACACCTCCAAACTTTCAACAGTAAAGTGGAGAAAATAATCTCTTCTATGTATGTCTGAGGGCAAAAAAACACATTACAGAAACTGTTTTGACATATATTGAATTTTGAGGTGCAAGTGAGGGGAGAAAAAGAAGAAATATATGAGGGTCTGGATCTAGATTTAGGAGTGTAGATCTGGATCTAGATTCAGATGCGTAGAACTGGGCTGGCAGAACAGGATTTCCCCACCTGCTACACTTCATGCCCCCCCCCCCGAAAATGCTGCACAGAGGGTCAGAAGTCAAGTCCCTGCTGAATGGGGTTTGCTGTGGTGCGGGAGGCAAGGGGATCCCCCCAAATCAGACAGAAGCACCTTCAGTGAGCAGAGCCCTTCCATTCATGGAAAGGCAGATCCTCCTGGATCCAACCCAAGAAACCATGCTGCAGTTGTCCTACTTTAATGTGCCACTTCCTCTCAATTATTTTTCAAAATATAGTATTAGGTTGGACTATTGATTGCTCATGTTTAAAGAGGAAAGTTTTATAGCAGGAGTGCGCAAACCATGGCCCTAGGCCACATGTGGAGCTCAGACTAATTTCAAAAGTTCTCCACAAATGATGAGCAGACATTGTCTCCCATTGTCCAGAAAATGCTGGGACTGGCTTCTCATAATGGCTTCTCACTTTGTCATGCAGAGTCCCGAATTCCCCTGCCTCCCGCAACTGCAAGCTACTTAAAGGGGCCATGCAGCTAAGCTTTCAGTTTTAGCTTAGCTGCAATTTTGCCCATACCCCCCCCCCCATAATCAGTAAACTACAGGCTCAAACAGCCACAGTAAGCAGGGAGGGAACAGATGCTGCTAAGCTGGGAGGGCCAGGTGAGGATGTGTGTGTGCGCACGCGCATGCGCCTGCGCCTGCGCCTGCTCTACCTGCTGCCTCTGCTGCACATTGCTGTGGGAAAGGGATTAGCTGGGTGAATGCCTGGACTGATGAAGAGATGAATGAGGGAATTTATCACATGATTCCTATCTTTATATTGCCAAAGATTTTATTTCCTAACAGAGCTGACTCTTTGCCTCTAACATCTGAGTTTATATTGTCAGAAGGAAATGCAAGAAAACTTCCCCTTTTCTCTGAAGCTCCATGTTTGGGGGTGTGGGGTAGGGGTCTAAAAACCTACCTTGGGGGTGCTCGCCTTTTTCTCAGCAAGCACCCCCCCACTCACAAGATGCGGGGGGGGGAAACCCGCCACTCGATCCACCTCGCCGACAGTGCGGGGTCCCATCACGACAGTGCGGGGTCCCATCGCGTCACTTCCGGCCACCAGGAAGTGATGCGACGGGACCCCGCACTGCGTTTTTAGCGTAAAAACCAGGGCAAGCCGGTTTAAAACGGCCATGAATAGCAAATCAGTACCAATATGATCCACATAGAATTGGAAAGGACCTTGAACATAAGCCATAGAACCTACTGTCCCCTCATTTTTTGTTATAATGGTGGGATGTGCTTCATTTTAATATAATGGTCAGGAAGTAGATACATGAAAAAAGCCAATGTGATTTAAGAGCGCAGAAATGTCCCTTGTACCAAGTCAGACCGTTGATCCACACTGAGCTACACAGACTGTTGGCCTAACTAAATGCTTGGGTCAGTTATACATATCAGCTTTTCCTATTCTCCTGTAAATGTGTGCAGCTGTGATTTTGATCAGGATGGTGGTGCTTCAGAAAGGGAGGGGGGGATAAACCTTTCTTCCACCCATTTTTTTCATGAAATTCCACCCCCTTCCCCTGGGGGTGGGAGTAAAAAAAGAAAAATGTCTCCATTGGACTGGAATGTCATAAACAAAACAAAACAGGATTAACCCTCCCCCCTCCCCGAGTGCCATGGTCCCAGTCTGACTCAGGGCTGTGCTTGCTTACAGGAGAGTAAGAAAAGAAAGCATTGCTCCACTATATATGCTTACCCAAACATTTAGTTTGGTCCTGGCAATGGATCTGCAGGATTTGAAAGGGGAGATGTGAGGGATTGAACCTAGAACCTTTTTGCATGTAAAACATGTGCTCTACCACTGAGCTATGGCCCTTCCCCAGTGTTTTCTGCAAGAAAATAATGCAGTTGTGGGAACAGAAAGGCTGATATGCATAAGGAGTTTAGCCCCTTTTGAATATACATCCAGAAATCCCACTTACCATCCATCCAGAACAGATGCTCCTGCTTTGTGTCTTGGGTCTGCTTATAGGAAATCTTTTAAATTTACATTGTGCAAGCAAGTGATTTCCTTGGTTACATATGTTTTTTCCATATTAGTCATACCCAGTTTACAAGGGGAAAAACACTGTAAAATATATTGATATCAAAAATGTAAGAGCTTAATGCATAATGCATCAATAGCAAATTTCAATTAGTAAATGGTACAGTCTCGACTCGTAAAACATCTTACACCATAGCAATATTGGAATTATGTTCTACATATTGAATATATGGCTCAATTTGCAAATTATGCATATCATCACCAGCTTAGCACACAGCACATACCCCCCCCCCCCATAATCAGTAAACTACAGGATTTGATCAGTGAGTGACAGTCTATAGCAATTTACCAAAAATTCAGCTTTGAATTATGGAGGAGAGCACTAAGAGCTGAAATATGCATCTCAGGCTTGAAATATGTAGTTGGCCCAGTAAAATATTAAAAAAGATGAGTAAAATATGCAAAACTGAGAAACTCATTTTACCTTGATTATTAAATAAGGCAAATACATTGGCATTCAACTCAAATTCTGAAAAGTATGCTAAGTGGAAGAGAGATATGCTGCTCAATCGGCAAGTCATGTAACTAATTATTTCATTAATTAGTGAAGGGGGAAATGTTATGACCAAAAAAGCAGAGGGAGGAGAATACTCCATTAATGTCTTTGCCTGAAATAATCTTCCTTTAAACCAACAATTTGTGAATAATTGGATGAAAATTTGCAAGCTGTAGGGAAAATGTAGATGACCTAATGTTTTAACTGAGGGGGTGGGGGGTGGGAACACAACCCTTTGAAAACTGGATTATGCATCATCAGTTGAATGCATTAAAGCATAAATAATTATAATAAACTTATTTACCCTGAGAGGTTTTATATGATAATCCCAGGTGGTTTTGCATAGTGGACAACTTTTGAAGGAACATCAAGCCAATTTCCTAAAGCCAACTAATAGGCTGCTTTATCATCTTTAAGATCATACTGTTAATAGGTTGCATGGTCTACTTACGGTAATTCCTTAACTTTGCTGATGAAGAATTGCCCTGCTGGGTTCAACTGGTAGCCCATTTAGCAATATTTCGACTTGGCACATGGTAGATAAAGGAATGATGTCTCTAAACATGGTAGTTAGGCTTTGGTCCTTTAGAACTACTTGCCAATAGACTTGCCTCTTCGTTGTTGTTGTTGTTGTTGTTGTTGTTGTTGTTGCAACAACTTAATTCTCTCCTCTCTCTCTCTCTCTCTCTCTCTCTCTCTCTGTGTGTGTGTATGTGAGAGAGGGGGGGAGTAGTTTGGTTTTTGATTTTGTTTTGTTGTTAAAATTCATTTTAACTGCAACAGGAAGAGCAACAAGGACAACAACAACAACAACAACAACAACAACAACTCCACACTTAGCTTTCAGGCACTCAGTCAGCAGGCAGTTGCAATGGAAAGCCTGAAGGGAGAAAATTCTGGTTAAGTCATCTGGGGGGTCTTTTCAGGAAGCTCAAACAGCCGGAGAGGCTGCAAGAACAGAATGGGATAAAAATGGTAAAATTACAAGTGCACACACGACCACCCCCACCCCTCAGCCACCTCCTTCCTGTAAGGTAAGCAGTGAAGCCCTGCACACTGGGAAATTTCTCCGAAATTCTCACCCCTTCCCATAATTTTCAGGTGCACTTTCTTTTCGCCCCTCCCCCAATGAAAGGTTGAAAATAAATAAATCGAAAAAAATCTGCATAGTGCTAATATAAACTTATACATAATTGACTGCGCATCCTTCATAAACATCAATACTTTCTACAAAAGTAACAAGAGAGCAGTTGATGTGACCAGAAATTATACAGAATGCATGGAGCAGGGAAGTGGAATTGAGACAGCATATCCCATCCACAACCTCCATACGGCCATTGGTTCTCTTGCACAGAGCCTTGATACACAGAGTTTTCTAATCAGAAGAACCGAGAAAAACATGGGTTGGGCCTCGCCACCACAATCTTGTTTCCCCACTCCATGCATTCATTCATAGATTTCATAGATCATAGAGTTGGAAGAAGCCTACAAGGCTATTGAGTCCAACCCCCTGCTCAATGCAGGAAACTAGAGGAGGGGTCTCCCATCCAAGTAATAACCAGGCCTGACCCTGCTTAGCTTTCCACGCTCAGATAAGCTGAGCCAGTGCAGCGTAAGCCATAGGCCATTTGGTATGTCCTACTTGGTCAAATGAACAGAGCTCAAATGATTAAGCAATATGATCCCATATTGCTTTTATTTAGTGTGGTACAACGTACAACACCAAATATAAGAAAATTCTAGATTCTCTCAAACCACAGTAGATACCCCCTGAGGTTTAGCTATGTATTAATTTACTTGATTTGTTTAGGAATGGACAAAACTGTGAGTTCAATTTTGCTTTTACCCACATTCAAATGCTTTAAATCTCATATTCTTTCCATCCTGACTGAAGAAATTTGTAAATGTTGGTAATATTTTTAGCAAAAATGAACCAAACTGAAATTCTCATCGGGGCAGTGCTAGGTACCAAAAAGATCTGGGGCTCAGCCCACAGTACCCCCAAAAAATGCACAAATTTGCATGTGCTAATTTACATATGCTCTAATGTCTGTAAAGAACCCTGTCTCCTAAGGACACCCTATTTGTAAAAAGGGACATATGGACAGGGGAGAGGAGGGCATTTGATCTCAGAAAAAACCTCAGGCAGAAAAATTCAAGCGGGGGGGCAGGACATGAAGCACATGTGGGCAAAAAGCCAGCTAATCCAGTGGGATCAGATGCAAAAGAGATCGTCAGGGCCCCTGCACCTTTATTTCAGTAAGTGCCCACGGACAGATGGCCTCTGAGAGATTCAAGGCTCCATATGAAAGATTCGGGGCTCCAGCCCTAGTGGGCTGCCCTCTAACAAAGCCTCTGGTTCTCACCCATCTGCACAGACCAGTTTCAATCCGTACAGCTATTCCCAGCATGGAGAGGACCATGTTGAAACCTATAGCAATTATGAGGAGCCTGTCAGAAAAAAAGAGGTGGCAACCCTAATTCAACTTTAACACGAGCTCTATATCTGGGTCCAATAAACATGCAAGGAGGGAAAGCATGCTAGCTGCCATTACATTCATTTCCTCTACTCGCAGAGGGCAACTTGTGAAGAGGAGAGCCTCTTGTATCTGCGGAGGCTCTCCACGCATTCTTGAATGCCGATTATCCAGCGTTCAAAATCACATAGAGAGCCTCCATGGATACAAGAGGCTCTCCTCTTAAGAAAGGCACCATCCATGAGTAGAGGACAACAGGCGTGATGACAGAGAAGAATAGGGCCAGTGCGCTCCCTTTCCTCACATGTTCATTAGCCTGAATGGTTGAACATACAGGGTTTCAAACCCAGAATTTTAAGAGCTAAGCACTCAGAGCTTTGGGCCTGGATGGACATATCTGATTGTTTTGGTTTCTACCATGTTCAGTTCTTTTTAATCTCAAGTTATTTCTATCTAAGATATGAAGAAATATGTGCATCTGGGTAAATTCTTATCAAAACCAAACAAATGAAATTCTCACCCATCTCTGTGACTCACCCTTGTCACAGGGGTAAATGAGAACCTGTGTAAATATCACTATGCATAATAAAAAATATGGAAATTTAAAATAAAAGTAGAGATCTTACCAATATAACATTAAATACTTTCTCTTGTCTGGCCAGTAAATGCTTGTCTAAACAGAAAAGTTTTATGGAACATCTACATTACACTTGAGGTTTGATGAATGTCAGAACACAAAATACCAGCTGTGCTAGGGAAAAAGCACTGAAAATTCCTCTCTCAATTCCTTTGTTGTTAAGCATACCTGATGGCATGTTAATATGGCACTCCTAGTTGAACTTGGATGCTGTGATGTAATAGAAGTATAGAACACTCATTCTATTATGTCAGTTACTGCACTTGTGTGAAGAGTTGTTTCCTTTTGATTGCCTAAATTGCATCTTCTTCCTCATCATATGAAGCTGTAAAATAATTACTAGTCCATCTAGCCCAGATTAGCAGCAACTGACTAAGGTCTTTTTCCAGTGCTGCTGCATTAGATCCTTTCAAAGTATTGAGATTGTGAGAATCTGAGGTCTTATGCAGTGATTCTTTGACAATATTATAAGGACAAAGTCTTCCTTCTATCTATCTATCTATCTATCTATCTCTTTATATGTACTCTGGCATACCACTCAAATGAATTTTCATTTAAAAGGACTCTGTGCCTGCAGAAGGATTAGTCTGCAAATATGGCCTTAACAGTCTCAAGAAAACTGCTGTTTAACATATTCCCAAAGGCTCTTTTAAACTTTCTGGAAATCATTTAAAGTCTTTGATTTATACATAATTTGGCTATAAACCTTTGCTTCCATTTAGCTTGGATCTAGAAGCCATCATCCACCTGGCATTTATTATGAAGAAAAGATTGTGCTAAAGAAATTAATAGGTACAGAAGAAAATAAACCTATAAACAGCAGTCTTAGTTCATGCTTCATTCACACAAACCAAATAATTTATTAGCTATATCCTTTCTCTTTTCCATAAACTTATTAAAACACATGATATATTTTTAAAAATCAGAAACAGTTGTACTGTCATTTGCACTGACATAACTATACAACAAAACTAAGCATTCCCATATGAGGAAATATCCTAATTAAGGATACCAGTGCAATCATTAACTCTCTCTCTCTCTCTCTCTCTCTCTTTATATATATATATATACAGTGCTTTTTTTCTGGAGAAAAAGGTACCGGAACTCTTGGATTACATTTCCTCGGGAGTAGATGGCGATTAAATTGTAATGCAATTAATAGAAGAAAAGGTGCTGGAACTCAGTTCCGGTGAGTTCCACCAGAAAAAAAGCCCTGTATATATATATATATATATATATATATATTCACAAATTGCATAGATACTGTGCAATATGTGTTCCATACTGATACCAACTCGAACTGAAACAGGGCCAATTTATATGGGCATGTATAAAAACCTTACAGGTTAGATACTGCCTTAATAGTGCTGGCAGTCATAGTTAATGAAATAGTGAAAAGTTGAAACAATGGCTAACTTTTAACTCAATTTTTTTCAGCTGCAATTTTTTAACTTGAACTGTGTTGTTGTTTTTAAAGGTAAACTTAATTTTTATTCTAAAGTTTAACTTAGGAGTTAAAACATTCTGAGATCTGACCTGCCACTGCCTGGGACTCTGTATGAAACAATATTTCTTTATCAAAACTCTAGGACTTCTGGTTTGAGAGACAGCAAATATTATCCCTCCTTAGGTTATATAGTATCTTAAGAACTAAAAATCCCAGAGTTCCTTAGTTCATGATGGCATTTGCTGTATACTTGCAGAAGTCAACAGGGCAGCCAATTGGCTGCAGGAGAGGGAACAAGCACAAGCAAGCAGAGACATTAATCAGTCAGAGTGGGAACCATTTCCGCTGCTTAATTTACTTGATCCAAAAGATTTATGAGTAAGGTGCAATCCTATGGCTGCTAGACAGAGTCTAGATGGCCATTGGAGACTTTGGCATCCCAGCTCTGACCTCGAAAACTTGCTCCAATGTCAGAGCTGGGGCTCCGAAGTTGGAGTGCCCTCCTTCCGCCCTTGCAGTGAGCGTGGAAAGAAACACGCCGGCTGCAGCTCCAAGGTCGCAAGAGCAACCTTGGAGTTTTGTTGGCATTCCAGGGGCTGGAAGAAGAGGAGACAGGTTAGGTGCCGCCAGCATAAGTGGTATCCTGGTGGTGCCTCAGCCTCTTCTCCTCATGCTCGTCTAAGGCGTCACACTTAGACAGCCAAAATTGGCCATCAAAGTGTTTTGCAGGGTGGGAGATGTGCAGAGGCAACCATCACCTCTGCGCTCCTCCCGACCTCCATAGGATGCCCATAACCCTCCGATTTCTGAGGGTTACAGGCAGCTGCATTGGATTGTGGTGTAAATGTTATCCTTAATTTACAAGTTTATAGTCCAATCAGAGATTTATACCAATGAGATTTTGTGATAAAAATTATTTCAGAATTCTGGACATTTTTAGAGTACTGTTAAATTTCCTGAAATAGCAATCATAATTTCATATTAAAATACATGTGTCATGATATTTCTTTACAGAAATAAATCTGTGTTTTAAAAATGTATGTTAAAATACGTCTTTTCATGACATAAAAGGTGTCCTTTTGAGTTCACCCCCAGTGAAAATGCATCCTTCAAAAATATCCTGTGTCTCCTCCTGACTCAGACTGCATACTTCTCAAGGCTCACTATTCCATGCTGTAAAGCTCTACAGCCCATGCTTAGAACCATTCTCTTCTTCTATATTATTATTCAGAATAGTCCAGGAACTATTTGAAAGAATGAAATAACATGATGAGTGTTAAACAACAGAGGCTTAATTTACACGGGGTTGAATCCAATGTCAAGCTAGTGGTAGGCTACTAGTGCGAAGGGACTTTCTCCCTCTCTTCCTCCCCCTGCCACAGCCCTGTGTGCCACCCAAAAATCTTTCCCAACCCAAAATCTTTCCCAATATGGACACATTTATTTTTTAATTAAACTCAAGTTAATTAGTTAAATTTTGATTAGTTAATTTTTTTGTTATTTTTTCCCATGACTGAGTTCCAGCAAATTGCCAAGGAAAGTACAGTCATGCCTTGGATTGAGAGCATAATTCGTTCCAGAAGCGTGCTAGTAATCCAAAACACTCTTATATCAAAACGAAATCCCCCCAAAAAAATTTGTACAGAGATTTTTAATTTAAGCCGTGCTACAGTACTTGTATTGCAAGACGTCGCTTGTATATCAAGTAAAAAAAAATTAAATAAATATTTAAAAATTTGCTTGTCTTGCAAAACGCTCTCAAACCAAGTTACTTGCAATCCAAGGTATTACTGTATAGGTAATGGGGCAAAATATCTGGGAAATGGAGACTCTTCTGAAACGTTGAGAACCATTTTGACTCTTTCCCCTCTCCCACTCCATAGCCAGGGGTGGGGCCAAGGTGTCTCCATGCATAGAAAGAGCAATAAAATGCCATTTTTGAGGCAGACTGAGAAGTGACACTGGGCCAAACAACACATTACATTTACAGCATAGTGGGTAGTTACATCTTCCTTTTTTATTTATTAAATTACAGGCATGCTTGTGTGCATGTAATTCCTACCTTAAATGTAGCATGTGGCAGGGGGAGGCATAACTCTGGAGTGCCACTCAGAATAGAAATGTTCCCTATCACATGGCTAGAGGCTTTAAAATAAACACCCTTGTTCCTAGCCTAGTAGCTGTGGAAGAGTGATATTTTCCATTTCAGGGCTGGGGAGGGAAGAGGTTAGCTTCCCTGACTGGGTTCGCATGACTTGACAACCCACCACAGGCAGGCAGTCATGATGTGTTCTGTTGTCTGACCATGGAACATTTTCCCCAGGGTGGCTTATTTTTCAGCAACAAGCCACACAGAAAACCCATGGCTTGTTGTAGGGTTGTTCTTGCTGATGATGGGTTATTGTGTCATCCAAACCCAGGAGACCGATTTTATCCTGGGTGCTGTGATTGGCTACAGAGCCACATTTCAAGAGCAGCAAAAAAGTCTGCTCTGCTCGCTTTTCACAATCTCACCAGTGACTGCCCTTCCTCCAGTGCCAAAATGACTCTTTGAAGGGACCATCACTTGTTCCCTGGCCTTTTGAGGGGGGTGTACCTCAAAAATGCACAATTGGGCTTGTATTGGGGGGGGTCAGTCTTTCACAAGTGTGCCCTTATGGCTATCCAGTATGAGTATTGACAAGACAAGGTTGCTGATTGGCTAATTTGTGCACAGTTGTGAAGGACTGATGGAGAAAGAACAGTAGGAGAAAGGAGGGACCTGGTAGCGCAAGTCAGAAGCACTGAAAATGGGGGGAGGGAGCCAAAGGAGTAAGTGCACCAAAAGTGCAAATCTCAGTGTCCTCCACCTTTCCAACACTTCCCTCAAAGGGGAGATATTAACTCCCACTCTTTTCGCAGCTCCTTTTCGGAGCAGTTACTGCTGCGGATACTGCGGTTCCCTGACAATTTTATTTTTAAAAATGCAGAAATGTACACTGGGAAGTAAATGGAAGAAAAATTGTGCACCTGCATTAACTGTTCTGTTACTGCACGTGCACAAATTTCCCCTTCATTGACTTCCCAGCCCTTAAATTGGTGCAAATTGGTGCCCACTCTGTGCTACATTTAAGGTAGGAATTGCACTCCTCACACTTGCAATTTCATAAGCAAATACTGCAGATGTGTAGCTACACCTTACTATGCAGGCCAGGAAGCATAAAGTGCAGTTTGGCCCACAGAGAGCTGAGGTTTCGACTCTGTAAGGTAGCGGAAACAAATGGGAGGAATGGATTACAATACTCAGGCAAGGCAATTTGTAGGCATTGCCATTTAGAATTTGTCAAAATACAAGAAATATCTCTGAAATGAAATAATGCTGTTAACCCACCTGCTGTATTCAGCATGGTGTGAAAACTGAAAGCAGGATTCCTTCTGCTCTGCAAGACCAGGGGCTCATACCGCGCAAGAGTTTAGTGTTGTAAATAAGTAATGTCTCAATTGCATTTGAGGTCCTGATAGTGGTATCTGGAAAGCAAAGCATAAAGGTTAACAGAAGCAACTGGAGCTTTAGGAACCTATGCTATAACCATCTGTTGTTCCTCTCTTTACAATCGAATGCAGACAATATAACATCAGTCCAATCTTCTCAGGCATTCCTTATGCAAATATCAAGGCAAAATATGGAAAGAAATTGAATACAATTCAAGGGGACAGCCCAAAGATCATTTGGTTCTCTTCATTCACACACAGTTTTCCTTAACACTACGATAAAGGACTCCCCCAATATATGTTTTGTGCAATTGAAATACGGTACCTATTCAGAACTTAATGGGGAAAATGTGGTGACATTATTAAGGCTTCAAACTAATGAAAGTTGTTGATTTTTTATATTATAATATTGAAATCAGCCTTCAACCTGAACTAATCATGCTACATAAGGTAATTATTTAAATCAAAGTACTGTGATCAGAATGCTTTTTTTTTTGAGGCAGACTGAGAAGGGAATCCCCCTCAGGCAGTGGAGTGAGAGGAGTGGAAAATTACACACTCCCACCAGCCAGGAGGGCCCACCGCTCAAGTGAGACAGCATTAGAGTGGGTGCTCCAGAGAGGTCCATTAGCCACCCTCCCACTATGGCATTTGGCATAGCGAAAGAGTGGGGCCAGCGGGGCTTTCCAGAGCAGCCACCCACCTGACCTGACAGCACTGATAAGACCATAAGAACATAAGGAGATCCCTGCTGGATCAGACCAAGGGTCCATCTAGTCCAGCATTATGTTCAGACAGTGGCCAGCCAGCTGCCCATGGGATCCCACAAGCAGGACTTGAGCAAAACAGCAATTCCCGCCCATGTTCCCCAGCAACTGGAGTACATAGACATACTGCCTCTGGTGCTGGAGGTAGCATACAGCCAATCAGGACTAGTAGCCATTGATAGCCTTATCCTTTTAAAGCCATCCAAATTGGTGGCCATCACGGTGACTACATCTTGCAGAAGTGAATGCCATAATGTATTGTAAATATGTGCTGTGTGAAGAGGTACGGTACTTCCTTATATCTGTCCTGAATCTCCCACCAATCAGTTTCATGGGATGACCCCAGGTTCTAGTATTATGAGAGAGGGAGAAAAATGTTTCCCAATCCACTTTCTTCACACCTTGCATAATTTTGTACACCTCTATACATGTCTCCCCTCGCCTTTTTTCTAAGCTAAACAATCCCAGCTACTGTAACCTTTCTTCATAGGGGAGTTGCTGCAGCCCCTTGATCATTTTAGTTGCCCTTTTCTGCACTCTTTCCAACTCTACAATGTCCTTTTTTAGGTGTGGTGACCAGAACTGTACACAGTATTCTAAGTGCGGTTGCACCATAGATTTGTACGAGGGGAGTATGATGTTGGCATGGCAGTTTTATTTTCAATTCCTTTCCTAATTATGCCTAACATGGAGTTTGCCTTTTTCACAGCAGCTGCACACTGCACACATTTTCATTGAGCTGTCCACCACAACCCCAAGATCTCTTTCTTGGTCAGTCACCACTAGCTCAGATCCCATCAGATTATACTTGAAGTTGGGATTTTTCACCCCAATGTTCATTACTTTTCACTTGCTTACATTGAACTGCGAGTTCTTTAGTGAGGGACTTTGTCAAAAGCCCTTTGAAAGTCCAAGTAAACAGTGTCTACCAGATCATCCTTGTTCACATGTGTATTGACACTATCAGAGAACTCTAAAAGATTAGTGAGACAGGAGCTAGGGATGTAACCGTTCGCCTTGGGGGGGCGTAGCGGGCCGAAATTGGCCTCGCTCATGCCCGCCTGAGACTTGCGGGCCTTACCGGGTCCCGTCCCCGCTCGCCTCTCCGTGACGAGCCGCCCACACTCGCCGTGACGGTCCCGTTCCTTCTGGCTGCGACGGGACCCTGCGCCGGTGCGATGGGACCCCGTGCTGCATCTTTTCAGTAGAATACAGGGCAACAGGGCTTAAAACGGCCGTGGTTTCTATGGAAAGGATGCAGCGCGGGGTCCCGTCGCACCGTTGCAGGGTCCCGTCGCGTCACTTCCGGCCAGCCGAGAAGTGCAAAAGGCCGAGAAGCTGCTTAGACTCTCCTCCCACCGGAGCAGCTGGCTGCTGGCTGCTGCTGGCTGGCTGCAGAGTTTCTTTAACTTTTAATTATTTTTACATTTTTAGATATATATTTCTTACATATTTTCTTATATATCTTATCCTTTTAAAATCAAGGTTTTAATCAAGGTGTTGACTTTCTTGGATTGGATATTTGCGTTCGGGATTGCAGTGGATATTTTAAAGATATTTTCAGTTCCCAGCCGTTTTACAAAAGAGGGACGAGCAAGGCAGAGGCCTGGGGAGGCCAGAGAAGTTATCAACCATAGGAAGAAGAATGTGACCAGTGACCTGTGATAAGGTTGTGGATGGGAGGAGGCAAGAGAGGAGAGAGTCCTCATGAAAAGAAAAACAAGCAAAATAAAACAAACAAACTGTGAAGGTCCTGTTTTCAACACGCTGAGTGATTAAAGAAGTCTACCAAGATTGAGGGAGTGAGTATAAACACGCAGGGCCTGGAATCTCTTGAACAATTACTGCCTGGTGAATGTATTTCATGATCTTCCCTTTTTCTTTTCGTGCTCTTCCCTATTATTTGACATAGCTACGTAAAGAATAATATCAAATAAATTATGGTGTTTACCAGAAATACGTATAGAACTTTGGGGATTACACCCATCTCTGGGAGTTTCCCTTTAAAAAGAAAAAAAGGCCAGGCGAAAATCACACAGTTTTTCATAGCGAAGGACAAAAATAAAGATGAAAAGAGGGATCCAGAGATAGGGGGGGAGGAACTAGAGATGGCCCTCCCCCCGAATCCTGTCTTAGACTGGTCTGTGGATCTTAAAAGTAATGTCCAAGGCTATGGAGAGGATCTGCCTTATGTTAGCCTTGCCTCTGAACTAGCAGTTGCTGAATCCAAGCTAATTCAAGAGCAACAGAACAATCGGCTTAATGAATCAATGCTAACAGAGCTAATGCTAAAACAAATCTCCGAGCAAGCTCACAATGCAAAAGAAAATAAGGAAGGCCCCACTAACCAGATAGAGAAAGGGAACGAAGATCAATTACCAATTGAAGGCTGGCTCTTTATTATTACGAAAGATATTGAACATATTAAAGCCTATTTGTCTGAATGCAATGAGCTTTTGATAACACTGGCAAAAATAAACAAAAGGGATTGCCCAGGCTCTGATCCATCATATACAGGGAATGCTACTAGCAAATGTAGGCCTCAAATAAATAACCCTGTTATGACAGATAGGAAGATCCACAAGAGTGCAAACAGATTGAAGAGGAATAATAATAATAATGTAAAGAAGTCTAAGAATATCCAAAAGGCCAAGAACCCCTCCTATAAGAAAATGGACTTTAAAAAACTCTACAAATTGTTAGATGACAATATTAAAGTAAAAACCGAACAGAAGCTAGTAATGAAAACAACTGAGAAAAAAGAAAAAAGGAAGAACAGTGACATTGCTGCCTCCAAAAATGAGTGCATAGTTGGTACCACGGTTCATCATTCCATATTAGACTCAGTACAAGACCAAAAATGGGGAAAAGGAGAATTATGGTCACATGCCCTTGTTGAAACAAATCCAAGAGAGATTGAGTTCCCAAAGGATAAAAACTGGGATCTGGTATTGATTCGCCAGAAGCTAGTCTTATCAAATTACCCTAAACTTAAAGGGACATTAACACAAACTGAGCGCAAATTGCACCTTTTGGATCTTCTGAATATGGCCCTCCCAGGTTTTTTCACTATAGCTGATGTACTTCAAGTGGACTATTTATATTACAGTCAGGTATCTGCTCGTGCGGTGGTTACCTTTAAAGAACAAGGTTTAGCTAGATTAGTGTATAATAGGAAGATTGCATTTGCACACATGGGCATAATGATTTCTAGATTTTTCAAAAACTTAGCTCCCCACCAGGCCCTTTGTGCATATTTGGCCCCCTGCATCAAATGTAAAAAAGCAGAAGCAAATATCTACAGGAATTTGATTGATCTAGACACCATTTTAGAAGACCCCTTAATTCCTTATAATCTAGCGACTCACGAGCAGGACCTGACTGAATCAGCTGGACTGCAAGCACATAGGACAACAGCTTACACGAGAGAGAAATTCTTCGATACCGAGGAAAAACTGCTGTTAGAATCCTTTGGTGCTCTCCCACGGACTGCACAAAATGAAATAGTGAGGAGATTTGATTCCCTGAAGGAACAGATGCTAAACATTCTGGCAGCGAATGGGGCACCCACAGATAACTCTGAAGAGGTACAGCAGTCAATGGAAATCTATGAGCCCACACGACAATATAACGATTATAAGGGAAAGGACAATCATATACAAGCACCCTCTGCCTCGGAGCAGAACAGTGCATCATGTCAGGTGGAAGCTGAGAACAATCCACCAAGCCAGATTGAGCAGAAATCCAATGAGAAGGAAATGGGATGCCTGGTACCCACTGGAAAACCTGTAGAACTAAAACCCTCTAACTGGGCAGTCAAGAGATATCTGGAAGATAAGGAAGCGGATTTCCCACAACCTCAGGTTAAAACTAACCTCCATCCATCAGAGGGAGTGTGTCCAGCTGCATTTAAAGCCGGCAAGCTGAGTGCCACAACCACTGTAATGAAACATCGTAATAAGTTTGCCTACAAACGAATGACAGCTGAGGAGTGGACACAGAGAAGATATCTGGAGGATAATGAAATGGGTCAGATTGCGGAGTCAAAATTGAACATTCCTTTAGAACCAACCATTGTTATCAATCACCCTTCTAATAATGTTTGCATCTTTAAAGATGAGAAAGGGGAGATAAACAACATATCTCATTATAACTGACAAAGAACAACTCAGAACGAGTTTAAACTGAAAATGCTGTCCTGGAACATTGCTGGGTGGAATACTAGAATTAAGGATAGCAGCTTTGTTGAGTATATTAATTCTTTTGATGTCTTGCTGTTTCAGGAAACATGGGCTACCAAAAAAATTGAGCTAAAGGGGTTCTCAGTGGGAACTATAGAGGCTAGCTTCTCCGCACGGAAAGGTAGACCAAGTGCGGGGTTAGCTTGCCTCATTGCTTCCTTTCTAGATGCAACCATCATTTGGCTGCCGCATTGCGATCCGATTGCTATGGCAGTCTTGATCAAATTTAAAGCTTGTAGCCTTCTAGTTTTTAATATATATTTATCCCCACGGTCCAATAAACAGGAAGTGAAAGAAAATTGGGACAAACTGGAATCGTACTTTATCAAAATAGAATCTCAGTACCCCTCAGCCCACTTAATCATTGCTGGCGATTTCAATGCTAGAATTGGACCAGACAATGATACTTTATATGCTTATAAACATTGGCATTTGAAAGAACTAGATGACTGTTCAATTAACTTTATAAGATCCTCCAAAGACCAAAGAATTACTTACTCTGGTGCCTGCCTAGCCCATTTTATTAGACGTTTGGGTCTGATCATTCTAAACGGGAATAAGCTGTTTGACAAAAATGGAGAATTTACTTACATCTCAAGTAGAGGTAGTAGCACAGTCGATTATGTGATAATTTCAGAATCCATGTTAGATCTATGCAAAAAATTTGAAGTGGGGGGGTCTACTTGATAGTGATCATTTGCCATTGATTACTTATTTGTCTATTCCCTCTCCTGCCCGTTTACCTTTAAAGCAATGCCCCCATAACATCGAATTGGTTATTACAAAAAAAGGGATAAAATGGAATCTGCATTTGGAGGAAAAATTGATACTTTTATTTAATTCCTCTGAATATGCTTCTTTAAAGTCAGCAATAACGGCTCCTAACCCTGATTATGATATTTTGTCTTTATTTGAAAATTTGATCTCTTTATTACAAAAGAGCATCACTGTCAATACTGCACAATCAAAGAACGGTCCACTGACCTCTAAAAATCAATGGTTTGATCGGGAATGTGCCCTTATGAAAAAACAACTGAACAATGCTTACCGACAGTATAAAAAAGACAACATCAGAACTCTGCCGGACTCCTTTTTTCAGTTAAAAAAGAAATACAAATCTTTAATTCGACACAAGAAACAACAAAAAAGCAGGGAATGGTGGAAGTTATTGTTAGCAGCTTCCTCCAAGAATGACAGCAGGTGTTTTTGGCAAATGGTCGCGGATGGGATGAGAGGCTCATCGAGAATCCCCGACTATTGTATTTCTTCTTGTGTCTGGGAAGAATACTTTTACAAGATCTTTAATGATGCAAACCACATCCCAATAACTGATCAAGCAGAAGAAAATATTCTAGACTTCCCTGAATGGGTTCCAGTTACTGTACAAGAAATAAAAGTGTTGATATCGCATTTAAAAACAGGAAAAGCACCAGGCCCCGATTTTATTTCCCCTGAGTTACTTAAGGCTAACATTGAATGGTGGGCTCCAATTCTATCTTCTCTTTTTACCTTTATAAACAGTACAGGACGTATACCAGTAATTTGGCATAAAGCGATAATCGTTCCAATTCACAAAAAGGGGTCTAAATCTGACCCATCTAACTATAGACCGATAAGCCTTTTATCTGTCATTGGAAAATTATATGCTAGCTTTCTATACACAAAATATATGGACTGGCTTGAGATGGGAAAGATATTGGGTAAGGAACAGGCAGGATTCAGAAAGGGTTGTTCCACCATAGACCACTGCTTTATTTTATCACATTTGGCCGAAAAATATCTAGTTTCAGTTAGTAAGAAGTTATTTGTAGCTTTTGTCGACCTCAAATCAGCCTTTGACTTGATTCCTCGAGAAAGGCTATGGATCAAGCTAAAGAACTCAGCAATTGATAAAAGGCTCTTATACCTTACTAAGCAATTGTATTCAGAGACCTCTATTCAAATTCGATGTGGTGTCAGAGGCCACCTCTCAGGCTCCGTTATTGCAACAAGAGGGGTAAAACAGGGGTGTATTTTAGCCCCACTTTTATTTAATTTATATATTAATGATCTTGCCCCCTGTTTTGACTCCCCTAGATTTCATGCACCTAAACTTGCTGAAACTAGAGTTCCTCTTTTGCTCTATGCAGATGATGCAGCTATTCTTTCCCAAACTCAAATAGGGCTAAAACGTTCCTTGATGGAATTTTCCAATTACTGTAAGAAAGAAGCCCTTGTGATCAACTATGATAAGACTAAGGTTGTAGTTTTCTCAAAGAACAAGAAAAAGTACACTTGGTCGTTAGATGGTTGTCCACTTGAACAAGTTTTTTCATTTAGATATTTAGGAATTTTCTTTCATTCTTCTTTATCTTGGACATTCCATAGGAACTATGCCATCAGAATTGCAAGTAACACCAAGATGGCAATTCAGCGTTTTTTCTACTCTAAAGGGAGTTGTCATATTCCCTCTGTAATGCAGGTTTTTAACGTGAAATCTATGGCCCAACTTCTTTATGGAGTTCAAATATGGATCACAGGATTTAATTCAGAAGTTGAAAAGGTCCAATCTGCCTTTCTAAGGGCTATTTTTGGGGTTCCCAACTGTGTAACAGATGCAGTCTTGCGGCTAGAGGTGGGCACAGGTTCTATTGAAGCTAGAGCTTGGTCGCTCACATTAAAATTTTGGCTTCGTTTAATGTTCTCAGTTGCCTCCGATGACTTTTTATCATTAGTCCAGTATGATCAGCATGTTAGCTCTTGGATGAAAATATTAGTTAATAAAGTATATAATTTAGGGTTTTCTCCACTGTTGCTCTTCTCCTATGGTCCCGAGAAAGCTAGATACTATGTTACAGAGCGCATTCAAAATATTGATTTTCAAGTTTCATCTGCAGCAGCAAACAAAACCTGCTCCCCTCTAACATTTGGTATCAATTATGTCTCTCCTAATTTCCAAGCTAAGTATTTGAATAAATTAAACATTCCTAAGTATCGGAGAGCATTCACGCTTGCCCGTTTCAATGTACTTCCTTCAGCCCTCTTGGAGGGAAGGTTTCGAGGAATACCTTATTCAAATAGATTATGCCCATGCGGCTCTGAGGAAATTGAAACTATAAATCACGTTTTCCTCTTCTGTAATTTCTATCGAGACTTACGTAGGGAGTTGATCGATCCATTGATTTCTCGCTATCCTGGAAGAACGGCTGAATATTATGTCTTTTTTCTTCTTTCAGATCTGAAAGAGCCTGTTACAGAAATTGCAGCTAAATATTTACTGAGGGCAATAAGAATTAGGAAAGAAATTGTATTATATTAATCTTTTATTCTGGTTCCCCCCCCCCATTTGTACATAAGTTTTATAGTTCATATATCTATACATATTTATGTATTGCTGTTTTAAGATTTCTGCTCTGAATGTAAATCTTGTTTTATTTTATTTTAATTTCATTATTTTTACTGAGATGTTTGTGTTGTGAGGTCTGTTGGCCGAATTAATAAATTGATTGATTGATTGATTGACTGTCGTGGCGGGTGTGGGCGGCTCGAGCAGTGCAGAGAATCACTCTGCACAGCTGAGAATTGAGCGGCGGGGGGCAGCGCAGAGAGGAGAGGAGAGGCGGGGGGGGCAGGTACGTTAATATCTCTAGACAGGACATACCTTTGCAGAAGTCATGTTGATTCTTTCTCAGCAGGGCTTGTCCTTCTGTATGCTTACTGATGTTATCTTTAATAATGCTTTCAACCAATTCACTCAGAACAGATGTTAAGCCCATTATTTCCTGGATCCCCCCATGATCCTTTTTAAAAAATTGGTGTAACATTGGCCATTTTCCAGTCCTCTGGTACAGAGGCTGATCTTAGGGACATGTTACAAATTTTTGTTAGAAGATCCACAATTTCATATTTGAGTTCTTTAAGAACTCTAGGATAGATACCATCTGGGCCTGGTGATTTATTGACTTTTAGTTTGTCAATAAGGTTGAGAACTTCATCATTTATTTATTTATTTATTTATTATATTTATACCCCGCCTTTTTTCCTGCAAGGAACCCAAGGCAGCTTACATAATCCTCGTCCTCCTCCTCCTCTCCATTTTATCCTCACAACAACCCTGTGAGGTAGGTTAGACTGAGAGTCAGTGACTGGCCCAAAGTCACCCAGTGAGTTTCATGGCTGAGCGGGGACTAGAACCCGGATCTCCCGAGTCCCAGTCCAGCACTCTCACCACTACGCCACACTTTTGTCACCACTATTTGCCTCAATTCCTCAGACTCCCCTCCTGAAAACAACAGTTCAGGCACAGGCATCTGTCCTGTATCTTCTGCAGGGAAGACAGATGAAAAGAATTCATTCAGTTTCTCCACAACTCCTTATCCTCCTTTAGTACTGCTCTATCTCCATTATCATCCAGTGGTCCAACTGTTTCCATAACTGGTTTCCTGCTTCTGATATATTTAAATAATTATTTATTGTTGGCCATGATTTTGTCAGCAGTATGCTCCTCAAAATGCCTCCCCCCATCTCTTATTGTCTGCTTGCATCTCCTTTGTGCAAACTTGTGCTCCCTTTTGTTTTCCTCATTTGGGCAAGACTTCCATTTTCTGAAAGAAGCCTTCTTATCTCTAATACCTTCCATGACACTGCCCATTAACCATACTGGTGACCTCTTGGACTTGGTATTCCCTTTCCTAACCTGTGGTATACATTCTATCTGAGCTTCTGTTATTGTGGTTTTGAGTAATTTCCAAGCATCTTGAAGGGATTTAACCCTCTTGTTGAAAGGGAGGATTTAACCCTTTCAGCATCCTTTTTACCAGTTCCCTCATTTTAGAGAAGTGTCCTCTTTTGAAGTCAAATGTGACTGAGTTAGACTTCTTTGGCAATCTTCCATTTAAATATATATCAAATCTGATCGCATTGTGGTCACTATTTCCAAATGGTTCAACAACATTTACATCTCGTACTAGGTCCTGGGCAACACCAGTTAGGATTAAATCCAGGGTTGCTCCCCTTTGGTCGGTCCCATGACCAACAGAACTGTTCTGTTCTCTTGAGAGTCCTGTTGATCGAACTCTCCTGCTGTGGCAAATGTTGCAGCAAGAGAGCAGTCGGTGGGGCTCTTCAGGGCAGCCACCTGCCCACTGGTTTGCTCTGAGGAGATACCTGTCTGGTGGGTGATATCCTCTCTCTCTCTCTCTCTCTCTCTCTCTCTCTCACACACACACACACACACACACACACACATCAGCCTAGCTCAGAGGAAGCGCCCCCTCAGAGTCAGGAACCAGGGATGTTGAAGAGTCCTTGGTCTCGAGTCACGAGTCGAGTCACGAGTCTTTGGACCCGAGTCTCGAGTCCGAGTCCTTGGTCCAAAATGGTGACTCATGAGTCACGAGTCACTCCCAAAGCTGACTCCACGAGTCCCTATTAAAATCAATGCGTTTTCCCCCCAACAAAATAAGGCTATTTCAGATGTGTGGCTTAAATAAATTCTAGGCACAAGTGTGCCTTTTTATTTCAAAACTCTGCAACTGATTTTGGCAAGAACATACCAGGCAGACAAACCCAAAATGTCTGAAAGGTTGCATTTTAGGAAAATGATTTTAAAAAATAAACTAGCTATACTTCCTAAAACTTATCCATGTTGCATTTGAGGAACACGATTTTGGAAAACGAGTCCTTGGTCTCGAGTCCCGAGTTAAGTCTCGAGTCCCATTAAAAATATTGGGACTCGAGTCCGACTCGAGTCAGAGGGGGGACTCAGTCCGTCTCACGAGTCGAGTCCTCGAGTCCGAGTCCCCATCCCTGTCAGGAACTGGGACCTGGCTGGCTCTCTGAAGAGCCATTCCAGCCTCTTTCTCTGGCTGGTGTGACTCTCCAGAAAGCCCAGCCATCCTCTAGCTTGAGATGAGAGGATTCTCAATGTGAGACAAAGGGCAGGCAGCAGCGGCAATGGGGTGGGGATGGATGAACCAGCAGTGGCATGTGTGTGCTCTCCCACCTCAGGTGGTGGGAGAGCTTGTGCCAGCATTGCATTGATGAAATCCAGTGAAATACCCACACACACACACTCACACACACACACACACACACACTATACTATCAGGATCAGTGGGACTTGCTCTATTTGTGGTTCTTGTGGTTCTTCTACTTTAGGTCTTACTTTTAGGCAGATCACACACCAAATGGTTCAGATAGACAGGGATGGAATTTAAACACTAACTTGGCTTTCCCATAATCTCATCTTTCTCTACTGTGTCCATTCTTCTTTTCTACGGTATCCACCCCTTGAGAACTGTGCCACCTTTTTCTCTTCACCCCTTCCTCGTTAAAAGGGAAAGCAAATCTTTTCCTTCACACTGTTGGAGAACATGCCCACAAGAATTGTAGGACTAACCCACACTGGGAGTTTAAACAAGGCGTGAGAGGGATTAAGTATGTAGGGGGGATGCATGCACTAGCCTTTCCCCAACCCTATCCCAGTCTTCCCACATTGTGAGGGTCCTACCCTTAAATGCAGCCTAAAAATTAAAGTTTAAATAAATAAATAAATAAATAAATGGGAAGGTCTGAAGGGGAAGTCTAAGCACCTCTGGCTTAATGTGCTTAGAAGAATCTTCCCTGTGATCAGCAGGGAAACCCTGTGTTATCAGACCCACTCCCATTCCCCCAACCATCAATCGTTTGGTTGTTTCCCCAGCCCTTGTGCAGGTTTTTCCCCCCATTCTGAAAGTTTGAAATGCCTCTTTTAAGAGTTAGTTACTAGCAGTAAAAACCTTAGGGTGCAATCCTATGCATGTTTAGACAGCAAAAAGTCCTACAACTCCCAGCATGCCCCAGCCAGCCATGGCTGGCTGGGGCATGCTGGGAGTTGTAGGACTTTTTGCTGTCTAAACATGCATAGGATTGCGTCGTTAAGCTACAATATGCCGGAGGGTGTATTTTGGCCCCACCATCTTTGCTTCCAGCCCCACCCACCACTAGATTGCAGCCCATGAGAGCTTCTCTGAAACTGAATTTGTCCCTTGGGCTGACATTCCCCAACCCCGGCTTATATCTTCCAGTTTACAGTGACATCCCCCCCCCCATGTATTAATATTGCCAATGCCTGTTCAACCCCTATCCTGCCCACTTTTTAAATTTGTTGCTATGTCTGTGCAACTTATATAACTGTTATAAGCCACTCTGAGAGCTATAACTTAAAAACAGCTAAAAATGTGTTGAATATATGCACACACACACACACACACACACACACACACACAGTGTTTACCATTTTTGCAAGTGACCTTTTAAAAAAGAATAGTGCTAGTTTTATATCTTCGTAGGAGAATTTTCAAACATCTTGCAGTGAGGCATGCATTAGATCTAACTAGCACCTCCAGTGCCAGGTCTTAGTCAGTTCCTGAGGAGGATATGTCTTAAGGAAGCAGTTTCTGCCATTTGCCTTTCTAATGCTGCAATCTGTCAGGGAAAAGAAAGGATGACTGAGAAAGGTCTTCAAAACAGGGCCAGTGCTACCATTAGGCCAACTAGGTGGCTGCCTAGGGCGCTGGGCTGAAGGGGGCGCCAGAAACTCCAACTCCCTCCCGAAAACACTTCACATATATCTACGGAAGAAAAGCTTTTTTAAAAAAAAGTCTTTCTGGGTTGTTTGAACTGCCCGTCACTAGCTGCTCTCCTCTTCCTCTCCCCCTGCGCGTCTCTCTCTCTCTTGCTCTGCCTTCGCTTCCAAGGAACACACAAACTGACTCTCCCAAAGATTTCTTTTGTGCACTTGAACTGAGGAGCGGCGGCGGCAGCAGCAGGAAGAGACGGAGCGGGAGAAGAAATAAGAGGGGAGGGTGGAGGGGAGTTTACATGATATCTCTCTGTGCTGGTTTTAGCAGATCCCCACTGCATTTTTTTCTTTCTTTTCTGAGTTTTTCCTTTTCACTGTTCAGTTTTACAGGGAGGCGCAGCAAAACAAGAGAGGGAGAGAGGTTGAGAGGGAAAGCTGCAAAGAGGAGGGCGGGCTGCACGCTTACTTCGAGCTCCCCCTGCTGTCAGCGCCTCAGCCAATCAAAAGGCTCCAGAGTTGGGAGACGCTGGAGGAAGCGGAGGAGGAGGAGGAGGAGGAGGAGGAGGAGGAGGAGGAGGAGACGCTTTAGAAAGACAGGCTGGGGGCTGGGCAAAGGAGGAAACGCGCACGCACACACGCGCGCGCGCACACACGCACACGCCTGCCTAGACGAGGCTCCAGTTTCCTCAGGGGCTCTCGGAACTGGGCTTTCCTTCGTTCCTGCGCTCTAAAGACTTCCAGTATAAAAGTGTTTTCTCCACACTCGTTTCAAGCCAGTCTTCCCCCCACACCCCATTTTCAAAATCCCGCCAAAAGACACATACTTATATTAAAGTGATTCCTTTCATGGGCAATTCACTCCCGCAGCCACTGATAATGCCTACTGTTTGGGAAAGTCCCCCCCCCTTCTAGTCCCCTTTGGTACCTTCATATGAAAGCGAAAAACTGTATAATGGATCTTCGCTTTATCCAACGGGATAACTGAGAATATCTTGATAGATTTCGAGAAATATAGCAAATTGCTACTACATCAACATGTATTTTATGTATGTTTGTCAATGTTTATGATAATAAATTTTTTAGGTTTTGCCAATTGACTTTAATGGGCATAGGGCTGGAGGGAGGGAGGGCTCAAGTGGGAATGGGGGGCGCTAAATATCTGATCTTGCCTAGGGCACCAAACGGCCTTGCACCGGCCCTGCTTCAAAATAGGAAGCTGACTTACCCAGGGGTCCGTCCGTCCATTGATCCACCTGGCTCAGTATCATCTATGCTGACTGGTAGCTATTCTTCGGGGTTTCGGTTTCACCCAGGAATCTCTAGCCCTATCTGGAGATGCCAGAGATTAAACCTGGGACCTTCTTCATGCAGAGCATGGGCTCTCCCACTGAGCTATTGCTCTTTCCCTACAATTGCCCAGGTGAAGTAGCAAGCCCTGCGTGAGCATAGGAACTATACAAAGCCCAACTATTCCCCCAACTCTAAATAAGTTCCCCTCTTACACTGGTGGTTGTTCCAGCTCTGGGGTCAGTTGTGCAATGGTGTATTTTGTGTTCTGCCAGTGCAAGCTAGTGGAAATTGTCCTATTTCTGCTCAGTGAGACCGTCAGGGATAGGACCACATAGCTAAAGTAATATTTCAGGAGCCATTCTTCTTTTCTGCTACTAGCTGATACTGAGCCTAAATGTGAAGGTAATTTTTAAAAATGAAACCTGGCTTGTGATGTGAAGAACACTGCATTGTCTGCAAGATGAGTTTTCCTTCATGGTATTCTGGCTTGTGCTTTGGGGAGCGACAGGCCACACACCAGAGAAATGGGGGAAGGCAGTTAGTTCTGTGTGTGTAGAAGGCAGAGAAATGTGAAGAGTAAAAATCTATGGATCCAGCAGGATTTCTCTCCAACCCCCTCCCACCCCACTGCCCCAAAGCACCAACTTCTGCTGCATTATGAAAAAAGCTGGGGATATTTTAGAAGTATGTTGAGTGCAGCATTGCTTGGGGGGCAAAAGGCTGCAATTCAGATGAAAATGTAAAACACTGCTTCCCTTATGCAACCATAATTCAGAATATACACAAATGTGGAAAGGAAGTCACCCCAACAATGATAGTGAATTAAAATGCAATCAGGAAATTGCAAGGCCTTTGGGGAAACAGATGCTAAAAGTTGAAACAGTTACAAGGAGGAGACAGAAAAAGAAAGTAGATCTCAAAGACAGATACAAAAGATTAATTAGAAGGCTCACAGCCAGGCACTGGTGACACATGCATCATAGTGAAAGCTCAGTTTTCAGCGTGGAGTGTGCTATCAATAGCGTCAAGTACAAATGTTGCTTTTAAAGAATCAGATGTTCCCTTATAATGGATTGAGCATTTTTATTGCACTGCATAGCTGATGCTGTAGAGAGACACTGCAAAGAACAATGATAAGATGGTGAAGGAAGGACCCTTTGTCACACTAAGCGACAGTAAACAACTTCAGCATTGTGCTGCAAAGTTGTTTTGCTTGGTTTTGGACAATAGATTTAACAGGTGTCATGTGGCTCAGACACCAGGCCTATTGCCATCTCCAGGGTGCCAAGGCATTCCTCAAAGTTTCTGTGGAAGGAATTTGTTGGTAGGATTTGGACTGTAAAGACACGTGAGCATCTGCTGCCTGTTCAGCTTCATTATCATTCACACAATTAAGTCCTGTAGTTTTTCAGCCCACCAGCCAGGGCCTCTTTGCTTTCCTCTCCCCATGATAAGAGAATCTGGCTCCAGTTTACACAAAGCTGGTTTCATTGTCAAGTAAACACTAGTATTTTAATAGTGCATTAGCAAAGTCGCCAATCGCCATGCAAACATGTATGGTGGGCAATATTAATTGATTCATTTCACTGAAGTGCTTAACTGACAGGATGTTTTTGTTCCATTTCTAGCATTTAAATTAGTAGCCCAGAATCCTGAATCACCTCAAACAAAGGTTATCCTTTGGATAAAATCAACTAAATGAGCTAAGTTAATAATTCCAATTGGTTTAGATTTGGCAGTATATTTCATAGATTTCATAGATCATAGAGTTGGAAGGAGCCTACAAGGCTATCGAGTCCAACCCCCTGCTCAATGCAGGAAACTAGAGGAGGGGTCTCCCATCCAAGTAATAACCAGGCTTGACCCTGCTTAGCTTTCCACGCTCAGACAAGCTGAGCCAGCGTTAGCCACAGGCCTTTTGTCAGAGAAGCAATGGTAAGGAGCAGCAGTATGGAAGAAGGAATTATTAATGGTCATTTTTCATAAACCTGAACAAAATGACAAATGAGATCTCACGGGATATGGACAGATAGTCATTGCTAAAGTTGAGTCTGTGCGGTAAGGTTAATACACTTAAGATGAATATCAGACTTCGGATTGTCTATGCTATATGTGGAATTCCTCTATCTATACCTGGCAAATATTTTCAAAAATTTGATTCTCTGTTTTGTAAATTTGGGGGTGAGGTGGGGTTGTGGTTCCTCTCCACCACAAATATCCTTGAAAAAGATGCAACTTTACATCAAGGAAGGTGGGTTTGGCTTTCCGGATCTTGCTTCATATTATTGGGCCTATTTGTGGACTTGTACTAAATTTTGGGCTTTCTCACTTAGATTACTGTAGATTTTGTTCTTTCAAAATAAAAATAAACTCCTTACTCAGAAGAAAAGAAGTGCCCAGTAAGTGGTTTAAGTGGGGTGGCGAGGTAGGGAAGAGAGTAAATATACATTATTCCTTTGTGGAACCTTAAAAAAAAAGTAAGTGACAGGTATGGGTTTTTTGTTGTTGTTGTTCTGAACTTGTGTTTCCTTATAATCATCTTTATATAGGCAATCGGATGGCTTTATCCCCTTCTTTCAAGAATGTCGAAGTGATCTACATTATGCGTTTTGATGATAACAGAACATCGATATATCTTTTTGATTTATAACAGAGTTGGCACACCCCATTTAATAATTTTTTTTGCAGTAGTGAACATCTGTAAAAAATGTATTTTGGGGGGTGAAGAACAATTTTTAAAACTGCCTTCACTCTCCATTGCCCTCACTTGTCCTCAGTGAAATAATCATACAGACAAATCTGATTAACTACCTAGTGTTGAGACATTATCCTACTCAGTGAACAACTCCTATATGCATGGGACCAATCGAAAAAGGGGGAAGAAAACAGCCAGGCATGGGGGAATATTAATTCCCAGAAAGCCCCACATCCAGTCAGGGATAGGAGAGAAATTTGTTTAGTTTACATTTTAATGCAAACTTAATGCATTTTCTTTATTCAAAACACTATGCAAACCGAAACTCAGTTATCCTTCTAAATTCACACTTCTCTGAATTTTGCAATGGAGTTGCAAAATAAAAAAAAACATATACATACAAAAAGGCATATATTATATTAGGGAAAATAATCTTTAAAAATGCAATATATTAGGAAAATTGTTTGCAAAAATGTGTATAATAGGCAAAAATGCAAGTATTGGGAGAAATATGCACAAAAATGCTTACCGGTATGTATTTTCATGCAAACATTTTTGAAAATAATTGTCAAAGTTCAGGATGAACTGAACTTAAAGCTGGATGAAGTCTCAGAATCTGAGATGCACCAAACTTAAGTTTGTAAAAATGAGAAACTGAGATAAACTAAAATCAACAGTCATCCATTCCTACTTCCAATTCAGGTTGGCACAATATTTTTTCAATGAGGTTTTCAATTTAGAGTTGTAGAAAATCTGAACCTGGCAAATTCTGTTTTCCTCACAATACAAAATATACAGTTTTGTGTTGGTTTACACAGGCACCACTTTATTATGCTTTCCTGGTTGCTTATTTTGATGGATAGACATTCCATGCCAAAACAATTTGTACTTCCCAACTTTATGAAATCCTGATTCCATCAAAAACTGATAACTGATTAGATGGTGAGAAATGTCAGAGATTTGTCTTCATTGAGCAGAACAAAATAATGCATGGTGTCATCATGGACCTTACCAATAAAACAGATGGCAAATCACAGAGGCTTATGGTCCCTTCCATGATAGTAGCATGACTAGAATTCCTACAAACTCTATATAGCAAGTGGCATACTCAAAGAAACTCCCTACCTATGGTTCTACTAATAGTGTAATCCTATTCATGTCAATTTACAAATCAGTCCTGTTAAATTCAGTTCAGCTTATTCCCGGGTAAATGGGTATAGGATTGCAGCCTAAATGTCTCAGATGGTAGACTGCTAAGGCTACAATCCCATATCCACTTACCTTGGAGTAAGCCCCATTTAACTCAGTGGTTCTTGCTTCTGAGTAGACATGTATAGGATTGCACTGGAAGTCTATTGTTGGGCACCACCTTCAGTAGATGAACATATATTTCAAAGCAGGGCTGCAGAACACTACTGTAGTGGGGGCAAATTGCCCCCACCAGGCCCTCCATGGACCAGAAAATGTCATGTCATGTCAGAAAATGGCCACCAACATCAGTTAGGCATGGCAACACAAATGATGGACAGGGCAACGTCTTCTGATGTCACTGCCCCACACTCTGCCCATTTCACCTTTCCCCATGCTGGGAAAGACATGGAGTTCCGTGCCTCAGCATGCTGAAAATGACTCAGCCAGTGCCGCGAAGAGCAGCCACTGCTCCCAACACTGGCCAAGTCCTGAGTGGCTATGTATGGTGTGCACCATTCCCATACTCCGTGCAAAGCCACTCATCTGGTGCTGGGTAGAATGGCTGCTCCTCCTAGTGCCAGCCAAGTCCCCTGCTTCCCACATTGGGGATAACAGCAGGGATTCCCCCAAGGGGAATTCCTCCAGGGGTGGGGCTGGAGGCCAAGCCCTGACCCCTGGAGGATCCCAAGGAGGTTCCATGGTCCAGATGTGGAACCTCCACAGGACAGATTAGGTCTGTGGGCCAGAGGTTTCACATATCTAATTTAAAGTGTGCCATTATCATCAGTACTTCTTTATCTGGTGCTATCTTTGAATTCAGAAGCCATTTTAAATGATTAGAATAAGGCACACTTTGAAAACCCTGGAAAATGGTTGCCTGTTCCCACCGAGGCCTTTGAAAATCTCCCTTTACACATGCTTCATTTGGAAACCCAGGCTTCAGTGTTCCTCAGTCTCAAATGACACATTAGGAGGATTTCTGTGATTCTTTCCTCTGTGTTTTATTTAAACCTAGAGGAGGCTGGGCAAGCTGTATTTGAATGGAAGAAAGGTGGGTGGAGAGCACCTGCATGACTATTATTACAAGTCTCTCTTCAGCTGCTTCTTTTCCCCTGCAAGGGAAAAGATATATGAACCTCATCTGAGCCAGTGTGGCGTACTGGTTAGGGTGCTGGACTGGGACTCGGGAGATCTGGGTTCTAGTCCCCGCTCGGCCATGAAACTCACTGGGTGACTTTGGGCCAGTCACGGACTCTCAGCCTAACCTACCTCACAGGGTTGTTGTGAGGATAAAATGGAGAGGAGGAGGAGGACTATGTAAGCTGCCTTGGGTTCCTTGCAGGAAAAAAGGCGGGGTATAAATATAATAAATAAATAAATAAAATCTGTTTTACCCCAGAAGTGAAAAACCAGATTGGGAAAGGTGCTTTAATTTGACATGGAAAAAAGTCCAGGGTAGAAAGAGTTAATCAGCCTGGGCACTGTGTGCCCATCTTTCAACAAGACTTGCTGCCTGCCCAGATTGCTTTGGGTTAATTTAAAAACAAACAACACCATGGGAGAATGAACTCCACCTAATGTGAAGGTTATGTTTCAGTCATATATCAGGACCACTAAGTGTTGGAGCATGTCCATGTCTAGCACATAAACTAACAAACTGCATTAGGGTTATCTGAGTCTTTCTCTCTTCCCCACCCACTAAAGTAATGGACACCACAAGCACATATCTAAAATATCCTGAGTCTCAAAAATAAAAGATTAAAGAGCCCCACTCTGGCGCCAGCGTATGCAGAATTGCATCTTTGTGTTGCGGTCAATGAAGAGATGTAACATTTCCCTCTCCCCATCTTTTCTATAAAGTGAACATTTCTCTGCACTTCCACCTATGCCAAGTGAAATGAAAGGAAGCAAGTGAAATTATAGGATGTGCTCCTACTTGCAGATGTATCCCTAGCTCCATTTCAAAGCCACAGTTTGGGGGGGGGGGGTGAGTAGAAAGAGAGAAGTCATCTTAGAACTTTTTTTTTTCCTGATACAAGTAGAACAGGAGGAGTGAGTGCAGAAGAAATGTCCTCTAAAGTGTGCCTTTTGCCCATCCATTTATTATAGGGTTATGAGACCCTAATAGAACTCTAATAGTATTCTGTATGTGTTAGAATTTATGTACATGCATTAAAAGCTTCCTGTGAAGTTTGCCTTCACAGAACATGCAGAAATAGCATGACGCAAGATCCACTTACATTATGCAAGCTCCCTCTGGGTTCATTGCAGTCTAGCTCAGGCATGTTGCCCATGTGCATAGGGACGGCCATAAAGGCATAACAGAGTCCAGTGTTCCCCCCCTTCCTCTGCCTTTTATATGCTTGCATGGGGCACTCAGCATGCCAGGCTGTTAAGCGGCGTAGGAGGCCTGTGTGAATCTCGCACATCCCATCTAATTCTTCACTACCACCATGGCCTGATGTGGTGCCTGCATGTGTGTCTGTGTGTGCATGCTGCAGGGGCTGAAAACAGAGCTTTGCTATGCCCTGTGCGGATACCTCTGCGATGTGCAGACACTGTACTTGCAGTGGACTAGATTGAGCTCAAGGGGCTGTTATACTTCAAATAGTTCTTGTCATCATCTTTGCATTCATAGGAACCACTTCAGACTGTTTGTAAAGGAAGGCTAGTCAAACTGCTATGCCTTCCTTTTAGGTAAACCGGGGTTTACTTAGCTTTAGACTGCCACCACCCTCTTATCCGTCCCTCTGAACTTACTGGCTGTGGCAAAGGGAAACCTGAGGCTCTTGGACCCTGTAAGGCTATAAACTGGGGACGAGGGAGACCACTCTCCATCGCTCCACCTCAGGCATTCCTGAAACCCAATTAGGTAGCCTTGCCAATTGGCCGTAAGCACTGGATTCAGCACTGAACTCAACCCAAAGGAAACCACACCAGTTTAAGATGCAAAACAATTTTATTAAGCAGAAAATGAATAAAACAGCAAAAGAATAAGAATTTTAAAAGAATGGGGCAGGGGAATAAAAACCCAGGGACAAAGAAAAAACAGGGAAGCCCAACAATTCCCAAGAGTACACAGACTCACCTTGAATAGTACATCACCTTTAATAGAAAAACAATAACCACTAACCCTGCTTCTAACATTACCTAAGTAACAGGTCTCCAAAAGCAAGTTCAAAACAGCTTAGTTAGCACCTTCAGCCAAGTCACATTCCAGGAGGGAGACAAGTAACCCTGCAAGTCATTCCCTTCTTATTCCCCCACGCAGCAACAGGCGATCTTCCCCAGCCAATCATATTCTTAGTCTCTGCCGCTTCTTCCAGACAAGGCCTCCCCCGCCCAGCCGCAGCTCATTAACATACTTTGGCCTTGCTAATTTAGCCCATGGTCAACTGGCCTTCAGGATGAGGCTCTCCCTATGTTCCCTTGATAAACAGATGACATTCAACACCTGGGACTCTGGACACTGCCTCTACACTGAGAGGCCCTAAAGGGAAAAAAATGTGCTGGGGATTAACCCTTGGCTTCCCAAGTCTGGTCTTCTTCATACTGTTTGTCCATCTATCCCTCAGTTGTCTACTGTGCTTGATAGTAACTCTCCAAGGTCTCATGCAGAGGTCTTTCCCATCACTTCCTTCCTGATCTGTTTAGAGATAAAGATTGTACCTGGGATCCTCTGCATACAAAGCGTGTGTTCTGTCACTAAGCTACATCCCCTCCCATTCAGGTGAGCCCACAACTCCATGAGGGGAGCCGAGATGTTTCATTTGGGGCAATTTTGTGCCTGTGGAAACAGTGTTGATTCATGCAAAAAGGGAAATATACACCCTGAAATGCATTCAATACATCATGTGTGAAAGCACTTTTAATTCTGAGTGGAATTACTAGAGCATGTGCTAAAATTTGAGGCATCTGCTATCAAATGAGATAAGGGGATGCTTGCATTCTAATTTATAAGTAGTCTCTGCTTTAATTTATGAAACCGAATATGCATTCCTCTCTTTCTAAGATAAAACTTTATGCCTCTTTGACTGCAAGTATAACTTCTTCACATGCAATAAAACTGACTGATGGAAAGGTTTAAGTCAACTTTATGGCTCCATTTGCAGTATAATACGAACATTCTTTCAAACATAAGTTTCCATGGTAATCCCTGGTTAAATCCATTTGGTAGATGGCTGACAGGGAAAAAAAGATTTGCTTCTGAGGCCAATGCAAATACATCGTTCCTGTGCCATTACATGAAGGTAAAGACTAAAATAAAGCTGTATCTATGGCAACAAGAGTTAATGTAATTATTGTTATTATTATTATTACTACCTGTTTCCCTCCATGTTATTCCTCAGTTTACCGTTGGACCAATTTTGCAACCAATAAAATAGTAAAAAAAATCTTTCAGGAATGTATGAGTTTTAGTATTTTTCATTCAAACCAAATGTACACAGCAGGGTGGTACTTTCCACAAAGGCCAAATGCACACACCCAATTAAAGGCCACAAACATTGCATGATGGAAAGAATTAGTCACTATTGTGAGTTCTTACCATGAGAGATCTTGCCTCCCCCCCCCCCCCATTGTTAACAAGTAATAAACCACAAGAAAGAAAATAGCATTAAATGGCCTGGAAAAACAAGGTTTTTTTGTTTTTTCATTCATGTGTGTTTTTCTATCAGATTGATTTTATGGTCAAATCCCTATTTTCTAATCTATTCAGGCCCCCTTTCCCCATGTATGCATCTGTGTAATATCTGTGTTTTGCATATTTATTTCTTTTGGAAACTGGATGATCTTTAACAAACAGACTGAGGGGAACTTCAGATAGTATTAAAACATATTTATTGAGGCACTCCTGAAAAGTTTATTATGCCGAAAAGTTTATTATGCCTGACACATTCTGAGCACAATGCAACCCCTCTTCAGGGTAATAGCTAATTCCGGTGCTGTTATTGAAACTAATGTTACCTGTTTCTTCAGAAATGCAAACTTTGGGGTCATGTAATGCTCACCTGAAATATGAGGTGAGTACTGCTGCACTCGTTCCCCCTTCCAAAGGTTATCTTCCCTTATACCACCTACATTTTACTTTTGATATTTGTTGAACGGCTGCTACTCAAGCTAGCTTATGGTCTGCTTAGGCAACAATATGGTGGTATATTAGGTTTAGGAGAGTGTACAAAACTGATTTTAACTACCCACTTGATTCCTCCCTTTCTAGAGCTGAGAAAAGCAAGGCCATGTATTTTTGTAACTGTATATGTTAACTCAGCATTTTGTTGTTGATCCTCAACACCACTAAGAGTTTCCAAATGAGTCTGCTCATTGTATTTTGTGTTGTGTGTTGGGAAAAGCTTACTCTTCATAACTCCCACACCATAAGCTTTTGTGTTACAAATTGCAAAACTGCAAACTGGAATTACTGTTTGTGAATGAATGCTTGGCATTAAGGGTGACCTACACTACATGTAAAGAAGCCCAGATGCATTAAAAACAAACTTCAGAACAGGACATTTTTAAGACAGAAAAGCAGGGGGTTGCCTTCCCACCGGGGGAGTTGCTCTGGAGGGGGGAGAGGTGATTTGCAGTAGAAAAATGGTGAGTGGCAAAGGGTTAAAAAAAATACCTCTATCTCCCCTGCTGCTTTTCTGCTAAGAAAAGACCCCTTCCAAAGCTGTTTTTCTTCTTCTTTTGTATGTAACATGTACATACATGTTTTGATCCTTTAGTTACTAAATACCTCCCCCCCCCTTTCTGATCAGTGATATGACAGAAAAATAATCTTGCAGGCCAGCTAGGGAAGCCCTGGTAACCACATCTGGCTCATGGGACAAAGGCTCCCCATCCCTGCTTTAGTAATAAGATATTGCCCAAATCAACATATGGGCTTGTTTTCACTATGGTGCATTCTGGATTCAGGCTACCACATGCATGAACACTTTTGTCACCACATAGTGGGAGTTCTAGGAGGTTCTACTAAAGTCAAAGACACAATGGATCCAATAGCCATCATGCTTTCAACACACTTGGTTTATAACACACACACACACATGTCCTATCAATCAAGGATTTCAACCCTGACTTGGACCCTTACAAGGAAACCAGTTCCACTGAATTCAAAATTATTAATGAAAAGCCCTATTTTGATGTTTCCCCATCACCATTGCACAAGGGGAAGAGGTGGGGAGCCCATTGGCCCTGCACCCTCCTGAACATCCCCATCATTGTTCCTGCAGTCTTCCATGCATTGGAGCCAAATATCTGTAGTGGGGAGCCTTTTCTACTTACGTAGGTTCCCTGCATGATTTCAAACCCTAAATCATGTGGGAAGCCTACACAAGAAAAGCCACCCCCCACTGCAGATGTCCAGCCCCAGAGAGCTGCAAGAATTATGATGGGTATGTGCAAGAGGATGCGTAATGGAGGGGGTGACTGAATAGAGATACCGTGAATCTAGTAATCTGAAATGTATCTTAATCCTAAATTTTAAATTTGAGTGTTTGTGTTCAAGCACCTCTAAGTATAAAGGATTCTTAAATTAGCCTTCCATTTTCACTTGGATTACTGTTTCATTCACCTAAGCCACCTACCCCAGACCAGTCTTATTAAAGTCAGTAGGACTGTCTCCCTCACAGTAAATGAGCTGTGAAGTGTATACAAAGACAGTAATGTGCATTGTTTGCTTTTTCTAAAAAAGAAAAGAAAAGAAGCTACTTCTTTCAGGAAAGCTTCAACAGATCTGTGCTCAAACAGATCCATATCTTAGGGGCCTTTCTTGGTCCACCATGACATCTTCAGGATTTGATACTGCAGGATCAAAGGTAATCTAAGGTTTACTTAGTGATAGCCTTTCTGCATAATTCATGGAGAAGGGTAGTGTGTTTTGCTATTATGTCAACTTTGGTAGCTTCACTGTGCTTCCTATTATCTTCCGTAAAGCCTTCACCTTGCAACTTTGTGTATGCTGCACAGCAGGAAGCTCACTGCTTTTGCAATACTTTTCAAGTGCAAACCAAGGTCGCCCAGGAAAGGTTAAGCGTTAGGCATTGAGCTCCTCCTGGCTTGAAAGTATTAGATGCTTTGTGATTTATTTATTTTTTCCCAAAGAGCACAGAGATAGGCTGAAGGCAGAAAATGGACATAAGGCAGGTTAAGTGTAATCCTCAGCATGTATTTGAGCTACAATATCCAACCTCATTTGGTCAGCTCTCTTCTAATGACAACTGTCAGCCATGCAGCCATTTCCCTGCTAATCCACAGCCAGATTGTCCTGCGGTCCGTGCCATGTCAATTGGTTCTTACCTTGTTTAGAACCATACAAAATCCTTATCCTGTGGAGAATCAACCCCAACAAATGAAGTATATTTTTTAAAGTGGAAAGGGATAGACTCAGTCTAAAAGCAGAAGCCTGAATTCTACACAGCCAAGAATGTGTAAATCACATAGTGTGCCAAATATGCTGACTACACAGTAATGTGGTCATTTACAAATGGAAACTCCTGAAGCAGCAAAGCCCCCATTAGACATGTGGGTGCAGAAGCCAATTTGTGTTATTCTTGTAGAATTTGATAACAAAAGTCCTGAACGAATAATTCCCTAGATTCCTAAATCCAAACTCTTTAATATGTGTGGCTGTATTTTCAGAAGTATGTAACACCTGCCATTTTTATTGGAAATAGTTACGGTAAGACACATGTTTCCTCGGGAATCTAAAGGATTCTTAAATTGACCTTCCATTTTCACTCGTACTGCATGAGTTTAAATATAGACATGTTGTTTTAAAATGTTGGCCATGTGTTACAAAGCGACATACTCCAGCCAGCATGCTTCAGTTTTGGAGTGGTTTCCATGCCTAACTTGTATATACTGGAAGAAATAGGCTGGCTTCCAAGAGGCCTATAAAAAGAAAGGTCCTTAATGTGGCATCCAGTCCTTTGAGGAAAAGAATTGAAAGAACTGTGAGGCAAATGCAGAGAAGGAAATCAAATAAGCTAAATGTTTGAACTATGAGAAGCTGCTTCTGAGAGATTTAGCCATGCCCTTATCTCTTCAGAGTTTGTCAAGGTTATACAACAATGCTTTAAATAATACAATCAATAGTCTTTGGAGATGGGTGTGTGTTAATTTTTGCATGTATCTGTATGTGAAGTACTATAATTAAAAAGAAGACTTCTTATACGTGCATTTCATTGGAAAATAAACAACATAGAACAGCAGTGTAAGGAACAAAGCAGTGCCAAGGATTAATTTTGCTGATCACTGCCCTATTATGCCATCACAACCCACACCAAGTTGCTGCAGGTGGTATATGTGCTGGTTCAGATGCACTAGTGCACATGTATTCCCCCCTCCACACAATTTTACAGAAACCTGGTCTCCTAAAGAGGATCTCAGTTAACAAATGCATAGGAATTTTGAATATAAGATGCCTTGAACTCCTGCATATACTTTCCCCCCCTGTGTGCCCTTGAGATCACAAAAAGACTTTTCAAACCATCAATGAATGTGTGGAGTCGGATAATTGGGATCATATGCTGCTTTCTCAACTCCTCCATATTTTCATCTGAAGATACAGGCCTGTGGCTCATGCTGGCTCAGCTTGTCTGAGTGCGGAAAGCTAAGCAGGGTCAAGCCTGGTTATTACTTGGATGGGAGACCCCTCCTCTAGTTTCCTGCATTGAGCAGGGGGTTGGACTCAATAGCCTTGTAGGCTCTTTCCAACTCTATGATCTATGAAATCTGAATAGAGCCTACCTACATGTACACATGTTGTATGCACCTCCACTCTTTGTGCACAATTGGGGACCCTGCCTTTTTGCAATGTTCCTGATCAGGCCAGGGGACTGTGTGCACAGGCATCGTGTATGCATGTAGGCTCTATTCAGAAACCCTTTTCAGACATGATTTGCACCTGATAGGGATGTATGAGAAATTTGTTTCAGTTCCTTTTTTATCAGGACTTTACCCAGTTCACACCTTCCATACCAAACACAGACTCAGATGCAATCTGCGGTCAAGATCCGTACATTTCTGAGCTTGCAATGTGATTCACGGACACATGCAAAAATTGTTCTACAGCATGTGTGCATTTGAAAAATGCATACAGATACACTTTAATCAATGGAAAAACAGTGCATACATTTCAAAGATGTGCACAACTGATGTGTACATTTGGAAAAATTCACAGGAAAATATGCATGGATTTTCATGCAGAAAGGGGAAAAAAACAAAGCTCGCAATCTGATACAGACTCGAATTGGAACGAGCTTTGAGATGGAATTTGGAGAACTTTGGCAAGCTCCAGTTCTGCTGATTAACACATCCCTACCTGGAGAAGGAGGGTGGGGGAACAATTGTGCATGCCTGACCACCGCACATTTATGGTAAGGTCTGCAAGAACTCCCACATGGAGAGCTGTACATATCATCAGGAATCTTGCTTTTTTTTTTGTTCAGGGATTCCAACTGAATGGAGGGAGCCCTCCATGCCTCTAATTATATCAAGCATGGGGGTTCTTTCAGAGCTTATAATGAACACATGGAGATTAGGCTTGCATAATCCTGCATCCCCTCCATGCCTTCCTATACTGTCCAAATAGGGCTAGAGCTTTGGATGGACATGCAGAGACATGGAACACGGGGATAGTGGGAATGATCTTGGGATTTTAGCTTGATCATCCATGTGCAACATCAGTCCCCCCCCTTTTTTCTCTTCCACCTTTGATACGCTCCTGAAAGCTCTACTTTCACTGCTGAACATCTTCTTGGAGGAGTAGATAAAAAAAGAATTGAACATGCACAAGCCTCAGACTCCTGCTCTATTTCCTCCATGTGCTCTCTTGTCCTCCTCCTTTTCCACAACTCCTCCTACATGTTCACTGCCTCTCCAGCCTGTTTGTTATTCTGCACACTCTTGCCTGTTCTTGCTTTCCCAGTGTCCCCCTCATGTTGAGTCCCTCCCTTTCTTCAGAACTCGCATTTTAAATCCTATTAAAACAACTCTGATTCCTTAGTTTTTTGTCCTGCAACTTTCCATGAGATAAACTTCAATCACCATGAGATAAACTTTCATCCATTTCAGTCAACTGAAATCATGCTTGCCAAGGCTGCTAATGAGCATTTCTCCCCTGGCCAAACCTGAGGGATTCTGCTCTGATCTCATGCTTCTAGATTAGCCTATTTCCTTTAACACTATCTATTCTCTTTGACCTCCTCTTCTACTTGGACTTCTATGACATGGTGCATGCCAAGTTCTCCTAGGCGGTTTCTTCTATTTTCATGAGCTTCTTAAAATGGAACTATCTGTTCAGGAATAGCACACAGCACAGTCCACCAGAGACTCTATCTGTTTAGAACGCAGCTGGGGAATTGCATGCCCCAATGTTTTAGAGTCCCTGCATACTGAAAACCAGCATGTCAGTGAGAAGAGTAAAATTGAATCCTTCCCTATCCCTCTTTAGGTGTTTAATTTTTGTAAGAATGGAGGGTGACGAGGATGTGTGCTGTATCCCCACCCCTTCCACCCACCACCTCCCTGTGATGACGGGCAACACAGTCTGTCATGGTGCTGTGACCATGCTCGGCTGAATGTGGTTACAGAGTCCCATGTAATCTCCACATGTTTACAGAGCCCATGCAAACCTGCTCTATCAAGACAGGGAGGTTGCAGCTGGAAAAGGCAGGGCCAAAGCACCTTCACTCCCCACACACGTGGGGGTTAAGACATGCGGAAAAAGCAGGGGAGGCTGGAGACTTCTATGTCAGTGGGGCTCCTTATCCATTGCATCTTTTATTTTGAGCCTTATGGGACCTGGTGCTCCATGGTGATGAACCTATTTTGGGGATAGAGTTCAGCACAATGGATAGCTCCTATAAAGCTCAAACAAAAAGCTGCAATGGATAAGGAGCTCCACTGACATAGGAGTCACCATCCTCCCCAGGAAAAAAAAATCTCCATTGATGCCAATGGTGAGTCCTTCTCCCTCTCTCTCTCTCTCTCTCTCTCTCTCTTTTATTAATAAGAATTTTGAGAAGCAAATGGCTGTGTGGGTGGAGGTTTAATCCCTCCCCTCACAGTTGTCCCAATCTGAATCAAGGCCACTCACTCCTACTCTAGGCTCAGCTAGACATGTAGTTTGGCCCTCAGTGTCTACAAATGAATTGGAGTCCTACATGCATGACAAAGTTTTAACACAAAAAAAATTCTTATAAGAGGAGAATCTTTTGTTAATTCTTCACTGTTTATTTAGTTTGCTTGTGTAGTATACAATATACTACTTCTACTTCATTTTAGTTAACTTTTTCTCATCAATTTTCAGAAACTAACTGATGTTTAGAGAGCCTATCAACAAAGCATATAATAACAGTCATACAGTGTTCAAGAGCAGCTGAAATAGAAACCATCACAGGAATTCTATAAAACTGTATTTATAGCTCCATCTGCCATTATTAACATCTTTGTGGGATGGTGCTGTTCAGAGGTTGGCTTGTATAGTCAGAGGAAAGCAGAATGCTTTGTTTTAACACTCTTGTTTATGCTGTAGTGTAACTGGGTCAAATGGGAGTCCACTATGGTGTGTCATCATTTTCCTCTCCTTGTCTACAACAGCAGAAAGCTTCTTTCCAGGAAGCAATAAATTGGCTTATAAGTAGTTGTATACTTTAGCCAGTAGATGTCTCCCTTGTACTCATCCAGTGATTCCTTCAGCTTGCCATACACAAATATGAATAAATTCCAATCAAAATTCATTGTCCAATAAATACTTCAAAAGAGAAACATAAAGTTTGGGCTTTGCCATTTTGAAGAATAAATATAGAGAGTGGTATTACTTAAACAGAGATCCAAAGGTCCAAAAGCTATTCCACATTGTAGAAGAACAAGTGGGACCAGCAATGAAATGTTGCAGCATAAGTTCAGCTCCTGACTTCATAGTTCATAGATTTCATAGATCATAAAGTTGGAAGGAGCCTGAAAGGCTATCGAGTCCAATCCCCTGCTCAATGCAGGAAACTAGAGAAGGGGGTCTCCCATCCAAGTAATAACCAGGCCTGACTCTGCTTGGCTTTCCACGCTCAGACAAGCTGAGCCAGCGTAAGCCACAGATACTCCTGTTCATTGGGAATCCCTGAGCATACTGAGACTTCCCTCTTGTTTCTCACTGGTCCCATTTTGGCTCCATTTCTGTTGGCACTTACCACCCGAATTCAATAGCAGAGGGAGTGACCAGATGCTTGGGGACAGGCAAGTTGCTCTTTCGTCATTTCTTCCATTTCTCAGGGGTAGGAACAGGATACTTATGTATCTATTTTGACATGTATGTCCAGTTACACATCCCAAATAAGTCCTCCAAACAGCAATTGGGTTATATGCCCCCAGTCCCAGTGGTTTCAAGTAGCTAAGGGTGAATTCTGACTGTAAGTTTGTTGAGAAAGTAGACACATGAATGATTCACATGTCCATTTCCACTACAATATCTAAAGAGGAAACTCATGGATTTCCTTTGAGCTTAGATGACTGAGCTGTAATCACATGTGATAGTCATGCCTCTTACTGCCAGGAAGGTGAATGCATTTCACCTTTAGACATTCAGAGTGGAAACACAAAAAAGCAGATATTCAAATTAATGCATGCTTCAGCTTTCCTAAAAACCCAGAACCAAAATTGAGAAGGTTAAGGGAGAAGCATGAGGTTGCAAAGCCCATCTTTCCTTTGTAATGCTACAGAAACTATGGGAGCATTTGCAGGGGAGAATCAGCAGGCAGGCACCAGTTCAATTTAAATGGGGGGAGAGGATTGGTCAGCTGTGTTTCAAAACCAGAAACAGGGGAAATGACATTGATGGGGTATTTGGAGAGTCAGTTCTTTTGTTGTGGCCAGGTCATTTCCAGTCCTTTGTGCCTGTCAGGGCTGGGCTGAGGGCAGCAGTCCAAGGTGAATCAGCAACCAGAAGCTGTGGGACCACCAAGTATTCAGGAGCAAATATTAACTCAGAATCAGAGGACAAACCAGGAGGAAACATGATGCATCGAGGAGCAGCCCAGAAATCAGCACCCAAAAAAATACAGGAACACACTAGGGCTCATGAAGATCTTGTTGCTGCTCAATCGAGGCATATCTGAACAGGAAGTCCTTCTGCACGTCTTCTCCTGTCCAAGAAAATCCAATCACCAGCCTGCATCAGTCCAGGGCCTGAAGTAAACCACCTGTTACTTTTCATTTGTAGCATGCAGCTACATCTGCCAGTGTGGCGTAGTGGTGAGAGTGTTGGACTGGGACTTGGGAGATCCGGGTTCTAGTCCCCGCTCGGCCATGAAACTCACTGGGTGACTTTGGGCCAGTCACTGACTCTCAGCCTAACCTACCTCACAGGGTTGTTGTGAGGGTAAAATGGAGAGGAGGAGGATTATGTAAGCCGCCTTGGGTTCCTTGCAGGAAAAAAGGCGGGGTATAAATATAATAATAAATAAATAAATAAATTGCTCTTTTACTCAAAAGAAAGCATGGGAGTACCTGATTCGGACTGGGACCTTAGCATGGGGGCATGGGGGGTGAGTGAATGCTTTGCCCCCTCCTATAGGCCTGCAATTTGCATGGGGGGGGCAGGAAAGCTCCATTTGTTTTAACTGAGGCTTCTCTTCCTATGTGAATTGAAGATGCTGGGCCCCTGATTTGCATCGGAACCATAACAAGGAGCAAAGGATTAATGCTCCCTGATCCTTATGCTAGGGTTCCAATCCAGATCAGGTCCCCTTTACTTACGAAGAAGAAGAAGAAGAAGAAGAAGAAGAAGAAGAAGAAGAAGAAGAAGAAGAAGAAGACATAGCTACATGCTACATATTCAAAATAATGTGTAGCTTGACTGAGAAGCTGAAGTTCAAACATTGCCCAGATGAGTGAGTTGCACACAGATCCAACAGTTCCTGACAGGACCCAGGAAAGAACAGACCTATGTTCAAATCTTTGCTTAGTAGTGGGCTGTGTTCACACATAAAACTAAGCAATGCCTTATGCTAACCATAGTTTTGTTGCTTTAGAAATGTTTTGTAGACAAGCAAAGAGCCACAACTTGTTTTCCCTGTTTCTGGTTTGTTTCTCTCCAGCACATTTTGCCAGCCTTCACAGCAGTTTTCAGGCTGCTCTTCTTGCAGGGCACCTCTGTTTCAGGGTGGACAACAGCACAAACAAGTCAGGGATAAGCCACCATTCTGGCTTCAGAGATCATGATGATGACAAGCCGTGATTTAAACAAACCAGATTTCATAAGCCAACAACAACAACAACAACCCGTGGCTTCTATTTGTGGTTTATAGCTGGTTAATAAACTATGGTTTCTGTGGAGAGAAAGCCAGAGCATACATTGAACCCTGACACCTTGAACCCTGACACACTGATCCCTGACTTGTTTTTCTCATTGAAGGGATGAGTTGGATACAAGGACAAGCCAGATTTCAACAAAGTATACCATGGTGTTATGTTATCTGAAACTATTATGTGAAGATAATAACATTCCTGTCTGATGACACAGGGCATCTATTTATGGGAGGGGGAGGAGGGGGAGGAAAAGATATCTGCTGCCATTTTTTCACAAGTGAACCCTAATGGGCACTAAATATGCTCCAATTGATTTAGGCCCTCTGAACAAATTACTATGTTTTTTAGGTATACAACTAAGTTTTTTAAGTATTCACTTAAAAGCATAATGTGTGAAAATGGAAATAGAGGTGCTTTCTCAACAGAGAACTGGGGTAGGCTGCAGTTCCCTATTAAGCATACACATGGTAACAAACCCAGGTTTCTTTCTGTATAAAATGTGAAGATCTTAGTACTTTTCAGAATTAAGCTCCTTTTTACATTACCAGGCTTTCTTCAGCCTTTTCATTGCCTGACCGCCCAGAAGGGTGATGATTATTGAGTCCCTGGACTTATTTACAAGGAGAGTGACCGATTGTTTCCATTCTTTTGAATTCTGTTCATCTGAAATCTTCTACTCTGCAATGTCATAACACTGTTCAAGGCTGATCATGTTTCCTTAAGGAAGAACATGTAATTCATTCACCAGTGCCACTACAGTGGCAGTCAGTGGCATCTAGTGACACTGAAATTCAAAATGGACAGTAATATATTTATCTCAGTCATTTTGAGTGTTTTCCATGTTAGACCATGGGGACACATATGTTTTGTCTTTTTAATTTGACTTCTCTCCTACCTCATTGTGTGCATACTTCTCAACATCTCTGTCAGTTCCTTTTCCGTTCAAGCCTCTTGACTATGTGAGTCCAACAACAGGTTATTTATCAGGATGTCTGGTGATGGATGTTGCTGTGATTGCTTCCTATTCTTTCCTGACTGTAAAACTGAATTAGAAGCTACACCGTGGAAATGGACACAATGCACATTGAAATGGCAGCTGGTGGACTGCTGCTGGAGCCAATTCTGAGTCTTTTGCTGCTCACAACTTGTGTTTCTTGTCATCCCCCACCCCGCCCCACAAGCACACATGCCAAAGAAAAAGTAAAAAGTACCAGGCATTAGCACCAGCTGGTCCTGTTTTCCTTTAAACAGATAGTCATTCTTTGACACAAGTCTGGGTTGCTTAAATCTTCATATATGCAGAAAGAGTTCCATTTTTCTTTACATTAGATTGGAATAGTATCGGGGGGGGGGGAGATACTAAACTTCTAGGATTTTATGTGCAACACCTGAGTCTCCTTTGGTGTTTGTGTACACACACACACACACTTTCCCACTAACTTTACTATTCAAACTTACACACACCTACACGCATATCAGTAAGTAAAACCCAAGCTACAACTTCTCTGTCTTCTCCCCAAAGTGACTAGTCTGCTTCTGGGGAGGAATAAATCAATACCTGTTTACAACTCAAAGAGGTTTAAAAATAAGAAATCCTATTCCCATTATGTGTGTTTCCTGACACCACAGATGCTGTTAATTGTTATGCACATTTCAGGCAGAGAAAGGAAATCACAAGGGGAGCAAGGCTGTGAAACATATATAAGAAACATGGCGCACACACAAACAGCAGTCAAAATCTCCTCCCACTCCTCCTTCCCTTCTTTGTGTAGATCTGTTTTGTTTGTGTCAAGTTTGTGTGTCTGTCTGTCTTACATTGTTGAATATTTTCAAGGCTGAAGACCCAAACCTCACAAAGGAAACAATGGCTGCTGTTCATTGATTTATACATTCACGTTTTAGAACTTCTGAGCTATTTTTTTTAATGATAATTTGCTTGATTTTGGTACAGGCTTATGTTTTGAGGCTTGATGTGATGTCCCAGCACATAATAAATTTCACTTAAATCGACAAGTGACCACCAGTGCCCAATAATGCTACTTGTCTATCTAAGAAATTATCGAGAGGGATATTATGGACTATCAGTAGGTGGTTAATTTACAACTCTCTTCTATGGATCTAAAACACACACACACATTCTCTTGTGAATTGCTATTCTAGAGTTTGTCAGGGGAAAACATCTGGACTTGGTCCTTCACCTTTCCTCCTGTTCCCATTGAAATGACCTCTTAAATTGAGCTTCACAAATCAATATAGATATAAGCTCTGTGAGATTTTGAGACAGCTGTGCTATGCTACATTTGAGGGGTAAGAATCACTCTGTTCCACTCATTCATTACTTTTAAAGGAAAACCACTTTTTTTTTTACTCCCTCAGTGCCCAGAACTTCATCCATGGAATGTTATTGTGTCACTTTGGGGATTATCTTTGCCTGTATGTTTCATGATGTACATTTTAAACTGATAGTTTGTTCCTTTACAAAGCCAGATGGTGCAAAGGGCCTGTGGGTCAAGCAAAAATGGCTCCAGGTTTTGGGGAAATGTGGCAGAATGTCCTTGGTGTCCCCCCCCCCGGCACTGACCATCTCCCATGCCTGCTACCATGTGGCCCCCCAGGGGTTCTACTTCAGCTGGCAGCCTCCCCCTTGTGCTCCCCCATGCTTGTAAGTGGGTTTACCTAAAAGTGGTGGTGCTGTAATAGGCCTGGCAACTGCCATATTTGATCTCCCACTCCCACAACATTGTGTGAGATAATGGGAACGTGGGCGGGAAGGTACTGTTGCACTTATGTCCTGCTTGTGGGTTTCCCATGGGCAGCTGGTTGGCCACTGTGTGAACAGAATGCTGGACTAGATGGACCCTTGGTCTGATCCACCATGGCTCTATTTATTTATTTATTTATTATATTTATTTGTACCCCGCCTTTTCCCCAACACCTGGACCCAGGGTGGCTCACAACGTTTAAAACTCATACAATTAAAACAGAAATAGAAAAATACAAAAGTTAAAAATAGAATTAAATCATCAATTATATATATATATATATAATTAAAAACAGTACAATATGCAGAACAATTATATATATATATATATATATATATATATATATATATATAAAATGTAGAGTAAAAACATAGCATTCCATCACATCACATCATAATCCCAAATGCCTGCTGGAACAGGAAGGTCTTTGCCTGCCTCCGGAAGCTTACCAGGGAGGGCGCCACTGTAGCCTCTCTGGGGAGGGAATTCCAGAGAGCTGGGGCAGCCTCCAAGAAGGCCCTCTCCCACCAGGCATGCCTGTGATGGTGGTAGAACCAATAGTTCTTATGTTCTTAGAAAATATGCCAGTCACAAGGCACCAATTGGAGCCAAGTGGCAACTCAGCTCCTGGTTCATTACAGCACCTCCTGGTAAGGTCTTTGGCTTGTGAGGGCAATGGTGAAGTTAAGACTGCAGCAGTGCTACCACCAGGGGGCCCAAGTGGCAGCAAGTGATGGTTGGCCCAAGGCAAGGTGTCTGCCCCAGTGGGCTAGGGTAGCCATTTATGAATTGCCAAAAGAGCAGTTGCATTACTTTTTGCAGAAGGAAATGCATTACCAAACAAGAGGACAGTGATTTTGCATAAAATGTGCATATACTAATTTATATGTATAGATGCAAATTTAGACATAATGATTATGATATAAACAGAAATACAGTATACTACACCATAGTATGGAAGACTGTAACTGGGTAACCAGGCTGTCTGCCCACTGTCCAGGTGCTAACTGTTGATGGACAATAGTTCGTATGGTTCATTATCAATATACTGGAATTGGACTAGAGACACAGCCCTTCTAATAGAGGATGACCCTCTTGCAGTCCTTCAGATAGAGAACTGTCATCTGTAAAAGAGGACACCTGGCCACCCTACGACAGGTGGGCCCTGCCAGGGTGTATGGGGCCCAGCAAATGCCCCAGTATTCCAAGTGCTGATGCTGGGCCTAAAGTTGAGTTTTTAACAGAGCATTATTACATTCAATGAAATGCAAACTACATCCCACTTAATTTGGATAGTTCTGCTGAAGTTTTTTGGCCAACTAACCATGCCAGTGTGTGGACAGTCTCCCAGTCAATGGAGATGGCTCCCAGCTTGTAGTGAATACATTAGCTGACTTATTCTCCTGCAATAGGGCAATTGTGTTCACTGGCAGCATCCCCTGATGGTAGAAGGAGCCTGCACACATAGAACAGGCTCCCTACTGCAGAATTTCAGCCCTGATGTATAGATGGGGCAGGGCCAAGGGGGGGGGGGCAGGACCAATGTATGCATCTCTGTTCTCCATCCACACACACAGTGAGGGAGAACATTTGAACAGGGCTCATGTAAATAAGCTTTCAACCCCAGGCATGTATTGCACTGTAGATTTCTTTGTTTGGCCGTAAGCCATGAAAACAATACTAAAATGCCAATATAAAATAAAACCCCAAAATGTTTCACTCCTAAGAGGAACTGCCTTCCCCCCCTTCTTTTAAAAAATTCTACATGTGCAGACAGGTGGAGCTTGACTTGCACTTTCATGTACTAAAAAAACCTGAAGCTACAATCCTATACACACTTATATGGGAGTGACCCTCATTGAACTTAATGGCGCTTACTTCTCGATAGACATCTATAGAATTGCACTATTATTATTTTTTTAAGTTGCAAACAGTTCTGTGAGCATGGGGTGGAGGTGGGACTGTGCATTACTTGTCATGGACATTATCCCATGAATGCCCACGAGAGCCACACCAACATGTGCATATGTCTATTGCCATTCCTATCACATTTCTGAGCAGTTGTTTTGGATTTCCCAGCATACAAGCTGAAGTGCAACAAAAACCAGTTTGACCAGGAATCATGGCAAAACAGAAAATATGACCAATTGTGTTATTCTGTGTACCACTTGGCAATACCAGCTGTGTACAGGTTGGTAATACCAATATTGCCTCCAATTGTCTGAAAAACTATTGCATATTCATAACTATAGATGGCCATCATAAGATGGGTGAAGAACTCCCACAAATAACCCAGAGAATTATTCAAGGCCCTACTTGAAATGAAACACAGTTATATACAGTATTTGATTACAGTCATGCCTTGGATTGAGAGCATAATTCGTTCCGGAAACATGCTTATAATCCAAAACACTCTTATATCAAAACGAAATCCCCCCAAAAAATGTGTACAGAGATTTTTAATTTAAGCCGTACTACAGTACTTGTATTGCAAGACATCGCTTGTATATCAAGTAAAAAAAAAATTAAATAAATATTTAAAAATTTGCTTGTCTTGCAAAACGCTCTCAAACCAAGTTACTTGCAATCCAAGGTATTACTGTACTTTGTATTATTTTGATCCATTACAGATTTATCCACCATCAGATCCACCAAATATGAATGCAATGAGTGTCTGTTGAGTACCTTCAACAACATCTATTCAAGTAAGCATGATTATATATGGGGGAGATATAATTGCTAAGATTTTTTTCCCATTAGAGTGACATAGAGATGGAATATTTCAGGCCTCAGTTGCAGTCACATTTGCAGTTATATTAGTATATATGGTTTACTCTTTTAAGTTCCCCACATCGGCCAGTATCTAACAGGGTGCTTACACCCCCGCCAATTCTCCTGCAGCCCACAGAATCTGTTATACAAGTGTCCCCCACTGCTTATGCAATGGTGATTTAGCACTTCTGGGGGCAACCCAAAACAAATGGAAACGCTCATCTAGAAAGAGACAGATCAGCTCCACCAACCTGCCTCCTTCCAGAAACTAACATTTCCTTTTTTCTTTTTCTTTTTTTGCAATTTTAATTTTATTTCTATGTGAAACAAACACACAATAACAAACTAACATTTCCATTCATTTGGAAGTGCTGAATCTCCCTTGCTTAAGCAGTGGATCCCACTTGTTCAATGGAATTGGCAGGGTGGAAGGGAATCGGATGGGGTATAAGCACCTTATTGGATACTGCCCATTGTGTTTTAAAGATGTAGGAGTCTCCCTGTAAGTCACTCTGATGTCTTCCATTTTATCTGAAAAATTAATATGTAAATTATGACCTGTTGCAAACCACTCAGCTATTTCAGGAATGGAACTAGCTTGTAGCCAGTTTCATGCCTTCAGTCAAGATGTTTGCACAACTTTGCAAACAATGTGAGCGACCTGTAGAAGTCAGCTCACATCTTTCAAACATAACACAAAAAGAGGCTTGACTAGCAATTGATCTGAAGCACAGATTACATCTCATCTGAATGCAGGAACAGATTTCTTCATGGTCCAAGTCAGCTTGGATCTATTACAGTCTGAGCGCTGCACCCATGTATGTGTTGAATCACCAGGCCTATGTGCAATTATACGGAACTCTTCTAATTTCTTCTCTTCATGCCTTCTAACATTCTGTTTGCTTTCCTAATTGTTGCTAGTATGAAGCTGATGGTTTTAATTTTGGGTTCTTTCTCACTGCCAGATCTTTTTTCCCTTTCCAACTGGCATCCAGAATCCGATGTATTCGTTAACTTGGGAAGAGCACATACTTTTGCGTTATTAATCCAACACTGGTATGGCTGTTTTTTTTAAATCCTTAGGCCACGCCTGATAGGCAAGAAAACCTCTGGCTCTTGCTCATGAAATCAGGGCTGGATTAAGATAGGGGCTATTGGAGCGGCAGCTCCAGGTCCCTCCCCAAAAATAGGCCCACCAATAGGGATGTGCGGCGCGGGCCGGGGCTCGGGCGCTCCCAGTGGCGGAGAGGCGCAGAGTGTCAGGCGGGGCTGGGCGCACGGACGGAGCGGCGGCGGCCGAGAGCGGGACTGGCAGGCAGAGAGAGGGCAGGGGCGGAAGGATGCCACCGGCGCTGGGGCTGCCCGCCTGCTGCTGCTGCTGCTCGCAGCCGGCCGGGAGGGCGCGCTGAGCCAAGCCCGAGCCCGCGCCAGCATGTCCCGCAAGAAGAGCCCCAAGAGCAAGGGCGGCACCTCGGCGCCCTCGTCTGCCCTGCCCCTGCCCGCTGTCCAGCAACACGCCGATGCCGGCAGCCGAGGCGCGGCCCGGGCCAAGGGGGCAGCCGGAGCGGCGGTGGCGGTGGCGTCCTCCTCCTCCTGCTGTGCCGCCAACAGGGTGGCGCTGCCCAGCAGACCCTCGCTCAGCAACAGCGGAGAGTTCTACGACGTCGCCTTCAAGGTGAGCGGGCGGGGGGAGAACCGGGCGGGTGGGCGCGCGCGAAGCCCCCAGCATGCCTGGGGGCGTCGTTGTCCTCCTCCTCGCCGGGTGGGGCTGCCGCGAGGTGCGCACGCCATGCCCTCCTCCTCTTCCTCCTCCTCCTCCTCTTCCTCCGCTTGGACGCGGGGGGGGCGGGGACCTGAGCATGCTCCCCAGAGCCGCCTCGCCCCAGAGCCCTTCTCACCGCCGCCCTCCAAGTTTATCCATTTACGTCTCCCTCTCTTTTTGCCTCAGTTTCCCTCAATGTTTGTCCAGTTTCCCTGAGGGAAACCGAGGCAAAAAGGAAAGCAAGGCTGGCACAAAATACCCCCCCACACGCAGACACTTCCGTTCTCTTTCTCCTGTTTCAGCTTCCCCCAAAGCACCTTCCTTCCTGCCTCAGTTTCCCTCAAAGTTTGCATACAGTTTCCCTCAAAGTTTGAGGGAAACAAGCAAAAAAGAAAGGCAGGCAGGCACAAAGTGGGTCCCCCCCTTCTATTCCCTTTCTCCTTCCATTTCTGCCTCAGCTTCCTTCAAAGTACTCTCCCTCCTTCCCGGCATCTGCCTCAGTTTCCCTCAGAGTGCCCTCTTTCCTGCCTGCCCACCTGTTTCCCATATAGGCGCTGCTGCCTTTTCACATTTATTTTATTTATTTATTTTATTTGTTATATTTATACCCCACCTTTTTTCCTGCAAGGAACCCAAGGCGACTTACATAGTCCTCCTCCTCCTCCTCCTCCTCCATTTTATCCTCACAACAACCCTGTGAGGTAGGTTAGGCTGAGAGTCAGGGACTCTTTTATAATGTATTTCAGTTTACCCCACACAAAGCACTCACAGACACAGAGCAGCCAGAGAAAAGCAAAACACGCTTATAATTTGTAGGTAGCCTTTTATAATGTATTTCAATTTTAGACAGCAAAAAAGGTAGTACATTCTTATTTTTTAAACCCACTTTTGCCATCGAAATAAAATTCCATCCTCCATTTAATCATTTATTATTTATTTATTTATTTATTTATTGCATTTATACCCCGCTCTTCAGCCAGAAAAGGCTCTCAGAGCGGCTTACACAGATTAATAATAAGACATTCCCTGCCCTCAGGCTCACAATCTAAAAGACATGACACAAAAGGAAAAGGGATTGGGAGGGAGGAGGAAGAATGCCAAACTCAGGCACCAATATAATGTTTGGCATTCTTCCTCCTCCCCCCCAATCCCTTTTCCTTTTGTGTCACGTCTTTTAGATTGTGAGCCTGAGGGTAGGGAATGTCTTATTATTACCGGTAATCTGTGTGAACCGCTCTGAGAGCCTTTTCTGGCTGAAGAGCGGGGTATAAATGGAATAAATAAATAAAGAAATCATTAATTTCTACCCACTTTTGCCATCAAAATAACATTCCATCCTCCATTTAATCACTTGTTAACATTATAATTAATTTATAATAACTTTCCATTTAAGAAAAAAAAATTCACCCCTATCAAGTGAAAAAAAATGACCCAGGTCCTTTTTTTTTACTTGATCCATTCGTTCTTTTTTTTTTTTTTAAACTATAGTCCGGTCCCCCAACAGTCTGAGAGACAATGAACTGGCCCCCTGTTTAAAAAGTTTGAGGACCCCTGTTGTAATCCTTACATCAACCCTGTAAGGCAGGTCAATAGCATTCTCTCCATACAGCACGGGGGGGGGGGGGCAGCTGAGTAAGAGCTCGGTTCGTGTACATTGTTGCCTAACAGTCTGCATAATTCCCGAAGGGGTGGGCTGTGTTAGTCTATTGCAGCAAGAACAAGAGAGTCTTGTGGTACCCTAAAGACCAACACATTCATTCTGACATAAGCTTTCACGGACACTGCCCACTTCCATCAGGTTTTATTGAGTTAACAAGCTTATTGTTTACAAAAAAAGAAATATTTTCAATATGTTTCTGTTTTGGCACTTTAATGGTAATTAAAATATTTAATTTGTTTTAATATAAAATTGCGTCTTCATTTTATTTATTTCCATAAAAAGGCCCACCAAAATCCTCAGCACCAGGCCCATAATGCTCTTAATCCGGCCCTGCATGAAATATTTAGTGCCTAAAAGAAAAGGAATAACATGCCATCAACAGCAACAATAAATTGGTCTGATTTTGCAATGGAAAGCATTCTTTGCACTGGTCTCTTGGTAGAGATCACAAAGACTTGGAGAAAGGTGAAACAGGCAATCAGATGGAAGGGTTGGAATAGATATCAAGAGAACAAATATGTCACTTTGCAAGCTTTGCTCTGTAAGCTGTCTGTATATGTTTAAAATTTAAAGCAAGGGAACAAAACATTCAGAACACAGGAATAGTAGCAAGCAAAAGAGGCTGTAAAGACAAGACAGCTAGGGACAGCAGTTCCAGAGCTATAATCTTTCCTGAGTATATCTGAAACAGTGTACTCATTTTTGGGCTTTGACATTAACAAAGAGTTACAGTGATTCACTAAAAATCTAGGCCTTGTTCTGAACTTGACTGAATTGGAGGCCACTCAGCTGAAAGCGGAGTGAAAATGCTGATTCCACATGCACTTCATATAGGGCTATATCACCCATTGCAATCTCCCACAGCAACAGTTAAAAGTGGATGGGTATTTCTGTTATGTGACGGCAGCCTTAAAGAGAGGTCCCAATAAGTTTACCTTCTCCCACTCCGGTGCATCTAGGAGCAGGTAGAACTTTGTGAGTGGGGGGGAAAGTGAGGCGAGGGGCATGAGAGTGTGCCTAGGATACTGTTTGTGTAGGCCAGGTGGGGGCAGGGCTTATAGGGCGATGTTAGCCCTTGCAGCCCCGCCCTTGGCATCTTTTGATTTTGGGCTCCCTCTTTCCCTGTATACAGTGTGGGCTTTGCTGGTTGCTTGTTTGGGGGTCAAGTAGGAATTGTGGCTCATTGTCTCAATTGGCTGTATGGGGCAATGTGCATATTTAACCTACTCTACACTGTTACACAGAGGATGGTGTTGTTTTGCAGTTGCCAGTTTTTGATTAATCTTGTTTAATTTGGTCACACTGGCAGGTAAGTGCGGGAATATACAGTAGGATTTGGGTTGGCGAGCATCCGGTGGCACCATTGAGGTGATTGGTGATTACGGACCCCGGAGGCTCTCCGCCCAGGGTTTTGTGGCCCAGAAGGAAGATATGGATTGCCTTTGAGGCTGACTTACCTTGCCTGTCTGGGTTTTGTGGCTCCAGGTTGTGGGCAGGGCCAGTGCTACCATTAGGCCAACTAGGCGGCTGCTTAGGGCACCAGGCTAAAGGGGGTGCCAGGAGCATAGGGCTGGAGGGAGGGAGGGCTCAAGTGGGAGGGGGGCGCTAAATATCTGATCTTGCCTAGGGCACCGAACTGCCTTGCCCTGGTTGTGGGTGACAGTGGGAAGGCCTCCCAACACCAGGATGGTGTAAAACTGAGGGGTGGCGATTTCACAGGCACCACTCCTCGGGTGTCGGATGTCTTGCCCTATACAGCTACCTGCAAGGGGGCGGTTTCATCAGGAACCTGCACTGCACTAGTCTTCCCCTTCATAGGTCTGTTATAGAAATAAATGTGGCCCAAGTTTATACCAAACTGATGTGTCTCAACTCATTATTTCCACCCTTTCCATTTGCAAATGTTTATCTAGAAGTCAGTCCCTTTCTGTTCTGTTCTTCCTATATAAAATAAGAGAGATATGGGCCAGGGGGGAAGAAGAAAGGGCTGTTGCGAACCAAGAAGAAAGGGCTGCTGCAAACAAAAGTGGGGGGCAATAATAAGACAGACACTGAACGTTGTTATAAACTTGGGCCACATTTATTTAAAACAGATCTACAAAGGATGGGGACAGCAGTATGGGCTTCTGCTCTCTACAGGCAACTAACCTGTCAGTTATATCCTAGTCCTGTTAGGTCACATCTGTCCACTCGCCGCCGCCCCCAGGTCTACACAAGGTCTACACCATCCTGGTGTAGGGGGGATTTTCTGTGTCACCCCCTCCTCGGGCTGCAAAACTCTAAGTGGGTGAGGTGAGCTAGCCTCAAAGGCAATCTGTATCTCCACACTGGGCTGCATAACCCTGAGCATGTAGACTCCGGAATTGCCAGTCACCATAAAGGTCCTAAGGATGCTCACTAATCCTAACCCCAACTCAAATATGCCCACACCTACAGGGCCTAAATGTGACCAAATCAACCTATCAACCAATTAACCTATGAACAGCCACTACCCATCCCTTCTTACAGTGTGAAGTAGGCAAAAGAAACTGACAGCCCTCAGCCAATCAGGTTGCCTGCCAAAAAAAAGTACCTGCCTGCTACTCAGCCCCCAAAAAGGTGACCAGGCAAGCCCACACTGTATAAAGGGACGGAGGGAGCCAGAACATTGGAAGAAGGCAAGGATGGGGCTCCACAGGCTAATATCGCCCCATAACCCCCACCCCTCACCCAACCTGATGTGTGTGCATAACACACTCAGGCCCACTTTGTTTCTTTCCCCTCCCTCCCACCCACAATTTCCTTCTATGCCCAGACAAGCTGGGTGCATGTGAAGGTGTTTGTCCCTATGTCTTGCTTTGGGGTTTGGGCTTTCCACATAGGCATCCAGACTGACACTGTGGAAAACAGGATGCAAGTAAATAGGCCTTCGATCTGATCCAGAAGGGCTCTTCTTAATAATGCCCAGGGATGGGGACTCGGACTCGAGGACTCGACTCGTGAGTCGGACTGAGTCCCCCCTTTGACTCGAGTCCCACTCGAGTCCCAATATTTTTAATGGGACTCGAGACTCGACTCGGGACTCGAGACCAAGGACTCTTCAACATCCCTGGGCTGTGCCAGAAGGAGTGGAGAGGAGCGTGATTGCCGGCGAAGAGCACAGGGAAGCGAGATGTGCCGCTGCTCGGCCAGGCGGCCACTATGGACGGCTACCAGGAGTGCAGCCCCAACAGTGTGTCAAGATTTATTTTGATTGATGTGTTGCGTACTTGGGAGAGGCAGAAGAAGGACCTGAGATTACTCTGTGTGGCTGCTCTGAGTGTGTTTCTGGTTCCAGCAAGTTCATCACCAGTGGAGTGGGCGTTCAGTGAGGGTGGAATTGTGATGAGATCTCACCGTTCCAGAATGGGGGCCAAACATTTAGGAAAAAAAAATCATGTTCCTCAAATGCAACATGGATAAGTTTTAGGAAGTAGCAAGTTTATTTTTTAAACTCATTTTTCTAAAATTCAACCTTTCAGACATTTTGGGTTTGGCTGCCTCTGCCTGCCTGTCTGGGGTTCCCAGCCTCCTCTGTCTGCCTGGTCTCTTCTTGACCAGATCAACAGTTGAATTGTCCAAGACAAAGGCCTCTGCCTGCCTGTTTGGGGCTTCCCTGCCTCCTCTGCCTGCCTGGTTATTTTGGGTTTTTCTGCCTGGTCTGTTCTTGCCAAAATCAGTTGCAGAGTTTTGAAATAAAAAGGCACACTTGTGCCTAGAATTTATTTAAACCACACATCTGAAGTAGCCTTATTTTGTTGGGGAAAAACCCCATTGATTTTAATAGGGACTCGTGGAGTCAGCTTTGGGAGTGACTCGTGACTCGTGACTCATGAGTCACCATTTTGGACCAAGGACTCGAGACTCGAGACTCGGGTCAAAGACTCGTGACTCGACTCGTGACTCGAGACCAAGGACTCTTCAACATCCCTGATAATGCCAGGCCAAATATCCCCCCCCCCAGCACCACTTTGTAAGACCATTCATCCCTTGAAAAAGTGCAGGGGGGATATTTGGTGACCTTTGGGGGACAGGCAAATTCTAAGCATTTTCAGGGGGATGGTCTTACATTTAAATATGAGGTGTGCAGGGATCTTTCTTTTCTTTTTATTTTCTTTTACTAAAAGAATAATTTAAAAAGCCTTGTCGCAGTTTGGCCACAACAGGGGCAGGCATCCTTTTTTTTTCTAGAATGCCCCTGGGGATGATGTAGCATCATTCCTAGAGACATTCTGTCCTAGAAACATGTCTGAGAGCAGTCAAGCTGCCACTTAAAGCAGTGGCAAGTCTGGTGTTGCAATTGCATTGCAAGTCAATTTCACCAGAAATCAGAACTTTAAAAATGATGGGAAGACAACTGAGGAGGTTCCAAAATACAATGGGCCGAATGAAAGAAGGATAGCAACTCCAGAGAAAATGGCTCATATGGAAGCTCCCTATGCCTGGTTTCTAGGATAGCCATGTGTCCTCTTCTACAGAGGACTGTCCTCTATTTTGAAGGCCTCCTCTATTTGAAGGGCTGTCCAGTCCAAGTCTAGTTTAAAGATAAAGGTAAAGAGCCATCAGAAGGAAGAGCTGGGCCTTGAAGTTGCCCATCAACAGCACCTGGACAAAAGACTGAGGAAGGCACACAGATCACAGGTCACAGTCTTCCACACTAGGGTGAGATGTACTGCATTTCTATTTAAATTATAATAATTATTTCTAAATTTGTATCTATACATATAAACTAGCATGTACAAATTTTATGCAAAATTGTGTCCTCTTTTGTCCACTTTTTTGGTTATTCATAAGTGGCCACACTACTTGGTTCATAAATACATGTACATCACTTGACTGTTTTACAACTGAAAACTGGTAGCTAAATGTATGAAAGGACTCCATTTAAAAACATTGTGTCTGAGGTAATGTGAGGAGACATGGAAGTTGTATCTGTGGTGTCATAACTCACAAGTCATCTCTTCATGTCACACCAATCAAGTGATTAACAAACATCTGTGAATTGCGAACCATGAGGCCCTTTTTGTTTCTTATATTCAGGCCGGTCAAAATGAGCCCAGCTACCCTACTAAAGAGTCCAGCTATCCAGATTTTGCTTGACCACACACGGCATCATCTGCATGTATGTCATTGCTAAGAATCATTAAAATGTGCATGGAATTTAAAATTTACCATGCATGGGATTCCAACCTATTTTGTCCTCAAAATTAAAAATAAATAAATTGTCCTTGAAGTAATTTTGTGAAAATGCAGGGGAAATATGCAGCTTGGTTTCAACTACTGCCTAAAGTACAATTGGGTGTGATTCTAATAGTCATTCACTCCATCGCTCCAACGGTGAAAGTCCTTAATTTTGCCAGCAATGAGAGCATATTATCAGCAGCCCCTCCGAATGTGAAACTGCAGCATTGTTTGTAGGAAGGAGATGGAATCAGAAACGGTAAGAGGTCCCGCTTTCAAATGAATTGTGCTGAGTTGAATCTCCAGACTGCTAACGTCCTGACTGTGGTTAAGCATCATTAAAAAAAAAGTCATGGCTATGTGAAAGGCAGCAGGAGCAGTGGGAGGGAAGCTGGCTGAATACTCAGCAATAGATTCCATTCCCATAGATATGGAAATAGAAAGAAAACATGAGACAGGATGTTGTGGGCTACCGAGATGATTTAGGGCCATTGAGTTCATAGGACTGTGGACTCTGGTCTTCTAATAATATACATTTAGAATGTATTTATCAGGAAGAACATTTTGCCAAAAGCATGAACTGCCAATCTTCTGCTTGCCACATCATAATATGATGACAGTTTGACTGTATATTCTGTGTACATACTAAAACAGATGTACATTTTTTAAAAAGAAAAATACTATCAGTTTGCTGTTCTTAAGGAACAAAAACTATGGGAATAGTCATTTCTACGTTATTGGCAGGCAGATAATTCTAGACATTCCATTTCAAGCAGTTGAAAGAATTTAGAAACTTTAAGAACATCACTCCAGTCTCAGTCTTTCAGTTCTGTAAAGCTGACAGTGTGAAATCTTCTGCCCAAGTGTCAAAAATGTAGGGATTTTTGAATCAGTAAAACTTGAGCTCATTGGGATACTCCATATTCTACTCTTTCCTACCCATATCGATACCGGAGTGCAAGCTTTGTTGTTGTTTTTTCTGTTTGCACAAAAGTTTCTGCACATTTCCCCAACAGTATACATGAATTGTGTGCAGTTTTGAAATGTACACCTTTTTCTCCCATTGATTAAGGCACACTGTATTTGTGAGCATTTTTCAAAAGTGCATCTGTTCATGCACATTTGTCAAATGCTGTTGAAGCCATTCCTTTTTGTTTGAGAATCATATTGCAATGTTGGAAATGTACCGACTTTGATGGCATATTGCGTTTGAGTTTGGGTTCGGATCCAGGAGGAATGAATTGGGTAAATTCTTATCAAAAATGAACTGAAACAAATCACTCATACATGAGCGACCCGCCCAGCACTCGACTCGTGGCACATGAGCTGAGCCGAGCTGAGCACGAGCGCCAGCTGAGGCGCTCGCCAGACTTTTGGGTCCCTGCTCTACATTGGCCAGACTTTTGGGTCCCTGCTCTACATTGTTTACATAAATATGTGCAAATTATGGCCAAATATTTGCACATTACGGCCAAAAATTTGCACAAATTTGGCTGTTTTCTACATAAGCCATGTAGCGCTGGAATCCAGAAGTCGCTTTCCCCAGCTCAACTCGCGAGAATGTGTGTTGAGCCAGGGAAAAGGTAGGGCGAGCGGAGCTTGGGGGGTCAAGCGCGGCGAATTCGCTGGACTTCCACCCCCCAATCGAGCTCTGCGCACATCCCTAGCTACAGCTTTAGCTAATCAGGTCTGGCCCTGTAAGCTGCCTGGATGGAGACCAGCTCAGCATCTGAAGCTACTTAATAGTGAGCCAATTAAGTCCACCTAGTCCAGTATTGTCCACTCTGACTGGTAGTTGCTCTCCAAGGTCATTGCCAGCCCTGCTACCTGGCAACTGAACCTGCATGCAAAACATGTACTCTGTTTCTGAGGGCCAAACTAGACAATATGTGAAATGTGTGATTACATTTCACATATCTGTTGCTGATTTTAAATGAAAATAGCACTTCTAGAGCCTTCAATCAGGATTGGAACCGCAACACTCTTCTCCCACCACCTATCTGATGATCCTCATGAAAGTCACCCCCCACCTCAATCTGGCAGAGAAGCTTCCATGTGCCCTAATAGGAGCTTCCCTCCCTGGGGAAGAGCAACGTCAGGACACAATTTTTTTCATAGAAAAATGAGGAGTAAATGGGCTAAATAGATAAATAAATAAACTGACTATTTATCTGGAAGGAAGTAGCATAAAATCATGTGGACCAATGTCCTCCTTCAGCCTGTCATCTTTCCAAGATGTCTCAGGATTCACACTGCAGCTATTAATCATACCATCATTATATTTTGGCAACATCTGCCTTCAGATATAGTCATGGTGTGGTGGTTAGAGTGTTGGACTGGAACTTGGGAGACCCGGGTTCAAGTCCTCACTTAGCCATGAAGCTCACTGGGTGACTTTGGGCCAGTCATTGACTCTCAGCCTAACCTACCTCACAGGGTTGTTGTGAGGATAAAATGGAGAGGAGGAGGAGGAGGATTATGTAAGCCACCTTGGGTTCCTTGCAGGAAAAAAGCAGGATATAAATATAATAAACAAACAAACAAACATATTCAACCTGAATAGGGCATGTAACACAGGGCAAAACTGGATATCATGAGCCAAATCCCATTTAGTGTGAACTGGTGCCCCATGCACAATGGGTAATTTGTGTATGCATTTTAAAATCTATAATATTAAAATGTTACTGTGCTGAATGTGTTTAATTACTATTAAGCATAGCATAGCAACATTCTTGGATGGATTAGAAAGCATTCCGGAAGAAAGGATAAATGAAAAATTAGCTATTTGAACTGCCATGTTTCAGCAAAGATCCCTACACAGGTGAGGAGACAGCAGAATCAAACCCGCTCTTCAGGTGGAGATGAGGTACCATGCTGGTTCATTTTGACAGAAAACAGCACTTTTCTATTTTTAGTGGCAAGTGTCTTTAAATGAATCATTAACATTGGAACGCTGATGTGAACTGAGCTGAAAAGCATACTAAAATATGCCTCAGGCATGTTTTTAAATTAAACAGATTATTTTCTCATCCTCATTTTCTCCAGTGTCTGGCAGGCAGTTATGGATGAAGTGATAAAGGAATCATCGCTAACTTCTTTAGAAGAAGAAAAAAACTGGCCACTAAAGCAATAATGTGAAGTTCTGCTGGGGGAGCTGGGATTTCATTGTGTAGTCCTGGCGGGGGGGGAGCTGGGATTTCATTGTGTGGTCCCGGTGGGGCAGGGCTTTCATTGTTGTGTAGTCCCGGTGGGAGCAGGGTGGGAGCAGGGATTTCATTGTGTAGTCCGGGGGGGGGGCAGAGATTTGATTGTGTAGTCCCGGGGGGAGAGCTGGGATTTCATTATTGTGTAGTCCTGGGGGGGGGGGGAATCTGGGATTTCATTGTGTAGTCCTGGGGGGGCAGCTGGGATTTCATTGCGTAGTCCTGAGGGGGGAGCAGGGATTTCATTGTGCAGTCCCGGGGGGGGGAGCAGGGATATCATTGTGCAGTCCTGGTGGGGGGAGCTGGGATTTCACTGTGTAGTCCAGGGAGGGAAGCAAGGAGGGATTTCATTGTGTAGTCCGGGGGGGGGGGGAGCAGGAATCTCATTGTGTAGTCCCAGGGGAGCAGGTAGTCCCGGGGGAGCAGGAATTTCATTGTGCAGTCCCGGGGGAGCTGGAAGTCCCAGGGGAGCTGGAACTAAGTCCCGCGGGATCTGGTAGTCCTGGGGGAGCTAGGATTCCATTATGTAGTCCCGGGGGACCTTTCCTATGGAGCGATTCAAAACAGCGGTCAGCGACCTTAAGGAATTTTGAACAAATAGTGCCTATAGGAAAATGACGACCAGTGCAAACTTGGCATGGTCACTCTTCATCATGCGAGCGAAGCCGCGGGCAAAAGCTAGTAAGACATATTTCATTTAGAGGGCTCATAAGTTCACTCCTTGACCAGCACATGACATGAACTTTTCTATCCTTGAAGGACAAGGACCTAAAATATGTTGACTAACCACGTTAAAGAAATCCCATCCTCTTTCGTCATGCTCATCTGCAAGTGTTCATAACATTGCTGATTTTTACCTTCTCTATATAGTGGCTGCTTTCCTGTCACTCAGAGTAACAGTTGTAAAGGCGGATGATGCATCCATTTAGAAAGATAAGTGTGATTCAGTTCTTGTAGATGCAGGCCAGTGTCAAAGGTAAGGATGTCTGGGCTCCTGCCGAAGGCCCACATCCCAGCAGGGGCCCACTGACAAGACCCCCCAGGAGTTGCTCCTCTTTAACACTGCAGCCTGCTTATTCACCTGCTTTTCACTCTGGACCAGACAATGGTGATGGTGGGGGGGAGGAGCAGCAGCAGATGCCACGGGCCTACTTGCTCACTGGATCTGTCAAGCAAGCAAGCAGTTGTCATGACGAGAAAGCAGATAAGGAGCAATAGCAGCGGGTGGCAGTGGTGGTGAGACTCACTGAAGGAGGGGGGGGCACTGAGGGCATCTTGCCCAAGGGCCCTCAAAAGCCTGGAGCAATCCTATGCACCCTTACGTGGGAGTGAGCTTCACTGAACACAGTGGGACTTCTTGCCTGAGTAAACATGTACAGCGTCACACAGCAGCAGTTGTTGAGGCTTTTATTTTCTTTCTGATATATTAAATATGCCAATAGAGGAAGATCAGAAAGGAGGATCAGAAAGAAATGGCAGAGATATTAGGAACTCTCTAATATTCCTCAGAGGTTTAGCCTAGTATTGGACCTACTATCCTCTTCTGTTCTGTCAATCTCTGCCAGTCCATTTAAAATGGACTCTCAGAAGATTAGAAGCAGGGAGTCTTAAAGTAGGTTTCAGTTGTCAGCACATAGGTTACTGTCAAGAAAGTTAAAAGAAGAGAGATAAATTCACGGCCAATAATAATTTTTAAAACTGCCAGGAGTGACTGGGCCATTTATGGTTAATCTTTCCATTTGACAGTTGCATTAGACAGGAGAGAGGAATCATACTTTCCCCTTCATTCTAATGGACAGTCTTCAGCTGTCTAAATGCATTAACTGACCAGGCTGTGTTTCCTGACAACTATAAGAAGTGAGTAAAATGGTTTGGGAAGTATTTGCTTTCTTTTCTTTTCATTTGCATAAATGTGAGCCCTTGCCAAATACAATATTCACAAAACCATTCTACACACATCCTTGAAACTAATTTCCACATTTATATAATCAATATTTGACCTCCTTTGAGTCTTTTAAACTCCAGTCAGGCCAGTTTGCTCATTTCCATTTGTTTCCACCAGTTTTCAAGATGTAAAATTAAGAATACATGATTGCTTGGCCCATGCATTCTGTGTTTACTGTTGTTCCCTAAATAGCAATACCCATCAGAATTAAGCATGATCTACTTGGACCACCATGTTCCTCCCATTTGTTCTGAAGGCCCTTAGATGCTGACAGCTATTTTATTTAGGTATGCTTATGCCACCCATCATCATCTCATGGCCATATACAAAATGAAGCAATTAAAATATAAATACAAAAAAAAAGAAAAGAAAAGAAAGAAAGCTAAAAGCCACAGTATAAAACAAAGGGGTTAAAATTACATCTAAAATGTTTGGAAAAATAAAAAGGACTATGCCTGACACTGAAAGGACAATAAATTAAACACCAGGCTGGGTACATTTCACAACTTGGGTGCCACCACAGGAAAAGTCCTCAGATGATAAATGCCTCCTTGAGAGAGGGAGTGGTGCCATCCTCTTTGAAAGAGGTGGTGATTAGGCCACTTCTGAAAAAGCCTAACCTGGCCCCGGATGATGTTAATAACTACAGGATGGTAGCTAATATCCCATTCCTGGGCAAGGTGCTTGAGCGGGTGGTTGCTGGTCAACTCTAGGCACTCTTTGTTGAAACGGACTATCTAGATCCATTTCAATCCGACTTCAGGCCTGGTTTTGGAATGGAAACTGCCCTGGTCGCCCTGTGGGATGACCTTTGCCGGGAGATGGACAGGGGGAGTGTGACCCTGTTGATTCTCTTCGACCTCTCAGTGGCTTTCTATACCATCGACCATGGTATCCTTCTGGATAGGTTGTCTGGGTTGGGAGTTGGAGGCACTGCGCTCCACTGGTTCTGATCCTACTTGGGCAGCCAATTCCAGAAGGTGGTGCTGGGGGATTACTGCTCTGCCCTTTGGCAGTTATGCCATGGGGTACCACAGGACTCTATTTTATCCCTCATGCTGTTTAACATTTACATGAAACCACTGCGAGAAGTTATCCGGAGGTGTGGGCTGAGGTGTCATCAATATGCAGATGGCACCCAGCTCTATCTATCCTTTTCATCTAATCCAGGTGAGGCAGTGGCTGTTCTGAATCAGTGCCTGGGCACAGTAATGGACGGGATGAGGGCTAATAAACTGAGACTCAATCCAGATAAGACAGAGGTACTCGTCTGCCTGGCTAGGTGATATTCAACCAGTTCTGGATGGGGTTGCACTCCCCCTGAAGGATCAGGTTTGTAGTTTGGTGGTGCTCTTGGATCCACAACTGTCACTCGAGGCACAGGTGAACTCAGTGGCACAGAGCACTTGCGAGTGTATGGGTGAGATAAAGAAGAGTCAGACACAGAGTATATGGTTTCAAATCAGGGCCACATTTATTGAATTGAAGATCTGTGAAGGGCGAAGTGCGGTACTAACCTAGCCCGGCCATTGGCCGGGAAAAAACCAATATTTGGGCGAATACATCCGCACTGCACCGGAGGCAGGTTGGTCTGCCCCCGGCCAGTTGCCCTCCATGTGGAGCTGGAGGGCTTTACCATCGTCGCCTTACCTTGACGCCTCCAGGCACCCAATGTAGGCGAGAAAGGCAAAACCCCAAAGACGTCCCAATCTCCCTCCTGGCAAGCCTCAGGGCATTAGCGAGGGCAGCCTTGGGTAAACGTCAGTCACCTTGAAAGGTGCCACTGGATGATCACCATAAGCTTAAGCCATACTGCCTAATCCCGCACTTCCCGCCACAGAGAGAGACAAGCTATCGCTTAGTCGAATCTCCCCCACCTGCCCGATAAACAAGCGAGCAGGGCCCTTCGCAGATCTCCAATATTATTCTCATTATCTACACCGGATAGGTGAACCCCATCCAGGCGAACCCCATCTGGGCGATACAGCTCCCTCCGGGCCAAGGATATTGTGGGATGGGGAATATAAAACCCAATCCCTCCTACGGCCCTACAAATCTCGCCGTTCACTTTTCTAACCGCTCTGTTCAAGGCCTTGGGCCAACTGAAACGCGGTATCATGAACGACCAAGGATCAGGACTCCCGGCCATCGTTGCCGTATGTATGCCATATCACATGACACCTGCAAAATCAGGGCCTTGCCTTTTGACAAGCCCAAATCATTCCCCGCCAAATGGAGACCAGGACATCTGGGGGGAAGAACACTGGTCAGTCCAGAACAAAGTGTGGAGGAGGTTCTGCCATCTCATGCCGCGGCGACCCATCCATTGGACGTCCGCCGAAAGCTCAATCGCCAGGAACACCCCATCGGTGCCGTATGTATGCCATATCGCATGACACCTCCCAGATCAGGGCCTTGCCTTTCAACAAGCCCGGAACAAAGTGTGGAGGAGGTTCTGCCATCTCATGCTCCGGCGACCCATCCACTGGACGTCCGCTGAAGGCTCAACCACCAGGAAGCCCGACATGGCAGTTAGTCCTGCCACCCAGTAAATCATACTGTGCCCACAAATCAGCACACGGACAGTCCTGCCTCCACCCTGGTGACCTGGAAGAGAAACAGCCCACGGCAGTACCATCAAGGCAATTTCGACATACCATTAAGGAAATTTTCGCACCTAGGACCAGTATGACTGGGACCTCAGAGAAAACCCCAGTTTGCCCACAGTGGATGCGACACCAATCTGTATGGAGTGGGCTTGGAAACCCAAATGTGCCAGGCCATGGAGTGGGCTCAGAAACCCAAATGTGCCAGGCCCAAGTCCGCGAGAGCAGACCTCGTCACCGAACAAAAGCGACTTAGTCAATGGCTAGCCGTCTTGACGACACAACAGCCTACCCTCAGCGAGTCCACGGTCAGCCACAAATGTGTGCAAATGGGCGAGGCATCCTGCTGACAAAACAGACTGCCTTCAGCAAGTCCACGTCCTGCCATGAATAGGTGTAGAGCCCTGCCAGGACATAGCTCTGTCATTGATCCCGCATGTAGCAGGATGATAGACCCTCTACCCAACAGGTCATGAAATAAGACCGTCTGGCAAAGAGAATGGCAAACTGTAGGCCCACGGGGCAGGGCCCGACATCTCTACATCTGCCCCCAGGCTCTGAGCAGAATATTGTGCTTTAAAGTGTGCAACGTAAGCGCCCAGACAAGCACATAACTCTGGAGTTCTTAGAGGACATAGTGTTCAGTATCTGCACTGTAGCCTGATTGTCACACAAAAATTGGACAACCTAGTCAGCCAAGTGGTCTGCCAAGAATGCACGACCAGGGGCAATAACCCTGCCAGCACAATTTGAGATGGCCAACCAGGCCTTGTAATTGGCGTAGAAATACGCCTAATTAGGGCTACTATTTTTTGCTAGAGATGTGGGAATACTGCTGCACTGAATCCCAACTCTATATAGGAAAACTGAGTGTAGAAACAGGCCATGGTACCAGCTCTATACAGGAAAAAATTAAGTGTAGAAACAGGCAATGGTACCCCCAATCAAACGCCAATTCACAAAAAGGCCTTCGAACAAATAATCTAATAGTGGACAACCTGTTCGAGGCCCGTCCCCTTCCATCAGGCCAATTGAATGATAAATTTTTTGCCCCGGAAACAGAACCCAAGAAGGTCAAAATCCTCTGGGTGGACAGGCAGCAGCTTAAATGCTGGTTTAATATGGCATTTTTTCCTCAAGACCCCGGGACCACAGGAACGGATCATGTGAAACACACATTTCTTGCTGCCATTTCTTTATCAATTTCAGATTGGGCCATGTACTCTGCCTAGATTACTAGCCTGGGCAAATTAACAAGGCTGGGGCCATTTAGGAGGTGGGTGCTGGCCTGTATGGACGCTCAGCACAAGCATGCGTGTGCGGTGCAGGAAAAACTCAGAACCCTCCCCCGATGGGAGATGGGAGGAAAAAACCTCAAAGTCTCCTGCACCACACACACACACACACCTCTTCAGGCGCAAACAAGTATAATCGCAGCTGGGGACCTGGAAATGCGAAATGTACATATCTCAGATGGCGCCTCAGAGGCTCCCCATCTTGATGTCTATGTGCCCCAGCAATTCGTATGAAAATGCCATGCAAATGCAAGCATAGCCATGAGCCACCATCTTGATGTCTACGTGCCTCAGCAATTCATATGAAAGTGCAATGCAAATGCAAGCATAGCCATGAGCCACCCCTCACCTCTGCCTGTGCCAAGTGAAGTTCATCCTGACTGGCCAAAGACAGCTGGGCCACTGGAGGGGGGGGGGAAGAATCTACACTGCTGCTGTGGCTTCTGGTTTCTGTTGTTGTTGGGTTTTGCACATGAAGAAGCCCGGGCTAGGGCTACCTGCTGAGGCAAGCCTTGGAGAGGACTAAGCAAGGAACCAGCCTTGTTATTTTGTAGCTCTACTGTGTAGGAACAAAAGTGTCTTCTTAATGCTCAATGGTGAGCCTGTTTGCGTGAATGGCCATGTTGCCATGCTGTTGTGTGGGTAGCACTCACCACTCTCTGGGGAACCCCCCCCCCGCATTGTTGGATGCATCTGCATCTGCCTGGTCACAGGGCCGTGAAGATCTAAGCATGCTGAAAATGAATGCAGAACATTATCTTGTGATCTGCTACACATGGAGAGGCCCTGCCCAGCCCACCCCTTCTTGGCAACCCTTGAAGCATCCAGGTCCTCTTCATCTGAGTCGGGTGACGGATGCTTTGCTGGTTGCCTAGGGGCACGTCCTTTGCTCTTCCTGCCACCTTGATCTTTCTTGGGAGGCGTCTGGACTGGGACTTCAAGCTGTAATACTAAAAGAACTTGATGAGAGTAATGAGCAAAATTGAGCAAAATTACAGTAGCACACTGCTTAACTTTCACGCTCAGGCCAGCTGTGCCAGAACAATAAGGCACAGGGGAAAGAGCGGGGGAAGGTGGGGGGGATTAAATCAATTGCTTTAATCAATTGGTAAAAGGTTCATATCCACCTTTCTACATTATCTGCATGGCACACAGAAACCTATCTTATACTGAGCTGATCTAACTCAAGTCAGACCCTTGATCCATCTGGCCCAGTAATGTCGGCACTGACAGCCAGCCATTGCTCTCCAGGGTTTCAGACAGGAGTTCTTCTCAGCCCTACCTGGGGATGCCCGGGATCGAACCTGGGACCCTCTGCATGCCAGACATTTTCATAGGCCTGGTTTCATAGATTTCATAGATCATAGAGTTGGAAGGGGCCTAGAAGGCCATCGAGTCCAACCCCCTGCTCAATGCAGGAAACTAGAGGAGAGGGTCTCCCATCAAAGTAATAACCAGGCCTGACCCTGCTTAGCTTTCCACGCTCAGACAAGCTGAGCCAGCGTGAGCCACAGAGACAGGCAAGCAGCTGCTCTATCACACTGAGCCACAGTCCCTCACTTAAGTTGATCGGGAGGCTCCCCTTTTTTTTTTTTTTTTTTTTTCTTTTATGGTCAGCTGTGCCAGAACAATAATGCACAGTAACATTAAAATGAGAGAGAGAGAAAAGGGGGGTTTAAGTTAACTGATTCAATTTATTTTATTTATTTATTTATTTATTATATTTATACACCGCCTTTTTCCTGCAAGGAACCCAAGGCGGCTTACATAATCATCCTCCTCTCCATTTTATCGTCACAACAACCCTGTGAGGTAAGTAAGGCTGAGTCAGTGACTGGCCCAAAGTCACCCAGTGAGTTTCATGGCTGAGCGGGGACTATAACCTGGATCTCCCGAGTCCCAGTCCAACACTCTAACCACTACACCACACTTTACCACAATTGATTAAACTGATTAAAATTAAATTGATTAAAATTGATTTAAGTTAATGGAATAAATTGATTAAACTGATTAGAATTGATTTAAATTGTCTGAATAAATTGATAACTTTGATTTAAATTATCTTTCCATGCTCAGACAAGCTGATCCAGCATCAGCCACAGGCATGTTCAACATTAATTAATTAGTAAAAAAAAAAAAAAAAAAAAAAAAAAGGAGAGAGATTAGCAATAACTTTAATTGATTGATTGAATAATTAATGGCAGCAGGCAAACGAATAGCTGTGGCCCACGTGGCGCCCCGGCAGGAAGCCCCCGGCAAGCCGCAACAGCAAAGATCAGCTGTTTGGCGCGAAACTCCAAAGGCGGTCAACAACAAAGAGGGCAGCCAGCTGATAAGCGGCCAGACACGTGGCGCAGCAAAGGCAAAGCCCTGGCCATGCACCAGTGGCACCGCAACCACTCGCTGCTCCCTCTACAATTTGGCTGAGTTGCCTCCCCTGTTCCCTTGGCATGGACCCGGTTCCTGTGTCCCATGGCTTCAATACAGTCGAGATATGTACCTTGCTCATAGAGATTGTGCCCTGTCTGCTTAGTCACACAACCAGTCGTTATCCCCAAAGAAGCAATACGTTAAAACAGTGAGGGGTTAAAACAGTGAGGGGGGGGAGGGGAGCCTGGCTCCGACAAATTTAAAGGAGGCGAGGAGCAGCCCCGCGATGCGGCTGCAGGAAGCACCGGGCAATCAGCAGCAGCCACAAATTTAAAGGCTGCGAGGAATCAGCTGCTTTAGGTGATATCAGCTGCTTGATGCTTTAAAGGGTGGCAACAGGAGAGGGACGTGGCCGCAGAAACACTGGGGAATCAAACAGCTGCTTGGGATCAGGAGCAAATAACAACAGTGGCGCAGCAAAAAGTAAGCAAGGGAGGCAACCGGAGTGAAGCAGCGCTGCAGATTCTAATCAGGGCAAGTCCACCTTAAATAAACAATGCAGCCGGCTTAATGGAGGGGGAAAGAAGCTCTGCTGGCCGGGGGGGGGGGGAGGCAGCAGCCACAGCCCGTCCCACAGCAACCGAAAGTCCATTTTAAATAACAAATGCAGCCGGCTTAATAGAAGGGAAGGGAAGGGAAGGGAAGGGGAGGGAAGCTTTGCTGAGGGAAAAACCGTGGCGACCAAAGCCCAGCCCACAACAACAAAACTTAGTAACTGATTCTCCCTAATCCCCTCAATTAATTAAATTAAAGACACAATTAAGCTAATTAACATGAACAATTAATTTAAACGTAACTAGGTTTAACGTAACTATAAAGCAAACACACACACAGTACTCCCTCCCAGATTTAAACACACACACATGCCCCAGGAACGATACCACGAGGAGATGAATCAGCAAGGATGATGGATGTGGGTTCAGCCGGAAAACAGCAGCAAAAGAGGCCGTGGGCGGGAACCCAGGTGCCTAGATAAGCCCTTTCCTGTGTCCCCGCCCTAGTTGAGCCATTGGCTCAGTATCTGTGACCAACCTGACCTGTTACCTGACTCCCCTTTCCTCCCCCACTCGCAAATCTTCTCCCCAGCCCCAGATGAGGGGCCAGTGGAAGTCTGCTTTTATCAGTTTAGGCTGATATACCAACTATGTCCTTATCTGGACAGAGATAGCCTAGCTACAGTTATCAATTCTCTGGTAACGTCTTGTTTGGATTACTGCAATGCGTTATACATGGGGCTGCCTTTGAAAACAGTCTAGAAACTTCAGCTGGTCCAAAATAGGGCAGCGAGATTATTAACGGGGACTAGCCGATGTTAACAGATTATGCTAATGCTTTCTCATCTGCACTGGCTGCCAGTCTGTTTCCGGGCCCAATTCAAAGTGCTGGTACTAACATTCAAAGCCCTAAACGGCTTGGGGCCAGGGTATCTGAAGGATCGTCTCCTCCCATATGTACCTGCCTGGACACTAAGATCCTCTTCAGCAGTCCTTCTCCGAGAGCCCCTGCCAAAGGAAGTGAGGCAGGTGGCTACCAGGAGGAGGGCCTTTTCTGCTGTGGCACCCTGGTTGTGGAATGAGCTCCCCAAAGAGGCTCACTTGGTGCTTACATTGTACTCTTTTTGGCGCCAGGTGAAAACCTTTCTATTTTCCCAGGCATTTTAATCATTTTAAGCATTTTAATCTTGTAGTTGTTTTTAACTCTGTTATTGTAATTTGAACTGCTACAGCTAGCTTTGCTGTTTTTTTAATCTGTGGTTTTAAAATTTATATTTACATTATATTGAATTTTATGGTTTTAACTGTTGTAAACAGCCCAGAGAGCTTCAGCTATTGGGCAGTATAAAAATGTATTAAATAAATAAATAATGATAGGGGCACATGCAGAATGCTCTCAAGTGCTTCTCAATGGAAAAAGACAACTTCTACTCTTACTACCTGTTTAGCTTGTACTGCTCCTCAACTGTGAGTTACAGATAATCATATAGGCTCCACTAGTAGTGTACAGTAATGGTAAATTTTGAAGTGCTGGTGTGGTGCTCAGCATGACAGTCTTCATAGCTTTGCCCCTAAGAAAATCCAAAAATAAAGGCAGGTGTATTGATCCTCGTCAACAAACCAGTTCTAGCACTTTTCATCTCCACCAGGAGTAGGTCTTTTGTAAACCTAATGGGTGCATTAGCATATCACACCAACCCACCTGGCAATAAACCACGGTGTGCTGGTTGTTCTGCAAACAACCCACAGTGCACCCAACAGGTTCACCATAGGTTGTTCACCCCCTCCCTCCCCTCAGCCCTCCCGTGGGTATCCCAGGGGACCCCACAGCAGGACCAACTTGTCTCCCCCTCCCTGCCGCTCTCATGAACTGCTTTTGGCTCCCCGTGGCTTTTTTGCCTTTTTCCCTTTTCTTTCGGTGATCACAAAGTCCAGTTTGACAGCCAGCTTTCCCAATCCCTGTTTTGCCAGCCACTGACAGCCCCTTCAAAGTGCCCAAGTGGCACCTTGGAGGGACTGTCAGTGGCTGGCAAACCATGTGTGTGTGTGTGCACGCGCACGTGCACAAATGTGGGTACAAATGTTAAAAGCCCTTTTAAAGGGTTTTTTAAACAGGGCAATGGGGGGGGGGATTTAGACTGGGACATATATGACCATTTGTCCCAGTCAGAAACCACCCATTTCCCTGTCTAAACCCCCATTTGAAGCTAGCTGTCGAAACTCATTTCCCCCAGAAAAGGGTTTGGGATGCACTTTTGCACTTTCTTGAGTATCTAGAATCTCAGGAAAAAGTGAAAAATGTGCATTGCCCAGAGGACTGCCAGGGAAAAATAAAAATAAAAATAAAAATGAGGATCTCGCTGTGAAGAGGGTGGAAATTGCACCACTCCCTTTTTGGGAACTAAGATTAGCCGTGCCTTTGCTTTCCCTTGACAACTTGCCTTTTGACAGCTGTCAAGAGAAAACAAAGGGAAGAAAACCCCTATTTGGAGCTTCTTTGGGTCAATGTCCAGGGTTGGTACCTCCTACACTTTGGCAGCAGGTACCCCCAGAAGATTGACCCAGCAGAGGCTTCAAATTTACACACTCTCAGAACTGTGGACCTCCACAGTTGCACAGAGCCAGTGTGGCGTAGTGGTGAGAGTGTTGGACTGGGACTCAGGAGATCCGGGTTCTAGTCCCCGCTCGGCCATGAAACTCACTGGGTGACTTTGGGCCAGTCACTGACTCTCAGCCTAACCTACCTCACAGGGTTGTTGTTGTGAGGATAACATGGAGAGGAGGAGGACTATGTAAGCCGCCTTGGGTTCCTTGCAGGAAAAACGGCATGGTATAAATATAATAAATAAATAAATAAACTGTGGCTATATATATATATATATATATATATATCAGAACAAAAACATATTTGCACACATTGTGTGTGCAAAAAATAAATGAATTGTTATGGCTTCCTAGCCACTGACAGCCCCTCCAAGGTGTCGTATGGGCCCTTTGAAGGGGCTGTCAGTGACTGTCAAAACAGGAATTGAGAAAGCTGGCTGTCAAGCCAGCTTTTGAAATCTCCAGGGGGGAAAAGGGTAAATGGCAAAAAAGTTGCAGTGAGCCAAAATTGGCTTGTGATTGTGGCAGGGAGTGCAGCAAGCCAATGCCAGCCACCCCCAGGTGCCACTTGGGCACCCGTGGGGAGGCTGATACTGGCAGGTGCCTGGGCAAGCTCAGGAAGAGTGGCGAGGGGATTTTTCTGCTCTTGCCAAGAGGCTAACTAGCTAATTCCTGGTACCAACAATGGGGTCAATCACCCAGGTTTGGATGACATGACAACCCGTCAGGGCCGGCGCTACCGCTAGGCCAACTAGGCTGTTGCCTAGGGCGCGTAGCGGAAGAGGGCGCAGAACGCTGTGCTCCTCTTCGCTGCCGGCGCGCTCCTGCCCTGCCCGCCCGCCCGCCTCTCCAAGAAAGCCAGGTCAGGGATTGCGCCCGGAGTAGTGGTGGGGCCGAGCCTGGGCGCCTCCCCCCCCACCTTGCCTCGCCTCCGCGCCGCCTCCCCCCACCTCGTGCCGCCTCCCCCCACCTCGCCTCGCTTCTGCGCCGCCTCCCCCCCACTTCGCCTCGCTTCGCCTCGCGCCGCCTCGCTTCGCCTCGCGCCGCCTCCCCCCCGCCTCGCTTTGCCTCGCCTCGCCTCTACTCCGCGCTGCCTCCCCCCCCCGACACCTACCTTCTCCGTGCTGTTTCCGGAGCCCCGCCCGCGCTCTGTTTTGGCGGGAAGAACCAGGGCAACAGGGCTTAAACAGCCCTGTTGCTCTGGTTTCCCCCGGCCAAAAACAGAGCGCGGGGGTCCCTTTTCGGAGGAGGCGTGGGAAGGTAGGTGGGGGGCGGCAGCGGCAGCGGCAGCGTGCGGGGAGGGGTGTCCGGTGGCGGCGGGGGGGAGGTTGCAGAGCAGGGCTGCTTTCCGGAGCCCCCCCCACGGTACTAGAGGGGGGGCGCTAAATATAATCTAGCCTAGGGCGCCAAACTGCCCTGCACCGGTCCTGCAACCCGTCATGGGTATAACAATCCCTAGAACACCTATGAGTTGTCAGGGAGTCTTGTTGCCCATGAACAAGCCACCCTGTGGGAACTGGTCTGGCTTTGCACAACAGATAAATCATCATGGGTAACAATCTACAATGGGTTGCCGTGTCATGCAAACCCAGTCACTGGGTCTTCATTGTGCATTCAAGACAAAGCCACCCCAAAATACTGTGAATTACAATAGGGATAATTCACAACAATTTATTTATACTAGGGAAATCTATCCCCCATCCCCAGCTACTGAGGATTGCAGCTAAGTTCATAGAGAACAGGGAGGTCTGACGGGGTGGCAGATGACATCATTGTTTGTCCCTGCTAATCAAAACATCCTGGAACTTCAACCCATGTGAGCACTGACCTTGACCAAACTTGGTTGACCCATCTCAGGAATTTGTAGACTTTGATTATAGATTCTCTGAATGTGCTTTCCCACATCTTGACTGGTAAGAGCAGATAGACTTGTCACACACACACACACCCTTAATCTCTTGCCTGTTATGGCAATATTTCTCTACATGAACTATAATTCTGCCCATGAACTGCTTGAACTGTCATTGGAAGCTTCAGCAGTGTTTCCAGGGGGAACTCATATTAACTTCTGTTTTCACCAGTTACAATATTTTTCCAACTTAATCAGCAATTATATGTATGCTACTGACCATCTATATTATCAGTGGGCAATCCAATTGTTCATTACTTAATGCTTTTTGATGGGTGTCTCTTTGCTTTGAGCTATCCCTAGTAAGAGCATAATAATTGCTCTTTTGGATTTAGCTAGTAAAACCCCATCCAGTCCAGCCTCTGTGTAGCCAGCCAGTTGCCCTTTCCTTCCCATAAACCTACAACCCAAGTAAAAGATGCTTAGGGAGCAATATAAAATATAATCAGAAATGCCTCAAGAGTACTAGGTTTTAGGTATTCCTAATGATAAATGGTATACAACATTTGCAATTCTACTTCTAAGAGAAGGATATTATTATGTGACATATGCTAAATATTTTTGACAATATAGTTGCTAAGAAGCAATGAGTATTTGGCATTCTACTGTAGGTATACAGCTGACAAGCCAGCTGTATACTTCACTTGTGAGTCTGACAATCCAATATATGAATATGTAAGTGTCTTATTGGGGGGGGGGGAACCTCGCTACGAATCCACACTGGGGGTAAATGCAAATGAATGCTTATTTCCATTTTAACTCAATAAATGAATGAAGATGTTTCTTCCATTATGTTTCAACAGCAATCAAAAAAGAGCCAAAACTCTTTCCAACATAGAGCAGAAAAGGATTCCAAATTACATCCAAATAGGAATGGAGTTATAGCTCAACATATATCAAAATAGCTCTGTAAAGTATGCTGCTGTAGTTATCCCTGTATTACAGATGGAGGTATTAAGGGTGACAAAAAAAATAGCTCGACTAAAGCAACCTAGATTGTGTGTTGGGGGGGGAGGGGAGGACTTCCCAACTCAAACAAAATGGTTAATAAATGGTCATAAATCAAGCAACATGTGCAGTGAGTCCATAGTCCAAGAGCATCTTGTTGCACAAGTCATTTTGAAACTATTTGTCCTGTAAGCATCTCTCTGCACTGCACAATTTCTACTCTCTGTCCCAGTTGCTATAAATTATGAATGCTTTTTAAAAGTAAATTGTGTGAACGGTTTTTAAAAAGTAAATGCTAATTGCTACTTGCATTAATGGTGTCCTGTCTAGATTGGCTCTAAGGGCAATAGTTGTAATATAGTGAACTGGTACCTACTGGGGGGGAAAATGTGGGATCAGAGAAGCAGAAAACATTCTTGAATAGGAGTTGAATGCAATAGCAGTTCTGTGTAGGCTGCCAGAGAGGAGAAGACTAGAAGAGTACGATATTGTCTTGGAAATTGGAAAAGAAGACTGATTTAAAACTACACTTACTGTGAATGGATCCCAAAAACTGCAGTGGATTTGAAAATTAAGGGTGCCATTTTTGGACAACCTGCACCCCCACTCCCAAACCATTCAAAATGCATCATCTGTCTTCCACAAAACAATTCACATTTGTGCTGTTTCTCCCACCACTAAGTTTCACATGTTCAATGAAGATGGGGTCCGGAACCCAACCTCAACTTATTAACTGAAGGTATGAATAATAAAACCATTGTGCATAGAGGTTGTACATGCAGAGGCTCTCTGCATCATTTGAAGCCCCCAAAAAGGTTTGGGTCCTGAGTGCTCATGCAGAGCTTATAAAACAGGCACAATCCTACTTTCCCTCCATGCATTGTGTATATGCAATTATCCCGTGAAGGCTGGTGACTCCTCCTATGGCAGCAAGGCTGCATATCCGCTCCGGATTGCATTCTGAACTTTAATGGAGCTCTCCGTGGTGCTGAACCCAATCACCACACCTAGGTTCAGCACTATGGAGAGCTCCTTAAAAGTTCAGAGTGAAATCGGGAGCAGATCTGCAGCTCCGCTGACATTGGAGTCACCAGCCTGCATTGCAATTATCATGACAAATCTTCACACACAAATGGTTGAAATCCTATACACACTTATGAGAAAGTCCAATTAGGCTACACTCTCTGTCAATTAAAAATATATATGAGTGGACTGATCTGGTATCAGTGTCAAAGGTAACCCCAAATGGCCATACAAATAAAATACTTGGTGGAAATTATTAAGCATTATACCATTTGCAAGAGAGAGAGAAATGCCTTCATTGAGACCTTCCCTTTTCCACTAAAAGTCATCAGGGTGAATAATGTAAAGTACAAAAACAAACACTAATGGTATATGGGGTCTATCTGGCCCCATTGTTGTTAATACTTTAAAATGCCATATTGTACCATTAATACATATAACATAATTCTAGAAGTTGCACAGGTATAGCAGTGCAAAAATCATGAGTTATGAGATGCCAGTAACAACAATGACAAATTTCACAGTCCTTGCAGCCATAGCACACACTACCTGAACAGCCTATGCACAATCTCCACATTTCACAACTGCATGAGAAGGACATATAAAACAGTTACATGAAGCACATCATTGCTACAAATTTCTGTCATTATGTTGACTGCAGATATGACACCTACCCCTTCAATTGTGTCAGCTGGGGCAGACTCTACAAGTTCTGAAGCTGCCCATCTTGATGTCCCAGGCAAGCTGGCTATGTCCCTATGCAATCCAGCATTTGGTCAACTCTAGACCCCGGTTTACTAGGAATAGATATCTTTTGGGATGCTCACACCATTGTGGATTGTTCAGTTTCACAACACATGATTGGCCACTGTTAGTTTTTATATTTAGTTTAAGCAGCTCAGAGAAATTTCTGTTCTGGAGCAGCATGCAAGAGTTGTTATAATAAATAAACAAACTCCATGCAAAGTGATGCAAATATCATATACAAACATTGGGCAAGTATCCAGCTACTCCCAACTTCTTACAGACCTATGGCCTAAATCCAACACAGACTGAGACATGCTTAGGCCCACTGAAATCGATAGGCTGAAGTGAGCTTAACGTTGGATTTAGGCCATAGGCAATAGCTGTAATATCTTTAATTAATTAGGATTCAAATTTCTTTTACTCCATTTCTCATTCAGTGCAATAATTGTTCAGTATATTAACCCAGACCAAACAGGATTAATTCCACACAGGCAATTGACAGACAGTGTACAACATACCATACATCTTACACATAAAGTGCAGATTGACAAACTCCCTGTGGCAATTCTGTCTCTTGATGCAGAAAAAGCCTTTGATCATGTCAAATGGCTTTATCGTAAATACCTACTCTTGAAGATGGGCTTTGGCTTGGCCCAACATTTTTCTAAGCTGTCACATCATAGAATCATAGAAAAGTAGAGTTGGAAGGGGCCTACAAGGCCATTGAGTCCAACCCCCTGCTCAGTGCAGGAATCCAGGTCAAAGCATCCCCGACAGATGATTGTCCAGTTGCACCTTGAATGCCTCCAGACTGGGAGAGCCCACCACCTCCATAGGTAGTTGATTCCATTGTCTTATTGCTCTAACAGTCAGGAATTTTTTCCTGATGTTTAGGTGGAATCTAGGTTCCTGTAACTTGAGCCCATTATTCCGTGTCCTGCAAACTGGGATGACCGAGAAAAGATCCTGGCCCTCCTCTGTGTGACATCCCTTCAAGTACTGGAAGAGTGCTATCATATCTCCCCTCAGTCTCCTCTTCTGAAGGCTAAACATGCCCAGTTCTTTTAGTCTCTCCTCATAGGGCCTTGTTTCCAGTCCCTTTATCATCCTTGTTGCCCTCCTCTGAACCCTCTCCAGTTTGTCTATGTCCTTCTTAAAGTGTGGTGCCCAGAACTGGACGCAGTACTCAAGATGAGGCCTAACCAGTGCCGAGTAAAGGGGAATTATCACTTCCCGTGATTTGGAAGCTATACTTCTATTAATGCAGCCCAAAATAGCAATTGCCTTCTTTGCAGCCACATCGCATTGCTGGCTCATATTCAGTTTGTGATCTACCACAATTCCAAGATCCTTCTCACTTGTAGTATTGTTGAGCCAAGTGTCCCCCATTCTGTAACTCTGCATTTGGTTTCCTCTCCCTAGGTGCAGCACTTGGCATTTATCCCTATTAAATTTCATTCTGTTGTTTTCGGCCCAGCGCTCCAGCCTATCGAGGTAACTTTGAATTTTGTTTCTGTCTTCCAGAATATTAGCTGTTCCACCCAACTTTGTGTCATCTGCAAATTTGATAAGCATTCCCTGTACCTCCTGATCCAAGTCATTAATAAAAATGTTGAAGAGCACTGGGCCCAGGACCGAGCCCTGTGGTACCCTGCTCGTTACCTCTCCCCAGTTTGAGAAGGAACCATTGATAAGCACTCTTTGAGTCCGATTCTGTAGCCAATTGTGGATCCACCTGATAGTTGTTCCATCTAGCCCACTTTTAGCTAGCTTGCTAATCAGGATATCATGAGGCACTTTGTCGAAAGCTTTGCTGAAGTCCAGATATATGATGTCCACAGCATTCCCACAGTCCAGAGGGGAGGTTACCCGATCAAAAATGAGATCAGATTAGTCTGGCAGGATTTGTTCTTGACAAATCCATGCTGGCTTCTAGTAATCACTGCATTGTTTTCAAGGTGCTTGCAGACTGACTTCTTTATAATCTGCCCCAAAATTTTCCCCAGGATTGATGTCAGACTGACTGGCCTATAGTTCCCAGGTTCTTCCTTCTTGCCCTTTTTGAAGATGGGAACAACATTTGCCCTCCTCCAGTCATCTGGCACTTCACCTGTCCTCCATGATTTCTCAAAGATAATAGACAGTGGTTCTGAGAGTTCTTCTGCCAGTTCCTTTATTACTCTAGGATGCAGTTCATCAGGCCCTGGAGATTTAAACTCATTCAGAGTAATTAGGTGCTCCTTGACCATTTGCCTATCAATCTCAAGCTGCAATCCTGCCCCTACAGTCTGCACTTCAGGTTTGCCAGGGGGGTCATAGACCCTCTTTTGGGAGAAGACCGAGCTGAAGTAGGAATTGAACACTTCTGCCTTTTCTTTGTCTTCTTAAGGACCATCCAACTGTGGTCCTTAAGAATCACAAGTCAAAGCCTTTTCACCTGTAGAAGGGCACAAGGCAAGGAAGCCCATTGTGGAAGTGTACTATTATACTGTGTACACCTCACCATTGTTTTCATGCTAATCAAAGTATCCAAGGCATACAAGTTGGTCGTATAGAACACAAAGTGGGCCTGTTTGCTAGTGACCCAACCCTTTATATAATGAATCCAATATCAGCACTACTGGAAATGATCAAACTGCTTGAATATTTTGGGCAAACCAATGGTTAGAAAGCAAACTATCATAAGTCAGAGCTGATCAGTGTCAAGCTATCTACAGTTACATAAGCCAGTTAGGAAAGGAAATTTCCCTTTGTATCGGTTACTAAGCCTTAGTGACATTTGGGGGTTCACATCTCTCTCTCACTAATGAACCATATAAACTCAACTATCAGGCCTTGTACACACTCAAAAATGAAGTATAAGTTATTATGGTTAGCCAGAAAAGCTACACTAAGAAGGAATATTTTACCTAAACTCTTCTTATTCCAACAATTCCGCTTCATCTACTAACTCCAGTACTAGCCAAATGAAACAAGTTATTTTCAGATTTTATCTGGTCAGGACAGAAAACAAGGTTGAGGTGACCAACTCCAGACAAAAGGAAGTCTATTAAAGCTGGAATTATGTTATACTGCCCAGATTTCTTGTAGGATGGGTAGATTACTCCTCAGAGCAACAATCGATGCACATAGAACAATAGGCAAGAGCAACTACCCTTGAAATGCCTTGATATGGACCAGACACAATGATAGACCGTTGTGACATTTTGAACACCCTGTGATTAGAGACACTATACTTATGTGGGAATACTGGGAATAATGGTTCATGGTCTTATCTCTACTAAGGTCAGTGCTGCATCATCCAGAATTTGCAGCACAGAACAATCCCCAAAGTTCCATAACTGGATAGTAGCAAAAGTTCATAGATCATTTTGATTTATTGGATAAAGGGGAACTTCTCTACTATACTGATGTCTTGAAAGAAACAGGACCAATTTCATTGTCTTTTTATTATCCGCCGTTCTTCCCGCTCTGCACTGGATGCTCATATAAGCCTCCAAGTTCGGGGGCTTAAAAGCATCGAGGGCACAAGGATTGTGCCCTAATTTTTCAATTATGGAAATAGACGAACAGCATTTGACAGGGTCACTTTAGTCAATAACACCTAATGCATTTTCCCCCAGTTGTCATTCCAATAGGAGTATACTTGATTCTAAAACCTGAGGTGGTTTTTTGAAAAAGGCATTAAATTAAGGGGTGGGGGCTGAAACATCACATGGCGATTCACACCTCATCATGGTTGAGGATCATCTGGAAGATGGAGTTGTGGAAGTCTGACACACAAAGATTAAGATCCCCCCCCCCCCATGTCTTCAAGGTGTGTTTGACCCTCTAATTCAGTGTTCTCCAACCTTGGGTCCCCAGATGTTTTTGGCCTACAACTCCCAGCATGCCCCAGCCAGCATAGCTGGCTGGGGCATGCTGGGAGTTGTAGGCCAAAAACATCTGGGGACCCAAGGTTGGAGAACACTGCTCTAGTTGTTGATGCAGGGTTAATAGGAGTTGCTTCTGAGCTGTGCATAGGATTCTGCTGAATGGAATTTAGCTTGCCAGATATTCGTGGAGCTAACTTGAATTACTGTTTTTGACTCAACTTCCACTATAATATTAGGCAATTCTGTTTATATTTTAGAAGAGTTTCCTTCCTAAATACATAACTGAATGATTTTTATTTTTTTAAAGGACTGTGGCTAATAATGTGCACACAAATTGTGTTATTTTCATTCAAATGACGTTTTGCCATTTTTCTTCATTCTGGCATGCAAAAATTAAACAAAACATTTAGTCATCCCCTCAAACATGTTTTGCTGTAGTTTTAAAGCAATTTAGTGAAGTGGCTTAAAACTGCTCCATAACTTAGCCAATGTTTACCTCAGGGAGAAAAAGAAGAAGAAGAAACCAAATGTTATCTGAAGAGAAGACAGAAAAATATCAAATGTAACAAAATGGATGGCACCAGGATATTTGGGGGCTCTTTTAAAGCCTTTACCTTTAGAAAATCCCTTCTATCTCCTCCTGGTAAAATTTAAAACAGGCTTTAAAAACCTCAGCAGTTGGTTCACGTATGGAGCATTCCATTTCATATACATTTGCTTCAGATGTTAGGCTACACAATGGAGCTTCTATTTTCTGCCATGTTATTTTGTTTAATGTCTACCAGAGCTGTCATCTGAGCAGCCTGTTGGCCTGTACTCGAACAGGTTTATATTCCAAAAAGCCTCTCACCCCCCACCCTCCTTCCCAATGGTGAAAATAAATCAATTTCATCTGCTGGTAGTTTGGTTTCTGGGGTGTGTGTTTTTTTCCTCCTCCCTCCCTCCCTCCTTCCTTTGTGGGCCTCTTTCCACAATGCCATATGGCAGCTGAGAGAAAGCTCAGGCAGTGATCTGCATTTTCATCTCTTAACAAAGGATGCAGTAGTGTCAAAGAACCTCATGAATGCATGAGACACAGTCATGTATAGAGAAGTGCCTCTAGCCCTGTCAAGGAGTACTAAAAAGAAGTCTGATAGACCTGACATCACTTCAGAGTAGAGAAAGGCAGCCGTTCGTTCTCTCTTGCTGGCTCATCGTCGCGCTCCCATCCATCTTCCCCCCTCCCTCTTTCCCCTTTGGTTCCATGCCAAAATCCCATTAGCTCTATTAATGACATGTGGTCCAAAGTAAAAGCGTGTGGCAGAACAAGAAAGGCACAATATCAACCATCTAATCTATTCCTTTCTGATATGTGTATCACGAGATAGAAGTATTTCAAGAGGATCTGTGTCACAGCCCTGCTCTGCTACACAAACTAGAAAGGGGAAGAGCAAGCATCAGAATGCAGTAAACGGCTTTTTAGCTGTCGGGGGGTCCCCCTCCCCATTCCTTCATCCATAAAACAAGATGAAACACAATAATTATGAAAACTGCCAATGTTGTCTATGCCTGAGTCTGAACTGTAACTTAGGACTTTTGCTTTCCCCTCCTCCATTCTTGACAGATTTCAGATGGATTAAATAGTACCATGGAAACCACAATTTGCCAAAGAGAATGTACTAAGCACTATTCAGACAGTTTTGTTAGGACTTCCCTTATATTTAAAGAAAAATGACCTCCTTTGGCAGTATGTCTTGTAACAGTCCAAACCCTACAGTTTTACAGTAATAATGAAATAGTTGGTGCTGTTAAAGAGATGCTACTTAGTATCTTCAAGAGCTGACTGCTTGGAAGAAAGGTTGCTTTGTTTTATTCCTTCATTCCTCAAGTCTATTTTCACAATGTTACAAAAATCTCTTGAATGCCAAACTATAATTCTTGGGGAGGGAGGTTATGTACATTCTTGGGGTCTGTTGTGTTCATGTAAAACAATTATTTACTTTCATTGTGGAATTGAACCAAAATGTTTACTTAATACCACTGCTGCTGCTTCAATTATTGCAAAGTTTCAGAAATATCCAGTGCAATCATATACACGTCTACTCAGTTAGAAGTAAGTCGCATTGGGTTCAATGGGGCTTACTCCCAGGTAAGTGGGTATAGAATTGCAGCTATAGTCTAGCATATATTATGGATGTTAAACATTTCTGTTTCTTTAACCTAACAGTTAAGGAATGAAAATATCTACAGTTTATTTGTAAAAAGGAAGCTGATTTATAGCAATGCATTCCATTTTTAAAAATAGTATCAGAATAAGAAAGCAACAGCCTCTGTCTACTCCTGCTTCATCATATGCTATGGAGCATTCTTTCAACATCTGGACATGTGCTTATGTCTACCCCCATATAATTCAGGGGAAAAAATTGCTCTTGAATTCAAAGAGTCTCAAGGGCAAAAGCGTAGAGCTGAATCATTCTCTTGGAGTCTGTGCTGAAAAGACTGGCTGTGTTTGTTGGTCATGGCAACCACTCTTTAAAACTTTCAACTGTCAATTTGAGCTGAGCCGCAACAGAACAATTCAGCTATTCAACAATTCTCTTTCTCTTCATGAACATCTGTTTACATGGCCTATGTCCACTCTACAGGGTGTGGACATTTTATCAGCTATGCGGCAGTTGAGGTCAGCTTTAGGGCCCTACGTCTTTTGTCCTCTGTGATCTTTAGCATTCATGTGACACACAAGTTTGGGGATTATTTAACCATGGCATTAGGTCTTATGCAGTCTGCCTTTTGAACTGTTTTTGAAGGTCAAGCTGTAGTCAGAACAAGCGTGAACTGCTAAGGGAGTGTATAACAAAACAAAATGTGCCAGGGTGCTTGTCGTTTACTATCTAGTGTTCCTCTCAGACGGATCTAGTACTTACTGTGTTTCAGACATTTCCTGTTGACTTTAAATTTTAAAGATGTTTCACACCTTTGAGGATTAGGCACAAATTCAGCTTGATAGAATCCCTGCTTAAAGCATGTTTCCCCCCCTCTCTTTTTTGGAACATGGCTATGCCAAACTTCCAGTGATTAATGCCCCCTTCCCTTCTTTTTTAGTTCTATGGTTTTTTTGCCATTGAGAACAACAGTTTTCAATTACTAAATAGTATTATTTTATCAGCCAGATACTGATCTAAGTAACATCAGGATGAGAGTGATACACTTACCAGTGCTTCATTGAATGTTCTCCAGTAAACATTGAGCTGCAAAACGGGGAGTTTTACAGTGGCTGTTTCCTGGAGAGCCCCAGTGTTTACCTTTTTCACACCCATTTGCCCTTCTTAGCTGCTCATTCAGCACTATTAACTCCCTCTCTTTGTTTCTGGAATTGTGATCTTAGATGGACTGGGTTCATTTGTGAATAAAATGATAAATTTGTCTATACTGTGACATGACAAAGCTAATTCAGGGTGAGGACCATGCTTGCCACCCCCATTCTGAATTGGCTTCATAATGACATCAGATAATGACATTATATAACAAAGCCAATTCAGAGTGACCCCAGGAAGCCAGGGAAATGTTGGAAAGAGAGCTATGCCATAAATACGGTACTTTAAAACTTCCTCCATGTCTCCAAAATACTCTGAAAGAGGATGTGTATTTTTCAGGGGTAAAAGTGTTCATGAAATGTATGTCACCATGTTGGCACAGCATTAAACTTTTTTTTAAAAAAAAAAAAGCTATTCACAATTTCAAAGGCCCAATTGAAATGTGTCTTCTTAACTTCTAAAGCCATTATCTGGATGCCACTCTATATGCATGTTTACAATATAAGTAGGAAAACACAACATCACAACAGCCACATTAGACCTTGGGGGCAGAGAGCATTCAACTTCTATGTTCCCAGCAGTGCCTAATAATATTTATTCATTTATGCATGCATGCTGCATGCATTATAGCTTAATAACTGTGTAACTGTAATATTTCCATATACATATGTCCAGTTGTAGATATGATCAGTTGGGTCCATGTTTACCCGATATTTGCTTCTACAGTCTTCCCTCATTGACATTAGCTATTAATGTTCTCAGAGCTTTTCATTAGAAGCTAACATTTGGCTTTAAAAATGTTAATTACTTAGAGCAGCTTCGAATGTGAGGAAGGCACAATTATATTATCAACACTGCAGAAATTATTTGGGGGGAAATGCTTTCGAATAGCCTCAAAGGTTTTTGGAAATATGAGTGAGTTGCTGGACAGCCCCATCTAGGATGGGTGGGAGTATAAGGACATAAGAAAAGCCATGCTGGATCAGACCAAGGGTCCATCTAGTCTAGCATTCTGTTCACATACTGGCCAACCGGCTGCCCATGGGATCCCACAAGCAGAACATGAGTGCAACAGCACCTTCCCACCCATGTTCCCCAGTAACTGGAGTACATAGGCATACTGCCTCTGATACTGGAGGAAGCATATAGCCAGTCAGGACTAGTAGCCATTGACAATCTTCCCCTCTATGGATTTGTCAAATCCCCTTTTAAAGCCATCCAAATTGGTTCCCATCACTGCATCTTGTAGAAGTGAGTTCCATAGTATAACTATGCGTGGGGTGAAGAAGTACTTCCTTTTATTTGTCCTGAATCTCTCACCAATCAGCTTCATGGGATGACCCCAGGTTCTAATATGAGAGAGGGAGAAAAATGTCTCCCTGTCCACTTTGTCCACACCATGCATAATTTTGTACACCTCTATCGTGTCTCCCCTTACTCACCTTTTTCCTAAGCTAAATAATCCCAGATGCTGTAACCTTTCCTCATAGGGTAGTTACTCCAGCCCCTTGATAATTTTGGTTGCCCTTTTCTACACTTTTTCCAACTCTACAATGTCCTTTTTTAGGTCGGAGACCGGAACTGTACACAGTATTCTAAGTGCGGTCACACTATAGATTTGTATAAGAGCAGTATGATCTTGGCAGCTTTATTTCCAAATTCCAGTTCCTTTCCTAATTATGCCTAACATGGAGTTTGCCTTTTTCACAGCAGCTGCACACTGGGTTGACAATTTCATTGAGCTGCCCCCACAACCCCAATATCTCTTTCTTGGTCAGTCACTGCTAGCTCAGATCCCATCAGATTATACTTGAAGTTGGGATTTTTTGCCCCAACGTGCATTACTTTACACTTGCTTACATTGAACTGCATTTGCCATTTTGATGCTCATTCTCCAAGTTTGGAGAGATCTTGATGGAGCTCCTCACAATCCCTTTTTCTTTTTACCATCCAAAATAACGAAAATGTAGAGAGGGACAATTCACAGAGTTCAACATTTCTTGAAGAACCTATTATCATGTGCTCCCAAATGTCTTTCAAGTCTATTAACCCCATACAAGTCCCATACCAACCCATACACATGGTAAGATGATCAGTTGGTGCCCTGATTCAACTACCACCCCCTATCACAGGTGTCTTAACAAGAGAATGGGTTTTTCCTGTAGTGGTGCTACAGTTGTGGAATGCTCTATCTAGGGAGGCCCACCTGGCACCTACTGCTATCCCTTAGGTCCCAGGCAAAACCTTTTTATTCAACCAGACATTTTTAACATCTTGTTTAAATTAAACTCTAGGTGCTTTTATCCACCACATTTATGCTTTTTAAAAAAAAGATATTTATTTATTTATTTATTATTTATTAGAGCTGAACAAAATTCTCATTCAACTGTACCAACCCAATTCAACAGGTACATGTATTCCCAGCATGTATCCCTGCCTGCCATGTAGCTGTTAAAGATGAGGAGCCTATCACAAAAAAAGTGGTGGCAACCCTAATTCAGCACCACAAACATAACTGAACAAAGAGGGATTCAAACCAAGACTTTTAAGAGCTGAGAAATTATGGCTTATGACAGCACATTATGCTGATATTTGTATTGTTGTATTATTATTTTTACTGATTTATTTTTGGCTATTTTGTTGTTGTTGTTGTTGTTTGGCTTTATTATTGTAAAGTGCCTCAAGGGCATTCAGGTTAGAGATGGAACTGAGGTTGGATGGATTTCTAACCAAATCCCCACCACAAAACACCACTCAGTTTGCAGCAAATGAAAATCTACTTAAACTGTCACCTCAAACCCCCCTCCTAGCCAAATTCCACCACCCTGTTACATGCTGAAGCCATGTGCACTACTAACATGCAACTTGGGTTGCTTATGGCACTAGTACGACACCAGACTTGGTTGTGTCCTGAATATACAACATGTATCAGCATTACGTTTGATCAGCCTTCCCCAACCTGGTACCCACGAGATGCTTTTGGACTACAAGCCTTCCTGACCATTGGCCATGCTGGCTGGGGTTGATGGGAGTTGAAGTCTCAAACATCTGGAGGGCACCCAGTTGGGGAAGGCTGGCTTAGATTCCTGGCACACAATATGTTTCTTTTTATTCACCACCACCTATTCTTATATATATATATATATATATATATATATATAAACCAGACTAGATGACTCACAAGCAGTTGATTCTATTTTTCTATAATTACTATTGTGAACTCAGTAGTGGTTGGAATTGTGACTATACCTCCTTTCCTTTCCCCTTCCTTTTAGTCTATTTTGGTGCAACTGATGGTTCACTGCTTTTGTATGCAAGCCTGTAATATTTTCTAGATCTCTTTCACTGAGTTTGGCTTTTAGGACAGAAATGTTGTACTTACAATATTTGTTGTAGGGTATTCCACAATGCTTTCTAGTTCATGATATGAATGTTCTGTTTTGTTGCTGTAGTAGTTCACAGTCATGAAAAGGATGGGCCAAGGCCCTTTATTGTTTGTTCAAAAATTGTCTGTGCAGGTTTGAGAAGTAGAACTTTTCAGGCCAGACTCCTTAAGTGACGTGTGTTCATTTATTTACTAGGAATGGACAGATCTGTCAATCTTGGTCTTGCTGAAATTGTCGGGTTTTTGAGGTCAAGCTCATTCTATCCAATTTCTGCATGAGCTTGTGATTTATTTATTTTTTTAAAATCTGCATTAAAATTTGTATCTTTGTTCACATTTTCCATAGTGTAGTCATTAATGTATGCACTTTTGCATTTTTAAACATACACATTTTCCCAAGTAAATTACATTGATGAAATGCTGTTGTCTGCACATTTTTTCAAAAATATACATGTGTGTGCACTTTTCCATAATATGCACATTTTTGTGTGCATTTTTCCCAAGATGAGCTGCATCGGAAAGCGCACAAAAATGCACATTTCAGAATGTAGCTCTGCCACAGCTCGCTGAAAAACTCGGCAGGTAGAAATTGGGTAAAAAACAAAGAAACAAGCCCTCAACTGAATTGCCCATCTCTATTTTCCTCAGCATTTCTATTCCAGTGGATGTGTAGCTGCTGCAACAGTGCTACCAGAGCCCCACTTTAGATTAATCTCATTTTAATGGCCAGCTGTTGATATACCACCTCATAGCAAGAGATTTTTCACTTATGGCCAGTGGGGGAGAATCAGGCTTCTGGGCAGGCATAAAGCACAACATGTCTGTCCTGAATTCTTACTATTCACTTATGTTAAATGAATGTGAATTACACAGAGCAGCATTCTATTCTGCCTATATACCACCAGGAGTGACCGCTAGCGCAACAGGGATTTTGCTCATATAAGGGAGCTCTGCTGACCTGTCCCAATCCAGAAACTAGCATTTCTGCTCATTTTGGGGGTTATTTTTAGAACCACAAAATCCCCATTGTGTAGACAGTCACTCTTGTTGGTGCAAAATAAACAGCAGGAGTGCAGCAGCAGTATAAAGGTAGTGTCCACAATATTTGAAATGATTGTATGTAGGATGTATGGATGTTTATCAGCATAATCCCTCAGTGATCATGCTCATAACTGTCTCTGAAAGGGCGAGAGCTGAATGATCATGCTTCGATTTGTACCAGAATGTGATCTACAAAGAGTAACATGACCACTGTTGGGATAGCAATGGCAGGGGATCACACTAAATAAAGGTGCAAGCTAAGGGTTAATTTGTTTTCAGAGTTTGAAAGCAGTTAGTAGGTGTGATAACAAGAATCACTTAGGCTGCCAAGCAAATTAACAACTCTGGATGCATCAGAGAACCTAGGGTGCAAACAGTGTTCACAAGTGTTGGGGGGAAGGAGCCAAATGCATTTCCTTTTAAGCCTGGGTTTCTTGTGTATAAAAAGACTAGCATGTTCACTATATTTTGTAGTAGTAATGGTTTCATTAATTTAGATGCCTTGCCTGATTTGCTCTGCTGTTTTATACTTCTGGTTGCTTAGCCAGATGACTATCTGTTCATGACTCAGTAAAGCTTGCCAAGCCCTTCACTTTCTGGATCAAGTCTGCTCTACTTAACCACTTCTGCCCACAGCCACCTCTACTTCATCATTGCTCTGTGTGTGCATGGGTGAAGCCAATTGTATTCTTGGTCCCTGTGTTGTGTTTCTGCTTGCCCAGCTCACAGGTTTCTTCACCTCTTGTTCATTCATTGTTCACTCTTGCTGTCCCAGAGCAGCTCAATTAAGCACATGTGATCATTGTTGAAGGCAGGATTGAATGTGACTATATGTATGAATTCTTAACATCAGCAATAGGCAAGCTAGATCATAAACAAGCAAAACTCAACCACCCATCTGAAGTTCATCCCAGTCCTGCCTTGCTTTAGGTTTTCTGATTGTTATGATCTTTTTTTTTTTAACCCACCTTTCTCTAACACGTTCATCAAAGATAGATTACCAAAGTGTGAGTACTTGAAAAGATGCAACATTAGCCCTCTTCAGCAGTGCTTTTTTTCTGGAGAAAAAGGTACCGGAACTCTTGGATTACATTTCCTAGGGAGTAGATGGCGATTAAATTGTTATGCAATTAATAGAAGAAAAGGTGCTGGAACTCAGTTCCGGTGAGTTCCACCAGAAAAAAAGCCCTGCTCTTCAGGCATTATGGTCCATGAGATTTGATGATCACTGGCTCCACCTCTGCTGTCAGGTCCTCAAAAGGGTCATGCAGGGTTCTAAATCACACAGGATGGAAGCCTATTCATGTACAGCAGGCTCCATGCTTAAGACCATTTCTGCAATGTGTAGATGCTGTGGGCAGGCCCAGTATGGAGACATTGGCTGCAGGCAGCAAATGTGGCTCTGTTCTCCTCTTATATGAATTGGGCCACTGTACTGATGTTTTAATTAGAATTCGATCATACAAACACAGTCCAAATTTTGACAGTGGAGTAAGTCACTGTAGACGATAAACCCTTTATTTCAAATTATGAATTCAGGCTTTGGACCCTGTAACCACTTGCTCATTTGATAGAGTTGTGACTTTAACTGAAACGGTGTCCTATGAATCCAAGCAGGCAGCAAATGTGTTGTCAAAGAAGCAAGCATGTTGAAGTTTTCAGCTAAAAATATTGAGGTTTTTAACTTCCTGCAGCTGCAGTGCCTGCATTCCCCCCCCCCTTTTGTATTCTCTGCTGTACAGGTTTGTTCTGCTCAGGTTTATTATTATTATTATTATTATTATTATTATTATTTACATTTATTAATCGCCCATCTGGCCGGCAACCGGCCACCCTGGGCGATGTACATAGGCTAAAAACAAGATAAAATACAATTAAAACATTATACATTTTTTTAAATGTATGTTTTGTTTGTTCTAAAGAGCAGTGTGCTTTCTGTAAAAAGCAGCAGAATGGCATAAAAGAGCAAACTTCTTTCTTGTTGTTTGGATTAGCAGAATGAGAGTGAGACCTCAGTGTGAAGTGACTTGAAAGAGGTTCATTGCCTGCCCACATTAATAACTGCTGGAGAGGAACCATCTGAGGGAGGCTGAGATGGGCAAATCACAGGGGTTTTAAGTTTTGGATTATAGAAACTTTCTTCCAATATATCCCCACCACCACCCTCTTCCGTTCTTAGTCATAATTTCATACCGCACGGTCAAAATTGAAAGTACGGCACCTCAGGTCTGTCTGGCTATAGCAATTTTCCCCTTGCTGGTAACAGATTCATTTCTGTTAAAATTCTATTACTCGGAGCTATTTCTCTCAAGGATTGTACAATTCTTCTGGAAACAGATCAGCAGCTTTCAGTATAATCTCACTTCGTGAGGTCCACTTCGAGTAAATCCTGCAACTAGATGTGACAAGAATAGAAAACCCCATTCCATTTCCTCCATGCCACCCAGCCAGGTTGTAATGAAAGACATTTGAAAGTTTTCTGACTCCAGGCCTAGTGTTAATCACCAGCTCTCAGTGAAAGAATGCAGTTAACGTTATAAACATTTTGGGGCGGGGGCATGTCAGCCTGTGATATTAAGCAGAAACAGCAGGGGAAGGGTTATTTCTCAGATTGTTAGCTAAGAAATAAACCGGGGGAGGGAAGGAGTTCAGCAGGACCATGAGGATCTTAACGGTTTAATTAAAAAAAGGTCTTTTCATAAGCTTTCATGTTCGTGGGGGGGGGGGGGAACCCAGACATTGTGTTCTGAAAAGTTCAAAGCAAGATGGAAAGTGTACATTTTGTGGGCAAATCTGGAAAGTTACATTTATTCTACATGAAACTAAGAAAGTAATTAATCTGTTTTTTTCCCCCTTTCTTTTGGGGTCTGGTGGACTGTGCCAGTAAATGATGCTATTCCAGAGTAGAGGTCTGAGAACTAGTGCCTTAAAGCAAGAACTATGCTTCACCAAAAAGCAACAACCCCCCAAAACCATCATATAGAAATAATGTAATTATGACCCATTCTAGTGTTCCAGTATATCATGAGAGATTAGCCCTATGCAGGCATTCACCTGTATCATGTGTAGGGCCAAATTGGAGATGGGATGTGTGTGAGCACACATGCCCTGCCCCCAAGTGTCCCCGTGTGCCCAGCTTCCTCAGAGACCTTCATGCACTGAGCACTGATTGGCTGAACCATTTGGCTGAACATGCTTCCACAGCTCCTGTGATTGGAAACCCTGATAAGGCAGGATTCATGACCATGGGAGCTATGTAAGCATGTTCGTATGAGAAATTTGTTTCAGTTCAGTTTTGATCAGGATTTACCCAGTTCGCACCTTCCAGACCGAACATGGACTCAGATGCAATCAGTGGTTGAAGACCGTACATTTCCAAGCTTGCAATGTGATTTGTGGACCCAAATTTTTTTGCGTTCAACAGCATGCATACTTTTGAAAAATGTCCACTAATATGCTTTAATCAATGGGGAAAGAATGTGTACATTTCAAAGATGCATACAATTGATGTACATTTGGAAAAATATGCATGAAAATACACATGGAAAGAAAGAAAAACCAAAGCTCGCAATCTGATATGGACTCAAGTCAGAACGAGCTTTGAGATGGAATTTAGAAAACTTCAGCGAGCTGCACATCCCTACAACTGAAAATGCTTACAACCCCTGTGAAGGTCTCTGATGTAGCTGGGTATGCAGGAATGCTTGCAGGCAGGGCATGCATACTCACACACATGTCCAATCCCCAGTCTGAGTGTAACTGTGTTGCAAGCGAATACCTGCATAGCCTTAATCTGGTCCAGGAATAAGGGACAAACTCACTGCTTTGCAAGCATGCTGGCTGGTTACAAACAATCTTCTGTCACAACAATATGACAAAGCTGTAACAAAGTACTGGGAAAGATGTGCCACTAATTCTAGCCAGTCATAGATTTCATAGATCATAGAGTTGGAAGGAGCCTACAAGGGTATCAAGTCCAACCCCCTGCTCAATGCAGGAAACTAGAGGAGGGGTCTCTCATCCAAGTAATAACCAGACCTGACCCTGCTGAGCTTTCCTCGCTCAGACAAGCTGAGCCAGCATGAGCCACAGTACCTTATACTGTTCATGAAGAGCTTCAAGCTGGCATCTTCAGCTATTCTATGACCTAGTATGAGGCAAGACTTCCTAAGGGGCTAATATAGTTGCAAGAGAAGCCTCATGTTTCTCACAGTGAAAGTCTGAAGTACAGCTTAAGGGCTGGTTCACATGACACGGGAACCACGGGGGGAGCAGAAGCCCCCTGCGGTTCCGTGTCATGCAAACGCTGGCCGGGGGCACCCCCACAGGATGGCCATGCACAGGAAGCATGGAAAGTCACCATGGGCAGTAGAGGGGTAAGCCCCTACCATGTGTGGCCACCCTGCCATGCAAACAGTGGGCGGCCATCCCGCGGGGGCCTCCCGTGGCCGCACAGAGGCAGCAGCCCAGAGCGGCAGAAGCTGCAGCCACTCCAGCCTATAGGGGTAAATGGCCCCGCTGGGCATCCTGAGCTGCCGCCCCCGAGTGCCGGGAGGCCCACGCTGCGGTGCGGGGACTGCCAGCTCCACCGTGGTCTGCCACCGCGTGCGGGGCACAGGTAATCTGCGGCGCCCTGCTGGACCCCACGGACGGCCCCGTAGTGCCTCCCCCGCTTGCTGCCTGCGTCGTATGAACACTTCTTTTTTTTACCACAATGAGGTGAAATATGGTAGGCCCTTCCTCTTGGCAGATCTGCACAGGGATATTGAGGCATTCAGCATGTGTTCAGATATTATTTTTACACTCAAAACAGCTTGGCATCCATAAAATACTAGCTGGTGAAGTGAAGCCGCTAATAGGTTGAGCTGAGTGGTCCCTGGTTTAAAATCTCATATGTGCCACAAGCTTAGGCAAACCACCATTCAAGGCTGGGTCAAAACATTTTGCTGCCTGAGGTGAAAGACAAGATGGCACCCTCTCTCCTGTCCATGCATAGAAACTGACTGGACTGATTATTGGATATTACTTCAGTACTGGCAATGGGATAGGGTCCTCCACACACCTGTGCAGCAGGCTATGTAGAGGGCCCAGGAGAGGTTGTGTGGCATACAAAGCTCTGTCCTTCAACAGAGGGAAACAGCTGGAGTGTTCATAAGGAACTGCCCGGGGAGCTGTCACCACTGCCCCCAAGCATCTGCTGCCTGAGGCAATCACCTCACTCTGCCTAATGGTAGGGCTGGCCCTGCCACTCTTCACTGGTGTTGTTCAGTTTCCCATATTGAGTAATACTGGCCTATCACACAGACTCTTGTAAGGATTACGGAGAGCTAGTTCCAACAATATGCAAAAAAGCAAAACAAAACAAAAACACCTGCTCATGAACAATGACATTGCAGAAGTCACATTTGAATATCAATTGAATATTCACAATGGATGTGAATAGACTGCTTATGTGAGCAGTTTGTTTAAGCAAGTTAACTTCCAGTGTGCCTTCGGAAGCAATTGTGAGATAAAGTATGTGAAGCACATTAAAGCTGCACAAACATTGGGCTGGATCCAGATTTAGACCCATTGAAATAAATGGATCTTACGTTACTTTTGACTGACTTACATCACACTGATTTCAATGAGTCTAAGTATGACTAGGTCTGGCTCGCTCCAACCCATTATGCACATAGATGAGGGGACAAGATCACACCACCTGGCCCTACCCCCAGCCCTCATGCTGGCTCAATATGACTGCTGAAGTTGCCAGTTCAAAAACAAACGGATCATGCAAATGCACTGCACGTGCAGTCAGGGACTCTGTTCTCTCCCCACCCCTTGTGTATACATGTTTGTTTGTACATGTACAGTCTGTGCATACATTTTATTTATTTATTTATTTATTACATTTCTACCCCGCCTTTTTTCTGCAAGGAACCCAAGGCGGCTTACATAATCCTCCTCCTCCTCCTCTCCATTTTATCCTCACAACAACCCTGTGAGGTAGGTTAGGCTGACAGTCAGTGATTGGCCCAAAGTCACCCAGTGAGTTTCATGGCTGAAACAAGTGTAGCAGGAAAACAAAATGATTTTAATAAAAATGGTACAAAAGTACTTAATCTACATTCCTAATTTTGCTTCTTATATTTTTGTGAAGAGTGGATTAATTTTAATAATAATTTGTTTTCCTGGATGTTTTTATAAAATTCCATGCAAGTTTGGTTAAAATTATATTTAGTAATATTTTCAGAAGTAAGGCTAAACAATGTGAATGGTTCAACGGGCTTAATTCTGTTCCTTTTCCATGTGCATTCATAACATAAGACTCAAAACATCTGCACAGTCCTACACTAACTATGCAAAAGTCCCCATATAAATGCCAAGTATTATTATTAGCATTATTATTATATTTACCGCTGTTTTGCTGAGACACCAAACTGGCAGCTGAAAACAGTATGGGACATTACATTGATAAATGTGAAAGCCAGGCAACCTGGAAAGTCTTTTCAGTTTGTTCACACTTGGCTGAGTTGCTGTGAGTAAAAAATAAATAGCTTTCTTCTATAGCTGAGCTTGTGTGTTGGGACTAACAAATTTTGTTGTGTAGGAGAAAGAGGCACACATTCAATAAAGTTCCTGATGGAAATGCTTTGCAAACTCTTAATTCAGCTTTATGGAGAGGCACAAAGCCATGCTTACTGCAGCACTGAGGCTGGTGCTGACATGCCGATCACTAATGACCCCACCACAGTGACTGTGTGGCCATTCTAAATCTGGCTAATGACTATTGTAACAGCCAGGGTTCTGCCTGTGTAGTGATACAACTTAGTTTATTCTATATCTGCCCTACACAAGATTGGAATTGTGTCTGAAAATTATGGAGGCAGGCAAATTCTTTACTGTCATAAAATTTCAGTTGAAGTTGACCAATTGGCCCTGGTGATGCAGTTCATTTTAGTCCATGTATTGTGCTAGAGCTGATAAGCAGACCTTCAATTCATTTAAGGAAACCGCTGCCATGGGATGCAGTGATGGCCACAACTTTAGATGGCTTTTATTGATTTTATTTTTATTATTGCACTTATATCCCACCTTTTCCCCTCTTTCAAGGAACCCAAGGTGGCTTACATGGTCCTCCTCCTCTCCATTTTATCCTCACAATAACCCTGTGAGGTAGGTTAGGTTAGAGCCAGTGACTGGCCCAAAGCCACCCGTGAGCTTTCTGGTTGAGTGGGGACTAGAACCCGGATCTCCCAAGTCCCAGTCTAACACTCTAACCACTACACCACACTAGCTCTCTTTTAAGGGGGATTAGACAGATTCATGGTAAATAGGACTATCCACTGTTATTCACCCGATTGGTAAACTGAACCTCAGGCAGTGTGCCACTGAATACAAGTGACTAGGTAACAGATAATGAGGGAGAACTAGTGCTTTCATGAGCTGCTGGTGGGTATCACAGATTGGGAGCGTCTGGCTGGCTACTGGGTAGAAACAGAAATTCTGGACTATTTATTTACTTGTTTGTTTGTTTATTTGCCTGCCAAAAAATGGCACCCAAGGCAGACTAGGTGGACCTTTGGTCTGTTCCATCAGGGCTCTTCTTGTGCTCTTACATTTTCCCCTCTGGTATAAAACACATTATTGGTTCTACTGACTGCTTCAGGTGATTTGGCATACAAACAAATAGATCAATCTGTTAGTTGTTATAATATGTTGGGCAGTAACGATCATACCTGAGTCCCACTTATTTATTTATTTATTTATTATATTTATTATATTTATATCCCACCTTTTTTCCTGCAAGGAACCCAAGGCGGCTTACATAATCCTCCTCCTCCTCTCCATTTTACCCTCACAACAACCCTGTGAGGTAGGTTAGGCTGAGAGTCAGTGACTGGCCCAAAGTCCCCTAGTGAGTTTCATGGCTGAGCGGGGACTAGAACTCGGATCTCCTGAGTCCCAGTCCAACACTCTCACCACTACACCACACTTAGGGCATATTCAGTCATCTATAATTGAACAGATCAGTCAAACTGTTTCTACATTCAGAGCCTTGTAGTACACACAAGGAAGTTACTTAATTCAGTCTAAGTTGGACTGTAATCCTAAGTAGACTTACAACTGAGTAAGCCTCATTGAACACAATGGGACTTACTTCTGAGTAAGCATGGGACTGCATTGTTTGTCTCCTAGTGGTCTACATGTCTGACAAGAACAAGTGTAGTGCAATTAGCTAGCTTCTCTCAGGACAAAAAAATAAATACCAGCCTTTTCCCTCTACTCCTGATTATATACTCCAGTGCCAAACTCAAACATGAAAACTAGATTTTCATTGAAGAATAACTATGACTCTGGACACTTTTGCATAATGGAAGGATACTGGTGTGTTAGGCAGAAGAACCTGATAGAAAGTGGGATCACTCAAGAAGAAGAAATGAGAAGGAGTACATAGGGCATAACTAAGGGATCCTATGCTGCAGTATATGGCACATGCTGCCCTGTCCCTAGTGTGAGAACACAGGCTAGGCTACAACCTTTCACCCTGTTACAAAAAATATATACCGGTATGCCTCATTGTGTGGGAAAAGAGATCCCTTAAAGCCTCCAAAACCAACCTGATCATCACCACTCCCTGGTTATTTGGGCTATGTACGGTAAGTTAGGAGATTCAGAAATGTAATAGAGTGCCTTGCTACGATAAAACCAAATTAGCAGCTTCCTGCCTGTAGCAGTTAAGGTTAGCAATCGACCAAGAAAAAGATGGCCAAACATATGTGATCTCTGAGCCAGTTGTTAGATTATGGGGGGGGGGGGGGAGAGAGAGAGAGAGATTGTATAAAAACCAGTTTTGAAGCTGGTTGGAAGACATGTCTAAAAGCAAAGCTATAATTTTTGAGGTAAAATGCATCATGTGCATGTTTGAATGGTATATAACCCTTGTGAGAAGCCAAGTTGTCGGTGAGTCCCAGTACACCATTTTATGAGTTGCACAGGAGGGGCCAGTGTGCTTGTGTGCTCCCTTCCTCCACAGCTTCCCTGTCCTACGAGTTTCTGTCTGTCATCATGAGGTGGGGTGGGGGCAGAATCAGCTCAGCAGACACAGTTCACACAGCCACTTCTCTTATAGGGGGCCACTGATGTGTCACCAAAGAAGAAGACAAAAGGGGATACAGATTTGCATCATATTTGCATATCCTAATTTATGGTAAATGATATCTGAGTTAATTATCGAACATTTTAGTTGTATAAGGAAGGAAGGGATGGCATTGCAGGTTTTGTACTGTTCTAGCAAAGGCTCGCACCTTATGCAGACAGATGCTTTTGACTTAACGAAGCAAAGGAAGATGTAACTAAATTCCATCCCCCAATGCAAGTTAGGAAGATGAACTGTGGCAAATGTATACATCACCCACAGGTAGTATTGGTGAAAATTCTCTATGGAGGAGGGAAGCAGGATAATATGTATTCATAAAATATATTACTTTGTAATCGATCACTGTATACCTCCTGTGTCTATAAAAACAGCCAATTGATTTCAAGCTTGCAGTTATCTAGAATGTTTTATCCGATACTGCTATCCCAGCAAAAACACTGCTTCACTGAATGACCCAGGTCAATTCAATTAGTCTCCTGACAATGGATTCATCTTCCAGTACCTGTAAAATTTGAAGAAAAGGAAACAAATCACTGTAAATAAGATGCTGTATCTCAGATAAGCCATCCTGAGTATATAAATTATAAGTTACTTTTATATTTGCAGTACTTTTGTTTACTTTGGGGAAATAATATAATTCAGTGCTTGTTTAATCATGAGCAAACCATACCAGGAAAGTTCCGGAACACTGTTCTATTGATGAATAGAGAGAAATTTAAAATGACTAGAATATTAGAGTTGAGGATCTAAACCCCTGGCATTTTCTGTGGCCCTACCGACCCCAGACCACTGCTGTGCTGCCAGATCTGCTGCAAAGCCTCCAGTGATTTTGCTTTAAGCAAGGCATGCACTTCCTGTGCCTTGTTTGAAAGCAAACTTTATTTGCCACCACACTGCCAAATTTTGGAAGCAAATTTGGCGGCATGGCAGGGGGACAGGTGTGTGGCTGCTGGTGAGGTCTTGGAGAGGCAAGTTGCTTACCCCTGATCAAAACTATAGTGTCCATTACCTTTTGTGTTATCACCACTTGCAAATTCCAGAGGCAGTGTCAGATTTGTGCTCTGGCAACTTTGACAGCTTGAAAGCTGTTCTCAGAATTGCTGTGTAGATGACATGCCATGAAGAACATATAGAGGGCAGAGGGTACCAGGGGTGGTCCAAAACATTTTGCTTCCTAGGGCAAGGACAAGATGACACCCCTATTCTCCCCATAGAGAGGTTGGCTGGACTGGCAGCTCCAACTTACCTCAACACTGATGATCGGATAGTGTCCTCCGCCACACCTGAGGCAGCAGGGGAGGAGAGGAGGCACAGACGAGGTGTGTGGCATGCACAACTCTATCCTCCAATGGAGGGGAACAGCCAGGGGGTTCAGGGAGGAACAGCCAGGAGGCTGTCACTGCTCCTGCACACAGAATCTGCTCCCTGAGGTGATCTGCCTAATGGTAGGTCCAGTGAGGGATGCACAGGTCTTGTTAAACTTGTTGTTTCACCTGTGTTTTGCGGATTGACAGGCATCTTTCATCCCATCATCCATCAGGGGTTGGGGTTTTTTACCAACTACTTTTTTTTTTACCAACTACTTTCATACTACTTGCTCTAATTTGCATTGGCGCTAATATGCATTGGCGCATTAGTGCTAATGTGCACTTGTGCAAAGGTATTAATTAATGTGAAAGGACAAATCCCTCCCCCAAAGTGGGGAAAAAACGCCCCCCCCCCAATCTGCAGAATCCGCATGATTCTGAAAAAGCCATACTGCTGCGGAATCCACAGGTTGGATTCATAGAAACATGAGTTTGTTGTGGAATTTCTTGCAGCCAGCCCTACGGAATCACATTTGCTTGCCACTCACTGGCCCTCTCTATAAAATTCAGCAAAGAGACCTGGCAAAAGAATAACAACCTCCCCTCACCTTGCCCTCTGTCTGGGACATGATGCAGAGAGAGAGGGCCCAGAAAGCAACAGGGCAACACATTGGGCAGGAGCTATAGCAGTGAGGGAGGGGGTCCCCTAAGGGCCAAGCCCCCCCCCCAAAAAAAAACCATGGAGCAGACCCTTCTGGCAGTCATTACATGGTCGTTGTTCATCTAGAGTCCATTAATGGAGGTTTCAGTTTGCTAGTTAAGACCCCTTCTCTTCCCGTCTTCATATTGCTGTGATTCAATTGTTTTATTTTCCATTAGATAGACTTGCTCATGTCCTTTCTCATATTGAGCTTCTTCTTTTTTAATCTGTTGCAGTCTTTCCTCTCATGCTACTTGCACAGTCTTTCCACTCTGGGTTTGGTGTGTGCTTGATACCTTCCTATTTCCATCTTTAAATTTTGATTGCTGACTCTGTAATTCACAAAGGTCTGCTCCAACATCTGCTCAGTATAAATCACAACAGCCTGCTCAAACACCAGTATGAATATTATATGAAGCATAAGAGGCAGTAAAGCATGTAAACTACAAATCACTAAGAATCTGTCAATAATTTCAGTCTCTGGGATCAAGGGAAACACATTCTGAACCAATCTCTTTAACTGTAGCCACATTTGCAAATGGAGATTTTAAGCATCAGTATTTTTGTACCCCTTTTGTGACTGATTTGCCTATCTTTGTTAACCTACACACATTGAAAGGTCAGTATCATGCTGGTACAGATGGTAAAATAGCATGTCCTGGAAGATACTTTGTGTTTCAAAAAGAGCTGGCACTAACAAGAATGAGGGGCTCTTTTACTGTTACAAACCTTGACTGACTGGGCCTCTCAAGTGTAACCCACATTGCAGAATTGAGTAGAGCTTTTGTTTCATTGCACTGAGAAAAACTGAATTGCAAAATGTTCTTGCAACCAGTATAATACAACACCTCCCCGTGCTTTGGGGTCAACATTGTTCCTCCCTGAGAGAGGCTCTGTGCCAAAACAGATGCATGATAGGCAGAAATTCAACATTGTAGCTCTTCCCATCACAGCATCTCCATCTTAGAAAAAGTGGTGCCTTTGATGTTTCTGCCTGTCATACAGATTTTAAAGCAGGGGTGGGCAATACACAGCCTGTGGCCTATGTGTGCCCCTTGGCCATTTTTGAGGTCTCCATTTGCCCCGCCGCCACCCCAGTGCCAAAATCCAATGCTGCGGTGGCGGGGGGGGGGGGAGGGAAAGCCCTTTTTAAAAGGAAAAATGGTTGTTTGTCACTGAATTTCATCAGCACAGTGCTGGTGGTGGCAGCAAAAAAGGGGGCTATTGTAAAGCAACATAGCCCCTTTTGCAGGCACATTGCCAGGCTGCCGAAATTTAGTGGCAAGCTGCCAATTTTCTTTTTTAAAGTGGTCTCCCTGCCCTCCAGCTGCTGCATTGCCAAATTTTGGTGTCATGGTGGCAGTAGGGCAAGTGGGGACAATGCAGCCCACCCATCCCTAGAAGTTGCCCACCCCTGTTTTATAAAGCACAGCAATTCCCTCCACACATAGAATAAATATGTGGAAGGGAGAGTGAGACTGCACTGCATCTCTTGAGCCCATATCCAGTGACATCATGCCCCTCTGGTACCTTCCTCTGATGCTTGTGTGCTCATTGGAACATATTTATTTATTTATTATATTTATACCCTACCTTTTTTCTTGCAAGGAACCCAAGGCGGCTTACATAATCCTCCTCCTCCTCCTCCTCCTCTATTTTATCCTCACAACAACCCTGTGAGGTAGGTTAGGCTGAGAGTCAGTGACTGGCCCAAAGTCACCCAGTGAGTTTCATGGCTGAGTGGGGACTAGAACCCGGATCTCCCGAATCCCAGTCCAACACTGTAACCACTACACCACACTGGCAACATACAAAAGGAATCACAGATGTGTGTGTATGTGTGTACATCTGTAAGCATATAAGTGCTCCACCCGATCAGGAGGAAACTTGGTCAGTTAGGGTTCCTAATTGCACCAAATGCCTATATGCGGAGAGCTATTCAGACATCCTGGCGAAAGTGTAAATGTTGCTTGGAGGGCCAGTAGGTGTGGTCCTTTCTTCCTCTCTGTGTGTGGAGGAAATGATTGAAAGCCACCCCTGTGGGTAGGGTGTACAAATTCCTCAGATCAATAAGGGGTCAGAGAACCTCTGTCAGGAGAAGAGGCAGGGGCACTAATGGAAGAATACCTCTTAAACTTGTGAACAGTATCACCCGTCCTATCCCAGAACCAGCAAAACTTCAAGCTAAGGCAGAACTGAGTATTAGAGGTTGATATGTACCCAGCCTGTGCCCTAAACTTCCCACCCAAGGTAAGGTCATTTAAGTAGTTAGCAAACTAAGCTCCCAATTTAGTTGAAATAAATGCATCTATCTATCTATCTATATCTCAAAGTAATCATCTGTGCTCTAGGAGCAAATATTTTGGGAAATGATTTAAGTGCAGAGTGACTTTAAAAAAATAAAATTCTTCAGACCTGCGCTTGTTTTCTTCTAGACATGACAGGAAGTGAACAGGTTTTTCATTAACTCCATCTGGCTTGCAGATGCCAGTTATGGCTAGGGCCGGAAATATGTGAAACCTGTCTGTCTAAAGTCTGCTATCAGAATACTCAGTCATTTTTACAGCTGCTTCAGAAAATACTTGTATGGGTTGGCAATACTCTTTTTTGCCCTTCTTTCTGCTAGAGGGCTGTGTTGAAGACTGATCGTTCCCTTTAGCTGTAGGTTCTAGAGATGTAAGAAAGAAAGAAAAAACAGAAACAAAGGCCAAACTCTGCATAACTGCATAGGAAGGGCATAATAAAATATATTGTCAGCCCCAGCAAAACATAAAGATATAACCCAAAGGTTAAGAAGGAACTTTAATATCATTCCAGCAAAACAAATTCAGATACCTTGCCTGATCATGCTAAAGCCGCCTTGGGTTCCTTGCAGGAAAAATGGCAGGGTATAAATATAATAAATAAATAAATGCTTTCAGAGGCTCTAGCTGAAAGTTTAGTTATGCACCAACATCCCTACATAGGGTATGGTGGAACTAGATTTGTACTCCATGAAAAATGAATCATAGCCTTCTTATGTTGATTCAAGTAACAAAATGCCTTTTGGTTTAACATATTTTGCCTCCTTTCTAGTGCGGCTCCCTCCCTCCCTTCCCTGTTTGCAGTGTAGGTTTTACTGGTCGCCTGTTTCCAGGGGCCGAGTAGGAATTTTGGTTCATTGTCCTAATTGGCCGGGGGCAATGTTTGTGTTTCGCCCACTCTACACTGTATTTCAGGGTTTGGGTGCTTAGTGGCATTTTCAATTCGGTCACATTGGTGGTCAAATGCGGGATTAGGCAATTTCAGGGGCTCAGTGATCATCCTATGGCACCTTTCAGGTGAGGGACGTGCCCGAGGCTCCTGCCGCCGACTGCTTCACAGCTCGGGACTGCGGAGATAAGGCCGTCTATGAGGTCTTCCTACTTCACCTACCAGTACCTCACGATCCGTATGAGGCTGACTGCAGGAAAGACCTTCCAGCACCGTGTGGTGTTAAGCAAGGAGAGGATGACTTGGATGCCGTCACCCTCCTTGCTGGATGTTTCGCCCTATAGCAATGGTGACCGGCGGATAGCCGGTGTAATTAGTGCCCGCACTTTTTTCCCTTTGTAGATCTCCTATTGATGATTCAATAAATCTGGCCCATTACTTTTACCACAATTTATACCCTACAACTGTGTCTGAGTCGTTATTTCTCCTCTATGCGTGCAAATGCCATCCACATAGAACAAAACTGCCAGGTTTCAGATCATTCCATTTAGACGTTTTCTGTAGAGATGGGGGGAGAAATTCATTTGGTTCACCTTTTAATCTAAACATTCCTATTTTTGCACTTTTGAACCAATACATGAACTGAAATTCAGTTGACCTTCAAAATTCGCACTTCTCTGAATTTTGTAATGGAGTTCTCCAGTCAAAAGATGCATACAGAATGTGCATACAAAAAATGCATATATTCGTGAAAATAAGATTAAAATGCATTATATTAGGAAAACTGCTTGCAAAAATGTGCATATTAGGCAAAACTGTGTATAAAAATGCAAGTATTAGGAGAAATGTGCACAAAAATTCATATGAATATTCATGTGAACTTTAAAAGAAATCTCAGAGTTCAGGATGTGTCAAATGTAAGACTGGAAAAATGAGAAACTGAGAGAAACCCAAATTGACATATTCATCCATACCTAGTTTTCTGAGTACAAACCATAGTCACTACGGCATAGCGCATCACCCCACCTGCCCCCATTTCTGATTATAATGGCAAAATATGATTCATCCAACTAAGACCTGTTAAGGCTTATAAAAACATTACTGTGTTCATAGCCATCCTTTGCGGGATTGCCTACTGCAGGGGTGGGGAGCCTGTGCCCCCCCCCCGATGTTGTTATATTCCAACTCCCATCAGCCCCAGTCAGCATTGCCAGTGTTCAGTACTAATAGGAGTTGGGATTCAGTGATATCTGGAGGACCACTGGCCTACTGGTTATTTTTATTATACTTTCCTATGATTAGAGAACAGAAAGTTTCCAAGATGTTCAGCCTTCCCACCTGTTATCATTCCTGTTGTTTTCCATTTAGGTCTAGGTATTCCTCTGTCCCCAGCCTGAAACTTCAGTAACAACGTTTAACCTGGCAGTGAAGATGAATCCATAGTGCACCTGCCATTGTCTGCTATTTCCATGTGGGACTTACTCTGCCTCCTCCTTCCTGGAAACATAAGATGCTGCCTATACCAAGTCAGGCCATTGGTCCATCTAGCTCCATAGATTCTACACTGGCTGGCAGGAGCTCTCCAGAGCTTCAAGCAGGGGTTCACTCCAGTCCTAACTGGAGATGCCAAAGATTCATAGATTTCATAGATCATAGAGTTGGAAGGAGCCTACAAGGTTATCGAGTCCAACCCCCTGCTCAATGCAGGAAACTACAGGAGGGGTCTCCCATCCAAGTAATTAACAAGCTGAGCCAGCATAAGCCACAGGCCTGTATTGAACCTGGGCCCTTTTGCACAGAAAGTGTGTGCTCTTCATCTGAGCCATGACCATTGAGAGTATGGCAGCTGCATCCTACATGTGTCAGTTTCCATCTTGTGACCATCTGCTTGTGTGCATCCACTGTCATGCCTAATTCACCTCACAAATCCAGATCTGGAACCTGGTCAGGGGGTGGGGGAAACAGTGGGTGGAAAAAATGTTAGGCACTCTGTTGGTTCTTCACTATATATCACCCCTTCCTGAAGGGTTCCTCAGAGAAGCATCTATCAGGGTAGCAATATATGTATCTGCAGTGTAATGTGTAGTTTGGCCTTTAGTTCTAGACACACACACACACACACACACACACACACACACACACACAGAATATTGGGTGGGAGAGGGCTGTATTTCTGGTGGCATGCCAGAAGAAGTATCCTCCTGCTTGATAGAAAAACACAATAAGCTAGCCTCAAGGTAGAAGCTGGAATTTATTGAAGATCACCCTGTACCTAACATGTCAACATTTTAGTGGCAGGATAAGTTCTGAAGAGAGAGATTGGGATTTTAGCCAGGGTGCACCATGTTTGACTTTGTGTGAAAAGGGGAGATGGGGTAAGTCATGGTTAGCCCAAAATTGAAAGCTGGATATTGATATTTAAGAGGACATTATTGTCTCATAAAACTTAGTGAAGAGATAAGACAGTATTTTTCTATGATCTTTCCATTTTTTGTTTTTGTATGGTGAAAAGGGAATCAACTGGGAGGTAATTTTGAAGCATTATAAGACACCTTGAACCTTTAAGTTAGGGCATGGTATAGATTTCCATAAACCAATTAACAATTTCTTTTCAGGCTTTAATACTGCATTATCAACTCACTACCGACAGTTTTATAAAAATGTAACTTCTTCAATGCAGTTTCTCATAGATTTCCCCCCACCCCCCGGGCCGCAGTATTCACTTCTCTAATTCATCTTTATATAGTCATCTAGAATTCACAGCCTTGCACTATAAGTTAGCAAGTCTTGGTTGCCTGGTAACAAAATCCTCTCAGTGATTTGTTACAGACAAAGCTCTGATAGGAAAGCATTGAATATTTTGAGTCCATCCTTGCATAGCATTTAATATCCAAACATTCTTGAATACATTCAGAGTTTGCTACCTCTAAAATCATGTTTGTAGAACTGAACATTGCCATCCAAATTACTTCAGCGGAAGGTGCCTATTCATTGGAATAGTGAAATTTTGCAAACTCTGACCTTTCTATGAACAAGCAATTAATGATCCTAAAAATATGCCTGTGTTTTGTTTTAATCTGAAAAGAATCACCCTTTTGAATCCAATGCCTGAATGAACTATGTATATTTCACATGTTGTGCCGTGAATGTTTTGCTGCTGGCAAACAGAGCCATTCATCCAAGCATAAGTTTACAGATTGGAGACTTCTGAATAATCAAGATAATCTTTTATGCTCTGCCAATATGTGTTTGCACATGTAAATAAACTACAGTGGCAGTCAGTGAGCACCACAGGAGTGTATGAACACAGTCCTAAAGATAAGATTAAACACACAAATGGTCAAACACAACACAACAAGCACTCCTGTCAAATTATTAAATAACTAATTCATTAAGCCACAGAGCAGAGCCAAGGAGCTGGCTATTTGTGTGCATAGTCACACCATGGTTAGGATAATTGAGGCCAGCTGTAATACAGATTTGGTTTTGGAAGGAATCCAGAATTACTTGAAGGCGACAGTGCTATGCGGATGTCGACTGCAGCGAGTAACGCTAATGTGTAGGGTTGAGTTCAAGCTGCCTTTCCCATATACGGTTTATTTGAGACAACTCAAGCTCTGTCCAGCTTGTCTAACAATCATAAACCAGCTGCAGCAGGCTGGATCCAAAATAGATGGTGCAAACAAATCATTTTAACTCCGTCAAACAATTATTCTTTTGTGAATAGACAATCACCCCACTAAAATGCTCTATGTTTAGTGTTTAAAAGAGCCTTTCATATCTAAAAAGGGTGCATTAGAAACCTGAAAAAAAAAGTGGGATGAGAGGCACAACACTTTCAATGGTTTTATTGCTTTTAATCAAATGTTTTTCTATGTCTCCTTTGCATTTTCATAACTCAAACACTATTTCCTGCTGGTTACTTCTTATACATTGTTTTGATCTTTCATGCCTGTCTACACTGGTGATAGTAATGTGTGATAGTAATGAAAGAAACTGTACCAGTATTGTTTTAAATATGCAAATTTATCAATGCCCACCAAAAATTAGCAGTATAGCATGAATTATGGAACTGTATTTATTTACCACCTTTAAGCAAAAGGTTCTCTGAACACTGGCATAACAAGACTGGAAGCTAATTAAAACGTCCTGAAACAGCTTAACCCTTCAGCACAGTTCCTTGAACAAGACATTCCTTGAATCTTGGAGGTGGCACTGGGCACATAATATCAGCAGCTACTGGCACAGACACTGGGGTGGTGGTGGTGGTTCAGTAGCTCTCTTTTTCAAGCTCTCATACTGTTATTGCTGCCTCTCCAGACCCATGGTAGCCACAGTTCCTCCCACCTACAAGTGTGTTACTGAGCACTAAATCCAGGTAACAGAAGTTCTTAGTGTCTAAAGAGGTCAGGACTTCTCACTTGGGCAGATGGTAGCAATGGTTTCTTGCTCCTTAAACAACATTCAAAATGGCCAAAGTTTGTACAATACTATTAGTGGGTCTTGACGAAAGGGACAATAAAAAAACCCTTGATCCATTGTTTCCATCAGATTTGCCACAGTCCGTAAGTGTTCTAAGAGAGATTTTATTGAGGACGACTGTCCTAGTTACATTCACTGGCACTCAGTTTGAAGTGTAACTTGAAAAGGATTAGCTCTCCATAAACCATAACAGGTCCCTGATATTCAAGCAATGGATCTTCTTCTCCCTGGGAAACAGTCCTCTCCGACAGCGGTATCTGAAGAAGGGATCTGCACTAATCCTAGTGCTGCCAACTCTTTCTCAGGCAATTCCCCTTATTGCTTTGCCTCTAATATACAATCCTGTTTGGGCCTCCACCTTCTCCTGTTCCCAATAGTTGAACGACTAGGTGGCTCAATCAGTGCTGCCAAGTTAGGGTTAACTTGCCACCTCCCTCCTTGCTCTCCTGCCTTCCTTTTATTCTCCCCATTTTCCCTTGCTCCCCTTTGCCACCACCCCACTTCAGATGATGCTCATTGTGGCTGATGGAGCAAATTGCAAGCGAGCAACAGCTGGTGAGGTCATCTGTTCAAGCCACCACCACCTGCTTCTGCTCTGTTCTTGCCATTCACTCTGGCCTGGAAGCCCAGGTGTGTGCAGGAAAAAACTAGCAATGCCATGAGTGACTCATTGGGCACTCAAGTAAGAGACAGTGGTGAGCCCCACCGATCCCTCACAAATACATATTAATCCCCACTGATATTTCAATAGGGTCTATTTAGACAGGGCAGGATTTACCCCCATGTATGCTAAAGATTAGTGACCCAAAGACTTAGGGTTCCCTATAGTAATATATCAATTATTGCGGAAGTTCTGTAACTGCTTTAACAATTTACATAGCACTGCCAAAAAAAATAAAAAAATAAAAATTGGCCTGGTCTCCTCTTGTGCCTTTAAAAGCATCTTGATTTTCAGAAATTAGCTGAAGTTTTTCACAGCATGGAGATGAACATCACTCTTCATATCTGCATGTCAAGCTGGCACAGGCTATTTCAAAGGTGGGAACCCCACACTTAAATGGTTTACAACAACAGCATAAGCCTATGCATGTCTACATGGAATGCCTATGTAGAAGTAAGTCCCACTGAGTTCAGTGGGGCTTATTCCCAGGAAAGTGAGAGTAAGCCCACTTATTTCCATTTATTCCCAGACTCAAAGCACTGCCTGAGTCTGCTTTGCTTCTTTCGCCTTCTCCACATAGGTAAGGAGAAGGAGGAGTGATGCTGACCCTTGAGGCAACACCTTACACTTTGCTCCTCTCCAGTATTCCTTACATGAGTGTTCCTCAAACTGTGCCTTGGTTGGGGAGCCAGCTTCACCCCTCCTGGGCTTTCCTGGGCCAGGAAACACCCACACATAGTGAAGCCAGCTCTCTGACTGAAGTGCAAGCTGGAGGAGTTCCAGCCAGTTCATAGCTAGTGAACCATGCTTTGTGCCACAGAGATCTCCAGAGATAAGGATTACTCTAAAAGCACCCCCAAAGTGCAGATCTGATTTTTCAGCAGACATACAACCCCATTAGAAAAGGTTGAACACTACCGCTCAAGTCAGAAAAAACACCCACTAATATGATTTCCATCTTCTCTGAATTGAACTTAAGTTTATTTACTCAGTCTCATCCACAGATTAATTTGATGAAAATAGAAGTAGAATTGGCTGTTTGCATATTGATGACATTTCAGCAAAATCTGATGACCTTACTCAGCAGTTTAATATAGATATTGAAAAGCATGGAATACAACACTGAACCCTGTGGATCACCATAGCATAGATGCCACAGGACACAGAAAGAATTCCCCTATACCACCTTCTGCAAATGGCCATCAAGATAGGAACAGTAAGGGCCTGATTCCCATCCAAGAGACCTGTTCCAGAAGGATACCATGGTTGACAGTATCAAAAGATGTGAAGTAGTCCTAGGGAATTAGCCAGGTCCCATTCTTGTTGTCTTTCTGCTGGTATAGAACAGGTTAACCAAGGGTATTTCTGTGTCTAACTTAGGCCTGATACCAAATTGAAATGGATCAGTAGTCCAAAACATCTGGAAGGCACCAGGTTGTGGAAGGCTGGTGTACAGACTAGACAGCCTGTTCTACTAGACTTAGAAATATATTCAGTTTATATAATGATACCTATCCTTGTGACATGGTAGAAACGTCTGTATTCCCAGTTGCAAGAAATATTAAGACATAGGTATAAAAATATGGAATTTGTGGACAGCAAAAGCAGTTCTCCTCATTGCTCAGACAAGTAACCTAATCTGACACAGAAGTTCTTAAATGGATAAGGAATTAAATCATCAGCTGATTTATTCTGGCCTATCAGTGCAAGAAGGCTTCGTTGTTCATTGAGCCTTCTTCCCTACAATTGTTTCCTTTGGCCCAAGCTGTATTATTCACAGCTTTGGTCCCTGCATGTTACTCCTTGTGTGCTTAGTCAAAGGCCTGCTGCAAGCTTCAGGTCCTGACACTAAATGACTTCAGAATCAAAACAGTAGGGAACTACAAGCAGCTGCTCCTTGTTCAGAGTGTGGCTATTTAGGATCATAAAGAATATCTGGAAGAGAAGCTAGGAAGAAGAAGAAAGACTTCTGATGTCCACAAGCTCAAAGATACATGGGCACTGAGTCTTGCAAAGAGACTGCTACAGGAAGGAATGGAGAAGGTGGGCAGGGGGCTGCCTAGTAGGTGATGCTAAAGATGTCCTGAAAGGCCTGCTGGCCTAAAGAAGCCTGAAGATCCTGATCTTGAACACAGTGAAGAGACTGTGGAGTGGGTACTTTCCTGATGTCTATTAAACTTACTTTCACCTGTAAATGCCTAATGTCTACCTTTACCATATTCCTCCTGGCTCCATCATTTGTGGACTAAGCTGTCATTTGAGGTTGGGAGAGGACACATGGAGCTACATCTTCTCTCTTACATGCCTTCCCTTCCCTCTCATTTGTTGAAAGGAAGGACTCTGGTACGCTAGGGATGAACAAGAATTTGGTTTCAGTTCATAAATCATCCAAACTTGCCCAATTTGCAACGAACAGGAGCATGTTTTTTCAAAACCGTTTGCACATTCCAAAATTTGTGATTGCATTCAAAAATGTGTATTTTTTTAAAAAAGAAAATGCATACTTTGAAATGTGCATTTAAAAAAAAAAAACCATTCTCATACTTTAGTCAATGTGGGGAAAGTACGCACTTTTCCCATTTGAAATTCACACTGAAAAACAGCAAACAAAAATGGGAACAAGCCAAACTGATCTTAAAACGGAGCTTGGAGAATTTCGGTAAGCTCAAACATCTCTGATTTTCCCATTCCTTCTGGTATCTTTAAATATGCAACTGTTCAAGAGCTTGCTTTGCTCCCAGTTTTGTGCTGCTTGCTTTAGTACTAAACAGGAAAGCCTTCCATAGAATTCCCCACACTATGTACATCTGCCTCACCAATTGGTTGTATGCCCACCATCATAAGCTATAACCAGGTAAAAGTTTCATTTTTTGCTGAAAGGATGGGTTTAATTTGCTGCTGTATGCCATCACACTGTATGTCAACAGATTCCCCTTCCCCCACCAACGCGTAGCTGTTGGTGGGAGGACTATTTGCACGCGTATAGGAATGAGAGGTGAGGCTGTTTAATTTAGAAACCACCTATGGGCTCAAGGCGGGGGGAGGAGCGGTGGAGGCCTTTATTAGGCAGCGTTGCTCCACCCTCTGCCTCTTTTCTCAAAGCAGCTGCTGGAGATAAGTTCTGTGCCAGTTGGTGCCTTTACTGTGGTTTGTGTGGGACCAGTAGGGGTGGAGTCCTGGGACTCCCTGCTCTCTCTGATCCCATCTCTTCTTGTTTTCTCTCTCTTACTTTAATTTTATTTGATTCTGTTTCCCTCCCCCCCTTTGTGGGCTTTTTGGGGGGTGAGTGGGGGGGATTGCTGGCCTAGTCCAGGGCCCTCCCTGTGCCTTGCCTGTTACTGGAAGTAGGTGCTGGATCACTAGCACGTTAGGCACAGCTTGGAGGGTGGGATCTGGTGGGGCCTCCCTCCTGGCTGCAGGCCGATTTGGGGCTCCAGTGGGGGCCTCCTTAGCAGTTCTCTGTTTGCAGGCCGATTTAGGGCTTCAGTGAGGGCCTCCTTCGCAGGCCTCTGTTTGCAGGCCAATTTAGGACTCCAGTGAGGGCCTCCTTAGCAGGCCTCTGTTTGCAGGCCATTTTGGGGCTCCAGTGGGGGCCTCCTTAGCAGGCCTCTGTTTGCAGGCCGATTTAGGACTCCAGTGAGGGCCTCCTTAGCAGGCCTCTGTTTGCAGGCCATTTTGGGGCTCCAGTGAGGGCCTCCTTAGCAGGACTCTGCCTGCAGGCCGATTTAGGACTCCAGAGAGGGCCTCCTTAGCAGGCCTCTGTTTGCAGGCCATTTGGGGGCTCTAGTGGGGGCCTCCTTAGCAGGCCTCTGCCTGCAGGCCGATTTAGGACTCCAGTGAGGGCCTCCTTAGCAGGCCTCTGTTTGCAGGCCATTTTGGGGCTCCAGTGGGGGCCTCCTTCGCAGGCCTCTATAGGGCTTTGCCCTCTTAGGCTTTGAGGCGTCTCCTCGGTTCCCTTGATAAGCATATTGTGTGTTAGGAGAGAAATGGCTACTTGTGCTCTTTTGCCTGATGTGCTACCTCATGGGGTTGTTGTTCACAGTTGCCAACCAAATACCTCGATATTGTGATTGTGGGCCCCAATTTCCATCACTGTCCTACCTTCCAGGGTGGTTGTTGTATGTGTGTGTGTATGTATATATATACATACACATGAATAATTGCTATACATAGCTAAATAATACTAATTCCAATGACAATAATAATAATGATAATAAAGGAGCACAAATTCTAGGCCCTTGGTTTGTGGGGGGGGGGCTTGCTTGCTCACGTGGCCGCCCTGCCCCCCCATGCTACTACCCTGATTCTTGCCTGCCTATGTGAGGGGTCCCGTCTGGCTCGTGTGGCAACGATTGGGCATTGGATTCCTACCCTACTGATTTTTGCCTTGTTCCTACCTTGCAGAGTTGTTGTGATATATATATATATATATATATATATATATATAATTTTGTGATTAGTTACTAATGGTATTAGCTGAGCAATGACAGCTCGCTTGTTCATACTTTCTATATCCTTAATTGTCTATGGTCTGGCGGTAAAATTTGCTTTTCTTGCACAGGTTCTGGCCCTGCCTTACACATACGGGTTGGTTTACCTTCCCCCCTCTTGTTTTATGCCTTATCGGCCTGCCATGCCTTACAGGGTTGTTGTGAGGATAACATGTAAAGTAAATTGTATGCGCCGCCTTGGCTTCCTTGCAGGAAAGCAGGCGGGATACCAGTACAATACTACACAATACCTTCCTTAAAATAGGGGGTTCGTATCCCGGTCTACCTCACAAGATCACTGTGCGAGAAAGTATGTGAAACACTGATTGCTCTAGTACTGAAACAAGTGAATTAAAACAATCTGTTGCAAGTTAATTGCCATTGCTCTGTAGGTGGGGCACCCGTTTTGCAAGCGTATGCCCACTTGTTCAGTCATCAGCATCTCTAGGAGGGTTGGGAAACAATCCTGCCTAAAATCATGGAGAGACACTGCTAGTCGGTGGTACTGAGCCGAGTGGTCTGTTGTTCTGGTGGTCCTCATTTCATTAACTTTTCTCAATTTAGGAATGGGTCATGGCTCAGTGGTAGAGCACTTGCTTTACATGCGGAGGGTCCCGGGTTCAGTCTCTGGCCTCTCTAGGTGGAGCTGGGAGGGATCCCTGCCTGGTGCCCTGGAGGGCCCCTGCCAGTCAGAGCAGACTGTATTTTGCTAGTTTGACCAATAATCTGACTCAGTATAAAGCGTATTTCTATGTGCTGTATAGTCATCCAGCAGGAAGAAATCTGCCACTGGTGATCCCCTTATATTATTTGGCATTGAGTTGCCTCATGATGGGGGGCTTGATGGCAGGGAAAAAGAAAGGGGTGTTTCCATGAGCACTTGGCTGTGGCTCTATGGTTTAACTCTGGCTTGTGTACCGGGGATCCCGGGAACAGGTTCCAGGCATCTCATTGGGGCCTCCTGCCTGGAACCCAGATGGCCATTGCTCCTCAATGTCGGGGGTAAAGGACTGGATGGCCCAATGGTCTGATTCAGTTTATCCAGTCAGTGGTCTTGGCGTGTTAATGATAGGGACTTCATGTTCACCCTATTAATTTTCGTATGATCTTAATTATTTTAATGCGGGACATACACCCACACAAATCTTGCTTCACTTAAGGTTTTTATAGCGAATGTGGCATTGCTCACTTTTCTTAATCCGTGTTGTCCTGGCATTGCCAACCAAGTCATGTTCTGGGCTTGCAAGAGCACTTTTATCATGCCAAGTCGTGCTGTTAGTTCGTGTGGCGTTTTTATTTGCAGTTCAGCGGGCATTGATACATACGCCCTGCTAGTACCTGACACCCACGTGCAGCCCCGTTCTGTTTCCCGTTGCCTCAACCGCTTGGGTATTATGACGTCTTTGTTCATTTCATGGTTTTGTCCCCTGCCATGCCATCCCTTGATATTAATACTGTATGTTTTCTTTTGCTGTTCTCCCCGGTGCTCTTAAGCCGTGTGTTCTCCATGAGGCAATTCCTGGATCTGCAGTAGCGTACCTGTTAGTCCCTTGAGGAGATGTTTTCATCATTTATTTCTTCACCCAGCGCATAATCGTGAGTCCCAATGCTCTTAAGCCATGTGCTTTCTCTGGTGGCTTGAACTTCTTTCATCACTTCATGACAATTTCAAGCAGGTAACTCTGAAAGGGTTACTTCCATTCCCAGAGTTATGGGATTCATTTGGCCCATCTAGTTCCTGGACCTGATAATGACTTGCCTTTATCCTCAATGTTATTTATTTTGGTCCCCCTGTTTTGCTTGAGTTAGGGGTAGTAGGCAGTGTGATTGGCTGTCATTGGGCAGTACTCAGGTGGACTTTGCTTCAGGCATCCTCTCTTGGCTACATGCCTCCTACAGGTGGGGATGGGTTCCCAATTTTGGGTTACTTCATGCTTTCAATAGAGTGATCCATGTCCTAGTATAATTGGTTTTGCCCTCTGATCTTCTGGCATGGACTGCCATGGGGTGCCAGCTATAGCTGGGCGGGCTCATATTCTCATTAATGTGGGAAGGGCCCAATTTCATTTTTGCCTTCCCGGGAGACTGCTTGGGGTATCAGCAAGTGGGTATCCCTAAGATATGGGCAGCAATCCTTTGCCTCTACGGCATCAATTGGGGGCTCAGTTGCCATAAGCGCATTTCCTCTTCGAGGCCTCCTTTTAGGTGGCTCTAGGCAGTTCCATACCCCTTTTATTTCCTCTAAGGAAGTAGGGGTTTTTCTGTCAGAGGCTGCAACCGTTTTGGCAGTGCTAGGATGGTATGCAACAAAATAAGGCTCGTCCAACCTATGTGCTTCCATGCACTATGTTTGGCCCAGATTGCTGATTGCGTCTGTGACAGTTTTTCATGAAGTGTATAGTTATAGTCGGGCGTGCTTTATGCACCCTCGGTTGTCAAGGTGCGGCACATGCTAATTCCTGTCTGCCGGCCGTGAAATACAAGCCACCTGTTTGGTTCCCTTTATAGCCCCTGCCTAGCCTACAGGGCTTCTCTTACTACTGGAGCAGTAGGCAGCTGCCATGAGTGTCCATAGATACGACGATGGCCGACTCCAATCCTGGCCCAGGCAGGGAGTGCAATGTATTGCCTCCCCTGTAGTTGCAATCGCACATGAAAGCAACATCCTGTTCTTCGAATGGACTGGAATGGCTGTATTGCAGAAGCATAATATTACCCAAGTGCTGCCTGCATTTGCGATTATTCTGATCAACAATATTGAGTATGTGGCCTTTGCAGACTTGATAGTCAAGGCCGAGCTTTTGCTTCTCCGCACTTTTGAGAGGTGTGGTGTTGGTTTAAGACATTCCTGTCAGTCACTGGTACAGTACATGCCAGGTGCTTAGAGCATTCTACAGTCATCAGTTGTTGTTTTGTTTGTTTGTTTGTTTTGGACGGTCGCTGCTCTGAATTTTCCACCAGCTGAAATACAGGCTGTGGGCCGGTGGCGCTCAGCTGACTATCATTCTTATATTCGAAAAGTTACCGTGAGTGGTGCTGCTGCTGTGCCTTTCTTCTTGTTGCAGGTCACTGGAGTGGATCGAGGCCAATTCGTGTGCTCGTGTTCGGACACAGCATGGTGTACTGGGCTGCCCAGAGAGCTGCACGGTCGCGTGTTGGACCCCAGCTTGGGATCAGCCGGATCGCTGACGGGCAATGGCTGGGTCGGCGTGGAATGCAGTGGAGTAGCCTCCTTCCGACTTTGCTCCGGTCAGGCCATGTGGCCATCTTCCCAGACGTGCTGGTGGTGCACCTCAGTGGGAATGATCTTGGATTGCTCGAGGGCAAGTCCTTGAATGAGCAAGCGTTTACGGACCTTGCTGTTGTGTGGCAGTGCTGGCCTGGGGTCCAGATTCTCTGGTCCCACATGTCTTGTTTCTGTGGCGGGGTGGTGCAGCCCCAACGCCTTAAGCAGAGCGGGAAGAAGGCTGAATCGTCAGCTTTGTAGGGGCCTCGGAGGGGTAGGTTTTGCGATTCCTCACCCTGTGATCTCCTTGGCCCGGGGGGAGCTGTATCGGGCAGATGGCGTTCATCTCTCCGACGGGGGTAACGATATTTTCTTGGAGGATCTGCGAAGGGCCCTGCTCGAATTTATTCAGCGCAGGTGGGGGAGAGGGGACTTGGCTTAGCCAGTCCCTCTCTGTGGCGGTAAGTGCGGGTTTTAGGCAGTGGGGTGAGGTTCGGTGATCATCCCACGGCACCTTTCAGGTGACTGGCGATACCTTAGCCTCACCTGAGCCCAGTTTCACGGCACGGCCAGGGAGATAGGGTCCGCCTTTGAGGCCAATTCCTCTCACCCGCATGGCGTTTCATGGCCCCGTGCGGTGACATGGAGGAGGCCTTCCGACACCGCATGGTGTAAAATTGGGGAGTGGCGAGTTACAGCGCCACACCTCCGATTGGGATGCTTCGCCCATTGAAGGGTATACTGGCCGAGAGCCGGTTTAGCTAGCACCCGCACTCGTCCCTTCCCAGATCCTCGAATCAATAAATGTGGCCCATAATTTCACCATCATTCTGTGTCTCGACTCTTATTTCCTCTTTTGCGCGCACAAAATCACTGGAATCTGACAACCTTTATGTCACTCTGTTGATCTAGCATTACCATTTACACAAGGAAAACTTCGAATACCTTTCTTCTTTAATCATAAAAGTACTATGGCTAACTGAAGAGGGAAGGAAAAAAAGACACGCCTATCAATTTCCACTTATCACAGTTGTATAATACCTGCCATTCCTTCTTGAATATTGTAGTCCTAAAGGCACTCAAATAACTATCATTTTGAATAACAAATTTAGCATGTCTCCTCTTTGGGGATTATGGTAATCATACTGTATCTGTAGGAAATGATTGGCTTCCATTGACTTGCAAGAGTGTCAGGAAGAACCTGACCCCTTCCTTTCTCGAGTATCATATAATAATTCTGAACATGCCATATGGAAATACTTCTAGCGATTAAAAACAATGAAAAAACAACAGAACACTGAACTACATAATCAATTTTTCCAGTACACCAAATTACAAAGATGAGAATGATTCTTCAGGTTCTTGAAGATATTTTTTAAATAAAATTATTTGCAGGTAGATTAGACCAAGCAGCTTGAAGAAAGATGTAAATAATTCATATCCATGCAGCAAATATGCTTCTTTTGTAACCTAGAATAAATTTATGAAGACAAAAGTTAGCTGTCTTTTTGCTTTGTTTCCCTCTCCTTTACTATGGCAAATGCTTTGCCCAACCTTTCCTTGTATCATCTTGGAGCATTTTTGTTTAAGCAAACAAATCCGTTATCTACACGCAAAATCTTAATGTCTGTTGATTCCTAACCAAAGACTTTTGACAAGTCTATGTGAATCCATTGCAGAGGGAGTGTGAATTAACATCTTTGAGGATAAAAAGTTTTATCCTTCCCCCAACCACGCATCGCTGTGGGCGGGGAGAAATTTGCATGTGAGGGGGAAGGAGAGTAAGACCACTATGGGGTGATCTCACCCTCCAATGAGGCTCAAGGAGGACAGGGCACCAGGGTTTATATTAGACCTGGTCACCCCACTCTCGGCTGTTTAAGCCCTGTTGCCCTGGTTCCCCCCGCCAAAACTGAGCACGGGCGGGGTCCAGCATCCAGGCTGGATGCGACGGAGCAGCTCTGGCGGCGGTAGACTCGGGCGGAGGCGGGGGCGGAGGTGGCAGCAGCGGTGTACAGGGGACCAGGTAGGACGGCGGGGGGTGGGGGGTCCTGCAGCGGCAGCAGCGGGGGGCGGGGGGTCCTGTGGCAGCAGCAGCGGCTCGAGCGGCGTGGAAAACGCTCTGCGCCACTGAAGAGCGGGATCGGGCCGCTGCTGCCGTGGAGGGCCGAGTTGCGGAGAACCACGAGCCTACTTAAGGCTCGTGGTACATCCCTAAAAGGATCACCTTTGAGGCCGACTCACCCCATCCGCTCAGAGTTTCACGGCCCCATGAGGTGGTGACAGTGGGAAGGCCTCCCAGCACGAGGATGGTGTAAAACTGGGGGGGGGGTGAGTTACAGCACTGCCCCTTGGGGTTGGATGTATCACCCAGAAGACCTCCTCTGGCCAATGGCCAGTTTAGTTAGTTCCCACACTTCTTCCCTTCGCAGATCTTTGTTATTCAATAAATGTGGCCCTAATTTTATACCAATATTTTGTGTCTCAACTCATTATTTTCCCCTTTACATGCACAATAAAGATGTCAAATTCAAGTGCTTTGTCTTCTTTGCTATATGTCAACAGTCTACCCCTATGACAGGCAATAAATTCATTTTCAGGGCTCCCCATCACTCATGGCCACAGCAGTAGGGTCTCTTTATTCTGTAATTTTAATTCCTGCTCAATGATCCGGTATTGACCTAGGAAGAATTAAAAGTAAAAATCCCAGAAGCCTCCATTTTGTTGTTGAGAACACAATGGGAACTTAAAGATGTGCCCTCTACTGTCCCCAGCCTGTGCTGCTTATTTACTCCTACTCTTTTAGCAGGGAAAGTGTGTGGAGAGGAAGCTGGAAATAAATTGGTGGCAGTGACGGCTGGGAATGGTGGAGGCCAGACAAAGTGTTTCCAAATGCACCCAGTCTTTCCAACTTTTTGGAGAACTCTTGGAAGGAGACTGGACTTTGCCCAAGAATTATCTGAAACAGCTCAGAAAGACTGACAATTCCAAATGGAGATTGGGGAAATCCACTCATGAAAGAGATGCTAAATGGCTACTCCAAGCCATCACTAATTCTGCATTATTATTATTTTATTGTAGAGGACTTCCACCAAATTAAGAGAAACAAAAGTCAGCATGAATTATGCCTTTGAACACACTGTAATTTAGGGATGGGTAAGAAATTTGCTCCATCAAGTTTATGTTATAGGTTTACATGATCCTCACCTCTCAGAATGAAATGCAAACACAAATACAATTTGCATTAGAAAATTCGTAACTTTCTTGCCTTGAGATGTATTCCGCACAAGAAAGAAAGCATTCAATATGTGCACATGTGAAAAATGTGCAGGGAAAAATGTGTACATTTCTAAAAATGTGTACAAACATGCTTTAGTCAATGGAGGCATTCATACATTAATGTCCATTTGAAAAATGCACACACATAAAAGTACAGGGTTCCCCCCCCCCCAAGAAACAACCAAACATGTGGAACTGGCATGTAATGTACTTGGAGGTTCTCAGAAATGGATTTGACAGATCTGTCCATTGCAATTTAAAGTGGGTTTTTTTACAGTTAATTATCCATGGAAGTTAAGAGATTCATAGAATTAGAATACACCCATGATTAGCTGGTCTTGTCAAAGCTAGGACAATCACCACCACCACCCAAAAAAACCCCACACTCACAAACATTAACCAAATAGCTCCAAATGATTTAAGCAAAAGAGCTAAAACTCAGTAAATAAGTGGTGTCATGTTGGAATGAGCCCTGGATTTATTGAAGCTCTTATTTGTTGCATAGTGAACTGGGAAGGTCAGACATCCACTCCTTTGCCTAATTTGACACCTTTCACCCTTAAAGGTTGTGTGGCTTTGACAGATAAGTGCCATTTTTACCATGCCGTTTTTACCAGCATGACAGTGATGGACCAAGTTGTACTTTAACACTCTTCTTGCTGGTGAAAATTGTATCTATTATATCTGCTTGTCCCATAGCTTGTAAAGGCTCATAGCTTTGGGCAGAAGTAAAGATGGTAACTCTACCCCTGCCTCATACTCATTATCTTGGTCCTACCATATCTTCTGGATGTTTTCTTCCAGTGAAAACATTTGTCAGCGCTGGAGCTGAACAAGGCTACAAGAGCAACCCACTCATGGAAAAGAGGAGAGCCACCCATCACCACCTAAATTACTCACAAGATGGTAGTTAAAAAAAGAACAGCTATCTGTTCCTTATAATTTAAGGCCTTCAAAAGAATAGAAATGTGTCAAGGTGCCTCTTCTGCGGTATACCCAGCAAAGCCACTTAGAACAATCATCTTACTAACATGAGCAATTAAGATCCATTTCCCTTTGGTTCCATTTATCTCAGAAGATAAGTAGGAAATTAGCACAATTAAATGCCAGAAATCCATAAAAGTTCTTCCAAAATGAATTTCCTTTCACCACATCCCTTCGTGCAAAAGTAAATAAAATACAAAAGCCATTAAGTGTGGAAGGCAGCATTAAAATAATTTCAGGTCACATAATGCATTAGAAGAACAAGCATGTGCTAAATTGCTAACTCCTGTGATCTAAGAATATGGTGGGGGGGGGGGGGAGAGATTAACCAATGCAGCTCAGTATTTTAGCTAATGACACATTTTTGCAAATGGTAAACTGTAAACATGCTGGTGCTTTGAGCCAGGTTAGGAGTGCTCTGAACTTGGAGTGTCAAAATGATCACAGATCAAATCTTCTTTCAGAGAAGGTCAGCTCTTGCTCCAAAGGTGGAGACCAGATGCAGGAAGATCTTTTTCATTAGCTCAAGTTCTTCTTTGATGAGCAACACATATTGCTGTCAGCTGCTGCTGACTGTATTTATATACAGCTTGGATGGCAGTCACATTTTTCCACATGATCCCATACACATTCAAGAAAATTATATAGGCAGAAAAGATGGTTATGCCTGAATCTTACATATTCAAATAAGGGTGGAAATACATCTTGTGCATCCATAACCTCATGACTTCAATGCTGGGCAACTGCTGCTTTTCTTTTGTCAATCAGGGAAATGTGCGACTTGAAGTGGAAAAGCAGTAGGCAGGAGGATGGCACTTGACCCATTCCCTGCCCTCCTATTTCACCACAACTCCACTGTCAGCTGCTTCTTGCCCAGCCCAGGTTCCAAACTTCTGTTTGCCATCAAAACGTGAGCTGCGAAGGAATTCCCTGCTGGAGAAAGGGGATTTGAGGAAGTGCTAAGGGGGTCAAGTGCCATCTTCCCAGTTGCCATTTTTCCACTGCGGGTCACTTCTCGCCCTGAAATGCTGAGCAGCATGCAGCACCTGAGTATTAAAGACAAGAGGTTGAAGCGGAGAGAGGTAAAATGAAATAGTATCATTAGAATTTCAGATACGCCAGCTCCTGCTCAACTGAAGTCATGATTCAGCCAAAGTAAAACACAATCAATTTCAATGGAGATATATGCACTGCAGAATGAATAGCACATAAAAGTGCTTAACACCTTTAGCTGGATTGTGCATTGAATCTAACATCATTCTAGTAGGCATCTCTCCTCTCCCTGCAGCCCTCTGTGCCACCTGAAAATCTGCTCTGGAGATTTGTTTCCCAGCTGTCTGGAGCAGATTTTGAAGGTGCATGAGGGGCTGTGATGGGGAGGGAGAATCTCCCACACTCCCAGTTCCACCAACAGAAGTAGTTCCATCAGCAGAATGACTCCATTGGATCCAACCCTGTGTTCTTCTCCCCGCCCCCTCAGATTTAATATAAATAGAGTAGTGGGGCAACTTATTAATTTACTATTCTGGCTGTTCATTGTTCTGACTGCCATTCATTTATTATTCTGATTTTTTTTTAAAAAAAAAAAATGCAAGTCCTCTGCTAGACCACAGTGTGAGTTTCATTCACTCACAACAGGGAACAAGGCCATTGCATTAATGGAAGTGTAGTAGCTATGATCTGAGTTTTGGGGAATGATTCTTCAACCAGACTCAAGAGGCAGGGCCCTCACACACAAGCCTTATTTTCCAGCATACCTAACTGAATAGTTAGCTGAGTTTGTTCACTATTTGTGTTCCATAATAATAAGGCTGAATACATATGTTTATTAATACAAATATTTGAAAATCATCATAGCACCATTGCCAGACTTTGCATATCACTGGAAATAGTTGTACCTTTCAAAATACAGCGTTATACTGTGATGTTTGGGGATCACTGTCTCACTTGGACATGAATCAATATGATATAATATGCTTTTCTAACATCAATAATTATTAATCATGAGATCAGTGTTTTCATGTGGACTGGAGTATTTCAACCTCACTTTACAAGCCATCAACTTTCAGACTAATGGAATGCAACACCTTTTTAAAACTTTATTTTTTATTATGTGTTAATCAAACCACTGCAATCCACATGACCTAATGTGTTACAGAACAAAGGTAAGAGCACAAACTACTGACTGAACAATGAAAACTGAGATTGCAAATGCAAAACTCATGGTAGGGAACCAGATGGTGGGAACGTGCCACGTAACATGCATTTTTCATATTCTGTTAAATTACTGCTCACAAAAGAAGCAAACAGTCATGGGAAGCAGTTGATTTCATGACTACACAAAAACCTTTGCTAATGGAGCATTCCCTTAATCACGTAGTTGGAAAGGATCATATTAACCAACCTGTTATTTTCAGGGATCAGATATAGGGACGTATATGCTTGTTAGCAGGCTGCTCAGTACCGTATTGTAAATAGCATAGAAAACGACCTTAAAACGTAAATACCATAGAAAACCACCTTAAATACCATAGAAAACCACCTTAAAACAGCCACGAACAGCAAATTGCAGCCATTTTAAGGTGGTTTTCTATGGTATTTAAGTGAAAAACACAGTACCGGGGTCCCATCGCGTCACTTCCTGGCACAGCATGTCACTTCTGGGCTCCGGAAAGTCTGACGGGAGCCTTGCTGCTGCCGCGAGAGGTATCAAGTGGCAGGGGTATTTGCCAAGCACCCCAAGCGGTACGTGTGCATCCCTATAAAAAGCCTCTTATACCAAGCTACTAGGAGGTTTTAAAGTATTCTAAGATAATTGGTGGCAGCAGAAATGAGTCAGCTTGTGGAACTCTGAGTTATAGTGGCAGAGAGTTCCTTAGGCCCTGAAACATAAGCATTTGCTAAAAATAAGAAACCCCATAGGTGGGATTGCCCAGTGAAGGAGCAATTCCACCCATAAGTGGTGGCAGCACTGAAGTGAAAATCCTCCATATATCTATAGTAAATAATCCTTACCTATGCATTGAGGAAATGGTATGGAAATATCCAAACATGCTAAATTCCCTAACTTGAAAAGTAATTCAGCAATCTTGAAAGTCTGAGAAAGTCTGACTTCTTGCTATGTGAGCATTTAAATCAACAATTCCTAAGTGCTCGTCAGAATACATAATTTGACACATGGATATAACATCACCATAATGGTGCTTTTCACTTTTCTAATGATGACGGTGGTGCAAGAAAGAAAGTTAAAGTGGCTCACAGCTTTTGAAGCCATGTGTCTTTAGTATTTATTTCACTGAGTGGTGAGGTGAAGTCTCCCTTTTAGTCTTTGACTGCCATGGTGAATCTTGAGTGTGGTGACCTTCCCGGATAACTGGTGTCTGACTTATTATGAGCACACCTGGTTCTGGAATCAGGCTTGATTCACACATGTGTCCACTCAAGTGATATCCTCCTGAAAACACAAGTGTGTAGAGCCCTCTCCATGTGGTAAGCCCCCACTTGAGTGTAGAAATTTCCACCACGTAATCACAAACTAACCACAAAGCTGAATGTTTGCAAAAGGTTGCTACTAAAACAATTCTAGAATTCTCTGTGTATAGGATGGAAATGCTGTGGTCCTTTCTAGAACTTTCTTTGCAAAACTGTTACTAAATTGGATAGTACTCTAGAAGACCCATTCGTCTAATGGTTAGACCTTCCCTCCCCAGCTGAGACCCCTCCAATGCCCTCACTCTGCAATGAAACTTTTTTAAAGCCTCTGTTGGCATCAATGGAGGCATTTTTAAAGTCTTGTAGCATCAAGGGAGGGGTAAATTTTTAGGGAGGGGTACCAGTATTGGGAAGGGGCAGGTTAGACCTTCCCTTCCCAGCAGTGACACCCCTGAAAATGCTCCTGCACACTATGATAAGGCTTTGAAAAGCCTCCATGGGCACCAATGGAGGCTTCATGAAAGCCTATTTGCAGCATGGAAGGCTGGAGTGGAAATCCCTTCCCTTATCTCCAATCTCTGATCAGAGATAAGCCAGCAGAGAAGCTGGCAGGCCAGATAGGGAGCACCAGCAGGCTATAGCTGACTCACAGACTGGAGCTTCCCCATCCCTCGTCTAACCCATCATAGCAGTTCTTATTTCTATGATTAAATCCTGGTGAATACATAGTGGAAGATGCACTCCAGTGGAAGATATTTATATAATTTAAAAAATTCTCTAGAAGCCAAAACAGTCATCACTTTAAATCCATATCTAGTAGCTATGTATTTTTAATTGTTTTACTCTAGAGTAGGCACAGGGCCCCATCCAGACTGGGATCCTAGCACAGAGGGTAGGGGGACTTTTGAGATCTGGATTGGTGCATACTCTAGAGTAAAAAAGTAAAAAAATAAGAAGACATAGCTGCTAGATACAGATTTAAAGTGATGTCTGTTTTGACTCTGGGAGTTGCCTGGACAGCCATAGTCTCACCAGGAACAAGACAGAAATAATAGGTACATATATGTCTTAGACAGAAGTAGAACCCCTGTCCATCTAGCTCAGTGCTGTCTGTTCTTCTGACTGGCAGAAGTGCTCCAAGATTTCTGATGATATGTTTTTTTTCCCCACAGCCTTGCTACCTGAGATCTTTTTAACTCCACTGATCTCATGTGATGCCAGGAGATGAACCTGGGACCTCCAACATGGACATTAGATGCTATTCTACTGAGCTACAGCCCCTCCCTCCTTAAATCTTCTATCACAAAGCTACTAAGCCATAGGATTTAATTCAATGTCAATCTGGAGCATATAAAACCTGGATTTCTGTGAAAAAGCAGATCTAGTGAACCATGAGAGCAATCATATTGCAAACTGTTGGTAAGCATTTTGGGGGTACTGTTAAAGTTTGTAAAAAAGCAAATTAGTTACAGTTGTTGGGGAATATTTGGAAATGTCAAGAATGAAAGCCTTTTGTTGATTTTGAAAAGACATTTTCCATCTGGCTTCAAGCATAAAAATATCCTGAAGTGACCTGCATATGTGAAGGCTTACTTGAATAAATGATAATACAGTATTGCTACAGAACAACATAAACCCATTCACTGTGGGCTCCAGCTGATAGAAAATTCCATCTGAAGTTGGAACAGATTCCCAAGTTATTGAAATGTAATTATGTCTCCTAGAAAGTTGCTGTAGAGAATGTAGATTCAGAGCAAATGGCACCGTTAATGAAACTGGGCCTGCTTTCTCCATCATAATTTGTTTTGCAGTAAGAATAAAAGCTAAAATTGCTAAAATTAAATCCCGGCAAAAGATTAGCCAATGCAATGAAATAAACCATTTATGTGAACTAAAGTTAATGAAACTGATACTTACCAATGGCAGTAAATGGGAGAAAGAGAGAAATGCAGCATTATCAAGACACATTTTGCCTCATTGTAGATTTAAATTGTTTCTCACCAAAATATATAATCTTCTAAAGCATGCATAGTAAATGCCTATGACAAGCAACATTTAATAAAAGGCAAGGAATACAGTTGTGGCTCTCATAACTGATTGTATGGTGTCTCCAAGACTTGCTAATAACTACTGCATTTACACTCCATTTATGCTCAACTCACATTAGATTTTATGTGTTATTCTGGTCTTCTTGAGAAAAGAAGATCATCTTTTATCCAGATGATGACTTCTAACTACATGTGATGTGTTCCAATGGGCATTAATGGAAAACTAGGGGATCTTCACAATTAATGATATGCATTTTAAAGGAGTCCACAGCAACGCTGGCTTCCCAAGAACAGTGAACAATGCTTGAGAAATATATTAAGAATGCAGATAGGCATTGTAGACCTTACTGCATCTGGCTTAGCCCTGTAACTAACTTCTTTACAAATGCTCTATTTGTGTACAACATGTAACATGCAAAGAGATTTCAATTCTATTTCTGTGAATAGGGGAATCACAGTTTGCAATTTACCTATTCATGGAATTGGCTCTTTCCATGTTACACAGAACAGGCAAAATCTCCAGGAACATCTGTTCTTGCTCAAAGAAGAGAGCTTCTTGAAATAGTTACGTTCACAGAAGACTCATTGTGGGAACCTGAGGTATGACAAGTCTTGAGGCAGAAGTTATTGACAGAATGTTTTCTTATGTTGGACCATTAGCAATTGCCTAGGAGAAACTAATAATGATCATCCTGGAGAATTAATTGAATAGCTGGCACCGCAGCAGGCAATGAATTCTCCTGCAGTTATCATTCATGGAATGGTCTGGGAAACCTCCGCATAAGGCTATTCTATACCAATGGGATTCAGGATGTAATGTTCCTGGTTTAGGCAAGCAGCCCATTGGAAGCCTTAAATGTTCCCATGATATTTTACTTGCACACAGATAGCTTTTAATTTCAACTAGTGACTACTTGAATATGTTAGGAAACCATATGAAGAGTGATTTTCAAAAGAGAGAAAAAAGTGAATGTGAGGATATTGTGAAGAGACATAGAGGAAGATGTATTACACAGATGTAACTTCATCTTGTTCATTCACCAATTCCTAGCACCATGCCAAAAACAATGATGGGATAAGCAGAAAAGAACAAGTTCAGCAAACAAAAACTAAACACACACCTGCAGCACCATACAAAACACTGACAGACTGATTTACTACACAAATGACACATGACAATTGAAGTTCTAAAATTACTCATTATTTTTACATTGTTTTTTACAGTTATAAAATGGTTTTTATGTTTAAGTGTAAGCCATCTTGCAGGTCCTATCTGGGCCGAAAAACAACAACTCATAAATAGACAAAAGTAAAGTAGTCTTCATGTTGTTGCTGCTACTGCTGCTGCCATTAGTATTATCAGCACTCCACCTGAACTCCATCCCCAAAATAGATTCACCACTATGGAGCACCATGGATAGCTCCTATAAAGCTCAGAATAAAAGCTGTAATGGATAAGGAGCCCCACTGACACAGGAGTCACCAGCCTCCCCTGAATTATGCTACCCTGCTTCAGGTATGTTCTTGAAGACATATATTGGGATACAAAAAAATTATGAAAATCACTGATGTGATTTTTAAAATTTTAAATTTTTTTATTTATTTTAAAAATTCACAAATAAGTCCTAAATAAATAATCACAAAATCTAAAGATATGATCACACTCTTCCAGTACTTGAAGGGTTGTCACACAGAGGAGGGCCAGGATCTCTTCTCGATCATCCCAGTTTGCAGAACATGGAATAATGGGCTCAAGTTACGGGAACCTAGATTCCACCTAAACATCAGGAAAAAATTCCTGACTGTCAGAGCAATAAGACAATGGAACCAACTACCTAGGGAGGTGGTGGGCTCTCCCACTCTGGAGGCATTCAAGGTGCAGCTGGACAGCCATCTGTCAGGGATGCTTTGACCTGGATTCCTGCATTGAGCAGGGGGTTGGACTCGATGGCCTTGTAGGCCCCTTCCAACTCTACTTTTCTATGATTCTATGATTCTAATAAAGCTACCCAAACATCACCAAATTACTAAGCACATTTTCTGCTGCAGGACTGTGTGGAACTAAAGAGCCATCACCCACTCCAACACCTTGCCCTCCCCCCAGAACAAGCAGATTACATACTGACTGATAATTGCCAGAAGCTTATATGGATAAAGCAAAGGTTTCTTCAGGGCCGGACTCATCATAGGCTTCTTTATTGGAAGCAAGGCCCATTTACAATAGATCTGATGAGTCCAGCCACTTCCCCACTCCCTTCCTAAGATTAGTCACCATCAACCACAATACGCAACCATCCCGGATGCCTGTGTGGCCTGCTGCACATCCTGAAGACTTGTCCTGTCCACAGCAGCAGCAGAGACGCCAGTGAAGCTCATCAAGTTCAGGCCCAGAATTTAAATTCAAGGTTTCACAATGCTAGCTTCCAAGAAGGGATTAGCATCAAGAGCTCCTGAATTTTTCTCCAGCTTGGATTAAAATTCTAGCTGGAGAAGAATTCATCCAAATCCTCCTCCCCACACTCATTCGGTGCCCTGATCCCCCCCCCCAACCACTTTACCTCCCTTTTAAACCCTTACTGGGGTGCTTATGTCAATATTTCTATGCCAACCTCAGTGTAACCCCATACTAAGAAGCTTCATATCCTACATCATGAGTAACACCTCCACTTCCTTTACGGAATTTCAGCATTAGAAGTGTGTAACAAAACTTCAAACAAGAATACAATAGTTGTGGAAGGGAAAGTGAATCTCCATTATGAGAAATTACTTTCACTTTGTTTTTGATCAAAATGTACCCAGTTTTGACTTCCTGGAACCAAACACACACCCAAAGGTAGTCTGCAGTCAAATTCCATACATTTCTGAGCTTATGATGTGATTTGTGGAACAACAACAAAATGCATTTAAAACGCATACATTTGAAAAAATATGCATAAAAATTCATACTTTTGAAAAATGTACACAAAACCAAACACACTTTAATCGATGGAGAAAGTGTGTACATTTCAAAAATGTGCACAATTGATGCGTACATTTGGGGAAATACACATAAAACTACACACAAATTTTCATGTGAAATGAAACACACACACACACACACACACACACACACACAAAACACCAAAGCTAATAATCAGGGATTAACACAACGAGTCAGAATGAGCTTCAAGAGAGAATTTGGAGAACCTCGACAAACTCAAGTTTTGCCAATTTGTACATCCCTAGTTCCTTACAAAAAATAATATTATTTTGTAGTATCTCACACAAATCTGTATATTGTCCCTACAGCACTCTTCATATTGGCTTCTTGAGATGGCTTCTCTTAACTACACATTCTTCTCATTGGGTGGACCAACTGAGGCAGAATACCATATAAGTAATTCACACTGCTTAATTCACCATTCTTTATTGGAAACCTGAAAAACATTTGCCCCACAAAGCTAAACATTGCCCACCATCTATATATGGTGGCCTACAGGACTGCCACACTCAGCTGATGATGAGTGCTTGCTTGGGTTAGTGTAGCTTTCCCCAGTGTGGTGCCTTCCAGATGTTTTGGACTTCAGCTCCTAACATTCCTGACCATTGGCCATGCTTGCTGGAGCTGATAGGAGTTGAAGTCTGAAATATCTGGAGGGCACCGGGTTGGGGAAGGCTGGGTTAGTGGGTCACAAATGATGTAGGCCTGCTCTGTTAGCTGGGTGCTAACTTTGGAGAATCAAGGGAGACAACAAAGCCATATTCTCTATGGCTAAGAAGTTACTTATACCTTTAATTCTGTAATAAAACAATGTTTTGATTTTTTTTAAAAAAAACCTTGATGTAATGGCCATTTCCTTTAATGTAATCCCAGTAATGCCATGGACTACAGAAGTGTAACTGGGCACTGTATAGACGTTAAGACAGCATAATTTATTTTTGATATTATCCCATTTTCCAGTGCCTAGTCATTTGGCTGTTGGAAAGATCAATAATGGTATATAATTTTTATGAGCGGGTTTTCTTATTATCTAGTTAAATTCAAAGAGAAGTTAACTCATGCTTGAAACATTATAGTGGTGCCGAGTAAGCAATACCAGGGGGAAAGAAAATCATAGTGAATGTAGAGAACAAGCTCTCATGAATACACATCTACAAAGAGAGTACAATTTAACACTGATTGCTATGAAGGCTCAAGGGTATGCAGCAATGCTGAATTATTATTACACATTGTGGAATTTTTATTTTGCTTGCCAAAGACTGTAGAACACAGCTGAACTCCATAATGTGAAACTGTCTTGCAGGCATATTTTTCTTCTTACAAAACTTTTACTATTTCCAATAACATTTTTGCTTTGTCCCAGTGACCTGGTTCACATGTAATGGTGGCAAATCATGGGTTAATTAACCTACAACCTATGAATTGCCGGGGTTGTGTGCCACCACCATTTTGAATATGCAACCACCAATCAGCCCACTCGGAGGTTATTTTGTGACATGTGAACCCAGACACGATGGGTTGTTTAACCCATGATTAACCCATAGTCTCCAGGTTCGCATCGCACATCATGAAATAACCTCTGATCAGGCCAATCGGAGATTGCATATTCCAAATGGTGGCAGCGCACACCAAGCACATGACCCAGCAAATTAATCCATGATTTACCACATTTATTTATTTATTTATTGTATTTCTAAATCGCCCATCTAGCCGGTACCCGGCCACTCTGGGCAATGTGTGAATGGGCTCATTGTATCTTGTTTGATGATATCAGTAATGAGGGTGACTGGGGGCCGGATACAAAGGGCTTCAAGTTTGTCTTATGTGAATTGAGATGGTCTCACCAGAACATGTTCCAGTACATGCATGGCCATCTTTTACTTTGAGTAGGGGTTATTTGCTTTGTGATGTAGTTAAGTTAGATGTTTCTAAGTTTATTGAACCGCCTTGTCTACCTTGCTTACTTCTAAACTGCTTCTTAGGACACGCAGAGATGTTTTAAGTTTTATATCTTAGAACCAGCATCAGTTTATATCCAGTGTTAATCCTACTTAGAGTAAACCCATTGAAATCAATGGGACTTAAGTTAGACTAATATTGGCTACAACCATTTACTCCAATCTGCACATAATTTTCTCTTTGTTAATTTTTTCTGGATACTGAATTTCCCAAATTCTCATTCCCATTGAGACACGTACCTGCAAAAGGCTAATAAAACTGCTAATAAATGCTTTCATAGCATTCCACATTGTGCTAAAGATTCTGATTATGCTAGTTCTGCTCTGTATTGACAACATAGTTATTGCTCCAAAAGCCCTCCCATCAGCCTTTTCTTCATCTCATTCATGCATAAACTCAGACTCATTTTAAAATACCAACGGTATTTAAGCAATACTAGTTTTCAATGGTTAGGTACTATGCACACATTTGCACAAACTCTGAACATGGCACTTATTATACATAGGTACTATACATAGGTGCTGTATACATACTGTACGTGCTAGTGCATGCCTATATTATAATATACAGATGAGAGGAAAATAGGTGACGCTAAAACTAGCATTATTCAGATTGTAATAGGGATTACTGGAGAACAGCAGGGGCAGACCAAGGGATGTTAGCATGGCCTGGAATCAATGCCTTTTTGGTGCAACTTGGCATACTATGACAATGCAAACTTCAATGCTTGCAGAACATTGACCATAGCAGCCCTGCTATATCATGTGGTCACACTCTTAGGCATTTCTAAAGGTGTAGCTCAGCAGTCAGTGCTGGATTATCATTCTACTGGAAAGCAACCCATTAGTTGCAGAAGAGTTTTCCTTTGGGGAAAGTCTGCCTTCATGATTTGTTGCACTGATTTTTGATATATTGGTTTCACCTTCATCATGACAGGGCAATATGTGGCAGGTAGAAATTGCAATAATGGTCTGGGGAGCATTACAGGCTGGGGGAGATTTTAAAGAAAGAACTGCATGCTTGGAGGGGCTCAAAGTCTTACCTCTTTGTGTGAAAACTGGCAAAGGAGAAAGAGTTGTTCATCAATTAGATGATGTTGCATGGCACCAATCGAGCAGAGAGCATCCATGTCCTTTTATCCAATCCTCTGCACAGTGTTGCTAAATGTCAAAAAGATGGATAGCAGCATACATGCAGAATACATCTGAATATGGCTATGAAGTGCAATGTTTGTTTTCAGAGACACTATAGCTCTGACAACCAGTTGTTAGAGAGGAATGACTGGGGAGGGATATCTCTATCAAGCCTTCTTGATGAACATTCTTGGGACATCTGGTTAACCACTGTCAATAGATAATCCTTAGAAAATGCAATATCTCTAGAACAGAAGTGCTACCTTGAAGGAAGACATCTGGATCCCATGCAACAAAGAGAATAACAATTGTATATTTGTTGCATGAAAAAGCATTGTACTGGGAAAGCTCCTCTTGGCTGAAAAAGATGTGATGGTTGTTTTTTCACCTGTGAATTTCTGACCCTATTCATTCTGTAGCCATGGACTCAAGGCTACTGCTAAACCAAACGTATTTGAGGGTGCAAATTAACAAAAGGAAGGAAGGTGTCCTCTATTTGAAGTGCTAACCAGTCCACATTCAGTTTAAAGATCAAGAAGCATAAGAAGGTAGAGCAGAGGCTTTGAAGTTGCCTGTTGATAATTAGTACCTGGATAGCAAACTGAGCAGACACACCTTTACCACTATGACAGGATGTACTGTATTCCTATTTTAATTATAGTAATTATTTCCAAATTTGCATCTATATGTATAAAGTAGCATATGCAAATTTTATGTAAATCTATGACCTCTTTGGGCCTCTTTTCTGGTGATGCATTAACTCTTTTTTTGATTATGGTAAGTAGCCACCCGATCCTTGCCGAGAAAGTTAACAGTTAAATTAATGGAACTTACATGTCTACTTAGAATTGTCTCATTGAGTTCAGCGGTGGTTATTCTCAGGTAGGTTTGCAGGCGCAGCTTTAGTTACTTTGACATCAGAGGGCTGCATAGAAGATCTCCCTAAGAACAACTGATGGCGGGAATGCTTATAATTAATAACAGCAGTGTTACTATGAATACAGGAGTATAAAGTGCTTTCTCTCCCCATTCACCCTGATGCAGCTTGGTGGGAGGAGAGTGGAATCTAGTTAGAGAATTTTACAAAATGGATTCCAGGTTTTTAAAGGCCCATATCGGTAGGATTGAACAATTTGAGCATGGCCTTGAATAATTCATTTGCAGAGGTTTGTTGTTTCATCAGATTGTAGACTGAGCAAAGAAACTTGTCTCTGTTCCTCAGCTGGCTAACATTACATTTTTCAGCTTCCCACTCCAAAAGTATGGTTCTAATTAAGACCTATAATAACGTTTTCCTATGCAGAGGGAGAGCTGGGGAAATTTTTATTTTATTTTTAGAATTCCTTTTTAGGGCTATTAAACTCAAGCCTCTCTCCATCAGAACTCCACAACAGGCTACATGGCTTTGATAAAGACATTTAAAAGTGTGCCCTTATTCAACAATATGAGTTGCCCCTTCATTTGTGGGAATAGACAGAGGCCAACATCTTGAAGTACAGTGGGAAACTCTTGCCAGTGCAATTTATATACTTGGAAAGGATGAGGAAAAATAATTTAAAAGAACAGGAATGTCTTTGTAAAAGGGTGGTTTTCCATGCTGCTTGTAATAAAAAATATAGACACATGTTTGGGGTTTATTGATCCCTGATGTCTAAGAACCTCTAGGAATGCTACAGAGGAATAAATACTTAATTATTATTATTTTTTCTATTAGCCCAGCCTTCCCCAGCCTGGTGCTCTCCAGATGTTTTGGACTTCAACTCCCATCAGCCCCAGCCAGCATAGCCAATAGTCAGGAATTCTGGGAGTTGTAGCCCAAAATATTTGGAGAGCACCAGCTAGGACAAGGCTGTATTAGGTAGCCTCTCTGCTGTGGCACTCACTATTAACATTACTGTAATTAAAAAAACAAAGCAACGTATTCACCATTTCAATTCAGCATAGAATAAAGCAATACATTTTTTTTCTAATTATGCTATGCTAAGCTAAGAAACCTAGTTCAGCCTTCCCCAACCTGGTACCCTCCAGATGTGTTGGACTACAACCCCCTTCATCCCCAGCCAGCATGGCCAAATAGTCAGGGATGATGAGAGTCATACTCCAAAACATCTGGCGGGCACCAGGTTCGGGAAGACTACCTTAAAGAGTCGCATAAGAGAGCTGGCCCTGCATTGTTGGTATAGGTATCGGCCCAGAAGGCAAATCAGTGATATTTTCTTAAATCAGCGGTGGGCAACTTATGGCCTTCCAGATGTTGTTGGACTGCAACTCCCATCGGCTCTAACCAGCATAGCCAATGATGAGGGATTCTGGGAGTTGCAGTCTGACAACAGCTGGAAGGCAACAAGTTGCCCACCCCAACTTAAATGGACTTGTGTGGTACAAGAATTGGCTTCTCCTTATTTAGGGATGGTTGAAGAGAGGGTGATTTAAATATTGAGAACAATGCAAGCCCCTGAGTGAGTTTCATGGCCGAGCGGGGAGTAGAACCCGGATATCCCGAGTCCCAGTCCAACACTCTAACCACTACGCCACACTGGCTCTCTCTTGTTTGAGGGGGAGCAGCAACACTCAAATAACCCATGGTTTGTTGTTGGATTATTTGAGGATTGCTGCCCCCCAACCCCAGTCAGTGTCGACAACACTGGGTTAGATGGCCCAATGGGCTGACTCAGTATAACTAAGGCAGTTTCCTCTGTTCCTGTGGATGCAATCTAAACCATTAAGATCTCAAAGTAAAAATCCAAGTGGATTTCATATATTTGCAGTCTTTGGGTAAGCAACACATGGAATCTTGTCGACTCCAGCACAGGTTCTTGACAAATTATTGTTGTCATAGGAAACATTAATAACACATTTCCTGCAAAGTAAAAATTCCATTTAGCCACAATCAGCAGGGTTTAATTAGCGAGCATGAATTATTGAATACGTGCTGTTGTTTTCCTTGAGTTTTCAAGCAAGAGCCACGTAGAATTGAATGATACTAAGGCAAAGGGCCATGTAAAACCAAATCATTTTCTAAGGTTCTCTCGCTCCCTTTGACTGCATCCATTTCAGCAGTAACTTCCAAGTGTGTCCTCATAATACATTCAGACAAATTCGTTTGTAAATGCAGTAGCCACAAAAACATGCCATGTTCTTAAAACAGTCACAACAGGAGCCTCAAGCTTTAGTGATGGGTTGCTACAAATATATAGTAACCACATTATGCAATGACCCCTATAGTCCAATTCATGCGTTCAAAGAATGGATGTGGGTACGAAGTATGGAGAATGTGCATGCACAGCTGCAGTCGTAGATGGAATGTCTTTTCTACTCAGATGTGGTAATTTAATTTATTCAGATTAGACTACTGTAGTGCACTCTCTGTGGGGCTGCCTTTGTGTCTGGTTTGGAAGCTGCAGCTAGTGCAGAATGCACCAGCTAGGATGCTCAGTGGAGCACCTAGCTATACACCTATGACACCTGGTCATTCTACCGAGGACGCTTTACTGGTCATTCCATGACCAACAACGTGTCATCAGGTAATGACATGTAAGCAGGCCTTCTTGGTAGTGGCATCCACCCTCTCAAACACTCTCCCACATGTGGTCCAAGAGGCAAAAACAGAGGTGAGTTTTAGATGCCTCTTGAAGATGTATCTGTAAACTCAGGCTTTCCTTGTAATCACACTACTTTGTTCTTCTGTTCCTGTAACATAGTAACAATGCAATCCAATGTGGCTGTCGGTAATACTCCGAACTCAGAGGATTGCAGGCATCTTATAGAGGGTGGGAGGAGCACGGAGGTGAAGGTCGCCTCCATGCTTCTCTTCTCCCACCCTGCAAAAGACTTAGATGGCCAATTTATTTTGCCACAGCTCGCAAGGAGGACAGGCTGAGGCGCTGCTAGGATACATCGTATCCAAGCAGAGCCTCATTCCTCCCCTCCCCACCCCCAGAACGCCCACCCAACACTGGCTCCGAGGTTGGCCCTGTGACCTTGGAGCTGCAGCCAGCACAGTTCTTTCTGTGCCAACTATGAGGTTGGACGGAGGGCGTTCCGAGGTCGGAGTCCCAGCTCCGACTTCAGAGCGCATTTCTGAGATCTTGAGCTGGGACTCAAGACTTTTCCTATGGCTGTCTAGACTATATCTTGATGGCCCTAAGATTGCACCCTAAATGTCATTATTATTTTATATTGTCCATAGGACTGGAAACAAGGCCCTATGAGGAGAGACTGAAAGAACTGGGCATGTTTAGCCTTCAGAAGAGGAGACTGACTGAGGGGAGATATGATAGCACTCTTCCAGTACTTAAAGGCTTGTAACACAGAGGAGGGGCCAGGATCTCTTCTCGATTATCCCAGTTTGCAGGACACGGAATAATGGGCTCAAGTTACAGGAACCTAGATTCCACCTAAACATCAGGAAAAATTTCCTGACTGTCAGAGCAATAAGACAATGGAATCAACTACCTAGGGAGGTTGTGGGCTCTCCCACTCTGGAGGCATTCAAGGTGCAGCTGGACAGCCATCTGTCAGGGATGCTTTGACCTGGATTCCTGCATTGAGCAGGGGGTTGGACTGTATGGCCTGGTAGGCCCCTTCCAACTCTACTTTTCTATTATTCTATTATTGGTTTTTATATTGTATTGTATTTTATTTTTTAATGTAAAGCATTTAAAGATTTTAAGATATCTATTTATTTAAAATAGTTTAAATAAAGAAATAAATCTGGACCACCTGGTAATGGACCCGGACCCGAATGCACTTTGCATTATGAAATTTCAGGACTTGTGATGCATTCCACAGAACAGGAAATGTAAGTCCAATTAAATATGCATATTTGAAAGGTACACAAAGAAAAATGTGTACATTTTTAAAACTAATGCACGCAGGCATGCTTTGTGGGTGAATGCATATATACACAAAATATATGAATGCATACATACAATTTGATAAAATGTGCCCCAAAATGCTCAGATTTTAAAAACTATGTAACCCCCCCTAAAATTAAATATCCACCCCACCCTTAAAAAAAAAAAAAGCCATCTCCATGGAAATGGCACTGAACAGAGTTTGAGGTGGGCAAAAGAGGAAGGCTGTGGAATTGTACTAGACAGATCTGTCCATCCCTACATTGGAACACATAGGTTCGGAAGTGGTACACTTCTGAATTCCAGTCATACAGGAATCAAATAGCATGGGAAGACCATTGCCTTTACCCAGATTGTGGTCTTTCCAGAAGCATCTGGCTGGCCTCTGTTGGGAACAGATGCTGGGCTAAATGGACCCTTACTCTGATCCAGCAGAGTTCATGTACTTATGAGATGCACTAGGAAGCCGCAAATAGTTACTACCTCCCAGAGTCTGCCCACCCTGCAGGGCCGGTGCAAGGCAGTTTGGTGCAGTTTGGTGCCCTAGGCAAGATCAGATATTTAGCGCCCCCCCATCCCACTTGAGCCCTCCCTATTTCTGGTGCCCCCTTTAGCTCTGCGCCCTAGGCAGCTGCCTAGTTGGCCTAATGGTAGCACCGGCCCTGCCACCCTGTGTCCCTTTCACACTTTATGGTGTGTTCACCACGAGACATGGTAGTGTAGGTATGGCAGATATGTGTGCTCTGTACAGTGTGAATTGGCCCTTAATATCATGGATTTCATACTATGATACAGTGCCAATTGTGCTGCCTACAAAAGGTAATTGCTCCATTATTTCTGGCACAGTTTGAACCTTTATGGCTCTGCTGTCCTTTTCCTACACATACTATGCTAATTTGGACACTTGGGTAAATGTGACTGTGCAATTCCTTGAAAGCCAAATGTGTTCATCAATGCATCTGAGAAACAATTTTCACTGGATTGGAATGCAGGGTCTTCACCATATCATAAAACATAGATGTCAAATGTCAAATTTTTCAGCTATGGGAAAGAGTAAATTTGCACTGAATGATAATATTTCTCTCCATCTGGTAAAGCTTCTCCTGAGGGACTTTGGCTCTAGGCTGAATGCTGAGAAATGCAGCTCTGGGTACACTGTGGGCCTCTCAAATTAGTCTAGTAATTTACTGTTACTTAATAACTTGAACTGTGACGCTTGAACCAATATTGATTAAAACTCCCCCGGCTTCCAGCTGGGTTGGGGTAACAGAACTTACAGGCAGGTACAAACACACCCACAGCTGAAGTACAGGGACACAGAAAAGAGGACCTTCAAACTCTGATGAATTATATGCCAGCTCGAGGCCCCGGGAACAGCAGACCAGCTCTCACTTTGACAAATAAATCAAAGCATTAATCGGGCCTGTCAGGAAAGCAGGTGTTTTGACTGCCTTTATGGTTCATTTTTATGCAAAAGGGTTGTGGGATACAGAAATCACGGGGGATTGCAAATAAATAGCAATGACAGGACTGATCCCACTAGGCGAGGGGGCCAAAATCAGCCTGTCTTTTCATATTATGAAATATATCTAACGGCAGCCTCTTTAAGCTCTGGTTACACAATGCACTGTCTGTGAGCCTCGGATTTTTCTCTTTCTCTTTTTTTCTTTCTTTCCTGATATGCCAGAGGCTCTTTTCTATTCTTTCGTGATAAACTGCTCCAGCAGCCATAGCAGGTTTAGAATGTTAAAGAGCCATTGCTCACACGATTTGACAAAAGGATTCTGTTTTAAAGGGTTTAAAGGACGTTGAGCACACTATCTACAATCCCATTTCAGGATAACGTCTTTCTTGTGGTTTCCATTCTTCGACCGGGGAAGCAGCAAATACATCATAAAAATGTGTCAGTGTAAATTTTCCAGGTTTGGAGGGGAGAAGCATCACCAAAAGAAGAAGAAGAAGCTTAGACTAGACTAGAATTTGATTACTACAATGGCACCTTTAGGAAATTTACAAACATGCAAACATCCATATCAGTTATGTGATTCATAAGTTGACATCATCTCTTAAGGGTTTAGTGAGTACTGGAATGTTAGTGCTGGCAATAATATAATTGTTAAATAAGTATAGATGCAATTGATGGTGATGATAATAATGATGCTGATGATGGAAAGAGTCATGGGTACTGACAGATGTTAATTCATGCAGTACCGTATGTATAATGCTTACATTACTACACTGTTAGGAGAAACCTTTAGTCTAATGAATTCCCACATGAAAGAGCCGAGTGAGGAACTATACAAGCCTTCTCAGTGGTTTTAATATGACATGATGGCTTTTACAGTGCATTCTTTGTTGTATTTATCTCTCTCTCTGTGTATGTATCTGCAGGACATTGTTTGTAAATTCCATTTATGATTTACAAACCATAAACTTTTTTTTTAATGGTTTATTTCACTGTGATGAAGCCTATAATTTCAGACTTAGGTGCATTTGGTTTAGAAGCTCTCTGTTCAATGACAGCCTTCTCCAACTTTATTAAGAGATTGATTAGGTTCCCTCCCTTTTTATTTAATTAAAATACCAAAAAAAATATTGCACAGCTGGCATTTTCTTAGCACAGACAGCCTTGAGACCACTTTATTTAAATCTTTAATGAACCACTTGTGCTATAAAAGAGAGGAACAATGCACCAGAGGGCAATTGTGATGTTCCCTTTTGCTGAATCTCGAAAGAAAACTTTGCATCAAAGTTACAGGGTAAAAGAAAAACCAGAAAGAAAGAACAGAAAAGAAAGCTGAAAGCCTTTAGTTCAGCTTATCAGCATAGGATGTGAGATCAGGTTCTCCTCGAGAAGGCGTTTTTCCTACTTAAATGTGAAAGCACAGCTTCATTTAGGCTGGGGCTGGGTAGGGTGAGTAAAGCCCCACAGACACTCCTGTGACTTTGCATGTCTGCAGGGCTGGGCCCTCAGGCCAAAATTAAGCAAGAAGGCTTAATGCATGCTTTGCTGAAAGAGTTATTTAGTCTGTACTGGTATTTAAATTATGAAGTGACCCCAGTAATGTGCTGACAATAAACAGGCAATATGCATACTTTGGTCATTAATCACGGCAAATATATTTTGACCTCCAGCCACAATGTTACCGAAAATTTATCATCTGTTCACACTCAAGAACAACAAGTCAGGGGGCTCTTTGGCACTTGAACATAACAGACCAGGCAATTTAATTTCTTTCTCCAAGCTCTCAACTTGCGCGCGTGGAGGAGAAATAACGTCTCAGACACAACTGTAGGGTACAAATTGTGGTAAAAGTAATGGTTTATTGAATCATCAATAGGGGATCTACGAAGGGAAAAAGTGCGGGTACTAATTACACCGGCTATCAGCCGGTCACTATTGCAATAGGGCGAAACATCCAGCAAGGAGGGTGACGGCCGCCAGGTCATCCCTGCCTTGCTTAACACCACACGGTGCTGGAAGGTCTTTCCTGCAGTCAGCCTCGACCAGACTGTGAGGTACTGGTAGGTGAGGCAGGAAGACCTCAGAGACGGCCTTGTCTCCGCAGTCCCGAGCCGTGAGACAGTCGGTGGAAGGAGCCTCAGGCACGCCTCTCACCTGAAAGGTGCCATAGGATGATCACCGAGCCCCTAAAACTGCCTAATCCCGCACTTAACCGCCAATGTGACCGAATTGAAAATGCCACTAAGCACCCAAACCCTGAAATACAGTGTAGAGTAGGCAAACACGAACATTGCCCCCAGCCAATTAGGACAATGAACCAAAATTCCTACTCGGCCCCTGGAAACAGGCGACCAGTAAAACCTACACTGCAAACGGGGAAGGGAGGGAGGGAGCCGCGCTAGAAAAGAACCAGGAGGAGAGGCGAGCAAACCTAATTACGGCTCTACTGCCCCTCCCCTTCTGCCCTGTGATTGGTTGGCCTGATATCAGACCATTGTAGTCCGACTCATCCCCTCCCCCGCGCGCAAATTGTTCCCCCCCGCCACAGCTACGCGTGGGGGGAGGTGCAATCAGTGCAATCTCAAGTTACACATTTGACACCAAAAGAGGAAAGACTAACAAGGCAATTCTTAATGGGGCTCCACTTTTTCATATTTTAATTAATACAGTACTGTGGTGCCTATAGAAACCTTCTCATTATGGGCCATAGTGACCATTCAACTAGCACAGCGTTACACAGTCTATGACACTAAACCAGCACGGCAGCTGGTTGTTATTCTTATGTACCAACCTCACGTTTGTGAGGCACAGGAGGGATGAAGAGTGCCAGTTCTTTCCCCAACCCCATTTACCACTCTTATTCCTCAATTTCTTTCCCTAGCTCTCCACAGCACACATCCTCACTCACCAATCCCACTCCTTAAGTTGAGAAACAGGCCAGGTCTTAGACATTCTGTTCTCTACCTGCCATAGTGGCAATGACCTGGGATGGATTAAAGCCATGATGGGCCCTGAGATTGTGGGCTGTAGTGGTCCCTGTTCTCCACCCCCCAATACACACAACTTTTGTGTGTGCACACACAACACACACACACAGTCAAAGAAAACTATGCTATGTACAACAGCAATAGAGGTTAAAAAGATTACTGCATGCTTTAGTGGTACATCATCTTCCATACTTTCCAGAAAAGAGGAGACTCCTAAGGCCCCTTCACACATTAATCACATGAACTGCTTGAGTTCAAGAGATTATGGGGCCATGCTGTTGGCCCGCTAGGGATGTCTGAATCAGCAAAACTTGAGCTCGTTAAGATTGTCTGATTTCCACCTCAAAACTCATTCTGATTCACGTCTATGTCAGATTGCGAGCTTTCTTTGTTTATTTGCATGGCAAATTGTGCATATTTTAATGTGTATTTTCCCAAATGTACACATTGATTGTGTGCATTTCTGAAATGTATTTTCCCCAATTGATTAAAGTATGTTTGTTTGTGTGCATTTTTTCAAATGTACACATTGTGTGCATTTTTCAAATATATGCGTTTTTCCAATTCATTTTTTGTTGTAGTGTGAATCACATCACAAGTTCAGATAAATATGGATATCCGACCCCAGATTGCATTTGGGTCCATGCTTGGTTCCAGGAGGTGCGAACTGGGTAAATTCTGGTAAAAAAAGAAGAACTGCAACGAATTTCTTACCCATCCATACTGACCCATATCACATCACACAGCTTCCCTGATCCTGCCCCTGAGGTCTACATGATTTATGCTTTTTGCATACATGAGTAGTAAATGAAGAGGAGCGGAGAGAACGTAATAAGTCATGGCAGAAACCAAACATGGTGCTGTAAGAATTGACACATGGATGGCATTTTTGAAGTGGGCCTGTAACACTGATGGACCCACTGAGACTGTGGGCTCTGGAGTTGCCCTGTTAGCCCATGCGTTAATCTGGCCTTAATAATGGCCTCTCGGGTGAATCAGGCAAGCAAGGGACCAGGCCAGGCATCCTATGCCAGATCTGGCTCCACCCTCCACCCTTAAGAGTGACTGCATCCTCTGGAAGCTGGAAAGGAGTCAAGGCCAGGGGCACTCCCCTGTTTCAGATGCAGGAAAGGGGAGGGAGCATAGGACAAAACAGTTTTCCCTCCCCAACAATGCTCCAGTTGCCTTCAGGAGGATGGAACTCTTCTATGATGCACTACAACCAGTAAAGTTTGTGCCACCTAGCAAATTTGTTTCCACATGGATCGCCTCATGGTACTTAATGGCAGCCATTGACTTCTGTATCAGCAAAAGTAAAGACATACAGTCAGGGATACCACTGGGATGTGGGATTGAGCTAACCCTATTGGATCTCATGTCTGGAGTGAAGACCAGGTACTTTTCCTGCCTCTGAACTGTGCCTCACATTGCATTCCGTTGATTTTATTTCATTGAAGTTATGAGAGTGGTTGTGAACTGAATCAGACCTGCTCTGTGGATTCCTGTCCTGGGTTCTCTTTTGAAACTACTTTCAAACAGCCAGTGTTAGGTTGTTTTGGGCCTCCATGAACACTCCTTGCCCGGTGGGCCCTCTCCTCCAATCCCTCACCTGCCCTTGCCACTCCTCCCCCTTCTCATCCTCCTCTTTGCAGCAGCTGCCTGAGTGTAGGGATGGGGAAGTCAGCAAAGCTCGATCTCATCAAGATTATCTGATTTTAACCTCAAAGCTTGGTTTGTCTCGTTTCTGTTCCTGTTTGTGAGTTTTTGTTCTTGTACAAATGGGAAAAGTGCGCACCAAATGCACTCCTTTTTCCCCATCGACTAAAGCATGAAAAAGCACATTCCCCCTCCCAAATGGGCATTTTTCAAAGTGCAATTTTTTTCTAAAGTACACTGTGGAGAGAAAGCCTGACCAAACACACACTGTGCCCCGCCCCCCAGTCACCTGCACCCAGTCACCTGCCCAGGGCAGGAAAGCTCAGCCCCAGTCGCATTTGCATTCAAGTAGTCTTCACCAATCACCCTCAATGGCTGGCAAAACCGAGACACATATTTACATTCAATTCAATGGTTCTTCCCCAAACACTTGCAATGGGCTGTCAAGTACCCTCAATCACCCCCCAAGCACCCTTGAGGAACCAGGAGGCAAGGTGGTGCTGAAAAACCTCAACACCCCTCCCTCCGGGCAAGACCAGTTTTCCCTTTCAGCAGGAGGAGGGGTCCGGGGGATCAAGAGGGGGGTGATCGAGGGGGCAAAAAGAAGCAGCCAAGGCTTCCACGGGTTGTTGGGAACAAGGTGCAAGGCAGCACGGAGTGGATCGTCAGCTCAGGCCAACCCAGACACTCAATCCCCAAGCAGACCACCAAGGTACTTCGCCGTTAGTCCGTCTTAGTTGCTAGCGTTAGACTAGGGTAGAGTCTTCAATGTTAGATGAGAATAGCATAGGTTCTTTTTTGTTTGATAGTTCTGCCTGTGCGTAGTAAGTTTTACCTTCTATTGTGGATTGTACTCCCTGACGTAATTGGTTGTTTACTATACAATTTCCCTTATCTCCCTGACCTGATTTGCTCAATTACTCCTGTAAATAAGCTGGTTTCACTTTTGACTGAGCCATAGTTTCATTCTGATTCGGTGCCTAATCCAGTGCATTCAACCTGATTTGACCCAGGGTGCACGAACGGGAGCTCTGAGCTGTCAAATTAACCACTTAGCTCCCGAATTCACAGAAAAGGACCGGCGACGGTCCTTCACATACACGTTTTCCAAATGCAAATGCAAGCTTGGGAGTATGCGCCTTCTTCCTTACCAACCTGCCTGGTCATCGGAGGACGTTCTCCTGGTGGTTCCACATGGACCCATGGGCCAACTAGAGTCCACCAGGAGAAGAGCCTTCAGTGTGGTGGCTCAACTTCTATGGAACTCTCTACCTTTGGAGGCCAGGCAGGAAACAACACTGACTGTGTTGTTTTCGGTGCCTGCTGAAGATAACTTTGTTCTGGGAAGCCTTTCTTGCTGTCCAGCCATGGTTTTAAATGTTATCCTGTTTTTAATATATTGTTTTTATCAGTTTTATTTTTTTATTGTTCACTGCTCTAGAATCTTCCTAGATAGGGAGCAATATACAAATACTGTGAATGAATGAATGAATGAATGAATGAATGAATGAATGAATAGGCATTTCCTGAAATATGTGCTTGCATTTGGGGGTGCGAACAGGGAAAATTCTGGTCCAAAATGAATCAAAATGAAATTTTCATATATCTCTAGCTGGGTGGCCTGGGGCTCATTCTTTTCTTCTCCCTTGCAGTGGCATCACCACAACCATCACTGCTGGTGTCATTGCTTCCAGAGAGAGAAAAGGCCAGTCAGCTCAGGCAAAGAAGAGCAGAGGTGTGGGTGCATGGCAGGAAATGTAATCAGGAAGAAGCACTGAGGACAAGGTGGAGCACTCACTGCTCACCTACCCACCTGCTCTCTCTGGGACTAACTGCCATGGTGGGAGAGTAGGAGGAAGGCTGCAGCAATTGCTTGGTGTCAGTATCCAGAAACTCTAGTTTGCAGCATGTGCCTTTTGACAGTGCATGGGTCTCGGTAAATTCCCAATACTACCAAAAACTAATCCTGGACCTGCAAACAGCAGTAGTTTACTGCACTGGATTATGATTCCATAAGCCACTGCTTTTTCTCAGCCTGTCGACACTGCCAAGAAGAATAGCAACACTAATTTACTCTTCCCTGTTTATGAACAAATAGCAGCTTTGGTGGAGGCCATTTTCAGTAGGAACCTTGCACACGACTCTGAACTGGACCAGGAGCATAATTCAGAATGGGGGCCCCATAGCTGCATTCCCTTCAAAATAAAAGTGGCAGCATTAGGCACACTTTTAATAAGTGTGATTCATGTGACATGCAGTTTGGCCCTTATTCATGCCAAAGTGTGGTGGGATTTTGCAACAGGGCATGACTTCATAGGACACTCCATATCAGCTCAGCACATGTAGATGTGCAGTGATGTGATGTGGCTCACAACCCATTGGATCACAGGATGGTAAAAAGAATTCCCATTCTTCTGCATGTGTGATGTGAAGGAGCCACCAAGAAAAAATGTTGTGACCTGGATCTTATACATGTATAACCATCTCGATTCAGGAATGTGCTCTTGGCAGGAAATGGTATCCGTGGAAAGGGCAAGGATGCTGGAGAGCCAGGGAGGATCATGAGTTGGACAACTCAGTGTGAAGGGAACATGGGGACTGAAGAAAGGGGGAAAAACAGGGAATAGGAAGCAGAAATCTATAAGAAGAACAGGCAGAGGACTGGCGTGCAGAAGAGCCAAGGGGAAAGATGGGCTGGTTAAAATATTTACACAAGGCATAGGGACAAGAGGTTCTATGTGGCCTTGATAGGATAGGATTAAGAAGTATGGGGACAAAGAGCCAGAGGGCAGGGAAAGCAGGGAAGCAGGGAGGAGGCCAAATTTCACATACTGAGTCAATGGTATGTGACTGGTCAAATATTTGTCTGCTAGTCTCTATTCATATACATATTTATTCATTTACTACATTTCTATACCGCCTGATAGCTGAAGCTCTCTAGATGGTTCACAACAATTAAACCCATAAAATAAAACACGATAAATTACAATATAAACGTTGAAAAGTTGAAAATGACAGTATAAAACTAAAATAATAACCAAACAGAACAATAGCAGCAGTGCAAATATTTAAAGTACAGTACCGGTTTTAATATAGAAAATGAAAGTCTAAAATGCCCAGGAAAATAAGAAGGTATTCACCTGGCGCTGAAAAGAGAACAATGTAGGCACCAGGTTAGCCTCTCTGTGAAGCTCATTCCGCAACCAGGGTGCCACAACAGAAAAGGCCCTCCTCTTAGTAGCCACCCACCTCACTTCCTTTGGTGGGGGTTCCAGGAGAAGGACTGCTGAAGATGATCTTAGGGTTTCGAAAGATGTATATGAGAGGAAATGATACTTCAAGTAACTTGGCCCCAAGCCATTTAGGGCTTTGAATGTTAATATTTACGAGATTTATTTTATAATACCAGCACTTTGAATCAGGCCCGGACATGGACTGGCAGCCAGTGCAGATGGAAAAGTGCGGGCATGATATGATCACATTGGCCATCATGACAGCCAGACACAAATAATATATGTTCCCCTTGGAGCAAGAGAACAGTGGCACCTGAGAGTTCACTGATACCCCACTCCCCAATAACACAAGAAGATGACTAACATGGACAGGAAGGTGCAGCTGCACTCATGTCCTGCTTCTGGGATCCCACGGGCAGCTGGTTGGCCACTGTGTGAACAGGATGCTGGACTAGATGGACCCTTGGTCTGATCCAGCATGGCTCTTCTTATGTTCTTATCTGTGTAACATACAACTTAAAGCAGCCTTCCCCAAGTGGCGTCCTCCAGGTGTGTTGGATTACAACTCCCATCACTCCTAGCAAGCAGTTCCAATGGCCCAACTAGCTTAGGATGATGCGAGTTGTAGTCCAACACATCTGGAGGGTGCCAGGTTGGGGAAGGCTGATTTAAATGTTGGATTCAAGAAAAAATGAAAGGCTTTATATTTATATTTATATATATATTTATATTTATCAACAGAATGTCCACCAAACTTTTTTTTTACAGGAAAGGATTACCATACCAATCAGCAGCTTCAAGGGCACAAGGTCTGTACTATCTGGCAGGCTTAGAAAGACCTTTCCCTTATGGGAAATTTATTTTCTATGGGCTATGTGATATATATATATATATATATATAGAGAGAGAGAGAGAGAGAGAGAGAGAGAGAGAGAAACACATCTGTATATTCATTTATTAGCCACTGCCAAAAAAGACTCAGCAGCACAACAACTGAATTGATTCATATTCTGATCTGGCATGACAGTAATGCTCAAAACATTTTTATAAGATCCACTCATTGGAGAGATAATTTTAGTTACCATCTTCCAAAGCTGCAGTTATTTGAGGAGCTTATGATCCTTCCTGCCCTTGATTGTTATTCAGAGAAGTGATAGCACAGAAAGCAACTTAGGGCCAAACAAAACCCATGGGAGGGTTAAAACAAAAGCAAAAAAACCCCAGGTTCACTGGAATCCAATGGACCAGTTTGGGCGGGAGGGTTACCCCCACCTCCGCCATGGTGTGTGTGCGTGTGTGTGTGTGAGTATGTGGAGGGGAAATTTGGGGGCAAAATCAGGGGGAGGAAGTTTAAAACCTCCTCGCCTGAAGCACCATGGTCCTGATCTGAATGGGAGCTGTGCACGCTAACAGGAGAGTAAATAAAAATTAAAAATTTTTGTTTGGCCCTTAGGCCAACCACTAGAACAGCATCCTAAGATGGACAGTGGGATACTTCTTCCTGTCAGTTAAAATCCATGCGATATCTGGTAAGGGGAAGTGCTGTAGTGCCCTAGTAGAGGAACTACAGGCCTCTACAAAAGCAAGTAAGATACATACTTTTCATGCAGAAGGTGGCAACTTCAGTTCTCATCATCTGCGTTTAGGGCAGGATAAGACTTCTGTCTGACAGCTGCAAAGCCACTGCTGGCCATTCTACTGTAGACAGTACTGAGCTAGATGGACCAATGGTGTGAGCTGACGTAAGGCAGCTTCCAATGGTTACTGCCATATGTCAGGTGCATAGAACTGCACTGATATAGCTGCCTGCCTCCATAGTGATCAAAGTGCCTTAGAATTCCTCCTATCTTTTCCCATCACACACCCTCTCCCCAGTTCTGTGCCACTTAACTGTTCTACACAATACCTCTATGTGAAATCTATCAATAGTGCTAAGCTGTTAGCAACTATTGCTTAGTCATTAGCATCATATCCTGAGACAGCCCATGACACCAGCACAAGCCTGCCAGTCATGACCTTGATCTGGCACAGAAATGTTATGCCCCATTCTGCAAATGTACATGCTGCTACATGAGCCCCTAAAATCATTCAAATAATTCCCAATATTTATATATATTATTTAAGCTGTGTAAGTGGCTACATATTTTTGCAATGAGTTACTCATGCATACTTGGGATCCCAGTATAAGCATGCCTATCTATGGGTGGGCACTGTTGCTCCTAAAGGGAAACGTTGAATGAGCCTCTGTTAATGTACGGTAGATGCTGTGAGTGTCGTGTCATACAGAAGCTAAATCAAAAGCTTGACTACATTGGTGGATTACAGGAAGTTACTTACTGCTGTGATGAAAATAATTTAGTGCACCTGGGGCATTTGCACTAACAAAAAAAAGTACAGTAGATTCAGTAAATTTGATGTTAGTTTTGTTAAAACTGTATTGTTCTGAAGAGGAGCCAGTTTTTCTATAGACACTGGGTGGGTTCACATGACATGACAACCCATACTGTAGCACAAGCCACACAGTGTGGGTTGTCTGCCCCAGGGGCCACGATGTGCCCGACAGATGATCGGGCACATTGTGGGCCTTTGCCCACCTCCTCCCCTCCTTTTTCCCCCTTGGTACTCCTGCAGGTATCCCAGGGGACCCCGTGGAAGCACAGAGGTTTCCTTCTGCCTCCTGCTGTGGCTGGCTGTCAAGCTGGCTGGAGCAAGATCTGCCCTGCATTTGCGGTGGCAGCTTGGGGTGGCGGACCCAGGATCGCAGCCACAGCGGGCAGTGGAGGAAGCCTCTGAATGCCACCCCCAAGTGCTGCTTGGGCATTTTGGGGGCAGTTGTCAGCAGTGCTCACCAGTTAGCCACTTCATAGAAGTGGCAAGGGGATTTTGCCACTCTTGCAAGTGGCTCACTAGTAGTTGGGGTTGACCCATCACGGTCATGTCATTTGGGTTTGGATGACATGAGACCCCATCATGGGTGAAACAGCCCCAACAATAAGCCATGAGTTGTCTTGTCAGAGTGGCTTATAACCCAAACTGAAGCCACCCTGACAAACCCATCGCAGGTCAGTTGTTATAAGCCTTGGTGGGTTAGTGTGTCATGAGAACCCAGTCACTGTATTATTAAAAAGGCTTGCAGTGGACACAGAGGACCAAAACAGACATTACTTTAAATCTGTATCTAGCAGCTATGTCTTAAAAAACCCCAACCTATGGTACAATAGGTGCAGGGCCCCAGTACAGATCTTAAAAGCCCCCCTACCCCAATTCCAGGTCCCAGTCTAGATAAGGGCCCTGCACCTGCCATAGAATGATAATGTAAAAACAAAAACAAAAAAAGAGAGCTACTGCCAAACCATGGGTGCCCTCCAGGTGTTCTGGACTACAACTTCCATAATCCCTGATAATTGGCCATGCTGGTAGGGACTAGTCCAAAATATCTGGAAGTTACCAGGTTGCCTCTCCCTGATATAGACAATAACTGAAACAGATGCACCAATGGTCTGACTCCAAATAAGGCAACTTCCTTTTGTTCCTATGTCAGTCTTAATCCACCAGAGCCGTATTTCCAATTGCAATCCTGTCTATTCCTTATTTCTTTTTCAGTAGGACCAACTTCCATCCTGCTCTCTTGTCTGTTACCTGAACTTGCATCTTCTTAACTTTCCACTCTAGCTATCTTATCTTGTCCCACCTCTGCCTGCTTGGTTACTATCCCTGGCCTTCAAATTTCAGGCCTAACATATACATGTATGACCTTTCCTGAATTGTATCCAGATTGCCAACTTTCTGTATGACTTTTGACTCTTAAAGCCTTGAACCTTTTCAAAATGACAGGAGCAGCTAAAATTCCTATTTGTCATTTTTTTCCCAACTCTCAAAACATTTTCCCATTTGTAAGGTTGCTGTATAATAAGATGAAATGTAGGACAAAGGTAAATTACCAGTAAGCATTTTAAATTTGTGCAATCATATGGAAGGACAGATGACTGGGAAAAGGTCAAAGCAAGTTACTAAATTTTGCAACAAACTAAAGTTTCACACATTTATTCATTTCATTCATTTATTATGATGTTTCTATACCACTTAATATATTAAAATCCTAAGGTTCACATTAAAATATAACATAACAATATAACAACCCAGATAAAATAATAAATAATTAAAACATTTTTCAAAAAATTACCATACTCTAGGAATAACAACAGGGTTGGAGTCCCTCACAGGTCAGTGAAAGCCTGTGTTTTAAAGAGGCATTTAGAACTTGCCACAGTTGCTGCCTCTCAAACCATGGGAAAGTGTTCCAAAGGGTGTGTGCCACCACTAAGAAGTCCCACTTACACACTGCTACCTGGAAACATTTCATTATCCATGGAATGACCAGTAAGGCCCAGTTATGCACCAAGTTATCCAATACAACTGCTTCTAACTACTAATCTTTCCTCAATGAGAGGTCCTATGGAGCAGAAGAAACTAGTTGACATGAAGGTGCTGTCTTATCTGTTTATATGTCAATAAACAGAAGTCTTCAAGATCAGAGTCCTCCATCTACCCTATGCCCTGCTGGCAAGAGCCAGGCAGGGCAGAAGGAGGACAGAGGGAATTTTGCCTCCTGTTCCTTCTCCTCTTTCACCTCCTCCTCCTCCTCCCCCCCAAAAATAGTCTAGCTCACCTACCGGTGGTTGGCATTGAAAAGTGATGCAGAGGCCATAGGTTCCTACAGATCCCAGTCTCTTCTCTCCCCTCCCTTCTCTTCCCACCAGAATTCCCGCCTTTGACTTCTACAAGGTCATCCTGACTCATTCAAGGTCACTTTTCTGACCTGAGAAAGCAGCCGCTGTGGTTGCATTCCATAGCTGCTGTGAGGGGCATAGGAGGGGGGAAGATCTGATGTCAGATACAGTAATACTTTGAATTACGAGCATAATTCATTCCGGAACCATGCTTGTAATCCAAAACACTCGTATATCAAAGCGAGTTTCCCCATAAGAAATAATGGAAACTCAGATGATTCGTTCCACAACCTTTTAATCACTGCTTTGCCGGCTCCCTAGCAGGGAGCCCCGTGGAGGCGAGGTGCAGCCATTCGCTTTGCGGGTGCCTTGCGCTGCCGCATTGGCTCCCTCCCCAGGAGCCGGCGCGGCAGTGCGAGGCGCCCACAGAGCAAGCGGCCGCGCCTCGCCTCGCCTCCACGGGGCTCCCGGGCAGGGAGCCGGCGCAGCAGCGCGAGGCGCCCGCAGAGTGAGCGGCCGTGTCTCGCCTCCACGGGGCTCCTGGGCAGGGAGCCAGCGCGGCAGCGCGAGGCGCCTGCAGAGTGAGTGGCCTCGCCTCGCCTCCATGGGGCTCCCTGCCAGCTAGGCAAAGCAGTGGGAGGCGAAGGCCAAGCGAGCAGGCGTGCCGCACCTCCACGGGGCTCCCTGACGGGGAGCCGGCACTTTAAGTGCGAGGCGCCAGCAGAGCGTGTGGCTCATGTTGCGAGACTTGCTCGTCTTTTAAATTTATGCTAAAATTTTGCTCGTCTTACGAGAAGCTCGCATACTGGGTTACTCGCAATCTGAGGTATTACTGTACCTTCTCCTGAGGTTGTAGGAGTGTCCATGGCCTCAGGAGGCTGAATCCAAAATATCCTATGGTCCCTGGGATGCCCTTCCAGGGACTGTGGGTTTGCTCTGGCCATCACTTTCACAGTGATGACCAAATACTTTTAGTTGCCAAGATTTGAATGTATATGCCATATACTCATATTTAATATAACAGGACCTATCAGACCTCTCTTTTAGACAGCTACTATTAAACAAGGGCTCAGATAATGGATTCAGAGCAAGAACTTATATAGTATCTCTAATATTTTCATACTGCCCTTCACCCAATGAACTCAGTGTAGTGTGCTTGTCAAAGCTGAGTGGTAGGCAGGCTATCAGAGATGAGCCAGGAGCTGGAAACAAGGAGCCAGGCAGTTCAGGCAGACCCAATGGTAGGGTGGCAATGTTTCCTTTTTCACTGAGGATAGTCTTCTATTTCAAATAGAAGGGCTGCCAGAGGACTGTCCTCTATTTTGAAGGCCTCCTCTATTTTAAGGGCTGGTCCAAGCCTGGTTTAAAGATAGAGAACCATCAGAAGGAAGATCTGGGACTTGCTCATCAACAGCTCCTGGATAGCAGACTGAGCAAGACACACAGGTCACCCAGTGACAGTTTTCAACACTATTGTGGGATGTAATGATGCATATTTCTGTTTAAATTATAGTAATTATTTCTAAATTTTCATCTACACATATAAATTATCATATAAAAACTTTATGCAAGTCAGTGTCCTCTTTTGTCCTCTTTTTGGTGGTGTATTTTCTCTTCTTTTGGTGATTCATAAGTCACCACCTTATCCAAGGGACACACAAAACTACAACAGAGACAAGAAAACCTTGGCAAAGTCCCAGTCCAAACAGGAAACTGTTTAAACCCTTTTCTGCCTAGGAAAACTCAGTGGCCATTTTGAGTGGGCAGGGCCAGTCAAGAACCTGTGTATGCTTCACTACTACTGGGAAGATATTCCAAACTGCAATTCTGATCATTTACCATAAGTGGTAGCGCCCCCCCCCCCCGAACAAAACTTCTCAGTTCTAACTCTGGAGCTCCTGCTCCCACAGTGATTTCTGCTTGGGCCATCCATCCCCTGCTACTGGTTCTTCTGGAATATTCCTTCAGCTTGTTCATGTATCTCTTACAGCCAAGCACCAGTTACCTGGATGAGGATTATTTATCTAATCTCCTCTTACCCTATTGCTATTTATGGTGAGGATGCATGGTGAAATACAGTCTCAAATATCTTCAAATCAGGGAGGAAAAAAATTAGAACAATAAATGTATCCCTACCACATGGAATAAAAACCACAGAAAAGTATGAATACTGGAAGGCAACTAATTTTGCATGAAAAACAACAACCACTAAATGGGACCCTTAGCAGATGAAGGGAAGATAACTTCACAGAAAGATTTTGTTTATCATCAAGCAGTAGATGTGGTTTATTTTTCAAGTGCTCAACAGCCTATGGCCGAATAGCAAAAATCTGGGAAGGAAATGATTAGAATGTCTCTATAACAGAAGTATTTGACCTCCCCACATTGTCACATTTCGTGATGCCAGATTGGAGGCCTTGCCTTGGAGACAGGCTTACTAATTGTTTGAGACTCCTGTATATCTCTAGCTGGTTTATTTTAAAGGAAAATGCTTTTCTCTCCAGAACAGCTCACTCTTTCAGATGGTATGCAGTCGTTTCCTTGCTCTGCTCCATGGTTCCAAAGTGAGCAGCATGTTTTGTTGATTATAAATGGAGGGCTCCAGATGCTTGAGACTGTGCTTTTTTTTTTTTTTTTTTAAATCATGGAACCTTGGCAAACACTTGTGACAAAGAGAGAAAGAGGGAGAGTAGGACTGTATGGAACTGAGTTTTTGCTTTCAAAAAAGCAGATGGTTTCTGAACTGTTTGCCAATGCACACATGACTCACACCAAACCCACAACGTGGATTCTTCCCTTCCAATCCTGTTTCTGCATTAGAGCTTTTAAAAAGAAAGCAAATCACTCACTCAGTCTTGATTTTCTTCCCAATGTGATCTGCTCTGTTTCTAGTGGTTGAAAGGAATGTAGCTTTGAAAAAATGAATTACAGAGGAGAAAGGAGAAAAATATCATTTGGTTTAAAACATTGCTATTTTTAACTTAAAAGGTCTTTAAGGGACTTTTTGTCCTTTTCATTAAACTTGGAAGTATCATTTTTGTGCACTATTTTTTTTGACAACAGAGTCAGAGCTCAAGACCCATTATATTTACATTGGCAATGTATGTATCTAAGTTACTGTCAAGTTTCCTTACCCTTGGCACTTATTCACATCCAGACGTCACCTCTGAATTCAGTCTCTCACTCACTCACCCTGTTACAATTTTCCAGCTTTTCTGTCTCCTAGTACATTGTAAGGCAGAACAATGAAGACAATGCAGTGATTAGGAACACTGATGCAGAGGAGAGCTGATGAGATGTTTCAGGCAGCAGCCTACAACTACTGCTTCGCTTTCCTTCTTTCCATTAAGCAAAGTCAGATTTCTCCCATTTCATTAGCAGCATTTTCCATGTCTGTCTAGAAATCATTTGGTGTTCTCTTAATGGGGTTTATTTATTTTCGGTTTTGCCTTCCTTTATCCTCAAAAAACCCACATCAAGGATAACCTCCCTCAAGCTGAGAATGTCTGGGTGAGACTCCCTTCAGAGTCTATTAATGCTACTTTTGGATACAGCTAGAAGGGACACAGAGGACTGACATGAGCTGTGCTCTCCACTCTCTGTTCCCTCTGCAAGTTCTGCAACTTGGACTAGATGATCTCATATGCATTTTTCCATCTCATGTTGCAATGATTTAAATAGAAATAGCACATTGTTGCCTTTTTTTTTGTTCTTCCTGAAAGTAATGCCAAAAATAATATGATGACTTCAACAGGAATAATGCATTTCCCTCTCTTTCTCAATTAAAAAAGCTTGTGAGGCAGGGCTTGTTTTAAGTTTTTGGCACCTTTGGTGAGATATTAATATAGGACACAATCAGATTCAAGCCAAAGTTTTTAAATCTCACTGATTTCAGTGGGCGAGATGTAAGCACATACTCCCATTAAAATAAATGGGGCATAGAAGTGCTTAACTTTGATTGGATCCCATTGTGCCCTGTTGGGTTAAATGGGGTATGCCAGAATCCTACTTTAAGAAGTAAGTCAATCCCTCAACCCTCCCCACCCATCATAGCCTGCTGGTACATTCCGGTTACTAATGTTTAGTTTGTACATAATTGTCCTGCATCCCATTGCATTTGATACTGAAGCTTCTGGGCCTAATAGCTATCATTCCTTCCCTCACTGTTGTGTAGTTTGTCTAGCCCCAATGAGGCTTTCTTCATATGCCCACCCGTAGCCATTTCTTTGGGCATACCATCCAGATGTGATGCTCAGAAAAGAATGTAAACCCTGCCTTCCTCAGTGGATCATGCCTATACAGTTGGGTAGACATTCGCAGAACTGTGTAACACCATTCCAAGAGTGGTGCATTCCAACACCATTTCGCCCTTTTGGCTGACTCTGAAATCACTTGGTTCAAGCTACTGCACATTCAAGTGGAAGGAAGTATGTGCTAAAGCAACTGGGGGTGGGTGGGGAGGAGTCATAGAATCATAGAATCATAGAAAAGTAGAGTTGGAAGGGGCCTACAAGGCCATCGAGTCCAACCCCCTGCTCAATGCAGGAATCTAGGTCAAAGCATCTAGGTCTAGGTCAAAAGACTGATGAGTCTTTTCTCATCAGTATCGCATGAGTCATGTATACCATTTTATTACAGGCATTTTCAACTTCCCAGATTGGATTTGTGGAACCACCTCTAATAGAGTGTAAATTGAATGCAGCTAACCTGAGGATCACGAAGAGAAATCAAATATGATATGAGCTTATTCTTGAACTAGTTTGCTTGAATCCTACATTGCTCTCCCTTTCATACAACATGTATTAAGCTTGTACTGCTGTCAAAGACAAGGCCATGAAACATGAAAACTCTGATGCAGTTAAGAAAGTAGTAGTCACAACAACTATGTTCCCCTCTTCTCGTCTCTTCTTTTGTGTCTTTTTTACATTTAGTCACAGACTTTCCATTGTCACCATCTGCTTGCTGAGGCCCTGAGAAATTTGCATTTTGTGTCCTTCAGTTTAACTTTAGCAATCTATCCACTACTTTCTTTGTTTCTGCAGTTGTCAATGGACTCATAAAAAAAAAGACTGGCTGTTATGGGGAGAAAGACATTTTTCTCTAGCTCAGATCCTTAGTTCTTCCAAATTTAGAGAAAGCTAAGAGTAGTTTTGGATGGTCAAAATTATTCCAAGATTGGGCCACTTAAGGGCCATTTGCTTGTATTATCCATGCAGCAAATCATATGTCCAGATGGGAACTAGATGGTGGATCGTTCCTGGGATGATGGCACATGATGTAGCCACCTTTCTGAAGCTAAGCAGGTCCAGGTCTGCTCAGTACTTGGATGGGGAACTGCCTTGGAACCCCATGTAAACTGCTTTGAGTTCCATGATAGGCTGGATATAAATATACTAAATAAATGCATTCCTGTAATAATCATCCATATTAGGGCAGAACCAAGTGCCTTTTCTATTATCTGCATGCTTCTCTTTCCCCCTCTTCTTTCATTTTCTATTTAAAACTCTTTTTGACTATGGTCCCCTGGGGCCACATCACCCTACAGTGCCTCTGAAGAAGGCCACTACATCAGAATGTAGCATCCAGGGTCAGCATCAAGGGTAGGTATAGTTAGGTACTTCTGGGGTCTGGGCCCTTGTGAGGTGGCCGACCATGCCTACCCTTGATGAAAGCCCTGGTTAATAAATATAACTCTGGAACAGCTTGGTCTTAGCCTCATTGTGGTTGTGTGGAATTATTTCAGGTTCACCCTCACCATTCTGTTTTTCTTGTACAGAACTCTAGAAAGCAATACTATGGCTCTGGCTTTGATCAAAACCCTTGACAGTGCTGATATATGGGGGGGGGATACTTCACATTTTGGGTCAACCGTTGGTTTTGCTATAGACATAAACATGGTTATGACAAATTGTCAATATATGAAAATCAGCTTGATTTATTTGCAAATTTCATTTCATTTAATTTATTTCATTTCTGTACTGTCCAATAGCCAAAGCTCTCTGGGTGGTTCACAAACAATACAAAACATAATATGTTTATATTAACATAATGTTAATAACATTAACATGCAAAATTTAAAAACAATTTAAAATAGCGAAAAAATAATTACACTGAGATATCAGAACTGGATAAAACATATGATTATATGAACCACCCAGAGAGCTTTGGCTATAGGGTGGTATAGAAATGTATTACATTAATTAATTAATTAATTAACAGGGGTTTGCCTTGGGTATGCTGTGCCAATGTAAAATATCTTACATTCTCAGCTTGCTTCACATGCTGCTACCAGTACTGTAGTGGCAAATTCTGAAGTGCAGGTGCTCAACATGCCAGTCCCCATAACTATGCCCCCAAGGAGGATCTAGAAATGCAGGCACCTGTGTTGATCCATATCAACAAACCAGTTCTAGCAATTTTCATCTCCGACATGAGCAGGTCTTTTGTAAAGCTAATGGATCTTATTGCCCATTTAAGATCAAGTCATCCAAAAATACTTTGCATTATCAGGAATAGTTCGCAATAATATAGTGTTGCTGGAAAAATCCATACCCGCCCCCTCCAGATTCTGATTGGTTCAGACAACATGATAACCCACACTCAAGGGTTGAGTATGGGTTGTCGCTGAACCGTGGGTTGTCATTGAAATGTGAGTTATCATGTTGTCTAGCTGCTCTAACAAGCCATGGCTTATTAACCACGAATAGCCCATGAAGAGAACCCATGGTTTGTTGTTGGGTTGTGAACTGTGGGTTGTTCACCATGGTTTGTTATCTCAGCTGGGTTCAGACAACATGATAACTCATATTTCAACTCTACCCATGGTTCAATGACAGCCCACACTCAACCCATGAGTGTGGGTTATTGTGTTATCTGAACCCAGTCACTGCCACCCTCCATACCTCCCTCGGAGGTGGCACTCAGAGAAAGGCCTCAAATGTTGATCGTAGTGTCTGGGTAGATTCAGGCTGGGAGAGGTGCTCCATCAGGCATTGCAGTCCCAAGCCATGTAAGGCTTTATAGGTTAAAACCAACACCTTGAATTGGGCTTGGAAGTATACAGGCAACCAATACAAGCGGGCCAGAATTGGTGTCATATGTTTAGACCTTCTGGTCCCAGTTATTAGTCTGGCTGCTGATTTTGCACAAGCTGCAGCTTCTGAACAGTCTTCAAGGGCAGCCTCATGCACAGTGCATTGTGGTAATCTAACTTGGAGGTTACCAGCACATAGATAGGGGTGTAGCTGAGTCGCCAGCCAAAGCTGGTAGAAGGCACTCCATGCCACTGACAAAGATGACTCCAAGAGGACACCTAAGCTATGAACCTGCTCCTTCAGGGGGAGTGTAACCCCATCCAGAACAGGTTGAACACCCTCCATCCAGTCCAAAGAATCACCCACTAACAGCATCTCAGTCTTGTCTGGACTGAGCTTCAGTTTGTTAGCCCTCATCCAGTCCATTATCACAGCCAGGCACTGATTTAGCACATCCACAGCCTCACAGAAATTCGATAGACTTCTGACTGTTAGAAGTGGGTCTACCATCTTTCATCCTGTGGAGTGTGTATATGGGAGAAAGAAAGAAGAAAGAAAGAAAGAGACAGTTAACTCTGGAACCCTCATTATGAATGTCATAATCAGAGTTACTTTGGTTTGGGATTTAAGTCAAAACAGAGGCTGGCAGTCAGAACTTCATGGGTGCCTATTTCTCCTTTGCAGTCTTTTGCATTCTTCCTACCACAGTCTTTCTGCTTTTATTTTTGGCATCTGACCTACTTTGTACCAGTTGCCTTAAACATAACAAATGCAAACAAACAAATGCACTTTTCTTCACTCCCAAGCCCATAGAAAACCTCTTGGAAAACAACAATAACACTCCCTTTAGAGACAGCTTGCACCAGACCTTCCTCAAACCTGATTTGCATATTTTCATGTAAAGGGATTTCTCAGTGCACAACAGTTCTACTCAGTCAGAACAGCATGCCGAGAAGTGTCTCCTTTGTGGAGTGCTATCATTTTAGCCAGTGTTTCCCACTGCCCTTGTAAAATAAATCCTATAATATTCAAAGATTGAGTTCAATTTAACTCCTTGGAATCTATTTTACAAAAATGTTGTTCCACAGTATATTTGAATCCCAGCAGTGTATTTTTAATTTCTAGATTCATCACCATTGGCTGGAGTAACAAATAATACTGACATAATGAGTGAAGGTTAACACCGCTAGATAGATATGGTACATTAGCACATGCTATTAAAGTATTAGTGCCTCAGAAAACTGTAATGTTATGGAAAAGAATTTTCACCTTTTCTGAAGTTCTATTTTTCTTATAATTGGATGGATCTTCATTTCAGTCAGGGGTAGGCAATTTTAGGAGATCTGGAGGGTAACCACCTGGAACCACCTGGAGGCTGCACCACCATGGTGTACTGCTGAATTTTGGTGACAGCAGCAGCAGAACAATCAGAAGCTGCAATGGTGGCCTAAAATGGCCAAATGTAGCTTTAAAGGAGGTACACACCTTATTTTAAAGCTAAACTTGGCCTTTTTAGGCTACCGTCGGGGTTTTCCACTGGAATTACACACATGTGTGCCCCACTAACATACCATAATTTAGCCCATTTTATGGTGTGTTACTGGTGCATGCATGTCTGTGTATTCATACATAGTAGAATGGAAATCTCTACATGTAAAGAGAATACTACTGCTGGAGGATTGCAAATTTGAATGCTAGCCCATATAAAACTCCCAAAATTTAGAAAAATGGCATGTTGAGAAGGAGAGTCTAGCTTTTTCCTTGGCATGCTAGCTTACTATATGTATGCAGTTTTGACAAAAGAAGCATTCAATCATATAATCCCCCACTACATCCCAAAATGGTGTAGTCTAGCAAGAACTTCACTACATGGTTTTCCTATAGCTTGGGTCTTAGACACTGTAAGAGAGTGCATTTAAGAATTTACCCTTTGACTTAAATACATGTTATGCATTAAAAAAAAAAAAAAACCCAGTCCCCGACTATGATGACAGGCAGAGACCCTATCATTGTCAGTGAGAGGTTGGGAAAGACACAGAGTCAATGGATTGGAGACAAAAAGTGATAATGGATAGGGAAGGAAAGGATTGCTATTTATCCTGCCCGAGAGAGAGAGAGAGAGAGAGATGGATTCAAAAATATCTGGGCATGGTTGCCCTTTCTTTTGCTTGCTAGCCAATTGTCCTCAGAAGAATAGAAACATGTGTTATATCGTACATTTATAACCGTGAACTAAATAAATTGACATGTGCACATATACCTTCTTGTCCAGTGGGCTATAAATCCTGACCCTTACCGTGCCAAGATACTCTCTGGTTCACTCAGAATTGCTGCAACCTTTCATCAATTGCTGTGGCTTCCTCTGCATACTATGACAATGTAACAGCATCACCATTACAAATAGTTACATAACACTGTCCATCTTAAATCTGGAAGGTGATCTACATTATCCATCACTCATACCATAATTCAGAGGTTACTTTCTAAATAGGAACATTTAGTGGTGCCCCCCCCCCCGTACATGAGACAAGAGGGTTCTATAATCTGTATCTATTTTCCCAAGTTGGAACCTATCTGGTTCCAAGTTGCCTCAACAATGCCTATCGTCTCTTATTTAATGCAATCTAATCCAAGCACAGCAAGCGGCTCTTTCAAAAAAACAAAACCAAAAAAAATCACACACGAACATATTGCACACACATTCTCTAGAGAGAAATGATCGTAGAACAATATTCTCATAAGCAGTTCACTAGGGTGACATTCCTCTCCCATTACGGATCTGAACCCAACGTGACCCATCAGACAGATCTTCCTGCACTCAAATTTGTTTGCGTTTGCCTCCCACTGATCCTTGTTTGTGCTGCTTCTGAGAACCACGTCGGGCCACATTTAGTTCTGGCACAGACATTTGTGTTTGACCAGGTTTCACAGGGGAGATATACAATGCAATTCAAGGCTCCAGATTCAAAATTGACAGAATCCATTTTCATTCCTAAACTCAGGCAGGCTTTCACTGCATATGTATTGACCCTGTGGAGAGATAATAATAATGTTCTGTTTTCAGTTAAAAGGCAGGAGGGAGGGAACCAGTCCTGAGAACAATACTTTCAGTGAAAATTCAGCCCACCATCTTTATTTGCTGCTTTGCAATACGTGAGATGGGCTCTGTTTGTCTTCTTTTTGTCTGGTTGTGAGCTCCAAAAACCTTGGGATTGAGAAAAGAGATTGGATGTGATTAGGCCTTAACTGAGGAGTGGGTAGAAGGAGTGCAAGAGAGAGAGAGGAGGTGCTCATACATAATTCTTCCCCGAAACTCAACCACAGAAATGGGCAGATGAGCTGGCAGAGTTACCAATAATCCCCCTGCCAGCCTGAGGATTTCTGCCCACAGAGCGGTCGCCATATGTTTGGCTTCCAACCAAGCAGCTAGGCAGCCTTGAGGATGATACACTGAACACAAACAGATTCCTCTCTCAAGAGCGCACAGAGCCTGAGCATTTCCAAGGGCTTGCCAAGCTTCCTTAAGACACAATGCAGGTAATGTTTGGTTCAGTGTGCCGTGCCTTGCACAAATATAGTCTGTCCCAAGCACCATCTTCCAGAGTAGGCCCATGCACAATAAAGAAGCAATTACCACTGAATGTTTTACTAATAAACAAAATGGATGAAACACACTGATTAGAGGACCCAAAGAATGCTTCTGTTTATCTTCAGCTTGCTGAAGATGCCTAGAGGGGCTGTCCTCTAACCTCATTCTTTTGCCATATATTCTTGGAGTCAGTTTCATGTCAGTATTTTGCTCAGTACCTATTTAGGGCCATGACCCGTGGGATGTAACTCAATGACAGAGTACATGTTTTATCTGCATGAAGAGCTGGGATGTTGGAGAGCTGTTTGCTGTGTTTTGAACCAGTACTATGGTTCCTTATTATAAGGTCAGATGAACTAGTCCCTATTATAGGTCAGATAATGCTTTTTGCCCTTCTAATGTTGTCCTTGCAAACTTGATCCTGGGAATGAAAGGAATGTAGGATCATATTCATAATGAAATGGGGAGAAAAAATCTTTGCAAAGTTATCTCTCTTTTTTCCCTTTGAAAAGATGCAAGCTGTGGAAATAATAACTGTGCCTGCAGGGAGCTTCTCTTTCTATATTTCAGAGGAGCACAACATTTTAAATCAAAGGATATTAATTAGAATTCACTGATTTTTAAATATATTTTCATCCTTTGTGTGTGTGTGTAAAGATAGTTTAAAGCTTGTTATTCAAATATTGCATTATATCACAAAGGTCAGGGAAGAAATAATCCAGGGGAAGAGAAGTAGATAGAACAAATGCTCATAAAGTTATAGGAGCTGTATGTGATTATCTCTGACTTTTTGGGTTTCGTCCAGATACTGTTTTATAAAGCCCCTCAAGCAAAATACTACTAGATTCATGCATGAATTCCCTCCCTGTCTGTCTATCGGTCTCTCTGTTTATACACAAAAGTACTTAAGTTGCTCATGATTTGTTTGCTCTGTGCCACAGAAACAGAGAAATGCAAAATTATGGGTCACTTCACACTTGATGATTTTCTTGGATGGACATGATGTCTATGTAGGATAAAGCCCATTATGTGTACACCATCACATGTGATGGTGGTTTTCAGACTTTTAACAGGATACAATTATAATTCCTCCATTCACAGAGTCAACCCTAACCTACGTTAAAGAGGTGGACCCAAATCCATGTTAGTTGGAGCAACATAATTACTGCGGCCTCCATGATTATGCAGAGAGCCACACACAATGCTCCTATAATGCCCACTTCTTGCAAACAGCTGATGAGATGGTAAAGCTATGTCTGGACTGTGCTACTTCAGCCAGCAGACAAACTCACATGATTGAATGCTCCTTCATAAATAAGTGGATAGACAGATACACATTTAGAAAACTAGATGTCACGGAGAAAGTAGCCTTCACTTTGACATGCGTATTTTCCATGTAGCGTTACTCATCTGAATTTAGAGTGGTATGGAGGTGATACAGGTTTGCCACCTTATCTGTTGCTGGTGAGAACTAGGCTTATATAATCTGCCCATGTGGCTTGGGTGTGCTTATGTATCTTCACCTGCATGGTATATAACTATGCACACACATGTATCCACATTGGAGCTGGAAGGGCCATAGCTCAACGTAAACCTCAGTGAGGAGCAGATGTTTTGCATGCAAAAGGTCTCAGGTTCAGTCCCTCACATCTAGAGGTAGGGCTCGGAAAGACTCCTGTGTGAAACCCTGGAGAGCTGCTGCCAGTCTGTGTAGACTGTTTTACACTAGGATGACCAATGGCCTGAGTTGGCACAAGGGAGTTTTCTATTCTTCCCTCTTTGTGACATCTACACACACATTCCACAGTTAAGAGTTGCACAGGGAAGTAGCTTTAACATGGCTTGGTGTGTGTGTGTTTAGCCTTAGACGGTGATAGATTAACACATTACCCTGAGTGTTGTGGCAACACCACACCACACCCCAAGTAACATATAGTCTCCTAACTTTGCATCGTCCTTGAGAGGTGACCCCGGACACCAGAACAGGTCAGGATCATAAGTCAGCACTGCGATGTCAATATCACTAAATGGAACCCCATTGGATCCATTTCTATTCTAGAGATTTGGGTGGAAATGGGATGCAGTGGCAACATGCCAGGGCCCAAACTGGTACATCTCACCTGTCACTTATGTGGCTTTTTATGGACCTTTTTCAGCCACCACTAAGCCACCTACTTCAGCACAACTGTGGTCACCACTGACAGGCAGCAAAGGAAGATATATTCACCCTACTTCTTGAGCACAGAAACCCTCTACAGCTACATTGACACAAGCCATTCTTTGTGTATCATCACAGCTATCCATAGCTTATAGGGGTGGGTGGGTGCCAAATACTGCAAAAGAATGAATTTAAAGACTGCTTTAAAACCAAATACACTTTCAGAGCAGTTTGCCTGCTTAATCTTGGATTTCATTCCTTTGCTACTGTCATATCTGACACTGTCCCTCCTCCGATGACTCGGATGTCACTGAACGTCTGAACCCGAAGGCTCCCCAGCTGTAGTACTGCTCTGGCCAACCCCAGCATTTCTGAAGAGGCCATGCTGCTGGGCCCGTACACAGAGGAGGATCTGGAGCAACCTATAAAAGGTATCCCCGACCACCCTCCAGACAATGTCCCCTGGTGGAGTCATGGCGGGAGGTTGAGTCACCTCCCAGCCTAAGAGAGTGCCACTGCCAGAAGGTGCAGGCACAGGCCACTACTCAGAGGCATAGCATGCGCCTAAAGCAACCGGACCCCCCAAGAGTAAGAGGCTCTTCAGGAGTAGGGACACTCCAAAGATAGGACTAAGTGTTTACAGCTTTACCTGAGTGTACGCTGGGAGATCTGACTATATAAGCTCTCAGCTGAGGCTTGCTGCTTGCTGGAACAATACCTTTCTTTCAGCTCCTAGTCACTTGCGACCTAGTTTTCCTGATCCTGCTTCGTCTCTTGACATATCTCCTGTGCTGCGGGATCCTGCTAAATGTTGTTCCTTGGTTTGTGCTTGTATTAGACTGCTTGCCTGTGCTTGACTTGGGATCTGCTTTTGGATTGCTCCATTCTTGGCTGGTAACACTGCACTTCTGATCTCATCTCTGCCTTCTTTTTAACCTTGCTGTATGGATTTTCCCCAGGACTGAGCTTTACCCAGCCTTAGCAGGACAATGGTTAAGGTTGAAGTGGAATCCTTCCTTCAAAAATCTGACCATTTTTCAGTCTTGCTCAAAAGGCTTGGACTCATTTTTAAAAGTATGTCCCATAGCTGTACTAGCTTAGCCGTAACAGCCAGTGAGATAGGCAAGGGATTTTTAAGCTATTCTGACCTCTGAAGGATCGCCTATTCTTTGTGGGATGAAAACACCAGGATTTCATAAGATTTCCTACTTCAAACTTGTTCCTTAAAAAAAAAGAAAAAGCTGAGAGACTTTCAGCATGGGTTAGTCATTTGTTCTGTTCTTTTGTTCTAAAATGTATTCCTAACTATGTTCTAAACTAAAGGAATAGGGAGAAAATAACATTCAAAACTAAATATAATCATTTTGGTGATTTGGATTGTAGTGTAGGCCTTATTGATTAAATACAGCAGGCTTGTCAAATACAAAGCAAGCAAATTGTTATTTGCCTGTAATTATCATGTGAAACAAAATATCTGTAATTCCCAGCTGGGGTAGAGAAGATGGTGTGGTGCCCCAATTTTGACAACACAGCTGAATGCTAGAACCAGGCAATTCTTTTAAGCAAGCCTTATTGAAAAATTCACATTGATACATATAAGAGGAAAATGTTACATGCAGAAAACAAAAGGCCAATTCACCCATTTTATTTATTTATTTATTTATTTATTATATTTTGGAATCACCCATCTGGCCAGTCATCCAGCCACTCTGAGCAATGTACAGTGCAATAAAATACAAGAAAAAACAGAGTGTAAAACACAATTAAAAAAAAAACACGCAGTACAAAACTTAAAAATCCTAACCCACCCCATATTCCCACCTGAAAAGCCACGTTTTTAATGCATGGCGGAAGCTAATCAAGGAAGGGGCATGGCAGAGGTCACTGGGGAGAGAGTTCCATAAATTGGGGGCTGCCACAGAAGAGGCCCTCCTCCTAGTCCCCACCAGCCTGGTTTCTCTGGCTGATGGGACAGGGAGAAGGCCGTCCGTGGCAGATCTTGTTGAGCAGCCTACTTGATGTTGCTGGAGGCGCTCCTTGAGATAAACTGGACCGGAGCTGTATAGGGTTTTAAAGGTCAACACCAACACCTTGAATTCGGCTTGGCAAACAACTGGTAGCCAGTGCAACTCTTTGAGCACTGATGTGATCACGCTGACGGCAGCCTTTAACCAGGCGAGCCGCTGCATTCTGTACCAGCTGTAACTTCTGAACCGTCTTCCAGGGTAACCCCATGTAGAGCGTATTACAGTAGTCTAGGCGAGAGGAGACTAAAGCATAAACCACTGATGGGAGCAGATGATTAGGAAGGTAGGGGCACAACTGCCGTATCAGATGGAGTTGATACAGTGCCGTCCGGCTCACAGCTGACACTTGAGCCTCCATGGACAGCTGGGAGTCTAGAATGACTCCCAAGCTGCGAACCTGGTTCTTCAGGGGTAGATGTACCTCATTCAGCACCAGGTCAACATCCCCTAACCTTCCCTTGTCTCCCACCAGAAGTACCTCGGTCTTGTCGGGGTTCAGTTTCAGCATGTTCCATCCAGCCACCCACTGCCTCCAGGCACTTGGACAGGGTTTCAACAGCCAGCCTTGGTGAGGACTTGAAGGAGAGGTAGAGCTGTGTGTCATCTGCATATTGATGACATTGCACCCCAAACCTCCTGATGATAGCTCCCACTGGCTTTAGGTAGATGTTAAATAACATCGGGGAGAGGATGGAACCCTGCGGTGTGGCATAACCCCACAATTCAGTTCCCTGGTGTATGTCTGATTTAGTATATTTAGTGAGTATAGAATGTTGAACTGAGTGGGTGTGGTTTGTGATGTCTTGGAAAGGGTGGGGGAAGAGTATATAAGGAGTGTTTGAGTGATGTCAGAGGTAGTTGAGTTAGTGTGTTAAGAAGTAGAGTGTTCGTTGTAGTGTGTTGGGAGTGTTAAAGTTTGGGAGTTAGGTTAGGTGGGTTATATTTGTGTCTTGTCAGGAGTTTTAGGAGGAATCAGTTTCTAAATACTTTACAAAGACAGCCTCACAAAAGAGGGTTACAGTAATCCATCCTTGATATAACTGAGCATGTGTGACCATGGCCAGGTCCATCTTCTCCAGGAATGGGCACACCCGGAACACACAGCTGCCTACCCGGAACACAAAGCTGGATACAAATCCATCCAGGATCAGACCTATGTCAGCATGGAGATCTGACTCAGAGGTAAAATAATAATAAAAAAAAGACTTGTGATACATTCTCTTGGACCAAATATGTTGACAGGTTATGATAGCAAGGTTGCCAACATGCTGTCTTGGTTGGTCCACATGAGTCAGAGTCAGAGATCCACTTGGAAACCACCAGGAATAAAGACTTTAGTGTGGTGGCTCCCAACCTATTGAATGCCCTTCTAACTGAGATTAAGCATGCATCAACACTACTTTGTTTTTGGTGTTTATGGAAGACTTTTCTTTCCAGTCAAGCATTTCCTGAATTATGAGTAAATTCCAGCCATTGTTTCATTGATCAATTTGCTTTTACTGTAATGTTTTTATTTTGTGTTTTAATTTATTGTACACTGCTCTACTATCTCTTGATGTAAAACAGTTAATAAATTTTATAATACATAAACATGGCTCACGCAATAAAAATTGTAATCTGGATAATTTCTTGTCCTGTGTTTCTTTGGGACCAACATGGGAATAACCCTTAGGATTTCTCGATGTCTGTTTTAATTGGCTTATCCACATCCGATGATGGGTCATGAGCAGACACTAAGTAAGTTCACTCTTTTCAAAGGAAGTACATTCATACCTGTGCTGGAAGAAAAAATATTTAATTTTAGCAATACCACATTCTCTGCTATTTCTGGCAAGTCTAAGGAGTGTAAGGATATAAATATATATATATATATATATATAGCTAACACACACACACACACACACACACATATATATATCTATATCTATATATCATCAGTGTTTGTTTTTAGATATAAGAATACCATATCTTGATATGTATATTTATATACTTTTCGCCATGCCCCCTCTCTGCCGGCGCTCACTAAAAACATGGCTGTTCAGGTGGGAATATGGGGTGGGTTAAGATTTTAAAATTTTATACTGTTTTAAATGTATTTTATCCTGTTTTTTTAATCTTGTATACATCACCCAGGGTGGCCAGTTTGCCAGCCAGATGGGCTATAAATAAATGTTAATAATAATAATAATAATAATAATATATTATTATTATTATTATTATTATTATTATTATTATTATTATTATTATTATTATTCTCACTGATTCTGTGGCAAACTACAATCTTGTCTGAAGAACTTCCAAACTGGGAAACTTGATAATACCCATGAGAGTTGTTGCCACACATCATATTACCATTAGCTACAATGGGACCAAATCACTTCAAAGATAAGTCTTTTCTCTCTCTCTCTCATTTTTGGTCATTAAGGTGTATGGCATCTCTGAGGAAACATTTCTTTAATTTATTTTTGCCAGAAAGTCCCTTTTATTAACAATGGCTTTTAAATACTTGTGACTATCCAAACAAAATGACTGGTGGGCACAAACTGATTTAAGGATTTTACATTTCAAGCAGGTTGCTAATCCCCAGTGGACTGTGAAAACTGAATTTATCCAATACAGTTGTTAAGGTCTGAAGGCATTTCTGGTATTTTCTCTTTTTGGGAAAAAATAAGTTTATGTGGGAAGAGAAAACACCTATCACAGTCTCCAGAAATTAAATTTAGACTTAACTTTAGTGACACTACCTCAGGGCAAATGGACAGGATTTTAGCTAATTCATCACTTCTGTTGGTACACAACATCCAAGCCTACCTGAATACTCATCTTCCAATGTTGATATATGCTCCCAACTGCCAGCAATGCCTTTTGCATTCTACCACTGCTGCCATTCAGGTCAGACCTTGGTGCAGATGCCTTGGGTCTCATAGCCCCCACTCTGCAGGAGGAAGCAAAAGAAAAACCCAGGTCACATCTGATGGGGGTGGCAGCAGTACACCAGCGTTCCCCCTCTCTGTCCATTTCCTGCTTCAGCCTGCCATTGGGCCGATGCTCCAGCTGCTGACACCCTTCTCACCATTCAGCAGGAAGACAAGGTAGGCAGGCGTAGCAGCAGAGGCTGCTGGTGGTGTTCCAGCTTGCCTTTTCCTTCTTGTGTCTACATTGCTCTCCTCCTCCCCTTGGTGCAAGCCAGTTAGCAGGCGAGCACAGCAGGAAAGAAGCAGCTTAAAATGCGGTGGAACTGCTGACTGCAAGTTCTAGTGGACAAATGCTGGGCTCCACTGGAACTGATGTCAGCCTTCTCCTTAAAATTAATTATATAATTTATATGACCCAGCTCTGAGAAGAAGCGCTGGGCAAGGCAGCTACAGCCATTGCTGCAGCCACCATATTTCTTCTTTGCGATGCCTCAAGGCCCTATATACATCAGAGGTAGGCCCAGAGGCACTGAGAAAGGAAGCCAGCCCAGAGAGGGCACCTTCCTGGGTGCCCCCTGAAACCTGGAGCTGGCCCTTTGTACACCTGCAGTTTTGGGGGAAGAATCTCTCTCTCTCTCTCTCTCTCTCTCTCTGTGTGTGTGTGTGTATAAGGGTTGTACATAGGGCTGGTGTAGAATTTCATTTAGTCCACATTTTTAAGTCAACCAACCTAATTGGCACTTCCTGAACATATCTTAGGGAAACTTGCATATAAAAATAAATTCACATTTTTATGAAGGTTTAAAAAACAACAACAAAACATTCACAGACTGATGCTGAAACTGGACTGAATAAACTTGTGATTGAATACATCCAGAACTGACATGGACTGAATGTACACTGTTCCACCCCTGGGTGTGTGTGGGGGGGCATAGTACCATTGAGCCTAGTGTCTAAAATTACCTCACTGCCCCACTGATTCTACATAGGACAAATAGGTCAGTCTCTGCGAAGGAATAAAAGGACACAAATCTGACATATGAAATGTCAATATTGAGAAACCAGTAGGAGGACATTTCAGCCTCCCAGGTAACTCATACTGACCTTAAGGTGGCCATTGTTGAACAAAGAAGCTTCAAAACACCAGTGTGAAACTGCTGAATTAACACTTATCCAGAAGTTCAGTTCCAGCACCTGTGGCCTAAATCAAGATAACATATTTTAATTCCATTACCAGTGTTAATTTGCTTGTAAATTGTGGTATGTTTGTATTATATCCACATTGCTTTCTGGATGGTCACTGTAATTATTTCACATATATCTAAATATATTGAAATAGGCCTGTGGCTCACGCTGGCTCTGCTTGTCTGAGTGTGGAAAGCTAAGCCGGGTCAGGCCTGGTTATTACTGGGATGGGAGACCCCTCCTCTAGTTTCCTGCATTGAGCAGGGGGTTGGACTCGATGGCCTTGTAGGCCCCTTCCAACTCTATGATCTATGAATCTATGAATCTAAACGAAAACACAATTGTCAGAATCTGTATTCATGCATTTTATTTCCCTCTGCCCTCACTGCTAACAGTTTTCCAACTCAGGAGGATAACATTCCATGCATGTGGTGAAGTGAACTCTAGTCCACCAAAGTGTAAGCTGTAACACATCTCTTAGTCTTTAAGGCACCGCAAGATTCTTTCTTGTTCGTGGTTTTTTTTTTTTTTTTTTGCTGCAACAGACTAACATGGTTACCCTTCTGAAAACTGCTTTTTTTGCATATGGATGCAGGTATATAAAAACTAGGTGGCAGGGAGAAAGGCTTAGGCTTCCTCCTTGACATGGCAGTTTTCTGTTTATAGGAATGTTTTAGATTGTTGCTGTCTTCCATGAAGGAGCATTTCATCATGAGAGCCTCCTCCTGCCCTATGAACTGGTAAAGGCAGGCATAACACAAGCTTCCCATCTCATCTGCTATTTCTGAGATCTGCTAGTTCTTATCTCAAATATATGTGGGATATCTCTCTGCTGTTTGTTCATTGGACTCCTCTTCTGTGTCAGTCAGTTTGCTTTGTTTCCATTGAAGACATTGTGCTGCTTTCGGCGCCTGCTGAAGACCTCCTTGTTCAGGGAAGCCTTCTCTGCGCTTCAACCACCGATGTAATTTTAGTTTGTTTTCAACATATTGTTTTTGTTTCTTTTATCTGTTTTTGTCTTTTTATTGTTCACCGCTCCGGAATCTGCTTGATGTGGAGCGGTATACAAATAATAATAATAATAATAATAATAATAATAATAGCACAGCCTCCATCCCTCTGCTGTGCAGCCACTTGAAGACAAGGCACAAGGGTAAGCCTGGCATCTGTGCCTGCTTGTGTTGCTGTTATCCTTCTTTTCCTGCTGGACTGTCCAGATGTTTTCTACCTACTCCTACATAGTAGGGAATTGTCAGTGCCCGCTTGCTGTGTTTATTTCATTCCCCTGCCATGAATATGCTTCAAAGCTGTGTGTGTGTGCGCGCGCGTGTATGTGTGAAAAAACGCCACCATTTCCTCCTTTGCTTAGCAATTCCTTGCCTACCTCCCAAATGCTATTTAAAAGCTTCCTCTATTTATTGAAATTCATTCAAATGTAATTTGCTCAGTCACATCTCAACTGCAGCTCCTGAATCTCGTATTGAACTTCCTGCCACCTATATAATTTGCTAAAATGTATTTCAGTTTCCCTTTTGGTGGCTGGATAACTCTTCCAATCCCGCTTAGTTCCCAATAAGGCTTTGGTTATCCTTTTCCTGCTACAACTCAGCAGCATTCATGTGCTTATCTCTACAGTGATACTAGTTTAGAAAATTGCTTTAAAGCCCCAAATGAAAAACCCCTTTTGGTCCTGATATTTTCCCCTATCGTCTCTTTGCAGAGGATGAATTCTTACATACCTGGTTCTGCTGAGAAGCACATCATTGGTTTCACTGAGTCTGGTATTAAAGTTAGGCCACATTGCACAAGGATAAGGATATCAAAGTCTTGCACCCTGAATTCACTGTATAACTCAACACCACATAAGAGACCCTGCAGGCTGAAAACAAGAACAGGAAGCTACTAGAAGAAAGCTATAGGCACTTTCTTTTGCAGACAAATCCCAATTAGGAGCAGTTAGTCATTTTACCAGCTATACACATGGACTTATATTTTATTTAACTTAGGGTGCAATTCCCAGCATGTCCCGGCCAGCATGCTCTAGAGTTGTACAACTTTGTAGTTGTAGGACTTTTTTCTGTCTAAACATGCATAGGATTGTGCCCTTAACCAGTTTGTAGTTAAAACACTGTGATGGCTTTTAGCCTTGGACAATGCACCCAAATGGTCCATATATGTGGTACAAAAAGGTGACTTTTTGCTTATTTATATTCAGTAATAGTTCTGAAACGCCATTAAGGGACATAAGATCAAACATGATGTTAAATCCAGAACATGCATGCAGTTGCCTGTCTACTTTTTACTTACTCACATGTAAGCATGAGCACCCCCAATACAGACTGGGACCACATGAGGAGAAAATATTGGGAGGGAAAATACTGAGGGGAAGGTTTAAACCACCTCTTCCCACATGTGGGGGTCCCTATCTGGATTGGGCACTCACAAGCTTACTTAAAAAGTAGAGGGTCAGCTGCATGCTACAAAGTTAACATACTGTAAGGCAGATGTTGCAGGGCCAGCGTTTTTCTGCCTGAAGTAGAGCAGTAAACAGCACCCCATGCCCTGCTCCCGAAGCACACCTGTCAAGGTACATAGCACCCAGGGTGAATCAATTTATGTTGGCAAAAGATGCAGAAAAATCCAACGTGCCTCTTCTCCTCCCTGGCAGTCATAATGCAATAACAATGCTAATGCCAATACTACTAATAATAATTCAAACTACTGACAATTTGATGTCCTTTCTTGACAAAAGCAGCTGCCTGAAGTGGCCATCTCATTCTGCTCCACCATACAAAACCCACCACAAAAACCTCTCCAACACAGAAAGCTAATGCTAGATAGATGCCTTGGCCTCCCTCATTTGGCAACAGGGGTCCAGAATCTCACTCTACCCTTCCCCCCATTGGCCAGGTTAGTAGTTTTCCAGCTACTCTAGCTCCAGCATTAGGTACACCTCACAGGGTTGTTGTGTTGCTAACCTACCTCACAGGGTTGTTGTGAGGATAAAATGGAGAGGAGGAGGATGATTATGTAAGCCGCCTTGAGTTCCTTGCAGGAAGAAAGGCGGGGTATAAATATAATAAATAAATAAATAAATAAATACAAGTTCTATTCAACCCAACCACGGGCTAGCTTGACCAAAGGTTCCTTTTCTGTGAGGAAATGTACTATACATATTCAACAGGTACTGTACTATAAAAGAGTACTGTATGTAATTGAAGTAGTAACCCTCGTTTACTCAGGGGGACCATTAAGATTGCTCTAGCTCTAAATTTGCCTTTTATTTTTGGCTACCATTTTTATTTTAGGTGAGCCTCAATGCAAGACAGAAGACATGTTTTCATCCTAATTTATGTATAGAATATATTTAAATAACTGCTAGATGCAAACATTACTTTTTAAATTTTTGGTGACATGAAAGGAGAATTAGGTCCACTACATGAAAGGGCATTTCTAAAATTTACCAATATTATTTAGAGACCTCTAGGTGTGCTCTGTAATGGAGGGAACAATCCTATGGCCCCTAGACAATGTCTAGGGGGCCACAGGATACTTCAGATTCCCAGATCTGAAGTCAGACAGAGCTCCGACTTTGGAGCTGGGAATTTGTGCTCCGATTCCCTCCCCCACCCTCGCAGCTATTGTGGAAAGAAATGTGCTGGCTGCCTCTTCAAGGTCAGGAATTCAACCTTGGAGAGGGACCACAGGGGGCATTCCGAGGGGTGGGGAGGGGAGGAGACTGCAGAGGCCAGGGTATGATGTATCCGGTGTCCTCTGCAGCCCCTCCTTCCCTCCCCCTCCAAAGCGCCCAGCTACACGGCTGAAAATGGCCGTCTAGCAGAACTGCAGAGCCAGAGGAGCAGGGAGACGAAGCTTGCCTCTGCCACTCCCCCCCCCCCCATCTGTATAGGATGCCCATATCCATAAGCCTCCAAACCTATGGGCATTGGATTGTGCCCTTAGTTCAATAGCCCTATCCCTACCTAAATGCTCTATGAAGGACCTTAAAGATTACATCTGAAAGTTGTACTCAACCTTAATATGAAACATTTACAGTTTCATTTTGGGATTATTTGTCCATTTGGGAATAAGGCCCTGCTTTGTGATGAGGATAATGTTCTTCCCCCGCCCCCTCTTTAATTATATGGGAGAATAAATTTAATCCAGCCTGAAAATAAAAGAACTTCTAGGCTTCAAGGGAGTTGACAACTCTTTATTCCAAGAATGAAACATTGCAACAAGATGTTAGATCAGTTATTGAAACTAACATTTGGATAAGGTTTCACTTGATTTGATTTTCTACCATAACATTGAAACTTTGGGGAAGAACCCATGGAGATGGCATCCCTTAGTTCTTAGATTTTATACACTCTTGTGGTAGGAATACTGAATGTCAGACACAAATTGTGCCAGGTGCTTATATGTAGGAAAACATGCTTGCCATGGGAGTACAAAAATAAAATTTATTTGTTAAATTACACATAAATATAAGGTACAAATGTATTTTTAAAATACAGTTAAAGATAATCACACTTGCATTGTGTACATATGAAAATACAGTTTCTTAATATTCAACATACACAGACACATTTATGATAAATGTAACTAATTGGCAATGCCAGTTCTTTTCATTCCGGGTTCCATCCCTCCGTTTTCCATAAATATGGAAAATTAATATGCTATGAAACAAAACTCTCTAGTTCTGCCGGACATCTTGTAGCAGCTTGTTAATTTCTGCCACCAGCTCACTAGCATCCATTAGTTCATGTTTACCATCACTGAGGTGGTTGAGCACATTATCAAAGTCATCTTCTTCATAATTCTCTGGGATTTCCTCCATGGCTGGCAGCCATTTTGAAGATGGCTGGGCACCTGAATGAGTCCCCAAAGTAAGCCCGGTGCTATTTGCAGGGTTTTGGAAGTGTGTACTGGCTGCCCACGCTGCCACTCCTTGTGGGTAGCTTACAGTCTTGGCAGGCAAGTGTCCTTTCCTGCGCTCTAATGAACTGGAGGGGTCCATTTCGTTGCATTCCGTATAGGCATCTAATGAAGGGGGCAAAAGGCGCTGGAAAACACTGTTCATTTCAGAGAGCAGAGACGAGGTACACATGTCACCTGCCTCTTCCTCACCCTGACTATCTTTGCCAAAAGTTGAAAAGCTCTTTTTCTTTTCAGACAACTCAACAGCCTGAGAATCCTCTTCCAGTACCTGCTGCTGCTGCTGCTGCTGCTGTTGTGGCTGGTTTTGCTGGGGCTGAAATTCTTCTCCAGGAATAAACATATTACTTCTGTAATCAGAAGATGGAGAAGGCAGAGGTGGCATCCAGCACTGGTCTGAATGCCCTAGGACTCTGCATTCCTCTGTGCATAACCTCATGGCTGTAAGCAAAATGAAAGCAAGAAATTAATATTCATTCATTTCCAGATACAATTCAAAGTGCTGTGGTTAACCGTTAATGCCCTAAACAATCTGGGCCATGCATATTCTAAGCATGAGGGAAATGTTTTGAACATGCGTTCTATGGCCAAGAAACATATTCAGTGGATGTGGGTTTGAAACCTTCTCCACCACACTTTAGGATGGTTGTTTCTCTTCACCCAGATGGAGCACATCCTATCATTTGTTGATTGTGCTGAGACCATTGATGAGTGACCCTGCCTGTCTGAGATAGAGTGCATGGGCATAACCGTCTGAGTTTTTTTCAGTGATGGCTGCCCAGCTATGGGAATCACTGTCCAAGGTGATTTACTGCACCAGTTGAATTTCTTGACTTTCCTCACTCCTTATAAGAACAGATAAAACCAGTTATTTCAGTTCTTTTTCAGATTGCATGAATTTGATTATACTGGCAGCTGCGGATTGGATCTAATAGATTGTGTCCAATGTTAGTCTAATTTAAACCCCATTCATTTCAATCGGTCTCTACTCTAAGTCGGACCAAAACTCTAGTTTTTATCTAGAGAATTGCTTTTTTAAAAAGATTCTTGCTTTGTTTTGATAGTTTAGTTGTAGTAAGAGATTACTTTAACTTGCGTTATTGGTATTTTGGTATATTGACAGAAAATGTGGTGTGTTTTAAACTCCTCCTGAAAGTGTACTTGTTTGTGCAAGCTTTCCTTGGCTTGTAATTGATTATCATGATGCTGCTCCGGTTTACTGCTTTTTCCCACTCTTTCTTTTTATTTATTTATTTATTTATGGTGGTTGTAGTAGTTATAATTGTTTATTAACATGTGTTTTAACAGTGATTTTTAATATTTTTGTATGTAAACTGCTTAGTGATTTTATTATATTAAGTGGTATATAAGTATTATTAATAAACAAACAGATAAATAAATAAATAAATAAATATTTTATCTGGTGGATTCTTCCCCCACCCCAGCCCTTAATTTTTGTTGTAAATTTATTTATTTATTATATTTATATCCCACCTTTTTTCCTGCAAGGAAGCCAAGGCGGTTTACATGATCCTCCTCCTCTCCATGTTATCCTCACAACAACCCTGTGAGGTAGGTAAGGCTGAGAGTCAGTGACTGGCCCAAAGTCACCCAGTGAGCTTCATGGCTGAGTGGGGAATAGAACCCAGGTCCAAGTCCAAGTCCAACACTCTCACCACTTGCGCCACAGTGCCAAACTGCTTTGGGAACTATGCTATGAAGCAGGATATGAACCTGCAAAACTAACATTCATTGTATAAATAATATCTGTAAAAAGTTGAAGACTGTAGGACCTCAAAACCAAAATTCTTGATCAGCTTAGCAAATCTGATAAGTGGGAAAATTGGGAACCTTCGCTAAACTATTAATGTAGGAGAAAGGGCACTGTAACAACAACTTCCTGTCACTGTTTTCTAGTGACAGTGGATTTAACAGATTGACATCTGTTGCTTCCCATTTTAATTGGCTTTATAAAGATGGCTAAGTAGTTGTGACCTATATGCCTTCAGGTCAGTCCAGAACTCCATGTGTGGGATCAAATTTTACATATCAAGGGCGCAATCCTATGCATGTTTAGACAGAAAAAGTCCCACAACTCCCTGCATTACCCAGCCAGTCATGCTGGCTGGGGAAGGCTGGGAGTTGTAGGACTTTTTTCCATCTAAACATGCATAGGATTGTGCCTTTAATTTCATTCTTTGCACTTATAATCATCCAGGTTTGTACTTCCTTATATTGTTTCTTGGAAGAAGCTGAAATGGCTACGGTCAAGTTACTATTGGTTTATTGATGAGCTTCAAAAAGCCTTTGTGTACAAAGAACTGTTTAAAATGTTGGGTCAGATGACCTACAAGATATGCAGGCTTGGAAACTAAGCAAAAAATTGCAGTCCAAGATTACACAAACTCCATCCAATTTTTGAAAATGCTTCTTGCCTGTATTAATTTTGCCAGTCTACATTTGTGCAGACTGGGACAAAACCAGTAGATTTTGGTGTCCTTTCTACCATCATTATTGGAAAACACTTTTGCTTTGCTTATAAACTCCCACAGGCGAGGGGGTATGGCTGTAAATTTTGTTTGAGAAGAAGTCCAACACAATTTTTACAACTATATTTTTGGCATAATATCAGCAAGGATAGGCATAGTTATACTGGCAACAGCCCGGCCATCACCACGAGACTCCGAGCACTGTACGAATGTGCAAAATGAAACGGGTAGACAGAGGTGTGGGTGTGCTACAAATGGGGATGCTTATTATATGGTATCCTAAGAGATTACATATATCTGAGACTCAGCTCCTTTGACAGTGTTTGGTGCTTTTATAATGGATGGGCATGATACAGTTGCCCTACAGAAATAACTCTATTGTTATGTCAGTATGATGTGAATATCTGTAGGGGATTGAGAAACTCCCAAGAGTCTAATAGCCTAGCTTTGCTTTAGGGAGCGATCCTATGGCCCTTATGGATCCTATGACAGGAGCTATCCTGTCTGGAAGTCGACAGGATAGCTCCGAGGTTGGAGACAGCACTCTGACCTCGGAGCTGGGAATTGGAGCTCCGCCCTCCCCCCCCACCCCCTTGCAGCCAGCACAGAAAGAACTGCACTGGTTGCTCTCTGAGGTCAGGAAGGTGACCTTGGAGAGGGTTAGAAGGGGGAAGTTTGGGTGGCAGGGAGGGGAGGAGACTGGAGTGGCCAGGATACAAGGTATCCTGAAGCCACTCCATCCTCCTGCCCTCCCCCTCTGAGATGCTCCAGCTAGATGGCCGAAAACGGCTGTCTGGCGAAAATGCAGTGGGTAGGCGAAGATTGCCTCTCTCTCTCCTCCAGCTCTGCATTGGATGACTGTAAGCCTCTAAGTTCAGGGGCCTACACTCATCTCCATAGGATTGTGCCCTTAATTTTTTTTTACAGTGATCTAATGGTGACTGATTGAGTGGGGGGAATTTTCTATTATTTAATTTTTGAAGGCCCCATATTAAATCATGGTATGAAAAATGGGTATACCTGTCTACTTTCTACATTCACGTACCACCACAGAATCAAACAATCCAAGCAAAGTTCTTATTTCACTCTTGTATTTAGGAAGGCAAAGATGCTACACAAATGCTACCCTGTGGAGATAATACATAAGAAGTTGCTTCATACAAGGTCGAACCATCTAGCCCCAGTATTGTCTACTCTGACTGATAATGGATTTCCAGGGTCTCAAGCAGAGCATCTTTTCCATCACTTGCTACCTAACTCCCTTTTTTAAAAGCTTGAGATACAAGGGACTGAGCCTGGGACCATAGGCATGTAAAACCATGCGCTCTGCCACTGAACTATGGGTTCTCCCCATATAAATGCAGCCTAAGGATACCCAGCACAGTAGTGATCTTATGCACACTTAGGTACTTATTTCTCTAAGACTTAATTCCCACGGGACTTCTGAGTAAGCATGCATAGGACTGCAATGTGTTTATTTATTATTTATTTGTTGCATTTATATCCTGGCTTTCTTCCAAGGATCCCAAGACTGACCCTCCTCCTCTCCATTTTATCCTCACAACAACCCTGTGAAGTAGGTTAGGCTGAGAGTCAGTGACTGGCCCAAAGTCCCCCAGTGAGCTTCATGGCTGAGTGGAGACTAGAACCCGGATCACCTGAGTCTCACTCTAACCACTACACCACACTGGCTGTCACACTGTAAGAGAACAAGTTCATCTGGTTTTGATACAGTGGATTTAATTTGGAAGTATAGCTGGAGCTCAAGGATAGGAGGATCCCCATAGGGTTTAGGGCAGGGGGTTTTGAACCTCTTTTAGCCCAAGGGCCAAATTCCATTTTGGAGAAGCTCTTGGGGCCACATTCCAGGGTGGGTGGGGTTGAAGGCAAAAGGGGCAAGGCCAAAGGCCAAGGGGTGGGGCTAAAATATTTTAGCTTAAAGCTCTTACTGCCAGGAATTAAGCCTTAGACCTAGTTAGCTGAACCTTTAGAATAGATTCATAGATCATAGAGTTGGAAGGGACCTACAAGGCCATCGAGTCCAACCCCCTGCTCAATGCAGGAAACTAGAGGAGGGGTCTCCCATCCAAGTAATAACCAGGCCTGACCCTGCTTAGCTTTCCACGCTCAGACAAGCTGAGCCAGCTGAGCCACAGGCCTGTTCGAATAGGAAACCTATTATTTACTTGAACCTTTGCTGAACCTTATTTGAACCAGCTAAAGGTTCAACCTTTAGTTGAACCTTAGTTGAACCAAGGTTAGCTGAGCCTTTTAGAATAGGGAAAAAACTGCACAAAAGCTGGGAAACTGCCAGACGATAAGGGTCTGGGCCAGGGGAAGGGGGTGTGGCCATCTGGATAACCCCGGAGAGGGCTGGATATGGCCCCCCAGCCCTGAGGTTCTACACCCTGGTTTAAGGCATTCTGGATCACTGCGCATAGCAATTTAAATGTAGTAATAAACACCCAAAGCTAGCTTAAAAATGGTAGGCTGTAACACCAGTCATTCTAACAACTGTGAAAACTAAATACACATTTGGCCTAAACGTGGATTTTCCTCTTGCACTTTCAGACTTGCCTTTTGAACACATCTCACATCCCAGTACAAGGCATTTTCAGCATGACATGTGTGGTACCTATGCAGTGCATCTCATTATCTTCAAGCATATGCATCAAATTGACATTCACTTTGATGCAACACACCAAATAGGCTCCATTGATTGCAAAGATTAGGGGACCTAGCCTTTTGTTTTTCTTCATTATAAGGAGGATTTAAAGAGCCAGCTCATGGGACTGCAAGTGACACCAGGAGTGGCATACTTGGCCTTTAAGCTTTGGACAAGTTTGCAGCACTTTGAATATACCAGATGTGTGTTGCTTTTGGTATATTCAAAGCTTCTGTGAGGTGGGCTGGGCTGTAGGTATTGTCAAGCAGAAGAAGGGGGGGGGAGCATGAAAGCTAAAGAGTTTATTTTGCCTCAGTGTGAACCTGCCTCAGTCTGACTGTCAGAGAGCACTGTAAATAAACTCTTCAACTTTTATTGCCTTCTTACCTGCAGGAATTCTTCCATCTGTAAGGAAAAGGTCACTGAATCCCTCTCCAAGAAGTCTGTCAATTGGAGAATCTCTCCCCAAATCATAATCGCTGTCTCCCGCTTCACTGTCACCACGGCCGCTGTCTTTCAAGCTGAACTTATCCATATCTTGAAGGGCATACCTGCGATAAAACAGAAGTGACATGTTGATTGAAAGTTGCTGTATTGGCTCACGTGCAGGGCCATCTCCTCCGGTAAAAACTACTTTCAACATTGATCTTACTAAAACAACAACAACAACAACCTCACCTGTAGCTTCTGGAATATTTGTTTCCTCGAAAACTTGGCCTTGGCTGATACTGGCCTTGATGAAGCATCGAGAGAAGTTGAGAGACCTGTTAGAAATATACAAAAAAGACTGAAGGTTTAAACAATCTGTTAGACCCAATCTGTGTTGTAAAGAGATAATAAGATACAGTCCACAGTAGATGAGAACCATCTAATGGCACTTCACCAATATAGTTCAGTCATATTTATTAGCCTAAGGATCCAAAATAATTAAAGACCTGTAGTCTGATCCTCAATCTAGTTAAGCTAAAGTATTTGGATGTGAATGGATTTAGCTCCATTGAATGACTAGAAAATCAGCTTACATTCAAGTGCTCAGGGCCTTAAAACACATTCATTAACAGATTTGCATGCAAAGTTCACACAAGCTGTTACAGCAGCTGTAGTGAAAATTGCACCAGTGTTGGTAATATACTCCTCCATTGTTTTGTGCCATTTGTATATGTAAATATATTATGAAATGTGTCAAAATACAGAGACAGAGAAGAACACGTGACTCTAGCATCCTGGAAGCATTTGTGGGGAAATGTTCCCAATAAAGTGTGAAACAAAGAGACTGGATTAGCAATAACAATTGTACCATTAATAGTCACCCTGTGGGCACTGCAGTATAGCAGCAATGCCAATGAAGTAGTAGTATGTGGTTTCCATGTTCCCATAGAAGCCTAAACACACACATACACAAAGACACACAGGGCCATTTCACATTTACACATTTTCTACACAGAAATAACCTCAGTGTAACGAACAATGTAAACTTCACACAAACATCATTTCACTGTGTGCACAGGAGATGTACAGGTACTGGAAAGCTTATCATGGTTTCCCAGTGCATAGATACACAAACTGAAAATACAAGTATGTGCAATTATAATACTATAACAGTTGTCAGACTGGTTTTAAGTGCATTCCAAATTAACTAATGCGTGAATTGGCCATAGCAGCTTCTTGCCTGTGTGAATAACTTCTGGTCCATGCAGCACAGTATATGATCTTACCTCAACAGCAGGGGTAGCATGAGTGAGCTCAAGAGAGAAATTCTCTGGAACGTGATTGGATGAGATGGTCACCAGACTATTGAGAGACTGGTGGCTGTGATGGCTTTGGCGACTGCTCATTTGCCCTCTTTCTAGTGTTGGAGATGATGAAGGTGAAGCTTTGTGGTGAGACCTGATTGGTAAAGTACCATTAACAGTAGGCACTAGTGTAATGTCCCCTTTGTGAATCTGCCTTGATGGCCTTTTGGGGTGATGCTGGTATGTGGACTCTGCAACCCGACAGTTATAGGACCTGGTATCCTTTTTCTCACGATTGCACCTTGTAGCAAAAACAACCATGATAACTAGCAAAACCGCACATATTGCTCCTAAGGATATAATTGTGATCATGGAAACATCTAGAGAAGGTTGACTAATATATGTGGCTTCTGTAGATGAAGGCAGATAAACATATTTAACAACACTGCATTTCAGAAGTGCTTTGGTACTGAGTTGAGGGCTTCCTTTGTCTTGCACAACCACTGAAAGTTCCCATTCTGTTGACTTGGCAGATTCAATGCTAGCATTGAGATAGATATCACATGTTTGTGGGTCCATTATGAAGAGGCTGTCTTCAGTGCTACTTGCTAATGAACAGCTTAGCTCCGAGTTCATACCTGAGTCTCTATCTATGGCTCTTATCCTAGTGATACGGTAGTTAATTTCAGCTTCTTTAGGGATTGAAATCTCTGCTGTATTGTTGTGCAGTATTGGCCCCACAATCACAGGTGCATTGTCATTTTCGTCAATGATGGTAAGCACGACAGTTGTGTTGCTGGCAAGTTGTTGACTCCCCCCATCTCTAGCTTGAACCACAAAGGCAATCTGGTTTACTTCTTCATGATCAAAGGTTCTAAGTGCATAGATGGCTCCATTGGAAGGATCAATGGTCACATAGGTAGTTATGGAACTTCCCAAAATAAAGCTCTCCAAGATAGTGTAGGTCACCTGCCCATTATCTCCTAGATCTGGATCTGTTGCTGTAACAGAAGTGATATATGCACCTGGAGAGTTATTTTCCAAAATTACAATTTCATATCTGTTTGTCTGGAATTGGGGAGGGTTGTCATTTTCATCAATGACCTGGACAGTAAAGTGTTTCACTGTGGAGAGACTTGGGGTCCCCTTGTCTTCTGCTATAACAGTCAGGCTGTATTCAGCTCTCTTTTCTCGATCCAGAGTGGTATTGGTTAAAATTAAATAGTTGTTTTCGTAGGTCTTCTGAAGTTTAAAGTGGCCATGTCCATGGAGCTTGCACACCACTTCTCCGTTGACTCCTGAATCTTTGTCTTGCACCCTCACAAGGGCAACAAAAGTCTCCATGGAAGCCTTTTCAGAAATATAAGCAATTTCCTCCTTCCCAAGAGACATCAGGTTTAAATTGATCTCAGGTTTGTTGTCGTTCACATCAACAACTTTAATGATGATTTTGCAGTGAGCTGGAATAGAATTTGGCCCCATATCCTGTGCCTGAGCATCGATTTCATAGGATTTGATGGTTTCGTAGTCCACTGGTTTTAGAAGGGTCAGCTGCCCTCTTTCAGAGTCCATTTTAAAAGTCTCTATAATTTTGGAAGACACGTGGCTACTGAAGGAATAGACAACTTTACCGTTAGCACCCTCATCTGGATCAGTGGCATTGAGGTCAATGAGCAAGGTCCCAACGCGGGAATTTTCCAGCAGCTGGATAATATAGGTCTGTTGCTCAAAAACGGGGCTATTATCATTGGAATCAGAAATGCTTATTTTTAGGATAGAGGATCCACTCCGCTGAGGCACTCCATTGTCCGAGGCAGTGAGCTGGAGCTCGTAGCTTGATATCAGCTCCCGGTCCAGTTCACGAACCACAATCAGCTCCGCATACTTGGCTCCATCAGTCCTCGTTCTGACTTCAATGGTAAAGAAATCATTGGCAGACAGCGAGTACGTATAGAGGGAATTTTCCCCAACATCTGGATCAAAAGCACTGTCCAACGGAATCCGCGTCCCCACAGCTGCACTCTCCGAGATTTCAATAGGGATAAGAGCCCTGGAGAACTGAGGCGAGTTGTCATTAATATCCAGCACTTCCACTTCGACATGGAAAAGCTGCAGATGTTCCGTAGGCAGAGTGATCACGTCAAACTCTATCGTGCAGTTTAAGTTTTTCTGGCAGAGTTGTTCCCGGTCAATTTTAGCTCCGATGCTGATCTCGCCATTATCCTCCCGCACCACCAGCAAGGGAGAATTCCCCCTCGGCATGGCTCGGAAGCGAACCGATGAGGGGTTCGGCATGCTGTACAAAACGTCGGCGACATCTTCCGAGAGCCTCGCAATGACCGAGCCCACCCGCTGCTCCTCATAGATCCTGTATTTCAAATTTTTGCCCGCTACGCTTTTACAGCGAGACACGATCGTCGCCAGTGCAAACAGGAAGATAAAGTGCATGTTTCCGACTCCGCCGCGCTGCCTCTGCGAAGGGCTTCGCGATTCCTTTCTCCCAACAAGTTACGACGCAATTCTGGCTCAACTACTTTTTGGTACCGCGAGCCCAGCATACATTTGGCTCTTTCAAGCACTGGAAAACGTCCTTGTACAAGCGAGCAAGTTCCAATATCCGATTAGCTCAGGGGAAAAAGTTGCTTACATACATAGAGGCGGTGGCAGGGCTCCCAGATACATCCTATAGGCAAGCCGGCTTGATCTTGCTGCTGCTCCTCTCTCGTCCAAGCGGGTTGTTGTAACATCAGGACTTCCTCCTCCTCCTCCTCCTCCTCCCGCCGCGGTTACGCTATGATCCACTGAGTGCCGAAGAAGGAGCTGAAACTGCACGGCGTCCTGGCCTCTCTTCCCGAAGAGATCCTCTTTCCTTCTCCCTGCTCAGCTGCCGACTAAACACCCTTGATCGCTGACTCCCGTCTAAAAATCTGTGTAACTTCACTCCAACTCAGACAAAGCTTTTTGCCCGGCTGCGTGTGTTGAATCGCTTCCAGCCAATCAGCTTGCCTCCAAATCAAAGGACAGTGTAGTCACACACACACGCACAAAAAAAAGAAAGAGAGAGAGAGAGAGAGAGAGAAGGAGCCGGAGGGAGGAGGGGGCAGCTCCTCCTCTTCCTCCCCCTTCCCCCAGCCTGCTGTGAGTGTGCCACAACAAAAAGGAGACAAATTACTAAAGAACTACTTTAAATCAACTTCTTGTTCTCCCTTTTTTATGATGATTTCACTCGGGGTGGGCTTTTTTCCCTTTGTTTTTGTTGTTGTAATTTTAATGAGCGCTTTCACAAATACCGGCCCCCTGCCTATGCTTCAAAGTTTCTTTGACCAAACCAAATCTTTTGAGTAAGTTTGCCTAGTAAAGAAGTTTGCCCTCCCTCACTCTTCTTGGTCTCCTTCTCCCTTTTGAGGAATATTAAGATGCAGTTGCGGCTTCTGATTTCTAAGCAATCGTTTTTTCTTCTTTTCTTTTTTCACAATAGCGCTTTTATTTTTTTATTTTTAATCATTTGCTTCCCTTCATCTTCAATTCAAGAAAATCCTTGCATAGCCTTGTCCTTTAACTGGCTTTTGATGAAAGTATATGAGAGAGAGAGAGAGAGAGAGAGAGTGCAGTTGGCAAAGGTACAACAGATTCATACATTTGCCTTCCGTGTACCTTTTTTCTTCTTACCACAGTTCTTGTAGTTCTTCAGAAGATCCTTTCATCTTCATTTTAAAAGCAGCCTTTGCTTTTAGCATGATCGAGCATGCTAAAGCATTTTGTCCACATGTGAAATCTGTTTTAAAATATGCAATAGGGTGGGCTATAGGAGAAATAGTCCAGGAAGCCTGTAAAGGACAGCTCCTTTGTGATCCACCAAGGGCAACATTTCCATTGGTTTTAATGGAACAGGATTTCATCTCCTGTAGGACTCATTTATGGAAGCCAGCATAAATGGTAGCCTGGGCCCCTACAGCAGCCTTCCCTAACTAGCTCCCTCCAGACTGTTGGGCTGCAACTCCAATAATTCCCAGCCAGCATGACCATTGGCTGTAATGGCTGGGAATTATTGGAGCTGCAGTCTAAAACGTCTGGAGGGCACTGGTTGGGGAGGGCTGTACTATAGGCTTCCAAGTTGGCCCTTAGCATGGCCTCTGATCTTAAGGTTCTCCACTCCTACTACGAACTTCAGTTACCTTCACAAGAGATACAGCCAGCCACACCCAACCCCGTCCCCACCAATGTAAATTGGTACACAAATATTGGTAGAAGCCTCCGCTTACTATGTACCTTAGTTGCTCTCTCCTCTATGTGTATGTCTTGGCTCATAGTCAGGAGTGAGCAGCTAAGAAAGGGGAAGATGCTGGCAGAGCCTCTTGACCAAGTTAGGGAGGTGCTCAGGGGCCATTTGCTTGTGCCCTTGCTCCTGCAGGAGTGAATCATAGAGTTGGAAGGGACTTTGGAGATCATCTAGTCCAGGGCTCTCCTCCAACCTTGGGGTCCCCAGGAGCGAAGGAGGCTTGGGATCTGTTTGGATACGGCATGAGCCGTTGGCCCCGGCCTCCTCCCCCCCCCAGCACATCCCCTTAGCGCTCTCTGAGGCTGATTTCTGATGCAGCTGGCATGGTTCCTTGTGCACCAGCTGCGATGGGGGCGGGCTGGAGGGCCCCCCTTCGGAGTCCCAACTCCGCAGTCGGAGGACCTCAGAAGAGCTCGGAACTGGGAGTCTGAATAAGCCTATGCCCCCCCCCCCAGACAATGTCCGGAGGCCATAGGATTGCATCCTAAGAGCACATTCTTGATAAGGCATGGTGAATGCGCACATTTTCTGGTTGTTATGCACATTAGCTGTTCAGCTCACGTTTATCCTATTTCACCCCGATTACTAGAAAAGTCTGAAAAATGAGAGATTTATGCACCTCTTGCAGTACAAAGTTTGCAGTAGCTTATAATTGTAGTCAGTACCCAGCAGTCAGCAAACCATGCCATGCTCCTCATAGATAGCAAATCTCCTCTTCATATGCTTCCGGTTTCCAGTAAGCACCAGGAATGCATTACACATATGACAAAATTAAGGGAAATGGGGAGTCCTCCCTACACATGCACCTTGACAGTCCTTGCATTTGGGAATGGAGGTTTTCTAGTGGCAGTCTAGAAATATGTCTATCCTTTCAAAATGCAAGCTTTATGTACTAGTATGGAGGAATCAGATACACATAAATAAAATGTACATTCCATTGCATGCCACAGTGGTCTATCTACTGGAGTGAAGGGTGTAGATTTCATGTGCAGGATTGCCAACTGACTTTTTTCTTTTTTTACCAGCCACTGCCCATTTTTTATGTTTGGACTGTACACCAGATGAGGTACTTTGTTTTAACAGGGGAGCCAGTTCCCCACCCCTTGCTTGATTTATTAACTGTGCACATTGACAAGACTGTTACTCAGGTGTTAATCTGCTGTATCTACTTGCAGTTTTGTCGCAGCATTGAGATCTGAGCACTACACGAAGAGCGTTTCCTTTCCTACTTTTCCACTACATAATGTCTAGGTGGGCACTGCAGTATACAGGAATAGTGCAAATAGTGCAAAGTGAAAAAAGTGGTTTATTTCGCTTTCACTATTAAATGCCACATTTTCCCTGCTCTAAAGAAAAAAAACTTGCCGGAAGTACTTGTTTTACAGAAGCAAAACTGGAAGGTCACAACATTGTCTAAAGAATCCATACACAACTGTGAGTAAGGAATGATAAGCACACAATAAATTCCTCATGTAGAAAAGCCCTGAGCATGCATTCATACTGGGCAGCATAGATGAGAGAAGACCTGATGGAAGATTTATTGTGAGTACCGTACACACTTTGTGCCAAAAGCCCAAAACTAAAAGGAGGAGAGACAGAAGTGATGGTGGCAAAATCACATTTCATGTCAATCTGGCTTGACTCGGAGAGCTGATGTTGCAAGTCCAGACTATTTGTGACAATGGTGGCCCACAGAGAATAGACCAAGCCCCAATCTGCCAGTAGCCCCAAATAATCCCAGAAAGCCTATGGGGCTCCTTGTAGTGATAGCAATGGAAACAGCAGGCCTTGAATGTCCTGGACCTCTCTACAAGTCTACAGTGTGTGTGAAAGACAGAGAGTGAATAAAGTATGTGTGTGTGTGTGTACAGTGTGTATACACTGAGAGTCGGCTCTGTTTTTTTAAAAAATGATCTGCTGTTTATGAGTTCTGTGTTCTCTGCCATTGATTCAATTATCAACCTGTGGCTAGGCTACATTTGAATTATTGGCATAGTATAGATTTTGAGCTCTCTCTAATGATTGACTTGATTCTGTTACACAGTTTTTTGTGTTCACTGCCATGTTCTTACTTACTTTTCTGTTACTGGGGGCAAACCTCCTTGAGTTTTCTGCTTTGCAGGGATTTTGAATTCTCTCCATTGAATCCCTTGATCTGAAGCCTGGGCTCAGTTGAAGGCACACTTGGATGAAGCCGATTATTTAGATCCATGCCAGTCAGGCTTCAGGCCTGGACATGGGATGGAAACGGCCTTGGTTGCCTTGGTGGATGATATGAGGAGGGCTTTGGATAGGGGCGAATGCTCCTTCCTAGTCCTCCTCGATCTCTCAGTGGCTTTTGATACCGTTGACCACGGCATCCTCTTGGACCGCCTGGAGGGGTTGGGTATTGGAGGCACTGTATTGCAGTGATTCTGGTCTTTCCTCTCTGGAAGGTACCAGAGGGTAGTTCTTGGGGAGGAGGTTTCAGAGTCTCGGCTGCTCACTTGTGGGGTGCCGCAGGGTTCCATCCTCTCCCCGATGCTATTTAACATCTAACTAAAGCCGCTGGGGTCTATCATCAGGAGGTTTGGGGTGCGGTGTCATCAATATGCGGATGACACGCAGTTCTACCTCCCTTTCAAGTCCTCACCAAGGTTGGCCGTTGAGACCCTGTCCAAGTGCCTGGAGGCAGTGGGTAGCTGGATGGGAAGGAACATGCTGAAACTGAACCCTGACAAGACCGAGGTACTTCTGGTGGAGGTTAGGGGATGTTGACCTGGTGCTGAATGGAGTACTGTACATTTGCCCCTGAAGGACCAGGTCCTGCAGCATGGGGGTCATTCTAGACTCCCAGCTGTCCATGGAGGCTCAGGTGTCAGCTGTGAGCCGGGAAGCACTGTATCAACTCCATCTGATACGGCAGCTGCGCCCCTACCTTCCTAATCATCTGTTCCCATCAGTGGTTCATGCCTTGGTCTCCTCTCGCCTAGACTACTGTAATGCGCTCTACGTGGGGTTACCCTTGAAGACGGTCCGGAAGCTTCAGCTGGTACAGAACGCGACGGCTCGCCTGGTTAAAGGCAGCCGCCAGCATGATCACATCACTCCAGTGCTTAAGGAGTTGCACTGGCTACCAGTTGCTTGCTGAGCCAAATTCAAGGTGTTGGTTTTGACCTTTAAAACCCTATACGGCTCCGGTCCAGTTTATCTCAAGGAGTGCCTCCAGCAACATCATCAAGTAGGCTGCTCAACAAGATCTGCCACAGACGGCCTTCTCCTTGTCCCATCAGCCAGAGCAGCCAGGCTGGTGGGGACTAGGAAGAGGGCTTTCTCTGTGGTGGCCCCCAAGTTATGGAACTCCCTCCCTAGTGACCTTCCGTGATGCCCCCTCCGTGATGAGCTTCTGCCACGCATTAAAAATGTGGTATTTCAGGCGGGAATATGGGGTGGGTTAGGATTTTTGTAAAAAAATTATACTGTTTTAATTGTGTATGTCTGTTTTATTATTGTTGGAGTATACATCGCCCAGGGTGGGCAATTCAAAAATGTAATAAATAAATAAATACTATCTCAGTTGCTTGTCATCTGCTTTGCATGGGTTTCCTATGGGTTTATTAGTTTTCCTTCAGACTCTCAGCCTCAGTGTTTCCAATCTGTGAAATGTGTAAAGATTCTCTAGGGTTTCTTCAAAATGCTGAATTTCCCAATTATATATGCTACGCAGAGACTCACCTGATGAAGGTATGCAATTTTAATTCTTGCTTTGTCCTTTGACAAAGTTGGAAACTGAATTGTGTAAGGATGTTGGTCTATGTTGACCTGCAGGTATGGATACATTGGATCGTGACGGGGAACTTGTTGGAAATGTAAATGCATGGAATATTAGGGTGAAACTCGATGAAATCCATGATCAGATCAGATTTCAGTTCTTTAGATTATTTGTCTGATGTCTTTATCTGCTGGTTTATTTGCAGTGCTCATAATCTTTCCATCACTTGTTTTTCTCTCCCCCCCCCCATTTCTCTCTCTCTCTCATTTTCCTCAGTTCAGTTCTCCCATTCCCAGACAACCATATTAGGGCGAAACTAGATGAGAAGACAAAAATCCATGGTCAGATCTCTGTACTCTTTATGTTCTGTCATGGCACAGGCCCAAGACATTTTGCTGGCTCAGGCAAAGGACAAGATGGCGCCTCTTCCCATTCCATGAACAGAAACAGTCCAAATTGTCAACTGAATCTTATTTCAACAGTGGAGATGGGACAGTGTCCTCCACCACACATGATGGCAGCAGACTGCATGGCACATACAGCTCTGTCCTCCAACACCTTGCCATCACTCCCCGCCCAACACACACACACACACAGTCACAAAATGTAGATGTGCTGTACACAGGGATGGGGACTCGGACTCGAGGACTCGACTCGTGAGTTGGATTGAGTCCCCCCTCTGACTCGAGTCACACTCGAGTCCCAATATTTTTAATGGGACTCGAGACTCGACTCGGGACTTGAGACCAAGGACTCGTCAACATCCCTGCTTGATGCCACCTGCAGGTGCTGTCTGGACCTAGTTGCAGTAACAATCCAAGTTTATTTTTTAAAATCATTTTCCTAATGCAACCTTTCAGACATTTTGGGTTTAGCTGCCTCTGCCTGCCTATTTGGGGTTCCCTGCCTCCTCTGCCTGCCTGGTCTCTTCTTAACCAGTTCCACAGTTTGAATTGTCCAATACAAATGCCTCTGCCTGCCTGCTTTGGGGTTCCCTGCCTCCTCTGCCTGCCTGGTTATTTTGGGTTTATCTGCCTGGTCTGTTCTTGTCAAAATCAGTGGCAGAGTTTTGAGATAAAAAGGCACACTTGTGCCTAGAATTTATTTAAGCCACACATCTGAAGTAGCCTTATTTTGTTGGGAAAAAACCCCATTGATTTTAATAGGGACTCGAGTCAGCTTTGGGAGTGACTCGGGACTCGTGAGTCACCATTTTGGACCAAGGACTTGGACTCGGACTTGAGACTCGGGTCCAAAGACTCGTGACTCGACTCATGACTCGAGACCAAGGACTCTTCAACATCCCTGGCTGTACATGACATGGCCATGGTGTACGCTCTGATCTGATGAATTATTAGATCTCTATAATTAACATACTGGGGGCAGGCATTGTTAGATTTCAGAAGTACTATAGAATGATTGTTATGCAAGCTTCATTCTGCTTCCAGGGTGAAAAAACTTATAGATTCTTTTCATTTCAAGGATAATAATTTATGATGTGCTTTCTCATCCTCTTCTCTGCATTTTCCTTCAAGTTCACCATTATAGGCACATTCTTGCTGCACTTTCATTTTCTTTACATTTTTTTTTTTATGTCTTTATCTGCTGGTTTATTTGCGGTGCCCATAATCTTTCCTTCACTTGTTCTTCTTTTTCTTTTTTCTTTCTCTCACTCTCCCTTTCCTCAGTTCAGTCCTCCCATTCCCTACAACCATATTCCAAATGTAATAAGTAAACCTCTCCCACCAACTCAATTTTTTTTTTTTTTTACTCTCAGCAGAATTCAACCAAAGTCACTAAGAAGCTTCTTGTGGCAAAGAAAGAAAGCAGAAGAGTCTCAGTGTGAACTCGCCTTCTTTTTAAGCATTCAAAAGCATTTTACATGCTATTGTCTCTTCTTCTTTTTCAGAAACCAGTGCCGTGTAGCAAATTGCATAGAATAGAAATGCCTATAATGAATGTATTTAGTAGTGGGTCACGCCGATGAACATTCTGCCCCCATGAATAATACTGTTTTACAAGTTTTCAGCCCTTTCAAAGTTCTGATCCCCAAACTCTATAGGCAAACTCAAAAAGCTAACACAAGCAACTGGGACTTTAGAAACCTATAGCCATCTGGCCTAAATCTCTAACAATCCAAGCCAATAATTATATCAATTCAGGCTTTAGTGAACCCCTTTGCAAACACCAAAAGAGCAAAGAAAGGAATTAGTGTCCATTCTAAGTTGGGGTGGAGAGAATTCAAAGATAACCTAATTCCATTAGCTCACGAACAGCTTTTCTTGCAGCCCTGGTAAATCTTTCTAAAATATGTTTTAAAACTTCAAGTGCAATTTCCTTTCTGCTCATAATTGGGGAATTGTTTTTTTAAAGGCCCTTTTTAATGTCAATTAATAGTATTACATTGTTGGAATTGAAGCTGTCACCCTTTTAAAGAGCATCAAATGAATAATTCATGGGGGAGGGGAGAAATAATTTCAGAGCTGAGTACTAAAATATTTAAAATGGGATGTAAATTAATATATATCCAAAAGGAACCTTTTCTTATGAATAATAGTTCGACAAATGCAGGGATGTTGCTTAGTGTTGCGGCACTTACTACACTTGTCTTCTGCTCCTTCACACATAGTCATTCTTTATTACATTTCCCCTCTAGGTTAGGGTTTGGGAGATATGTGTGTTACAGCTAAGCAGCAAACATACCTGTAGACATCTCCTAGAACAGGGCTTTAGCAGTCGTGCAGTTATGAAAGGTTAAGCCATGTCAATATTTTAGTTTATGAAAATAGCTGATGCTATCTCAGTGTGGCCAAATCTTTGTGAAACATCTAACACAGTGTTCTCCAACCTTGGGTCCCCAGATGTTTTGTAGCTGGCTGGGGCATGCTGGGAGTTGTAGGCCAAAAACATCTGGGGACCCAAGGTTGGAGAACACAGATCTAACAGTCAGTCAGTCAGGCGATCACTCGTGACCGAGTAAGATTGTCTTCCAGGATAAATTATTTTTTTACAAAAAGGAGATTTTAAAAGGAGAGAAAATTCTAAAGAAAATTGTGTAGACTCTAGCGATGGGTCCGTAAGTGACTGTGGAGGCCAATTCTAGATCCACACAGCTTCCCACAGTGAGGACACAGGTTACCAGATGGAAGATGGTCCTGTAAAGGATTCATTTGACGTGCTTTTCGCTTAGCACGTTTCTCCCTTTCACCTTGCACTCGGGCTTCTTCAAAGTCCATAGAACCTTTGTGAAAAGCCAACCTCCAGTTAGATCGTTCATGGACCAGAGCTTCCCAGTTTTTGATGTTTATATTGCATTTTTTTAGATTAGCCTTAAGAACATCTTTAAACCTTTTATATTGACCACCGATATTCCGCTTTCCATCCTTGAGTTGGGAATAAAGTAACTGCTTTGGGAGACGGCAGTCAGGCATTCGAACAACATGACCGGTCCACTGAAGTTGGCGTTGAAGGATCATTTTTTCAATGCTAGTAGTCTTTGCTTCTTCCAGTACACTGACATTTGTTCGCCTTTCTTCCCAAGTAATTTGCAGGATTTTCCGGAGGCAACGTTGATTAAATCTTTCAAGGAGTTGAAGGTGACAGTTTATAGATAGTCCATGTTTCGCAGGCATACAATAAAGTTGGTAATACAATGGCTTCATAAACCAGTGTTTTGGTCTTCTTACAAATATCCCGATCCTCGAACACTCTATGTTTCATTCGAGAAAATGTGGCACTTGCGGAGCTCAGACGATGCTGGATTTCACTGTTGATGTTAGCTGTAACAGAAAGATAGCTGCCAAGATAGAGAAAATGAGCGACATTTTCCAAATCCTGAATTAGTATTACAAATGAGGCAGGGAAAACTCATGTTTAAGGAGTAGCACATTTATTGCAATCTAAAAGCAAGGCATAAATAAATTTATATTATTTTTTAAATTGAATATCTCTGTCTGAGTTCTGAAACCTCTGTAGAAAGTTTAGACATTCTAGATTATTATCCAGTAAACTGCTTACAAACAGCTGGAGCATTCTCTAGCTTTTCTTCATTCCATATCCTATGAAAAAGTTTTGCCTGGATGTCCATTAAACTCCATTCCACCTTTGACATTATAGGCTTCAGTCACAAAGAGATAGTTCCATGTGCAGCCCGCAGTCATTTCTTACACAGGGTGGCATTATGACCTATTGTTAGGCAGTGTGTGAAGTGCTGCTAACCTCTGGGAGAGTAAAGACTGAAGCATCCTACCTGGATGAAAGAAACAAGCTGACTCTAAGAACTACTTCCTGATACCTGCAACACTATTTCTGAAGCCACCATTATCTAGCAGCTCCATTAACTTTACTCTTAGCCACATAGTTTTAATGTGTATATTGTACAATATACATATTAAAGTCTGGCACTTTTTCCTCAAAGGAGAAGTTTTGAGCATGTACTAAAGCAGACTGTTATTTCAACCTTTAGGTACCAAGTAGTTGCCATCAGTTTTGGACCATGGACTTAAAAAAAAAAAAAAAAGAGGAAAGAAAGAAAGAAAAGCCATTGGATAATTTCCCTAAAACAACAGGATTTGTTACTTCCAGACTGCAGTTAAGGAACTCTGTTTTATTTTTAAAAGATGAATTCGTATTTTACTTTCCACCTGGTGTATTGCCTTATGTCACATCATGTTATATCATGTCATTCCATGCTCTAGCAAACAAGATGTACTGAGATGAGATGTGATTTGACACCTTTATAATGAATGTGAAAGACATAACTTGCCAAGTCAGAATTACTTTTTAAGAGAATATTTCCATCATAATGGAGGAGGCAACAGCCATATCTTTGTAAATGGCAAAGAATAGGAAAGGCAGGAAAGTTATAAAAAAAAAGTTTCTCACAGGTAAATGTAGCAAAAGCCCTTCTTCACCCCTAAACAGTAGTAATAGAGAGGGTTGGATCCAGAGGACTGTCCTCAGTCGGAGTAAGCACTTTTCTTCAAGCAAGGAAGCTCCTTTGTCAGAGGAAGCTCCTCTGGATCCAACGCAGAATTAAGAGCCAGTGTGGTACAAATTACAATGGCTATAGAGCTAGAATGTGGGAAGTCCGAGTTCAAATCTAAGCCCATCACATATAAGGATCACTGGGCAGTGTTTGACAAGCTCCCTTTCCTTAGTTCAGGGCTGTACTAAGGATAAAATGAGAGGAAATTCGCACAAATGACTAGAATGTGAGAGAAAGAAATTTAAATTGTAAAAAGCAAAAATATTGCTTTGAGAAGATCTGGTCACATACACAGAAGTCAAAGAAGTATGGGCTATAGTTGCCACCTGGCAAAGATAAGATTGTCTGACTTATTTTATTTATTTATTTGTTACATTTATATCCCGCTTTTTTCTCCAAGGAGCCCAAGGTGGTGTACACGATCCTCCTCCTCTCTCTTTTATCCTTACAAGAACCCAGTGAAGTAGGTTAGGCTGAGAGACACTGACTGGCCCAAAGTCACCCAGTGAGCTTCATGGCCAAGTGGGAACTATTTTGTCCTTTAGTTTCATCTCAGTGTAAATCCACATGAACAACTGTCCCACAAGTGTTGGGATTAGCATGGGTACCAAAGCCTCCAGAGATGACATAATGGAAGTCCATAGGCCTTTGCACATTCAGGGTAACATCAGTGAGTGGCAATGATAATAGTACAACTTATTTATTCAAATTCTCCATGTTAATTAATCTGAAGTAGCTACTATCCTCTGGTCAAATACTCAAAACTACTAACCTGGACAAGAATACCTATACCAATTTTTGTAATGATCTTAACTGTGATTACAGCATAATGGTTACAAGTGGACAGCCAAGATTGAGGATACCTCATCCAGGCCCCCCTCGAACCTAGCGCCACCTCTATTTAGGCTAGTGCTGTGCTGAAAATTTCTCCCACATTTTTTTTTTTAACAATCTCATTCAATGTGATAGAAAATAAATTGCTTTAGAAAAGAAATTCAATGGTGAAGAAAAAATCAGAGAAATTCTCAGTGGTTGGGGTTGAGTTTCTTGTTTACCTTACTTAGGAGGTGGCCGAGGAGTGTGCAGGAGTGTCATTTTTTTCATTGTACAATCATCTCTCCAGCAGCTTGTTGCCTCCTCGGCTTCCCACACTTCAATTAAAGCACAGCCAAGGACATCAAGAGGTCATTCCTCTCATAGGGCTTTTTCAGATCAGGATGTGCAGGCAGCCTGAGAGGCTGCAGAGCATTGGAGAGATGTGTAATAGAAAGAAAACACACACACAGCACCCTCAGCCACCTTACAGTGATTAGGTAAGCTCAAAAGCATTACAAAAAAACATTATAAAGCTTACTGAGAATGAGGCAGAACAATGGAAGCCTCTTTCATGGGGGGGGGGACTTTCAGGGAATTAGAGGTGAAATTTTGGCACAGCAATAGCTCTACCTCTTCCTTGTAGAATATTGTCACTTTTAAACCTGTATTGTGGTCAATGCAAAATGGGGGCCAGCCTGCCAACACCGTTGATGCTGTTGCCACTTGCAGTGGCAGCACAACCCCCACAAAAAAAAAAAAAACACAAGGGGGGGGAGGAAGGAAGGAAAGAAAGAAAGAAAGAAAGAAGCTACACCCCCTGTCGATGGTGAGCCCTACCTGTGAGAAACTGTTGAGAATTTCTCCTCCCACTAGAGAAATTCAGTGAAATTGTCTCCCCAATTTCTCTGCCCACAAATAGGGTGGCGAATTTCAAGAGGCCATTTGAACACCGCTCTAATTTAGATCCTTTTTTGTTCTTTTCAGGGTTGGAAGTGAGATCTGCCTATGGAAAACAATGGAGAAACCTCACATTTTTAACTTAGCTATGACCAGGCAGCAGTGTTTTCTGTGAGAGCCACAAATACACAAGCTAGAAAGAAGGACAACTGTGGAATTCAGTGTGAAGCCAGAAGTTCCATCTCCAGACAATGCCATGAATTACTCTAGGAGTTTCTTATCTTGTGCATTCAATATTCTGTTAGTCCTGATAAAGGAGGAGAAGTTTTAAAGCTCAAATGCAGCCTCAAGGAGCCGTGAATTTGACTGCAGCAGTGGAAGGAGGCTCTTAATCATTTTCCTGTGTGTCACTCTTTCTGACCAAAATCAGGCCCCCATATCTTTCCCCCACAGGTAGAAAAGGCTGGATTGGAAAAATGGTCTGTAGGGAAAGCATTAAGTATAAAAACCCACCACTGCATTTAAGTAATTAGAAAAAAATAGTTGGGAGACCACTCATACATCTCCATGTCTTGTCTAGATTGGCCTGGATGGTCCTTGGTTTTTTTTTATTATTATTATTATTATTATTATTATTATTATTATTATTATTATTATTATTATTTCAGAGAAACTCCACTGGACTCCTATTTCTCTTTCTGCCCCAGTATCAAGCCAAACAATTGTTCTTCCCTTCTATCCCTTAACTCATGTGTCACTGCTTCCTTCTCCACCCCTTCCTTTTACCCTACTATGGCTGAAAGGAAGGAAAATAGGTATGTTTATTACACCCCTAGTACACATGTATACTGGGCTTTAAACCTACTGTATTAAATTGACCAGGAGTCAAACATGAGTGGTCCCACTAGCCACAGTGGCCACTAGCTACCACTGCTTTGGTGATGTGGGAGCAATATGTGGCTCACTAGATACAGCTTTCCCCCCTCCCTGACTGACCTGTTTGGAATACAGGCAATATTTGAAGCATTTGTTTTGAATGAAGGCTTCCTGGGCTACAAGCTTTTTGATATTTTCTCTCCCTCAACCCCCACTCAACTTCCAGTGCTACCACTTCTTTGGAATTATAAATACCGGTAAATGTAAGAGAGAAAGATTATATCAGGTAGAAGTGGACTAAATATCTCAGTACGGACCTTAGCATGTGTGAATAGTTTAACTTGATATTTATGTATATATACTGCAGCCTTGCAAAACTGCCATGAGAATTTACTCACACAGCAGAAAATCTGCTCACCCGCCCTTTCTTCTGATGATTGATGATAATGAAAAAAACTAATATTTAACTCGCTTGTCAAAAAAAATTCTCACTCACTGGCAGGTGGGCAGGATGATTTTGTAAGCCTGATATAGTTTAATATATTATCTGATTTTCCATATCATTTTTTAAAAACAAAATTTCAGGTCCAATGAAAGTTGTAGATTCACCACAAGATATTTTGATCTGCTTTTTTATTTTTACACAAAGATGTGGGTCCATACACTGTGTTCCTCATCATGAGCATTCTTTCCTGTCTATAAACTCCATGTTCTGTTCTGTCTGCATAATTCAGAGAATTCACAATTCCTAACAGACAGTATGGATGGTGAAGATGTTTTAGTATTAATGTAGTCACTGTTCAATGTAATGCTCTTCAAGTGTCCTGCATTTTGAAGGGAAACTCCATATTGATTTTGTCTTTTCTAACATTTCTCTTACTAACTTTGAAAAATCTGGTCCATTGCTACACAGCAACCTTCACTGTCACTCAATCCGATGCTTGAGAGGCATGGTCACAGCTTATCTATTAAAAGTCTTGTTAAGAAAAGGTTTGACAGGCAAGATATTTCAGGTGTAGGTCTACACAATAGCTTGCCTCAGAGAAGAGAGTTGAACCATTGAGTTTGTTCACCTGCGCTGAAACCTCCAGCTGCTGTCAACCAGGGCCAAACTGAATGTGACACAGCTCTGCGCAAATGGTCTCTTGACATTCCCCACCCTATTTGGGGGCAGAGGAATTGGCGGTGGGGGACTATTTCACTGAAGTTCTCCAGGGGGGAGGAAAAATTCTCCAGCAGTTTCTCAGAGTGGGCCTCTGACCATTATCAGTGGTCCTTTCTTTTTTTTTCCCCAAAAGGTTTTTGGTTTTTGAGCTGCTACCATTTTGGTGACGTTTTTTAGCTTACCTGCAAGGTGGCCGAGGGTTCTGTGAGTGTTCTTTCTTTCTATTACACATCTCTCCATCAGTCTGCAGCCTTCCTGGCTGGCTGCACTTCCTGATCTGGAAAAGGCCTGTGGGAGTGGAATTACCTCATGATGTCTCTCCCTGTGCTTTAATTGAAGTGCAGGAAGCCAGGGAGGCTGCCAGCTGCCAGAGAGAGAATAATGAAAGACAGAGCCATCACACATGCTGCAACTCATAAGTAAGGTAAGCAAAAGAACCCCAGACCCCACCCATGAGAATTTCTCTCAAATTTCTTCTCCTTTGAACATTTTTTTTTCCCCAAAAGCAATTTTATTTCTCATAAATCGAATGAGAAAAAAATGTGGAAGACATTTTCAGGACAGCACTATGTGACATTATTCATGTGGTTTTCGCCTGTGTGCAAGATTTTTTTTTCACAAATAGCCAGCTCATAGATTTCATAGATCATAGAGTTGGAAGGAGCCTACAAGGCTATCGAGTCCAACCCCCTGCTCAATGCAGGAAACTAGAGGAGGGGTCTCCCATCCAAGTAATACCCAGGCTTGACCCTGCTTAGCTTTCCACACTCAGACAAGCTGAGCCAGCGTGAGCCACGGGCCTGTATATAATGGAGAGCTGGATTGGGGACACGGTGCGGAGGAGCTTTAACCTTATGTCCCCTTCTGTGGTCCCAATCTGGATCAGTCCCACCCACCCTCCAATGGGAGCTTCCCCCTCTCACCCACATGCAAATAGCAGGCATGGGGGGATATCCACATCAGGACCATAGATGGGGCAAAGGGTTAAACCTCCCTCCCCACTCCCATGCTATGGTCCCAGTCCAGCTGAAAGAAGAATCTTGCACTCACTGGCAAACCATGTGAATAATGTCATATGTAGTTTGGCCCCCGGAACACAGGCAGGGCTTAACAACTACTAGAGACTTTCAGTCTTGGCTGGATTCGATCAATTCACATCTTTATTCCCACATTATGTCTTCTGTAGCTCTGCACGGTGGAAATCATGGCTCTAGGAGTAATTTCTCTCAATCTATTAGGTACCTCCATGGTTTGGGTGTTCTTTGTGGATTGCTTCATGTTCACTTTTAATTAAGATGCTTCCAAAGTGGTTAGTGTTTTGTGGCTTTTCCCTCAGGGGTAACTTGAGGGGAAAGCCACTGAGGGAAGTACTGGCAGGGAATATTCCTCCCTACTTTGGCTTTAACACTACAGCCTACTTTGCATGATCACCATGGTTTAAACACTATGGCTTAAGCTGTGGCACATGTTGGGTGCCATTTGCCTAATTACCTGCCAGGGCGCAGCTTGTTGTGTCATCTGAACCTGGACAGCATGGCTTGAGTGATGGGGGAACAGCCCTCAGATAACCCAACAACAGGCCTCCTCAAACAAGCCATGCTGCCCATGTTCAGACAATAGGACAAGCCACACCCAGGAAGGTAGTTAGGTAAACGGTGCCCAGCACGCTATGGCACATGCCGCAGCTTAAACAAGCTACCGTGGCCTGTTTAAGCCACGGTGATCGTGCAAACTGGGTCTACATGTGGTATTGTCAAGAACATACAAAATCCGCTCCAGTTCAAAGAAGCCATGCTTTTATGAATAACACTACCACGTACACTGAAAACAAGGTATCTGTATGTTCAGTCAGGAAAAGAAAAGGCCTGGCAGTCAGATTTCATCCTGTAATTCTAGAGTTGTTGATGGTTTCTGGTCTGTGACAGTTCCAGTACTTTCGACACATCCTTAGATATGTTGCTTCAGATATATAGTCAGATGACCAGGGGTCTGGTTGATATCAACAATAAGAAAATTTGTCAACAATTTGAAAACTGATAGAATGAATTTGTTAGAGGGGATGAGCAGAAAAATCAGAGGGCAAGTGTAACACAAGGGGTCCAGTTTTTCTGAGTTTCTAAGGAGAGTGATGGTGGTCCACGATTTCTGCAGATTCTATTTGTGGCATAACCCCACAATTCATTTCCCTGGTGTATGTCTGCATTAGTATGTTTAGTGAGTATAGAATGTTGAACTGAGTGGGTGTGGTTTGTGATGTCTTGGAAAGGGTGGGGGGAGGAGTATATAAGGAGTGTTTGGGTGATGTCAGAGTTTCCTGCATTGAGCAGGGGGTTGGACTTGATAGCCTTGTAGGCTCCTTCTAACTCTATGATCTATGAAATCTATGAAATGCTGCAATGCAGCAGTGCTACCAGAATGCGTCCCATGAGCAAAGCAAGGCATATGTGCATGGCAAGCCTTCTGGGCTGTAAGACCTGTGCCGGCTTCTTCTTTGCCTGCTCACTGGGTGAGGGCCCTTTCCCAACAGCACTGTCTGTGATGTGTTAGGAGAAGGCAACTAGGCAAGACAGCCAGCTAGTCCAGGCCAAGAGCAAGCATCACTACCACTGGCAGGACCGGTGCAGGGCAGGTTGGCGCCCTAGGCAAAGTTATATTTAGCGCCCCCCCTCTCATGCCAGGGGGGGCTCCGGAGCCAAGCAGCCGGGAAAGATGTATTTATTAACTGACCAGCCTCGTCAAGGACCAGAATTGGCCGGGGCAGAAGAGGGGCTTCTAACTTCACCGCATCCCTGATTCCCACCTCCTTGGCTCGCTCCGCCCTGTAGCTTGAAGTGGGTGTGTGGGTGTGTTACATGGGTTTCCTGGCCTGGGGGTGAGGTGGGGGGAGCAGCGCCCCAAGCACCTCTTCCCCCTTTGATCCAGGCTTTGTGGTTTCCCCAGCTCTCCTTGTATTTACGGAGCGGCTGTTAGACGATCTTGCCCAGCGCCCCCCCCTCCCGCCCGCCTCCTCCTCCGGCAGCCGCTTTCCCCGCTGCCAAGCCGGCCTCGCCCACAGGCCGCGCAGCATCTTCGGACCGGTCACCGCCGCCACGTGCGCTCCTGACCCGGCCTAGCTCCGGGTGCTGAGAAAAGCCGAGCATGGCCCACAATCCCCCCCCACTGAACTGGTGGTGCCTTTGTCGAGGCGGCGAGGCGGGGCAGGAGCGCGCCGGCGGCGAGGAAGAGTCGCCCGGAAGGAGCACAGCGTTTCTGCGCCCTCTTCAGCCACGCGCCCTAGGCAGCCGCCTAGTTTGCCTAGCGGTAGCGCCAGCCCTGACCACTGGTGTGCTAGTTCACAAGAATGGGAATAACCAAGGAGTTCAGGGGTGCTCATGAGAAAAACCAGGAGGACTGCTACCACAATTCCCCACCACCATCATCCAGAATCCATGGCCTGAGGCAACTGCCTCATTCTCTATAATGATCAGGACAGCCATGGCATCAGCAATCTTTTATACAGACACCCTTTGAAAGGTTCAGGTCCCCTCTGACCTGCAGTGCACACATATGGGAAACCTTGGATCATGCAAACAATTTGCTGTGAATACAGGGTCAAACTACTACACATTATGTTAATCGTGCAGCATGTAACTGAGCCTAATAGTTTTGTTTACTCAAGTAAGCGTGTGTGGCCCCAGTTTGGATCCAGGACCACTGCACTCCAGGAGGGGAGGATTAAAACTTTCCTCCATCCTTCCCCCCCCCTGACATTCCACCCCTGTGGGGGCCAGGGGAGGGTTAATAAAAGAGAAAAACGCCTCCATTGATTCCAGTGTATACTCCACTCCGCCCCGCCCCCCCAGGTGTGTTGAGTGTCAGGGGGAGAAATGTGTGTGGGCAAGATTTAATCTTCCCCTCCCAGAATGCAGTGGTACCAATCTGAATCCAGGCCATGTGCACTTACACCAGAGTAAAAAAAAAGAGAGAGAGAAGCCTCACCTACACACTACGCAGTTAGCGTAACATGTAGTTTGGCTCACAGGGGCACAGACTGGGAATAAAATTGCACTGTTTGTTCTCCCTAGTTCAAATTGTATTGTAATTGTATTTTGTTATGTTCTGTCCCAGTACAGAGTGGATGATAATCTTTTCGACTCCTTTTTTTCTCTGATTATTTTTCAAAAGTAGGATTATTCTTTTAAGCATAGCAAGGCCTGTGTTTGGAAGCAATTACTTAAATAAAAATGACCAAAATATTTGAAGAGGCACTCGGAATAATAATAATAATAAAATACATTGCTAGTTCATAGTTCAGAATGTTTAGTGAAGCAAGCCCTGTTAAGAAAACATTATGGTATTCCTTCCCTTCCTATGCTGCCCTATTTCATCAGTCTCAGAAATTCAGCTGAAAGCATTGTTGTGCATGAATGCCATTTTCACCCATTTCCCAGTTTGTTGGTTTTTCCTTAATATCAATTTGGTATCCTCACAAATGCACTAAAATTAGGGACACTACAATATGTTCCCTTTCTATGGGAAACTTTCTAATTATCTGATGTGGCTGAATAACACTCAAAAGTCAAGACTGGAGATTGAAAGCAAAGTTAAGTCTAAACCATCAGCTGAAGGCTGCTGTATATCCAAACGAAATTGTAACAAAATGCAAGGTCTAGCTTAACCTCAAATTATAAATTGATCTGCAGATAATATGTGACACTGCAATGGAGCTACATGATCAAATATACTTTTTATGAATGCCCTTTCTGGAACCATCCAATATGAAGACGTCCAAATTGCTCTACTTTCAGTGGATATTCACTGAGTCCCTTGTTTATTTATTTTTATTTGTTTCCTTTGAATAGCAGAGTCTTCTGGCATATCACAAACTGCCTTAAAAGCTTTCCTCAGTTAAAAAAAAAATGTTTACCATGTGGAGTACCAGATGTTCAAAACACAAAAGGTGAATCACAATTACCTAGTTGTATAGTTGCCTATGTATGAATATGTAGTACATTACAATTTACGTAAAAACTCACTGTGTCTGTGTCATGGCTTTAAAGGCTTAGCCCAGCTGTCCTGAATCTGGTGCCCTCCAGATGTGTGGCTGGGGCATGCTGGGAGTTGTAGTCCAGCTACAACTAGAATCCGGATATCCTGAGTCCCAGTCCAACACTCTCACCACTATGCCACACTGGCTCTCACAGGGGTTTGAGCGGATAGAATTGATGTTTCATAACAAACAGCTCATCTTCTTTCCATGCCCCCGTGTCCCAAAAATATTGTAGATGTCCTCTCTATTTTCAGTTTTCTGATGTTTTATGGAAGAAAAATGTAAATGACTATGGGACTCCATGGTTTTTCCAAACGGATACTTCATGTGCTGAATTTTCCATTCATTATATAGTAAACTGTCTTCCACTATATACATCAAATCGACCCATCAGATCTTCCAAGGAGGACTTGTTGGTTGGACCAACAGCATGTCATCAAGTAACAGCACATAAACAGGCCTTCTCAGTAATGGCACCTAGCCTTTGGAATGCTCTCCCCATGTGAGGTCCGAGAGGCAGAAACTGTGGTGAACCTTAGAAGCCTCTTGAAGACACACCTGTTTTCACAGGCATTCCCTGACATTTAATGGCAGTGCTCGGTTTTATTGTTTCTGTAAACTTTTTAATGTATGTCTTATTTTATATTGGCTTGTATATTGTATTTAATATATTTCTTATGTAAACTGCTTAGAGATCTTATGATATCAAGCAGTATATAAATATGTAAATAAATAAATAAATGTAGCAACTGCTCATATCACATTACTTTTCTTTATATGCACTCCTAAGCTGTGTGCAGATAGTTGGGCAGAAGAGGCTTGCCTTTGTAACCTACACATACAGGATTACATGATTCAGACGTGCCCATAAGGGTAGCTTAATTAGCATGTCAGCTATCACTGTTCACAACTCATCTGCATATGTGCATTTTAATTGCCATTTCCAGCACCACTATGTCTGGATGGGTCATGTATTTCTTTATCTCATAATGTATTTGGACTATTGGAGTTGCCTGTGATTTAATTTGCCAAAGAAGGCATCGATCACTGATCCAGTTCATACATTCACCAGGGTGCTGAAATAATATGGTGGAAAAAAGCACAAGCCTGTCCTCCCACCATACAGATGGCTTCAAACCACCTATCATGCAGGTAGCCCTCCTTTTTTGGTTCATGCAGCTAGCCCTCCTTTTTTGAATGGGATAAATCATGCTAAGAGAGTCTCCATGGAGTCAATATCTGTTCTATTTCCTGTGTGATGTAGGACAGGGTTTTTTGACCACATCTCTGCTAAGTTAGTTCAGCCCTGGTGAATGTATGGTCACTGAGAGAAACCTTCCATGACAAATTCAGCACGGTCCCAATGGTATAAAATTTGAAGAAATAATTGGTGGACATGGACTCAGCAGATGGGCGATACATATTTCTCAACTCACTTTTGGAAGGTTTAACCCCTTTGGAAGGTATAGCAGGAGCTATTTTACAGAGGGGGGCAGTGTGGTGTAGTGGTTAGAGTGCTGGACTGGGACTCAGGAGATCCTGGGTTCTAGTCCCCGCTCAGCCATGAAACTCACTGGGTGACTTTGGGCCAGTCACTGACTCTCAGCCTAACCTACCTCACAGGGTTGTTGTGAGGATAAAATGGAGAGGAGGATTATGTAAGCCGCCTTGGGTTCCCTGCAGGAAAAAAGTCGGGATATAAATATAATAAATAAATAAATAAATAAAATCTAATGCCTCAACAGCAAGAGCACAAACTAAGGAGTGACATGGGAGGAATATAGTTATTGTAATCAGCTGGAGCCACAACAGGATTCTGGAGTAACAGAGTCATTGCATGCATGGGCAAGCATCTGTCCCAAAGACATATGACACAGAGGAGTGATTGTGTTTCTAACAAGTATATATTTCCTTTACCTGACCCTCTTTTCCCATGTAGAATCATCTACAAAGTGTTATAGAAACAACAACAACAATAATCTGTCTATTTTTTTATTAAAAAGTGGCAGAGTTATTTATTTATTTATTTAGTAATAAGTGTTTGTAAAGCACCACCACATTTAAAACAAACAAACAAACAAACTCTTTATTTATTTTTCTGGAACATATAACATTCTATTTCATGGGCAAATGTGTGGTAAACATAAACCCCAATAGAGGAATCAGGCTTGGTGGGAGTCGCATGATGGAAAGAAACATAGGAATGGCTTATCAGCAAAAAAACCCTGTTATGCTCATGGAACACCCAGAATTCCAAATAGGTTGTTAGTGCTTGTACAAATGTCACTCCTTAAGAATCAGATATTTCAGTAGGTCCAGTATGGTAAACCTGGTGCCATAAAGTCAGTGTACAAGAGACAGCAAACAACTTTGTTATCGTAACAGCGTGGGTTTTTGTGTGGTTGTTTTTTTAAAACAACAACAACAACCCAACAACAATGGATCTAGCAGGTGGCAAGTGGCTGAGACTGGGCCTATCACCATCTCCAGGGTGCCAAGATATCCCTTAAAGTTTCTGTGGGAGGAATTTGTTGGTGGGATTTGGATTGTAAAGGCACGCGAGCATCTGCCGCCTGCTCAGTCTCATTACCATTCACACAATTAACTCCTGCAGCTCTCAGGCCAGCAGCAGAGGCCAGGGACTCAATTTTACTGCCTCTTTGACAGTTCTCATTATCATTCATTTGAACAGAAAGCTCCTCTACTTCAAATCACTAAAGCAAACATTTTCTGCAGGGAGAAAGAAGATGGAAAACGCGGAGAGAAACAGTTCCTGTAACCGAGATTGAACTGACAATGAAAGTTACTTTTTAGCAGGGCCGGCGCTACCGCTAGGCCAACTAGGCGGTTGCCTAGGGCGCGCGGCTGAAGAGGGCGCGCAGCTGAAGAGGGCGCGAAACGCTGCGCTCCTCTTCACTGCCGCTGCGCCGTCCCCGCCAGGCCTCCGCCTCCCCACCCTCCTGCCTGCCGCCGCCGCCGCCGCGCCTCCGCCCACCCGCTCGCTCGCCCGCTCGCCCGCCGCTGCGCCTCCCACCGCCATCGCCACCCCCCCAACCCCCCCGTCACCCCCCCGTCACCTACCTTCGTCGCAGCAGCAGCCGCCGCCGCCGCGCCTCCGCCCACCCGCTCGCTCGCTCGCTCGCCCGCTGCTGCCCTCCCACCGCCATCGCCACCCCCCCAACCCCCCCGTCACCTACCTTCGTCGCAGCAGCAGCCGCCGCCGCCACAGCCAGGGCGGGGGGGGGAAGGTAGGTTGGTGGTGGCGGCGCAGGGGTTTTTTTTTTTTTGCTTTGGAGAGGGGGGGCGCCAACTATTTCTTCGCCTGGGGCGCCAAACTGCCCTGCACCGGTCCTGCTTTTTAGTAGCTTCAAAACAACCTCAGTGCTCTATGCAAAAAGTCAATGCTAATAGTAATAATTGTTTTTATAACTACCCTGAAATACAAGTCACTTCGAGCTTTTCTGCTTTTTGAGGCAATTATATATGACCTTTTGTAAGCACCTGTTAGTACTTTTCAATGGAGGTACAACTGATGGAGATTCAATGGTGCCCTATGTCTTTTCCTAGGATCACCCATTTTTCCTTGCTTGTATTCTCTTAACACTTTGACCACAAATATACACATTCACATCTATGTTCTTAGGATCAGGTGCTATTTTTTTTCTTTTCAAAAGAATTCTGAGGTAGTGTGGAGAGTATGATGAGATGGATAGATAGATAGATAGATAGATAGATAGATAGATGGATAGATCGAAAGACATATATGCAACGGAGACGTGCACGCCCAGCCAGCATTTGGGGCACTCTCCAGGGAGGGAGGTAAGCTGGTGACTTACCATCTTCGGCCAGCTTTTTCCCCCTCCCTGGTGTTCCTTGCTGGACTGGGGTCCTGCTTCCCTTTGAGAGCCTGGAACAAGCAGGAGGAGCTGCCTCCTGGACTGATTTGTGACCTGCACCAGCTGCTCTCGCCAGGGCAAGGCTTCATCTGCCGGCTTATGGGGTGGGGCGGCGACATCACCGAAGGGGACGATGCCAAAGGGGGCTGCCCTTTTGGGGGGAGTCACTTTGGGGGAGTCACAAGTCCAAGGGCCACCCCCCCCTAACATTTGCCTATTTAGTTTCCTCTGGCAGAGGGATTGCTTCCCCCCCTTCCCTGAGGATGTGCTGTGAAGGGCAGTTATGCGGCCCTGGTGGAGAATATGTGGGGGCACCAATCAGTGTAGTGATGGGTAGAGGGAGATATGGTGTTGGGAGGAGGGCTAGCCAGGTAAGGGGAACGCAGCCCAGACAGTTATTGGCTGTGCCGTGTTCTGGCCCTCCTCGCACCAGCAGGTTTGTTGGTTACCCTATCAGTCTGTCCTCGGGTCTCCGGATGCTGCTTCTAAATGCCAGATCGGTCCAAAATAGGACCTTCCTAATCCATGACTTAATGAGGTGGCTGATCTGGCATGTATCGCTGAGAGCTGGGTGGGTGAACAGGGGGGAGTCAGTCTCTCCCAGCTCTGCCCTCCAGGGTACTTGATGCAGCATCAGGGTAGACCTGAGGGCCGGGGAGGGGAGTTGCTGTGGTCTATAAGAATTATCTCTCTCTCTCCAGGCTCCCTGTCCATCTGACTACTGGTCTGGAATGTTTGCACCTTGTGTTGGGCCAGCGAAACAGATTGGGGATTCTGTTGGTGTACCTCCCACCCCACTGAGACTCCCTATCTGAGCTGACAGAGGTGGTCTCAGTTGTGATGTTGAGGTCCCCCAGGCTGCTGGTCCTGGGAGACATCAACGTCCATGCCGAGGGCACCCTATCTGGGGCGGCTCAGGATTTCATGGATTCCATGACGACCATGGGACAGTCCCAACATGTCATTGGCCTAGGGATGTATCCGTGAGTCTCAGGGGGGCTGAAAGCAGGCAAAATTGGCCTGCTCAGCCCCCCCGAGACTCTTGCGACTTACCTGGCTGCCACTTGCTCCAAGACACGCCAGGGAAAGGAGTTTCAGGTCCCTGGCGTGTCTTTCTCTGGTTCCCTGGTGCTGTGAGTGGCACGATCATGGCGAGAGCAGACGGGGGTGCTCTGGAGCACCACCCCCAAGCAGGTAAGCTCCCCGCACGGACTACATCCCTACATTGGCCCACCGCATATAGCAGGGCACATGACTCTAGATCTGTTTTTTTCAGCCAGGCATGGGGATAGTGATCTGAAGGTGGGGGACTTCGAATCGATCCCTTCATAGAATCATAGAATCATAGAAAAGTAGAGTTGGAAGGGGCCTACAAGGCCATCGAGTCCAACCCCCTGCCCTGCTCAATGCAGCAATCCAGGTCAAAGCATCCCTGACAGATGACTGTCCAGCCGCACCTTGAATGCCTCCAGAGTGGGAGAGCTCACCACCTCCCTAGGTAGTTGGTTCCATTGTCTTATTGCTCTAACAGTCAGGAAATTTTTCCTGATATTTAGGTGGAATCTGGGTTCCTGTAATTTGAGCCCATTATTCCGTGTCCTGCAAACTGGGATGACCGAGAAGAGATTCTGGCCCTCCTCTGTGTGACAACCTTTCAAGTACTGGAAGAGTGCGATCATATCTCCCCTCAGTCTCCTCTTCTGAAGGCTAAACATGCCCAGTTCTTTCAGTCTCTCCTCATAGGGCCTTGTTTCCAGTCCCTTTATCATCCTTGTTGCCCTCCTCTGAACCCTCTCCAGTTTGTCTACGTCCTTCTGAAAGTGTGGTGCCCAGAACTGGACGCAATACTCAAGATGAGGCCTAACCAGAGCCGAGTAAAGGGAAATTATCACTTCACGTGATTTGGAAGCAATACTTCTATTAATGAAGCCCAAAATAGCATTTGCCTTCTTTGCAGCCACATCGCATTGCTGGCTCATATTCAGTTTGTGATCTACCACAATTCCAAGATCCTTCTCACTTGTGGTATTGTTGAGCCAAGTGTCCCCCATTCTGTAACTCTGCATTTGGTTTCCTTTCCCTAGGTGCAGCACTTGGCATTTATCCCTGTTAAATTTCATTCTGTTGTTTTCGGCCCAGCGCTCCAGCCTATCGAGATCTCCTTGAATTTTGTTTCTTTCTTCCAGAGTATTAGCTGTTCCACCCAACTTTGTGTCATCTGCAAATTTGATAAGCATTCCCTGCACCTCCTCATCCAAGTCATTAATAAAAATGTTGAAGAGCACCGGGCCCAGGACCGAGCCCTGTGGTACCCCGCTCGTTACCTCTCCCCAGTTTGAGAAGGAACCATTGATAAGCACCCTTTGAGTCCGATTCTGTAGCCAATTGTGGATCCACCTGATAGTTGTTCCATCTAGCCCACTTTTAGCTAGCTTGCTAATCAGGATATCATGAGGCACTTTGTCGAAAGCTTTGCTGAAGTCCAGGTATATTATGTCCACAGCATTCCCACAGTCCACAAGGGAGGTTACCCGGTCAAAAAATGAGATCAGATTAGTCTGGCAGGATTTGTTCTTGACAAATCCATGCTGGCTTCTAGTAATCACTACATTGCTTTCAAGGTGCTTGCAGACTGACTTCTTTATAATCTGCTCCAAAATTTTCCCAGGGATTGATGTCAGACTGACTGGCCTATAGTTCCCAGGTTCCTCGTTCTTGCCCTTTTTGAAGATGGGAACAACATTTGCCCTCCTCCAGTCATCTGGCACTTCACCTGTTCTCCATGATTTCTCAAAGTTAATAGACAGTGGTTCTGAGAGTTCTTCTGCCAGTTCCTTTATTACTCTAGGATGCAGCTCGTCAGGCCCTGGAGATTTAAACTCGTTCAGAGTAATCAGATGCTCCTTGACCATTTGCCTATCAATCTCAAACTGCAATCCTGCCCCTTCTATCTGCTCGTCACGTTTGCCCGGGGGGTCATAGACCCTCTTTTGGGAGAAGACCGAGCCGAAGTAGGAATTGAACACTTCTGCCTTTTCCTTGTCTTCTGTTATCAATTTGCCATCCTCATCGCGTAGTTGAACCACCATTTCTTTCCTCTGTCTTTTACTATGCACGTATCTGAAGAAAGCTTTCTTGTTGTTTTTAGCATCCCTCGCTAACCTTAGCTCATTCTCGGCTTTAGCCTTCCTGACACTATTCCTGCAGTTCTGTGCTACCTGCCTGTACTCTTCCCTTGTAGCCTGTCCTTCCTTCCACTTCCTATACGTGTCCTTTTTTGTTTTCAGGTCATCTTTGAGTTTATTGTGAAGCCACATTGGCTTCTTCTGTTGCCCTCTGCCTTTTCTCCTTGTGGGAATTGTTTGAAATTGTGCCTTTAAAATTTCCTTTTTTAAAAACTCCCACCCATCCTGGGCTCCTTTACTCATTAGAGTCGCTTGCCATGGGACCTCACTTATCATTGTTCTGAGTTTGTTAAAATTGGCTTTCCTAAAATCCAGGGTACGTGTTTGGCTACACTCAGCTTTTGCTCCCCTTAGAATCAAGAACTCAAGTATAACATGGTCACTTTCCCCCAGAGTTCCCGAAACTGCCACTTTATCCACTAACTCATCTCTGTTGGTTAGAATCAGGTCAAAGATCGCCGCTCCTCTAGTTCCTTCCTCCACTTTCTGTAGGAGGAAGTTATCAGCAGCACAACTCAGGAATTTCTTGGAGGGGCCATGTTTGGCTGAATAAGTCTCCCAACAGATATCAGGGAAATTGAAGTCCCCCATTACTACCACATCATGCCTCCTTGAAACAATGGCAATTTGCTTTTCAAAAGTTTCATCCTCGTCTTCTCCTTGATTGGGTGGTCGGTAGTAGACTCCAACTGCCATGTTCGTTTTATTCTTTGCCCCCTTTATTTTAACCCAGATGCTCTCAATGGAGCTGCCAAGCTCCTCTTCCTGTATCTCTGTGCAGAGAAACGTATCTTTAACATACAGCGCAACTCCATCTCCCTTTCTGTTGCTTCTGTTCCTTTTGAACAAGTTATACCCTTCAATTGCTGTATTCCAGCCATGGGAGTCATCCCACCAGGTTTCAGTTATCCCTATCAAGTCGTACTTGCCCTCATGTATCAAGAGTTCAAGTTCGTCTTGTTTGTTGCCCATACTCTGGGCATTAGTATAGAGGCATCGAAGACTATGTGCTTTATACTCCGACTTTTTCCCTACATTTTGTGGTAGACGATCATTGGGCACCGCTGGAGCTGTTCTCTCTGTTGTGGCACAGAGGCCTTCTTCCATTGGAACCCCCGAGTTTATGTCTCCCTCCCCTGTTGGATACAGTTTAAAGCCCTCTTGATTAAGTTCCTCATGCTGTGGCCAAACACATTCTTCCCAGTCCTTGTGAGGTGCAACCCATCCTTTGCCAGAAGTCCATCTTCTAGGAAGTGTAGCCCGTGGTACCAGAATCCAAATCTCTCACATCGGCACCACCTTCGTAGCCAGTCATTCACTCGGAGTATTTTTCTTTCCCTTTCTATTCCTCTTCCAAGTACTGGAAGGATGGATGAGAAGACTATTTGGGCCCCAACGTTCTTGAGTTCCCTTCCCAACTCTTCAAAGTTTGCCGTGATTTCTTTGTAACTCCGCTTGGCAGTATCATTTGTACCCACATGGAAGAGAAGAAAGGGGTATGTGTTGGTGGGCTGTATAAGCCTCGGCAGCTGCTCTGTCACATCCTTAACCCATGCCCCGGGGAGACAGCACACCTGGCGAGTCCATGGGTCTTCGCGACATACTTTGGCTTTGATCCCCCGCAGGAGGGAGTCACCCACTACTAGTACTCTTCTCTTTCTCTTGCTGTAGGCCTTGTCATGATCAGATCACTGCCTGCTGAGGTTTAGACTGACGGCAATTTTTTCCCTCTGCAAGGGTGGGGGACCTATTAAGATGGCCCGCCCCCAGAGGCTGATGGATCTGGATGGTTTCCTTGGGGGGTTTCCAGCTGATATGGCTGGTGGTCCTGTTGAATCCCCGGTTGATCTCTGGAATAGGGAGATGACCTGGGCAGTTGACACGATTGCTCCTGAGCGCCCTCTCTGCAGTAGAGCTCGTACGGCTCCGTGGTACACCCCGGAGCTGAGAGCGATGAAACAAAACAGGAGACAGCTTGAGTGCAGATGGAGAAAAACTAGTGGATGCAATCGATCCCTGGTTTGTGCCTACAATTGGGTATATTTAGGGGCAGTGAGGGCAGCAAAGAAACATCTCACTGCCTCTATCCAATCTTCTATTTGCCGCCCAGCAGAGCTTTTCAGGGTTGTCCGGGGCCTATTATATACTGGCCCCAAGGACATTCTGAACCCCTCTGTGGCCCGCTGTGATATGTTTGCTAGGCACTTCCAGGAGAAAATCTCTTGCATCTGCCAGGACTTGGACTCCTATGTTATGGCAGTTGAGGTGAGCTTCCTAGAGCACAGTCTGGTCAAATTATTTTGGATGAGTTTCAGTTGGTACAGCTCGAGGATGTTGACAAGGTGCTTGGACTGGTTCGTGCAACTACATCTGCACTGGATCCTTGCCCCTCTTGGCTTATAAAAGCTAGCAGGGAGGGAACAGCTGGCTGGGCCAGGGAGGTGATCAATGCCTCCTTGTGAGAGGGAGTGGTCCCATGCCGCTTGAAAGAAGCGGTGGTGAGACCACTCCTGAAGAAACCCTCCCTGGACCCGGAAGATCTTAACAACTTTAGGCCGGTAGCAAATGTTCCTTTCCTGGGCAAGGTCTTTGAATGGGTGGTGGCCAACCAGCTCCAGGCGTTCTTGGATGAGACTGATTATCTGGATCCATTTCAGTTGGGGTTCAGGCCTGGTTTTGGCACGGAAACAGCTTTGGTCGCCCTGTATGATGACCTATGTTGGGAGAGAGACAGGGGGAGTGTGACCCTGTTGATACTCTTGGATCTCTTGGCGGCTTTCGATACCATCGACCACGGTATCCTTCTCGTGCAGCTGTCTCAGTTGGGAGTTGGGGGTACTGCATTTGCAGTGGTTCCACTCCTACTTGGATGGCCGGCTCCAGAAGGTGGTGCTTGGGGAATATTGCTCGGCCCTGTGGACTCTCCAGTATGGGGAGAGTCTTATCCCCCATGCTTTTCAACATATACATGAAACCGCTAAGTGGGGTCATCCGGAGTTCTGGAGTGCGTTGCCATCAGTACGCTGATGACACATGGCTCTATTTCTCCTTTTCATCTTCAGCAGGTGAAGCTGCGGATGTGCTAAACCGGTGCTTGTCTGTGACAATGGACTGGTTGAGGGCTAACAAACTGAGACTCAATCCAGACAAGACTGAGATACTGTGAGTGGGTGGTTCCTCTGACCAGATGGAGGGTGTTCAACCTGTTCTGGATGGGGTTGTACTCCCCTTGAAGGAGCAGGTCTGTAGCTTGGGGGTTCTCCTTGAATCATCTTTGTCACTTGAGGCTCAAGTGGCCTCAGTGGCACAGAGTGCCTTTTACCAGCTCTGGCTGGTGGCCCAGCTATGCCCCTATTTGGACAGGGATAGCCTGATTTCAGTAATCTACACTCTGGTAATCTCAAAGCTAGAATACTGCAATGAACTTTACATGGGGCTGCCCTTGAAGACTGTTCGGAAGCTGCAGCTTGTGAAAAAGACTCATTAGTGGGACCAGAAAGTCCGAACACATAACACCAGTTCTGGCCTGATTGCACTGGCTGCCTCTATGCTTCCGAGCCTGATTCAAGGTGCTGGTCTTAACCTTTAAAGCCCTACACGATTTGGGACCATAATACTTGATGGAACGCCTCTCCCAACCACAATCTACCTGGACGCTACGCTCAACATCCGGGGCCTTCCTCCAGTTGCCGCCTCTGAGGGAGGCTTGGAGAATGGCAACCAGAGGGAGGGCCTTCTCTGTGGTAGCCCCCCAACTCTGGAACAAGCTCCCACTTGAGGCCCGCCTGGCGCCAACTCTACAATCCTTTCAGCACCAGGTTAAAACTGCCCTCTATGCTGAAGCTTTTAACAACTTTACCTAGTGCACAGTGGGGTGGTTATTTTTTAATCTTTTATGGGTCACGTTGCATTAATCTGTTTTAGCTTTTTGTGTAATTTTAAACTTGGTTTTAAAGTTTTTATAATGTTTTTATTGTGTATATTTTATATTACAGTATGTCCTTTATTGATTGTTGTAAACTGCCCAGAGAGCTTCGGCTGTTGGGCGCCGCGGTATAGTTTGGCAGTCCCTGTTCAGCAGGTTTGATTAATCTGTGATATAACTCCCTGTAACAATCTCTGGAAAGAACAGCTGTGCTTTTCTTTAAGTTTCAACTGTCTTGACATAAAACTTCATAAAACTACAGTTAATATCACTGCATGCTGAATTAAAATGGTGTAGTAATACCTTTTCATTTCTTAGCAAATGGAACGTGACCATTCCAGGTCTCATTGATTTCAGCAGGATTGAGATCTTGTACAGATGATAACTCTCTATGAGGAAGGGGGGGCAATACAAGCACATTTGTCACCCATTTCTTAAGACAATCCAGATGTCTTCAGAAAAGATACAAATCTATTGCTTGGGTATTGTATTTTCCCTGCACTCAGAATGTAATAGTATTACCTTGTTACCAGAAAAGGTTTTTCTCCACCTATTTTTGCTACCCTGATCCCTGTGTGCCTTTATGCACTGAAATGGACAATGCCTCTCATGCAGACGTGTCACAATATTATCCATGTTGATTATTTTTAATTTTTTCTGGGGGTTTTAAACATTCTTATTCACTGGTATGGAAGTGCTCATCAAGAAGTCCAGTTGATCCATTCTGCAAAGGAGGGTAAAAGCGTATCTGTTAGTAACAGGGACCATCTACATCAGGAATGGAGAACATGTGTGTGGCCCTCTAGATGTTGTTGGACTGCAAATCATAGCATCTCTCAACATTGGCTATGCTGGTGGGGGCTGATGGGAGCTGCAATCAAACATCTGGAGGGCCACACGCTCTCTCTTAAAAAGCTGCATTGTCTGCTGGTCCATATTTTGTGAGAAGAAAAGGTAGGCTTGTTGTCTGAACTCCTGGCTGTACAACTTGTTCTTGGGGACGGGTTTCTTCTTAATGTTCCTGGCATGTGGACTGGTGGAGATGGCATCTGTCACTGTTTGAATCTCCCAGTGAGAGACTTACCATGACAATGTGTAAGAGTTGTACCACTTCAGAAAGATTTTAAGAATACTGCTAAGGAGTACTTTCCCAGTCATGGGTATCAGAAGATATTCAACTCAATTCACAATTCGGAGATGCCCTACATTGGTGCTTCTGTCCCTGGGAGGACAGGAAGACGGACTGATGTGTAAAACATGGTCTTTCAAAGGGATGTCAACCACTGTTCATGGCACCGGTATGCTGGAGAAGACTTACTATGTTCTCCCTGTAGTACAAATCCCCTCTTTCCAACAGACATCACACACAAAACTGAAGGCTGGAGACACACAAAAATGCCTGCAACAGGTCAGGACAGCTCCATCCACCCTGCCCCAGACCTCCAACTTAACCCTCTACAAGATCTATATCAGCAGGGCATGTTCCACAGTCAAAACAAGCAAAGGTATTACAGTTCAAGGATAACCAATGTAACTCAGTGAATTGTGATAGATCACAAACTGAATATGAGCCAGCAATGCGATGTGGCTGCAAAGAAGGCAAATGCTATTTTGGGCTGCATTAATAGAAGTATAGCTTCCAAATCGCGGGAAGTGATAATTCCCCTTTACTCTGCACTGGTTAGGCCTCATCTTGAGTATTGCGTCCAGTTCTGGGCACCACACTTTCAGAAGGACGTAGACAAACTGGAGAGGGTTCAGAGGAGGGCAACAAGGATGATAAAGGGACTGGAAACAAGGCCCTATGAGGAGAGACTGAAAGAACTGGGCATGTTTAGCCTTCAGAAGAGGAGACTGAGGGGAGATATGATCGCACTCTTCCAGTACTTGAAAGGTTGTCACACAGAGGAGGGCCAGAATCTCTTCTCGGTCATCCCAGTTTGCAGGACACGGAATAATGGGCTCAAGTTATAGGAACCCAGATTCCACCTAAACATCAGGAAAAATTTCCTGACTGTCAGAGCAATAAGACAATGGAACCAACTACCTAGGGAGGTGGTGGGCTCTCCCACTCTGGAGGCATTCAAGGTGCAGCTGGACGGCCATCTGTCAGGGATGCTTTGACCTGGATTCCTGCATTGAGCAGGGGGTTGGACTCGATGGCCTTGTAGGCCCCTTCCAACTCTACTTTTCTATGGTTCTATGATCCCCTGGAAGACAGCCCTTTCTAGGCCTTGGGAGCTGTAGTAGGGGTCTGAACGAAGTTTCCTCTGCTGCAGGGGAGAGAACCGTTGTCACCGTCAAGGGTAATCTTTTCCATCTGCTCTGCCTCATGCTCCTGCCTTGGAAAATGTTGAGGGGCATTTGGGGATTTGTGTTTTGTTTTGTTTTTAGGCATTAGGATGAGTTTTAATTTTTAATATATGATTGAGATCTTGCTGCTTTACATCTGTAAGATGTATTTTATTTTATTGTTTGAATGTTGTATTTGTATTGACTTTTGTGAACTGCCTTGAGAGCCTTTTTTGGCTGAAAGGCAGCCTAGAAATAAACACTAACATAACATCTGAGGAGGTGCTGGATGAGAGAGAGTTGTTTGAAGAGATTCAGAAAAGGAGTGCTGAAGATGTTAGAAAGGAAAGAGACTGTGGAAGCTACAGAGAGACAGCGAATAAAAAGAGCCATCCAGGGGAGACTGCCTTCTGCTTTCACACAGCATTATCTGGCAGCACCTCTACAGCCAGGGAGGGAGTGACAGTGAATAAGACCTACAGCTGCTGCACCCCAGCCCTGGACTGTAACTAGGGACAGGTCTAATTGCTTAGCTCAGCTATTTTATTGGAGTCCGTTTACTCCTATTCTGTTGTTTAGAGAGTTGCCTTAAATGGCATATTTATTTGAATTCTTCCTCTTGCTACTGCTCCTCCTTTTCTCCACCTCCTTGTTAAATCAATCCTAGTTTCTTGTTTCCCCATTTTATTAAGTTGACCACTGGTTCCCCCCCCCACACACACATCTTTTTGGGTGGGCTCCAGGCACCACCATGTACAGATCAGGGGCCCTGGCATTCTTTCCCCTCATTTTGAACTCAGGTCCCATAGTTCCCCCACAATCAGGCTGGCCAGATGTCCATTTTTGTTCTGGGAAATCCTCTGTTTTAAGGTTGTGTCTGGGATCTGTCCAATTCCAAATTTGTCCTGTAAAAATCTAAGGTTCCTGGGTGCTGTGCAAGTGCACACTGCTTGGAAATGGGTTTGTGCTCTCTCTCTCTCTCTCTATATATATATATATATATATATATATATATATAAGCATGTCCCAGCCAGTTGTTGTTTTTTAATTGGTGGTAGTATTCCCAGCTGTATACCATCAGGCATGGCTCAGGCAAGTGTCTTAGGCAGAGAACCTGTGCATGCCATGAATCTCTCCTCCTTCTACGTGTTGATAGTTGTCTGACTAATGTCAGGCTGCTGCAGCTCTTGGCATCTTCTGCTGATGTCACCGGCATATATTGGGAGGCAGCAGCACACTCTGAGCACTATCAGTGAACTCAGCAGCTTTGGTCAGTGACAAGGGGTGACAGTAGCTTTGGTCAGTGACAAGCTACAACATGACCCTGATCAGCAGGCCAGCAAAACAAATTGGAGAGATAGCTGGGCCTGGAGCAACATAGATGGCCTGAGTAGAAAGACAGTGTGGCAGTAGAGGAAGGACAGGGAAAGAAAGGATAGGACAGGGAGAACCAGAATGCCATAATGGGTGGATATGGGAAAGAGAAGGCACCGGAAGAAATGCCTTCGGAAGAGGAAAGAAGAACCATGAGATGAAGTAGGGCAAGAATGGGTGGGAGGTCCTCAGTCTTTCTGGAGCTAAAGCTGAGATATGGTAAACACTACCATATCAATCAAATCCCAAATCCATGACACTCAGTTTGGTTCCAGGATTGTTTGGAAAAGGCTTATGCCACCCCTTTCGTTCCTTACAAAACTTTCCTTCCAGTCTTTCTCAGAAGACAAGATGCATGTCTGGTTCTTCCTCCCTCCTCCTTTCCACTCTCACAGACTTTGCAGCAGCAGCTGCTTCTGGTCCTTTGCTGCAGGCTGCAGCCACCTCCCTTCTTATTCCCCAGGAGGGCACAGCAATACTTGCTGTATTCATTGTTTCTGCTGATTGGTGAAAGGTCTGTGTCTGTTCTAATTATTTCAGGTTTGAGTGGAGATGGGGTCTGGGGGGTGCAATCTTCCCTACGATGGGGAGTTGTATTGCATTTACTTAGTAATTATTTCTAAATTTGCATCTGTTTATATAAATTAGCATATGTAAACTTTATACAGATATGTGTCCTGTTTTGCCCTCTTCTTCTTGGAACTTGCAAGTGGTTACCCTAACCACAACAAGCGATTGCTGCTAGGGAAAGTGAGGCTACATCATAATCTTTGTGTCATTCTGATGGTGAGTCCTTTAATAATTTGTAGTCTGGCTAAGGTATGTGCCTGCCCATATGTGCGAGCTCTCCCATGCTTGTGCTGCAGTTCATTGAGATCTGTAAACTTGTTTGTGGAACATTTCCAGCTATTTTATCTATACATGCATATTTATTTAAAGCATTTTTACCCACTCTTTAACCAAAAGGTCCCCAAAGTGGCTCACATAAGATCAATAGCAGTCCTTGGGTTTACAAGCTAATAGCATACTTTCCAATTGCCCCGAATTTGCCAGGATAGTCCAGCAAACACTTAAGCGATCATGGCTTTTTACTTTCTTATGCAGAGCCCAGAATTTCCCTGCCTCCTTCCGCAAGCTATTTAGCTTACGGCTGCGATTTTGCCCATGGCCCCTTTAAGCAAGAAGGGAACAGACCAAGGATGTCATAGAATCGTGTGTGTGTGTGTGTGTGTGTGTGTGTGCGCGCACGCGCGCGCTCTACCTGCTGCCTCTGACCAGGCCCCCTGGTAAATAAGTCAGACCCATTGAAGACATTTGTACTTACTCCTGAGTAACTGTGTGTAGGATTTCACTGTTAGTTTTAACTTAATTCAAGTTAGTTAAATTCTGTAAGATTATTCCAGTTTAAGTGTTAACCACCCATGTGGTTTAAAAACAAACAAAAAACAACTAAAACTTACATTTTGAGTAGTAGCAATCTGAACCAAGCAGCTGCTGCCTTTGCAGGGTGTGTGTGTGACGACTCAGCCAATGAGGGCACAGGAATGACGTAAAGACCGCCCTGTGCCCTCATTGACTGTGACCCCCCAAAGGCAGCATCTTATTGGTTCAGAATGCTACTATTCAAGATGTAATGATTTTTAAAAAGGGCGCTGTGGGGCCTGTGGGCTCGGCTGTGGTGATCCCAGCAAGGCTGTCCAGGGGGTGAGCAGGAGGATGGCAGCAGCTGTGGCACGCCTGGGGACAGACGGGCCCTGCTGAGCTTGTGGGCCCGTGGCTGCTGCCTGCCCGCTTATGCCAGCCACTGACGCTGGGCCTGGTTAAGGGAGAGGAAGAGCCTGATGGCGCGAGCCTCTCAGGAAAGCCGATGGAGCGAGCCCAGCTTCACATTTATATTTCTATGCAAGTACAAGAATGCTACTTATCCGAAGTTCCTTTGGCAACATTCCACCAGCTAGAATTACCAGGTATAGATCACTGCTGAAACTGTCACCGTGGCGCTTCTTGTCACATCGCTTAATTGGAAAGAATGAAATTTCCAAGCACCATCATCAAAATTAATTTGCCTAGCCCCTATCAAAAGTAATGCATTGCATCTACACTTTATGAAAGGTGTTTTTAATTTATACCATAGCTTTATTAAAGCCCCATTAGTTGAAATGAAAGGTCTGTATTGCTTTTCCCTCTGAAACTCTGGCTATATTTGTGATTTAGTGAAAAGAGAAACCATCTCATAAGACTGCATGGAGACTATTTGTGGTCTTAACTTCCAATGCCATTTCAGTAAAAATTTAGTGACCTTAGGGATTTTGAGTCTGATTGATATCAAGCCATAGTTAAAAGAGAAAAAGAAAAATCAAATCAACTCCATAATGTCATTAAAGTAAGGGAACATATTCCCACCCAGAGTCTATAAGAGTAGAAATCACTGTTTGTTTCAAAATATTCTATTCCAAGACTGAAGGACAAAGCTTGTAATAGATTCAGTGTACTGCAACAAATGTTCTTATATGGTTTTAAAAATATGTCCATAACCGGTGCTTACTAAAGTATGATCTTAAAAATGCTGTACATTTGCTCCATCTATAGTAGACATCAGCTTGGTTATGTGAATGTAATGACCTTTCACTTACTGAACTGGAAATCCTTTTTAAAAGTTCTAAATACAAGGTAATTGAATTTGACATAAATAAATTCTAGGCTGAATCACTCTAAACCCACTCAGAATGACTTTATAATTTTTAAATATTTAGCATTTTTGTTTCTGAGTGCTTTTTTTTTTTAAAGCACAAACCCACCCACCCTTTTTTACTTGATGGTTCAGCTGCTATGCCCCAACAAAATAAATAAATAAATCTCCCTGCAATAAAGCCATTAAGCAAATGCAGAATAAGTCAAGCATGCATAGTATGGCATATGGGCAATTTCCATTAAAGAAGTTCAATATGTGGTTAAAAGTAAAACTTGACACAAAGAAATGCCAGTGTCTAATACATTTGGTACATGGTTATAGTGATTTAAGCATTGTGCAAGTTACATTTCATAGGGATGTTTCACTGTATTGGCCCAGACCGTTTTCATATAGCATATTTATTTATTATTACATTATTATTAGTGCTGTACCGAAAATTTCTCCTACATTTTTTTTTTTACCATTCTCATTCAATTTGATAGAAAAGAGGTTGCTTTCAAAAAGACATTCAAAGAAAAAGAAAATGTCAGATAAATTCTCATGGGTTGGGTTTGGAGTTCTTGTGGTTACTTTACTTATGAGGTGGCCAAGGTGTATGCGTGATTGTGTCCTGTTTTTCTTTGTGCAGTCATCTGGTCAGCAACCTGTAGGTAGACTCCTTGGCTTCCTGCACTTCAATTAAAGCCCAGGGGAAACCATTGTGAGGGAATTCCTCCCATAGGCATAGCATAGGGCTTTTTCAGATCAGGAAGTGCAGGCAGCCTGAGAGGCTGCAGTAGAATGGAGAGATATTTAATAGGAAAAAAAGAAACACATAGCACCTCTGACCACCTTGCAATGATTAAGTAAGCTCAAAACCATTGCAAAATAAATAAATAAATTATAAAACACCCTGAGAATGAGGCAGAATTATGGAAGCCTCTTTCATGGGAGAAGAAAACTTTCAGGAAATTGGACAACAGATTTTGGCACAGTGCTAGCTACACCTCTTCCCTGGAGCTGGACACAATACTGCCCCCTCACACCTGCTACAGGGCTTTCAGGGAACTGGTGATATTATAAGCATCTGTGTTAGAGACAAGATGTATCCACAAACACCCCTCAGAAATTAAATGTTTGGAAGACCCTGGGGAAGGTGCTAAACCCTGAAGAATTACAACCAGTGATGAGCCAAAATTTAGCGGAATACATTTTTCTCAGAAAAGCCTAAAGATTTTCCTTTTCTTACCACCCCCCGAGATATAAAAGACCACTTCATAGAAAATTCTGGAGGCTGCCTTCCCTCTCCTTCCCACAATGCCCCAGGATGATGCTAAGGTATTGGGCATTGTAGAGGATGCAAAATTGGGGCAAGGCTGCCAACACGGGTTGATGCTGTTGCCACTTGCAGTGGCAGTGCAAAACAGCGCGGCATATCATGTTTTTTCCAAATTTTGGAAAAAAGTATTGATCTACATTATTCTAGCTTCTCAAGGAGGTGTGCCTTTCATTAGTTTGGTGAAATTCTGACCACAACAAAATTATGTCAGGCATGCTCAGTTTCACCACTCTGAAGTTAGAATTTTTCCAGAACTCCTGTTTTCAAAAGAATTTTATTACAGATGTCTTCTATATTCCATGCCTAGTCCTTTAATTATGGAAGGTGACCTCACAATGTGAGGCTACAGATTACTACATAGATTGGGACCCTAGTATTGGGGGTGAGGTAGAAAGACTTTAAGCCTTTGCCCCCGCCCTGCCTGCTGTGGTCCCTATCAGGATCAAGCCCCCCCGCCCCGCTTCCAGTGTACATTGCCAAAATAGCATCCAAATGTAAGGTAAATTGCAGACATACGGAAAAGTGTTAAAGGTATCACTTTAGGGTCCTGATTCATATGAGGCCCCATGAGCTTACTATTGAGTAAAAAGGAGGGGGGAACCCTAGCTACATCTTTAAAGTAATATGCCCTCAGAGAATTTGGGAGTGCTGGGAATGGATTGCACAGGTGTGGGAGGAGAAGAATCCAGGGCCTAACACCACCTTTCTGAAAGCAGAAATGGAGTGCAAGGTCCTGGAACCATGCTCTTTTACGTTCTTTTTTTTCCCCCTTTCTTTAAAATTTTATTTAATTTTTTTCAAAACAAAATATAACAAAATACAACAATAACACAGAGATTTGACTAAAACTACATACAATAAATCATAAAGGGCACCCCCTACCCTCCTAGGGACCAATTAATGTGCTTCCATCCGATTAATCAATTACTATTCCGTATCCCAAAAATATAACATATCCTGACAAGGCTTACTCCCTTTCCCCTTTATTAACACATAATCTAGAAACTGACCCCATATATCCTTAAAACATGTTCTTATGTTCTGTAAGGTAAGAAAAGGACACGCTGGCTGGGAGTTGTAGGACTTTTTTCTGTCTAAACATGCACAGCATTGTGCCTTAAATTACTTTTGGGGCCTGGTATTGTCACCCACAATGATTCTATGGAAGAGCTTTTCCTTTTGAGATTTCTAGTTTTGACACTATGCCCTCTTTGATGTACAGAGTGAGACTCCGCCCCCCGCCCCCCCAGTATGCCCTTCCCTGTCTTTCCTATGGAATTTGTATCCAGAAATGACCATATTCCACTGGGTCTCTCCATTCTATCAGGTTTCTCTTATGCCCACTATGTCTATGTTCTCCTTGAAAACCAATTTCCCCATCTTGGCTTGGGGGCTTCTCTTTATATCCAAATGATTTTTGAAGAACATATTGTAATATAATGTGATTTTACTAGTCTTTTTGAAGTTTGGGGAAAGCATGGGTAATTTTTTACAATGGGAAAGACAAGAAAGCTATCAAGTATAAACATACTGCATAACATCATTAACATTGTCCATAGTGGTTTATACTCAAGAGAGATTTTGTAATTTACTTAACATTTACATAGGAACATCCAGTGTTTGCTGAGATGATGTCTATCCTATAGTGCAATTACTCTTGATAAAAGAATTCCATCTTACCTATAGTTAACCAGAGATAATAGGTTAGCTCAGAAGTCAATAGCCCAATCCTGTGAATACAGCAAAGGTTACATGTTCATTGCTGTCCTCACAATTCTGACTAAGCTTTTAGGAGCAGAAGCTTTTAGGTGGGGGAAAGGGTGGGGGGACAATGCACCAATATTCAAATCCAGCTGCCCCTTGATATTAATAGGAGTTGGGTTTTGACAGTAGGCTGGAAGCAAGCAATAGTTTTTCAGAGACTTGAAGATGGTACAGCTGAGGTGATCTTGTCTTCAGTGTAACATCTATCAGTATCATCTCTGTTCTTCAAAATGTTCTGCAGTTTTTGTAGTGCTGGATCACAGAGATGCAATACCTCTTTGCTCAAGGCAGCAGCAGAACAAGAGAAATAAAATAACACCAAAGGCAATCATGGTTCTATCATACAACCTTCAACTCCATTAAAATCTATGGCTTTGATCCAGAGTTGCCCTTCCACAAACTTAAGAGCTCCCTCCATTCACTGAATGGACATTGATCCATGGAGGCTTCTACTGGTGGAAAGGTGAAAGGGGATTTTTGCTCATTTCCCCTTCCCCCTGCATCTCCTAGTGCCATCTCCCATTCTGCCATGCTGTTCTGGAGGGTCCCAAAGACACCTGAAAAAAGGTTTGGGGGACGCAGGAAAAAGGGGAAATTGTCAAAAAAATCGCCTTCCCTGCTTTCACTAGCAAGAACATCCTGTGAGCTAAGTTCTGCTCATAGGAATTTAGGATCCAAGCCCATGTCTCCATCAGATTTCTTGATTCAGATCAAGCCCATCACAGCAGGATTGTGGAGTCGGGGTTGGAAGTCATCCAGATTGACTGACTATAGGCTCCTTTTCCTCTTGTTCCAACTGCTATGAGGTCAGTTTCTCTGAATAGCACCTCACTGTCACATCATAATCTCCTCTGGGAATTGTATTCTATTCCAGCTGTACTGGGTACTCAAGCCACTGTTTTGATAATTTTAAGTAGCATTATTGCATACAGAATATTATCAATCATGTATTTATGACATAAGAAAATGTCTTAAATGTAGGGTTGTCATAGGGTCATATTGACTAGGTTAGAAATGTAGGGTTGCCATATTGACCTGGTACTTAGGTCCACCACTCTGCCACTGACAGCTATCCAGCAAGGTAGTGGTGAACCTGGAACTAGCCACAGCATAGGATACCATATCCATATTACCTAAATCAGGGGTGGGCGATACGCAGCCCATGGCCCTCATGCAGAGCCCACAATCTCATGCTGTGCTTTTGTTTGTTTTTTTACCAAAAAAATGCCATTTTTAGTGCTACGGAGTGCCAAAGGGGTCAAATTTAGCTTGAGAACGAGCTAAATTTAACCCTTTTAGCACTATGGAGTGCTACACAGCATTTCATCACTGAATTTTGGCAGCAAACCACCAATTTGGGGGAATTGGAGAGTGGGATGCCGTGAAAACTATGGCCTATGCAGAGGTCCAGAGGGCTAAATGACCCCTAGACCTCCCATTGTGCCCCCCCCAGGCCAAAATAATGTATCTAAGGCAGTGTTCTCCAATCTTAGGTCCCCAGATGTTTTTGGCCTACAACTCCCAGCATGCCCCAGCCAGCATAGCTGGCTGGGGCATGCTGAGAGTTGTAGGCCAAAAACATCTGCGGACCCAAGGTTGGAGAACAATGTTTTAAGGGGATGGCCCTTATCATCTGCCATTTCCCATCATTTTGGAGTTTGAGCGAACCCTTCACACTACGTGTTAAACCAAAAGATTTTTTGTTAATTGAATTATTTTATTAACCTAGACAGGATCTAGATGCTGGTCTGATCCAGCAAAGCTCTTATTTATTTCTTTTTAAATTCTTATAAATGGCCTTCAACTGGGATTAGAGTTATTCATGGATAAATGGCTACGAGTCATGATGATGCCTATATGGTACTTCCAGGTTCAGAGGCACTATGTCTCTGAATTACCAGCTACTGGAAACAAAAGTGGATGAGGGCTATTGCCCTCATGTCTTGCTTGTGGATTTGCATAGGTATCTGATTGACCACTGTGGGAAACAGGATGCTGGACTAGATAGGCCTTTAGGCTGATCCAGCAGGGCTCTACTGATGTTCACTTTAGTTGAAGGGCAGCATTGAAATCTTATAAGTAAATACATAAATTCAGGGCATGATAAAAGAGCTTGATGTGATTAACAGTTTTGCAGCACTGTAGGAAAACCTAAGATAAAGGTGGGATATCTCAGGAAAACTTTGTTAAAGAAGTTCACCTTGAAGAGAGCTTAAAAGATGAAATGTGTACATATGACAGACTTCAGAAGTAGCTTTGCAGCATACATGTTTTACCAAAAAGTTGTAAGCATCTATCAAAGTGTGTCCCATATTTTCAGACATTGCCAGAGTATGTCCATATTTTAAGTCGGCAACATGCGAAACAACTCTTAGACCCCAAATTCCAGAAAATAAGCTAATCCAGAGGACTCACATGGACTGCTGTCATGTCTTAAAACTACAGCAGATGAGGCAGCAATTAAAAGGTAACCAAATCATTGGTGCTTCCTGAATTTGCTCATGTGATGTGTCAAAAAGATTTTTTAAAAGGAGTTGGTCCCTGAGTTCCTTCTTCCTTCATCAATCACTATTCAGTGTGTACTATTTGTTTTCGAAGTGTTTCTATTCTCTCTTTGTGTGTTTGATTGCTCAGTCAATATGCTGATGTTTCACTACTTCTTGCTTAGCTTCTACATTGACCCTTCCCAGGCTCTCTTCCCTGCCCCCTCCAGTTTTCCAGTACTTGATGGAAGTACTGAATGTTACCTTGGTTTAGTATCATTACAGGCATTAATAATTTCGAGTGCAGTTAAAATATTCATTACATGTTTCTTATTACCGTACAGTGACATTGAATAGTGGAGATCAAGCTTAAATAAATGAAAACTGTGGTCTGGAGCTAAACATGTCCAGAGGTTTCTACCTCATCACAGTCCTAACAAGGTAAAAAAAAATTATCAAGAAGCCAGAAAAATTACTGAAAGCAACAAAACAAAACAAAAAAAAGCTACATATCACCAGGGGAGAAGCCAAGGAAGAGTGTATGTTTTCAGTGTTTATGTGTTGAGCTGAGAAGTAGGTAGGACTTTCAGTTGACTGGTTTGGATAAAAATCCCAATTTTAGTTATCATTTTCTGATTCATTTATTATATTTCTTTTTCTTTTTCTTTTTAAAAGAATCTATTACATCTTACTACTAAGACTGGACTGCAAAGCAACTTACAATTTAGCTTAAGTAGTTCAAAAATGCACATTAAAAACAGTTTGAAATCCAAACTATACAGAACAGTCATACTGACAGCATTTGAGATAATAAGCTGGTACATTTTATTTGCCTTCAGTGGCTCAGGAGAACAATAAAGTGTTAGCCTGGTATTAAAAAGATGACCATGTTAGTGCTGGCCAAACATGCCTGGGCAGGGAATTCCACGATCTGGCCACCACGCCACCACATAAAAGCCTCCGAATGTGGTAGCCACTCACCTAACTTCTGAGAGTGGTAGTTCCTTCCTGCAGCAGGGCCTCAGACAATGATCTCAGTAGATGGGAAAGTTCATATGGGAGAAGGTGGTCCTTCTCTTGCCTCACCACTTAGAGCTCTACAGGTTCAAAATAGCACTTGGAATTGTGCCCAGATACAAACTGGGAGCCAAGAAAGACCCTTAAGTACTTGTGAAATGTGTTTGCTACAACATTGAGGCTGCAATCCTATGCAAGCTTAGCAGAAAAAAGGCCTACAACTTCCAGCATGCTGGGAGCTGTAGGCCTTATTTCTGTCTAAATTTGCATAGGATTGTGCCTTTATCTGAGAATAAGCCCCACTGAATTCAATGGAACTTACTTCTAAGTAGACATGTGCATGGGATTGCACTGTTAATTACTGAGGTCAGTGACATAACCAGTGCAGGGATGTTGGGAGCAGAGCATGTGTGTTCACGCACATCCCATCACCACTTTTGCTATACCCCGGTGGTTGTGGTGGTGGTGCTGGTTGTTGTTGTTGTTGTTGTTGTTGTTGTTGTTATTATTATTATTATTATTATTATTATTATTATTATATAATTTTAGGACAAAATACAAGAATGGGAAGAAAAGGGCATGAGTAAAATCTGTGTACCTTATCCTCTTCGACCAATAATTTATATTATGAAAGACTTCATTATTGAAAATCAAAAAAATAACAATATTCTCTTTCCAGGTTTCTAGTGACAGATGGGTATAAAGTGATTGTCTTGTCAGTTCAAAAAATCCTTAGTTTTTTTTGGCTTGTCAAATGAGAAGTAAGTCCGATCCTGGCATGGCAGACACAACTGCATATATTATAAACATATGTGTTGGTGTTGGTGTGACAGATGGAGTTCACAGAGTATTGGCTTCATGACACATAGCAATTGCACTCAGAAAAGGCTGCACGGCACAGACATCTCCATACTCCACTTAAGGCTGTCCAACGTAGGGAGCCTGCATACACTGAGATCTATCATGCATGCTTTGACACTGGCTTTCATAGTACCTTTGTATCTAAGTATGGGTTGTTGTGAAGATGATGAGATGATGGTGATGATGCATTTTGTTAGATGGGCCTCTGAGCCATCTAACTCACCTTGCTGGGGGCAGAGATGGGAGCTGAGCAGCCTTTGGATCCAGGAGACTGGCCCACCCCAAAATACCCATTTCCTCCCCTCCCAAGGTTGCAGTGCCATGGAGCTGTATATGGTGTCTGAGAAGGACGGGAGTTGGGGAACATGCACAGTCAGATCTCCTCGTCCACAGCTGGAGCTCTGTCTCTAGCATGGAGGAGGGAGATCCGCAACATCCTATGGCCCCCTCAGTCACTATCTAGTGGCCATAGGATTACTCTCTTAATTAAGTTTTTTTAGTCTTAATTTGATCCTATTGGTGGTTTTAGTGCTCTGAGTCTGCTGACATGGTCGTTTTTATGTTTCATTTGTATGGATATTTTAATCGCTTTGCTAGACTGCTCTGTTTTTATGTTAAATGTTTTATGTAAACCATCCTGGGAATTTGATTGACAGATGGTATATAAATATCCATAATAAGTAAGCAAACAAAAAATACTTAACTATAGATTTTTAAATGCCATTAATTTAACTCAAGTTAATAATTCCCAGATTTTCCTTAGCCGTTCTACTTTATTCGGGTTCTTCACTGCTTGTGCTTGTCAATAACTTGCAAGGGTCAACCTTGCTGCAGTAGGCATATACAAAAGATGTTAATGTATTGTTGAGGGAGCATTGTTGACCACACATAGACAATGTGTTCTACTATGGAAAAAGTATTTGAACATGAACATTTAGTGCCAGCACACAAATTCTAAAAAAAAAAGTATAATTCCTTTAAAAATTATAGCACTGAAAACAGAACAAATATCTACATATTCAGCCCAAGTAATATATGTAAGAAGATATATATACTACATTTTCTGCTTTTTATTATGTAAAAGATTTATGTCTACTTGTCTTTTTAGCTAGCAGATGTGAAGAGATTTCATGACATTCTGAATTCATTGAAGGGTGCCAGCTTGTCCCTTTATACTCTACTGCTGTGATTTTCTAAAGAAAAATAACTTTCATTAGTTTGGAGAGACGTACACTCCATGCTCCGTATCTTCTGGCAAAATTAGGTTTTCACCTCTGCATTTTTATGCATCACATTTGGGAAGTACTTCCATGAGATTTGCAGTGACTGCTCATGAATGATATTCATTGTGAGGAAATTATTTTATCATGAAGTCAAATAAAATTATTTATAAAACATTACAAACCAGCTGAATAGTGGTTCAAGCTACAACTATAGCCCCATTTATGCATTAGTGACATGTTGGACCGTACTGCGTTGAAGCAGGAAAAGGGCTGCATTTTTAGTCTTGCCCCTGGTGTTGCATCTCTGTCATCCAACATCTGCACAATTGTTTGCATAGGAAATCTAATGCACCAGCAGCTGTCCACGTGTAGCGGTCCCACATGACTGGGGTACCAGATTGCAGGGGTGTCCTCCTGATCAAGCAGTTTGTTTGCATAAGGCTTTCTAGGCAAACAGCCATGCTCAATGTGCAGATGCATTGGACGCCCATAAGCCTCCAAGTTCTGCGGCTTACGGTCATCGCCATAGGATTGCACCCTTAATTAGGTAAATGATTTTCGCCCTTTCGCCCCCTCCTTGCGAAAGTGGTTGAGAAAACAATCCCTCTATTTGCAGAAAGTGAAGAATTTCTCGAAAGTAGGGAGCAAGTTTTGGCACAGCATTAGTCTGTTCACTGGAATGGACACCTGGAGTCTATGCAGCTGAAGCTACCATCCCATGTTACAAGTACCCGACTGGCAACCAATACTATCCACATAGTATTATAGAATTGGAAGGAACTGTGAAGGTTATTTCATCCAACCCCTGCCAGCCACAGGTAATACATTTTAAAGCATCTTTCCTCTTAGTTAGTTATGTAAGAAAATGGACAGGATGGAGAATAACAGGCTAGTGCCAGCATGATGTTGCATATAGAAGTAGTGCGATGTTGTGCACGCAAAATCTGGAGCAGTATTGTAATACGCACCATGAACAAAAATTACCTTGGAACATGTGCAGAGTATAATTTCCTCCTAAATGAGTCACCATAACACCAAAAACATAGGTTTTTGGATCAGACAGTGTACTTTCCTTGCAAGGTTCTAAGCCCCAGAATGGTTATTATTTTTAAAAAGCAAACATGCTATTTAAGGAATGAAAACCATTCCTGGTGTACTGTTGTTTCATTTCTCATACCTTATCATGGAATTAGTTCCTCTCCAAGCTCTATAGTCCCCTCAAGTTTATTTTTCTTCCCCTGCTGTGGATTATATTGTGAGGGAGATCAGAAACCATCAAGCAGGGGTTTGGACTCGATGACCTTATAGGCCCCTTCCAACTCTACTATTCTATGATTCTAGAATAAAATGTGAGTTTAGGAACAGAAATACTTACTACTTATATGTACAATTGCTTAGAGTCCTTTATTCATTCCCTTACCTAAGGAAAGATGTTTTACTTAGTGACATGAACTATTCTGCAACCTTGTTTAATATTTGCTTTCCCATCTAAACATATTTCTCTGCTAGGTCACTGATTGTGGGTAATATGTACAGTTGGTGTGGTGAATGAAGCCCCAGTCCTTTGCAAATCTGAGAAATTCTTCTGATGTGCATTGAGGCCCATTACTGGAGAATAATTAATCACAAATGCCATGTCTTGATAGTGCTGCCTGTATTTGGTTTATTACAGTGCCCAATGAGGTATTGTTCAGCTGTGTGACTCCAAAGTAGCGCCAGTAGTAATCAACTATTAGCACATAATGCCTCCCATCCAGTTCAAATTGATCTGACTGTGGCCAATTTTTGCCTGGCTCTAGTGCACATTTCCTGGATTATCATGGGCTGTTCGTAATTGTGTTTTTGATATTTTGCATAGATACCAAAATTTCTTACCATTTCCTCTATATGTGCATTCATTCCAAGCCAACAGAATGTGTATCTTGCCCTTCTCTTGCATAGTAAGTTCCCAAGGCGTCCTTCATGAACTCTTTCCAGCACCTATGGGTGCATTGTTTTCGGGATTACTATTCTTTTCCCTTTTAAAATTACTCCATTTTCCACTGTGAGTTCTGTTTTGTCATTTGAGAAATCTCTTATAGCCATGGGGACTTGGTGTCTATATGTGGGCCATCCTACACTGATGGTCTCTTTTAATCATTGCCTCAGCTCTCTGTGTTTTCTGTATTATTTCTGCTAGTTTGTTTGTGGTTACATTGATTTGTGTGTTACAATATCATGTGCACTTGCTCTTCCAGGTCTTCCTCCTCTTTGGCATTCAGTTCTTCTGTACAGTTGTGTGAGAACGGGTTGGCTACAGGGATGTCTTCCACAGGGTTCATGTTACCTTTAGGTTATACTTTTGCAGTTTTAAAATCATTCGCTCCAATCTGGGCAGTGCAGAGATTACAGGTTTTTCTAGAATATTTTCTAGCGTTTTATGGTCAGTTTCCACAGTTACTAGTCAATCTCATCTAGATTGTTGATCCAATTCCATTCTCCTCCTCCTCTCCTCCTCCTCCTCTTCTTCTTCTTCAATTCTCTTGTGGGTGTGGGTAATTTCCACTAATCTGGGGATGTATGAGACCATCTCAAGCACCATTTCTAGTTCTTTTAGAGATGTTGGTGCTCTTAGTTGTTTTATGGCTTCCGCTTTGTTTGGATTTGGCTGGAGACCTCCATTTTAGAGAACGGGACTGGGGTAACTCACTTGTACTACTCAAATTTGCAGCTTGTGGGGATTTTACTTCAGGTTGCACTCTCTGCATCATGCGAGTAGTGCTGTTAAGTATTCCTCATGTTCTTGTCTGGTGCTTCAATGCATCAGAATGTCATCAGTTATGATTGCTACCCCCACTGGGCCTTCCAGTGCTTCATGAACCTTTTTTGGAAATATTTTCTGTGCTGATGAAATACCAAACAACATTTTCTTGAAGCGCCACTTTCCGAATGGAATATTGAAAGTGGTGAGTTTGCTGCTATCTGATTTAGAAACAGCCAGACTGGGCATCTAGAATACTGAATATGTTGGCAGCAGATAGCTTGTGAGTTATGTCATACAGAGTGGATAAGCTGTAGTGCTCCCTCTTGATTTCCTTATTTGAGTCTCAGGGGTCTCTGCATATTTTGATTGCACCCATGTTCTTTTTTTTTCCTATGACAACCATTGAGCTGACCCACTCCAATGGTTCCTCCACATGCTCAACTATCCCTAGCTGTTCCATGCGATGGTGTTCTTTCTACACTTTAGGCTTCATTGTTAGGGGAAGACGGTGTAATGTGTGAATCACTGGCAGTGCATATTCTCATAGTTTGATCCTAGAATGGTACAGAATGCGGCAGCTCGCCTGGTTAAAGGCTGCCGCCGGCGTGATCACATCACTCCGGTGCTCAAAGAATTGCACTGGCTACCAGTTGTTTGCCGAGCCGAATTTAAGGTGTTGGCGTTGACCTTTAAAACCCTGTGCGGCTCCGGTCCAGTATATCTCAAGGAGCGCCGCCAGCAACATCAAGTAGGCTGCTCAACAAGATCCGCCACAGATGGCCTTCTCCCTGTCCCATCAACCAGAGAAACCAGGCTGGTGGGGACTAGGAGGAGGGCCTTTTCTGTGGCAGCCCCCAATTTATGGAACTCTCTCCCCAGTGACCTCCGCCATGCCCCTTTCTTGATTAGCTTCCGCCGGGCATTAAAAACGTGGCTTTTCAGGCGGGAATATGGGGTGGGTTAGGATTTTTAATTGTGTTTTATACTGTGTGTGTGTGTCCCCCCCCCCCCCCGTGTATTTTATTGCATTGTACATTGCTCAGAGTGGCCGGATGTCTGGCCAGAAGGGCGATTCATAAATATAATAAATAAATAATAGAATAGAATAGAATAGAATAGAATAGAATAGAATAGCCCGGTAGGCATTCCACAGCCTCCAGCACATCTGGAAATATTTTCTTAACCAGCAATTCTACTAAGAGAGAGGTCCATTTGTTGATTCCACTGTCATTAGGATTTTTATTTATTAGCTTCAGAGCTTTCAAAGCCTTCAGTCCCAATACTGATTTTTCAAGGGTATTTACCACACAGAAATTCAAATATTGGAACCTGCCTTCATATGTGCAAACCATAAAGTGGTTTGCTTTGTGGCAAATGCATGCATACTTGCCCTAGACCTTGGCACAACTCTACCTGGGCAAGTTGCAAAGCACATCTTCTGCAGACTACAGGGCATCCTTTCTTGCTGTATATTTTTCTTTTGCTACAGTACGTGCAGTTGTCTTTTTTTAAAATTTTCATATAATTTTGCATACAAAATAAAACACAATATAACAGCAACACACAACTTAAACTGTGTACTATAAATCTTAAGGTGCACCCCCCCACACACACACACCCTCCTAGGGACCAAATGGTATAATTCCACCCCATTAATCAATTACTATTCCATATTCCAGAAATATAACATATCCTGACAATGCATACTCCCCTTCCCCTTTATTAACACATACCGGTAATCTAATAACTGATTCCATATATCCATACAATTATTCTTCTTTAACTGTCCCTTTTTACATTTGATACTACAAGTTAATTTATCATTTAGAGCTACATCCCATACTTCCTTATACCAATCAGTGATTAGAAAAACATGCTGAACCTTCCATTTCCTCGCAATCATTAACCTAGCCACTGTTAACAAATTTACACTTAATTCCTTCGTATTTTGGGAACAAGTAACTTTCTCTGTTATTGATAACAGTGCTAATTTTGGACAGACCTCTAGATTAATACCAATAATTTCCGATATTTCTATAAAAACCTCTTGCCAAAATACCAGTACATTTTTACAACTCCACCTCATATGAGCATCTGTACCTATTTCCTGACATCCTCTCCAACAAAATGCGGAGCAATTTTTATATATTCTATTTAATCTTACTGGAGTTAAGGTACCATCTCCAAATCAATGTATAAAAATTCTCCTTTATCCTTAATGACATAACTTTCAAAATACGTCTATCCCATATATGTCTATCCCAAAATACGTCTATCCAACCCTCCTTCAAAGTCTCCTCCTCAAATTCATTATCCCAGTCCGTGCAGTTGTATCCTTGCTTCTCTGTTGTATTGCATCCACATTTGAGTGATGGATAGTAAGCATTTTCATTTGTGCTTTAGATGCTTTGTGTGCTCTGGGTATTTTTATGGCTTTTTCTAGCTTTTCTTGTATTTGAGTTTGATCTCATTAGTATTATATCTTTTAGCATATAATTCTTCCCCTCTGTGAAAGCATGGTCTTTGAGGATTAGTTGCAGCTGGGTTCATCCATCAGTAGTTTATGTTGGGCCCTGGTTTCTCTCATCAAAAACTTTCCTCTGTATGGAGGTGTTTTTTCCCTTTGCATGCAGTAGGCCTCCAAAGAGTCAGACAATTTGTTTCTGTTAACTTGCCACTAGACGTCCATGTTCTGCAGATGTCCCTGCCCTTTTGCCCAATATATATTAGAAAGTAAGCAACTTTTTGGTTCGCAGACCACTTATCTGTAATATCAGCTCCATTAATTCCTTCCTTATCCAGTCCTCTGCTATGTTTCCCATTTCAAAATCCATGGGTGACACATTTCTTGTATTACTCTGGATGAGGGCCATGGTTCATCTCACTCTAACACCATGTATTGTTCTGGGTTTCTGAACAGAAACTTGCAGTAGATGAGGTGTTGAATATGTTAGGTTTTGCATAGGCAGAACGAGATTACCACCTGACATCAGGATTATCACCTGACATGGTGGGTGTCTCTTGAGTTCAAGTACACAAGGTCTTTGGTCACGAGACATAGTCTCAAGGTGATATGACTCAGCAGCCTTGGACAGATGTGGGGTTAACATGTTGATGAATAGGTTATACAACTGGGGTGAGTAATATCCTATTTATAGGTGGTATAAAGCTAACACACTTGCTGATAGCTTCACTCCTTCTCCTTCTCCTCTCTCCACTCGTCTCGACATGTTTATTGTTCTGGACTTCACTTCATCTAGCCTTACCACTGGGGTATTGGATTTGTATCTGCAATGATGTAGTGAGTAGGAGATGCATTGCTTGCCTTAATCCCATGTAATTGGGTCTTACAAATAAACTCTTTAATCTTTATTAACTGCTGTTATCTCCTCCTTCCGCCTGCATGACTTGGACTGAGGGTCACTGGCTAGGGAAGCTTTTGAACCCGGGTCAGTCCAGCTCTCACATCTGGTTATGGGCCCAGATAATAATCAGTAGAGATAAGATGGTTATCTCAGATGGGCAGATAAGCCCAGAGACGCAGTACGGAGAAATTCGGCAGTTATAGAGTAAGAGAAATGTTTACATTTGTAAGAACGGTTTGTAAACAAACCGGGAAGGCGATGAATGTTGCTAAAGCTGGGTGCTGATAACAGCGGCTTGGAATGCAGCACAACTGAAGAATGCAGGACAGAGAGACGGAGGATTTTTCGTTTTGGAAGCAGCTGGAACGGAGGTGCCAGGCGTGGCAAATCCAAGGCTACAGACTATGAAAAGCAGCTGGAACGGAGGTGCCGGTTCGGGCAGCTACTAGGCTGAAAAGTGAACAACGCTGGACACAAGGATTTCGTTTTCCACAGCTTGCTGGAGTGATTGTCAAGGAGCTGTATCGGGCAAGGAAATATCTCCAGGAGGCTCTGTGTCTACTCATTTGAGTCAAGGCTACAGGCAGGAGGATCATATTTCTTTTACAGTTTGCTTCTTCGCTCAGCAGCGGATCAGCTATCTTTTGCATTGTATCAACAAGTGGCTTGGATTACAAATAACGTGGATTACGTCTGACGTGAGCAAAGCGTCTGGAGCGTCATGTCGCAGCAAAGCAAAGTCACGTGTGACAAAAACGTATCTTGGGAAACTTGATACTACACGGGAGGCTGTATTAAACCAGCGGAGGCGTGGTTTTAAAACAGCAGGGAAAAACAGCGCGGCAGTTTTGAACAGAGAAAGCTGTGCTTAAAATGAGAAGCTGTTCTTCATTTTCTTCATGTGGGATCACAGAAGAAGGAGCTTGAAATCAGCAGGGGTGCTGCTGATGGGAAAAACTTTATGTTTTAACCCAGGACATAACAAAATGGACATTATTTTGTTGTGAGCACAGAAACAGTGGATTGTTTAAACGAAGCTTTCTGTGTTGGACATGAATAAGCAGAAGGAGGACTATGCAAATGGTCAGGAGTTTAACAGTCATGTTTTTTGGAAATGTATTTCTTGAAAGTTGGATAACTTGGAATCAAGAAAGTGTAATATATGCTCTTGAAATGTCAGGAAATGTACTGAATGTATATATGACTTGAGTATATTGTGGATTTTTCTGTAGCAAAATGTAAACTACTGAATTAGTAGGTATGTTTATATGGCAAAGCTAAGAGATGGATTATTTCTTTCATACTGTAATGATGTAAATAAAGAAATGAAAAGTTGTACTGATGCAACTATAAAAAGGTAAATGCTTATATGTATGACATGTACATGCATGCATATCACATGATGTTTGATCATTTAGATTCACAGGCCTGTGAAAGAAAATGCAAACTATGTTGGGGAAAGCATTTGGAAATTGTAATTTTCACATGAAAGGTAATTTTGTGCACATAAACAAGGGATGCTAGCTTCAACAGGTAAACTGGAAGGCAAGCTGTAAAACCAGTTCATTTCATTTAAATTTGTTCTTGGTGATCTTGTGGATACTCTGATGGTTTTTAGAGGAGAAGCACGTTATTTCATGATGTTAATTGATCAATACACGAGGTACAGGTTGTGTACATGTTAGATAGAAAGCTGGAGTATTGAACAAAGTCAAGGTGTTTTGTGCTTGGATGGGAAACAAGCATATTACCCATGTTACCTATTTCTTTTGAGATATGGGGAAGTTCAATTCAGTGCATGTTTAGATGCATTTCTAACAGGATGTGGTATTGAACACATGGATTGTGTGGAAGAGTAAACAAACACTCAGAAGAGGTGATACTAATTTGGATAATGAGGTTTGGGTAGAAGCTCTTAAATGTTTTGATTATGTACATGATAGAAGTTTTAGTTCTGTGATTGAACTGTACACCTTATGGAAAGTAGTGTAGAAGGAGGAATCTTCTAGAGAAACATTTCAGGATCTTGGATCTGATATGTAGGTACATACACCTCAAAGTTAGAAGAAATCTGTAAGGGAGCTTACATGAGATTTTTCTAGAAATGAGAATATTGTGTTTCACATGAACAACACTTGGATAGTGAGATTATCTAGAAGTGTTTAGTATAATGCTGAATGAAAAGGTGAGATTTTTCAAAATTAATTCTGTTAATGCAGGGGATGCATCAAGTTCAGAGTCAGAATAGAAAAGCATTTGCTGAAAGACAGTCAGGTAAATTTGACAAACTCTGATACACATTTGGTTTAGTGGAGACTAAACAAATGATTGTTCATCATTGGTGCAATTTTATTGGAACAAGAACCTGATAACTGATGAAGTAAGGAACAGGTGAGTCAAACAACCTGTGAGATATCAGGATGAATTTGCAGGAAAAGCCATTTGAAACTTGAAAATTTGAAAGAGGTGAGGAAAATTGTCTGTTAAGGAAGCTAAACCATAGCTTCAGGCTATGCAAGCTGAGTTGAATTCTTTGGATAAAGAACAAAACATGGAAGCTGGTGAAACAAACAGCAGTCCATGGAACTCATTGTTACCAGATAGATTTTTTAAGTGAAAACTAACCAGATTGGAAAAGGTTATATGACAAATAGCAAGATTGGTTGCTTGTGATTTTGCTCAGTAAAAGGAGCAGGATAATCATGAGATGAGTGCAACAACAATTTGCTTTGGAAACAGTTAGACTAATGTTTAAGAATGTGGAAGATGTATAAATATTTCACAATTGGAAATATTGGAACATAAGCATTTTAAATGAGAGGAAGTCTTTGGAAAACTGTCTGAGAATTTTCTGTAAGAAAAGTTAGAATCAGCTGGAGGCTGGAATTCTGTTTTGAACTCAAACATTGCTGAATTGAGATTTGCACAGAGAGGCAGATCAATGTTTGTTTGTTAAACAGGAGGAACAGGGACATAGACTGTATGTACTTGTTAAGTTGGATGATCTATTGTTTTTTCTGGACAGATAAAAGCAATATGATATAATTGATCCAGGGTTTGGAATTTCATTGAATTGAAACTGCTTGGTGGTCATCAACTGTTTATTTGTAAATAGAGGTTGAGGGAGAACCAAGAGGGCAGTATCTAACTGCAACAAACCAGAGAAATATCATGGATGTGATTGAGAATTTGGAGATTGTTAACTCAGTGAGAGACTCCAAATAATTGAGGATTTTCAAGCACATGCTGATGGAAAAGCAGTTTGAATGCTACACAGAAGCATTGGGCTGTTGAGCTTTACTGTACAAGCAACAAGGCCAGATATTGCTGTCAGTGTAATGGGCAGACTGTTAGACCAACAGGACATGCTTGGAGAGCTCTGAAAAGGAGTTGAGTGTTATCTGGAGGGAACATCACACTTCAGACTACTTTACAAGTCAGAGCACAGGTGGCTTACAGATTCACAGAAAATGCCAGTTGTGGTTGTGATAGTAAGAACAACAAGAACACACCTGAAGTTTGTTATTTTTATAACCATTCTTTGTTTGATTGATTTTGTAGAAACAATCATCTAAAGGTTAGAGTTCAACTGAAGCTGAACTGAATGCATTGTATTATGTATTGTGCTATTATGCTATTGTAAAGCTTGAATAGTTATTGCATTTGTTTAAATAGTTTAAATTGTAAAAAAATGTTTAAATGATGCTGGGATTGATGTGAAAAACCTATTACAGTTTTTTTCAGGACACAAAGCCAGGATTGCTATGCTGCAGGCAGATAGCAATACACAACGTTTTGGGTTTGCAAATAAAACTGTGTCATGGGGAGGGATACATCAGAAGTGATTTGATGGTGGTTCAAATTTCTGGCAGGTAAAGTCATTCCTGCAGAAGTTTTTTTTTATCAAAGTCCATAGATGAAGGAACAGCATCAGATGTCAACAAAGCTGTTGCTGTTGTATGAGGTAAATAACCACGTTCTGCAACAAATGCAAAAGCAGGGGGATGTTAGGTTTTGCATAGGCAGAACGAGATTACCACCTGACATCAGGATTATCACCTGACATGGTGGGTGTCTCTTGAGTTCAAGTACACAAGGTCTTTGGTCACAAGACATAGTCTCAAGGTGATATGACTCAGCAGCCTTGGACAGATGTGGGGTTAACATGTTGATGAATAGGTTATACAACTGGGGTGAGTAATATCCTATTTATAGGTGGTATAAAGCTAACACACTTGTTGATAGCTTCACTCCTTCTCCTTCTCCTCTCTCCACTCATCTCGACATGTTTATTGTTCTGGACTTCACTTCATCTAGCCTTACCACTGGGGTATTGGATTTGTATCTGCAATGATGTAGTGAGTAGGAGATGCATTGCTTGCCTTAATCCCATGTAATTGGGTCTTACAAATAAACTCTTTAATCTTTATTAACTGCTGTTATCTCCTCCTTCCGCCTGCGTGACTGGGACTGAGGGTCACTGGCTAGGGAAGCTTTTGAACCCGGGTCAGTCCAGCTCTCACAGAATATACTAAACTTTATTTCTTACTAACGAAGACTGCCAGCATGCTGCACACTCCTTGCCATGGCCAGCCCTACCAATAAGCTGAGTAAAGCCGTTACCTCAGGCCGCAGATGCTGGGAGGCAGCAGCAAGGTGTTGAAGGAGAGACCTGTGCGACATGTATCCCGCTCCATGTCCCATAAGTTAGCCTGCTGGCTTCAGGTGGCTACCTACAACTGGCAGATGGAGGGGGCAGCCTTTTGTTCTTTGCCTCAGGCAGCCAAACGTCTTGGGCCAGCCCTGCTCCTTGCTATTCTAGCCAGTCAAAACCAAGAATCTTCTCTCCAAGAAACTGACCTCTTAGGTCATAGCTCTTTCTCTTAAAGGGACCATGCACTAGATATTCAGCTGTGTACATACATTACACCCATAATTCAACTTTCCTCAAATTAAGTACAGACATTGACTCTGGAGGTATCATGACAACATTTCCTGGGGTGTGGGATGTTCAAGCCCTATACTAATGTGAGTTCTGTCTGAAAACAGTGCACTTCTGGACTTTTCTCAAGAACAGGAATAGAGTTCATTTTATATTTGTCTTTTATTTTCAAGGAATGTGTCCTTCCAGCACAAAGTGGGCACACACAAAACAGACCTTATGAATGCCATAGGATAAAATGGTCCAAAGAAATTGCATTCTTAATAAAACTACAACTACTTTCTACTACTATTATGGCAAAGCAAATACTAGAACTTCTCCCTGACCTAACAGAACAAACCATTTCCCAAAAGACACATTACAAATAAAGAAATCAGCTGATAAATTCTAACCCCAGAAAAGTGTATGGAAAAAATACTGGCAATACCTGTCAAACTGCTGGAGATCATGTGTCAAATTTTAAAATGGTATAAATAGACAATTTCTTACCCTTTCTACCTCAAAATTGGCACGGACCATCCTCAAACTGACCTCTGCTACACTGCTAGAGATCAATCAGTTGAGCTGTTTTCTGAGTATAAATCATAGAACCTAATGCCCACCAAATTTCTGGTTAAAATGGCAGAATGTGACTTGTCCAATTCACCTTGAGCTATCTAACTACATTTTCACACCTGTCCCTGATATCACAGCCTAGGGACTGCAGTGATATTTTCCCATGTCTGCCAGTCTTTTCTTCATACAAAAAAAATGGCTGGTCAGTGGAAGAAATAATTAGTAGCCTGCTTGCTGAAAACATTTTTGCCCATGCATAGAGTGGTGTAATTCACCATGGTTTAAGAAAACTGCATCAAAAATACTTGGTTGGGAAATCAGTTAACTGCAAGGAGGCTCATTTGTTTTAAATAGTTATATTTGTCTGGAATGTTATAGTTATAATTCTGTTTTGTTTTTGTTTGTTTTTTGCTTTTATATTTGTAATGGTTTATGTGCTATATAAAATAAATGTTTTTGGAAACCACAGACACAACATTCACGCACACAGGCAAACATATGTTAGGAGCAATGCAAGTTGTATGGCTAATGTGCATAACTTTATGTAAAGGTTTCCTTTTTTTACATTCATATCTTATTTGTACATTACTTTGTACATAATTTGTACATAAAATATAGGTTTCTTTTATGATGAAAATTTTTAGACTGCCTTTATGGGATATGCTTTAATGGGCAGTTTGGATTGTACTATATTACTGATGGGGCCCTTCCCCCAACCTCATGTCTTTACAACACAGTGTTTCTATTACCTGTCTTCAGCTTGTCTCTGATATTACCATTTAAGAAGGAGCCCAACCTGAAAAGGAAATAGATTAAACTGGATTATCATTACAGTTCTACTCAATGACATTTTGTACAGCTGGGCCGCCTTTCTGAGAGAATATATCTTTCCAATTAGACAAGTTTGCTTGGATGGCTTTCCTAGATGGCATTTTTATAACCATGAGAAGGGCAGCTAGCAAAGAGACTATCTGCCTATAAAATCTGAACCTTTCAAATTGTGTGAAATACTATTCTTAGGGAAGGAATTGGTAAACGTGTTGTGTAGGAAAAGATTTGGCAGCCTATAAAGCAGGGATGGGGACTCGGACTCGAGGACTTGTGAGTCGGACTGAGTCCCCCCTCTGACTCGACTCGGACTCGAGTCCCAATATTTTTAATGGGACTCGAGACTCGACTCGGGACTCGAGACCAAGGACTCTTCAACATCCCTGGGCTGTGCCAGAAGGAGTGGAGAGGAGCGTGATTGCTGGCGAAGAGCGCATGGAAGCGAGGTGTGCCGCTGCTCGGCCACTGTGGACGGCTACCAGGAGTGCAGCCCCAACAATGTGTCAAGATTTATTTTGATTGATGTGTTGCGTACTTGGGAGAGGCAGAAGAAGGACCTGAGATTACTCTGTGTGGCTGCTCTGAGTGTGTTTCTGGTTCCAGCAAGTTCATCACCAGTGGAGTGGGTGTTCAGTGAGGGTGGAATTGTGATGAGATCTCACCGTTCCAGAATGGGGGCCAAACATTTAGAAAAAATCATGTTCCTCAAATGCAACATGGATAAGTTTTAGGAAGTACAGCAAGTTTATTTTTTAAAATCATTTTTCTAAAATGCAACCTTTCAGACATTTTGGGTTTGGCTGTCTCTGCCTGCCTGCCTGGGGTTCCCAGCCTCCTCTGCCTGCCTGGTCTCTTCTTGACCAGTTCAACAGTTGAATTGTCCAAGACAAAGGCCTCTGCCTGCCTACTTTGGGGTTCCCTGCCTCCTCTGCCTGCCTGGTTATTTTGGGTTTTTCTGCCTGGTCTGTTCTTGCCAAAATCAGTTGCAGAATTTTGAAATAAAAAGGCACACTTATGCCTAGTAATTTATTTAAACCACACATCTGAAGTAGCCTTATTTTGTTGGGAAAAAACCCCATTGATTTTAATAGGGACTCGTGGAGTCAGCTTTGGGAGTGACTTGTGACTCATGACTCGTGAGTCACCATTTTGGACCAAGGACTCGGACTCGAGACTCGGGTCCAAAGACTTGTGACTCGACTCGTGACTCGAGACCACGGACTCTTCAACATCCCTGCTATAAAGGCCATCTCTCTCTGTCTTTCCTACATGAGAGGCTTGGACAAAGCCAGATTTTCAGAAGAAAATGGAACTTGTCACAGACAGAGCTGGGAGCCCTGTAAGTTCTCTCAGATCCATGAATTACTCAAGCAAGTCTCATGGACTTGAGTATTTTAATTGTGATCAATAACCAATTTAAAAGACAAAAATGTGACTATGGAACAGGTTCTGCAATCACAGAGTACTTTAACATAGAGACTATGTTAGCATTAAAATACAAGGTCACAAGGATAATGTAATTTTTATTAATTGATAAGATTGTATTTATTTATTTATTTACATTTGTATGCCACCTTTCTCCATCATGGAACTGAAGGTGGCTACATGCAGTTCCCAGGTGGCCTCCCCTCCCAGCACTAACCAAACCCAGACCTGTTTAGTTTCAGCATGGTGGCTGCCTCATGTGCCTTCAGACCATGCCCTGGGACCTGCTAGTATGAGGTAAGTGCCGCTCCTTATGACAGTATATCCCTCTCCCATTCCTATAGGCATGTGGGTTAAACATCTACGTACATCTACTCCCCCCCCCCCAGTGCAGATGCAATCACCAGTGCAGGGCACAAAGAGAAAGGGATGAATAAGGGAGAATTGGTGGAGGACCTCATACTAAGCCAAATCCTTCAGTAAGAATGGTGACTTCCACAATGACTTCCACAATGACGATGGTGGCTTCCACAATGGGAAGAGGAGGAGGCCTGATGTTTGTATAGCTCCTTGCACCAGTAGTCCTATGCTTCACTTCCAATCCTTTCTTCCCTATTATGCTTTTGTGGGGTCAACATCTTAATGGAAGATCTGGTGCAATGTCCCCGTTCTACCTAGCAACTGGATGGTAAAAGGTTTGCTTGTCTCTTATAAACTTTCTATAAAATCTTTGATTTCTCAATAGATTAAGGAGCGTCTCAAGGAGCGTCTCCAGCAGCACCAAGTGGGCCGCTCAACAAGATCTGCCACGGATGGCCTTCTCCTTGTCCCTTCAGCCAGAGCAGCTAGACTGGTGGGGACGAGGGAGAGGGCCTTTTCTGTGACGGCCCCCGTACTGTGGAACTCTCTCCCGAATGACCTCCGCCATGCCCCCTCTCTGATGAGCTTCCGTCGCTCATTAAAAACCTGGTTGTTCAGGCGGGAATATGGGGTGGGTGGGTTAAGATTTTAAATTTTTTATATTGTTTAAATGTATTTTATTGCTTTTATTCTGTGTACATCGCCCAGGGTGGCCGGTGGCCGGCCAGATGGGCGATAAATAAATATTAATAATAAATAATAATAAATAATAAATAAATTAATTAAAGAAAATTATTTGACAAAAATTATATGGAGCATGACAGATATGCCCTTGCTATAAATATTGCCAAGAAATTTGTTTTTCAAGCCCTGAAGATAGATCCATCTACCTACATACTCCAATTTACTTTCAAGCCATGTACGCATTCAGTTACTGTACTTTTCAAACTTAACTTTTCTATATCACTTTGTTGATCGCTTAAAAAAAAAACACCTAGTTATCTTCTTGACCTGAAAATCCACATTGTTCCTGTGTGGATGAGATGAATGGCAGATTTAAAAGCAATAATTTCCTTAGAGAAAAACATATGGCAAATAGAGAACTTCTAGTGGATTTGGAAGCCTTTATTTAACTGTCTTAGCAAAAGAGCTTGCGAGACAATCAAAAGAACACAACATAAAGGAGCAATAAGTTAGTCTTGAAATGTTTTTCAGACACAGGCTGCATGATTTGAAGTAGTTGTGTGAGTGTTAATTCTTTCCAGAGAACTTGTGAGTAACTGTGATCTTAACTGTTTTTATTGTGCTGCATTGTTAATAGGGCTCTGAGCTATAAATTGCTCATAGTGGAGAAACTTCCATATGCTTTACATATCTATGAGAGGTACCCCCAATAGCCATGATTTTATCCTTGCAACTGAAACTCCCATAAGGCTAAGTATTCTTTTACTGATTCCTGACAGCTGTGGGTGAGATATCACAGTTAGTGATTATAAACGTACCTCAACAGAAATCACAATTTGCTTCTCAAGTTACCAATTCCTCCTTCCAATTTCAGAAGAATGTTCTCCTTCATTCCAAGATCTCATTGTGTATATACCAATTTTTTGCACATGCATGTCAACAAAGGGTATCTTGGGAGCTGTAGTATGGCATCATGCTATGTTTCATGAGTTATGTTCTTCTCCCATCTGATTGCTTGTGTTCACATGCCCTACTGTTTATCCTACAGATGGTATGGAGCTATGCAAGCAGCATGAGTGCAAGCTATGGGAAAGGTCCTTCCATCTGCCAAAGCTCAAATCTCCTTCTTGCCCACAGCTACACTGGGATGCTCCCCTCCTGACCTCTTCCTCCTTGGATTTCCTTTCCAGTACCCCTCACAGTACCACCCACCAGCACCCTGGTCTAAAGTAAACTTTTACTTACCAAACAAGAAATATATATATATATTTCCAGTACTAGAGAGCAATGGGCTCAGTTGACTAGCTGCATACAGAAGGAAAACAAAGCCATGACTGAAAAAGAAACATTGAACAAGGGGTGGATACTAACCTATGTGGCTGTTTCTTCCGTTTTCATATCCAAAATTTTACACTGATTGGTTTGAAAAATGGTAACTAAGTGACATCATTCCACAAGAATGAGCGTTGCAAATGGGACATTTATATTTACCTCAGAAAGTAAAGGGTTAGCCACCCAACTTCAGGACATGTACAGAAATGGTGGAGTTTATATGCTTTAAGGCACAGTCCTATGCACGTTTAGATAGAAAAAAGGCCTACAACTCCCAGCATGCCCCACGGGCATGTAGACCGTACTGGCACGCATAATCAGTCTTCGTTTGAATGATGAAAATACTACAATTTGTTAGATAGCCATCCAACCTCAGTGCACAGTGCACATATGGGCATTACAAACATAACGGGTTCTACCAACGGACTACCCAATTTTTGTTCAGGCAGCATCCCTAAACAGTGACAGAGTTCTGAATAACATCTCCCTGTTTATGAGAGCCCAACAAAATAATGATAATTTGATGGCATATGGCGGGGCATTCATGTCAGTTGTTTTTATCAGGTCCGGGATCTTACTGTAACAGTTTTAGCTGTTCAAATTGTTTTTAAATTTTGTCTGTTAAAGATGTTTTATTATGTTTTTATTATCTTGTATTTATAACTTGTAATTTTTGTGAACTGCCCAGATAGCTTTGGCTATTGGGCAGTATAGAAATGAAAATAAATCTATATATATATAAGAACAAGTTCTGACTGACTGACTGACTGACTGACTGATTGACTGACTCATCAACACCCAGCTCAAACCGTTTAATCTAGGAACATGACATTTTGGAGGAACATTGCTTTTATGATGTAGACACCCACTAAGGAAGGATTTTTGGAAATTCCGTCCCTAAGGGGGTGAAAAAAGGGGGTAAAATCGCCCCACCCTCATATCTCCTATGGGCAAAACAACAGGGGAGCAGTTATGCAAGTCGGCCTCACCTCATAATTGCTGCAGGAGCCAATCTAGGGATGTAACCGCTTGCCTCGAGCGGGTGTAGCAGGCCAAAATCGACCCCACTCATGCCCGCCTGAGGCGAGCGGGCCATACTGGGTCCCGGGGCTCCATCGCCTCTCCACGTCGAGCCTGCCAGGGATGTAGCTGAGCAGCCCGCAGACACGAGTGAGGCCCGAACTGGGCCTGATCGTGTCCGCCGAGCTACTCAGCCACCGTGGGCTTACCTGCAGCAGGCTCTCCGGCTCTCCGGAGAGCCTGCCTCCCCGTCCGCTGGTCCCGTTGCATCCTTCCGGCGTGGAGGAAGTGACGCGACGGGACCCCCATGCTCTGTTTTTGGCACGGGAAACCAGGGCAACAGGGCTGTTTAAGCCCTGTTGCCCTGGTCCCCCCTGCCAAAACAGAGCACGGGTGGGGCGGCGGAGGCGCGGAGAAGGTAGACTGTGGGGGGGTGGCGGGGGGGTCTGGCAGCTGTGGGGGTGGCGGGGGGGTCTGGTGGCTGCAGGGGGTGGCGGGGGGCGGCGGCGGCTCGAGCGGTGCGGAGAACGCGCCGCTCCACTCTGAATGGCGAGATTGGCCGCCACCGCCTCGAGGGCCGAGCCAGGAGTGAGCCACGAGCCGACTCCAGGCTCGGCCCCACCACTACTTGCCGTGCTGTCCGCTTCAGGACCTGCACCGGCGCTGGGGCCCCACGTTGCGTATTTTCCAGAGAAACCAGGGCAACAAGGCTTAAAACAGCCCTGTTGCCCTGGTTTCTCCGGAAAATACGTAGCGCGGGGTCCCGCACACCGGCACAGGGTCCTGTCGTGTCACTTCTGGCCAGCCAGAAGTGACGCAATGGGACCGGCGCGGCCGGTACGGCCGGTGCGGCAGGCTCAAGAGGCGCAGAGAATCGCTCCGTGCCTACTGAGAATATTGCGGCGAGGGGGCCACTGCCGCGGAGAGGAGAGCTGGGGTGCCCCCCCCCCCAAGTTTGTGGACATCACTAATAGAAGCAGTTATGCAAATAGCCCATACAACACTTAGAATGTTTGTATGAATTCCTGCAGGGGCCAATAGGGGTGGGTATGCAAATCTCCCCTAAGCCATTTAGAATGTTCTCTAAGGAGGTGAAAGGGGAGGGAAACTTTTTAAATGACTGCCTGACTGAATGACTGTTGTGTGTGGGGCGTCATCGCATAGGCTCCTACACGGTTGGACGGATCCGCCCCAAAATTGGCACGCATACTTTCCATCACCCAAGGACAAGGACTGGTGGGTTCAAATCTCCGAAAACCCCTTGCTGCGCCTGTACAGCCCAAAATAGATGAGAGCCAATGACGTCACTTGAAATGTTCGCAAGGGCCATTCAGGAGTGGTTATGCAAATCACTCCAATGACATATAGAATGTTCGTATGAACTGCCACCACAGGGGCCCAATCAGGAGCGGATATTCAAATCTCTCCTACGTCAAAACAGAATGTTCATATGAACTGCAGCCAGGGCCTACACGGGGGGGGGGGGGAGAGCTGGGATTTCATTGTTGGGTAGTCCTGGGAAGGGCGGCAATCTGGGATTACATTGTTGCATAGTCCCAAGGGGGAGGGGGCAAGCAGGGATTTCATTGCTGTGAAGTCCCGAGGGGGAGGGGGAAGAGGGATTTCATTGTTGTGTGGTCTCGGCGGGGGGCAGGGAATTCAATGTTGTGTGGTCCCAGGATTTCATTGCTGTGCAAATTACAGGTGTGGGTGGGGGCAATCATGATCAGATTAGATTTAATCTTCTAGATTCTTTTCAATCGGGGTTTCGTTCAGGCCACTCCACAGAAACAGCCTTAACTTATGTGATGAATGATATCTTAGTGGCGAAAGCTCAGCGTCAAACATCTGTGTTGATTCTGCTGGATCTTACGGCAGCTTTTGACACACTCGACCACCATATTCTGCTTTCAAGGTTGGCATCACTGGGAATCAAGGGCAATGCTTTATCTTGGTTTGGTTCCTTCCTTTTTAATCGCTCCTGTTCTGTTTTGTTTCGGGGTTCATTTTCAGATGTTTTCCCATTATTAGTGGGAGTTCCACAGGGTTCAGTCTTGGGTCCTCTTCTTTTTTCATTGTATACTTGTCCTCTTGGACGTTTGGTTTCTGATCGGGGTTTTCAGTATCACACCTATGCAGATGATACACAAATATATCGAAGCTTTGCATCCATTGATACTGCAGTGTGGCAGTCCGTGACGGAATGCCTGTCAGGCGTTTCCTCATGGATGACCACACATCATCTGAAATTGAACATGGATAAGACTGAAATTCTGGTATTTCAACCTGATCGTGTGTCAGCTCCCTTATTATGTCCTTCTTTGCATATCCAGGGCTCAGTGGTGGCCCCGGTTTCAGCTGCCAAGAGCCTTGGTGTTTTGCTGGATGATCGTTTGTCCTTGCGTCCTTTTATTAATAGGACTGCTAAGGCATGTAATTTTCACCTTTTGAACATTCGCAGGATTCGCAAGTTTTTGTCTCCTGAAACAGCCCATCTGCTTGTTCAGGCTTTGGTGGTATCCCGCTTGGACTATTGTAATAGCTTAATAGCTGGCTTGCCCTCTTCTGTGCTTCTTCCACTGGTTCTGGTTCAGAACAGCGCTGTTCGTGTTGTTCTGAACTTGCCCCGATACTCCCATATTACTATGGCCTGTAGGAATCTTCATTGGCTACCCATTCGGACTAGGGCCCAATTTAAATTATTGGTTCTTGCCTTCAAGGCTTTGCGCTCTAATGTCCCTCATTACTTATCATCTAGGCTTTCCTGGTATGTTCCTGGTAGGAATTTAAGATCAGTGGGCCAGGGATTATTAGCAGTCCCACTGACACGCTCTGCCTTGTCAAGGCTGCGAACCTTTCAGGACCTGGTTCCACTTTTGTGGAACAGGCTTCCCATGGACCTCCGATTGGAGGAGGATCTTTCCCGCTTTCGAACGGGATTAAAGACTTATCTTTTTAGTCAGCCAGAATGAGTGGTTGGGCTAATGTGGTGGTTGCTGGGATTTGATACTGCATAGTAAGTGGTTGGTGTTGGTTATTTTATTGTATTGTTATGTTTACTGTATATGTTATTTGTCCCGCCCTTTGGTATAAGGGGCGTTATAAATAAACGTTTATTATTATTATTATTATTATTATTATTATTATTATTATTATTATCAGGACAAGGTGAAAGGGAGAAACATGCTAAGCGAAAAGCACGTCAAATGAATCCTTTACAGGACCATCTTCCATCTGGTAACCTGTGTCCTCATTGTGGGAAGCTGTGTGGATCTAGAATTGGCCTCCATAGTCACTTACGGACCCATTGCTAGAGTCTACTCAATCTTCTTTAGAATTTCCTCCTTTTATCCTGGAAGACAATCTTACTCGGTCACGAGTGATCGCATGATGATGATGATGATATGGGGAACAAATGATTAATGCTCCCTATACTATCCCATGTGGTCCTTGTGCTTACTTTTGAATATGGAAAAAGAACGGATGGAGCTCTGTTTAATACAAATGCTTTACATACATGCGCTGCATTAAAAGCAACATCGAGTTGATGCTAAACCAAAGAATTCAAGAGTGAAGCTGGATCTGAACGTTCCTTTGGTTCAGAGTAGATCAGGTGGGTCTTTTTTTTGTGAGCACAAGAGAGTTCCCAATTATTTTGCATACACACGATGAGCTGGATCCAATTGTGTCCTTTCATTCATAGAAAAACTCCAGAGAAAGGAAGGGGTTTTGCTCAAGCAAGGAGCAACCACACTAACAGGAGGGCAAACAAAAGCGTTGCTCCTTCCCCATGCACCCCCCCCATAAGCTCCCATGCTGTTCCAGTGGATCATTTGGGGGCAGATTTTCAGGGAGCACAGGGCCCTGTGGGGGAGATGGGGAAAACTGCCTCCCTGCCTTTGTTAGCAGACTTTGGGAGCGTTTTTCCCATGAGCCAAAATCTACTCAAGGGATCTTTGGATCCAACCCAATGTGTTTTTCTTTCAATATGAACTTTCAGGCCGTAGAGTTATAGCAAAATTTCTTCATCATTTTGAAGAAAGGCAGCTTTTAACAAAGCTCTTAGTAGGACAGCTCACCATCATAAAAGCTCCCAATATATTTCTGGCATTTGTTAACAAACTGGGAGACAGCAAGACTGAAAGTGCCCTGAGCTTTCATCTGTGTTGTTAGTGGAGTTGTTTAAAAGCATTCAATTGTTTAGAGATTTGAAAGATTTATTTGCAATTGGGAATAGAGCAGAACAGAAAGTAATTTCATGTGCAATAAACAAGCTTAGCATGAACAACCCTCACAAGTGGAATCTCAGATACTGAGTTGCTTTTCCAGTGCACATTATTCTTTACTCAAAGGATCCACATAAACCGCAGATAGGATGCCTATGAAAAAAGTTAAAGCTGAAGTTTCAAATCCTGCAAGACTTTGTTCTGTAGCTCAAATGCAATTAAATTCACTGGAATTCCTTAGTATTTCCTCAGCCCAGTTTAAATGTTAGCAGCTTCTGAAATGCCTTTCCCCCGTGCCAGCAATCCTTTTGGGTGTGGGATAACTTTTAAATGCTTCTTTTAAATGGCGATACCATGTGTGTCCATAAAAAAATTATGGGTCACACTGCATACCACCATCAGTTTCCCACAGGATCAGCATGCTCATTCTGCACACATTTAGACCGATGCATATGGTAGAGACCATAGGATATGTCAAATGTATTGTTTCAAGAGTGGCAGAGGCAAGTTTGCAGCTATGAAAACAGATGCACTTCTGTTCCAAAGCAAGCACTTAAAAAATGTTGTCATGGTTTTCAACATGGTGAAGGTTGAATGGGGAAGATCCACATGCAGATGGTACCTATTGGCTGGTGCCTGGAGGTGATGAAGCCATCTCCCTCAAGTGATTCCAGAAATATCTGTAATTAAAACAGAAACACGAAGGCAAAGGATCAATATAAATGACTAATTGTACATAAGGTGCTTTAAAAATAAAAGGTAATCAGAATGGGGAGACAACTGAACCACCATACCCCCAAAAAAAGTAAATGCATAAACAAAAAAGAGGACTAAAGAGGCCACAGAATTACATAAAATTTGTATGTGTTGAAAATGAATAGATAAAAAATATGCATAGATGCAAATTTAGAAATAATTACTATAATTTAAAAAGAAATAAAATTAATCTTACTATAGTGGGGGAAACTATGACCAGGTAACCCATTCATTTAATTTATTTCATTTCTATACCGCCCCACAGCCGAAGCTCTCTGGGCGGTTCAACCCATGTGCCTGCTCAATCTGCTATCCAGATGATGGGAAATGGCAAGGTCCCTTTTCTCCCTTCTCATTGTCCTTTATCCTTAAACCAGACTTGGACTGGGCAGACCTTCAAATAGAAGGTGCTTCAAGTGGAGCACTGTCCTCTGGCAGCCCGTCAAATAGAGGGCTGCCTTTGCAGTGTAAGACACATGGCTGCCTTACCTCCCCCACACATACACCTACCTGCCTGTCTGTCTCCATCCCCCTCACCAGAGAAGATTTGAACCTGAGCCCCAGAAAAACTTTCAGTATCATAATGTTTGACTGATATCTGAGGTGAGCAGTACAAGCTGAGCAAATTCTGATTTCTGAGCCTGGAAATATGACTTATAGTGCCTTCACATCATTACACCAGGACTCTTGTATTTGCACTGGGTTCCCAACCCACTGCTTTCTGAGCTCAGTACAGGATGCTTGTAATGACTGTAATGTAGTTTCTTTATATATACGGTTAGTCGTGCAGTACTACAGTTTCCAACAGCGTCTGTAAAGGATATGGGAAGTAAAAGGAGCCAGGAAGTAGGGACCTAGAAATGGGGTTAAAGAAGAGCTGGGGATTATATAAAAAAAAATATGTTACAGGAATAAAAAGGTTAATACAACCCACTAGAGATTTCTTATTAGATGACCTTTAAAAGAGACACAACAATAACTATAAAGCCGTAAATTGCCTGGGACCAAGAAACATAAGAGAGCACCTCTACTCTTACATTGAACCACAACTTTTAGGATCCACCAGGAATTCTATTCTCTCTGAAGTACAGCATACCAAAACACATTAATGGGATGCACAGAGAGGCTGTTCCCGAATGAAGTAGTTCTCTTTCCTTGATCCAAGCCCTGAGCCTATCTGTCTCCTGAAAGGGGTATAAAATATTTTTTATTCAAACAGGGTAGCTACAGTTAAGGAAGGATATAATTAATTAGCATATTATTACCTGTTCCGGGTGTTTGAGATAGGGTGGGCTCTATATCTAATAAATAAATAATAGAATTCTTAGAATGATTCTGTAAATTATACTGAGCCGGGTCAGTGCTTGGATGGGTGACTGCCTGGGCTGCCCACATCTGTTCTCCTGCACTGAGCAGGGGGTTGGATGTGATGGCCTTATAGGCCCCTTCCAACTCTGCTATTCTATGATTCTATAATTCTTATACAACGTTACTGTGCATTGGATATGTGTTAACTAGCAGCGTTGTTTTCCTAGGATCTGGGGCGGGCTATAGGTTTAAGATAAAGCTATGCCAAGTGATCTTAACTGGAAGCAGATGCCAGAGTCTACATATGTGCAGGACTGATATCCATTCATGATTGTCCAGTGCTACACAATTCCTGATTTTCAAGGAATTAAATAGATTTCGGAGAAAATGTGTGGGTTCTGTGGATTTGGACAAAGAATTTCAGAGTAAGTCATCATCAGGCGATCACTCGTGACCGAGTAAGATTGTCTTCCGGGATAAAAGGAGGAGATTCTAAAGAAGATTGTGTAGACTCTAGCGATGGGTCCGTAAGTGACTGTGGAGGCCAATTCTAGATCCACACAGCTTCCCACAGTGAGGACACAGGTTACCAGATAGAAGATGGTCCTGTAAAGGATTCATTTGACGTGCTTTTCGCTTAGCACGTTTCTCCCTTTCACCTTGCACTCGGGCTTCTTCAAAGTCCATGGAACCTTTGTGAAAGGCCAACCTCCATTTAGATCGTTCATGGGCCAGAGCTTCCCAGTTTTCGATGTTTATATTGCATTTTTTTAGATTAGCCTTATGAACATCTTTAAACCTCTTATATTGACCACCGATATTCCGCTTTCCATCCTTGAGTTGGGAGTAAAGTAACTGCTTTGGGAGACGGCAGTCAGGCATTCGAACAACATGACCGGTCCACTGAAGTTGGCGTTGAAGGATCATTTTTTCAATGCTAGTAGTCTTTGCTTCTTCCAGTACACTGACATTTGTTCGCCTATCTTCCCAAGTAATTTGCAGGATTTTCCGGAGGCAACGTTGATGAAACCTTTCAAGGAGGTGGAAGTGACGTTTATAGATAGTCCATGTTTCGCAGGCATACAATAAAGTTGGTAATACAATGGCTTCATAAACCAGTGTTTTGGTCTTCTTACAAATATCCCGATCCTCGAACACTCTATGTTTCATTCGAGAAAATGCGGCACTTGCGGAGCTCAGACGATGCTGGATTTCACTGTCGATGTTAGCTGTAACAGAAAGATAGCTGCCAAGATAGAGAAAATGATCGACATTTTCCAGTATTGTCCCGCCAAGCTGGATAGATGGCATCACCAAAGGATTGGCTTGCACTTGCTGATGAAGCACTTTGGTTTTTTTGATGTTAAGTGAGAGACCAAGTTTTTCGTATGCTTCTGCAAAAGCATTTAGGATAGTTTGGAGATCATCCTCTGAATGTGCGGAGACCACATTATCATCAGCATACTGAAGTTCCACAACGGAGGTTGTAATTACCTTACTTTTTGCTTTCAGCCTGCTGAGATTAAAAAGCTTTCCATCTGTTCGATATATAATTCCCACACCGGTGGGAAGTTTCCCCTCGACAAGATGTAAAACCATGGCGATGAAAATGGCAAATAATGTTGGGGCGATAACACATCCCTGTTTAACACCTGATCCCACTTTAAATGGAGCACCATGAGAGCCGTTGTTGTCCAAAGCCGTTGCCGTCATGTTGTCATGGAGAAGTCGCAAGATATTCACAAATTTATTGGGGCATCCAATTTTCATAAGGATAGTCCAGAGAGCTGTACGGTCTACAGTATCAAAGGCCTTAGCCAAATCGATAAATGCCATATAAAGGGGTTGATTTTGCTCCCGGCATTTTTCTTGGAGCTGACGTGCAGTAAAAATCATGTCTACTGTCCCTCTAGAGGGGCGGAAACCATATTGAGTTTCAGGGAGGATCTCTTCTGAAATAGATAGAAGACGGTTTGCGAGAATCCTAGCAAATATTTTACCTGCGGTTGCTAAGAGAGAAATGCCCCGATAGTTTCCACAGTCTGTTCTATCACCCTTCTTAAAGAGGGTGATAATTATGGCATCCCTGAAGTCTTCTGGGATCTCTTCTCTTATCCAGATTTTTTCGATGAGTTTATGAAGATGTTGTACAAGTTCGGGCCCCCCTTCTTTAAAGATTTCAGCAGGAATCCCATCTGGTCCACTAGCTTTGTTGTTCTTCATTTGATTAATGGCTTTTTTTACTTCATCCAAAGTGGGGAGTATTGCAAGTTCCTCTTTAATTTGTTTTTGCGGGATTTGCGAAAAAATCTCATTATCCACCTTAGACTTACGATTTAAAAGGTCATGATAATGCTCTTTCCAACGCAGTGCAATAGACTCTTTGTCTTTTAAGAGTTTGGTGCCATCTTTTGATTGTAAAGGGTTTGTACCATAGGTTTTTGGTCCATAAATGGCCCTTGTGGCCTTAAAAAAGCCCCGTGCATCATGAGATTCTGCAAGTTGTTGAATATCTTCAGCTTTCTTTTTCCACCAAGCGTTCTTAAGTTCTCTTGTTCTTCTTTGGACCTCAGCCTTTGCGCTAGCGTAGGTTTTTTTCTTGGCAGCGCAGTTAATATCATTTTGCCATATTTGGAAGGCTTTCCTTTTTTGGTCAATTATATATTTAATCTCATTGTCATTTTCATCAAACCAATCCTGATGTTTCTTAGTTTCATATCCAATAGTTTGTTCACAAGCTGCAGTAATGGAGGTTTTCAGCTTAGACCAATGGTCCTCAATGTTGTCAGGAGGTTCCGTAGGTAGATGTTCCTTAAGAAGTGATTGAAGGTGAGTTTGCTTAATAGGATCTTGAAGGACTTGGATGTTCATTTTACGCCTTGGTTTCCTTCCTTGAAGCCTACGTTGGGGAGCAATGTTGATAACCATAGTGGACCGGATTAGTCGGTGGTCTGTCCAGCAGTCGTCGGCACTCACCATGGCCCTAGTAAGAAGTACATCGCGGCGATCTCTAGCACGGACAATTACATAATCCAGAAGATGCCAGTGCTTTGACCGTGGGTGCTGCCATGATGTTTTAAACTTATTCTTTTGTCGAAAGAGCGTGTTTGTGATAGTGAGATTATGCTCTGCACATATAGACAAAAGTAAGAGTCCGTTCGGGTTGCTATTACCAACTCCGTCTTTTCCAATAGTTTCTGGCCATAAATCAAAGTCACGCCCGACTCTTGCGTTAAAATCGCCTAGGAGGATAATTTTATCCTCCTTAGGTATCTCTGACAGGAGAGTGTCCAACTGGCTGTAAAAACTTTCCTTGATGTCATCATCAGCATCTAATGTTGGTGCATAAGCGCTCAAAATAGTTACCTGTTGGTTATTGGCGAGCTTTAATCGAAGAGTTATCAGGCGTTCGTTAATACCAGTAGGAACTTCTGACAAAGAGTTCACTAGTTCATTTTTGATGGCAAAGCCTACACCATGTATTCGTCGGTCCTGCTCAGGTAGTCCTTTCCAGAAGAAGGTATAACCTCCTTTTTCTTCTTTCAGCTGTCCCTCTCCTGCCCTTCGAGTTTCTTGAAGTGCTGCTATGTCAATTTTAAACCGTCTCAGCTCCCTTGCAATAATAGCAGTCCTACGCTCAGGGCGTTCACTATCTATGTTATCCAGCAATGTCCGTATATTCCATGTTCCAAAATTCAAATGTCTTTTTCGACCGCTAAAATGGTGACCCCACTGGACGCGGTAATCCAGTCAGGGGAGAAAGAGGTAGACTATGTTTAGGGCACCTTTCTAGCCCCCTCCCCATACGGGGTGAGCAGAGTGGATCCTAAATAGGGCTGCTTAGTCATGGATACAGCTGCCGAGCTGCTCGACTACCTCGTTCCTTGAACAGGGCGACTGAGTCTGCATCCACCGCCCATGTGCTGGTCCATGACTAGGGGCTTCCAGATTCACAGTCCTGCCCCCGTTGCCATTCGCCAGTCGCCATGGGACTTTTTTTTGTTTGTTTGTTTGTTTGGTTGGGTTGGGTTGGGTTGGGTGGGTTGGGTTGGAAGACGCCTGTGCGTGAAACTGTTTTATGTGGGGAGATCGGTGCACAACGAATCACCACACAAACTTGACAGAGTACGGCAGAGATCCAATGGCACGGTTACCCTGACGATTGGAAAACCATTCTCTGCTGCAGCCTTCATCCGCCTTCACAGCCGTTGTAATTTAGGTTTAATTATCTTCCGCCTGTTCTGCCGTTGAGGACTTTATGTTTTGGATCGTTCTTTGTCTGGTTCCTCTCCTCGGACCTTACCGCCATGGGTGACCCTACTGGGAGTACATAGCTCCCGACGGCATTGCTCACAGGATTCATCGGAACACGCAAGCCCACTCACCACTTCACTTACTTGTATTCCCTATAGTTACTGCATAAGCTATTAGTTCATGAGAACCAGCAATGTATTTTATGCATTCTCCTATAAAAAAATACCTGCTCATACATTTACAAGCACAGTTTATATGTTTCATGTGCATACATTTACAGTCTCTTGAAGACTGGTGAAATGTTCTCATAAAGCTTCCTTTCAAATCTAATTCAGAATTAATGAACCTTTTTGTTCGCATTGCCACAATCAAGTTTTGAGTTTTGTTCAGACAAATGTCACTGAGATTTATTCCTATATTTATCTGCAACTGCTGAATAAGGAAGACACCATTTGTGTAGACCATTCAGAAATAGGAAGCTATACTAAGGGCTATCCATAAACACTTTAAGGCCCCAAGCCCCATACTACATTTTGCCCATTTGAAATTTAAAACCCTTCCTTTATAATAATTTGGCTACCCCCTTCCCACCAGCACTGACTCATGTGAGGCAATTTGCTAGATGAAACCACCGATGGCCTACATGTGGTGGTAGAGGGAGAAGAGACCTTCTTGCCCTTTTGGCACTGGGAGGCAGAGGTGGAGGTGTTGCAGCCAGCGCCATATGACTGCAAAGTTGCTGAGTTGCTGGTTGTCCCTGCTGAAATCAGCAGCCCATGCCAAGGTAACCATCCACTCAGCAACCTCTCACATGCGCAGGCATCCCCACCTCCATTGCCGCTTCCTGCCACTGAAAGGTAGAGTAGGGGTAGTGAAACTTTTCTGAATCTGACCCAGGGTCTGAATTCCAATTTTGGAAATGTCTTGGGGGTGCATTCCAGCAGGCTGAGGGCACAGGACAGGGCTGAGGAGAGATGTGATTCTTACCAATTTGGACATTTTCTCACCAAGCACACAAAACACAGCTCCGTTCTGCATGTTCACTAAGGCGTAAAGTCTAGTGCAACTGTTTTGAGGCCTGCGCAAAGCACAGCTCAGTTCTAAGCAACAGCTCTCATGTCTGCAAGAGCACCACTTACTAATTCCATGCAACAGGTTTCATGCCTGCAAAGCTCAGTTCAGTGGCATCCTTTGTACATGGTCCACGCTCACACTGGCCCCTACCTCCGCATGTTTACAATAAGTATATCGAGGTATTTTTGATACATAAAAGCTAATGCCAGTTCCAAGACTCTGCTCCAAAGCAGGGGGGTAGTAATAACAGGAAAGGCCAGGTGTAAGTTGTCCCAGAGAGTTGGAATCTGACAGGTTACATTATAAAAAATGCATATACATGTGTAAGTATATTCTGATCTTTTGGTTCATGCAGAATGCTAGTTCCTTCTCTTCTTTCCTGCCAGCCTGCCTGCCTGCCTCGGCCGGGGGGCAACAATACAGGTTGCAATCAGGGTTCATCATTGTTTCACCCTGCCCGATATCCTGAAGTTAATCTGGCCACTGTGTTAATTTCACAAGCAAAGACCTATAAACATACAACCAAGTCCTACTCTGAGTGTCTACAGCTGAAATTAGCTAGATATGCTCCCTGGAGACCATTCTATATATCTACCAGGAGGCTAGAGAGAGACTGTTGACTCTGATAGCCTGATTTCAACTGCTGCTTCTTAAAATAGACTACCTGCCTATAATAACAGCCAGGGCAAGTTTAGATTTACAAGGGTAGAACCCACATTTCCTTTGTTTATTTAACTGACTGCAATGTTATATTCATTTATATTTGGTTAAAGTAATCTTAGGAACACGAGAAGAGCCATGCTGGATCAGACCAAGGGTCCATCTAGTCCAGCATTCTGTTCACACAGTGGGCAACCAGCTGCTCACAGGAAAGGAAACCCACAAGCAGGACATGAGTGCAACAGCCCCCTCCCACCCAGTTCCCCCAGCAACTGGTATATATAGGCATACTGTATTGTCTCTGATACTGGATAGAGGTGAGCGATCCATTGGGACTCAATCTGTTTCTGGCTCAGCGGAGGCCACTGCTGTGTCCACCAAGCTGGGCTGAAAACTGGTGCACACCGCGCTGCTCGTTGAACTTCCAGATTCCTGGTGGGCCACTGTTTACGTAGAAAATGCCTTAAGATACGTCAAAAGTGACTGCAATTTGTGCAAATTACACAAATTGCAGCCACTTTGGACATATCTTAAGGCATTTTCTATGTAAACAGCAGCCCACCGAGAACTCAGAAGTCACACCCCTGGCTCAACACAGGAGAATGTGAGTCGACGCCGGGGAAGAGGGTAAGCAGGATGGAGTTCAGGGGGTCGAGCCCAGCTAGTGCACAAGATTTCCACCCCCTGAACGAAATCCTTGCAGATCCCTAGTAACATATAGCCATCAGAACTAGTAGCCATCAGTAGCCTTATCCTCCATGAATTTGTCCAATCAGCTTTTAAAGCCCGCCAAATTGGTGGCCATCACTGCATCCTAAGGCAGTGAATTCCATAGTTTAACTTTATGCTGTGCAAATAAGTACTTCCTTTTATCTGTCCTGAATCTCCCACCAATGAGCTTCATGGGATGATGCCATGTTCTACTATTATGAGTGAAGCAGAAAAATGTCACCCTATCCACTTTGTCCACAACACCATGTATAATTTTGTACTCCTCTATCATGTGTTCACTTACTTTCCTTTTTTCTAAGCTAAAGAGATGTTGCAACCTCTCCTCACAGGGAGAGGTTCAGCCCCTTGATCATTTTAGATGCTTCAGCCCCTTGATCATTTTAGATGCCCCTTTCTGCACTTTTTCTAACTCTACAATATCCTCTTTAGATGCAGTGACCAGACCTGTATACAATATTCTATGTGTGGTCACACCATCGATTTGTATAAGGGCAGTATGATCTTGGCTGTTTTATTTTCAGTTTCTTTTCTAGTTATGCCTAACATGGAATTTGCCTTTTTCACAGCAGCCACACACTGGGTTGATATCTTCATTGAGCAGTCCACTAATCTTTCTTGGTGAGTCACTGCTAGCTCAGATCCCGTCAGCATATATGTGAAGTTGGGATTTTTTGCCCCAACATGCATCACTTTACACTTGCTTACCCTGAACCTCATTTGCCATTTTGATGCCCATTCTCTCAGTTTGGAGAGATCCTTTTGGAGCTCCTCGCAATCCCTTTTTGTCTTAACTATCTTAAATAATTTGGTGTCATCAGCAAACCTGGCCAATTCACTGCTCACTCCTAATTCCAGATCATTTATGAACAAGTTGAAAAGCATTGGTCCCAATACAGATCCCTGTGGGACACCACTGTTTACATCTCTCTACTGGGAGAATTTACCATTTATTTCTACTCTCAGCTTCCTGTTCTTTAACCAGTTACTGATCCATAAGAGGACCTCCCCTCCTATTCCATGACTGCCAAGTTTGCTCAGGAGTCTTTGGTGAGGGACTTTGTCAAAAGCCTTTTGGAAGTCCAAGTAAACAATGAATACCAGATCACCCCTGTCCGCATGTTTATTGACACTGTCAAAGAACTCTAAAAGGTTAGTGAGACCTGACTTACCTTTGTGGAAGCCATGTTGATTCTTTCTCAGCAGGGCTTGTCCATCTATATGCTTATTAATTTTATCTTTAATGATGTTTTCAACTAGTTTTTCCAGAACAGACATTAAGCTAATTAGCCTGTAATTTCCCAAATCCCCCCTGGATCTATTTTATTTTTTAAAATTGGTGTTACATTGGCCATTCTCCAGTCCTCCGGTACAGAGACTGATCTTAGGGACATGTTACATTTTTTTGTTAGAAGATCTGCAATTTCGTATTTGAGTTCTTGAAGAACCCTAGGATGGTGCTTAATTAACTTTCAATTTGTCAATAAGGTTGAGAACTTCATCTTTTGTTGTCTTTGTTACCACTATTTGCCTCAGTTCCTCAGGCTCGCTTCCTGGCAACATCAGGTCACACATAGGTATCTGTGCTACATCTTCTGTAGTGAAGACAGGTGAAGACAATTCATTCAACTTCTCCACAATCTCCTTATCTGCCTTTAATACTTCTTTAACTCCATTTTCGATCTCAAGATTACCCTGAGTGTTCTGGTCTGGGGGACAATAGCATGTTCATAGTACTAAATAACTTTTGGAGCCCAGTATTGTCACCCACAGCACTTCTGTGGAGGAGTCTTCCCCTTTTAGGCTGTCTAGTCTGCTTGACACTATGCTCTCTTTGTTTTGATGTATAGACAAACACCTCCTCCAGTACGTCCCTCCCTGTCCTTCTTATACAGTTTATATTCAGAGATATAATATTCCACTGGTTCTCTCCATTCCACCAGGTTTCTGTTATGCCCACTATATCTAGGTTCTCCTTTAAAACTAGGCTCTCCAGCTCTCCTATTTTGGTTCAGAGACTTTTAGCACTAGCATAGAAACACCTATACATGGTGTCCCTCCTCAGACGTCTCTAGCATGTGCATCTTCTGCTATTGTCCTTAGGTCTCTTTGACTGGCTATCATGTTTCACCATATGTTCATGGCCTATTTTCTCCCCATCTCTATTTAGGCAATCAGAAACATTTTCATTTTCATCCCCTAGGGAAGATTCAACCCAAATTGGATGCTTCCCAGCTCTTGTCACCTCATGTTATCACCTTGGATAACTATTTAACAATTTAAATAATCAGTTTTAGGACCCTGATGTGGATCAGGATCACAGCAGGGGTAAAGGTTTAAAGCCCCCCTACTCCCCATGCTAGGATCTCAATCCAGAATAGGACCCCTGTGCTTTCTCTAAGGTATTGTGTGTGTTGGACCTATGTTTGACTAAGAGCACTGTTTAACAATGTCATTGGCTTTAAAATCAATGTACCTTAGTAGCAAACACATTTGTGCTGCCTTCAAACATTACAAAACCATTTTTCCTTCAACGGTATTAATTGCCATGTCTGAAAAAATAATGTAAAAGCCTGTTTTAAGAGTTATAATGATCTTAAAAAGAAAGTGTCATCTACCTATGAATTATTGCATTGAATGTTATCTTCTATGAAATAATATACTTGTCTGAGTATTGCAGCCCAGCTGTTTATCTAGACCCACACTTGAACACACCAGAAAAAGTCATAAGCAACACATGTTGATCATCATCATACCTTGCTGTTTGTCCTCATCATATGTAATCATATATAAGATGCCTCTAAACACAGAGGTTCCATGCTGACATTTTTCTGTATTTTTCAGAAGTAACAAGAAACTGAATGTTCAGTTTTGTGTGTGTGTGTGTGTGTGTGTGTGTGTGTAGAGAGAGAGAGAGAGAGAGAGAGAGAGAGAGTGCACGTGTTAATGTGTGTATGTGCGTTCAATGGTCAACATTAATCATGATGAGGCCACAGTATTCTTTCTTTCTTTCTCCACTAACCTTTAGTAGTGTTGGCATCAAACCAACATGAGTAAATCAAGAGACCTTGAGTGGAAACAAATTCCATTCATGGTAATGCAATGCATGAGAGTCATATGATCACCATCAAGATCAAGAATTGAAAAAAAAAATACAAAATGCTGCATAATTTCTCATGGTTGGAAAAAAAAACTAATCTGAAAAATAAAAATAAACAGAAACACAAATTCTCCTACTCTTAACTTTAATATTTTTCAAGGTTATCTCTTATTTCTTTTGTGTTTGATACTCATCATCCTGTTTATTGTTTCCATTGCTATATCTGATAATACTGATATAGATAGATAGATAGATAGATAGATAGATGGTAAACAATCATACAATTCTTTTGGTGTTTCTTTTTAGAGTATAGAGCCTATGTACCCAAGAGCAGCCTGAATTAAAAGGACATTTTTGCAGGCTACCAACCCCCCCCCAAACCCCAACCCCCCCCAAAAAAACCAACCCTCATCCATATAAAATAGAAACTAGATGATGCAGAATGAATGTGAATTGATTTTGGAATTGTTATCTGGAAACAAAAATTCTTTAGGTTATTGTGCACAGTGTATCAAAATAAAGTAAAACTTTTAGATTTAGTTGTGATGGCTATTAAACCATAAGAGGACACAAAATTACTAGATGCAGCAGGAGAAATAATTTCTTTGCAGATTCGATATGGTTAAAAATGTGTGTCTTTTTGTGCTGTGGTTCTAGGGATGCCCTCTGGCTTCTCAGGAAAACACTTAGCCAGTAAATGGAACAAGGAATGAGTTAATTTTGTTACGAAGATACAGCTAGGTCAAAAAGCTCTGACAACTACAATACAGTCAGCCATTTTCCTCAATACTCCGGTAGTTTCTGTTTCTGAGACATACATAGGAATAGGAGGCAGATGACTCTTCAGCATTATTAACTTTTAAGTCCCCAGTCAATGTGCATAGATGTTACAGCAACAAAAAAATCCATTTGTAATGTTTCTTTGACAAGTTGCAAATATAGTTTCCAATGCAACATATGAAGCTTTTCAGCATTCATATCATACAAGATTACACTGTGAGCTACCCCCTGCTTTTATTTAAAAACACACACCAAACCATGACCTTTTATGACAAACTGCTATAGCTTTCTATAACTAGGGCAGACAATATAGTTTGATAATGATCTTTAATTACACATTCAAAAGACATGTGTTACCACATTTTAAACCAATTTACTGGATTGCAGTTACCGTGCACTACCAAACCATGTATGTTCCAATCTAGCAGTATTATAATGCTTACTGGTGGGAGTGGCTCTAAAACTGTAGATCCTGTTTCACAACATTTCCCCCCAACTTCTCCTTCCACACCCTACATCTTTCTCCTCCTTCCCTTCCCTGCTGTTCTTTCCTCACAAGGTTTTTAATGGAATTTGTGGGCAGGAAATCAGTCATTCACACACACACACACACACACACACACACATATATATATATATATAATGTTTCACTGTACATCCATACATCTGCACAGCTGTATGACTACACAATTTCTTGTTCACCCTCATCCATACCCAAACCACTTCCAAGCACCTATTCAGGAGTACCATAGTCTCCTTGAGATTAGTAGGTGGAAAACAGATGTACAGCTGTGTGTCATCCCCATATCGGTGACACTGCAGCAGCCCAACCCTGCATTTGAATTTTCCCAGTGATTTCATGTAGACATTTAACAGCATGGTGTACAAGATAGAATCTTGCTGTTCCTTGTAGACTAAAGGCCATGGTGCTGAAGAGAAGACCCCAGCACCACCTTCTGAGACTAATCAGCCAGATAGGATTGGAGCACTGTGCCCCCAAAACATACCCCAGCCAGCTGATCCAGAAAGTGGTATCAAAAGCCACTGAGTCATCCAGGAAAACTAACAGGGTTGAACACCCACTGTTCATTCCCTGATATAAATCATCCACTATGGTGACCAAGACTGTTTCTGTCCCTAAGCAAGGCCTGAACTCAGAAGCATCCCCCAAGACTACTTGGGTTTGAGAGGCCACCAGCTACAGAGCCATGCTCAAAATCAGAATGTTAGGTAGTTATCGCACATAGAGGGGTCTATATTTGATTTTCTTTTTCAGCAGGGGCCTAACCACCACCTCTTTAGGGCAGTAGGCACCATTGCCTCCCTCAAAGAGAGATTTATTACTTCAGAGATCTAGACACCCAGACCTGCTGTGGCAGATTTTAAAAGCCAAGAAATGCAAGGATCTTGGATACAGGTGGTAGGCCTCAGTCCGCCAGCACACTTGTCCACAGGACCGGTGCAAGGGAGTTTGGTGCCCTAGGCAAGATCAGATATTTAGCGCCCCCCTTCCCACTTGAGAGTGCTGTATTTTTTTAAAAGGCGTTTCTGGCGCCCCCTTTAGCCCTGCGCCCTAGGCAGCTGCCTAGTTGGCCTAATGGTAGCACCGGCCCTGCTTGTCCATATCTTCAGGTTGCACAAATTGAAAGCTATCTATAACAATAGGACCAGATTGTGTCCTAGCGGCATCCACCTCTGGGTCTGTTAAAAATGTGGTGTCCAAGTCAGCACAGATGCGAGCCATTTCATATGCAAAATGTGATGACATTGATCACAGCAAGCTTTCAAGGGTTTTGAGTTCTGGTCCCCAAGGTACAATAAGCAGTCCCCTCACCATTTGAAATAGTTCTGCTGGCTGGCACTGTGCAGATACAATGAAGTCAGAGAAGAACTATTTGCCACCATCTTTGCCACAGAGGAGGCCTGATGAGCTATCACTTCTGTCCAATCGTATCCACTATTATTATATTTTACCACTTGCTCTCTAGTCATCAGCCCATCTGTTTCACAACCTTCATTTGCTCAGAATAACAAAGAGCAGACCCAGCTCTACAATTTGAGCAACAATGTTTGGAACTGATTGCATGATGGCCCAAGTTACCCCCTCATTCCAGACAGTGACCAAGGCTTCGTCAAGAACACCAGCTAAAACTGCAGAACTGCTCAAGAAAGATCAGTAAACGACCTGGATTCATCCATCTCTGGGGGAAGACCATACAAATCTGTCCCGCATTCTTTTAGAGGTTATAGGCAGCTTGAAGGTCCAACTTGATCAGATAATGATCTGTCCACATGTGTTGGGCCTGACATGATTTGAAACAGGCCATTGTTGTCATGGAGATCACAAAATCCCAAACCACCCCAGACAAGGCAGTCTCAGCATGAATATCAAAGTCCCTCAAGACCATCAATTTCGGTGTCCTCAGCACACCTGTGAAATGAACTCCATCACTTCAGGAAGGGATACAGTTGGGCAGTGGGCTGGGTGGTAATCCCTGCCTTGTCTCAGGTCCCCGGCACTGGATAGAGGCACTCAAAACTGGCGGACTGCTGGATAAGGTACCTGACCAGGGAGATGGACTCCTCATGGACCAAGGCTACTCCCCCTCCTAACTCCTTAAACCAGAGGTGGAAAACACATGCCCCCTCAGATTTTCTTGCAGCCCCTGCTTCCCCTCCAAGTCACTGCTGCCACCAGATTTCAACAGTAGTGGCAAATAAGCTGCATTTTTACTTTAAAACAAGGGATGTGGTGAATACGCACCTTGTGTTAATGTAAAATTACACTCCTCCAGTGTTTCTGGGAATGTGGTTTTAAAACAAGGTGTGCACTTTGTTTCAAAGTGAAAATGTGTCTTTTTTGCTGCCACTAATTATCGGCAGCTATTTTGCAATGGGAATTTTGGCAGCAGGTGGGGGTGGAGGGCAGCCCTTGGTGGGTCCCAGGGGTCAGAAACTGCCCCCAGACCCCCTGAAGTTAAGCTGCCTTACGTCACACTTGGTACTGCTGCACCTGATAACCTGGTGGGCACATCTGGCAGAAGTTCATGTATCCCCTATGTCCAGCCAGGTTTCAGTAATACAGATCACAAGTTTTATATGCAAGTAAAGGTTCCAGGCCCCAGGCCCTCCAATTACATCTCAGACTGTAAGGTTGAGTGAGACCTCTGCTTGAGTTCTCAGCAAGGCTTCACAGTAGATAGTATGGACCAGATGAGCCAAATAGTCTGACTCAATGTAAGGCATCATCATCATAACCACCACCACACCTTTACTATACTGTACTGTCAATTTTGTATTTTACTGTATGTGAATAAAATGTGCTTGTAAAAGAAAATATTGGTGGGCTGCATTTGCTGAGCTTACAAATGACTATCTCTTTTTAAAGAAAAGAAAAGATCCGAAGTGGATCTGATTTGCTGTTCTGTTCAAAACCATATCCAGTTATGGCTTTACAAATGCATAGATTTAACACTTAACATCTATCCTCAGTTTCTGCCATCATCTCCATTCATTTCTAATTTGACACTATTCAGACTGAGCAGTTCAATACACAGAGAAACAAACACCTACAGAAGGTAGTTGTGGGTCCAATAAGCGGTCAGTAGAATGTTGACTATTGATCAGTGCTATTTGTTAAGAGTCTAAATTAATTCTTTGTGTGACTATTTGTAAGTTGAAGGCCTGAAACACTGCAGAGTGAGAAGTTAATTCAATGGTCATGCTAGAACAGACAGCAAAACAGTTAATGTTACAAGAAGTTCACAATGCATTATAAATATTTAAATAAATTATAAAGATAACTAAAGTTGTAACTGAATATCCCTTTATAAAGAGAAAGCCCAAAGAGGGCAAGAGAGAGAGAGAGAGAGAGAGAGAGAGAAATAAAATCACTGCAGATAAACTAATACTTGTTCTAGTTGCTAAAGGGAAAAATCATGGAATAGATTCAGAAAATAAATTGTTTTTCAAGTAGAGTTTTGCATCTTAAGGCAGCAAAAAATCCATTTGAGCTAAGGAAGCATAAAGCTAGGATATGATCTCAAAAGATTTGGATAAATAGCTACTCTTTAGAGAGCTTATCGCTAACCTGAATAGAAATAAATGAAATTTCCATACATTTTGAAGCTCACACAGTATTGCATGTGATGTGAGGGGAAGAGGGTGTGTGGTGGGATACATGTAGGTTATATGTATCTGAAATACATACTTAAAATAATTATTTAAAAAGTATAAGGTTGCAAACAAATCAAAAGCCTTTTCCAAAAGCCTTCAATGTTGTTTACAATTTTTCTTACTATATATTACTGTCATGAGGCTTGTCTGAATCTGTGTGAACAACTTAAAGTCAGATAAGCATTATCAGCATTCTGCTCATGACTGCTGATTCAAGATATAGAAATTTCATATTCTTTCTGGAATGTATTATGATACTTGCAATTGAAATTCCCTGGGAGCTCTCAGCTTTTGAGCAGTTTTGCATAGAGCTTTTACTATCATGATGTAGAAACAGTCATGAGGTCTAGGGACAGAGATGCCCCAGGGCCAGGACAGGTATTTCTGCTAGGAGTTGACACAAGCTTGCCAACACATGCAAATTCCCTGAAAGGTCAGCTCATGCTGACTTTACCAAATACCAAATGAATTTTAGAATATGTCCTTATTCTACATAAAGAAATACACAAACAGTATAATAGGAAATTGCAGTTGACCCATCATGCCTATTCTGGATGGGGGGAGGGGCGGTGGGAGGAACAGCAGAGAGAGATTAAAAAGTATGCAGTGGAAAAAGTTGGACTATCTCACTGAGTCTGTGGGCGTAATGTTGAATCTCTCCCTGCCCAAATCTGAAAAATAACAAAAGCAACATCAAAACTAACAGGTACATAATAGCACTGTCTGCAGCCATAGCCGAAACATGCCAGGTTGCCAGTGTTGATTCACACAACCTTCTAGAATCAGTTAGCACATGCCTGTTCCTTTCGCAAAGACACATTTCCCACCTCTGATTTCTGTCTTTTCTCATTCTCAACTGCATGCAGTAGCCTCTGTCACAGTCTTCTGCCTGGCTGTCATTTAACAGCACACATCAACACCAGATAGTAAAACCCAGTTAAACATGGCACTCCCACAGCACAGAAAGATATACCTTGTCAGTTCAGTCAAGTCTATTCCATCCATATACACAAAAGTTCCTTTTAGAAATCCATATACAATATGTTTCCCGTGTCTGTGCCAATCAAGAGTAAGTCCAGGGACATCCGTTTTGGTTTAGGTTCCCAGCTATATGTGATGAGAATAAAAAGCATTACACTTGATCCTACTCTCTTTAATCACTGGCAAAGTGTTTTAACTATGGTCCAATTCATACATGCAGGCCGGCTAAACAAGAAACACGTGGGCACAGCCCCATGTGATGATTTCATACAAAGTGGTTGTCCAAGAAATGTGGGCAATTTCAAGCATGCTATTGCAAACGTAAGAGGGTTTTTAAATGGTGTGTTTGAAACTGCCATGTGTGTAACCACGGCATTCAAACAGCATACCATAGAAAGTATGTTCAGTTGTTTTTCCAAGTAGCAACCATACAGCACATTGTATGTGTGAAGCAAGCCCACACCTGAAGAACCAATTTGGTTATGAATAGATGTCCTTGGCTAGAAGAGTACAAAGTTAACTTTCAAGTCTTGAGCTGTTACCACTTCTCTAGGTGGTGATTCATTTGGAATAGCAACTTGAGCTGAGTTAACCTTCCCCCCTCCAACTCTACCGGCTCACTGAAAGGCTGTGAAATCTGTTTTGTCAATTTGGGGGAGGGAATACAGATAGGGTTAAAGGAATCACCCCCACTTTCCACCACCAGCACTATCTCTTCCAATTACTGACACCATTAATATTTTCAAAGTTCCATACATTCCTATCTGCTAGACAGAAAGCATTGCTTCCTTCCTCTTCCCTCATCATGATGGCATAAGTCCTGAAGCCAAACCAGAGTGAGGGCTAGGGATGGGGAAGAAATCCTTTTATTTTGCATTTTAATATGAACCAGACTAATTTGCACTTTCTGAACTAATGCTAAACCGGAACACAATTATCTTTTGGTTTTTGCACTTCTCCAAATTTTGTGATGTGGTTCTCCAAAAATGCACACAAAGATGCACACATTAGGGAAAATAGTGTACAAAAGAAACATGATAGGAGAAATGGCTCGCAAAACAATGGACTATTACAGAAAAATGCATATAAAATGCATATGGATTTTTGTACATATGAAAATGCACGTGAAAAGGCTTACAAATGTTTGTGCAGACTTAAAAAAAATTAGAAACTGATGTGGAAAGAAACTTGTGCTTGAAAAAATGCAAATATTATAGAAAGCAAAACAGACATAGTTTTCCATTCCTAAAAAGGCAGACCTCATTCAAGTGTCTTCTGTGTAGGAATTAGACTTCTTCTCACCCAGAAGACATCAGAGTGAAAATCACACAAGAAGGTGACAGAAGAAAAGAAAAGAAGTGAAATGGCTCCTCATTTGCCCCAAATTTGATAAAACAAATGAAGATGAAGTCTAAAACTATCCATTGTTTTTCTGATTGTAGTAGATTGTAGTAGATTTCTCTCCTTTCTCCATGCAAGACTATAAAATTTAATCATAACGTCTTCCCATTTTTGTTAAGTATTCACACTTCTGAAATGTGTTGTGTCCCATTGCAGGAGTTCTGTTCCAAATGAAAGGCAGTTGGAAAAACTTACTTCCCTACTTCTTTCAATAGTAATTACATTAGATCCTTAACATTGACTTTACACAGTGCATAGTATTTATTTTCTCAGAGCAACATGACCCTTGGGATCCATAGTTTATTCTAGCTGAAAGCATCTGCATGTTGTAAATGCATGATGGACTTCAGAAGAGCTGAAGTTAATGAAGTAACTTTGTAGCTGTGAGATTTCAGTTTTCCCCAAGAGTTTTGTTTAGAGATCCCAGCCTCATCTCTTTGAAGCTATTATATCAGGGTTGTATTGATGGATTAATAGATAAAGCACCATCAATGGATATAGTAGAGTAATCTTACACATGTCTCTCTGACAACTTACATGCCATATCCTTTAACAGGAGATATTCTTCTGAAGTTCATGGCTGAAAGAAAATAATTAATCTTGGTGAATATTCTGTAGAATGTTGGTATGTGTTGCACACAGGGCCGGCGCTACCGCTAGGCCAACTAGGCGGTTGCCTAGGGCGCGCGGCTGAAGGAGGGCGCGCGGCTGAAGAGGGCGCGGAAACGCTGCGCTCCTCTTCGTTGCCGCTGCGCCGCCCCCGCCAGCCCTCCGCCTCCCCACCCTCCTGCCTGCCGCCGCCGCGCCTCCCCTCGCTCACCGCTGCGCTTCCCCCCGCCCACCGACCCACCCGCCCGCTCGCTCGCTCGCCGCTGCGCCTCCCCCCGCCCACCCACTCGCTGCCGCTGCGCTTCCCCCGCCCGTTCGCTCGCTCGCTGCCGCTGCGCTTCCCCCCGCCCACCGACCTGCCCGCCCGCTCGGTCGCTCGCCGCTGCGCCTCCCCCCGCCATCGCCACCCCCCCAACCCCCCGTCACCCCCCAACCCCTCCGTCACCTACCTTCGTCGCGTCGCTTCCGGAGCCCCGCCCGCGTTGTTTTGACGGGAGGAACCAGGGCAGAAGGGCTTAAACAGCCCTGTTGCCATGGTTTCCCCCGGCAAAAAACAGCGCGGGGGTCCCGTCGCGTCGCTTCAGGAGGAGGAGGAAGCAGCAGCAGCAGCAGCAGCAGCAGCAGCCGCCGCAGCCAGGGCAGGGGGGAAGGTAGGTTGGTGGTGGCGGCGCAGGTTTTTTTTTTTTTTCCTCCTTTGGAGAGGGGGGGGGGCGCTAAATATTTTTTCGCCTGGGGCGCCAAACTGCCCTGCACCGGTCCTGGTTGCACAGTTAGGAAACATTTTTGTGAGTCAGAAATGGTGGCTGTGCTTTTGTAAACTGTGAGTGCTGTGAGTTATTAACAGAGGAAAGCAACCTGTAATTTCTAGATTTTACTATGACTCATTTAGCACATGGTCAAAATATCAATGTCCTACACATGATGAGTGTAGTACACCCTTCATTCCAATGTGATACCCTCCAGATGTGTTGAACTGCAACTCCCATCATTCCCAGGCTGGAAGTAATTGAAATTATAGACATCTGGAGGGCACCAAATTGGGGGAGGCTGGTGTAGTGAATAGCCTTGTGCAAACAGTCATTCCATGTAGAAATGAATGCACAGAAGAGGATACTAAAGTTGCTTCTGTTGGCTCCAGCCCAACCTTCATGCATTCAAGTAGTCATTTGTACAGGAGTCTACGTTCATACAACTGAACACAAGTAGGCTCATAGCACGTTATCTGTATCCTGCAAAAATGTCAGGGAAATTACATGCTTTTAGATGTACATACTATGGACCAGTTCGCACATCATAAGCCAGACTTGCTGAGTATTTTGGTTTATCATGCTGGTGCACACTGCTCAAATGTTCCCTGCTACTAGGAGCAGCTAAGCATTCTTCACACAGCATATAGTTAAACTAAGGAATTTACTTCCAAAAGATGTAGTGATGGCCACCAATCTGGATGGCTTTAAAAGGGGATTGGACACAATTCATGTAAGAGAAAAAATGGCTACTAGTCCTGATTGGCTATATGCTACCTCCACTATCAGAGGTAGTATTATGCCTATGTACACCAGTTGTGGGCAGCTGGTTGGCTGCTACATGAACAGAATGCTGGACAAGATGGACCTTGGTCTGACCCAACATGGCTCTTCTCATGTTCTTAAGATTACTTTAATCAAAGAAGTAGATCTGTTGTTAAATATAACATTGCAGTCAGTTAAATAAACAAAGGAAATGTGGGTTCTACCCTTTTAAATCTAAACTTGCCCTAGCTGTTATTATTGGCAGGTAGTTTCTCTCTTATGTACTGCAGGAGATCTATTTTAAGAAGCAGCAGTTGAAATCAGAGTCAACAGTCTCTCCCTACCCTCCTGGTAGATATACAGAATGGTCTCCAGTGAGCATATCTAGCTAATTTCAGCTGAAGACACTAAGAGAAGGACTTGGTTGTATGCTTATAGGTCTTTGCTTATGAAATTAACGCAGTGGCCTGATTTACTTCAGGATATTGCATATTGGGCAGGGTGAAACAATGGTGAACCCTGATTTCAACCTGTATTGTTGCCCCTTGAGGCAGGCAGGCTGGCTGGCAGGAAGAAGGGAAGGAACTTGCATTCTGGATGAACCAAAAGATCAGAATATACTTACACATGTATATGCATTTTTAATAATGTAACCTGTCACATTCCAGCTCTCTGGGACAACTTACATCAGGCTATTAATACCCCCTGCTTTGTAGCAGAGTCTTGAAACTGGCATTAGCTTTTATGTATCAAAAATACCTAGATAGACTTATTGTAAACATATAAAGGTAGGGGCCAATGTGAGCGTGGACTATGCACAAAGGATGCCACACATCGAACGGGGAGCAAGTTAGTGGGTGGTGGGCAATTTGCTAGGCAAAACCACTGCCAGTCATGGCATGGCACATGAGCACCCCCCCAAAAAAAACCCTCAAGGATCATGTGGAAAAGGGTATTTTGGGGGCTACCCCCTCAATTTCCCCTTTTCCAGCAGGATCCTTGGGGTTTGGGGTGGGTGATTACATGTCCCAAGGGTCCCCTTATTTTTACAGTTGACCCTGAGTTCAGAGCACCTAGGAGAGCTGCAAAAACTGGAGGGATCCCATTGTCTGGAGTAAGCGAGGCTTGACAGTTCGCCTGATCTGTCAACCTGAGAGCTCCATTTTTAAAATGAGATCTGGAAGGGGTTAAAAATGTTTTGGCAGGAAAGTGTACAGGAAATGTACAGGTATATATAGTCTATATACCTGAACACTGTCCTGGCAAAAAAGAAATTGTTAAGCCCTTCCAAAGCCTACTTCAAAAACAGAGCTCTGAGTTTGACATATGTCAAACTCCACACTCCCATCAGTGGGAATCCCCTCTAATTTTCAATGTTCCCCCAATGCTGGCATCAGTGGAACACGTTCAAAACTGAGCAGGCACTTGGGGCAACATCCCTCCAAAAAAAACCAAGGATCGTGCTGCGTGAAAGGGGAACGAGCCCCTTTTCGCAAATCATGATCTCCTGGGGCTTTGCAGGGATCTGACAGGTCATCTGCCTGACCTGTCAGAGGCTTCCAAAGAGGGGAAACACTTACCCACAGCCCGGGGTAGGCACTGTACAGGGTGGGTACCTGCTGGATTGGGCCAGCAGGCACACACACACACCGCCACCGCCAGTACTTACCCCAGGAACCCCTTTGCCCTAACCCGCCCTTCTAGATTTGTGCAAACACTGCAGGGAGGGTTTAAAAAATATATATGAGCGCAATTTATTTGCATATACTAAATGGACAAAAAAGTTTTGTTTGTTTTTTAAAAGGGGTGACCATGGGCAGCCTCTCCAAGGTACTGCAGGGATTCCTTGGAGGGGTGGCTCATGAATGCGCACACAGGGATTGTGAAAGTTGGCCTTGACAGCTGCCTTCCTCAATCCCCCCGCCCTGAAAAGTTTTAAAAATGAAAGTGAAGCCATGGCAAGCCAAAAACAGCTCATGGCGGGGAGGGGGGAAGCATCGGTGCTCTCACAGTGTCCCCTGGGATACCCTTGTGAGGACCAAGGGGGAAGGAGGGGGAGGGAGGGGGAGGGCACCCTACCCACAATGTGCCCAATCATCTGTCGGGTGCATTTTGGGTAGGGTGGCTTATAAGACACAGTGCATAGCTTGCTCTGCACTGTGGCTTATTGTGTGTCATCCAAACCCACCCATTGAGTGTCTGCACAGGACTTCTCATTGTTACAGTCAGGATATTTAGAATTCTGCATATCTACAACTATGACAATCTCTGAAGTGATGCAATCGTCTCTTAACAAATGGAGAAAAATGCTAGGAAAAATTCCCGGTTGGTTTAAAGACAAAGTTAAAGTGCAAGACATGCCATAGAAATGAAAAGAAGCATTTCTTTTCTGAGTTTTGAGTTTATTCAAGACAATTAACTCAAATATTATGTGCACATAGCAAAACTCAAACACTGAGAAATACACAAAACCAAAGTGGGGGAGGGGGGAGTGAGTATAATGGTTATGTTAGCATTGCAATATTTGGGGGAGGGGGAGACCAAAAATGCAAAACAAATCACAGGAGAAATAAAACTTGCTTGATTTGGTTTTTAAAAAAATTGCATATATTCACATTTACTTTTCAAATTAATGTATTTAATGTTATATTTCATAGTGTACGTTTTCCATTTAGTAAGTGTTGTTATTTAAATTATTGATCAATATGAGTGTTGCTAGAGGTAGCAATTGATATTTCCTCCATTCTCCCTATCCAGTAACAGAACATTTGGCAGGACTTGGGCTCTTTGAAGTGTAACTTGAGGTGGATGTTGTATGAGCTGAAATGATCAAAGTTGTAAAGCGGCCAAAGAAGCATCAAAGATAGTAGAAAAGGCAAACCTCCTAATGAGCAGGGAAGGGGCTAGCTCCTTCCCTCTCCCACTCCCTATGTTGTACTTCATAGATTAATCAAACAGACATCGGGCCTTCAGAAAAAATTATATTTAAAAGATACTTTTTGAATTGAGGTTCCGCATATCTGGAAAAACTAGTCATAAGACCTCCACTATTGCCTGTTAGATTGTTAACTATTTTGTATCAATCATATTTATTATTTTTTACAGCATGTGAGAGATGGCTTTAGATCTGGATGGTGGACACAACATCACCATGTAAAACATTTTACAAGTGACTATCAAGATAATGGATCAATCAAAGATATGCTAATCAAATAAAAGGCTTCTTTGTTTGGTGAACTAGTCACATCATTCAAGCAATCAGTTATTGTTTTATGTGACAGGAAGGGTTTAATATTAAATCATTTTTGTGCATACACCTACAAAACAGCTGACTTTTGGCACCTTTGCTGAATATTGGTTGTGTGTGCACAGATTTCATTTCACACATTCCAAGCCAGAGAATGTTTAAGAGATGTGCTGTTTGATTTGTATAATACCGCTAAATATTATGAGCTGGACAAATTCAGATTCAGAACCAGATAATGAAAAGCTTGAGTGACATCACCAAATTCAAGGTGCATAAGCAGATGGAACAAGCCCAGATTTTTGTATGTATTAAGCACCACCATTATTACAATCAAAACATTAAAGGCATTCAATATGCCATAATTTTGACTAATATATGTCATTAGTTCCTTAAATGCTAAGGGGTTTTCTACATGAGGCTTTAACTCACCACTTTACCGAGGCTTCTGCTTCCAGATACTTTGCGGGATTAAGGTTGGCGCCTTTACACATGTTTTTCCCCCCAGGGGTTTTCTTTCTCTGCCTTTCTATATGTTCCGTTACACAACCACCAGATGGCCCTGAGGTTTAGCGGAATTGCGTGAATATTCAAGGGTTTCATGCCACCATTCACAGATATACCAGACAGACCTACCTTGTTAAAAACAAACAAACCCTAAAATGGTTGCAAAGAATGGAAGAGGCCCTGGAGGGTGACGCTGCCATGTAAAGCATCCTCAAACTACTGTGAGTGAGGGATCACGAGTGCACAATAAATGCCTCATGTACAGACGCTGTAAATCTAAAAGTTCTCTGAGTCTTCAGTATTTGGGGGGGATACAAGCTTTCTAAACCTTTGAGATGATCCAGTTACCCAGTAGAGCTGCCTGTCTAATCAATCCAAGCCATCTGCTAATTATTTAGGACCCAGATGACTGATATATATCCAATTATTAAATGAGCAAAATATAAGATAACTCACAACCATTTGAAGTGTTAGCTTGAATTACAATTTTTTCTGCCCAGACGTTACATCACAGTTCCATCACACATGACGTTACATCACAGTTCCATCACACATCACACATTCTCCATATCTCCAATAATTGGCAGTGTCAGTAGCCCTGTTCAGGAATTCGCCTGAATGCATGAAGGCTTAAAGTGGGTAGAGAGATAGGGTTGTGTATATCCAGGCCAAGCCCCCCTCAGTTCAGACCTTGTCATGTTGAACTGGCAAGGTCTGGAAAGGAGTTTTACTTGTGTTTGCTTGAACGTGAGTACAACCCCCTGGGCAATTGGGAATCCTGATAAGGCAGGGTTTGCGATTGCACAGAAAGTTCTACACGTGTTACAGATCTTGCTGATTCTGAATGCCTGAACATGGCTAGAGTAAACTTAATCTGTATTGCTGAAATCAGTTGGAGTTTGAGCCAGAAGTCAAGTGTTGAACTACCTGTAGTTGAGGTCCTGATTTTCACCTGGCTGGTTTGCAAACATTGTAATGGAATTTGATCATTATTAACTTAAGTTCCATTGATTTCAGTGGTAATAGTGGAGCATTCTTCCATATTACAGAGATATCAGTCAATGAATTATTTTCAGTGTTGTATCTACTTTGCACAACATACAGTATATTTTATTGGCACTGTTATAATACTGTAGTCTTGATAGTACAATATAGAGCAGTGATGGCAAACCTTTTTGAGCTCGAGTGCCCAAACTGCAACACAAAACCAACTTATTTATTTCAAAGTGCCAACACTGCAATTAAACCTGAATACAGAGGTTTTAGTTTTAGAAAAACAACTCATACAGTTGTCTGAGCTAATTAACATCTTTTGTCTTAAAAGAAAAACACAATAGCACAGCTTTCAATGATACAAACAGTTTTTTGTTGAAAAAAAATCAACTCAAAAAATTATTATAGTACTACATTGTACACATAGCCTGAAGGGAATTTATACAAAGTTTTTAAATAATTAGGCACATGTATTTTTGGATAAGGGATTCTCAACTTGTAATATGATTATATGCCAGACTGAAATTGTATGGGGCAAGCTTTACCCGGGGTCCTTTCCCTGCTTCTACAGATGTCGGATTAATAAAAGTAAAAGTCAACCTGTACTAGGATGAGCAAGATAAACAAGAAAATGAAACGTGCTTAACACATTTTAAACATTTTATGTCTTGAACTGCAAACACTGCATTAGGTAAAAGTTTGCATTGGGCATGCTTGTGCACAATTATTGCCTTCCCCCCCCCACGCTTCTGGGGGGGGGAGAGTTTGCACGGGGGGGGAGTGGAGGACGAGGTGGAGATGAGGTGATTTCACCTCCCAATCAGGGCCTGGGGCAAATTGCTTGCCCGTCGGGGATTGGCACAAGGGGTGGGGCCCTGAGGCTGTATTAAGGCACAGTGGACCCCACCCAATGCCTCCTTCTTCGCAGCTCCCTCCCTCCACACCCGATGAAGCAGTGTGAGCTCCTCTGGTCGCCTTTCACGGGGCCGAGTAGGAATTTTGGCTCATTGTCCTAATTGGCTTGGAGCAGTGTGCGTGTTTCGCCTACTCCATACTGTGGAATCGGTAGGTGGTTTTGTTGTTTTGGGTTACTTCTTTATTTCGGTCACATTGGATTTAGCTTAGGCGGTAAGTACGGTGAATAGGCAGTGGGGGTTAGGGTTTCGGTGTGCATCCCATGGCACCTTTGAAGGTGATGGGCAAGAACCCGAGCCTCACGGATGTTGATACCTTGTGGCTCCATTTGTGGGAGTTAGGGACGCCTTTGGGGTCTACCCTTCTCACCCTCCTCGGTTGTCCTGTGGCGTCGGGGGGTGGAGACTCCGGGTAGATCCCCCAGCACTCCGTGTGCAGAATTCAAGAGTGGCAAGTCACTGCGCCACTCTCGAGTTTGGGATGTTTCCGCCCTGATATGCTCCACTGGTCTTTGGGCCAGCCTTAGTTAATCCCGCACTTCTCCCTTCGCAGACCTTCGAATTAATAAATGTGGCCCTGATTTGAATCCATTACTGTTGTCTCGTTTCTTCATTTCCCCCTTTACCCGTGCAAATGTGATCTTTGCTATTGCATGCATGCTGATAATTTGTCAAACCTTGGCTCATACTCCGTTAGTTTGAGAGCAACACATGCAGCACTCAGGTCAACTGTTAGGGCTTTACATCCAAGCCATGCTCTGTGCATCATTCTTCAAAATCTTTTAAATGTGATAACAATGTAGAAAAGAATTCTGTAACAGGAATTCTAGAATAAAATCATTCTGTTCCACACTGTGAGAAAGAACAAGATCATTAGTGTTTTGCAGAAGGGGACAGTCTTGTCACGATCTGGTGACCAATGGCTCGAGTGCCCACAGAGAGGTCCCTGCGTGCCAGCTGTGGCACCCGTGCCATAGGTTCGCCATCACTGATATAGAGTATGTCTAAAAGATATTTTTTCCTTAAGAGTCCATAACATATGCATGCATGCACGCACGCACACACACACACACACACACACACACCAGAAATGGAAGTCAAACATTTGATTGATGCATCTTTTAATAAATTCACTGTAGCAATAGTGTGAGTCAAAGGTGGTAGCAACCCCAGAAGTATCAGCAACAGGAGGATATAGACCTGATTATGATTACTGAGGAACAAATTCCATTCCCATGGATATGAAAATAGAAAGTAAACATAAGGCAGGAAGCTGGGGTGAACACGGCAGATGAGAAGAAATTCTTGTAGTCAGCTTGGATGAGAAAAGTGGGGGTGGGTAAGAGAGAAAGGGAGAGAAAGAGAGAGACAGACAGACAGAGAACAGGACACATTAATAATGTGAAAGGAAATGAATTCTTTACAATATTCCTAGCCAGAAATGTGATCATACTAAATTAAAGTCTTTTCTCCCCCACCCCCTCCATCATACTTCCTCTGGAGGGACTGGAGAAGGAAGATTTGAGGTGGGAAGGAGATTGACTCACTCAGTTGTGCATGACTGAGTGTTTATGCATGTTTGCATAAACATGCAAAACAGAGGTTCTCATATTTCATCACAGTCAAGAATAACAGTTCAAGACTGCAGTCTTATGCCCACGTATATGGGAATAAGTCTCATTGCACTCAGTGAAATTTACTTCTAAGTAGTAGTAGTAATAACATTTATTTGTGTAACCAAAGCCATTACAAAAATGATAAAATCAGATAAAATACTTTAAACAGATAAAAGAAACATTTGACCAACATTCCAACAATAAAACTATTCATCTAAAATATTTGGTTTATCGTCACTACCAATTTTCCTTCTTAAAATTGACACTCTAAAAGCAAAACAGGCCACCTTTTCAGAGATAGAAGGAGAACTATCCCCTAATAAAAAATTAATCAAATACCTAACAGGTCTATTAGATGAAAGATCTAGGTCTATAAACAGGGCTGCTCTTAAGGTCTCGTAAATTGGGCAATCAAGTAGATAGTGAGGCAGGTCTCCAAGCACATTAGATCCACATGGGCAGACTCTCTCTTCTAGAGGGATCCTTCAACTCTGCCTTCAAGTATGGCAGAGTTCATTGCCTGACATCGTAAGGCTGTAAATGCCCTCCTCCATTTTAAGTTTGTAATATTAGATACATAATGTGGAAGAGAAGTTTGAATAGGCAATTTAGCATACCAAGGGGCACATTTCGACAGGCAGACAGAAGCACGATTATCTCGAAAATCATGTTTTAAAATATGAGATTTCAGGTAACGTGCTGCCATTTCAAAACTTAAGGAGTTCAAGAGATCCAAAGAAAGTCCATACATATCAATCCTTTGTAGGATTTCTTGATTCCAAGATGGAGCCATTCTGTTATTAAAGTTCAACATTTCTCTAAAAGCAGATAATACTAAGGAAGATCCCCTCCCTTTTTGCAATTTCACCCAATATCTGATGGCAGAAATATGTACCCTGGACTTCACTGTACAAAAACCGGTTTCCAAGCGGAGAATGGAAGTCTCAGTTGACTTAGGGAGGTCGAGAATAGCTCGCAAAAATTTATTCTGGGGTGTTTCCAAGATCATTTTCTGAGTGCATCCCCATATTTGCGCACCATAGCAAATTTGTGCTATTGCTTTAGCCTCATAGATTTTAATAGCTGGAAAAGTCTGTCTACCTCCTCTACCCCAGTAAAACCTTAGTAAGGAATTCACAGTATTAGTAGCCAGGTTTTTAACATTTTCGAGATGGTTATTCCAATTTCCGGTTGAGGAGAAACATAAACCTAAATATTTAAAGGATTTCACCTGCTCTATAGGATGTCCATCAATTTGCCATCTGTGTTTTTTAAATCTATTAGCAAAAACCAATACTTTTGTCTTTTCGTAGTTAATTTTCAATTTTTCTTGCACTGCTAATTGATTAAAGATTTTCAATAATCTCCTCAACCCTTGCTGTGTTTGAGACAACAAGATGGTATCATCAGCATACATAAGTACTATAACCTTCCTATTTTCCAATTTTGGTGGCACATAATTATCCTTATTACTTAAATCAGTTATTAGAGAGTTAACATAAAAATTAAACAATAATGGAGCTAATAGACATCCTTGATGGACACCTTGCGTAGTTTGGATCAGGTCTGTGAGTGAACCTGAACGGTCCATCCTAACTTGGATCTTAGTATTTGAATGGAGCTGCCGCATCAGCATCAATAATCTTTTATCGATAGAGGTTTTGTTTAGTTTATCCCAAAGACGATCACGATTAATTGAATCAAAAGCTGCTGCAAAATCAATAAATGCTACAAATAAACGTCTACATTTCACCTTTACATACTTGTGAATCAAATGAGATAAAACAAAACAGTGATCTGTTGTTGAACGATGACGCTGAAAACCTGCCTGTTCTTCTGCAATTATCTCACTGGAATCAAGCCAATAAATAAGTTTCTTTGACAAGTATTTGGTGTATATTTTTGATGAAATGTCCAGCAAACTAATGGGGCGATAGTTGGCTGGTTTACCTGGGTCACCTTTTTTAAATATAGGAACCACAATGCTGATATTCCATTGGGGAGGGAAATGGCCACTATTATTAATTTCTGTAAATAAAGCTGCAAGTATAGAGGCCCACCAGTTTGGGGCTGCTTTATAGACTTCCCCAACAACTCCGTCTTCCCCTGGTGCCTTCCCGTTCTTTAGGGTAGCAATTATTTCACAGATTTCATCAGGAGACACAGGGTCCCACACTGGTAAATCTTCTCCAGCCACAATAGTATGTATATTATCCTTGTAAGGTTTCAGAAAGTGATCTTTGGAGGTTGATTCATTAAACAAGTCTCGAAAATGGGACTCCCATATGCATGAGGCGATATTTAGTTCAATCAATAAGTGGACATTAAAGCTCAACTTATTGATGATTTTCCAAAATCCTTGTGAATTTGTACTTTGGGCTGCGATCAATAGCTCATTCCATTGTCTCTTAATATATAAGGACTTCTTGTGTCTTAGTAGCTTCTTATAGTTACTTCGTAGCTGACAATATTGAAAAATTGACCTAGGTGCTTGAGTTTTGCGAGCTATTCTTGCGGACGCTTGTAACTTTGATTTGGCCGATTTGCATTCCCTATCATACCATCCTAAGAAAGAGGGTCTCGATAGGGGGGGGGGTCTTTCTTAGAGAACAAAGGTTCTAATAACAGTAGAATATCGGAAAACTGCATAATTAAATCTTTGCAATCTGAATTATGGATAAAATTACTGCGTATTCGAAGTGATTTCTCATTATAAAGTATCCCTAACATTTGGAGTTCCATCTGAGCTGTCCATCTAATTGTTTTAACGAAATTACAGTTCAAGTTGTTCTTGTTGATATCCTCCTGTAGTAGAGACAACTTGGGTGCCACAATAAGTGATAAACAGAGTGGATAATGATCACTCTCTGGATAACAGTATACTTCAAAACTATTGATATATGATATCAGATCACTGGATACTGCCATGTAATCAATAACACTTCCTGCCCAGCCAGAAAAAAAAGTTATATTACCAGGCTTATCATTAGGGTGGTTACCATTAAGGATATAGAAATTGTGTTTCATAATTATATTATAAAAAGCTTTACCATAGGCATTAATCACACTATCCCTCGATTCCCTACCTGCATTCAAAGGGAAGGATTGGGATTGTACATTATGCATGTTGAGCTTGCCCAAAAGGTACTCCTCATTTGGTCCAATACGCGCATTTAAATCCCCCATCAAAACAATGGATGCCCCCTGATTTATGAGCTCAAGTTGTTCTATAAGTTCATCCAGTTCCTTCCAAGCATTACCATAGTTATACTTAGAGTTCCTGGGTGGGATATAAATATTGATCAAATAGATGTTAATATGAATATCTAGATTACATATGTTCACACATCTAAGTAAGCTTGCCTGGGATTGTTCTGCACACCACTCCAAAATATTAACTGAGGGAGCATCCACACAAAGGCATAGTGACATGCTCTCACATCAACACACTTAAGCATATCTTAATGTTTGCTGGATTGTGGCCAGTAAGCTCGAGTGATACTGATTAATGCATCACAGCTTTATCACCTATCAACTTGTTGTTATTGTGAGGTAATTGCTTTTCTTTCTTTAAAGTTAGTGTTTTCACTGTAAGTTATCATGTGAGAAGTTCCGTTCTCTCTAATTTGCAAAGGAAAATGGAGGTACAATAACAAGTACTGTAATCAACAAGGCATTATAAAGAATAAATCAAGTCATACCATCTTAACCCAAGCTGGTTCAGTTGTGTACAGAGGCTGGATCTTTTCATACATTATATATGAGGTGTGGCCATTGCTTTTCACATAAATTGAATGTTGCAAATAGTCTTCAGGGCAGTCCAAAATAAAGTTCATTGCAGCAGCTGATCCTGGCATTACAATGATGATGAGCATGGTTTTTAATAAAGCACTAATCCCACATGATTCAGCAATGCTGACTAGATTAAATTACCTAGGAGGGATATACTATTGGCTGAAAATAATGACAAAGTTTGTATTGGTATCAGAGAACAGCATTTTAAAAAACCTCTTGGTCCATGAAGACCAACTTACTCAGGTAAGTTCTTTAACCAGTGTTTATTGGATCCAGCTGAGTTACAGCACTAGCTAAATCCTATAGAATAATCCACAATGGTGACTGTGTGTGTGTGTTTCCCCCGATTCTTGGAAGTCTCTTGCAATCAGACATGAGCTCAAGGTGCAGAACCCTTCCCTCTTTCTTCTCATTATGTGTCAGGGGCTTCTACCTCAGTGTCCTCAATTGCTTTTCTTTAGGATATTAGCTTCCCCTCCTGCTTTCCCTCTAGAAGTTAGCTATGAATGGGGTACCTATGCCTCCAGCCATGCCTAGATAAACTTGGGGGCTTATGGTCTTGTCAATCTAACAGAGCTGTATAACTTCTTCAGTCTGGGTAATCTCCTGTCCCACATGGGGGGGGGGGCATCCTGGATCAATGTCAGCTGGCTACCAGAGTGCCTGGACCCTCCTTGGTCCTCCAGGACCATATGGGATAATGACACTCTCCCTCCTTCAATGACCAGGTAAGCAGAGGTGGGGTCTTGGCCATTCTGAAAAGGGAGGGATGGCCACTTACCTCCTCTTCCTTCTCCCAAAGTCCTGGACCTTCTCTCCACCCCTCCTTCTCCCTTTCTCCTCTCCTTTTGCTTCTTGCAACCTTCTTCTCCTCTCTTATCACTGACTCCTGCCTCTGTCTCCCTCCTTCTTTCTTCCCTCTCAGTGTCCTCTTTCTGGCCCTTTATTGGGCCAGCCTGCCTCCATTTGCAATTCCTCCTCCCTTTGAGGTATCCCCAGCTGTGACCACTCTCAGCAGCAGTTGGGCTTGTCTGCAGGCATATGGTGTTCACACATCATAGCTGATCAGACTGGTGCTGCACATGTTGTGCCACTGGGGTAACAAAACACAGCAGGCTCAGGAGCTCTTGACACAGAGAGAAGGTAGTAATAAATGGATCAATATAAGATTGGAAAGAAGTATCCCACAAAGTGTGCAACATCTCACTTATGCAACATTTTTACCAATGAAAACCAGGGAGAATAAACCTGTCATTTAGAGAATACACTGACAACGTGAAACTGTAAGATAGAGAATAAGTGGCTAATTTTAATTTGTTTTGACTTTTATAGATATTGAGTTTTAAAAAATGGATTGAAGAGTAGATGAAACAAGCAAACCGAAGTACCATGTGACAATGTAAAAAGTACATGAAGTGAATATCAATTTGGGGTTCACAGTGAATTTTCAAGCTGTCCTGAGAGTCTAGCTTCCTTCCAACCTCACACTGCAGTGACAGGCATGCCTGCCTACCTATGTTGGCCTTTAGTCTTTTCCTTCCTCACCCCCACTATGCCTCAGGTAGGCCAGCTGTATTTTGTGTGTGTCCTGATATTAAGCTTCCGCCGGGCATTAAAAATGTGGCTTTTCAGGTGGGAATATGGGGTGGGTTAGGATTTTTAAGTTTTGTACTGTTTTTAATTGTGTTTTATACTGTGTGTGTGTGTTCCCCCCCCTCTTGTGTTTTATTGGACTGTACATCGCTCAGAGTGGCCGGATGTCTGGCCAGATGGGCGATTCATAAATATAATAAATAAATAAATAAATATCAGTGGCCTTAGGTACATAGGAAGCTGCCTTGTCAGATCATTGGTCCACCTAGCAAAGTATTGTCTAAGCCAGTGTTCTCCACCCTTGGGTCCCCAGATGTTTTTGGCCTACAACTCCCAGCATGCCATAGCCAGCATAGCTGGCTGGGGCATGCTGGGAGTTGTAGGCCAAAAACATCTGGGGACCCAAGGGTGGAGAACACTGGTCTAACCTGAGAGGTGGCAGCTCTGAAGAGTTTCAGGTATTGAATCTGGAACCTTTTGCATACAAAGCATGTGCTCTACCACTGAGCTGCAGCCCTTATTCATGCAAACCTAGATGACAGGGATGGATTAATCCCACCAGCATCCCCTAATTTGCAATATTATGATTATGATTTAGATAATTATTTATAAAGCCTGCAATTCCACAGACATGCTCATTAATTAGCTTCTATTGAACTTAATAACATTTCATATTTGTAGCACTAACTCTTGGAAGACAATGTCCTTCAAAGAAGGACAAATTCAGAAGTTTTTTCTTTACTTGTCTGTAAGCAGCATTATGTATCTAAAAATAGTATGAAGAATCTTATTCTCCAATCTCCTTTCCCTTTCTGAAATATTTATATCACTGCTGGAGTAAATGGAATTTAACAAATGCAAAAATATACAGGTGAAAGAATCATACATAATAATTTAGACATTTACCATTGCAAACCAAGTGATTTCATATTTCAAGGCTTTGCCCTCCAGAATAAAGGGGGGGGGTGTTTGAATTCTCTCCTACACAGGAAATTCCTAACTCTTTCCTCCTACACACAACTTTGCATGCAGATTCTCCTTTCTGAATGACCTGAAGGCAAGGAAATCCATTTTCTGACTGGCATCAACTGAACAGCATCCTGAACTGCACCCCCTGAGGCCTGCAGGCTGGGTTGGGGGCAGGAGAGGCTCCATAGCACACACAGCTCTGTCCTCTCCTCTGACACCTTGGCCACTGCTCTCTATTGCTCCATCTGGGACCTTGCTTGCTGCCTGCTCAAACACATTCTGCAGTGAAGCAGCAGCAGGGTCAGCATCAAGGCGAGGCATGGTCAGGCACCTGTCACGGTCCCACAGCCCAGCAGGGGCCCACTGGCAAGAGCCCCTGAAGTCGCTTCCCCTCACCATTTAGGGTGGTCATTTGTGGATTGCCGAAAAAGAGGACATGCACCACCAAAAAGGAGGACAAAAGAGGATACCTATTTGCATAATATTTGGATATATATATATATATATATATATGGAGAGAGAGAGATGTAAGTTTAGAAATCATTGTTATAATTTAAATAGAAATACAGTACATGTCACCATCATGTGGAAGACTGTGATCAAGTAATCTAAGTGCCTTGCACAGTCTTCTGTCCAAGTGTTATTGATGGACAAGTCCAGCTCTTCCTTCTGATTCTTTTCCTTCATACTGGACTTGAATTGGACAGCCCTTGAAATAGAGGAATGGATGCCTTTAATTAGAGGAGAGTCCTCTGGCAGTACTTCAAATACAGGACATATGGATACTGTATCACCATTGCAACCTGTTTGTTCACCTACTTCTCACTCTGTCTCAGGCAATGGTGGTACTGAGAAGGGGGAGCAGTAGATGCCACTGCCTACTTACTTCCTGGCTCCCTGCCTGCCTGCCTGTCAAGCAAACAAGCAGTAGCGACTATGAGTAAGAGGATGAGGAGCAATAGTGGTGAGAAGATAGACTCACTGATGGAGGGTATTTTGCCCAAGGGCCCTCAAAATCCTGGAGCCTGCGCAAAGTAACAGTGGCACCAGCATGGGTAATGAGGGCAGGGCCATTCAACTGCACACACAATGCCTGCTGAAGTTCATGGCCTGGACTGGCTGCCTCTCTGCCTGCCCAGTCCACAAAGGTATCTAAGATACACTGGGAGAAGGCAATGAGGAAAGACATCCAGCCAGGCCAGGCCAGGCCAGGCCAGCAACAAATATGCATCACTGATGCCACTGCCACCCCACCTGCCAGCACCCACTGCATGAGGGAGCTGCCTCACTATCCTTAATGTAACTTATGTATGCAAAGTGGTTGGTGTCTTCGTACTTTGCAAAGTGACTAAATGAAGCGGCATGATTGTTTTGCATTGTTCTTTGCTGTGTAGTCTGACCCAAATGTAGTGAATACAATATATATATTCTGTTTATATATTCTGTTTACTTCTAGCTTCTTCAAGCTAGAAGTGGAATCTGGAATGGCATGGCAATTCTGCTTCCAGACCTCTGGAATCCAAATGGTCTTCTGTAGTTGGGAAGGCAGTCCCCCTTCCCCAGACCCAAATGTTGAGGGGGTGATTTTTATCAGGGGCTTGGCATAAGGGGAAAGGGTTAAACACTCCCTCATCCCTTTCTGCAGTCCTGATCACAAATGCCTCCCTCATGCCTGCAATTTGAGAGCAGGGGGAGAGATAACTGGATGGAAAGGCAATGGAAAGGGAAGGGTCGAAGTCATAGAGTTTATTGCTAAAGAGAAGAGACAAACCATAAAGAAGGAAATGTATGAATCAATATATGCTATAACAAGCGGAAAGAGCTATTGAACAGCTGTGTGATGGCTCATCTACACCTGGGGAGATTGTGCAGCTGTTCCATTGTGTTTTTTAAAAGATGGATTTTCTTAACTTTGGGGGCAGGGGAAAATGGAAGATGAAAGGGGGGAACATGGAAGGGAGATGTTTTGCTCATGTCATCGTACAGATGCCCTGTAAAAAAGTGAGTTAAGAAACACGGGCAACTTCATAGTAAATGCCCAGTGTAGAAGCAGGCCAAGTCTTCTTACTCCATTTTCTAGCTGCCCTTAGAACAATCTATTTCTAAGGGGAGAAAAGTGTTTCCAAGTCCATGAAGGGTAACTTGAACCAGAAGTGATGGTAGATGATATCGATGGGTTTTGGGGCAGCAAAGGGATCTCTAGACATAAAAGTAGTTTCTTGCCTGTGATGTTTAGAGAGACTGCTGGAAGCAATTTTCAATATATAATCATGTTCTACTTATGATAATGCCAGGCCAACAATACACTACATAGTTTGTGGTCCTTAACAGCACTGAATATATATTACAGAGCTTGAACACAAACTGGTACATAGACATCCCACTGATAATCCAAGTTCTGCGGTGGTCTGTGAAGTTTGATTTAAGAAATTCAGTCCATGCATCTATAGGCATAAAAAGGTCTTGGGTAGCAGGATTAGGGAAGAATTCTGCCTTTGAGCCTGAATAGCTTTGCCAAGTCAGATGGGAAAGCGATGAGCTAGATGGGCATTTGATCTAATACACTATGACAACTTCTTACATCTTAAAATGCATATAAGAATAGGAAACATTATACAGGAAGGAATCAATTGGGTTCCACATTTGATGGCCACTCATCGGCAGTCAAACAGTGTATCTAGTCTACCTTCTTTTCTTCTCCGTTGCTTAGGCAAGGGAATTAACCCCAATGCTAACATACAATAGTAGCATGCAAAAGATAGCAGGATCAATGGCAGCCTTCTCCAGGTGAATTTCTTACTTGTTGCCATCTTACCTAGTACGAGATGTAAATGTTGTTGGAACACTTGGAAACAGTGACTACAGTGCTATAATATATATTATGCATGTTGTGCAGAAAGTGGATAGGGTGACATTTTTATCCCTCTCTCTAGAGCCCAGGCCCAGGGTCCTCCCATGAAGCTGATTGGTACTGGCTGGGGAATACTGGGAGTTGTAGGACTTTTTTTCCAGTCTAAACATGTCTGCACCATATATTAAATATGGCTTTGTTACCCATTTGATGTGGGAAAACTACATCAAGGTTTTGATTCTCTCCTGACCTGTTGTTGTTTTTTTGGATATCACATTTTTTCCCCTCACCAATCTATGAGTTATATTGACAACTTGGGGAAAATGCAAGTCTTTCCCTTTCCATTAATATTGTACATACTGCAAGTATTATTAACATGTTGCCTATGACATGAATGATTACATCTGAGGCAAATATTTCTTCCTTTCTCCTCCCATCCCAAGTGGCTTATGCCATTTGGTGGCTTTTAAGACTGTTAGCACAATCCAAAGCAGGCTTACTTAGAAGCAAGTCATACCCATTTCAGTGGAACTTACTCCTTTGAAAGATGCTTTTGATTTCAGTTTAGGATTGCAGCCTGTCTATGAATCAATTACTGTATTAATTCATACATACACAAAAGGCTGTGTATACAATTCCAGTGTGAAAGACCTTACTTATCTGGCCTTGAAAAAAGGCTGGTGCATACTAGCAAAGTTACTCTTTCTTTCACCTTCACAATGCCAAGCTGGTTGTAAAACTTTAGCTTATTTTATTTATTGATTAATTCTGCAGTGCTGGAATTCATGCCTACTCTGATTTTTATTTGAAAATGGGCTGATGCCCTCACTTGACAGCTACCCTGTGCAGAAACTGGATATTGCTCTGTTGTCTTTGAAAAGGGACTTTGAAGGTATCACATAGAGGCTAAAATGCCAGTGAGGAATGTGTTCACTGAAAAAGTCTGGCTAAGTCTTTTGAGGTTTTCAAGTAAAAGTCAGACAAAAAGATATGGAGGTTGCTGAAGGAATAAGGAAGGATTCAGCAGTGTCCGCGCTCTACCACTATTGGCCTTGTGCTAGTGCAAACCTATGTTTGCACAATATCAAGAAATTGGGTGGTGCAGCACCAGTGGCAAAACGCTGTGATTTTCCTTTAAAATAAGGCATGCACACATTGTTTTCAAACAAAATTGCACTCCCAGCAGGCTTCCAAGAGTGCAGGTTTGCTTGAAAACAAGCTGCACACTCCACATACATTTTGTTTTAAAGGAAAATAGCCCCTCTTTTGCTGCTGCCAAATTTCCCATTCTGCTAGCAAGTGCAGCAAGTGCTACTTAAGCTAGTGCAATGTCGACAGCACAAGCGCAGAGACACCATTGGATCTTTCCAATTAGTGCATATCAAGCAAAGTCTGTACCCAGAAAGACATCATGATAAAGATTATTTTTATGGGTGTTATTGATTTTTTTAAAAAAATGACCTTTCAGGTTTTACCAATTTGCTCCCATCAGCAATCTCACAAATATATAGCAGCAAGAGGCAGAGCATGGTGGCATTGTTTGTTTTCAAAAGACAAGATGGAATACAAGTGCAGGGATCAGTTCACGTGTATGGGAAACAAAATCTACAAAACCCAGTGGAATATCTCCTAACTAGTTAAGCTAAAATGGTGGTTTCCATTGTCTTCTGCTTTAATTAAGGCTTGGCATGTACACAAAGGGGGGAAATATTATCCTTATGCACATGTTTTCCATGGAGAATTTGTAAAACACATTTTTTTTCTACTCACTTAAGAAATTCTTGAAAGTGAGCCAAAAGAAGTAGCACTGCTGGCAGTGGTCAATCTCTTTTGGCAAATGAATGGAGTGCAGCGGAAAAGCTGCTCCAGTTCACTGTATTTTGCAAGACTGATATTTTTTTAAAAAGTTCCGTGGCCCAGGATTACCCCATGGGCTCTCATTACAGCAGGCAAATTCTAAAGAGATATTCTGCTGGTTGGCCCACATAGGAAATAATCAGGGGGTGGGCAGCTTTGTAAGATGAATCAAACTCCCATTGGGTGGAAGGAGGGAAAGAAGAGGAGACAGTCTGCATCAGCACAATTTGGTTGGGCTGAAGAGACCTCCTGCATTTGTATCATGACAGCCAGATCTCACAACCATTTCTGCTTCCCTGGCTTGAGTGTCGATTATCCAGCTAGTTGTGAACTCCAAAGAGGAGGCAAGGTTTGTCCTGAGGAATGTTAGCCCTAGCTCAGCTGCACACATTGTGCAGTCAGTCAGGCTGATGGAGACAAGCTGCCCACAAAATCAAGGCTCTGGCAAACTTTCTACAAGGTCATTTGCCTGACAGGAGGTAATAAAAAGTGTGTGTGTGTGCGTGTGTGTGTGTGTGTGTACCAAATGACTGTTCCTACCTATATTTGGCTGCTGAAATGAAGAAAGTGGAGTTTTGCATGAAAGGACTGTGAGCTCAGTTCAGTTCCAGTACTACAAACAAAATCCTAGGCTCAGAATGTCCTCAAAGACATCCCTGTTCTTTAATTCTAAGTGTATGTCTTTTTTTCCTTCTAGTTGGTGGAACATGGGGTTCTCCTAAAAAACAAAGTACCGTAATTGTCTGAAAAGCCCAAAGTCTGCCCATCCCTGCCGTAAACTGCATAAGTAAAAAGAGCAGAAAACCGCAGCAGCAGTTCCAGCTCATTCCTTAGGAGAACTTGCAAACATTCAGCTTCCAGATCTCCGTAAAGAACCAGTGCCAAGAACAGTGGTCTGGATGGCAGCCCGAAAACCGTGCGCTACTCAACCTTACTGAGTGATTGTTTCTAGCCAGCCCCACCCACAGAACATAACAGGTCATGGTGCCCCTTTTCCAGGACATTCAGTGGCTATTGGATATGGTGGCAAAGCATCACCTCTGCATTAAAGCAAGAACTCTTGCATCGCATTTCAGAGAGTACCGGTAGGTCAAAACTGCCAAATATGTAGCCATAGCTGTTTTCTCCTCTTCTACAATTGGTGTTGGAATGCTTACTGGGCTGTACTTGTTGCTCACATTTGCACCGACATGATGCCTTCATCATTCAAATTGGATACAGATCTCTTCTGGAAGCTTCTAAAGTCGCTAGTCAGATACTTGACAGTTATGCACATATGGCACATCATATAGAAAAATGGTTCCTTCTTCTGTTTTCCTTATGACTGACTGCACTGAAGTGTTACAGACCGCTGTCAAGCCACTGGAACTATAAGTCATTCTCAGGCAGCATTACTAAGATAACAAAAATGTGTATGCTTATTTTCAAGTTCTCTGTTTAGAGAACAAGCACAGCACGACTGTTGCATGAACAGCCTGCTTGCCTACTCTGTGGAGAGTTTTATATTCCTGGGCCTCTCCCTCCCTCCCTTCCTCCAGCCAACCTTACTCATTTGCCCCCATTTGCTCAGAAAATAAATCAATTTCATCTGCTATAGTTTGATTTCTTTCTTCCCTCTGTCTCCGTCTCTCTACCTCTCACTCCCTCTTTGTAAGCCTGTTTCTACTGCACCATATGGCAGCTGAGAGAAGGGTCGAGCAATGATCTAGCTCTTAACAAAAGAGGCGATGGTGTCAAAGAAGCTCATGAATGCATGAGACACATTCATGTATAGAAAAGTGCCTCTAGCCCTGTCAGAGAGGACTAAAGTGACTGCAGATAGACCTGACATTGCTTTAGAGGGTTGTGGTGTTGTTTTTTTTAAAGGCAGCAGTTCTGTCTTCAGCTCATCTCTCTCACACACCTCTCTCTTCTCTCTCTCTCTCTCTCTCTCTCTCTCTCTCTCTCTCGCTCTCACTCTCTCTGGTCTTATGCCAGAATCCTATTAGAGCTGTTAACATGGGACACAAAGTCAGTGCGTGGGACAGAACAAGTTGATTTGGAGAACCTTATCACCTTACCATCACTTGGTGACATTCCCTCCCACTCACTCACTCCCACCCACCCACTACCAAACATAAACAAATATCCATATACCTGGCAAGCAGCAAACCCAGCCTGAATTATCTGTAAGTTTGCAGACCTTTAGTAATCACAATATAAAATCCTATGCATACAAGCTGCAAAATGTAGATATGCATCTCCTCAGGTGAAGGATTGGTACAAAAATGCTTCATCCTTTCTATACTAGGTGTCACAAGAAGCTGGTTTTAAAAATAATATATTTTTAAAACAACGTACCAGTGAACACAGCGTAACAGTGAACACACACACAAAGATTTGGTTGTATAATTAAAATTCCATTTTCAGCTGCTCCTCCTTCTCACCCCAACCCTTTCCCCTTTTCATGTGTCTAGTTTTATTTTTCTTCACCAGAAAATGCTAACATTATAGGCCAAATCAACTTTATATTGCACCAAATGTCCCATCTGCAAAACCTGTGGTCTTCTTAAAGACATGTTTATTTACTTACCCTTGGTAGGGCCAGGAGAAATAATAAAGAAGTAATAATAAGATAAGTAATAATAAGGAAAGAGTGAATGTGGTTAGCCACCTTGAGAGGGTTCCACCCTTAAAGGCATCCTGGAAATATTTTTTTAAATTTATTTATATTTATTTATTTATTACATTTCTAATCCTCCCAATAACTAATGTACTCTAGGCAGATTTCAAACAGTTAAAAAACTAAAATGCCATAAAACAGTTAAAAATATAAAATGCAATACAAAGATTTAAAAGAATTAAATACAATACAATGAAAAACAATAAGCACCACAGAAATCGATACAACAGCCATAGTAACCTAGAACTAGCTCTATAAAATGCCTGGGAGAAAAGAAAGGTCTTTGCCTGACACCAAAAAGATCACAATGCATGTAGCAGGCAAAACCTCTTTGGGGAGTCAGGGCCAGGTGCTACCATTAGGCCAACTAGGCAGCTGCCTAGGGCGCAGGGCTAAAGGGGGCACCAGAAATGCCTTGGGGGGGGGGAAATACAGCGCTCTCAAGTGGGAAGGGGGCGCGCTAAATATCTGATCTTGCCTAGGGCACCAAACTGCCTTGCACCGGTCCTGTGGGGAGTTTATTCCATAAGTGAGGTGCCACAGCTGAGAACGCCCTCTCTCTTGTAGCTACCCACCTAGCTTCCTTTGGTGGAGCACCCACCATGTGGGAGAAGACGTGCCTTTAGATACTCTGGTCCCAAGCCATTTACAGCTTTACAGCTCAATACCAACACTATGAATTGGGCTTGGAAATGGACTGGAATCCAGTGCAGCTGATGAAGCACTGGCATCACATGATCATATTGACCATTCCCAGTTAGTAACCTAGCAGCTCTGTTTTGAACTAACTGAAGTTTCTGAACCATCTTCAAAGGTTGCCCCAGCTTTGCATTGCAGTAATCCACCAGGAGGTTACCAGAGTGTGGATAACTGTCATCAGGATATCTCTGTCCAGATAGGGTTGCTCCTGGCTACCAAGGCTACCTGGGCCTCAAGTGACAGTGATGGATCCAGGATCACCCACCCACAAGCTGCATGACTGGTCTTTCAGGGGGATTGCAACCCCTCCAGGGCAGGTTGAATGCCACTCAACTGGGCAGATGAACAACCTGCTAACAGTACTTCCATCTTGTTTGGATTGAGTTTCAGTTTGTTGGCCCCCATCCATTCCATTACCCTGCTCAGGTACCAATTCAGGACATCCACTGTTTCACCTGGGTTTGACAAAAAGGAGAGGTAGAGCAGGGTGTCATCGGCATATTGATGGCACCTCAGTGCACATCCCCAGATAGCCTTCCCCAGCAGTTTCATTTAGATGTTAAATAACATGGGGAATAAAATTGATCCCTATGGAACCCCATGACATAATTGCCATGGAACAGAGCAATAAACCCCCAGCACCATTGCAATGGAGGTGGAAAAGAACTTCTTCTTTGCCACTCTCACCACCACATGGTAGCTTGATAATTAGCTCATATCAGTGTTCGGTCAGATTCAGCACGAGTCTTTCTCCACTTGCATTCCAGCTGACATCCCACTTGTTTCATTCCCCTCAGCTCCAAGGTGTACCAAGAAGAAAATTTGGCTCTGCCAAGGGGGAGAGGGTGCTTGTCCACTGCCCTAGTCAATTCCAAATCCCATATATGATACAAACCAATGCCCATCTGTGGTACCTGAGTAGTTGCATGACTTTTTCAGAATGAAAATGCTAGCAATACACTACACAGCACAGTCTGCTCTATATTCTTAAGTATGGTGGTTTTAAGACTAGAGATATGAGATGCTTAATGCTTCACATTTAGGTGTAGACTAGAAATTTCTTGCACAATCACACCTCTTAAAGATTCTCCTTAGCTTCAGACTATTAAACACAATGAGCGATTTTTAATGGCTATTTTAGTCTTGGATACTAATACGTTTTCTTGGAAGGGAGTTCAGTTAAAATGAATGGGAATTGCTTTAGAACCAGGGTGTAAGTAATATTCAGTTCACATATGATCCTGATGGGAAAAGAGCATTGATGAAGTGGACAATGGCATTAGAAATGCCACAAAAATGTATATTTCTATCCTTCAAATGTATTTTTAAATGCTGTTCATTTTCATTAAATGTGGTTCATTTTAAAGCATTTAAATCCTTTAAATGCTGTTCATTTTTATTATGAGCATCAAAAAGTATTGCACATGACCCAAAATTGAGCTTAACTTAATTCTCTATGACCATTTCCTACTTGCCCTGTTTGAATGGACACATGTGAAATGCCTCATCTGAGCAATTCAACAGTCTTGCTTATACACAGGAAGCTGCTTTATTACTAAAGGTGCAATCCTATGCATGTTAAGACAGAACAAAGACCTATGACTCCCAGCATGCCCCAGCCAGCTGGCTGGGTGCATGCTGGGGCCTGGGAGTCATAGGCCTTTGTTCTGTCTTAACCAGGGATGTTGAAGAGTCCTTGGTCTCGAGTCACGAGTCGAGTCATGAGTCTTTGGACCCGAGTCTCCGAGTCCGAGTCCTTGTTCCAAAATGGTGACTCATGAGTCACAAGTCACAAGTCACTCCCAAAGCTGCCTGACTCCACGAGTCCCTATTAAAATCAATGGGTTTTTTCCCAACAAAATAAGGCTACTTCAGATGTGTGGTTTAAATAAATTCTAGGCACAAGTGTGCCTTTTTATTTCAAAACTCTGCAACTGATTTTGGCAAGAACAGACCAGGCAGAAAAACCCAAAATTACCAGGCAGGCAGAGGAGGCAGGGAACCCCAAAGCAGGCAGGCAGAGGCCTTTGTCTTGGACAATTCAACTGTTGAACTGGTCAAGAAGAGACCAGGCAGGCAGAGGAGGCTGGGAACCCCAGGCAGGCAGGCAGAGGCAGCCGAACCCAAAATGTCTGAAAGGTTACATTTTAGAAAAATGATTTTAAAAAATAAACTTGCTGTACTTCCTAAAACTTATCCATGTTGCATTTGAGGAACATGATTTTTTCTAAATGTTTGGCCTCCATTCTGGAACGGTGAGATCTCATCACAATTCCACCCTCACTGAACACCCGCTCCACTGGTGATGAACTTGCTGGAACCAGAAACACACTTAGAGCAGCCACACAGAGTAATCTCAGGTCCTTCTTCTGCCTCTCCCAAGTACGCAACACATCAATCAAAATAAATCTTGACACATTGTTGGGGCTGCACTCCTGGTAGCTGTCCATAGTGGCCGAGCAGCGGCACACCTCGCTTCCATGCGCTCTTCACCGGCAATCACGCTCCTCTCCACTCCTTCTGGCACAGCCCAGGGATGTTGAAGAGTCCTTGGTCTCGAGTCCCGAGTCCCATTAAAAATATTGGGACTCGAGTCCGAGTCTCAGTCTAGTCAGAGGGGGGACTCAGTCCGACTCACGAGTCGAGTCCTCGAGTCCGAGTCCCCATCCCTGGTCTTAACATGCATAGAATTGCACCCTAAGTCACCTAGCTCAGTATTGTTTACACTGACTGGCTGTGGCTCTCCAGGATTTTAGAGAGACGTCTTCCCCAGTTCTAAGTGGAGATGCTAAGGAATGAACCTGGGACCTTTTGCATGCAAAGCATGTGCTCAACCACTGAATTACTACTTTTCCGCACAGGGTGTTCTTTATGCCTTAAATGCAATGAAGGGAATAGTCTATTGGCACCTTGTGCTGTTAACATTCTAAAAAGAAAACCCCATAAGGTCTACGTGTTGGAGGTAGGACTGTAGGTTAGATGGCCCAAGATTCTGTAACTGCATGAGACGGCCTTCATGGAATTAACTCATTAACATGCAGGGCTGATATATATTTTTTTTGATGTATCCACAGAGAGGTTTGGCACATTTGGTAATGAATACATATCCTTCCTGAAGCACCCACAAGTTGAAATGTGCCACAAAGACTGCTGTATGCCCAAATGATGGCAAAATGCGATGGGTATTAACTCTGGCCTGTATGTCCACAAAGAAAAAGTAACTATTCCCGCCGCCCATGGATGTCCTCTTGCAGTTTCAGCTTAGCACTAAAGTACTAGACTGATCATACAGGAATGTTCTGCACAAATAGACCCTAAGCAGAAGAGAGCAACATAATCTTAGGCTTTTTGCATTTAAAAAAAAAAAGGCAAATATATTTATCATCTTGTTTGCTCTTCTCCAAGCTTTTCTGTTTCTGTTCTATCCTTGTTTCAGATGGGGAGATCAAACTTCAGATAGTACTCAAGATGTGGAGACATTACCAGTACAGAACAGGACTATGCAACTTGTTACCAAACAAGCTGAATACAGTCCATCAGCCATATAATTTGTGGGCTGCAAGGTCCTGTACACTTTTACAGTCCCAGGCACGTAGCAAAAACAGTTGAGTTTAGGTTTGTCTTGGCCAAAAGCCAAGTAGCAACAGATTTGTTGAGACTATCATGACTGGTGAAAAATATTTGGATTCATAGAAGAAAAAATGTTTCATTATTCCATTCAATGTTCATTACTAAATTCGTATTCATTGAGAAATTCATTAATTACAATCGCATTTGTCTTCATGGTTATTTCATCCATTTTCATTGTTCCCATTTTTTTCAGTGCCTGTACTGTCTGTGTTTTTGATCCAGTTGTGGTAAAGTATTTTGGTATTCTATTATCCCTCCAACAGGACCAGACTTTCCCAAAATTCATACAGATAGGGTTCCTGTTTTTACAGTACATTTAAAAGCCTAACTGGTACCTAAACTATTGTATATAGGATCAACACACCCACCCCAAAGCTACAAATAATGAACCTGTAACAGAATGAGGGGGGGCAGGAAATGTAGTGTGGAATGGATTGAAAGTGCTTAAGGGCACAATCCTATGTCCCCCTGACCTTGTCTGGGTGGGGGAATAGGATTTGGCTTGGAAGGCGCTGCAACCTTGGAAATCTCATCTGAGGTCTCAGTGCCGTGGAGTGCCCCCCCCCCATAGCCAGCATGGTTCTTTCCACACCGTAAAGAAACTGCAGGGAACCGAGCACAGAAGACTGTGTGCTCCCAGAGGGGGGCATTCCAGGGGGCGGGAAGGGGCGAGGCTCCACCAGATTCTGAGGAATCCAGGTGGTGCATCAGCCTCTCCTCCTCATGAGGAGAGGTAAAACACCCAGATTGCTGAAATTTATTTTCTTTTATTTATTTTCTTTTATTACATTTGTTAATCACCCATCTGGCTGGTAAATTGGCCATTTAGATGTTTTTGAGGGTGGAAGGAGCATAGAGGATATCCCATCCTCCATGCTCCTTCTGCCCTCAAATGGATGCCTGCAATCCTCCAAGTTCAGAGGGTTACAAGCAGTCCCATAGGATTGTGCTGCCTGAGAACTGTAAAAGTTGATCTAAAGACAAGGAATGGAGTAACATGTAGACGCTCTAACTCCACAAGAAAGAATTCACAGAGGCAAACAAGCCTTTCTCTTCCTCTGTTATGTTCTTCCACAGTTCCCTCCCCTTGCCACTGTGACTGGAGGATTCTGTGTGGAAAGATCTATCAGAGTGTTGGACACTCTTGCTAGTATGGGCAGGATTGGCGATTTGACAGTTTACACTGCCGATCTCCTCCCGTTCTCCCTCCCTCTGTAACTTTTATTTGATCTGCTGTAATTGCTAGGAGAAATGAAAACAAATGTATTCCAAATGATATGAATGAATAAGAAATTTTGCACTTTCAAACCATTATGCAAACTGGAACTCAGTCATCCTTCAAAATTCACAGTTCTCCTAATTTTACCATGGAGTTCTCCAGTCAAAACATGTGTACAAAAATGTGTATATCAGGGAATATAATATTAAAAATGCAGTATATTAGGAAAATTGCTTATCAAAATTGTGTATACCGGTAATAGGGAATATGCATGCATACAAAAATGCACATATTAGGAAAAAAATGCTTCTGAATTTTTATGTGAACCTCAAAAAATATGTATCAGTGTTTGGTATCAACCAAACTTAAGACTGGAGAAATTCCCAAAGTTTGAGACAAACTGAACAGAAAAGATCAGAAAAATGAGAAACTCGGAGTAACCAGAAACCTCAGATTCATCCATCCCTATTTCAAACTCATTCATGTCTCTGGAATTTGGTTATTTAATAGTAATGCATGAAAAAAATAAGCCCCATTCTTTTTCATTTTAAAAAAATTGTTATGAAATGAATGCACTCCCCTGTTGATAAGTTAGAAGTTATGTAGACCTGACAGAGAGAAGCACTGAATTATTGATTTCTGTCATTTCCTGCATCTTTCATTATATTCTGTTTGCCTCTTTGGGCTGTGGTCATTTCTTTTGGATTTAGCAAGAGCTCATATAAACTGCTTGTTTCCATGCTGTACATAAGCCGTCATCTACTAGTCAGACTTATGCTGAGGAGTCTCAGGGCAGTCAACAGAAATCAAACAAGGAACAATGTAGCTATTCAGCATCTTCTATTCATCACAACCTCATCTGTTTACATGGCCTGTGCCCACTTCTAAAAGGGTTTGTCATCTCAACTCCATTTTATCTCACAGAGCGCTCACTGGTTGGTGACTTGGAAGGTCATTTGCTCCTCCCTCCTGAAGATCTGAAGTTTCAAATTCATTTAAGAGATAAAGCAGAAAGGCAGCTTAACAAAACATTCAGGCTTTCCCCATGTCTGCCTCTGAGTTTAAGTGTAATCGGAGAGCAACTGTAAACCCTCCAAAACTTCCATTTAGTTTTCAGCATGCGTTTAACATTAAGGAAACAGCCTTTGGGCTTCTAGAAGTTAGGGCCATTGTGTTCTTTTGTTACACATATGATATCAAAGGTAATAGGAAAAAACATGGATCAAAAGAATCTGGCTGACCTGATATATGATAAAACTGACTCACTTGGTTAGATTGAGTGATGGAAGAGACACTGCAGTGCCAGTGCTCAGAATCTGTTTTTCATGAAATAGGCTTTGCTATTTTATTAAATCTGTGAATTGGTGAGGTTTGCTTGTAATTCTTTGACCATTTGTAAATAATTGTGTGTACAGCTGATTTCTTTTATACCACTGAGATTGCAACTTCCCCTCCTCTCCCCTAAATTATATCAAAGATAGCTGCTGCAGGGAGGAATAAATTCAGAGACTGATACTGAAGAAGAAAAAGATACAAAGAAATAATTGTAAATGTTTTTGTCTGAAAAATATTTATCTAGCTTATTACAAGTCCCATTATCTGAATGTCAGTTATATTAAGGTCTGCTTCGCATATGACATTTTTTCCTGAATGGGTCTATGGCAAAAAAAAGGCCTGTGGCTCACACTGGCTCAGCTTGTCTCGGTGTGGAAAGCTAAGCAGGGTCAGGCTTGGTTATCACTTGGATGAGACCCCTCCTCTAGTTTCCTATAGACTTGATGGCCTAGTAGGCCCCTTTCCAACTCTATAATCTATGAATCTATGTGTACCTGTTAATACAGATATGGGTAAGAAATGTGCAAATGCCCAGTTCGCCATGTGTTTGGAAGCCCTTAACATAGCAAAATAGTCACTAATGACATTTTCACACATTATGGTGATGCTATATTTGGGGGTCTAGAAATGGTGCCCTGATCCAGATTGTCAATCAAGCAAAAGACCAGACTCACAACCCACCAGGACATAGGACACCTGCTGACACCTGCCAGAACAACAGTGCCCTGGTTGCCTTGGCAGTAGAACAAAACCAAGGCTGGCCAAGAGGGAGTGAAAGATGTAGGGGCCTGACTCCATTGCTGCAGTGAAAGCTGGGATGTATTGTGTGTGAATGGGGGCATGGTGTTAGTGGGCATCCAGCTGTTCATCAACCAGCCAGATACTGGCCAAGGAGGATTAGTTCCATAAATGGAGGGAGAGAGAGAGAGAGAGATCTGAGGATGCAAAAGAGCTGAAGAAAAGTGAAGGAGAATAGGTGCCTAGTGCTTTTAAATAGAAAGGAGATATAAAATCTCTCCTTAGTTAACAACGAGTGTGAAGGAAGCTATAAGAAGGTTTCCTTTAAAAAATGGAAAGCTTGCCCAAATGAGGAGAACAAAAAGGCACATGAACTTGTACAAACGAAATGCAAGAAATCAGAGATGCAAAAAAAAAAAAAAAAGTCTTAATGGGGACAAGAAGGGTCAAACTCTTGCCCCTTCTTCAACACAAAGAAATAGTTTGTGCAGAAACAGACTGACTGGTAGATACATAAAATTCAGAGTATTTATATTCTTCTAGACAAAATCTACACACACACACACACACACACACACACACACACATCATCATCATCATCATCACACCCCTTTGTTACATATCTGGACGCCTAGAAATCTGTTCAGACTACAACTCCATCTTGAATCTTTGAGGTACTGCTTGAAGTGCATGATCCCACAAAATTGTATGTACTGTATGTGTGGGCTTGATCCTGCAAGCAGCACTGCCCTTGGTCCAGCTTGCGACATAAACTATAAATATTCTGTCATATGCTCCTTGTTATCCCTTCACCATCTGTGCTTAACTACATGTTGCTGAGGTCATCTCAATTTGGCTTTGGGCAAAAAAATGAAGCAAAGCAGAAATCCCTTTATATCCTTTACTGCTTCTGTTAATAGTTTGTCATCTCTATAGAGCAGTACACTGAAAAATATCCTTAGTCTTCATCTTTTAAATATATTTTTAATTCTCAAACATGTGCACATAGAGCCAGTATATTAATTCATTCTATTTTGTAATCATTTCCATGAAAAGGGTTAGTGGGAATCATTTTAGCATAATTATCTGGAAAACGCAGCCTACAGAAAATAGTTTGATACTTAATGGAAGGGAAAAATAATACTTTCTTAGAATACCAACGACATGAGACTTCCACGTTTGCATGGGTAGGGGTTATTAGGAAAGGGGTTGAAAATAAAACTGACAATATCACAATGTCCTTATACAGATTTATGGTGCAGCCGTACTTGGAACACTGCATGCAGTTCCAACCACTCCATCTCAAAAAATTATATTGTAGAGCTGGAAAAGGTGCAGGAAAGGACGACCAAAATGATTAGGGGGCAGGAGCCCCTTCCTATGGGGCAAGTCTACATCATTTGGAGCATTTTAGTTTAGTATAAACTTCCCTATTGGGAAGGTGCTTCATGGGCGAAGCATCCCCAGCTGAGCTGGTGGCTAGAGTACTCCTCCTTCCACTGAATCAGGCATGGCAGCATGGCTCCAGCCTCCCACATGGGGGAGGCCAGTGTGCAGCAAAGCAGGGTCCCAGGCGATGTGCTGATCACATGGCGTGTTTGCTGGGAACCAAATGTTATCAGGGGCCGTGGCCACACCCCCAATATAATTTGGCCTGCAGAGGCCTGGGGGGGATCATCCAGCTCCCCACTGCAATTTATTTATGCACCCTGATTTATGGATTTCACTGCCACAAAGACTGGGTTCACGTGATCAGCACAGCCCACCATGGACTATTCAAGCCACAGTGGGTCATGGCACATGCTGCCTGCCATTTTGAATATTCAACCCGCAGTGGGGAGTTGTCATGGTTTCCTGTGGCAACCAAACCTGGGTGGCAAGGTTTGTAGGAGGGAGAAAGAAACCTCAGTTAATCCTGCATTTTGATCCCAGGAAATATTTATTATTTATTTATTTAGTACATTTCTGATATGTCCAATAACTAATTTCACTGGGCAGATTAAAACCACTTTAAAAAAGTAAAATGCTATTTTAAAACACAGATAAAATATAATACAAATATTGAAAAGAATAAAATACAATATAATAAACAATAAACAGCACAGGAACTATTAAAACAGCCATAATAAGTAATAACCTACAACTAGGTCTCTAAAATGCCTGGAAGAAAAGAAAGGTATTTGCCTGGCACCAAGAATATAACACCATAGGTGCCAAGGAAACCTCTTTGGAGAGTTTCTTCCAAAAATGGGGTGCCACTACTGAGAAGGCCTTCTCTCTTGTAGTCACACACATAGCTTCCTTTGGTGGGGGCACCCAGCCCCTGAAGATGACCTAAGGGTCCAAGCAGATACATGTGGGAGGAGATGTGCCTTAGATACTCTGGTCCCAAGCCAGATAGGGCTTTAAAGGTCAACACCAAGACTGAATTGGGCTTGGAAATGGACTGGAAGCCAGTGCAGCTGACAAAGCACTGGCATCACATGGTCAAATCGGCCAGTCCCAGTTAGAAACCCAGCAGCTATATTTTTCAATTACTGAATTTTCTGAACCATCTTTGAAGGTAGCCCCACATACAATGCATTACAGTAATCCAACCAGGAGGTTACCAGAGTATGGATAACTGTCACCAGGCTATCTCTAAATAATTGTAGCAACCTCACAGATAAGGTGCCAAGTCCTATGCATGTTTACTCAGAAGTAAGAGCCAAACTACATGTTCTTCAAAGAACATATAGCTTCTTTACCTCGGTATAAGTGTACGTGGCCCTGATTTGGATCTGGACTGTTGTACTCCATGAGAGGGGAATTTAAGCTTCCCATCCCCCACCATTTCCCCCCTGAAATTACACACACACACACACACACCATGGGTTTAAAAAATTAAAAACATCTCCATTTACACTGAGGTAAATAAGCAATCACACATAGCTCTGCATGAACATGTAGTTTGGCCCTAAGTCCTATTGAATCCAATGAGTGGGTGTGCATAGGATTACAGCACACTCAATGGTTGAGTTAAATGGGGTTTACTCATAGCATGAGTAAGTGTGAATAGCATAGGTGGGCAACATGCAGGCCTCATGGCGAAGCAGCGAGATGCGCCATGAAAACAGCGGAGTGAAAAGCTTGAGTAACCGAGAGAGTGTGGAGCTCTGAGGGCCAGTGTCACGGTTCGAAGATGCCAGATCACTAGTGCCTGTCTTGTGCTGCGGAGGGCCTTTTATAGTCCTGAAGCTAACACTGAATTGGTCGATTTTGGTGGGCTCTGTGTGATAACGTCATCATCGAGTTCCCACGGTCGGGCTGTATGTACTGCGCGGGAGTATTATCGAAGAGTTGCCGTGGCCACAATATAGTGAGAGTGCGTGTGCTGAATGCTGAGTATTGCCGAGATACAATGATGAGAACCATCGTGTAAAATAAAACTAAAACTAGGATTAATTAATAAAATTGATTTAGGCTGGTTTATCAAGGATTGATTTGATGTACTCAATCTTTTGATAAATTAATAATTTTTGATTTTGTAGTCCTAAAATGTACTGGTTACATCTCACGACTAACCAGGACAATGTCCAAAAACCCAGTACTGTACTGGTAAAACCAGTACATATGGTCACCTTACTCATGTGCCCCTGTCCTCTTCTGAGTCCCCAACTGCTAAATTCAGCAGTGTGGTGGCAGCCAAAAAAAAATGGCAGTTCACCACAGACTGCTACAGAGCTTTAACAATGACAAATTTAACTTGTTTTCGAGCTATATTTGTCCTTGCTAAGGCTTTGTTGTGATTTGCCTCCATAATTCAGCAGCAGCAGCAGGAATGCAGCCCATGGTGTGTGTGTGTGGGGGGGGGGGGAATTGCTCCTCAGGGCCCCCAAAGTTGCCCCTTCTGTATAGGATTGCAGCTTTAGAGAGTTTTCAGGATGAACAAGTTACTAAAATATCTGCCATTAGATTAACGAGATTTGAAATCTCACCCAACATTTCTGGCATTTAAACAAAAATATATCTGATTGTGGTGTGAATTCTCAGCAGCTTTTTATTCCCCACTTTTGCTAGTACAAATTATTATTCCAATCCATCAAAACGCAGGCAACTGACCAGTTATAACCTGCATATGGGTGAATAAATGTATTTAATGTTTCATTTTCAAGATGCATTAGAAATGCAGTTTATGAAAGTGATTGAACTTTCCTCAAGTGCTAAGTGGCTTGGACCATTCTTATTCTTATTATGGTAGTTCTCAGGTGTACCATTAATTGTCCTCCCTCCCCTTGTTTTGAAACACTTGGTAAGCAAGTGTCAGGAAGGAGACAAATATGATAGCATGTGTGGTTCCACAGTCTGCAATTAGTGGATAATAAATCCACTTTGTAAACCAATAAACAAGCACTAATGGGAAATCACAGCAATGATACCTGTTTGCATTTTCTGATAGAAAGGGGTATTTGGGTAGCACTTTTTAAAAGAACACCATGGTGCCTTTCATTTCGGAAATTGTGAAATTGCAAAAATACACCTGGGAAAAATACACATAAGACAGGGAATTATGGATAATGAGATCTGCAAAGTTGCAAGGAAATAATTATAAGATTCTAAACCCTTGTATGAGATTTAGTTTAGAAGAGGCATAGTTAGGATCAGGGGTTTAGCACTTCTAGCTGGACGATTTAGGTTTTGGACTATTGGTTACACTGACACCTGAAAGCCATGTTGGGATCTTTGTGGCTAATCACGGCTAGACCTTTACTAATCCCTGTTAGTCCAAATAATGTACTTGGGGCAGAGAGCATCAGCAGTTTTGAGTACTCCTAGAAAGACTCAGTGCATATGAATAGACAGTGTAATGTTGCAGTTAGAGTGTTGGGCTTGAACTAGAGAGACTGGGTTCAAATCCCTGTTTAGCCATAAAGCTATTTGGAAGATCCTGGAAAAGTCACCAGCACCCAACCTAACTTACAGAACAGAGTTGTGGTGAGGGAAAAAAATGAGTTAATCCCTTGCATGTTGCCCTGACCTCCTTTGCCATGGCATGGGATTAAAATGTGATAAATAAAATACCTTCACAGTTTTCTTCCTGTGGCTAGTGTTTCCTGTATATTAGCACTACATTTCACAACCCACAGGGTGGTAGGCTGCCATCTGAACACACCCTTCAATCCAAGGGAAGATCAGTGTATGAGAGTGTATGTATGTGTGTGTGTGTGTGTGTGTGCGTGTGCGTGTGCGTGTGCGTGTGTGTATGATTTTCAGTATATGTACACACACACACACACACACACACACACACACATTATTTCCCCTTTTTCTGGCATTTGATCATTTGTTTTTTGTTTTTTTTTAAATAATATTTTATTTAAATTTTTTCACATCTTACAACTACTAATGAATACAACAACAACAAAAATACAACATAAACATTGTGCACCCCCCCACCTCTTGGGACCAAGTTATATTTCTCACCCCAATTTTTTTTTTTTTTTTTTTTTTTTTTGCATTTGATCATTTGTATCTCTGAAGATACCTCTAAGATACATCACATTACTTCAAATGTGAACTCCCATTTTTGAATTTTTCTCAAGGTGAGAAGGAGAATTGATAGACACCATAGTAATGACAAATAATAACTGAATAACTATAACCAAAATACTCAGCTTGTGCAAACTGGTCAATGTGAGGCAGTGCTATGCTGGAGCATTCAGTCATGGAATTTAGAAAAGTTCTATATTTTTAAAGTAATAACATTTTGATATAGCTCTTCTTGAAAAGGATTTCATTCAAATCTTTTTTCTTTTCTTTTCTATGAACTGCTTTTATTCAATAGGCAGCACAAACAAAATACTACCAGGAAATATAATCAAAGGAAGGAAATGTTAGAATTGTTCAGCCTTGTGGACAAGTGATAGAGATCACATGATGAGCCTGGGGATGAAGCCAACAGTAGGACTATTTATTCACACTCAGTCCACATGATGTATTTAGTCCACCCTGCAGGAAAGAAATTTTCAAAACAGGGCATTGAAGATATGCACACAAATCCCATTACTGGATAATGGGATTTGTGTGTGTAAAGTCTCGTGCACCAAAATTTAAATTTAGGTGTCTAATTTTCCATGTGACCCAACGGATCACTTAACAGAAAACAACTTTTGCATGGCATCCCCGTCTCCCTGGTTTGCTCATTTACCAGATGGACTACACCATTTGAAGTCTGACTTCTTACAATAACCAGGACATCTTGCAGGGGTTAAGGTGGGGAGAAGTGTGAAATAGCCAGTGCCTCTGGCACACTGTGGAATGGATCTGTGAATTCATTAGCCCTCGAAAGGCACAGCTGGTTGTCAGGAGAGGTAAAAGCTCCTCCATGGTTCCTCAAAGACAATTTATTATGTTTGTCATGGCTAGCTAAGAGTCCACTTAGGATAAACATATCAGTTTACTCTTCAGCTGGATTTGTGCTCCCCCACACCAGCAAATGTTCTGATTTGTTTCTATTTTGCCAGCACCAACCTATGTAAATATTTGTGAAGTGAGTTCACACATTCAGTTTAAGTGTTACCTGTCATGTGCTAAAAAGTGAGTCTGTACTTTGTTGCAGGTGAAATTAGAAGCATGAAAGATGCAACTCAATCCTCTGCAAGTTTATTTGGTAGTGGGTTTCTGTGGGCTTAATCTAGACTTAGGGCCGGTTCGCACGACCCAGGCTGCGGGCGGGGGAAGCTCCACGGGGTGATCCGTGGGGTCCAGCGGGGCGCCGCAGATGACCTGCGCCCCGCGCACATGGGTGGACCCCCACAGTCCCCGCACCGCAGTGCGGGCCTCCCGGTGCTAGGGGGCAGGCCCCCAGGATGCCCAGAGGGGCCGTTTGCCCTACAGGCTGGAGCGGCGGCAGCTCTGGCCGCTCTGGGCAGCCGCCTCTGTGCAGACCCCACAGGACAGCCACCCGCTGTTCGCACAGCACGGTGGCCACGCGCGGTAGGGGCTTACCCCTCTACCGACCATGGTCACTTTGCGTGCATCCCATGCACGGCCCTCCCACAGGGGCACCCCCGGTCAGCGTTCACACAACACGGGAACCGCGGGGGACTTCTGTTCTCTCGCGGTTCCCGTGTTGTGCGAACAAGCCCTTAGTGATATTTAGAGTAGGCCTATTGAAATAAGTGGGACTTACATTAGTCATGACTAACTTAAGTCTCATTGATTTCAATGAGTCCACTCTAAGTATGGCAAAGTCTGGATCCAACCTATTGTGCTCAATGGGGTTTACTCCCTGATAAGTGTGTTTAAGATTGAAGCTTTATTTTTGCTTCTGTCAGCTCCACATTTGCAGTAACAATTTTGTTAGCCCTACATTCATATGACAAAATGTAGATTAGTTTTAGGAGGTATTTTATTTTAAAACAAAACACTAAATTCTATTATCCAGTCAAAAACACCCCCCCACACTAAGGTTTCATGCACACACAAAATTGACTTATTGGTACCCAGTGTTCCACATGAGCCAACAAGAACTAAACAAAAACAAAGTTTCTGTAATTTCTTCCATGGATTTCCGTTTCCCTTATCTTAGCATTTCTAAAAGTGCAACATTATTTGGAGCATGACTTTCAAGCATAGCTCGATCATCTTGTGAGATTTCTGTACAGAGTGGTTACAGTAAAAAAGGGAACCAACAATGAAAAATATAGCTGATATCGTATTATCAAAGTGCTGTCTGAGAAATTCTCTCAGTCGGACTAATGCATTCCTAAAGGATGAAAGCGTCATACATCAAGATCTTTTAAAAGAAAAAAAAGAAGAAACAGTTTAATTATTAAAGCGGTGCTATCAAGCAGCTTGTCTATAGGGAATTCTTTAATTTTGTGCTTTTTCTTTAGTGATAAGGGGACGCAGTATAAAATATAAATGCATTTTTCCCCTTCTTTTTTACTTCTTGAAAGATCCTCACATATATTTCTCCTCTTGATTTCTAACAATGCATGTGTATGCAGGAGTGGGGTGAGCAAATAATTAAGAAAGGAAAAGGCAGACAGCTTTCTTTGATATTCATTTCCACTGAAATGGTGCCAAACATGTTGTTCAAGAAGGGAGCTCTTTTGAGTGTTCTTATAGGAAACAGAATGCATGCTCATTAAGCCATGAGAAGTCAGAAACAATTATGAGAGCAATTTGAGATGCACTACCCAATGCTTACTGTTTCAGTAGTTGTTATGTTCAGATGCCAAGGAAAAGTTGCCTTTTGGAATGGCAAAACAACACCAGGGGGATTGCAGAAGAGTCTATAGAACTATACACTTGAGACAGAGCAAACCCCAAGCAATTACGTGCCCTATGACATAAAACTTCACAATGAAGTATTGAGACCTGATATAATTGAAATGTTCACCTGCATTAATGCTGGCTCTATCATTAGGCAGGGTGAGGCAGCTGCCTCAGACAGTTGGTTGTGGGTATCAGGAAAGGGGAGCAAATTGTTAGTTTTTAATTTATTAGTATTGCATTTTGACTTGCAGGGAGAGGCACTTGTGGGATTTTCTATCAGAGGTGACAAAAATAACTTGGCCAGCCTTAGGTACTTAGGTTAGGTTAGGTTTTGCATAGGCAGAACGAGATTATCACCTGACATCAGGATTATCACCTGACATGGAGGTTGTCTCTTGAGATGAAGTACACAAGGTCTTTAGTCACGAGACATAGTCTCAAGGTGATATGACTCAGCAGTCATGTGGTTAGCAGTCAACATGTTGATGAATAGGTTATACAACTGGGGTGAGTAATATCCTATTTATAGGTACAGGGTCTGGGGTATAAAGCTGACACACTTGTTGACAGCTTCACTCCTCTCGTTCTTGCTTGCTTGCTTGCTTGCTCGACTCGACTCGACTCGTCTCTTGTTCTGGACTTCACTTCATCTCAGCCTTACCACTGGGGTATTGGATTTGTATCTGCAATCATGTAGTGAGTAAGAGATGCATTGCTTGCCTTAGCCCCATGTAATTGGGTCTTACAAATAAACTCTTTAATCTTTATTAACTGCTGTTATCTCCTTCTTCCGTCTGCGTGACTGGGACTGAGGGTCATTGGCTAGGGAAGCTTTTGAACCCGGGTCAGTCCAGCTCTCACATTATTCACCTTCGCTTGCTGCAGTGAAGTTGGGGGTGGGGGTGTTTACTGTTCTGCCTCAGGAAGCAAAATGGCTTGCATTTACAGTGAACTTCCTAAGGTGCGTATCAGTGTACATGTGTCACAATCTTTTTTAGATATTGTTGAGAGGGAGCCAGGCCAATTCTGTCTCAGTACTGGGGCCCCCACTACCTTTCCATAGCAGTTTGCTCTGGCCTGGAAGGTGTATAAAACCCACACAGCCTGAGTCTTGGAAGTAGGCCCCACTGAATTCAAAGAGGCATACAGTAATACCTTGGATTGCAAGTAACTTGGTTTGTTTGAGAGTGTTTTGCAAGACAAGCAAATTTTTAAATATTTATTTATTAATTTATTACTTGATATACAAGCGACGTCTTGCAATACAAGTACTGTAGTATGGCTTAAATTAAAAATCTCTGTACAAATTTTTTTGGGGGATTTCATTTTGATATAAGAGTGTTTTGGATTACAAGCACGTTTCCGGAACGAATTATGCTCTCAATCCAAGGCAAGACTGTACTTACTACTTTGTGGTTTGTATATTGTTTGTAGAGACACATTCTTCAACCATCAAAAAATGTGAAATAATTACAGTAATAAAAATTAAAAATGGGTGGTCTAACCCAACCAAATATATATTTTAAGTCACATTAATTTTATCTTTAAGTCTCCCCTGCTGAAATCAATGGGGATTAGAAGTATTTAAGTACTTAACTTTGGTTTAATCTTCCATGGAGAGATTGAAAAGGGACTGAAGCAATTCCCTTTGCAGTTTCAGGAATTGTATTGGAATGTGAAAATGGAATGGACTGAGAAGGGAGGTATGCGTTGCAAAGGAAAGGGGTAAAGGCTTGTTGCCTTTTCCTCCCCCCATCCAGTGCAGCTTGGTCTCCCATCAGTCCCTGCTTACATGCCAGCCAAAGTCAAGCACATCATTTATGGACCAAGGTACATAGTGGTTTGTACGTAATCACAACCCAGAATATGGGTTGAGTATGGGTTGTCGTTGAATTGTAGGTTGTTGAATAGTGGATTGTCGTTATGTGAGAACCCTGCACTATGTTTAACTGTGGGTTGTTAACTATGAACAACCCAGGAAGAGAACCCATGGTTTGTTGTTGGGTTGTGAATTCTGGGTTGTTTGTGGTTAACAACCCATAGTTAAATTGTTCACACATAACAATAACCCATGATTTTACAACAACCCACAATTCAACAACAACCTATACTTAATTTGTACTCTGGTTGTTGTTTCATGTGAACCAGATCATTATGTTAATAATGTGATTAGCAATCACATTATCGATGGGGGGGGGGCAGATGGGGGGCTGTGATTGGCACCTCAGTGTATGGGGAGGAGGTTTAAACCTTCCTTCCCCAGCTGTGATTTTGGTAAAAAAAATCTCCCCCACCCCATGTAGCAATTAGCATAAGGAAAACAGTCCTCACTGCTGCTATGTACTTCAATGATTGTAAAGAACACTAGTTTTACAATAAACAACGGGGATGCTTAACTCATTCCTATTGAAATCAATAGAACATGGAAACCTGAATCATGCCTGAAAAACCCAGAAATATTGCCAGCACTAATATGGACAATTGTTCAGTCTTCCAAAAATCCGGAGGGTTTATAGAGCAATTCTGTTGATTGTGTCTTCCATAGAATTGCTTAAAAGTTTCAGTCACTAATGTAAATAAATAAATACTTGGTTTAAAAATGGCATTTCCTCATCATTTGCAATGCATATTTTTAAGCACCATCCCAAACAGTACAAGTAAATGAAATCTTAAAATGAGGTGGTGCATAAGCTGCATCCATAACAAGTGGGAACTCATGGGGGGTGGAGAAATCAGTCACATGCGTTTGTGTGTTGTGTGAATCCTATGGGTGAGCAGAAACTGAGTCCAATAAATAAGATACAATACAGAAAGGGAGATCAATAGGCTAAATCCCATCCCCAAATGGTCCTTTAAACTTTTGAGTGGCCAGTCTTCTTCACAGTTCAAAAAACTGGGAGATGAGATGGAAAGGGAAAGCGAACAGTCCATTTGCCTTTCTTCTCCACCACTCCACTGCCTGCTGGTCCCCAAACAGTCCCTTGCTTACCTCAATCTCCCCATCCTGCATCCTCAGTTCTCAACTTCAATTGCCTCTTCACCCTCATACACCTCCCTTTCTTTCATCCTTCCTCCAACTCTCATCAACTCTTTGTCATCATCCTCAATCCCCCTTCATACTTCTTTTTCTTCCTAACCGTGCTATGACCTGTTGGTTGCCACCAGTGGGCAAGGCAACCCCTGGCGACAGCCACACCCTTCACCCTGATGCTCATCCTTGTGTACTGTTCTCTTTTGAAAGCATAAGGCAGTGTACATATGCAGCCCTTCATCCCCAGCAGTCGTTGGTTTGGATGGCAGTGAGGAACATTTTTAAAAACAAAAACATGATTTCCCTGCATGCCTCAGGGGTCCCTTGATATGCAGGAACCTACTCCTGGCCTGTCCTCCTTCCTTTTCCAGCCCAGTGCCTCTGTATGCTGGTTAGTTACCCTCTTTGCTAACATAGGGAGTGAGAGTAGATTTTACTGAGAGTATTATCTCAGAATATGTACTCTGGGATAATTGCTCAATCTGGAAGATTTCCTGCCAATACAGAATCTTTTCCTACTGTAAACAAGTTTATCACACATAGGCATTTGCTTGAACAGGTAAGAGTTTAAGTGTTAAATCAGGGGTGGGCAACTTGTGGCCCTCCAAATGTTTTGGCCTACAACTCCCCTTATCCCTCACCCAGCTAGAGATTATGGGAGTTGTAGGCCAAAACATCTGGAGGGGCACAAGTTGTTCATTCCTGTGTTAAATAGTTCTAAATTATGTCCCTAATTCATGCAATTACATGTGAATTAATTGTCTTCCCATTTTGTCAACACGTGCTCATGGTATTAATAATCAATATTTTGCTTGAAATACTGATATTGCAGACAAAACAACCATTATGCCATAAACAACATAGAAGTGACAATCCATTTACTATGTTCTGATGCCCCTCTCCAGCATCAGAGAGTGCCACAACTTCATTGGTGATTTTTATAATGAAATTATAAGAGGGATGGTCTTGCTTTTATGGGTCCATGGCCCATACAAGCCATAGTTTACATCTTCAAGACTTGATCAACAAGAACAATGGCCCAAGGTGAACAATGCAAACAGAAATTGTTCTGTGGCAGTTACTAATAACCACTTCACAGTTTTTCAATCTCCAAGTCTTTTCGGTTCTCCGTTTTCTTGCTATGTGTGCAAAATCAAGATAAACCATCTTTACCCTGTCAGCCATCATATGAAATACTGTATATCTCACTAGCACAGAGTCCATCTTTCTTTTAAAAACACATTAGAGGGAAGCAGGTCTGCTAGATTTTCCATATTACTGTGGAAATTTCACTTTCACCCAGTGAAAGTTCTTGAATACTGAAACTGCTAAATGGATTCTCTACAGCATGTTGGAGAAGCTAACAATGAGTGACAATCATGTGTTGCCAAGTAAATTTTCAGGTTCTAATTTATTTGAATAAGTTTAATCCTTCCTTCTAACCTAAGGCAGCCATTGTCCTTTACGTTTCTTGGGCAAACATCAACATGCAGCATGTTGTTGGTGCAAACGTTGTGATTTAAGAAATGCATAACCAGGGGTTCCCAATACAGCACCGGGGGGTGCCAGTGTGCCTGTGGGGACCTCCAACAGTGCCTGCAAAACTCTCCACTCCCTGCCCCCTTCAAAAAAAAAATGTTTAACTAAAAAGAAAAAGAAAAAGAAAAACAGTAGGGTGCCAGGTTCTTTTTCCTGTTCCTGAACCTGTCACTGATTAGCTGTTCAGCAGGCAGGAAGAGAAGAAAAGAGTTGCTTCCTGGCTCCACCCAATCTTCTTCCGTCCACACAGAGCGTTCCCCTTTGCTCGCTCGCTCTCCACTCCCAGCCTGTGGCCTGGCTTTTTTTCTCCACCCAACTGCTTTCCTCACTCTCTCCCTTCCCCATTCCTAGGCTTCTTCTTTCTCTCCCTTCCCAGCTCCTACCCTTACCCATCCTCTCTGCCTCACCCCTTTATCTTGCTGTTCCTCTCCACTTCCAGCCTTGCTATTACTTTCCTCTCTACAGTAATACCTTGGATTGCAAGTAACTTGGTCTGAGAGCGTTTTGCAAGACAAGCAAAAAGTTTTTTAAAAAATTTTGACTTGATAAACGAGCAAGGTCTTGCAAGACAAGTAGTCGTAGGGATGTAACCTCTCGCCTTGAGCAGGCGTAGCGGGCCGAAATCAGCCCCGCTCACGCCCGCCAGAGACTCACTTTGATATAAGAGTGTTTTGGATTACAAGCATGGTTCCGGAACGAATTATGCTTGCAATCCAAGGTATTACTGTACCTCTTTACCTTGCTATTTCCCCTGCCTTTCCAGCTTTACACACACACACACACACACACACACACACACACACACCTCTTTTGACTAGCCAGGCCTCCATAGCAGCCATTATGCCACATCCTCCATGGGAGCCATTTTGTGGTGGTGCCTACAGCAGTTTCTCATATTCCCAAATGTGTCCATGGGTTCAAAAAGGTTGGGGACCCGTAGCATAGACAGATACCTGCAGCACAAATAATAGTATTTGAGCAATAAGAAGAAAGAGACATGTACTGTGTATATGAATCTCTGATTTTGACAGCACACTGTTCTGAGGAAACACACTAGTGGATAGGATGTGTCTCACTGCCTGTGTACTGAAAAAAACAAGGAGACACTCCTTGGTTGAGTGCATAATGTAACTTCAGAACTCTACCATAGCATTCATAGTACACCAGTTAAACTCAAATGGTCTCTGAAAGTTTAGGAAAACAAGATGGGTTCCGTAGCTGAAGTGGGTAACAAGCTTTTTCAAAGGATCAAGTTCATTTTGAAACTTTGACCTGAATTCTGCTAGGACATACACTTGCTATCCTCCTTAATGGAAAAATAACCATGCAATTAAAATGTCAAGCAATATAACCTGCAGGTGATGTCAAGAGCACATAATACAGGCCACATGCTGAAGCTAAGCAGGTATGAGCAGGGTCAGTGCTTGGATGGGTGACTGCCTTGGCTGCCCACATCTGTTCTCCTGCATTGAGCGGGGGTTGGACTCGATGGCCTTATAGGACCCTTCCAACTCTATGATTCTATAAGAACTGCATTTCTGCATATGCCTTAAAAAAAAAACCGGACATCCAGATCCAGTTTCTAAATCTGCAATTTTCTCCCATTCCCAGAGACATGGAAAGATTCTCACACTTAAAAAATCAAAGATAATAATATTCTTTCCATATAATGATGTCAATTTTAGTGCATTTCACAGTATGTGTGCACATGAGCCACTTTCTTCTATGAAAGCTCTTTTATCTTTCAGCTGATGTGCAAATGTGCTAATTTAAGGGACCTTGGGTTAGAGTTGCACCTAGACTGGTAAAAAAAAGAGGTAAGAGACATAATGGTTACACAATTCACAGCTTTTTAGTGAAATATTTATATATTTCATATATATAAATGAAATATAAGGGATTTGCAACTGACTGCACACGCACATGCACGCACACGCACACACACACACACACGCACGCACCATGTTCCCTGGGCTGACAGCAGAAGTCAAGGGGAATGCTTACCTCACCTCTGCAGGTCTATCCTCGCTCCATGCCCAGGAGCAATCACTGGAGCTTTTCCCATATCCTTCTTGCCACACACACACTGATGGGTTGAGGATAGCCTGCCCATGTCACCACCTCCCAAATTCAGTAATTCTGGGTGAGTTTGGCATGTCCCAAGGGGGTTCCAGTCCCTGTCCTGGAAGCATGGAAAGAAGCTCCTTCCCTCCCCCTCCCATAACCGGGTCCTCTGCTTTCATTTCCAGCCTCCCACATGTGTTTTCCTTGACCGGGGGGGGGGGGGAATCAAGTGCAAAATCCAGAATTACAGGTAACATGTAGTGTGGCCTTTCAATGTAAGCATGTCCCAGTGAACTCTGTGGGGCTTGCCTATGAGTAAAAGTGTTAAAGACTAGATTATAAGTTACAAGCAAGTTATACATGCATGACCAAAACCCTTCAAGCACCAATTCTTGACCTAGCAGTTCTTTGCAAATTTACTTGCTCAAGATAAATCTTATACTTTTCCATGACACCTTAGCTAAAATATTTCAACTTGGTTCCCTATAGTTTCTGATTGGCTCTCTTCCCTTCACAGAGGGTTGCAAGTAAGTGATGATATCTTTACTCTACAGAATCAGTATGCCTTCAGAAACATTAGATGAAAGATCCTGAAAGTCATCAATATTTTACATGTCGAACATGGGTTTAATGACATTCAGTGGGAAGAATGTGGGTTTTGCTGGAGGTTTTTTTCCTTGCTAAGCATGCTGTACTCAATTTAGAAGGCAGTATTAAAAGTTTAAGATTTGTCATTATTGCTATAGCAACAACTTATTTCTCTGGCAATCTTTTGGAGTAGCGCAGAGATGTGCATTCTATTGCTAGGAAATTGGCATGCCACAGTTTGGAACAAAGCAACCAACTCTCACCACTCCTCTTACTCTCTCTGCAATTGTGCTTTGTGGCTTCCTGATATCGGTAATAGCTTTATAATTTAGAATGAACTCCATGCATATATTGTTTCAGCAACCCTTTCAGGTAAGTAAGTACTATTATATCCAGTTTGCAGATGGGAAGCGGGAGAACTGATGCTGAGAGAATCCATGGCAGGGACCACATCTGAATTCATATCTTCCTTGTTCACAGTTCTGTTTCTTAGTCACTATTGCTACACTAGCTCTCTCAATGAGGCTTGAATGCCTACCACTGATTCAAGAGCATCAACTTCTCTTTGCTTACCATGGCCAGGAATTTTAAAGCAATACCAAATAATGAACAAGCCAAGTGTGTGAAAGCAACAAGTGATGAGGAGCAGTTCATATATGTTCTTTTGTGATCATGGCCTTAAACAGGAAGTTACACAATCCTATGAAAAAAGTCCTACAACTACCAGCATTCCCCATCATGCTGGCTGGGGAATGCTGGAAGTTGTAGGACCTTTTCTGTCTAAACATGCATACGATGGAGCCCTAAGGATTTTTTTTGGGGGGGAGGAGAAAGAGTTTTGATGTTACAAGAGGGTGAGAGGTAGCGTGTAATAGTCCATTGGAAGCCCAAACTGTTGGGAATTGTATCAACATTCCTGTGCAGGAGACCCAGAGAAAAATAACACATAGAACAATGCCCACAGCTTACATATGGCTTTTTTTTAAAATGATCAAAAAAAATAAACAAAATATGATCACTAAACTCGGAGTTCAGCCCTGAGAGCTGAGCTAGGTTGTTGCATAGGAACACATGCAGATGCAAGAATATCTCAGCTTTCAACATTCCTGAAGAAAACGTGGAGAGGCTTTCTGGGACAGCTGAGGTTCAGAGATACAGATTTACAAGAAAGAGCCCAATTTTGGGGCCATGGTACTAGGGAGTGGGGTTGTAAATTTCCCAGTTTCACTCACCTCCCTGAAGCAGCTATTTCCCAATGGAAGAAAACTTACAGGTAACACACAGGTCAAAAAATAAAATCTGCAGAGATGGTTGCCCTTTAGATCAGTCTTCCCCAACCTGGTGACCCCCAGATGTGTTGGACTGCAACTCCTAGCATCCCCCAGCCTGCTTGGCTGGTCTGGGAGGCAACACATCTGGAGGGCACAAGGTTGGTGAAGGTTTCTTTAGATGTTATCCCAGCTGTATGGGAACTTATCTATGAGCAGGTCCCACACTGCTAGGAGGACATTTAAACCAGCCTTGCCATAACTGTTGCTCTCCAGATTTTTTGGGACTCCATCTCACAGAATGCTGGTCCATTAGCCATCCTGGCTGGGACTCATGGATGTTGAAATCCAAAACATCTGGAGGGCTCTAGGTTGGGGAAGGCTGGTTTAAGCCAACCATGTTGGTGGTGGTGGGGAACTGTGTGTTCATCCCTACCAAACTAGTACCACATAACATGGTTGTGCTCATGGATAAGTAGGTCCCATGTGGTGAGGAAAATGTCTTAATGTGCACCATAGAAGGAATGCGAGGAGTAGCTGACCACAAAAGTATTGAAAAGTAAACTGTTGTGTAGAGCTGGGGAGCATATCTTTCCACTCTAAAACAAATTTAAAACAATGTCCTTTAGATGAGTTGTGTGGATGCTTTATAGATGGCGTCCTGTGGTGCTTGCTATGTGACCTCTAGGGATGAGGAGATGTTCACAAGCTTTCACTTAAAACAGTCTCATTGTCAAAAATGGCTTTTATATCTTCCGGAAGTCACAACCAGGAGTCTATCTTTGAGGCCTGAACTTTGCCCCAGACCGAGTTTCCCTGAGAAATTTTATTTCCGCAAGCTGATTTCAAAGCAAACACCACAGGAGGCTGTTGTTCCCCTGTGGCCTGCAGGCAAAGTATGCAGCCCAGCACAGTTTGGATTGCTATGACTTCCTCTTCCTATGCTGGATTGTTTCTTGAGGTATGAGTCTATGCAAGAAGTGCAAAGGGAAGTGAAGCTAAACAGATGGTTTTCATCCAAAGCGTCTCTTTCTTGGGATGTGGATTCTTTCGTTTACTGTCCTATGAGATTGTGAGAAATATTGCTGTATATTTAGAGAGAGGTCATGAGATTGGTGTGGGTCACTTCAATCTGTACTTTATTTCTTACATCTGTACTATATTGTACATCACCCTGGGAAACTGGTAGGTGGAAGCTGCAATTTATACATTCCTCCTGATTAAAAGTAGCCTTATTTTAAGCAAATGAAACTATCAAACATTATAGTTTTATAGTTTATCCAGGCTGTTTTCAAGCTACGTTATCCTCGGTTTTATGTGAGTAAACAACATTTTAAGCCACTGGTAGGAAATAGTGGGCTGTAGCTTAGAGTAGACCCATAGAAATAAATAAAAGTTAAGTTAGCTAACTTAAGTCCCATTTATTTCAATGGGGCTACTTTAAGTATGACTAAGTCCAGATCTTACCTTATGGGGGAAGCAACAAAGCTTTAAAGGCTGGAGAAACAGAAGCAAATGCTCTGTAAAGTAGCATGGGCAGAAGTGTGATAAAACATAATTTTATCTGCATGCAAAGTTATGCAAATGAATGAATAGATTAATCAGTCAATTAACATTCATGTCAATTAAAATTTAATTGTGTTGCTGCCTCTTAATAAGTTATAATATTCTGACAATGCATTATGACTGTTTTGCTATATAGACTCTTTGCAGCTAGAACAGCCTTCCTCAACTTGACTCTTTCCAGATGTTTTAGGCTACAACTTCTAGCACCCCTGACCATTGCCCATGCTGTCTGAGGCTTATGGAGCATGTAGTCCAAAACATCTGGAGGGCTCAAGTTGGGGAAGGCTGCTCTAACCATAAAAAGTTGGAGATTGCTAGCTTAGAGAATAGGTTTTGAGATTTAAGAACATAAGAACATAAGAAGAGCCTTGTTGGATCAAACCAAAGGTCCATCTAGTCCAGCATTCTGCTCACACAGTGACCAACCAGTCGCCCATGGGACTTGTGCCATCCAGAACACATGTACTATTTTCACACTTATTTCAGACATTGCTAAAAATGTTACGTTGCTAGCATGCAAAATCTCCCCAGAGCCCAGAAGAACTACACAATCCCCCCAGTTATGACAGAGTCACAGAGCAATATTCCCCTGTGCCTGGCTTGCCTTCATGTGGGGAGGACATTGAGAGTGTGGGGGGAGGAAGAGGTGAGGCAGGCTTTAGCTGATGTTGATATTATCGGCAGTGTTGGCCAGGAGTTGTCATTTTTTGGTCTAATTTGATCCCTCATATTGATAGGAAGGAAGAGATTGACCCTTGTGGGCTCAGTCATGCTCACAAGAAGGTCAATAGGGAGATACAGATTGGACTTTTGAAGCAAGGAGTTGGGATTATCCTTCATCAGGATATTTCCCATTCAAAGAGGGAGCTTTACAGGCAGGATGGGGTACATTTATCCAATCTGGGCAATGATATATTTCTGGCAGATCTGCAGAGGGGCCTGCTGGATGTAATTCTAAGCAGGTGGGGAATGTATGACTATTACTAAGCAGAGGCGTGTCATTTTCCCATGGCAGGCATGTGCTGCAGGCACCTTTGGGGGGAGCATCTGAGGCACCTTACAGTGACAGCAGGCAATGCCCGAGGCTTCCCTCTCAGGGCTATGAGACCCAGTGGGGAGATAAGGATTGCCTTTGAGGCTAACTCACCTCACCAACCTGGGGTTTTGTGGCCCTGGCAGGGGGTGACATGGGAAGGCCTCCCAACCCCAAAAGGGGTAGTCCTGAGGGGTGGCAATCTTATAGACGCCACTCAACAGGAATAGGATGGGTCGCCCAATACACTGCCAGGCTAGCTGCCTGCATAGATCAGAAGCCCACACAGATATTCCCCTTTGCAGATCTTCCAAATAAATGTGGCCCATGTTTTACACCATATATCTGTGTCTCATCTCTTCACTTCCCCGCTCCTTTCACTTGGAAAGCACAACAGGGACGCTGTTTTTAGATGGCCGTGGCTCCATGTGGTGAGTATAATTTCTGGGCCAGCCCAACTTTAATAACATGGTAGTACTAACAGCAGCAGCACCAACAATGCAAAATGTAGGTAACAGTGAAACAGCCTGTGCAGTTGGAATGGTAATGGGCAGAGTTTAGTCTCAACCCAAGAAGAATATAAAACAGAATACGACAGAGTTGTCAAAGTGAAAGATCTTTGCTCTCATGTAAAGTATGGCAATATTTTTAGGAGAACATTACAAATAACAGAAATAAATGCATACAGGCCATCTGAATAATAGCCTAGTTGGTATCCATGAACACAACTGGTATTCTGTCCACACACAAAAAGGCCAAAGTGGTCTGGACACTCAAGGTGCTATATAAATGCTAAGTATTGTTCATGTCTGTGTGAATCGCACACACACACAATTCCCCCTTTATCCTCACAACGAACCTGTGAGGTAGGTTAGGATGGGTTCAGGTGACTAACCCATTGTCACCCAGTGATGAGTAGGAATTTGAACCCAGTCCTCCCCGGTCCAATATTCTAATCACAAACCTACACTGACATTATCACATATTTTCTCTCTCTCCCTCTGTAAATGTGTCCATTGGCACATCTGCAATGTACTTAAACAGGTACACATCCAAACATAACTACCTCTTCCCTCAATTAGGAACCCTGCCTTTGCAGACATGCAAGGAAATCCCATACAGAAGGGGGAGGAGACCCCTGCTTCCCTGCTCTGAACCTGTGGAATGGCTCAAATGTATGAAAATAGCCAACCTTGTAAGAAAATAAGCAAATAAAAAGATATAACATTATATATTTCATGGCTATTGGCTTAGGTCCACTGTAAACTATGACTGAATACAAAAGTAAAAATTTGTGCACAACTCTTTTCCTTTCTCTGCCTCTCCATGCCTTTCTCAGCTTTAGATGATCTTACCATAAGATATACTTTCCTCTTTAGAATTTTAGGCAGATCTCACAGTATACTTTTCGGTTACACATGAAACAGTGCATGAAATAATCTGTCACCTTTTCTCAGCAGACCATTATTTGCAATCTTCTGTGCCAGCTTTAAATAGGATCTGCCACTCTTGCAAACTGAAATATTAACATGCCATCCCTTTGACAGTCTGTTTTATTCTTAATTTGGACAGGGCATCTAATAAAATAGCTTCAGTGCTGAGTACATAGTGGGGAGTGGGGTACTTTTCTATTGAGGCTAAGGTATCTCAATAAAACTATAAAGATCTATAGTTTGTTAAAAATAATAATAATCAGAATTACAAAATGGAACAAATGAGAAAACATTTCTGCAGACTAATTATACAAGTGCAGCAGTTCTTGTAGAGTTACAGCAGAGTAGTTAAATTGCATTCTATCATATCAAAGCCAGAAGTTCTAAAGGTTCAAAATACAAAAATAATGTGTACCAACTGTCTGAAATCTGGCTTGAGAAGCCAAATTGTAGACAGATTTGTTGATTTTTAAAAGAAGATTTTACCTTGATGTGCATTTTTATTTTACTGGATTTGAAAATGAAAATAAAAATAAATTGGGCACCTTTCATTTGCATTTATGTCACTTTTATATGAATGGGTTCCAAAAGCCAGAGGAAATTGCAGAGGTCTTGCTATTCCTATTTCTGTAAAAATCAGATTTATCTTCATAAAGTGATTGGCTTTTAAAGTATTCATATGTGAATCATTTAAATCAGGGCACATCATCTTGCAACACATGCTTAGTGCTAAATAGATTCTCCCGAGGTAGAACTTCTTCCCACAAGCGACATAGTAACTGCCAGACTGAAGAGGGACAAACTACATGTGCTACTAATCAGGTTGCTGAAGATCGACCTGCTATGTTTCTTTACTTTGTGTAAGTGTGCGTAGTCCCAATGTGGATGGAGACCTTGATGCTTCAGAAGGGGAGGGTTTAAGCTTTCCCCACCCACCCATTTTCATCTTGAAAATCCACACACACATGGGAGGAGGGAAAGTTTTAAAAGGGGGAGGGACCGGAAGTCTCCATTGAAATCAGGCTTGTAGCTGCTGAAGCAAGTAGGTTGGCCAAAGGGAGTAACATTCTCTATGTGTGTATATTTGGCTGGGTTCACAACACTCTAAGCCACGGTGGCTACAGTAAACCCTAGAATAATAATAATAATAATAATAATAATAATAATAATAATAATTATAATTATTATTATTATTATTATTATTATTATTATTATTATTATTATTATTATACATTTATTTATCGCCCATCTGGCCGGCAAACCAGCCACCCTGGGCGATGTACACAAGATAAAATACATTTAAAACAGTATAATTTTTTAAAATCTTAGCCCACTCCATATTCCTGCCTGAACAGCCAAGTTTTTAGTGAGCGGCGGAAGCTCAGCAGAGAGGGGGCATGGCGAAGGTCACTCGGGAGAGAGTTCCACAGTACGGGGGCCGACACAGAAAAGGCCCTCTTCCTAGTCCCCACCAGTCTAGCTGCTCTGGCTGAAGGGACAAGGAGAAGGCCATCTGTGGCAGATTTTGTTGAGTGGCCTACTTGGTGTTGCTGGAGACGCTCCTTGAGATAGACTGGACCGGAGCCGTATAGGGTTTTAAAGGTCAAAACCAACATCTTGAATTTGGCTCGGCAAGCAACTGGTAGCCAGTGCAGCTCCTTGAGCACTGGAGTGATGTGATCCCACCGGCGGCTGCCTTTAACCAGGCGAGCTGCCGCGTTCTGTACCAGCTGTAGCTTCCGAACCGTCTTCAAGGGTAACCCCACGTAGAGCACATTACACTAATCTAGGCGAGAGGAGACCAAGGCATGAACCACTGATGGGAGCAGATGATTAGGAAGGCAGGGGCGCAGCTGCCGTATCAGATGGAGTTGATACAGTGCCACCCAGCTCACAGCTGACACCTGAGCCTCCATGGACAGCTGGGAGTCTAGAATGACCCCCAAGCTGCGGACCTGGTCCTTCAGGGGGAGATGTACCCCATTCAGCACCAGGTCAACATCTCCTAACCTCCCCTTGTCCCCCACCAGAAGTACCTCGGTCTTGTCGGGGTTCAGCTTCAGCATGTTCCTTCCCATCCAGCCACCCAATGACTCCAGGCACTTGGACAGGGTCTCAATGGCCAACCTTGGTGAGGACTTGAAAGAGAGGTAGAGCTGCGTGTCGTCTGCATACTGATGACACCGCACCCCAAACCTCCTGATGATAGCTCCCAGCAGCTTTAAGTAGACGTTGAATAACATCAGGAAGAGGATGGAACCCTGCGGCACTCCGCAAGTGAGCAGCCGAGGGTCCGAAGCCTCCTCCCCAAGAACTGCCCTCTGGTACCTTCCAGAGAAGAAGGACCGGAACCACTGCAATACAGTGCCTCCCACGCCCAACCCCTCCAGGTGGTCCAGGAGGTCCAGGCGACCAAGGCCATCTCCGTCCCATGTCCAGGCCTGAAGCCCTACTGGCATGGATCTAAATAATTGGCTTCATCCAAATGTACCTTCAACTGAGCACCCACCACCCGCTCGATCACCTTGCCCAGAAATGGTAAATTGGAGACTGGGCGAAAGTTGTTTAGATCCTGGGGATCCAAGGAGGGCTTCTTTAGAAGCAGTCTTATTACTGCCTCCTTGAGGGCTGATGGCATCACTCCCTCCTCGAGGGAGGCAATCACCACCGTCTCTTGATCCCCTCACCCAGTCTCTCCCTACAGCTCATGATGAGCCAGGGCGGGCAAGGATCAAGCACGCAGGTGGTCGGCATCACAGATGAAAGCACCTTGTCCACTTCATCAGAAGAAAGAAGCTGTGGCTTAGTGTGTTGTGTGAACCAGTCAGTGTTTCTTAGCCAGGCATGCTAGGAGCTGTAGGCCAAAAACATCTGGGGACTCAAGGTTGGAGATCACTGTTCTAGGGTTTACTTTAGCCACCGTGGCGTAGCGTGTTATGTGAAACCAGGCTTTGTATCTCTGTGTGAAGTGGCTGTGGGTTTGTTTTGATTAAGTTCTGAAGTGATCATTTTTGGTTTGAAATTGAGGGAAGAGAAAGTTCTTCCTGAAACTTGGGGTGATATTCAGAGACAAAATCCTTCAAATTATCCAGATGGGTTTGTCACGGGTGCAGCAGTCCTTTTTAAAACAAAAAACAAATAATACCCAACTTTACTTTCGCTAGGGATGCACATCACGGACTTGAACTGGTTCATGTTCATTTCATCAGTAATGATGAAATGAACCATTCCATCCCTTTTCCATGCAGATTTCCATCCCTTTTCCATGCAGATTTTTTAATGAAAAATCCTAAAAAATCTGCACTGTTTAACCAAAATCGAAAATGTACTTATAGGGTGGTCCAACAAGGACTGCCCCGTATCGGTCTTTCTTTCTTTTTTACAAGCTCAAGCTCCCTGGAGCAGCTAGATACAGTAGCAAGGTGCCCACTACACAGGTTATAACTGCTTGTGAAAATTCTTCAGAAAGTGGATATGCCTAGCCTACCGTATGGGGGAAAAAAATGTCCCCATTGGTACATGGGGGGAGCCATCTTTTTTTCTGTACAATCATCCAGGAAGGGACAGCACATAACAACACATGGCCCATGCTTTCTTGCTGCTCGAAATACTTGAACTTGTAAAAATGAAATAAATAAATAAAAAACTAAGAGGCAGCCCTTGGGCCACCTCATGAATTGTAAGTACGGTAGGGAAACCAGGTGTAATGTTTCATAGAACTGCAGACTAATCCACATATCTATGTACTGATATGAGCACTAGTCTGGGAGGTGGGAATTGGCTAAGTTCACTCCAAAATGTGGAGTTATTGAAATTCTCCCAGTTCCCTAATTTTAGATGAAGAAAGGGATTGGGACTGAGAGACCAAAAGAAAGTGGTTGTGCAGATTGTACGTTATAAGCCAGACTTCATACTGCCTGCCAGTCAAAGGAGCTGGCATTGCACATCCTTATAATCCCTTTGGCACCTGAAGAGGGCTTGGACAATTGAGCAGGCCAGGCACAGCTTACAGTAGCTCACTAAAGTAAATAAGAGCATCAGAGGCAGAGGTTGTTAGTTTAAGTTCTGGACTCTGGAGTCCCTGACAGTAGCATAGTTTCAAGTTTTAAACTTTAATTCAATATTTACGTGTGTGTGTGTTCAACAGTCTTTGTATTCTCAATGAAGATGTCACACACAGGATGTGAAGACTAGAAGAGAAAGGAGAGTATGCCATTTGTTCAGTAAAGTTAGGATAATGTTTGAAAGAATTAAAGGTATCTGAGTAGTCATTCATGAGTAACAATGTATCTAGTGACGAGGCAAAAGAAACAGAGACCTAGCAAGAGGCAAGGAAAGCAAACTAAGATTACAAAGAAAAGGTCTCCCTTTTTTCTTCAACAGAACAGAAGTTCCACAATTTCTTAAATATGACTCCTCCAATTCCAAAATGGCTTCTCAAGGCCTAATCCTTTCCCTGTAATTTGAATGCATACAGACAGTATTGTAGGGGGGGCGGGGGGCGGGGAATGGACACAGAGACTGCAGCAAAACCTATTTCTGACCCTTGGTGTTACTGATTACCAGTAGGAAAAAAATCATTACACTTGGGTTCTGCAGGAGAGATTTGTGGTCTATTTGACACACTTCCAGATACATGGGATGGAAATGACTTTTAAAAACACATACCCTAAAATGCCTCCCAGATTATTTTAACCCTAAAATGACCACTGCAGAAAACAGAATTTGAGATATATAAGCTTAGGCAAGCAAAGCAGCAAGTTACAGCGCCGATAGATGAATGCCAGACCAAGCTAGGGCAGTTAGCATGAAACTGTGTATTTGGAAAGCTAATAAAGAGATCAATTCACACATCATATGGCACTGCAGTACAGCCTGACAGAGAACACAAGTTATGCCAAAGTAACAGAACTGCTAGATCTTGCACATTCCATGGAAATAGTTGAAATGCAAATGGCCACCATGGGATATAAAACAGACCACTGCCTGGGAGAAAAGATCAATATGCTATATAGATTCAGAAAGGGAATAAAACTAACAAATCCAGAACCTAGAATAAGCCTAAAGCTGAATTGATTAGCAAAGGAAATTCCTACTCTAAGCAGATATCCCTGTAAAAATACATGCCTTCCAAAAAGAAAACATCAAATGTTATGTGGAAAACAATAACTTTGCTAAAGTAGACATGATGAAACAAAGGCTTCAAAGGGGAACAAACAAGCCAGGGCTTCAGGTAAATCAAATAGGCCAGGAACTGAGCAGTAAAGAGGATTATGTTTTTGGAATGAAGATAAAAACTGAAACATACTCAAAAAGGTATAGATAGCAACCTAAAACAACCATTTACTTGAGAGGGAATGAAATACAATTGTTTGTAGATACAGGAGCAACTGTCAACATTTTAGATGAAGCAACCAATGGAGGACAGCAGAAGTGTCTAGCATTTGAACACTCAGCCACAGTAGTCTCTGCATAGAGGTCCTAGCAAACTATACACATTATTAGAGATCCCAGCAAAGTTTTCTTAAGCCAGGCTCAGTAAAACCTACTTCAAAGGAGAGGTGGACTTTACAATCTCCAGAATTATTCTCCAGCTTGGACTGGATCACTCCATCACTTTGACATCATAAGGGAAAAGTAAGAGGCTGAATAGGAAGGAAGAAAAGGATGAGAGGTAGATCAGTTCCTTGGTTTTGGATTGGATTGGAAAAATGATCCAAGATCTTCCAAATTTTTCAGAAGATCCCAGATCATTTCCTAGTTGGGAGTGTTTGCTCATCTCTAAATATTATAGGCAAATTAACCACTATGACAAAATCTAAAAATAGATAGTATTAGAGAATCCAACACCTTTAGTGTTAACATTATAAATATACATACCATTCAAGAAGAATTATGCAAACAACATGTTGAGATTTCAAAGAATTGGGAAAGTTAAAGAAGAAATTTAAAATTCGCATTGATGACAAGGTGAAGTTATCCATACATTTCATTATAGTCCAGGGATGCAGAACCTCAGTCCCTGAGGCCAAAACCAGCCCTGGCCCCACCCCCTTTCCCTCAACCGCCAATTGTTTTGTTGCTTCCTAGCTTTTGTGTGGTCTCCCCCCATTCTAAATGGTTGAAATACATCTCCTAAGGCTTAGTTACTGGCAGTAAGAGCTTTAAGTTAAAATATGCTGGTATTTTTGGTATTTTGCCCCTGCCCCTGTCGCCTTCGGTGTAGCCCATCATTGGAATGAGGCCCCCCAATGCTTCTCCAAAATGGAATTAGGATCCTGAAAAGGGTTCTGCACTCCTGCTACAGCCAGAACAAAAAAAAAAATGGAAGTGACACTGCAAAGACTAGGAGCATTCAACATCACAGAGTGGGTTAAAGGACCAAAACCACAGGGCATCTCTCTAGTTGTAGCACTTACATACAAAATCCTCAGCACAGACCTTCAAGTAGCTTATCAATCAGACATATCACACCGGCAGTAGATGATCTGGTAATATGCTCCACAAAAGTTCTTCAAGTTTGACCTGAAAGCAGGGTATTATCAAAGGCTGAGTCAAAAATTCTCCACGGAAAACTTTTGCTTCAAATTTGGTGAGGCTCAGGAGCAAAATAAGGTGAGCAAATACACGGAGCATATTTTGATGTATGCACTTTTCGATCTGTGTACTAATAATCCTGTTCAAAAATATGTATTAAGCTCCCTTTCACCATCCAGTCTACAACACAAAATTGGACAGCAGCAGGGCTGCAGATTATTTGATTCCTGATTTGACTCTTGATTTTAATTATTTTGATTTTACTTGGCTGTAAACCTCCTAACACAATTTAAATAAACGTTTCAATTCACTGAGAAAATGAAAAAGTGATGTCCAACACAAGCCTTCAGCTTTAGGAGAGCAGAAAGTGGTTTGAGAGAGGCATCAGTTCCCATGATACCCTCAGTCAGTTTTCAGCCTGATCAAACAGGCTGTGAAGGGTGTTTTTTAAAGAAAACCCTATAAAACCTGTTTACCAGAATCAAAGGTATGATGAGTGCAAAGACCATTGGCTGCAATCCCTCATTCACACTGCCTTCAGCTCTTTTTAAACAAATCTGTCTCCAGCCACAGGATTTGCCTCTGTAACTGGGTATGTATTCAGTTCCAGTGTATTCAGTTCAATTTCATTTTCTGTTTTAATTGCAATGCTGTATACACAGCCCTTTAAGCATCTGTAATTTTCAGAGGAAATAAAAGCTTTCTTTAAAAAATGTATAAAAAATAAAATAGATCCTGTTTTAAATATCTGCAACTGAAAGATGTTGACTTTAATACACACTGGTATCTTTTTGATATCTTCTAGGTACTTTTAATGCTACAATCTATCTTTGAAACATGTGTTGGACAGTATTTTCTAATCATTCCAAAATGAATACCTCCACCCCAGTCCCCAACGTTTGTCTGTTTCTCTCTGCCTACTTATACCATTAACTCTCTACATTTTGTGTTTTTGTTTTTTAAGTTGCTTTCTTAGTTGATGTAACAATCTTGAAAACTGAACATTTCTACTCAAGGATGATCCTGGGATTTAAAACACAGCAGCTATGCAGTTTAAAATAAGGTCAAAGAAGCAGATGACCTTAACTTTTAACTATTAATCTTCAGAGTGATGATCTCATGCTGTAAAACTGCCTGGGCCTTATTGAATTCCTTGCAAAGCTTCAGTCTCCAGCTTTGGTCTCAGAGGGTGGAGTTTCTTTCTGCAGAGTATTAGCAGTATGGCATTAAATAACTGACTTCCTTCTCATTGTTTAGATTAACTGAACTGTAGTAAGGCCTTAGCATGGAGTGTCTTGGAAGCTGCATTATGTTCAGCCCTTGGATCTCATAGCAGTCCCACGTGAACCATCTGTAAATGATCAGATTACGGCAAAGAGCCGAACACTGCCTAAACAAAACCTCATCTACCAGTACAGTTCTCTTTTTGTTCCACTTCTCAAGTCCCATTTCCTGTTATAAACAAATCCACATACCAGATTTGAATGTATGGAAAATTCTGAGGGTCCCTCATGCAGCTGCCTGTGAATTCAGCTGTTATTTAGAAAAAGATTGTCAACAAATAACTTTTCTGACATTCCCAGGACATCGCGCATAAATCGTTTCACTGCTTCAAAGTCATTTTTCTTCTTTTTGGCAAACTGCAAAGGACCAATCCATGACAATGGCACAAGACTATTCTTGAACTTATTATTCATAAAGCGAATAGGCTGCAAATTCTACAGGCCTAATTTAAATGGGACACCACTAGGCATGCACAAGAAAATTAGCCATGCCAGGCATCTGGGCCATCATTTATACTGGCTCACCCTGCTGGCTCATGTAGCATTAGCATGCCAGCATGCGTTTTAATGCACAGATAGTATTAGTACTAGTATTAGTATTTTGGCATGCCTAGCTTGATGTTTAAAGTCAGGCCTGATTTTTGATCATTGTATATCTTTAATATGGAAGCAACTGGAATTGGGAGACTTGTGGGCTTAGTTTGCATTATGGCTGTACCTGCTCCATTGGATAAGACCTGAAGCAGCTTGGGTTCTGACATGCTAGATCTCAAATCTGATAGCAAGTCAACAAGTTGGTATTGAATTTCAGAAATACAGGCTTGGGACTGGTTGGAGAGGATGGCACCGGTCATTTTGGTCAGCTTTCCTGAAATCATCCAATCCCAGGTAAACACAGGGATTAAAGCAGGCTAGGAGATCCCCAATATCTCTGTGCACTTTGGACCAAACCTGGCACTCACTTGTGAAGACTTGCTTGTGGGGACTGAGAGGAGTCCAGTTGTATAAATTAATTGAAGGGGTGGGTAGAGAGAAAAGAGAGCCTGCAGAGAGCATTATATTATTATATGTATTATATTACACTAAAACCGAAATGCATTTAATTTCATTTTTATCTTGATATTAAAAGTCACATCTTTCCAGTACTTCCTCCTGTTATTGTGGTCTCTACCTGATACTGTGGTAAGCAACCCTAAAGCAACCATCAGTTTGCACAGGGAATAATTAGGGATTATAGCCATACTTCTGACCAGTTTGCTATGTCTGCGCACTGAGTGATGAAAGATGCATCTATTTTGGTTCATGTTCACATGATGAAATAACACATACATCTGCCACATGTGATACTGTACACACAACAAGCTGCATTCTTTGCCCCAGCTGAAGGGATATATGTATTGTAACAATGGGTGACTCTAAATCAGCCTTCCCCAACCTGGTGCCCTCCAGATGCTTTGGACTTCAACTCCCATCAGCCTCAGCCACCATGGCCTATGGTCAAGAATGCTGGGAATTGTAGTCTAAAACATCTGGAGGGAAATAGGCTGGGGAAGGCTGTTCCACATCCCAGTCACAACAAAGATATGAGGATTTTCTAGGTATTATACATGACTGTGCCTTAGAATAGTTAGTCACAGAGTCCACTGGAGGGTAAGCAACACTGAGTGGTGCCTACGAGGACCTGACATGAGTTGTCTAACTGATCAAGGACAGTAACCACCATGCTATCAAATTTAACATATATGTAAGTGGAATGTTGCCTGGAAAGTCTAACATGATCACATTTAATTTCTGAACAAGAAACTCTGGGGAAATGAGGGGATTAGTTAATAACTAATTGTTAGGTTCAGAGGCAGCATATTTCTGAATACCAGCTGCAAAAGCAAGGAAGGGTTGTTCCCTTCTTTCTCATCTTTTAAGCTTCCCAGAAGCGTCTGGCTGGTCACTATTGGAAACAAAATACTGGACTAGATGGGCTCTTGGTCTAATACTGCAGGCTTCTTCTTTTGTTCTGTGTAAGAATGTTGTCATATGTGAAGCAGCCCTCGGTCTCCTTTCTCTGAAGCTATGGAAGTAGAATATCAATCCACCCGATTTTCACACAATCCTATGCATGTCTACTCAGATGTAAACTCCACCGAGTTCAATGAGGCTTACTCCCAGGTAAGTGGGTATAGGATTACAGCTTTAGTTGATCTCCTAACCACACATACAGAATCCTTATTAACATTAGGATCAGGGCCGACATCAAGGGTTGTCATGGTCAGGCACCTGTCAATGGCTCACACCCGGCAGGGCCCCACTGACAAGAGCCTCCTCTGGACTTGCTCGTCGTTTTCACCATGGCAACCTGCTTGTTCACCTGCCTCTCCCTCTGGCCCAGACAACAGTAGTGGTGAGAAGGAGGAGCAGGAGATGCCACTGCCTCCTTGCTCACTGGCTCTCTGCCTGTCCAGCAAGCAAGTAGTAGCAAAGATGAGAAAGAGGACGAGGAGCAATAAGAGCTGGTGACAATGATGGTGAGAAGGTAGACTCATTGAGAAAGGAGACCTATTGAAGGTGTCTTGCCCAAGGGCCTTCAAAAACCTGGAGCTGGCACTAGTTAGGATGTTCCCCATAGCATCACTGAGGATATATTCCTGAATCTCAGCAGTTTAAAATGCTAAATCTTGGAGCTGAAATATTTACTAATTATGTAAGTATATAAAGCATCTTGTAATTGTCTACTATTTGCTTTTTCTTGCTCCTGCCATTGACATTTGCTAATGCTAGTGATGTATTATTGCTTCATTATAGGGTACAAGTAATGTATCACAAAACATGTTCACTGCATTTTAAGACATGTTCACCAAAGTACACAATAATTCACTTCAAGGTGGCTTAATGTGCACCTTTGGGCAAAAGAACACTCGCTAAACATTTGATAGGCATGCAAAATAATTTCAGTTAACTGCATGGCTGCCAGTGTAAACTGTGGGAGAAATCACCTTTCAGTTGAAGTTACAACATCAACTAAACAACAAAGGTCACAATCCTATGGCCACCCCACCCTTGCCTGGGGTCCATAGGAGAAGTTGTTGGACTTCCCACTGCGACCTTGGAAATCCCTTCTGAGGTCGCAGTGGGGAGTCCAAGCACACCTCGCAGCTGGCACGGTTCTTTCTGCACCAGCTGGGAACCGAAGCCAGAAGACTGACGTTGGTTCTGGCAAGGGGGGGGCATTCCCGGGAGCTGGGGAGAGGAGCAGCAAGGCACCGTCAGCTTTCAAGAAATCCAGGTGGTGTCTCTGCCTCTCCTTCTCACAAGGAGAGGTAAAACATTTAGATGGTTGAGATCGGCAATCCAAATGTTTTTGAGAGTGAGGGAAGCACAGCAACAATCCTATCTGCCGTGCTCCTCCCACCCTCAATTGGATGCTCATAATCTTCTGGGTTCTTAGGGTTATGGGCACCCACATAGGATGATGGGGCTGAAAGAAAAATAAGAAAGACAGATGAAGAGATGGTAAGAAAGACATAAGGCTAAAAAGTTAATTTCTTTGAAAAAACAAAGAAAAAAGAAAACACAATATTCTGAATTTAAGATCAAAACATATATTACTCTTAAAGCATAGATATGAAGAGAATAAAGGTAAGAATCAAAGAGTAGAACCTCAATAGAAGGAACAACTTTATAATCCAAAACTAGCATAAAAGTTTTTATACATAAATAAATATGTGTTCAACATTTTTAAAGGGAGAGTTGTTACTCCAGAGCACATGAGATCTACCCAGTCCATACAATCCAGAAACTTGAGGCAATACTGGGCAGCTAATTAGCAGTGTGGTTATTGTAGGCTGTTGTAGTTATAAGTGGGATATAATATTTGGGTCTGTTCTGGTGCTACTATTTTCCCCACAGTGTATGCAGAGGGAGAGTGGGAGCAGGCCTTAAGTCCATGCGCTCCATCCCGTTCTCTCACTCAGTAAGGAAGTAATGGGCAGCCCCGTTAGATCCCATGTTTATTTGAATGTGCAATTCCCTGATCTTGCAAGAAATTTGGGCTTTTCCTAACAGTACCTCCCCTTTGCTCAAATATCACATTTCAAATTGCATTTGAATTTCTGCTACGATTTTAAAAGGTTATTGTGATATGATAGCTTACTGGCATGGTGGGTGGGAGAAGAAAAAGGAAACCCACACAGAACTTGTTTTGTAGTTCTCTCCCAAACAAATTTACTTTGGAGTATATATTTTTGATTTCACCAGATAAAAAAATCCTTCTTCTGCACAACTGTTAAAGGCCCAGGGAGCAGTAGGGGCTGAACAATGATGGGCATGACACCCTCATATGAGGAATTTTGTAAAGACCAGAATGCCTCCAGGAATAAGTAAATTTGTGGATATATGTATTGTTATGACTGCTGGTGGTCTCCTTTGTTAACCTGATTGGTGGCTTAATGGTCAGGAAAGGCTGGTTGTTCTTTCCTCAGTGGAAGAACAAAAGGAAGATTTTTCCTTTATGGTCAATCAATGTGAGTGGTGCGATATGGGATTTGTGTTCTGCCGGTGGATGTCTGTGGCCAAAAAAGGAGGCAGTTGTAGTTTGGAGAAGGGCTGTTGGTCAGCAGTAGAGCCCATGCTTTGCATGTAGAGGATCACAGATTCAATCCCTGGCATCTCCAGGTAGAGCAGGGTCCTCTCTGCAACCGAGGAGCTACCATTCAGTGTCTATAATATGGAGGTAGATGGTAGGCCAATGCTCTGACTCAGCTTCCTATATTCCTATAAATTTGGAGGGGGAGAGAGAGTTGAGTTAGCTGGAGTTAGATAAAGGCTGGGGTCAGCCTTGTGGTCAGTTTTTCTTTGGGAATGTGATACAGTATTTTGGTTGAGCAGTCTGATGTAGGAATCTGTTTGCTTCCTCTGTGTTCTGATTGTATATTTGTAATTAAACAGACACGACAAAGCCACCCTAAGTTCTTTCTCTCTCTCTCTTCCCCTAAGGAAACTAAACCATGTACTATATCTTTCCCATGGACCTCTAATAGTCTGAGCATGCAGGGTGCATCTGTCTGTGTGTCTGTCTGTCCGTCTGTCCATCCATCCATCATGTCATCTATAGAAAGAGGGGGCGGGTTAGAATTATGTTGCTTGGAATTACAATTGAGCTATGAATTCATATGTTATTTAATCCAGCAGTGGCTGCACATCAGCAAAACTCATTTTCTAAACTAAGTTTCCATTTTGCAGATATATCACAAACTTTACTTTCAACTCACTCAAAAAGCCAGTTACTGGCTCCAACTACTGCTTGACAATCATGAATCCAGCCAAGCTCAAGGAGAAACATGAAGAGGATATCTGCAGGTGATTTGAAGTGGAGCATGTTCAGCGGTTCCTGAGTTGCAAGTTGGTTGGCGAGAGATTAGTGAACGGGACTCTGTCTGTAAATCAGCACAGTGTGCTCTATGAATATTGCCAGTGTATCAGTAAATCCCAAGTGTGAACGTAAGGAAAACTGCAATGGTAACAAAAGCCACTTTTCCTCCTTAATGACATGAACTTTTCGACAGTGAAGTGTAATCCTGCCCAAATCTCAGACCTCTACTCCCACACTATAGGAGTGCGCTTGTCAGAATGAGTTAGCTGTCAAAGGAAAGACTGGGCAATGACGGGTGGGGGAAGAGAGAGTCTGAACAAAGGCATGTTATTTGAGAAGCGCCCTGGCTTCCACCTCTGTTGCCAAGGTGGTTGTTTTCTGAGTTGTGCTGTTGCTCTGCTCAGGGAAAATAGCTGAGTTGTCAACATGTATCCACGCCATCATCTCTGCAAAATCCAATGTCCTTGATTAAAAGAAGAAGAAGAATAAGAAAAGGCTTACCATAAAAACAAAACCACTGTTTTTCTCTGCGGTAAATGTACCCTGCTTAGACTGCATCAGCATTTCTGTAACAAGGTACAGTATCTGCTCAGCAATGGCAGAGAAGCCTAGGAGACAATTAACTGTCAGAGAAAGACTTTCTCTACCTCTGAAACTGTAAGAAGGCACATCAATTACACTAACAATTTGTGCCATATAATGTATTTGCTTCCTTGGGAATTATCATATAATCCGGGAACCAGTCATAAAATAGATGTGCAGTGCTATTAACTGAACTATAGATTATTCGGAATTGTTTGTTAATCAAAGATGCCATGTATTCCCCATATGAGGCAGACCATGTAAGCAGTATTCCCTTTAGCTAACTATGCAAGGCAATAGGTATTTCCCTTAGGAAAAGTTTACCATTTCCCAAGACCCACAGACCATCCCAGAGTGAGAGACCAGGCAGGGAAGACTCTCTGGAGAGCCACTGTTGGGGATTGCTAAAAGGGCTGGGAGAGGATATTAAGAGTTATTATCTCTCCCCTCTTGCGTGTGCAAGTTCAGCAGAGCTTACCCCAACTGCAGCGGAAAAGCGTGGATATGTGTAGAGCTGCCGGTTAAGGCAGTAGCAGCAATTGGTAATCACACAGTCTGTCCCTTTGTGTGGACAGACTGGGGCTTTTTACCTGGTTTCCCCCCCTTTATACTACCAACAAGACAAACAGTCTTTTGGAGGTTAAAAATATACTTTACTCACTCAGATCTTGCAGATTGGTTACAGGCAGGCTTAAGAAGATATTTACACTCATGCAGGAATCATGTGGTAGCTGCTGTGTTCTGAACTTAGGAAAAGTTCAGAACTCTCCTCGAGCTACATTTTAAGACATGCTTCTCCTACAGGTTCATGGCGCAGACTCTTTTCCCGGGAGAGGAAGAGAAGGCGACTGGCAATGCCCACATCCTGCCCCAGGAGGTCTGGGTGACATTCCACAGAGTGTCTGCTCTAGGATGCAGAGACTCTGTGGTCCCAATTACATCATGCACTTATGCAAGGCTTGAGGTTTTGACTGCTCACACCCAACATACCCCTTCTCAGACAAAACAACATGCATCAGTATACATTTTCATTGTCCCACCCACAGTCCCATTTTCACACGAAGTTTCTGGAAACTCCTTGGGCAGGGGTTTGGTCAGGATATCCGCAGTCATCTCCCCTGTAGGACAGTGCATTAGTTCAACCAGTCCCTTTCGGATGGCTTCTTGAACATAATGGCACTTAGCCCTGATGTGCTTTGTCCTGGCTTGGAGCTTCTCATTGTGCGCTAGTTCCAGGCAGTTCTGGTTGTCCTCCATCAAGCGAAAAGGTCCTTTGCGCACTAACCCAAAGTCCATATTAGTTCCTCCAGCCAGGTCATCTCTCTGCATGCTTCCGATGCTGCAACGTACTCAGACTCTGTTGAGGACAAAGCTACACAGTTCTGTTTATAACTGGACCATGTGATTGGGCCATTCCCAAGCAAAAATACAAACCCACCCATGGATTTGCTATCAGTGGTGTCCCCAGCCCAGTCAGCGTCTGAGTATCCCACCAGCTCTGGGTTCCCCCTCAGCTGGCAGCTTCAGCTTACAGTCCGCAGTGCCCTTCAGGTAGCGAACCACCCTTTTAACACCCACCCAATCGCGTTCACTGGGGCAGCTTACCTTTCTGCTCAGTAAACCCACCGCATCTGCAATGTCGCGTCGGCAAGTGGTACTCAGGTACAACAGCTTGCCAATGGCGGACCTGTAGTGGTTGCCTTCGGGTAGCGGCTTTGATTCTTCCTGATTTTTCAGGAAGTCTGTGCTCATGGGTGTACAAACTGGGTTTGTGTTCTGCACCTCCATGCTCTCGATCAGTTCAATGATCTTCTGTCTCTGGCTCAGCAGAAAAGATTCATCCTCTTCTCTTGTTATCTGGATCCCTAGGTAGTACTGCACCTTCCCTAGCTCTTTGACCTCCACATCTTTGCTCAGCTGTTTAAGTACACGTGTGTATTCCTTTTCACTGGCTGAAGCAATTATTAGGTCATCAACAAATGCGAGGATGTATGAATACTGTCCATTAGTACATTTAGTGTACAGACATTTGTCAGCTTTACCTTGTTTGTACCCAAGTTGGGTCAGCATTGTATGTAGCTTGGCGTTCCAGGCTCTGGCTGCCTGCTTCAGTCCATATAGCCCCTTCTGAATCCGGCAGACTAAATGGGCTTGGTGAGGCTTGATGAAGCCCTTGGGCTGCTTCATATATATCTCCTCAGAGATTTCGCCATACAAAAATGCTGTCTTTATGTCTACGTGCCAGACTTCCATCCGCCTTGAATCTGCAATGCTTAAGAGTGCGCGGATGGTGCTATATCTCACAGTTGGGGCAAATGTGGAGTCGTAGTCCTCCCCATATTTCTGGCTAAATCCTTGTGTGACTAGCCTAGCCTTGTAACGCTGTACTTCCCCTTCTGCCCCATGTTTAATTTTGAAAGTCCACTTACTTCCAATGGCCTTTTTGCTGGGTGGCAGTTCTGTGAGAGTCCATGTTTTGTTTTGATGCAGAGCTTCCATCTCCTCTTCTGCAGCTTTTCTCCAGAGACTTGCTTCAGAGGCTGGCATCTCCCCAATCTCCTCCCATGTGGAGGGTTCTCGAGGTAGCGCTGACCCTGCGAGGTAGGACAGTCTAGGAGGTGGCACGCCCCTGTTGGAACGAGATGAGCGTTGTCTAACCTGTGGTTCTGGAGGTTCTGGAGCCTCCTCAGGTTCCTCGTCCGACTCCAACTCCGGCATGTCCGCATCACTGTTGTCCTCTGGGTCTCTGGTGCTGCAATTAGGATCCCGGTCCTCCGCGTCTTCTTCCTGTTCACGGCCTGTAGAGGGGGCTATGACATTGGAAGCTGGGTGCACAGGGTCAAGAGTTATCGGCGGGAAGCATATTAGTTCACGTGTGTCCCCTTCTGATTGATCAGAAAACTCTAGGACACTTCCTTTGATGTTGGCCTTGCTGGTTTCATCGAAATGAACAACATGCTTTGCCTTAACTTGCCCTGTCTTTAGATCCATAATTCGGTAGCCTTTCCCTCCAGACGCATATCCCACATGGATGTCTTCTTGCGCTCTGGAATCAAGCTTGTGCCTATTTTCTTTGGGAACGTGTGAATAGGCAACACTACCAAAAACTCGTATGTGTGACACATTGGGAGTTTTCCCATGCCAAAGTTCAAAAGGTGTGCGCGTGGCTCCTTTTGTAGGTAATCTATTGTGGAGGTACACTGCAGTGGCTGCTGCATCTCCCCACAAGCGCTGGGGCAGAGATGCATCCTTTAGCATGCACCGTGTCATCTCCATGATGGATCTAAACTTTCTTTCAGCTACAGAGTTTTGCTGTGGAGTGTATGGTACAGTGGTTACATGTTTAATCCCTTCCTGTTCCATAAGGGCCTGCATGTCATGTGAACAATATTCCGATCCGTTGTCCGTCATTAAGACCTTTGGACTCTTCTGGAATTTGTTTTTCACCATGGCAATGTACCTTTTGAACATGTCCACTACTTGGCTCCTATCTTTTAGAAGATAAGCCACACAGTACCTAGAAAAGTCATCTAGAAAAATCAGTATGTATTTGTTTTTCCCTAATGATGGAACATTCATTGGACCACATACATCACTGTACACCAGGTCAAGCACACTGGTGCTGCGCTGCTGAGTGCAAGGAGGAAATGAGGGTTTAACTGCCTTTTCAGTGTCACAACTTACACACTTGGTTGTGGCTGATGCATTCTTGGTTATCTCCATTCCCCTTGCCAGCTCCTTTTTCTTCAAGTCCATTATGGCGTTTGGGTCTCTGTGTCCCATTCTTCTGTGCCACAGCTCCAGGTTGGCTTCATCTCTCCGGTTTGGGGATGCCACCTTGGCAGATTGAGGCTCTGGAATAACAGTCTCATAAAGACCATTAGTTAGAGTTGCTTCAGCAAACACTTTCCCATTTTTGGACACTTGACACATTTCATTTTTTGAAAATTATTTCAAAACCTTTTTTTGCAAGAGTGGACACACTGAGGAGGTTACAGTGGAAGTCTGGAACATAGCGAACTTTTTCCATTTGATTCTCCCGTGTTTCACTTCCCACCTTACAGTTCAGAACTCCTGAACCAGCACCTTGTGCTTTTATAACTTTGCCATCTGCAATTTGAATGTGCGCACTTTGTGATGTGTCAATCTCATTAATGTCCATAAAGAAATCTTTATCACACGTGAAGTGACTAGTGGCCCCTGAGTCAATCAGCCACCTGCTTGACTTGTTTTTACAGTTATTAGCTGTAAAATTCATTTCCTGAGACAGAAAGGTATTCTCAGAACTTTCTTTCTTTTGTTGCTTAAAAGAATGAGGCTTTTGGGATTTGGGGGCCTTGCATGCCTTTGCTATGTGACCCTCTTTATTGCAGTTAAAGCAAACTACCTTCTTTGGTGTGTGTTTTGCTTTTACTTGGGGCTTGGACACACAATTGTAAGCATTTGCTTTTGCACCCCTATCTGGAGACTCATTTCTCCTTTGTGTGCACTCTTCCTTTAAATAGGCAATTAACCTTTTAAAAGTCAAGTCTTGTATCCCATCCATGAGAGTTACAAAAGTCTCAAATTTGGGTTCCAGTGACCCTGGGAAGTAACAGATTGAGCTTCAATTTTAGCAGATCTCTCATCCACGCCCTGTGCGATCTTTTGCTTGCAAATCCATATGCAAGCTCTAGATTCTCAAGTATCTGAGCTGCAGTATCAGACTGTCCAACAAGTATCATCTGGGTATCTGAAATACTGTTCAAAATCATGGCTTTTGCCATCTTATTCTGCTTTTCCCATACATTGATTGCAGCTCTGGCCTCATCATTAGTCCCAGTGGGTTTTTCACTTTCAATGGATCCCAAGGCTTCTTTGTTATCAAGAGAGGCTCTTAGGTGCTTTTTCCATTGAATAAAGTTGTCCTCTGTTAATTTGGGCAACTTGAGGCTTACTTTGTCTGAGCTATCATTGCTGGCCATCTTAAAACTAAAACTTGGAAAAATGTCCAAAATTCCAAAATCAAGGGAAATTTCCAAAATTCAAAATGGGAAAACTGCTTAAAATTCAAAATCTTCACTGCCTTACTGCCTTTTATCTGAGTAAAAGCAAGGGGGGGGGCATTTCTCCTTTTCTCACAATGGAGACAAAGGACTCAGCCTCGTGGCTACCAGGAAGCAACAAAGAAAAATATGGCTGCTTGGGGTTTCTCTCCTCTTAAGAGAATCCAGCACCATCTGCCTACCAAATGCTTGAAAATAATCATCCACGTGCTGGGCCCGTTAACCCTTCTGTTGGGGATTGCTAAAAGAGCTGGGAGAGGATATTAAGAGTTATTATCTCGCCCCTCTTGCGTGTGCAAGTTCAGCAGAGCTTACCCCAACTGCAGCGGAAAAGCGTGGATATGTGTGGAGCTGCCGGTTAAGGCAGTAGCAGCAATTGGTAATTATATAGTCTGTCCCTTTGTGTGGGCAGACTGGGGCTTTTTACCTGGTTTCCCCCCCCCCTTTATACTACCAACAAGACAAACAGTCTTTTGGAGGTTAAAAATATACTTTACTCACTCAGATCTTGCAGATTGGTTACAGGCAGGCTTAAGAAGATATTTACATTCATGCAGGAATCATGTGGTAGCTGCTGTGTTCTGAACTTAGGAAAAGTTCAGAACTCTCCTCAAGCTACATTTTAAGACATGCTTCTCCTACAGGTTCATGGCGCAGACTCTTTTCCCGGGGGAGGAAGAGAAGGCGACTGGCAACGCCCACATCCTGCCCCAGGAGGTCTGGGTAACATTCCACAGAGTGTCTGCTCTAGGATGCAGAGACTCTGTGGTCCCAATTACATCATGTACTTATGCAAGGCTTGAGGTTTTGACTGCTCACCCCCAACAGCCGCCCAGGCCTGAATGCCACACTTTCAGGGGTCGTTCCTCAAAGTGAGGCTTTGTGGGTGAGGTGGCCTTGGAGACTGCCTGTACAGTTCATCCAGACTTGAAAGAAAGGAGACGGCCTATGAGGTGTGTGTAAGCTTCCACTAAAATGCAATGCAAAAATACAAGGAGACTGTTTTATATGGAGGCTGAGCCCATGATACTTTTCAACCAAAGGCCTTTAGGTGATGGGAAATAAAAGTTAATATAAGCAGAAGAATCAAATGATATCTGGAGAAATGCACACTAAAAAATGGCTCTCAGGGGACCCCCCCACACACTTAATTCTTATCCATTTTTGGAAAGGTCAATGTGAAGCAGAGGCAAAAAGCAAAAGTCATACTGGGGAAATGGGTAGAGTATTTGTTTGTTTATTTTAGCATCCCTAGCTTCCTTGAGGCCACTCTGAGAAAAGTATACAGCAAATTTATTTGCATCATTGCACAGAAATACATTAACCAACAGGTCTAAAGGACAATTAGATCTGTGGACCTTGTAAGGTTATCACTCTGAGCGGAACTAAAATACATTGTTTCTTGTGTCCTAGAAATTTCAAAGAATACAGTTCAGACATCACTATTTACTTTAGCAGACACCTGAGGGTGGGGTCTTCCCAAAAGTAACATGGATTTTGGATAAAGAGATTCAATGTGAGCTTGGATGTCTGTGCTAGATAGAGGTCATGTTTCCAGGTCTTCCTATTCCACATCTACCCCCTCTTTAAATCCAAACTTGATCTGTGTGTAAGTAAAGGTCATTTTGTTAGCTTCTGATACTACTGTCAACTTGCATCTCCTACCTAGGAAAGTAACTTGCTTAGACGTATAGTGAACAGCAAGGAACAATTCAGTAGCAAGCACTACTTTTTGCTACAAACATCTCAGTCCAAACTGCAAGTGTCCAATTGTGGGCAGGTTCTAACAACTGAAATTAATTTTGATGGCAAGATTAGACCTCCTTTCAACAAGATGGTATGTGATAAGTTAAAAAGTAATAACTAGGGATAGTCCAAGACCAGCCAGCAAATCTAACATGTGTTCTTTACTAAAGGGCGCAATCCTATGCATGATTAGACAGGGAAAAAGTCCTACATCTCCCAGCTGGAAATTGTAGGACTTTTTTTCTGTCTAAACATGCACAGGATTGCGCCCTTAGAGATATTTTTTCATCCAAATTCTCACATGCCTTACTTTCCCCTTATCTTGATTAGGTTAAAAAAAAGTGTTCCTGTCTTCACTAGAGTACCACCTTCCATTAATAGGCAAATGTGGCGTAGTGGTTAGAGTGTTGAGCTGGGACTCGGGGGATCCGGGTTCTAGTCCCCGCTCGGCCATAAAGCTCACTGGGTGACTTTGGGCCAGTCACTGACTCTCAGCCTAACCTACCTCACAGGGTTGTTGTGAGGATAAAATGGAGAGAAGGAGGAGGATTATGTAAGCCGCCTTGGGTTCCTTTCAGGAAAAAAGGTGGGGTATAAATATAATAAATAAATAAATAAATAAAATTCAGTAGTGCCTTACTTTGATAGAGTCCAACCTATCTGAGTATACATTCTACCAAAATGCCTTTGTCATTTTAAGTGGGGGAGAACCTTTAAGTGCAGCCTTAATGAATATTCAGAAATTAATCAAATTAATATACAGAAATTAATTAATCAATTAATCATTCAGAAATGAATATACAGACATTAATAAATAAGGGATTTATAACAATCTTAGAAAAATGAATGGCTTGAGATTTTGGTATTAGGGAAATCTGCTCCCTAAATTCATGGCTCAACAGTAGAGCATAGTATTTGCATTCAGAAGGTCCCATGTTCAGTCCCTGATGTCTCCTGTTAAAAGGTTATCTGACAGTGTCTGTTGGAGTACATGGTTTTGAGCTAGATGAGCCAATGATCTTACTCAATGTAAAGCAACTACATCTGTTCAATTCATTTTATTAACATTGCCACTGCTGCTGCCAAGCTATGAAAATTAGACATTAATAGTGCACTAGGACTTACTCCCAAGTAAGTGTGCTTGGGACTCTAGCCTAAGCTGGCTATTGGCTTCTCACCATAGGTGGTTGTTGTTGTTGTTTTAGTTGAGTTCTGTTATTATGGATCTATGGATCCTCAAATTTGTTTCCTTTATTTTTGTATACGCTTAAACTCTTCCTGAGTCTATATCTTTCACTTTGATTTGATTATATCTCCCTCGATTCTCTCTCTCTGCATAGACTGTATAAAACATGTATCTTGTACAGCTACTAATTTTAATAGTAGCTATTTAATAGTATATATGTTACCTCTTCACTGAGATTTTTTTTTTTTAATTTTTATTTTATTTTTTTGGTTTGATGATGGGAAAACACTATGCTTTCATGCTTTTGCTGTTATATACTTGAAATTGCCATTTTTTTTATTCTGCCTTTGGTGGTTCCAATATATCTCCCTCCTTGTGACAAAAAAATGAACAAAATAATTAGTTCAAAGGGAACAGAGATGAAGAAAGAGGGAAGTACTTGATAAACAACAAACAAGAATTAGGTAGTAGAAGGTTACATAGCAGCAGAAAGCTCATAAAATGTGATGTTATACTGACCCAGGATTATTGGAATACTTTACAGAATAAGTAAGGTTGTGTGAGAATAGATTTTTAAAAGGATTGTAGCTTGGTCAATAAAAAGTGTGTAGCTCCTCTTTCCAACTATTTGTAAAGCCTACACAGCTGATGTATGCTCTTTATCAAGCCCATCAATATTTTGTAAAAATTAAACATACACTGAGCTCCTGGCAGATCAAGAGTAAAAAAAGATGAGATACTCATGTCTGTATCAGATCACATGTTTTGTTTTTCTTCACATGACAATACATGTGCATTGTCATGCACAATTCCCCAAATGTACTCAGCATTGTACACGTTTGAAATGTATACATTCCCCACACACAGTGATTTAAAAAACGTGTTTGTGCACTTGTTTCAAATGCCTGTATTTTTCGAACACTTTTTCTTCTTCCATGAATCACATCACAAGCTGGCAAATGTACACACCGCAACTACAGATTGTGATTGGGTCCATGCTCAGTTCTTGCAGGTGTGAACTGGGTAAATTCTGGTCAAAAAGAACTGAACAAATTTCTCATACATCCCTATGAAAAACATAAACCTAGTAGTAGAAGTTCTAAGTATACAAATTGGTACCGTAATTATACTAAAAGAATGGGCACTTTCACACATAAATCCTGGCGTACTGCGAATGAGCGGTGTGCCTATACACAAAGTCTGTCCCATCTCCATTTACCAACCTGCCAGCACAAACAGACAAGCAATCCAAAAATGGACACGCACACCTGTACCCACCACTTCCAAACAAGCCAAGAACAAACCCTGGTCAACAGCCCATGTCTACTCAGATGTAAGTGCCATTGTGCTCAGTAAGCCTTATTCCCAGTTAAGTGTGCATACGATTGCAGCCTAAGATGCCTGTCTGTCTGGATCTGGAATCTGTCCTACAAAAGCCCTGATATTGATACAGTAAATGCAGCATCTGAAACTGGATAGTCAGACATATTCATCACTAGACTTGAATCTGTAGTGTATGGTATATTATAGACATTTTGAAGGGTCAAAGGCTGGGTGGGTTGAAGGGACTGATTTGTAGGAAATAACAGAGTGTCCCTTATGAAGGGCAGGCTCCTGCTGCATTACAGCCCTGACACAACTGCAACACTGTGTTTTAGCATCCGATGTGGAGTAGGAAATAAAGGTCTCAGAGCAGCATGAGCAGCTCGTCACACTACAGTGTTCTATAGATGCCTATAGAACACTGGCCATTTAAAATGTTAGGCATCTTTTAATTGACTAGAAAAAATGTCCAGTATGCAGTTGTAAAAAAAAAGAAAGAAAAGAATGTCTATTCTCCTTTGTTATTAGAAAACTAACTTTTTGAAAAGGATGCATCCTTTTTCACATTCAAAACTATTGTACAGAAAACAGAATACTTACAACAGAGGCATTTTGATTGAACTTCAAAACAACAACAAAACAACTGAAATGGTCTTTGAATATTATTACTCTTTTCAATATTATATAATATTCTGAATGAACTGGCTTTGTATAACAAAAAGAAATCTCACAGTTGCTCGGCTAGCCCCAGTCTGAGGGCATGAAGAACTTAGCCAAATGTTAAAGCAAAAAAAAAAAAAAAAAAAAAATCTGACTCAGTGAATGACAAGTTGTCATATTGCTTATTGCCTCAGACATGCTGTCTGCATGGAGATTGAAGCGGGGAGGTCACATCCTGTCACAAGAGTGAAAAATGAAACATTAGTCGTTCTTTCCAATAAAAGAATATACCCACCACAAAACTGATTAGTGGATTCAGAGATGCTCAACCAAGTCAATGACCAGGTGTGATAAAGCATCTCACTTAAGGTGATTAGATTCAACTGGATGCAAGCCAGCCTAACCAGACCTATATAGAAATATTGTAGAAGATAAAGACAAAAGAAAAAAAGGAGGGGAATGTCTCCTGTAATGCTATGAATATATCATAGACATTTATGTAAAAGTATCTTTAATTTTCAATAATAATAATAATAATAATAATAATACAAATTTATATTGCGCTCTACACCAGAGTGCAGTATAGTATACAAAATAAATCAAACAATAATCATTACAATTTAACTAAAACTACATTAAAATTCTTAAAATGGGCTACAATCCAAGTAAATTTAAATTAACAACAACAAATAATTAAAACCATCAAGCAATAAAACTAAAATCACAGCAATTACCCAGTTCACACTAAGTCTAACACCTATGTCTCCAAGTTGAACAGATAGGTTTTCAGGTCACGCTTGAATTTACTCAACTCCGATTCCATCTGAAGGTGTAAAGGGAGAGAGTTCCACAATCATGGAGCCAAATGAGAAAATGCCCGGAGCCTAGAATTTGCCAACTTTGTCCAAGGCACTTCCAAAAACCCTGAGTCTGCAAATCTGGTTCTCCTAAGAGGTGTGTGCCAATGTGCCTTGTGACCAACTCAGCCAAATAAGTGGGAAGGGAAGAGCGTAGTGCCTTAAATGTCAAGACAAGAAGTTTGAAATAAGTCCTTGCCCTGACCGGCCACCAGTGCAATGCTCTACGGTGACGAGAAACATGGGAATAATGGGGCAGGTCAAGAATACAGTGTTATTCTGCACCAAAACAAGGGGACGAAGCGAAGAAGAAGGCAAACCCACCAAAAGACTATTACAATAATCCAAGCGTGAAATGACCAAAGCATGGACAAGCAGCTTCGCAGTCTCCGGGGTCAAGAATCGACGGATCCGTCAGATGTTAGCAAGATGGAAGCCACATGTCTTTGCTGCCATATTCGCAAATGGACGAAGTGACAAATGATAATCCACCACAACCCCAAGATTGATGGCCCTCGAGACAGGGGTCACCTGGCAGTCCAGAAGAAGGGGGGAGGACAAACCAGGGGATGGTCAGGACGATCAGGACGAAAAACCAAGACTTCAGTCTTGTCCATGTACAATTTTAAACGATGAGAGGACATCCATGATGTGATGTTCAAAAGACAACTTGTCAGAGAGGACCAAACCTCGTCATTGAGTTCATGATAAGACTGGTATACCTGGGTGTCATCAGCATAAATATGATATTAAAAACCCAAACTAGAGATAAGCATACCCAAAGGAAGTGTATAAAGAGAAAAGAGAACAGGGCCCAATATTGAGCCCTGTGGGACACCAACAGTGTGGGGGAAAGAATGAGAGGTTCTAGTACCCAAAGAAACTGAAAAAGAGCAATTTTCATTTGTCAAATAAGAAGAAAACCAAGAAATAGCATTGCTGGAGACACCCAGAGATATTTGCCGTGACAAAAGAATACCGTGATCCAAAGTATCAAATGCTGCCGAAAGATCTAGCAGCACCAGTATTGAAGAGTTTCGCTGGGTCTTAGCCACTAGGATGTCATTTAATACTCGAGAAAGTGCCGTCTCAGTTGAATATCCTGCCCGGAATCCAGATTGAAATGGATCTGAGAAGTCATGGCGGGCTAAATAGGGAGCCAGTTGGGAGAGAGCAACTCTCTCCAACACTTTAGACAAAAAAGGAAGGTGAGACACGGGTCGGTAATTGGCACACACAAGAGGATCAAAGGAAGGCTTTTTCAAGACAGGACAAACAAAAGCGTGCTTATAGGAATCTGGAAAATTGCCCGTAACAAGCAAACAGTTCACCAGCCCGGTCTTGAACCAGTCCGGTTATTGTGAACCGCCCAGAGAGCTATTGTGAACCGCCCAGAAAGCTTCGGCTGTGGGGCGGTTTATAAATGAAATAAATGAATGAATGAATGAAATGAATGGCAGGAGGGAAGAACCTAAACTGGAATAAAGAAAGGGAAACTAAAGATTACTAGGGGCTGTAGTTAGAGGGGAAGCAGAGACTATTGCAAGGACCTGCTCTTCTGAAACCCAGGTGAACTCAAACCGGTGCTCCGGGTGTTGAGTAGGAAAAGGGGGAGGAAGACTAAAGTCGCTTGGGAAGTCCAAGCTAATCTTTTGGATTTTTTGGAAAAAAATAAGTAGCTAAGGCATCAACCGAGGGAACTGGTACAGTGACTGAACCTGAGTTAGCCAGCTCTGGAGCCAATAACAGTCGCCTCGGATTGTGTGCCTGCGCTGAAATGGTGGACTGATTAAAAGTCCACTTAGCCTTATCCAAATTTGCAAAATATCTTCCCAATGCAGATTTTAGAAGATGATGGGGACCTTGTGATGGGGCTTGCTTCCACTGGCATTCTAAATGGCGAAGAACAATTCGCTCTTAAGCTCCTGTGTCAACCAAGGGCGAGCTGGGGCCTTTTTTAAAATCACATCTCTCAAATTAACTAGTGCTTAAGAGACTGCCTCTACCTAATGCTTTTAATTAGGCATTAGCTATTATAAACCATCAGCTATTATAGCTGTAAACCATCAGCTATTATAAATGAAAACATCAGTAGGGTTTTTGATATTTTAACCAAACGAAAGGCAACATAGGATCCATAGGCTGCACACAGCTCCAAAGCACTGTTATTTTTCTGAAGAGATCCAGATTGCTAGAATCCTCAAGCTAAGGGTATTTTTTCCAATAACTAGTGGTGGTGGGAGCCCAGTCGGGCTCAGAATTAGGATCAGAATTACTACTCAGAAAGTAGCTCAGTTCATTCCAAGTCCAATTAAGAGCCAAATGATGCCCCATCATGTCTCCAGTAATGTGTTACCTTCTTCTCCATCTGGGCATCCAATTAGAACTGGAGAATAATTTTTGGGGATACAACACTCCCTTCATATTTAAGGTGAGTATTATGGGCCACTGAAATTTGTATTTCAGGGCCAGGAAATATGGAATGTGAGGACATCATGTACATCCACTAACGAAGAGACTTTGAGACTGTAAGCCTATACCTCAGTAGGCAACATGGTGCCTGTGGGTACCAGTGCACCCTCTCGGACACCTTTCTTGGTTCCCACAAAGAAGCCCTACCGCTGCTACTTTTTAAAAAAAGAAAGAACACTTATTACTGACAGCTGGGATCACTTCAAAGTTCAAAGCAATGGTGGCCCACCGCTGGCAGCAGGCTGATGCTTTCATCTTCAATGTGCCTATTTTGTAGTGGTGCCCAGGACAGTTTCTCAAGTTGCCAAATGTGCCCAAAGACACTGCCTACCCCTGCTATAACCACATACCTGGGAGTAAGCTCCACTAAACTCCCTGGGATTCACTTCTGAATAGACATGTATAGGATTCTGTTATTAGTATCTCACATTCTGTTTGAGACATATGTAGATGCTGTTAAGGTTGGGTGGAAAACAGAAGTGAGTAAATTTTAAATAAAATGTATATTCTGACCAGTGCTGGTTTTACAATTGCATTCCCTAATGTCTTTCATTCTTTCTTTCTGGAACAAGACAGGGCAGGGCAGCGGTCAAGAGAAGAGAATTTTGGCATGGGCAGTACAATTCTGATTTAAAGATGAAATCTTTTATTTCATTACACAAAATAGTAGAGCTTGATGCTGCCAGTATTCCCACTCCCCGCCCCCACACTAATGCAAGTGCCCTGTTTAAATTACACCAGAGATGAGTAAGATCTCTCAGGGGCTCACTGTGTGTCCTCTTCCATCCTCTTTTAACCACATGTATGACCAAAGTCTCCAAGGGTTTCAGGCTGTCCTCCTTCTTTCTTTTCACCTCCAAACTAATTTTGTACTGAAGATCGAATCTGTCGCAATCAGATTTTTTTTTAATATCAGAAAGACATTTGGATTAGCTTTAGTTAGCCCAGTGGCACCATGTCCTGCCATGGGATTTGCAAGATAGAAGTGTGAAAGATTATGCTACTAAAAGAGAGATGTGCCAAAGGAAAATTTATTTCCTTGAGAGGATGTTGCTGCTGCTAACATCCAGCAGCAATATGCAAGACTGATTCAGACAATCAGACTTGCAAGTTGACTTTTGTGGCTTGTCCATAAGGAGATGACTGCAGAGTCCATCTTTCAGTAAATTCCTTCAAAAACCCTAGCTCTATGCAATTTCAGCCACTCGTTGGACTGTAAAAAATCAGCACCCAGATACACCCTAAATATTAAATGAGCAGGGCATTGACATTGTGGAAAGCTAAACATTTTTAATGGAACAGGCTACAAAAGAGCACTATCTAGATGCGTTACTTATATGGCCAGCTGCTGTCCATCAAGCAAGCTGCATCCTGATTATTTTGTCCAGTCCCCGAGACTTTATATTAGTTGAAACTGTAGAACCAAGCTCAAAAATATCACACTGATTTAAGTCCTTCCTTTTTGCCAATACATGGACAGTATTATCATGGCCAGAGATGTACTGAGATTCCTCCACTGTTGAGATATATGAGGAAAATCCCTTATCTGTTATCTCCAAATGCTAATTTAGCCCTGCCCCTTTGCTCCCACTTATGTGCCTTTCTTCGTACCTCTTCTAGTTGCTGGCATGCTGCCTTCAATTCATGGCCTTGCCACATTCTGAGGAAGTCATTTTCTTCTCCTTCAGCAGTAACCTCATTACTGAGGAAGCCAATTTCTTCTCAGCAATAACCTCATCACTAAATGCAGCCCCACACCCTTTTAAGGGAGCCAATGGGGCCAACTGAAAAGGGCTCTCGCACACTCAATACACTCCAACTGGGGGGGGGGAGGACATTAACACAGGGTACAGTGAGAAGGAAGGGGTGCCTCAAAAGAACAGACAGCCCCAGGGCCATTCAGAGTCTTAAAAATGGGGCTGGTATGAAAAGAAAATGACCTCAATTTGTTTTGACCACTCTCTTTCACACAGTGAACAAGTGAACTCTCTCTTAAGCCACGGGGTGAAAAAGCCTACCCCCTCCCAACCTTATGAAGCTGGTGATCCCTACAAAGCATTATAATATATTTCCAGTTACCTGCCTTCCTCCAGAAGCGTTTTCCTTCTATTTCATTGACTTCTTTTAAGGGCAAGGTGGCTGTTAAACAAAGGTACAATAATAGAATGGCTTTCGAATACAGGTATGCCAAGATGCTGTTCCTCACTCAGTATCTCATTGATTAGGTACAAAGCTCTCCAAGACATACAGGATTCCGGTCCCAAAAACACTAAATGAGTTGAGACAGTTCCAGTAAATACAAGAGGCTAAAACTGCAGGGGAACAGATTGAAAAGGTCTGACATTTAGTCCCACGTGACCTTTTCCAAGGACAGCACAGAACACAGTTTTCATCTTAATGAATTGCAAGAGCCATGAGTTGGTGACTTTGACAAAGGTCATTTCAGTCCCCAATGCTGGATGTTTTGCAGTTCCCAAAGAAAAATAGGCATTTTTACTATCAAGAGTGTTCCAACTAGGGATGTTTGAAGAATTTGGTTTGTCCGCATTTCCAAATGAACCAACATGATCTGGAATCAGAACGGACTCTAGATTTTGCACTTCTCTGAAATCAAATACATATAATGTTGCAAAGTGGTTGGAGGGCTACCTTTAAAGTTTTCTGTTCTGTTCTGTTCTTTTTTAAAAACAGGTAATAGATGCTCCAAGTAGCTAGAAAGCAGCACAGCTACCTCTGTGACTACCATTCATGCATTCAAAATGGAGACACAAATGACCCTGGAAATGATGGGACATGATGACATGCTGTCCCTCCCAGGGACATTGTATGGGGGGAAAGGATGGCTACCCCCATCAGGCTATCTGACTGTTGAGTGGGGATGGAAAATATGAGGGGAGGAGGAGGAGGAAGGGGAAGATGAATAAAATGGGAATGGAATATCCTGGAAAAGGCATGTCTCACTGCCTGGAACAGTGAGCAGGTGTATTCAACACTGCAAAATCTGTTCTGAATCCCACTTGTATTATTTATATCCCACCCTTCATTCATTTCAGAACTCAAGATGAACCCAGGCACTGAACAAACCCACTCAATGGGAATAAGCTCCATTGAACTCAATAGAATACTTACTTCATAGTAGACAGCTTGAAAATGAAGAAGTAAAATAAATGCTAGGTCTGCACCAGGGGTAGGAAACATGTTCTGGCTTTTTTTTTTTCCTGTGGTGCTGCAGAATGTCTGTATCAAATTTGGTAGTGTGGCACTGGGGGGGGGGAGCAGCATGCAGCCAAGGAAGGGAAATTGGGCCCTGGACCACCAGAGGTTGCCCACCCCTAGAGCAGCAAAATGAAATGGTAGAATCCTAATGTAGTAGGGTGAGCTATATCACTCAAAGCTACATCTGGAAGAATGTTCCCTCATGTAAAAAAAAATCTTTCTGCAATATTTTTTTTAAAAAGCACATCAGGAAAAAAAAAGGTGTAGCCCAGGTCACTCCCTTACTGTACTAGATTCCTATGCACAGGTAGTTTGCTAGGGTGTGGGTGTGTGTGTGTGTGTGTTTACATTACGGAGCATTCAAAACAGAATTCCCCTATGGCAGTCTGGCATGGTGTACAGTCCATACCACCTCAAGACTTTACCATCTCAATGCCACCACATTCTGCTGCATGTGAAGAACACAAGGCCACAGACCTGATTATAGATCAACTGGGAAGGATCAATAAGGCTAAAAAGAAGAAAATTTCTAAGCAGATCCCCCTCCCCCTCCACAAGGCCTGTGGCTCATGCTGGCTCAGCTTGTCTGAGCGTGGAACTGGAAAGCTAAGCAGGGTCAGGCCTTGTTATTACTTGGATGGGAGACCCCACCTCTAGTTTCCTGCATTGAGCAAGGGGTTGGACTTGATGGCCTGTAGGCCCCTTCTAACTCTATGATCTATGAATCTATGAAGGATTTCCTCAGATTTTAAATATCCTACAGCACAATCCTATTTCTACTCAGAAGTAAGTCCCTTTGAGTTCAATATACCTTACTGCCCTAGTACAGTAATTGGGTATAGGATTGCAGCCTTAGGTGAGGCTGCACTGTCATACATTAAACCGTAATGCTAAATAGAAATTCTGGCCATTTGTTCTTGTAACCGTACTATAGTTAAGATAATTGGGACCAGCTGTTGTTCTCAGACATTTCCAGAAGGTGTGTAGTATTACACAAGGCAAATGCAATGAAAGAGCAGACCATGTGGAAAAAAGTTGGAGTATGTATGAAAAGCCTCAGGAATTTGTAATGTGCTTCTTTTGGAAAACATCTGATTTTTGTCCAGGCACGCCAATTTGAAAGATGGGAGCAATAAAATTTTATTCATGTTTAGCTTTTAATTTCCATAGTGCAATTTCTGCAGCCTCCAGCACTCACTCCAGACTGATCCCCCCCCCACAAAGGTGGCCACATTTAAATATTTATTTAAGTGAGACCACCTTGAATGAATTACAAACACTACTGGAAGAGATGAAACATTCCCACTGTTTAATTCATCACTGAAGATGATGCATCCATGCTTTGTGCAAACAATTTCCACAGGTTTCTTTCTTTGTGTTTTGTGCTCCAAAAGAGCTACCCCAAAGTACTTGTAGCAAATGCAGTGGTTGATGGTGCAAAGATCCACCATTTTCTTGCCTGTAAGGAGTCAGACTGGCAAAGAATCAGAACTCAAAAGATTCTGAATGGGTTTGCACAACATGCTAAGCCACAGTGGCTAGCCACTGTGGCTTAGCGTGTTGTGTGAATCCAGTCAGTGTTTCTTAGCCATGGCTTCAAAGCCCCCCTTCAAAGCCATGGCTCGTTCTAGGGTTTACTGAAGCCATCGTGGCTTAGAATGTTGTACGAATGTGTGTGGAATCTTGTCTTCACTTCTATACTGTACCAGGGTCTTATATTGTTTTGTCCATGTGGACATGATGCATTACCGCCAGCAGTGAATTTGACAGGGATAAGTAAGAGGGACAGGGAGAGAAAGATTGAGAGTGAGTAAGAGAGAGAATAAGAGAGGGGTTTGAGGGGAAGAGAGGGAATAGGAGTTAGGCTCTTAGGGTGGGAAGTGGGTTCTGACTTCTGAGGGTAATTGGGGTTAGATCTGGTCAGAGGGATGTGGATTAGGAAGAAGGGGAAAGAATAGGGTTGGAGTTGGGATCATGCAGCTGAACAGGAGAAAAACAGACAGCAGACAGTGGGTGGGTTTGCACAACACAACAAGCTATCATTGTAAGTTACCATGATTGGTGGAAACTTACAAGGATGGTTCTGACAGACGATCATTGTTTCTGGTCATTATCGTTCTTTTGTTCCTTCCCTCCACCTCCAGGCATGCATCCCAGGGGCCATCACTCTTTCTCTATGTAGGCACCCTGTTTGTGATTGGTCTGCTGAGTGCTCCCCTCTCCTCCTCCTCCCACCCCTAGTTTTGGCTTCCCTCTTTCTTATTATTCCAATCTTAAGTTCAGTTTGTACCAAACTCTGAGAATTTTTCCAGTCTTAAGTTTTTCCTGAACTTTGCATTTTGTATTGTTTTTAATTTTGCATGAAAATTTGTATGCATTTTTTGTGCGTTTCTCCTAAATACATGCATTTTTGTACACAACTTTGCCTAGTACACACATTTTTGCAAGCAATTTTCCTAATATGCATTTTAATGTTAGTTTGTGTTCATTTTTTTGACTGGAGAACTCCATTGCAAAATTCAGACAAGTGCAAATTTCAATGGATAACTGGTTTGAAAGTCTGGAATTAGATACATTCACATTAAAATGTGAACCAAATTGATTACTCCCCCATCCCCATATTTATGTGCTGCCCACATGAATGACAATTAACTGCAGTTTAGAAGAAAGGACAGACTGATATTTCAGGGCCATCTCTTTCTCCCTCCCTCCCTCCCTCCCTCAAAAAGGAAGTAATATAACTGGAAGATATTCAAAAGGAAATGGAATTTTAATGTGTGTGTTTTCCCAAAGTGTGGCATGCCCAAGAAAAAAGAAAAAGTGTGTTGGGGGGTGGGAAGTCTTGCAATTGCTGTTAATGATGGGCACCACTGCCAGTTAATGTTCTGCACTTTGCAGGAAATTACCTTTATCTCCTACTCATATAAATTTGAAAGCAAGCTCCATTGATTTGTTTGCAACCTCCTTCCATTAGGATACTTAATGTAAACTTCATTAGGATTGCACCTCTTGCGATACAAGACCTCCATAATAAGCATCTTTATCATTTTGGACTTCAGACATCCTTTATGAGTTCCCTCTCCACCTTTCATAAATTTTGTGTAAACCAAATGCTACTTGCGCTAATACACACAGACCCTCGAGAAGGTATGGAAGCTGAAGAAGCTGTTTTTCCATTAATTTTTTAAGATGGTCAAATCTCCTTTCATTCCAGCAATTGCAAAAACATTTTTCACCCTGCTTGACTTCACAGATGTAATTCTTCTGCATGCTTCCCTAATTTGTTTGCATTTGGCTGAGAAACAGCTTTTTAAAGTGCCCAATGTTTTGTTTTATCTTTATTTTATTTTATTTTTCCTGGTCAGAAAGGCACAGGAGCTTGGAGAAAGTCTGGAGCCAGTCTGCCTTCAACACATGGAAAGATAATGGATTCTCCTTGGAAGCAGCCCACAGGAAAATTAAAGGTGCAGATGAACTAACAGCCAACAGTTTCTATCTTGCCAGCTTGGAGGATGTTGCTGACAGCCAGTCCCCATATGGTTGGCTCCTGAGTACAGAACAGATAGGACAGGCTGAAATGCAGCATTCAGACGGACTGTCTTTTAGAAGATGGAGCACATAAGCATCACTAACAACACTATAACTGAAAAGCCTCTTTTCCTTAGCTTGATTTTAATGTCTTTAATGGTATTTCCTTGCCCCAAACTCAATCCAAAAAGTGGGTTTGGGAGCAGCAATACACTTAACCGCAGAGTGAGGGGGGCAGAGGGACACACAATTGTTGTGTTGAACCATGGGTTGAACCATGGGTTGCTGTTGAAACATGGGTTATCATGTTGTCTGAACCCAGCTGCACTAACAAGCCATGGCTTGTTAACCACAATCAACCCATGCCCATGGTTTGTTGTTGGGTTGTGAACTATGGGTTGTTCACCATGGTTTGTTATCTCAGCTGGGTTCAAACAACATGATAACCCATGTTTCAGCAACAACCCACAGTTCGACAACAACCCACTGCTCAACCCATACTAAACCCTTGAGTGTGGATTATCGTGTTGTCTAAACCCAGTCAGTATAAAACCCCACCCTGCTCAGTGCTGTCCCTCTTTGCCATGTGTTCAGTGCCCACCATATTGGCAGTGGTATAGTAGTAAATTTGGAAGTCCAGGTGCTCATCATGACAATCCCCATAGCCAAATCTGCAAAATTGCAGGCAGCTCTGCTGAGCCATATTTATCTATGTATTACATACATTTTTTTGTAAAGCAAATTGGTCAATTACCCATGCAGGAACAAGCCACCTTAAAATACTTTGCATTATAAGAGGGATAACTCACAACTATATATTGCTGCTGGTAACATCCATCCCCAGCTACTATCAGGATAACAGCTAAGCACAGAGGGAACAGGGAAGCCTGAAAGGGGGCAGATGATTTCATTGTCTCTGCTTATCAAAAAATCCTGGGGTTTCAACCCTGCAAGCCCTGGCTCCATTACCCCATTGCCTATAGGATTTGGCGTAGGTGAGGCTGACTGCTTTGGGACTGAGTCAGCATTTTTTTTTACCTGCAACCCAATACATGCACATTAATCAACCCAGAGCCAAGGTCAAAAAAGTTTTCAGGCATCTAAAGATGAGGTGAAAATACACTTACAAGTTCTTGATTGAAAAAAAATATAACCTGTACCCAAATGGCCATTCTTCCCCATCTTGACTTTGTTTCTAGAGTTTCCCCCCCTATCATATTCATAATCTGTTCCCTTTTTCAAAAGTAGTTTGTGACATAATGAATTGTTACAGGGCAAAAACACATTTGTCAGAGTACTGATTTGTGGCCTTACATAATTTTTAATGCAGCTGAGCTACAAAAGGAGCTTTAGCCGGAGGCAGGTTGTCACTGGACCTCTGCAACATTTTAGAGGTCAACTCGAAGAGCAGGCTGAGGTTAGTTAAAGACAAACAGAAACAGAAGGGGTGGGAGGAAGATTGTCTACCTTTTTTCCTGTATTGCATAAAGATGGTACAAATAGTATTATGGTTAAAAGGAGAATCACAACAGGCTGTGGAATTTTGACTTTTAGACAGGGGATCTTCCATCCTACTGCCCCTTTCTATCTGCTGTTCCTTGCCTCCATGGTACCCCATTATAATAAGTGCGTAATGGCACTGGGATCTACAAAAGATAGGAGGCAAGAGGCAGTCTTGAGGAAGAGGACTGATTCTTAGGGTCATAAGGGATGAGCACAGTTCTCTAGATTCAGCTCATATCAAATATAAAAATCTACTTTCCTATGCAAAGAAATCAAGTATTACACCAAGACATTTTGTTGCCTGAGGCTGAGCAACAAATGGCACCTCCCTACTCTGCATGGTGGATAGTACTGAAGGACAGCCAAGTTATTTTGACTACTGAGAGAGAAAAATTCCATAAGCACCTCTCCCAATCCCTGGCGGTAAACATATAATGACAACAAAATAACTAACAATTTGCTGTCCTTTCATTACGCCCCAAATCAGCTGCCAGAGGCAGCTTCTCTACAGTGCTTAATGGTAGGGACTGAGGAACTCCAAAAATGGAAGGGTGAGGCAAAGTTTTTTGAGTTCGCTTCGCCTGATCCATTTTAGAGCAGACCTCTATAGCAGGAATGGACAGAAAGTAGATCTCCAGACATTTTGGGCCTCAACTCCCAGCATTCCTAACCATTGGCTATGCTGGCAGGGGCTTCTGAGAGTTGAAGCCTAAAACGTCTGAGATCTACCTTCTGCCCACCCCTGCCCTATAGGGTACAGCACAGCCTGATCCAAAATGGGTCCATTTCAGCCAGCAGTATGACTGAAGATTGCTTTGCTGCCCCCCTACTTCATTAAATTTCCTGAGTTGGGAAGGCTGGCACAGGTCACCCTGGTACAACCTGTGCTGGGGGCCAAGACACATTCCAGAGATTAGGTTGGTTTTTGGTTGGCTAGCAGACATCTGTACAATTAATTCATTGGCTCAAAAGCATTTCCAGAACTGCCTTGGATGGGCCCACCCATCAACGCATGTTGTTCATATACATTTGCAGTATTTATATCAGCACTCTCAAACCATCATGAAAGTTTAACAAACATTGCTCCCTAACCCAGAATATCATTTTACTACATGTCATTTGGCAGCTGGCAGAGCCCTCCATCTAACGAGCATCAATCCTGTAGGATTGCACTCAAAATGGTGTTTAAAAATATTGTCAAGCTCTGCTATGCAGTGCTTAATAATAATAATAATAATAATAATAATAATAATAATGGGGGGAATAGTGTTTGAATGGAGAGAATCTCATTGCTTCTAAAACATACATACTTCCCGTTCTCAATCCTGCAATCTCTCCTTCTACCTTAAGGCTTCCCTGGTCTCAGCAGAACTCTTTAGAGAGTAAATTAAAACAAAGCGTAGTCGAATCTGACCCTTTGTCATCTGCGTTGCTATTTTAAATAGTATGAAGGAGGCTTATGTGAGATGACAGTTTCCAGCACCGTTGAGAGAACTCTGTCAGACTTAAATGGCTTTCCTTTGCCCCCAAAGCTGCAGCAAATCGTATAACTGCCCAATTATCAGTGGATGGCCACCATACTCTAGTACCCCAAGGGCCATGTCACTGGAGATAAGCCCTGTTTATGTTAACTTAGTGTCAGGATGTATAGCATATGTCCATAAGGCTGGATGAGTGCCCTTTTGCCAGATGTTTCGTATGCTCACATTGTGCAGCAAAGGGCCCTGAAGGTGTTGAAAGAGAAGAAAAGGCCTTTCATATAGTTTAATCCAATTAAAGCACATTAATCGAGGTTAAGATCATCTGTCACGTTTTCCAGACACTTCCTTTCATGCATCATGCATCATCTGACTCTAAGTCTGCTATTCTTTCCCCCTCCCTTTTTTTTTTTTTAAAAATAGCCCTTCATCAAGAGAATATTATACAAAATGTAGCATTTTAAGTAGTATCCAAATAAAAGTCACATTTGAGAAAGAAAAAAAAGTCAAAACACTCAATGTGCTCCTCCTTGTTGGAAACTATGTTTTTCAGGGCCTCTGATACTGCAAAGAAAAACTAGCATCACTCTCAGTTTGAAGTTTATGGAGCTACCAAAGTTGATGTCAACTAAGTATCTAACCAAAGAAAAGTAAATCTTTTGGTAGTCACATGCAACCAGAGTTGGCCTTGGGCAAAATTAACCCAGTATGACCTGCAGCACATTTCATGCCACGTGACTCAGGTTGGAAGCACATTGGTAAAATTCACACAATAGTATCTGGGACACATTGTACAAAACCAGCCCTGGGTCTATGCCAGCGTGTCTAATCTCAGACCTGTGGCCCAAATCCAGCCCAGCTGGGGTTTTCCCAGACTGCCATGTCCCTTTCCTCTGGCCTGACCCCATTTCCCCCAGCTTCCAGTCACTTGGTGGTTTCCCATTGTCTGTGTATTATCCTCCCTCCCCCATTCTCAAAGGTTGAAATGCCGCTCATAAGGCTTAATTATACTAGCAGTAAGAGCTTTAAGCTAAAATATATTGGTATTTTTGGCTCCACCTCTTTTTGCCTTTGGTCCCACCACTGGAATCCTGCCCCCCTGATGGCTTCTCCAAAATGGAATTTGGCCGTTGGGCTAAAATAGATTCAGCGCCCCTCGTTTATGACATGAAGAGTTAGGCTGCTGAAGAATAGTGTCATGTTGCATCCTTATTTCCAAATACGTCTACAGGACAACAAGTCTTTTTTATTTGAGTAGAATTCACTTCCAAGGAAGCTTACTTGAGATCACAGAAGCAAAGGAAGGCTCACCCTTTTGAACTGGTCCCAGAACAGGACTATAGGAAGCCAACCTGTACCATGTCAGACTGTTTGTTCATCTAGCCCAGTATTGAGACTCCAGGGTCTCAGCTGGAGGTCTTCCCCATCTGGAGGTGCCAGGGATTAAATCTGGGATGTATGCAAAGCATATGCTCTACCACTAATCTATGGCCCCTCTCCTACCTCAGGTTCAGCAGTGTAGGGTTCTGGTGTAGGGCTCTGGCTTCTCTTGACAGCTGTCAAGAGAAAGCAAAGTGAAAAATAAAGCTCTTTGCAGCTTCTCTGGGTCAATGCCCATGGTGGCAGCCTGCTGCACTTTGACAGCAGACAGCCTCCAGGATATTGCCCAGGCGAGGCTTGCCATTTTGGACCCGCACAAATGCGCACCTGCTCACTTGCACTAGTCCGACTAAAAAATTAATTTTAAAAAATGTACGAAAAAAATGCCCAAATTTCTTGTGCTTAAAAGAAAAACAGTGATGAACCAGTGACAGCCCCTCCAATATGCCACTTGGGAGTCAACTTGGCTGTCAGCTTGGAAATCACAAAAAGCTATCTCTGCCGGAGAAAGGGGGAGAAAGGGGAAGGGGGGGAAAGGGCTCGTGATTGCAGTGGGGAGCACCAAGCCAGTGATGGTCACTCCACCATACTGCTTGGACATCGATGGGGCGGCTGCACCGGTGGTGGCCTGGGCTAGCTCAGCAAGAACAGCAAGAGGTTTTTGCTGCTCTTGCCAAGTGGCTCACTAGCTGCTTCCAGCAACCCACAATGGGGTTGTTCACCCAGGTTCAGATGACATAACAACCCATCATGGGTCCAAAAAACCCTAAACCATGGGTTGTTTGGGGCGGTCTGTTGCCCACAAAAAAGCCACCTTGTGGGAAGCAGTCTGGGTTTACATCACTTGAGAACTCTCCATGGCTTGTCACCCATGATGAGTTGTCATCTTGTGCGAACCCAGTCAATGATGCCAACTCGTAGTGCCTTGTTTCCCCATTCCAATAGCCATCATTTAAAGGGGATCTGTTCTTGAGACACCATTAGAATGCAAAACTCAGTTAAATTCAGGGTTGTCAGGGGATTTAAATCCTATGTGTACCATCAGCTGTTCTGATGTTTTTTTAAAAATAGAGCTGAAAAATCTTTTTAAATGTTTGAGGTTTGATTGAGAGATAACGAGAAAACAACCTGAAACCTGCAGATCTTCCAGGTTTATCTATGATTTCTTCTGTATTTACCCGAGACCTGTAGTCTTATGTTTATTCCTCCCCCTCCCCCAGTTCTTTCACCTGCAATCTTCTTACCTGATGTTTCTGTTCAAGTAATTAACCACTTCATAGATAACTCTCACTGTCACATTCTCTTCTTCTAGGTTACCTAGATATGACAAGAACATTTCATCTGACGAGAACAGTTCTGAAGACTGCCTGCATCCATATGATCCTGCCTGTACTTTAGGATCATCATCTGAGGACCTGCTCTGTGTCCCACCATTATGTGAAGCTAGGCTGGTGGGGAAACGGCACAGGGACTTTTCAGTGGCAGTGGCCTGTCTGGTATTCCTGCCTTAGGTGGATTAGGCTGGTTCCTACACTAGGAGTATTGAACCACTTTCAGCCCCAAGGCTGGATTCCATTTTGGAAAAGCCTCCAGGGGCTAAATTCCAGTTGTGGGTGGGACTGAAGGCAAAAGGTGTGGGGCCAAAATACCCACTTGTTTTAGCTTAAAGATCTTACTGCTAATACCTAAGCCTTAGGAGAGGCATTTCAACCTTCGAGAATTGGGGGGGGGGGGGCTGCACAAAAGCCAAGAAACCAAAAATTATCAGTGGTTGGGGGAAAGGGGGTGGAGCAAGGTGAAAGGGCCATGCCCATCTGGAGAACCCCTGAGGGCTCAACAGGGACCCCAGATGGGCTGGATTTGGCCCCTGAACCTGAGGTTCTGCACCCTTGTCCTACAGCTTGCCTTCTGGGAGCAATCAATACATTTTTTAGTTTGCTCAGCATTTAAAGTTGATTCTTGAGGAACCATTGACTGGTTCTCTGCTTTGCACTGTTGCTTTGTGGGATTTTTAGCTTGTTAGCTTATTTTAAGTTTTGTACAGCATATCACCATGTAGGCCTGTTGGTTGAAAGGTGGTGTCAAAATATTTTAATAAATAAAAATTTCACAGCTACATTTTCAGGCTGCATACTGATTCGGGAAGGCCAAATTCCGTATTTCCATTTGAATGTTTTCTTCACAACCACAACCCCTTTTGTGTGTGTCACAGAGCTCAGTCGATATTGAGCAGGACATCATAAAAGCGCTATCGCCCACATGGTAGCTAAGAGTTGGCTCAGTCCAATCACGGCTGCCATGCTCTAGGCATGAATATATATATATAAATTATATATATAATTTTTATTTTATATTTTTAAATGAACACACATACAAAAAGAACATAAACCTACAAATCATAAACTCCAAAGTGCACCCGTCACCCTGGGGCCAAAAAAAAAAAAGATTCTATCCACATAATCCATTATTAATCTATATTCCAAAAATACATCATATTGTGACATGGCTTACTCCCTTTTCCCTTTGCTAAAACATAATCTAAAAATGGTCCCCATATATCCTTAAAATTATTTTTCTTTAATTGTCCCTTTTTACATTTAATACTACATGTTAATTTATCATTTAAAGCAATATCCCACACTTCTTTATACCAATCTATAATTAAATACTGATGTTGAACTTTCCAATTCCTTGCTATCAGTAATCTCCCTGCCATTAACAAACTTACAATTAATTCCTTTATCTCTTGAGAGCACAGAAGTTTTTCCGTTAGTGATAACAATGCTAATTTTGGACAGACCTGCAAATTAATGCCAATAATTTCTGAAATTTCTACAAAAAATTTATTCCAAAAATCCAGTACACTTTTACAACTCCACCACATATGAGCATAAGTACCAAGTTCCTGACAACCTCTCCAACACACTGGAGCACAATTACTGTCTATTTTATTTAATCTTACTGGAGTCAGATACTCTAGGCATGAATATTGATGCTTGCACAATCTGTACTTTCAAATGTGCTTTACGGAGGTAGAGCAAAAAGGCGAGCTGCCAGTCCTGCAGCAGGACCTCTTTAGATGGAATAATTAATGGTATGGCAGGATTAATGGACTATCCAGAAGAACTGTAGGTTAAAATTCAAGAGGTGCCAAGCTCACGAGGTACTTTGGCTTTCAAGTACATTCATTATTTTGACTTCATCACTTAGCATGGAGGAATTCCATAAAATGCATAGTGTGCAATATTTCGCAGCTGTATTTGAAATTGTCCATATTTGCTCATTCACATCTCCTCAGTGAAGATGCTCAAATGCCAAGAGCAATTATTCAAAATCAGATCATTGTTTTGTTTTCTATAAACTAGAATTGGAATTCCTATGGCTCTCATAACACGAAATCTACTAACCATATTATTTTTAAAAAATCCTTGAGTGTAGCCAATTCTGGACTGAAGGCAAACCATGCCAAATTATATCTACACTGATGTTTTGGGAAATGTTAAAAATTCATTGAAAATCAAATTACACAGCCCAGTGCTACAATACTAACAAATAATATCTTAGTATTGACTGAAGTACTGATTGATGGTCCAGCACAAAATCACAAAACATAATTCTATGTGATCAGTTCAGGGATATTGAGTTGGCAGATATACCAAAATATATCTGTTGCAAGGGAAATACGTCAAAACAAATATTTAGGAGAGGAACGTTACGTGCAAGTCTGGGCAGGGAGGAAAAATCCACTTGTAAGGTCAGTGGAAGACATCTGAGAATGCTTTTCTAAAGACATATGATGGTATTTGAACTTGTTGCCTTGTTGTTACTGTTATTATTGTATTCAATTATAAAGCACCTGAAGTCTTCCAAGTAGTATACAGATATCGTATTACAAGATAAAATAGTCCCTATCCACAGGCTTATTTATTTATTTTTATATTTATATCCTACCCTTCTTTGTAAGGAACCGAGGATGGCTAACAATCCATATAAAAACAATACATTCATCATCAGGTGATCACTCGTGACCGAGTAAGATTGTCTTCCAGGACAAGGAAGAAGATTGTGTAGACTCTAAAGAAGATTGTGTAGACTCTAGCGATGGGGCCGTAAGTGACTGTGGAGGCCAATTCTAGATCCACACATCTTCCCACAGTGAGGACACAGGTTACCAGATGGAAGATGGTCCTGTAAAGGATTCGTTTGACGTGCTTTTCACCTAGCACGTTTCTCCCTTTTACCTTGCACTCGGGCTTCTTCAAAGTCCATGGAGCCTTTGTGAAAGGCCAACCTCCAGTTAGATCGTTCATGGGCCAGGGCTTCCCAGTTTTCGATGTTTATATTGCATTTTTTTAGATTAGCCTTATGAACATCTTTAAACCTCTTATATTAACCACCAATATTCCACTTTCCATTCTTGAGTTGGGAATAAAGTAACTGCTTTGGGAGACGGCAGTCAGGCATTCGAATAACATGACCGGTCCACTGAAGTTGGCGTTGAAGGATCATTTTTTCAATGCTAGTAGTCTTTGCTTCTTCCAGTACACTGACATTTGTTCGCCTATCTTCCCAAGTAATTCGCAGGATTTTCCGGAGGCAACATTGATGAAATCTTTCAAGGAGGTGGAAGTGACGTTTATAGATAGTCCATGTTTTGCAGGCATACAATAAAGTTGGTAATACAATGGCTTCATAAACCAGTGTTTGGGTCTTCTTACAAATATCCCGATCCTCGAATACTCTATGTTTCATTCGAGAAAACGCAGCACTTGTGGAGCTCAAACTATGCTGGATTTCACTGTTGATGTTAGCTGTAACAGAAAGATAGCTGCCAAGATAGAGAAAATGATCTACATTTTCCAGTATTGCCCCGCCAAGCTGGATAGATGGCATCACCAAAGGGTTAGCTTGCACTTGTTGATGAAGAACTTTGGGTTTTTTTGATGTTAAGTGAGAGGCCAAGTTTTTCGTATGCTTCTGCAAAAGCATTTAGGATAATTTGGAGATCATCCTCTGAATGTGCGGAGACCACATTATCATCAGCATACTGAAGTTCCACAACGGAGGTTGTAATTACCTTACTTTTTGCTTTCAGCCTACTGAGATTAAAAAGCTTTCCATCTGTTCGATATATAATTCCCACACCAGTGGGAAGTTTCCCCTCGACAAGATGTAAAATCATGGCGATACAATACATTACATGAACAATACATTACATGAACACCATTAAAATCATAACTCTAAAATTATAAATACACAATAAAATGCAATAAAACCATCACCATAACACCAGAAAACAGCTAAAACACTTGCCCATTCCCCAAAAGGTTGAACAAATGAAAATATATATATATGTGTACAAGACATGATAAAAAAAGCAAAAGGAAAGGAACAGAGAAGGAAGACTAGAAAGGAGCATTCGCCCCTATCCAAAGCCCTCCTCATATCATCCACCACGGAGACGGCCTTGGTCGCCTTGGTGGATGATATGAGGAGGGCTTTGGATAGGGGCGAATGCTCCTTTCTAGTCCTCCTCGATCTCTCAGCGGCTTTTGATACCGTTGACCACGGTATCCTCCTGGACCGTCTGGAGGGGTTGGGCTTGGGAGGCACTGTATTGCAGTGGTTCCGGTCCTTCCTCTCTGGAATGTATCAGAGGGTAGTTCTCGGGGAGGAGGCTTCGGACCCTCGGCTGCTCACTTGTGGAGTGCCGCAGGGTTCCATCCTCTCCCCGATGTTATTCAACATCTACCTCAAGCCGCTGGGAGCTATCATCAGGAGGTTTGGGGTACAGTGTCATCAGTATGCGGATGACACGCAGCTCTACCTCTGTTTCAAGTCCTCACCGAGGTTGGCCGTTGAGACCCTGTCCAAGTGCCTGGAGTCATTGGCTGGCTGGATGGGAAGGAACAGGCTGAAACTGAACCCCGACAAGACCGAGGTACTTCTGGTGGGGGACAAGGGAAGGTTAGGGGATGTTGACCTGGTGCTGAATGGGGTACATCTACCCCTGAAGGACCAGGTCCGCAGCTTGGGGGTCATTCTAGACTCCCAGCTGTCCATGGAGGCTCAGGTGGCAGCTGTGAGCCGGGCGGCGCTGTATCAACTCCATCTGATACGGCAGCTGCGCCCCTACCTTCCTAATCACCTGCTCCCATCAGTGGTTCATGCCTTGGTCTCCTCTCGCCTAGACTACTGTAATGCGCTCTACGTGGGGTTACCCTTGAAGACAGTCCGGAAGCTTCAGCTGGTACAGAACGCGGCGGCTCGCCTGATTAAGGGCAGCCGCCGGCGTGATCACATCACGCCAGTGCTTAATGAGTTGCACTGGCTACCAGTTGCTTGCCGAGCCGAATTCAAGGTGTTGGTTTTGACCTTTAAAACCCTACACGGCTCCGGCCCAGCTTATCTCAAGGAGCGCCTCCAGCAACATCAAGTAGGCCGCTCAACAAGGTCTGCCACGGACGGCCTTCTCCTTATCCCATCAGCCAGAGCAGCCAGGCTGGTGGGGACTAGGAAGAGGGCCTTCTCTGTGGTGGCCCCCACATTATGGAACTCCCTCCCTAGTGACCTTCGCCATGCCCCCTCCGTGATGAGCTTCCGCCGTGCATTAAAAACATGGCTGTTCAGGCGGGAATATGGGGTGGGTTAGGTTTTTAATGAGAATTTTTTATATTGTTTTAATTATTATGTTTTATTGTGTTTTATTGTATTTTAATTGTACATCGCCCAGGGTGGCCGGGTGACCGGCCAGATGGGCGATTGATAAATATAATAAATAAAATAAGAAGACTGTGAACACTGGGGCATCTTCTCCCCCACGGGCAGATGGATAGGGCCAGGTTGGTTTCTGCCTTGCCATGATATTCTTCCTGGGAGGCAGGAGATGGAACCTCCTGGTAATGGAGGCCAGACTAAGCTTCCCTTCAGCTCTGCAGTCCCAGGGTAACTGGCAGTTGGAGGTGAGCATTTCTTCCTGGCAGGAAGGGGGTAAGCAAACTCCCTGCAACTGCTCCTTCTGTGGCCAATGGAGGGTGGCAGGTTGGTCTTCCCTTTGTCTTGATGTTCTTCCTGAGAATCAGCTGATGGAAGCTCTCAGTAGCCTTTGGTCTTCTGGGCAGTGGCAGAGGCAAGCCTGTATCTCCTTTAGGCACTTAAGTCCCAATGTGCCATCTACCCAGCATTTCTTTGCACCGGAGGGATTCACTGCTATTTCTAACCTCTGAATGTTACTGTCTAGATCTCAATATTCCTCAAGTGTATGATTCTTCATTCAATTGATCTTGCCAATCTCTGCAGCAATCCAGCCCGTTACTGTCTCAGTAGACACTGCATTGCTTTCTTCCTCCTGACCATGAAAATAAATGTAACGTCTGGTCTGCACAGCAAAAGAGGGGGGAGTAAATGCCAAGTAAAATAAAATACCATAAAGTGAAAGTTCCAAAGGCAAAAGCACAATATGCAATCAAGCCTTGAAGTTCCTAATCTTTATGCAGTCCTAGGCACACTTACCTAAAAGGAAGCTGAATTGTACAGAATGGGACTTGCTTCTCAATTAACATAGATCAGGTTCTCTGCACACTGGCAAATGTAAGAGCAGAAAGGAAGTAATGCAGTTTCATTTGTGGCCCATTTGCACCAAAATCTAAAACTAAAAAAAAAAAAGGACAAAGCATCATTTCTTGAACTATTGAGCTGTAGGGGGTTAAATGCCGTTATTGAAAAGTCCTGTGAGCAACAAATCAGTGCAAAGGGCACTGCCCCCTTGTGAACATGTGACAGGCTTCGTCCAAACACTCTAAGATGGGTGTGCAGATCCCTTTTTCAGCCCAAGGGCCAAATTTCATTTCAAAGAAGCTTTCCAGGGCTGCGTTCCAGTGCTGGGTGGGGCTGAAGGCAAAAGGGGGTGGGGCCAAGGATACAAAAAAAAAAAAAAAGGCAGCATATTGTAGCCTTAGGCTTGGTTTAAACCTTTTAGAATTGGGGGATTACTGCACAAAAGCTGGGGAAACCACAAAATGATCCATGATTAGAAAAGGGGGGTTGGGGCAGATCGGAACCTTGGGAGGGCTAGATTTGCCCCTGTGCCTGAGGTTCTGCACCCCTGCCCTAAGAGGGAGAATGTTGTGTAGGAAGTTTAACACTCAGGTCCTCTTTCTCCCAGTGGTGAACCATCAGCTAGTCTCACATATATGTTTTCAGTGACTTCCTTCTGATTAAAGATGGACAAATCTGTAAATTTCAGTTTCTCTCAGTTTCTCATTTTTCCATTCTTAAATTTTATTCAAGGTGAACTTTGAGAATTTTGCCAATCTTAACTTTGGTTCACCCTAAACCTTGAGGATTTTAATGCACCTTTTAATGCACATTTCTCCTAATGCATGCATTTTTGTGTGCAATTGTGCCCAATATGCACATTTTATGCAAGCAATCTTCCTAATACAATGCATTTTTAAACATTATTTTCATGAATACTTGTATTTTTCACTGTACTTGTGTGTGTATTTTTCCCATAGATAGATAGATAGATAGATTCATAGATCATAGAGTTGGAAGGGGCCTACAAGGCCATAGAGTCCAACCCCCTGCTCAATGCAGGAAACTAGAGGAGGGGTCTCCCATCCAAGCAATAACCAGGCTTGACCCTGCTTAGCTTTCCACGCTCAGACAAGCTGAGCCACTGTGAACCAGAGGCGTGTGTGTGTGTGTGTGTGTACACACACACACTGTATATATTTGTAAACATGTTTTAATTGGAGAACTCGGTTGCAAAATTTGAAGAAATGTGAATTTCAAAGGATAATTGAGTTTCAGTTCTTATCTTGGTTTGAAAGTGCAAAATTAGGTGAATTTCTCCCCCATCCCCACAAGTACAGTACTGAGTACAGCTAACTATAGAAGAAACCATGAATAAAGGCATTTCCTACACCCTGCAAAACTAAAACAAATTATATGACTATGTCAGTTTTGTAGTTCTGGCACATCCTTCACAATTGCTCCTCCTTAGTACTGCACATTTATGTTTGTTAAATCATGGGTTTATAGAAATGAAAAGGTAAGGGGCCTTCATTGCAGACATTCATTTTCATGAATCCAACAGCAGAGTTTTAACAAAATGAATGTGACCTGTTTTTTCTCAGTGCCCTTACATTTGCTTTGCTTTGGGTTTAAAAATCAACTGACTTTAAAGCTTTTTACTGAAAACAAAACAATGTTTAACTTTTACCCTTATCCCTTCTACCATTTTTAATTGTTTCATATGCTTTATTCAATATAGGATGTCTGCATGTTTATTAGAGTACATCATCATCATCATCATCAGGCGATCACTCGTGACCGAGTAAGATTGCCTTCCAGGATAAAAATTTACAAAAAGAAAATTTTAAAAGGAGGAAATTCTAAAGAAAAATTGTGTAGACTCTAGCGATGGGTCCGTAAGTGACTGTGCAGCCAATTCTAGATCCACACAGTTTCCCACAGTGAGGACACAGGTTACCAGATGGAAGATGGTCCTGTAAAGGATTCATTTGACGTGCTTTTCGCTTAGCACGTTTCTCCCTTTCACCTTGCACTCGGGCTTCTTCAAAGTCCATGGAACCTTTGTGAAAGGCCAACCTCCATTTAGATCGTTCATGGGCCAGAGCTTCCCAGTTTTCAATGTTTATATTGCATTTTTTTAGATTAGCCTTATGAACATCTTTAAACCACTTATATTGACCACCGATATTCCGCTTTCCATCCTTGAGTTGGGAATAAAGTAAGTGCTTTGGGAGACGGCAGTCAGGCATTCGAACAACATGACCGGTCCACTGAAGTTGGCGTTGAAGGATCATTTTTTCAACGCTAGTAGTCTTTGCTTCTTCCAGTACACTGACATTTGTTTGCCTATCTTCCCAAGTAATTCACAGGATTTTCCGGCGGCAACGGAAAAGATTTCATTAGAGTACAATGCTGTTTTGGAAGGTATTTAAAAATTCATTGCACAACCCTCAAGGCTGGCTCCTGCACATTCCCCACTTTATAATGCAATCCTGTACATATCTACTCAGAAGTAAATCCCATTGAGTTCAATGGGGCTTACTCCCAGGTAATTTGGCATAGGATTGCAGCCTTGTGGTGCAGTCATACGCATGTTTTAACACAAAAAAGAAGTCAACATTCAATGCTGGGCATTGTAGGACTTTTTTCTGTCTAAACATTCATAAAATTGCACGCTTAATCTGCCATTTTATACCCTTAATCTGTCATTTTATGTTCAAACCTGCACTGTTAAACTTGTTCATAGGGTGCGTGTGTGTGTTCATAGGATGTGGGGGGGGGGGCTACCCTGGATGCACAAGAGAATGCAGGTAGGAAAGGCTATTGATTTAGAAAGTATTCACTAGATTTAGATTCTCTTACAGTTTCAGAAGGGGCTGTTATTTCTAAATAGCCATTGCATAATCCATAACAAAGAACCCAAAAGAAAAGCAGATTTTTAAAAAATCTAAATCATTATGCAGTTTGCTGCAGGTTCAAATGTAAAGAACTATCCCTTTAAAAAGAGGAAGACTTGGAAGGCCCCTTCCAACTCTACTTTTCTATGGTTCTATGATTCTAAGAACAATTGTCCTGGATTTCACACTGTATGTTGAAACATTGATGATTTCCATGGCACACTTAAGGGTTGAAGTGAACTTCACATTCCGGAAGATGTAGCCAGATTGCACACCCCAGAGGCATAAAAACCCAATGCAAGTTTGGCTTTTTAGGAGTACAAATAGAAAGCAGCAATGCACTGTAGATTTCTTAAGTGTAAGATGAATGAATGATATTCATGATCATCTCTGTCTCTCCAGAGTATGGAGGAAAGACACTCTCTACTTGCCATTGATTCCATCCATAATTGCATCCATCTGTGGTGGATGGAATCAATTTTTTTTATACACATGATGATTTTCTGCCTGTTTTCCTGATTTTGTGCAATATGGACTCCAATCCTAAACTTGTTTACTTGGGAGTAAATTTCAATGAGACGTTCCCATGTACCTATAGATTGCAACCTTAGTGAAATACCTCTTATTTGAAGCTTTCAAACTGCATTGGGGTATAAGTACTGAGAAAAAGAACAAAATAGACTTGTGGTGTCATTTAGCGATTCTAGAAAAATAGGTAAGACATTACTAAATAGACTTGCTTTGGATGAGGCTTATTCAAGAAATTATGAGATGATAGATAGATAGATAGATAGATAGATAGATAGCACTCATTGCTTGGAAATTTCTTTAGGAAAAATGTATTGATTTCTTGGCATACCTGTATCACTTAGGGAGACAGACAAAATAAACCTTTGGGTTCCTTGCATCTATATGGACATAATCAAAAGAATGCTTAACTCTTGTGAGTTTTAATCATGTAACTTAGATTTCATAGAGTTGGAAGGAGCCTACAAGGCTATCGAGTCCAACCCGCTGCTCAATGCAGGAAACTAGAGGAGGGGTCTCCCATCCAAGTAATAACCAGGCCTGACCCTGCTTAGCATTCCACGCTCAGACAAGCTGAGCCAGCGTAAGCCACAGGCCTGATATTCCATGGATTTCAATGGAACTTAAGGTGAACCTACACGTTACATGCAAAATGCCAACAACAATGACCACTTTATGTATGGAAAAGTAGTTTCAGAACTAAGTAATTTGGAGCCGATCATTGTGTATGTTTGGAAGGGAAAGGGGTGTTTAGCTTTTGTCCCAACCAACAAGCTCAATCTGGATGGGGTCCCAGCGTGCATATTTGAAAGGATGTTTTGAATAATCTGAACCTTGTCCTCTTCTCCTTGGGCCAGTTCAGAAATGTACCAAGGCTGTCCCTTTTCCTCCACATGCCATGGGGTTTCTATGCTTTGTGGAGTTTCCACAGTCACAGGAATCACCATATGTACATGCATAGACCTTTCTAGTTCACTGAACCTCATACCATCAAGTGGACTAAGAGCAGCCTCAGCACACACTAGTTAAGTACATTTCTCTCACTATCCAGTACTCAGTTGTGTTTCACCTTGGGTCAGTGGATCCTTTGAGCTTGGGACCGAGCTACCTGAAAGACTGCCTTCTCCCATATGAGCCTGCCTGGGTTTTAAGATCTTCAAGGGAGGCCATTCTCTCAGTAATTCTGCCTTCAGAGGTGCATTTGGTGGTGACACGAGAGAAGGCCTTTTCAGTGGCTGCTCCCAGGCTGTGCCAAAGGAGGGTAGGTTGGTTCCCTCTCTCCTCTCCTTCCTCAAGCAGATAAAGACATTTTTATGCAAACAGGCCTTTGGCGTGTAAGCTGATCTCTTGGGTTTGGTGCTGTTTTTATTCTGTTACTGTTGTGTGTTTTAATTGTGTTTTGTAATGTATTTGTTTTATTATTGTTTTAACCAAGTTTTATTTAATTTTTCTAAGTCACTATGAATGTTAGCTTCTTCAGTGACATTTTATTGGTGGAAAGATGGGATACAAATTGAATAAATAAATTAAATAAATAATTTCCAAGTTTGAGCCAATCTTGGAAGTGTACCTCTGTTGGAAGCGTGCCTTGGAAGTGTACCTCTTGAAAGTATAACTCTGTTGTGTTCTGCAGAGCTTTTGCACATGGGGCAAAAGTCTGGGTGAAGGGCTTGGTTTGTTGCCTTTCTATGTGAAAATTGCCAGTGGGCTTCAGTCTTCATTGTGAGATGGGCTACAAATCTTGATTAGCGCAGCCCAAATATCTTATTTTATTCACATATGAATGGATATGAATGAGCACAGGTAGTTCTGAATTACCATATACCAAGGTGCTTATAAAATGCATTTGCAAAAGGAAAAATATGGGAACGGAATATACCCACTTTCAAACCACTGTGTTTAGGAAGGCCACCCATCCCCTCCATTCCTTAGAACTGTCTGGTCCCCAACCTGGTTCCCTCCAGATGTTTGGAACTGCAACTCCCGCTACAAAACATATGGAGGGTACCAATTTGGAGAAGGCTGTCTATGAAGAGTGCCAGTTCTAGGTTCAGGGGGCCTTTGGGCAAGTTGCTCTCACTGGACCCGCATCTCTGAGTGGTCCCTCCTCCCCCCTCCTTCTCCCCCCCACCACCACAGTTGTTGCTGCCCGTTCACTTGCCTGTACCTCTGGACCCAATTGACACTATCTCACAGAGAGAGAGAGAGAGAGAGAGAGAGAGAGAGGACAAGATGCATAGGTGTTATTGATCCTTCTCACAACTCCACTCACTGCTCTCTCACTTGGAGGAGGCAACAGCAAAGTGGAGAAGGGCCAGGAGGTTCCAGGGATTGGTAGTGGGCCATCTACTGGGGTGTAAGGCCTCTGCAGGTGCCCAATGATTTGGACCACTGATGCCAGATGTTCCTTAAAAGGATGTCAAATCAAACTGCAACATTCTAGGCAAGGAGATGCAACTACGGAGTGAAAATTGACCAGTAACCTGGTTTAGAGTCAGAGCTTTTCATGTTAATGCTTCTATAGACATCTATCCAGCACTCATGTTAGGAGTGGGCTAAAAGGAACCCCAGTCAGAGGTTTGCAGCAGATCTGTGGGATTTTCGTTTACATGTATAAATTCAAAGGAGACTTTTCATGCAAAAATGGGAGTCCCAGAATGCAGTCTAAAATTGCTGCCTTAAGTCACTGCACCCTCCCCTCCCCTCATCTAGCTGACTCATGTTACTTTGAAGATAGATTGGGTCCAAGAGGCATTTCTGAACAGCTGGAAGGTGCAGCCCTTGGCACAAGGCCAGAAAGACACGTAACCACATCTCCCCTCTGTCCTTGTAATTAATTTATTCAGAGATTCCCCTTGCGATACGGTTTTAAATGATGCTGTAAATGCACACAAAACTTACTCCCATGACAGCTTAGAAGTAACTCTAGCTATTTAACATCTAATGGTATAACGGGGGGGGGGGGGTCAGTGGCTAATCATAGACAATTTCTGTGATGAGAGTGTAAAACCAGGAGGAATCTGAGCCATAAGCCACAGCAGGTTTGTGACAATAAAAATGGGCAGAAAGAGGCAGGTTCTAAATTCTGAAAATAAATAAATAATAGAAATACGATCAAGAATAATCAGGATTACTTGAAAAGGATTCCGAAGAGAGCCACAAAGGTAATAAAAGCATGGTCTAGAGAAGTCAAATCTGGAAGGCGTGGTAGGAACAGTGAATGTTTAGCCAGGTGTGGGAGAGCATGATTAATGCAAAGATGGAAGGAAGTGGTTCATTTTCAAATGTTGAGAATTATCTTAAGGTGGGGAAATAAAGAGGAGGAAGAACTGTCCATGCTACATGCAGAAAGAAGATTGAACAAAAACCACTAGGATGGTAGAATTAGTGTAAATATTCTGACATTTTTATTTCTTTTCATTTACAGGACCAGTCAATGGAGATTGTTCATTTTCAAGAAAAGGCTGCATTCGTTTTCAAGAAAAGGCTGCATGCTGGCCTTGCATTAAACAACATGATAAGTCAGTATCACAAAGCTTTCATCTTGAAACAACCTCAGGTACAGGCCTAGTGAGGTCTAGTAAACCAGACTGGCAAGTATCACTTTCATAGATCATAGAGTTGGAAGGAGCCTACAAGGCTATCGAGTCCAATCCCCTGCTCAATGCAGGAAACTAGAGGAGGGGTCTCCCATCCAAGTAATAACCAGGCTTGACCCTGCTTAGCTTTCCATGCTCAAACAAGCTGAGCCAGCATAAGACACAGGCCTCTCCTTTTCTTTTGTTCTGTGACCACTATGCAACTTCCAACGGGTGTAATTGCTCTACACCAGGGCTCTCCCTTGGGTCCCCAGATGTTGCTGGACTACAGCTCCCAGAATCCCTTGCCATTAGCCATGCTGGCTGGGTATGCTGGGAGCTGTAGGCCAGCAACATCTGGGGACCCAAGGTTGGAGAGCCCTGCTCTACACCCCATCCCACAGCTCTGCTTATCAACATTTCCATGCATAGCATAGCATTACCATTTGACATCAGTCCCCATAGGCCTCACACCATTCAAAAAGCAATGGGTCCTGCAAGGTCATTATGGGAAGATGTGCCACCTACTTTCTGCCTCACGGTATACACCCTTCTGGATTGTGTATCTGTGGCCAGTGTATGCAAAGCAGCTACTATACATTGTGGTACCATTTATCATCATGTGGCAAGCTGTTCACAGCTATTGGCCCATTAAACCTTCAAAAACAATAGGGCTGGTGTGAAAAAAATCCCCATATCTGTGGCAAGCAGCTGCTCAGAAACAGGTTGCCACAAGGAGACAGCAACTACAGAGGCAAATTGGAAGTAATCCCTACATGGCAGCTGTTTCTCATCCACCAGCCCTATAAAGTAGCATTGGTAATCTCTTTCCAGAAGGTATTTCTCAGAGGCTAGCAGTGCAAGAACCAATAGCTCTCAGTTTGTAGCCCAGATGGCATTATCCCAGGGCCGGCATCAAGAATCCGCATGGTTGGGTACCTGCTAAGGACCTACACCTCAACAGGGGGCCCACTGACCTGAACCCCTCACCCTGCTCTTCTTCTTCACCCTTGCAACCCACCTCTCTGCCCTAGGGAGCATGAGCAAACAAGAAACGAAACAGCAGTGGTAAGAAGAGTAATAGTAGCTGCCACTGCCTTCTTACTCACTGGCTTTCTGATAAGCCAGCAGGTTATAGAAATGGGGAGGCAGAGGAAGAGGAACTGGTAACAATAGCAATGAGGGAGTAGGCCTCAATGAGTGAGCGGGGGAGGAGGGGGATGACCATTGATGGTGTCTTACCCAAGGGCCTCCAAAACTTAGAGCCGACACTGCCTTATCCCATTTGAAAATCTCCTTTTCTTCCAGGGGACTTCAGACAGGAAGAGTTTTTGATGTTGTTTTAATCATGATGTTGTATTCCACCAGGCAGCAAGCAGCAGAAACTCTGGCAAAGTCAGCTGTCAGTATTTCCCCCCCCTATACTAATGAGAACTCCATGTAAAATATACAGGCATCCATCACAACTCTGAACTACACAGACATATATGGCACAGTTGCTATTCACACAGTCCTGTGTTTTTATGCGTTGACTCAGGATCACATTTAGGTTAATGGCACACATGTAGTGGCAGCTTTGCCTTCTGTGATGCCAGATGGAGGCATCAGAAATTTCCTTCCTCTCTGACAAGGCTGTAAGTGAATGAACTAAAACCTCCACACTTCCCCGAAGCCGGACATGCTATCTGCTCCATAACTTTGAAGTGCAGCATTTTAAACTAAGTAGCATGTCTATCACAGTATGAGCCAAAAGAGAGGAATTGAATATTTTTGGGATTAATATTGTCTCTTTCCATTCTGTATCCTCACAGATAGTGGGATCCATTGCAGAACTCTCTTCAATGGAGATGGCAAATATATCTTGTTTCTGGGAATTTGCTTGAACCTCCATTTGGGTGGTGTGTGTGTGTGTGTGTGTGTGTGTGTGTAAGGGTTTTTGTGAGAGATTGCTTTGCCATGAATATTCATTCTTCTGAAGCAAACTATTCTGGATGCATTAAAAAGTAGCTTGTTCTGCAAGTACATGCAGTGTGAATAATGAGAAAAGGAACTGGTGTGTGTGTGTGTGTGTGTGTGTGTGTGTGTTAAGGCTGCTATGAATTTGGGGATAACACAGTAACTGAAAATGCATCCTTACTGAATATTCTTCATGGTTTTGGTCTTCTTCTTTTTTTGCAAGTTTACACAGCCTTGAAATCATGCTTGTGAAGCTGTTGAGATAAAGGCCATCTGTATAGTTGTTATAGTACAATATTTTGATGTATAAAAGAGAGAGCAGGCTGGATGAACTGCCTTTTGTCCTTGACTGATAAGAAAGGTACAGTAATCAAAACAGAACTATAAAACTTCTATGGGACAGTGTGGGAGAGAAGCTCATATTGATACTTACAAGGTATGTTTTCAGGACTACAATCCAAGCTATGGGAAAGGGAAGGGAATCCATTCACTTCTTGCTTTATGTGAGGCTTCCAAGCCAGGACTTTTAGTAAGGTTTAATTCAATTCCTAAAAGTACAGATTGTGCCTGAAGAGTTGCCAATAAAGCTGTTGGCCTAGCAGTACACACCCTACCCCTAAAATGTCAGACAGCTGGCTAGATTTGTTCCGTGAGTATTGATGGTTGGCTCAGGTCAGCTAAAACATGTTAAAATACAAAGGAAAAGGGATTTGGGAGGGCTCATCCTGGCAGTGGTTTCCTATACTCCACGTTTTGAACTATAGCACCCAACCAGGAGTACAGGGAGTATTATGGGGTGAAAGCAAGTCCTTCTTCCCCTGGCCTATATTTTTAAAAGTCAGTTGTACACAGTGCACAACCTCCAGCTATACCATACTATAGTTATGTGGACCAGCTACACTCAGTGGAGGTGGAATCAACCTAGATGTCTGGATTCTGGGGATCTAGTAAGAGGGTGCAGGAATGGGAAAGAAGTCTAAGATGAACTCTAGTAGACAAAGAGCTCAGCTGAGTGGGAGGGCTAGTTGAAGGAAAGAACACAGGTTGGGATCATGCCACTACTGGATACAGGATGCCATACATAGAATCCAGCTTCCAACCAGTTAGAAGTCCCAGCTGGGGATCTCTTTCAGAACTCAGTAGGAGAGAGAAATTTGGCAGAACCAGCTTTTCTTACCATGATGCTACAGCAGTCTGGCTACCCACAGACTTGCATCCAGCAGCAGATGGGGGAAGCAGAAAGATAGCCAAGCAGTTGGTTCAATACAACAGGAAAGGACAGATCTGCCAAATACCTCCCTTCTGCCAAGGTGACTTTCACAACTGGTTGGATTATTTATATATATTTATTTATAAGAACATTTATAGTATCTAGAGTTGTGTGCAAATGGCATCTTGAAAGTCTCCACCCTACTCATAGGCAAAGAAATTGGGGAAATATTTAACCAAATTTCACCATGGGGAGCATAAGTCCTCCAGCAGTTTCTCACAGGTAGGGTTCACCATCGGCAAGGGTTGTAGCACAGTTTCTTTCTTTTCTCATACGGGTTTGGGGGGGGGGCTGTCACTGCAAGTGACAGCAGCACCAACTGTGTTGGCAGGCTGGCCTCCATTTTGCATCCACCACAATTCAGGTGTGTGATGGGGCCAGTGCTGTGTCCAGCTCCTGGGAAGAGGTGGAGCTAGTGCTGTGCCAAAATCTCTCTTCCAATTTCCTGAAAGTTTTCTTCCCCCATGAAAATGGCTTTCATTGTTCTGCCTCATTCTCAGGGTGTTTTATCATTCATTTTTGCAATGGTTTTGAGCTTAATTAATCATTGTGAGGTGGCTGAGGGTGCTGCGTGTTTGTTTTCTTTTTATTAAACATATCTCTGTTGCACTGCAGCCTCTCAGGCTGCCTGCACTTCCTGAACTGAAAAGCCCTGTGGGAGGAAATATCTCATCATGTTTTCCTCTGGGTTTTAATTGAAGTGTGGCAAGCCAAGGAAGCTACAGGCTGCTGGTAAGATGATTGTACAATGAAAAAAATGACACTCCTGCACACTTCTCGGCCACCTCCTAAGTAAGGTAAGCACAAGAAACCCAAACCCAACCATTGAGAATTTTTCCTCAATTTCCTTCACCATTGGATTTCTTTTAAAAAGTAATTTCTTTTCTATCAAATTCAATGAGAATGGTTGAAATGTAGGAGAAATTTTTGGCACAGTACTATTTATTTATTTATTTCCAAGATTTATATATTGCTCCATATTCTGGAATGGAGATTTTGGAGTGGTGAACAACAAAAGATAAAACAAGTAAAAGATAAACAATATGTTAAAAAATATATATCAATAAAACCATGGCTGGTTCATTCAGGAAGGCTTCCTGAAATAAAAGTGTTTTCAGGAGGCACTGAAAACAATAGAATATTGGTGCCTGCCTGACCTCCAGAGGCTGGGAATTCAAGAGAACTGCAGCTACTACACTGAAGATTCTTCTTCAGGTGGACTCCTCCTCAGGCAATAGGTCCATATGGAATGACCAGGGACATGCCATCCAAAGACCTCAGTTGGTAAGTTGGTAAGGGAGAAGGCACTCTCTCAGGTATCCTGGTCCCAAGTTGTTTAGGGCTTTATACACTAGTACCAAAACCTTAAACCTGGCATGGTAGAAAATCAGCAGCCAGTGCAGTTCCCTCAGCAAAGGAGTTGCATGCTGAAAAGGGAGAGCTCCTAACAACAGCTGAGCTGCTGCATTCTGCACTAGCTTCAGATTCTGGACCAGCCTTAAGGGCAGCCCCAAATAGAGCACATTGCAGTAATCCCATCTTGAGGTTACTAGCACCTGTACCACTGTGGCTAAGCTATCCCTGGCCAGGAGAGGCCGTACCTTAGTTGAAGCTAAGGATGTAACCGCTCACCTTGGGGGGGGGGGGCATAGCAGGCCGAAATCGGCCCCACTCATCCCCCTCGAGACTCGCGGGCCTTACTGGGTCCCGGCCCTGTTCGCCTCTCCGTGACAAGCTGCCCACGCCCGCCGCAACGGTCCCGTCAGTGTCACTTCCGGCCATAATGGGACCCTAAGCCCTGTTGCCCTGGTTTCTACAGAAAAGACGCAGCGTGGGGTCCCGGCACGCCGGCGCGCAGGGTCCCGTCGCGGTGGGCGGCTCGAGTGGCGTGGAGAATCACTCCATGCCACTGAGAATTGAGCGGTGGGGGGGGCAGGCCAGCGCGGAGAGGTGAGGCGAGGCAGCCCTGCCCAAGGTACGTTAGTTGAAGCTGGTAAAAGGCACTCTGAGACGCCGTGGTCATTTGGGACCCCAGTGACAATGATGTACAGTAATACCTTGGATTGCAAGCATAATTCGTTCCGGAACCGTGCTTGTAATCCAAAACACTCTTATATCAAAGCGAGTCTCTGGCGGGTGTGAGCGGGGCCGATTTTGGCCCGCTACGCCCGCTTGAGGTGAGCGGTTACATCCCTACCTTGTATTGCAAGACGTCACTTGTTTATCAAGTCAAAATTTATTTTAAAAATTTGCTTGTCTTGCAAAACGCTCTCAGACCAAGTTACTTGCAATCCAAGGTATTACTGTATCTAGGAGTATCCCCAGACTATGAACCTGATCTTTCAAGGGGAGTGCAAGTCCATTCAGAATAGGCAATGAACCTATCTCCTGGACTCGGGAACCACTCACTGTTCTGCCGAAGGATCCAGAGACAATGAGCACACTTGGGGGTGAAGGTTCAAGACACTTTATTAGCAAACTACAGGACAGAGATTACATAAGCAAGATAGATACAGAGTACAATGCTTACATCCCTTCTGTTTTCAGGAACCCCTCCAAGAAACAACAATGGATGGACTCCCTGGTCGGCACATAGCACCTTCTGCAGCGAGGTCTGTGTCGAGGTTCTGCCTTTAGGAAGATTTTCTAATCTTATAGAGGTTTTCTGTGTTTAAAATAATCACACCTGCTCTCATTAAACTAGACAAGATTAATATGATTTACACATAACTAATTAGGAAATAATCTCAATAGGTGATGGCATATACATCTTACACACTCCCATATCAGGTTGCCAGGCCATTATGTGGTAAACAATACTTCTAAGTTTGTCAAGAGGCCACCTAGAGCCACTCAGTTCCCAAGTCATCCAAACTCATCCAGTTGACAAACACCAGCTGTCTAAGCCATTGAAGTCTGGCCAAGAGATAACCAAGTGCTTCTTCCAATTAAAAGCCATTGAAGTCTGGCCCAATGATAACCAAGTGTTCTTCCAATTATTAGCTGGCATCCTTGCCAGGTGAATTCTGTCCAAAAATAGATTTTAATTGACAATCTTCTCACAGCAAACTCTAGCCATTATGAGCTCACTGGTACTAAACATTAAACAGTGAAAGACAGCAAGAAACAGCACATTCAGGTCTGCTGGAGACACAGAGAGCAAGTATAGCTGTACAATAAAGACCCAGACCAGACACAACAATGTTCATACACCATTGCCTCATAGAAATCACAATGGTCTTCTGGCCTTTTCCTCTACACTCACTCACAGGGCTTGTCTTGCCAGGATTCAGCTTCAATTTATTGGCCCAGCCCATCACTGAGTCTAGACACTGATCCAGGACTTGCACAGCCTCACCTGATTCAGCATATTGATGGCACTTGGCTCCAAATCCCCTAATGACTGCTCTCAGTGGCTTTATATAGCCAATGGCTTCATGTTAAACAACATTGGGGACAAGCTGGTACCCTGTGGAACCCTATAACTCAGTTGCCAAGGGGCCAAGGAATAGTCATTCAATGTTACTTTCTGAAATTGATCCCACTGATTAAACTGGAACCACTGGAACACAGTGCCTCCAATGCCTAGCCACGGAGTCAATCCAGGAGAATATCATGGTTGAGGGTATCGAAAGCTGATGACAGATTGAGCAGAATTAACAGAGTCACACTCCCCTGTCCCTCTCTCGATACAGTCATCCATCATGGTGACCAAGGCCGATTCAGTCCCGTAAACAGGTCAAAACCCAGACTGGCATGGGTAATCAGTATCCTCCAAGAAAGCCTGCAGTTACACCACCAAGACCCTCTCAAGTACCTTCCCTAAGAAAGGGCTATTTGTGACTGGGCGGTAGTTGTCAAGTACCATTGGGTCCAGAGTGTGTTTCTTCAGGTGTGGTCACACTGCTGCCTCCTTAAGAACAGCAGGAACCACCCTTCACACAGAGATGCATTTACCACTCCCTGGACCCACCCAGTCATACTCCCTTGGCTAGTTTTATTATCCAAGAAGGGCAAGGATTGAGATTGCATGTGGTCGGTCACATTGCTGCAAGCACCTTGTCCACATCATCAGGCTGCAGCAACTGAAACTGATTCCACAAAACTGGGCAGATAGTGGCGTTTGCAAGGGGAGGGGGTGGTGGTGGCATCGGCATTCGGCATCATACCTCATGGCCATGGCCATGGCCCTGCCATCTTTGCATTCATCTCATATATTCATGTAGACTTTGTGCAATCAGGAAGCTCTACTTGCATAATAGCATGTGAACAATGAATGCATGTAGTAAGGAGCAAGATTGCAAGGCAGTAAGGACAGAGCATGACTGAATAGCCCTTCCCCCAATCTATGTGTGTTAACCGTATCATCACTACAGTCCTAGCACAGGGACAAATTGTATGCACATAACTAGGAGTGTGTAACGTACCTTAAGGGGGGGGCTCGCCCTGCCTCTCCTCTCCTCGCAGGGCCCTCCCGCCGCTCGTTTCTCCGCGTGCCGCTCAAGCAGCAGCCCCGCCGGCAGCAATGGGTCCCCGCGCTGCATCTTTTCCGTAGAAACCAGGGCAACAGGGCTTAAAACGGCCGTTTTAAGCCCTGTTGCCCTGGTTTCTACGGAAAAGACGCACACAGGGTCCCGTCACTGCATTGCGTCACTTCCATCCAGCCGGAAATGGTGCAACTGGACCTCGGCGCGGGCAGTGCGGCGGCTCGTCGCAGAGAGGCGAGTGGGGCCCTGGTTGCGGTAAGGCCCGCGAGTCTCGGGGGGGGCGTGAGCAGGGCCAATTTTGGCTCGCTACGCCCCCCTGAGCCGAGCGGTTACATCCCTACAACATAAGCTGTGTACATGCACTATACTTCAAGCCTGGAAAGATAAACACTCACCACTGATAATTCAGTGGTCTAAAGATCTTACTACTCTCTCTATATTTGAATGAATGTATATCCTACTATCACCAACCTTATTTGAATGCTTATGGAGAGGAGGAAGAGGATTATGTAAGCCACCTTGGGTTCCTTGCAGGAAAAAAGGCGGGGTATAAATATAATATATAAATAAAAATAAAAATAGATATATGAATCTAAATAAGCTGATTTAATTATATTTTTAACTTTTGTATTTTTCGATTTATATGTTTTAATTGTACACATTTTAATGTTGTGAAGCCACCTTGAGTCCCAGTATTGGGGAAAAGGTGGGTTATAAATAAATAGATGATGATGATGATGATGATGATGATGATGATGATGATGATGATGACGATGATGGCTTATTTTAATGTATACATTTGAAACAGCAGTGTAGAACTTTTAAAAAAAACTTTAAAATTATTATTAACCGTCTTGTGAATGGCCATTGTGAATTGATTTTTTTTCCCGTTTTGTTGTTGTTCTTTCCCCCCCCTTTTCCATTTTTTCTGTTATATTTCAAAAAAAAATATTTTAAAAATGCATCTTGGACACTTGTTTCTTCATGATTGTCAGCTATGCATACAGAACCTGTGTGCATATAGCTTTTATGCACATAGCAAATGTAGAGACAGTAAGGGACAGAACTTGTTGCCAGATCCCGTTTTCCTCTCTTTGTGTATGCTGTTCAGATGCTCAGCCAACTGTGCATGCATTTTTTTGCATTGCAGAAACCACGTGGATAGATTCTATGCATGTACAGCTTGAACATGTGTAGGCTCTGTTCAGAATGTTGTATGAATACGTGGAGGCTGGAGACAGGACCAGTGGACACAGTATCACCCACTCACCCCCTATGCATCCATTGTACATGGCATATTGACTGCACAGGACTCAAGCATTCTCAATATGTCCCAGAGGCTAGGGAGAAAAAATGTCAGTTCTCATCTAGCTGCTAGCCATCATGTCCTTAAATAGGATTGCTGCAAAACTGACCTCTTAGATTTTGGTGACACTGTTGCCATAGCAAAGAGATACACACACACACACACACACACACACACAGGCTAAAACTTGTTTTATAAAAGCTAGATTTTCAACTTTCTTTCTGAATCTGAGGGTAGTGAAAACTCCCCACAGAAATTAAAGAGTATAATTTTGGCATCACACTTCCCTCCCCCAACATACTTCTTTTCTTCCCATTAGAGAATGGTTTCCACCCTCTTTAGACTGATGCTTGGCCTACACTTGCATCCTGGTCTATATCACTTCAGAGAGGGATGCAGTTTTTTAAAGCTTCTGTGTTTTGTTTGTTTTTTAAACCCTGCAATTAAAAAACAACCACATTAGGAAGCATTGTTCTAGTTCAGTTCCTGCTGGACTACTGATCAACTTACAAATATATTTTATTATTGTTGTTGATGCTGCTGCTGCTGAAGATGATGATGAGCATTAAGGGATGTGAACTCTTACTTGCAGTCTGACATGATACAGTTCCTTTAAATACTTCATTCCATTGAATGTGTAGACCAACCCTGAGACTCATTCTCGAGGGCTTATTTCACCCTCACATTATCCTGAGCAGTTGTATAAAGACGCTCCATTCAAAGCTGAAGAAGCAAACATCTCAAATAGGTAAATCTACTATTTGGATTACTTATGTATCTTTCCAAGGGTACTTTGCTGTTCTCTAGGGCTACCTTCTGAGAAAGAAATGCTCAGGAAGATTGCAGTATGTATAGCAGTGTTCTCCAACCTTGGGTCCCCAGATGTTTTTGGCCTTCAACTCCCAGCATGCCCCAGCCAGCATAGCCAAAAACATCTGGGGACCCAAGGTTGGAGAACACTGATGTAAAGGCACACATATTCTTCTGGGTTCTGGCCAAAGGCTGCACACCAGTCCAAAACATTATGCTGCCTGTGGTGAAGGACACGATGGCACCCCACTTTCACTCCCTGTACGAAAGCCAACCAGACTGGCAGTTGACTCTTTCTTCAACACTTCAACACTGACTCTGGGACAGCATCCTCCACTGCACCTGAGGGAAGCAGGCTAGCTTAGGGTGTGCAGAGTAGGTTACACAGCACACACAGCTCTGTCCTCCAACACCTTGCTTGCCACCAGTCCCTGCATCCTAGCATCTGTGGTCTGAGGCAACTGCCTCACTCTGCCTAATGGTATGAGTGACCAGGCCTAACCATAACACTACTTTGAATGACTACAAAGGGATTAAGACTGTATATTTGCAATTGTCACCATGCTGAAGCTGTAGTTAGTAGGATTGCGAGATTTAATTGAGTAATCAGTTAATTTAATCAGTTTTAACTGATGAGAGAGGTGCTTTGGATTAATTAGAAAGTAAACTTTTAAAAAGAAAAGTGGTAGTAGTAGTAGCAGTAGTAGTCGTAGTGGAAGTACTTATAAAAACTAGAGATGATAACAAGTACCATCTTTAAAAAAAGGGATTGCCCCTTCTCTCACACACAGGACAGAATGCCGCTTCTAAAATGATGTACACATGTATCATCTAAAAACAAAGCAAGGGTGCAATCCAATCAGGCTGGCTGTAACTCCCTGAACTCGGAGGATTATGGGCATCCCATGCAGGGCGAGAGGAGCGCAGAGGCAGAGGCCTCCACGCTCCTCCCACCCTGCAAAGCACTTAGACAGCCGATTTCAGCCGTCTAAGTGTGGTGCTTTGGAGCAGGAGGGAAGGAGGATGAGGCACCACCAAGATACCTGGTATCTTAGTGGTACCAAGCTCCTCTCCTCCCCGACCCCCTGGTACACCCCCCAAAAGCCCTTCTCTGAGGTCGCTTTTGTGACCTCAGAGAAGCAGTCAAGATGGGGTCAGAGTGATTTTCTGACCTCATAGGTGGGCATCTGAAAAATGCTATGGCGATCTATTTTTTTTAACGTATTTTATTAGGTTTCTGCTTGACAATACACAAATTAAGACTCTGTCTAGTGGCCATATGATTGCACTGCCTGTGTGATTCTTGCTTCAGATGTACTGTTTTATCCCTATGCAAATTTTGCCAACTGATTAATCAATTAGTTGAGAAAAGGTGAAATACTAAACAATTATAGAGGAGTAAGCCACATCGAAACATAGTGTGACTTACTTCTGAGTAAATATGGGTAGGATTGCACTGTAAAACTCATAAAATTAATAGGCTATGTTTTCTTTATTTAGGTGTAAGTCCTAGTAATAAAATATCAGGTATCCTAATACCTTGAAAGATCTCCAGACCTTCTAACACATATCCTGCCCACATTGTGTTAGGATGTCTTTGCAAAGAGTGTGCCTTCTGGTAAGCAGAATAAATAGTGAGGGATAGGTATGGTACATTTTACAGCGGAGCCCTGCAGCACAGCACGAAGAGCACACAAAGAAATAATTCAAAGTGAGGTAAGAAAATAGAAGAGTAGAGTTAGAATAATGCAATGTAGCAGTTATAAGAAAGAAAGAAAAATGAATGGATTGGATAGGATTGAATCTGTAGGAGATGGTCTTGTTGTATCCAGAACTGTACAAATGGATGCAAAAATATTAAATTGTTGCCTTGAGCAGTACATGATCTACTTGCCTGCACCAAATAACTTGCCTCATTGTGGGATGCAGGAAGATAAATTTCGGAATATGTTGTCAAGAGAATGGAAGAACAATAGGAACAGAGCCTAGTGTCAGTCAGTTATAAGATGACAAAGGATTTCCTACACACTCCCCATCAGATCAGATATGCCTTCTACAGACTACAGCAAGGAAGGAGGCTCTCCAATAGGGATAGGTGGATCTGCAGATCTTGTCAAGGTTCTCGGTTTTCTGCTTCCAAGCTCATTCCATCCCAATAATGTATGAGGGTGTGTTTTATTTCCTGCACAAAAATCTGTGTGAATTTTTTCAAGAAAACACATGCGGGAGGGGAGAGAAAATAGCAATGAGGAAAATAAAAAAGGAAGAAGGTTGACACGATTGCTCCTGAGCGCCCTCTCTGTAGTAGAGCTCGTATGGCTCCGTGGTACACCCCGGAGCTGAGAGCGATGAAACAAAACAGGAGACGGCTTGAACGCAGATGGAGAAAAACTCCAAGTGGATGCAATTGAGCCCTGGCATGTGCCTACAACCGGGTATATTTAGAGGCAGCGAGGGCGGCAAAGAAACAATATCTCACTGCCTCTATTCAATCGTCTATTTGCTGCCCAACTGAGCTTTTTAGGGTTGTCCAGGGCCTCTTACATGCTGGCCCCAAGGACATTCTGGACCCCTCTGAGGCCCACTGTAATATTTTTGCTAGGCACTTTAAGGAAAAAATCTCTTGCATCCGCCAGGACTTGGACTCCAATGTAAAGCCCTACACGGCTTGGGACCACAATACCTGATGGAACGCCTCTCCCAACCACAATCTACCCATACACTACGTTCAACACCTGGGGCCTTCCTCCGACTGCCACCTCCACATGAGGCCCGGAGGGCAACGACAAGGGGGAGGGCCTTTTCTGTGGTAGCCCCCCAACTGTAGAACAAGCTCTCCCCTGAGGCCCACCTGGCGCCAACTCTATTTTCTTTTCGGCGCCCTCTACGTTGAGACTTTTAATAATTAAATTGTATATGGTGGGGTAGTAAATTGGTTTTAGCGGTCGTATTTTCATTAACTTGTTTTTTTTTAAAAGAAATTAAATTGGTTTTTAAAAATTTCATAATGTTTTAATTATATTTTTAACTGTATTTTATTGTTTGTTTTTAATTATTGTTGTACACTGCCCAGAGAGCTTCGGCTATTGGGCGGTATAGAAAATGAATGAATGAATGAATGAATGAATGAATGAATGAATAAAGGACCTGGTCAGAGGTTACTTTTCAAAGCTGGTGTGAGAAAGAGTGAATCTTCTCCAGCTAGTCTTCCCTGCCCAGTCACCCCAACTCACCTGAATAATAGATTGTATTCAGTGGTGTCATTCCGCTAGTGCAAATGACATTGCACCAGCAAAAACCACGTTCCAAAGTATGACAAGGGAGGAATCCACCTAAAGCTCTACTTCTGCAACTGCTTGCACAACCACTTGCACATCTTAGGTTTATAGAGTGGTCTGCTAGCACTTGTGCAACTGCTTGCACAATGGCAAAAGGCAGAGGTGCTAGAAAGAAGTGAGGAGAGTGAGTGTGTGATTCCACAGCATACTTCTGATCACTATATTATGGTTGGTGTTTAGATAGTGTAGTGTTGCATCTTCACTAGCCCTAGGAGCCTGAAAATGTATAGGATTAATTAGAGCATGATTCATATATGATACTGTTGTCACACACGTGCAGCTTTATGCACCATCATAACTATGCAGATATGTAAAACAAACACCAGCCTTTTCACATGTGAAGCCTGGGTTTAGCAGCAGCAGAATCAAAATTACTGAATCAAGCCACAGGGTGCTAAATGTGCTTTCTTTTTCTCTGCACTGTAAACAATGGGGCTCTATGGGTACCCAAGATATTATTTTGCAGCTTCAGATTACTGGCAAATGTGGGCTTGGAAGAAAACATAGCATCTAAAAATGTGAAAGACAAAAAGAACCAAGTTTGTGGAAGTCAGACTAGATCTTATAGAAATATTTTTCCTTCTTAATTCTGCATGGTGAAATTTTAGTGCCTCTATTATTCATCCATATTTGAAAACTGAATTACTACACCAACTCATGCCAGACATGAAGGATTTTAAAGCTAGAACTTCAGACCTCACCAATTTCACAGTGGCTGCTTAGTGAGAGCCCATAAGACAAAGTTAATGTTTTTATGTTGACGTGACAAAGCATAGGATCTTATGTTATAGTCACAATGAATTCATATTTCTGCTCTCCTTGTCTTTGAGGTTTCCAAGTCTATTTACTGTTCAGATAAAGAGACAGGACAGGGACAGAGAAGACAGAAGATGTTATTTGTTGATGTGCACTTTAAGACTTGATTTTTGGTTACACAATACTGGCAATTCTCTGCCAACCACTTCTTTATACATGCTTATTTTCTGAAGGCCACACTTGGTGAAGAGGACACTTTCATTTTATCTTAAACATCATAATGGGACATAGGAAAGTGAACAGTTGTTCCCTTAGGTGTGATGGAACCAAGCCATTTTTGACTTTGTAGGTAAATGTGAATGATATTGATGATATCTCAAATGTACTTTTTTGCTGCTTATTCAAGCAAACAATGTACAACAAGCTTATCTCAGAATTGAACAAACTGAAGCTGTATTCAGACAAGACAGAAGCTCTGTTCAGTCATAGGAACATAAGAAGAGCCGTGCTCAATCAGGCCAAAGGTCTGTCTAGTCCAGCATTCTGTTCCCACCAGAAAACCAGTGGCCACTCAGAAAACCATGGGAAGCCCACAAGCAGGACATGAGGGCAACAGCACTCTCCCGCTCGTGTTTCCATCACCATTTTCCATTCAGGGTCATACTGCACCTGGTGCTGGAGGTAATATTCAGCCTTTCTCCTTGTGTGTAAGTGATACGAGACACAGGGAGCACATGACTTTAATTCTAGCAGCTGTAGTCTCTACATATTAATTTTCTAACTCAATTTAAAGTGCTTGTTATTCAACTGTGTTGAGTAGTTTAATACTGTAATTACTGTTAAGCATTGGTAATGGTCTGGATAAGGCAAACAAACTGAAGCTCAATCCAGATAAGACAGAAGTGCTCCTGGTCCCTAGGGCATTGGGTTCAACCGGTCTTGGATGGTCTTGCACTCCCCTTGAAGACTGAAATCCAAACTTGATGTTCACTTGATATCTAGCATTCAGATGCATTTAAGTTTTTCCCTACCTAATTACAGGTGTTTCAGGAGGCACAATCCTTACAGGGAATGTGTCATGCAGGAAGGGAGGCATAGCTTTTTCCTCTCCAGAGCAATTAGAGCCAAAATCCTCCCACCCCGTGTGTGGTTAAAACACATAGGAGAAAAGTCCCCAAGAGAAATGTCTCCTTTCACAGCACACCAGCAGTGGCTGGTGGCTCCAGTGTCGGTGGTACAGTGCATCTACTCGCAGCTTCAGTCTGAACGTTAAAGGAACTATCCATGCTGCTGACCCTATTTTGGGGATAGGGTTCAGCACCATGGATTGCTCCTTAAAATTCAGACTAAATCCAGAGTGGATACACATCCCCCCACTGACATTGGAGCCAGCAGCCTCCACAGTAGCAGACTATATTCCCTGTAAGGATCACTTTTCCACCTGCCTCTAATTAGGTAAGGAAAGGCCTGTGGCTCACGCTGGCTCAGCTTGTCTGAGTGTGGAAAGCTAAGCAGGGTCAGGCCTGGTTATTGCTTGGATGGGAGACCCCTCCTCTAGTTTCCTGTATTGAGCAGCAGGTTGGACTTGATAGCCTTATAGGCTCCTTCCAACTCTACGATCTATGATACAAAGCTGCATATGAAGCAAACATCTAGTTTGGCTCTCAGACATGAGACCTTCATAGTGGCTGCAGCCAAGCTTTGCCGCTCCTCTCCTAAAAAAGGCCCAGCTACTCCCCCCCTCGACCCACCCCCCAATGGGAGGCTACAGCAAGAGAAGGGAAGCAGCAAGAGTTGGAGGGGGTGGTGTTGCTTGCATAAGTCTCTTTTGAACTTAGCCCAATATATTTAAATGTGATGAAATTCTTTGTGATGAAATATTTGCTGGCTGTTACTTTTAAAGTCCTTAATGGCCTGGGCCAAACATACCTTAGGGTGCACCTTCCCATATGATCATTTTCATTGCTTCCAGATCTAGGATTGTGGATCTCTTCTACATACCTTCCATTCATGAAGCAAAATGTATCAGTATGCATTTGACCCTTTTAGTGTTCCACAGATGCTCCTTAATGCTAAAATGGCCGGGGTTTTAGCTGGGGTTTTTTTTCCTGCTGCCAAATTCAGGGCACCGCATATTTCCATGTATAGTAATAATGATAAATGAAGTCATGTAGTTATAGCAACATGAAGTTAGAATTTTAAAAAAAATCACTAGCCACTTTCTCTGGGCTCAGTGTATTGACTTCAATTGGATCTATTTTTGAGTATGTAATTTGTGAACTGCAGCCATAGAATCAAACTAGATTTAAACCTGGTAGCAAATGTTTTGTTGCATAATTGCAGCATTGTCCTCCAAAGCATCAAGGAGACTACCTGAAAAGACTCTAAAAGATTAGATTTTGTTTGCCTGAGTTCCTTCAGCATCCAGAAGGTAAGATGCATGTTTTATAAATGGTGTTTCACTATTGATCATGATGAGCAATAAATTCACCCACTGAAAAATTCACGGTTAACTTGTTTTTTTTTTTCCATGCAAGATTAACTCACTTGTGAATAGCTCTGTTCATTCTTCCCTGCAAATCAGTCTTTCTCCCCAGACAGTATTGAAACAAGTAATTGTACACTGCTTGCATTTCTCTTTCCAGTGCTCTCTGCTGGTCAAAGCTGAAAAAATATAAAACTGTAATTGCCATGTGGTTGCATTGCTCTGCTTTTCGATCAAAACACACACATTCATTTTATTCTTATTTAGCTGGTCTACCAAATGATTTGTGATGCTATAGCCTGTCCTTTGCCCCAACATACAAGTCAATTTTCTGACCCTATGTACAATAAGGGTGTGTATGCATGCATGTGTATGTGTACATGTTTGCACATGTGTTTACTTTGTCCTCTCTTTAAAAAAAACCCTAAAACTGGGCTACATTTGGTAGTTAGAAATGATGGGTAGTATAATGTTAGTCTTACATAGAGTAGACCCATTGAAATGAATGAGACTTAAATTAGTCACAACTAAATTAAGTCCCATTCCTTTCAATGGGTCTACTCTATGTAAGACTAACATTGGATATTACCCAGTGTCAATTCATATCAATTATTTCTTATAACCTGATCCTAAACACACTGGAGACAATACAGGTAAAGTTAATTGTATGGCATGGAACACAATATGTGCATTTACTTAGAAAAAGATCCATTGAGTTTATTCAACACAGCTTATTCTCAAAGAAGTGTACGTAGGATAGCAACCTGAACACCACTGAAATCTTGTTTTCAAGGGGACTTATCGCACGCACCTCCTTTTTTCTGGATTGTGTCCATTACTTTTTTTACTTAAGTCTCACTGAAGTTTATTTCATAGATCATAGAGTTGGAAGGAGCCTACAAGGCTATCGAGTCCAACCCCCTGCTCAATGCAGGAAACTAGAGGAGGGGTCTCCCATCCAAGTAATAACCAGGCCTGACCCTGCTTAGCTTTCAGACAAGCTTTCAGTGTAAGCCACGGGCCTGTTAAATAAGTTTACTACACAGCAATTTTATTTATTTATTTAGACATTTCTTTCCACCCTGCCCTGTCTCCCTGCACCCAGTGCTTATGTACTACCCAGGGCAGCTTACAATAATTTAAAATCATAGTGTCATTAAAAAAATACATTTAATATAGCGTGGGATCAAGTTACCTGGTGGATCACCTGCCCCAATACAGACCCATGCAATCACTAAGATCATCAGAGGAAGACTTGCTGGTTGTCCCACAACATGATGCAGATTACCGCCATCTTGTGGCCACCCAGAAGCAGGCCTTCTATTGCCCACCTTTTGGAATGCCCTCCCCTGCCCCGCCCCTGATGTGGCACCAGATGTGGCATGCTTTAGTCACCAATTAAGGACCTATCTCTTTACCCAGGTTTCCCTGGCTGATTGTGCTGTCCATTTTGTTTGTTAATTATGGTGCTGTGCGTATTTGGTTTAATGTTTTTATAAATGTTTTATATAAATATTTTTGTATTTATTATGATGTATTTTAACATATTTTAACCTCCCTGTAAACCATTTAGAGATATTTTTAAATATGGTAAGTAGTATATACATCTATTAAATATATGATGATGATGATGATGATGATGATGATGATGATGATGATGATGATGATGATGAATAACAAATAATACAGATGAAGAGACCATAAATACAAAACTATGTTTAAATAAAACATCAGGAACTTAGTGAGGGAAAGGCCTGTCAGGCAGGAAAATGATTTCACCAAATGGCAGCCGGATTGCAGGAGACCCATGCTTCCTGAGGCAAGGTGTTCCACAGGTGTTCTGAGGTGCAGCCTCAGAAAATGCTCTATCACTTGCCACCATCACCCATGTCTCTACCTTAGGATCATGGTATTAAAGGCCATGGTATTAGAATATTGCTGATTACTGGTATATTTCTAAATTTTTAAAGAAACCATGAATTGAAATGCATAGATCCATGACATGACTTTGTACCATGTGCTGATCATTGTGCAGATGGATTTATGATTGGAAGAGCTGTGGTCCAGATGAGATAACGTTTGATTTTGATCAATGATATGACAATAGAATTGTGGTCTGTTGGGGAGGCCTTTGGCAAATCTTCCAGTTATAATTCCACATCTACCAAATGGAATAATAATGACTCATTTCAAAGGGGTGTTTGAAATAAGCAAAGTAATATATTATGTGCACTCAAAGTTCTGTGTGAAACCTTTCAAACATTCTTCAAATTGGGGCTATTCAAAAGAATTCTCACAGCTAAGACAACTTTAGGAACCCAAAGGACTAAGAGATAGAAATTCATTCTGATGAATTTCACTGCTTTAAAGATCCATGTTAATAGCAGCATCCTTTTCTTCATACACACACACACACACACACTTCTTTAAAGATGAGATTTGTCTCTGGCATGCTGTATAGTGGTGTGCCAGCTGCCAGAGGGGAGGACAAGAGACTTCTTGCTGCCGCCTTGGGTCCCAGTGTTGGGGAAAAGGCGGGATACAAATAATAATAATAATAATAATAATAATAATAATAATAATAATAATAATAATAATAATAGCAGCCAGAGTCAGCAGCTAGGTAAGAGGCTGAGAGGGGATTTAGGCAGGCGGATTTGGGGGCTCACTGGTGGGATTGTGGATGTCACAAGATCTTGTCAGGCTCTCAAGGACATCATTCGTGGCATGACAGGGTCCAAACTTGCTTGTACTTGTGCTTGGACTATATCAAGCTACTCTTCAAGTCCAAGGGGAGATCATTCATTCTCTGAACTTAATTATGAATCGAATTGGGGTTATTCATGTTGTGACATGTAGCACAAACACCAGCTGTGGCACATTGTTGACATTTGTAAGGTACAGAATGGCTGGTAAACAAGTCATGTTTAGTCTTCTACTTCCTGCCTGTTTCTCATGGGAAAAGTAGGTGTGAAAGAAATACGAGCTGGTCACATGGTTTGTACTTTCTGGTGATGTACTGATTTGTTAGCTTTCTGTTCTGTGGCCATTTTGGAGAGAGGTGGATTTGCTTTCTTCTTCTCTCTGTTCTTCTGACTAGTGCTTGCTGGACTTAATGCAATCATGTAACGTCTTAAGCTGAGGTGGAGTAAACAACACGCTCCACTGGATTAATGCTTGCTATGCATTGTTCTCTGCACATGGACTGTAATTAGGGGATGTATGCTCTGTAGGATATACTTGCTATAGTAATAAACAGGTAGAACAATAACCTGTGGAGTCTACAGAGTTATTTCCTTATTACTGGAATCTGCAAGGAGGAGGCTGAACTGGCTGATATCCGATATGCTTGGAATGCTGCGTGGAGTGGGAGAGACAACTCTGAACTTCTGTGTGTAGATTTATGGGTGTTTGCACACAGGAGCAGGATTTTAAATCTTCCATCTCACACAAGTGAAGCGCTCTGCTTTTCCAGGAGGCTTGTGCGCCTTCAGGGTTGTGTCATAACACCTTCAATTCACACCAAAGAATTCCATGTAGTATATACAGACTTCTCAAGCATCGTCAGTGGTGGTGGTGGTGCAGCACACATTTGCAACATGAGCCCTGTCCCACACACCTACCATGATCCCATCCTAGACATATCACATGATTTTGAATTATAGACAAACATGGCATTATGGTTTGTACGTGTGTACTACTAGACATTTACTCCCATCTGTTTTGGTCCTGTAAATCCTATCAGGCTCCGCTGTCCCTGGGATCAGTGTCCCTGATTATCATCATGGTGCTTTGTCCCGCTTTCAAGTATCCCTCCCTCCTGGAATTCTGGAGCCAGCAATTTCTGAGAGAGCAAAAACTCCCGCCCTCCCTCTCTGCCTCTCTCAAACTACATGTCCGAGTTTAACTGCACAAGCACACCCTCTCTCTTCTAGAGCAGGGCTTGGGCAGCAACCCACTGTTCAGAATGCTGCTTGTTCTACCCTAACATTGTTTCTGATTGGCTCCAGCAAATCTTACATAGATCTGGATATTAGGTTCGTAGATACATGGAAATAGGTCTCTATACATTTCTTCAGGCATGATCTACAGGGAGGCTGGTGACTCCTCCTGTGTCAGTGGGGCTCCTTATCCACTGCATCTTTTTGTTTGAGCTTTATAGGAGCTATCCACGGTGCTGTACTCTATCCCCACAATAGACTCACCACCATGGAGCACCATGGATAGCTCCTATAAAGCTCAGAATAAAAGCTTCAATGGATAAGGAGCCCCACTGACACAGAAGCCTGGACTTCTCCCTTCCCCACTACATCTCTGAGCCCTGGTGATTATTTATTTATTTATTATATTTATACCCCACCTTTTTTCCTGCAAGGAACCCAAGGCAGCTTACATAATCCTCCTCCTCCTCTCCATTTTATTCTCACAACAGCCCTGTGAGGTAGGTTAGGTTGAGAGTCAGCGAGTGACTGGCCCAAAGTCACCCAGTGAGTTTCATGGTCGAGCAGGGACTAGAACCCGGATCTCCAAGTCCCAGTCCAACACTAACCACTGTGCCACACTGGCTCCCACACCACACTGGATCCCTTCTAGAGTAAGCACGGGGGGGGGGCAATTTGGATTGGTTCCCTAGCATGGGGGTAGGTGTTTTTAACCTTTTCTCCTACTGCAGTCCCAATCTAGATTGCCTCCCCACACCTGTTCCTGCAATTTGTATTTCCAAATAGTGATCCATTTGCTCAATTGGATTGCTGTTTGGTAATATAAATTGCAGGAACAGGTGTGGGGAGGCAATCTAGATTGGGACTGCAGTAGGAGAAAAGGTTAAAAACACCTACCCCCATGCTAGGGGACCAATCTGGATCTGCCCCCTATGCTTACTCTAGAGTAAAAGAGAGAGAGAGATGTTTAGTTTGGGTCTCAGTCTCAAAACTTCTCTGTATCATCCAGATATAATGTTTGCATCTCTCCCCGTGGTGAGATGTGCAAGTATCACTACACTGGCGGTCTGTTCATCTCTCCATGAAGGGAGATGCAAAAGTTTATTTCAGATGCTACTGGTAAGAAGAAAGTTTGAGGCTCTTATGTTTCCTGTTCCCTACAAAGACACACACATATGGTAAGGACCTCATATCCCATACTGCAAAAATATCTTCTTAAAATGTTGCTAGAATTCAATTACTTGTTTATTGACAGAGCAAAAACTAAAGTTATTGTGTATCATTATACATATATGGTGATTATTCAAATTGTACTAACCTGACTCTATGAAGCTTTTTCACAAAGTCCTTAGTTTTGGTTTTCTTTATTCTCATAAATACTTTAAACTCACAGTTAATACATTCACTTCCCAGTGTGTGTGTATTATTGACAGTACAGTTTTGAAAAAGAAAGAAACAACAACAGCAAAAAGATGTATTGAAAAACCCAATGCTTGTTATGTCCAAGAAAGAGGCATCATGATCTCAATTTGTGTATTCCATTAGTGTTGCCTGGCATATATTTCTATGCATTTACTGGTATGGTATGTTGACAGTTACATTTCTTTCAGGTGAAAAGGGGTAATTTGCAATGAACAAGGAGAACATAAGAGGAAGAAAAACAAGAATACATTACCACATTACTCATTTATCACCCCCAACCTTCTATCAGTTCTTCAATCATCTTTCTAGGGCTGAAGTATGTGGGGATCCTTCAGAATACTACGTGTTTCGCTTCAAACTCTTCACTCATGAATCTTACAGCTCCAGCTCATAGCCCACTGTAGCACAGGAGTCTGGTAACCAGCAGAAATCCAGGCCAAAACAACTGCTATGCAGGAAGTGCTGCTCTTGTTTCTTCCTCCTCCTTTGTAGCTTCCTCTCCACATTTCTGTTTCCTGCTTTTCCATGTCAGGTGTGACTTTTTCCAGTCAGTTTCCAATGCATACAAATGTTGCACAATAGCTTGGATCCAGAACAAGTTCGCTGCACTAAGGTCCCTTTGTAATCAATGTGAAAAATTAATTGTGATGACTGACTTAAAACCCATTGGTTTCAATGGAACCTAAGTGTGGCTAACTTGATCTGGAGACAGCCTACTGCAGTGATGGCGAACCTTTTTGAGCCCGAGTGCCCAAACTGCAACACAAAACCAACTTATTTATTTCAAAGCCAGTGTGGCGTAGTGGTGAGAGTGTTGGACTGGGACTCGGGAGATCCGGGTTCTAGTCCCCGCTGGGCCATGAAACTCACTGGGTGACTTTGGGCCAGTCACTGACTCTCAGCCTAACCTACCTCACAGGGTTGTTGTGAGGATAAAATGGAGAGGAGGAGGAGGATTATGTAAGCCGCCTTGGGTTCCTTGCAGGAAAAAAGGCGGGGTATAAATATAATAATAAATAAATAAATAAAATAAAGTGCCAACACTGCAATTAAACCTGAATACTGAGGTTTTAGTTTTAAAAAATCAACTCATACAGTTGTCCGAACTAATTAACATCTTTTGTCTTTAAAGAAAAACACAATAACAGAGCTTTCAATGATACAAACAGTTTTTTGTTGAAAAAAAAATCAACTCAAAAAATTATTATTGTACTATATTGTACACATAGCCTGAAGGGAATTTATACAAACTTTTAAAATAATTAGGCACATGTATTTTTGGATAAGGGATTCTCAACTTGTAATATGATTATATGCCAGACTGACATTGTATGGGGCAAGCTTTACTCCGGGTCCTTTCCCTGCTTCTACAGGTGTCGGATTAGTAAAAGTAAAAGTCAACCTGTACTAGGATGAGCAAGATAAACAAGAAAACTAAACGTGCTTAACACATTTTAAACACTTTATGTCTTGGACTGCAAACACTGCATTAGGTAAAAGTTTGCATTGGGCATGCTTTTGCACAATTAATGTAATTTTTGCTATTGCATGCATGCTGATAATTTGTCAAAGCTTGGCTCATACTCCGTTAGTTTGAGAGCAACACATGCAGCACTCGGGTCAACTGTTAGGGCTTTACATCCAAGCCATCCTCTGTGCATCATTCTTCAAAATCTTTTAAATGTGATAACAATGTAGAAAAGAATTCTGTAACAGGAATTCTAGAATAAAATCATTCTGTTCCACACTGTGAGAAAGAACAAGATCATTAGTGTTTTGCAGAAGGGGACAGTCTTTTTGCGATCTGGTGACTAATGGCTCGAGTGCCCACAGAGAGGTCCCTGCGTGCCAGCTGTGGCACCCGTGCCATAGGTTCGCCATCACTGGCCTAGTGTGTTTGCCATATATTAGGATTCCCCTGCTGCCCTCCAGGAGTGCCCAAATGTCCTTACACTTGAGAAAGTATTGCCCCTGTGCAGGGTCGGTGCAAGGCAGTTTGGTGCCCTAGGCAAGATCAGATATTTAGCGCCCCCCTCTTCCCACTTGAGCCCTCCCTCCCTCCAGCCCTATGCTCCTGGCGCCCCCTTTAGCCCAGCGCCCTAGGCAGCCGCCTAGTTGGCCTAATGGTAGCACCGGCCCTGCCCCTGTGAAAACCTTTCCTTAATTTTATTCTGCGTCTTGTCAGAATTGATTTGATTTCTAACAACATTTGAAATTTAACAATACATTTACCCATTCAGAATTTGTATTTCAATGTCAATTTTTTATTTATTTTGACACCTAACTTATCGTTGTTGTTGTTGTTGTTAAATTTTATTTCTATACTGCCCAATAGTCGAAGCTCTCTGGGCAGTTTACAACCGCTCTCTGGGAGGTTATGAGGGCATGCCCAACATTTGGGGCCTTTGAAATTTACAGAATCAGAGAAGTTTTTGTATTGCAGTCCTGTTGAATAATCCATTTTTAAACTGCTACAAAGAATTCTATTAGCTGTAGAGATGGGAAAACATCTGGTTTACCCGAGTTCTCTCCCCTACTCCAAAACTGAAAGATATCAAGTAAGTATTCCAAGCCACTCCAAGGGCTTGTCTCGGGAGCCTTTTCCCTGCTCCCAAAGAAACTGATTGAACCATTTGTTCCTATGGGGATTGGGTACTGGGATGCTGCATGGGCAAAAAAGGCACCAACCTTATTAAACTTTTTCTTTGGAACAGGGGCAGAATTCAAACCGAAGAAGAAATTAGGATCCCACAGATGATATAAATCCTACCATGTTTAGAAAAAGACCATACATTTGAATATATTCCAGAGACCTGCCTATAAATGATCTGATTATAGCATAAGACAGAAGAACAGGATAGCTACCCACTTTCAGATGTCCTATGGAGGCTTTCAGCCTGTTCACGTAAGAGCTAAAAGTGTGGGGGGGGCGGATATGGGTTTAGCCAGAAGCCCCATCCCAAGGTACCTGTCCCCTCAGTTCTCCACCTTCTCATCTTGAGGGGGAAGGTCTGAAGGGGGGCTTCCACTCTCGTTCACTTGAATATGAGTAGAAGGCTCCATGCAATCAAGAAGCACCATGATAAAGCACCTTCTCCCAACTCTTTTCTAGACAATAACCCAAATCTAAAGCATGGATTCAATCCAAGTGGTGCATTCCAAGGAGGGCATTCTCAGGTTGAAGGTGGGTCTTGGCAAAATGCCCTCCTCCAGGGTGCTTACCTGGTGGTGATGCCAGTGCTGCAGTCTCTGGTGTGAGGTTGTGAGGTGTCTGCTATTTTAATTATCCAAAATGTCCCCAATGTCCCCTACCACCATGCCATCTTCCTTCCTGCGGAAGGATCCTGTGTCCTGTAGAAAGGATCCTGATTATTGTGGGCTGTTGTATTTTAATTAATGTTGTTTGCTCATTTTTATGTTACGTGTAAATAGGCTTGCTAGGATTTGTATCCTGAAAAGTGACATAGGAATAATTGTAATAAATAAATAAATTAGTAAGGATTTTCTCTTCACTCTATAATGCCACCAAAAATAGCACTGCTGTGTCATGTTCTCTCTTTCATATGTTATCAGAGAGGCAGCAATCACTTATGTCTCCTGTATAAAGAGTTTCTTTAGGAGGGTTCACATATCCCTCCCCTTATACATTGAAAGAACACATGAGGGTTATGGGGCTGCATGGGCTAGCCCTCAACATGTCTGGTGGCCACCCACCACACCACCCACACATTTCGCAGCCATTGGTCCAGAGTCCCCACTTGAATGGAGAAGCTCTACACCCACACAGCCCCTTCTGATGCACTCTGAACACATAGGGGTGGAGTCACCAAACAGACAGGGGGTGGAGCTAGGCCACATGATCCTACTGGCCCCCTAATGCTTCCTTTCAATGCAGGAAAGGGTCATCTGAATGCCCCAATCTTTTGGGGGAGCCATTCTCTTTGCTCAGAAAGCAAGTGACTGCTGCCCCTGACAAAGAGTATATCCTACTTGAAAAGCATTACTTTTATTAAGAAATTGGAGTACAAATAAAAAATACTATTTTCTTCAGCACCTTTTGGGGTCCTTTACCAAAGAATGTCTGGAGGTTTAGGTCTACAATGTGTGCCCTGCTCTTTTTCTGCACTATAAAGCATTCACAGAATTTTCCCATTGTCGTGGTCTTTCCAGTGACTAAGGGGCCACAGACAATAATTACAAAAGCTTTCCTGTGCTTTGAAGTTGAGCTTTTGTTTACAAAACACTAACCTGCAGGATTGCATTTTTGTGCATTGATCAATATTTATTGCCTTTATGCAATCGAAATGTCATTTCACTAATTCAGCTTCATCTGCAAAAATATCCACATGGAGCAGGTAGTCTTATTTTGATATAGATTTCTTGCCAGGGATGAGCTTCAGAGAGCTTCCACATGGAGCAGGTAGTCTTATTTTGATATAGATTTCTTGCCGGGGATGCAGAGGTCTACATTTTTATTCTGTTCACAACTGCTATCAAACAAATAAGAGGATCAAATAAACAGGTGATTATCAATGAACTGAGAATGCTATTCATTCAAACAAGCTGCAATTTTTGCTCAGTGAACACCAGAACCCAGAAGCATTATGGGTCTGTCATTCTTTTACTTAAATCCCAGTGCACGTATAAATGGGGCTGTGAGATGCAACAGAGTGAGACAAGAGAATAATAATCCTTTCCCGATAGTTCCTTTGAAATGCAGACCCCAAGTTCCCTAATGGTAAATCTTTCCAGTGGATTTGTCACAAGAAGACAGTATGAGCACAAAACATCCTGGCTACACTGAGAGGCCTCTTTGAAATGCATTATAAGCCTCTTGTATAACAGCCGCTTCTCTATTAATATGTCTTTGCCTCCTATGTATGAAAAGGTATCCATTTTCTCTTTGAAAACATCCAAGGTTATAAAAGCTTTTCTTCTCTCCCTTAATTTACATCAGGAAGATGGCCTGTCCTACACACATTTGCACCGGTATACATAATTTTGCTGATCTGTGACCGTAATAAATGGAAATGTATACATAATGCCAAGCCATGGCTAAAATTAGCATGTCCGTGTGAAGAGAGGCAGATAGGAAATCAAAACCTTCCAGTTAATTTTTGCGGCTGAACCCAATAGCATGCTCAAGGACTGTCATGTGAATGAGTGGCGTAATTGAGCACATGATTTCACTAAACTGGGTAATAACAAGTTTCAGAACAATAAAACTGTGTCCCACATGAAGGCAGATTGAAGATCAGGGCTGATTCAAACATTTTATTTATTTAAAAGGGGGGGTTAGCCCTCCCCTTTCATTAAAACTATTAGTTATAGTCCTGATTTTTATCTTGCACCTTGACCAAAAGCTCAGAAGACAATTTAGCCTCACATCAATCAAGTGAGACAGGTTAGGCTAAGTCTTAGCCACTAAGAGATAATGACTGTCTAAGGTCACACGGTAAGATTCATAGCTGAATCAATGATTTGAGGTTTCCCATAGCCAAACCAACATGCTAGCTACTACTCCACACTGCACCAAAACATCCAGTTTTCCTCAGTGGAACTTGTCTGGGATATAAAGCATCTCTGAAGCTCATTTTGTCCACAACTAGCTTCACATAAAGCTCCCATGCAATTTAGAACCCTGGGTAATTAGGATTCTAAATCATGCAAGGACCCTCCAGAAGTACAGAAGGCTCCCCACTGCAGAAATTATTCAAGCATGAGAACAGTGGGGGTGATAGGAGCGGCATGACTTTGTGGGTGAGGTGAATGTGCTGTCCCTTTTGCTTGCTGCCCCCTTCAGCCTGTTCACATGAGTAACACTGAATAGGAATGAGGAGTAGCAGTAACAGAAGAAGTAGTAAAATATTTTTAAAATCAGTCAGTCAGTCAGGCGATCACTCGTGACCGAGTAAGATTGTCTTCCAGGATAAAAAAAAGAAAGAAAGAAAATTTACAAAAAGGAGATTTTAAAAGGAGGAAAATTCTAAAGAAAATTGTGTAGACTCTAGTGATGGGTCCGTAAGTGACTGTGGAGGCCAATTCTAGATCCACACAGCTTCCCACAGTGAGGACACAGGTTACCAGATGGAAGATGGTCCTGTAAAGGATTCATTTGACGTGCTTTTTGCTTAGCACGTTTCTCCCTTTCACCTTGCACTCAGGCTTCTTCAAAGTCCATAGAACCTTTGTGAAAGGCCAACCTCCAGTTAGATCGTTCATAGGCCAGAGCTTCCCAGTTTTTGATGTTTATATTGCATTTTTTTAGATTAGTCCTTAATTTTAAAACCACCCTTCATTCAAAGATATCAGGGTGGTGTACAAAACAAGATCCCAAAATGGAAATATACTTGTGAAAGGAGGAAGGGGGTTGCCCTAACTCCTGGAAGTATAGGCAGGGACAAATAATTGCCAAGGCTGGCTGCCAGCACCCCTTACATCCACCTCAGCCTGAGCCAGGGGACTCGTAGTCCTTAGCAGGACACTCTTGAGGCTTAGGGAATAGGGGTTCAGTTTACCACACTGTGTTCCTAAACCTCAAGTTTGAAACATTAAGCAGTAGCAATTAACCAAGCAGAAGACTCTGGATTTAGTACTAAGACCTACTTGGAAGGAAGCACACACAACTCTTGAGGTAGGTGTTAAGTTTATTTATAGGAGAAAGAGGAAAAAGGAGTAAAAAGGCATACAAAAACCAGAGTAACCTTTGGAAACAAAACATCAGGCAAAAATAACAAAAGTTACCTAAACCTGCCCTTTATGTTATCTAGGCATGGGTCTTCCAGTAGGACAGGGCCCAAACTGGAATCCAAGGAATCACAAGCCCAAAAGTGAGATGAAGCATGAGAATGAAGATAATGAGTGGCTACAGCCCCTCTTTTTATGCTCAAACCCCTAACAACTCAATGAAGATCTTTATTAGCCAACATAGGCTAGATGGAACGGTGTTCCCAAAGCCCTAACAGGGGGCAGGGTAAAAGTCCCCACAGGAATGCAGCTGAGATCATTCAAACCAATTAACTGAGTCTTACTCTGGCCTTGAGGCTAGAGATATCTCAAAATAACAGACTCACGGGTGGTTGCATCACTACATGCCACTTCAGCCTGGCCAAATGGAGTCTTACAAACAACAGAAAAAGAAAATGGAGTTCTTGACAATAACCCTAAAGTACAATAAAAACAAAATGTGATACAGTTATAAAATATTTTTTAAAAAAAATAAAATATAAAAGGACAAATTAACCAACTAAAATGCCTAGGCAAATAAAAAGAATTTTAACCTGTCACTGAAAAGACAATAAAGGCAGCTCCAGTCACACATCTGTGGGGAGGGGGTTGCAGGGATGGGGACTCGGACGCCAGGACTCGACTTGTGAGTCGGACTGAGTCCCCCCTCTGACTCAAGTCAGACTCGAGTCCCAATATTTTTAATGGGACTCGAGACTCGACTCGGGACTCGAGACCAAGGGCTCGACTCGAGACTCGTGTTCCAAAATCGTGTTCCTCAAATGCAACATGGATAGGTTTTAGGAAGTACAGCAAGTTTATTTTTTAAAATCATTTTCCTAAAATGCAACCTTTCAGACATTTTGGGTTTGGCTGCCTCTGCCTGCCTGTTTGGGGTTCCCAGCCTCCTCTGCCTGCCTGGTCTCTTCTTAACCAGTTCCACAGTTTGAATTATCCAAGACAAAGGCCTCTGCCTGCCTGTTTTAGGGTTCCCTGCCTCCTCTGCCTGTCTGGTTATTTTGGGTTTGTCTGCCTGGTCTGTTCTTGCCAAAATCAGTTGCAGAGTTTTGAAATAAAAAGGCACACTTGTGCCTAGAATTTATTTAAGCCACACATCTGAAATAGCCTTATTTTGTTGGGAAAACCCCCCATTGATTTTAATAAGGTCTCGTGGAGTCAGCTTTGGGAGTGACTCATGACTCGTGACTCGTGAGTCAGCATTTTGGACCAAGGACTCGGACTCGAGACTCGGGTCCAAAGACTCGTGACTTGACTCATGACTCGACTCGTGACTCGAGACCAAGGACTCTTCAACATCCCTGGGGGGTTGCACAACCAGAGTGTCACAACAGAGGAGGCTCTCTCCCATGTTAACACATAATGTATGGAAGATACATTGAGGCAAGCCTCCCAGCAGATCTTAGGACATGGGCAGTCTTGTACAGAGAGAGGCATTCTTTTAAATATTGGGGTCCCAAGCCACATAGGGCTTTAAAAGTCAAAACCAACACCTTGAACTGGGCCTGGAAGCAAATAGGAAACCAGTGCAGCAGGTCCCTCAGAATCAGTATGATGTGTTCTCACCTATCCACATCTGTAATCCAGCAGCACATTCTGCACTACTTGAAGCTTCTAGATCATTTTCAAGGGCAGCCCCACATACAACACATTCATTACAGTATTTCAGTTGGGAGGTTACAAGAGCATGGACCACCATGGCCAGTCTATCCTGATAAGGAAATGTTGTAGCTGGTGAACTGGCCAGTGCTGGTAAAAGGCACTTCTGGCCACCAAGGCAACCTGGGGCTCAAATGACAATGTTGGATCAAGGAGTACCCCTAAGCTACCACCTGCTCTTACAGGGAAGAGTGCAACTGCATCTATAACAGCCTGGACACCCAGTTACCTGATATGGGAACCACCTACCCACAGGGCCTCAATCTTATCAGAATTCAGCTTCAGTTTATTGGCTCTCATCCAGCCCATTACTAAGTCCAGATACCAGTTAAGCAACTGCACAGCCTCCCCTGATTCAGATTACAAGGTGAAATAGAGTTGAAGTCATCGTGATATGGAAATCAGCAAAATTCAAGCTCACTGAGACTCATTGAGGTTCTCTGAGTTCCACCTCGAAGCTCGGTCCAAGCCATGTCCATATCAGATTGTGAGCATTTCTTTCTTTTTCTCTTCACATAAAAATCACAATGCACTTGAGTATGTAGTTAGGTGTACATACAAAGTACGCAATCTGTGCCACTTTTCTTGGTAGAAAGGCAGGGTACAAACTCACTAACTAACTAAATAATCTTCTCCCCTTGATTAAAGTATGTTTGTTCACACTTAAAAAAAAATAATTAAAAAAAAAGTATGCACGTTTTCATGCATATTTTTCAAATGTATGCATTTTTCAAGTGCATTTCTCACCCCATAAACAGCAGCACAAGCTCAGGAATGTACAGCTTTGACCGCAGATTGCACTCGCATTCATGCTCAGGTTTGGGAGATGCAAACAGGGTAAATTCTGGTCATAAATGAACTGAAACTAATTTCTCATACATCCTTATTTGAGCATATTGATAATGACACCTTACTCCAAATCCCCTGATGACCTCACCCAGCAGCTTCATGTTGCTGTTAAAGAGCACGGGGGATAAAATGGAACATTGTGGCTAATAGCATTGTAATGATAAGGAACATAGTGCAGGATGTGAATCAAGGTAACTCTTTCAGGTTTTTAGAAAAGAAGCTCTGATCATAGGCATTTGTATTTCTTTCCCCTACATGATTAAGTATATCCAGATAACATGTAATGGCATAGTAATTATAACATTTGATTTCAAGTATGCTACTTACACTAAACTCACTAAAGTAAAATGAAGCATATTTTTCAGTGACATTGAGATGGCAGTTTCAGATCATATACACACTGTATTTGAACCTGTTCCACTTGAAACTCACTTAGAGGAGAAATGGTTGTCAACATAATGAATGCTTTGCATACAGTGAATAACAGGCTATTTGCCAGCCCTTGTCACCACCGTACACTAGTAATAACATAATATTATATACAAGGCTGGAGCCAGACATTCTTTTTTCTGTCTGTTTATTCTAGGGATGGTTGAATATGTCAGTCAAGGTTTCTGTTTCTCACATTGCTATCTTAAAATTAATGCATTCCGAGGGGGGGGTCCTACCCACAGTTCACATTTTGTTATGTAATTTAGACATAAGAAGACCTACCGGCAAGTGCTTTTAGGATATTATCTAAAACAGGGTAGTAAAAAATATTACCAAATTTCAGCCACCTGCCTTTTACAGTTTTCTTTCTATAAACCAAACATACCTGGGGAAAAAGATTCCCCAGAAATCTCCATAAGAATACACTTTATGGGGAACTTTTGGACCCCGAACAACTGAAACAATTATGGGGAACAAAAGGAGGCCATCCACAGGTCATCTTAGTCTCTTTTGTTAGCCAAGAACAATAGCAAACACCTCCTTCTAACAGAAAAGAAATCCATTAAGGGAAAGCTTTGTTATGCTGATTTAAAGTTTACAGGCCTCAGGCCTTTTTCAGGCTTTTTCTAATGCTAATTGACCTGCACTAGGCTGGGCTTTTCTTATGCCGATTGCCTGGATTAAGGAAAGATTAAGTCTTTAGTTACCTTAAGTAGCTGAAACCTGAAATCCATTCTTATTCTGATCCTAACAGCCTAGGGGAAACAATTAGTATGACAAAAGTCTTTCATACGCACCATTTGCCTTGCCTGAGGCCCTTTTGTGGGCAGATCTGGCAGAACCTTGGAATGCAAGGACAGCTAGGTTTCGTCAAAATGCAGAATGAGGGCTACGTTCAGTTCATCTCAAAGGTTGAGAATTTTTCCAGTCTTAAATTCAGTTTAGCCCAAACTTTGAGATTTCTTTTTAAAAGTTCAAATGAAAAAAGTACCCTTCTTTATGCATACATTTCTCCTAACACATGCTTTTATGTACACAATTAGCTAACATACACATTTTTGCAAGTAATTTTACTAATATAATGCATGTTGGATATTATTCACGAATATATGCATTTTTGTGCACACTTTCCCCTACTATACACATTTTTGTACACATTTTTCACTGAAAAACTGTTGCAAAATTCAGAAAAGTGCAAATTTCTAAGAATAACTGAGTCTTGATTCATGTATTGGTTCAAAAGTATGAAAGTCAAAGTAGGTAAGTTCACATTAAAATGTGAATCAAGCTCATTTCTCCCCATCCGTAGTTTATTCATTGAATGTTGAAGATTTGTTTCTATTACTAAAGTTGGATCTTTGACTTTACTAAACTTGATTACCTAATCCTGAGCTATTTTAAATCTGGAAAATTGATATAACCCAACTTTTGAGTCTGAGTAATAATTACTAGTTGATTCAAAATGCAGATTGATTTTTTAAATCACTCATCTGGTCAAATAATGCAGCTTGACCAATGTGATAATCACAAGACTGCCACTCAGGGGTTTGTTACATTTTGGAATATACATTGGTCAGAATCTTTTTTATTTACACTCACTTCACTATAAAATGGCACAAATGTATTATTAAGGATGTGACCTTACCAGTGGAGGTTCATTAGAAAGAGTAATTCCACACAAGTTATCTTATTGTATTCCTGTCATCTCATATACACTGGTGTGTTGGAGTGCCAGAGTGGCTATTAAGGGCAGCCAATATTGATTATTTTAAAATATATGTGAACATGAATGCTGAAATAAGCACTTAACCGAATATTAGCTCTACTGGCCTGACTCGAAGACTGCAACAAAGTACTTCAAGTTCAGGGTAGAAATGCTCCCAAATTTCTTCTCATCCAATTTTCCCGCAAATTATCTGGTCTCAGTATGAGGTAGAATTAGGAATCTTCCATTGTTCTAACTTGTTTTGTTTTTTTTAAGCATTTTGTCCAATTGTGCAGTTCTACAGCTGTCAGTTTTCTCAGTTCATTTGTGGTTTCTCCTCCTCTCCATTAGCAATGTGCTCTTGCGCATTGATAAAACAGCAAAAAAGCAAACTTGTGATCACCCATATGATTGCCCATATGATTGCATTAAGATTCTTTTTGTGTGATGTTTTATTAATGTCCAGGGGCACGTCTGTACATTGGTAAAACATCTCACAAAAAATGTTTTTGGTGCAATCTTATTCATTAAGACTGGTTTCATTCTGGGGGATACTGTTGCACATGTGCTTATTTAATGGAAAGGGCAAAACATGAACTGAAAGCTGTGGTAATCAAATTCTGGAATTAATTTTAGAATTTCTCCTTGTTAAACCAGAACTGAGAAAAAGTGGAATGCAGGACAAAGCAAAGCAGATGAACAATAAAGGAGTAGAATGACAGAAATTCATAATCCCTGCTTTGATCACTTTGATTTATTTTTTTACTTATTATATTTATATCCCACCTTTCTTCCAATGAGTTCAAGTAGGTGTACATAGTTCTGCCCCTCTCCAGGTTATCCTCACAACGACCCTTTGAGGTAGGTTAGGATGAGAGATTGTGCCTGGCCCAAGATCACTCAGAGAGCTTCATGGCTGTGTGGAGATTGGAACCTTGCCCTCCCATATCCTACTCCAGTACTCTCACAAGTAAACCACACTGACACACAGTCAACCCTATACATGCCAACACAGAAGTAAGTCCCACTAAGTCAGTGTTCTCCAACCTTGGGTCCCCAGATGTTTTTGGCCTACAACTCCCAGCATGCGCATGCTGGGAGTTGTAGGCCAAAAACATCTGGGGACCCAAGGTTGGAGAACACTGCACTAAGTTTAATGGGGCTTACTCTCAGGTACGTAGGTACAGGATTAGATCCTTAACTTTTTATACATTCATGGACTGACTCAGCATAATACATTTTCCCACTGTTTTGAAATTCATTTGTTGTGCAAGTTGCTCCCACTACATAAAGGAGAATATATGAAGTGAAATAAATTAAAACCTATTTTAACAACATGCTTCCAGTTACTGTACCAGCAAAAGGCAGTGACTAAAGCTTAGACAGGAAATGCCATGATTATGTGAATTAGCCTTTATGCATTTGCTCAAGTCCTTTGCTGGCCTCCATATGATGCTTCAAAGTGTAGGGTTCTTTTTTAAAAGTGGATTCTTGCTCTCTTCCTAACAGAAGTGCTGAGAATGGAACAGTGAGAGAGAAAAAGGAGAACTGCCTGTGCTCTTCTTACCAACTTAAAAGTAATATACACTGTCTCTTTTCTGACTTCATCAGCAAACCATCAAACACTGCTCTCAGAGCTGTGTTAACATCATCTGAAAATGCTGCTGCAGTTTTTTAAAAAAAGTATTAGAAGGTTGAATAAATGGAAGTTGTTAAGTAAAAACAAGCCAGACTGGGTTTTGTTCCATTTAAATGACAGGGAAACAAATCAATGCTGCCAAATGGAAGAGGATAAAATCAATAGGGGGGAAAATGCATTTTCAAGACATTAAAAACCTTAAGAGTAAAAACAAAGTTTAAAATCTCTAAACAATTACCTGGATGCATCCTATTAAATCAAAGTTCAGGGCACTTATGGCTGGTAAGACATAAGCTATTGCCAGGCATCCAAACTAAAATGGCAATTTTGTGTTGCAGTTTTCTGGTGTAATGGATCTAAAATCTGAATTTTGCAAACCACCATCTATGATTTACAGAAACAATGTTTTTGTCTATGTTCCTCTTTAAAATTAAAGATGGATTTCTCAGTTCATCAGAAGTCCTTCTTCACCACTTTGGGATAGCAAATTTTTTATTAGTGATCCATTTTTCAGCAGAAGTTATTTCTTGATGGCTCTTGAAAGGAATCAAAGATTGCTATTGGATAAAAAGTGTGTTCCTTTATTGATTTGGAAGTTAAAGATTGGGAGCTTCCATTCCCAGTTCACCAAATGAAGTAAACTCTTGTTTCCTTCTTTCTGTCTGAGCAGCAGCTTCCTCTGTAAAAAGAATTACACAATAAAAGAACATAAGGTTGCCACTGAAAATGGAAGGAAACCCTGGTAGGGATGGAGGAGAAATTTCTTCGGGTCTGAATTTTTATATGAATGTGCCCAATTCAAAACTCCTGAATCTATATGCGAAGAGGAACACACTTGCTCACAGAAATCTTCACTTTTCAGAATTTGCAACTCAAAAAATGCACACAAAAATGTGTATCTTAAGGAAAACTATGCACCAAAATGCATTTATTAGGGGAAATATGCACAAAAACACACTGTATTAGGGGAAGTCACTTGGGACAGGCCTGTGGCTCATGCTGGCTCAGCTTGTCTCAAGTTACAGGAACCCAGATTAAACATCAGGAAAAATTTCCTGACTGTTAGAGCGCAGCTGGACAGCCATCTGTCAGGGATGCTTTGACCTGGATTCCTGCATTGAGCAGGGGGTTGGACTTGATGGCCTTGTAGGCCCCTTCAACTCTACTTTTCTATGATTCTATGAGTGTGGAAAGCTAAGCAGGGTCAGGCCTGGTTATTACTTGGATGGGAGACCCCTCCTCTAGTTTCCTGCATTGAGCAGGGGGTTGGACTCGATGGCCTCGTAGGCCCCTTCCAACTCTATGATCTATGAAATCTATGAAAAAAGTGTGCACACTGGAAAAAGGGTGTACAAAATGTGTATATCAGGTGAAATGCACATGAAAATGCATCTGAATTTTCATGCAAACTTTTTTTTTGTTTGCCAAATTTGCAAACTAATGCAATAACTGGTCAAAACAAGGCAAGCATACAATTGGGAAAATGAGAAACTGAGCTAAACTTAAATTGACAGAGTCAGTCATCCCTAGCCCTGTGTCCCACAAGCTGTAGTATAACATACCCAGTGTCCTGATGTCATCAGCCTCTTCTTATGAAAATCAAATGTTCATTGTTCAGTGAATGCATGGAGAGGAGCAGGTTCATCATGGCAGGCTCTGATCCCAACTCCACATGTTCAGTTGAAGGGGAACATAGAACCATTTTTGCATATAACTGTATATGTGTAGCATACAACTCTATGTCAGTAGGCTCTGTTCATACAATCAGGGCCCCTGTGCAGTCACCAATCATGAGGAGAGCTCTTTCACCATACATGTAGGGCTTTAAGCACCCTTCAGCTGGATGTGTATTGTCAGCTTTAGGCATGATCCCATCACCCTTTGCACATTCATTGAATGTTGGAAGATGGCCATCATGATGTGTTTTCCTGTCCCACGCCCACCAGTGACAGCCAATCATTTACAGTAGGGGTGAAGTGCATGGCACTTTACAGAGTTCAAGAGAACAGAGCCCCACCCAGAGGGATTATGATTTATAATTTGACATGAGGGGTACCATTTTGGGATGCAGCTTTGTATTCCTTCTAATGTGTAGTTCCTTCTAAAGTGTTGTTTCTTCTAATGTGTAGTAGGGAAGGGCCGTGGCCCAGTGGCAGAGCACATGGTTTGTAAGAGGAAGGTCCCAGGTGCAATCCCTGGCATCCCCAGATAAAACTGGAAAAATTCCTGCCTGAAACCCTGAAAAGCCACTGCTAGTCAGTGTCGACAGTACTGGGCTAGATGGACCAATGGATTGACAGTATAAGGCAGCTTCCTGGGTTCCTATGTTCCACCCTATAACATTAGAGAATAAATGTCATGCTTGCATGAAGTATATTCTTAGAAGGGAGGATAAGGAAGCTTCCATCCTGTCACAACCCAGACCATCACTTAAGCCAATACAAGATGCTTAAGTAGGCCAATATCCATGTGATTGATTTTATTTCTTCTCTACCCCTTTCATAAAGTAGCATAAGGCTGGCAAATAACTAGCTGCAAGTTTACAGTTGCTGTGATAGATGGCCAGTCTAATGGCTGGACACACAAAAATAGAATAGTGCATAAATAATGAACAGACAATTTGGATGAAGAGAATGGTCTCCAGAGAGTATGCACTAATTTGCTTGGTTGGCATGAGACACAGGAGAAAGGGTTGGTCTCTTGCCTTAATAATAATCTAAACTGATACACCCACCAATCCTGATGTCAACCTATCATCAGGCGATCACTCGTGACCGAGTAAGATTGTCTTCCGGGATAAAAGGAGGAAATTCTAAAGAAGATTGTGTAGACTCTAGCGATGGGTCCGTAAGTGACTGTGGAGGCCAATTCTAGATCCACACAGCTTCCCACAGTGAGGACACAGGTTACCAGATAGAAGATGGTCCTGTAAAGGATTCATTTGACGTGCTTTTCGCCTAGCACGTTTCTCCCTTTCACCTTGCACTCGGGCTTCTTCAAAGTCCATGGAACCTTTGTGAAAGGCCAACCTCCATTTAGGTCGTTCATGGGCCAGAGCTTCCCAGTTTTCGATGTTTATATTGCATTTTTTTAGATTTGCCTTATGAACATCTTTAAACCTCTTATATTGACCACCGATATTCCGCTTTCCATCCTTGAGTTGGGAGTAAAGTAACTGCTTTGGGAGACGGCAGTCAGGCATTCGAACAACATGACCGGTCCACTGAAGTTGGCGTTGAAGGATCATTTTTTCAATGCTAGTAGTCTTTGCTTCTTCCAGTACACTGACATTTGTTCGCCTATCTTCCCAAGTAATTTGCAGGATTTTCCGGAGGCAACGTTGATGAAACCTTTCAAGGAGGTGGAAGTGACGTTTATAGATAGTCCATGTTTCGCAGGCATACAATAAAGTTGGTAATACAATGGCTTCATAAACCAGTGTTTTGGTCTTCTTACAAATATCCCGATCCTCGAACACTCTATGTTTCATTCGAGAAAATGCGGCACTTGCGGAGCTCAGACGATGCTGGATTTCACTGTCGATGTTAGCTGTAACAGAAAGATAGCTGCCAAGATAGAGAAAATGATCGACATTTTCCAGTATTGTCCTGCCAAGCTGGATAGATGGCATCACCAAAGGATTGGCTTGCACTTGTTGATGAAGCACTTTGGTTTTTTTGATGTTAAGTGAGAGACCAAGTTTTTCGTATGCTTCTGCAAAAGCATTTAGGATAGTTTGGAGATCATCCTCTGAATGTGCGGAGACCACATTATCATCAGCATACTGAAGTTCCACAACGGAGGTTGTAATTACCTTACTTTTTGCTTTCAGCCTGCTGAGATTAAAAAGCTTTCCATCTGTTCGATATATAATTCCCACACCGGTGGGAAGTTTCCCCTTGACAAGATGTAAAACCATGGCGATGAAAATGGCAAATAATGTTGGGGCGATAACACATCCCTGTTTAACACCTGATCCCACTTTAAATGGAGCACCATGAGAGCCGTTGTTGTCCAAAACCGTTGCCGTCATGTTGTCATGGAGAAGTCGCAAGATATTCACAAATTTATTGGGGCATCCAATTTTCATAAGGATAGTCCAGAGAGCTGTACGGTCTACAGTATCAAAGGCCTTAGCCAGATCGATAAATGCCATATAAAGGGGTTGATTTTGCTCCCGGCATTTTTCTTGGAGCTGGCGTGCAGTAAAAATCATGTCTACTGTCCCTCTAGAGGGGCGGAAACCATATTGAGTTTCAGGGAGGATCTCTTCTGAAATAGATAGAAGACGGTTTGCGAGAATCCTAGCAAATATTTTACCTGCGGTTGCTAAGAGAGAAATGCCCCGATAGTTTCCACAGTCTGTTCTATCACCCTTCTTAAAGAGGGTGATCATTATGGCATCCCTGAAGTATTCTGGGATCTCTTCTCTTATCCAGATTTTTTCGATGAGTTTATGAAGATGTTGTACAAGTTCGGGGCCCCCTTCTTTAAAGATTTCAGCAGGAATCCCATCTGGTCCACTAGCTTTGTTGTTCTTCATTTGATTAATGGCTTTTTTTACTTCATCCAAAGTGGGGAGTATTGCAAGTTCCTCTTTAATTTGTTTTTGCGGGATTTGCGAGAAAATCTCATTATCCACCTTAGATTTACGATTTAAAAGGTCATAATAATGCTCTTTCCAACGCAGTGCAATAGACTCTTTGTCTTTTAAGAGTTTGGTGCCATCTTTTGATTGTAAAGGGTTTGTACCATAGGTTTTTGGTCCATAAATGGCCCTTGTGGCCTTAAAAAAGCCCCGTGCATCATGAGATTCTGCAAGTTGTTGAATTTCTTCAGCTTTCTTTTTCCACCAAGCGTTCTTAAGTTCTCTTGTTCTTCTTTGGACCTCAGCCTTTGCGCTAGCATAGGTTTTTTTCTTGGCAGCGCAGTTAATATCATTTTGCCATATTTGGAAGGCTTTCCTTTTTTGGTCAATTATATATTTAATCTCATTGTCATTTTCATCAAACCAATCCTGATGTTTCTTAGTTTCATATCCAATAGTTTGTTCACAAGCTGCAGTAATGGAGGTTTTCAGCTTAGACCAATGGTCCTCAATGTTGTCAGGAGGTTCCGTAGGTAGATGTTCCTTAAGAAGTGATTGAAGACGAGTTTGCTTAATAGGATCTTGAAGGACTTGGATGTTCATTTTACGCCTTGGTTTCCTTCCTTGAAGCCTACGTTGGGGAGCAATGTTGATAACCATTGTGGACCGGATTAGTCGGTGGTCTGTCCAGCAGTCGTCGGCACTCACCATGGCCCTAGTAAGAAGTACATCGCGGCGATCTCTAACACGGACAATTACATAATCCAGAAGATGCCAGTGCTTTGACCGTGGGTGCTGCCATGATGTTTTAAACTTATTCTTTTGTCGAAAGAGCGTGTTTGTGATAGTGAGATTATGCTCTGCACATATAGCTATACCTGGTCACTATGTATCCCCATAGGATTGTCATAAAGACCTGAAATTCAAAACCAGACTTGTGAAATGCAAATTTTAGTATTTAGAGTGACTTGCAATGTAAAATTCCAATTCATATTGTCTGAATTCAAATAAGTAATGCAGCATTCATAGTTGTTTCAATCCTAGTTTTTGGAATGTAACTTGACATTCACTTATTCCAGGGGTGGGCAACTTCAGGGGGTCCATTTTTGTTCCCTGGATCCTACCCCCTCAACAGGCCGCAGTCTGCTAGGCAACCCGGAAAAAAGTTTAACATTTATTTTATTTTATTTTTGTACCAAAAAAATGGTGTCCAAAGCATTACGGAGTGCCAAAAAGAGTCAACTTTAGATTGTTAGCAAACTAAATTTGATTCTTTTAGGGTCAAGCTAGATTTGACCTTTTTGGTGCTCTATAGGTATCTGGATGCCATTTAGGGTTCTCTTTTTAAGAGAAAGATGGTGGCAAGTAAGAGAGGAGGGGAAAGTAGAGAAAGAAGGAGAAGGCAAATGGAGAAATATAAAAAGAAAAACAAAGGGAAGGGAAAGGAGAAAGATAATACAATTTGGATCCAGTGTTGCAGGTGGGGGTTGAAGATATTTTCCAAATACAAAAAGGTTGAAGACTATTATACTGTACCATATATTATCTGTATATCCTTAAGGCAGCCTTGTATACAGGGCCAGTGCTACCATTAGGCCAACTAGGCAGCTGCCTAGGGTGCAGGGCTAAAGGGGCGCCAGAGGGCATAGGGCTGGAGGGAGGGGGGGCTCAAGTGGGATGGGGGCGCGCTAAATATCTGATCTTGCCTAGGGCACCAAACTGCCTTGCACCAGCCCTGCTTGTATATCGACACCAGTGCCAACCAACTGAAATACAGTTGGTAGAAACTAAGAATCATACTGCCACTTTCATGAAAAAAAATACTCATCTAAACATTTGGTATCCTAAATTCCAGCACAATGAATTGCCATTATCTGAAGCCCAGCATTCCAAAATCTCTACCTATTTAAATTCACTATATGTTCATAGGTAGACCATGCAGGTGTAAACAGAATTCCTTTCTATCAAGATTGACTTTCCCTTTACAGACTATATAGAATCCATGTCTTCTAAGCTTTTAGAAACTGAAACATTAAGCACTAAATAAATAAATAAATAAAGTGTCTGGAATCACAACAGTTACTGCTACTAAGTCAGTTGCTTTTAGGCCAGGCTAAAAAGGCCTTGAAGCAGGATTTTAAATATAATAATAATATGCTAGTTGGAGGTAAGGAGGAAAGAGTTGTCATTCTAAAGGCTTTTAAAAATCTCTTTGTTAGTTTTATAAATGATTTAATATTTTAAGAAGAGCAATAGTAGACACACACACCCAATTACTGGCCACTGCCCCGCTACATTAGTTTTGTGGCACATGGTAACATACAATAAGCTACTTTCAAAAGGCTTTTAAATGATGTGGTTAAGAAACACAACATTATTATCCAATGGTTATTGAACAATGTCTCTTCCCTTCCATTCTCCCAGCCACTGAAATAACATGTTTCCTTTTTATAACTCCCTCATTAAATTGTCAAGCTGAGTGGAAAATAAGATGAAAGAGTCTGATCCAGCTTGCTATCTAGTTGCATCCTTTCCAGCTGTACCTATAGATACCATACCTATTTTTGAAACACTGTGCACCATTTGCTGAATTCTCTTAGCCTCAGTGACACATCTGTTACATGTGGATAATAATATTAAGCTATTGTACATGAAGGTTGTAAAACATACTTTTCTAACCTGGTGCCCTTCAGATATTTTGGACTTCAACTCCTAACCAGCCCCAACTACCATGGCCAGGATGTGGTCAGGAATTCTGGGAGTTGTAGTCCAAAACATTTGGAGGGCATCAGGTTAGGGAGGGCTGTTTTAAATAATACTGAGATAGTAATCTGGTTTGGGCATAGCACTAAATTATGGTTTAGTGTTCTGTGCATAAAACTTGGGCTCGTGCATTCCACCCTCCTCTCTCCTCTGGCATGGTTTATTGTTATGTCCAAACCTGGAACTATTGTTAACCTTAACTATGTTAACTCTGCTAACTGTTGTTAACCTTAACTATGATTTATGATCATGGCTTGTATCCCTAAATCATAATGAATGTGTTTAAAGAACATCTGGAAACTTCGATGCTGTAGAGCAGTGTTCTCCAACCTTGGGTCCCCTTTGGCCTACAACTCCCAGCACTGCTGTAGAGCATTTAGATTGTCTCTGGTCAATTGCTATGATTGAGGAACCAATACTAAATGTAAGTTACAAAAGGCCTGCCAGGCCTCTATTGGCTAGCCAGATTACTTAGTCTTAATTGGTTGATAAACTGCAATACCAATCTCAGTCATTACAGTGCCAGTCTCAGCTCTACAGTGCAGCAAGAATCAGGCCAATGGTTCCTTCTGCCTAAAAGCTGTCCCAGTGGCACAAGGGACTAATGTGCTCCCAACCCTCTTTTTCTCTTCTCTTCTCTTCAAACAAGACTTACTCAGCCGGGGCAGTAGTGGTAGTGGTGCTCCAGCTGCAGGAAAAGGAAAGGATTCCTTCCTTCCTTCCATCTCTAGTGTGCCGGTAGCATAACAAGAAGAAAGGCCTCAGTGGCTCTTGGGAAACATGGTTTCTCCAGGACATGCTACAACTTCCCAGGTTGCATTTGTGTTGGAAATGCCCCTCCCCCCACACGGGGGACCACAATGGTCTGATATCTGAGCTGACCAATCACAGGGCAGAAGGGGAGGGGCTGTAGAGCCATTATTAGGCTTGTACGCCTCTCCCCCTGGCTCTTTTCTAATGCCGCTGCAAGAGAGAGGAAGATCTGTTGGAGGTTTATCCTGCTGGCTAAGTTATTTGGTCTTTCGGAGAAGTTATACTGTCTAGTGTGTGAGAGAGAGCGAAGGAAAGCGAAGGTTTGATTGCTCCTTCCCTCCCTCTACTTCGAGAGGCCCTGTGCTGTGAGCGTGTGTGTGGGTTGCGTGAGTGAGTGTGTTTCTCTCCTTCCCAGTTGGACGTTCTCAGCGTTTATTTTGTTTCTTTTACTGTACAATTTTCTTCGGTGTGTGTGTGTGTCTGCGTGAGGGGGGAGTGTGATTCTTCGGTGCCCCCCCCAGCGGGCCCTTTGGCCCAGGCGCTCCGCGTTTTTCCCCCCCTGCCCATTCACTGCGCTCACTGGGGGTTGGGTGGTTTCTGGGACTCCTCCACGGTGAGACTCTGTTTGCTGGAGGGGGCTGTCTCTGCTGCTCCGTCCCTGGCCTTTACAGTGCCTTCCACTCCTGCTCCATGGGTGGTGGATCTCTTCGTCGTCACCCCCCCGTCTTTCCGCAAACCAGCTGTTTTGCGCCTTGAGGCATTCCCGGGCGCTCCCTGATTGTCGTGGGTCCGCTCCTCGTGTGGGGGCGTGGTCTTGGTCACCAGCGCAAGTGGTGCACGGCCGGCCCAGGTTCCCGGCGACACCTTGTGCTTATGGGGGTTATACGTACCTGTGTCTTGCCCGAAGTTCTCTGCAGCTCGGTCCTCTGTGCCTCCGCTGGTTCGATCTCGCTGAGCCCTGTTGTCCTGGTTTCCCCCTCCAAAAACATAGCGCGGGGGTCCAGCGTGCCGGAGCAGGGTCCCGTCGCGTCACTTCCGCCACGCAGGAAGTGATGCAACGGGACCAGCGCGGGCAGCTCGCTGCGCAGCACCGAGATGAGGAGCTGCCGCCAGGATCCCGGTAGGTCCGCACGACACAAAGTGTTACATCATTCTCGGCCTGTCAGCAGCCTTGCTGTGCACGGGGGATCCCCCACCCCCCCTCCTCTACTTGTTGAAGTTATAAATCCATTTATTCCACTAAGGAGACCTCTTTCGAGCCCCCCTCCTGCGGGGGAGTGGGACTTTTCTTGCTGGGCATTTCACTGGAGGCCTTTGCTTCTGCCCCCTCCATCGTGTAGAGCAATGTTTATATCAGTCAGGTCTGGATATTACTTGGATGGTGGACCTCTGCCTTAGTTCTGAGGAGGTTACTGCCTTTGGGGCACATTGTATTGTGTTGCTTTGCTTTGCTTCCTGCTGGCTCCTACTTTTTGATTGAAGGGAAATCAACTCCACCTTCTTTTACTTTAATTTGATTTAATCGTCAGCTTTGTTGCTTACCTTGGGGTATTTTGCCTTTCCAGCTTACATTTTTTCACAAGGTGGTGCAGTGGTCCTCCGTTTCTTATTGATTCCAGTTATTAATTCTAGTTATTCTCTCAGGTCCTGATGGCACCAAAGAAGGGCAGAGGTGGCAAGAAGGGCAAGGGTCCCGCTCCCAAGCCTGCTGCAAAGCATCCTTTGCCACCTCCTGTCTCTTCTTCTGAAGATGAAGCCACGGATGTCGCAGTCCTTCTTGATCGTCTGGCTGCTGCAGAGAGAGCTTCTGGATCCATTCTACCGCCATCCACTGTAGCGCGTCCAGCAACTGATCACAGTACGCATTCCAGAGTTGCTGCCAAGCGTAACTTTTGGCTTTCTGTCTGTTGCAGCTCGTCTGGATGCTTTGGAAGCGGGTACGAGTACGGCTTCACCCGTCGCCACAGCTGAAGGCATCACACACACCCCCCCGGCTTCTTTTCCAGTGGCAGTTGTGGATACCGGTCTTCCAGTCCAGCAGTCCGCCATTTCACCTGTGCCTATGGTGCCAGTAACGCCTGTTCCTCTTCCGAGTGGTGAGTCCATCCCGGCTACTCCTTGGGGTATGCCTTGGCACCACACACAGTGGGGGGGGGGGGTAACCCATGGGCCTACTTTCCTGGGTCGCTTGCACCCAGCATCGTGAACCCAGCGGGTACCTTCCCCCTGTCTCCACACACTGCACTGGGACCGGCCATGTACGGTGGTCTGTCCACTTCTCAGGGGCCCCTGCAGACGCCCCTTCCATCTTTTAGTGGGGTTCCATCAGGTATAGGGCTTCCGGTCCCTGCTGGGCCGGCGTCAGGTGTGATGGTAGCTCCGCCTGTGTCTGTTGTAACATCCGGGGTGGGAACAGTTACTTCTGCCTTAGTGTCCAGTCCTTCCACTCCTACTATGGTCTCCACAGCGGTACAGGCCTGTGCTTTGGTATGGTCTGGCCCAGCGGGACGAGTGGCTCCTGCCGCCTCGGGCTCCTTGGCTTCGGCCAAAGTGGACAATTATCCGGAGGCGGGACCCAATGCCAACCCGCATGGGGCTGCATCATTCCCCCTCGGATACCATTTAGCTCCTTCTACCAAGGAAAAAAAATTGAGAGGGGAATTTATAGATTTATTTGCCCTCTTGAATATAGAGGTAGAGGAGGATAAGGAGAAGTCCAAGGACAAAGACAGAAATAAGCCGAAGTGCAGAAGCCTGCCCGTACTTGGGCAAATTGGCTTCCCAGTTATCTTATTTACATGGGAATTATTCAACAGGAGTTCCCTGAGCGGGACATCGTGTTGACTAAGTACTTGGATATAGTCTACCATGCTTACGCTAGTTATGAAGGCTCACTTACAACGAGGCCTTCCACAGGAAGGCCGCATTCGACCACTCCCTCGGTTGGGATTTTACAGATAATGAACTCTGGATGGAGTCCATGATGCCAGCGCGTCCAGTGGCCAGTGATTGGTCGGACAGCGGCCATCTCTTATCGTGTCCTTCACCTACTCCCGCACCTAAGGCTGGGGCGGGCCGGCCGGTCAACCCCGATCGGCTTGTTGGGAGTTCCTGTCCAAAGGGGCCTGCAGTAAGCAGGACTGTACTTACAGGCACACCTGTGCCATCTGTAATGGGGATCACCACTCTGCCTCATGCAACTAGGTACGTGGATCCAGGGGTCGCCCCAGAACTGGGCCCGGGGCTAGGAATACACGGGGAGCTTCTAACTCAGCTCCACCAAAAGGGGCCCACACCGATTAAATTACCTTATTTGGATCAATTGTTGGCAAAATATCCACGTCGCGAAGATGCAGTGTATCTCCACAATGGGTTTCATTTTGGTTTTCGTATTCCTTATCAGGGTCCCAGGGTGTGTTGGATGGCTTGGAACCAGTCTTCCGTGGCTGCCTTACATTCCGTGGTCCTTCAAAAAATTTCTAAGGAGGTGGAGGCCGGCAGGGTCCTGGGACCCTTTCTGGCTTTGCCTCTTCCCAATCTTAGGGTTTCTCCCCTGGGTGTTGTTCCAAAGAAGGCACCTGGTGAATTCCGCCTTATACACAATTTGTCCTTCCCTAGGGGCGAGTCAGTCAATGATGCTATCCCTGAGCATCTTTGCTCGGTGCGTTACACATCATTTGATATGGCCATTGCTATGGTATGCGACTGCGGGCCTAGCGCACTCATGGGGAAGTGCGATATCAAGGCAGCATTCCGTCTGCTTCCAGGTTCACCCGGATGATGTAGATTTGCTTGGTTTTGTCTTTCAAAGACAATTCTATGTCGACAGGGCGATGCCAATGGGATGTTCAGTTTCCTGTTCGGCACATTTTTGGATTGGGCTATCCGTGCAAGGACTGGACTTTCCCAGGTTGTGCATTACCTAGATGATTTTTTGTTTGCGGGAGCCTCCCTGTCGGGTCATTGTAGATACCTGATGGACCAGTTTCATGCCCTTGCTGATGAGTTAGGTGTTCCTTTAGCCAGTGAGAAGACCGAAGGTCCATCTACTCGGCTGACATTTTTAGGAATAGAACTAGATTCTGGGGCCCAAACTTCCCGCCTACCTTTCTCTAAATTACAGGCTCTGCAGGAATTAGTCCAGCAGACACTGTTGTTGAAGAAAATTGCTTTGCTTCAACTCCAGCAGTTAGTGGGTCATTTGAATTTTGCTTGCCGAGTTATAGCCCCTGGGAGAGCCTTTTTACAGCGTCTTTCTGCCACCATGCGGGGCCTTCGCAGGCCTCAGCATCGCATACGCGTCACAGCCACTATGCGATTTGACCTCCATGTATGGTCCCAGTTTTTGGCTAATTTTAATGGGATCTCATTTTGGTGTCAGGATTTATTACTTGCTGCAGAATTCCTCTGACGCTTCTGGGTCCTTTGGATTTGGAGTAATGTTTCATGACCAGTGGTGCTTGGCACCCTGGCCACCGTCTTGGGTGGCAGACAGTGTTTGCAGGGATCTTACGTTTCTAGAATTTCCCCTATTTACGTGGCTGTCCATCTCTGGACGCGAGAGCTCTCTAATGCTGTGGTGCACTTTTGGTGCGATAACCAGGGCACGGTTCAGGTAGTAAATGCTCTGTCTTCTCGAAATGACAGAGTCATGAGGCTTGTTCGCATTATGACTCTGTTGTGCCTCCGCCATAACATTTTGTTCAGGGCACGTCACGTCACGTCCCCGGTATGGACAACAGCATCGCTGATGCTTTGTCTCGCAATGAACTGGATAGATTTCGTGCCCTGGGCATGCCAGCATCAGGTAGTGATGCCGGATTGTCTTTGGCAGATTGGCGGCTGCCAGCTGACCGAGCCATCTGGCAGTCTTTAGCCCCTGCTACCCGCCTAGCCTACACAAGAGCAGGAAGGGAATTCTCAGATTTCTGTTTGGCGTGGGAGCTTGCCTGGTGTCTGGCCAGTCCCGGTGGAGCACCTCCTCCAATTTTGTATCCTTTGCCACGAGCAAGGAAGGTCAGTCAGGACCATTCGTGGAAAATTGGCTGCCTTGGCCTTTTTGTCTAAGGCCAAGGGTTGCACGGAATTTACGGGGGATTTCAGGGTCCAGCGAATGTTGTTGGGCTGGGAACGTGACCACCCACCCATTCCCGATTCCCGCGCTCCTATATCGCCTGACATTTTGTTTGGTCTTCGAGATCAATGGCCTGTGGTCTGCCATACGGCATATGAGGCGGTTTTGTTTCACGCGGCCAGTGTTGACAGCCTTTTGCGGGGCATTTCGGGTATCTGAGCTAGTGGTGAGATCAAAGTCTGCTCAGTCCGGCCATGCCCTCCAATTTCCCAATCTCTCTTTGTTACCCGCTGCAGCTTCATTGCGTCTGCGACGGTCCAAGTCTGACCAGGCCACCCAGGGCTCTTTGGTCTCTTTCGCCATGACGGCGATGGAAGAGTTGTGCCCTGTGTCAGCTCTGACTGCTTATGTGAGGTGGTGAGGGTCCGCTCCCGGCCTCTTATTCATTCCTGAGGATGCGTCCTCTCTTACAAAATTCCAGTTCTGGACTGTGACAGCGGGTGCATTGAAAGCCTTGGGCTTGGGGCATTTACGCTTTGGGACGCATTCCTTCAGGATAGGAGCCGCTTCCACAGCGGTTGCCTTGGGTTTGCCTGTGATGCAGGTCCAGGCAGTGGGAAGGTGGCATTCATGAGCGTACCGAGCTTATAGCCGAAAGCTGCCATGAGAGGTACTGCTGCTGCTTCCTTCCTTGTCTTTTCAGGTGCCAACTGGGGTTGGAGGCGTGCTCGAATCTTGGTCTGTGGACACAGCTTCATCTTCTGGGCGGCCCGGAGAGCAGCTACGTCTGGTTTGGGACCGAACTTGGGCATCTGTCACATGGCCGACATCCAATGGCTGGGTCAGCGTGGCTTGCGGTGGCACGGCCTCCTCCCACTGCTGTTTGGCTCTGGCATGGTGCGCCAACCCCCTCATGTACTGGTCGTACATTTGGGAGGAAATTTAGGCTTGCTGAAGAGCAAGGCCTTGATTGAGCAAGCATTGTCAGTAGCGATGTATCATCGAGCCTCGAGTGGCATAGCGGACCGAAATCGGCCCGCTCACGCCTGCACAAAGCTCGGTGGAGCCTACCTTGCTCCGTTGGTGGCTCGCCTTTCCACAGCGAGCCGCCCGTGCCGCCCGCTCCAATCCTGTCGCGTCACTTCCGGCACCCGAAATGACTCAACGGGACTCTGCGCAGGCGCACTGGACCCCCATGCCACGTACTGCGCCTGTGCAGGGTCCCGTCAAGTCATTTCCGGTGCCGGAAGTGACGCGACGGGACCGGAGAGGGCAGCTCGAGTGGCGCAGAGAACTGCTACGCACCGCTCAGAAGATCGAGGCAGGGGGGCCGCCGCCACGGAGAATCGAGGCAGGGGCAAGGCCCCCCCCGCCAGGTTCGATTACACCACTAGAAACTCCGACTCAGACCTTGCTGTGGTGCAGCATCGTTGGCCTGGAGTCCGGGTGCTCTGGTCTGACATGCTGCCATGTTTTAATTGGCATTATGCCATGTCTCCCCAGCAGCTGCACAAGGCAGTGCGCAAGGTAAATGGGCAGATGGGTAGCAGCCTTGGAGGGAGAGGCTTTACAATACCTCATCCAGGCATTTCCTTGGCCAGGAGGAAGCTGTATAGAGAGGATGGTGTTCACCTGTCATCCCTTGGGCTGGACATCTTCTTGGAGGATCTGCGAAGGGCCCTGCTTGGAGTTCTTCCGGCAGGTGCGGGAGAGGAGACTAAGTAACCTTGTCTCTCTCTCTGGTGGTTAAGTGCGGGATTAGGCAGTTTTAGGGGCTCGGTGATCATCCTATGGCACCTTTCAGGTGAGAGGCGTGCCCGAGGCTCCTTCCGCCGACTGCCTCACAGCTCGGGACTGCGGAGATAAGGCCGTCTCTGAGGTCTTCCTATTTCACCTACCAGTACCTCAAGGGCCGGTCGAGGCTGACTGCAGGAAAGACCTTCCAGCACTGTGTGGTGTTAAGCAAGGAGGGGATGACTTGGATGCCGTCACCCTCCTTGCTGGATGTTTCGCCCTATAGCAATGGTGAGCGGCTGATAGCTGGTGTAATTAGTACCTGCACTTTTTTCCCTTCGTAGATCTCCAGTTGATGATTCAATAAATGTGGCCCATTACTTTTACCACAATTTGTACCCTACAATTGTGTCTGAGTCGTTATTTCTCCTCTACGCACGCAAATAAGTCAAGCTATTTAAATACACACACACATTTTAGCTCATTTGCAGAGCCAATCTGACGTGAGCCAGGGGGAAACTGCCAAACATAGCCCAATGGGCTTATATGGCAGCTGACCAGGAAGTGAATAAATTATCTTTTTGCCACCTACCAAAGAGAATGGGGGGGGGGAGGGTGGTGTCTAACCCAGTCCGGCTATGTTCTTCAGACCAGTTATGCAGGCCTGTTCTACAACATGCCTTGCAGTGCACCATGGTCACATTTTCAAGGAATTCTTTACTCAGTTCAGAATCAGAAACATACTTGCTCTAACTCACATTATTACTGTGAAACATTTATAGTTACTTTCTGTGTTCGTTTGCCAGTTATCCTTAGCTTGGCCTTATGCTACAAAACAAAACCTTATTTGGAACTCTCAGGAGATGTTTGGAGAAGTCTCTATAAATGTAGCATTGATTGTGTTCTTCAAAAAGGGAGGTGCCTCATGGGTATTTGCTGAAGCTTTTAATTTTCCTTTGTTGCCATGTAGGTCAATTAAGGAGGGGAAATGCTGTCATGGGAATCTCTGTATCTTGTACTCAAGTCACTTGTGCTTGACAATAAATGTTCAGTTGAAAGCTGGACTAATTAACAGTAATGTCTGCCAGTGCAATATTTCAAAAACTACTCAGATTTTTAGCAGCTCAGGACCAGCAGTAAGCATAACAGGACCAAACTGCAGCAGCTTCATTTTGTTCATGTTGGTAGTGAAGAAGACTATTTGAATTGAGTACAGGCTTATTATTTCATAGTAGGATTTGTCATCAGATAGAAAGCTGTAGAGTATATATTTAAAAGATCTCTTTTCCAATCTTGTTGAGATTAAGTATGGATGGAATTATGGGAACAGGGAAATTAGTAGAGGAGAAAAATAGTATATGATCATTCAAATACCATCCTGTACAGAGAAGTACAAAAAGGGGCACTGTATTCTGGTGTGTGGCATGGTCATAGACCATGTTAATATCTAGCATGTACACAAGTTGGATGAGAGCCTGTGGGCTATAGCAGTTAGAATGTCATGCTAAAAGTTGGGATATTCATGTCTGAATCCTCATTCAGCCATGAAGCTTGCTAAGTAATCTTGGGCCATTTTCTAGCCCTATTCAGGGTTCACCTGATTTTTTATAGGGATGTGCGAGGAATCCACTTGTATGGTCAAAATCCAGCAGCTTGACCCAGCTTGGCCCACCGGGTTCCAGCCCGTCAACCTAGCGCTGGCACCAACTCACTCCAAATGAGTCAAGACAGAAAGCACTCTTCCGCTTTAAAGTGGGTCGCAATTTGCATTTTTTAAGGCAGGGAAATTAGCCTAAAATAGGCCACAATTTGTGCAAAATATGGCTGCAATTGTGCACAATTGCAGCCGCATTTTACACAAATTTACCTGACTTCAAAAAAAATGCAAATAGCATCCCGCTTTAAAAGTGAAAGCCACGAGAAACAAACCCGACTCGGCCTGCTTTCAGCTCTCGAGTTGGCGAGGTGTGCCAAAGTCTGCCGAGTGCAAGCAGGTCAAGTTCTTCAGTGTCGCCCATATCTACTTGTGAGGGCTAAAAGTGTGTACAGGGATGGGGCCACACATGCTGGCCCTTACCCCAGTGTCTCTGCGCATGTCAGGCCTTGACTCCTCAGTTCCCGACCTTTCCGCATTGGGTGGCATGTTCTAAAGAAGACCTCTATTTGTGTTCACTTGAACATGAGTAGAACTTTCCAACCTGGATCCCCAATCATGTGGAGAGTTCTTTTTGCATCCAAATGAATGTGAGTAGAACTCCTCTTAAGGCCCAGCACACACAAGGATATTTGGACCACAGTGTGTGTCCCTGACGCTCTACACACTTTTATATTTCATTAGTTCAGGTGAATGCCTGAGCAGGGCTTTTATCTCTCAACCAACCTACATCACAGGGTTGTTGTGATGATAACATGGGGAGGGAGAATCGTGCATGCCATATTGAGCTCCTTGGATGGAAGACCAAATATAAATGTAATAAAATAAAGTACTATCTTAAGAGGCTAACTGGTGAGTGATTCTAGACCAGGTTATGGTATGAATGATGATGCAATTAAATTTGTAAGTCTCTAGATAAAAGATGAATCTTCATTAAGCTTTATTTTATGTCTCCCGGCTTTTAATTTGCCAGGTGTGTTTTTCAATCTCTCTTCAAACCCAATGAACACAGTTAATTTGTGGATTTCTGCCATTAAAATGAATGGATGATTGAATGCCATTAAAATGAATGGATGATATTGAACGCACAACATCCATTCCTTGCAATGAGACTTGTCTTGGACCTCCAAGATGTTTCTGGTAGATTGCTGACAGTAACTGCAATCCAGTCCATAGTTATGTGCATGTAAGTCTCATTGAAACCAATGACGTTTAAGTGACCATAACTCTGTGCTGGATGGCAAGCAATATGTTTTAAGTTAAGCACATGTTCAATTAACTTCCTTGAAGAACAAATAATCTAAAAGTGTGATAGTTGATTAAAATACAATATTTTTTATCAATGATTGAGAGCACAATTCTACATGAGTAATCAGAAAATGCATCCTTTTATATATGACCTTCCAGGTATCTCTTCAGTGTTGTCTTTCTTTCTTTCCTTCCTTCCTTCCTTCCTTCTTTCCTTTCTTTCTTTCTTTCTTTCTTTTTTAAAAACCTTTTACATTCTCCATGAGTACATTTGTAGTTAATAACCATAATTCATCTTCTGACACCATCAGACCATTGCAAAATATATCAATAGATTTATTTTTAAAATAGAATTAGACATTACTCTTGTCTATTTGAACTAATCAGAAAGATTATTTTAGCCTCTCTCTTTAATCAAGAAGAGTATATTGCAAAAGGCATGAGCAGTGAAGCAAGACCCAAGAAAACACAGATAAATGATACTAGGCTCGAAGAGGCATTGGATTAATTTCATTCTGGCAACACCTACAGTCCATGAATTTTAGAATGATTCAGCTCAGATATATTTAAAAGAGGCACATTTTCCACAGCGTGCACTAGAGCAGGGGGAGGGGGACCCTGACACAGTGAATGATTAACAAACCAGCTATTCCAGATCCACCTGGACTGGACCTACAACCCATTTCAGCACAAGTTCTTTGATTCAAACCAATGTAGACACAAGGGGTTGGGACCGGACTGTTTGGAAAATATTCATAAAACTATACTTTATACATTCAAAGATGCAAGGCTTCAGATCCAAGACTTGAATGGCCTCAATTTGGGTCTTAGCAGAGCTAGGAACTACCTGTAAGAGCCCTTTTGGAAGATATGAATGTGAAATTTTATAACAGATGTTCCTATCCATCTCCTGTTGTGTTCAGAGACTTTTCAACATAGATTTCATAGATCATAGAGTTAGAAGGAGCCTACAAAGCTATGGAGTCCAACCCCCTGCTCAATGCAGGAAACTAGAGGAGGGGTCTCCCATCCAATTAATAACCAGGCCTGACCCTGCTTAGCTTTCCACGCTCAGACAAGCTGAGCCAGCGTAAGCCACAGGCATGTTTCATTGTCGATTTATATTTGTATATTTTTATGGACGCAAGCTGTCTTGGGAGTAGGGATCTCAGAGAAATCCACAATGGATTCAAATGAGATTGGATTTGTTTGTTTGTTTATTATATTTTTACCCCACCTTTCTTCCTGCAAGGAACCCAAGGCGGCTTACGTAATCCTCATCCTCCTCTCCATTTTATCCTCACAGTAACCGTGTGAGGTAGGTTAGGCTGAGAGTCAGTGACTGGCCCAAAGTCACCCAGTGAGTTTCATGGCCGAGCAGGGACTAGAACCCGGATCTCCCGAGTCCTAGTCCAACACCCTAACCACTACGCCACACTGGCTCTCTGTGAATCCGACCCCTGGATTCCAGAGCAGAGTGGCTTTTTCCAAGTCATGCTGATTCCATGGACTTCATTGTTTGCTTTCCGGAATTGTACGCAAATGTAGTCATGCACAAATAAGAAAAGTATGAAAACATTTAAAAAGACTGTCTGAAAATGCACTTTCTCCCCCATAGGCTAAAGTATGCAAATGTACATTTTATAAATAAATAGATAGATAAAGACACAGGGGGTAGCATAAACATGCCTGCTGATCACTCCCTTCCCATGCTGATGCATCCTCTGCCACTTTCCCTTATGGCATTAGTGAGATAGGTGCCCTGAAAACATACAGCTGCATGTGTGTAATGCGCCTTCACCAGATTGAGAAAAGTGATTGGCCAGGCTTCCTGAATAGGTGAACTATAGCTGTATGTGTGAAAGGGCTCTTGGGCACTTTGTGTATCAGCATGAAAGAGGTGTTGCTAGTGGGCGTGTTCGGTGTTCCCATTACCTCCTCATTATTGCGAGACGGGGTTCATATTAACATCCCTATTAAGATGAAGAAAAGGTTACTACTACATGGTAACTTTCCTTTGACTATCACTCACTGCGATGCTTTCTTGCAAATGGACGACAACATGGTAAGATTTATGTTTCATCATATCTCAAAGAGCAATTAAAAAAAAACATTCTAAAGACCATGGTTAAATTACATGTAGAAGAAGATTGTTAACAAGAAAACATGGAAGAATCACATATAGACAAGTTAGAATATTTACTAATGACTGACAGTTGTTGGGACTGGGATTTCTGCAGGCCAGAGATATTTTTGTATCCTAATGGATGCCGGGACCACTAGGAGATCTGGATGCGTCACTCAGTTGAGTTTGCTTCTGCCGTTATTTCACACTCGACACATGTAAGTACCACTTATCTCAGAGGAATGTCAGCCTTTGAGTTTTGTGCATAGGTGCCAGTTATATGAAGCAGGCTTTCTAGGCAATATGGCAACCATTAGCACAGTAAGCCATTCTAAGCCCAGCAGAGGGGTGTGTGTGTGTGTGAGAGAGAGAGAGAGAGAGAGAGAGAGAGAATGTGTAGAACAGCCAGGACCGGTGCAAGGCAGTATGGTGCCCTAGGCAAGATCAGATATTTAGCGCCCCCCCCTTCCCACTTGAGAGCGCTGTATTTTTTTTTCCAAGGCGTTTCTGGCACCCTCTTTAGCCCTGTGCCCTAGGCAGCTGCCTAGTTGGCCTAATGGTGTCCTGAGAACAGCATTCCCATGGCAAGCTCTGGTTCTGTGTGAGGTTGGTGGCACCCCATGCACTGAATCTTATGCTGGTAGATATGATAATTCCACATCTGAAGCCATGCTGTCAAAAGAAAAAAAAAAGTCAAAAGAAGTAAATGTTTTTTTGAAATGGCGCACACCCACAGCATCATTTCAGATTGATAAAAGCACCTAAAATGTACCACATATGACAGCATTTAAAAATCAAGAAGGACCCAGCCCACAGGCTTTAAAAAGAAGCAAGATAGAAGGCAAATGTTAGTAAGGATGGGAAGATGAGGTTCATCAAATTCCAAGGTGAAAACAAAACCAAGAATGTAATAAGTGATGTACTGTGATGAGAAAGTAAGCAAAAGAAATATGGGATTTTAAAAGTTTTTTTTTTATTATTAAGAGAGGTCTGGTTAATGTCAAGGAGGATACAGGACATACCACATGGAGCATAATGTTAAACTAGAGGGACAAGCAGGAAAGAAAGCAAAGAGCAAATAGAGAAAAAGAAGGGCAAACCCATCAGTACTTTTTACAGAAAGAAGCTAGTGTTTTGCATTTGCAAGAGGGATACTACATCCATTGACATAGTGTAAAAATTCTTTGAATACAGGCTCTGTTGTTTCATTGGCTAAATTTTAATTGTCTAAAGCCAACCATGGGTTATGATTTTAGAATATGCTTGCTGTGTGTATGCATCCTGGCCCACATAAGTGGCATATCTTGGCACAGAAGCCTTACAGTTGTGCAGGAATGTTTCACACAATACCTCAGATTCATCCTGAAGCATGTCATAGCCATTTCTGCATGATGTCAGCACTAACAAAGATCCCTGTGTTGGCTGCTGAGTTATGCAAATCACCCAAACTACAAACCTGCATTGTCAGTTATGTAACCAGTATAATGCAAGGGAAGTGTCGCCGCTATATTGCTGTGTCTATGTGGCTGTAATTGAATGACTGTAGAATGGCTTTTGGGCACTTATGATTGTCCATAACATTCTTGGCTTCTCCCACTAGGTTCTCCATTTAATAGCTGAAAGATACACTGAGTTCAATACAAAGGAACTTGCCTAGGTGCCAACTGGATTTGTTAAATCTCTAAGAAGACTCGTCTCTAGGCCACTGCTGGCTGAAATCTTTTCAGAAGAGCTGTTTGAGCTGACTCCAATTATTTTTAATGTCTTCTGACATATTTTCAAAAAGCACAAAGCTCAGCCTTCTTGTAAGGTCAAACACTATACATATACCCTCAGAGCCTGGCTATTTGCTCATTCCCTTGCTCACTCTTTCTTCACTCCACTGAAAATGCACTGAGGAAGCAATAATAAATAAAAATGAATGATGGAAGTGACCAAAAGAACCACTTTGTCAACAAAGAAAAATGACTGGGCTTCCAAGCCAATTGAGCATAGGATACTTTGATACGGTCTCCACAGGCATGCACAATTTTGTATCCTGGGGAAAAGGTGGATCTTGCTTTCTCCTGTGGTTATTTGGAGGCAGCATCATATCTTTTAAGCTATATCTGGTGTACTATATTCCAGTAGATATGTATTTCTATGTTTTCAATATCAAACAGGTTTGCACCATAAAGTGGGCTTCATAATCTATTGAACATGAACAACTTTCATTGTGTCCACCACCAGTACTGGTTCCAGGCTTTGGGTGGCCCTTAGGCAAGATGCTGTCAAGGGTATCTCTCCCATGCCCTCCTCCTCACCACCAGTGTTTCTACTTCCCACTCTCCCACTGAGCCCAATTCACTCTGCAAAGGAGAGGAAAAGCTTGTGGAAGGTACTACAATTCCTTGCTCCTTTCACTGTTTGCTCATTCAGAGAGGGCAGGTGAACAGGCAGCAACAGCAAGGAGGAGGAGGAAGAGGAGCCAACGAGGAATCTCCAGGGAGTGGCAGTGGCCCCTCTACTGAGGCATGAGCCTTAGCATGTGCCCACCAATACCAACCCCTGACACCAGTCCCGTTCACCACATTATACAGAAAGGAATCAGGAGGTATTCAGTATGTTCATACTTTATATGAAAAGTATTGTTTTCTTGCAATATTTGCATTTTCAAACTCTTAAATAATGAGGTGCAAGAAATATGCATTCAAATATTCATTCAGAGTAGATTTCTTCATCAAGACAAGGCAGATTCAGCTTCCGGTGGAGTTTAATGTCGAACTGACACTTCCTCGAAATCAGGGGGGGGGGCGGCACAGCGTGAAATCCAGTCAAGAGGTTGTCCTGGCTGGTTAATCTCCTCGGAATAAGAGGATGATCTAAGAGTGATTCCCAGCATATCTCTAAATGCTCTCTCTGTGAGTTATTTTGCAGTGAATTGGGCATCTGCAGTTTCTCTCGGGGAGGGGTAGAGAGTGGGAGTATCCATCATCGCTCACCGCCGTGTCTGGAGTTCTTTTCTCAAGAACCTGAAGATCGACAACTCCGTTTCTTAAAGATTTATTGCTAATTAGCAACAAAGAGAAATTTTATCCACAATCAGGACTAAATACCCTTTTCTCTGGAATATTAAAAAGAAAATATGCTTTAAAAACTTCATAATGGGAAGATCAACAAATGTGCTTTGAAACAAGAAAGAAAGAGGTATTGTAACTCCTTTTACCTGGATTCTGGAAAAGTCTAAAGCAGTAGTAGCGGTCTGTAAAATTTATACTGCGTCACAGACAAGATGACTACTTATGATTTGTGACTGAAGTTAGCCGAAGAGCTGATGGTGATGATTAAAGCATTCAAAAAAACACCCTGCTGGGGAGGTTGGTGAAATCAGAAATGTGTACAAATAAATAAAAAATTCCAGGATAATACAGAGGGTGGCCGATCATTTGTGAAGTTTGAACAGAACAGGGAGGACAAGGGGAAGATTGATATGCTGCAAGAGATAACAATTGAATTTTCAAAGAGAGAAAGCAAAAAGGAGGGGATTGCCATTGAATCGGACAGTGAAGATGTTTATTGGATGGAATAAATGGTTTGACTCATATTATGATAATTGCTGACTCTTGGTGGAAGGGGGAGGTTCTTATGAAAGAAGTAAGGGGGTTTAGTTTCCCAAATGGATTGGTGGGAGGAATCCAAATGGGAGAAATCTAAAGGGATAGCTGAAAGTGATCCAAAGAGAACATTCATAGATCTGAACCTAAAGGGGTTGGTGAGAGGAACTCTCTTTCTTTGAGAGAAAGGAGAAGTTCTCCAGTCTGAGGTGTTTTTTCTTTGTATTTTTTCTTTGTATTTTTCATTTAGTGGTGGCCATGAACCTGGACGCGGGGCCGCCTCTCTGCCGCCTCACCTCTCTGTAGTGGCGCCACCGCTGCCTCGATCTTCTGAGCGGGCCGCGCCGCCTGCGCCGCCCGCGCCGCCCGCACTGGTCCCATCGCGTCACTTCCGGCACACTGGAATGGACGCGATGGGAACCTGTGGCAGCGCGCTGGACCCCCACGCTACATTTTTTGTGGGTAAACCAGGGCAACAGGGCTTAAACAGGGACCAGCACGGGCAGCGTGGGTGGCTCGCTGCAGAGAGGCGACCCACCCAGGGGACATGGCAAGTCCCCGCGAGCCTCACGCGGGCATGAGTGGGGCCGATTTTGGCCCACTACGCCTGCGTGAGGCGAGATGGTACATCCCTATTGGTGGGTTTGATCTTGAAGGGGGCATACTTGGGAAGGATGGGATTAGAAAAAAGATTAATTGCTGAGTAAAATAAGGATAAGATTTAATTTGAATTAGAATCTGAATAGTAATTGGTTATTGGTAAAAATGTATTGAGTCTGGATGAAACTTAGCATTGAGAATGACTAATGGAAAGGAACCAACTAAATGTGGATTAAAATTTGGGATGTGAAGTAATGTGGAAATGTGAGACTATTTTTAAAAAATAAAATAAAAGCTAGGCTGTTTTTATAAACAGAGGGAAAGAAGATAGAGATTTTCATAAAATATAAGTTAAAATATTAAATATTGTTCAAGTAGAAGGATTATTATCTATGTTTAGGAGTAAAGTGCTGTAAGGTTTTGAGGCTTTGTGAATTTGTGAGGTTGATAAATAAGAGAGGGGGGGAAATTTTTTGCTTAAGAGAAAAAAGAAAGCAATTTCTTTATAATTATTATATAGAATATTTGATGTTACTTATACTTGGTTGTGGAAAAATTGGAAGTTCTTTTTAGTTTAATGTTGTTTTGTCTCTGTAGTATATGTTTGTTTGGTTTTTGTTCTGTTTTGTTTTTTGTATTTTGTTTTTATGGATTTTAAAATTCAAATAAAAAAATTTACAAAAAAAAAAGACAAGGCAGATTCAAAATAGCACTATATATATAAATGGGTTTAGATTACATTTAATTAATTAATTAATTAATTACCGCATTTATATACCACTCCATATCTAAGCAGATTTCGGAGTGGTGAACAATAAAAAGATAAAGACAGATAAAGAATAAAAACAATGCATAGAAAACAAGGTATCATTAAAACCATGGCTGGTCAGGCTTCCCAGAACAAGGCTGTCTTGCTGAAACCAACACAATGTCAGAGTCTGCCTGACCTCCAGAGGCAAGGAGTTCCATAGAAATGGAGCCACCACACTGAAGGCTCTTCTGGTGGACTCCAATCAGGCCATGGGTCCATGTGGAGAATATCCTAAAAAGTAACCCTGATTTTAGCAACCATCTTCTTCTTTATTGGAACCGCAAATTTATATAGGTAGTGCATGATGACAATACGAATGGTACAGGGTGTCAATAGGCAGCATTACACAACACGAAGAGTACAGGATTACCAGCAAAAATGGGAGCCCTATATCAAGTGTCACCTTACCCATTATAAGGTCTAGTTCAACATACCCTGTTTTCTTATGCTGTTATGCAGAGCTGACTCTGCCATGCAGCAGGGTGAAGCAACCAGCTTCAGGCAGCATCAGGGGGGGACGACGCAGATGAAGGCAGCCATCCTCATCTGACTTATGCAGCAAGACATTCTGAAATGTTGGACCCTAGGAGTGGGGGTCATCATTTGGGCTATGGCTCAGGCAGCAAAATGTGTTGGGCTGCTACTATTTCCATCATGTGTGTTTCACTTCCCCCTACTTTACTTGTCTTTACTTGTTTATTTGGCCAATTTACTTCATCAGTTTGCCTTCTGTGAAATGGGTGTTGGAGCAGAAAACTGTGGGTTCAAAAAGTGGTATGGTTTGGAGCTCAGACATCCTCTCAGTCCTGTTCTCAAGTCCTAGGGCAAGTTACTTTTCTTTTAGCCTCACTAGCTTGCCTTCTGGGAAATGGTTGTTTTGTGATTGGCCACACCCACCATAGCAGCCATTTTGTGAATGAGCAAGTCCCCCCTTGGCATCCATTTTGTGAGAGTCACCCCAACACTCTCAAAATTCCAAATGTGCCCACAGGCCAAAAAAGGTTGGAGACCTCTGTTCTACCTCGTATTACAAATAATACAAGCTTGCCATTATTGGAAACAGCCCTATCTTCTTTCTAAATGTAGTTCTTTCCAGTGGAGGAGGAGCATATTAACAGATTGCCCAAAATCTTATTTTTCTGTAAAGAGAAGTGCATATGGCTAAGGTATGGGGCAAATCCCTTTGAGTGATCTTCGTGGGGTGGGGGGAGGTACAGAAAAGGGGGAGCTATTTCCATTCCACCAATTTATATCCCAAATTTCTGTGCAAGGTTAGCACAAAATGTTCATGTTGGCCAGTCCAAGCAATCAAAGTAAAAGCATTTGTTTTCCTGTATCTGATTTCTGATTCTGTTCATTTACCAGTCATCCAGAATGTTTAGCTAAGCCATAACATAATTCTGAATTGTATTTAACTGAATCATATTGCCTTTTGAAATATTAGTGTGTGGGAGTTGGGTTTTTTTAAAAGTTCTATTATTCATAGTTATGGAGGTGGTAAATTCAAAGTTCAAATTTTCCTAGCACACCAGTAGTTTTGAAATAATATCACTTTACTGCCAGAATGGACCAGAACTTCAAATTAATATTACATTGGCAGCAGGTTCTTACAGCCTACTTTCATGACTCTGTGCTGCTAATGAGCAGTTTAATTTAAAGCTTAAAATTATTAAGTGTTCCACAGGAGTTATAAATAATGTAATTTACAATATTCCTATCAAGCGCATAAAACTACATTTGTCTTCCATTAACAACATGCTTATTAAGTAGCCTGACCTCTTCAGATATAAGAAAATGCAATTAGTACAATTTGTCACAGATCTTTTACATTTTAATAAGACATAATTTATTGTCTCTTTAGTCTAATTAACTTTGAAACAATGGCAGGTTTTGTTCCTTCACTATGAAGCAGTGCTCTTTATTTGCATTGCTAATATTAGACAGATAATTCTTCTTTGCTCCATTGCAGGCACTGGGCTCCATAGGTTCTCTGAAGCTGATGCTGTTATGATTGCTCAGTTCCTACCCAGAGATACCAAATATATTTAAAAGATCCATATTAGGAAGAAGCTCAAAAGGTTCATTTTCTTACTGATTGTTTCTGCTGAACCCCCATATCCTGCAATGTTTGACACAGGGAGAGGGCTGGCGTCAAGGGTGGGCATGGTCGGGCACCCGCCAAGGGCCCACACCGCAGCAGGGGCCCACTGAGAAGAGCCCCCTGGACTTGCTTCTCCTCTTTGCCAATGCAACATGCTCTGGCCCAGATACAGTGGTGGTGTTGGTAAGGAGGAGCAGTAGATGCCACTGCCTACTTGCTCACTGGTATGGGGGTTACTCGTACCTCTCCGCAGCTCGGGGTTCTCCGCGGCTCGCCCCTCCGCGCCGCTGCTGGCCCGCTCTTGATCTTCTGAGCGGCGTGGAGCATTCTCCGTGCTGTTCGAGCTGCCGCCACCACCATGCTGCCGCCAGAGCCGCCGCCGCCACCGGAGCCAGAGCTGCCACCGCCGCGTCCTGCTGCTCCAGCGCGCTGCTGGACCCCCATGCTATTTTGGCGGGGGGAACCAGGGCAACAGGGCTTAAACAGTCCTGTTGCCCTGGTTTCCCCCACCAAAAACATAGCCCGGGGGTCAAGCGTGCCAGAGCAGGGTCCCGTCGTGTCACTTCCGCCGTGCCGGAAGTGACGCGATGGGACCAGCGTGGCCGGTGCGGCCGGCTCTCTGCGGAGCGCGAGGAGCCAGGTAGGCCCGCGCTCGCTGCGGAGAGCCCACACAGGCACGGGCGGGCCAAGTTCGGGCCTCACTCGTGCCTGCGCAGGCAAAAGTTACATCCCTAGCACTGGCTCTCTGCCTGTCAAGCAAGCAGGTGGTACCAATTCTATGATGAGAAAGAGGATGAGGAGTGAAAGCAGCTAGTGACACAATGGTGGTGCAGGGATGTACAGACTTTGTAAAATCTGTTCCTGTCTGCATTTTGTGACTTTTCAGGTGCCTTTCATTTCATCATCTGCTAACTGACAGAATTGGATTTTACACAAATGCGTTTGTCTGCATTTGCACAAATTCGCACTTCCAGAAATGTGCAAATCCCCCCAAAATGTGTATGTTCATGCTTTAGCCTATGAGGAAAATGTGCATTTTCAGTAGGTGCTTTTTTATTTTTCGTATTTTTCTATAACGAAATCTGTGCAAAATTATGGAAAGTTTAAAAAACTGGTCCTCAAGTCTACAGAATACATGTGACTCAAATAAAGCCAGTCCACTGTAGAATCCGTGGGTTGGATTCAAAGAAATTCAAACTCATTTGGGTCCATTGTGGATTTCTCTGACATACCTAGTGGTGAGAAGGTAGACTCCCTGAGAAGGCAGGCCCATTGAGGGTGGGCCCTTAAGAACCTGGAACTGGAACAGCATAGGGATATATGACTATAGCACCATAGTTGAGAGGATGGCTAGACCAGTAATATCCTTCACTCTCTAGCAGGTAAACACAGAGCACTAACAAAGCACAATTTTTCATTATGAAATGTAAGTGGAACACAAGCCTTGTGCTTATAACTTTGAGAGATTTCCTCACACCAATTATGTCACTGCTCTTCCAGAGATATGTTGTCAAAAGAGCTGGTAAGCATTCTCCCAGTGCTGACTTCTTAAAGACATGGTGCATGCAGGCTACACTTGCTTAAGGTTCAGAATGAAATCCTACATAGTAAGGATGCTCAAGGACTCCCAGACTAATGTGTAAATTGGAAAGCACTTATGTTTCAGATTTCACACTTCTCTGAATTTTGTGATGTGGTTCCTGGCTCAAAAAATGTACATGAATGCATATATAATGCATGTAATATATTTAGAAATGTGTACTTTGAGAGAAGGTACATTTAGAAATGCGTATTTGTGAGAAAATTGTTTGAAGGTATGTATTTAAATATGAATTCCCATGTGGATATTTTTAAAAATTGCAGATTCATGTGGGAATGGAACAGAACAAAATGACAGGGACAGGAAATAGAAAGATCTGTCCATCCCTAAACCTGGAAATAATTCTTATTTCCAGGTAAGTGTGCATTAGGGATGGACAGATCTTTCTATTTCCTGTCCCTGTCATTTTGTTCTGTTCCATTCCCACATGAATTCAAAGAAATTGAATTCTTTGGTGAGTAAATATGCATAGGATTGTGTGCTGCTAGAGAGCTTAGATTTTATATGCTTGCCAAGCATACCATACCATACCAGGTCATAGACCTGAGATGACATTCTTAGTCTCTAAAACAGCTGTCTAATAAGAATCAAGTAGATTCATATAATTCATATGAATTCTAAGAGTAATGTTAATACTGTATTCTCCATTAGAACTGTGGTGGGGCTCATGGAGATGGAGAAGGCATATTTAAAAATTGTGCACAAAGCTGTGCTTTTACTTGTCAGGTTTGATTTTGGCACAGTTCCCTAGCAAATGTATATTTCCCCCTATTTTTCCAAAACAAAAAAAATAAATGACAAAAATTGCCAGCTGTTTGGAACTCATTTTTTATTAAAAGGAGTCAATAGCTCTCATTTAAAATCTACTTTTTTCATGCAACTATAGTGGTTTCTCAAAATAGTATTTGATATTTACTGCATATTATCCATTTCATCAAACACATCCAATTTATTTGGTATTCTGTACATCTTTAGAGAGGTTAAAGGTTTAAATTGCAGCTGCCAAACACAATCTAACTCAAGTGTGAATCTGCATTCTGGAAAACAGGCAGAAATTCTTTATGCTGCATATAGTCCTCTTGAAGCTAATGAAGCTATACAAAAGTGTAAGAGGTTGATTATGAACAGTTGTCCTGCTTTGGATGAATGGAGGATAGTGAGGAGGCAGTTGGGAAGAAATGAGGGTGATATCCATAGTTGACAAAGAAGGGAGTCTGATGGGTGGAGGGGTGTTAGGAGTTGTTGTAGGTTAATTCAGCCAGGGGTAGAAGCTCCACCCAGTTGTCCTGTTGGGGATTTATATAACATTGGAGGTATTGTTCTAAGGTAGCATTGGTCCGTTATGTCTGTCCATCAGACTGGGAGTGATATGCTGTGGAGAGATGGAGTTTTACCTCCAAGAGCTTGAATAGGGTTTGCCAGAACTGTGCTGTGAACTGAGGACCTTGAAGATACTTTCCAGCAGTTCATGTAGATGGAAAATGTTACATATAAATAACTGAGTGGTATATTTGGCTGAGGAGGTTCTGTTGCATGGAAAGAAATGGGCAATTTTCAAGAACAAATCCACCACTACCAAAATTGTGTCATTTACTTCTGACAGAGGCAGGTCAGTGATGAAGTCTAAAGAAATGGTTTCCCACAGTCCAGAAAGAGTCTGTAGAGGAAGCACAGTAAGCCTGCCAGTTTGCCAGGTTGGTCTTTTGTTCGATGGCAAGTATTCAGGTCATAATATAGCGTTCAACACCCACCTGCAGGTGAGGCCACCAGAATTCTTGGTGGACAGGCCTGCTGTCATGACAAAGATGTAGCACCTCTGCCCTGAGAGCACCTGGTGGAAGAAGACACAACCTCAGTGGTAGTGTCTTGGACCATGTATGGGGATGTCCCACAGCCCCTTGAGTAGACACCTCTTGTAGCCAGGCCTGTAAATGGCTGTCAAATGTTTTTGCTGCTGTCAGATCTCCTCAACAATGTTAAGTGGTACTTGAGTCACTGCAAAGTTTTCAGGTTGAAGAACTGTGCACACCAGGTCATCCCCATTAGGGGATCCCTACTATGCTATGGCCCCCTCAGGGAATGTCTAGGGGGCATAGGATTGCTCCATTAAATACTTTTTTTCATTGTAGATTTAGATCTATCTCTTGAATAACACAAGGTCAGGAAGGGGCAGTTGAATACCACTGCTACTGTTATCCCTCACTTCTTAAAAGGAGCCCTTCAGCATTTAGCTAAGCAGTGTATTGACTGAGTATATAAAATGGCAAAATTATGTTTTAAAATACCTCATTATTTGTATTGTCTTTCACTACTTTGGCTCAAACAGTGGCTTGTGGACAAATTAGTCTATCTCTGGTCCATCTAACCTTGACATATGTTCACCCACATTGTTACATCCTGTTTCCACATTCATCCGTGTTTTGTTTTTCTAAATCACACAAAATCTTGCACTTAAATATGTACTTTAAATATATTTTGTCTTAACCTACACATTTTATAATCCATGTTGATGCATTTCTGAGCTGAATCTGTGTTGGAGCATTTGGGAAGTTTAAAAGCCAGTAGATTTGCACATTAGTCTGGAAGGTGAAGCTCAGGTCAGTTTGTATCAGAATTCAGAAAGATCAAATTCTTCAAGCATCCCTAATTACATCCATAATTAACACTGCAAATGGCAATGCAGTGCCAGAAAAGCAGGGTCAAGTAAAGCCAGAGTTCAAGCCAGAAAATATTAAAGCTAATTGGGGGGCGGAGAAAAGATCAGTTAACAAAGTGAAGGCTGAAATGCTAGAGTATCATCTGTAAGGACAGTACTACAGCACAGGCATCCACAGGAGAGGGGAAGGAGCAGGTGCTCCATCCTGGACTGAGCTGTTATTGAGCCTGCTACTGCCTTCGATTGCCTGTCCCCTGCCCAAGGAAGCCGAGTGCCTGCCAGACGTTTTGCTGCAGCTGCATTTTCAGGGCCAAAACAGATACTACTTTTCACACACACACCCCAAAAAAACAATCCTCATCCAGGAAGATTTCTTTATGACATTACTCATGTGATAGCTAGCAGCCATGTGCAGCCACCACCTACAACAGGGGTGCAGAACCTCAGGCTTAGGGGTCAAATATGGCCCTCCGAGGCTCCCAATCCAGCCCTCCAGGGATTCCCAGAAAGCCATGCTCCCTCCCCCCAGGCACTGGTCATTTGGTGGTTTCCTGGCTTTTGTGCAGTTTTCCCCCCATTCTAAATGGTTGAAACACTTCTCCTAAGGCTTATTTACTGGCTTTAAGCTAAAATACATATGTTGGTATTTTGGTTTTGTTTTTCGGCCCCACCCATTTTGCCTTTGGCCCAGCCCACCTCTGGAATGTGACCCACAAGGGCTGAAAGAGGTTCTACACCCCTGACCTACAACGTTGATTTTCTGTGGCATGCAAAGGCTAATTCTTGCATGCGTCTGAGGCTACATATGACTAGCTTGGTCCCTTACCTAACATTTCTAGGCATTACCTGATGGTTGTAACAACTTTCCCCTAGATGCCTTTCACCTATGACAGCAGTCCAAGTGGTATCCATAGCACATGCATCTATGAAAGGGTGTCTGGCTAACAGGTCAATGTGTATTTTCTGGATTTCTAGTTATCTAGTTTCTATTCTAAAATAATGACATGCAATAAAAGTGGGGTTTCAGGCCTGCCTTGCAGAAAATCCAATAAGGTGTTTTCTAAACCATCACTTTGCTATGCTGTATGCAGACTGACAGGGATAGAATGAGCACGAAAGCAAATATGCAATAAAGAAAGATATATTTTTTATTACTTTAGGTATTTCTAGATGTCAGATAAAAATGAGAACTTTGCTAAAAATTTTGCACAGTGACAGCTGTGTTTTATGTATAACATTCTATAGTTTGATGTATGAGGCAGAAAATATGAAACATATTGTGAAGTTCTACCTTGACATAATGATGGAAAGCTGTTTGAAGTGCATTAAATCTGTGGAATGTGTGAGACCACCATGAAACAGCCCATCTTCAGTGAAGAAATATCACATCAGGCCTTCAAAAAAACACTGTGTCACCATGACGTTTACAGCTGTTCTATTTTAGCTCTGCGTTTTGGAACCCATGCCTCAATCTTAAGCACAGTTACTTGGAAGTAAGGATGAATTATACACTACTGCGGTGATGTGGGAACTGTTCCTCGTGGCTTCTCCTCATGTTGGTATCAGTAATGAAGGTATCAGGATAGCACCCTGTGAAGGATTGAGGCCTACACAGGCTTGAGTTTGCTGAAGCCTGAAGGCCCAAACACTTCCCTAGATTTGTTGAAGCCTGAAGGCCCAAACACTTCCCTAGATTTGTTGAAGCCTGAAGGCCCAAACACTTCAGGATGGGAGGGGGAGTTTGAGAGTATTAGTTCACCCAATAGATGTTAAGAATTATATCTCCTGTTCAAAGTCACATGATTATAACCTTCCATTCCTGGGAAGGCTATATATGTGTGGGGTGTGGTCAGCTAGCACCAGAAGCAGAGAGACAGCAGAGAGGGAGAGAGCCAGACTGCAGAGAGAGACTGATTACAGAGGACAGAGGTAGTCTGAAGTTAAGCTAGAGAACCTTGGATTGTTTGTTTGTTTGATTTTATCATACTTGCTTTTGAATTATAACCACTCTATTAAGTAATTACCCTAATATAATAAGTGTTGTTGTGTACCCTGAGAGTTTGGAGTGACTTATTCACCATGTCTAAAGCCTACACCCATGCTACTGGAAGCAGGCAAAGGATTTGATCTCCTGGAATGGGAGGGGCTTTGAGAAGAGGCAGAGATCTTCCAAAGGCAGATCAAGGGGTCCCTGTAGTAGCGGAACCTTGACACACCCTAAGTCATATATTATTGTAACATGGGAAAATATCGCAACAAATATTTGCTACAAGACCAAAAAGACCGTGTATAATCTTTAGCTTCACACTTGACAATATTCCATAAATTCACTGGAAAAGGCAGCTTTGATTAACAAACCTAATTAGTTTCACATGAAAAATTATTTCAGGGCCATGTGTTTTATAGTCCTTTTTATGATTATTTATGCCCAGAGTTCACTTGCAAGCTATGATCATACATGTTAATTCTTTAGCTCCAAAAATAGAAAGGGATGAGATGCTGAAGGAGGCTGTGAAATATGAGGGTCGTAATTTCGTAAACTGACACAGAGAGTTATGTGCACTTAAGCTTCAAGTCAAGGTTTCAAGGGGAAAGGGATTGCTGATGTAGCTCTCCCTGCAAGAGGCTTCAGGCCTACATTGACTGAAGCCCAAGATCCAGGGTTCAGTTTCTGATCTCACAAGAGTTAAAACAAAAAAAAACACCTGTCAGTTGTGGCAGGCAAATAGTACAAGAAAGCAGCACTGAGAACAGGAACAAGGGTGCCAGTTGTGGAATGGCTGTCTGTCTTTTAAGGCTGCAGATGCAAGTGCTTGAACGTGGCTTTCAATTGCCCTTCCCCCCAGAAGTATTGCTGCTCTTGCAGCTTGCAGGTGGCACCACTGTTTTTGGAAGCTACCTAATCTAACTGTCTGAGCCTGTGGGACTCAGTGGAAATAGGTGGTTGGGGTCTTATTAATTGTACAGAAGTGGCAAGCTGATTGGCTGCTAGGGGTTGAGTATAGTCGGCTGGAAGAAATTGACAGTGTGGGCCTGTCATGGGGTTCTTTCCTTGGAAGATTCATTCCATTATGTTTAAGTGCCATCACACAGCATGAGGGTATGGCTTACAGTGGGGCATTAGCAGTTTACAGTGGGGGGGGGGGATAGCCAAGGTGGAGCAGGCAGCTCCAATAGGAGACCTACCAAACATACTCCTATAGCAATACAGTAAGGTTGAGATGCTTCATAAGGCTTAGGCAATACAAGACCAGGACACCATGGGCTATTTTTGCTGGTGCCGGGCACTCCATCCTTCCCATCTGGATTTGGGCCTAAAAGACCAAGGAAAGGAATGTGGGTGCATGGAGAGAAAGTTGTAAGCAAGCACAATTTGTGACATTGCTTGCACATAATCATTGATCATGGGGCATGTCAGTTATGGCATCAGCCTTAGCTTCCAATTTCCTGGCTTTTTGGAGTTTGGACCAACATGAGATAGCCTTAACTGTGGTCTTTAACACTGGAAGGTTTTTGATAATTGATATATGACATTTGATGGTTTAAGGTCAGATATAAGATTGCCAGTCATCCCAAGCATGCTTTAGAATATCAATTAGGGATGTAACTGTTTGCCCCGCGCGGGCGTAGCAGGCCGAAATCAGCCCCGCTCATGTCCGCGTGGGGCTTGTGCGGGCCTACAGGGCCTACCTTTTCCAGCAGCAGCTCGCCTTTCCGCGGCAAGCCGCCCGCACCGCCTGCGCCGGTCCCGTCACGTCACATCCGGCCCCGGAAATGACGGGACGGGACCCTGCACAGGTGCGCTGGACCCCCGCGCGATGTATTGCGCCTGCGCAGGGTCCCCGTCGCGTCACTTCCGGGGCTTACATTTTCACATAAACTAAAGAGGGTAATTGTTGTTTAACTGCTTCTTTTCTTTCTTTTTGGAAGCCTTACATTGTACTGTGTGTGTTTTGGAGGAGTTGTGTTTCTAAGCATAACAGGATAGAGTTTTTATTTAGCAGCTGCAGTCCAGTGAATAATTAAAGTAAACAGGAAGAGTTTGAATATTCATTAGTAATGCACTGTAAATGTAACAGCTACAAATATGTATTTTCATGTGGTGCATCATGTATGCAAAGTTCTTTAATATCTCTCTTGAGCTGTCACCCCTGCTTCCGCTTTAAGAACTAGTAAAACTTTTTAAGCACCATTAATAAATAAGAAGGTTTTGGTGTTAAATTCTTAATAGCTTAGATCAGTGTAGTTTGTGATATAAAAGCTTCAGGGTAAAGTCTCCCTTGAAAAGTTTTTTTAGGTTGTTTAGTGAGCAAGATGCAAACATCTGCTGGATAAATAAGCATACCAATGAGGGCTCCTGTATGGAGACCATGGGTAGAATCACTTTTGTGCTTTAATTTAATATCATTTTAATTAAAGTCCCTCATTCCTAAGAACAGTTGGTCTGACCAGATGTGCAGCTTGAGGGATCTTATCAAAAGTCCCCAAAGGACCAATGAAAGTAATGCCTGGATTCTAAGCATATCTTATTAATAAACATACCTACATGCTGCCTTCATATGTCCAAGTGTGGATAAATACTTAACTATCCATGACAAAAATGGATAATTTCTCTCTTTTCTCCTTGTGTGTGTATTAAAAGAAAATATTTAAAAAATGCTGTCAAGTTATGGAGCTCAGGGCCTCATTAGGTGCAGTCTCTAGTTTTAGGAATTTGACATTCAGTGTGTGTCCCACTGCTAGTAGGTGGGAAAGAGACTCACCTCATCACTGGCAGCTTTAGTAAAAGGTACATGTAGATTGTGTTTGGTTCACTAGCACCTCACACCAGTGCACACTATGAGAACTGCAAATGCCTTGCTGCTGCCTTCCAACATCTGCCACTTGAGGTGACTGCCTTACTCTGCCTAATGGTAGGGTGTCAAGGTTCCGGTACTACAGGGACCCCTTGATCTGCCTTTAGGAGATCTCTGCCTCTCCTCAAAGCCCCTCCCGTTCCAGGAGATCAAGTCCTTTTACAGCTTCCAATAGCATGGGTGTAGGCTGTAGATGTGGTGAATAAGTCACTCCAAACTCCAGGTTAAACAACAACACTTTACTTATAATATTAGGGTCTTTACTTAATAGAGTGGTTATAATCCAAAAGCAAGTATGATAAAATAAAACAAACAAACAAATGTTCTCCAGTTTAACTTCAGACTACCTATCTGCTATGCAGCCAGTTTCTCTTTCTCTCTGCTTCTCTCTGCTTCTGCTTCCAGCTCTCTCCCAGCACTCTGACTACTAGCTGACCACACCCCACATATATAGCCTTCCCAGGAATGGAAGGTTATAATCATGTGACCTTGAATAGGAGATCTAATTCTTAACTTCTATTGGGTAACTTAAAACTCTCAAACTCCCCCTCCCATCCAAGTGTTTGGGCCTTCAGGCTTCACTACTCGAGGGAAGTGTTTGGGCCTTCAGGCTTCAACAAACTCAAGCCTGTGTAGGCCTTAATCCTTTACATCTCCCCCCCCCCTTCTTCTCAAGTGGAACAATTTCCCTTTTACAGAAGAGAATTGTGAAACGTTAACCTACACAAAAGGCAACTGTTTTTTGGTTATTTCCTAGACAAAGCATCGGCTATCACATTCTCCTTCCCAGGCACATGTTCAATGTTCATTTGAAATTCCTGCAATTTCCAAGACCATCTCTGAAGCTTGGAGTTGGTATTTTGCATTGTTTGTATCCATTGCAAGGCATGATGATCAGTCCATAAAGTAAATTCTTGTCCAAAAACATAAGGCTTGAGCTTGTCCAGAGCCCACACTACTGCCAGACATTCCTTTTGGATCGTAGACAGGTTTCTCTCCCTGGGTAGAAGCTTCCTACTCAGGTAGGCTACTGGATGTTTAACAGAGTCATAGTCCTGTAACAATACTGCACCTATGCCAGTCTCAGAGGCATCAGTAGCTACAATAAAGGTTTTTTCAAAGTCAGGTGCTCTTAACACAGGCTTTGAGCTTAAAATGTCCTTTAGTCTATCAAAAACTCTCTGACATTCATCAGTCCACACAATTTTGTCAGGTTTACATTTCTTGGTTAAATCAGTCAAAGGTCCAGCAATTTCACCAAAATGGGGAACAAATCTCCTGTAATACCCAGCAAATCCCAAGAATGACCTGACCTGTTTCTTGGTTGTAGGTATATCCCAGGTTCTGATAGCTTTAACCTTGTCCCATAAGTATACTACCTCTGGCACCTTCTGCACCTGTAAAACTACTCTATCTCATACTGTGGCTTCATCATATTTACATGTACTACCTTGGGTCTTTTTTCAGATTTTTCTTTAACCACCACATAGGTTAAATCATCCATTTTCTCTCTGACTGTGTAGGGGCCTTCCCAAGCAGCCTTAAGCTTGTCTTTGCGCAGAGGAAGAAACATCATTACCTGATCCCCTACCTCAAATACTCTAGAGCGTGCCTTTTGATCATACCAGAACTTTTGCACCTCTTGGGCTTTGGTTACATTGGCTTGAACTAGTTTACAGAGTGTATCTAGGGTTTGTCTAAGTTTTACCACGTAATCCACCACAGAGGTTTTGTTTTCTACGAGTTTACCGTCCCAGTTTTCCCTCAGGAGATCAAGAGGGCCTCTCACTCTTCTGCCATACAACAGCTCAAAAGGTGAGAATCCAGTTGATTCCTGTGGAACTTCCCTGTAGGCAAAGAGTAGGTGTTGCAGTTTGTCATCCCAGTCATTTGGGTGTGTGTTTACATAAGCTCTAATCATCCCTTTGAGTGTGGCGTTAAATCTTTCCACCATTCCATTGCATTGGGGGTGATAAGGAGTGGTTTTCAAGTGTTTTACCCCGCAACACTTCCACAGACACTCCATTATCTCGGAGAGGAAATTTGACCCACAATCTGTCAAGATTTCAGAGGGAAATCCAGATCTGCAAAATATAGTTAGCAAAGCCTCAGCTACAGATGGAGCATCTATAGAGGCTAGTGCTACAGCTTCCGGGTATCTTGTGGAAAAATCCACCACTGTAAGGATGTACTTTTTTCCCTTGCGGGTGGGTTTAGTGAAAGGCCCTACAATATCCATGCCCACTCTAAAGAAAGCTTCTCCTATAATAGGCAGAGGCTGCAAAGGGGCTTTACTGTGATGCCCTGCCTTCCCCACACGCTGACAGGTTTCACAAGACCTGCAGTACTCTGCTACTTGCTTAGCAATTCCAGGCCAAAAGAAGTTTGCCATGAGCCTTTGTTTAGTCTTGTTTTTCCCCAAGTGTCCTGCGCATGGCACATCATGGGCTAGTTCTAGCAACCTTAGCCAGAATTGGTTAGGTACTACCAGTTGCTTTAGTGGTTCCCAGGTTAACTCTTGGGTTTTTGGCAACCACAGCCTATACAGCAATACTTTCTCCCAAATAATCTGCTCCCTTCTTTCCTCAGAGAAGGGCTTCTCTTGAGGGAGAGCAACTCTTTTCAGAGGCTCCAAACTAGGATCACTGAGGACTCCCTGCTTGAATTCCTCTACTCCTCTTAAATCAGGAAAAGGGGTCTCTAGTGCCTTCTCCTCTACAGAACCACCTGCCTCGGTTGTTTCACTGGCTTTCAGGTCTACAGGTTGCATGGAGGCTTGTTCTGTTGTTTCGGTTTGGGGAGGGTCTGGGGTTGGTTTTGGACCTTCCGGAATCACTGTGGGTTGTACCTCTAGTACCTTTTCTTTTACCCCATCAGCTTTTACCTGGTCCTGTCTTGAAAGTTCCTCCCTTTCCTTTTGCTTGCAGGTTACCACACATATTTGAGCTTCTGGTCCCATTATATCCCTTCCCACAATGATAGGGGCAAATTGGGTTGGAGGTTCCATCACCCCAACTTCATACAGACCCCTCCATCCCCTCCATTCTATGGATAACCTTGCTACTGGGACTTCAAAGGAGGGACCATTCACTCCCTGAATCTTAATAGACATTCCTGGTACCAAATCTTCAGGTGTCACCAAATCTGCTCGGATCAGAGAAACATCAGCTCCAGAATCCAACATTGCCATAATGGTCTTATCCTTTACATAAACAGGTTCTTTAAACTGATTATTAACCTCTTCCCTGTTGGTGATCACAAATCCACAATTATAAGGTTTTTTTATGCTTGCTACACCTTGTGGCTTGGTTTGTTCGGGTTTAGGACTACCTGGGTTAGCTGGTGTTATTGCTTGTAACTTGGGACAGCTATTCTTGAGGTGGCCTGTCTGACCACACGAATAGCAGGCACGGTCTCTGGGGTGAGAAGGATCAAAAGGAGGTTTTTTGAACTCCTTTTTACTTGGGGCTTCCCATTTCCCCCCCTTCTTCTCAGACTCAATCCTGGGGCCTAACCCTTCCCGGTTTTCAATCAATTTGTCAGCCATTTCTGCAGCTTGGTTTACAGTTTCAGGATCTTTATCCTTAACCTTCAGCTTTATTTCTCTGGGCAACCGAAAATAAAACTGATCCAGGGCCATAAGCTCTAACACCTTTTCCCTGTTGTCTGCTTTTGCTTCATCCACCCATTTTAATAGCAGGTTTTTTAATTTTGTTGCAAACTCTACCATAGATTTACCTGGTTGAGGTGTTAACCCTCTGAACTTTTTCCTAAAGTGCTCAGGGCCTAACCTGAACCTTTTAGACACCGTTTCTTTGAATTGAGCATAGGAAACAGCCTCCCCGTCTGGCATGCTATTATAAATCTCTGCCAGCTCCCCTTTGATTAAATTAGGCACAAACTTCATGTAATCACCCTCCTGCAATCCCCACTTCTGTGCTGCCCTTTCAAAAGTGGTCAGGAACACTTGTGGGTCTTCTCCTGGGGTGTATGTTGTGAAGTCCTTCGGGGCAACTCTGACAGGCTGCTCCTGTTTCAATTGCATCATCCTTTCCGCGTGTCTGCGTTGCTCTTTCTGGGCTTGCAGTTGCTCCTTCTGGGCTTGCAGTTGCTCCTTCTGGGCTTGCAGTTTCTCCTGGTGCAGCTTTTCCTCATGTCTGCGTTGTTCCTCTTGAGCTTTAAGTTGCTCCTGCCGCGCCTTTTCCTCATGTTTGCGTTGTTCTTCCTGCTGACGAAGCCGCTCCCACTCTAACCTGGTCTCTTCTTCCTTCTGCTTTGCCACTAGCCGCAGTTCTTGTTCATGGAGCTCCCATTCTTTTGTTTGGGGTCCTGTTACACTAGGGCTAGAGGGTGCAGCTCCTCCTATTGCCGCCTGGGAGATCAGCATAACTTTCAGTTCTTCTGCTGTTTTCTCCTCCCATGGCAAATTGTCCTTTTTACACTGTTCAATCAGGGCAGTTTTATTCATGGAGAGATACTGGCTCATTTTACTAGCCTCACTGGGTCTCTATTCTGCAGTCCTGAAGTTAAAACATACACTGCTTTTGCCAGCTCTATTAGTAAAAAAAAAACCCAATTTCTGTTTGGAGTGCTTAATCTCACTGTTCAGGATCCCACTTCTGCCACCATCTGTCAAGGTTCCGCTACTACAGGGACCCCTTGATCTGCCTTTAGGAGATCTCTGCCTCTCCTCAAAGCCCCTCCCGTTCCAGGAGATCAAGTCCTTTTACAGCTTCCAATAGCATGGGTGTAGGCTGTAGACGTGGTGAATAAGTCACTCCAAACTCCAGGTTAAACAACAACACTTTACTTATAATATTAGGGTCTTTACTTAATAGAGTGGTTATAATCCAAAAGCAAGTATGATAAAATAAAACAAACAAACAAATGTTCTCCAGTTTAACTTCAGACTACCTATCTGCTATGCAGCCAGTTTCTCTTTCTCTCTCTCTGCTTCTCTCTGCTGTTTCTGTGCTGCTGCTTCCAGCTCTCTCCCAGCACTCTGACTGCTAGCTGACCACACCCCACATATATAGCCTTCCCAGGAATGGAAGGTTATAATCATGTGACCTTGAATAGGAGATCTAATTCTTAACTTCTATTGGGTAACTTAAAACTCTCAAACTCCCCCTCCCATCCAAGTGTTTGGGCCTTCAGGCTTCACTACTCGAGGAAAGTGTTTGGGCCTTCAGGCTTCAACAAACTCAAGCCTGTGTAGGCCTCAATCCTTTACAAGGGCCAGCCCTGCTCTTGCCATTTCTGTAGGTGCAACACTAGCCCCATTCATGGAACTCATTCCTGCTGTTTGCAACCACACATGCTCTCCCCCCACCCCCATCTTCTATGAGCACAGAGCTGGCCCTACCATTAGGCAGTGTGAGGTGGTCTTCTCAGGCTAAGGATGGACAAATCTGTCAATCCCATTTTCTCTTAGTTTCTATTTGTTCCAGTCTTAAGTTCATTCCATCCCATCTCCACATCACTTTGCAATTTTTAAAAAGTCTTTCTAAAAATTCATATTCATTTCTTGTGCACATTTCTCCTAATATATACATTTTTGCAAGCAATTTTCCCTGTTATAATGCATTTGTCTAATTATTTTCATGCACACACACACACACACACACACAGTATCCTAATATACACATTTTAATGCAGTTTTTGATTGAAGAACTGCATTGAAAAATTCAGAAAAGTGCAAATACTTAAGGATAACTATGTGCTGATTTGCATATTGGTTTGGGAAGTCCAGAATCAGATTGAGTAGATTTGTACTGAAATGTGAACTGAAATGGGTTTCTCTCCCCATCCCCAACTCAGGCTACTGATTTAGCGTCAGCAAATTGTTAATTATTTTAATTTTATTTTTATTGCCTGGTGGCAGGGAGAGGTTCTTGTGAGACTGTATGCTTCAGGCGCCAAAATAGCTTGGCTGGCATTGGGTACTAAGTATCTGGGCTTGCGGAAGGGGATGTCATTTGCTGCTCAGGCAGCAAAACCTCTTGGGGCACCCATCTGTGGCCATCTAGGTTGCATTGTGCCACTGTTGTTCTAGCACTGGTGGCACTGTGTCACTTCCAGCTTGCCAGTGTTTATAGGGCTACAGCCAGTGCTTTTTTTCTGGAGAAAAGGGTACCGGAACTCTTGGCTTACATTTCCTCGGGAGTAGATGGTGATTAAATTGTAATGCAATTAATAGAAGAAAAGGTGCTGGAACTCAGTTCCGGTGAGTTCCAACAGAAAAAAAGCCTTGGCTACAGCTGTGTGGGGTTGACATCTAGCATGTCATCCAAGCCCACTCATTGTCTGTTTTCTTTCTCATAGACTTTCCTGAGGTTAAAATGTATGGTCTAATTTCTCCATTTGTGCAGCATCTTTTGAGAAACAGTTTCCTGTGTCAGGTGAGGGAGAAGGTCTAGTACACCCTGTGCCCTGCCAGTAGCATAAAATGTTGTACTATTTATTAAATCTGTGTTGTTGTTTTTCCTGCCCATTTTGTCCTATGGCAGTTCATAAGGTCTCGCCCTCAGCTTGCCCAAAATGATCCTGCAGGAAGGAAGGGGGTAGAATGTGAGTTAGTGTAGCTGGTTACCAGGGATGAAGAGGGGAGCTGGTGAAGGAGGAGTTATTAGGGAGGGAACAGGAGGTGCAGTGTTAATTCTGCTTTCAACATATTAGCTTTTAAAAAACAACAACAGTCATCTACGTAAGCTAATGACCATCATACCATTTCTTTTTTCTGTACCTGTGTGTGCATGTGTATTACAGGACCCGGTTGACTGCTTGCTTCTGTCTGAGAGTCGCCTCCTTCTTAATTGGGCTTTATTTTTTTACCTCAGAACTGCTAGGCTTCAATGCTGCTGTTTGGCTTATAGCAACCATCCTGTTTTGTATCGCATGAAGGGAAGAGGCTGCTTAGTTCCTTGTAAGGCGCAGAGGGCTTAGAATAGGGCCAGCTCAAATTGGCAAGGAAGGACTATACCTTCTGTTTCTCCTGTGGTCAAAATAGGCTGTTTTGAAAGGTGAGGCAAAATTCTTTTGGAGAGAATCAAATCAAAGCAGCACTCAAATGCATAGAGAGTTTTCCCACCAGCTAGCAGGCAGTTCTGGACTGTTAGCAAGTTGTTAATAGCCTTGGGTATGTTAATACCTTTGAGCCTTGTGATGTTAAAGGGGATGAGAGAAAAAGAAAGATAATAATATAATAGGATCTATAGGGTAAGTAGCTATTCTTGGCCATTGTTAGTAGTTCTACTATTGCTATTATGTCTAAAGGAAATATGAATAGTTATGAGCATCCAATGCAGAGTGGGCGGAGTGGTGGAGACAATCTCCGCCTCCCTGTACCTCCTGCTCTGCATTTTAGCTAGAAGGCCATTTTCCTCAGTCTAGCTGAGGCGCTTCAAAGGGTGAGGGAAGGAGGTTGGAGTGCTGTCAGGATACATCATATTGTGGCAGCCCCAGTCTCCTCCCCACCCCACCCCAGAATGCCCCCTTTAACTCCTCTCTGAGGTAGATTTCCCAACCTCGGAGGCCAGCTGGCGTGATTCTTTCCACACCGGCTGCGATGTGGGTGAGGGGTATTAGAATGTGGATTCCCAGCTTCAAGGTCAGAGCTCTGTCTCCAACATCAGATCTGGGAATCTGAATTATTCTATGGCCCCCAGATGATATCTAGGGGCCATAGATAGGATTGCTCTCCCCATTGCTAACTCCTGAGGAGTCATTTAAATCCATGGCAGTTTGATTTTCCTATGTATGCTGGGTGTCAGTGTAAAAACCTTGCCATCTCTCCATGGACTTTATATTGTCATGGCCTTGCATTCATAAACTGAAATCACTTTGTGCCTGAGGCTAGCATGCAAAGTAAGCTTGCCACTACAAGACAAAATGTAGTCATCACCCAAGGTGCATCAAACATGTGTGTCTCTTTATAAAATCTGACTGACACGTGACAAATGGCATGCCACATTTGGTTCATTTAACAGAAAGTAGCTCAATAGGTTCACTGAACTAAAAAACCAACTTATTTAATTAAAGCATCATTCGTCTTCCTAACATTCTTCAATCTTCACTGTGGCCAATATCAATCAATGGCCCAACACCAAGCACTGATGAGATCCATGTGGAATTGGGTTATTTGAACTGTTCATGTGAATTCATAAATACTAGAACAATTAGATCTTCTAAATCCATGGTTTCCTGTGAATCAAATGCATGTTATATGACAGTTCCACATAGATCTCACCATGAGACATATTCAAGAAAGCCCACCTTCTGGTGAAAGAGAAATGATCCTGGACTTAGGTGTATGCCTAAGATGATGGTAGGGATCTGCCAGAGTTTGGAATTGGGCAATGCAATGACATTAGTTCACCTATTTGACAGACATCCTATGCATCTCTACTCAGAAGTAAGCCCCACAGAATTCAATTGGATTTATTCCCAGGTATGTGTGTATAGGACTGCAGCATTAATGCTGTAGTGTGAGGTACCAAACAAACAAAAGCCCAAGCTGGAGACATGGCTGATGGACTGAATGCCGGCTTAGTCACCAGATATGAAGAGAAGAAGTAGCTAAGGAATACTTGAACTATAGAGGCTATGGGAGATTTTGACTATGGCAGCAATGTAACACCAATACTCATTTGTTCCCAAATTGTTTCAGAGCCTAATTCAAAGTAATGGTTCTAACCTTTACAGCCCAATGGTTTGAGACTAGGATATCTGAAGAGCTATCTCACCTAGATCAGTCTCCCACCACTATCTGAAATACATTGCATAGGTCAGCCTAACTTAGCCCCCAGAGGTTACTAGCCTGCAAAATTTGGTTTTCACTCATAAGGGAACTTATGAGTAAAATGCAGGTTAGTAAAACAAAAACAGAACAAAAAAACAACCCTGCAGGGCTAGAAGTGCTCTCTCTCTCTCTCTCTCACACACACACACACACACACACTACCCCTTGACTTTTTCTTCCTCTTCTGCCATCTTACCAGGCAACACAGGAAAGGGCCCTGTTCCACCTTTTTTTTTCTTTAAAATGTAGAGTGCACTGCACTTCAGGGAAGCACTGCCCAAGCCGGCTCAAGCCGCACCAGGCATCTTCATTTGCCCAGAGTGCAGCTGGGTCCACATGGAGCCTTGAGGCACTCTGGGCAAATCAAGACGGGGCATGGCTGGAGCTGGTTCAGGCAGCACTTACAATCATGCTAGCGAAGCAGGGACAGAGCACTTTACTTTGACTGTGCAATCAGCTATTGGGCTGGTGAAGCAGAGCATTCTGTCCCTGCTTCACCAACCTGATCTGCTTCTTTACCAGCTCTGGGGGAGGTGAAGCTGCTTCCTCTGTGGCCAGTACAAGTGCAGGTCAAGCTGGTGTAGCAGAATGCTCTGTCCTTGCTTCACAAGCCCAATCATTCACCTGGAGAAAATTTCACATACTTGCCCAATGGCAACCAGATGAGTGGTTAAAAACAAGACAGGGGTGCATACATACACATAAGATGGCCTTTTCAGTAGTGGCACGCAGCCTTTGGAATTCTCTGCCCCAGGAGAAATGGCTGGCTCATTCCTTGGTTGCCTGTTTTTAACTTCAAGTTCAAACACTGTTGCTCAGGCGGGCATTTCACCTGGGCCATGGCTGACTGTCTTGATGGTTTCTTTTATTCTGTTGCTGCTGATACTTTGATTTGTTGCTTCTTCTGTTTTTATTGATAGTTGCTACTGCAGTAAGTTTAATCTGTATTTGATTACATATTTTATGTGAGCCACCTTGAAAATTATCTATGGATAGAAAAGTCATGATGTGATAATGAATGGATTTGGCTTGATGATCAACAAAATACTGGTTTGCATTCATTGGTCTGAACATTCTGTTCTGAACACTTTTTTACCTTTAGGGTTCCAAACCTATCCACTGCTTTGCACAGGTGTGTTTTGTTTTGTTTTTTTATCCACACAAGATGTATGTGTGTATTTTTGGCATTGCCACTGAACATTGCCAACTTGTGAAAACTATACTAAACCTTTACCATTTTCACCTCTTTTAAAATGGAAAAACAGTACAAATAGTTATTCGCTTTCTATACAGGGCAGACAAATAAGTTATTATTTTTCTTATGTTCTTAAGGCTAATCTAAAAAAATGCAATATAAATATTGAGAACTGGGAAGCTCTGGCCCATGAACGATCTAACTGGAGGTTGGCCTTTCACAAAGGTTCTATGGACTTTGAAGAAGCCCGAGTGCAAGGTGAAAGGGAGAAACGTGCTAAGTGAAAAGCCTTTACAGGACCATCTTCCATCTGGTTACCATCTGGTAACTTATGGACCCATCACTAGAGTCTACACAAAAATTTTTTACAATTTCCTCTTTTTATAATTTTCTTTTTGTAATTTTATCCTGGAAGACAATCCTATTCGGTCACGAGTGATCACCTACTACTATTATTTTTCTGCACCAAATGATTTTTGACATTTTATTTGAAACCCTACCCACACATACCCTAAGGTATACCTACATAAGAATAATTATCATAAAATGTCAGAATTTCCCATTTGGTATAATGGGTTTTTTTGGTTGCTTTAAATAAATGAACATACATTCCCTATGGCAGGTGTCTCAAGCGTGATATTTTTTCTTCTGCAAAAATATTCCATCTATTGAGCAACTGAATGTTGTTATTAATCCTGGAGCATCTGCATTTTATTTTCAGAGTTTACTTGTTTTCAGAATTGATGACTGAAACCGAATATCAAATTAATTATCAAAGCACTTCATGCTATAGAGCACAATTTGAGGGCATATTTGCAACAGACAGCTCTTTTACAGGAGTAGGAAAGACAAACTGTCCCTCTTCTTCCCAGTATGAAGTTCACAGCCACAAAGGACAGGGAGAGGATTTCTCATAAATCTTCCTGGATTTGACAACTCTCGAAATAAAAATTCTTGTACCAGGATAGGACCTGCGAGCAGAGACTGGTAGGTCAAGAGCTGGAGTGTGGAGCAGAGCCCAACAGTTGTCTAGTATATCTAGGGCTAGAACATAAGAAGAGCCATGCTAGATCAGACCAAGGGTCCATCTAGTCCAGCAACCTTTCACACAGTGGCCAACCAGCTGCCTGTGGGAAACTCACAAGTAGGACATGAGTGCAATAGCATCCTCCCACCAACTGTGTTCCCCACCAACTGGTATACACAGGCATCCTGCCTCCCATACTGGAGGTAGCATATCACCTGGCTCAGGTGCACACTTTCTAGACTTATGCTCTTAAACTAAATGAAAAGCTAAACTCTTAACTTGGGATGAGGTCTTCACTCTGCACCTAAACTTTAGTTTATGAGCTGCACTTAAAGACCTAAAACCTGAGTCTACACTGAGCCTCAACTGAAGCTAAGCCTACACATTTTGTTTATAGGCAGATTATTCCATTAGCTAGGTCTGCACAGTGGCCCTTGTCAATAAGAGTTATGTATTACTTTTATTTCCCCTTTCCAAACTTGGATTTTGTTTAAGTATGTGGCTGGAGTTGTCTGCAATCACTCAGGAATCTGTTAGACCAGGACTACAAGAATTCTAAGTTTCTGCGGGATTTTCCTGTTGGGGTTTAGCTCCTGACTCGATTTTTGCAGAATTACCCTCCTGGGATTTGGCTCCTGTCTATAAGCATCTATAGTCGCACAGAAAGCTCTGTTTACCTTAAGTTGTTCAGCTATTGCATGTACTTACATGTTTCTTACCATCAAGCAATACCATCTTGATATCAGGCCATCACAGATAAACTTAACCCAGTCCAGATAGACAGTTGGTGTCACAAGCAGAAAATAGAGTGAATGTGAGCATGTAGCAGGACATGCAAGAACTGGGAGATAAGGTGCCCACCATCATTACACCTAACCACTTTTGCCAATCTTGTCATTACTGCTGTGAGCATCTTTTCTACTACTGCCTCCAACAAAAGGCCTTCTACCAGTACCATACCAAAATCATAGGGATAGAAGGCATGCTGTTGCAGCAAACATCCCACTGCTGCCTCAGTCTTTGCCTCAGGAGCACACAAAGCAGGAAGGTAGCGAGCTGGTAGCAGAGCTAGGTAGTTCAAGCTTCTGGGCTTGTGCAGTGGATGGGCCCCTGTTGCCTCAGTCACACTGTACATGTATGCTCTTATACACATACTTCTCCCCAAAATGGTAAGAACATCTTTGCCCCTAGGTTTACTGGAAACCAGTCAGACAAGAAAACTATCGGCTGTTGTTGTTTTTCTGGTTGGCTGGCAACCCTACTTCAACTTGCCATATATAAACTGGGTATTTATTCATGAGCAGATCCATTGCCAGCTTAGAATGCTGCGGCCTGACACTTATTTAAATGACATGCTGAAGCCTTTCCCAGCCAGCTGATCTCCATAAAGACAGGCAGAACTGCTGGAAGGGGAGAATTGAGTAAGTATCCCAGCCTGTGCTTCTCATGACAGGTTGGTACTGTTCACACCAAGTCCTGGCTAGAGCTGCTGATTAGTGCTCTATTTCCAGAAGAAAAAGAATGCCCCAAACTACTAAAAAAAACAAAAAACCCAAGTGTGTGAAGCTTCCTTAAGTTGCCTATAATACTCTTTTTTTGTTCAAATAGGTCTAATAGACTTGACCTATTTATTTCTAGCAAAGAATTATCCATTTCAACCATACATCTGTCTCTCACTGGCAATTTGAAGCTATTGCTTTAATCAAGCCAAGGTTTTTCCAAATTGATGTAAAGTTTGTCTTTTTTTTAAGATGCCGAAGAATACCGTGTAACTAACTAAACCAATGAAGCAAGGACAGAAGGAAGCATTTATATATGAGTTTAGACTAATCTCTTTAGAGACCAGGATTACTTGGATTAGAGGAGGCAGCCATTCAAACATATACACCCAGAACAACTAATAATCTAGCTGGAAATCCTAGTTACATAAAAGCTTCGCTAAAAACAAAGCCAGACTTCAGCTACAAAACCCTTCCCAGGTGAAGAACAAGAATTCTATCAGCTTAATGCAAGACATAAAGCACGAACAACAAAAAGCTTAAAAAGCTAAAGCTAAAAAAAAAGTGACAGCAGTCAGTTGTGCTTTAGTAAACATCATCATCAGGCGATCACTCGTGACCGAGTAAGATTGTCTTCCGGGATAAAAGGAGGAAATTCTAAAGAAGATTGTGTAGACTCTAGCGATGGGTCCGTAAGTGACTGTGGAGGCCAATTCTAGATCCACACAGCTTCCCACAGTGAGGACACAGGTTACCAGATAGAAGATGGTCCTGTAAAGGATTCATTTGACGTGCTTTTCGCTTAGCACGTTTCTCCCTTTCACCTTGCACTCGGGCTTCTTCAAAGTCCATGGAACCTTTGTGAAAGGCCAACCTCCATTTAGATCGTTCATGGGCCAGAGCTTCCCAGTTTTCGATGTTTATATTGCATTTTTTTAGATTAGCCTTATGAACATCTTTAAACCTCTTATATTGACCACCGATATTCCGCTTTCCATCCTTGAGTTGGGAGTAAAGTAACTGCTTTGGGAGACGGCAGTCAGGCATTCGAACAACATGACCGGTCCACTGAAGTTGGCGTTGAAGGATCATTTTTTCAATGCTAGTAGTCTTTGCTTCTTCCAGTACACTGACATTTGTTCGCCTATCTTCCCAAGTAATTTGCAGGATTTTCCGGAGGCAACGTTGATGAAACCTTTCAAGGAGGTGGAAGTGACGTTTATAGATAGTCCATGTTTCGCAGGCATACAATAAAGTTGGTAATACAATGGCTTCATAAACCAGTGTTTTGGTCTTCTTACAAATATCCCGATCCTCGAACACTCTATGTTTCATTCGAGAAAATGCGGCACTTGCGGAGCTCAGACGATGCTGGATTTCACTGTCGATGTTAGCTGTAACAGAAAGATAGCTGCCAAGATAGAGGAAATGATCGACATTTTCCAGTATTGTCCCGCCAAGCTGGATAGATGGCATCACCAAAGGATTGGCTTGCACTTGCTGATGAAGCACTTTGGTTTTTTTGATGTTAAGTGAGAGACCAAGTTTTTCGTATGCTTCTGCAAAAGCATTTAGGATAGTTTGGAGATCATCCTCTGAATGTGCGGAGACCACATTATCATCAGCATACTGAAGTTCCACAACGGAGGTTGTAATTACCTTACTTTTTGCTTTCAGCCTGCTGAGATTAAAAAGCTTTCCATCTGTTCGATATATAATTCCCACACCGGTGGGAAGTTTCCCCTTGACAAGATGTAAAACCATGGCGATGAAAATGGCAAATAATGTTGGGGCGATAACACATCCCTGTTTAACACCTGATCCCACTTTAAATGGAGCACCATGAGAGCCGTTGTTGTCCAAAACCGTTGCCGTCATGTTGTCATGGAGAAGTCGCAAGATATTCACAAATTTATTGGGGCATCCAATTTTCATAAGGATAGTCCAGAGAGCTGTACGGTCTACAGTATCAAAGGCCTTAGCCAAATCGATAAATGCCATATAAAGGGGTTGATTTTGCTCCCGGCATTTTTCTTGGAGCTGGCGTGCAGTAAAAATCATGTCTACTGTCCCTCTAGAGGGGCGGAAACCATATTGAGTCTCAGGGAGGATCTCTTCTGAAATAGATAGAAGACGGTTTGCGAGAATCCTAGCAAATATTTTACCTGCGGTTGCTAAGAGAGAAATGCCCCGATAGTTTCCACAGTCTGTTCTATCACCCTTCTTAAAGAGGCTGATAATTATGGCATCCCTGAAGTCTTCTGGGATCTCTTCTCTTATCCAGATTTTTTCGATGAGTTTATGAAGATGTTGTACAAGTTCGGGGCCCCCTTCTTTAAAGATTTCAGCAGGAATCCCATCTGGTCCACTAGCTTTGTTGTTCTTTATTTGATTAATGGCTTTTTTTACTTCATCCAAAGTGGGGAGTATTGCAAGTTCCTCTTTAATTTGTTTTTGCGGGATTTGCGGAAAAATCTCATTATCCACCTTAGATTTACGATTTAAAAGGTCATAATAATGCTCTTTCCAACGCAGTGCAATAGACTCTTTGTCTTTTAAGAGTTTGGTGCCATCTTTTGATTGTAAAGGGTTTGTACCATAGGTTTTTGGTCCATAAATGGCCCTTGTGGCCTTAAAAACAACACTGCTGTTGTTTACTGTTTAGTAAACAACAGCAGTGTAATTTGGTGTATATGAAATGGTCGCCTTATGGAAACAACTGTACATTACTCTTCCTGGGTGATGGCTCCATGTGGGAAACTGTTCATGTGCATTGTGTCATAACATAGATGGGGGTTTTCTGTACACCACTGCAATTCTTTAAAGGGTAGGATTTTACTGTGATACAGGCAACATCCCCTGCTTTGCATTTTAATACATACCAAAGGCTTGCCGAGCATAGGAGACTGTTTCCGCAGGAAACAATCTAAAATGGCTTCCATATGACACATATTTTGTGCTCACCAGATTAAAGATCCAAATAACGAAAAGGAAGAAGACCACAGGACTTAAGAACATATCCATTCTTAAACAGAAGTAAACCTGGCAGGAGTCTTTTGAGGAACTTAACATATGACATAAAATACCTACCTGCAAGACTCCATTACTCTAAAAGGCTTTTATAAAATATAGTAGTAGGTAACCGTATAGCAAGTTAATGACAACAGACCGAAATCACTTGTATAAATGTCTCTTTGCTGGATCTGGCTTTAAAGCTGTCACAATTGTTTGTATCTTTGTTTGCTTTTAATCCTTGCTATAATTTCATGTACATTAAAGTCCTTTTCAGGCATTTTCACAAATACTTGCGGGCTCAAAGTGCACACACTGGCTCTGCCCCAACGTCTCCATGCACACCAGCCGCCCCTGACCCCTCAGTCTCTATCTGCACCGTGGTGACTGGCATGGTTTGAAGGGGCATTCTCCTTGCATTTGCTTGAACACAAGTGGAATGTTCCAGACGAACGGGGACCAGTTATACATTAATTATTCCTTAACTTAATCCAACTCATTCCTCCTCAAACAAGGTCTTTACTTTATTACTGAAAAAGTGTATTTAGCAACTCATTTTTCCATGTTGAGCTACCAATATTGTCACTGCCATTAACAGTTAACATATTAATTCACTGTCTGAGTCTGATCCAATGTCTTCCAAATATCCCAATAAGATACATACGGGATCTAGTGGGACTTCTGTCTTTAGATTTCCTCAATATTTTTAACCAGAACTTTTGTATTTTCTTTATTTTCTTTATTATATTTATATCCTGCCTTTCCACCAAAAAATATGCTCAAGGAAGCTAACAGTAATAAAATAGAGATTAAATGAAACTTAACTAAGACATAAATAAAACAAATTAATTAAAAACACAATTTAAAAACACAACAAAATAAGAAATACATCACCAAACCCTTCAAAAAGCCCCTTCGGCAGCAGACTAGCTTACAAGCCAAAGGCCTGCCTGAATAAAATGGCTTTGCCTGCTGGCAGGAGGACAACAGGCAGAGAGCCAACCTAGCTTCCCTTGGCAGAGAGTAATTCATTAAAGAAAAACTGAAGATGTAGCTTCATGATTCACTTTCTACAGAACTTTGGCTAATGTATGCTAAATAAGAAAAAATATATGGCTAGTTTCATGTGTTCCTTTTCACATAAATCAAATAAAAGACACAATTGTCCAGTGCTTAAGTGTCCCCCAATGGAATCATTTCCCATGTATCAATACCAAAGTATAGCATTCCAATGCTTCTGGAAAGAAATCTTTTTTAAAAGTGTGTTATTCTGAAATGCAAAAAATTCCTTTCCCCATATATTAGCAGACCTCTTACCTGGAGTGCAAGTCCTGCATCACCATCATCACCACCCCAATATTGGAAGCTATGGCTATGGTGCTTCCCCCCCCCCCCAACAATTTGGTTTAGTTACTGTGGAAAACATGAACATGAGCAAATGAGACTACTAAGAAGCTCCAAGGTGAGGCCTGACACTGACCTGGTTCACATGTAATGAGAAGCCACCATGGGTGACTTTCCCCATGGGGCTGCTCGTCATGGCAGTGGGTGCCATTTTGACTATTTGGAGTGTGGAGGGGGCGTGCCATAGCTTTTCATTATGTTCAAACCCAGCAAGGTTGGATTGTTGGGGTGGTTGACAAGCCACCCAGAAACCATGGGCTGATTTAGGATTGCAGTGACTTGTCAACCCACCAAAAATCCACCCTTGCCAGGTTTATACATAACAAGAAGCTATGGTGTACCCCCACCATGCACCAAATATTCAAAATGGCAGCTGCCACCACAATGAGAAACCCCAGAGGAAAATTCATCCATGGTGTCATTATCTTATCAATTGGAGCTTCATAAATTTGGAGGTCTCAAGGCAGGCAGGATATACAATTAATAAAATAGGCAGACAACCACTTCCAAAGTGATTCCCCTCCTAATAGGTAGGTAACATCCTTGAAGTCTAAGTAAAGAACTTAATGGGCTGAAAGAGGTTTCCCCTCTGTACAAAGACACACTACTGCCAATGTTTAAAAGATCCTTTTTACGGATGCATGTCCTTCAGAATGTGCACAAGTTTGTATATGGATCTAAGAGGAGCACATTCGGTAATACATAGTTTTGAAATGTCCAATTATTCATAGATGTATTTTTACATTTGAAGTACCATATTTCCACATAAGAGGAATGAAAGCTTTAAAACATAAGGCTCCCCCCCCCCCCAGTAAGATTTCCAACTGGTTCTGAACTAGTCAAGTAGCAAGTTCATCAAAGAAGATTTGAAGTGCAGGAAGAACATTCTAGTGGGTGAAATTGCTTTCTAAAGGAATATGTTTCCACTATTTGTATTATCAAGAATATGCAAAGAAGGAATTTGACTACTACCACAAGCAACATGCAAGAAGTCACTAATTTCACATGACTGTTAAAATCAAATTTAAAAGCAACATTTGAAAATGCTGAAGAGAGAATCTGCAATTTGAATCTAGATTTGGAAATACTCCAAGGAAGGTTTTATGAGATCAAAACATGGCAGTCTCTAGTAGCCAAATATGCTGCGCTATTAGCAGTAGCTGATATCACAAATCTGTAAAGACTAGATTCCAATTATCCTGGCCCAATCCCATTTGAGTTGTGCTTTGTCGCATGTGATTACGAACTGCAGATGGGAATCTGCATCAGGTTTATCCACAAAGTTTAGTCAAAACCAGATAGCATCACCCTGCATAGCAACATCTGGCTATACTTCCTTATCCATGCATGCTTACTTGAGTGGAGTGCATGTGTCTCATCAGTCAAGCATGGAAACAGGATTTAAGAGATCTTTCTCTGTTTTATTCTGTTTAGAATTGTGGCTCAATAACATGGGCAGAGTCTACTTGCATAGAAATATTCAAGGCATTGATTTAAACTAAATATTCTGTGCACAGTGGGCACCAGCCTACAGTTTTCCTTCTCATGGCACACAGTGTGTAGAACATACATACCAAGCAAACCAGGCCAAAGGCAGCCTAATTTAGAATGAACTGAATAAGGGTCTCAGAATGAGAGGCTTTGCAGCTTACACAGTTTAATTCAGAAAGTGATTTAAAAGAATGGGAAACCTGTTTAAAAGTCAGAAGAATTGAATACATTCATGTATATTCACTCTCCAGAGTTCCCAAAGGCTTTTCCACACTGCATCACCAGTCACATTTTACCCTTTGTGCAATAATGACTAAACTTGAGGTATCATATTCCGCTAAATAGATATGAGGAGAGGAGGTTTGCCAGCAAATGTAGGTAGGGTGGGGTGCTTTTTAAAATTTTACCATTTCAACCATGTACCTAAGAATCCTTATCAGTTTTAACTGGACATTAAAATCATTTTTTAATTACAACTGCTACCTGCCTTGTTTTCTTTAGGAGTGTTCCGTGTTTACACTCATTTTTACACTCTTTTTTTTAAAATGGTGGCTGGATCCAACCCATCGTGATTACGGGTTCGTTTGTATTTTCCATTAGATTTAATAGAGAACTTCACTTAGATAAACAAGGGGCAGTGCTAATAGCAAATATGCCAAACCTTTGATTACCATTTTTTTAATACCAGCAATAGAGAAGCGAAGTGCACAGACTTCCAGAAATAAAATAAAAGGAAAACAAAGGTTCACACATGACAATGACCCATGGTGGGAGAAGTGAAGGTGGGAGGCAAAATCCCCTTCATTTCTCATCAAAAAGAAAAGATTGCTCTGTTGGAGTCCTTCATTGGTAAATATTTATGGGATTTTATGCTATTCAAGCTACCTTTTTTATTTATGTGAACAGCTGAAATCTCTTTCTTTGATGTTAAAATAAGCCTATCCAGCTATCATTTCCAATATCTCCAGTGCTTAAATGTTTTCCAAATCTGTAATGGGCCCACAAAGGTATGCTTGACACTTTTTATTAATGTAAGAACATTTGCAGATATATTAAAAAATACTACATTGCTGGAATTAACTGTTCAAAAAGCTATTTTAGGCAATAAAATGAATTATTGAGAAAAAATATTTTACAGAATAATCCTATATTCTGCTGTGTGCTGCATGAATCATAGATGGTCATATACCACCTTGTGCTAGGATTGCCACAAAACTCCATGTAAAACTGAATTTGAATGCAGAATCGGAGGCAAAGTAGAATTCCAAGCTATCCACTGCACTATTAGACAACATGGCCCATATAGTGGAGGTGGAGGATGCTCTAGGGAGCAAGCTGAATATTCTTCTGTTCTTGATGAAGCTTCCTGTTCAGGGGGTCAGATTCTGAATAGGAAACTGCACCACAGGTCAGACTGGATAGACCTACCGTGTGATGTTCGGGGGGAGGATTTCCACACATTCCATTAGTGACCAAACTGTCTTCCCATTCTTGCTGCCCAATATCATTTTCAACTGACGATGTAAGGCAAGAAATATGGGGTTTTATAGATACAAAACTGGAGGTCTACCACTAATCTATCAGCCCTTCCTTAATGCTGGTGCAATGCAACAAACAGCCCGAGACATTTAGCTGCCTGAGGCAAAGGACAAGATGCCCCCTCCTCAGCATACAGAAGCCAACTGAACTGAATCTCACTTCAGCACTGACGAAGGGATAGCATCCTTCATGGCCCCCCGAGTACAGCAGGCTAGCTTAGGAGCCCAGAGCAGGCCGTGTGAAGCGGCCACAGATGGGCCACCATAGCTCAGTGGAGGAAGGGCCATAGTTCAGTGGTAGAGCACAAGCTTTGAATGCAGAAAGTTGCTGGTTCAATTCCTGGTATATCCAGGTAGAGCTGGAGAAACTCCTGTCCGAACCCTGAAGAGCCAGTGCCACAGCCAGTCAGTGTCAACCATGCTAGGCTAGATGAACCAATGGTATAACACAGTATAAGACAGCTTCCTGTGTTCCTTACTCTGCCTGTTGATGGGCCCAGCCCTGGCAACAATTCATTGTATTACAGCAGTATAGTGAAGAACAGGCTGCGCTGAGTCAGCACAACACATACTGTATTGTTAGCCCATCCCAACTATGCTATAGAAACTCCAACATTGGGTGGGGAAGAATGTGTGATGGGACAGGGTGATGCTCAGCATCCCATCCACCACCCTAGGACTGAGACATAGCATTCGACAAAATATGACCAGCTACTGAAATGTTGCTGAAAATTCATTAGTTTTTGAAACTGACTCGAGTAAAAATGAGATTCATTTGGTAGGGACGTAACATCGAGCCTCGCGTGGGCAGAATGGGGCCGAAAGCACTAGGTTCATATTAAATATTCATTTCACTCCTATTTGATATATACCTTTTAAAAGTGGTAATCCAATGTTTGAAGTATTTGTTATTAGCTCTACTCCTCGTTTCTGCAAGTGAAGTCCTCTATTAAAGCTAATGGAAAATACAAAAGGAAATAAATTCCTTCAGCTGCAGAATGCCTGCCTTCTAAAGCAAGTAATATGTAACCTATACTTTTTTTTTTAACTTATCCATTAAGCTAAATACTATGGGCATACTTCTGCTTGCTATTTAAATTGTTCTACCTGTCTTGAAAATAGCTATTTAAAGCTGCAATCCTTGCACACTTACTCAGGAGTTGCGTTCAACGAGAACAAGGAACCATGCTTGTGCTGCACTACATTCAATCCTTTGCACCCATTCCTTGTGTGTTACAACTATTTAAACTATATATATATATATATATATATATATAATCAATACCACAAAGCCACTAACATGGATCCTTTTTTAAATTAATTTTTTATTATAACATTGCTACAAAACAAAACCATTAGGAAGGGAAGAAAAGAAAAGAAAACGTAACTACATAATTTGTATATATCAATTTCAATGCATGCATATGAAATGTGTGTGTGTGTGTGTGTGTGTGTGTGCATATGTATGAAAAGACAGCTTTCTAAAAATTATACATAAACTTCAACAAAGGCAGACCAAATATCCATATATGTATCCATTTGCAAGTTAGGTCCTCATTCCATTGCCTTATAGGAGGTGAGCATTTACCACTATGGATCCTTTTCTCTTTTTAATTTAAGCATCCCTCATTACTGGATCACATCTGACAGAAGGTTTTTAATTAGTTTTATTGAGCTTCAAAAACAGCAGAGGCATTCAACCCTTTGGCCCCCTGGTTTGTATGTGTTGAGTTACACAGATTTCTTTTCAGCTGTTTTATTTTTCTATCTACCTTTGCTCTTTTATTAAACTTGACTCTCCAGGTGTAATTCGCATGTTCTGCCATCTTACTGTTATTCAAGCTTGACTTCCATTATTTGTCAGCAGTAGAAGACTCATGTATATCTTCATTTCACCATACAGGTTTTACCTGGCATCTTTTAATATATATATTTGCCACCTCAAGCCATCTGTACTTCTACTAACACATGTGAGAGCTGGACTGACCCGGGTTCAAAAGCTTACCTAGCCAGTGACCCTCAGTCCTAGTCACACAGACGGAAGGAGGAAATAACAGCAGTTAATAAAGATTAGTTTATTTGTAAGACCCAATTACATGGGATTAAGGCAAGCAATGAATCTCTTACTCACTACATGATTGCAGATTCAAATAAATCCAAGACCCCAGTGGTAAGGCTGAGATGAAGTGAAGTGACTGACTTGAAGTAGAAGTCCAGAACAAGAGCAGGAAGTCAAGAAGTGAGGGGATGTGTGACTTACCCCAACTTATATAGCAATACCCCATTTATAGTATCTATAAATAGGATATTACTCTCCTATTATATAACCTGTTTTTCACAACATGTTGATTCCAAACTTCTTGTCCCATGGGTCTGACTCATATCACCTTGAGACTATGTCTGCTGACTGAAGACCTTGTGTACTTCACCTCAAGAGACATCCTCCATGTCAGATGACAATCCTCGTTCTGCCCACTATGCAAAACCTAACAACACATTGCTCTGAAATAGCCCAGAAGGCTGAATACATTGGTTAAAAGTTTAGAAGGTTTTAAAAAAAAGAAAACAAACAAAAAACCCAGCTCTATCCTGCTGTTAACTGTGTTGTTCATTTTTTTAAATCTTTCCTCACAAAGCTCATCTGCACTAAGGAATTCAGCCATTTATGCTTCTGTGATTACATTTGTTACATTTACCTCAGTCGGCTGTCCAAATTTGTCTGAGCATTTGCTTCTTTTGAAGCATGCCTATATCATGTAAAGGGCTTAGCTCAGTGCTTAGTACTAGCTTTGCAAGTAAAGGATCCTAGGTTCAATTCCTGGCATTTCCAGGGAGGGCTGGGGGAAAGTCCTGTCTGAAATAGAAATGGGTGAATCTGTCAGTTTGGGTTTCCCTCTGTTCCTCATTTTTCCAAACTCAAGTTCATTTAATCCCATATCTGCATGAGTTTGCAATTTTAATTTATATGCATGTCCGTGCACATTTCTCCTACTACACACGTTTTTGTATGCAGTTTTGCTTGCAGTGCAATCCTACTCAGAAGTAAGTCCCACTGTGTTCAGTAGAACTTACTCCCAGGTAAATGTGTATTGGAAAGTGAGTATAGAATTGCAGCATTTTTTCCCCAAGCAATTTTTCATAATATGATGTATTTTTGTATATTCCCTGATATACCTTTTTAAAAATAATATCACAAAATTCAGAGATGTTTGAATACTGAAGGATAACTGCATCTCAGTTTGTATATTGGTTTAGAAAGTGTGAATTAAGTAGGTTCACAAAAATGTGAACATAATTAATTTCTCCCCCATCCTAGTCTGAAACCCTGGAGAGCTGTACATGATACTGAGCTAGACAGACTAATGGTCTGGCTTGGTATAAGACACATCCCTATCATGTGGTGATTTTTTGCAGGCCAGCAATTGTGAAGGAGAAAACAAATTTCTACAAAGCAGGATTTAACTCGGGGGTCAGGGCACATAAAATTTACCCATCTTCATTACCCACCATGCTAACGTGTTTTTAATTCAAAGGATAATTAATGGCACTATCCTATTATTCATGTCTACTCAGAAGTAAGTCCATTAAGTTCAATGGGACTTATTTCCAAGTAGGTGGATATAGGTTTGATAGCTTATTATTTTAATACTGAAGTATTAAAGATCCAGTTAAGTTTTACCCCACCCCACCCCAGAAGATGTTCTTAAAGATGAATAGCAAAATTCCCTGCAACATGATGGAGGTTCCTTGTTCAAGGCATATGAAATATTCAGATATTATATTTTAGCACAAGCTCTTTACATACACATCAGCTCTTGCATGACTTCAGTAGAGAAAGATGACTCTGCTTTTCAGACCTTTGAAATAGGCTTCTCTAGAAAGAAAGAAAGAAAGAAAGAAAGAAAGAAAGAGATTAATTCATATTTTCACTTAATACAGTTTCAGAGGACACACCCAGAGAGCTCTGAGAACTTTCTAGGGCTGGTCCAAGATATTTTGCTGACTGAGGCAAAAAAGAAGTGGCACCTCTGATGCCCTCCCCACCCCATTCCATGTACAGAAGCCTACAAGACTGGCACTGAATCATAGAATAGTAGAGTTGGAGGGAGCCTATAAGGCCATTAAATCCAACCCCCTGCTCAGTGCAGGAATCCAAGCTAAAGCATCCCTGACAGGTGGCTGGCTGTCCAGCTGCATCTTGAATGCCTCCAGTGTGGGAGAGCACACTACCTCCCTAGGTAATTGGCTCCATTGTCATATCACTCTAATAGTCAGGAAGTCAGGAAGATGTTCAGTCGGAATCTGGCTTCCTGTAATTTGAGCCCAGTCATTCCATGTCCTGCACTCTGGGATGGTCCACTGTCAAGAAGAGATCTTGGCCCTCCTCTGTGTGACAACCTTTCAACTCAAGTACTTGAAGAGCACTATCGTATCTCCCTAGTCTTCTCTTCTGAAGGCTAAACATGCCCAGTTCCTTCAGTCTCTCCTTATAGGGTCTTGTTTCCAGTCCCCTGGTCATCTTTGTTGCCCTCCTCTGAACCCTCTCCAGTTTGTCTGCATCCTTCTTAAGTGTGGTGCCCAGAACTGGACACAGTACTCAAAATGAGGCCTAACAAGTGCTGAGTAGAGGGGAACTAGTACTTCATGCGATTTGGAAACTATACTTCTATTAATGCAGCCCAAAATAGCATTTGCCTTTTTTTGCAGCCACATAACATTACTAGCTCATATTCAGCTTGTGATCTACAATAACTCCAAGATCCTTCTCGCTTGTAGTACTGTTGAGCCAAGTATCCTGCATCCTGTAACTGTGCATTACTGGTTGGGAGATACTTACTGGCAGTGGGAGTACGTCATCACTGCAACTGAGAGCAGCAGGCTAGCTTAGGGGGTGCTGGCCAGGCTGCATGTCACCAACAGCTCGGTCCCCTAACAACCAGGCCCCAGCATCTGCTGCCTGAGGCAGCAACCTCATTCTACCTAACAGCAGATTCAGCCCTGCAATGCATTAGTTAGTCCATGCTGCTCGACATAAGTGACAGTGTTTTGCAAGGTCCTAGAATGCATCATTCAGACCATACGGCTGGATTTCCATAGTGGGAATAGAGGGAAGACTCCATAAAAATGGAACACATGTCTCAGGTCCAGTCCCTAACAATCTCAGGTAGCAGGACTAGGAAAGATCCCTACTAGATACCTTGGAGATACTTTGCCAGTCCAAATAGACCAGGGGTGGACAACATGTGGCCTTCCGGATCTTGTGGGACTACAACTCCCATTGCCCAGCCAACCAATGGTGAGGGACAATGCAAGTTGCCATCCAAGTTCCAACAACATCTGGAGGCCACAAGTTTCCCACCCCTGAAGTAGACAATATGCTAGGCTGCATGGACCAGTAGTATATCTCGGGATAAGACTGCCTCATGCAAATACTTTCATATATATCCAAGAGAGAATGCTACCTCTCTATCAGTTCCTTAAGCTACTTCCTATATTCCCAACTATGCCCAATACAGAACCAAACCCAACCAGCACCACAGGAAATGACTATCTGGATGCATGCAAAATGGGAAAGTGCTCACACTTAACTTTTTCTACCATTTGAAACATTCATTTGCAGAAGAAGCTGCTAATAACACTATTAAATTCTCATGCAATACAAGTTCATGTTTTTAGCATGCATTTAAATCACCTTCATCTTCCAGATCCTCTGCCCATTGCTGAAATGTGAATGTGCCTATATTTCTTAATAAAGCAACTTTCTGTTTTACAAGGTGATTCATTGTGTTTGAGTTAGAAGTAGAGCTTTGCTCTTGTTAAGGAAATGAACAAAATTTCACCACCTCAAAGAAATATATGTTAAATTAAGAGGCAACATTATGAATGAAAGGATTGGGATGTACGGGAATTTCATTTCAGTTTGCACATCATCAGAACATGTCCCATTTACAACCTCAGAATGAACACGAACAGAAGTATATTTTTAAAAAGTGCTCGCACATTCCTGATCTTTCATTAATGTTCAAAATATGTATTTTAAAAAATATGTACACTTTAAAATGTGCATTTTTCAAAAGATGTGCATTTTCACACTTCAGCCAATGATAGAATAGTGTGCATTTTTTAAAAAAATAAAAATGCACATGGAAATGCACACTTTTGAGCTGTGAAGTGGGGTTTCGAAAATTTGGACAAGTTCAAGAAGTATCCCTAGTTCTCCCATCCCTACAAAAGCCAACATACTTTCCCCAAGATTCCTGTGACAAACTGGGTACATATACTATTGTATTTCTCTCATCATATAGAAATCGTTTTTTATTGCTTTATGCGAAACAGAAGAAATGTTTCTCCTAGGGAAAGAGTATTAGTTACAGACCAGAGACAACAAAAAGATATATATTTTTATGACTAATGGCTTCCATTCTGTTATGAAAAGTTATACACCGTAAATGCTAAGTGCCTCTTTTATAGAATGTTCCATCACAGCTACAGTTGCATGAATTAAAGTAAAGCGTTCCTATCAAATATCTATAGATACTTCATAAAACAGATGTCAAAATAGAGATGGAATAACTCTTAAGGCTGCAATCCTATGCACACTTACCTGGAAGTAAGTTCCATTGAACTCAGTATGATTTACTTCTAAGGGTGCAATCCAATGGGATGCCCGTAAGCCTCCAAAATCAGAGGATTACAGACATCCTATGGAGGGCGGGAGGAGCACAGAGGTGAAGATCCCACCCTGCAACTCAGCTTGACAGCCAATTTCAGATGTCTAGTTGAGGCTTTTCAGATGGAGAGGGAAGGAAGCTGGGGCACCTCCAGGATATATCCTGGTGGACCTGGTTTCCTCCCCTCCCTGCCCTCTTTACCCTTCTCCAAGGTTGCTCTTACAACCTCAGAGACACAGCCAGTGTGGTTCTTTCCACACCAGCTGCAAGGGGGACGCTCCAAGTGTGGAGTCCCATCCAGCTCCAAGGTTGGAACTGTCTAGGGGCCATAGCGTTGCTCTGTAAATTGACTTGCATGGGACACAAAAAGGAATTTTAGTGATCTTTCCTAATCCATACCCCCATCTTCTTTGTATAGGCTGGAAATATCTTCCCCTATTAATCTGGAGCCCCAAGGCTTTCAGTGAGGGTTGGGAGCCTGAGTATGACCACAAAAAATGTTTAACTTAAGAATAGTAGAAAAGTCTTGCTGTCTCACACAACAACAATAGTGTTGAGGCATCGTAAAGGTTTATTGTGACATAAGCATTAATGGACTAGAGTCAATCATCAGATACAAGAAGCGTTAATCTTGCTGCAAAACTATCAGGATGTTGGTATGCTTGACTACGACTGTGGTCTATCTAACCCTGTACCCATTCTCTAAATGAAGCTGGTACTGGATGTTACACATTTGTACACCACACCTGTGCATGGCACATTCAGCATGAAAGGACCAAGACTGCCTATGAAAGTAGGCTATGTGTGAAAGTGCTCATGCCCGCTCCCCAAGGTTGTGGCAGAATAGCCCAGGTCAGAGGGGCCCCTCCCATAAAACAGGTTGAGCATCCATGCTGTTGCTTATAGGATTCCCGCATATTAAAAATCGTAATGCTGGAAGTGTAACAACTTGGAGTATTCTGAATGTGCCATGTACAGTTTGGACTGAAGAGCAGGACAAGAAATGTTCCAAATAAATACATACTGGTACGTAAAATATTCAGATAAAAGAATTTCCCATCTTGTTTCAATAATGCATTAAAGCATCCTGACTTATACTTTAAAACAAAACACTTGGACCAAATGCTGACCAAATGTTAATTTTAAGTGTTTCCAATTATACCATAATGAATGGCAACCCAGATTTTGTTTAACATAGCTGGGTCTAATAAGCAAAAACATGTTGCAAAAAATATATATCTTCCGGTAATGTAGTACAATACAAATGCAGTAAGCTACATAAATAGAAATCCATTGTGTCAAATAGAGACTTCACACTGTTTGTTTGATTGCTATTCATGTTCTCCAACCTTGGGTCCCCAGATGTTTTTGGCCTACAGCTCCCAGCATGCCCCAGCCAGCTACACTGGTTGGAGAACACTGATCTATGCCATTGGTGGATTTTCTATCCATATATAGAACGTCTGTGCTGCCGTCACAACTTAGCAAAGCCATTGATCTTTATATACCTGGGAGACTGCAGGGGTTCAGATGAGACTGAAGAAGACCCAGATGTATGTGACTTGTACATCTTGATCAGGGTGTGTGAAGAAATGCCCTGTATATAACTGTTGTTGTTTTTGTTGTTATGTAATGTGTACTTTGTGTGGCCTCCGTGAGGCAATAATATATCTGAGTAGGCCTGAGGCCTTGTTTTGTTACTGTCAATAGCCTGTGTAGTAGTTGCTTAGTTATGTTCTATATGGGGAGAGACAGACTATTGCTTTGAATATTGTTAGATCAAGTAAATTCAATTCTGATTGGCTGGGGATTCTAGCTAGGTGGAAAAGAGTGGTTGGGAAATGACAGTTAAGGTATGACAGTCAGTCTGTAGTCAGTGAGGGAGAAGGTATGCTGGTTGGTCTGGGGTGTTTTAGAAGAAATAGGAGAAAGTGAATAGCTAAGGCCAGAGAAGCTATTCCTTCTCTGTGGGTAAATTTAAGTGGCTGGTAAAGATCAAGTGTAGGGAGCAGGTGGCTGCGTTATGCTAGAAGGCTGCCCTAAGATCTTGCCAGAAGAAGGTTATACAAGCAGGCAGTAAAAACCCAGATAAATGGTCCAAGCAGCCAGAAATACAACAGAAGGAGCTTCCTCTCCACAGACATTACCCGGGCAGCACATGCTCAGGCTGTGCAGAAGCAGCTGCCATATGACTCAACCCAGAAATGAATGGGAAAGCCTGGTCATTCAAGGTGCACACTGGCAGAAATGCAGCTCTTGATCAGGGACTTTCATAGAAAGACAGTATGATGTAGTGGGTAGAGAGTTGATTGACTGAGGAATTCACAGAGGCCCATTCAGCAATGAAGCTTACTGGGTGGCCTTAAGCCAGTCTCATCTCAGCCTAGTTTACTTCATTTAGCACCAAGGGCAAAAATAGGATAATCTGTATGAATATCATCCTAAACACCTGAGAGAAAGGTTAGGATACAAATGTAATTAGAATATGTTTTGTATTCCTGATAAGTGAATCTGAGAACAATACAATAAGGAGAGACATAATAAGCCAGACCTGCTAAGTCAAGATAACCAAGCAGTTATTTCTACCTCTGCATCAGAAAAAGCACGTTACTAGGAGTCTCAAATGTCATGCAGTCACTATTTAGTGGCTCAGACCAAAATCTTAGACCAAAGGATGCAGTTCAAGTTTAAATCTTAAAATCCTGACAACTTTTTATGCAAAGCACTTTCAGTGGAACAAAATACAAAAGCCATGTTGAGAATCCAATTGTAGTACAGCCAAGCCTTTGTAAGACTTTAAAACCTATTACTTATTTATCTAAAGTCTTATCTAGGGAACCCTACTAACTAGTAAACAGACAGAAGGCTTTAGTAAGTACTTATGAGAGAATGAGGACAAAGCTCATAAATAATGACAAAAACAATGTAATACCTACAGCTGGCTCATTCCAGTATGGTCAGCTATTATTTAATGGAAACAGATTCAAATTAGTAATGCGCACTGTGTCTGCAGGTTGTTGATCTTTATTCCAGTCTTTTACACTCCGTTATTTTAATAGCGTAATCATACTAAATTCCAACTATCCAATTTTCTTTTCAGTGTGTGTGGAAAAAAATTGCAAGCACCGGTGTTTAATTTTTTAAAAATGAGTATTCTGGGGCTGGATCTTATTAGAATTTAGATCAGGGGCAAGCAGTTCTGAGGTGTTGGGGGGGAGACACATTGGCCCCTCTGGAATCATGCAGAGGCCGCACCCTTCGACTGAAATCCCAGCAGTTCAGGGTGTGTGCCTTGTTTCCCAGCAGAAGCAAGCTTCTGATAGCCTGCCAAACAGTGGTTTGGCAGGCTGTTGGATGCCCCAAGCTGCAGAGAAACAGGGCGCACATTCCCCATGCTTCCTGCATGCCTTATTTCCCAGCAAAATAGCTGGGATTTCTGCAGTGGTGGCAGGGAGCAGAAGGGCTGCATAAACAGCCACGGTGGGCCACATGTGGCCCATATTGCCCACCACTGCTTTAAACCAACTCAGTTGGGAGCCAGATACATGTGTAGGCTACATGTACCTATTCAGGGGGCAGCAATAGATTAGACACCATTCATGCAATTAGCAATTGTGTGCTTTGTTTTATTTTGTGTTTTTTTTAAAGTAGCAGTTTAGGGCCCAGATCTGGATTGAGATCCTGGTAAAGCAGGTGAGGATTTAACACCTGATCTCTGCTGCAGTCCCAATCAAATTCCCCCCACCCATGACTGCTATTTGCATTGGTGAAATGCTGCAAGGGGCAAAGAGTTAAATCATTTCATTCCCTAGCCAGGGTTCCAATCTGGAAGCCTGCTATTTACTCTAAAAGCCCCATTTACACAATTGATATTTGCATAAATGGTATCACGTATAGTTTCACCTTCAGTGGTGAAGGAAAGATAATCTGTGCATGCTCAAAGACATTGTTTTTATTATTCACTTGTTCCGGAGTAGAATTGCAGAACAATTCTGGGGAAATCTCTGGGATAAGATTTTAAAATTTTTATATTGTTTTAAATGTATTTTATTGTTTTTATTCTATGTACATCGCCCAGGGTGGCCGGTTGCCGGCCAGATGGGCGATAAATAAATATAAATAATAAATAAATAATAAATAAATAATAAACTGTAGTGACTCAAGGCACACTGTAAATGCATGGCCGGTGATTTTTATAGCAGGGGTTGATAGATATTTGTAAATCCACTGCATAACTGGAAAATTTAAATTTTGTAGAAAGAAAATCATGGATATACTGTATGTTGTAAAATCATTGAAATGCATTAACTATTCAAATGTTCCGTGTCGAAACATTTTCATGCCAAATGCTATTTCCCAAGGTCCACATCTGAATCTACTTTAGTATGCTATAAGAAATTTTATCTTCCCACAGTGTTGGAAGTGAATAATAAAGCTTTAATTAAATGGGGCAATCTTAGAGCCGAGCCAAACTGTTTATTTTCATCTCAAATTTCTGGCATTTCTAATCAGGGGCAGCTAGTGCTTCCAAAAAAAGGGGTGCTACAAATCCCACAAATCCTGCCAAACCACTAAGACCACACCTTTCCTTGTCTCCAGTCATCCTTAGCTCTCCCTTTCAGCCATGATTTTCAGAGGCAGTACACCTGAATAACGAATCCTGGAAACAAGCAACACTGTTGCCCTCACACAGCCCCCCCCCCCAAGTCATTTTGTTGCCTGAAGCAGAGGAGGAAATTACCCTTTACTTGGCATGCCCCCCCCCCGCAAGCCAAGGTGCATAGTACAGTACCCAAAGCTAGCTGATTTATTTTGGTACTGGAGGCAGAATAATACACAAGTACATCTCCCCTTCCTAGGCAGTAAGAATATAATGATACATTAAGGCTGTAATGCACACTTATCTGGAAGAAAGCCCCATTGAACTCAGTAGACTTACTTTTGAGTAAATATGCATAGGATAGCACTGTAAACAACTAACAATTTGGTTCATGACACCCAAAGTCAGCTATCTGAGGTGGGGCCTGACCTGCACGCCCTAATACAGGCTTTCCAGTGGCATTTAGCTGGTGTCTGATGGAAATGGAGTTCTGGACTAGATGGACACAAATAATTTGCCCAAGACCACAATCTAAATACAAGGATCCCCCTTGAACAGTGGGGTCCCCCAAGGATCTGATGAGACCAGTGTTTTTTTTTAACTTTTTCATTAATGATATGGAGTGAGCAGTGAATTGGCCATATTTGCTCTCGACAACAAGTAATTTCTGGCAGGTAAAACAAACAGTAAAGAGCTCCAAAATAATTTCTCCAAACTAGGGGAGAGAATATTAAAATGGCAAATGTGGTTCAATGTAAGAAAAAGGGATATAAACGTAATAAATGAGGAATTCTTCTGGTAATATTCTGAGCAGGAAAAATAGGAAGACACCTGGGTGGTCATTCTAACCAGATTGTGCATATTTTGTTTTCTGTTGATTAAGAAAATCTAACGATTCTAAGCTTGCTCTTTTTGCACATACTTTCTACCAGGTATTATTTTCTCCTGTGAACTTCTTGGTCTCCCCTTAAACATAACCTTCACATGTGTATAATGTGTGGAAATGCACACATACATAACTTTGACAACACAGATCCAAGAATCATTCCAGCTCTCTTTTTCAAAGGATTTCAAATCCGCAGAAGGACACTAGGAGGCCTTGTGTTATTAAAAACCCATATTTTAGAACATCCATTTGAGCCAGTATTTTATTTCAAAGAGTTGCTTAATGGCATGGGGAAAAGGCTTCAAGAAGGGAGCCGGTTGAAACATTAGTATATTTCTGAGCATTTTAATAATCCAAAAGTTACTTTCATAATCACTTCCTTTTAAAACATGAAATCAAACTTCAAAATTGTTTTCTTCTTTATCACTCCCTACTGTGTCTGTATGAATAGTAGATGGATGTAAATCATCATCAGGCGATCACTCGTGACCGAGTAAGATTGTCTTCCGGGATAAAAGGAGGAAATTCTAAAGAAGATTGTGTAGACTCTAGCGATGGGTCCGTAAGTGACTGTGGAGGCCAATTCTAGATCCACACAGCTTCCCACAGTGAGGACACAGGTTACCAGATAGAAGATGGTCCTGTAAAGGATTCATTTGACGTGCTTTTCGCTTAGCACGTTTCTCCCTTTCACCTTGCACTCGGGCTTCTTCAAAGTCCATGGAACCTTTGTGAAAGGCCAACCTCCATTTAGATCGTTCATGGGCCAGAGCTTCCCAGTTTTCGATGTTTATATTGCATTTTTTTAGATTAGCCTTATGAACATCTTTAAACCTCTTATATTGACCACCGATATTCCGCTTTCCATCCTTGAGTTGGGAGTAAAGTAACTGCTTTGGGAGATGGCAGTCAGGCATTCGAACAACATGACCGGTCCACTGAAGTTGGCGTTGAAGGATCATTTTTTCAATGCTAGTAGTCTTTGCTTCTTCCAGTACACTGACATTTGTTCGCCTATCTTCCCAAGTAATTTGCAGGATTTTCCGGAGGCAACGTTGATGAAACCTTTCAAGGAGGTGGAAGTGACGTTTATAGATAGTCCATGTTTCGCAGGCATACAATAAAGTTGGTAATACAATGGCTTCATAAACCAGTGTTTTGGTCTTCTTACAAATATCCCGATCCTCGAACACTCTATGTTTCATTCGAGAAAATGCGGCACTTGCGGAGCTCAGACGATGCTGGATTTCACTGTCGATGTTAGCTGTAACAGAAAGATAGCTGCCAAGATAGAGAAAATGATCGACATTTTCCAGTATTGTCCCGCCAAGCTGGATAGATGGCATCACCAAAGGATTGGCTTGCACTTGCTGATGAAGCACTTTGGTTTTTTTGATGTTAAGTGAGAGACCAAGTTTTTCGTATGCTTCTGCAAAAGCATTTAGGATAGTTTGGAGATCATCCTCTGAATGTGCGGAGACCACATTATCATCAGCATACTGAAGTTCCACAACGGAGGTTGTAATTACCTTACTTTTTGCTTTCAGCCTGCTGAGATTAAAAAGCTTTCCATCTGTTCGATATATAATTCCCACACCGGTGGGAAGTTTCCCCTTGACAAGATGTAAAACCATGGCGATGAAAATGGCAAATAATGTTGGGGCGATAACACATCCCTGTTTAACACCTGATCCCACTTTAAATGGAGCACCATGAGAGCCGTTGTTGTCCAAAACCGTTGCCGTCATGTTGTCATGGAGAAGTCGCAAGATATTCACAAATTTATTGGGGCATCCAATTTTCATAAGGATAGTCCAGAGAGCTGTACGGTCTACAGTATCAAAGGCCTTAGCCAAATCGATAAATGCCATATAAAGGGGTTGATTTTGCTCCCGGCATTTTTCTTGGAGCTGACGTGCAGTAAAAATCATGTCTACTGTCCCTCTAGAGGGGCGGAAACCATATTGAGTTTCAGGGAGGATCTCTTCTGAAATAGATAGAAGACGGTTTGCGAGAATCCTAGCAAATATTTTACCTGCGGTTGCTAAGGAGAGAAATGCCCCGATTGTTTCCACAGTCTGTTCTATCACCCTTCTTAAAGAGGGTGATAATTATGGCATCCCTGAAGTCTTCTGGGATCTCTTCTCTTATCCAGATTTTTTCGATGAGTTTATGAAGATGTTGTACAAGTTCGGGGCCCCCTTCTTTAAAGATTTCAGCAGGAATCCCATCTGGTCCACTAGCTTTGTTGTTCTTCATTTGATCAATGGCTTTTTTTACTTCATCCAAAGTGGGGAGTATTGCAAGTTCCTCTTTAATTTGTTTTTGCGGGATTAGCGAAAAAATCTCATTATCCACCTTAGACTTACGATTTAAAAGGTCATAATAATGCTCTTTCCAACGCAGTGCAATAGACTCTTTGTCTTTTAAGAGTTTGGTGCCATCTTTTGATTGTAAAGGGTTTGTACCATAGGTTTTTGGTCCATAAATGGCCCTTGTGGCCTTAAAAAAGCCCCGTGCATCATGAGATTCTGCAAGTTGTTGAATTTCTTCAGCTTTCTTTTTCCACCAAGCGTTCTTAAGTTCTCTTGTTCTTCTTTGGACCTCAGCCTTTGCGCTAGCGTAGGTTTTTTTCTTGGCAGCGCAGTTAATATCATTTTGCCATATTTGGAAGGCTTTCCTTTTTGGTCAATTATATATTTAATCTCATTGTCATTTTCATCAAACCAATCCTGATGTTTCTTAGTTTCATATCCAATAGTTTGTTCACAAGCTGCAGTAATGGAGGTTTTCAGCTTAGACCAATGGTCCTCAATGTTGTCAGGAGGTTCCGTAGGTAGATGTTCCTTAAGAAGTGATTGAAGACGAGTTTGCTTAATAGGATCTTGAAGGACTTGGATGTTCATTTTACGCCTTGGTTTCCTTCCTTGAAGCCTACGTTGGGGAGCAATGTTGATAACCATTGTGGACCGGATTAGTCGGTGGTCTGTCCAGCAGTCGTCGGCACTCACCATGGCCCTAGTAAGAAGTACATCGCAGGCGATCTCTAACACGGACAATTACATAATCCAGAAGATGCCAGTGCTTTGACCGTGGGTGCTGCCATGATGTTTTAAACTTATTCTTTTGTCGAAAGAGCGTGTTTGTGATAGTGAGATTATGCTCTGCACATGTGGTACAAGAAGAAATTATGAAATGTTGTGTATTATCCATCACCACCTTGATGGCTTTTTAGAAGATAAGGTGGTATATAAATATTAATAATCAATAAATTAAAAGCCATGAAGCATGCAGAAAACTTGTACATGCATGGGCTTTGTGTAGTTGACAACCCTTGAAAAATCCGTTGGGCAGATTGATCATGCAGAAGAGGCAGGGCCGGTGCTACCATTAAGCCAACTAGGGCGCAGGGCTAAAGAGGGCGCCAGAAATGCCTTGTAAAAAAATACAGTGGCAAGGGGGGGCGCTAAATATCTGATCTTGCCTAGGGCACCAAACTGCCTTGCACCGGTCCTGAGAAGAGGCCTACATGCATAGACATTGTATCTGCATAGACCAAGGGTATTGAAGCGCTTTCAGCCGAAGGGCCAAACTGAATTTCAGAGAAGTTTTCAAGTGGTGTCACACAGCTGCCCGGCCCGGGCCCACCCAATGTTCACATGCTGAGTGTGGAGAGCTGCAGAGGGAAAACCTATGCATGTAGAGCTCTATACACATAGGCTTCTACATGAGCTGGACCAGGGTGGAGGTCTATGCATGTAGGCTTTCCCTATGCAGATGTCCATGGTAATCATGCATCTGTGGGTTCAATCAAACATATCATTTTGGTTCTGTAAACAGACAGGTGTGATTGTTTGTGTGTATAATATTTGTCTGAAGGTAGCAATTAACATAAGATACATACTATGAATCCCACTACAGGCTACTTTCCAGCTCCCAGTGGGAAGAACAGATCAAAATGCCTTAGACCAGCATTAAATGCACATGATTAAAAACTGTACTTGAAGGTTTGGAGGGCTACTTTAAACTATCAATGGTGGAAATGGGACAGGGTTTCAAAATTAAGGGTATTGAAAAAGGAATAAGGAGTTAACAGGCCATTATAAAAGATATTGATTTTCTTCTGCACAAATGTATTCTGCAACCAGCATAGTGATTCACCTTGATGCAACTAATTTACAGTAATAAAAACAAATCGAGAATGGCAACTTTGAATTGGGCTGCAGTAAATTTGGATCTGAAATAAATATCACTCAATAAAGGAAATTAAAGTGTGATTTTGGCCTTCAGCTTCTGTAAGGCAGGGGGAAACGATATGACCTTTGAAAAGCACATGTAACTCATATTTTATGTGTCTTGATCAAGTGTTATGGGATCTGATCCTAGAGTTATACTAGCAGCAGTTCCAAAGAAATTGCCATGTTCCCATGTTCCAGCAAAAACAAAGAGTCTTGTGGAACCTAAAATACCTTTTAAAGTCTTTAAAGTGCCACAAAACTCTTTGTTGGTTTTACTAGGATCAGGGTTAATTTTAGTGCTGTGCCAAAAATTTCTTTCACATTATTTTTGACCATTCTCATTTAATCTGATAGAAAAGAAATTGCTTTTAAAAGAAATTAGAAGGAAATGTAAATTTTGGAAAACTCCTCAGTGATTGGGTTCAGGGTTCTTGTGCTGACCTCACTTATAAGGTGGTTGAGGAGTGCATGTCAGTGTCCTGTCGTTCATTGTAAAATCATCATGTAAGCAGCCTGTAGCCTCCTCAGCTTTCCACCAGCCCTGCTGAAAGGCCTCCTTCATGAAGGCTCCTCCTCCCTCAACTGCCACCACGAGCAGCCATTCCAGCAGGCTGAGAGGAGGGAGATGAGAGGGAGATGAGAGGGAGCGCAGGGCCATTCCACCAGCCCTGCCAGGAGTATTAATTAATATTCCCCCTTCTTCCCTCCCCATTCCTTTTTCCTTGTGCGTCATGTCTTTTTAGACTGTAAGCCTGCAGGCAGGGACTGTCTTGTTCATTGCTGTAAACCGCCCTGAGCCTCGGCTATTGGGTGGTATAAAAATGAAATAAATAAATAAATAAATAAATAAAGCCCAGGAGAAGACATCATGAGGTAATTCCTCACATCAGGCTTTTTCAAATCACAAAGCACTGGCCGCTGTTCTACAAGCCCTGCCAATGGTGAGCCCTACCTGTGAGAAATTGTTGGAGAATTTCTCCTACCCTGAGAGAAATTGGGTGAAATTGTCATCCCTTCCCCATTTCTCTACCCATAAATAGGGTGGAGAATTTTGAGAGGCCATTTGCACACAGCTTTAGTTAATTTATCAGAAACATTGCTGATGTACGAATTAAGCTGATATACCCTTTCAGCCCTTCCAAAAGGTATAGAATATGGGACAGGAAGTGGGTTGAACGTGTACAGTTTTCCTTCCCCTGACCTACACACATTCAGTTGAAGACTGGAACAGAGCATTTGCCTCTTCAATAGTATCTATGTATAATCCTCTCCATATGATGGGTAACTATGCCTTTTCAGGGTTCCTCCTTGTGTGAACACTCTACAGCTGTATAAACATTCATGTACATTGAGATAGAGACAGTAGGGACTGGAGAATCAGTGACTCTCCAAGCTCATTGAGGTTCTCTGGCTGGGTTCAGACAATATGATAACCCATACTCATGGGTTGAGTGTGGGTTGTTGTTGAACTGTGGATTGTTGTTGAAACATGGGTTGTTTTGTTGTCTGAACCCAACAGCACTAACAAACCATGGTTTGTTAACCACAAACAACCCACAGATAACAACCCAACTACAAACCATGGGTTCTTTCCACTGTTTGTTCATTGTTAACAAACCATGGTTTGTTAGCTCAGCTGGGTTCAGACAACACAATAACCCACATTTCAACATCCCACAGTTCTATTACAACCCATACTCAACCCCTGAGTGTGAGTTTTCATGTTGTCTGAACCCAGTTTCTGAGTTCTGCCTCAAAAGTCGGTCCACCTCATTCCCTTTCCTGATTGTGAGCTCTTCCCTCCCCATTGGAACAGGAAAAGTAAGTGTGTTTTTTAAAGTGTGTGCTTCTCCCTCATTGACTAAAGTGTGAAAAAAATTAAAGTGTGCATTTTTCTGAAGTATGCATTTTGCAAATGAGCATCACAGACTTAGGACTATAGTGCTTCTGATAACTCAGCCATGCACATGGGTTGAATCCAAACTTAGTCTTACCTAGAGTATACCCAATGAAATTAATGGGATTCATGTTAGTCATGACTAACTTAAGTCGTATTAATTTCAATGGGCCTGCTCTAGGTAAGTCTAGATCTGGATCCAACCACAGGCTCTGTCTGCAGGTTTATAATCTGAAAAACATTAGCCGTGTAGCCTTTGTTTTTAAAATCTGATCTAAGTTATGAGTGAGTGAACTTGACTAATGATAGGATAGTAAATAACTGCAGTGGAAGTAAAGCATTTTGTGTGGCTTGGAACCTTTCCTGCATTTACAAGTTGTCTTACTTCTCCTACATGATCTGCATGCAGCCCTGCATTGCGGTATCTTTTAAGAGGCCAGCTTCAGTAGTATTTGTATTTATTTACACATAAAATTGAGCTTTTATGGAATGGAATGGAATGACTTTAACTGTCTTGATCGTTTCATAAGGGATTATCGCTATAATTTGCCTGCTTAGGGTCAAACTAGATGCGACTTTAATCCTGCTTTTGAATCTTTGACTTGGAATTACATTGTCCCTTGTGTTACCAAAAGCAGATGTGAAAGAGCCAGAGCCAGACTGGAAATATGGTATGAGGGACAGAGTATAACTTTTTCCCTGTGCCATTTTCCTACTGAATATCCTTTCCCCAAACTATTTATTTTAAAAAGGAGGAGGAGAAAGCAGCTGAGTGGGGGATTTTCAGTGGGAAAATAGTGCAGGGAGAAAATGTGTGTGGAAAGCTAAGCAGGGTCAAGCCTGGTTAATTTATTTATTTATTTATTTATTTATTTATTTATTTATCTATCACCCATCTGGCCGGCCACCCTGGGCAATGTACAATTAAAATAATACAGTAAAACAATACAATAAAATATAATAATTAAAACAGTTCTTTTAAAATACTAACCCACCCCATATTCCCGCCTGAACAGCCATGTTTTTAATGCACGGCAGAAGCTAATCACGGAGGGGGCATTACTTGGTTATTACTTGGATGGGAGACCCCTCCTCTAGTTTCCTGAATTGAGCAGGGGGTTGGACTCGATGGCCTTGTGTAGGCTCCTTCTAACTCTATGATCTATGAAATCTATAACTCCTCTGCACCATCCTGCCAAGAGATAGTGATCTCTCTCTCTCTCTCTCTCTCTCTCTCTCTCTCTCTCTCTCAAGAGAGAGAGAGAGAGAGATGCACTGCAGCTGCTTTTGGTAAAGAATGAGATATACCTAGTCCCAAGCATTAGATTATTTTTTTTTGCAATTAGATCACATCTAGTTTGACCCTGAGAAACTAATGGGTGATCAAGGGCTTAACAAAAGGAACTGGATGGTTCTTAATGGCTTAGAATCTCTTTCTAGCCTTTGAAATATCACTCTCATCAGTATTAGAAGGAGCTGGGAGTTTGTAACAATTGCTCTTTGGGGATGTTTTCCTTGGTGGTTAATCTACTTGAAGGGCAGGGTGGGTCTGAGATCAGCGTTCTGCTAGAACAGAAAGCAGTTGCAGTAGGAAATTGGAAAGACACAAACAAAGCAAGAAAGAGAGCAGTCTGTATAGCAGAACTGGAGTGTTTTGATTACAGTGTGGGGTCCATACTGTTTTGGAAATGTGATGCAGGGTCAGTGATGATGATGCAGACTGCCTTTAGGAGCTTATTTATTTAATTAATTTGTTTGCCTCCACTATGCTCTGCTTGTATATTTGTAAATAAACCGATATTACATGGACAATAAGTTTCCATTGTTCTTTCTTCCTCACTGAAAGTAATTCCTGCCCACTGACTTTTCACTGTTTGAAGAATTGGGAACACATGACAGTGTGTAGCAACCAGCCATAACAATAAAATATCAAAAGTAGTTCGGCTGCACTCACAGCAGGACTTTTTCAGCATATGGGGAAATTTCTAAGAAACCATCAGCAAGCTAGGCATCTGTATACTTGTTCCAGTTTCCCACTGTCAGATTGATGAATGGGATGGTTATGCCTTTATCTGCTTTTGGACATCTTCCATTTCAACAGGACCATTTCATGTTCTTGCCACCAACATTTCCAGTAGATTTCATCCAGCATTTCAGAATGACAGATACCTTAACAATAACCGACTTCATTGGAAGTGCATTATTGCTTCTAAGCTGCGTAGTCACCCTGCAGGTTTTCATCACAAAGGACCGTACAGTTTTAGGTCATTTAAAAACCTGTATTGGAGTAATGGTGTCATACGTCTTTTTAGAGAGAAAAAAAATCATAGGTCAGAAGAAGTGAAAGCCATGCTCCCATTTTATATAATTTTCTATTGCTAAATCCTTTGGATAGTAGGCAATATAAAATGGCAATAAATTCAGCATGGTGTCTATTTTAAGATTCTTCTTACTTATTTATAAGGCTGTCTGCTCTGTGTTAAATTGCCATCAAATTGTTTACTGGTTGTGTTTCACATTTATGTTTTGATAGTAGTGAGATATTATTGCCATAAATTCTTGCAATGTAACCATGCTTGTAAAATTCTGCTGGTTGGATACCTGCATACAATTAGTGCTTTGGGTGTTTACTGTGACTTTCATATGAATCTTAAAACAAATATTTCAACATAAACTCCCAATTCCAAGGAAATATTATCATCTACCTGTAATAAATTTTGTCCTTTATAACATTATCCACATGAGAAAATGTACCTCGACCATTAGTGTTCTGCTCTGGATTAGTCACTACAATAATTATCACAATGTATATTAACTAGGAGCAATTTATTAGAGTACAGAACTCTCTAGAAGGATCCAGGGCAAATTTTTACCCTGTGCTATCAAACTCAAGCACTTATCTTTAGACATGCAGATGGCAAACTTGTTCTTGGCCTAGATCAGAACTCCTATGCCAGAGGTGGGCAACTTGTGACCCCCCAGATGTTGTTGGACTGCAACTCCCATCAGCCCTAGCCAGCATAGACAACAGTGAGAGATGAAAGGAACTGCATTCTGACAACATCTGGCAGCCACAGGTTGTCCACTCCTGTCCTATGCCTATGAGGAAATGGTGGTGGTGGTGGTAGTGGTGATTCAGAAAACCCCTACCTGAAAATAAATACGAATGTACCTGAGCTGAGACCTCAAAGTGCTGCAAAAATTTAATAAATTTGGGGATTCGGCATTCTGCCATAAAGCAGTACTGCTGAGAAAGATGGTACATACAGTGATCAGAGGGGTGCAAAGAGCAAGGAAGTACTTGCCTGTTTTTTCTTCCTTCCCTGACATACTCGTACAGAGTATATAAGAAAGCACTAACATGCTCAGACATGTGAAAAATAAAGTCTTACTTTTATTGACTCTGTTTTCAGCATGAACATTGCCTTCTTTAACTCTACCTGACATTCAAAATAACTCAAGGAAAACCAAATGACAGTTACAAGCAACCATTATAGTTAGAACGATGCTCAAAGACTCTTAGACATTTTGGACAGATTTATTCCAATACTTCTACACTGTCCTTATTTCACTGCTCCTGAAGAATGATGGGAAACCTGCCTGTCTCAAAGTCCCTTCTCTAAATCCACCATGTATTACTTTGCTTTTGTTCCACTGGTGAAGGGAAACAAACATGATGTTTCATTATTGATGTCATTTTCCATTATGGAATTGCATTAAGATTGTACACTCGTCACTAAATAGGCACACTAGATGTTTTCCAAACAAAAAGAGGCAAGCCATTAAAAAAACAACCCCATTGGATTCTGTCCTTAGTCTTTTAACTGTTTGTAATCTAGCAATGGAAAATTGGTTGTTGGGTAGATCAAATAAATAAATAAATAAATAAAAAAGTTTGTTAGAGTGACCAGTTACGCCTGAACCAGGCCATAGGTCAGGAGTGAGCAACTTGTGGCCCTCCAGCTGTTTTGGCCTACAGTTCATGTGATCCCTCTCCATTGGTTATGCTGGCTAGAACTGATGGGAGTTGTAGGGCAAAACATCTGGAGGGCCATAAGTTGCCCTCCCCTGCCATAGGCTCTCCCTGTGCAATTAGGAACCCAGCAAAAGGCAGATTTGCCAGTTGTGTATACAAAGTCTTCATGCTTAGGCCTGAAGAGTTCACCTGAACTTGCAAAGATGGGGACAGAGCCAACAGGTGGAATCCTGCTCTCCCTCTCCACGGATTCTCTGAACATGTGATTGTTCATCTGAAAGCTCTTTCAGGAACTTGAAGTTCCATGTCACAATTTTCAGGACCCCTCCCATTGGCAAATTCATTCTGCTTGGCCTATGGGGCAACTCAGGCGTTTGTGTTTGTGGGCCTTTGGACAATGGGGTGATGATGGTTTTGCTTCTGCCTTCCCCAGTTGTGGTGTACCTCTTCATGGGCCTCCCTTGCCCCCGCCCTTTATGGCTGCGGTAACAGCTGCTTATCACCATCACCCTTTGCACTCCCTTCCTTTTTTGTTTCACCTGTATGCTGCGGGTGGCTTCTGGTATGGTGGCTGCTCCCCCCTTGCTACTACTTCCCTCCCTTTTTTCCTTTCTTCTGCCCTGTGTGATTGCTGCTGCTGTAGAGGCGGCAGCCACAATGGTGCCCAAAGTGGGGCAGCAGGGTTGCCTACAGCACTTGGAGCTTGCAGAGCTGGGCTTGGGAGTCTGACTGTAACTGTATATCCATGGAAAGCGATCTGTGGAAAGTAATATTTAATTTGAAAAGATCTGTAGATTAAGCAGAAGCTGTAGCCATTGTATGTGCCATGTCCTCAGCAACTGCTTTGTATGCTGAAATAATGGAGGTGTTTTCCAAAGAATAATGAAGGTGTTCTCTGATCAGATTGAAAATACTCTTCAACAAAAATCAGCCTCCAAACCTCATGGGACAAGGAGTCGGGGGGGGGGGCACTCAGGCCAGTCCATAAAGCTATGTACTATGACAGAGCTCAATGGTGTGATCCATCAAAGAAAATGGAAAAGGTGCTTTTTTCCAATAAAGGTTGATCACAGAGTATTTGGTGTTGATCATGATTTACTGAGCGCTGAATAGCACAGGCTTAGAAGGAGGAGCAATCTCCTCCATTGATATTATTTCCCTGTTTTTTTTCTCAGTTTTAAATTATCTGGATTTTGTCCAGTTTGCATTAGTATTGGAATTACTTTCTTTTCTGAGTTTCTTCTATAAATTGAACCACAAGCCATTAGGTTCTCTAGCAGGCTTGTTAATCCCTTTCTTAAATGAATTTGTTCACTGACTATAGATCAGACGGCTTTTGTTTTGTTTTGTTTTGTTTTGTTGGCTGGGATTAGGACAATGTCATCTTTCCATGTATTGATTTTCCAGTTGTGTTATTGAGCCATGCATCTATTAGGTTGCCACAGCTGTATTGTCGGCCTATAGACTCTGGGGTTTAATGCTAAAAGAATCATATTCTGATTCAGGCAGAGATGGGGAAAAACAAAAACATTAGGAAAATTAAGACATTCTTCATAAATAAGCCAAGAAAAGAAGGCTCTGATAACTAACCCATGGTAGCTACTATGTATTTGACTATAAATGGTGCAATATCAGATTGTGCCTGAGATGCAGATCCAAGTCTTGTAAATCATGTCAGTCACTAAATTCCTGACTCCCAATGGAATCAGTGAGCTCAACATGTTATTGTTGTTGTAATGTAGGGGTGCAGAACTCCTTTCAGCCCAAGGGTTGAATTCTATTTCAGAGAAGCTCTTGGGGTTGGGGAGCGCATCCCAGTGATGGGTGGGGCCAAAAAGCAAAAAGGGTGGGACCAACCCCCCCCCCGCATATTTTAGTCTAAAGCTGTAACTGCCAATAAGTAAGCCTTGGGAAAAGCATTTCAACCTTTTAGAATGGAAAAGAAACTGCACAAAAGCTGGGACGCCACCCAGCAACTGGTGACTGGGAGAAAATGGCGGGGCCTTCTGGGGACCCCAGGGAGCCTGGATTGGGACCCCAGAGGGCCAGAGTTTGCCCCCAGACCTGAGGTTTTGCACCCCTGTTGTAATGTAACATTATCAATACATATGGGAACATTAAATATTTCTGTTTCATAAGCGGAAGGCAGAAGTCCCTGATCCAAAGGATGATAGCACTAGCTGGCATGCTTCTTACCCACTTCTCTCCCTCCCACCCCCTCCTTTCCACACTCCTCTCATAGAACATGGAAGATTACCTGCGAATCACAGGCTCCCACATTGATTTGAGTGCAAGATTTCTTTTACACGAGTTTCAAAATCCAATAAAAACACATACAGTATCAGAAATGTTTTAATGGAGAAGTACATAGTTGGGCTCATAGAGATCAAAGGACAGATGAGCATCAAGTTGAAATTCGGAGAATCTGAGCAAATATGAACATCACTTGTTTGCCTATCCCTAATTCAAACTCTTTTTTACATTGCATTTTAAGGACAGGAAACAACACATTATTTCATATTGGAGCAGAGTTTTTTAAATAGTCTAATCAGACACAAAATGTGCAGTTCTGGGCGGAAATGTACAGTTCCAAAAGAAAATTTGCGCAGTTCAAAAATTAAAGTCACACACAAACTGAATTATGTTAAATTGTATTATGTTAACTGATGTTTTTTTAAAAAAAAGGCTGATAACACTGTGAAAAGTAAAGTGAGTAGTACAAGCTCATCTAGAATCCCAGATCCTGATCAAGCATACACATTTCTCCTCCCCCTGCCAAAGACACTTCCCACGGTATCTACGGCTACTCTCCACGGAATGTTCAAAAATGAAAGAAATTATTCTAGAATATGAGACCCCTTTTCTGACACGTCCCCTTTCCTGACAAGTCATGTGAAGTTGTCAAAGCTATGATAAGGGCAAAGCTACATGACGTTCTTAACAGGGACTTTATTTGGGAAAAGCTACATGAAACATTTCTGTCTGAAAGTATCATCACAGCACAGCAGCTAGTCTGGTCCCCAGTGAGTGAAGCTTGTATGTCTTCAGGCTGTCAAACTCCCACTCTGTGTAGGCTCTTAAATGCCGTGTAATGTGACTTTAATCCACAGGTGTGCAACCTGCAGTCCTTGGCCCCTCTCTGTGCAGCCCACAGGAGCCTAAAAGAGCCCATCCACTTTTCCCTGCAAGGAAGAAGGCTGCTGTTCTGGCGCTGATATAAGCAGTGCTGGGACAGCAACCCTAATTGTGTTCACTGGGGGAAGGAGGAAACTTTAGCCTCCCCCTCCTTCAGCAACCCCAAAGCAGCTGGAATCCCTGCTTCTACATCACTAATGTTGGTAGGGAAGCAGCAGTCTTGATCCCAGCAACCCCAAAGAAGTTGGAACTGCTCCTTTCAAGCCGCCAATGGCAGCACGGAAGTAGTCCTGCCAAAACAACATCCCCCCCCCCATACTCCCATGCCAGCAGGATAGCTGGGATCAGGGCAAGGGTGTGCATGTGTGCACGTACATGTGAGCATGTATGCAGGGATCCATGTGCCCCCCCCAAACCCACCACTCAGCATCGCATTCAGCCCTCGAAGCCAAAAGGTGCATCCCTGCTCTAAGCAACAAAGCATGTGCACCCACCCAGGGGAAATGCATAGGTGTGTAGTGGCATGTGCTATGCATGCGTATTATACTCACATGCTACTGTACAGTTCCAAGTTTTCCTTTTAAAAAGTGCTTTCTATGAGCATTTCTTCATAATTGCTCATAGAACAATTGATTGCCAATTCCAAATCCACAGGATAGGGTTGATGTCTCTTACAAGGAAATCTAACTAAGTAGAGCAGTGTTCTCCAAGCTTGGGTCCCCAGATGTTTTTGGCCTACAACTCCCAGCATGCCCCAGCCAGCTTTAAAAGCTATGCTGGCTGGGGCATGCTGGGAGTTGTAGGCCAAAAACATCTGGGGACCCAAGCTTGGAGAACACTGAACTAGAGCATCCATTCAGCAATGGAACAACATATTTCAAGTTACTTTCCTGGGTTTCAGAATAGTTATTTCATAGATTTCATAGATCATAGAGTTGGAAGGAGCCTACAAGGCCATCGAGTCCAACCCCCTGCTCAATTCAGGAAACTAGAGGAGGGGTCTCCCATCGAAGTAATAACCAGGCTTGCCCTGCTTAGCTTTCCATGCTCAGGCAAGCTGAGCCAGCATAAGCCACAGGCCTGTATTTGCCAAGGATAATTTGGGATATTCCACTTTAGGGCATGGGGCTCAAAATAGATAAACCATATAGTTCTTCTGGGTGTGTGATTTAATCAAGCTTGGAGAATACATAGCATCACCTTAGGAAGCAATGAGAAATATAGCAATAAGGATCACTCCAAATAGCTATGCTAAAATGATGAATGTGTCACTCACCTAGAAATGTTTCAGTGCTGATAAAATTATAATAAACATCTCTGTTTGGAAAATGGATGTTTGCAATTATGTTACCTGGGCATCCATTAATATTTTACAGCCATAAGTTATAATATAACTACTACAATGCACATGTTGCATACGAGTGATATAATCAAAACAACAGGTGCATAAAATATTCTCCTCTGTTTATAATTGTTGACGGGGTCAAAACATTTACTTTTGACATTTATCATTAGTGTAGCCTATTTTATCATGTGCTGGGTTTTATCACTGTATGGTGGAGGTGCAGAACCTTTTTCAGCCTGGAGGCCAAATTCCATTTCAGGGAAGCTCTCAAGGACTGCATTCCAGTGGTGGGAGGGGCTGAAGGCAAAAGGGGCGGGGCCAAAATACCTGTGTATTTTAGATGAAAGCTCTTCCTGCCAGGAAGCCTTAGAGGCCAGGAAGCCTTAGAGGCATTTCAACCTTTGAGAATGGGGAATACGCAGCACTAAAGCCGGAAAACCACCCAACAATTGGTGGACGGGGAAAAGGAATGTAGCTAGGAGAAGGGTGCACAGCCATCTAGGGAACACCAGAGAGCCAAATTGGAACCCCAGGTGGGCTAGATTTCTCCTCCAGGTCTGAAGTTCTGCACCCCTGCTATATGGGTTTTTATTGTATGGGATTTTATTGTAAGCTGCATCTGGAGAGCTCCTGCCATGAAAGCCTAGAAATATTTTAAATAATTTTTTTTAAAAAAAATAATCCTTAACCTTGATCTGAACACCACTATAAGAACCTGATGACTCAAAGGGCCGGTTCCCACGACACGGGAACTGCGGGGGAGCAGAGGTCCCACGCGGTTCCCATGTTGTGTGAACGCTGGCTGGGGGCACCCCTGCAGGACGGCCGCCCGCAGGAAGCACGGAAAGTCGCCATGGGCGGTAGAGGGGTAAGCCCCTACCGCATGTGGCCACCCTGCCATACGAACAGTGGGCGGCCGTCCCACGAGGGGCCTCCCGTAGCCGCACAGAGGTGGCAGCCCAGAGCAGCTGGAGTTGCAGGCCGCTCCGGCCTGTAGGGGCAAACGGCCCCGCTGGGCATCCAGAGCTGCTGCCCCCTAGCACCGGGAAACCCGCACTGCGGTGCAAGGACTGCTGGCTCCACCATGGTCCACCCACGTGTGCGGGGCGCAGGTCATCTGCGGCGCCCCGCCGGACCCCGTCCATGTGCCTTGGGGGGGGCATCTCGCCGCCTCAACTCTCCACAGTGGCGGCCCCCCCAAACTCTTTTGTCTGAGCGGCGCGGAGCAGTTCTCCATGCCGCTCGAGCCCGTTGAGCCGGCCGCGCTGGTCCTGTCGCATCATTTCCGGCCGGCCGGAACTGACGCAACAGGACCCTGCGCTGGCACGCTGGGCCCCCGCACTGCGTATTTTGCGTAGAAACTAGGGCAACAGGGCTGTAAGAGCCGGCCAGAAATGACGCGACGGGACCAGCGCGGACCAGCGTGGCGGGCTCAAGGCGGCAAGCCCCGGACTAGTAAGGCCCCGCGAGTCTCAGGCGGGTGTGAGTGGGGCCAATTTCAGCCCCGCTAAACCTGCCCGAGCCAAACTTGTACATCCCTACCCACGGACAGCCCCGTGGTGCCTCCCCCACTCGCCGCCCAGGTCATATGAGCCAGCCCAAAGATTTGTTTATTTTCATTCTTCCCATCCAAATCCAATAAGTAGGGCTGTCCCAAGACATTTTGCTGCCTGAGGAGAACCAGCAAGTAGTAACACCCCCCCAACCGCCCCAGTGAGGTCATTCCTCAATGGACAACGTTGGACTAGTCACTACCTCTCCGTCAAACCTAAGAACACAGGATTGTTGTGAGGATACAAATGGGGAGAATGTGTATGCTGCCTTCAGCTCCTGGGTGAAAGGTGGAAGAGAAGCGTAATAAAATAAGGTTTAAGAATAGATATACTTGCTATTTTTAACTTGCTGCTGTTCATTCATGCTACAATAGATGGGTGGCTGTCTGACTCCCAGGTGAGCTGGCACACTGGCTGGGTGGGCAGGCAGGAGGGCACCTCTGCCCCTTCCAATAGATTAGCTGGCAGAGAGCCTCAGCATCTACCTCCCGTATCGGAAGCAGTATGCCTCTGTAGGCCAGTTGCCAGGGAACATGAGCAGGAGGGTGCTATTGCACCCTTGTCCTGTTTGTGGGCTTCCCAGCAAAGGGCGAGGAGTGAGCAAATGAGTGGGCACAGGAACAGGCGAGGGAACAGCAAGGAGGGGGGATGCGAGCAAGCAAACAGGTGGGTCTACGGGCAGGAGAGTGATTAAATGGGCAGGCAGGTGAGGAGTCAGGGAGCTGCTGGCTATGTGAGGGAGGCACTCCCTCTTCCTTAACTCTTCAGGAATGGAGAAGGAGGTGCTTTTTTGCAATGGGTGTGTATCCTGAGATGACATGTATATCATTTAAATGTTTCACTGTTGTTTTAAATCTGTGAAACCAAATGGATTCCTGCCACCACAAGGAAAACAAAATTCAAACAATGGTATGGGAGTAGCCACTCAGTATGATTCATATTCAGGTATGGGGACTTCCATACTAGGCTTTTAATTTGTCATTACCCTGCCCCATTCACTGAATTTTGTGGGTGGCCCAGATGTCATCATCTTCCATTTGTAACCCCTCCCATGTTTCCCCACCACTTCATCTTTTTTCTTACCACAAAATCAAAACCTGTTAAAGAGAGAAAGATGAAATAGGGTACAATGTCTTTTGATTGGTAGTGCTAACAGCCAGCCCTCTGTCTGGAAGCACCCATGGTTTCTAACCTTTTCCTAATGATTAATTATTGTATGGTAAGATACCCTATAGTTTTGATATATCATAAGTGAGATAAGGATCTCAAATGCTCAGTGTGTTGTTGTTGTTGTTGTTGTTGTTGTCATTATTTCTATTACTAGATATTGCATAGTATCAGGCATTCAGGCCCAAGAGCGGCTAATTCCTTGGACAAACAAGCAGTCCAAAGACTTGTAGTAGCACAGAGGGAGACCATGGTAATCTTCCTTAGCAACAAGTTGCCCAAACTGAGTGAAGGAAGTAGACATGGGACCTTGTATGAGGCAGTGGCACTGGACTGGCCCTCTAATGTCACCTGACTCTCTAGGTCAGAAGGATTCTGGTCTTTATTATGAATGTTCTAGGTGGAACCAACTGTAGTTCCCTCCTCCAATCGGCAGCTGATTCAGGGAGCCAGTGTATGATCTACAGGACTGCCCGTTCAAGTCCCAGGGCTGACTATATCTATATTATATTAATTATATATTACTAAAAAAATACCTTCACAACATTTCTGATTCTTAAGGATCTAATTGCTTAAAATTAATATGCAATGACTGGGTGTTTTATACCTAATGAGAATTTGATCCCCAGAGCTCGAAAAAGCAATTCCATTGATGATCTTGAGACTGCAGATCACCATGGGCTTGAATCTGCTTAGGGATAGGCCCTCTCACTTGTTCCTCCATGAAAAGTAATGTACGTACATTGGAGTGAAAAGTAATGTAAATTGGAATGAAAGCCACAAGATCACATCCTTCTATGTTAATTATCTGTAAAAGCTGTCACCACCTGGTTACATACTTACAATCCCTTAGGTTCTGTGGATTTTTCCACCTTTCCACATGGTGGCATTCCATGTTTGGGATACTTACATTGCAAAGCAGATCCAATTCAGCATTGTACATCACACACATCTTGTTATTCACAACTGGCTTAACTGTACATCATATTCTCCATTCAGAAATACAGATATCTATTTAAGTGGCACAATAAATATCTTTATTATTGTTGTGCATTGTATGCATCTCATTATCAGTAATTTGTTTACATTTTGCAATGACTTGTGCAGTTGTTATTCAGTGATAATATAAATATTCTCAAATCTGCCACCTTTCCAGGACACCCATCTGCAACAACCTATGGATCTTCAGAGCATCTAATTTGATGCGCGTGATGTTCTTGCTTGAGCCAGTCAGTCATTGATTGACCTAAAACCAAAGTTCAGTACAAAAACTGTAAAAGGTCCAATTACTGATATAAATTATCAAAGGTGACCAAACAATATACCCTTCCTTCTTAAACATACACTCAAAGGGTGATTATTAGCATAACAAAATAATTGAAGGATGCTAAATAAGTGAATATGTACCCTTTGTTCCAAGTAATTGTGTTAAGTATTGACGTGACAAAGAAACTAACCTTGGCTTGAAATTTCCTTTCTCTAAAGGAGAAAAGAAATATCAGGCAAGGCTACTTGCTATACAGAGTTATTGGCTTAGATCCAAACTTCCCTTCTGTGAATTGAATGGGACTCGTTTTATGGATCAGGACTTTCCCACCTCCCCCTTCCCTCAGCAGTCCCCTGAACCCCCCAAAATCTGCTCCTGAAGATTGAGGAATCCTTGTGAATGGCGTGGTATGTCTTGGGAGCTGCAGATGGAGTAGAGAGACAGTAGAAATCACTCCCCTCTCTGTTAACAGAAGAGGAACTTTGGTTCCAAGCCATTCTGTATTCTGGGTGAGATGAAAGTATGTTTTTAAAGAACAAGAACTGGTCAAGGATGCCTGGGAACATATCAAGCACTTGTTTGGCTATCTGCTCTTCGCATTTCATCATAGCTTGTGCTATTTTACAAAGTGCTTTCATATTGCCAGAAATGGTGTGTACATTGAAATGGTGTAATCTTAAGAGAATAAGCAGTGACTTCTGCAAGCTACAGCATGAGTCTGTGATATATTTTAACAGCCATTTCACACAGCTCTTTCCTAAATAGTCGTTGCTTGTGTTTTATTACAATTTTGTTCCATTGAGTCATGCTCTCGGTGGGATGTTGCGTCTATATTTTACTTAGCTCTTGCCATTAATTACCTTGTGGGGCTGTATCATGTCTCTCGTTGATAATAACGGCGCCTGCTCATACTGCCATAGTCCGGGGTCTGCCAGTATTTCCATTAGACACATCATCATCTCTCTGGGGCACTTAACTTCGTTATAAAACTCTGCTGCTGGCTCAAAGTCAGGATACACAGCCACAACTACCATAAGGGTTTTTTTTTCTTCTTTGAAACAACATCAATTGGATGACAAGCTGGCTCTGTTTAAGTCACAGGATAACACATGGCACAGACAACTGTACTCTATTTAAATTCAGAAACCACTAGCGTTTTGTCACAGGCAATTTTGGAGGTTTGTGTACTAACATAGGAAGAAAGGCTTGGTGACTATTCTATTAATATAGTTTGCAATAAGAGAAGTAAGGAAAACGCAAACAGCTACAAAATGTATATGGCATGGGGGGGGGGGAATAAGGCAAGTAAATACAGTCATGCCTTGGATTGAGAGCATAATTCGTTCCGGAAACGTGCTTGTAATCCAAAACACTCTTATATCAAAATGAAATCCCCCAAAAAAAATTTGTACAGAGATTTTTAATTTAAGCTGTACTACAGTACTTGTATTGCAAGACGTTGCTTGTATATCAAGTAAAAAAAAATTAAATAAATATTTAAAAATTTGCTTGTCTTGCAAAACGCTCTCAAACCAAGTTACTTGCAATCCAAGGTATTACTGTATACAGTTCCCTGCACATATCATATAGTTGAATGCTCCAGACCAGAGTAGTAAGAAGTTCTAGAGCGAGGGGTGGAACCTCTCTCAGCCCAAGGGCCAAATTCAATTTCAAAGCTTGCAGTGCTCTTCCATCTAAAGTGTGCCACACCCGATAATGCTGCCATTAGAACAGCTCTTGGAGACCACATTCCAGAGGTGGGCAGGGCCAAAGGCAAAAGGGGCGGGGCCAAAAATACCAGCATACTGTAGCTTAAAGCTCCTGTTGCCAGTAACAAAGCCTTAGGAGTAGCGTTAGAAACTCACTGGGTGACTTTGGGCCAGTCACTGACTCTCAGCCTAACCTACCTCACAGGGTTGTTGTGAGGATAAAATGGAGAGGAGGAGGAGGATTATGTAAGCCGCCTTGGGTTCCTTGAAGGAAAAAAGGCAAGGTATAAATATAATAAATAAATAAATAAATGATTGGTGGTTGAAGGAAAGCGGTGGGGCTGGGGGAAGGGGGTGTGGCCTTCTGGGGAACCCCAGAGGGCCAGACTGGGACCCCAGGAGGGCTGAATTTGGGCCCCAGGCCTGAGCTTCCACATCCCTGTTCTAATGGCAGCATTATCGGGTGTGGCACACTTTAGATGGAAGAGCACTGCAAGCTTACAGTGTTTTTGTAATATCTGTTTTATTTACAACTCTATAAAAGCAGAGCTTACATGGATGCAGATGGCAGGCACCCCTACAAGGCAGCAGGTGTGTGAACTCACAAGAGTTCTCCAGAAGGAAGTCCTGCACCACCAATGTGCATTCAATGTTCAGCCAACTTACAACTGACTCTCTTCCAAACTGCTAACTGCTGTTTCTTCATGAATATATCTGCCTCCTTCCCTTAGCTTTGAGGATGGGAGGTTATATTCTCCAAGCTCAGATGGATATGTAATTCAAACACTCATGAGATATCTCCAGATATCATGAGACCATCTCCTAAAAGCCTGAGGGTGTGGACAAACTGCTCTGGAGACTGAGACTCTGCACTTGTTCTCTGGGCCTTTGACCAAGCTAGCTTGTGAAATTGGGCTAGCTATTTGGAGGCCTTGAAGGTGATTAATTGCTCCATGAGGGATGGGGTGGTCCTCCTAGGGATGTATGAGCAATTCATTTTTGTTAGTTTTCGATCAGGATTTTACCCAGTTCTCTCCTTCCAGACCAAACACTGACTCGGATTCAATCTGCGGTCAAAGTCCATACATTTCTGAGCTTGCAATGTGATTTGCAGACTAAAAATATATATATATACAGTTGACAGCATGTGTACATTTCAAAAGTGTGTACATTTCAAAATGTGCTTTAATTATGGGAGAAGAATGCATACATTAAAAAAATGTACAATTGATACATACATTTAGAAAAATACGCATGAAAATACACAGAGGTTTTCATGCAAAAAGATTATCTTCCCCCAGCTACCCCGTTGTTGATTGGGGAGAATTTTGCTGTGCGGGGAGGAGTGGAGAGGCAGACCAGAATCGGACCACTGTTCCAGGCCAATCAGGCCTTGTGGGGCGGAGAGCTGAGGTCTGTATTTAAGACCTGGCTATCTCTGCTCCCGTCAGCTTTCAGTTTTTCAGCTCCCTCCCTCCCTCCCTGTTAGCAGTGTAGGTTTTGCTGGTCGTCGTATTGGGGGCCGAGTAGGAATTTTTCGACCTGCTGTCTCGATTGGCCTGAGGCAGTGGGTGTGTTTCGCCTGCTCTACACTGTGAAGCAAGGTTGGGTTAGATATTGTTTATTCTTTTGGTCACATTTCGGGAAGTGTGGAAATAGGCAGTGGTGTTAGGGTTTGGTGATCATCCAATGGCACCTTTCAGGTGACTGGTGATAACCCAAGGCTCCCCTTGCTTTTGTCATGCAGCACAGCTTGAGGGAGATTGGGCCATCTTTGGGGTCTCCCATTCTCACTTGCTGGTTGTCCTGCAGCACCGGGTGGAGCAGACACCGGGAAGACCCTCCAGCACCCAATGGTGCAGAGCTTGGGAGCGGTGAGTAACAGTGTTACTCTGTTTTCACCCAGATCAGATAACACTGGCCACGGGGCAGTTTAGTTTAGCAACTGCACTCCTCCCTTCACAGATCTTTAATCAATTAATAAATGTGGCCCTGATTTGATACCAATACCATACTTTGTGTCCGGTCTCTTCATTTCCTCTCTTACACATGCAAAAATAATTGCAATCTGAGATGGACTTGAGTTGGAACAAGCTTCATGATAGAGTTTGGAGCTCAGGTTTTGCTGATTCACCGATCCCTAGTAACTACAAGGAAGCAGCGCTGAGGCAACTCTTGAAGAAACCTAGTTTAGATCTAACAATTTCAGATAATTACTACCCAGTGTTAATTTTGCTATTCTTGAAGCATGTGGTGGCACAGAACATTATCAAATTCTGCATTTAAACAGGGTACCTTACATTTCCCCTCACCCACAATAGGACATGTGCTCCCATCTGCCAACATAACAGTGTGACAACTTCTTTCTTTGGACACCTGACCAAATGACACAAATGGCAAAGAGGAATTAGAAATGGTCTTAGAACTTCCACTGTCAAAAATCCATCTTGACGTGGCTTCACTCACATTCACCCTTACAGTGGCTGAAACAAATTGACTAGACTGTCCATCTTCCTGATTCTGTTTCTTCTTACTGCCCTTCTGTAAGTTCACTTTACAATTCTTCTTTACGTCGTCCACATCCGAAGCATTTTCTCACGTACATGGCTCTCTCCTCTCCTTCCCCGGCAAATCTCAGCTGTGCTGCAGTTGCTCCGTCTTTCGACACTCCTCCCCCTCCTCTGCTCGAATTCCTTCGGCTGGAGGGAGGTGACGCTTGTTTCTCCTGCTGCTTTATTTCTCTTCTCTCTTCTTCCTCAAGAAGCCATCCAGCCAGATACTCCATCGTCAGGTCTTCTTCCGGTAGCGAAGCAACACTGGACACCAGCAAGTCCCAGCTTTCATCCAGAGATGACAACATGATCTGGGCTTGGTGGATTTGTTGATACTCCTGACCACGCTCAGCAAGCTTCATCAGGAGCTCCTGTATAACTTGCAGATGGTCAGACACTTTCTCACCGGGAAGCAGCTGCTTCTTGTATTGTTGCCGTGCCAACAGGATTTTAGAGCCAGCACTCTCACGGATGTGGATTCTCCTGAGTGCCTGCCAGCAATCCGCTGCATTAAGAAAAGATCTCACATGCATAAGTTCTGAATCTGACAGAGATAGAACAATCATGGCATGTGCTCTCTGCAGCTGCCGGTGCTCCTCAGGTATTGGGTCTTCCAGGGGATCAACAATGGCAACGTCCCACAGATCCTCCCGCATGAGCAGCATTTTCATCTTGAATTCCCAGGCTAAATAATTGTGCTGATTCAGCCTTTCCACCACCACTCCCGGATACTGCTGCATTGCTGCCATCGGATAACAGTCCACAGGCTGCGCAGTGGGAGCTGGTACGGGAATTTGTTCTTCCTCCTCCTCCAGAGGAGCACTCCGTATCTCAAACTCGGCTATCACCGCCTCCAGTTGTTCCTCCAACGTTGCAGGGTATTACCAGAGAAGGACCAGCGATGCAAAGCCCTAGCCAGGAACTTTGCAGCGATCAGACTTCTCTGCACCCCAAAAAACCTTACTGGAACTAGCACAAAACACCACCACAAAATACCACGTTCAGCACCACGTTCCTCTGGGCCCATAACCTGTTGGAATCTGAGCTCCTGGGGGAAAAAACAAAGTCAAAAACTATGTTCCCCAGCAGGAGCAGATGTAGCAGCGGTGTGAACGTGGCGTTAGTGGCTTAGGCTAGTCCAGTATGGCAAAACAAAACACAAGCCAGTTTTCTTAGCAAAAGTTTACTAAAAACTAAGACTTGTAAAACAAATCAGGAACAGAGCATATACAGAGTGCTATCTACAAAAATACTAGAGAACAGTATGTTAGACACAAAAATAACGTACAGTCTAAACATACACAACTTCCTCTTATCAATACAATGCTTACTCATAAATCCAACACCTTACTCCCAACAAGAACACAGACACATTAATCACCTTAAATACAATCCTGTAGAGGTACACCCATGGTATGAGGTAATGCCACCTGCAAACCTCCCCGGCTCGGCTCCAATGCGACCTTGAAGCCAGTGAGAAAAAACTGTAAGCCATGTTAACTGTGCCAAAGGTGAAATGATCTCATTCAAAGACCTTGGACATAACTGCTGTTTCTATGGCAGAATTTCTTGCATGAAGGCAAAAACTAGAATATGCAACCCCATATTCTATACAACCTCCGTTGTGGAACTTCAGTATGCTGATTATAATGTGGTCTCCGCACATTCAGAGGATAATTTCCAAACTATCCTAAATGCTTTTGCAGAAGCATACGAAAAACTTGGTCTCTCACTTGACATCAAAAAAACCAAAGTGCTTTATCAGCAAGTGCAAGTTAACCCTTTGGTGATGCCATCTATCCAGCTTGGCGGGGCAATGCTGGAAAATGTCGATAATTTTCTCTATCTTGGCAGCTATCTTTCTGTTACAGCTAACATTGACAGTGAAATCCAGCATTGTTTGAGCTCCGCAAGTGCCGCATTTTCTCGAATGAAACATAGAGTGTTCGAGGATCGGGATATCTGTAAGGAGACCAAAACGCTTGTTTATGAAGCCATTGTATTACCAACTTTATTGTATGCCTGTGAAACATGGACTATCTATAAACGTCATTTCCACCTCCTTGAAAGATTTCATCAACGTTGCCTCTGGAAAATCCTGCAAATTACTTGGGAAGATAGGCGAACAAATGTCAGTGTACTACTGGAAGAAGCAAAGACTACTAGCGTTGAAAAAATAATCCTTCAACGCCAACTTCAATGGACCGGTCATGTTGTTCAAATGTCTGACTGCCGTCTCCCAAAGCAGTTACTTTATTCCCAACGATGGAAAGTGGAATATCGGTGGTCAGTATAAGAGGTTTAAAGATGTTCTTAAGACTAATCTAAAAAAATGCAATATAAACATCGAAAACTGGGAAGCTCTGGCCCATGAACAATCTAAATGGAGGTTGGCCTTTCACAAAGGTTCCATGGACTTTGAAGAAGCCCAAGTGCAAGGTGAAAGGGAGAAACGTGCTAAGCGAAAAGCACGTCAAACAAATCCTTTACAGGACCATCTTCCATCTGGTAACCTGTGTCCTCACTGTGGGAAGCTGTGTGGATCTAGAATTGGCCTCCACAGTCACTTACGGACCCATCGCTAAAGCCTACACAATTTTTTAGAATTTCCTCCTTTTATAATTTTCTTTTTGTAATTTTATCCTGGAAGACAATCTTACTCAGTCACGAGTGATCGCCTACTACTACTTGGTGTACCCATCTGCTTGGGAGACTTGGTGGAATCAGGCACTGGAGCTTTAAAAGCAAGGGCTGGCTCATCATCCCTTCTTCATCTGTTGGACTGTTATATATTTTCTATCAAGCATGGAACAGAAACACACTTGTTTCCTCAATGGGGCCACAGATGAAGTGGCACTAACAGTACTTGTTAGAATGAAAGCAATCATCAGGAATGAGATTGGGACACACAAAAACTGAAGCACCACTAAATCATGAGAAAGAACTGCAGTTAAGCAGAATTACTATCCCTATAAATCACTAGTCATTGTCATTAAGTATCATTTGTCTTAGATCAGTTCCCCTGGAGGCATCCTGATTAAGCTGATTTCCTGAGTAAGCACATCTCAGCTAAGTGCTGTGCACTACACAGTTTGGGGATTGAATTAGCTTCACTATTTTAAGACATAACTATCAGTTATATGTGGTGACTGAGTGAGCATGGGATGTGCAGTAGAAAACACAATCCAGAAATTGGGTCTTGCTTTAAAAAAAAAAAAAAAAAAAAGAGTCTCTTCAGAATAACATTTTCAAATATGCATCATGCTCTTGGGTAGCCATTGTACCAACACTGAGGGATGTTTTTCACTGAGGCTACAGCCCTGTGCACGTCTACTTGAAAGTGATCCTCACTGATCACAGTGGGAGTTTTCCCCCATATCAGCATGTTTGGGATTGTTCTGCAGAATGGATGGGCCTCGGCCGTGATTTCTGAAAATCTGATATTGCATTTCAGTATTTCATGATGTGAGCCACACAGAGACCAATGGTATAGGCAACCTATAGAACTGCCATAAATAGGTGGGGGTGAGAGATTGTGGTGAGAGATTTGCTTCATGTGTGGCTGCCTCCAGCAGAAGACCTGTGGGTTGGGGGAGCCCAGTTCTCTTAGGACGCAGTCCTGGGGTTGGGGCATGCTGGGAGTTGTAGGCCTTTTCTCTCTCTAAACAGCCATAGGATTGCGCCCTTGAGGAGTGACTCAGCTGGATTAGTGCTGGGGGAAGGGAGGGTGGGGTGTGGCTGGCTTCTTCCTGTATATATCTCGAGCAATATCTTGGCAGGCAGGTGGCTGAGCTAAGTGGGTCACACTTCAGGGTACACACAGAAGGATAATAGAAAGAATAGAAAGGAAAAGAAAGAAAGATCCGGAGGAAACTGATAGCTTTTAATTTTATTTTCTTTCTCTCCATATCTCCTTTTCACAGAAGGTAACATATGTTACAATTATATCCATAGACTGCAGACATGCACCATGTGTGTCTCGATGAAGTTAATTCATCCAGAACTAGGACAAATCATTGTGGTTTGCATCGAAGTGATTGCTGTGAACAATTACAGTTGACAATTATGATTGCCTGAAGATGCAAAATGGCTATTGCTTTTGCTCATTAGAAAATATTGTCTCCATTGGGAGTGATTAATGCTATTAAGGTACTAATTTTGAATGACCATCTTTTCCAATTGGGACTAATTGTCCTTAAGTACTTTTTCTGAATGATACCTCTTGATTGTGAGTGACTAAAACTGCTGAAAGAGAGTAACCAACATCATATCCTCATAACCTTATATATCATTTCCTCCTGCCTGTGAAAGACTAATATTTTGACTTTGAGTTATTAATACCCTAAATCTTGAATGACTACTTCCTTTGACTATGTACAACTAACACCTTTGATGCTAAGTGGTTAATCCTATTAGCTTTGATTGATCATTCCCTTTGACTGTGTACAACTAACATTTCTTGCAGCGGGTGACTAATAATATAAACTTTAAACGACTACTCCTTCTGATTCTGAACAATTAATATTTCTGATAATGAGTGACAGGAACAGCAGTCTATGCTTTCTGAGGGAACACTTCGATGTCAGAACACTCCGAATATCCTGTGCTCTGTGGGCAGACACTGGCAGAGCAGAAAGAGCAACGGAACAGAGGCTTTTCTCTCTCTCTCTAGACAGGCTTCTGAGCCCTGCTAGAGAGGTCTCACCACTGAAGGCAGGGCCAGGGCTGGAAAGGCCACAGCCCACAAGAAACTCCAAATCCCAGCCTCTCCTCTCCCCTCCCCTCCCAGCAGAACACCCCCTTTTTCCTCTACCCAAAGTCACATTTGTGATCTCGGGAAGCAGCCATTGTAGATCTTTCTGTAGCAGCTGCGAGGGGATGGGGGTGGGAAGAGGGAGGGATCAGAACACAGTCCCCCCTCCTGAGGTCCTAACAGTGTCTACAGCCTTGGGAGGGGGGCTACAAAAAACCCTATAGTCCCTGGGACGCACTCCCAGGTCTGTAGGATTGCGCCATAACACTATTAACTTTTTATGATTAATCCTTTGTCTGTAAATGACTGGTGTTGCTTATAGTGAGAAATTAACCATTCAATCCTATGCATGTCTACTCAGACGTAAGTCCAACTGAGTTCAACGAGGCTTTCGGTCAAGTAATTGGGAAAAGAATTGCACTCTGATACACCCAACCTTGCATTTCTAGACTGCAAATGATTACCAGTTGTTTCTTTTTTTTTTGTGGGAGTCTACTGCTCTGACTGTGAATGACTGATCATTTTGATACTTCAGATCCTGAAGATTTATTTTAAATAATTCTGAGTGATTAACTCCAATTGATGATGATTATAACAACTCTAATCACTAATCTTAATTGTTTGCAACGAGTTAGTGAGGATTATTACTGTTATGAGTGACTGTATGATCTTAATCTGGTAACTGAGAGAGTGAATTAACTTTATTATATCAATTATTTCAAAGACTGATTAAATATATCTCAGTTAAATCAATACTGTATTGAATAATATTCAAGATTAGCTGCTAGGTGTATGGACATAAATTTAAAATCATCAATAATAAATGATTATTTTAACATGGGTGGGAATGATAGGAAATTAGAAAAAGAGGAAGAACATACTTGTAAACTTAAGAAAAGATTAGAATGGAAAGAGAAAGAAAGTGACAAAAATAACAGTATAAATATTGAAACAAGGAAAAGGAAAAATGAAAAGTACTTTTTAGAAAGAAACAGGAAATAGAAGAGAAAATAATTAATGACACAGAAGTAGTAAAGGCATATGAGTCAAAGTTATGTGAGTTACAAGGAAGTTTGTAGTGTTTTGAAAAAAATGTGGAAAACTATTGCAAGATATGGGCCAAAAATGTAAAACAGCTTGGCAGGAAATTGAACAGCATATACAAAGGTATGATATCAGGAAATTAAAGGCAAAAGTAGAAGAACTAGATTAGGAATTAAGGGGGGGGAACCTTCTCTCTTCCCCCATGCAGCCACCTGCATTCCCCAGAGCAGATTTTAAGGGTGTGGTGGGGGCTGCAGGGGGAATTGCTCCATTAGTGGGAGGGATTAATTGAATACACTCTGCCCAACTCCCTGCTCATCTTTGGAGGTAAGTGGGTTTAATAAAGTCTGAATAGTGCTTCTATGTAATTTAAAATAATCAACTAAGGAAAGAGACAGAATTTGAAAATACAATAATGAAGACAGGTAACATTTATAAAATATTATTAGGTTTCAAATGTGAAACGGAGCAAGTAAAAGAATTTGTGATACATTGGGCACAAGATATTGTGTTGGTGCGTGAGGCAAAATTAGGTTGCTGTGCTGCTTATGTTTTGATTATGTTGCAGTGGGTTTTTTACTACTTATCTGGAAAGTTCCCAGACAGGGTAAACCAGGACATGGCTGTCTGTGTTTACGAAGCTATTCTTGCCTGCGGCCTTGCTAGGTGTGAGAATGCTGGATGTGAGACAGAAATGTCATGTGATGTCAATAAGCTAATGACATGTAGTGGCCAGGCTTCGGCCATATGTATCATGCTTTTATGGTTTTGAGCTGCACATGCTTTTGCTGAGCTGGATGTACCTTTAAGGTACCTACCTGCACATGGACTCTGTATATGGAATGTAAAGTAGATGTAACCTGTAGTGACATTTTGTTATAAGTTAATAAAACAGTTATAATATTGTAGTCATATTGCTTTTGACTACAGTGTGATCCCTGAGTCCTGAAATGAAATGCAACTGAGAAGGCTGAAGTGAACTGCTGCGTGGGGGAGAACTCTGCTGCTGTGTGTGGAAGGCCAAAGATTTCTTTAGTTCTGGCTAGCACACAGACCAACATATTACACCAACCCCAACATATTGGAGATAACATCCAAATGAAGGTATGGGAATATTTAGAGTTAGTAGGGAATAATTTCTCCCTGTGTATGAATGTTAGGGGGGAATGCTATAAGATGATGGGGAAGTGGTATATTATTCTGGAAAATATAAACAAAATTAATAACAGTTATAAACCACAGTGCTGGAAGTATCTTAAAAGTTGAGATTTTTTCCCCCATATATGTTGGGCATGCCCAGGTCCAAAAAACAAAAACAAAAAACCCAAAGGAATACAATAAAAATCATGATAGAGAAAATAATTAGGTATACGATTAGATTTAACCCACTACTCTTGTATTTTAACATTTGCAAAAAGTTATACGCAAGTTATATTTATATTGAAGTTGTTGATTATGTGATCATAGCTGCAAAATTACTTTATGCCAGGTACTGGAAACCTCTTAAAATTCCAGGGATAGAGCAAAGGCTCGAGAAAATGTGGGATTTCATCACAATGGGCAAGTTGAGCTCCTATGTAAAAACTAATGAGAGAAATCAAAGAGATAATTTCATTAATCATTGGACACCATTTATTGAATTTTGTAAATGTAATTTACTGTTGCCTAGACCACATCTTTTTTTTAAAAAAAAGAGATAAATTAATATTATATTATATTATATTGTATCCATATTACTATAATATAGCACTCCTATTTATCTGTGTGGAAAGCTCTGATGCTGGAGCCGCCAAGGTATCTAAAGCTCTTCCAACATGAGCCTGGCAGGGCGGATGATAGGAAGCAGGAGCACTCCCCCCCCCCCAGTTTCTGGAGGGGTTCTTTTGTCTTCTCAACTGTTTCCCTCCCATTGTGATCAATGGGTGGGAAATGAACTACGCCAGCACCAGGGCTGGTGTAGTTCTTCCTCCATTTACAAGGAGTGTTTGGAGACTGTGAGGATTTTGGATCTTGCAGGTCCAAAGCCTTTCCCGGCACGCCCAAGGCATGCCCCCTGATTTGCCCACTTCCCCCCTCTTCAGTTTTGGAGTTCAAGCATTGCAGAGGTAAGGTCTGCAGAAAGTTCTGCAGCAGGGTTCCAGGGTCAGACCTCTCTATCTGCCCTCAGAGAAGGAGAGCCAATTTGTCCTATACCCCCTGGAGCATGCTCTCAGGGACCATAGCACCGCATGTGAAGATTCTTTTTCTTCATATTGTTGTATATAGAAATATTAGTATTATTGTATATAGAGATATTAGTATTTTATACATGTATTTTCTTTTCCCTCTTTACTCAAATATGTAGTAAATAGCCTCTGTTATTTATTTACTTTAAATGTCATAAATAAATGAATAAATAAAATCACAGAAGCTGCCACTTCTTCACACATTGTGTGGCACAGATTTCCACCAAAAATGAACAAGTGAAAAGCATAGGTGATTCTATGCAGTGAAAATAAAATGTACAGTCATCTCCAAATATCTCCAGAAATAACCGACATATATAGAAATATGTATAAAGTAAAATGCAGGCTTTATAGTAAATATTTATCACCATTCTGGGACCCAAACCAATGAGGCTGAAGTTACAGTTCTCAAATGTCTCATTCCGAAGCAGTCGTACCATAATCAATGTGATCACTCCAGAGTAAGCGTTTTGAAGATTGCAGTCTCAAGCAGAATCCTGCAGTACACCAGCTGGAACTTAGCAAACAGAGCCTCTATTCAATCTTTCTTGCCTGCCAAATGAGTTTTTCCAAGAGGCCCAATCTGGGAGCAAAGCCAAAGCGTGCTCTGATTTCATGAATTATACTACTAGCATTGGCTGCAATCCTATATTATTTTTATGACCTATTGAAAATTGATGAAAGCCACCACCACAAGTAAGGGCTGATTCATGTGATCAGCCAAAGTGCCAAGGGCTTTCCCTGTGATCTGTTACTGCACCTATCACATGATATGTGATCATTTATATGAAAAGAGTTTGCCATCACAGATCATTCTTTCCCATTATATCTCAGCCTTGGCTTATGAGTTAGAGGATGGGCTCATAAGAATTCACAACAGCTGCAGTTTATCATGTGGAAAGGTGGACGCCCTGTTATGTTAATGATCATGTGAATTGATCCTGGCAGCCTGATCCACTTTTCCACTATCTCTGCTGTGGCAGAAGTAGGGCCTTGTGCTGCAATACCTACAATAGCATGCTGTCCAGGCTTGGGATGTTCCCGTCAACAAAATGCAGTCTCATCAACGTTCTCCAAATTCCACCTCAAAGCTTGTTCCAACTCGTGTGTATCAGACTGCGAGCTTTGTTTGTTTTTTTCTTTTCACATTTTTGGGGAAATGTGTCTTCATGCACATTTCCCCAAAAGTATGCATCAATTAGCATGTTTTCTAAATGTATGCATCTTTTCCCATTGATTAAAATGTGTGTGCAGATTTGTCAAAAGGACACATATTGTCATGCGCTTTGTTTCACTTTTCGAACACATTTTTTTTGTTCCATGAATCATTGCATTTGGGTCCATATTTGGTTCCAGCAGCTGCAAACTGGGTAAATTCTAGTCAAAAATGGACTGAAATGATTTTCTCATACATCCCTAGAAGCAAATGGGACCAGCTGGACAGCTGTGCTCCACTTGCCTGTATCCCCATGCTACAGGAAAGAGTAATCCCATAGTTCTTTGATGCTGTGATAAGAGCGATGTATAAGAATTTAGCTTTTGTTCACAAAACATGCGAGCATGCCCCGTTTGAAGCTCCAAATGTGAGCGCAAACACATGGCTGCCAAAAATATTCGCAAATTGTCGAACACATGCTTGCTTTCCTCTCGTTCCTGATTCCCAGTTAGATGTGTGCAAATTTCCTAATTTGTGCAAATTTCCTCCATAGACTGAAACGGCTCCACTGCAGTGTAAATTTGGGGAGATTTGCGCAAATCTCCCATTCGATCTCTGCTCAATTTGCACAAGTTTCCCATTCACACAGAGCAAGCAGAGATCACAATGAGAACGGGAATTGAGATGAGCAGCAAGATGATGTTTGGAGAATCCTGCCAATCTCCAAAAATGTTCATTAGCCCACCTGCCTTCCACTCCATACCTTCCCCCAGAACACTCCCCTTAGATATAGCTCCTGACTGAAGCTGCCTGGTGCAGGAATAGAGCAGGTATCCCTTCGCATTTGTGTCGGGAACCTAGCATCCAATTTTATGCTCTGTTGTTATGACTGGGCATTTTATTTTATTTTATTCTGGTTTATTGCAGTCTATGTCATAGATTGGATATTTTGTTTATTGTTCGGTTGTTATATATATGTTAAAATTTCAATTAAAAAACAATTTTAAAGGAAAAAGCTTTTCCAGAAGGTTGGGGAACCCTCTAGAACAGTGAAGGAGCTGGCCCAGAGGGAAGGGGAAATCAGCAAAAACTACCTCTGTCCCACTTCCTCCAGTAGGAGCCTCCACTGGATTTCAGTCCCTTCTGTGAATAGAACTACCTCTGGATCCAATCCTCTCAAAAAAAATTATGGCATTAGCCTATGTGGTCTAGAGTCTGTTTCATCAGATGCATTAAGTGTTAAATAAATGTAATTTAAATTTATTATTGTTTCAGTTGTTATTAGCAGTGCTGAAAATATAAAACAAACAATACAAGATAAACTAGGGATATATAATCTGCCTTAGAGTGACCACTGAGAGCATTCCTTTTAATATTTTTTAAAAAAATCTAATCAAGTATAAAAAGCCGCAAAGTTCCTCCCACAATAGTACTTCTTACTATGGCTCTTATTATGTGCACCTGTCTAAATCTGTCGCTCATCTGCCCAAAGGCAACCCTTTAAGCTAAGCAAACAAGTACAGGACAGATGTTCAACTTTAGTATCTCTTTGCTTTGTTTAGTTTTAATTCTCCAAATTCCAGTTCTAATAGGTTACTGCAGTGCAAAGAATTCTGTGTTTACTTGTTCGCTTGCAGGTTTACATTCAAATTATGAATTCATTTTGAGAGAGAAATGGTGTCCCTAGTTTAATACCTACATAAATATACAGTGAGGTACCTTAAATAAACAGTAGGTAGCTGTTTCCACACGCGCGCACACACACACACACACACACACACACACCTCAGACATAAATCTTCACTGAGGATACAATCCAGCTAAAGTTAAGCACTATCATTCATGCAGCCCTGTTCCATTTTTACATGTTGACTATTCCAAGAAGCCCCATTGAATTCAGGTGAGTGTCTATAGTATTGCTGACTTTAAAATATTAAAAATGTGTTTTAATTAAATTTAGACAATGAAATATATTTTAATGAAAATAAATATTAAAGAAAGCTATCATTAACATTGACTGTTTCCCGCCTTTTATATCAAGCATCCGCCTTTACCTTCCTGTAAATCAGGTATCACTTACTCCAGAATACTGAATGTTATTTCACTAGCATAGATTTTTTTATCCTTAAAGAATACCAGAGATATAGAATCCAATGTGGCTGCCTGTAACCCTCCAAACTTGGAGGGTTACAGGCATCCAGTGGAGGGCAGAAGGAGCATGGAGGTGAAGGTGCTCCGCGCTCCTCCCACCCTCCAAAATACTTAGATCGCCGATGTCATCCATCTAAGTGTTTTCCCCCAGCTTGCGAGGAGGGGAGGCTGAGACGCCGCTAGGATAGGACGGATCGTGGTGGAGCATTCCTCCTCCTCCCGTCGTCCCTGCCCCTGGGAATGCGCGCAGAATGTCTTCTCTGAGGTTGGTCTTCCTCCGAGACACAGCCCGTGCAGTTTTAAGGGCGGAGGGAGGACACTCTGAGGCTGGAGTCCCAGCTCCGACCGACCTCAGAGTGCATTGCCACAGTCAGAGCTGGGATTCCAACCTCTGCTATGGCTAGCTAGGCTGCTAGACTATGTCTAGCAGCCATAGGATTGCACCCTAAAGCCACTTAATTTATTCTCCCTTATCAATGTGCCCAGTCACTGAGGTCATCAGATGGGATGCTCCTGGTGGTTCTGCATGGACCTATGGCCCAGTTGGAGTCCACCCAGAGTACAGCCTTCGGTGTGGTGGTTCCCTTTCTGTGGAACTCGCTTCCTCTGGAGGTCCGGCAGGCAGGCCCCAACAGTGTCTTGTTTTTGGCACCTGCTGAAGACATATTCAACAAAGCCTTCCTCGATTGACCAGTCATTTATTTATTTATTTATTAGATTTATACCCCGCCTTTTTTCCTGCAAAGAACCCAAGGCAGCTTACATAATCCTCCTCCTCCTCTCCATTTTATCCTCACAACAACCCTGTGAGGTAGGTGAGGCTGAGAGTCAGTGACTGGCCAAAAGTCACCCAGTGAGTTTCATGGCCGAGTCATGTTTTTTATTGGTATTCTGTTTTGTTTTTTTGTTTTTAAAAAAAACTTTTAATATGGTGCTTTATTCCTTTTTTTCTGTGCACCAGTCCAGAATCTGTTTAGATGTGAAGTGTTATATTAATGTTGTAAATAAAATAAATAAAATAAAATATAGGTGCAATGTGATATATGTAAGAACTTTCTATAACCACCTGTGTGTGTTGGGTTTTTTTTTTTTTTTAATAATCCATAGAAGTAGCATCTGGCTGGATGTTGAAGAGTATCTATGATATAATCATGGAACCTAAGCACCCTAGTGATCATCTAGTCCAAGTCCCTGCTCAATGCAGGATCTGCAATGGAAGATGCAACTACAGCATCCCTGAAAGATGGCTGTCCAGCCTCTGCTTAAATATCTCCAACAAAGGAGAGCTCACCACCTGCCAAGGCAGTCTGTTCCACTATTGCACAGCTCTTGCCATTAGCAAGGTTCTCCTACTGTTTAGCTGATATCTGGTTCCCTGCAATTTCCACCCATTGATTCTAGTCCTGCCTTCTAGAGCAACAAAGAAGTCTGCCTGGTCACTGAGGTCATCAGATGGGATTCTCCTGGTGGCTCTGCATGGACCTATGGCTCAATTGGAGTCCACCCAGTACAGCCTTCAGTGATTGCCCTTCAGATATTTGAAGACTGCTATCATGTCTCCCATTATCTCATATATGACACATATATGATATAGATGTATTCATTGCATGTAACTTGACATCTCATCTAGGATGGGGGAGGAAGAGGAATTCATTGAGTTCACATATCACATTTTAATGTGAACGCACCTAATTTCACACTTTTGAACCAATACATGAACCAAAATTCAGCTATCCTTCAAAATTCTCACTTCTCCAAATTTTAAAATGGAGTTCTCCAATCAAAAAGTACACAAGATTCCTATATTAGCCCAAAAAAGCATTAAAAATACTGTTCTGTTAGGAAAATTGATTGTAAGAATGTACAGTATATATTAAGCAAAATTGTATACGAAAATGCATGTATTGGAGAAGTGAGCACAAAAATGTATACGAATTTTTGTGTGAACTTTTTATATAAAGCTGTTTTTGCTTTTTATATAAAATATTGTTAAAGTTCAGGATAAACTGAATTTAAAGATTAGAAAAATGAGAAATGCAGAAAAACCAAAACTGACATATTCATCTGTTCCTACTCTCATTAGCTTACCCCTCCTGTTCTCCACTTCAGCTCCCTTACTCACATGGGGCAATGGCTTCAACAACTGTGATGGAGAGCTCAGAACAGGAAACGGCTTGATGGGAAAAGAAGAATTCTGTGAGTTCACTTACCATAAGCTTTCTAATCTCATTCCCTGCATGAATGTGGTTCTCAGAAGATGGGAGGGAAAAGAACAGTAAGTTAAAATGGTAAAGGAGGATATTGCTAATGGAAACTGTTAGGAAAGCAATAGGAAATTGCACACTTGAGAAACCCCGTGTGCCAGAATGAATTGCTTAAAGGAAATCTATAAGAACAACAGACTCTTAAAGCTAGTTTGAACACTGTCTGGACCAATGTTTATTTTTTAAAAAATGTGAAATCCTAGACATGTTTCAATTGTTAACAATTTTGCACACTAACCCTTCCCAACATGGCCTTCAGGGTTTCTAGTTACCAGCCATGGGCCTGCTTTAGCCCTGTTCACACATGCATGAGTTCATTTTACAGTTTAGGATTAAAGCATTGACAGGGAGCATTCATGCTCCCCCTTCCAGTCCATGCATTCATACCCACAGATATGCCACAAGAATAAGTCTTACGACAGGCTAGCTGGAATCTGGACAACAGCTGCCTGCCTTTCTGTTAGTCAACAGAGGCCTCCACCACCTTGTTTCTGCTAACAATGAACTTTTATCTTCCTGAAGGTTTTTGTATGCTGATTTTAGAAACTGATGTTTTTTTTTTAAAAAAAATGTACTGTACTTAATCTTACTGAAGTGTTTGCTTTCATTTTATTAGACCACTTCATGGAAAGGTGGTGTATAAATACTCTAAAGAAAAACTGCTCTTTACAGAATGGCAATGGCCTGAGTTATACTGAGCTGTTTGGAGGTCCATGTAGGGCCCTACAATATGCTTTCAGGGTATGGCCCATGCAACCTTTGGTCTAGCCAAGCCTTCCTCAACCTGGTGCCCTCCAGATGAGTTGAAGTACAAATCTAATCATCCCCAGCCAGCATGGCCAATGGCTATTCTGGCTGGGAATGATGTAGTTGTAATCCAGCACATTTGGACCAGGTTGGGGAAAGCTGGGCTAGTCAAACATGTTACAACACTATTTGAAGCTATTTTTGGCAGTTAATCATAGCCAATATAACACCAACAAAGCTTAAACAACACTTCCTTTTCGCCACTCATTTTGCTTCTCTCTCATGCACAGTTTGATGGTTGCTACTTCTTTCCCCTTCTCATCATCAGCCTATACTGACTTTGTGTATTGAAGAAAGGAAGGACTGCTCCATTCATTCCAAAAACCATAAGCAAATATGTGTGTTAATGAATTGCAATTCACCTTATAAGAGGGTATTGTTGTTCAGTCTTTGGACACATTGAGTTCTGTGTCACTTTTTTAAGTGCTCCTTTATCCTTCAGCAAAATGTTTTGATTTATGATAGATACATTAGAACCTTCTAAGTTTTATCCCCAGATGCTTCATGAAAAAGAAGGACAAAGCAAGCTTCTATAAGAAATGACATGGGATGTCAACATTCTGTTAGTGTAGACTAGAGACATACGTTCATGTGATTAGAACTGCAAAGGGTCACAAGAGACATGAAACTGATGGGTAATTCACAGTGATAAGAAAGGAGGAGGGAGGGCAATACTTTTCATTTTATAATCATGTATTCTTTTACTGCATGCTACATTGCATGCTTATGCAGATTAGCTATCAGATAAATCTTTTGAGTCTATATTCATATCAGTAACTAATTTATTGCAACTGATTAAGCAGTGTTCAGACGGTCCAAGAGGAAATTCAGTCATCAGCTGACTATTCAAGACCAAAGTGCAATGACGAACTAACATTTCGCAAACAGAAAGGTTATATGTGGTGTCTTATGGACAGAAACATGAGTAGAAAGCATGTTGCATCTGACATAGGTTAACAATGTGATTAGATTTGTCATTTGAAATTGAAACTTACAGTGAGATCCAGCCCCAAATAAAACCAGATTATGTTTGACTTCCAACAACAGATACTGGATTTATTGGAAAGGTTAACATCATAACCTTCTTCCACAGCTGGGTTATTTGTCGCTTTAAGGTAATAGCCCACATTCTACAAGCAGTAGGGAATAGATCCATCTTACCCTCTTTCTGAAAGCTGACACAGATTTTGCAGTAAAGACTTATGTTCCCTTTTAAGTTGGTTAGAGTACCTGGGACAGCAAAACTTAGGGCAGGGGTCTTCAAACTAAGGCCCGCGGGCCACATCCGGCCCGCCTTGCCTTTTTATCCGGCCCGGCAGCCAATTGGCGGAAGCAGACTTTTTTTTAACTTTCGCTTCAAGCGCCAATTCTTTTGTCGAGTATGCTCATTTGTGTGATGGCAAAAACAAAAGTATATTCGTGTTAGGCATGAAACAATTGTGCAACTATATATGTAAATACCACCAGCCCTGCCAGGAGTATTCATTAATATTCCCCCTTCTTCCTTCCCCATTCCTTTTTCCTTGTGTGTCGTGTCTTTTTAGATTGTAAGCCTGAGGGCAGGGACTGTCTTGTTAATTGCTGTAAACCGCCCAGAGAGCTTCAGCTATTGGGCGGTATATAAATGAAATAAATAAATAAAATAAAATAACTTTCCATTTAAGGGGGGAAAAATTCACCCCATCAAGTAAAAAAAAGGGACCTGGGTCCTTTTTTTTTTTACTTGATCCATTCATTCATATTTTTTTCAAACTATAGTCCGGCCCCCCAACAGTCTGAGGGACAATGAACTGGCCCCCTGTTTAAAAAGTTTGAGGACCCCTGACTTAGGGTAAGGGAACAGCCTACACATGAGTGGGCCACATCATTTAATTGCTACTCACATAAGTAAGCATACAGTTCCTGCTAAGTACCTATTTTTATTGTAAAAAAAAGAAAGGAAAAAAAAGGTGACTCACATCCTATTCTTTAAGGACTTGTTTAGCAGTGGGCAGATTCAGAGAGTGTCTGGAAGGAAGTTTTTTTTATCATAGAAAAGGAGAATTGAATAAATATTTTAAATACCCACAGGTAGTTTATGAATGCTGTGAGTTAATGACTGCTCAGAACACAGAAGATGGAGAGGGAGTGGGAGAGAGAGAGAGAGAGAGCTATAGGCAAAGCCTGCCCTTTATTGCTTGCAAAACTCCTATTCAAAAATACTCACAGAATGCTCCAATTATTCTCCTAGAAGTTGACTGTAAATTATATATAGCTCTGTTGTTTTAATGGTTGAAATAGTTGCTTTAAACTTTTGACTGAGTATTGGAAGGTATGACCAAAGTAAGATCTAATTTGACATGATTAGTTATGGAATCTTGTATTTGTTTTTTATTTAGTTTTTTATATTTTTATCCCATGCTTCCTCCAAGGATATCAGGGCTCCCTCATTTAATCTTCACAACATTCCCCTGAGGTAGGACAGGCTGAAAAAGAATGATTGGCCCATAGTCACCCAGTGAATTTCATGTCAGAGTGTGGATTTGAACCTGGATCTCCCCAGTCATCGTGTGGCTTATGCCTGTGGCTTATGCTGGCTCAGCTTGTCTGAGTGTGGAAAACTAAGTAGGGTCAAGCTTGGTTATTACTTGGATGGGAGACCACGCCTCTAGTTTCCTGCATTGAGCAGGGGGTTGGACTCGATAGCCTTGTAGGCTCCTTCCAACTCTTTGATCTATGAAAACTATGAAATTGTCCAGCACTAAGCAGTACACCGCACTGCTAACCTAAATGCACAATGCCATACAGCTTTCATGATGTCTGCACATGTGATGAAGGCAGACATCTTTCCACAATCAAATCAGGCAGCCACCTAGTGACACATGGAATCTAGCCCTGGCAGAGTGTTGGACAAAAGTGCAGGTACAGAGTTCTAAGTTTTATTTTTATTTTTTCAAAATCCCCAGGCCACTTCTTACTAAACAACATCCTTCTGCTTTAGAATAAGATGGCTAACCCACATCACAACTAGAAGCATTTAGAAGTTATACGACATTCCTATATGTAGCCGAACAGCAAGATAAGGATTATTTGGGGTGGGGAGGAAAAGATTTTGCCCTTGGAAAGTTGCACAGATTATATTTGGACATCCACACTTGCAAACAGAAAATGAACAAACAAACCAATGTGGATAATTCACATCAGATGCAGCCCTTAGCCAAAGTGATTTTGCTCCAATTCAAATGAAGAGCTTTCGAAAAGAATTAAATCAACAACATTTTGACAGTCATGTCTGCCTACAGGGCCAACAGCCTGCTCAGGTGTGCACATGCATTATTCCCCACTCTCGGATAGTTGGAAATAAGTTTATTTAAATGTATTTATTCTCAAACTTATCTTGGCTAAATGAAAAAGATTCCGGCAAAAACCATGGGATTGTTTCCATCTGCTCTGAGACGTCAGGCCCGAACTCTTCTGGCCAAAATTAACACCTTCCTGTCTGGCAGTTGGCCATTAGCACCTGCTTGAGCTTCTGAAGCCATCCCACTGGGATTTTTGCTCAACATTTAACTAAACTAAAGGGCACCACCATGGCACATAATTGAGATGCTGCTTACCCTCCGGGCACTCAGTCACCATTCTGTCTTTTTAATTCTCAGCTAAGCTTTAGAAAGCCCAGAAGAATTTGGGTAGCTGATGTTTAAGGGCCAAGATAGACATGAAAGCAGTAAAACCATTTGTGTATGCCAGATCCTCCCCTATTTACATACAGAGCAGGGTGTAAATGGGAGATCTGATTTGCAGAGCAAAAGAAGGATGTGCCTAAAGGCACTGAACCCTCCTTGCACTCATCACTTTCCGCACTATACCTGCTTCGGCCAAGCAATGTCTTCTTTATTTTGTTTTGGCAGTTGTTGTTTTATGGGTCTTTCATGCTGTTTTAGTGATTAATGTTTTATTGGAAATGTAATTTTGTGACTTCAGTACATACATCACCTAAGAGAACTTTGGTGATTAATAAAGGTTGTAAATAAAATAAAATAAATTTCCAGCTAAATTCACTTTTAGCATCAGGGTTTGACTGAAGAGAAAAATATTTGAAATGGCGGGGGGGACACAGTCTTTGGTAAGCTAAACCGTGGGTGAGATAGAGTTTCCCCATGCACCTCTTTTGTTGATAAATCAGACCTTCCCACATACAGCCCTTGTTCAGTGTGATTGGGGCAGACAGGCTTGGATCCAAAGATAAGGAAGTTCATGGAAAGAACATTTCCTTTTCCTCCCTCTAGCATGCAGCTACCTGCCCCCAACATAGGGTGGCCATGTGTCCTATGATAGCGAGGACAGTCCTCTATTTGAAGGACTGTCAGAAGACCATTCTTTGTTTGAAAGTGTCCTCTGTTTGAAGGGCTGTCCAATCCAAGTCCAGTTGAAAGATGAAGACCTACTGCAAGGAAGAACAGGGGCCTTGAACCGCTCTATGCACTGTTAGCACATGGACAGCAGGCTGAGGAGACACACAGGTCACCCGGTCACAGTCTTCCCCCTATAGTCAAATTATTGTATTCCTATTTAAATTATAGCATTTTTTTCTAAATTTGCATCTCTACACATAAATTAGTATATGCAACAGTTTATACAAATGAGTGTCCTCTTTTGTCCTTTTTTGGGAGGAGGTGATGCATTTCCTATTTTTCAGATTTGCCTTCCACCGGCCACGCCTAGCTGGGGTCGAGGAGAGGTTTGCACGTGGGGGTGGGATGGGGAGACAGACCACAATCAGGCCATATGTGATCAGCCAATTGGCTTCTTTGGGGCGGGAGGACTGGGAACCCCATTTAAGGGCTAGTCTCCCCACCCTTTGCATCTTTCGTTTTTGGCTCCCTCCCTTCCCGGCCTGTCAGCAGTGTAGGCTCCTCTGGTCACCCTTTTGGGGGCCAAGAAGGAATTTTGGCCCATTGCCTGAATTGGCCCTAGGGCAATGGGTGTGTTTCGCCTACTCTACACTGTGAGTTAGGGTAGGAATTTTTTCCTTCAAAAATTTGGTTCGATCTGATTAGAATTAGTTAATTGGTCACATATTGCGGGAAGTGCGGAAATAGGCAGTGGGGGTTAAGATTCCGGTGATCATCCAATGGCACCTTTCAAGGTGACTGGCGGTTACCCAAGGCTGCCCTAGCTAATGTCGTGCGGCTTAGCAGACAGGGAGATTGGGCTGCCTTTGGGGTCTACCCTTCTCACCTACATTGGCAGTCATGCGGCGCTGAGACACTGGTAAGGCCCTGCAGATCCACGTGGAGTGCAACTGGAGGGTGGTGAGTCTACCCACTGCCACTCCTGTTAGGATGCTTTCGCCCAAAACTTGTTTTCCCAGCCGCATGGCCAGCGTAGATTAGAACCGCACTTCTCCCTTCACAGATCTTTGATTCAATAAATGTGGCCCTGATTTGAAACCATATATTTGTGTCTGTCTCTTCATTATCACCCATTACATGTGCAAATGCATAAATGGTCATTATGTGGGATGGGACATATGGGAGCTGCTGGGGGAGAGGAGAATTGGCCAAAATTGGGCAGGCAGGCCCCCTTGTACCCACCCTACATTGTTCAGGAGGGGATGACACTCTGGAGAGGCTTTTCAGGGAGCACAGATGGTGTCAAGAGGAAGGCAGGGACAGGAAACGTTCCTTCCGTGCACTTCCTTCAGCTAATGTATCTTAGGATCCAAGTCACAGACTGCCACTGACAATTCTACTTTAGCCCTAAAAAATACTCATCTCTCACATATAATGCACAGCTACTGAAAAATCTCAAGTACCACAAAGCACTTCTAACTCTTTTGTGACTGAGGGCTCAATGCAGGCCTTAGAGAACATCATATCTTGTTTGTCTAGTTACTCATGTCTGTCTGGAACTACTGATTTGGTTTGTCTTTAGTGTCTGGCTCTGAGAAATCAGTCGTGCAGTCCTGGCAAGAAGGAGGTTATGTTGAGAGACCAATTTGGCAATCTGTATACTGTACAGGTAGAGAATATCTAGGAGCTGACTGAGATGGCACTAAGTTAAAGCACACAATTTGCAGTACATGAAAAGTCATGAGAAAAGGCACACCTGCTGGCAACATAAGGAAGCAACATGAAATGGCATTATCCTAAACCAAAAAGGAGAAATGCTTATATTGTCTGACCAGATCAGGCAAATGATATTCCATCCACAAAGCTGGCTAAAGTATTTTCTTGGAATATTAGCGGCATTAGAGAACCTGGCTGATTATGACTTTATACATTTTATTTCTCAATTTGATATGGTCATGCTCCAGGAGATAATACTGATTTCTAGTTTGAAGGTTTAAGAAATTATTCCGTACCAGTGTGGAGAGGATCCAAGAAAGATCAGGCAGTCTTCTTCTTGTTCCTATCGCTTCCCCTTTGAAGTTTTTGCATTATGAAGTTCTTCAAAACATATTTTGATGTGCAATATACAAATTCCTCATGCTATTGGCACTGATTTTTATATAGGTATATAATCCACCAAAAAGTGTGTGTGTGTGTGTGTGTGTGTGTGTGTGTGTGTAAAATCCATTATGTATCATTTATTTATTTATTGGGTTTACATACTACTTACTATATTTAAAAATATCTCTAAGCATTTTACACGGGGATTAAAGTACATTAAAATTCAGCATAATATGCATTAAAATATATCATAGTAAATATGATATTGATATATCATATTAATAAATTTATATGAAATCTAATAAATTTATATGAAATGTTCATAAAAACATTAAGACCAAATACACAGTTAACAAACAAACTGGGCAGCCCAGTCATTCAGGGAAGGCCTGGGTAAAGAGAAGAGATGGGTCTTTCATTGGTGCCTAAAGCATGTCACAGTTGGCCGCCTCCCGAATACCAGTGGCAAGGGCATTCCATAAGGTGGGTGCCACCACAGAGAAGGCCTGTACTGATAAATACTGCCCATGGTACTCTAGGAAGTATGCTAAAGTCTAGTCCAGTCTCACAGTGTTGCCTATTAGTGCGCTCCAGAGTTCTGAGGCACCCTGCCCATGTTTGCTGCAGATATACTATTGCAGAAGAGCATCATATGCTTTAAGCAAGTGGCAAAGGAAACATAATCTAATTAGAGATATGAAGGCCCAAGGCAATAAATGGAAAATTGGGAGGGGGCGCATGGGTTTTTAATGGGGGGGTTCCAAGGACACCGCACCATTTCCCCCATTTTTCCAACAGAAAGATTTGGCATATTGGGGATCACTAAACAACTATGAAATATTTTCTCATTTGGAATGAGTGAAATGCTTCTTACTCACCCAAAATGTGTAGTATAGAGATTTTTATGTAAGACCATCAAAAGCATTAGAGAATGATAATACACCATTGAAGAATGCAATGTTTCCAATGTTATAAAGTTTAACTCACTATCCAAGTATGCTGCTAGTCCTTAATATTGTGGCTATATGAGCCTATTTCTGTTTAGATAAATAACATTATTTATAATACTTAGCATATAAAATTGTACTACATGGCATATTTTAGAAATTTATTTATTTAATTAAATATTTTAGGCTGCCTCCCAGAGCAGCTTACATAAAATATTCCTTTGCGTGTTTATTTGCATGTAAGATCCACTGTTTAGTGGAGCTTTCTCCCGGGTAAGCGCATATCAGATTGTATCTTCAAAAGTACAAATGCCTTAGTTTTGTTGAAGCAAATGTGCGAATACAGTAATACCTTGGATTGCAAGTAACTTGGTCTGAGAGCGTTTTGCAAGCGTTTTAAAAAAATTTGACTTGATAAACAAGCGACATCTTGCAATACGTAGGGATGTAACCGCTCGCCCGCCAGAGACTCGCTTTGGTATAAGAGTGTTTTGGATTACAAGCATGGTTCCGGAATGAATTATGCTTGCAATCCAAGGTATTACTGTATACTCAATGTGCTAGAGAGACAATTGCAAATGGACGCACCCTATGCTTGTTAAGCACATGTATCTTTGTTTTTGCTATCCGGGTTCTAGTCCCCGCTCGGCCATGAAACTCACTGGGTGACTTTGGGCCAGTCACTGACTCTCAGCCTAACCTACTTCACAGGGTTGTTGTGAGGATAAAGTGGAGAAGAGGAGGATTATGTAAGCCGCCTTGGGTTCCTTGAAGGAAAAAAGGCGGGGTATAAATAAAATAAATAAATAAATAAATAAACTATACATTGAAAATGGAAACCATAAATGTTGTAGTAAGCAAATAAAAGTGTAAAATGATGCATCTTCTATTGTTAAAGGAATTTTAAAAAGTTTAGGTTTGATGGACAGTAGATATTGCATATATTTACATTTTCCTCAAAATTTCCATAAAATTTCCTCAAAATTATGAGGAATTTCCACATTTCAACACACACACATACATCAAATAACAGGGGGAAACTATTTTCCTCCATGCCTTTAAAATTTACAGAAAATGTACATCTCAAACACTGCAGTCCTGTACATGTTTACTCAGATATAAGGCCCACTGAGTTCAGTGGGACTAACACCAAGGTAAGCATATATAGGATTGCAGCCTAACTCTAATATGGCCTGCACGTTGCAGTATTCTGCAACACAGACCTACTTTCACCAGGCTTGTTTTAATGTTTTCTCCTGATTAAAACAGTATTGATTAGGTGGGATTGAAAAGCCTGTTTATGTTGCTTCTATGCATCTACCATAACATCTGCACCCCCACCTCACCCCCATTCTGTTTCTCAAGAATAGTTTTCAATGCAGGAAAGTGTGCAGTTGGAAACACTTCAGCATGCATATGAGGCTATCCCTTGATACATTCTGGAACTGGCTCCTGATAAATGCGGGTGCAGCTACACAGAACCTTTTAATAACGCCTTCAAAAGTAGGTCTTGTAGAGTAAAGAGTCAAAACTGAGTTTTAGCTCATCTGTTTTTGGGAAATTATACATAGTTCCAGATTTGAATTTGGAGAAAAGTTCCCCATAGTTTGAAGAGGTCACCTAATGGGCCCACCATTCTAAACCCAAATGATAGTGGAATGTTTGAAATATTGCTACATGAAGGACACATTGTAAGAGTCACATTCAGAACCTTATTGCAGCTATCACAGCTGGTTATTTAATTTGAGCTTTTGAAACAGTCCGCATGTGGATAATTCATTATCGTTACTGGTAAAATAGCACGAATCTTTCTGAGTGGTTCAGAAGTGATTTGTCTTTCCTTTCCTTTGAGTTTGTGGGGTGGCTTTCTTGGGATTGAAAGAACAAAAAAAAAAATTCAAGGAAGCTCTGCTAAGCAGGAAAATGTTTCTGACATGTATTGCAGCACCTCACTGCAAAATGTCACATTTTTAGCAATTTCACAAATTACATGTGAAAATGTGTTAAAATTGAGGACGGAGGGGATAGGAATACCTTTGTGTTTACTGCCTAGCTGTAATCTTTATTTTATATTTAGAGGAGTGGAAAACACATGACAGCTCGTTAAAAGAAGAAAGTGTTGGCACTGAGGGCAGAAAGAGTAGGAAAGCTGGATGTGCATATGCTATACATAATTAAAATGTGGAATTCACTACCACAATCTGTTGTGATGGCCACCAACCTAGATGGTTATAAAAGGGGATTAAACAGATTCACAGAGGATAAGGCTATCCATGGCTATTAGTCATAAGGGCTATATATGGAACCACTATGAATACCAGTTGTTGGGGAACAACAGCAGGAGAGAGTATTCCCATAGGCGTCGTTGGCCACTGTGGAAAATAAGATACTGGACTAGATAGGCTTGTAGTCTGATCTGGCAGGGCTCTTCTAATGTTCTTATGGTATCCTGGCCACCATGACGACTGTTGACATCCTACATCAGGACACATCAACACAGCAGTTACTCCAACTAATGGTTGGACACCACTGTGCTGTGCAGGACCCTCTTTGGTGCAAGTGTAGCATGACTTGAACCACATTGAACTTCACACCTCATTTTGACTGTAGCCTGTGGCATGGTTGATGACAAAAGTTGACTGGGTCAGGCATATGCCAGGAGCCCATCTAGCCAGCCTCCACCATTATCAATTTCCAAGGAGCCTGATATCAGGGTCAGTCTGTCTCATGTTGCCTCCACTCTCTCCATTATCTGGAATGAAGTAACATATCCTGCTGCCTTCTTCTTAGAGTTTTCTGCACATCCAGGGGACTTCAGAATGGTAGGAATCCTCATTTCACACTGAAGAACCACTATGCAGGAGTGCATGTGTGCATCAGTAAAACTCTATACAAAAGGATCCCCAATGGAATCATATATACAATCACATCAAGACTGTATCTTGCAGGGTTTTATCAATATACATTGATGATATAGAAGAGGAAAGATACAAACAAACTGAAGGAACAGAGACCTGTGATGAATCTTCCCATTCTGGAATTAATGTTAGGGCAGGAGAATTTAGAGCAGAAAAAAAGCAGAGGAATGTTAAAGGAATGCTGCAATTTTAAGTGTTGCGAGCTGCTACTTATTTTCAGTCTAGCACAATTAAAGAGCCAATTTCACAGTCAATTCAAGAGATAATGAACACAATACACTGATTGTACTCCAGCAGAAACAACAACATCAGTATGAAGAGAAATTTCCCAGAATTTACCCAATAAAAAGATGGGATGCGTGGGATGATACTTCTCTTCCACTTTTACTGTGAGAAGATTATCTTTATTTTGCCAATTGTACAGCAAAGGCTAAGGCAAAGAAGTAGGAATATAGATCCTTCCAGGTTCATCAGCTTGTTTAAAAAGTGTTGATAGACTATGGAATGTAGCAATTAAGATAAATGATTATAGTCTAACTATACCATGGCTTCGGTTCTGTTCTGGCCTTTTTAACTTCAGGAAACACTGTTGTTGTTTTTAAAAGGCCCTGTAGAAACAGAGCACACCTTCTGCAATAAATTGTTGCAGAACCATTTCTAGTTAGAATAGACAATACCTGCCTAATCAGTGTTTCTGTAGCAGTTTGTTACACCCTTCCTAATGAGATGCCTAGGGAGCATGGAATGGACAGCCATTCAAGATTCCATTCCAGTCTTTTAAAATGAGACACCCCACTGTTCCTCTGTGTAATATCATGAAACAGTAAATATATAGTTGAATGCCACCCACCTTCCCACTAGTGCCCCACTAGGACCCCTAAGTAATCTTGAAGAACCATTTCTAGTTAGAATAGACAATACCTGCCTAATCAGTGGATTGCCACTTTGGCTCTATCACATCTATGGATCTTAGGCTGCACCCTATTCAGCAAAAACTTTTGTTTCATGTCTACTGGACACAGCTATGTCGCTTTAATATGGGATTGTCTAATTCAGCTAACTGCTGGTGGTGCAATCCAGCTAATGCATTTAAACATACATTTTGACAATGGCCAGTAGTTGCTTCTTTGGGGGAGGAGGTTATTATATGGATACATTCTGTACTGGGACAGCCTTTAATATTCACGGATGTACATGCTCTTTTAAATTATTTACCTGCTTCATGGAAATTAACAAATGGTCGGCACACATGGATTCTTTGTGCCCTTTTGACAGCTAAAAGACTGATACTAGAACATTGGAAGAATAAACACTCACCTCCTATAATGCAATGGGGATTGAGGACCTTACAGCACTTTCAATATTTGAACAGGTGGCATATAGATGCCACCTTCAAATGGATACTAATTTGGATATCTGGTCCACTTTTGTTGAAGCCTGGTAAGCTGTATTTTCATATATATATATATATATATATATATATGCATTTCATATGTATTCATTGCTATGGATATATACAAATGTATGTCTATTAAATTAAACTAAAAAATGGGGGGAGGTAGATAATACTAGACTAGGTGGACCACTGGATGATGAACCATTCAGTATACAGTTCCTAGGTAAGTTCATATGTACCAGAAACAACTTGACACCACGTGCCAACAAAACCAGGTATGTATGTTGCAGGAGGAAAGAAATAAAGAAGCAGACAGACACCTATAGCTATAGCTAACAGCCCACATTAAAGTAATATGGCATAACACAGATGCTACTGACATATGTGGAAAGGGTGATTATAACCCTTCCTAAAGACATGTCGAGGGAGACTGGCATGATAGTCATTCAAGATGTCTCTGGGCAAAATGTAGCTTACCGTCATGTGACACTGGTGGACAAGTTACCTGTTCCCCTTGCATGAGGCATCAGCCAATCTATTAGTCTGTACTTAGTACCATATTTTTCCTACTATAGAAAGCACTCCCATCCATGAGCTGTTACAGTATTGTCATGTCCTGCTATCCACCATCTTAGCCAATGTGGGTCTGGGCACTGTATTATGTCCCTCTAGCTGTGGTGTTTCTCCATGTGTGTCCACACAGTTCCTTACGCCCTAGAAAGAGTCAGCCTAGCTTGGCTCTCTTTCTTCCATCCAAAGCCTTTTCACAAACTCCTAACTTTCCTCCCATGCTCCTTCTGTTATTATGACATGCATCCTTTGATGGATGAATTCTGATCAGAGGACTGTCTGGAGCAACCACCCTAAGAGGAAAGGTTACAATGTTTGGAGCTTTTTAGTTCAAAAAAGGATGAACAAGGGGGGATACGATGGAGGTTTATAAAATTATGCACAGTGCTTAGACAGTGGGGTCAGCCAATGATGGTGGGAGATTCAGGACTGACAAAAAGATGTATTTCTTCACACAGCACATAGTTAAACTATGGAATTTACAGATGTGATGATGGCCACTAACTTTGGTGGCTTTAAAATGGAATTAGGCAAATTAATGGATAATATCAATGGCTACTAGCCATGAGGCCTGTGGCTTACGCTGGCTCAGCTTGTCTGAGCGTGGAAAGCTAAGCAGGGTCAGGCCTGGTTATTACTTGGATGGGAGACCCCTCCTCTAGTTTCCTGCATTGAGCAGGGGGTTGGACTAGATGACCTTGTAGGAACCTTCCAGCTCCATGATCTATGAAATCTATGACTATACTCTACCCCCAGGATCAAAGGTAGTATACCTCTGATTACCAGTTGCTGGGAAACAACCATGGAGGAGAACTGTTGTACACATGCCCTGCCTTGGGGCTTCCCATAGGCATCTGGTTGCCACTGTGAGGATGCTGGATTGCATAAGCCTTTAGTTCTTCTTCTGCACAATCTCCCTTAAACAGACATGGCTTCATAAAACTATATCCATCTGTTCAATTACTGTGCTCTTTTACTCAACAGTAGACCTGCCCATATCCATGTTTACTTTCCTTCTTCTCCTATTCAGCCTCTATATCAATACTATTCCTGATTGAAGAGACACATGCAAAATTGAACTGGAGAGTAAAATATTAAGATTCTGTCTCCCCTAGCAGCTGTGTGCTCCTTCAGAAAGACACCTACCTTACACTTGAGAACATTGTCATTGGACACCTATGTTTCATATTCCACTAGCCTAAAAGCGGTTTTAAAAATCCAGGAATTAGCCCCAGAGGGTCCTCCAAAGTCCATGGGCCCCACCATTTGCCCAACCATGCTGGTGCTGATCCCAGCCCTGCTTGTAGCTTATTGAATTCATACAGTCAGTCTTTGCTAGAAGTTTAGTAGCAGTATTTAGTAGTTATCTATTATATTGCGATTCTCCATAACTTCTGAGTTATTTGAATGAGTCGAAATAAGTCAGGGAATGAGAAAAGGAACTATAATCACATTGAAGAATACACACACAGGTTTTCATGCTTGTGCAGTTAAAATGTTATTTGCTAAACTATAAAACAATTATGGGCTAGAACTGCAGGAAGTAGTTAATTGACTATTGATCTAAAGTTAAGCTGTTGTCTATGCTACATTTTAATGAACTTATCTTACCCAGATGTTAATACTGTAAGAAAATGACTGTGTTAAGATATAGCTGCTCATTTCAAGCATCCGGAGCCTAACTACACAGGCTGAGATCTGCTTAAGCCAGGGGTTCAGAACCTCAGGCCCTGGGGTCAAATCCAGCTCTCCAGGAGTTCCCACAAGCCATGCCTTCTTTCCCTGGCTCCATGCACTTTCCCCCAACCACCGATAATCTGATGGTTTCCCAGTTTCTGTGAAGTTTTTTTCCCCATTCTAAAAGATTGAAATCCCTCTCTGAAAGCTTAGTGACTGGCAGGAAGAGCTGGAGGGAATGATCTTATGGTCCCTAGACATTGTCTGAGGGGCCATAGGATTGTTCAGATTCCCAGCTCCAGGGCCAGAGTCAGCGCTCTGACCTTGGAGCTGCGAATCAGAGCTCCGCCCGCCCCGCCCACCCCCCCTCGCAGCTGGTGCAGGAAGAACTGTGCCGGCTGCTCTTTGAGGTCGGGAAAGCTACCTCAGAGAGGGGGGGAAGGGGGCATTCAGGGGCGGGGAGGGGAGGAGACCGGAGCATCCAGGATATGAGGTATCCTGATGGCACTCCAGCCTCCTTCCCTCCCCTTTTGAGACACTATTGCTAGACAGCCGAAAACGGACATCTAGCTTAAATGCATAGTGGGAGAAGCAAGGAGGTGATGATCACCTTCGCCACTTCTCCCACTCTACATTGGATGAGGGTGAGCCTCCGAGTTTGGAGGCTCATGCTCATCTCAATAGGACTTGTGCCCTTAAGCTAAAATATGTTAGTATTTGGAGTATCTCTAATATATGCAATTTTGGGCCAAGAACTGCATCAAAAAATTCAGAGAAGAGTACAATCCTATGGATAACTGTTCCAATCTTCACATTGGCCCAGGAAGTGCCAATTTTGTTGGTTCACTTAAAAATGCATCCAAAGAGCAGTAATGAAACAGCATAGAAAAGCTTTTGCTTCCCTCCCTTAGGCAAGAAAAATCATCAAGAAAATCAGATGTCTCTCCCTAGTCCTCTCTAGCATCTTATTTGGAGTGAGCAATATTCTGAATGATGGAAGTAGGCATGTGGGATCAGTCTAACCAAGGACAATTCAGAAGCCTTCGGCCCTGATGGGTAGCTTCTGATTCTACTTCAGCAAAGGCCTCTCCTACTACTTTGCTCCTTGGGCCAAGCTCAGGATGGAGGTGCTGTTAGGTGGCCAGCGGAGGGATTCAAGCCCCAGGCAGGAAAGGAAAGCTTGTATAATTAGTTTGGAGGCTGCAGATTATTTCTGAAATAAAATATGTGAAGGGAAGTTCAGAGACAAGGGGATTCTAAAGTCTGGGTTAAAGGAAATTAAAGCACTGATTTGGGTTTCAGAAGAAAACAAGTAATCTCACAGCTGTCTGTGCAGGCCATTTCTGCAGAGGTGACAATATACAGTGAAGCAGACATAGGAAATGCAACATTTCCACTACATTCCAGACATGACAGCTGTTTTAATACTTGTCTTATAACATACGTAAGTCAAACGCTGCTATATTGACCTTGACTTGGCTTTGGAAAACATGTGAATATGATACAGTAGCAAGCTGTCTGTATCCTGAAGATGTTTAGTTTAGAAACTTACTTTTTCAGTTGGACATACTGTACCTGATAATTAATCTCATAGCATACTTACTTGGGACCCAATCCAGCCAAAGTTAAGCCCTGTTAATGGGTTCCATACATTTCAGTGCCATTATTTTGGGTTATTTATGTTTACATTTTAAATAGAAAGTTTGTTAAAAGCATGTTCTCTCTCACTCACTGAAATGATAAACAGGACGATGGAAGTAGTCCATACGTTACACGCATCACCTGAATTTATTCCAGTTAAGAGAGATGCACCAACCAAGGTATGAATCACCAAAAAGAGGACACAAATTTGCATAGAATTGGCATATGCTAGTTTATATGTATACATGCACATTCAGAAATAATCATTATAATTTAGATAGAAATACAGTACATCTCACCATAGTATGGAAGACTGTGACCAGGTGACCCATGTGCCTTGCTCAGTCTGCTGTCCATGTGCTGTTGTTGGGCAAATTCAAGGCCCAGCTCTTCCTTCTGATGGTTCTTTATCTTCAAACCAGACTTGGATTGTTCCGTCCTTCAGATAGAGGGTGCCTTCAAAATAGAGGCCAGTCCTCTGGCTGCCCTTCAAGTAGATGCCTTTTCTCTGTAAAGGAGGACACATGCTGCCATAAACGGAGGTTTCCATCCAGACTGAAGCTTCTGGTCTTCATGAGAAACTCCATGTAGTGGTCTATGTAGAGGCCATTGCATTAATCTAGTAGCATATAGGTGATGAAAGTCTGAATGATATTTGACAGATTTACATCTTGTTGAAAGGACTGAGGCCTTGTCACCAAGGAGAGGGCCTCCTTGGCCACTGCTTCATCCTGAAATTCCAAACACAGCATTGAATTCAAGAATATTCTAATGTTCTGATCCTGAGTAATTATGAATCATGAATTCCATCCATGACAACTGTTCCCAATCCACCCACACAGCCCTCTCCAAAATGCATACTGGGCTACATTGTCAGTATCATTTGGAAACAGTTTCCCATCATCTCAACCCCATCTGATCCTCAGCCTTGGCTCATGATTAGAGCAGGCTGTACAGAGGGAGATGAGAGAGAGCAGGGCCATTCCATCAGTCCTGCTAGAAGACTTCGCCCATGAAGGCTCCTCCTCTCTCAGCTGTTACCACCAGCATTCATTCCAGCAGACTGTAATAGAGGAAGATGAGAGGGGAAGCAGGGCCATTCTACCAGCCTTGTTAAAAAAAAAAAAAAAACCTATTTCTTTTTCCTCTTCCCTTCCCATCACTTTTTCCTTGTGGGTCATGCCCTTAAGCCTGCAGGAACTGTCTTGTTTTACTGAATCTATGTGTGTGAGCTGCTCTAGGAGCCTTTTTGGCTGAGGAGCTGCATAAAAATGCTATAAATAAATAAATAAATAAATAATCAATAGTGCTGGATATTTTATGTGCAAACGTTTGTTTACAACATTGATGCATTAACCCCGCACACAGAAGACAAAATGATGCACATGTCACATGAAAGAGGAGTAGTCAAGAGTTTGTGTTGCAAGGCTGGTCACACCATTAGACAAGATGAGGTGGACCACCCAGGCAGCAGATTTGGGGGCTTCATGAAAGAGCAGCAAATGGTCAACTATTTATTACTATATTATTATCTCTAGAAGCATCAGTGCCATTTGTATTCTCTTCCTTAGGCACCAAGATGTTTTGCCATCTCTGCCTGCTGTGTGCAGGGTCAGGATATCTTTTTTCAGGCAAATCCTAAGATTAATTGAAAGTGTGAGATGGACAAAGTTGACAGATGGTACAGGGCACACAGCAGCAGAGAGGAATGCATACAGTCCACAAGTACATCAACAGACACAATTCCCTTCATATTTTACTATAAGGATCTAGTCCAAAATCCATATTTGGGCAATACCTTTATTAGGCCAACCAAAATGTCACAAAGGAGGGTGCAAGCTTTCAGGTTCTCCAGAACTTTTCATCAGGCTAGATGTTATGAAGAGTTCTGGAGAACTTGAAATCTTGCACACTATTTTGTGAGGTTTTCATTGGCCTAATAAGTGTTTTTCCCTAATGTACATTTTGGAATTTTTCTTATAGGCCAACATGGCTACCTTTCTTTTTTACAAGGATCTGTAGAAAAGATGCCTATCTCTTATTCATGTGAATGAAAGCTATTGTCCTGAAAGCTATTTTTTTTCCTCATGAGCAGTCTTTCAGTAGCCAAAATTTTCCTCAGTGTGACCTTGATGTAGCATAGTCTTCATGCTCAGTCAGTCCACAACATCTCTGTGCAAATTACACTCAAAAATTGCCAATTAGTAATAGCTGTTGTAGTGGTTTTAATGTGTGGTCTTGCACACCAGCTACTGAAATGAGCCTCCCCAAATGCATTTCATTTTGACCACAGAACAGCCATCACATACTAACATGCTGATGCTGAGCTGAAGGAACAGGAACAGGGTGAGCTACTGGAGGACAAGGCTTTTGTATTAGCCAGGAGAAACCAACCAGACTTCCAGTTAGAAGCATAACAACATACAAACAACAACAATGGAGCTTATTAATAGTTGTATGCATGGTATATGAATATTCCACAAATACCTTATTGAGCTAGTTTTAAATAAAAAGTACCGGTAGGTTTTTCCACTGAAAAAGATTGGATGATGATGATGATGATGATGATGATGATGATGATGATGATGATGATGATGATGATTCTGCTTGATATGTAGCAGTATTAAAATCACAGCTTAAAATACACTATTAAGAACAATTGCAGCTATGAAAAGCAACACAACAGCAATAAAAGGAGCATCATGATCAGTTATGATTAATTACAAGCCAGAGAACACAAATGCTTAAACAAATGCATTTTCAGGAGGCATTTAAAACATAACACATTTTCTGCCAACTGAACCATATGAGGGAGGGCAGTTCTAGAGAGTAGGCACTACTACTGAAAAGGCCTGCTTCCAAAGATGTTACATGGCTGGCTGGGGAATGCTGGAAGTTGTAGTACTTTTTTCTGTCTAAAGATACATAGGATTGTGCCATAATACGATTCAAAGGACTCATAGTGGGCTCAAATTATAATCTAACAGCAACTAGGAAGCATACTGTAATGGTTCTACTTCCATTAAACTTTAAAATGGTTACAGAAGTGGTTGGGTGTGGTGTGTTTTGCTACCAAAGGACTGTTTGTCTTCAGGCACGCTGGCCCCGTGTTGAATCAGCAAGGTCTGAAAGGGAGTTCGACTCACGTTTACTCAAACATGAGAACTCTCCATGTGATTGGGAACAAGCAAATGTGAGTTGAACTCCCTTTCAACCTTGCTGATTCAACACAGCAAGGTCGAATTGAGTGGGACAGGGCCAGCATGCCCGGAGATGTAGGGGTGCAGCCAGGGTCCCACTGATCTACCCCCTTTAAGCCCTCGTGCTTTGGGGCAAGTGCCTGAACGGGGCTAATGTGCCCGGCGTTCTCCTTCCCTCAGCTTGTGCAAGCTTCCTTCCATCGGCTTTGTAGGTGGGAGGCAGAGCAGGCCAGAGTAAATAATACGGATAACCCGGAGCAGGGCCAGTGAAGACCCATGGCCTGGGGAAGTGGGCTGTGTTAGAGTCCAGAAGCCCTAACAGGCAGGTCTCTGGAGGTCTGCATTTGGTCCCCAAGCTACAGAGTCCCCACCCCTGCTATAGGGGCAGATTCCCTTACTTTTTCCTCTGCATCAGGGGTGCAGAACCTCTTTCAGCCCAAGGGCCAAATTTCATTTCAGAGAAGCATCGGGGGGGGGGGAGCTGCATTTCACTGGTGGGTGGGGCTGAAGGCAAGGGGGTGGGACCAAAGCCATAAAGGAATGGGGACAAATATATCAGCAGTACCAGCATATTTTAGCTTAAAGTTGTAGCTGCCAGTAACTAAGGAGAGGCATTTCAACCTTTTAGAATGGAGGTGGGGGGGGACTACAAAAAAGCCAGGATCCCATGAAACAATCAGTGGTTGGGGCTAAGGGACGGGTACCAGGTGAAGGGGGCATGAACAGATGGATGGATAGCGACCCTAGGTTTTTTAAAGCTTTGGACGAATTTAGTACTGACAATGATTAATGGAAAGGAACTAACTAAATGTGAATTAAAATCTAGGTTGTGAAGTAATGTGAAAATGTGAAATTAATACTATTATTATTATGGATTATTATTATGGATATTATCTAGGTGAGCTAGATTTGGCCGCTAGCCTGGAGGTTCTGTACCCATCTTTATACATTTTTACAGAGTGATCTCATTCTTCCTCATGGCTTCCACTTTTACCTTTATGCTGACTATTCTCAAATCTACTTCTCTACACTTGATGTCCAACTTTATTTCTAGTCCTGCTTTTCTGTCTCTCTGGTATTTCCTTCCAGATGTCCATCTCTGTCTTTTTGCTTGTCTCAAGCCAAACAAAAAGACAAAGCTTTAAAAAAAATTAACTTTCCCTTTCCACACTTCTCTAATACTCCTGGAAATATTGTTGCCTATCCCCGGTCTCTGAGATATTCAACTCTTCAAAATATCTTTGATTCTTTCCTCTCCTTCTTTGGCTGCCAAGTCTATCACTTATTTCTTTTCAGCATCTCCAGATCTGCCTGAACGTTGAAACCACCAAAGCACTTAGGACTGATGATGCCGCATAAATGTTTTGTCACACTAATAATCACGGGGCAGTCATTATCTTACTCCTTTTAATAAGATCTCAAAGACTCTTTAAAAATACTTCAGCAGTCCTGGCATGAAAAGAATAGACTAAAACTTAATTCGAGTCAGGAAAGGGGAAATGGCGGGGGCAGGTATTCGGAAAAGAAAAGCAATGTAAGAAGAGCCATGCTAGATAAGACCAAAGGCCTATCTAGTCTAGCATGCTGCTTGCACAGCAACCAACCAGATGCATATGGGAAGCCCACAAGCAGGACATAAGAGGAATAATGAATCTTGTTGCAAATCAATTCAAGTGCAAAGTAGTTCCATGGATCATGGCCCTAAGCTATCCCCATAGTAGAATTATAGAATAATAGAGTTGGAGGGGACCTTGTAGGCCATCTAGTCCATCCCACAGTCAATAAAGGAAAACCAACAGAAGGTTAGCTTACTGGGCCCCCTCCAATTCTGTGATTTTAAATTTCAGGGCCAAGACAGACAATATTTTAAATCGGGGTGGGCAACTTGTGGCCTTCCGTATGGTTTGCCCTACTACTCCCATCAGCCTTAGCCATTGTAGCCAATGGTGAGGGATCATGGGAGTTGTAGGCCAAAGCATCCAGAAGGCCACACATCACCCACCCCTGCTTTAAATCCATATCTAGAAGTACATCTTTTTTTATTTTTTACTCTAGAGTACAAACAATGGGCCCTATCCTGATCTGAAAAGCCCCAACCCCACCCCCAACACACACACAGGTCCCAGCCCAAATAGACCACCACCACCCCACCATCCCTGTACCTACTCTAGAGTAAAAATGCACACAGGGATTTTCTGAGTTTGACTTTCTAGGCCAACTTTAACCCCCAAAAAGCATGTATTAATAGGGCTATCAGAGGTGTTTGAAACATCTTTCCTAAGCTGCAAAGAGAAGGGCCTTAAATAGGATTTACAACAGATGTGGCATTAACCAAAAAAGGTAAGACCAATTGTATCTGACATTTTCCTTTGGAGATGAAAAATCCAGAATTCCAAAGACATCAGTGTTTAGACAGGAGGTGTTTACATCAAAATAGCCACCAGGCAGATTCTCACTACAACTACATAAGCCACACTTAGTTTATTTTAAGGAGCTGCTCAATGGGATAACATCATTAGAGATCAACATCTACAGGAGTTTTTTTGTGATGATCCCAGGAGGGACAGCAGTCATACAATGTTAATGTAGTACTCTTTATTACAAAAAATGCAGCGCAGAGCATGACATACCTTCTAACGTGGCAGACATTGAGAAAAAAAGAATATCTTTCCAGGCTTCACTTCCTTATTTATTTGGGATTTCAAACACTGAGAAACGGCACATTCAGATTCTGAATTCCTAACCATCCTCATCATAATGACACAACATGTGGCAGAGAAAGGGGTGGGGCTGGATGCTGCTCACACTACTTGTTCCTTTTGTCTATGGACATGATGATTGGTTCTAAGGATAAAATGAAGGGTGGTCAAAATGTGATGACATTCAGATGTGTACAGTAAATGTATGTTCTTTGAGGGGGGGGGAAATGCACAGAAATCTAGACAAAGGAACAGGGAAGGTCATTGCAGTTTCAGATGTTGAGAGGAGCACCTGATGCACTCTTCACATCCCTGAGGGTTGCTACACAGAAGAAGGACAAATACTTGTTCTCATGCTGCCTCAGGAGGCATGATTAGACCCAATGGCCTTTAGCTACAGGAGGGTAATTGGGCTGAACATTAGGAGAAATGTCTTACTGGTAAGAGCAACAAAAAATGGAGTCCACAGCCCATCTGGCCTAGAGGAAGGATTCCCACACCCATATTTTGTCAAATAAATAACCCTGAAATGCCCCTATGTGGGTGAGTCTGTCTGTAGTCAATTTAGCCCAGGGTAAATTTCATTTCTAATACCGCAAAGGCTAGGAGGATTTTTAATATATTTTTTTGACATGCACATATACTGAAATAAATTACCATATGTTATACAAATGTTATGAGGGGAGATTCCCTGGCAGCTCTACAAGGGTTATTTTAATAACCTTTGACCTAGAAGCCTAGCGACTAGTGGCTAGTGCATCCTTTCGGGGCAGGTAAGAGACAAAGAAGGTGATGGTTAGTTCTTCTGGATAATCCCAGATGGATGGAGGTGGTTATTCAGATCAGTCAAGAGAAGAACAACACATAGCACATGCTCATTATTTTCTCAGGTGTTGTAATTTCAGCACAAAAGAACTATCAACTCACTTTAGGTAACTGAGGGCACTCATGGCTGCCTGCAGAGAGAGTCAGTGGCTGGTGAGAAGGTAAACTATTGCTGATGTCTGTTATAAGAGAGCCAGCTAACCAGCAAAAGCAATCTTTCTCATGCGACTACTGCCTGATGGGAACCAGCCTGGAATGGATCCCTCTGCAAGCTGTAGAAAAGTCAATGCAGGTCCTGGTGACTTGATCATCACAGATCCCCAGCCATTGAGTCTGGACGAAATTTAGTACTGACAATGATTAATGGAAAGGAACTAACTAAATGCGAATTAAAATCTAGGTTGTGAAGTAATGTGAAAATGTGAAATTAATACTATTATTATTATGGATTAATATCTATGTTTAGGAGTAAAGTGCTGTAGGATTTCAAGGCTTTGTGAATTTGTGAAGTTGATAAATAAGAGAGGTGGGAACTTATATATATACATATTTGGTTTAAGAAAAAAAAGAAGAAAGCAACTTTTCTAATGATCATATAGAAGATTTGATATACTTGGTTGTGGAAAAATTGGAAGTCCTTTTTAGTTCAATGTTGTTTGGTCTTGGTAATGTATGTTTGTTTGGTTTTTGTTTTGCTCTGTTTTCTGTATTTTGTTTTTATGGATTTTAAAATTCAAATAAATTTTTTCCCACAGATCCCCAGCCATGTTTTCCTTGCTCCTCTGTGGCCTCCCAGAACTGTCTAGAGCAGTGTTCTCCAACCTTGGGTCCCCAGATGTTTTTGGCCTACAACTCCCAGCATGCCCCAGGCAGAACACTTGTCTAGAGAATGGAAACCTAGCAAAGCTGGGACCATATTCAGGACAGCGAGCTGCCCCTCCCCAGATGGTGATATTCAGAGTGCTGCTTGTATGGTTGAGCCAGCCTTGCCCTTAGAAAGCACCGTCATGCCTGGTGACCTTTCCAGATACTTTGGCTCTTTTTGTCCCTAAGATCAAGGGATCAGCATCCTCAGGCAATCGCTAAGGTCCATAGCCTAGCAGGGGACCACTGCTGACCTCCAATGCCCCAGGCTTGCTGTTCTTCATCCATGCTGCTGCTACCTGGTTCACAGCCCTCTCCAAGCATACAAGCAATGATAAGAGCAAGGAGAAGCAGCAGCAGTATTATCCACTCACTTTGCTTTCTCCTTTCGGACTGTAGTGCACTTTGGGCTTGAAGGCAAGAGGATAGGCAGTAATGACAGCAGCAAGTGCAACACAGGGAAACTTCCCTATACCAGGTCAGGCTAATTGTCCCAGGAGTGTCTGCTCTGCCTAGCAGGGTCTCAGACATGGGTCGAAGAGACAGAGCTCCCGTTCTGTTGGCAGCAAACCAGCCTCAGCACTTGTGACTTCACAAACCACAGGGCTATGAGCTTTTCTACACAAGGGTGTTAATCTGCTGTATCTACTTTTGGTTTTGTCACAGAATTGAGATCCAAGCTCTACACAAAACACAAAGAGGTTTTCCTTTCCTGCTTTTATGCTACGTATCCTCTAGGTGGCACTGTGGTATAGAAGAATAGCGCGATCACACATGTAGGAAAATACATTTTCTTTTGCTTTGAGAAATAATACACTATTTTCTTCCATTTTAAAGAATCCCCAGGAAAGTGCTTTTAAAAAACAGAAGCAAAACTGGAGGATCACAATGTCATCCAAAGAAGCGGGAAACAACTGTAAGAAAGAAATGACGAGCACACAATAAATGTCTTGTGTAGTAAAAATCTAAGAAAACCTTCATTGTGCATAAAATGAATCTGCTAGAATTCTAGGACTGCTTGTTCAACTCTCATTCTTTTTATATGATCTCTTATAAGGTCCTTTACCAAATTTAAGGCTGAACCTACAGATGGCCAGATCAGTATATTTTTGGGCTGTGTCAATTCCATCTCATTTCCTGCAATGTGGTGGTTTTTTTAATGTACAAAAATGTGCATGAAAATTCATATGCATTTCCCCCATAAAATTCACATTTTTTGTACAAAACTTTTGCTAATATAATCATTTTTGTATGCAAAGTTTGAGCCAAGATTAAGAACAGCATTGGTGAATTTGGAGAAATCCAGAGTCCAAAGAATAATTGCATTCTAATCCACATATTAGTCCAGGAAGTGCAAATTAGGTTGGTTCGCTTAAAAATGCGGAGCCACGCTCTGAACCCATGCTCTGCAGAGCGAATCCCTCACACCTTCTGGCTCAGTTAGACATTGTCTTCTTTGCTCCCACTCAGGAAGGTTTGTTAGACTTAACTCATTCCTTAAATCAACACTATCAGCCATTTCTAATACTTCACACAAAGTTCACAGAGCCTGGGGGTTGTTCTACTTGTTCATTTTTTGTGACAGTAAAGCCCACACACAGTGACTTCACCACTTCATTTCTATCTAGGGAGCTGTTGGAGTGAAATAGTGCCCACGTGAAAAACCTGGCAAATTACTACATCAGAAGGAACAGTTGAAATCAAGTTTTAAAAGAAGAAGAAAATAAATCAGTAGAGTGTTTGAACTTTCAGCCAAACATAAAAATGTGATTTGACCATGTGAGACAGCAGTAGAGGTATGTAGGGCATGTTTTCTTGAAGAGGCCCGTTTCAAAACTCCTTCTCACAGCATGAGGCTCCCTGATTTTCAGAGTGTCCAGGGACAGAAAGGACTTGCTGCCCATTACTCTGTGGAAAATCTGTGAGAATGCATGAGGGGTTGAGACCATTGGGCACAGTTTTGGAGGAAGGCAGTGCATATCATTCATCACTTGAGGGAAGGTAATAGGGACACTTCTCAATGTGTCTAGGGGGTGGAGCCCGATGCCCAGAGGTGTGGCCTAGTGCATCATTGACTGGAGCTAACATAAATCATGACAGCGTTTCCCAGGGCAATTCTTTCTTTTAATGTAGCTCCCTGGAATATTTGAGCTCTGCACTGGGATGAGTGTTTGGTGCCAGGACTCAACAAAGAATATTTCTGAGCAAATGCTGTATGCATTTTCCTCATCACTGAATCAACACAACTGATCCCCCCAAACCTAGGATTATGGATGAAGAATTAGAAGGGGGGATGTAACTTACAATGCCAGCATTTAAGGAGAAGGGAGAGTGGGCGCCAAGTAAGCTAGGCCATGTAGGCGAAGACATTTCTACAGCAGTCAATTCAAAGTGCCAGAAAGAGAAACAGAAGTCATATGGGGTGATCAGCAAGTGAGCCAAGTCACATACCTCAGGAGCAGGGGAGGAGGTGGGGAGGGATGAACCCTGATTAATCTATTTAAAAAATGCCTTCCAGACTCTGAGAATAGTTAATACTGCTATATCCCACTTTTATGAAGCAAAATCTATATAAAGAGCTTCTCACAGAAATTTCTCCCAGCCCTTGCTTACAAATCCTCCTAGAATTGCCAGGTGGGCAGTAATCTGCCTGGACTCCTTTAAAAAAAAAAAATGGTGACAGGGCCTGGTGAATAACCCAGAGTACCTGCTGCTACGGCCTTACCAAAGTTAAGCAGGTGTCAACCTGATTGGTCCTGTGGATGGGAAACCACTCAAAGCCCCATGTAAGACTGGCATATAAATATAATGACTTATATATACATTTTTTTTAAAAAAAAAAATCATGTCAATGTCCCAGGCAGATTGTATCCCAAATGGTAGCTCTAGGAAGATTTGGGGCTGGAAATGAAAATAGGTATCATGAGAGAACTCGACTCACAGCCTGGTAAACTACTCAGGGTGCCCAAGTGCTTAGACACACAAACACAAACACACACACACACACACACACACACACACACGAAACTTCTTCAAGAGAAGCAGGAAACTCTAACGTATCCGCCCAGGTGATTGGTGGGCAGCTGAGGCATCAGGATTGGCCAGGCCAGGTATAAATCTTAAGAATTTCACCCTCTCCTCTTGCCTGGTCAAGAAAGCAGAACCGTCTGCCAGCTGTACTCCAGTTTCTTATCTCATCATTCCCTTACATCTGTACAAAGTTATATCTAAATTTAGTACAAACCTCTGCCACAGTGAAGTGTAAGCAAAGGGCAAGAGCTCCTTGAGTAGCTGCTGTGAAGCAAAACACACTCAGAACTCTTGAATTTCAGATCACGTTAAACCCTTGGGAGAAAATGGACATATACAAACGCAGGATGATAGCTTGCAAGACTGTAAACACTTTAATGTTAGGTGTAAACACATAGATCCCAAGGCTGCCACCAGTCACTTCTTAGAAATTGGAATAATTCCAAGTAGCTTGGAAGGAATAGGCTATGTATTGGCACATACCAGGTATATAATCTCCAAAGTTATCATAACTCCATCAGAACTAGTAGGATGGTAAAAAGGCAACTTCACTGCAGTAAAAGCCAGCTTGACTATAGCTATGCTTAGCATTCGTACAAATAGATTTATTACACTGGAAGTAAAGTAATTTAAAATGACAAGTGAAAAATACGTATACATGGAGAAAACTAACATTTTTGTCTCTTGTTCTGTATATTTGGTATCACTGTTGACCAAAATGCAGCAGTTGTTGTTGTTGTTGTTGTTGTTGTAGGGCCTGTCAGACCTGGCCATCCTTTTGCTCTCTTCATCTGTATTGCAAACGTTCCGCATATATTTTACTCATGTCAAACACCCTAGGTATCCAGGTGTGAAAATAACATTGGCTCAGCGCAATCAGCACCTGAGTCCAATGGCTAAAAATGGAATCTCAGAAAGTAAAGGATAAACCAAAGTAAGTTACAAGCCCAATACAATGAAGCTGGTAAGAGGCACCTCTAGCCACCAAGGCACTTGAGCCTCCAATGACAAAGATTAATCTGGGATTACCCCCAAATTATGTACCTGTTCCTTCAAGGGAAGTACAATCTCATCCATAACAGGCAACTGACTTATTTCTTTGACCTATGACCACCTACCCACACTGTTTTCATTTCACCAGGATTTAAACAAAGTTTATTGGCTTTCATCCAGCCCATGACTGCATCCAAGCACCGGTCCAGAGTCTGCACGGCCACACCTGATTCAGATCTTATAGAGAAATAGAGCTGGGCATCATCTGTACACTGATGACACACCTTGCTCCAAATCTCCAGATGACCACTCCCAACAGTTTCATATAGATGTTAAACAGCAATGGGGCCAAAATACTGCCCTGTGGCACCCCACAGCACAAGAGCCAAGGGGCCAAAGCGCTCTCCCCAAACACCATTCTCTGAAACTGACCATGAAGGTAGGAACAAAGCCACTGAAGTGCAGCGCCCCTGATAACTACCCCACAGAGCAAGTCCAGGAAGATACCACGGTCAATGGTATCAAAAGCCACAGAGAGAACTGGTAAGAGCTAAATTGCAGTTGATATCTTGATAAAGATCATCCAACAGGGCAAAGGCTGATTCAGTCCCAAAAGCAGGCCTGAACCCAGACTGGAATGGCTCTAGATAATCAGTTTCATCTAAGAATACCTGCTGCAACTGCCCAACCACAACCCTCTCAGTCACCTTCCATAAAACTGGGGTTCTTGTGACTGTGCAATAGGTGTCACAAATCCTTGGATCCTGGTTGTTCAAAAATATGTATTTGAAATATGTATTTAAATACCAGTTGGGGGGGGGGTTAAATCGCAAATTCTTGGGGAAACAGGGTGGAACAGATTTATGAATGAACACATGTAAAATTGGTGGGGATTGGAAATAGACCTATCTGTCCATTCTAGTTCTACTACTAAGCTATGGCCCCTCCTACTCTTAGGATAGAATTTGGCTCTTAAAATTTTGTTCAAGTATGTGGGGGTTGGACTTTTACATCAAATAAATCAGAGTTTACTGTCATGGGCTCCAAATCTCCTAGTTCACCAAAAGTAGATATATCCTGTCTTATGGGTTATCAAATATTGCTTCATATCAGGATCTCATAACTGGAACAGTATCTGCTTTAGAAAAGGCTATAAAGAAGACATTTATTTTGGCTTTAACAGATTTCATACCTTTCTCTGGAGAAAAAAAATTATCTCAGACATGAACATCATGTATGAACAGGTCCCCACATTTCAACCGCAAGCTTCTAAATCTAGAGTAGTCTGTATGAAAGCAATTTTAAAAAGCAGCAGATATGCAAGTCTCAACAAAAATCATAGATTTCAGTCTATAGTTAAGTGCTCAGACTTCCAGTAAAATCACAGGGGTTTACTTCCATAGAAATATATTTAGTATCAGGATGCTGGTCCCACTCATATTAATGGGACACACGCATGCACGACATTCTGTTGGTTACACCCAACAATGCTACACTAGAGTAAAGTGGTATGGGTTTAATAGCAGTGTTGGCAACAACAGCCAAAAAAAAAGTTTTGCATTCATTATTATTATTATTATTATTATTATTATTATTATTATTATTACATTTATACCCCGCCTTTTTTCCTGCAAGGAACCCAAGGTGGCTTACATAATCCTCCTCCTCCTCTCTATTTTATCCTCACAACAACCCTGTGAGGTAGGTTAGGCTGAGAGTCAGTGACTGGCCCAAAGTCACCCAGTGAGTTTCATGGCCGAGCGGGGACTAGAACCCAGATCTCCTGAGTCCCAGTCCAACACTCTCACCACTACTCTTGCTCTGTTGCTGCTGCAACTGTTACTACACTGATGCCCAAACTGAGCGCCAACCCAAGATAGGCTGCCATTTGGATGAATCCACTATGCTCCTTGGAATGCAGAGGCTGCATACAGCACTGAACCTGCCTGTCTTGGTCAATCGTGACTTTCCTACAAGGAAGGAGCGATGTATTTGGGATTCCTTTGCATAGCCTGATCCCAGAAGCACTGCATAAAGGGGTACAGAACATCAGACCTAGGGCATGATATTTACTGGGCTATCACACAATTGCAAGCAGGACGCTCAGTAGTGCAGTTAGGTAATTTTAGACCCTGGGGGGGGGGAGCTTTAGGTGGCCTTGTGTTTTACTGCAGTTGTGAAACACACAACTAACATTTCTCCCCTGCCGCCGCTGCCACCACCACAAACTGCTATTCCATGCTTTACAACTGCTTCTACATTCCGTATTTGTTAGACCATTTGCCAACCCTGGGGGGAAAAATACTCTGAGCATGTGCAGTTTTGCATTTTAAGTTCACTTAAATCACAGCACCATCATGACTACAGGAACACAATGGAGTTTGCTTCTGCTGCCCTGATATCCTCATCATCTGCTGCTTTCTGGGTGGTTGTGGGGTGGGGTGGGGGGCTGCAAGGCTCTGGACTTTGGCCCCAAGATTCAGCCCTAGCTGCACTGCTGAGGATGCTTACCCATTTTATCAAGCCAAGCATGCCTCCCCTTTTAATCCAGAAAAACACACACCACACAACAGGTGTCAAACATTGTGGGGTGGGATGGTGGACATTGAGCAACAGAATTTTCTCTGTTCAATTGGAGTGTATGATGGACATCACAAAGACCTGAAGTGGAATCTGCCTTTTCATTTGGCAGCCGGCATGTGCAAGGGATGAGCAATCCACAAAACATAAGCAACAAAATAACCAATTTCACAGGGGGAGTGGGCCGGGAATCTCTTTGAGCCGAGAACATCCTGCAGTTAATTGGTCACATAAGAAGAATAAACTGGTGGTGCCGTAATTGAATTTTTATGGAAATAAACAGGTGGCAGATTTACTATGGCTGTGGGGATAGCAGGGGCGGGGGGGGGGTGCTGAAATGCTGTAGCCGTATTAACCTGTTTAATTGAATAGCCTCTCTGTGCCGAACGAAATAAATAATAAATAAATGAATGCAGTGTCACTCGTTTGGTGAGCCAAATCAAAAATAACTGCAATTACCCTTGTATGCCGATGGGCTGAATGGGAATAAGGCATGGTGCCAGCTTCCATCTAGTTGCCATGTTTATTAATTAAGCTGCAGGAAGTTTCAGAAACAAAAGTTTCAGTCCAGCAAGAGAGACGCAAAACATCATGTCACTTAGACACAGTCAGGAGATGACTGGCAAGGCTCTCCCTGTAAGTCCAGGACAGGTTTTGTTCAGGTGCCGGAATCTCAGGACAGCTTTCCTTTGGAATGAGTAGTTCTGCATTATGCTACCCCCTAGTGGAGCAGTATTGCCAAGACATCTGCAGTGAAAATTGTTTGGATTGCAGCCTTTACCTTAATGAGCTTTTAGAGAGGTTTTAGAACAGGAGATGCTCTTCTTTCCAGCTATCGAATGTCTCTTACTAAATGTGGTGCATTTGTCTCCAGCTACTGAAAACATATTCCATGCATGTTTATCGATATAAACATGCATTTGTGATAATGTGAGATGAGTTGCCAATCTAGCCCCCTCCATGCGTTGTATGCCTGAAGGGAAATCAGTTCACACATGGGAAGGAGCTTCAGGTAAATGTGGCTGGCCCCGATTCTGAAGTTTGTGCATCTTCCCACAGCCTAAAGTCCACACATGAGGTGCGGGCACCTGCAGCGGAAAGCCCATGCATGTACACCCCGTAAGCCAGGGCTGCATATCCTTTGCAGCCCCGAGGGATGATGCTGGCTCAGGGGTTGGGGGCCACATGTGCAGGTGTGCACAGTGGCCTTCTAAGCAGAAGCACCAGGAGCCATGCAATTAGTAATCCACCTTCCTGCTCAGCCATCTATACCGTAGTTTTAATTCCTGATATAATTGCATTTAAAGCTGCATTGCTGGTGGTGGAGCGGGCCGTGGGGGCGTACATAAGATGTTGGGGGCTGCAGGTTGTGTACATAGGCTTACTATGTGAACTGGAGCCTGATCATGCAGAGTTCCAACTCAGGCGGAAAGCCATTGCATGTAGTCTTTCTCCTACATGGTCAATTCCTAATGCATGGCTGTCAGGGATGGGGCTGAGGGGGGGGGTGATTTTGGGGGTGAGGCTGGTGACATGGCCCCTTCCTATACATGATGGCCCTACATGGGTATATCGTACTTCCCCTATGTGCCCGTGAAGAGGCTGTCCACCCTCCTCACTCACTCCCCATTTGCGGGGGGGGGGGGAGGCGAATGTTTGAAATATTTTGTGCAGGGTGGGAGTCTATGCCTTCAAGACAAGGGGAGAGGGCAGGAGGAGCAAGAGGAGGGGCAAGGGGCATGCTGCCTTGACACTCTTCACACTGCTGTGTAGGAGAGAACGGGAAACGGCAGCAGAATATGGCAGCTGCTATGGTAAGACAGTGGACTGGTCCGCAAAACACGGCTGGTACATCGTGGGTTATTCAATCCAAGATGAGCTGTGGTGCATGTTGAGCATGTGTGGCCGCCATTTTGAATATGCAAACCCTGATTGGGGAGATCAGGGGTTGCACCGTATCATGCAAACTTGGCCGTAACCCTCTAATAACCCACAGTGGCTGCGTTCATACGACATGGCACAACCCCCCCAATCACCCCAATCGGAGGTTGCACATTCAAAATGGTGGCTGCACACACCCATCACATGCTGAAGCTCATCATGGGTCGTCTAACCCCCAATAACCCACATATCATGCTAACCAGGTCTATGCAGGGAGGCAGGCTGACCAGAGTGGGGGAAAGAGTGGGCTTTGGTGGGCTTCCAATGCCTCTTTTCCTGGGGAAGCAGGACATGCCCAGGTGGACTAGGCAGGTCTCACTGGCTGGCTGGAATGGGAGGAGGAATATCTCCCACGTCTGAAAGAGATTAGATCTCTGTGGCTGGAGGTATTTAAGCAGAGGCTGCACCAGTGCACCATCCTCTAGCAGGGTTGTTGTAGCTGCATCCTATATTGCAAAGCCTGCATTGGGCAGAGGGTTGGACTATATTATCTTCAAGGTCCTTTCCAACTCTATCTGAAAAAGCTATGCTAAGCCACCACCCGGCTCCCGTGTGGCTTGTACTGGGCTTTTAGGGGCTTCCAATGTCTGGTTCTCTGTGGAAGCAGCATGCCTCAGACCCAACCTCCTGCCAGTCGCTGCCTACACACACACACACACACACATGGATTGAAAAGGAAGAAGAGGAGGAGGAGGAGGAGGAGGAGGAGGAGGAGGAGGAGGAGGAGGAGGAGGAGACAAACCATCCTCACCACCTTGGAACCCTTTAAGTGGGCTGTCCCTGCTCAGATGGACCAGATGTGATCATCATTTCTAAGAGACAGGGCTGAAAAGGACCCATGGAGCTGCCATTTTGCTGGGACTGGGACAGGGAATCCAGAAAGACAGAGAAAGAGTGTCACAGAAAGAGAGAGAGAGAGAGAGAGAGAGGCATAGAAACACACAAAGGGTGGCACAAAGAGTGAAGTTATGGCCCAGCAGCCGTTTTATATTGGTGCTCATGAAACACCCTCAATAACTCCATATATGCCCATTGGCACAAAAAGGTTTTGGACCCCTACCTTATAGGTTAAACACAGTCAGCAGGCTGAGAATTAAAGTTAACTGGAGTACAAATCACACCCAAATATTGGAGCACTAAGCTGATCTTTAATGCAATACTCAACCAAATGGAAAAGTATCAATTTCCTTATATGAGAATTTGAAATCGCATGTTTTATATTGTAAGCTGCCTGGGGAAGACCACAGTCTTGAATGGTGTCCCTGAAATGCATTAAACTGATTAATTAAATAAAACTATGCTTAATCTCTATTGAAACAATAACATATTCACTAATTAATTTAAATTCTGCAGCGTCTGTTCGCAATTGTCCTTTAACTTTTAGCTATCTCTGAGTCTGAGATGGAGGGGCTAGGGCTGGCCTGTACCAAGCCCAAACCAAGTGCAGTCAACCAGTCATGTCTGGGTTGTTGACCCAAAGGAGCTAGATCAGTCTCCTGTATTTGCTGCCCGCCTGGAGCCTAATGAATGGTTGATGGGCTATGTTTCATTGTGTAGGTAAGTGTGTGCACACCTGCTCTAATGAGATTTAAATGATCCTCCAAAGGTTTATTTATTCCTGTTGTAATTGCATCCACCCATTCCTTTGCACAGGATGTGTCCTATTCTGCCAATAGAATACATGATATTAAATGTGTATGTGGTTGAATGATATCTTGATAAGATGCCTAGTAAATCAGGTAAACTGATCAGGGCAATGAAACAATGAGAGTTCAAAGTGAATCAGTCACTGAATATTGGACAGCCCATATGAAGTAGCAACTCTGCTACTATTTCCTACAACAGCTTTCTGAACTGGAGAGGTGTGTGCAAAGTCCCTTAGGGACAATACCCTTTCAATTGTCTTGGCAAAAGAACAATACTATTCTGGTCTGATTCTCCAAGTTACAGCTGTACCAATGATGCCACCTTGTGGTTAACAGTATCATAAAAACATTGATCAGATGAGACACCAAAACATTCATGCCTTTAATAAGGAGATAATAAATAGAAATGTAAGGATCTTGAGCAAAAATTTAACATAGTATTCTATAAGAAGGCAAGCAAAAAAAGTGGCAAACCATAAAGATGTGAAAAAGCTTTAATATATTGAAGATGGTCTTTCCTGACACATAACTAGCTGGAGATGCTGTTCTTCGGGGGATACGCTAACATGTCAATTTAACATGTGTCTATGGTGAGTATATAATCAAGATGCCAGATTTTAAAACCAATGATTGAAATACAATTCTAATTAATCCAGGTTCAGTAGTAATTTATTAAGTGTATTAAAATTATGTCAGAATGGAGGATCAGAAACAATTCTTTCCATGCCATTTTTCTCCCAATATGGGTTATTTCTCTTCTTGAAGCCTCACCAGGAGAAATATATATTTATAAGCATAGTTTTATTTAATTAATCAATTTAATGCATTTCAGGGACACCATTCAAGACTGTGGTCTTCCCCAGGCAGCTTACAATATAAAACATGCGATTTCAAATTCTCATATAAGGAAATTGATACTTTTCCATTTGGTTGAGCATTGCATTAAAGATCAGCTTGTCATTTGGCTGGGCTGATGCGAGTTGTTGGCCAAAACATTTGGAGGGCATCAGGTTGTGGAAGGCTGGTCTAACAAAATAACAATAGATCAGATGCAAATACAAACACATTTATAAGTAATACATTACACTAAGGCAAATTATCTGTATATATTAATACCCAAATTATACTTGCTTTTCATAATATCAATAAAGTAAACCTTGCTATTTGGATAATTTCTGCACTCTCTTATTTTTTTCTTTTGCCAGCAGGTCATTGTCCATTTTGGCTATACATCATGTTTTAGTTATCCAGTATTTCAGTTCCAGAGGCCATGTATTCATAACCAAAATGAGATTCCATTCCAAGCCATCTCAAAGTGACCAGTTTGCAGGGATGGGGACTCAGTCAGACTCCAGGACTCGACTCGTGAGTCGGACTGAGTCCCCCCTCTGATTCGAGTCCCACTCGAGTCCCAATATTTTTAATGGGACTCGAGACTCGACTCGGGACTTGAGACCAAGGACTCTTCAACATCCCTGGGCTGTGCCAGAAGGAATGGAGAGAAGTGCGATCACCAGCGAATATTTTATTTTTAAAAATCATTTCCCTAAAATGCAACCTTTCAGACATTTTGGGTTTGGCTGCCTCTGCCTGCCTGTTTGGGGTTCCTTGCCTCCTCTGCCTGCCTGGTCTCTTCTTAACCAGTTCCACAGTTTGAATTGTCCAAGACAAACACCTCTGCCTGCCTGCTTTGGGGTTCCCTGCCTCCTCTGCCTGCCTGGTTATTTTGGGTTTGTCTGCCTGGTCTGTTCTTATCAAAATCAATTACAGAGTTTTGAAATAAAAAAGGCACACTTGTGCCTAGAATTTATTTAAGCCACACATCTGAAGTAGCCTTATTTTGTTGGGGGGGGGGGGACCCATTGATTTTAACAGGGACTCATGGAGTCAGCTTTGGGAGGGACTCTGGACTTGTGAGTCACCATTTTGGACCAAGGACTCGGACTCAGACTCGAGACTCGGGTCCAAAGACTCGTGACTTGACTTATGACTCGAGACCAAGGACTCTTCAACATCCCTGCCAGTTTGTTCAGTCCGATCCAAATAATCCAACAGAACAGTAAACTGGCACTGTATAACCAAGTATGAAACCGATTGTACATATGACCTCCCCCCACCCACAGCTTTGGTGTGTGAACATCTCCAGGATTATCACAGCCATTCTTATACATTTTATGAAATGGAACAGGGAGCACACGTCAACAAAACTGAATTTTACAGCAGTTTTATGCATGGAGAAAATGTGAGATTTTTGTAAATACAGTGTGCCAGATATTATCTAGCCCAGGCTTTGCTATACATCACTCAACCATTCACCTTCTATATATGGTTTTGCCATGACTTGATTGGGTAGTTCGCACACTACTCTGCACTGGCATATCTATTGAAGATCTCATTTCAGTTTGATTTATTTGACAACATTCTTGATACATCTGGGACAGTTAAGTCCATATGTATGTTCCTCATACATTTATGACTCATCATGAGATCTTCTATACATATAGACCCAGTTCCCAGAATTCCATCACACTGTAAAATGACCAGAAACACAATCTGAGGCATGGTTGATGGGGAGAGACTAAACCCATTGAGGCAAGGAGATGGTACAACTGCCATTCCAGTGGTATGCCTGAAAACACACCTTTACTTTTCGCCATATTGCTTACCTATGGGGGGAAATAGATTCTGAAGGCCCTTGGGCTAGACACCTTCAATGCCCCCACCCCAGTGAGTTGACCTTCTTACCACCATTATCACCAGCTACTATTACTCCCTCTCTTCCTCTTTCCCATCATTGCTACTGTTACGAGGCTGGGAGGCGGGATAACTTTTCCTCCGGAAGGATCCCATCTTTACATAGGTTCCCCAGGAAAATAATTTCTGAATTCTGATAGGCTGCCACGAGTCAGGATGAACCTCCTGATACACCCTAGTCTGTCCAGCTGCTTGGGGAGTTTCAGAGCCCTATTGCCAAAGAGCCACCCCTTCGGCCCAGGCCTAGAAAAAAAGGGGGGGACATGCCCAAATGTAAAAGAAGAGTTTATTGGGGAGGGGAGAGAGAAACAGAGGGGTGGGGATCAGGAAAGGCAACAATCACGCACATACACAGAATTACAAATAAAAATTTAAAAAAATCATCTAACTTATCTAGCCTATTTAACTACTTGAGCAGAGTCTTGGGTCCCAGAGCATATGCCAAGTATATTTATTCATTTATTTATTATATTATACCCCGCCTTTTGTCCTGCAAGGAACCCAAGGCAGCTTACATCCTCCTCCTCTCCATTTTATCCTCACAGCAACCCTGTGAGGTAGGTTAGGCTGAGAGTCAGTGACTGGCCCAAAGTCACCCAGTGAGTTTCTTGGCCAAGCGGGGACTAGAACCCGGATCTTCCGGGTCCTAGTCCAACACTCTCACCACTGCGCCACACTGGCAGAGAGAATAGTCTGAGAGAGAGAAAGAGAGAGCATCCGGCTTCCAGTTAGATGGTATAAAAGAAAACTCCAACAGGACTGAGGGAATATTTTTAATGGGGATCTCCGCTCAATAAAAGCCAGCCCTTTTGCAGTGACTGATGGGTGGTCTGTCCAATAATGTGATAGCCTCCATTTCTGATGTAATGGTGTAGCCAGCAAATCAGAAAATTACCTAGTGGCTGGACTCAGGTTCTTAATGACTGTAACTTACATCTCCAAAAGCCCAAGGTGGTTGGAAGCAGTCAGCCTATTCAAGAAAAGGGATAAAGGTTTTGTTTACATTCCCACCTCCACTACCACTGGGTGGGGGGTTAAAAAAAAGGAAAAAATGAGACTTGTTTCTTTTTTTTTACCCCCTTCAGTGTGGATTTCAGCATGAAAACTGGAGGTGGGGAGCTTAAATTTCCCCCTTCCAAATCACCATGGTCATGAATTGGGAGTACATTTGCTTACCCAGACATAAGTCAATCATGCATACACGCATAGCTGTGCTAGGAAGAACATCTCTCATCCCCAGCTTTAAAGGAGGCTTTTTTTTTAAGGGTTAAAGAAAATAAATGCATACCCTCCAACATTTCAGAGATGAAAATAGGGACACACATGTGAATTTGTAAGAGGTATGGTTAAGCAACATGAAGGTGTGATCAAGAGGGTGTGGCCAGGCGACATGAGGGCGTGGCCAAGGGTATAGCCACCCACCCCAGGATGCTCTAACCATTTCAGGGCTCTGACCACTCTGAAGCCACTTTGATCTCCAGACCTATTGTTGTCATTATTATTATTATTGTACCATCAATGTGCATGGTGCTTTACCGCATATAAGAGCACAGTTCCCTGCCCCAAAGAGCTTACATTCTGAAATGTAATATAGAGGTGACAATGAATGGTAGGAAGGGGTAAACCGGGGAGGAATATGCAATTATTTCAGTCATACATAACTTTCAGCCTACTTTCCCCACATTGTGCAGGAAACTCCTTGTTTTAAAGATCTCCCTCCCACTTTAAAAAATGGATCCCTCCATGGTGGCTTTGTTCTCATTAGTAGTTTGCCAAAGAAATAATAATAATTAACATTTAGATATCTCTTAGTATGCAAAGTGGTTCACAAGCCCACCCTCCAAGCTCCTATTTTATCCACTCAGAAAAAAGCATGTGGGCTCTATTGTACTTTAATTTAAAAAACAAAAAACAAGAACAAGAACAACACACTGTGATTGAACAATAATGCCAAAATGGAATGATGATGTTTGTTGCTACAATTTGTGGTACAGTAGTTGGGATTTTTTCTTTCTTTTTCTTGAGGAGGGTGTGTTTTCTAACTCCCTTCTAATGCATTAAAACAAAAATCAAAAATCCCTGCAGAATAATCCTAATCACTACTGTAGAGAGCTTTCTCCATTGCACTTCAGCATGTGTTAGAAAAAGGCTTTCACATGGGGTACACAGGTAGAGCCAAGTAAAATTTACCACTGCTATGAAAACAGAATAACAGTGCAATCCTATGCATGTGTACTCAGAAGTAAGTCCTATTACATTCAATGAGACTTACTCAAAGGAAAGTGTGTATATTTTAAAGCAATCTACAACACTAACCATCACATCTTGTGGCAGCAAATTGATTATGCATTGTGTGAAGAAGTATCATGTAATTGAGGGATAATTGTGAAATGCTGCTCCTTGCTAGAAGAAGAGGTAGCAGCAGCAGTGCCAGTGCTAGGATGACTTTCCAGAATTATATTATTTTATAATATTTTATAAGTGGCTTTTGTAATATTTTTTTACCTTATTTAAACCCTTAATTGTTGATAACATTGTTGGTGTTTTTCAGGGGGGGGGTCAGTTCTTGCAGGGCAATCACTTTCTTTTTGTTTTAAAATTATCAGAATTGGCACAAATTCAACAGGTGAAGCTTACCCACCCACCCCACATCCCCAAACATGGAGCTTCAGAGAGAAGGGGAAGTTTCTTGCATTTCCTTCTGACACTGTATCTCGCCTGTTAGAGGCACAGAGTCAGCTCTGTTAGGAAATAAAATCTTTGGCAATATAAAGATAGGAATCATGTGATAAATTCCCTCATTCACCTCTCCCTCAGTCCAGGACAGAGTGCACGTGCACACACATCCTCTGGTCTGTTCCCTTCCTGCTTACTGTGGGTGGCCCTTGGAGCCTAAGCAGAGCTATCTTAAAGGGGCCATGGGCAAAATTGCAGCTAAGCTAAAATTTAACCCATGGCCCCTTTAAGAGGCAGGGGAATTCGGGACTCTGCATAACAAAGTGAGAAGCCGGGATAGCTTAAGGGTTTTCGGGATGGTTCCAGCATTTTGGGGGCAGTTGGAGACTATGTAAATAAAACCCTCAGCCACCTCATCCTAAAAAGTAAGGTAAGCCCTCCCCCAATCCGAAGATATGGCATATATACAGTATATATGTTAACCAAGATGCTTCACAAGGCAAGAAAGGCAGGGAAAACTCATCACAGCAGGAGTATAGACAAGTTGTGCCGCAAAGGCTCCTGGGATGCATGCTGGAAGTGGGTAGGAGGATATAGGGGGAAATAAACCATGGCAAGCCAGCAAGTGCATGATCATCTGTCAGCAACAGTGTAGCTTAGTGAGCGATTAACCAGCCCACCATGGCTTGTTTTCAGCGTGGCTTATCATAGCATGCAAACCAGTCCTGTGTATCTCCTAGGGCTCCTTGCAATATACAGGCCTTTTCTCCATATATTTTCTACCTATCATAAATAGCACATAATAAATTCCAAACTCCATGTTCTGCAGAAGCTAGTTTTCAGGCCTACCAGATGCATAGTTATTACCAGTTCTAAAACTATAACAACAATCTTACTGAAAATCATGCATCTCTGATTGGAGGCAGTCATTCATCTTGTCTTTCACCTATCCCTTTTCTGATCTTGTGTGGTTCTAAACGTAACACAGTGGAAGTAGATTGGACTATATTTCATGCACATGGCTGGCACTGAGGGACGTTGCATCTGTTTTTTGCTCTTTGCTTACTGATAAAAGAGGAAGGACAGCTTGCTGATGATGAGCTCTTTGAAGCAAAAGCCTTTTTCCTACAATTAAAGTTGATAAATTATTTCTTCACAAATACACATCTCAGGCATCAGTTCACAAACTGTTTCTGGTAAGCTAAAATTAGTTATGCTACACAATTTTTAAACACCAATAATGTTGACAGTTGTAGCTGGATGTACTTTAAATTTAAAAAACATACACCTAAATATATTGATTCAGAATTTTTCAACTGTTATATGTCCTTCTATTACTATGGTTTTAAATCTGGGTATACATTTCTTATTGTGTCATTCAGATACATTTACCATATAAACTGTGTATGAGTAATGCTAAAGGTTAAATTGTTGCTGACAGAGCGATGGAGAAATAATGGAAAGTGATCGATGTGCACAAGCTATAATGCTATAATGGAGGCAAGGGGCACAAGACAAGCACTGATACATCCACAGACACATAGACCACAAATATATTATCATTTCCCACCATACAGGTGCCATTCGACTGGAATTAGGCAAATGTCACAAAACATGACACAGTTCTGCAATATTGCTGTTGCAAAACCTGTAAATCTGATATGTCGTCAAAACCAAAATTGTCACTATCTATTTCTAGTTTTTGACAATACAGTCTCTTTGATCTAGGTTCAAGACTATTGAAATATATGGACTACAGATCAATCATAACTGTTAACTTTATCATTGCCTGCTGCATCATGAAACATTTGGATCATACTCTTTGGCTTCATTTCCTATATTGGTACTTTATATGAGAAAATACAGTGATCGCAATCCTGAAAAAGAGTCGGCTGGAGAGAGACAACTCTCCAAATACCTAACTGAGCACCTTGAATCAAAGCTCAGTTTAGCCCCCTCCATGCATGAAAAGGGCAGGATGTGTTTACCAAGAACAAGCCCTGCCCCTGGTGCTGCAAGCCCTGCCCCTGGTGTCAGGCACGTTGCTGGTCCCATCCCCAGACATTAGTCAAATATAGGCCTGGTTCACATATAACAACAACCCAGAGTATGGGTTGAGCATGGGCTGTCATTGAATCGTGGGCTGTTGTTACATGAGAACCTTGCACTATGGTCTAACTATGGGTTGTTGACTACAAACAACCCAGGAAGAAAACATGGTTTGTTGTTGGGTTGTGAACTCTGCATTGATCATAGTTAACAACCCATAGTTAAACCACAGTGAAGGGTTCATATGCAACAACAACCCATGATTCAACAACAACCCATACTCAACCCATACTCTGGGCTGTCATTATGTGTGAACCAGGTCATAGTCTTTTCCTATGCAGACAGTCCACACCAATGCATGGACATCTGCAAGTGGAACCAGCAGCATGCCTGATGCTGAGGGCAGGGCCACCAATGCAGTGTCACTCCTCGCAATCATGTGATGCCCCCATAATCACATGATCAAGGGTGCTATTGCCTGTGGGCTTCTCATAATTGGCCAATGTAGGAGCAGAATCCTGGACTAGACAGGCCTTTGGTCTGAGCCAGCACAACTCTTCTTATGCTCTTCTGATTCATGACATGCATACGACTCTGCTTTTCAATCAGTGTTCTCTTTCTGCTCTCAGTGCTACTTTCCTTTTCCCTTTTATATTCTGTGTCCAACTTCTCTTCTACCTTTAGGACATGCAGTGCAGTGTTAGAATCAATAGGGACTACTTAGCAAGTGGCAGAACTGCAAGCCAACACTTGTGCTGTACATATGCCCATGTTCCTTCTTTCTTCTCATTTATGCTGCTGCTACAGAACAAACAACACATATCTCCAGTCAATCTACCACTGGGGAGTTATGCGACAGTCTGATCAGCCTTCTGTTATTTCCCCTTTACAGAAAAGATATTTTATGTTTCATTCTTTAGAAGAAGCCACATTCAAATTGAGAAGGAATGCAGCAGCCTAATGGCTTATATTGAGAGCTGGCAAGTCCTCTGCCCCAATCCCACATCAGCTACGCATCTTTCTTTGTTTAAGCAAGCTCAGTCATTCTACATTAAATGTGTTCATTTTTAAGGACTACAATCCAAAATGCACTCACTAGGGAGTAAGCTCCATTGAATGCAGTGGGAGCAGCTTCTGACTAAACATGCATAGGATTTGCTTGTGCTGCAAGGGGAGATCTTGGCTACACTTCTAGAATTTACATCAGCTACGAATTCACTAGGTAATGTTATGTTAGGTAAGCCCACTATTACGTGCAATGTGTAGATGGCAACCCAGGCTTGCCTGATAGATCCATTGTAAAGATTTCTGAAGTAATATACAAGAAGCACTTAGAACGCTTCAAGTGTGCTATTTAAATGCCAAATGTTATTTAAAATGTCATTTTCAGGAACTTTGTACTACCGTCTTTATTCCTTAGGAAAGCACCTAAGTAAAGAAAACTCTTGAAAAGGAGCACGCTTTCAAGGCCAAACGACATTTGATACCAAAAGCATCATTGCGTCCAAAGTGTAAGTTTTTAAAAATGCAAATTGCAGCAGCTGGTGGTGGGGCCGATAATTGGATCAGAGCAGGCATGGAGGGGGAATGTAACCTTTCCATCCCCTCTTGTGGTCCTGAAGAAAATCCCTCTTTGGAAGCTGGCAAAACTGCAAAATGCCTGCTCTGAGCCTGGTAATTATCTTCCAGTTGCTCTCTTCCCCAGTTCCATCTGAGGCAATCTGCATTTTTCAAAAATCTGCATTCAACATCAACTGCAGTTTGGCTTTCTGGGTTGTATTCAATGGATTGTTGTATCCAATGTTAGTCAAACTTAAGTCCCAGTCATGCCAATGGGTCTACTCTAAATAGGACTAACTTTGGATAGAACCCTCTGTGTTTAATTTTCTGAATTGTATAGCCTGGTAGCATAATGTACTGTTGCTACCACTGTTCTGATGAGGTTAGATTGCCAACCAACCCTCAGTGAGCAATGGATCATTCTTTCTTGTGACCCCTGCATCTCAAGGGATAGACAACTTAACCACCGGGGTGGGAAGCAGGAAGCTTATAAGCCAACCCTTTGGTGGGTCTTAGCAGGTATACTAAGGAAAAGGCATGTCATGAAGATTAAGGCAAGTCTCGTACCTTAGGAACATTTGAAAGCAAACAGCACAACCCTAACTCAGAAGTAAGACCCATTGAGTTCAATGGGGTTTACTCCCAGGTAAGTGGGTATAAGACTGCAGCCTTAATCTTTTAACTAGGGAGTAAGGACTAAGCACCATTGAACACAGTGGGACCTACGTCTGGCTAAATATGCACAGGATTTCACTGCATTTTGATTTTGCTGCGAGGGGCGGACATGGCTACATTTCTAGAATTTACAGGAAGATAACTGAAAGCTACGGGGATATTTAATGACATAAAATGACATAAAATGTGTTCTTAAGATAGTAAGAAGAGCCCTGCTGGATTAGATCAAAAGCCTATCTCGTCCAGAATTCCGTTCACATACAGGAAGCCTACAAGCAGGACATGGGCACAACAGCACCCTCCCACTTGTCCTCAAAAGCCTTGTTCAGTGCCAAACTAAACATGCAACTAATCATGCAGGGTGGAGCTATGTGTGATCATTTTTCTTACTCTCCTGCAAGCATGCATGGTCCTGTTTCAGATTGGAAGCATGGTGCTCTGGGAGGGGGTTAAACCTTCCCCCTACCCATTTTTAATGCCAGAATTGTAGCCTCCCCCACATGGGGGGGTTTAAAAAAAAGAAAAAGAAGTATCCACTTGAACCCATCTGCTCCCATCGGTGGTTCATGCCTTGGTCTCCTCTCACCTAGACTACCCTAATGCGCTCTACGTGGGGTTACCCTTGAAGACAGTTCGGAAGCTACAGCTGGTACAGAACGTGGCGGCTCACCTGGTTAAAGGCAGCCGCCGGCGGGATCACATCATGCCAGTGCTCAAGGAGCTGCATTGGCTACCAGTTGCTTGCCAAGCCGAATTCAAGGTGTTGGTTTGAACAGACGGCCTTCTCCTTGTCCCTTCAGCCAGAGCAGCTAGACTGGTGGGGACTAGGAAGAGGGCCTTTTCTGTGGCGGCCCCCATACTGTGGAATTCCCTCCCTAGTGACATCCGCCATACCCCCTCTCTGTTGAGCTTCCGCCGCTCACTAAAAACATGGTTATTCAGGCGGGAATATGGGGTGGGTTAAGATTTTAAAAGTTATACTGTTTTATACTGTTTTAAATGTATTTTATATCATGTATTTTAAATGTATTTTATCATGTTGTACATCGCCCAGAGTGGCCGGTTTGCCGGCCAGATGGGCAATTCAGAAATACAACAAATAAATAAATAATCAATGGAGGCTTCTTTCGTTTATTTATCTCCACCCATGGGGGTGGAATTTCAAGACAAAAACAGAGGGGGTTTGACACACACACACACACACACACACACACCTGAGTGCCATTGTCCCTATCCTAATTGGGGCTGTGTGCACTTGCAGGAGAGTAAGAAAAATGATCAATTGTAGCTATGCTATGCATGATTAGCTGCACGTTTGGTCTGGCCCTCAGGCGTGCACCTGGACGCATGGGGGCTACATTGGTGCAGGGGGCCAGCTGGGGCCATGCATGCGGGTGGTCTCGCCTCCTACATCCCCATGAATGTCAACTCCACCCCCTCAGGCCCTGATCTTGCTGCATTGAAATGAGCAGCATGGTCTGAAGATGCGTTCTACCCATGTTCACTTGATAAAGCAGGGGCAGAGCCGGCCTTCCCATGAGCCAGACTGAATTCCCCACCTCAGGCAGCAGAGCATGAGGAGCAGTGAATTGTGCACTCCTCCTGTCCCTGCCAGGAGGGCCCGCGGCTGCAACAGCGTCAGCGCATGACTGGTGAGGCTCTCTGAAGCAGCCGCCCGCTTAGCGACACTAGACTAGCCAGTGCTCCAGAGAGCCCCCCCGCCCCTCCTCTCCCACTATGGCAAAGGCCACCGCGATAGAGCAGCTGGTGATGCTCTCTGGAGTAGCTGCCTGCCCTCACAGTCTCCTGTTTTAGTCTGAGCAAAAAGAGGATGGGTGACTGCTTTAGGGCACCCACCCTCTGGCTCATGCTGAGAATCCTCTCAGTGCAAGGCAAGCCAGAGGGCGGGTGGGCTCTCTGGAGAGTCATATTGGCCAGAGGAAGTCTTTAGAGAGGTCTTCAGAGAGCCCGCCAGCCAAAATGCCTGGCTCAGAGTGGGTCCTTCCTCGGATCCAGGAACTGTGGTGGGATAGAGGTTGTCCAGGAGATTGCCTGTACAGGCGATCTCCTGGAACACCCCTCCCATGCCTGGCTCTGAGGAAAGACCCCCTCCGAGCCAGGCATCTCAGCTGGCTCTGTGAAGAGCTGAGCCAGCCGCCACCTCCATCCAACACGGCTCTCCAGAGTTCCTGCCTATCTTCTGGCTCATGCCAAGAGGATCCTCAGTGCAAGCCAGAGGGCAGGTGGTAGCAAACGACACAGCAGCAATCGGGGAGAAGGGCATGGCAATGCAGCAGTGGCACATATGTTCTGACTGTTGGGTTTTGCATAGGCAGAACGAGATTACCACCTGACATCAGGATTATCACCTGACATGGAGGTTGTCTCTTGAGATGTAGTACACAAGGTCTCTAGTCACGAGACATAGTCTCAAGATGATATGACTCAGCAACCTTGGACAGGTTTGGAATCAACATGTTGATGAATAGGTTATACAACTGGGGTGAGTAATATCCTATTTATAGGTGCAGGGTCTGTGGTATAAAGCTAACACACTTGTTGATAGTTTCACTTCTCCTTCTCCTCTCTCACTCGTCTCGACTTGTTCTGGACTTCACTTCATCTAGCCTTACCACTGGGGTATTGGATTTGTATCTGCAATGATGTAGTGAGTAAGAGATGCATTGCTTGCCTTAATCCCATGTAATTGGGTCTTACAAATAAACTCTTTAATCTTTATTAACTGCTGTTATCTCCTCCTTCTGCCTGCGTGACTGGGACTGAGGGTCATTGGCTAGGGAAGCTTTTGAACCCGGGTCAGTCCAGCTCTCACATCTGGTTATGGGCCCAGATAATCAGCAGAGATAAGCCTGATGGTTATCTCAGATGGGCAGATAAGCCCACAGAGATGCAGTTCAGAGAAATTCAGCAGTTATAGAGTTAAAGGAATTGTTTACTATTTGTAAGAACGGTTTGTAAACAAACCGGGAAGGCGGTGTATGTTGCTAGAGCTGAATGCTGATAAAGCGGCTTGGAATGCAGCACAACTGAAAAATGCAGAGACAGAGAGACAAAGGATTTTTCGTTTTGGAAGCAGCTGGAACGGAGGTGCCAGGCTTGGCAAATCCGAGGTTTGGGCAGCTACTAGGCTGAACAGTGAACAACGCTGGACACAAGGATTTCGTTTTCCACAGCTTGCTGGAGTGATTGTCAAGGAGCTGTATCGGGCAAGGAAATATCTCCAGGAGGCTCTGTGTCTACTCATTTGAGTCAAGGCTACAGCAGGAGGATCATATTTCTTTTACAGTTTGCTTCTTCGCTCAGCAGCAGATCAGCTATCTTTTGCATTGTATCAACAAGTGGCTTGGATTACAAATGACGTGGATTACGTCTGACGTGGGCAAAGCGTCTGGAGCGCATGTTGCAGCAAAGTCATGTGTGACAGGAACGTATCTTGGGAAACCTGATACTACACGGGAGGCTGTATCAAACCAGCGGAGGTGTGGTTTTAAAACAGCAGGGGAAAAACAGCGCAGCAGTTTTGAACAGAGAAAGCTGTGCTTAAAATTGGAAGCTGTTCTTCATTTTCTTCATGTGGGATCACAGAAGAAGGAGCTTGAAATCAGCAGGGGTGCTGCTGATGGGAAAAACTTTGTGTTTTAACCCTGTTTTAACCCTGGACATAACAAAATGGACATTATTTTGTTGTGAACAGAAAACAGTGGATTGTTTAAACGAAGCTTTCTGTGTTGGACATAAATAAACAGGAAGAGGACTATGCAAATGGTCAGGGGTTTAACAGTCATGTTTTTGAAACTGTATTTCTTGAAAGTTGGATAACTTGGATTCAAGAAAGTGTAATATATGTCAGGAAATGTATATGACTTGAGTATATTGGATTTCTCTGTAGCAAAATGTAAAATACTGAATAATTAGGTATGTTTATATGGCAAAGCTAAGAGATGGATTATTTCTTTCATACTGTAATGATGTAAATAAAGAAATGGAAAGTTGCACTGATGCAACTATAAAAAAGTTAAATGCTTATATGTATGACATGTACATGCATGCATATCACATGATGTTTGATCATTTAGATTCACAGGCCTGTGAAAGAAAATGCAAACTGTGTTGTGGGGAAAGCATTGGGAAATTGTAATTTTCACGTGAAAGGGAATTTTGTGCACATAAACAAGGGATGCTAGCTTCAACAGGTAAACTGGAAGGCAAGCTGAAACACCATTTCATTTCAATTTGTTCTTGGTGATCTTGTGGGTACTCTGATGGTTTTTAGAGGAGAGGCACGTTATTTCATGATGTTAATTGATCAATACACGAGGTACAGGTTGTGTACATGTTAGATAGAAAGCTGGAGTATTGAACAGAGTCAAGGTGTTTTGTGCTTGGGTGGGAAACAAGCATATTACTCATGTTACCTATTTCTTTTGAGATATGGGGGGAAGTTCAATTCAGTGCATGTTTTGATGCATTTCTAACAGGATGTGGTATTGAACACATGGATTGTGTGGAAGAGTAAACAAACTCAGAAGAGGTGATGCTAATTTGGTTAATGAGGTTTGGGTAGAAGCTCTTAAATGTTTTGATTATGTACATGATAGAAGTTTTAGTTCTGTGATTGAACTGTACACCTTATGGAAAGTAGTGTAGAAGGAGGAATCTTCTGGAGAAACATTTCAGGATCTTGGATCTGATATGTAGGTACATACACCTCAAAGTTAGAAGAAATCTGTAAGGGAGCTTACATGAGATTTTTCTAAAAATGAGAATATTGTGTTTCACATGAACAACACTTGGATAGTGAGATTATCTAGAAGTGTTGAGTATAATGCTGAATGAAAAGGTGAGATCATTTTTCAGAATTAATTCTGTTAATGCAGGGGATGCATCAAGGTCAGAGTCAGAATAGAAAAGCATTTGCTGAAAGACAGTCAGGTAAATTTGACAAACTCTGATACACATTTGGTTTAGAGGAGGCTAAACAAATGATTGTTCATCATTGGTGCAAATTTATTGGAACAGAACCTGATAACTGATGAAGTAAGGAACAGGTGAGTCAAACAACCTGTGAGATATCAGGATGAATTTGCAGGAAAAGCCAGTTGAAACTTAAAAATTTCAAAGAAGTGAGAAAAATTGTCTGTTAAGGAAGCTGAACCATAGCTTCAGGCTATGCAAGCTGAGTTGAATTCTTTGGATAAAGAACAAAACATGGAAACTGGTGAAAGAAATAGCAGTCCATGGAACTCATTGTTACCAGATAGATTTCTTAAATGAAAACTAACCAGATTGGAAAAGGTTATATGAAAAACAGCAAGATTGGTTGCTTGTGATTTTGCTCTAATTAAAAGGAGCTGGATAATCATAAGGTGAGTGCAACAACAATTTGCTTTGGAAACAGTTAGACTGATGTTTAAGAATGTGGAAAGATGTATAAATATTTCACAGTTGGAAATATTGGAACATAAGCATTTTAAATGAGAGGAAGTCTTTAAATGGAAAACTGTCTGAGAATATTTTCTTTAGGAAAAGTTAGAATCAGCTGGAGGCTGGAATTCTGTTTGAACTCAAACATTGCTGAATTGAGATTTGCACAGAGAGGCAGATCAATGTTTGTTTGTTAAACAGGAGGAACAAGGACATAGACTGTATGTACTTTGTTTAGTTGGATGATCTATTGTTTTTTCTGGACAGATAAAAGCAATATGATATAATTGATCCAGGGTTTGGAATTTCATTGAATTGAAACTGCTTGGTGGGGGATCAACTGTTTATTTGTAAATAGAAGTTGAGGGAGAACCAAGAGGGCAGTATCTTACTGCAACAAACCAGAGAAATATCATGGATGTGATTGAGAATTTTGGAGATAGTTAACTCAGTGAGAGACTCCAAATAATTGAGGATTTTCAAGCACATGCTGATGGAAAAGCAGTTTGAATGCTACACAGGAGCATTGGGCTGTTGAGCTTCATTGTACAAGCAACAAGGCCAGATATTGCTGTCAGTGTGATAGGCAGACTGTTAGACCAACAGGACATGCTTGGAAAACTCTGAAAAGGAGTTGAGTGTTATCTGGAGGGAACATCACACTTCAGACTAAGATTTACAAGTCAGAGCACAGGTGGTTTACAGATTCACAGAAAATGCCAGTTGTGGTTGTGATAGTAAGAACAACAAGAACACACCTGAAGTTTGTTATTTTTATAATCATACTTTGTTTGATTGATTTTGTTAGAAACAATCATCTAAAGGTTAGAGTTCAACTGAAATTGAACTGAATGCATTGTATTATGTATTGTGCTATTATGCTATTGTAAAGCTTGAATAGTTATTGCATGTGTTTAAATAGTTTAAATTGTTAAAAATGTTTAAATGATGCTGGGATTGATGTGAAAAACCTATTACAGTTTTTTCAGGAAACCAAGGCAGGATTGCTATGCTGCAGGCAGATAGCAATACACAACGTTTTGGGTTTGCAAATAAAACTGTGTCATAAGGAGGGATACATCAGAAGTGATTTGATGGTGGTTCAAATTTTCTGGCAGGTAAAGTTCCTGCAAAAGTTTTTTTTTTATCAAAGTCCATAGATGAAAGAACAACATCAGTGTCAACAAAGCTGTTGCTGCTGTATGAGGTAAATAACCACGTTCTGCGACAAATGCAAAAAGCAGGGGGATGTTGGGTTTTGCATAGGCAGAACGAGATTACCACCTGACATCAGGATTATCACCTGACATGGAGGTTGTCTCTTGAGATGTAGTACACAAGGTCTCTAGTCACGAGACATAGTCTCAAGATGATATGACTCAGCAACCTTGGACAGGTTTGGAATCAACATGTTGATGAATAGGTTATACAACTGGGGTGAGTAATATCCTATTTATAGGTGCAGGGTATGTGGTATAAAGCTAACACACTTGTTGATAGTTTCACTTCTCCTTCTCCTCTCTCACTCGTCTCGACTTGTTCTGGACTTCACTTCATCTAGCCTTACCACTGGGGTATTGGATTTGTATCTGCAATGATGTAGTGAGTAAGAGATGCATTGCTTGCCTTAATCCCATGTAATTGGGTCTTACAAATAAACTCTTTAATCTTTATTAACTGCTGTTATCTCCTCCTTCCGCCTGCGTGACTGGGACTGAGGGTCATTGGCTGGGGAAGCTTTTGAACCCGGGTCAGTCCAGCTCTCACACTGACACCTCAGGCAGCAGGAGAGCTTGCGCTGGGGCTGAGCAGCATCCCTGATCGCACAGAAAATTCTACTTGTATCCATGCAAAACTGAGTGGTATACCTCTTCAGAAGATATCCTTGCTCAACATGGACATGTCAGGAACTAAGGAACATGGACTGGTGTAGGGCCAACATGTACAGTGTGGTGCTCCTACAGAATTTTAGCCCTCATACATCCAGGCGAAAGCCTGAACAGGGCTAAAGTTGCCTCACAGACTTTCCCCTACTACTGCAAGCTTGTATAAGTGTTATCATCAAATTTTACTAGCCTCTCCAAAACGAAACAAGAAGCAGAACTTCATTGCATTTAATAATGTACATATTGGCAGCTTTGCTAGTATTTGCCTTTTTTAAAATAGCGTCAGTGGGTGGATATTCAGTGCAGTACTGTGTCCAATATAACACTTACTGCCAGTTAGGTATGCATAGGATTGCAGCCTAAGGAACCGGACTAACTGAAAGCAGGAATTTAATTAGCAGTCTGATTGAAGTCTTAGCAGTGTTAGCAAATTAATTAGCAACAAGACTATTTGAAGTGTTGGACAAAGGTGTGGGTCACCATTTGGGCTTTTCCTCAGGCAGCAAAATGTTTTAGGCTGGCACTGTCCAGAAAATGAACCCACTGTGTTTCAACAATCTTACTTTCAAATGAAAGAGACAGAAATATTTATTTTTCATACATGGTATGTGCCATTTTACATTGGAATATCTGAAGGCAAAATTCTTATTTTCAGTCCACGACATGGTGGCTGAAATCCTCAGAACAGAGCAACCTAATAAGACATCTGTGTTACGGGTAGATTTAAACCTTAGGAAAAGCCATCTATCCTAAAAGTACAGGTTTGAAGAACACATCAGAGAGAACATGCCATTATAAAACTAGACAGAGAGATAAGCCATACAGCAGGGACCGTAGGAGAGGTGATCTCTTACTGGAACGTCTAATAAAAAGGGAAAAATCAATTGAAACAGGTGTACCAGCCACATATTCCCAATGTAGGAAGAAATTATAGATTTAAAGCTGCTATCTCCATCAGCCTGTGCTCTTTGAGAAAGGTACAATTTTCAGCCACAGCGGCCTTCATGCTTCACTCTTCTCATTATTCCTTGAAGCAATGTACTCGGTAGAGCAAGGCAATATACCTTCATCACAGCTTTTAACCCCGAGAGCTCACCCTCTGCCTGTGACAAACTGGCATATACAGGTACTTTGCGCTATGAGAAGTTTCATCAGAAATGCAGCACATGTAATTGACTGTGGGGGAGTGGGGACACACCCAGTGATGCGGACAGGTATAGCACAGTTATTAAAGGCCAAACAAGATTTGATGCAGAAGATCATCTGTGATCTGGATTTGTTTTGCTTTTTATGCCAAGGAGGCCATGAGCCCTTGCTTCTTATGCCATTTCCACAAACGTAACCCCCTCCCCCCATAAAGTTTCTATTTGCTATGCTTGGTGTATGCTTTTCTACATACAAACAGCAGTGTGTGTGTGTGTGTGTGTGTATGAGAGAGAGAGAGAGAGAGAGAGAGGTTTAGATGGGGCGGGGGGGGTGATTGTCACCTGTAGACTTAGTTTTATTAACTTTTAGTATTGTTATTTTAAACTGCGTTTTTAAATTTGGTTTTAAATTTTTTAATTACATTGTTGTTTTTATTGTTGGTTATTATGTAGATTTTATTGCATGGATTGTTGTGAACTTCCGAGAGAGCTTCAGCTATGGGGCGGTATAGAAATGAGGAGGAGGAGGAGGAGGAGGAGGAGGAGGAGGAGGAGGAGGAGGAGGAGGAGGAGATGATGTTGATGATGATGATGATGATGATGATGATGATGATGATGATGATGGGCAAATGGTGCTAAGAATATAAGAACATAAGAAGAGCCATGCTGGATCAGACCAAGGGTCCATGTAGTCCATCATTCTGTTCACACCTTGGCCACCCAGCTGCCCACAGGATCCCACAAGCAGGACCTGAGTGCAACAGCACCCTCCCGCCCATGTTCCCCAGCATACTGCCTCTGATACTGGAGGTAGCATATAGCATATAGCATATAACTAGTAGCCATTGATAGTCTTCTCCTCCATGAATTGTGCAATCCCCTTTTAAAGCCATCCAAACTGGTGGCCATCACTACATATTGTGGAAGTGCATGCCATAGTTTAACTATGTGCTGTGTGAAGAAGTGCTTCCTGTGGCACTGTGGTGCAGGAGGCAAATGTTAACCCACCTGCAGCACTGCCTTCCCTACAGGCTGCTTGAAGTAATTTTTAACAAGCATGGTAGGGTGGCCATCTGTCCTCTTTTACAGAGGACAGTCCTCTATTTGAAGGGCTGCCAGAGACTGTCCTCTACTTTGAAGGCATCCTCTATTTGAAGGGCTGTCCAGTCCAAGTCTGGTATAAAGAGAAAGAACCATCAGAAGGAAGAGCTGGGCCTTGAAGCAGCTCGTCAACAGCACCTGGACAGCAGACTGAGCAAAAGACACAGGTCACCTGGTCACAGTTTTCCACACTACGGTGAGAAGTACTCTATTTCTATTTAAATTATTATTATTATTATTATTATTATTATTATTATTTCTAAATGTGTATCCATACATATGAATTAGCATACACAAATGTTATGCAAATGTCCTCTTTTGGGGTGAATTAGAAGTGGCCACCGTACATGAGAGAGCCTGTTCACAAATCTCTCACATCATGTTCAGTTGAGAGTGTGATGCATGAGGTCCTCTGAATCAAATCTCACTGCTGCCATGAACTGACCAGCAGGAGGCCATAGGGAAGCCACTATTTTTAGCCTCTGGGTCAAACTAAATGTGGCATTAATTGTGTGAAGGCAAATAACCTGCAGGTGGTGGTTGTTGTTGTTGTTGTTGTTTTAAAGAATTGTAAAAAGCCGCTGTGGGGCATCGAATGGAGGCTTCCCTTCTGATGCAAATAGCGGCTTCATGGGGAAGTGGGGTTTTTTTTTGTCAGGAGCACAGAAGGGGGGAAAGAATGAAACACTCCCTTCTAAAGCCCTGCAGTCGCGATGCTGCTAGGGGTGGCAGAGTGGCTATTTTCATTTTTCAAAATCAGTATGTTGTTAAATTCCCACAGTTAACATCACATTCAGTTTGGCCCTCAGCTTCACCTCAAGCCCAACCTGCAATACAGGATTGTTGTTTTTCACATACAGTACATTATCAGGATAATGTATGTGAAACACACACACACACACACACACACACTTTAGAAATATTCAATGATTAAAAAAACCAAACCCTGCCAGTTTAAGACAAGAGTTAAGGCTATCTCCTGTTGGCTCAAGTTCCAAAAAGCCAGGAAATGGGAAGCCAAGGCTGATGCCTTAAGAGACGTGCCCTGTGATTAGTGATGATGTTATGCAGTGTCACAAATTGTGCTTGCTTACAACATACCCTCCTCATTTTTCCTTGGTTTTTCAGGCCAAAATCTAGATGGGGTGGATACAGTGCCTGGGGCCATTTGTTTTTAAATACATATAAAAACAACCTGCAGGTAAAAGATCAGTTTAAAGCCAGAGATCTGAAAATACTGAAAGAGAATAACAATGTTTTCAAACATTTCCCAGACTTCTAGGCTTATTGAGAAAACCTTTCCTAGCCTGTGCATTGCTTATAGTTTTACTGGAGCACTTTTGTATATTGTATTTTATTGAAATATCATGATACCTGAGCAATTAATGCTCTTAACCCCCAGCAACCATCAAAAAGGCAATGCAACATGACAGCACAAGTCCGGGTTTTAAAACCAACATTAACCTTGACCCTCTGCATGTTACTTCCTGCTGCTTAAAATTTATGGCAGCGAAATGAAGAGCAGCCTTTCTGCTGAATCAGCACGATGTACTTGCAGTGTGGGCAGAAGAGTGCCTGGGCTATTTCTGAAGGAAGAGCATGTCATCTAAATTAATATAGTCGAATTGCCTCATAAGTCATCTCTACAGCTTCGTTGTGCTGTACTAGAAAGAAGATCAGAGTTCAATACAGTGCTCATTTTGCAGATGTACTACCTATTCATCTAGCTTGGAACTTCATATCATTTCATGCAGTTGAGCTATAATGAGAGTCAGATTAAGAGTCCTGCTTGAAGAGCACCCTAGCCAAGCCATTAAACCAGATGTAAAACTTGAACAAACCCTTCCAGAAGCCTGTTTAATGCAAGTGGTGCCTCAGGCTGTACAGAGCCATGGCAAACAAGCCACAACCAGCCTTGCTAGGAAGAATGTCCAGAAATGAGTACATTTGCTTAAAAGAAACATGTTAGACAATAAAATGATTCATCTCCTCCGTAAATATCATGGAGCTCCTTACTGGCATTGAAATAAGTGTTCCAATTTACAGAAAGGGCAAAGTTCACTTAAAAAAGAAAAACAAAAACCACTTCATCCACACAAATGTGTTTCATGTCATCATCATTAAACCTGCACATTGTTGTTCAAGGGGACATTTTAATGTTGCCCTACTTCCTGTGAAGCACATTGCAAAGGCCCAATAAGAGAGAGAGGTATTGCAGAGCCAATCCAGTCAGACAATGCTTGCTTGGGTCTAATATATTCTCATGGGAAAGCATTGTGGGGTAGCTGACTACACTGAGGAACCAAATTCCACATTCCTATTCCCTTCTGTTTCCAAAGATGACTCTGAGAGTGGAGTCAAACATCCTTTGGCTACATTTTGCAAGTTCAGACCATTGAGCTCAATCTCCACAAGCACCAACTGTGATGGGGCTCTCTCTCAGGTGATTTTCACAACTTGCTACCATCCTCCATGATGTGATATGAATCTTATCTAGGTTCTGTCACTGCATAAAACATCTATTGAGGATGGCCTTTGACATACCGGTAGATGTTGTAGCTAATGCAAAATCATGTAACTAACTGCCTGCCTTTTTCTGGGTGCAGACCAGGGCTATGGAACCTGGTGTCTGCCAGATGTTTTGGACTACTATTCCCATAAACCCCAGCCAGCATGGCCAAAATAAAATAAAATAAAAAACACCCCACTATAGCAGAAAACAGGAAATGAAGCCAATTAAAACAATACTGAGATTATCTGAAGAGCAAAAAACCCTGGAAACCATCCTCAAGATTTTAAACGTTATTGGCTAGAAAGCATGGATATGCTGAAGATTAGTGGAGAAAAATGAAGAAATATTACTAGGTTTCCTGACCCATATCAGGTGAACATGAATTGTTGTTTGGAAAACCTATTAAATGTGGCACACAGTTATTTATAGCAAAACCAGCTCAAACAGAGTTGCAGTAATCAATTCCTACAATAACGGACTCATAAATCAAAACAGCAGCAATGTCATGATACAAATCAGGGCTATGTTTTGTTAATGAAGAGAATGAAGTTTCTACAAAATTCAATGTTAATGTAAAATCCATAATCAAGCCAACTTCACAGACCACTGTTACTGGAATGGGTTCTGTTGATCTCCTTATAATGCTACATAAACATTTGAAGCAATTCGGCTCTTCTTTATGCTTTATCTTAAGAATGTAAGAAGATTCATGCTGGATCCGACCAAGTTCAATCCACCATTCTATTCACAAGTATCCAACACGCTGTCTATGGGAAACCCCCAAGTAGGACATGAGTGCAATACCACCCTCCTGCTCATGTTCCCCAGAAACTGATATACATAGGCATACTGCCTCCAATACTGGAGGTAGTATATATCCATCAAACTAGTAGCCAGTGATAGCATTATCCTCCATGAATTTGTCTAATGCCCTTTTAAAGCCATCCAAATTGGTGGCCATCACTCCATCTTGTTGCAGTGAATTCCATTAACTATGTTTCAGAACTTGAACCATTTCAGATCTTATTTCTGAAAATATTACCCAATATTATATTGATATATTATATTGATTTCAGCCATTGCTGCAGTGATTTGTTTCTTGCTTTCCCAAAGGGTTCATGTGTGGACACAGCTTCAACAGCATGGATTCCAGTCAGGAGACCGGGCACAGAATCCATCCTGGTTGCTTTCATAACCTGTGTAACTGGGTGATGAGGTTTGCTTTCACTTTAGTGTTGGGAGTCAAAATTTCAAATAAGCACTCATAAGTACATTCCAATTTTTGAATGAGATGAGAGAGTTTCAGTTGTGCAGCACTACCAAAGTTTGGTTTCTGTTGGAATGAAAGCACTGGAGGCTTACTGGCACTTTGTAATATTTATGTTTACTTACAAATATACATAACAGCTTAAACTACTCCAACAGATCTCCCAAAGGTTACTCCGTCCAAGTTCGCAAATGCGACCTTGGAGAAGGGCTTTTGTGGGCATTCCAGGGGATGGAGAGGGGAGAAGGTCAATGCTGCCAAGATATGATATATCCTGGTAGCATCTCAGCCTCCTTCCCTCGTGCTCCGAGGCACCATACATGGACAGCTAAAATCAGGAAGGGGTCATTACAGATGGCTAGCCCCGGGGCACATCATGACCTTGATTTGACCCTGTCTGTGTGGTTCTGAGGATATCAGCAGCAGCAGGCGGCAACATCATGAGTTTTGTGGCCCAACACCAATGAGTTTGTATGGCTGTGTGACTTAAAGTCACTTGATTCTCTGTGGAACAGGAGTTGTTGCTGGAACAGGAGAATGTGGCCCCAAAGGAGAGCTTTTGTGTGGCTCTGTGTGATTTTCCCCACTCCTTCTTTCCCATGTCCATATGTCTCTGTTTCCCCTTTCTGTGGGACAGTTTGTTGGCTGTTGGGGATTCAAAGCCTGTTCCGCCTCCTCTGACCCCCTTGGCTCCATCTCCGGTGACCCAACCTCAGCAGCCACCAGATTGGCCACCAGCCTCCACTGTTTATGACCCTTTGGCCCTGCCTCCCGTGACCCCTTGGCCCCACTTCTCATGACCCATCCTCTGCCCTGGGTCGTGGATACCTAGCCCCACCCCTGGCTCCTCCATCAGATAGGGGAGGCAGCCAGCTCCTTCAGAGCTCCAAAAATCCTCAGCGCTTACCTTTCCTCAGACTGATTCTATCTACAATTTCTTCATACACAGACCTAGATTATCACATCCCTTATTCCCAGCTGGGAATCATGGGAGTTGCTGTCCAACCCATCTGGAGGGAGCACCAGGTTGGGGGGAGGCTGTCTTAGGCAAAGCTGAGGGGGGAAAGACATGCTTTCTTCCAAAACAGTTGCTATCCATTGTTAAAACCAGCCAATCTCGTTAACAAAGGAGAGTACTTGTGCCAGGGCTGACTTGTGCCAGTTTGACCAGTTTGACAGAACCCACCTTTACAATCAAGAATCATGAGGGCTGGAAGGGACCCCTGAGAGATCATTAAGTTCAAACCCCAATCTCATATTAACACAGTCCCTAAAACCAAAGTACACCCATGAGCTATCTCAAACCCCAGATAAGAAATCAGTTGAGCCTATGCTTATTTATTATTATTATATTTATACCCCGCCTTTTTTCCTGCAAGCAACCCAAGGCGGCTTACATAATTCTCCTCCTCTCCTCTCCACTTTATCCTCACGACAACCCTGTGAGGTAGGTTAGGCTGAGAGTCAGTGACTGGCCCAAAGTCACCCAGTGAGCTTCATAGCCGAGCAGCAACTAGAATCCCGGATCTCCCGAGTCCCAGTCCAGCACTCTCTCACCACTACATCACACTGGCTCTCTTACTGAAATGTTTGGATTATATTTAAGGATGGCAAACTTTTTGGCTGTTTCGCAACTGCAATTGGTGGCTTCCTTCCGGGGAAAGTTTTGCTCAAGGATCTCAATGCTTTTTATATGTGTGTGTGTGTGTGTGTGTGTGTGACAGCAAAGAAGATTCTTAAGGCAGAGTTAGAATTTACTGCAATTTGGAGTAGTGAAAAGTAGGCAGGAGATATACAAGAGCATGTTATGGGCCAAGCATTCTTCATATTTGGATGATTGTTCGGATTCCCAGCTCTTAGGTCAGAAAATCTATCCAACCTTGGAGCTGGGGATTCACATTCGGGTCCCCCTCCCCTACTCCCTCGGAGCCAGTGCAGAAAGAACCACACTGGCTGCTACTCCGAGGTTGCAAAGCAACCATGGAGAAGGCTAAAGGGGGCCAGGGAGGGGAGGAGACCAGAGCCACCAAGATACAACATGCCTGTGGCTCACGCTGGCTCAGCTTGTCTGAGCGTGGAAAGCTCAGCAGGGTCAGGCCTGGTTATTACTTGGATGGGAGACCCCTCCTCTAGTTTCCTGCATTGAGCAGGGGGTTGGACTCGATAGCCTTGTAGGCTCCTTCCAACTCTATGATCTATGAAATCTATATCCTGGTGGTACTTCAGCCTCCTTCCTTCCCCCTCCAAAGCACTGCAGTTAGACAGCCGAAATTGGCTGACTAGCTGTTTTACAGGCCTGCTCCCAGCCTGCATAGGATGCCCGTAATCCTCCAAGTTCGGAGGGCTCAGGCATCCCCATAGGATTGCACCCTAAGGGAATCAGAAGTGGCCCTTGTCCTTGGAAGTGGATGAGAAAATAGATAACAATCCAAGCACAAGAGGGCATGTGCATAAGAAAATACAAGCACGGGCCCGGCCCACATAGGAATTTTGGGAATTCAGTCATTCCCAATTCTCATGCAAACTGACCCAATCCATACCTCCCAGGCTAATGTGTAGATTGGAATGTAATTATACTTCAGATTTTGCACTTCTCCTCCAAATTTGGCGATGCAGTACTCAGCTAAAAAAAAATGTATTTTAGGATAAAATATGTTTAGAAATGCACATTTTGTGAATATATATATATATATATATATAGGGGGCAATCTGGAAGTAAGTCCAATTGAACTAAAGAAGTAGCCATGCATAGGATTACACTGGAATTCAATGTTAAAAATACGTATTTACAATATACCATTATTCATTCATATAAACAGGCCCGGCATCAGCAGTTGGCATGTGTGGGCATCTGCTGAGGGTCCAGAGGTTTAGAAGGGTCCCCTCTCCTGCCCCTGGTGCTGCTGCCACCATCCTCCTCGCCTTCCCAGCCAGCCTCGCCAACAAAAGGAAGTGCCACGGCCAAGCCTGCAGGCCCTGCGGCCCCCCATTTTAAAAGAAATACATATATTTTACTTACCTTTTGAGTGGCAGTGATCTGAACCAATCAGATACTGACTTTGGGGGGCACACGGTGAATGAGGGCATAGGTTTAAAAAAAATGGACTGGAGGGGGGGGTAGGAGGACAGGCTGTCAGGGTGAGGGCTTCAGCTAGCAAGCAAGGGGATGGCTTCTACTGGCTCCCAGAGGAGGAGTGGCTGGGTGGCTGGGTAGGTCGGCGGGGGAGCCTTCAACAAGCAGGGTATGGGAAGGCAAGGGGCTTCTGTGGGGCAGGGCAGGGGCCCATTGGCAGCACTATGCTGATGGCACAGTGGATTCTGGCACTGGCATATCGATGTGTATTCGTATACATAAGTTCTTCATTGCGGGAGGAGTGCATTATTGCAAAAACAGAACAGATGAACATGTGCAAAACTGACATGGACAAGAAATAAACTGATCTGTCCATCCCTATGACTGGTGAATTTTGCATGTGAGAAATGATGATATAAATCTTCTTAGTCATTGTTGAAAACAGCTAACAGCTGTATAACAGTGTATAGTAAACTGGAATAATACAGTAATACCTTGGATTGCAAGTAACTTGGTCTGAGAGCGTTTTGCAAGACAAGCAAAAAAAATTTAAAAATTTGACTTGATAAATGAGCAAGGTCTTGCAAGACAACTCGTAGGGATGTAACCGCTCGCCTCGAGCGGGCCGAAATCGGTCCCGCTCACGCCCGCCAGAGACTCGCTTTGATATAAGAGTGTTTTGGATTACAAGCAGGGTTCCGGAACGAATTATGCTCCCAATCCAAGGTATTACTGTACATGGATAGCTACAAAATTTCAGGTGACTCATTAGGAAAAATTCAAAAGTAATAGGAAGATGATTCATTTAATAATTCTGCATAAGGCCTCCCATTCCAATTTAAAACTATTGTAATTGCAGATTTCTTCTTCTTACCTGGCATCATCCTTTCTCCCTTGCTTCCTCTTTTTGCTTAACTTCCAGCCCATTGAAGAGTTTTGATGAACTTGGAAGTTTGCTAACTTCTCTCTGACCTTTTCTTTAGCATCACAGATCTAGTTTCACCCGAGAGTTCAAGAACTCAAGCTCTACTGATTTTTCTACTGGGTAGCATATCAGACTACAGCCGCATCTCAGAAACCAGAGAAAATGCTTAGGAGTAAATTCATTGATATTAGAGCTTTTATGTGGAAGTTAGATGGTGCAGTTCTCTGGCTGGATTGCCATTACTCATTCCCCATAGAGAGTAGCCTTCAGCTCAGAATTAGTGTACACAATGTTGTTCGTTGTACATTTACTTCACCAGAAAATCATTTCCTCCCCTTTACATATTCTATTCTGGTGGAAAAAGAAGTTTTATAACACATCAGAGGGTTTTGTTTTATTTTCAAATGCTGGCACTTCTGCTTCCAAAATATCCATATAATCTAGAAAAAGAGACACTTTAATGCAAAAACATATTTCAACTTCTCTAATAACATTTCTCTTTCCCTGCAGAAATTGTTTTTATTGATTCTGAATCTTTGTGAGCTTAGTATTCATAAAAGAGGCCAAACAGCTAGTTGGGAGGACTAAAGGCCTGCAACTTAGGTGCGTAATATATTTAGCGCTGGCTGTACAAGGTAATAATAATTCCTTGTGTTGTTCCCACTAACACCACATGAACCATAAGCCTTTTCTTGTACAATAGGTCCTAATCCAGTGAGGCATAAGACCATTGAGCCTGGTTCCCAGGCTGCCCCATGGGTTGCAGCACCCCTGAATGGTTGAAACAGTTGCTAGAAACAAAAAGAACCCTTCAAAATGAGAGGGGCTCTTCCCTTGTGAAAAAGCCCATTTCTTCATTTTGTATGTCCTATACACACAAGCCCCAGCCCTCCCCCTACACATGTTCATAGAACTGTAGGCACATAGGGCTCTGTCCACACAACCACGAACCCAGTTGGTGACATGGTCCCTGATTATGTATACCACCGCAGGCACAGGAGTTCTGTTCAGGTGTTTAGTGAATGCGTGTAGAGCAGAGGTGGGCAACCTGTGTCCCCCAGGGCCATATGAGGCCCTCAGCCTAATTGCAAAAGCCTTCTGCATGTGCTCAGTTCAAACCTCTGGCAAGAGTGATCTTCCCTGGCAGCCCCCTGGCTATTTTATTTATTATTTCTTTATTTACAGTATTTCTATACTGCTCCATATCTAGGCAGATTCCAGAACGGTGAACAATAAAAAGAGAAATTTATTTATTATTATTTATTATATTTATACCCCACCTTTTTTCCTGCAAGGAACCCAAGGCGGCTTACATAGTCCTCCTCCTCTCCATTTTATCCTCACAACAACCCTGTTAGGTAGGTTAGGCTGAGAGTCAGTGACTGGCCCAAAGTCACCCAGTGAGTTTCATGGCCGAGCGGGGACTAGAACCCGGATCTCCTGAGTCCCAGTCCAACACTCTAACCACTACGCCACACTGGCTATGCTGTGCACACTGGATCTGCTAAAACAGATGAAAAGAATATTTTAAAAATACATTAAAAACAGGATGACATTTTAAACCATGGCTGGTCAGCAAGAAAGATTTCCCAGAATAAAGATGTCTTCAGCAGGCACCGAAAACAACAGTGTTGGTGCCTGCCTGACCTCCAGAGCTGGGGAGTTGCATCGAAATGGAACCAACCACCACACTGAAGGCCCTTCCCCTGGTGGACTCCAGTCGGGCCACAGGTCCATGTGGAACCACCAGGAGAATGTCCTCCGATGATCTCAGTGACCGGGCAAGTTGGTAAGATAGAAGGTGCTCTCTCGGGTATCTTAGGAGATACAGGGCAGGCTGTGTGGTACATATAGCTCTGTCCTCCAACATGACACTGCCATTCCCTGCCCCATAGCACTTGCCATCTGAGGCAGCTGCCTCATTCTGCCTAATGCTTTTAAGGCCTTTTTTTACAACCTCCTCTATCCCATTTTGCCCTAATAACCCGCTATTCTCTTTTGCAACTTTTCTATACCCTTCCCTCCTGATCCATATTTTATGGAGAGCCCCTTGTTCTTCAGTAATTTGGATTTGGTTATATTGCACCCATTTCTCTTTTGTACCTAGGTACCCAAGTAATAGCTGCACTTTCAAGCCCTGTCCCCAAACACCTTCAACAATCAAGCAAATTATCTAAAGACTAAGATGCAGAAAATGTTTGATACCATGACTCCTATTCTAGCCACTCTGTTAGGGGTGGGGGGGCAGGAAAGCTGCTGAATTTAATTCTGGAACAAGCATCAATGCCAGCAGTCAAACAGCAATGCAATAAATCTAACTGTATATTTATTGTACAGATACATGCAAGGAAATGGGCCAAGTCAGGGTCAGAAAGAGCGCTTCATCCATCTGTTGATCCAGGAAATGATGCTATTCTACCCTTAGATTAGTAATTGCAAATGCTATTACCTGAACATGGATATTTCATTACACTATATATATATATATATATATATATATATATATATATTTTACATTAATTTCCATTTTAGATCCTTGGTCTCCTTCCAATAATGCTTGCTTATTAAAACAGATACTTATAAATGTTCTTATTAAATTAGGGTTCAAGGGGGGGGGGAAATGAGCTGACATTAATTCCTTGTGCAATCTAATTTTCATGAGAAGTTTCTAAAAGCAATGCAGGATGTTTGCATATTGGTCAAATAAACAACCTGTTGTGCTAATAAACAATGTGCAAATGTTGTAGTTCTTAGTGCTTCTTAGGGAATTAACCCACCAATTACATATTGTTTGTCTTTAGGATACAACATACAGTAGATCCTGCCTTTATGACGTAGTGGTGAGAGTGTTGGACTGAGACTTGGGAGATACAGGTTCTAGTCCCCGCTCTGCCATGAAACTCACTGGGTGACTTTGGGCCAGTCACTGACTCTGTCTAACCTAGCTCACAGGGTTGTTGTGAGGAGAAAATGGAGAGGAGGAGGAGGATTATGTAAGCCGCCTTGGGTTCCTTGCAGGAAAAAAGTCAGGGTATAAATAAAATAAATAACCTTTTGTGAAAATTGTCCATGCTATCTACTGCTACAGTTTTGGCCACACTCACAGGAATAACTGGTGGGTTCTTATCCCTAGATGAACAAGTGAACACTCCACACTTTTACCACACCTAGTTTTTGTTCATTTTCCCAACATTCCTGTTGAAACCAGAAACAAAGTTCTTGTCAGAAAGATTATATGAATTATCTTGACCAAGTTGTCACTAGCAGGGTTTATTCATCCTGTCTTTTTATAGTAGAAGCATAAAACCACAGGTAGGTAGAATTTAGCTTAGGTTAAAAACTGTAGCCATTTTGTACATCAATGAGAAGTTTCATGTAATCATCGCATCTGACATACCACACTTCATGTTTAATAACTTTGCACATATATTAGCAGGCCATGCTATGAAATACTTAACAGGATCAAAGTCTGATTTATAAAGACATACCTTTGCTATACTTACAAAATATGGCATGGATCCACAGGGCTGCAAATGGAACATCCCAAAAAGATTTTGAGGCCTGTTCTTTCCACTGCAGCCCCTCAAAGAACTGCTTTGGAAGGTCAGGGGATCCTTCAGAGTAGTATTAGATGCAGCACAAGCTGCAACTGGCGAAGGAAATTGAGAGAACTCCTCTACGCATACCTTAGGCATGTGCAAGTAGCTTTTCAGATGCTAGCGGTAGCAGTACTTATTCAGAATGTTCAACAGCAAAGTACCACGGAAAAAATTAAAAGAAAAAAGCTGAATGAACATCTCTCTCTGTAACAGATGCTTAATCTTAAAAGAGATTGTCAAATGGAGATTGTGGGGGCTTGGAATATAAAACTAAATCAATCTCCAGAAACATGATTTAAACATGTAAATAGATGAACAAAGTCTAAAATGAAAGTTTGTGTATGCATACAAGTTGATGAGCAAGCACTACTAATTGTTATTTATATGGCACTTGAAAAATGTGCAAAGTACTTTATGATCTCTGTGTCACACCAAATCTGCAAAGAACTTCACGTCACGCTTATTACCATTTTACAGATGGGAAACTGAAACAGAGAGAAAATTGTGTGTTTATGGACAACCACTTCTAACCAATGAATCACACAGGTTCTCAAACTCTTTGCTGATTTTATTGACTGGTTTATTTATTTAAAACATTTCTATACCACCTTTCCCCTTATCAGGAGTTCAGAATGGTGTAAATATCAGTTATATGGCAAAACAATAAGACAGCAGGTAAAACCCTTAACAAAACAATAAAACAGAAAAGAAATAGCTTAACAAATAAAAGGCTTACAACAAATTAAAATGCCTGGTCGAATAAGAACATTTTTGCCTGGCACCAAAAAGTTTGCACCATAGGTATCGAGCAAGCCTTTTTAGGGATGCCATGCCATAGCGGGGGCACCAGCGGAGCCAAGAAAGTCCTTCTCTTTGTTACATAGACCTGGTTCACACCTAACGACTACTCACGTGTTTAAACCATGGGTAGCCAGGAGTGAGCAAACATGCCACCTCCTGACCAGTTGCTGCTTCTGCTTTGTTTCCACTTTGGTAAACAAACAACCTGGCACTCTGGGTTGCTGTGGAAGAAACAACCCAGAGTTTTAACACAACAACAAACTATGGGTTAAAACTCTGGGTTGTTTCTCCCTCAACAACCCAGAGTTCTGGGGTCGGGCATCACAGAGCACAAGCCAAGAACATGGCATCCTGGATTGTTTGCCATCCCAGAAAGCAGAAGCAGCAAGCGGGTGGGAGACAGCATGCTTGCTCGCTCCTGTACAGTCCCAACTGTCCATGGTTTAAACAACCAATGGGTAGTGGTTACATGCGAACTAGGCTTTAAAGTACTTCCAATAAAAGAGACATGTAGAGGAAGGCCTCTGCAGAAGATCTTAAAGCATGGGCTTGTTGATATGTGAAGAGACACCCCTTCAGTTATTTGGCTCCCAAGCAGTAGTAAAAGATCCCACAATATTATTCACACTTAACAACTAACCAGTGGTGCATCTAGGGCTGGACCTTGGGGCCAAAGTTTAGGGCCCTGAAGCAAACTCAATTTCATTCCTTTCCTGTAGCCATGATGGTGCCGTGTCTAGGATTTATTGCCTCTGATACTGGAGGTAGCATATAGCTATCAGGACTAGTAGCCACTGATAGCCTTCTCCTCCATGAATTTGTCTAGTCCCCTTTTAAAGCCCTCCAAATTGGTGGCCATCACTACATCTTGTGGAAGTGAATGCCATAGTTTAACTATGCACTGTGTGAAGAAGTTGTGGAGGGATAAATGTTAGTTCTGTGTTTAACAGCTGAAGTAATACCCATGGCTGTCTAATGTTCTCCTCCAAGATCATTAAGTCCATGTGGTCAAAAATTACTGAGCTGAACCACTGGAACTAGCAGACGTAAGAGTGGTTTAAAGGAACTGTAGTATCATGGTTTCTGTGTGTAACACATACAGGGCTCATGAACATGTTACACACAGAAACCATGATATCCCTTTTGCCAATATGGATAAACACATTCTTGCCCTGCTTGTAGTGCAGATTGCTCATCAAGGCTACAGTAGTTCAAAGGTCTCCACTCCACCACTGGAATATGGGACAGCCTACAAGTTTTATTATTTAGAGATCACTTAAAAATAACCTCAATGTGATAATTAAAGCCATCATTCTTGTGTAGCACTAGTCACACACTAGTTCTCCATGGCATGCAGCTTCTCCATATGGAGCTAACTGGCTTGGAGATCCTCTGAGCCATGAGGAAGTAGGAAATTCCACAGAAGTAACCACTAATGAAAAGGCTTGAACAGGGCAATAAAATGGCTGCTGGGATTCCAAAGGAAAACTTGGAAAAGCACAAACACCACTAGTGACAGTCAACTGAACGCAAACTCTCCGTTAGCACATACATCTAGTGGTTTATTCTAATAATATTATGCCAATGTTACAAGTGGATTAATCCTGGATTGCTATATTTCCTATCAACAGTATGTCTGCAAAAAATGTAAACATTCTCCTTTCAGCACCTTTTCCTGGTACAGGTAAGATCATGCAATTGTCACGCTACACATTTTTAAATCTAGCATATTTGAATACTGTCATTTGGATATGCATTCTATTTTTATTGTGGATGTTAGAGATTTGTTTGTCTGATACATTAAAAATGTGGTGAAAATCACCTCCATTGCTCTTCCTGCCATCCCAGTAGTAGCCCAATGGGGGATTTGATATTGAAGCCTCCAAGATCAGAGGCTTCCAAAGGCTCAGACAGGGACAGGATTGCTCTCTTAGTAACGTTTAGAGTAGCTCCATTGAAATCAATGGGACTTAGTACTTCAGATTAGATCCAGATTTCAGCATGTGCAACATCCCAACCCACTCTGCCTATTTTTTCACAATCCACCATTCCCCATACTAATACTTGGTGGCTTGTGGTCAAGGAACATGCATATCTTGAAATGTACTCATCATTTCTAAATATACTTTGTTTTTACAATAATTACATGTAATTAAAAAAAGAACCCTGCAAAACTAATACCAATGAGCTGGGCAAGACCATTGAAAAATATGTAATTAATCTGCTTTAAATTTAAAAGTTAGTCTCAGTCTATAAACTAGTGCAAATGCCAGAAAAATTAAAGCTCTAAACTTAAGCATCATTTCTTTGATATGCATTCCATTAAAACTTGTGGGATTTATTTCTAGGTAAATGCCTTTTAAATCAAAGTATTGGCTGATCTGTAGCTAATTCTATACAAGATTATGCTAGAGCTGAAATCCTATACACACTTACCTGGTAGTAAGCCTCATTGTACTTAATTGGTTTTACTTCTGTGTAGACATGCATAGGATTGTACTGTAGAAGTCCATTAATAATACATATTTAGTCCTTAATACTACTGGCCAACATTTATAGTATCACACTTAAAATAATGTAATATTTTCTTTTCTTTTCTTTGCAAAGAAGCAGTTTTGGAGGGAGTTTGCAGCAACTTCACAGATGCCTGACACCTCTTACTGTCACCGCATTACACCCAGGTAAACAGCAGAGTATATTCTGTTACTCACTGTTGGTGATACACAATAGTTATATAGTTGCAGCAGTGATAGTATTGATTACATGTCTATATGCCCAACAGCCAAAGCTCCCTGGGCAATTCACAAAGTAGAAGTAGTTGTTGTAGCAGCGGACTATTCTACTGGTGCTGAGGACCAAAACTGAACACATCGTGTAGGGCAGCAACGAATCAATAGGTAGATGGTAAATGGAGATGGATAGAACTTTTCAGCATTAGTTCTTCCCATCCTTATTCATGTAACCATTTCTAGCAGATTGGGCTCTAAGGCCTTGTTGATACAAACTCTGGATACCTTCTTGCTGTAATCCTGCATGGAGGTATTTAATTAGGACTCTACTCATACTTCAGCCCTAACTAGACCTGATGGCAGCAGTCCTGTAAGTTGTAAAGTAGGGGGGATTTAAAGTGGAGGAATGACAGGGTGCTGAATCCTTGTTCTGCCACCCTCTTTATCCCTAACAACCCCTCCCAGCAGCCACATTTCTCCTGGCTAAGCTCTGAGATTGAAAGTCCAGCTAGAAGAAACATGGAGGGGGTTTGGAGGCAACAGAGGTTTATGGATAAACTGCTCCCACCCACCATGCCACCACCTTAAATCATCTCTTTCACCCCATGTTGCAGCTGTGTTATGGCTATGACCTGGGGTGGTGCTAGGTACCGAAAAGGTCCGGGGCTCAGGCCCACAGGACAAAACAAATGCACAAATTTGCATATGCTAATTTACATATGTTCTAAAGTCTGTGTGTGTGTCTTTAAAGGAGCCTGTCTCCTAAGGACACCCCTATTAGTAAAAAGCGATGCATGGACAGGGGAGAGGAGGGCATTTGATTTCAGAAAAAAACCTCAGGCAGAAAAATTCAAGAGGGTGCACAGCAGGAGGTGAAGCACATGTGGGCAAAAAGCCAGCTAACCCAGGGGGATCAGATGCAGCAGAGATCCTCAGGGCCCCTGAACCTTTATGTCAGCAAGTGTCCATGGACAGCAGGGTGGTGGTGGGGCATATGGCCTCCCAGAGATTCAGGGCTCCACATGAAAGATTCAGGGCTCCAGCCCTAGTGGGCTGCCCCCTAACACCGCCTCTGACTGTGACACAATCCCTGTTCTATGGTTTTGGTTGCCATCACACATCTAGTTAGAGCAATGTTCTCCAACCTTGGGTCCCCAGATGTTTTTGGCCTACAACTTCCAGCATGCCCCAGCCAGCGTAGGCCAAAAACATCTGGGGACCCAAGGTTGGAGAACTCTGAGTTAGAGCCTCAGCGTTTCAATCTCCAGTACACTGCTCAGCATTATTCATCTATTTTGCATGCAACTTTGTTTACTCTCTGGGCTTTGTACAGCTATACATCTTTGCAGCCTACTCTCCTTGTTTTATCACACAGTGGGCAGCTCCTTAATATAGCTTTGTATTATTATAATGATTGTAAATATTCATGCAATGGAATTATTAATTAGAATAATAAGTCTCCTGTGAGCCTTTCTAAAAGTCACACGATTACTTTACAAATTATTCACTGTGTACGGAATATGAAACTGCACAATTAATGAAGGAGGCAATTTCTCTAAGGACACAGAGCCTCCGTGGGTGCCACTAATCCTACTAAAAAGTGATGTCTAAAACATATTTTTAATGTTATCCTTCCAACTGCACACACAAAAAAAGAAGAAGAAAGAAAGAGAAAGAAACTTTGGAATACAACAAGAAGAAACTCAACAGAATGCTATCAACATAGATAGTGTCAGTTTGAATAATTACCAGTTTCAAGTTCACACTTAGGGCTACTATATGTGAAAGAAAAAAGTTGTGTTCCCAAAGCTACAAAAAGAGAAAGCATATTAAATAGGAAAAGATGGCAACGAAACTGCAAGAAAACTGGAAGGAGATGCTTTGTTTCATATGAAAACATATTTACTAATTGTGATGGTTTGAGGAAGAGAAGCTTGAGAAAGAGCATCCTTTTAGCATCCATGCATTCCAATTATTTAAATATGGTCCAAACTAGGAATAATGATTTAATATTATGCTTCCAACTGATGACAAGAAATGTATGACAATACACAATGTTAGGTTACCAATTCAGGACAGCAAGTTATCCTCATTTCACTTTATTGTTGTTGTTATCATGAGGTAGCTACTGGGATAGCAAGCATTACCATGTAACAGAACTTAAGTCAGATATAACCCCTACTGCACACTAAATGCAAACAATTTGTGATATTCAAAATGAATATCCCACATCATCAATATTTTCTACTTAAGATGCCACCAGAAGATAGGAAATATTAGACTTTTGAGGGAGTAAGTATGGTTGACTGGTTAATAAACATAGAATGAAGCTTAGACGACATAAGATTGGATCCAAAGCTGCACAGATAACCACAAAGGCTTGTGCAAACCTAACCGGGGGGGGGGGGCTTTTTCTCCAATGAAAAGCAGAATCCAATGTCATCTCACAAACTACTTGTTAAAAATCACCTCACTTTCAAAAACATTTTGCCATTTGGCATTGGGAAACAGTACTTCAAAGCCACCTTAGAGGAACAGAATTAACTGCATCAGTTCTTTGGATTCTGCCCACAATCCCCAAATTCCTAGAGCTAAAATAACAAAAGCTTTGGTAGCTGCCATATTTAAATGCATGGGTAAGATTGGAAAATATTTCATATCCATAATAAATGCAGACTCAATAATAATTTGTTATTAGGATGCATTACTACACTTTAAAAAAACAAACAGGTGTCAACGTCGCATTTGGTCCAGTCCTGTGCATTTTAATACTACATTGGATATACTACAAGGTCTGCTACACTGGAACAACACAGACCTCCATGCTGTGCGCTGGTGACATCAGTCATCCCAGAATACTGTGGAGGTGTAGCCTGAATGGGTCAAGGGTAACAGCCACCATGATCAGATTTGGCACAACTGCTCCATTGGAGCAACACAAATTTTGTTGTGCCAGTGGCATGCAACAGGGCATGGTAAGGCTGGGGCCAGCCAGAATCGAAAATCAATAAATGCCATCTTCCTAGAGGTTTATCAATCACCAAAATGGCATAAAGTGTCACCAATAATTCAGTTGCATTGGCACAATCCAGTGTACCTGATACAACATATTTGTGTCAATTTACAACAGAGACACAGTACAGTAGTGCAAACCCGCCAAGTCACTCCACACAGGATGCTGTTGTGTACCTATGTCCGCATTGGTCATACAGAGAGTGCCTTTCTGGCCATCTATTGCTATGTTCATTGACAGTATCAGGATGTCCATTCATACCTCCAAAAACTAGGAAGGTAAATGGAATGTATACATTTTTGTATGCAGCAGTGTTCCCAATGAAACAGAAAGGTGTGATAGTAAAAAAGGGGTGGAGTAATTTTCTATTGATACAAATTTTTTACTTCTGTCTTCCTTCAGGCTTAATACACAGAATGCAAAAATCATCCATTGCCTTTATTTCTAGCTATCTTGAACATTTATAAAACAAATGTTCATTTGCACTACAATAAAAATCATTAATGTGAAAAACTGGATTCCTTGTACGATACAATATAATGTAAATATCACATTGACTCTATTCTCATAAAAGGAGAAGATGCACTTTGTTCCACAACAGTTTTGTAGCCGCTGCTATCAAGACCGTTGACTATATCTATAGTATCTAATAACCACATATAAAAAACATTGACACCAAAAACAGGTTCCATATATAGTTCTTATCAAGTATCAACTTAAAAGTTATGTGTAGCTCATTTCTCCAAGTTTTCCAGGAAACGTTGAGAAAGCTCTTTTCTTCAACTGATGAAGAAACTGGATGCTTAGTCAACATAGCTTCATCCAACTGTAGAAGATCATGATCTCGGGTTCTCCTCTGGGGGAACAACTTCCAAGATTATTTGCAATGCTGATGTTGTCCTGTCTGTGAAGAACAAAAATATAGAAATAAGAATAAAAATATAGAATATAGGAGCTTTTTCAGAGCTCTGGAGAAATGCCCTTTGGGAAGAATAATGCAACATGCCATTGATGATTTTTGAAACATTACATTGGCTTGCCTTAGGCATGCTGGCTGGGGAATGCTGCAAGTTGTGAGCCTTATTTCTATCTAAACATGCATAAGATTGAGCCCTTAGCTGATTAAGGTGCAGTAAGTCTGGCTGTTCTCTATCCATAGGCCACTAACAGTGCAATCCTGTGAATGCCTACTCAGAATTAAGTCCCCATTTAGTTTATCTGGGACTTACTCCCAGGTACATGTGTATCGGAGTGCAGTCTTAAAGATAGAAAAGCATATAATTCATATACATTAAGTCTAGAGATACAAACTGAGTGGCCATCAAATATCCTTTGATAGTTTACTTGTGGAACAAACTACATGTTATATGCAAATGTAAGGAATGACCGCCCAATAAGCTTAAAGCTTAAAATTTTTAAGCATATATCATCAGTAGAGTAATACATTTAACAAATCAATGCACATTTAAACCAACAGTAGCTATTATAATTCAGTTTTTAATTTAAAGTGCAGTTAGACTAATATTCCAACAATACTGTTGAGGCCATGCTTCCCCTCCTCCTTCCAGGAAGATCCACACGTCAGCTTCTATCCAAAAAGCTTTATTAGGACAGAGGCCAGCCTAGCAAACTGATTCAGAAGTACAAAAGAAGTGGATTGCAGAGTAGGGATGTATCTGCTCACCTTGAGCGGGCGTAGCGGAGCTGAAATCGGCCCCGCTCACGCCCGTAAGAGGCAAGCGGGCCTTACCGTGTTCTGGCGGCCGCTCGACTCTCCGCAACGAGGCAGCCGCGCCAGTCCCATCGCGTCACTTCCAGCTGGCAAGAAGTGACGTGCCGGGACCTTGTGCCGGCGCGCCAGGACCGCAATTCTACGTATTTTACGTAGAAACCAGGGATATTGAAGAGTCCTTGGTCTCGAGTCACGAGTCGAGTCACGAGTCTTTGGACCCGAGTCTCGAGTCCAAGTCCGAGTCCTTGGTCCAAAATGGTGACTCACGAGTCACAAGTCACGAGTCACTCCCAAAGCTGACTCCACAAGTCCCTATTAAAATCAATTGGGTTTTTTCCCAACAAAACAAGGCTACTTCAGATGTGTGGCTTAAATAAATTCTAGGCACAAGTGTGCCTTTTTATTTCAAAACTCTGCAACTGATTTTGGCAAGAACAGACCAGGCAGACAAACCCAAAATAACCAGGCAGGCAGAGGAGGCAGGGAACCCCAAAGCAGGCAGGCAGAGGCAGCCAAACCCAAAATGTCTGAAAGGTTGCATTTTAGAAAAATGATTTTAAAAAATAAACTTGCTGTACTTCCTAAAACTTATCCATGTTGCATTTGAGGAACATGATTTTTTCTAAATGTTTGGCCCCCATTCTGGAATGATGAGATCTCATCACAATTCCACCCTCACTGAACACCCGCTCCACTGGTGATGAACTTGCTGGAACCAGAAACACACTCAGAGCAGCCACACAGAGTAATCTCAGGTCCTTCTTCTGCCTCTCCCAAGTACGCAACACATCAATCAAAATAAATCTTGACACACTGTTGGGGCTGCACTCCTGGAAGCTGTCCATAGTGGCCGAGCAGCGGCACACCTCGCTTCCATGCGCTCTTCGCTGGCAACCACGCTCCTCTCCACTCCTTCTGGCACAGCCCAGGGATGTTGAAGAGTCCTTGGTCTCGAGTCCCGAGTCGAGTCTCGAGTCCCATTAAAAATATTGGGACTCGAGTCCGAGTCGAGTCAGAGGGGGGACTCAGTCCGACTCACGAGTCGAGTCCTCGAGTCCGAGTCCCCATCCCTGGTAGAAACCAGGGCAACAGGACAGTTAATTGCGGTGCCGGCACAGGGTCCCAGCGCGTCACTTCCAGCCAGCTGGAAGTGATGCAACGGGACCAGCACAGGCGGCGCGGGCGGCTTGAGTGGTGCGGAGCAATTCTCCGCGCTGCTGATGATCGAGCAGTGGGGGGGTGCCGTGGAGAGGAGAGGCGGGGTGGGGGGGCCCACCAGGTTTGTGGACACCCCTAAATGAATCGCAAAAGAAACAAACTTAGTTAAAATACCAGCCATTAAGGAAGATTGCCCTATTGTTGAGAAGTTGATTCTAAACTGGAAACCTCTCCTCCCTTCCAGACTCAAATGACCCACATCCTTAAGGCTGTTCCTTATCCTGAAGGGCCAATCCCTTAGAGTGCCTGACACGCCTCAGCTGGTGCATCCTCCTTAGCTAAAGTCTGACCAGGGCGTTAGTGACGCTTGATTCACCCTCCTCCCGATCAGAGAGCTCAGATTGCTATCCCACGAATTTGACACTGATAGATCCTCCCTGACTGTTGGGTCTAACTCTAAGTCCACTGGCCTTGGGACACCATCTGCAGGTACCCTCCCCTCCATCTCGTCCTCCTCCCCATCAGATTCAGAATCTGTTCCCAGATCCTACTATGTAGGAAGAGTGGGCCCAGTCCCTACAAATACATTATAATGTAATGGAGTTTGCAGTGTGGCCTTCTCCATATTTATGTGTCTCTACAACAATTCCCTATCACTGTTAAACTTATATGATGTTCCTTGCCCCGGAGCGTTATTTATTTATTTATTTATTTGCAGTATTTGTATACCGCTCCACATCAAGCAGATTCCAGAGCGGTGAACAATAAAAAGACAAAAACAGATAAAAGAAACAAAAACAATACATTGAAAACAAACTAAAATTACACTGGTGGTTGAAGAGCAGAGAACGCTTCCTGGAACAAGGAGAGCTTCAGCAGGCACTGAAAGCAATGCAATGACAGAGCCTGCCTGACCTCCAGAGGCAGGGAGTTCCACAGAAATGCAGCTGCCTCACTGAAGGCTCTTCTCCTGGTGGACTCCAATTGGGACAAAGGTCCATTAGGAACCACCAGGAGCATGCCATCTGATGACCTCAGTGACTGGGCAGGTTGGTATGGGAGGAGGCGCTCCCTCAGGTAACCTGGTCCCAAGTTGTTTTGGGCTTTGTACACAAGTACCAGAACCTTAAACCAGACCCGGAAGTGAATAGGTAGCCAGTGCAGTTCTTTCAGCAAAGGAGTTGCATGCTGAAAAGGGGCAGCTCCCGACAAAAGCTGAGCTGCTGCATTTTGCACTAGCTCCAGCTTCCGGAGTAGCCTTAAGGGCAGCCCCACACAGAGCGCATTGCAGTAATCCAGTCTTGAGGTTACTAGCACCTGTATCACTGTGGCCAAGCTATCCCTGTCCAGGAGAGGCCGTAACTGGCAAACCAATCAAAGTTGGTAAAAGGCACTCTGAGCCCCCGCCCGCAGTCACTTGCGACTCCAGTGACAATGATGGATCTAGGAGTACCCCCAGACTACGCACCTGATCTTTCAAAGGGAGTGCAACCCCATCCAGAACAGGCAATGAGCCTATCCCCCAGACTTGGGAACCACTCACCCACAGGGCTTCTGTCTTGCCAGGATTCAGCCTCAGTTTATTGGCTCCCATCCAGCCCATCACTGAGTTCAGGCACTGATCCAGGACTTGCACAGCCTCTCCAGATTCAGTTGTCACAGGGATATAGAGCTGTGTGTGTCATCAGCATCCTGATCTGGCACTTGGCTCCAAATCCCCTAATGACTGCACCCAGCTAATTCATATAGATGTTAAACAATATTGGGGACAAGATGGTACCCTGTGGAACCCCATAGCACAATTGCCAAGGGTCCCAGGAATCTTACTCTCTGAAATTGACCCCCCAGTTAGGATCAAAACCACTGTAACACAGTGCCTCCAATGCCCAACCCGTGGAGACAATCCAGGAGGATACCATGGCCAATGGTATTGAAAGCCGCTGAGAGATTGAGTAGAATTAACAGGGTTGCACTCCAACTATCCTTCACTTGATAAAGGTCATCCATCAGGGCAACCAAGGCTGATTCAGTCCCATAACCAGGTCGAAACTGGAGCACGGAAATGCCACTTTCAGTTGTTAGGGAAGGGACACCTTACCCTTTCCATGCTCCTCCCAACAGCTTTTTCCCAAGCAGTTTTAAATGCACGTATTTTAAATCTTTGGAGATAACAGTTGTTTGAGGATGCTAGGGTGCATGACCTAGGGCACATGTCACAAGTCAAATGCTAATTTATTGGCACCACTAAAAATATTGGCTTGGATCCTAAGGGCACTGCCCAAGTGCCAGCTGGACCCACCGCAAGCACAACCAGGGGTTAGCACTTCACATAGGAACCTGAAACGCTCATTTCCAGAACAAAGATCTGGAAACTAGTGTTTCTGCTTGTTTGGGAGCTTGCTGTACGAAGCACTAAATACCTGTTGCACAAGCGGTAGGTCCTGCTGGCACAACGGAATCAATGGAACCACAGCGGCCCTGTTGGATACTACCCTAAGATACGTTAACTTAAGAAATTTCACAGAATCAATGTTTCCTATCCTGTCCTCCTCAATGCAGCCACCTGTGACTCCTGCAAAGTCTCTCCAAAGGAATGGGGGATCCTGTTAAACAAACTGAGATAGGTGCAGGGGGAGAAGAGTGGACGGGAAAGTTTCCATCTGCTAACTTCCTTAAGGGCGCAATCCAATGGGGATCCTGTGGCCTCCGAACCTGGAGGTCTCTGGGCATCCTATGGAGGGTGGGAGGAGGGCAGAAGCAAAGGTCACCTCCGTGCTCTTCCCAACCTGCAACTCAGCTAAACAGCTGATTTCAGCCGTCTAGCTGAGCCACTTCGGAGTGGGAGGAAAGGAGACTGAGATACCATTAGGATACCTTGTATCTTGACATCACCTGTCTCCTCCCTTCCCCACCCACTAAACCCCATCTCCAAGGTCGCTCATGTGGGGGGGGAGCACCACTCCAAACACGCAGACCCAGCTACAAGATCAGAGCAAATTTCCAACCTCGTAGCTGGTTTCCAAAAAATCCTATGGCTGTAGTTAATTTATGTTAGGATCTAAGCCATTGCTACCTAAATAGGAATACTGGCCTATGGTTAACTGTAGTATAGCACTGTCAACATCCATGAAATATTAATAAATGGCCCCATGAAGCTTACAGAATGTTGTCTTCCTAAATATAGGTGTGTCTTGAACTGGATAATCACCACTAGACTGCCAGTAGCAGTAACTTGGGCTGCAATCCTATACCCACCTGGGAGTAAGTCCACTGAATGCAATGTGCCTTACTTCTGAGTAGACACTTGCAGGATTGCACTGTATGTGTTCCTAATGAACAAGTCATTTAACCCACTGAGTAGTGTCTGTATTGTCACATCATTTGCAGGTATTTGTATTTTCTCCTGCCAGAAGGAACCATAGCTCAGTGTGATAAGAGGACATGCTTTGCATGCAGAAAATCCCAGGTTCGATTCCTGGCCTCCAAGTAGGACTTGGAAAGAATCCTGCCTAAAACCCTGACAGCTGCTGCCAGTCAGTGTCGACAATACTGGGCTGGATGGACCAATGGTCTGACTCAGTGTAAAGCAGCTTCCTAATGTTCAGAGAAAACGGTGGTTTCCACAGGGCTCAGTCAATCAGCTGCACTGTCCCAGCCAGCAGAAATCAGGCCTCTCCAATAATCTCCTTGAAAGGAGTGTTTTCTTTCTGCTTGAGTAAAATGGTTCAATACTGGCATCCTGTGGCCACACAGATTCATGAAATGATGTTCAAAAACCTTTGGAGATTCTGACTACCAGGTGAAAGATGAGATCTTTCCTTGCCTTATTCCCAGGCAGAAATTTTTTTTTTAACTGTTACAAACATCAGTTTTAATAGCTGGAGTGATTCCTGTATAATGCAACACACATTTTTAATTCCTTTTAGTTATACCAATGCTTTTAAAGAAATCGGTGTCTGCAAGTAACAAAAGAATGGGCATATAATAGCTAATAACCAATATTTTATTTTTATGATGGTTACTGTAAATATTAAAGGGGACAGATTCGTATCCTTGAATTTGCACTGAGTAGTAAAATTATTTCACAACTTATAATGCTTGCTGACTTCATTGGGAGCTACAAGTACTGCTCTGTAGTTACATGTTGAATTCTCTACCTTGTAAGCACTGAACTCTTGTTCTGCTTTTATTTAACTAGTATTATAATATCCCGTAGACCTTGAAGTAGGATAGTAAGTGGATAAGTAGAGACGTTCATTTTTCACAAGTCAAGTTGTTGGAACCCTCCCCACTTTTAAATAATAGTTTAAACAATAAACTGTTTTTGTTTATATTTTCCAGGAGATCTTTAATTCCGGGGGGGGGGGGCTTTCTTTAGAAAATAAAATCAAAACTTAACACAATTTGCACTATCAAAAAAGTGTGTCTCCTTTTTTTAAAAAGATGCAGCACTTAACAGCATTTCCTTTTTCTTCATTCAAAATTTCTTTATACATTAGAATTACACATTTATACCAATGCATGTAAAAAGACCCTGGCACTTGTCCGGAAAAGGAACTTCAGGAGGAAGCAATCTGAAGCAGCACACAAGGGGTACTGAACTCGTACCCTACCTGTTGCTTTTTACTGAAGTTTGTTCCTCCCAGTTGCTGTTTCCCTACACATTGCCAGAGGTATCTTTTCAAGAATAATATGCTACCTGGAACTCTGCATGGGGGGGGGGGGAACTGAGGGGTAATTTGGAGCAAAAAAGCCGTGGGTAGAGGACAAGTTAAACACTCTCCGATACAAATCATACCCTCTCCAAAATGCTTTTCCCTACAAAATGCAGCCATGGATGGACCTTTGGCCCTAGATGGACCCTTAGTCTGATCCAGCATGGCTCTTCTTATGTTCATGAAGGATTTGTTACATGCACTCACTTGCTATTGAACATTCTGAGAACAATATCACTACAATGTTATATATCAACATAAAAAGGTAACCCGCTAATAGGAGAATATATATATATATATTCTCCTATTAGCTGGTTTCTCCTTGGCCTTCTGCACCATGTTCTAAAGGTCAAAGTACACGTTGCAGCCACATGAGGAGAGGAAGGAACCTGATTTTCATCAGAACCAAGGTGCTCAGGGAACCAAGGCTTAAGTTTAACCCTTCCCTCCCCAACCATGATCTTCACAAACCCCTCCCTCCCCCCTCCCACTTACACACTGCAATTAGTCTTAGAAATAAAGCTCCCACTGGAGCTAATGGGAGACTTTTTCTTAAGGCTAACTGAAGTATGGAGGGAGGGATTTTTGTTGGGATCAATGCTGGGAAGGCAAGGAATCAGGATTAAATCTCCCCTCTGTGTGCACCCTGGTTCTGATTAAAATCAACACACACACACACCACTTAGGAATAAATTAAAAAATCCCCTAGCATGGATGCAAGCCACACAATTAATGAAATGCATATTTTGATCCTAAGAGCTTTGAGCCTTGTCACTTTGTTTACAATAATACCTTTTCTCCTCACATGGTTATTGGGCTGTTGCGAGTGTATGGGTGAGATAAAGAAGAGTCAGACACAGAGTCTATGGTTTCAAATCAGGGCCACATTTATTGAATTGAAGATCTGTGAAGGGCGAAGTGCGGTACTAACCTAGCCCGGCCATTGGCCGGGAAAAAACCAATATTTGGGCGAATACATCCGAACTGCACCGGAGGCGGGTTGGTCCACCCCCAGCCAGTTGCCCTCCATGTGGAGCTGGAGGGCTTTACCATCGTCGCCTTACTTTGACGCCTTCAGGCACCCAATGTAGGGGAGAAAGGCAAAACCCCAAAGACGTCCCAATCTCCCTCCTGGCAAGCCTCAGGGCATTAGCGAGGGCAGCCTTGGGTAAACGTCAGTCACCTTGAAAGGTGCCACTGGATGATCACCATAGCCAGGTGCCTAAATAAGCCCTTTCCTGTGTCCCCGCCCTAGTTGAGCCATTGGCTCAGTATCTGTGACCAACCTGACCTGTTACCTGACTCCTCTCTCCTCCCCCACTCGCAAATCTTCTCCCTAGCCCCAGATGAGGGGCCAGTGGAAGTCTGTTCTTTAAATCCTGGGGATGGGCTTGCTAATTTTCTTTTAAACAATAACCACTAGATTTGGTATCTCTCAGAAGCATTGCTAAGATTGCTACCATATTCAAAAATAAATTGAGGGGGGGCTGCTGACACCTCAGTGATTTTGAAATAGGCTGGTATGCATAAGATTGGGTGGGTACTGAAGTTGTAAAGTTGTTTCTTGATGTAGATCGGTGAACAGGTTCACATGAGTATGATCAGCTTGATTTTTTCAACAGAAGCAGAGCAGGAATAGGGAAGGGATAAATTCCACAACAAAAGGTGGTGTAAAACTACATTGCTATGTCGAAAGACAACAGAACAAAGTTTATACTTCTTTTATGCGGTGCTATCCTTAGCACTAAGTATACTGGATGTATGTCACGAATTACCCTAGAATGTGTCTTTAGGAATAATTTGCACCAGCTATTTGTGCTATTTAGTGCAAATCATGGAAATACTGGCTGATGCTGACATCTCCTAACAGTTGATCAATATTGATCAGACATTAATTGTGTTTGCTTTGCAGCTGAACAGCACTGTTTAAAGGGGACAAAATACAACCAAAATTCAGGTGTCACTATTCTGTACAGTGAAAGAAAAAGACTGGTTCAAAGTAGACTATTAGGAAAAAACATGGGAGTCTTCTGTTCCAAGCAATTCAGAACATACAGAATTAGATCAAGTTAAGTGTCAGACTGTCAGTAACATTTCTGTGGTCAAATACCAATTCAATATCAATTATTGTTTGGACAGAGAGGCATGGGCCCATTGCTTCAGTTAGATATATCTATAGTTGTGAATTTGACAATATAGTTACTGGTTTCGTTAGAGTACACAACTATTTCTAAGCAATTGATGTGGAAAGCAATGTGGTGCCACACAGCCTCTCCAGCCCAGGTATGTTCACTAGAATATTGTTCTGTTCCAAACTGTAACCCCCTAATATAAAGCAAGAGAAAGAAGTGAAATTTCAGGAAAGTTTCAGGAGAGCTCTACTTCATGCATACAAGCCCATATACTTGCTTCACCAGGGGTCTCCCACACCATTAAGCTTCACAACCCACAGATATAACTGATACTTTGGCTTGACTAGCAAAACAGCAAGTGGTTCTATATGTATATGAGAATTATTGAGCAATTCTTAAAAGCCACTGTCTTCTCAGGACTAACAGAGAAATGGGTGGAGAATAAGATTAGAAATGGGAATAGGATTTCAGGGGAGAGTCAATAACTTGAAATTGATTTTCTTCTGAAATGTGAATTATGAATGAAGAGTTCTATTGATACAAGGCTAGATTCTTAAGTTGTTATTATTTATTTCAACTGACAGAACAAGTTTATAAACAAAATAATTAAAAAGATGCTTTCCTGTGGCAATGAAAATAGTGGAGAGAAGAACCAAACAAAATTTTAAATTGTTTCTGGCCTGGTTCGCACATAACCCTAACCCACCCTACAGGTTGTTGAATTCTGGGTTGTGATGTGTGAACATGGCCACACTAACAAACCATGTTTTGTTAACCACAAACAACCCTGAAAGAGAACCCCTGGTTTCTTGTTGGGTTGTGAATTCTGTGTTGTTTAAACCATGGGTTGTCATTACATGCAAATGCAGAACCATGGGTTGTTCACATTGTTTTGCCAAACTACAGTGGTGGTGGGCAAGAGTGGTAAAAGAACATCAACTCTACATACCAGTACTACAGCACTACAAGGGTATTTGGGATACAAGGAGGGAGCGGGTGAAGGAAGAGAGAAACAAACAACCCAGAGACTGTGAAAACAAACCACAGTTTGTTTGATCATCTGCCAGACAAACGCTGGGTAGGAAAACAAACCATGAGTTAAATAAACCATGGGTTAGCATTATACATACATGAACCAGACCACAGAATCATTCTACAATCTAAATAAACACAAGAAGATAGAGATCTCCTATTAATGGTCACTCACCTAAAAACCGTCTAAACCACGTTGGCTTCTTGTCCCATATAATAAAGAGGTAGTAGGCAGGAACACCAGTCAGTGTTATTGCAAAGCCAATGCCAGTATTGACAGGGTCAGCATAAAGTGATAGTATAACCATGAAGAGGCAGGTGAAGGAAAATAGAGCAGGGATAAAGAGTGGCACCTGGAAAACACACAAAATGACGTTATTGCAATATCCTGACCTTGGCTATTGAGTGACACTGGTATTTAATGTTCTGTGAAATGTAAATTGGATAAAACACAGTGTCACACCACAACTCTTGCAGAAATACAGGTTTTCAGGCTAGGCATTCCAAATGCAAGGCGCTAAAAGAAAATTAAATGCACCTTTGCTCAGTAGGCATCCCAGCAGCTGCTTAATTATCCACAAATGAACACTGCACTGCTATACAGCACTTAAATAGAATGACTTGTAAATGTATGTTCTAGTACTAAGTCCCTTTCCCAGTCTTACATTAGATTAGAAGACAGGAGCAACTGCGACCAAGATGGCGTCTTTTATAATTGCCCATTGGAATCAATTTTACAATGAAACAAGGCACCAGGGTTGTGGGCTACCTTTTAAAACGATTACGTACACATTGATTTTCTTCACCCGGTACAATAAATAATCTTGCAGGTGACTGCCAAATTAAATACCATTTTGGTAATGGAAACAGCACCTGATAACATTATGCAACCGTTATGTACTTGGAAAATTCTGTACTATTGTCATCATTCATCACTGATAACAGTATCTGAGGCAGGAGTTCTCAAGCAGGAGGGAATTCCCCGCAGGGGGGAATTTTAGGGTTTCATGGGGGGGAATTGGGACCACAGACTCAAACTGTTGGAATACTGATCTTTCTACAAATTACAATTCTAATTCTGTAGATTGTACATAATCTACAGGACATCACACCTTACTGTATGGCACAGATTAAATTAAAAATAAAGATAAATATTTCACTTGTTATCTGTGGAAATATTCCATTTATAGTTATTCTATATTATATGCATATTATTTGGAATGCAACTTTTGAGTCAGACAATCTTAGAAAGGGGGGAATGACATTCTGACATATGGTGAAAAGGGTGCATGGGGCAAAATAGGTTGAGAACCACTGGTCTAAAATAAAATTCATTTGAAAACATTAGCAACAGCAAAGAGCAGCATAAAACAATTAAGCATCAAATGCTCTGGAGAATAAAACAGTTTATGTTGGTGCCTGACAGATGGTAGATTTGTCACCAAGTGAATATTTTTGTAGAAGGTGTTGCTTCACCAGGGCAGCAACACTAAAACAGACTTATTCCCAGTCGCAAGCCACCTAACCTCTGAAGGCCTGGAGCGGAGCAAAACCTTAGTGAATGGGCACGTTCATATGAGAGTAAGTTCATATGGGAGCAACTACAAGAATGTATTTTCCATTAAAATAAAACCAAAAGTTGCTCCTTTGATCTTTGAATTTGGGGGTGGTGGTGGATGGTGCAAACATTGGAGAAAGGTATTTATGTAAAACAGTCACATTATTGAGGTTACCTTGAAAGGACGAGGCATATTAGGGCGTTTATATCGGAGATAAATCATCCCAGCAACTGCCAATCCTATAAAAAGCCACCTGGCAAAACTGAGGAAGTTCAAGAGGCTGTAGAGATCACTGGTAAAGAGCATGATCATAGTCAGAGGGTACTGCAAAATAGATTGAAAGCAAGTGAGTTTCTTATTGGCGCAACTGTTGTCGCTTACTCCATTTTATTATATATATCCTATTGCTCCTCCAGAACTCTTAACCAGCGATATAAAATATTGCACCTTTAAAATGCAGCAACAAAACTAGAGGACATGTACATTTAAGGGAAATGATTTAGAACAGGGTGGCCAATTCATAAGCAGTATCTTTTATTTTTATTCCATAATAAAAGAAAGAATCTTTGTCTGGGCTCTGGAGGGTAGAATATTTTATTCATATGTCTGAAGCTCGCAAAGGGGTTATTGGTGAAATAGTGTTGACACTTCCTATTCCTTTGGCAAGCATACAAGATATGACTTCAGGGTAATCTCTCTCTCTTTCTGACCTGGTTCACACATAACAAGACACCACTGTAGGTGAATTTCCCTACGGGGCTAGGGATGTATCAGAATTCCAGTTTCGAATGAAATCTCAACAGATTTTACTTGTTCTATCCTGGAGGATTTCGTTTGGTTTCCACCACCACAACCCTGCCCCACTGGTGGTGACTTGATCTGTAGCGAATAGGTCCGATATGCAAAAAAAAATTAAATGGTGGCAGCAATTGGCACAAATGGGATCGAGGCTATTTTTTCAGGTCCTGTGATTTCCGCAAATCAGATCATGGGTTCCCTCGCCTCTGGATCTTTAAATTTGCACAAATGGAATCATAATTTTTTTTTATCAGTAGTCTTGCAGAAGTCCACCTATCTGTTATGTACAGTCATGCCTTGGATTGAGAGCATAATTCGTTCTGGAAACATGCTTGTAATCCAAAACACTCTTATATCAAAACTGAAATCCCCCCAAAAAAATTGTACAGAGATTTTTAACTTAAGCTACAGTACTTGTATTGCAAGACGTCGCTTGTATATCGTTAAAAAAAATTAAATAAATATTTAAAAAGTTGCTTGTCTTGCAAAACGCTCTCAAACCAAGTTACTTGCAATCCAAGGTATTACTGTACTTTATTTAGCCCAGCAGAGCCATATTCTGTACTTGTCAGAGAACTTGTCAATTTCATCCTCCACTTCAGCACTTCCCGAAGGAGGGGGGGTGAGCACCAAAGTGGAGTCTTCTGCCGCTTATCGGAATGCAAACAGTGCGAAAATCCCATCAGGCTTAAACGGAACAGAATACCCAGCATTGCACATCCCTACACAGGGTTTTCTTGTTGTGGTGGCTGCCACATTTTGAATATTCAAGCCGCAGGGGGGGGGGCACCGTAGCTTGTTGTTACGTGCAAACCCGGAGAGGGTTGGTTGTTGGGGTGTTTGACAAGCCACCCAGAACTCATGAGCTGTTTTAGGGTTGCAGGTGACTTGTTAACCATCCCAACAACCACCGCCACAACAAGAAACCCCATGGGAAAATTCTCCCACGGTGGCTTCTCGTTATGTGCGAACCAGGCCTACCTCTCAGCCAGCTGCAGAAGTTTGACTGCCACTCCCAGTGGCTCTTTTTACACATTTAAGTACTTGGCTCTCACATAGATCTCTTTTTGGGGGCACTGTGTGCAACTTGGATTCTAAGAAATAATGACCAGTATCCAGTACTACCACTGTATCTCCGCTACTTCCTTTGTGCCTGTGGGACCTCATGCTACTGGAATACAAACTAATGCTTCTGTAAGCAGCCCTGGAAATGAGCAGAAACACTTGTTTCTAGAACAGGAAAGAGTGTTTCCGCTTGTTTGCAATTGCAAGAGGAACTGCTAGCTTTCCATTGCCGTAATAATGCGTCCCACTAACACGCGGGCAGCACTGGATACTGCCCCTTATAGCCATTTATAAATATCATCATTCTGCAGGGTACTGAGCCTCAGACAGCAAACTCCTGTATTCAGGATTTTCAGTCAGTTATAAACATGAAATGCAAATATATGCAAACACAGAAAATAGCTTTGTTACTATTGTACCAGTGGTGAGGATGTTTTATGATACAAGTGACAGGGATAATGCAACATTTTGAATCATAAACCATGTAAATTGCAAATGAATCACATTGTAAGAGTCCAGTTGCTTCATTTTACTTCCGCAGGATGAGAAGAGATATATGGTCTAATCTTAGGATCGAAATAGGCATTACTTCATATGTGATTCTTCTTCTTTTTTTTCATTTTTACTCTAGAGTAGGCACAAGGGCCCTGATTGGGGCTGTAGCATGGGGAGTAGAGGGCTTTTAAGATCTGTATATGGATCCCTGCAGCTATTCTAGAGTAAAAATGAAAACAAGACATATCTGTTGACACACATTTAAAGTAATGTCTGTTTTGGCCCTTAAACATGTTTATTTCGAATAAGCCTCACAGGTTCTAACAGAACCTGCTTCTAAATATGGCGTAGTGGTTAGAGTGTTGGACTGGGACTTGGGAGATCCGGGTTCTAGTCCCTGCTTGGCCATGAAACTCACTGGGTGACTTTGGGCCAGTCACTGACTCTCAGCCTAACCTACCTCACAGGGTTGTTGTGAAGATAAAATGGAGAGGAGGAGAAGGAGGAGGATTATGTAAGCTGCCTTGGGTTCCTTGCAGGAAAAACGGCGGGGTATAAATATAATAAATAAATAAATAAATATATGGTAAGGATTGCAGCCTTGGATTCTCCAAATGCCATAAATATGAGGGGGAATCAGATAAATAAAAAAAAGGAAATATTATTTTATAACCTGGACTCAATGCCCTAAAGAGGGATGGTAATACCTCTTTATCTGTTACTGCTGTTTGCATTTTCCCAGCAAAGTACCTATAATGTGACTTCAGGGTCTTCACACTGGTGTGTAGCCTTTATGTAGAATTTTATTACTCTGCATCCCTATCTAGGAAGATTCATTCCATTGAGGGGAGCTTAGCTAATCACTCTCATTCAACCTTTCAAATAAAACGTAATGAGCTGTGATTTAGGTGCCAGTCTGAGAGAGTTAAATGCAACTAACAGAGAGTCGGAGGAGGAGTCTCTCAAATAGATCACCTCTGTAATTACTTTCCACCCCTCTCCAAACACAGCCAACCTATGGAATGGAAATAAATAACAGAGATTCAAGAAGTATTTAAGTTGCATTTGAATCCTTCAGCGCAGGCCTGTGCTCTGTGGCCTTGGTACAGGGACATTTGTTTGTATGATTTACCAAAACAATGACAGCTGGTAGAGGAGTGTGCTTGCGAACATGAATCATGGAGAGAATTTCCGGAAGGTGACCCTCGCGGGATGCGACGTAGAACATCCTGGTGGGGAAATAAATTTGGACAGCTTTTAAAGACTCTCATTACCAAGATGAATGGAAGCCGCTCACCAGAGATGTAGAACACATTCAAAGTTATCCTCAGCAGTATTATTTGTCCCTATGTAAGACAAGCATCAGAAGTTCTGATTTAACAGTATTTAGGAAAATGAATCCCAAAGCCCATGAAATAGGCCTGTGTAAAATCTATCTTTGCCTTTGTCAGTGTTCAAAAACAGGCATGTTGAGCACCGCTTCCTTTTTATCTTCCCTCATATAAGATAAACAGTGATCACTGAGGTATTATAGTCAGTGGAAGCAATCACCAGAAATGCTTTTTTTAAAAAGTCCAATTGGAATGACTGGGAGTTGTGCAAGATCATAGTCTTACTGTTCTCTAGCTTCCATTCAGTGTACTGTTTGTTTGTGTCCAGTAGTATCAAAGTCAAGGAGAGAAAATATGCAAAATTCGCTGCACAGTTATGTGATTATTAAGTGGTTACTGAGATTCAAATTGCACAGTACTGTAAATACACTGCATGCAACTTTGTTTTTTACTCGCTAATAAGAGTGTGTGTGTGGCTCCAATCCACATTGGAACCACTGTACATGTGTAGGGGAGGTTCAAACCTGCCCCTTGTTTTCCAAAATGTCCCCACCCCTTTCCCCAGGGAAGGCTGGCGACTCCTATTTCGGTGGGGCTCCTTTTCCATTGCAGGTTTTCAAGGAGCTTCATAGGAGCTCCTGAAAATAGGTTCACCACCATGGAGCACCATGGAGAGCTCCTATGAAGCTCCAAATAAAAGCTGCAAAACCTGTAATGGAAAAGGAGCCCCACCAAAATAGGAGTCACCAGCCTCCCCTACCTATCCCATTGGCACTAATGGAGGGGGGGGGTTCGTAGCATCTCCTCATGTATGGGTGGGGGGAGCAGATTTTGGAAAACAAGCAGCCAGGGAGGAATGTTTAAACCTCTCCTCTCCATACACAGTAGTCCAGATATGGATCAGGGTCAGCTGTGCATTCACTTGTGAGTAAAGTCTAGTTTATATACTAAATGCTGATGGATTACTTTACTAGGTGTGGATGCATCTGTCAATTTCTGCTTCCCTCAGTTTCTCATTTCCCCATCCTTCAGTTTGTTCCATCCTGTTTCCACATCAGTTTGCAACTTTTCTTTTAAAGTCCACATGGAAATTTGTATGAATGTTCATATGCATTTTTCCTAATATATACATTTCTGTATGCACATTTGCCAAATATATGCATTTTTTGCAAGCAGTTCCCCCTTATATGTTTTTTGTACTTTCCCCACGCATATATGCATTTTTGTGCACTTTTCTGTAAGATACACATTTTTGTGTGCACTTTCCCCTAATATATACATTTTTCACTTGGATGATGACTGCATCACAAAATCCAGGGAAGTACAAATACAAAAGAATAACTGCCTCCTAGTTCACATATTGATTCAGGAAGTGTGAATTTGGTAAGTTCCTATCAAAATGCAAACTGAACAAAATGCCCCCACATTTCTGTGCTTTACACTCACAGTTATTAGTACATTGACTCACCTAGAGACAGCAAAGATGCCACCATTCATTGATCCAAAGCAAGAGAGTGCAACAAAAATGGGAACAGCTAAGGAAAAACTTCCCAGTAAACGTTCAGCAAAGGTCTGGCAAAAGAGGGGGAAATATGAATTAATTTTACTAGTGGACATTTTTTCAACATTATCCCATTCTGCAGTTTTAGGCAATGGATCCTATAAATTCTTTTTTCTTCTATTATCAAATAATTTATTCTGAAATCTTTACTCATTTGTATTATTATGTATTCTAGCATGACTTACCACTGCCACTGCCTTGGACGTTAGTAGATCCTCAGGGCTGATTGTTGTAAAATAGGCCACATTGGTTAACACATAGCCAACTGTGACAACGACCATTGAAGTGCAAATGGCAAGTGGTACATTTCTGAAAGACAGTGAGAAATGTAGTATTATCCATCTGCACTCTACAACTGAAGCAATCTGGTTAGGAAATATATTTGCTTTATTTTAGTGCACTCCCATTGTGACTGGTACTTCTATAAACTGGATAAATCTTGTTACGTGACAGCTGATTGTCTACAAGTATAAACATTGTAGGTCAAATGAACTCATTTCCAATTTGGTGATATAAATAACTGTAAATTATAAACAAGGAAAAAATTCTGCCTCAACATTATTTGCAAAGACTATTACATGTGCCTGCTGTTGCTTAGCCTGAGGATAGAACCATATTAGGGTAAAGAATCTGAGTTGGCCTTATTAGCCATGCCATTTTGTTAATATACTAGAGAAGGATGTTAAAGTCCACATTTATCCTCACTACTTTGTCATCTTTGGGTAACCGAAGATTTGTCAGTGGGACACAGTTACATTCACAGTCACTCTAAAAAATAATCCTCAAAGGGTTTGGACCTAGGAAACCAGAATTCGTAGGTTAGCTCAGCACAGACCATTGACTTGCCTTAGGCAAATCATTAGCAGCTTCAGTTCACCTTCTGAAAAATGTTAATACTTATCTCAAAGTGTTGCCAGAGCGATGATTGAGAGGATGACTTTAAAGCACTTGACACATTTAAAGTGCTTTATATAGATTATTAATAATGCTACTACCTCCTGACAACTCAGTCATGAATATTACTGGTCAGATATAAAGTGGAACTCTAGTAAATTTTCAGAAAAAGATATGATTAGAAATGCAGGCCAGAGGGAAGGGGGAAGTGAGTGAGCAAGTAGATGGGTGAAATTAATATTCTAGAAATTCCAGAAGTGAGTCACCACAAAATTAAATAAAATTAAATAAAATATAATCCCATGGAAGATCCAAAATGTGGCATGTGTTTGTGTTGCACTCAGCACAATGGTCCTCTGTGCTCTTTGTCTCATGGGTGCATCACATAAGATACCATCAAGATGGATAGCATGGAACGTATGTCAGAAGGCACACAGACAAGATGGCTATGGCATTTAATGCTTGGCAAGTATGATGATACTGAATGAACACAACAGAAGCTATTTTGTGAGGAGGTGCAACAGTTCATTTGAACAAATAGGCATCTTTAGACAGAAATCAAAAGGTCCTATGTTCATGGGCATGGCTTTGGAGAGTCATACTTCCATACTTTGGAGAGTCATACTTTGGAGACAGGCTGGAAGCATTGCATTATGGAAACCCTAGAATAAAAACGTAACAGTCATGATTTGTGCCATGAGCCGCCCAACAATGGAGTGACTGCACAGACTAGGGGTGTGTCAGATTGCTACCTGTGGCAACAGAGGAGGATACAGCTGTTGTGTTTCCTAACCCATTCTTCCAGTCATCTCTTTTGTCCACTTTTCACCCACACATGCTGTAGTAAATAGGACTCTAATTTCAATCCAACAGCAAATGGAGGAGGAGGGTGAGTGACAAGACTAGGAGAGGAGTCAGTTATAAAAAAGAAAGATGTCATAACTGAATTAAGACCTGTCATGCCTCAAAACAGCCACCTCAGGGATATAGAACAAGTAGTAACACAGCACTATCAAGTCATATTCAGGCATTGGCTTTTCAGGTAGGTCATAAAAGAAAATGTTTACTATGGAATCAGCCTTTTATGACTTCCGAGAGTACATGTTTAACTCAATAGGAGATCCAATGGCAATACTGTACCATGAATGACTGCATTTGAAAATAGCCATGACTGAGATGAGTCACTCCAGAAATAACTTTCTAGTATTTGCAAGCTACAGGTCCAGCGCCAGATCCAAGGGGTCCCTGGGCAAGGTGCCCCACACAAGCATCAACCTGGCACCTTCCTTAGTGAGCTTACCAGCTTGCCAGGGTGTGCAGTAGCAGGGACAAGCGGCAGGGAAAGGCCGCTCTGCAGCCCCAGTGCCTGCACTTCTCCTATCAGGGCCAGAGCCTTAAAAGAAAAAAAGAAAAAGTTGTGCTAGGCATGTCAACACTGCGGATTATCACTGCCCATGCCCGGTAAGGGGCAGGCCACCACAATGGTGTTTTTGGGGGGGGTGTGCAGGGACAGCCAGTGCTGCTGATATGCCTGGCACACTTCCCTCCCCCCTTTTAAATCCCAGCATTGATAGAAGTGCCAGGCCAGGCAGCTGCAATGGTGACCATTTTCTTTCCTCCAAATGCCTCTGGGCCCCAAAATAGTGCTGCTGAATGAGACTATAAAGGAGCAGGGCACAGAGACATTTGTGGAGGGAGAGATGGTGGCCAATGCAGCTTTCCACCCTGGTGCTTTTCGTCTTAGTACTGTACCCTTAAAAAAATTAAATAAACATTATCCAGCTTCTGCTGCAGTGGACCCTGACACCAGGCCTGGTTAGATATCACCACCTGACTTGACACTTTCCAGTTCAGCCAGACCACCCTTTTAGCCCCTTGATTTCAGACTCTCTGCTCTGCACTTCTCAGCCTTTAAAGAAAAGCACTACAGGTCACCTCTAGTACCTATATTAAAATAATCTACTCTAAAAATAAAAGTGAACTTACAAACCAACAAGGGAGAAGAGAAAGCACTCTCAGACCTGTATGTATTTCACACACGCAGCCCTGGCTCATTATGCTGAGCAGCACTAACCCCTGCTGACAGAAAGAAAGAGGAAAAAGAGCAGAAGAAAACGAAACTAGTCAGCAAGTGCCATTCATTACTCCGCTGAAAGAGTGGGACTCTCAGTGTTCCCAGAAGCCTTGAGCAGAATAAGAGGCTCCGTGACCTCTGAGGTCCAGATGCTTTAACGTAAAAGCAGTGCTTCATCTGCCTTCTTTCGCCCTCCCAATACAATTGAGCCCTTAGGGAGTTGCAATCCATTAGCATGTAACACCAGCAAGTGTTACTTGTTAGTTGGCGGCTTGCAGTGAGGAACACTGACCAAAAAATAAAAAATAAATGAAATGGTTTCATGATTTCAGCAATGAACCATCCAGCCCGTATTCATTTTCAAGTGAAAAGTTGTATTCTCCTTTCAATCACTGTGCAGTGCATTAGCCCACATTTCAGTTTCTGTGCTAAAAGCTAGCTGTCTGGCACCATGAAAAGACACCATTTCTGCCTCCAAAGTAGTAAACTGCAATAAACTGTCTTGGCACATGTATGCTTTGCATACTGACATGGCCATGTAGGTTGAAAAAACCATGACTAATTATTGATTCACAAATTAATTAATTACTGGTAAATTCCTACCTGGAAAGTGGAAGAAGAACCTAATATGAAAGGTTCATATCTTTTCTCAGCCAACATCAGAGGAAGAAAAGAAAAAAGAAAGAAAACCAAAATGGAAAAGGAATATAATGGGGATTCTCATTACACAAGGCAGAAATATTGACAGGTAGGTCAGGGTACTCTACATAGGACTAACATTGGATTGCCCTTAGAGTGCAATCTGGAGAAAAGTAGTATGCCCCATTGACTTCAGTGTGAATTAAGCTCTTATCTATCTACATTAGTTCATCTAATTTTCAAAGGGCCTTAAGATGTTGATTTTTTTCTAGATTGAACTCTGAAACTGTAGCCTCTTTTGTTCATCATATGAGCCCTATTCATGTGCTACTTGTGTGTGTGTAGGGCAATTACATGTTGAAGCAGGACTGGGGCTGTGCTCCTGCTCCTGCCCCCAACATTGCATCCCCAGGCTGGGCTGGCACCCTGAAGTCCACACAATGGAGCTCCGTTGTCTGCAAAGGAACACCTACATATGAGCATCTGCCCACACACAGGGAATCCAAGCGATTGGGACACCCAGTTGTGCAGGAGTCCCAATCATGCAGACACCCAGTTGTGCAGGAGTCCCAATTATGCCACCAAGGGCATTTGTGTATAGGCAGGATATAAATTGAATAAATAAATGAATAAAATAATGCAGAGCCCCTACATTTGAGCAGCTGCTCATGTTCCTGTGCAGGGACAGGGCTAGCCTGTGGATGTGATGTCAGGGTGAAGAGCATGGCCCTTCTTCTACTTCAGCTTGTGATTGCCTTACATATCAGTAATCTGTGAATAGCATTCTGCAGTAACTGCACTAACGACAATAGTTGCAATTGGAAGGGTTGGGAAGTTAAATGAAAGAAACAAAAATCACTGAATATTCTCATAAAGTATCATATAAGAAAGTCATGGGAGCTAGGATGGGGAAACAACCAAAACCCATTAAACTACACAAAACTGTATTATCTGGCTCTAGGGTTTTATTTCCCTTTTTGGGGAGCCCTTTAGAACTCTTCAGAAGCGAGCTCATCAGCGTTTCCAATCTATTCTGCATTTTGGTGTAACAAAAAGGACAGGTTGCTTACCTGTAACTGTGGTTCTTCGAGTGGTCATCTGTGCAGTCACACATATGGGTTCTGCGCGTGCGCGGAGGCCGCTTCGGGAAGATTCTAAAGCTGAGGTAAATTTTGGGCGGGAACCCCTCCCCCCTTGCGTCTCCTTTACGGGGGTTCCCGCCCTCTCCCTCAGTTCCCCTGAGACCGACATCGCGATCCCAGTGCTAAGGGAGAACATAGGAAGAGGTTTTCCCAATTCTTGATACCAATACCGAAAGTCGAATTCGATGGTGTCACACGGTATCGATCATAGTGTGCCCAAGGGTCCCGGTTCAGTACACCATCGAACTCGACAGTGACACCGTAGCGGGGATGGATGATGGGCGGGTTGTGTGACTGCACAGATGACCACTCGAAGAACCACAGTTACAGGTAAGCAACCTGTCCTTCTTCGTGGTCTCTGTGCATCACACATATGGGCAGAGTAGCAAGCTGACTTACCGGTGGAGGGTCGGTGTCATCATCATTGTAGAACCGAGGAAAGGACAGCTCTGCCAAATGCATTGTCCCTCCGGGATCGGACATCGACTTGGTAGTGCGTTACGAGCGTCGAAGGCATGGACCATGTAGCCGCCTTACAAACATCTGTCATCAAGACTCCCCTTGCGAAAGCCGTCGAATGATACGGCTCTGGTAGAGTGCGCTCGTACCGAGCTCGGCAACAGTTGTCGTTTGAGTTCGTATGCTAGCTCGATACAGTCTACAATCCACGAGGATAGACGTTGGGTCGAGACTGGTAGGCCTTTGGAGTGTCCACCGTAACAGACAAAGAGACGTGGAGACTTCCTGATGGGCTCAGTACGGGACTTGTAGAACAATAGAGCCCTTCGTACGTCCAACATGTGAAGCTGATGCTCCAATGGAGTCGACGGACTTTGAAAGAATGCTGGCAATACAATGTCCTGATTAAGATGGAAAGAAGACACGACCTTAGGAAGGAAGGCCAAGTCTGGATGCAACACCGCCTTATCCCTATGGAAACTAAGGAATGATGGGTCCACTCTTAGAGCTGTCAGCTCCGATGCTCTACGAGCAGAGGTGATGGCGACAAGAAATACAGTCTTAAAGGTTAGTAAGTGAAGGTCTGATGTCGCCATTGGTTCAAACGGCTTAGTCATGAGTACCTGCAGAACCAACTGTAGGTCCCAAACAGGAGTGACTGGTTTAAACGAGGGGTTCATATTCTTCAGTCCTCTCATGAAACACTTGACCAACGGGTTCAAGAACAATGTATATCCGTCTTGGCCATCATGGAAGGCTGATAAGGCAGCTAAGTAGACTTTCAACGAGCTCGTCTTAAGCCCTTTGTGTTGCAGATGGAGTAAGAATTGCAGCACATGATGGATAGGCGCTTTAGGGTAGGGTACATCGATGTCCTCAAGGTACTCGCAGAAGGCTTTCCACTTTCTTGCATAGGAGGCTCTAGTGGACGGTTTCCAGGCTTCCCGCAACACGAGTTTGATTTCTGACGGGAGGGAGCTCGGTATTAGATCAGCCAGGCTGTAAGCCTCAGAATGGATGGATTCGGATGAAGCAGCGAGCCTTGAGCTTGAGAGAGGATCGTTGTCGAGTTCGGTAGGTGACGATACTCTCCCCTGGACAACCTGAGGAGTGGTGCAAACCAGGCCTGTCTTGGCCACCACGGGGTCACAAGTATGCAGTTCGTGCCTTCGGACTGGATCTTTGAAATGACTTTGGTCAGTAACGGGATCGGAGGGAATATGTAAAATAGAGTCCCCGACCAAGTTATCAGGAACGCATCTCCGATCGATGATCTGTCGTGCCCCGCTCTGCTGCAGAAAACGTGGCATGCTGTGTTGGCCGCAGTGGCGAATAGATCCACCATCGGAGTCCCCCACTGTCGAAAAAGGGACTGCCGAATTCGGTCCTCGAGTTGCCACTCGTGAGAGTCGAAAGACATCCTGCTGAGGGCATCCGCAAGAGTATTGTCCTTCCCAGTGATGTGGATGGCTTTCACGGAGATATGGCGAGGAATCATCCAGCTGATCTACCTGGTATCTGTATTCAGACACAGGGGAGTGTCCACGACGATAGCTGTCGTGGGATGCCAAAGAGTATCTCGAGTCCCTCGAATCGTGAGACCTCTCCCTGTATCATGGGGGGTCTCGCGCTCTATGTGAGGCAGAAGATCTGGATGATGCCCGGTCCCGGGTGATCAACACCTCCTCAATCTCGAGTGAGCTGGACCAAGTCCGTGGGGTACGAGCCCGTACTTCACGAACCGGAGAGGCGAGGGCCGGCAGAGTAGAGGTCTGTGCCAGGGGCCTCGAATCCGAAGGCGAGTCCACGATCTCACCATCCGAACACGAGATGGCTTGGCCAGCTTCCTTCGAGCCCGAAGGAGCTTTCGGCGTGGAGCAAGGCGGTGGGTCCCTCGAGCCCGAGGGAGCCGTAGCAGGAGGAGATCTGAGCCCAGCCGGGCATTCAGCGGTCGCGACATCCGTCGGATCCGGAGCTAGCGTCGATCTCGATCCCGAGAGCGACGAGGCCAATTTTTTCGCTAGTCTCCTCGCTTTTTCCTTCCGTTCCTTGCTCTTTCTTTTCGCCTCCTCTTTCTCTCTGCAAGCCTTCTTGGCCTTGCTTTTAGATATCATCGTGGCCATGTAGGTCTCCTGAGCGTCCGCTGAGGAGACCGTGTGTGAAGGTGGCGTACTAGGCCTTGCCAAGGGGATAGGCTTTTCCGCGGGTGGTTGGAGGGCCCTCTTGTAAAGAATCGCCGTCAATTTGTCCGCCCTGTGCTTCCTTGCTTGTTTTGTGAATGCTTGGCAATGATGACAAGCGTCCACATTATGGCCTTCTCCAAGGCAGGAAAGACAAAGTGAGTGCCCGTCCGCCGGAGGAAGCTTTGTCCCGCACCTTACGCATTTGCGGAAGGGGGCTTTTGGAGCCATAATCGGCGATATTGAAGGATCCCACGACGAAACGGGGGGAAAAGATCTGAAGAGTTCTCAGTTTGTAGTTGGATTCTATAGAAGAATCAAAGAACCTCTCGAAGAAACAGCCACACGCGATGGTGGTCGAAGAGGAACTGAGGGAGAGGGCGGGAACCCCCGTAAAGGAGACACAAGGGGGGAGGGGTTCCCACCCAAAATTTACCTCAGCTTTAGAATCTTCCCGAAGCAGCCTCCGCGCACGCGCAGAGCCCATATGTGTGATGCACAGAGACCACGAAGAAGAACATAAGAAAATATGCAAACAAATATGCTCTGCTGTTTCATAACCTACCACCAGTACTGTAAATAATAACCATAATTGGGGAGACAATAAAGTGGACAAGGAGATCACGAGATGGGGGAAAGAAATCAAGTTATAAATCAAGTTATAAATTTCCCCAGAGATCGACAGATAATATGTTGTTGCTGCTGCTGCTGCTGCTGCTGCTGTTGTTAGGATTTCAACAACAATTGCAGAATTGACAAGGTAGCTTACAATTAAAAAAAAAATTAAATACTGTATGTAATAACAGTAAACAGAAAAACAATACTGTTTTGTATCACCTATTGGAAAGATGTGACTCCCTTACTGAGAGAGCTGCACTGGTGGCTTCTGATTTGTTTCCAGGCCCAATTCAAAGTGCTGGTGATGACCTTTAAACAGAGCCATCCGAAGACATTCTGCTGCCTGAAACAGAAGAGCAAATGGTGCCCCTCCCACAAACCATGGTTCATAGTACAGTACTCAAGGCTGGTCACGTTATTTTGCCATAAGCATCTCTCCCTAGGAGTAAAAATGCAGCAGCAGCAGCAGCAAGAAAATAACTGTTTTCTGCCCTTTCATGGCACCCTAAATCAGCTGCATGAGGCAGCTTCCTCACTCTGCCTAACAGTAGGGCTAGCCCTGCCTTTAAAACCCTTTACTGGTTTGTGACCAGATTATCTGAAGATCTTATCAAGATCTTCAGCTGAGGCCCTCTTGCATATTCCAGTGTCCCAGAAGTACATTTGGTTGGGACCATGGAGAGGGCCTTCTCATGGCATTACCTAAACCCTAGGGCTTCTTTACACAAGACATTTATTGTGCTCTCATGATTCCTCACCAAGCGGTAGCTTGCAGGTGCTTTACACAACATCACCATCCTCCAGGGCTTCTCCCGTCCTTTCCAAGCATTTCCGCAGCTTTTTTTTGAAACAAAGATAATGAGCTATTAAAGGGCTATCACACTATGAAACACTACAAAATGGTTGTGTATTTTTGCAATTCTGCTATACTGCAGCATCACCTTGTGGCTGTGTAATGGGACATATAGGAAGACAAAGAAAGAAAACCCCTGGGGGGGGAAACTTGTGTACAGGAACTGATCTTGTTGTTGTTGTCCTTGTTGTTGTTGTTGTTAAAGGAAAAAACAAAGAAAACTACACTACAAATATATGTAACAACAGACAAAACATAAAGTGGACTTCCGATTTTCTCCACAACAAAGCTTAAGTTTAAAAAAAACTTCTTACTCTATAGTTACAAATAAATTATTCTTTTTTCAATTAATCCAAATTTTTGATCTTATTCATGAAACCCACAAATAAACAGATCATTATTTTCTAATCCCTTCAAAAAGTCTATTAGAGGTTTCCACTCAGCGATAAACCTAAATGTTAACTTTTCTCTAATTAATGCCGTAGGTTTAGCCATCTCCGCTAACTCCAACATCTTCACCATCCATTCTTCTACTGAAGGTAAAGTTGGACATTTCCATTTGTGCGCATACAGTAATCTCACTGCCATTATATATAAAAGTAAAGTTCCATGGCTTCTTTCCATCTGATTGTCCATTATTCCCAGAAGGAACAATTCTGGCTTCATTTGTAAATTAGTCTTTAGGATTTTCTGAATTAATAAGTGGATTTGTATCCAGAATTTTTTGGCTTTCTTACAACAAGTCCATCACATATGGTAAAAAGTTCCTTCTTGTTGTTGACATTTCCAACAGGTGCTCAGAGTACCCCTATACATTTTGGACAATTTCTCCAGAGACATATACCAGCGATACACAATCTTATAAAAATTTCTTTGAAGCTAGAGCATAATGTAAATTTCAAACCTTTTAACCTTTTAAGAGAGCCAGTGTGGCATAGTGGTGAGAGTGTTGGACTGGGATTCAGGAGATCCGGGTTCTAGTCCCAGCTGAGCCATGAAGCTCACTGGATGACTTTGGGCCAGTCACTGACTCTCAGCCTAACCTACCTCACAGGGTTGTTGTGAGGATAAAATGGAGAGGAGGAGGAGGAGGATTATGTAAACCGCCTTGGGTTCCTTGCAGGAAAAAAGGTGGGGTATAAATGTAATAAATAAATAAATAAATTTTAACCATATATTTTCCCACTGTTTCATATAGATATTTTGGATATAGTAAATTTTGGATATAGTAAAGGAAGTGATCTCAATCCCACAAAGAATCCAGAAGGAGAAACCTCGGTAAAGTGGTGGGTTAAAAGCCTCATGTAGAAAAGGCCCTCTGCTCTGGAATCTTTCTTGCCCCCTTTCTAATGGCTTTTCAACACAGAGCAAAAACCTTACTTTTTAGGAAGACTTTTGGGCCTTAAGTGTTTTAGATTCTGCTGGAAATTGTTTTAAGGCAATTGGATTTAGGGGCATACTTCTACTTAGCTGCTCTTTTTATTTTGCTGTTCTTAGTGTTGTGGCCCTTGTTGGATTTTTGTTTTTGTTTTTTGTATGATAAAGAAAATATTTTTTGAAAAAATAAAATAAAAATGCAAAATACCTGATTATTATTTGGTCAATAACTTTTTATGGAAATAGACTCTGCATGCTTATAATCTGATATATCTGAATATGAGACACCGCTAAAGAAGCCTAAGCAGTTGTATTTTGTTATCATCTGTAGCGGTAGTTCCTGCCATCTTATGTTGCATTTCCAAATTGCGGAACAAACAGCCATTCTCCCATGAGCACCCGAGAGTTTCATTATGGGAACTATTTTACATTAAACTCACAGTATTTTTACATATAAACCCAGTCTGACTCAAGCTTCAGCTTGGCACACTAGTCCACAGAACCAGGACTCCACTCCTTTCTCTGTTGCCACCTGCATATATTTTTCTGACAACAGCAATGATTTCAATATGTCATTCTCAACTGACAGAAGGCAAGTACATCTTATAGTCTGGTTTCTGTGCCAGGGCCAGGCTTAGTTGGGCAGTTTTTGACAGGGAGCCGACTGCTGTCCCCTGAATAAGAGTCAGACTCTTCTGCTCTGCTGCTGCTCCTCCTTGCTATTGCTGCTGCAAGTCACCTGCCCTCTCCAGCATACAGGCAAGTGATGAAAGTGAAGAGATGGGGCAGCATCTTCCACTCACCTTGTGCGCTCTCACTGGGCAGATCCGGCCCAGAGGGAGAGGGACAGGTTATAGTCAGCAGAAGGTAGGCCCACTCAGGGAGGCAAGGGTCACTGAGGGCATTTTGCCCAAGGACCCCACAATATCTTTAGCCAGCACTGTTCTATCTAAAGCTGAACTGAAATTTATCAGAAGACAAAAAGGTGAGTGGAGTGGATAAAGAGCTGTGCTACTGCCACGGCTAACGGTGAGAATCCCTCTACCCCCTGAAGAAATTGGTGAAATGGTCCCCACAGTTTCTCTGCCCACAAATAGGCTAGAAATGTTGAGAGGCCCTTCCTTAACAGCTCTACAATGTACACTGAAAAGTACCCATATTGCTAATTTACCAATAGCATTTAGTCCCATCCCCCCCCCCCATGGAAATTCTTGCCTTTCATTGCTAACAAAGCACAATAGCCCATAGCCATTAAGCATTGAGGATTTTAGTTCCTGTTTTTAAGTTAAACAGGTTTGAGCTGATTACCCACTAAAAATTATTGAATCAATCTAACACGTCAAAATAAAACAAACCCAAACTAAATTGGGCCAGTATCATTTGAGCTCTGCAGTAATGGCTGGAAGTTAATGTCACAGCTGAGTAGACCTTAATCAGGAAATGTCTTATGCTCTTTCACATCGCTACAATGGCAGTAAACAAAGTCAGATTTCCATTATTTTGTACTTCCAGTCAATTGACAACTTTAGTTTGTCCAAAAATTACAACCAGAGGCATTTCAAACTGTTTCTATATAATATTCTCTTACAAGAAGTTACCTAAACTACTTTATTTTAGAGTATGAGGTAACCATTCCTATGTACCCTAAATGTACTGATGAAAAAGTAAATCTCTATCCTCCTATAATTAGAACACCATCCAAAAGTCCTCAAGAGAGCATGAATTACCTATGCATCCTCTTTGCACACTTTGAGTAACCCCACGCCTGCATGGGTTATACGTGACGTGTGCTAGGTGAACATCAGAACCTAAATCCATCTCCTCACAGAGGATGCGAGTGTGTCCCTAAGTTGGACATGACCTACCGTAATTGCTTTGAGATCGTACTTTTAATACAACTGTCATCCTATTCAATAAATCTCAGTCAACTGATCATATTAGTTTAATTGATCACTGGATTAGTTAATCAACTGAATTTGCATCAATTTGCATATGATTAAAAACAATCATTCTGAAGCAAAAAAAAAGTCCCACATACTTACTCTTGTTTTTAAATGAAGCATGTTTGTGTGGTAGTGAGCATCCTCTTAAAAGAAGCATTCTCTCTTACACCAGGTGCGGGAAACCTTCAGCCCATATATGGTTGGGCAATCTCCATGGGCCCCATCCCCTCTCCATGCCCAGATGACAGGAATCCCCATGTTATCTCTGAACTGTGATCAGAGATAACAACGGAATTCTCCTTGGAAATTGGGATGCGAGTAGCGATTAAAGGAGGCAAGGGTCCTACAACTGGTGGCTGAGCTGAGTCTCTTTCCCTCATGTGCCACTTGCTCCCCAACTGGGACATGGGCAGCATGAAAAGGAGGCAAGGAACTTGGCAACCTCCTGCAGCAGCTGGTCCTTCAAGTGGCTGCCAAGTTCCTTTCTCCATTCAGAGAGAGGAATGGAGCTGCAATACTTCTTTCTGCATGGAGAAAGGAAAAATGAGCAGGGTGGATGATGTCATGGGTGGGGCTTCAGGGAGGGGCTCCACCCCCTTGATGTCATCTGGCTACCTGCCTGGCTATATTGGCTCCTGGACCAATACAGGTAATCCGTCCCTATCTTACACAGAAGGGAATGTCTCTTCTTTGATAGTCCTTGCCATCTGAAATGTTTATAATTGGATGATAATGATGATAAAGTACTTGGATGATAATGATGAACAAGAAGGCTTAGGCATACTTAAAGTAGACCAAGGTTCATGTGGATGGCAATGTGCCCTCACTGCAGACGTTCATGTTCTGCACATGGCCTGTGCCTATGTAATGTGTGCAAGACTGGAGCAGGTTTATGCAGCGTGGCCCCACTCACACGTTTTGAACACCCAAATAGGGCTAGAGTGTATACTGGATCTTTTTAATGCATGCTATTTTGTCTCCACAAAGAATTTCAATCCATAACTTTACATGGCTTATTTACAGAAAAACCTAGGAGGCTATGTCTTACTCAAAACCCTCTCCTTCTGCATTATTTAAAAGAGAGAATGTATTATTATGATAATAGAAGCTATTTACGCTAGATACCATACTCTCACCCATTCTCTTGAGTGTTAAGTAGTGTCCTTCCCCTCTCACCTTTTGCAACAGGAAATTAAGTGGAATATGAACATGAAGGATAAAGTGCCACCCCCGCCCCGGGATAATCTAGCACAAACAAGTTTAGTTGGGACAGCCTGTATTGTGCATTAAAAAATAAAATCCAATGCTCCTGACCCTTTTTGTGCATATTTGAAATGCTAATGTATACATTTGCTATAATTTTCAGTCTAGTAGCCTTAGGCCATAAGTGATTATTAAGTTGCTTATTATAGCAGTGTGAAAAGAAAGATATGCATCTTTTTCTTCAGTGACTGTCAATATATTCCATTCCTAGCCTCAATGAGTTTTGAACTGCAGTGGATGTTTATGGCCTTGCAACAGCTAGTCCAATCTTTAACCGAATTCAGGAAGCTGTGCAAATAGCTTTTCTCACCCATTATGAATACATCAGGAGCAGGACTGCATACGCTGTTCCCACTTTTGACTTCCATGCTTGCAGTTGAATGTCTATGCCAAGAAAGCCCTACATGCATGCATCTGTATGTGAAGATGCTCTATGCCAGAAGTGGGTAGCTTGTGGTCCTCCAGATGTTTTGGCCTACAATTCCCATCAGCCCTAGCCTGCATAGCCAATGGTGAGGGATGATGGGAGAGTCACACATTTCCCACCGCTGCCCTATGCAGACATTCAATTGAACAAGAAGAGCTCAGGGTTAAGGTCAGTGCTCCTCCTCCATTCCACATGTTTGCTGAATGCGAACATGTCATAACTGCAGTGCAGCAAGCATCTCTAGGACAACAAAGGTGCAAAGAAAACTTTGAACAAAACCCTCTATGGAGCCAGCTCTACACAAAGCTACATTGTTTGCCTTAACTAGTAGGCTTTAAATTTTCTTCATTCAATGAAAACTTGCCATGGAGCACTTTTGTGGAAAATTCTGGGGCATGTTCTAGAGTGCACCATCTGTTCACTTAGAGTGCTGGTCAGGCCATGAGAGTGCCTCCGAGAAGATGCCAAACACACTCTGACTGTACGTTGAAGGTAGGGATGTGTGCAGAGCTCGATTGGAGGGGTGGAAGTGCGGTGAAGTCGCCGGACCCGACCCCCAAGCTCCGCTCGCCTTACCTGCTTCCCCGGCTTGACTCACATTCTCATGAGCCGAGTGGGGGAAGCGACTTCCAGGTTCCCGGCGCTACATTGTTTATGTAGAAAAAGGCGTAAGATACCTTAAAAAACGGCTGCAATTTGCACAAGTTACACAAATCGTGGCTGCTTTTAATGTATCTTACACCATTTTCTACATAAACAACGTAGCTCCAGGAACCTGGAAGTCCGGCGCGTGCCTCAGCCAGCACTCGCTTTCCGCCCGGTTTGGCTCACACGGTGGCAGCATTCACCGAGTGTGCCCTAGTTGAAGGGCATATTGGTAGATGTGGGCAAACTATCTTTCAGAAAAGGAACATAACTCAGCGGCTCAGTCATAGCACATGTTTTGAATGTAGAGGGTTCCAATCTGGCATTTCTAGTTAAGGATTCAGGTAGCAGTGCTAAGAAAGACCTCTTCCTTGAGATCCTGGATATCTGCTGCCAATCAAAATAAATATTTATTTATTTATTTATTATATTTATACCCCGCCTTTTTTCCTGCAAGGAACCCAAGGCAGCTTACATAATCCTCCTCCTCCTCTCCATTTTATCCTCACAACAACCCTGTGAGGTAGGTTAGGCTGAGAGTCAGTGACTGGCCCAAAGTCACCCAGTGAGTTTCATGGCCAAGCGGGGACTAGAACCTGGATCTGCTCTGTACTAGGCCATTTCTTGTACTTATATCTGTTCGTATATTCATATGACACTTGTTAACCATCTCTCATCAAGGATCTTCAGCATTTTCTGGATCACAAACCACTGGTATGGAGCAAACCAATCCAGTGTGGCATAGTGGTGAAAGTGTTGGACTGGGACTTGGGAGATCCGGGTTCTAGTCCCCACTCGGCCATGAAACTCACTGGGTGACTTTTGGCCAGTCACTGACTCTCAGCCTAACCTACCTCACAGGGTTGTTGTGAGGATAAAATGGAGAGGAGGAGGAGGATTATGTAAGCCGCCTTGGGTTCCATGCAGGAAAAAAGGCGGGGTATAAATATAATAAATAAATAAATAGCTTGATGTTGCTGCCTACAATGGTATGTACATCAACAGAATAACTTGTGATCTCCAGAATATAGGAATGCCTGGGCATCCTACCTTTGGTCAGGGATTCTACATTGGAATTCGTTGAAAGAACATTCCAACCTGATGATGTATAGGCTCTTTGGCCAGGTTGGAGTGGGGAAGTCAGCGCCCTGTAGCTAGCTGAACCACAGTGCTTTGCATCTTGATGGTAAGACAAGCTAATTGAAAAATAGAGATTAAAAATGAGATTGTAAATATAAACTTTTGTCAATTCAACATACCAGATGGTATTTTCATAGAGATTTTTCAATCAAGGACACAATGAAGTATCGCTATCAACTTATCTCCCTTCCATGGCCACAGACTCAAATGCACTTACAGAATCAACATTATGGCTTCAGCGGCATATAATATACATTATTATAGAAAGTTGGAATATATTCATATATTAAGGGAGGAGGAAACCTATGACAGTAATTTTCCAAGTCATTTCTTAAAGATGTGTGATAAATCCATAAAATTCAGTTAATTAACCCAAACGGGATTAATCAGTTCTAGTTTTTGACACTGAACAGTCGTAAGACATGTCTTCAAGCAAACATTTCACATGTCTTAAAAACAAATAAAAGTACAGTGGCACAATTACAAAAAGAGTGAAGGAAAGAGTGAACAGAAGGAAAAATATTTTATTGCACTAGATTCTCATGTGAATTTGGAATGATTAAATCTCTGAGCTCCTGATTTATGAGCAAAAAATTGCAGTGCTGCCAGCCAAAATCATTTTAGAATGGGCTGGGGGGGGGGGGGGTGTAGAAATAGAAGCTTTCTGAAGTTTAATATCAAACTTACCAGCAGCCTCATATGATCAGCACTAAGCAATGAACTGGCATTCCCTCTTGTGGACCTTAGAGGTAGAAATAAGGGCATCTAAACTAAGGAAAGAACAGATTGGGTCTCACAGCACTGGAAAGCTGAGCCAAGAGAGACTGAATGCCACATATCAATAATATCACAGCCAGGGGAAAGAGATGGAAGAACACACAGCGGAGAGGGAAGATGGTCTCATTTAGGAATAACCTACCCTGTCAGATTTCAATTCCTTGCCAGTGTAATTATTGCAGTCCTTTGACTGCAGTTGAGCGGGTGACGTGGACTGTTTTACAAGATGGGTTTATTGAGGAAATCTGTTTCAAACATTTGCAAAGAGCAAAACCCCAAGCCTCCACAGTGTAATGGAAGAGTCTGGCTAGGCTGCTTATTCTGAGAATGAACTGCTCAGGTTCAGAGGGGGCTTTCTGCCTAGTAATGTGGATATAAAATATTTTGTTCTGATGAGGTTTAATAAAGTAGAGGAAAGGTTTCTTGCATCAGAACCTTTTTTAAATAGGTCCTAATGTATTTTAATAATAGTTTTTTTATGGCACCAAAGGATGATTGCCTAGTTTCATGGAGGTTAAAGCAAAATGGGACCACAGTTTTCTGGTTTGTTACTTGGCACTCCGTCTTTTTTTTAATAAAGGAGCTTCCACAAAGAGAAGGATCCAAAAAGGGCACATTGCGCGTGTAAAGGCGAGATAAAGAAGAGGCAGACACTGGGTATATGGTTTCAAATCAGGGCCACATTTATTGAATTAAAGATCTGTGAAGGGTGAAGTGCTGGTACTAACCTAGCCCAGCCCTTGGCCGGGTAAAACCAATATTTGGCTGAATACATCCTAACTGAACCGGAGGCGGGATGGCCCGCCGCCGGCCAGTTGCCCTCCATGTGGAGCTGGAGGGCCTTACAATCGTCGCCTTACTTTGGCGCCTCCAGGCTCCCAAAGTAGGTGAGAAAGGTAAAACCCCAAAGATGTCCCAATCTCTCTCCTGCCAAGCCTCATGGCATTAGCGAGGGCAGCCTTGGGTAAGCGTCAGTCAAGGGCACATTTTTGCTGTATCTTGTCACTAATCTTTCAGCATGAATTGAAATTGTGCCATTCAAGAATTCACAGAAAATTTAACAGTAGTGCAGAGTTGGAACGGTGTGTGTGCATGCATAACATTTTCACCCTCTGCAAACATAAGCTTCCACCCTCCTAGTTTTTCATACCCTTTGGTGAAAGGGTGCAAAATCATTTACAAGGAGAATGCAGCCCCATTCTCAAAGCAACCAGGGACAGATGACATGTTATGATGCTGACCACTTTTATTTTGAAGGAGAAGCAGCTACACAGGATCCTGCCCAGTTTTTCCACTGAAAATCCTCCCCTCCCCCACTACAATCCCACCCACCCACCCAAATAAGCAGCACATTTGGGAGTAAATAGCAGCAGCAGGCGATTTTCAGTGGAAAACTGGCTTGGGGTCCTGATCCAGATCAGAAACCGGCCATCGGCTTTACCTCAAAATAAAAGTGGCCACTACCTGGAGCACGCTTTAAAAAAAAAAGTATGATTAATGTAATGGATAGTTTGGCCCTGATAGTCTTTGCGTTGGAATGCACGTCCAAAAGTGCATTCCATTGAAAGTAATGCAGTACACAGGAATGAAGTGCACATTTAGATGTGCATACAAAAATGCTATGCAGGTGTTTAGCCCGCTCACATGAGAGCTAAAAGCGGGGAAGAGGCACAGATGCACACGCAAGCCCCACCAGGTCAGGAATGCTTTTTTATCAGGGTCCCCGATTGCACAGAGGCTTCTGCTTGCATTCAAGCAAATGCAAGTAGAAGCCCCTTTCAGACCTCCCGCTGAACACAGGAAGGTCAGAGACTGAGCGACAGGGATGGCAACATTGGGGGCATGTGCACCCATGGCCCTTCCCCACATTTAGACCTCACATGAGCAGGGTAAATGCCTGCATAGCACATCTCAACGTTGATGAAACTCCTCTGCAGTGCATTACTTTACATCAGTAATTTTCCACCCAAAGCAGACCTCCAGCCTCTGCGCCATATCCAGTCCCTGGAAGTTCCCCATCCAGGCCACAGCACCTACAGGGATTCCTGCAGGGGGGCAGGGCTTGACCTCCAAGCAGCGCCCCCAGGAGAAATCCTTGCTGTTATCTCCGATCTGTGCGGCAAAGCCGTTTCACAGCAGACGTGCCAGACGGATGCAGCTGGTAAATGATGTCAGGAGGCATTGCCCCGCCCCTTACATCCTTTGCCCATGGAGGGCTGGGGGGTCACCCACCGCCCTTCCCAATTCAGTCCCCCACTCCTGCCTTGAATGAATGCACATCCCAATGTGTTGGTCCAGTTGCCTCAGCAGTAGGGATGGGGTTCCCTCTTCTCTCCACCTAAGCAGGAGCAGACTGCTGGTACAATGGTTACCAACAGATATTAAGAAACGAACGGAAGAATAAAAGGGAATGGTTGTTGTTGTTGCTTTTCCAGTAAGAATTTTTCACTGTTTGAAATGCCATCTCTGCACCCAAAAACAGAGCCACACTTAAGTCCTTCTGCTTTCTACAGACTCCATGAAAACAGGAATATAATTTACCAAGAATAGGCAGTTGCAGTTAAGGCATTTCAAATGAGAAAAATTGCATCCACGGGTGCCAGGGGAAGGGGGGCATTTATTAGTTAATATTAAAAGAGGCCTCAAATGAAATGAAAGCAAGATTTCTCAACAATATTGGATTGCAATGAAAGCACCCATCCAGCAGACAAATGAACTCCATCCTGAGACTGAGGAAATGAGACAGCTTAGATATTTTCCAGAAAATATGATGTGGACAGCATTATATTAAAACACCTTGAAAGAGATTTTGCCAGAAACACACAAAGTCTTTCATAATATACAACGGCCAGGAAATTCCAAGTGTAGCCAAATATATGCTCGGGAAAATATTAGATATGCAGAGCATATCATCTGGACAGCCCTGAAACAGGATTTAAGGGTCTGACAGCTGTGTTTTTTAGTTCCTTTGCTGTTGGTGGTGCTCTGCAGGGTCACTAGAAGCCTATTTCTGCACATTACACTTGTGCAATTATTCTTGATAAGAAACAGCATGGTTTGCTAAAGAGGAATATGGTCCTTTATTTCAAAGTCAGAGAGTCTAAATGCCATTGAATAAGAAACACACGCATTCCAATTTTAACTGTAGGGTTTAGGGATCAACTAGACATGATGAGATGATCCATGATCAGGATTACTCACTTTTTTTTTTCCTTTTTGGCACTTTCATGCATTGTGTATGTGTGAGAGTGTGTGTGCTTATCTCTAGAAATATATATACAGTATAGCTTAAAACAGCTGGACATTAGGCTATTTGAATGGAATAACAAAACAATGTTTAATATTTCATGTGCAAACAATTCAATGGCCAGCATGTTCACAAAGTTTCGGAGCAAGCAACCCATTTAATCGGCTGCAGAAACCCAGACCCGAGTTTGGCAGCAAAGTCTGCCATCTAGAGTTCATTGGTTTGTAAGAACATCCATTCAGAGCACAGTCAATCCTGCAAAGCTTGCGCCCATGAGAAATAGGACTGAACTGGAAGGAACCCTACCTTTTACACTTGCCCAGAAGAGGGAATTTTGTTTCCGCAGGTGCAGACTTTCTCACCCTGTGTGATAAGCTACACCTGCCAAACAAAATGTTCTTTTCTATACACCTGTTAAGTATAACAGACATGTTCTCCTTTGCACCTGATCAGCCTACACTACTAGGATGGCTGTTTCCAGATCTACAAAATTACACTGAAGTTTTGTGGCTTTAACAAATGCATTCAACCTATCAAATACACCCAAGTTTATAAAATATGAATCAAAGCTAGAGTTTTACCACTGGGGCAATTCTATTTCTAGTTTCCCACCTCTAACTTAAAAGCAATAGGGGAAAATGCATAGTGGTGGTGCTATTTATTCAAGTTAACCTCTTCTTGGTTTCCAGTTCTCCTAGAGCCCCATATGCATTCTCTGCAGAAAGTGACATAATATATAGTAGCAAATATCTAAAAACACCGGCTGGAATTGACCAGAGCCCTATTCACATTTACACCTCTACAGATGAGGAGGGGAAGCAGAGATGAGCGGCTAGCTCTACCACCACCACCACCACCCCATCCTCACCATTCTTGTCTCCCTTTATGTGGGGAGGATGACTTATCTGCAGAGGAGAGCCTTCTCTGTCCGTGGAGGCTCTCCCCAAGATTTTAGAATTCTGGCATCTGGCTGTCTTCTGTAGACAGTCTCCTTCCACAGGTAGATGGCAACAAGAGCAGCAAGGGGGCTGAAACTGGAGCAGCTCGTCTCCACTTCTCCTCCTCACGTGCAGAGCTTGAAGGCAAGGAGAATGCCTAATAGGGCTCAGAAAGCCATCGTTCTTCACAGATGACTCCCTCATCTTCTCTCTGGCATTTTTAATCCATACACGTATCGAATAACATTCTCTCCAAGAACCCAGCATGATCATCTTTCACCTAAAATTACTGTTAATTCAATTTAGCAGCATATTCCAGCTTTCTTAACCTTCTTCATCTTTCTGTCAGGGAATTCTGTGCTCTATGTTTGGTTCACTCCTACACTAGAGATTCACAACAGATTGCACAGCTGAATTTTAAGAATTATCAAGAAGAAAGCTTCCAGAGGAGTTTTGTAACAGCCAAGGTAAAAGCTGTTTATCTGCAATTGGCTCAGCATAGCTGACAGAGGAATTTAGCCTTCACTGTTTATGGGAGAGAGATCAGTATGGCCATGGCCTATCAAGAGATAACATATGAACCCACCCATCCTGCAGGAGTTCAATGCTGCTGCATGAAACCCAACAAGTAACACTGAGTTCTCCTTTTAAAATGGATATTCTCACAATTCAGGACTAATTATTTCCTACAGTGGAATATTTACAGCAACAAATGTCAAGTTATCAGGCATTTCTATTACAGAAAACAAGAGACATGTGTAAATGGAAACATAACACATTTACATGGTGTTGCAGTTATGCTATCCGCTTGTGCATTGTACAGATCCTGTGAATTATCAGATCACAAACAGCAGTGTCCAGGGAAGTGATTTACTAGGTGAAACTTCTGCTGGCCACCCCATACCAATGGGAAGGGAAATTCCTGATCAGTGCTGGCTCCAGGCTTTTGAGGGCCCTTGGACAAGACACCTTCAACAGGCTCCCTCCCACTGTGAGTTTACCTTCTCACCGCCACCATTGTCATTAGCTCACATTGCTCCTCATCCTCCTTCTCATCATTGCTACCATTTGCTTTCTTGACAGGCAGAGAGCCAGTGGAGCAAAGAGGCAGTGACATCTACTGCTTCTCCTTCTCACCATCTCTGTTGTCTGAGCCAGATGGGAGGCAGGTGAATAAGCAAGTTGCAATGGTGGAAAGGAGGAACAACTGCAGGGTCTCCTGTCATTGGGCCCCTGCTGGGGTGTGGGCCCACAGTAGGTGCCCAACTATGCCTGCCTACCCTTGACAACAGCCCCATTTCTGATCTTACCTTTCAACGTTAGGAGACAACAGGCAATAGCTCAGTGGTAGAGCACATGCCTTGTATGCAGAAGGTCTTGGCTTCAATCCCTGACATCCTCAGCTAAAAGGAACAGGGAGCAAGTGATGTGAAAGATCTCTGCTGGAAAGCTTCTGCTAGTTAGAAAAGACAATACTAAGTTAAATGCACAAATAGTGCAACCTGGTATAAGCAGCTTCCTGGTATAGGCAGCTTAATTGCCATACAGTAGTTGCTGGCATTTTCACCTAGTGAGCTGCTCACTGGCTACCACTGCTAGTGATAGGTGAGAATTTTGTTTCAGTTCAGTTTTTATAAGAATTTCCAAAAATGCACAAAGTTCTCTTTATTCAAGACAAAAAAAACCACTTCAGATTTTTTTAAAAAAATGAATATAGGAGAAACTGAGACTGACAGATTCATACACCCAGGGCCAGGGCTTTGAGTGTTTGGCTCTTAAGTCTGGGTTTGAATCCCTGTGTATTCAACTATATTAGTTCTTAATTAGGGTTGCTTCCTCTTATTTCTGACAGGCTTCCCATAACAGCGATATGGCAGGCAGGTCAGGTGCATCATGGTCCTCCTCAAGCTGGAAGTACCTATTGAATTAGGCTGGTGCAGATGGGTGTGAATTTCGTTTCAGTTCACTCTTGATTAGAATGTACCAAAATTCACAAAATTCATATTTGGGAGCGAAAGAACTTGGGATTTTAAAAATTCAAATGTGAGAGAAAGTGCAACTGCCACAGACACATTTGACCACAGCATGCCAGAAACTAAAAAGTAGAAGTCGGCCCAGAATCACACAAAATCCTCCTGATATTCTAAGTCAGGGCACTCAGGGCCATTTCACATGTTATGCAGCAGCAAATCTAGCTTTGCCACCAACTGTACACTCATGTGCTGCTGTAAACCTAGCTTTATTCACATTTGTTATTGTAAACCTGTTCTACAATCTGAGGAATTGCTATCTATGACAGAAAAATAAAAGAGTTCTAAAGATTTGCTTGCTAGAACAAGCATGGCTAAATCGAAGCACCTGGTACAAGAGGAACATTCGAATGAATAATCTGTATGTGCATGTTTTTTCTTTAAACTATTTTCTAGAACCCACCATTTCTGCTGCTGAACAGGAATTCAAATACGGACTGATAGATGTGTATAGAGCCACTACTAGGATTGTCTCATGCTATAGTGTGCTTACATTTCAGTATGGTCTTGAAAATTATCTGACTGCTCTGAGTAAATTTATTTATTTATTTTTATTTCTATACCGCCCAATAGCCGAAGCTCTCTGGGCAGTTTGCAACAATCAGTTAAAAAGTACAATAGAATACAATATAAAATATGCACAATAAAAACATTATAAAAATTTAAAACCAATTTTTAAAATGTCATAAATAACTAAAAACAATACAACATGACCTCTGAAAGAGTTAACCACCCCACCGTGTACTATTTAGAGTTGTTAAAAGCCTCAGTGTAGAGGGCAGTCTTAACCTGGTGTTGAAAAGATAGTAGGGTTGGCACCAGGCGGGCCTCAGGGGGGAGCTTGTTTCACAGTTGGGGGGCTACCACAGAAAAGGGCCTCCCCCTTGTTGCCACCCTCCGAGCCTCCCTAGGAGGTGGCACTCGGAGGAAGGCCCCAGATGTTGAATGTAGTGTCCAGGTAGATTGTGGTTGGGAGGCGTTCCATTAAGTATTGTGGTCCCAAGCTGTGTAGAGCTATAAACCAGCAACTTGAATTGGGCTCAGAAGCATACAGGCAGCCAATGCAAGTGGGCCAGAACAGGTGTTATATGTTCGGACCTTTTGGTCCCAGTGATTAATCTGGCTGCCGCATTTTGCACAAGCTGCTTTGAGAAATATGCTTTGAGAAAACTTTTTAACCATCAAATCTCAGATAAAGCCCTCTGCAGTGTTGGATGGAAGGTATCACAAATATTCCTTATAAAATGCAGTAATTAAATCTGCAGAGGTGGGACAATGTGAGATTTTGCTGTCTGTCAGGATGAAGTGTGAGCAGGACAAGCTCCAGAGTTGAGCCAAGGGTCATCCTGAAGGCCCCCTCCTATGATAGTGTCTCATCTAGAATTTGTGTGACCCCTGGGGGGACTACTTTGGTGGAAGGTGGTTTGTGGAAAACACCTTTGTTTTCAACAGTGCCCCAGAATTTGAGCTCTCCCAGGGCATGGGGAAGAATAGCTATTGCCATGTTTTTGTAGTAGTGGTTGCTCTGGAACAACACAACATCTGGGGCATTGTCAAAAATAAAGAAGCTAGTAGGACCAGTTTTGTTTGTTTTTTACAAAGAGGGTCTAGGGCAGTCATCAGTGGTGGGCTCTGCCAGAGTTATAGGGCACTAGCAGCTGACAAAGTATGCTGCCAATCACACTGGACCTCAGTGTAAAATACGATTCTTCTTGGGTTACTGAAGGCTTCACAAATTGGTCCATCTTACAAAAGGTTTTTTGTAAGTTTTTGGCTTGCAAATAATAAGATGCTCTGCCAGAAAGGGACCATGTTTGCACTAGCCTTGGACAAAGTAAGACAAAACTTTGTGGATGCTCATGTGTTTGACTGTTATTTGGATAAATAAACACTGTGAAAGATGACCTGACAGTTTTTGACTCTCCTAAATGTATACGATTAATTACCCTGTTGTCAAAAAGTTTTAAACGTGTACAAACTTGATATGGCTGAAACAAATAAATCTGGACTGAAATTAATGCAGCCCACAGTTCACACTGAGTATAGACTGAGGATTGGTGTGGTGACATTACAACCTTGATAGGCATATCAACTCAGCCTTTGTCACAGATACAGAGGCACTACTATCTGCTGAAAAGAACCTACACTCTAGTAATTTTTACATTAAAATACAGAAACAATGCTGTTGAAGCTGCAAACAGAAGGTTAGGAGGTGATCTGATTTTCAAGTGCTTTTTGGTTCTTTTCTCCAAAAACCAATTCAAAAAAAATCAGATAGGTTTTTCAGAAAGTACCCTCCAGTGACTGAGATTACTAATGCCTTAAAGCTGTGGCTGGAGATAATTTCTATTTCCCATGGTATGATATTACAGCAAATGACCCTCTGCACAGAGATGTTGTTTCCCTCAAGTCCAGATTCCAGAACAGTAAAGCTAAAAACAGGAAAACAGGAAAAGAAATACACAGAGTGAGGAAAAACCTATCCTTGTGACAAATATCCCAGCTGACCATTTTTGCATAAGGCAGGACTGCCAAAAACCATGACCCACTTAGCCAAATGCAAATATTGTGCCCTCCTGCCAGGTGCTTGACACACACCTCCTGCTGCAGACTCAGGCAGGCAGCAACAATACGGAAGCCCTGTGGGTGAGTGGTTCCCGAGTCTAGGAGATAGACTCATTGCCTGTTCTGGATGGGGTTGCACTCCCTTTGAAAGATCAGGTGCGTAGTCTGGGGGTACTCCTAGATCCATCATTGTCCCAAGTGACTGCAGCAGCTCGGAGTGCCTTTTACCACCTTCAATTGGTTCGCCAGCTACAGCATCTCCTGGACAGGGATAGTTTGGCCATAGTGATACAGGCGCTAGTAACCTCAAGGCTGGATTACTGCAATGCGCTCTATGTGGGGCTGCCCTTAAGGCTGCTCCAGAAGCTGGAGCTAGTGCAGAATGCAGCAGCTCAGCTGTTGTCAGGAGCTGCTCCTTTTCAGCATGCAACTCCTTTGCTGAAAGAACTGCACTGGCTACCTATTCACTACCAGGTCAGGTTTAAGGTTCTAGTACTTGTGTACAAGGCCCAAAACAACTTGGGACCAGGTTACCTGAGAGAGCACCTTCTCCCATACCAACCTGCCCAGAAGCTGGGGTCATCAGATGGCATGCTCCTGGTGGTTCCTCATGGACCATTGGACCAACTGAAGTCCACCAGGAGAAGTGCCTTCAGTGTGGCGGCTCCATTTCTGTGGAACTCCCTGCCTCTGGAGGTCAGGCAGGCTCTGACATTGAAGACCTCCTTGTTCCAGGAAGCCTTCTCTGCTGTCCAACCACTATTGGAATATTACTTTGTTTTCAATGTATTTCTTTTTGTTTCTTTTATCTATTTTTATATTTTTATTGTTAACCACTCCAGAATCTACTTAGATGTGAAATGGTATACAAATATATAAATAAAATTATCACCATCATCATCATTAAGAGATAGCAGATCAAGCCCCCCTGGGCAGCCTTGGATGGTGAGTGGCCTGTGTTTAACTTGTGTGGCTGGGTGCTGTTTGTGAATGATTACATAGGTTTTTCCTAGGCAAAAAGGGCTGTGTCACAGAAGAGTAGCTCCAATCCAGCTGGAGCTGTATGTCAAGGACAGGGACAGGCAAATCTGTCTGTTTCACTTGCTATAACTTTTGTATTTTTTCAAGCACAAGTTTGTTCCATCCCATTTCTACATCAGTTTGCAGGGAAAAAATAAAAGCCCACATGAAAATTCATACTGTATGCATTTCTGTGCACATGAAAATTTGTGCACATTTTTGTATGCAAATCTCCCTAATATATGCATTTTTGCAAATGCTTTCCTCTAATATATGCCTTTTGGTACACAATTTTTTCCTAGTGTATGCATTTTTGCATGCAATCTTACCTAATGTGCTCAATTTTGCACACATTTGTTTATCAGAGAACTGCACTGAAAAATTCAGAGAAGTGCAAAAACCAAAGGATAATTGCATTCTGGTTCGAGCATTAGTTCTGGAAGTGCAAATAAGGTCAGTTCATATTAAATGTGAATCAAACAAATTTCACTCCCATCCCTAGGAAGGATACCTCTATCTCCAGTAGATGCACACCCAGCATGAGAGAAAGTCACTGGCTCATGTAGACTGCAAGGGTTGGATGTGCCTTGGATGCATATCTAATCTCCTTCCAAACTTCCAGATACACCCTAAACATACACATTCTGGTCAAGTGGGCAAAGCATTTAACTCACACTCACACGCACGCACACACACACTACTTTTTTCCTAATTTTGGTTTCCTTGCTTTGTAATGCTAATTGACCCATCTAGCTTGCCATCTGGTTTACACAATCTGCTGTAATTAGTGTTGCTGCCATTGGCACTAAATTGTTGCCACTTCCATCTGTGCTCTAGCATAAACTACCACTGGCCCCTTCTACTGTATTGCCGTGGAACCCAAAGATCTAAAAAGAAAGGTTAACATTTCTAAAAATTAACAGTACAGTGCTCTTCTTACTATACCTTTCCGTGAAAGCAACAGAGCTACATTGCAAAAGTTGGGTCTCGCTACAGACGGTGGGTCTCAAGTTGTGCAAGCCTTGCCTATGCACAGCACTATGTGCTCTCCAACTCTTGCCTGTTCCATGGATTATTCTGGGCTTTTTTTGTCCCTGTTCATCTCAGAGGGAGATGATCCCTAGCTTTCCTGTCCATCTACCTCTGTTTCAGTTCCAACATAGATTTCATAGATTATAGAGTTGGAAGGAGCCTACAAGGCTATCGAGTCCAACCCCCTGCTTAATGCAGGAAACTAGAGGAGGGGTCTCCCATCCAAGTAATAACCAGGCTTGACCCTGCTTAGCTTTCCATGCTCAGACAAGCTGCAACTCTTGTTATGATAGCTTAACCCTCTGAACTGTGACTCATAGGGACAGATTCCTTGATAATAACCAGCTCTCCCTGAATTTTGCTAATGCTGTATTCCCCATGGGCCTGATCCAGACACTAACTATGCATGGATCAGTACTAACAACTAATGGTGTACATTCATATAGGCAGAGACAGTGGGTTAAAAAGACACTGTGCTTTCTTTTCTTCTACCATTTAAAAATCTTTATGGAGTGTTTAATCCCAAACTGGCCTATGCTGCAGTCCAAAAACATCTGGAGGGACACACTTTCCCAACCCCTGTTTTTTTACAAGGTAAATATGGGTTCCTTTTATGATTCATCTTCCAGCTGCCATGGGACAGTCCATGATAACAGAGATGCAGTCTACAAAATGCTACACAAAACCTATTACTCGCTATCCCGTCCATGATAATACCATGAACTCTGTAAATGTGAATCCTCAAGAAATTGGCAGCATCATAAAGATTTTCAGACACCACCAAACTGTGCCTCCTTATTGTGAAAAGTGTCACAACAGCCCCTGTTAAATCAGATTTACAGATACATCTATGAACATTGGGAGTATTCCAAAGGCATTCGGTATGTGGGAGGCACCAAGCTGTGGCATGGTTTAGGCACCAATTAAAGACCCATCTCTTTACCCAGGCCTTCTCTGAGTGATTGTGCTGCCCAGTTTGCTCACTAATCATGGCACTGTACTTGCTTTTAATGTTTTCATAAATGTTCTACTTTAATGTATTTTTTGAAAACCGCTTAGAAATATTTTTAAATATGGTATGCAGTATATAAATCTATTAAATAAATAAACTTAATATTACATCTTCTAATACATAGTGGAAGAAATGGTTGTTTGTACAGTCTAAGCCCCTGACAAGCTTAAGATACAGGTATTTAGGACAGTTCCATGTGTGCTAGGGATGTACAGACTTTGTAAAATCTGTTCCATCTGCATTTTGCGGATTTTCAGACACCTATCATTCCATCATCCACTCACTGATGGAATCGGATTTTGCGCAAATGCATTCATATGTGTTTGTGCAAATTCACACTTCTGAAAATGTGCAAATCCCCCCCAAATATGCAAATCCCCCCAAAAATGTGTATTTTCATGCTTTAGTCTATGGGGAAAATCCACATTTTTGGTTGGTGTTTTGGGGGGGGTTTCTGCATTTTTCTACAACTAAATTTGTGTAAAGTTACAGAAAGTTTAAAACAAAAAAAAAGTCCACAAGCCCACAAAATTATGCAACTTCGGAAAAGCTGGTCTGCTGCAGAATCTGTGGGTCAGATTTAAAGAAATTCGAACTTATCTGAGACTGTTGCAGATTTCTCTGACATCCCAAGTGCCACCCAGCTACTGGTGGACTTCTAATATTAAGCTTTCTATATGAACGTCTGTATCTTTAAAATACAGAAAAACTAAAACAAAAACAAAAAAAAACCCCTGGTTATATCCTGCTTATCCTGATCTCAAAACCTAAAAGTATTTTGAGACCATAATCTGTACTGAATAAAAGTGAAAGGAAAAACTGTCAGACTTGCCCTTCAATTTTATTTTAAGGTAGCTGGACACCTTTTACATTTACATGGCCAAATGAGCTTTAGAAAGCATTTGAGGGATTAATAGATGTCACCTTTGATTACCTCAAGATAAAATATTACAATATAATCCTACTATTTATGCACCACTTACTTGGCACTCTGGCCTTAGAGGAACGAACAAATTGACTGTGAGCCAAATGTATTTTTTATGCATATGTGAAGCAGAATAATGGGGGGGGGGGGAATTAATCATAAAGTGCTCAAAGTGTTCCTTAAGACAGGATACTGCAGTCTCAACAAGAGGTTAAAAAGACAAAAATATAATTTGATGACAGTGTGAGGGATTGAGGCCTACACAGGCTGGGGTTTGTTGAAGCCTGAAGGCCCAAACACTCCAGGATGGGAGGGGGAGTTTGAGAGTTTTAGTTTACCCAATATCGCTCTTAGATGTAAAGAATTATATCTCCTGTTCAAAGTCACATGATTATAACCTTCCAATCCTGGGAAGGCTATATATGTGTGGGGTGTGGTCAGCTAGCAGCAGAGAGAGCCTGGAGAGAGAGAGAGACTGACTGCAGAGAGAGAACCTTGTATTATTTGTTTGTTTGATTTTACCATACTTGCTTTTGAATTATAACCACTCTATTAAGTAAATACCCTAATATAATAAGTAAAGTGTTGTTGTGTACCCTGAGAGTTTGGAGTGACTTATTCACCATGTCTAAAGCCTTTCCCATGCTACTGGAAACAGGCAAAGGATTTGATCTCCTGGAACGGGAGGAGCTTTGAGAAGAGGCAGAGATCTTCCAAAGGCAGATCAAGGGGTCCTTGCAGTAGCGGAATCTTGACAGACAGTTCATGGGCAGCATGAGTATTTAACACATTGCCTATGGAAATGCCCTTTTTATTATGGCACTAGGAGAAAAATAGCTTGCTCGCTTAGTCAAACAATTAAGTATGTGATTGGAGAAGGAAAAATTATTTTGCTTGTTAAGGAGTACTTCATAATTCATTTTATATTCAGCTGATGTTTGCTTTATATGCCCAATAGATAAGAGCGATATTTTCTTTCTGGAAAATTATGTGTCAAACTGTCTAAGACATTTATAAGGTTTTATCTACCTACGTCAGACTGTCACTTAAATCAATAGGACTTGGAGAAGGATTTAACTTTGACTAGATTATGACCCGACTTTTTAATTTTTGTCTTTGCGCATTTAGTGAAAACCGCAAATAACAAAAGTGAAAGGGTGAAAAGTGAACAGTGTGGGAATGCACTACTTGGGAAAACTCAATGAATGGCTTTTACTCATGGGCAAAGTCTGAGCAATCAATATATCTGAGACTGGGAAGGAATTTTTCCTCAAGTGATTTGTTTAGTGATGCTGAGTCATTTGAGGAGTAGTGTTTTGTTTTGTTTTGTCTTTCTCTTTAGTATGCAACATGGCTCTCCTGCTTGAGCAATCTGGATATATTCTTCTGCAAGTCCTTTGTATAGTATCTGCTTTTTTCCAATGGTTGACTGTGGCCCTTCAGAAAAGACCATTTAGCCCTTCCCAGTTTTATGGTCTTGTTGCCAACAATTCTTCCCACTAGAAATGAGTTGCCATCTCAGTTGTGACTGATCAGCTACAGCTCTGTGAGGCCTCCATGTAGGAGCCAGCCAGCTCTTGAAGTTTAAGTAGCAGTATCTGACAAATTCCTCAGATTGCAAAGAGGTCTATACGTAGAGAATAACTGTTGAAGACTTGAAGTTTGACCAGAAAGCCAGTAATTATGATCTCCTTTAATGTTTGCAGTATGCCTGTAAAGAACGTAAGAAGAGCCCTGCTGGATCAGACCAAAGATCTATTTGGTCCAGCATCCTGTTTCCCATAGTGGCCAACCAGGAGCCAGTGGGAAGACCCAAAGCAAACCACGAGCGCAATAGACCTCTCCCACTGTTGTTTCCCAGTAACTGGTATTCAGAAACATGTTGCCAGATCATGGGAGGAGTATATAACATAACCATCATGACTAGTTGTCACTGATAGCCTTATCCTCTGTGAATTTGTCTAATCCCCTTTTAAAGCCATCACCACAACCTATGGAAGTGAATTCCATAGTTTACCTATGTGCTGTGTGAAGAAGTACTTCCTTTTGTCAGTTATGAATCTCCAACCATTCAGCATCACTGGATGATCCCAGGTTCTACTATTACGAGAAAGGGAGAAAAATCATGTTCCTCTATCTACTTTCTCTACACCATGCCCCTCTCCCACAAGCTTTGAGTGGGAGATAAACAGTCCTATGCTAAAGCCAAGCCAGGCCAAAGGTTAGGGTGTCCAGGTGCCCTACTTTAAAGAGGACAATCCTCTATTATATTAGGAAAATTACTTGCAAAACAATTTGTATATTAGGCAAAATTGCATTCAAAATTTTCATGCAATTTTTTTTTTTAAAAAAAAGTCATAGAATGTGATGAACCAAATTTAAAACTGGGAAAAAATTAGAAACTGAGAGAAATCGCAATTGACAGATTCATTCATCCCTACATGAAAACAGTAAGATATCACAAAGCTAAAGCTGCACTACACTAATACTGCTATACACCCTATTCTTAAGCAAGATTTATTTGCAATGCTGGGGCAAGACATTTTGTTGCCTGAAGAAGTGGAGCCCAAATTGCCCCACCCCCAGCTTGCTAGGGCCAATACTTTAATAAGACTTGCTGAACCACTGACACCCGTTCCTGCTTTCATCCATCTTCCCCTCATGGTGCTACCTGAAGCCGGTCATTTTGCCCTGCTGCATGGCAGGTTGGCCCTGTGTTTTTGCATCCCTTCACTGCAAGTGCCATCTTCAAAAGTAGTCACAGAGTTCTGAAGACCTGAAGTCCCAAAACATGAATAAGCTTTCTAAAGGGGATCTCCTACCATTCAGGTTCCAAAGTAAATGTCGTTTCTAAAAATGTTGAGCATCCAACAGCTCCCATTCTGTCACTGCCCACTTATCAAGAAAGCTCAGTACAGGTGAGTAAAGTTAGACCTATCAGGCATGATATTTAAAGCATAATATGAGTTATTGATTTAAGTAGGAATGATAGTGCATCAACATGCAGCATGCCAAAAACTTAAATGGGCTGGAATTCAGCAACGTGTTGGAAGCACTGTGACATTTGGGAAGCTGTTCACCTCCCATTTATCTGTGTCGACATCACCTTCCTTAAGCCTAGAAATACCTTTCAAGTATTATGCTTCAGCCTTTCATTTCTCATTGACTCAAGATGTTGTGACTTTCAGCCATTAATTAATATAAATCGGAAGCAGACAGTGTATTAATTAAACATGACACTCAGATTATTTAAACCTGATATTAAAAAACCACAAAGATTATTCAGGCTATTCCGATACTCCGCTTTTCTAAAATGACTGATGATATCAAGCCCTGGCAACTTGCTCTAAGTCTGCTGCATCTTGCCTCTGAAGAACAGAAGGAATAAATGAAGTGAGAAGAACACTGGAGAAGTCTAATAGACAAACTGACTAATCTCAGACCCCAAGGTCATAGCAAAGCAATTCATTCTCTGTATTCCAACAGGCACTAGACATGATTTATCAATCTGAGAGTAGGCTTACAAACACTATACATCTCAATAATACATTCTTTGCACAGTGTAACTTTTTAAACAATGATAGATTGCCTAGATGGCCTCAAACTTATTTAACAAACAGAAAAAGAACATTTGCAAACTTTCAAAAGCCCCATTTTCATGTTTAAACAAGGAATTACTCTATGCACATTTTAGCACAAATGCTAGAGGTGCTTTGTGACATCAAAGGAATTTTGGAGAACATGTTTCTAGAGGTCTTTAGCTACTATGTATCAAAGGATACCTAGTATTCTTTGCCTCTGGGTCTTATCATTTTCATTATTTATGTCTTCACCTTTATATGTCAACAACATTAGAGGCTAGTCCCTAATACTAAATATTTGGAGCACTTTGTTGAGATTTCCATATTTATAGTCATAGCTCAATTTAATTTACCTAGATCTTCAAAATTTGCTTTAACAATGTGTATAGGGTGGATGCTTTCATTAACTTAGTATTTCATTATGTAAACTAGCCCTTTGTATACATTATAACTGAATAGCTCATTCTTCATTCGCTTCATTCCATTATATTATTATATTCTTCATTCATTCCCATTATCTTATATTTCTTTCGATTAGCTAACTTATGTCACATGAGAAATGAACAATTAACAAATGTCAATGTACCAAAGTGGCATTTTTTGAAAGGCTTTTATAAAGATCTGGAAATCTAAATGTTGTCATTTATTAAACCTCAAACATGCCTGGTTCATTTTGTGAATTCAAAGTAACCAATATTTTCTGCTCCTTTACAACAAACGTTTTGTGTAAAATAATACCTATAAGTTTGCACTCCTGCATATCCCATGACTACCATCATATGACTACTACTACTTTTCCATTCTTTTCTTTTTAATGTCACAGGAAATACTTTTGCACCAATACATCCCATTATGCTTCCAGGTATGAAGAATGGATTAGTTATGACACTGAAATCAGTTCATTGAATCTGCCATATATTTCCTTTGATGTTAGAGAAGATCGGTGTATAAATAAACAGTGAAGAAAAACCCAGCAATGCTTTCCATATCCCAATCATCCATGGGACTCGGGAGATCCGGGTTCTAGTCCCCGCTTGGCATGAAACTCACTGGGTGACTTTGAGCCAGTCACTGACTCTCAGCCTAACTTACCTCACAGGGTTGTTGCTGCCAAAATTTGCAGCGGTGGCAAAAACATCACTATGGAAGCCTAAAATGGCCAAATCTTGCTTGAAAACAAGCATAATTTTGACATTTTAGAATTCCTTACCAGTTTGCTACCAAAAAAAAACTGTGTGGACTGTTGGAGATCCAGGGGAGACAAAATGGCCCCTGGAACACCCCCCTCCATGTTGCCCACCCCTGATCTAAAATATATGTTGAAGGGGGAGAAGACAACATGATGTCCTTGTCCAATATGATTGGCTTGACAGCAGTCTTTTAAAATGGGTTTCCAGAGTATGAGTACTCTGATAGATACAGTGCTAGTTATGGATGTGGGAGGCCTGCATTAAATATTTGCCCAGTTATGGATTCAAAATTGGCCTTTGGCAACTCACTATTAGCCCCATTTCTCCACTGCTGAAAAGGAAAAAGAACATGCTCACTTTCTCATAGGCTTGTTCCAAGTCAAATAAGAAAAAAAGAACATCGCAGTCTAAAAAGAAAAGCTATACTGTAGAAATAATTCTTTAAATGACTCAACATAGCCCTAAGCCAAATCTACTGATTCAACATATCCCTATGCCATAGAGATTTACTGCTTCGAGGTGTAAATATCTGTGTTTGCCACATAATTCTTTTCAGACACACTGTCACCCTACATGTTGCAGAAGGTTAATTATCACTGTTTGAGCATGAACTGATTATAGGAATACCAGCTGCCAGTTATTCTACATGGTGAAATGCACCTGGAAACATACAACTGTGACTGATTTTGAAGCAAACATTTACTTTGGCAAGGCACAAGACAGAAGGAATCATTATACACATCCTTGTTCCAGGCAGCAATTTGCATCTATAGCGCTTTACAAAATATTACAAATTATGCATCTGGAAGAATTACAAACCTGATCCTGTTCATGGCAATAGAAATTATTCTCAATTTGACATTCCAATATATAAAGAAATTCTGCAGCAGTCCTGTACAATATGAACTTTGGCAGAAGATTCAAATAAAGCACCTACAGCAAAGCAAACAAGATTGCTATACAACATGCCTGATGCTAATGCCTGTGAGCCACAAAACCTGCCTGTTCAAATAATCAAGTTGTACATCTCCAGTTATTCAACATTACAGGCCTCATCCAAAAATGAATGAACTCTGTAATAAAAGACTACCTTTGAATTTAATGGATGTTGGAGCAAAGCTGTTATATCATTAAAGGTGCAATCCTATGCATGTTTAGACGGGGGGGGGGGAGTCCTACAGCTCCCAGCATTCCCCAGTCAGCCATGGCTGACCGGGGAATGCTGAAAGTTGTAGGATTTTTTTCTGTCTAAACATGCAGAGGATTGGGTCCTAAGCACCTTTCTGCCACTTTGGTTGGGCAACCACTTCATCCTTTCCTGCCACTGCAAAAATCCCTAACTAGTTGGATACAGAATTGCTAGAATAATCTCTTGGACTGATTAGTGTAGATTAGTCCCCATTAGTGCAGGCAGAAATTGAATTAACACAATGACTGGGTTCAGACAACATGATAACCCCACACTCAAGGGTTGAATATGGGTTGAGTGTGGGTTGTTGTTGAACCGTGGGTTGTTGTTGAAATGTGAGCTTTCGTGTTGTCTGAACCCAGCTGTGCTAACAAGCCATGGCTTGTAAACCACGAACAACTCATGAAGAGAACCCATGGTTTGTTGTTGGGTTGTGGGATTGTGGGTTGTTCACCATGGTTTGTTATCTCGGCTGGGTTCAGACAACATGATAAACCATGTTTCAACAGCAACCCACACAGTTCGATGACAACCCATACTCAACCCATACTCAACCCATACTCAACCCCTGAGTGTGGGTCACCATGTTGTCTGAACCCAGCCACTATCTACTGTTTGATTTAATTGGTTCTGTTTCAGGGCTCTGAAATTAAACCAATGCTTGTGACTTATTGCCATTGCAAAGGCCTCTGTTTGGTTGCATATAGCAACTGTGGCAGTCTAATTACTATATTATAATAGTTATTAAATAAACTTGAGCAATTTTTCCTGTATTGTAACGTCATACAGAGAATGCATCCCTAGATACAGAATTAAACACAACAGCTTCTGCTTTATTTTTCACTCAGTAACATTCAACAGATTATACTTTAGCACTTGCATGACTTTCCAACAAGAGAGAGGCAACAATGCATATAGGCAGCTAAGCTTTTGCCAAACTTTGGTTGGAGTCTGGACTACTTTTTTTCATTAGTTTTAAAAAATAGAGCTGGTGCAGATGGAAAATCTTTAAAAATATAACATTTCTTTTTTGATGTTTCAATTAATGTCTAAAAAGGAAATCATAATCACACAAGATCACACCAGTTACTTCTGTGATTAAAATAAAAAGCCTGCATCTTGCCATTTTTCTTATCATGGAAGTAACTGTGATGTTCCATGAATCTATATTTCAGACATTACACTGCTCACACGAGTAGACCACTCATGTGCACATTTATTTATGGGGCTTAACCAAGTGTCAGTTACTAGAACTGCTCCCCATATCTTCATATATTGTCTCCCCCCCTTCCCCCTCAGTTATAGAATCATAGAATCATAGAAAAGTAGAGTTGGAAGGGGCCTACCAGGCCATCGAGTCCAACCCCCCACTCAATGCAGGAATCCAGGTCAAAGCATCCCCGACAGATGGCTGTCCATCCGCACCTTGAATGCCTCCAGAATGGGAGAGCCCACCACCTCCCTAGGTAGTTGGTTCCATTGTCTTATTGCTCTGACAGTCAGGAAATGTGGAATCTAGGTTCCTGTAACTTGAGCCCATTATTCCGTGTCCTGCAAACTGGGATGATCGAGAAGAGATCCTGGCCCTCCTCTGTGTGACAACCCTTTAAGTACTGGAAGGGTGCTATCATATCTCCCCTCAGTCTCCTCTTCTGAAGGCTAAACATGCCCACTTCTTTCAGTCTCTCCTCATAGGGCCTTGTTTCCAGTCCCTTTGTCATCCTTGTTGCCTTCCTCTGAACCCTCTCCAGTTTGTCTACGTCCTTCTTAAAGTGTGGTGCCCAGAACTGGATGCAGTACTCAAGATGAGGCCTAACCAATGCTGAGTAAAGGGGAATTATCACTTCATGCGATTTGGACGCTATACTTCTATTAATGCATCCCAAAATAGCATTTGCCTTCTTTGCAGCCACATCACATTGCTGGCTCATATTCAGCTTGTGATCTACCACAATTCCAAGATCCTTCTCACTTGTAGTATTGTTGAGCCAAGTGTCCCCCATTCTGTAACTCTGCATTTGGTTTACTTTCCCTAGGTGCAGCACTTGACATTTATCCCTATTAAATTTCATTCTGTTGTTTTCAGCCCAGCGCTCCAGCCTATCGAGATCTCTTTGAATTTTGTTTCTGTCTTCCAGAGTATTAGCTGTTCCACCCAACTTTGTGTCATCTGCAGATTTGATAAGCATTCCCTGCACCTCCTGATCCAAGTCATTAATAAAAATGTTGAAGAGCACTGGGCCCAGGACCGAGCCCTGTGGTATCCCGCTCGTTACCTCTCCCCAGTTTGAGAAGGAACCATTGATAAACACTCTTTGAGTCCGATTCTGTAGCCAATAGTGGATCCACCTGATAGTTGTTCCATCTAGCCCACTTTTAGCTAGCTTGCTAATCCGGTATCCCAGGGGACTCTGCAGCAGGACCCATCTTGTCTCCTCTCCCCGCACCAACTGCAAGCCCTTTTGCGCTCAAGGTGGCTTTTACCCCCACCTCCACTTTTTTTTTGGAGATCACTTTCGCTTCTCTCAATCTCTGTAGTGGCAGTCACTGACAGTCCCTCCAAAGTGCTCAAGCGGCACATTGCAGCAGCTGTCACTGGTTTGCCACTTTTTTTGCACCAGAAACTTGTGCAAATAATTTTGTCCTTTAAAACAAAAGGTCTTTCACAAGTGTGCACTTGCGCACTTTCGGGTGACCAAACTGAAAAGCCTTGCCTTGTCAATGCCCTGGGAAGTGTCTCCTGTCAAAATGCAGGAGGCACCATCCAGGAGCATTGATAAAACAAGGCTACAGATACGGTAGGTTAATTTGTTGCTTTGGTTTCCCTGGCAGCTGTCAAATGGTGAGCAGTCAAGTGAAAGCAAAACCATGAAAATATCAGTTTGCTGGCAAAAGGGGGTGGTCTCTATATGGCCCCTTCCCAGCGAGATCCTCTAGTTGTTAAGGTAGGACCTGACTGTTCACAGTGTCCTCCACCTTTTCCACACTTTCCCAAGACTCTAGGTGCTCAGGAAAGTGGAAAAGTGCAAGCCACCCCATTTATAGGGTGCATATGTCCCTGTCAAAATGAGCCATCTAGCTTTCCTGCCACGAAAAGAAACCAATTCAATGTGTGTTGAACAGGAATATTTACATTTCAGTCACAGGCAAACCACACATTATACACAATTGCAGTTATACTGGGACCTATATATGTTTCCCCTTGGGGAAAAGCAGCTGGCATGAAATTTGGGCAGAAACGCATCCTGAGGTGAAAGAGTAAAGCAGCTCGTGTCTTTTACCAATCCTCTGCTCAAGAGTGCAGCCTCCCAGGGCTGCTTTCCATTAAAAACAATAATGTAGGTTCAGCGACACACAACTCTACGTCATGTGTGGTTGGCCCTTTGATAACTTGTTTGTCATGAACAGAGAAAACTGGAACAGTCAAATCTTCCAACACAGGCAGCAGGATTCTAAACTAACATAGATATACAATGGCGGAGACCCATGGCTCATCCCTAGGCAAGATTTCTGGGCATGCTGAAAAACATTCGGTTGGATGATAAGAGAGAGAACGAGGGAGGAATTCCTAAATGCTATCAAACAAGGCAACTCAGCACAACCTAGATTTTAACATAGTTATCAACTAAAATTGAAGATGCCATTCAATTCTACTTTGTAGTCAATAAGATAACAAATTTCCATTCCAAAGAGGCAGTTCTGAATTTCTAGCTTTTCTATTTTTAAAGAAAAAAATATACATGCTTCTTGCACCAGGAGCCCTTGGTGCAAACTGATACCTGTTTGCACCTACCTTAGACCACCCTAATTAAGTCTGTATAACATTAGGGCTTTACCATCATGCCATGAAACATCTTTTTCTATATAAAGGTAAAAATTAGCTGCATTTCCATTCTGCCTGGGGAAGAGTTCTATATACTTGGAAATCTTGCATGCTTCTATATTTAAATATTTAATCCACCTATTTTCACTTCACCTGTTTTGTGTTTCTTTTTTTCCTAGGTGCAAGACAGTATCAATTGGTGTATAAAGAATATATAAAGAAGGATATGGAATTGAAAATATTAAAACCACTGTGGGGGAAAACTTATACAGAAACAATATAATTTTAGGGAGGTGAACATATCCATCTAGACTGAGACAGCTGGATAAAGGTTAGATATGTTACTTAGGCCCAATTTGAATCACATATCCATGTAGATGTACATAATGTAAATTGACCATATGAACAGCATAATCCTATAGTCCACCTATGCCAACTGGAAGGCCATAGCATCCTTACTACACTACACTGGCATTAGAAGATCACCAGCATTGCAGGAACAGCGGATGGCTCTGCCCAGCCAATTTAAACATAACAAAGCCATGTACAAAAACCTATGTGAGTGTTCCTTACAACTGCCATCTCATTTAAAAGCCACTTAGCTACCACATACACTGGGACATTTATGTGTAGTATTACACACCAGCAACACCTCCTTCTAGGCCACAGATAGAAGTGTGTGAAGAAACACTGTATTTTCACCAGTTGTTTATGGTTTGTAAACCATAAACAACAAGGTTGAGTAAACTCTTTTGGGGCCCATACACAGTAACAAAGCTAGGCTTTGGCCTACTCAGTTACATTAGAACATCTCTGCGTAGGCAGAAGCCTAGCTTTGTTACTGTGTATGGGCCCTAAAACAGTCCTGACTGCCTTGACTATGGTTGCTATAGAACAGTGTTCTCCAACCTTGGGTCCCCAGATGTTTTTGGCCTACAACTCCCAGTATGCCCCAGCCAGCTACGCTTAATAAACACTTAGTTTTGGTTATGTTGTCTCTAGTAGAAGTGTCAATTCCATGTCTACACCTTAGTTACCAGGCTACCGAGGTATGTAAGATACAGGTTTATTTTGGTAGCAGTGGTTTTATCAATAAAGGCTTTATAATTGAGGAAGCATTCCCTAATCCCTAGCTGTGAGGTCTGTTTGGGAACTTTATTTAAAACTGGCAGGAAGCTCCATAAACCATAGCCTCAAAGTTTTAGAAAGGGAATAGCAGTGGGAAAACCTATGTGGTTTCTCCACACTTGATGATATAGGCAGGATATCCACCAGTTGTGCCTTCACCACATATGATGTCTAGCGGTGGGATAACCCACATCATTGTTGTTCTTCCACAGCATGCTAACACGGCACATAAATGGCTTAGCTGATGTGGGGGCTCTTAAAGGAGGCAGCAGCTACAGTACGTGGAACACTTACATGGGTTCTTTCCCCACAAGGCCTTGTCTTGTTTAAGTTAGGCCTTACTGAGGTGGGATCACACTATGATTGAGCTGATCTATACACAAGGTATAATTAGCAGTTTGAATCAATATTTAAACAGTCAAGTCCTGTCACAGCATCTGCATTCACTGCCTGCATTCACTGCTTCCTCAGGGACAAGTCAGTGACGTCGATTGAATGATCCCACAGAGAATTACTCATATGCTGAAGGAGAGAATCAGAGCCCTGGAGACCTACTTTCTTTTCTGCCTTCTCTGTATGGGAAAGTTACACACTTACGCAGGTCAAGTCAAGTCAAAAATAGCTAAACGTCAAGCAACAGCACATTCAAAATGATATTGGGTATGCAGGGGGGAAGCAACCTGACCAGCATGCAAGATAATTTGAAATAGATCACAGATTTTTAATTTGGGGGGTGGGAGGGAGAGCAGCAGCAGGAATTTCAAGATTATTTTTGAAAAGGTGGGAAGGGTTGGTACATGCCTTTCAGGGTTCTCCACTTCTTCAGTAACAAAATTGAGGTAAAACCTATAAAAGCAAAGTTTAAAATGATATTATTTATTTATTTAGCATTTCTCAGCATACAAAATAATTCTTACTTCATCTTCACAATAACACTGTGCAGTATGTTAGAGCTTAGAGCATATAAACAACTATGAGAAAATTATAAATGAGTCCCAAAATGGAATAGGTCACAGACAGCGCAATCCTATGAGGGTGGGCCGCAAGCCTCCAAACCCAGCGGATTGCGGGCATCCTATGAAGGGCGGGAGGAGCGCGGATAGGATAACCTCTGCTCTCCCCTCGCCCAGAAAAACATCTAGATCAGGGGTTCTCAATCAGGGGGAATTCCCCCCAGGGGGGGATTTTAGGGTTTCAGGGGGGGAATTGGGACCACAGACTCAAACTGTTGGAATACTGATCTTTCTACAAATTACAATTCTACAGATTGGACATAATCTACAGGACATCACACCTTATTGTATGGCACAGATTCAATTAAAAATAAAGATAAATATTTCACTTGTTATCTGTGGAAATATTCCATTTATACTTATTCTATATTATATGCATATTATTTGGAATGCAACTTTTGAGTCAGACAATCTTGGAATGGGGGGAATCGGGAATGACATTCTGACATATGGTGAAAAGGGTGCATGGGGCAAAATGGTTGAGAACCACTGATCTAGACAGCCAATTCTGGCTGTCTAATGTTTCTCCCCTCCTCCTGAAGAGGAGATGCTGAGGCGCTGCCTGTCTTCTTCATAAGACAGTGGCGCCTCGCCCATCCCCATCCCCAAGAATGCCCCCCAAGGGGGAGCTGAGCACAGAAAGAACCACAGCAGCACTGAGGTGGGGGGCAGTGCTCTGAGGCGCTGCAACCTTGGACAGGAATCCCAGGTTATAGTGCCATCTATGCCTCTTCCTATGTCCCTCCAGACAAGGTTGGGGGGACATAGGATTGCACCCTTAGAAAGTTGCCTTATACCAAGTCAAACCACTGTTCCATCTAGCTCAGCATTGTCAACACTGACTGAATGGCAGTAGCTCTCCAAGGTTTTGGACAGCCGTCTTTCCAGCCCTACCAAGAGTTTCCAGGGATTGAATCTGGAACCTTCTTAATGTAAAGCATGTGCTCTAGCACTGAGCACTTATGTGTGTATCATAAGTGAGAGTCAGTGTGGTGTAGTGGTGAGAGTGTTGGACTGGGACTGAGGAGATCCAGGTTCTAGTCCCCGCTCGGCCATGAAGCTCACTGGGTGACTTTGGGCCAGTCACTGACTCTCAGCCTAACCTACCTCACAGGGTTGTTGTGAGGATAAAATGGAGAGGAGGAGGACTATGTAAGCCACCTTGGGTTCCTCACAATAGGGAAAAAGGCAGGATATAAATGTAATAATAAATAAATAAGTTTAACCTCTCTATCACAGATTCCTCTTGCACTCCAATTTAAACAAGGACAGTTTTTAATCCCTCCATTGCTTTCAATGGGGAGGAAATTACATATGCCAGCTCCAAGCTAGCATAAGTAATGGACATGATCCTGGAGCCTTCTTTGGGACTGGAAGGGCTTTGGATCTAGCAGACCCACCTCCTCAAAAAAATACCCTGTTTTGAGGCCTACCACGGTGGGAAATCTATGCCTGCAGAGCTTTCCGCAGGTATACCCAGGCAGAGACCCACCCCATCTGCAGAGTTCTTATCCATCAGCAGAGGGGCACTTGGACCCCATTCTAACCCCCTCCAGCTATTGGATCTGGGGCTTAGGATTGCTCTCTCTGAGCTTAATGATCAACATTTCAATAAATCCAACCTACCACACAACTTACCATCCTGAGTAGGCATACATTCCCGAATAAAAAGCAAGAGGTAATCCCTTGACACTGGCCGCATTCCCCACAAATGCATCTTTAAAGTGATGAGTTTCTCCTGAAAACATTTTTTTTTAAACCATACCAATTATTATGGGTGAAGATTACCAAAATAAACATCTATGAGATAAATCAATTCACAAAAACCTTCCAGTTTAAGTTTAATAATCAATCCCTCGTACATTTGATAAAGAAAACATGCAGGTAAATAAACATATGAAAGGAGAAATTAACTGATGTACATGCTCCCCTCCCCACATTCTGATTGGCTTCGTTGACTTTAGCAGAGCAATTGTAAATTTGTGTTAAATGCTGCAGATTTGCTATCATATGCTATGCAATAATAAAGTAGTAACAAATACTGAAGTATTGAATAAAAGGTGGTATATGCAGTAAATAAGAGTCAGAATAACTCAGACCCTATGCTATCCTATCCCTCCCTCCTATTTTTGTTCTGTAGGTATTGTACAACTAACTAGCACTCCTAATATTTTTTCTAAGGGACAGTATTATTTTTCTAATACTTTTCTAATAGAATAAGGGCACAATCCTATGCATGTTTAGACAGGGGGGGGAGCATGCTGGCTGGAGCATGCTGGGAGTTGTAGGAATTTTTTTGGACTAGAGATGCATAAGGGATTGTTTGTGCCCTTAATTCTTCGGTGCTGGTATCCATTTGTACAGTGGTGGCACATTTAAAAAAACTTTATACAGCACCATTTCATAGAACCCTGTAAATCAAGCTGTGCATCTTGATTTTTCTGCCTAAACATGCATAGGATTGCGTCCTAACAGTATTCTTTTTCTATCAGAAGCTAATGGCTAAAATCTTGCAGGTGTTTCACATGATATTCAGTACTAGGAACCACATTAATTTAAGCAAACATCAGACCCATCAAAATGCATGAGGGTACATATATTGGAAATGGTGCCCAGGAGGTGGCTACATACACATAATAAGAGACTATGTGCCCATGTTTGCCACCAACTGTTTGGAATATTTATACTCTAGACCTAATTGCCATGAAGATTGTTTTCAAAGGAGTTCTGCTAATTTTAAGAAAAGCTAGCAGGAAAACATATTGACAAAATAATTCATTCCCTGTGGGCATGTGGTATTTGTATGTCTAGAAAGCAGTTTTCCTACTTTGTGGAAATACTGCTATATCCATCATAATATATAAGAGAATATTGTCAGAAAATTTGCTATAGGGATTTTAGCAATATTCTTCACACAAAGTTATTTTGCTCTCCTTGCTATTAACCTACATAAAAGGTGTAAAAATATATTAGTGGGAGACAATGCAGTTTAATGATGATCTCTTCTGTGCCTTCTGAGGAAACCTTAAGACTATTTTCTGTTATTTTTTCCAAATATCAGTAGTCAAATTCTGACATTTGTTTTGTTCTATTTTTGTTTGCTATTGCTGAAACCAATGTGATTTTTACATAAGTAATAACATAAGCCTAAATATGCAATGATGTGCATCTTGTTTAATCAGGGAACTGCACTTCTGCAATATTAATGCAGCCCACAATTCAGACTGGGCACAGACTGAGGATTGGCAGTGTGGCATAGCAACACTAGGTGTATGAACTGTTCAATGGATACTTCACCACATACAAGAGGTTAGGTGGAAAATAAGGTAGAGTTCAGGAGTGTATATGAATGGTGCTTTACATGTATGCCAGATTAACAAAGGTGATCCACTTCAGATGATTGCAATATGCTACCCAAAAGTTACAACTTTTGACATCACAGGCAGCTTGGCACTCATCTTGGATGTCTCAGATGATGCTGTGTCAAGCTTTTCAGATGTTACAGAGAGTGCTGTGGTTACCTTACTCTAGATAAATGCATATCAGCCAGCCCCCTTTAGGCCTTAGGGTTCGCCTGTTTTACTGTGTGGGCCATGCTGCTGTTTAAAGGAAAACACCATTTTTAATGCTCAGGAAAACACAGGCCCAGTCTAACTAATGGGAAACCATGATTTCCCACTATGAGAATGTACCATGAAAATACTTGGGCCTAATCTACACTGAAGCACCTTCTGATGCTGATGAAGTTTAATCACACAATTACTTGAATTCACATTTTCATAGATTTCATAGATTATAGAGTTGGGAAGGAGCCTACAAGGCTATCGAGTCCAACCCCCTGCTCAATGCAGGAAACTAGAGGAGGGCTCTCCCATCCAAGTAATAACCAGGCCTGACCCTGCTTAGTTTTCCATGCTCAGACAAGTTGAGCCAGCATAAGCTATTTTCTTCTCCCGTGGCACATGGTGCCAATTATTGTGGTGTAGACTTGTTATTAATCCTGCTTTCATGACTTGGTATTAATCCTGCTTTTGTGAGGCAAACTTCTTCTGAAACCACATTAAGTTCAGTATATGTAGGTGGAATCTTGCAACATGAATGTAACATAATCAACTGTTGTGACAACATTTGTCCCACTCTATCATGTCACACGCACCAGCGTCAATCTATATATATATAAAAGAAGTCCTGACTGACTGATTTTTGATTGATTGACTCATCAACACCCATCTCAAACCATTTAATCTAGGAACGTGAAATTTTGAAGGAACATAGTTTTTATGATGTAGACACCCACTAAGGAAGGATTTTTGGAAATTCCGTCCCTAAGGGGGTGAAAAAGGGGGGCAAAATTGCCCCACTCTCATATCTCCTATGGGCAAAACAACAGGGGAGCAGTTATGCAAATCGGCCTCACCTCAGAATTGCTGCAGGAGCCAATAGGAGCAGTTATGCAAATAGCCCATACGACACTTAGAATGTTCGTATGAATTCCTGCAGGGGCCAATAGGGGTGGGTATGCAAATCTCCCCTAGGCCATTTAGAATGTTCTCTGAGGGGATGAAAAGGGAGGGAAACTTTTTAAATGACTGAATGACTGTTGTGTGGGGGGCATCACATAGGTTCCATCACCTTTTGACGGATCTACCCCAAACTTGGCACAGTCACTCTTCATCACCTGCAGACTCTCAGGATTAACCTGATTTTTCTTTAAGATCAAATATTTCTGTCAGATATTTATGAACTGCCACAGGGGCCCAATCAGGAGCAGATATGCAAATCCTACGTTAAAACAGAATGTTCATATGAACTGCAGCCGGGGCCTACACGGGAGTGGAGGGGGGGAGCTGGGATTTCATTGTTGGGTAGTCCTGGGGGGGAGAGCAGGGATTTCATTGTGTAGTCTCAGGGGGGGAGCAGGCATTTCATTGTGTGGTCCCGGGGGGGCAGGGATTTCATTGTTGTGTAGTCCTGGAAGGGGAGCAGGGATTTCATTGTTGTGTAGTCCCGGGGGGGAGGGAAGCAGGGATTTCATTGTGTAGTTCGGGGGGGTGAGCAGGGATTTCATTGTGCAGTCCCGAGGGGGGGACACACAAGTATTTCACTGTGCAGTCCCAAGGGGGGGGGGAACAGGGATTTCATTGTGTAGTCCGGGGGGGACACAGGGATTTCATTGTGTAGTCCCGGGGGAGAGCAGGGATTTCATCGTGTGGTCCCGGGGGAGCAGGTAGTCCCGGGGGAACTGGGATTTCCTTGTGTAGTCCGGGGGGGGGGAGCAGGGATTTCATTGTGCAGTCCCAGGGGTGGGGGACAGGGATTTCACTGTGTAGTCCCAGGGGAGCAGGGATTTCACTGTGTAGTCCTGGGGGAGCAGGGATTTCATTGTGCAGTCCCAGGGGGGAGCAGGGATTTCATTGTGCAGTCCCGGTGGAGCAGGGATTTCATTGTGTAGTCCGGGGGGCACACAGGGATTTCATTGTGTAGTCCCGGGGGAGAGCAGGGATTTCATCGTGTGGTCCCGGGGGAGCAGGTAGTCCCGGGGGAACTGGGATTTCCTTGTGTAGTCCGGGGGGGAGCAGGGATTTCATTGTGCAGTCCCAGGGGTGGGGGACAGGGATTTCACTGTGTAGTCCCAGGGGAGCTGGGATTTCATTGTGTAGTTCCGGGGGGGGGCAGGTATTTCATTTTGTAGTCCAGGGAGCGAAGCAGGGATTTCATTGTGCAGTTCCGGGGGAGCTGGTAGTCCCGGGGAAGCTGGGATACCCGGGGGAGCTGGGAGGGATTCCATTATGTAGTCCTGGGGGACCTTTCCTAAGGAGCTATTCAAAACAGCGGACAGCTATCTTAAGGAATTTCGAACAAATAGTGCCTATAGGAAAATGACAACCCGTGCAACGCTGGGTTAAAAAAGCTAGTGCTGGTATAAACCTTATTGCAGTATGATGAATTTCCCCCCTTTTTATTAGTTCTTCACACATATGCAAATTTGCATGTACTTTTCAAGGGAAATATAAACCTCAGGTTTGTATTGCAGACTCCTGCGCAGGTTCGTATTTATTACACAGAAGCATATTCTGACCGGTCATACGTGCCCACTCGTACCTCCAAAATGGGTCTTGAGTTGATGCAGCTGATTATAGTATGGACACATAGTAGCATTATTTCCAGACCAGGAGTTATGATTCACCACCCGGCAGTCTTCAAGCCACATACATTTTGCCTGTATGTGGCATACAACCACAGTTAGTTTGTGTCCGTGGTTGGTCATTTCCCGTGCAATTGCTTCATAGGAATCTATGTTCCTATGACCTGCTCTCAGCTGCTCCTGTATCTTTTGTTCTCCCCAGATGTCAAGGAGATCTAGGATTTCAAGATGTTTCCATGAAACACGACGGCCCTTGGCCGTTGAATCTCCCAACATCATTATGTGGAGCAGCAAAGGAGTGGTTCAGGAGTGGAACAGAAAGACCTTAGATTCATACATGTGCAGGTCCGCAGTTCAGAGGTGGGAAGGGAAAAAAATGGCCATCCCACTTGTAGCTCAGTAAATAGTAAACACCGCGCTGCCTAGGCACACACACAAGTATTTCAGGAGACAACAAGCCATGCTCTCTACTCTGAATTCATGTTGGAAGTACAGGACACACTTGAGTCCCAAACTATGGAGAAATCGCAATAAACGGAAAATCCATTACAAAAGGACTTTGCATTTTTTTCCCAGAAACAAAACCCAGCATTGAAACAGACTGGGGATAGTGTCATATGTTGCACCAGTGTGTGAGGTGCAGTAGCACTGCAATAAATTCCCCATGTAGATTAGCCCCTGGGCTTTCACTTTGCCCCCTCCTTTCTTTCTTTGCATGTAAAGTATGCCAGTTTAAATCTTCCATTTGCAGTTTGGAACAAGCTGCACTTTTCTATTACATCTGAATATGGGAAACTGTGATTTGAACCAAGTTAGTTATTATGCGGTTTCAGATCCTGGTTTGTTAACTAACTGTGGCTTGAACAGCCCAAAGTTCATGCATTTGGATGGATGTAATAAGAACTGTGGCTTGTTCCAAAACTGTAAAGGAAAGCTTTACATTTTCTCCCCTTGCCCACAAAGGAGGAGAGATGGGGAGGGGAAGAATGTGAGCCAGAGACTTGTCACAGTGCATGCTCATACATCTGAACTGCACCATCGTGAAGGAAAACACTTCCATAATGAAGGAAGAGTGTTGTTGGGACAATGGTAAAGAAAAATAATAATATGAGATGTTAGTTCATGCAAACATAGGGGATACTGATTATGATTAGCATCTGTTTAATGAGATATTAATATTCATGCAAAATCTGGAAGTAAAGCCCTGTTGAAATGGAACATGGGATAATGTGTACCAGTTATTCACACTGCATCTAGATTGGGCTTCAAGCTTCATCCAAGGCTCACACTGGCTCTGCTTGTCTGAGTGTGGAAAGCTAAGCAGGGTCAGGCCTGGTTATTACTTGGATGGGAGACCCCTCCTCTAGTTTCCTGCATTGAGCAGGGGGTTGGACTCGATAGCCTTGTAGGCTCCTTCCAACTCTATGATCTATGAATCTATGATGCACATCCCTAAATTTTGCTCGACTGTTCCAGCATCTCAAGTGGCTTTAAGTACCCTTCCAAGGTGTTTACACTTTTTTTTTGCTGAGAAGAGCAACTCATTGATTCTTCATTTAAAAATTATGGATCCCTCATCAGCATGCTGCTGTAAATATAACTATTCCTCTCAGCATAGTTCTACTTCCAGTTATTTACATGACAGTATGCAGCTTAAGTTGAACAAGCAGAGACTAATTAAGAGATTTTGCTGGCATAAGCACTGTTTGTAGGGGCAAGGGTGGGAAGGGGGGAGATAAAAGCACTTAAAATAGCATTTACTTTTCAGTTCATACCTTTAATTAGCTGCATAACTCCAGGGACTATAATTATCAAAATTGCTACGAGCTTGCAAAAGGTTAGGAAAATCTGGATGCGGGCACTCCAGCTGACACTCATGCTATTCAAGACCATTACAATTGCTGGAGAGGGGAGAAAGAGAGAGAGAAAGAATGGTTAAAGGAAAGTGCTGCTCATCCGTCCAAAAGCACCATAAGCTCCATCAAGGGAGAGCTTCCCCCAGCATGTATCCCGGGCACTTGCAAAAGAATTAGACTTACCCTTATAAACATTTCACTAGCCTACTTGCAACTCAGATTTTGCATCTTCTCACACTCTCCTCAACATGCCTCTGCTAAAACATTCCCCCCACCCCACCCTGCCCTGCATTGTGCCAGCTATAAATCTATTTACAGCCTTTCAACAGAAGACATTAAAGCATCCTCCTTACTGGTAGAACTGCTTGGCATTGATAATTGATGGAGTGGTATAATTCAGCCTTCAAACTGAAAATTCATTCCCTTGCAGTTATAATCTTCGTTTGATTTAACTACAGATTTGTATGTCGTTTGGAGAGAGAAAAATAAAGAATGTTTTTTTCTAAAAATAATAAAAAAGCAAAGCTTCAAATCCTCACAATTATGGGCTCTGCAAAACATTGCCCTTAAGCTCAGTGTTCACATTAATTTCCTCCTACTGTTTCTGCGTCCTCCTGAAGGTTGTTTGTGCATTTCCTCAGAAGAGATGCCTTAAGTACATTAGCATTCATAGGGATGGGTATAAGAAACCTTCTAGTTAGTCCCAGTTACTTAAGGTTCTGCCACTATAAAGACAGCAGCAGTATCTGGCCCAATTGTCAGCAAGCACATGAAGGGAGGACTATTATCTACATATACCAGTTCAGTTGTAATGGCATTCTCCCACACACACACAAAAACATGGATGGAAACTATAGTTTGGTGATGGTGCTGAGAATCCCCATTAGAGTTTCTTCAGGGCAGGGAATGCCTGTTAAAAACCAGTTTCATTATGTAATGAAGATAAGACTGCGAAGATTTTGTCTTTGCAGTCAAACTATATTTGCACTGCTCCGCATACGTTTTCTGTGGTAACATTCCCCCCCCCCCCCCAGTACTGCATGCATAGATTTGTTCACCTGTGAAACTACTGGGAATACATGAAGTTGTTTGTTTGCACATACTGGATGCACGTGCCGAGAAAGGCATAAGCCCTATGAAGGCATTCTCAACACAAGCAGGGCTAAACTGTGTAAGAGATGTGCACGAGCATATACAACCTGCCCCCAAATTTCCCGAAGCCCCCAGCTACACTATACTGTAGATCATCTTTGCATGTTCTGCACAGAGACCTGAACAGGGCTCTATAACTGCATTTCACTGAACACACTTACCAAGCTTCTGAGATCGAAAACTGCCTTAAAAGGAAAACCATCATCACACAGACAATTTGAAAATTTACAGCACATAAGGAGTAATCCAGAGGCTTGGAGATTAGCAAATAAAACAGCCTTCCATATCTATCCTGCTTGTGGGACCCCGTGAGCAGCTGGTTGGCCACTGTGTGAACAGAATGCTGGACTAGATGGACCCTTGGTCTGATCCAGGGCAGCTCTTCTTATGATCTTATGTTCTGCCCTGATTAGAACTGTCAAATCTAGAATGCCAAAGTACTAGGGCTGTGACCTTGCATACTAAAAAATACTGAAGTAGCATGTTGTCAGTTTCTTGTTTTGTAGGGTACATATTTTTTTACCACATATGTACAAGTCAGCGTGCAGATTAATCTTTCATGGACAATTTCCTAAACACTTTGAGATTCATGGTGTATGGTGTTTCTTTACACATTTCACCAGATAGGTTCTTCAGTATGAAACAACAGAGTTCACAAACTAAGGATTAATTTAATCTCATATTGGTAATGTCTTAATTTTCTTTAGATTCTCAACTGAATGCCTCTTTAGCTAGAATGCCAGAAGCAGAGAGAGAGAGATGGAAAACCCATGGTAATGGGGAAGGTGGTCTCTGGCACTCGGTGGACCAGATGTGGTTTGCTTGAGGAAAAGGAATTTAAACGGTGACATTTTTTATCAACAGGTTTGGTTGTTTTTCAGGTGAACTGCAGGATGATATATAGGCTGACAGGAAGCCATGGTAAAATGTATTCAAAGAGGTAAAAATACCAGCATGGTGTGCTTCCATACGAGGCTTTTATGGCACAATAGCCATGCCTCATTCATGGAATTTTACAAGGGATCCAGACAATGCCACTTAAATCCTTCCCATGTTTTCCCACCATTCTTCAGCCTTTTTTCCTTCCCCAAAAAATCTGTTAAGGAGGAAAATATGAAATTTCTGCACAAAACTTTTTGACTGGTAGCACTAGGAGCCCTCTGTCTGGAAGCACACAGTATCTTTTAATTTATTTATTTATTTATTTATTTATTATATTTAAAGTATACAGTTAAGTATGAAGAGTTCAACTGCTCTGCCTTGAACACTATAATACAACTCAAGAATGAATGACCAACCTGAGCATCTTTTCTTGTGTGAGAACTTACTAGCAACAACATCTTTTTATAACACAGTGATCTGCCTTCCAGAAATACATGCTAGATTTCCTGTTAGATAATAGCTAGTGAGAAGCTGACTTATGTGAATGGCAAAAGTTCACACAGCATCTCATAGCTGCCTTCCTGAGCAATCCAAGGAATGAATCATAAATCACTTGTCCTAAGTGAATCATTATTATTACCACACACAAAAAATCCAGCATCTGTATGAGTTTATCAGTATTTTATTGCAAGGCTTGATTCCAAGTTCTACCATGTTCTGACCAGTCAGGAGGCTGCCAGCCACCCCCACCCCTCTCTTGTGGTTGTTCTGCTGTGGCTTTGTAGTTTGACATAAAGAGAGAGGAATGGATAAAAGTGTGATTTAATATTACATCACACAGGTTCCCTTTTGTAACTACATCTGTGCAGCCAGCCACCTGGGCAGTTTGCACAACCCTTCTACCTTTAATGGCAGCTTTTTAAACTAAAGCTGCGTTCAGCGTCGGGTTTCCATAGTAACTGCCCTCCACTCATTCCTCGCTGGCCTCCACAGGCAGGCACACTCCAACATCTCCACCCCCAGAAGCGGACTGTGCAGGCACCCAGCCCTCCTTCTAACTGAACAGACAGCTCAGAAGCACAGCGCGCGCGCACCCGAATCTTTGCACGCCCGGTGAAGAGCCATGCCCTGAGACAGAGCGGGGTGCGATTAGCTAGTGCCCCCTCCTCCTTCCTGCCAAATTAAAGGCACTTTGAAATAAATAGGTTGGTTTTGTGTTGCAGTTTGGGCACTTGGGCTCAAAAAGATTCGCCATCACTGCCCTAGGGCTAAAGCCCTGAATCCATTTCTCAGAACCCCAGATCTATTTCCTAGAGCTCCAAGTGTCAATGGAAGGTGTGTGTGCGTTTCCTAAACTTAATTGCCATGGGATGGGGGCATTGTCAGGGGAGGTCACAGTTGGGGAAGGAAGGCTTAGCTGTCCTCTCCCCATATGTTGCAACACACACCGAGAATCCCCTGCCCTGCACATGGCAATAAAGCTTAAAAAATTACATTGGTGCCGATGGAAGCTTTCTTTCTAAGCCTAATTGCATGGAGGCTGGAGCAGGGGAGCAATTTTCCTCTGGGAGGGACTAGATTTCTGCAATGTGCTCCATGTAGGGCTGCCTTTGAAGACTTCTCAAAAACTTCATTTAATTCAGAATACAGCTGCTTGGCTGCTACCCGAGACTGGGTCTGGGAGACATCTCATTTCATTTCATTTATATACCGCCCCATAGCCGAAGCTCTCTGCCAGTTTTGAAAAAGCTTCCCTAGCTGCCAGCTGTTTCTGAGCACAATTCATCATTCTGGTGCTCACCCAAGCATAATATAGCTTGAACCTGGGTACCCACAGTGTCTTTTCCCACTTGTACAAAGCCTGTGCATTAAGATCTTCATCGGAGGTCCTTCTCTAGGGGCCTTGCCTTCTGAAATTAGGCGGATAGCAACCACTGATGGGGCCTTTTCATCTGCAGTGCCCCATGAGTGATGTCCTCATCTCAGGGTACCCAATCTCATAGCTTTCCAGAGCTGGGTAAAGCCTTTTTTTTTTTTAATTTAAAAAAAATCCCAGACCATTTTAAATACTGTTAAATTATTGTAGCTTGCCTCTCTTTCTACTGCTGTGTTTTAATCTGTCTCTACTGTTTTATTTCTTGTTGTTTTTATTGATTGGTTCTTTTATTGTTCCATTGTTTAAATTGTTTTTATGTGATTGTAATGCCATCCTGGCAGTATTTTTTTTCTAAAAGTGGCCAGATATAAATACATGATGACACGTGTTTTCCCTCTACAGTACTTTTAAATGTTTCTACTGTGCTGTGTGTGTGTGTGTATCTTTCAAAATAACTGTATAATATCACTATATTAATTACATATTTTCTCTTCCCTCACTGTTACAAAGAGAGGCTGGAGCATGTGCAGGCAAGCTTGGCACATCACTTCCTCTATTTTCCTATAATTCTCTGCCACTCTCCTCTGCCTGCAGATTTTGATTACCTTTCATATTATTCTCTTTACCTGCTGAAATAATTACACATTTTCCAATAAAGCTGTAAAATGTTTATTCAGAATATCTAACTATATAATGTGCGCGTGTGTGCGTGTGTGTGTATGTGTGTGAGAGAGAGAGAGAGAGAGAGGGAGAGAGAGAGAGAGAGATGATATTAACACAGTATCAGAATAAGAATTACTTTCCTTTTTATACCTGATTTGTGGTACACTGGAGGGGAAGGTTATTGTTGTTAAAGATAATGGGAATATGATATAATCCAAATGCTAGAGCATTGGCCACAGAAGGAGACAATTTCTTTTCAGAGTTTTCAGATATCACCTGACTAGTGTGCAATTCTTTTTGAGATTAAAGCCCAGGATAGTTAAAGTGCAGCACAGCATGGATCTCATTGCTACCGTTTCACTTAATGGGTCTTCTGTTTATTCCTATCCTCAAAGTATTACCCTAGCTTAGCCAGTGATCCATAGAGAACTCTCCTCATCCTGGTTCATTAGAGGTAACTGTATTGTTCTCCAGTCCCAGGGGGCTTGGATGGTGGCTCTTACCTGTATGTTTGGAGCAGGACTGGCTTACTACTATATAACAGGCAGTAGTTTGGGGTTTTTTCCCCCTCCAAGGGCAAGTTGGCTTCCTCTGCAGTTTTTAGCATGCCTCCCACTTGTGTCATCCCAGTGCACCTTTCTATAATTATTCCTTCATGTATGTCTTTCGGTGTCTTTCTTGACAGCGGTATGACTTGCACTCAAGGGGCTTCCTAAAGGATACTCACTCTAGTTCCACTGAAGCAGCAACTCATCCACAGCCTCTCATTTGGTCCCCATGGCAACGATTTGCTGTTAACTCCTATCTCCCTCTGCAGGTGTCATTATTTCCGGAGAACTCCACCCTCCTGCCGTACCAATTCTTTCTTTTTAATTACTGTATAAAATCCCAGCTTATCTCAAAGATTTTCCAATTAAATTAATCATGTTGAAATCCTATTCCAAATTATGCATTCTTTGTCGTCAGATTAAAGACACTTAGGAAAATATTTATAATGAAATTTCTTCCCACCACCACTGTACCACCCATTCTGCCTCAGGAACCTTTGCAGTTTTCAGACATCTGCTTTACTATTAGCTTTCCATGAAATATTTTATACATTAACCTCTACAACTCATAACCTTAATTCAATTACCCATTTAGAGCTTTGGGTTTTAACATAATTAAGAGAGAAATAAATTTGGTGAGGTATCAATTCTGCTTGATAGAAACACACACTCACAAATAACTTTTGTTTGTGGAGCTGGAAGTTCAAGGACAATCCAACTTAAAAAAATGCCAAATGAGTGTACAGTAATACCTTGGATTGCAAGTAACTTGGTTTGAGAGCGTTTTGCAAGACAAGCAAATTTTTAAATATTTATTTAATATATTTTTTTTACTTGATATACAAGTGACATCTTGCAATACAAGTACTGTAGTACGGCTTAAATTAAAAATCTCTGTACAAAGTTTTTTGGGGGGGATTTCGTTTTTATATAAGAGTGTTTTGGATTACAAGCACGTTTCCGGAACGAATTATGCTCTCAATCCAAGGCATGACTGTATTTCCTTGTGTAACTTGAACTGTCTTGCATGATTTCACATCTTTTTGATGCTTTTAATTTCCTTTCTAATATCTGGTCTGGCTGTTTCTTTCTAATATCTGTTTATATAAGAGGCCAACATTATTTTTCTAGTACTAAGTCTTCTGGAATAGATATGCAATATGTGCAGAAGCTGAAAGGTAGAATTTGTGGATTTTTTTCCTGACTCTTTGCACTAATGTTAGGCACTGATTCCTGCACAAGACTTGATATCATCCCAAAAGACGCACACTTGAGTTCAGCATTTCCTGAGGTATAGTCCTAAAAATCCTATTTCTTTTTCCTTTCCTTTCTTGCAACAGTGCCAATGATTAAAGGCAGCATGAGCTTGTGGACAATAGGATAGGGAATGAGGGAGTTTCTGAGATTAAGTCAGACCCTGGTCTTTTAAGGCTTTATAAGTTAAAACAGGAAGCCAGAGGCTGACTTTAGAGCATCTGTGTAATATACTTCCTGTAGGGACCTCCCTAGAAAGTGCAAACCTCATCAATGGCAAATGTCCATGTCCTTTCCATGAGCACAGGGTCTGAATACATTAATATTTCAGTCCTCAATAGATTCAGTTGCAGCCAGCTTTTTCATATCATATCCAATCCCACAACTAGTCTGCACCTAATTACTGAGGGTGGGGGTTAGAATTTAATTGTACAGGAGTAGAGGGGAGAGAAATATGTGAAATCGAGAGGAGATACTGAAGCATTGTCAGCTCCCACACATGATCAACAACAACTGACAATCATTGGTATCAAAGGTCACCAAAAGGGCTCTGTATTCGCAGTCTACTATTTACACAGTTTATCTCCAATTGCCAACACTGACTAGAACAGTGGTTCCCAACCTTGGGTCCCCAGATATTGCTGGCCTACAGCTCCCAGCATACCCAGCCAGCATGGCTAATGGCAAGGGATGCTGGGAGCTGTAGTCCAGCAACATCTGGGGACCCAAGGTTGGGAACCACTGGACTGGACTAGAGTCATAAGCAAAATCTTAATACCATAACAACATTAAAAACCTTATCACCATAGGTTCTGAAATATAGTGTTACCCAAGTGCACTTGACACTGCAAGGTGTTCATTCATTTCCATTTACACTAAAAGGGAAGTTTAAACACACAGTGATGATAAATTTCTCAGGTTAGGATGACTGGCGCCCTATCTTCTTCGAAGGTAGGTAGGTACTGCCCAGCAAAGGGCCTGCTTCTCCCAATTATTGTTCACCAATCCAGACACATCTATCCACCTCTTAGCTGGTTACTTGTATACCCCTCCTCCCTCTATATCATACTTGAATCTGACCCAAGATTCTACACATTTTCAGACTCTGCAGCTGAGCTAGTGGTCACCAACTACGAATGTAGTATGTTTCTTTTTTCCCTGTCCATCTAAAAACTGTTAAGGTGGCAGATAGCTTGCTTCCTGGATTATGAGGAGTACGCATCTGTTCCCTGTTGCCTGCACCATCATGACAGCTGCCCGAAGAGGGAACTACAAGCATTTTAATCCAGCAAGAATCTACCTTTGGAAACTGAGTGAGGGATAAACCTTCCGAGCCAAGAAAAACCATAGATCCCTATCTAACAAGTTTACCATCTCTCCTCAGCTCCGCCTGCTGCTACTTCCTACCGCAGCCCAGCCATTTGTGTCTTACCTTGCCCAACCCAGACTTATTATTTTTCACCTGTACCAGCCCCTCACCACAGTAGCTTCATCCAGCAGCTACTAGTGTTTTATTTCAGCCACTACAACAAAGGGGTATAGATTTCATATTCTCTCTCCCATCCCTGTCAAGTATAGGCCTCTTGTTATAACTTGTCCATATCTCCCTTCCTTTGACCCCACACATGCACACGTATAGTTTCACTCATACATTCTAATTTTAGGGGTGCGGTATGGTCATCTTCAAGAACAATTTATTTTTGAGACCATTAAAACAGTTCAGTTAAGGGTTTATATTTTAATTCCTCTTAAACTGAATCTCAAGTGTAGTAGCTCATATGATTTGTACTGTGAATGCATTGAATGCAGAATATATTCAGATTTTGTGCTTATCACCTGCCTCATCCTCTTTCTTTTAAAATCAGGTACTTACTGATTCCCACGGCTGTAATCAGTTTAACAGCAAGGTCTGGGATTTCACACTGCATAAAAAATGGTTCCAAGATGTAACGTCCAAATGCCAGGGATATTACTGCTGTGGCAGCCGGGCTACAGTAGAGAAAGAAAGAAAGACAGGTCACTTTACAAGAGAATGTGGAAAACTATATATGCCTACATAAATATATAATCTACATTTTATATGCCAAATTGACCATTGGCCTTTATCGCCACTGACAAATATAGATTCTCAAATAGCTTGATAACTGAACCAAAACAGAAATTATAGTAACTGATAAAAATGTATAAACATACAAACGCAAAATGCCCAGCCCTTTATTCACTGTGGGATTTTTAAGAATTCTACCTTTATTTTATCCATTGCAAAGGTGATCACTGATAGCTTATATGTTACAGCAGCAGCAAAGAAAACCATTTTTCTGGGCTAAGGCTCTATGCAGCTCCCATAGCATGATGGTCTCCACCAAAGCACTAGGAGCCTAAATAAAGGGATGGTGCAAACATGGGAGTGTTGCACACAGCCCTGCTCTGTGGGGCAGACCCATAACATGTTATGGAAGCCACGTGGACCCAAAGAATAGGAAAGTAATTTTTGGAAACAACTTTGCCATGTATTACAGACCAAATATATGACCTAGATTTTACCATTCCCAGCTAGAGATGTTAATTGTTGACTATTAGAAAGCATAACCCATTAGATATCAACAGGATTTGTATTATAAATTGAAGCATATGCCTTGCAGAAAGAGACATATGCCTTGAAACAGCAACACTCTGATGTGTACACAGAGCCTGTGTGCATACAAGAGCTTCCATGTTCCCAGGTCAGCACACACAGAGCTGGCTCCTCCCATAGAAGCGAAGGACAAACCTGCTCAGGGAGTAGTTCCATCTGTACACAAGGGTTATACCCTGCTCTGTGTTGCAGTAATAGGAACAGGGATGGGGACTCGGACTCGAGGACTCAACTCGTGAGTCGGACTGAGTCTCCCCTCTGACTCGACTCGGACTCGAGTCCCAATATTTTTAATGGGACTCGAGACTCGACTCGGGACTCGAGACCAAGGACTTGTCAACATCCCTGGGCTGTTGACGAGTCTTCTGGCTGTGCCAGGAGCGCGATCACCGGTGAAGAGTGCATGGAAGCGAGGAGTGCCGCTGCTCGGCCACTATGGACAGCTACCAGGAGCGCAGCCCCAACGATGTGTTGAGATTTATTTTGATGTGTTGTTGTGGGGGGTTAGGGTTAGGGTCAGGCATTTTGGGTTTGGCTGCCTCTGCCTGCCTGTTTGGGGTTTCCTGCCTCCTCTGCCTGCCTGGTCTCTTCTTAACCAGTTCCACAATTTGAATTGTCCAAGACAAAGGCCCCTGCCTGCCTGCTTTGGGGTTCCCTGCCTCCTCTGCCTGCCTGGTTATTTTGGGTTTGTCTGCCTAGTCTGTTCTTGCCAAAATCAGTTGCAGAATTTTGAAATAAAAAGGCACACTTCTGCCTAGAATTTATTTAAGCCACACATCTGAAGTAGCCTTATTTTGTTGGGGGGAAACCCCATTGATTTTAATAGGGACTCGAGGAGTCAGTTTTGGGAGTGACTCAGGACTCGGGACTCGTGAGTCACCATTTTGGACCAAGGACTCGGACTCGGACTCGAGACTCGGGTCCAAAGACTCGTGACTCGACTCGAGACTCGAGACCAAGGACTCTTCAACATCCCTGAATAGGAAGAGATCCATCCATGTCACATAGGCACTCTCTGTTTTTCATTCATTATACAATAGGAATTGCCTCTTTTGCCAACCCCCATACAGGTTTTTAAGCCTGCACCACTTGCAGAACTTTGAGGCATACTGTTTCTCTGAAAGCAGGTGCAAACATCATTGCAGCTGGGTAACCCTTGCAATTACTAATTGTTCATGAGAAGAGTCTATTCATGTGAACAGTGTAATATCGGGAAACAAAACTCACACAGGATTGCAGTTCCCCTTCCCATGAATGGAAAACTGCACCTTGCATTCTTTTTAAAAGAAATATTTTTGATACATGAAATGCATCTAACAAGAAGTCAAGAGATGACAAATTCTTTTGTTCTGTTAAGCTTTCTGTAGCTGCGCAATACATGTACTTCTGTGGGGGTTTTCTTAGTTCATAATCTTGAGACTTTCATAAACTTCATTTCTACATCTGGTATGGGTCAAAGTCACCAGGCCTTCTTGAAACCAGAACATATCTCTCAAGTTCCTCAAGAAACTTATTTTTTCACAAAAAGCCACAGAAAGAATGAAAAATGGAGAGGAGGAGGAGGATTATGTAAGCCGCCTTGGGTTCCTTGCAGGAAAAAAGGCGGGGTATAAATATAATAAATAAAAATAAAAAATAATAAAATTGCAGAAAACAGTTAGTGCAATTCAAAAACAGAAAATGGCTCATCCTAGAACATTTAAAAAGAATAATTCCGGATGGACACAACTCTACTGACTTGTTTGAGGTTTTGCTTCCTCACTCTACCCCATCCCTCTTACCTCCTGCCACAGTACCTCTACTATGAGCCAAACTACACATTATGCAAATCACGTAGCATGTAGTTGTGGCTTGTCTTTTATTTACTCCAGTGTAAGCATGCACAGCCCCAATTCGCCTCAGGATCATTGCATTCCAGGCAGGGAGGGTTGAACCTCCCCCCCCCCTTTCCCCCTGAAATTAAAAAAAAAAAAGTCTCCGTCGACATCATTGGAGACTTTTTCCTTTTCTTTTTTAGTTTCTATGACAGCTAATGCTAGTTTCTAGGGCAGCTCTACCAGACTGAGAGTAGCCTGTTCTCTGGCAAAACAGAACCAGGGCCACAATGAGTAGAAGTCTGCATAGCACTTGAGCTAAATGTCCCCCCAGTTATTCATGTTCCAGAAGGGCTTATTCCTTGAACATGGAGAAGCGGTTTGCACATGTGTACAGAAACACGTGACCCGAGCAAACATGATAACAGTATGCATTATGCTCAGCTTGGACTGGATGTTTGTCATCTCCAGCAAATAACTGATCATGGCTGAGCTCAGCACACACACTTGCCAAGAGTAGGGATGATGGGATCCTTTGAGCCTATGACAGCAGGGGAGAAAAGTCTACTGGGGAGCCCAAAAACTGTGGTTATTACAGTATGAAAGTGAAAAGCAAGCCCTTAAGGCAACTTGAAGTAGAGAAGCAGAGGGCAGGGAAAGAGTTAAACACCTCATTCCCTGCTCACTCCTTCTCTGCTCCAAATCCAATCTCACAAAGCTGATTTTCTTTATAAAAGCAAAACCAGCACTAGGGCTATCTTATGCACATTTGCACATCATATTTAATTAGCCCATGAGAATTTATTCCATCCTTTAAAAGAAAAAAAGAAAGAAACGTAAGAGTGGATCAAACTTTTTGGAGCCACACCAATTGATTTATTGCAGAAATCAGAAACCTATGCAAAATTTTGGCAGAAGAGCTGCTCTTGATAGCTACAGGTATGAACAAGCATGTCTCCCAAGTCACATGCCAATGTTAATGATTCAAAAATATTTTGCTTTCATTTGTTTTATGTGCTGGGCGTAGGTAAGCATTTTCTAATCAATTCAGTACTCTCCCTATCTTCCAGAAAGTGTGACGTATATCCAAGAAACACGATGTTCATTGTGACTTAGCACTGTTGTTTTTAACCAAATCCTTTGTTGCTTGCTACAACTTCTTATGTAAGTGTATGTTGCAATGAAGTCAACTGAAATGAGCTGTCCATATTGAGGGGAAAGAGGAAATGAGATGGCATGTTTATTTCACTGGAGTTAATTACCTTCAGTAATACAAACTTCTCAGATATAGAATTAGATAAATAGATCAAGAGGCTAAACTACCTGCAGATAAACATTAGTTAGCCAGTCACTTAAAACCGTATTCATTTGCTGTGATATAGAAGATATTTAAAATGGCAATAGCATACTACACACAGAGGGCCGGTTCGCACAACCCAGGCTGCGAGCGGGAAAGGCACCAGGGGGCCGTCCTCAGGATCCGGTGGGGCACCGCAGACGACCTGCCCCCCACACGCGTGGGTGGACCCCGCAGTCCCCGCACTGCAGTGCGGGCCTCCCGGCACTAGGGGCCAGCGGCTCGGGAGGCCCAGAGGGGCTGTTTGCCCCTACAGGCCAGAGTGGCAGCAGCTCCGGCCGCTCTGGGCTGCCGCCTCTGTGCGGCCCCCGTGGGCCGGCCGCCCACTGTTCACCCGGCAGGGGGGCCACACGTGGTAGAGGCTTACCCCTCTACCGCCCATGGTCACTTTGCGTGCGTCCTGCACGCGGCCGTCATGCAGGGCCGCCCCCGGTCGGCGTTCGCACGACACGGGAACCGCGGGGGACTTCTGCTCCCCCTTGGTTCCCATGTCGTGCAAACATGCCCAGAGTAATTCACATACCTGGCCACTGTGCTATTTACTATTATAGCTGACTAGTAGTGTAAATAGTAGTTTTACAATGCTGTAAACAGGCAGCAGGGACTCTAAGAATGGAATATCTCTGAAGGCAGGCAGGGAATACTAGCCAGCTACACTTGTTGAACCAGTTTAGCCAGTTATACTTCTTTTATTTATTTATTTATTTCTTATATTTATTAATCGCCCATCTGGCCGGTCACCCGGCCACCCTTTTGCACACCGGGAATAAAATGGTAGTAGAAGAAGTGTAATGCTTTCTGATTACCAGGGACAAATAAACACAATTCCAGTCTAACATAGATTTTCATATTTTCTAAAAGGCACCTACAGGTAAAACTTTCATTAGGATCAAGATGAACAGTCCTGCTCAGGCCCACCTGGCAGTAATCCTCATCTTCAATTTCTGTTGTCCGAAACATTATGCTCACCGACTCACAGAGCTCTCACAGCCTGCCATACCCAACCCACTGGAAATCTATAGCTCAGATTTCTAGTGGGATTCTCTTTCATCAGAGAAAGTAGGACATTAATTTAGAACTACCTTTGCCTGTTCTCCAAAGACACTGAATTGAGAGATGTTACCACAAAGACAATGTTATCTAATTAGAAAGACAACATGACACATACTGTTATGCAAAGCCTATGCATATTTGCAATCCTTAAGTATGCATGCACGCAATTCATGTACATTTGGGATCTGTGTTTTCTTTGTTTTTGAGCAGCCCCTTCCTACCAGACTACCAAACCAAATTTTAAGCAAACTGTGGGTAGGTCCATGCACCTCTTTCGAGTGTATGAGGTGATCCAGTAGACATTGACTGGGTTCAGACAACACGATAATCCACACTCAAGGGTTGAGTGTGGGTTGTCATTGAACTGTGGGTTATCATGTTGTCTGAACCCAGTCACACTATCAAACCATGGTTTGTTAACCACGAACAACCCATGAAGAGAACCTATGGTTTGTTGTTGGGTTGTGAACTGTGGGTTACAGGCATTCCTCGGAGATATTGTGGGTTAGGTTCCAGACCACCACAATAAAGCGAGTATCGCAATAAAGTGAGTCACACTAATTTTTTTGTTTCCCAGTGGATATAAAAGTTATGTTTACACTATATTGTAGTCTATTAAGTGTGCAATAGCATTATGTCTAAAAAAGACAATGTAGATACCTTAATTTAAAAATACTCTATTGCTAAAAAAAAATGCTAACCATCATCTGAGCCTTCAGCGAGCTGTAATCTTTTTGCTGGTGGAGGGTCTTGCCTCGATGTTGATGGCTGCTGACTTCAATTTGTAAAAACCGCAATATCTGCGAAGCGCAATAAAGCGAGGTATGCCTGTATTCGTGGTTAACAAACCATGGTTTGTTAGCGCAGCTGGGTTCATACAACACAATAACCCACATTTCAGCAACAGCCCACATTCAGCGACAACCCACACTCAACCCCAATCGTGTTGTCTGAACCCAGTCATTGTTTACTTGGACTTCCAAAAGCCTTTGGACAAAGTCCCTCACTAAAGACTCCTGAGAAAACTTAGCAGTCATGGAATAAAAGGAGAGGTCCTCTTATGGATCAGTAACTGGTTAAGGAACAGAAAGCAGAGAGTAGGAATAAATGGTAAATCATCCCAATGGAGGAATGTAAACACTGGGGTCCCACAGGGATCTGTATTGGTGCCAATGCTTTTCCACTTATTCATAAATGGTCTGGAATTAGAAGTGAGCAGCGAAGTGGCCAAGTTTGCCGATGACACCAAATTATTTTGGGTGGTGAAAACAAAAAGGGATTGTGAGGAGCGCCAAAAGGATGTCTTGAAACTGGGAGAGTGGGCATCAAAATTGCAAATGCAGTTCAATGTAAGCAAGTGTAAAGTGATGCTCGTTGGGGCAAAAAAATCCCAACTTCCAGTATAAACTGATGGGATCTGAGCTAGCAATGACTACACAGAAAAAAGTTCTACAACTCCCAGCATTCCCCAGCCAGCCTGCTGGGTGAGGAATGCTGGGAGCTGTAGGACTTTTTTAGTCAAAACATGCATAGGATTGCACCCTATGAACTGTTAATTCTCAGTTCTTATGTATTTTATTACTGTGATTTTACTGTATATGCTTTTTATCTGTATTGTAGACCACCTTAGGGGCCCTTGTGGCCAAAAGGTGGGATATATATCTTATAAATAAAACAAAATGTAGAATGGGGAATTACGAGGCATGATTAGTTTTAAATGATAATTATGATTTGACTTAATGTATGTGTATTATTGATGTTCTCTGTAAGCTTAGAATCTAGATCAAATTAAATATCTTTTTTTAAAAATGTATTTTAGAGTTCTTAATTTGTACAAAAGTATGTCAAATCCACCAATGTGGCCCAACAGTGTCAAAATGTTAAGCCTTGGGAAGCAGGCAGGAGAAGCACAGGTTAAGGAACAGTTGACTATGGGTGCCCATGGAATATTTAAAACTATTATTTGACTTTCAAAAGCACACTGGCTGTAGAACCAGTGCCAGCATCAAGGGTAGGCATAGCCGAGCCCCTGCCAAGGGGTCCACTGACAAGAGTCCCTTGGACTTGCTCCTCCTTTTCACCATTGCAACCTGCTTGTTCGCCTGCCTCTTGCTCTGGCCCAGACAATGGTGGAGATGAGAAGAACAGCAGTAGTTGCCACTACCTACTTGCTCACTGCCTCTCTGCCTGTCAGGCCAGAAAGTGGCAGCAATGATGAGAAAGTGGATGAGGAGGTGGTAACTGACAGTGAGAAGATAGACTCACTAAGGGAGGGGGCCCATTGAGCGTGTCTTGCCCAAGGGTCCTTAAAAACCTGGAACTGGCGCTGAGTAGAACAATATATTTATTCTATATATGCACGCAAAGTTTACTTACCGTATGACAAGCAGTTCCACCCAAACTCTTACAAAAGCAGGTAGAGGGCCAAAGGCTTCCAGGATGTATGTATAGTGCCCACCAGATTTCTTGATACTTGTGCCCAATTCAGCATAGCAGAGAGCACCTATGAAAATATACTTGATATTAAAACAAAGTTTTGGAAAGAGAGATCACTCGTATTTATCTAAGATGTTTATAATGAATAGTCAGGCATATTTTCATTCCACTCATTTTACTAGCATACATGCAGTGAAATGACATTTCTTTATATCCTCCTTCCCCTGCCCAAATCACATTAATACATAAGGGAGACTTTTTAAACCACATTGACTGGTCTTCTGTCAATACAGTTTGAATGATTCTGTGGCACCTGGCTGTGTGCAAGTTCGTCTTGCAAGCAGGCCCAGCAGATTGTGGCTGTTCTTAGTCTCTGCACACAATTGGCGATTAGTCAGATTGTGTTGAAACAAGGAAAGAATCATCGTGATTTGAAAAAATGTGCCCTGAACAGTTAATTTGGCTGCCTTTTCTTTTTAACGTAGGGTACAATCCGTTTCCAAAGGAAGTCAACTGTAAAACTGTCATGGGAAACTGTCTTTCATTTTAATGTGGACTTTGAAAGCACTAATCAACAGTTCTTAACATTATTGCAGGATTTCACTGGATGTTCTCATTGTCACATTTGAGTGTCTCAATCTTCCTCTCTTTTTTAAATGTTAATTCATTTATTAAAACGTCATGTCTAAGGGTCTTTAAATAGGCCTGACCAAGTCACTTGCACCTCTACTTGGCTTTCTTTTCAACTTACTCTCTGTAGCACTTAGTACCAATTTTGTATATAAAGCTGGCGAAAGTAATCCCATATGTAAATAAACACACATCACTTTTCTAAGAAAAATTCCAATGCTATTTGAAAGTGCTCATCTTAAATTAACATCTCCCAAATTAATTGCATAGAATTACATTTAAGAGTTTCACAGCTATCTGGTATTTATTTTTTTTTAATTATTGTTACTATTTAAGAATTCTGTAACTGGATCTCTTCTTGCAAAATCCATAAAGAAGAAAAATGGCAGATGGAACAGTTTGAAAGCAGTGGCAATCATATTGTAGTCAAAGCTGTACAGAGAACATTAGGATGGCCTTTACTGACCAAAATGTTTTAGGAGCATTTAACACAAAATGTAAATTTACGTGTTACAAAGTTCAGAAGAGTAAATTCATTTTGACTTCATCCAGCTGTATGTCTAACACGGGTCAATGAAGCCTTGTCTCTGATCTTTTCAGTGCATAATAAGTTGACACAGGGTGACATTCCAGTTCTTGAATGGAGATTTGCCTACTGTTCCTAATACCAGACAATAAGTAGTCTGGGCTAATAATAATGCCTATAGTCATGAGGTGTTTCAGCTTCTTTGAGATTAACTTATTATGACAATCAAGGAACTCATTGTTTCATAAATTTAAGGGGGGGGGAACTGCCTAATCAATGTAATTCTTTGTATTATTTATATAGTTGATAAATATGTGTGAAAAGCTGGAATAATTTTGTAAATAAAGAAAAAGTCAGGCCAACTATTAACATTGGTCCCAATGATGCAATTTTATATATGTCTAGTCAGAAGTAAGTCTGAAGTTCAGTGGGACTTACTCCTGGGTAAGTGGGTACAGGATTGCTGCTTAATTCTTAATTTGAGAGTTCCAAAACTTACTTTTATTATCAAGGCTCAGTGCTAGAAATACAGATGTAATAACCAAGATCAGAGATCTTCTAACTATGGGCAAGGTGCCTTGCTTTCACAACATTTCTGTTTAGATATGAGGGTCTCTAGGTCATCATATACAAATTCCAGGCAGACTCAAGCCTCAGTAATCTCTCCTTTTAAAAATCCATGTGAGTCTTCCTCCACACCACTCCCTTCTTGCTAACAAATAGTTCAGCAGAAGTTTACTCCATTAGACATGGTATCTAGCCAATGTGGAACTAGGCATATGTTTCACAGATGTTCTTCAGATGGAGTAGTTCATTTCCCCAGCTGCCAACACTCTGCGAGCACGCTGTAACTTGTTCTCAGAGCTCAAGCAGAAAGCCGATACAAACAGCAAACTTTATGATGTGATAAAGGAGACTCCTCTCTCCAGTCACTACAGGGAGTCATCAGGAATATCGTTCGGTCTTAAAAAGTCCTTATAACACTGTTCAGCAGAGTTTTGCGTGGCTGTGCGAGTGCCTCCCAAGGAGCAAAATACCCACCCCCAAATACTAAAGCAGTGTTAGTTCTGGTTCTCAAACCAGGCTTTTGATCTCCAGGATCAAACATTTAAGAAATCTGCCAGCTACCCCCAAGGATCAATTATAAACTTTCACAAACTTACCAAAGAGTGAAAGGATGCCACAGACAGTCCAGACAGTCAAGGACATCCCCACACTGCCTGTATGCTGGAGAATTCCTTTGGGAGAGATGAAGATTCCTGCTCCAATGATAGTGCCAATTATAATGGATATGCCTCTCAGTAGAGTTACTTTCTTCTTCAGCACCACTTTGTCCTCTTGGGCTGCCTTGGTATCACACATAGAGGGCAGCTTGCCATTAGATTGCCCCTGCAGGTAGCTGCCATTGGAGATTGTCGATACAGGAGGCTTCCTAAACATGCTTTAACACTGCCCACAGACCCAAGAAGGAATCTTTTAAAAACTCTCCGAAAGGCACTCCAGGTCTTTCTTTCTTTCGTCTCTCTTTCTCTCTTTCTCTGCCTTTGTCTAGCTAACTTCCTTTACACACACACACACACACACACACACACACACACACTGCCTGTAGCCTTTCAACCTGCTTGTGCCAACAGGTAGAAAACTCTTCAGGTGTTTCTTACTTTTCACTGCTATCTAAATGCCTCTCAAGAACAGCTGCCCTTTCACACGGCTACCTTGGTGCTGTTCTATCATTGGAAGCCAGCTCAGCTTCCGCATGGTCTTGTATTTAAGCTCTCCTGTCCTGTCATACTAAGTTACCCTTGCTGAATGATGATGCAAATTCTCCAGGTTTGCATCAGCCATACATAGTGTACTAGGATCTGGCATTACTCAGCACTTTTCTTTCTCACAGTAGTAGCAGGATGTTGCACAACCGACCTGAACTGCTTTGAGCAAACAAACAAAAAACAACAACTAACCAATCCTTACTTAGTGAGTTACTATATTGGCACACACCCAAATATTTAAAGTGACTACCAGCAAGAAGCCAATGTCTGTTTTCAAACACGCGGAACTGTGCGGCTTATAAAGGGAAGAAAACAGATCAAAGGTAATATGTAATTTTTGGTTTCTGTCCAATTTTTTTTTTTACCCTAACTATCATCAGCTAACATGGGTGATGCACATTCTTTTTTAAATTTCTTTTTTGTTTAGACCTAAATCAACATTTTATACAAGGATCTCACACATTTACAGAAAAGAGTGCATGTCAACCTTTTTGCTTCCCTGTGTTGCCTAGCAACACAGCCAGTCCAGACAAAAGATGTCTATGCTCCTATAATTTGGTAATTCTAATATGTATTTTGTTTCTGGGATTTTTTAATCTTTTTTTTTACTGGATCTCTCAGTAATTAAAAAAAAAATCACTCCTTCAGTCAGATCAAAATTGTTGCTAGCAGTTGTATCCCCATCTTGTAAATACTGCTAGTGTGTGGACACTGTTACTGAATGCTGGGGAAGCTAGATCTCATTTTCATGTTGTGTTCATGCTCTCTTAAGCAGATTAACTTGGCTTTGATTTCCTGCCTCATATGACTGACTAGAGCCTTTTTCACACCTTTTAAATCATGCATTGACTGAATGCACAGAGGGGGAGAGGGTTCATATCTGCTGGCCCTACCTCTGATTCCTACATATATAGCAGATGTTTTGATTAATTTTTCAGTCCTGGTAGCTACAAGTCTGTACCCTCCCACATGATTGGGAACCCTGCACAATCAGGATTTCGATTCATATAGAAGAACCACATGTGGCTCCTAATCCACTAGTTAATCACTAATGATTGTGAGAATTCCACATGAGGTAATGACAGTGGCTACTAGTCCAGATTGGCGATGTGCTTCCTCCAGTATCGGAGGCAGTATGCCTAAGTACTCCAGTTGCTGGGGAGCATGGGCAGGAAGGTGCTGTTGCATTCATGTCCTGCTTGTGGGATCCCATGGGCAGCTGGTTGGCCACTGTGTGAACAGAATGCTGGACTAGATGGACCCTTGGTCTGATCCAGCAGGGCTCTTCCTATGTTCTTATGACAGGAATGTACCTCCTTGGCCATAGGCTCTTACAAGCACTGTTTATGTCAAAGGCTAATGTGCAGATTGTTTCTGAATTTGGATCATAATCCCTGTAAAAAGCAATTATATATATTTCAACAGTTGCTCCAAAGTATGGATCCCTATAAAAGGCTTTGCATGTTCACAAGGTTTCTATAGAAACCCATCTTCTACACACATTCACGCCCTGAATGCATTGCTTTACATAGGGCAAATGGGGCAAGTAAGATAAATTAGGGTGCAATCCTATGCATGTCTAGACCGAAAAAGGTTCTACAACTCCCAGCATGCCTGGCTGGGAAATGCTGGGAGTTGTAGGACATTGTTCTGTCTAAAAATACATAGGATTGTTGCCTTAGCTTTGGAGAAAGTATCTAAAGGTGCAATCCTATGCATGTTTAGACAAAATAAAGACTTACAACTCCCAGCATGCCACCAGCCAGCATGGGTGGCTGGGGCATGCTGGGAGTTGGAGGCCTTTTCTCTGTCTAAACATGCATAGGATTGCACCCTAAGGGCAAAATACTCTGTGTGTGTGGAGGATCCTTGAGATGAAGGCCTATGCAAGAGGGGCAATTATACAGGCAGATTTTGCCCCCAGGCCTCTGGTTACCTATCCCTAGTCTAGGAGGTGAGGAGAACTGTGTTCATTGTATCTTGAAATTAAGATCAAATCCAGACATAGATTTCATCGATTTCATAGATCATAGAGTTGGAAGGAGCCTACAAGGCCATCGAGTCCAACCCCCTGCTCAATGCAGGAAACTAGAGGAGGGGTCTCCCATCCAAGTAATAACCAGGCTTGACCCTGCTTAGCTTTCCACACTCAGACAAGCTGAGCCAGCATAAGCCACAGGCCTGAATTAACATAATTTAATTTCCTATGCTGGTGTGCATCATTTGCGGAAAGTTTTGGCTTTGATGCAACCTGTACTAAGCTATTGTTTGTGAGCTCCGTGGGTTATAGATCCTCAAAGGCAGGTAAGAGTATCACCCTGGTTAAAAGTGTTCCTTAAACATTTACACTGCTGCAATATGAGATGCATTCTCCCTTCCAGGCTGCTTGTGAAGGCTATTCATGCTTGCCGGATGAAAAGCTAACAGGAAAGATTCCTCAAATGGCTGATCTATAAAGAAGGACAAACAGTTCCCTAAAATATTGATCTCTGGCACAGAAAGCTGTAACAGTCTAGCAAAGGATACTCATATGTGCAGGAGTGAGTGGGGTGTTGTGACAGAGAGGGGGGCAGGAGGAGGAGGAGGAGGAGGAGGGGGAGGGAGGGAGGGTTATGGGCTTCCCTCATGGCTTCTTTTATTTATTATTTATTTATTTATTATATTTATGCCCCACCATTTTTCCTGCAAGGAATCCAAGGCAGCTTACATAGTCCTCCTCCTCCTCCTCTCCATTTTATCCTCACAACAACCCTGTGAGGTAGCTTAGGCTGAGAGTCAGTGACTGGCCCAAAGTCGCCCAGTGAGTTTCATGGCCAAGCAGGGACTAGAACCCGGATCTCCCGAGTCCCAGTCCAACACTCTCACCATTACGCCACACTGGCTCTGTAATCCTAAATTGAAAGTACTGTGAAAAGGAACTATTACCATATGAAAGAGTTGGCAACTAGTATAGTGGCTTTGGACTGCGCCACCTATGGAAATCCTGTTTGGGAGAGGGAAAGGGATAATAGTTAACAAGGGCACTGTTTCTCTCAGATTCTTCCTTATAAATACTAACTTGACTGTCAAGATAATCCTGGGGCAGTAAGTACTAACCAAGAAAGGGCAGGTACTGTGGCTACTGACTTTCACCTTACTTTAGCCTGAGATAACAATGGAACAGGAAAGGGAATGAGGAGCTATGCATGAAAGGCTGTGAGAGGGAAGATGTGAGTAAACGCATTGCACTCATTCCTTACATGGTTTGATTCTCAAATGGTATATCATGCTTCCTCCTCCACTATTATTCTAGTTTATCTTTGTGATGAATAATGGTCAAACTTGCCTTTATGGTGAGTCACCATCATAACTACCAGGAAAGTGTTGACATGGTGCCATGCATGTGTGGCCCCATACAAACAGATGCATACATACAAACAGATACATATACATCAAGGACCCTGTGGAGAAGAGGAAGGAGTGAGGGCGGCAGGAGCAGGCAGAGGGAACATCAGGGCCTGCTCCGGTTGGACTGCCCCCCCCCGGGCTAATTGACGCTCTGTTTTGGGGGGGGGTGTATTTAATTAGACTGTACATCACTCAGAGTGGCCAGATGACTGGCCAGATGGGTAATTCAAAAATAGAATAAATAAATAAAATAAATAGTCACCACCATTTTCGATGTGCCGTGCATCTGTGGCACAGCTGCTACAGGTAAGAAGTTTGGCCAGATATCTTTTATTGGAGTAAGTGCAAGTAAGAATTTGGAGCGATCTTAAGTGGCAGAAGTGGCCAACTCCAAAACAAATTTGATCATGTTGTTTGATCCTCTTCCTGGTGCACAATAAATGCACAAGAGAAATAATTTAAGGGAGCCTGTCAAGAACAGTACTGGATATTCTAACTGAGAGGTATGTTGTATGTTAAACGTTTCCTCTCTGGCTGCCCCAGCCATCAGACTAGTCCCTGTGGTCATGTAGTGATGTAACCACCTGTGGATTTGCTATCTCAAGTCAGCTCCAGTGCTCAAGGCCACAGCTAGGTCTCACTAAGTGGGCCGAATGATTACAGCTGGGTTCCTGTGAGAAAGTACCATCCCTCTGGGGTTGAGCAACAGTGTTGGAACTAGCCTGGGATTGGCTGTCGGAGATCTGCCCAGAGTTGCCACGGGCTGGAAGATGAAAGGGGTGACGAAGGGTGGTTGGGTTGTCTCCACCTTCTTGTGTCAACTTGTTGCAGTCTACTGCATTCTTGAACCCTGGCTGGGGCCCTATCCTGTGGGAGACCCTTACTTTGGTAATGTATAGGATAGGTTCAGCTATTGCTTTGTTTTTTGCTTGGGGTATTGTACCAGAACTTCTCTGTGATTTTCTGTATAACTTTTCATTCATTCAATATATTTGCTAGACACTTCCAAGAAAAAATCTCTTGCATCTGCTGGGACATGGACTCCAATATTATGGCAGTTGAATCAGGTGAGGTACTCAGAGCACAGTCTACTCAAATTTTCTTGGATGAGTTTCAATTGGTACAGCTCAAGGATGTTGACAAGGTGCTTGGACTGGTTTGTGCAACCACATCCATACTGGATCCTTGCCCCTCTTGGCTCATAAAAACCAGCAGGGAGGGAACAGACTGCTGGGCCAGGGAGGTGATCAATGCCTCCCATGCCGCTTGAAAGAAGCAGAGGTGAGGCCCCTCAGAAGAAACCCTCCCTGGACCCAGAAGATCTTAACAACTTTAGGCTGGTGGCAAATGTTCCTTTTCTGGGCAAGGTCCCTGAGTGGGTGGTGGTCAACCAGCTCCAGGTGCTCTTGGATGAGACTGATTATCTGGATCCATTTCAGTCGGGCTTCAGGCCTGGTTTCAGCATGAAAACAGCTTTGGCCGCCCTGTATGATGACCTATGGCAGGAAAAAGACAGGGGGAGTGTGACCCTGTTGATACTCCTGGATCTCTCGGCAGGTTTGATACCATCGACCATGGTATCCTTCTGGGGCAGCTGTCTGAGTTGGGAGTTGGGGATACTGCATTGCAGTGGTTCTGCTCCTACTTTGCTGGCTCCAGAAGGTGGTGCTTGGGGAATACTACTCAGCCCCATGGACTCTCCAGTATGGAGTTCCTCAGGGGTAGGTCTTATCCCCCATGCTATTCAATATATACATGAAACTGCTGAGTGGGGTCATCCGGAGTTTTGGAGTGTGTTGCCATCAATACGCTGATGACACGCAGCTCTATTTCTCCTATTCATCTTCAGCAGGTGAGGCAGTGGATGTGCTAGATTGGTGCCTGTCTGTGACAATGGACTGGATGAGAACAAACAAACTGAGGCTAATCCAGACAAGACTGAGATGCTGTTAGTGAGTGGTTACTTTGACCAGATGGGAGGGTGTTCAACCTGTTCTGGATGGGGTTGCACTTCCCTTGAAGGAGCAGGTTCGTAGCGTGGGGGTCCTCCTTGAGCCATCTTTGTCACTTGAGGCTCAAGTGTCCTGAGTGGCATGGAGTGCCTTCTACCAGCTCCATCTGGTGGCCCAGCTATGCCCCTATCTGGACAGGGATAGCTTGGTTTCAGTAATCTATACTTTGGTAATCTCTAAACTAGACTACTTCAAGGCACTCTACATGGGGCTGTCCTTGAAGACTGTTCAGAAGCTGCCGCTTGTGCAAAACGCAGTAGCCAGACTAATCACTGGGACCAGAAGGCCTGAACATATAACACCAGTTCTGGCCGCTTGCACTGACTGCCTCTATGCTTCCGGGCCCAATTCAAGGTGCTGGTCTTAACCTATAAAGCCCTACATGGCTTGGGACCACAATACTTGATGGAACGCCTCCCCCAGCCACAATCTACCCAGACACTAGGCTCAACATCTGAGGCCTTCCCCCAACTGCCACCTCCAAGGGAGGCTAAGGGGGGCAAGAAGGGGGAGGGCCTTTTCTGTGGTAGCCCCCCAACTGTAGAATAAGCTCCTCACTGACGCCCGCCTGGCGCCAACTCTACTTAACTTTTTGGCACCAGGTCAAGACTGCCCTCTATGTTGAGGCATTAAACAACTCTAAATAGTACATGGGGGTGATGGTTATGTCAACTTTTTTAACAAGTCACATTGTATTAACTTGCTTTCAGTCATTTGAGTAATTTTTAAATTTGGTGTTTCAATTTTAGTATCAAAAAATTTTACAATGTTTTTATTGTGTGTATTTATATTGTATTTTATTGATTGTTTTAAACTGCCCAGAGAGCTTTGACTATTGGGCGGTATAGAAATAAAATTAATAATAATAATCAATAATAATAATTCCTTCCCACTCCTCTTCCCCCATCTTAATAAAATACTTATCTATCTCTAAAGCTGTCTGTGCCTCCTTCCAAATAAATCTCAGTACTAACTTCAGTGTCTTTTGGCTGGGTGACTTTTGCTATAGTGTAACGTTTTGGGCTTGTGGACTAAAATAGAGGGTGTCAGCTTGAACCCCTGTTTTAGTCACCCCAAGCGTATCCAGTAAGTCTGAGGATCCCCTGGCTCAGGCTGAAGTGGAAGAACCAGGGGTGGTGGCAGCCTACTGACTCTTTGTGACCCCTGCCCACTTTGCAGGGTGTTGGGTAACTCCCATTCTCCCTTCAAAGAGCCTTTAATTGGCATTGAAGAAGAATATAAACAATGAGTGATGGTGACTTAAGTTTTTCCTTCTCTTTTCAAACATATATGTTTGAAGTGATGGGAATGCTCTTAGCAAAGAACTTTATCACTGCACAATCTTATAGAAGAATGTAGCATGAAGTTTATCTTTAAATTGCTGTTAGCTATGATGCAACTCTGCAGCTAAGTTGCTGGCATCAAACCATAGTAGGAAGAGAGAAAGCCAACCATACTTCAAGATATCCCGAAGCATATTCTATGATATTTCCAGATCAGGCCCTGAATTAAAAAACCAGTAAGTCTGCCTGGAGGAGGAGGAGGAGGAGGAGGAGGAGGAGGAGGAGGAGGAGGAGGAGGAGGAGGAATTGTATTTGTTGACTTACTTATTATTTATTTATTCAGTAGTTATCCCACCTTTCCACCAAAATAGCTAACAATAACAAAATATAGATTAAAAACAAAACCTTAATTATAACATAACATAAAAACACAGTTAAAAACACAACAATAAACTCGGTAAAAACACAGCAATAAAAGAAGTCTATTTTATTAGACTAAGGGTGCAGTCCTATGGGGATGCCAATAACCCTCCAAACTTGGAAGATTACAGGCATCCTATGCAAAGCAGGAGGCGCGTGGAGGCAGAGGTCACCTCTGTGCTCCTCCCCACTGTGCAAAACAGCTAGATGGCTGATTTCGTCTGTCTAACTGTGGCAGTTTGGAGGGAGAGGGAAGGAGGCTGATGCGCCATCAGGATATGTCATATCTTGATGGCGCCAGTCTCCTCCCCTCCCCGGAACACCCACTAAACCCCATCAAGGTCATTTTGTGACCTCGGAGAAGCAGCTGGCGTGGTTCTTTCTGCGCTGGTTGCAAGAGAGGGGGATCTGAGCGCGGATTCCTCAGCTCCGAGGTCGGAGCAATTTTCCAACCTTGAAGCTGGCAATCCGAATGATCCTATGGCCCCTAGATACTGTCTAGGTGGCCATAGGATTGCTCTTCCTCTATCTTGTTTTGACATTTTCCGATTTTAATTTAGTGTGATATTAATTTTTATAGCATGAGAAGTTAAGACTCAACTATTTTCCAGACAACAACCCCAGTACAAAGAAAGATAGTTTTGCCTAAGTGACTAAGCACAATCCTATATGTGTCTACCCAGAAGTAAGGCCCATTGTGTTCAATGGGGCTTACTCTCAGGTAAGTGTGTACAGGATTGCAGTCTTAAGATCTATTGATTTCAACAGCATATGGCATACATACTGCCGTATACTATATGACCATGTTTTTGGACTCAAGTTTTCTGGATTATGTCTTTCAAAAAGAAAACCAGGAAATGAAACTTGCACATGTATAGATAGCCTGCAGGTAGTAATTTTAGTTTTGGGGAGGTTAAAGGGCACAAAATTTCATAACATTGTTTTAACCATTTTTTCACCAGAATATATAGAGGGTGCCAATATCATCGAATAAGAATCTATGAGAACAATTGGGATTGTCCAGAAATAGAGGTACAGCCTTCCAAAACCCTAGATTCTAAACATTAAAAAAGTCCTTCTTAGTAAGAGTGTTCAATATAAAATATAGCAACAATCATCAGTCTAGCACATAATCCACAGCCATCCAATTTTAACACATTTGGATGAAAAGATATATTTAATATTTTGGGGTGTTGACCTCTTTTTAAAAAGAAAAAATGAAAACTATCCTGACTGAGAAAGCTTCTCATTAGGAAACCATTAAAAAATGCAAATAATAATACTTGGTAAGTGTGGGGGCAGATCTGATAAAAGGAAAGCTTGTTAATTAGTTTGGCTACAGTGTACCAAATAATCTAGATAGATGTGGTACTTTAAATGCTCATAAATTGGCATGCCCATACTAGAATCTATACTTTTGTTCCCAAGTGGTGTAGTCAGAATGCCTACAGCTTGGTAAAATGCAATGTCACTTAAATTAGGGTGCTGTAGGTTTTAAAGCAGGGGTGGGCAACTTGTGGCCCTCCAGATGTTTTGGCCTACAACTCATTAGATTACAACTTTTTTAGATTGTAAGCCTGCGGGCAGGGACTGTCTTGTTAATTGCTGTAAACCGCCCAGAGAGCTTCGGCTATTGGGCGGTATAAAAATGAAATAAATAAATAAACTCCCACCAGCCCTAGCCAAAATAGCCAATGGTGAGGCATGATGGGAGTTGTAGACCAAAAGAGCCACAAGTTGCCCACTCCTGTTTTAGAGAGAACAGTATGGGTTGTATCTAATGTTAGTCCTACTTAGGCTAGCCTCATTGAAATGGATGGGATTTAAGTTAGACTAACATTGGATACAACCCACTGGATACAACTCTCTGATGCTGATCTCAAGGCAGGATTAAAACTTGGGAAAACTTGCTTCATGGTGCTGCTTTCTACTGACAGGTTGTTTAAACAGTATTTTACCATGCATTACTTGATTTCTACCCCCACCTTTCTACCAAGAAAAATGGCACTCAAGGCAGCCAAAATGGTACCAGGTGGCTCCTTCTGAATGCCCCCCCACCACCAAAAGGATAGCTCTTGTACTTCAGCTATATATTCTACAGGCTCTTTATGCTGAGAAAACACAAGTAGAAATTCTGAGACCTCTGCCCACTGACACGCTGCATGTGGTGTTGATATGCTGCATGTGGTGCTAATGTGAATGGGCGGGGACACAACATGCAGTGTTGTGCATGCAAAGTTTGACTGTTGGCATGGCATCACAGCAGCAGTTTTCCTAACAGTTGTGAGAAGCTGATCTGCACTGAATTCTTCCTGTCATGCTGTCAACTCTGCACCTAGCAAGCAGATAAAAGTCAACTTGCACCTTACCTTCTAATACCCATAGGCTACTATGCACATAAACTTAATTATTATGTTAATTATTACTCTAAATTATATCTTCATTATTAATTAGTTGGGACGTGCTCATCTTCTTTACTCCTCTGCTCTTAAAGAGGATGAGGAGTTGAGGACTTCCCAAATCCATTATTCTAGTCTGTTTATGGATTTTGAGGGTGTTGGGGGTGAGCAGTCAAAACCTCAAGCCTTGCATAAGTACATGATGTAATTGGGACCACAGAGTCTCTGCATCCTAGAGCAGACACTCTGTGGAATGTTACCCAGACCTCCTGGGGCAGGATGTGGGTGTTACCAGTTGCCTTCTCTTCCTCCCCTGGGAAAAGAGTCTGAGCCATGATCTTGTAAGAGAAGCATGTTTTAAAATGTAGCTCGAGGAAAGTTCTGAACTTAACCTAAGTTCAGAACACAGCAGCTACCACATGATTCCTGCATGAGTGTAAATATCTTCTTAAGCCTGCCTGTAACTGTGAAGGATTGAGGCCTACACAGGCTTGAGTTTGCTGAAGCCTGAAGGCCCAAACAGCTTCCCTAGATTAGTTGGAGCCTGAAGGCCCAAACACTTCAGGATGGGAGGGGGAGTTTGAGAGTTTTAGTTTACCCAATAGAAGTTAAGAATTATATCTCCTGTTCAAAGTCACATGATATGGCACTCATATATATCCCAATCCTGGGAAGGCTATATATGTGTGGGGTGTGGTCAGCTAGCAGTAGAGAGAGCCTGGAGAGAGAGAGAGAGAGACACTGACTGACTGACTGACTGCACACGCAAGAGGGGAGAGATAATAACTTTTAATATCCTCTCCCAGCCCTTTTAGCAATCCCCAACAGAGGGGGGAAATATTGTGGAATTACAGGCTTCTTTTGTCTATAAGACTTAATATGTGTGCTGCTGGAATCTGTAGTAGGACAGATTATCTTTCAATTTGGTCTGAATTTAGCTTTTTATGGCTGCAATCCTATACACCAATGGTGGGCAACGTTCAGGCCATGGGCTACATGTACCCCCTGGCCTGTAATCTGGACAACGGTGGTGGGAAGGAGAAGGAGAAGGATTTTCCAGGAAATTGCATTGGCAATCCATGACAGGAGCTTAAAAAGAACAAATTTAGCTTGAAATTCTGCAGCAAGCTAGAGGTTTTTTTGCTGGCACTGTGACAGGATAGGAGTGTGGCCTAAGGGTCTGTCCGGATAATGGAAAGTAACCCCTTGACCCCACCCACCCAAAGTTGTCCACCCTGCTAGGCACACTTACCTGAGACTGGAGGTGAACCCCATTGAATGCAATAAGGTTTAATTCTGAGTAGGCATACATAGGATTACAGTGTTAAAGGTTTTTTTGTTCTTAATTTCTGCATTTTTCTTTATTTAGGTTGCTCTTTTAGTTTTCTGATGAATCTTCTCCTGCTGAATCTTCTCCTAGTCAATTAATAAATGAGAAGGAAGTAGGACCACAGCTGGCCACTGAAAACCAAAATTTGCCTTGCCACCATGCCTCAGGCGAAATTCAGCATTCCTTTATTTAATATTACAGCTTTCATCTGAGGAGCTCAATGTTGGGGTTGGTGTAATATGTTGGTCTGTGTGCTAGCCAGAACTAAAGGAAGGAATCTTCGGCCTTCCACACACAGCAGCAGAGTTCTCCCCCACGCAGCAGTTCGCTTCAGCCTTCCCAGTTGCATTTCATTTCAGGACTCAGGGATCACACTGTAGTCAAAAGCAGTTCTATTCTAACTGTTTTATTAACTTATAACAAAGTGTCACTACAGGTTACATCTACTTTACATTCCATATACAGAGTCCATGCTTACATAGTCCTCCTCTTCCTCCTCTATTTTATATTCACAACAACCCTGTGAGGTAGGTTAGGCTGAGAGTCAGTGACTGGCCCAAAGTCACCCAGCGAGCTTCATGGCTGAGAGGGGACTAGAACCCGGGTCTCCCGAGTCCCAGTCCAGGACTCACCATGCCGCCGCACTGGCTCTTTAGACAGGGCCCCCACCCAGCCCTGTGGAGTTACCAGGGCTGCAGGCTTAGAGAATCGTAGAGTTGGAAGGTGTCTCTAAGGCCATCAAGTCCAACCCCCTGCTCAATGCAGGAGAACAGATGTGGGCAGCCCAGGCAGTCAGTCACCCATCCAAGCACCGACCGGCTCATGCCTCATGCTTCAGCACATGGCCTGCATTATGTGCTCTCGACGCCACCTGCAGGTCAGGGGCAGCAACTTCGGTGGGGCCGGGGACCACTTCCCCACCCACTGGATCCCTCCCGTGGGCTGCACTGCTGCTGTCACCACACTGCAGTTACAAACCACTACAGAGTCTTAGAAAGGGCAAATTTAGCTTGAAAATAACCTAAATTTGTCCTTCTTGTAATGGTTTGTCGCTGAAATTTGTTGGCAACAGCTGAATTTTTTGCTGCCGACACCATGCCAAATTCAGCATTGGAGTGATGTGGGGGGGCACACCAGAGGATGGGGGGCCGCACATGTTTCCCACCCCTGTCCTTCGACCAATCACATTAAAAAGGTGGCAACTCAACCCAGCAAGTCAAGACAGTTCATGGCAGCCAAACAAACTGCACTGTGAAAATGTAGAGCGCCAGTCGAGTCCTTTCTGAAGAGGGTTTTTGTCACCATTCTGGACATCCCGTGGAATAAGGCAAGGAAGAAGGTCTGACTATGTGAGGAGACTGTATGTAGGGCATGAAAGATCAACACTGGCCCTTTAAATGGAGCTTGGAAACAAACTGGGAACCAGCTCCTTTAGGACAGGGCTGATATGATCGCTTTGGCCAGCCCCAGGCAGGAGTCTGGTAGCTGCATTCTGGACTAGTCATAGTTTCCAAAAGGAGTCTTTAGGAACCGCAAATGCACCACCTGTATTGACTCTGACTGGAGCTGTCCAACTTCCTTGTCACTCTTCAGGGTCATTGGTAGTCTGGTCAGGGGACTATGCCCAGATCTCCTGGGAGACAGGGGAATCTCAGACACCAGCCCACGTAGAGCGCATCATGTTAATCCAGACAGGGAGGTCGCTGTGACATGGATCGTGATTGTCAGGTTCTTCCTTCTTGAGAAGGTGCAGGCTGCAGCTGCTGCACAATGCAAAGCTGGGGAAAGGCACTCCTGGCCAGTGGCAACCTGAGGGTCAAGTAGCTACAAATCCCAGGCTGTAAATCGGACAGATCAGAAAAGGGCTGGAAACCAGTTTCTGAGCCACATGAGATCGATAAGGGTGCAATCCCAGTGCTGGGGAAAAGGCGGGATATAAATAAATATCATCCTATGCATGTTTAGACAGGCTGGGGGATGCTGGGAGTTGTAGGCCTTTTTGCTGTCTAAACATGCATAGGATTGCCCCTTAACTGGCTTATCTGGATGAAATTGCTGTTTATTTGCCCTCATCCAGCCCATCAATATGATTTGAGAACACTAATAATAACATCCATAATGATGTTGAGAGATCATATAATGATGATGAGACAGAGGGAGCGCAGGGCCATTCCACCAGCCCTGCCAGGAGTATTAATATTCCTCCCCATTCCTTTTTCCTTGTGTGTCGTGTCTTTTTAAATTGTAAGCCTGCGGGCAGGGACTGTCTTGTTAATTGTTGTAAAAACCGCCCAGAGAGCTTCGGCTATTGGGCGGTATAAAAATGAAATAAATAAAATAAAAAAAATAAATGTGCAGAGTACAAATCCTTAAAGCCCATCCTTGAAGGTACATCCAGCTCAGCAAAAACATGTGCAGCTCAAAACCATAAAAGCATGATACATATGGTCGAAGCCTGGTCACTACACATCATTAGCATATTTACATCACATGACAATCCTGTCTCACAGAAAACCATCCTCACGCCTCGCAAGGCCACACGTAAGAATAGTTTTGTAAACACAGACAGCCATGCACTGGTTTACTCTGTCTGGGAACTTTCCAGATAAGCAGTAAAAAAAACCACTGCAACATAATCAAAACATAAGCAGCACAGCAAGATAATTTTGCCTCACGCACCAACACTCAAGACGTCCCACCTGCCCCGTCCCCATTTTATCCTCACAACAACCTTGTGAGTTAGGTCAGGGCAAGAGACAGTGACTGGCTCAAGGTCACCCGGTAAGCTTTATCACTGAGCTGGGATCTGAACCTGTTCCAACATCCTAAGCACTTCATCACCTTGGTTCCCTACAGGATAGAGAAAAACTCCACATACATACAAAGAACCAATGGAAACACTAATTCAAATAATTGATCAGGCATGAAAGATGAAAAGGTTTGCTCGACATTTCCCCCCAAAATGATTTCATTTCCAAAAAGGAGAGAAAATTCAGGTCAAGATTTTCAGCATTGTTTTGTTATGTGACAAATTTGTGGAATGAGGAAGATAATGTCGTACTCCTATTAAAGAAGAAGGGAGGGAAACCTCATATTTCAAACCAATGCACTGTTGATTTTAGATTGCAGTTTTCATGATATAAAGCAGCTGAGTTATCTATTTTATTTTATTTTTTTCAGTTGTTGGTCTCAGATATGGCATAAAGCAATGAACTTTGAAGAAAAATAACATTCACATTCAGTTTCCAGGCTACTCAGCTCACCTTAGTGAGACCTTTCTTATGAGTTGTCTGTGATGGAAGCACCGTTTCAAGGCCTAGTGTCACCATGACACAGTCTCAAGTGGCCATCACATCAGGTATCACAATTACTTTATACCCTTCTACTCACACAACCAATATTTTTCTCATGATTTATTTAAGAGACCTGTCAAAGACAGGTGAACAGGGTGGGGAGAACCCCTGGGAAACAAATTTAGACATACCTCTATATCAACCACTGAATACGGAATATATATTTTCATTCCTTGCTGAAATAATATTAGAGTAGAAAAGCCCTAGAAGGGATCAGACAGAGCTCAATTCCACCCTTGTAAAGAGATCTGAAGATAAAAAGATTGGCTTGGAGCCTAATTTTCTTTCCGTGAATAGAACATTCATGTTCCCTGAACAAGACTTTTCCCACCTCCCCCTTCCCTCACTGGCACAGCTTGCCGTGTTGTCTGAACTCGGGAGGCATGGCTTGTTGGGGGGTGGGCAGCAACCCTCAAATAACCCAGCAACAGCCCATGGGTAATTTGAGTTGCTGCCCCCTCAAACAAGCCAAGCCGTGTTAACATTGCAATCGTGTGAACCGGGTTAATGCGTGTGATCCAGTCCAGAGCCTTAAACCCCATCGTATTCTCATCTATGAGAGGGAAATGCTCAACAAGAAAATACACATTTTTCTATTGTAACCCAGAGCATTTCCATTCTGACAGAAAAGAATGAAAAGCCTGTGAGCTCTGTGTATGCATTCAGAGCTGCAGGATTAACCAATGTACGTATTTATAATTATGATGCCAATGACATCCTCTCACTCTCTCTACTAGGTAACTCGGGTGGTGAGTGCCAACAGGATTGGTGCCAAAAATGGGATGCCTGAGAAACAAGAGGGAATAATCAGCATACTCAAGGGGAACCCCAAGCTTTGCAGAAGTACACAAAACCTTTAAAAAACAAAACCTAGGAAGACAATCCCACCCCACACACACACAAAAACAAACCCTGATGATGAGAACAGAACATGCTCAGTAACCATGTTGCATGGCAGTTGGAAAGGAAAAATGGAAAATGGGATGGACTAGAACCCTGAACAGGAGCACTGCTCTTAAGAGGTGAGGATACACTGCTACTTTTTGTTGCAGCTCTCACTTGTAGTTTACTATAACTGAGATTGTTTAACAGATTTAAGCTTTTGAATAATTATGTATTATTAGGAAATTGATATGTTGATCATTTTCTCTAGAACATCTTGCTTCTTATTTTAGTCTCTCCATGTACCACACAGTAACCATTTAAGGAAAAATAAGCATGCTTATGTTAGTTTCTGGCAGGGCAGTCTCATAAAAGAATTTAAAAAACTCACTTATGAATGTAGCATTTAAAAAATTCTGCAGCAGAAGAAAACTTCAATCATTTGATTGTGAGATTCCTGCGCTGAGTGGTATAATTCAGAACCTGAATCTCAGATATGTCAAGAAATGTGTTAACAAGTTTTTAAGAGGTACTGGTGGTGACTAAACTCATTTTGCTCTACAACTGAAAATGTGACAGGCTTTTTTGGTCCTGGCATCTGTGCAATTATAAAGAGGATTAATATGAACAACTTGCTAGCAAAAAGTCAGAGTATTTACTGTTCTTCTTGCTTGGTACCCTGCTTTATATGATTCCAGGTAGATTAATTTCCTTCCTGTGTGAGTAATGCGTAAAGGAGTTGGAGGGAGCAATGCTATGGCTCTAGACAGCATCTGAAGGGCCATAGGATATTTTGCATTCCCAGATCCGAGGTCAAAGACAGCGCTCCAGTCTTGGAGATGGGAATTGGACCCCCTTCTCCCTCACAGCCAGTGCTGTGGAAAGAACCACGCCAGCCATTCTCCGAGGTCAGGAAAGTGACCTCGGGGGAGGGGAAGGGGAGGGGGCATTCCAGTGGGCAGGCTGGGCGGGGGAGGGGAAGGGAGGAGACTGGAGAGGCCAGGATACAAGCTATCCTGACGCCTTTCCACTCCAGCCTCCTCCCCTCCCCCTCCAAAATGCTCCGGCTAGACTGGCAAAAAAAGCCAGTCTAGTGAAAATGCAGGGCAGGAGGGTGGGGAGGTGGAGATCACCTCTGCAGTTCCTCCTACTCTGCATTTGATGACTATAAGCCTCCGAGTTTCGGGGTTTACAGGCTTTGCCATAGGATTGCTCTCTAATTTGTTTTAAGGCACTGTAACTACACAGAGCCTGAGAGTGTTTCCTGTATAATATAGCTACTCAGAAAGAAGGGAGGTTGCAACATTTTAAAAATATACTTAGCTAATCGTTAACCCCACTCTACTGTATGTAACACTTTTCCGGGATCTAGTCCCCGCTCAGCCATGAAACTGACTGGGTGACTTTGGGCCAGTCACTGACTCTCAGCCTAACCTACCTCACAGGGTAAAATGGATAAAATTGTTGTGAGGATAAAATGGAGAGGAGGAGGAGGAGGATTATGTCAACTGCCCTGGGTTCCTTGCAGGAAAAAAGGCGGGGTATAAATATAATAAATAAATAAATAAATATTGGTGAAACTGAAACACTTAGATTAACATCAGATGCAATACTCTGATTCCACTTTCGGAACTCATTGTAGCTTCATTAGGTGTTGCTTGTGCTAGTTGTTTTGTTAGTGCTCGCACAACTGCTAGTGGAACACACAACCACTACCCTAACACCACTTCTTGTACTTTTCCCACTGTCATTAGATTGGATATAACCCTTGCCTAATAACAACTTAGGAAAGACATATTACTAACACTTGCCTAGCTACTCTGCCTCAGGATTCCAGGGACTGCTACTCAGCTGCTGAATCTGGGGTGGCAAAGACATTTAGGTGAGCAAAGGAGAGAGAATCCATACTTCTACATACATTTCCGTGCATTTCTACACACACACACACACACACACACACACTACAGTGTACTTGCTAAGCAATCCTCCATCTTTTTATGCGTAGTAGCAGTGTCTGTTACACAGGCTAATTACGCACTGTGCAGAAAGAGCACCCCTCATTATCATGAACCCCCAGGTTTTCACCATGCACTGGTGACAAAGCCAAAACAGACATTACTTTAATGTGTGCCTAGCAGCTAGGTCTTCTTTTCATTTTTACTCTAGATTAGGTGCAGGGCTCCAATCCAGATTTTTTTTTTTAAAGACTCCTCCCCCACCCCATGCTTGGATCCCAGTCCAGATTGGGGTTCCTGTGCCTACTCTAGAGTAAAAATGAGAACAGATGTAGTTGCTAGACACACATTTAAATGACCCATAGGAAGCAGCCTTCTACTAAGTCAAACCATTGTACCATTAGTATTGTTGACAATGGCTGGGTTCAGACAACATGACAGGAGTTGAGTATGAGTTGAGTGTGGATTGTTCTCGAACCATGGGTTGTCGTGTTGTCTGAACCCAGCCAAGATAACAAACCATTATTTATTTATTATGTATTTATTTATTATATTTATACCCCACCTTTTTTCCTGCAAGGAACCCAAGGCGGCTTACATAATCCTCCTCCTCCTCTCCATTTTATCCTCACAACAACCCTGTGAGGTAGGTTAGGCTGAGAGTCAGTGACTGGCCCAAAGTCACCCAGTGAGTTTCATGGCCTAGCGGGGACTAGAACCTGGATCTCCCGGAGTCCCAGCCCTACACTCTCACCACTATGCCACACTGGCTCAGACAACACGATAACCCACATTTTAACAACAACCCACAATCAACCCATACTCAACCCCTGAGTGTGGGTTATCGTACTGTCTGAACCCAGTCTGGCAGCAGTCCTCCAGGTTTTCAGAAAGGAGTCTTTCCCAACCCTACCTGGACATGCTGGGGATTGAACCTGCTACTTTCTGCAAGCAATGCATGTGCTGTGTCACTGAACAATGGCCCCTGCTCATAACAGCAGTGGGGAACACAGGTTTCTGGATCGACACCAGGCAAACCACTCTAACTATTGCTACTGCAGGGAGTCCTGGAGTGTGCCATCATCAGTGGCAGTTGGTCAGCCAGTTCCTGCTGGCTTAACCATACTGGTATGTAGTGGGTACCTTTGTGTCTGCCAGGTTGCGTTTTGTGTGTGCAGTGTAGGTTTTGATTTTAACATCCCACAAACTTCCTTCTTCTGCTGCCATTCTTGCCTTCTTCCATTTCCATTTTTCCCCCCTGCTGTGCCTGTATAGACAGAACAGCTTCCCCGTTATTGGGGGTGGGGGAGTTGTAAACTGTAAACTGTTCCATTCTGCTTTTCCCAGTTCTTTTGTTTCCATTTAATCTTAATATATCTTTCAAACCATAATTTTGTCACTGAATATTTTTAAGTATGTCTTTTAATTCCATTAATTAAATGCAGGTCAACTGTGAGCTGTTCCAGATGAGAAAGATATCATACTTCAATGGGACCTAGGAGAGAATATTAATGGTCCATTATCATTACTACATAATATCCTTCTCAAGCTGGAGATATAACCAGGGGTAAATGAGACCCAAGGGTGTCCAAGACCATTCCAAGAGGCCTGTGTGACATATATGCATGTTAAAATGCCATTTGAAAACAAGCTTTAACTTACCTTAGCAATTAAAGCCTACAAAGCACTTATCAGAAACAGGGATGTTCAACGAGGCCAGTAAGATACTGACTGAATATGGACGAACCACAGACATGCAACCAGTATTTTATTCCAGCAGTGATACCTCCTCCTTTGAAGTATTTTTTATAACCATAGTCTATTGAGATAATGTGACATGCTGCACTTCTACTCAATTCTTTTTATTATTTTCTTTAGTGCTCTCTCTCTCTCTCGCTCTCTCTATGAAAAGGAACTTCCTAGGCAGCTCTTACCCTATGACACCTACTCCCATATTCCCACTGCCTTTCTGAGGATAAAATAGGATTCTGGATTCAGTATGAGACATGGCTCCTGTGTCTTTAATAATTCCATAGAAGAGAGAATTTCAGCTGTTGCTGCTTCTGTTCCTTCCTTTATAGTACTGTGGTGACAGGAGAAACCGTGCAATTACTGAAACAATCCATTTTAATTAAGAGTTAAGAGCATGAGAGAATCATATTTAATCAGGCAAGTCAGAGCCAAAGCAGACAGTACTTTAAGGGCTTTTCCAGGCAAGGATTTATTGAGGAATCATCATGGCTCATGTGAGCCGCCTTGGGTCCCAGTGTTAGGAGAAAGGCGGGATACAAATAAATATAATAATAAATAATAATAACTCCCTTACATTTCGTGGGTGATCCAGATGACATTGTCTTCTTTTTCAATCATGAAATTCTATTTTATTTCAAAATAAAGGCAACAGAAAGAAGAACATACATAATAATAAATCAAGATCACTAACAGAGCACTCCCCTTTGGCCCCTAGGCAGCACCTAGAGGGCCACAGGATTCTTTGGATTCCAGGATCTGAAAAGAGCTCCAACCTCAGAGCTGCGGATCCGTGCTCAGATTCCCCCTCCCCCCCATCACAGCCAGTGCAGACAGAACCACGCCAGCTGCTTCTCCAGGACTGTAAGAGCAACCTTGAAGAAGGAGTAAAGGGGGTGGGCAGGGGAGGAGACCGGGGCCTCCAGGATACAATGTATTCTGGTGGCACTCCAGCCTCCTTCCCTCCTAATCCAAAGTGTGCAGCTAGACAGCCAAAATCGGCTGTCTAGCTGTCTTGCAGGGCAAGAGGAGTGGGGAGGCGGAGGTCACCTCTGCACTTTTCCCACCATGCATAGGATGTCCGTAATCCTCTGAGTTCAGAGGCTTATGGGCATCCCCACTGGATCGCACTCTAAAGAATCAAAAGAATTCACTAATTATAATTGTTCATCTATAAACAATATGCTTATGGAACATCTAGAGTAAAATGGCCTAAGCAGGAGTTCACTACCTAATCAAAGAGTACAAATACAATTTATACAGCATATAAAAGGAGCGTATGTGAGTGTGCGTTATTTTGTGTGTATGTAGGTATGCGTCAGAAAAAATATAGGCAACTGTACTTTGTCTTTTTCTAATCTAGCCATGTTTTCCCAGCAATTCTCCCAACTTTATGCTTAACACAAAAAATCCGTTAAGGAGGGAAAGAGCAGAACAGCTGCCCATTTTCTTTGATGATGTAAAATGTGGAATGGAAGCAGGGTGGGAAGAGTTGCCCCTGGGGAAGGTGGATGAGACGTGCTAGAGATGCCCCTCCTTTCCTGATTGCGTGCTCTGTTTTTCCTGTTGTAGAGTCATGTCCTGCAGCTCCTGCCAGCTCTTCAAAAGGGCATTAGCAGCCGAATAATTACTTGTTCCTTTCCCTGCTTTACTCCCCGAATGCAACGTGTTTAGCACCAGAACTGAAGTCACTTGCTTAACTTTGGAGTTCGCTTTGGTGCTTTTAAAAAAAAGTATGTTAGTGGTATTCCAGACTTGCGCAAGGACTATAAATCAAAATTTTAAAGCTTTAAATTGTGAGAGACAGCTTTGCGATGGTGGTAATGGAGTGTGAGGGGGGAGGGGAAAGACCGAGGCTTTCTTTTCACATAGCAGTGAGGGGGAGGGGAATCTGCTCTGACCTTTGAAAGGGAAATGGGTGCAATCCTCTTTGGGCCCTTCAAAATGGTGTTAGCAGCCACTTAAGGCAAAATCCTCTGTGGGTGTAGAGTGAAAGAAAAAAAAAGTCCTACAACACCCAGCATTCCCCAGACAGCAATGCTGTCTGGGGAATGCTGGGAGTTGTAGGACTTTTTTTCTGTCTAAACATGCATAGGATTGTGCCCTTATTTGTTTCCGTTGCTGCTTTATTCCTGGAACACAGTACTGAGATTGCCTGCTTTACTTTGTAGTTGTTGGTGTGTGTTTTTAAGGGAAATATAAATGTATGATAGTGGTATTCCAGAAGAACAGACTTGCTCAATGCTTATAAATTGTGAAGGACCACCGCCAGTCCGTTCCTGCAAAACACAAGCTTCCACGGCTATTTTGACAGCCCGGAGCACTTTTCCTGCGATTCCCGATTTAGATCAGTAGTAAACACTGAAATCTAGCACCAAGTCAAAGCGAAACTACTCTTCAGGCAAAAGTGAAAGTACTTTTATTTGATAGTAAACAATACAAATTGAAAAGGGAGATAAGGGAAAGTGAAACTAGCAAAATAGGAAGCATCTTATTACACACAGTCAAAGATTCTACGCTATTCTAGCTAACACCGGAGATTCTAACCTAGCCTAAAACTAGAAACTGTAGAAACTGAAACAAACTTACAGCAATGTACCCAGGCGCCCTGCTTGGGGGTTGAGTGTCCGGACTGGGCTGAGGCGGGGTCCCGTTCCGTGCTCCATGGCACCTTGCTTCCAACAAACTCCAGAAGCCTTGGTTGCTTCTTTTACCCCCTCACTTGCCCCCCCTTTCGCTCTCCTGACCCCTCCTTCTGCTGACAGGATGAACCGGTTCAGCCAGGCAGGAGGGGTGCTGGGGATTCAGCGCCACTTTTTCCATGGCCCCTTCAGGGTGACTGCGGGTACTTGACAACCCCTTGAGGGTGCCTTGGAAAAGCCATCTAAATGTAAATGCGTGTGTCCCGGATTTGGCAGCTCATTGAGGGTGTTTGGTGAAGACCATCGGAATGCAGATGTGTGTCTCAGACTGAACTCCCCTGCCCTGGGCAGGAATTATGCCGGTGGAATATGGGGCAAAGTGTGTGTTCTGTTGTTAGGCTTTCTCTCCACATAATATATATTTTTTAATGTGTGAGACAGTTTCGTGACTGGGGCGGGGAGGGGGGCACTGAGGCTTTCTTTTTAGAAAGCAGGGAGAGGGGAATCTGCTCAGGTCTGCTCTCAGCTGCCTGCCAGCAGGCCCCCTTTCTAGCTGCCATGTTTGCTGGGAAACCGGGCGCGAAGTTTGCAGATGAATATGAATGCTTCATATTTCTAAATTAAGGAATTCTGAATTACCACACTTCAGTAAACAAAAGGAGAGAGAGAGAGAGAGAGAGAGAGAGAAAATCAGCATGCGCAGGCAAGTTACACTCAGCAGTGCACATGTCCCGAATGGAGAAAAGGTACTATGGGAGGAGTCCAGAGCAAGGGGAGGAGCAAGGGGAAAGACAGGGAAATGACTATCATGGACCACCCCACCCTGGTGTGGATGCATACTGCTATGGCCACTGAGGAAAAGGGATTTAGTATGGATCATGGTTGCAAAACCACAGGCACCAAAACCCAGTACAGATTCTGCCTAACTGCAAAAAAAAGGGGATCAGTGTGGAAAAACCCAAAATGTGTGTCTAGCGGCTGTGTCTTCTTTCCATTTTTACTCTACAGAAGGTGCAGGGGGACAAATCCAGAACTTAAAAGCTCCCCAACTCTCCATGCTAGGGTCCAGGACCGGTGCAAGGCAGTTTGGTGCCCTAGGCAAGATCAGATATTTAGCGCCCCCCTCCCCACTTGAGGGCGCTGTATTTTTTTTTCAAGGTGTTTCTGGTGCCCCCTTTAGCCCTGCGCCCTAGGCAGCTGCCTAGTTGGCCTAATGGTAGCACCGGCCCTGCTAGGGTCCCAGTCCAGATTGGGGGGCCCCCCCCGGGCTGCACCTACTCTAGAGTAAAAATAAGAAAAAGAAAAAGAAAAGATGTAGCTGCTAGACACACATTTAAAGTTATGTCTGTTTTGGCCCTCAACAACAGGTTTAAAAGAAGAGTCAATGGTATTTATTTATTATTTAATAAATTTATTCATCGCCCATCAGCCAAAAGTTTCCCCCTTCACTGATCTGTCTTTCAATAAATGTGGCCCAAATTTATACCAAACCTATAAGGTACGTGTCTCTACTTGTTATTTCCCCCCTTCTTTTTCATTCACAATCTACTAATATACATACCCTGTCTGTAAAGGTATTTTCACAGCCAAGGAAGACTGGTAATATTTGCCTACACCAGTGCTATTTGGTCATGAGACCTTACAGCTCAAAGGACCATATAATTTTCCTCCACTGTGTGCCTTCATCTAGACACAATCTTGTTAGCCTATCCATTCAGAATTTAATTATGGGACAAAAGCTTGAAAAACTCCCTGGTGGTCATTCAGTCAGTCATATGTTTCAGATATTAATGTGCAATCCAGATGGAATTCCAATTCCAGAGCAAATTAAAGCCTTTGTTTGAAAATGCATCTGCCAGCCGAAGGAGAAAAATACAAGATCAGCAAATTAGCAGCACTGAACTTTTCAGATGAACTCACTGACAAATAAATAAAAGCATCAAGAGACACATTTCATATGCCACAACAATTCAGACTCCATGATAGGACTGCGTTTTATGAGCAGTTACAATTTGCAAATGGAAAGCTAAACTGACCGCTGTTGTGTGCTTTCAGAAAAGGGAGCTCCTTTATACAGGGATATAATAGATCAATTATGATTCAATGATTCTAGGAATCTTGTTCCAACAAAATGAATCATGTGGATATGGATGGTATCAGTTCCCAATAAGAATGACTTTCTTGAGCAAAATGCATATTAATACACCTTAGTATTGGAAATCTAGAATTGCATTGGTCAGTTAAACCCTGGTATTCATGAAGGAACTGGGCAACAAAAATTATATACGCCAGTGTGACGTAGTGGTGAGAGTGTCGGACTGGGACCCGGGAGATCCGGGTTCTAGTCCCTGCTCGGCCATGAAACTCACTGGGTGACTTTGGGCCAGTCACTGTCTCTCAGCCTAACCTACCTCACAGGGTTGTTGCGAGGATAAAATGGAGAGGAGGAGGAGGATTATGTAAGCCGCCTTGGGTTCCTTGCAGGAAAAAAGGCGGGGTATAAATATAATAAATAAATAAATAAATAAATAAGGCCACCACGGATGTTTTCGGTGTCTATTGAAAATTGACAGGGAACAGGAAGATATAACTCTCACCTCTGGAAATGTAAGGGCCAAATTACATATGACATGCAGCTGCTTGTAACTTTGCTTCAACATTTTAAAATCAAAAAGCAGCCATTTAGAACGGACAGCCATGTCGGCAGGAGAAGAAATAAGCAAGGCAGACTGTCAGCACCAGCATCTCTGCCTGCTGCTGTTCCATCAGCTAGGACTTGGCTCATCCCTTTCATAGCTTTATTTTGTGAAGAAAAGCAGGGCAAACATTTCTAAATAAACAAATAAATACCAGACTATTTGAGAACAAAATGGTGGGCTATTGGAGGACCTTTCTAAAAAGTGTCGGAGACAAGGGAGTTCTAGAATTAGGTATTATGATTAAAAGGTATATGTTTAATGTTTCCTTTTACTGGTGTATTACTGGTCTCAGAATGGGAAAGAGAGGTGAACTGAATTGGATCAAAGTGTATGTTCCCAGACAGTCTTATTTTGGGGATAAGTGGAGTAACAGTAAGAATAAAATGTTAGTGAATGGAAATAAAGTATTACATTAAATTTCCCTTCCTTTTTTCCTCAAGCCACCCAAACATAAGATTTGGGGCCATACTTTACACTACTTTACACTAAACACGTAGCATGTATGTGGAGAAAGCCTGACACGAGTATACACGCACACACCAGTCTCCGTCCTCCAGGGGAGGGGGGCGAGAAGGGGAGATTGGGTTACAGGGAAGCAGCCAGACAGACCGGCATTCCAGCAATGGAGGATCTCGCTTGTAATCCACAAAACCCAGGAAAGGATCATCAAGACCATCAACCTAACAGGGCAGTCTCAAAGAGCTGTAAAATATCCAATACGTCACCTTCTTCCCGGGCAGGAATAAGCCCACTTGACACGAAAGGGCAGGCAATAGCCCATCTGACCTAAGGGGTGGGAGAGCGGGAAACACAGAGGTAGAAAACCCCTCTCCCCTCCTTTTGTTGGTTGTTGGGAACCCAGGGTACTTTTGAGTACGAACCACACTCCAGCGGCGGCTGGAGTAAGCTGTTTCCTTCCCCGGATCGGACAGACCCAGAGTTAGGCTGAAACTGACTAGCGTGACGTCTCTGATCTAAAGTAACTGACTAATCCAAATGCGCTAGCCTGGGAGCCTGTCATTGATAAACTTAAAGGTCACGTCAGGTCTTATTGACGTTGTAGTATTTCCTAGAAAGATGTTAGTTCCGCTCCATATCCTGTGTAAATAAATAAAGGCCTTATTTGGCAGTTCAAAGGCTGAGTTTCCTTTTGTTTGCAAGAAACCGCTTAAGTGGTTTCTTTCGCTTATACGAGCTGTAACGCTGCACTGGTTAACCCGTTAAGCGCCGAACTCACGCAAAAGATCCAGGTGCTGATCCTTCACAATGTAGTTGTAGGTTAGCTTTTAATTTACCCTAGTGTAAGTGTGCACAGCCCTGCTTCAGATCAGGACCACTGCACACCATGAGGGGAGGATAAAACCTCTCTCTCTCTCTGTCTCACACACACACACACACACACACACACACAATTGTGTCAAAAGAAACTTTTTAAATTTTATTACACACACGCCCCACTGGAAAAAAATGACAAATGCTGCTGCACGCATAGAGAACATCCCACCAACATGGTTGCATTATTCACACATGCTTCCCTGCTGCCTTACATCTCATGGAATCAGCACTCGCACTTGTGGGAACACATGAGAAGGGGTGGTATGGAGAACTTGTTAGGAAATTGATGCATACCCATAGATTTACTCATACATTATTTAGATTTGCTTTTTTCTTTGAATTTATTATACATTTTTATGGTGCAATCCTATAAATATCTACTCTGATATAAGTTCAATTGACATCCCATTGATTTCAATGGGACTCACTACCAGGTAAGTGGGTATAGGATTGCAGTTTCTGTGCATTTGTTTTTACACTGCTTTTGCATTCCCATGCGTTGGTTGTGGAATATCCTTTTCTTTTTTTTTTTACTTGATCTGCAAGATCTAGCTCCTAAAAGCCTTTACCATTGTTCAGTGAGACTATCTTTCTATAGAGGGCTCCAATTTGCTAGGAACGGCCCATGTCGAAAAACATTTGTTGGTATCTTGGGTCTGATGTATCCATTAGCTCCATCAGCATGGGTGGCACTGTAACAAAGCTGCTGAAATATTCTGCTAGGGTGCTAGCAGCCATGGAATAACAACAAGTAACTAGGTAGTGCCGACAGTGCAGTTGCTCACCATATCTACCGCTCCACCCAGTTGGCCAGCAACATTGGTGCACAAACCAACCATGTCATCAGTTCTGGCCACAATGTCACTTCAACATTAACCACAGGAGCACCCATGTTGCATTATGCCAGGGATGGGGAACTTGTGGCCCTCCAGATGTTTTGGCATACAACTCCCATCAGCTGGCGTCACCAATAGAGAGGGGTGGTGGGAGTTGTAGGCCAAAACATCTGGAAGATTGCAAGTTGCCCGCCCCTGCATTACACAAACTGTATGCTGGGCATAAAAGTCAGTCAAATAAGTAAAGTGGTGATGCGGAACAGACTTGCTTGGTTTTCCTCCCCAACCCAGGTCTAAGTTCATATTAAATTACATGAGTAATTTAGAGAAAGTGGAAATAGTGTTGATTATGCTAAAGGCAGCCTTATTAAGATGCTTACAACTTACATGTAATGGTTCTGGAGCTCTACAGACAAAAAAAAAAAGACTACATAGAATTTTTAAATGGCAATTACTACCTGTCATAATGATTGCCCTAGCAATGTCATTTAGTAAAGTGTATTTGCGTGGGTACATATGCCTCTGAATGCAATGCCTGAATCAAAATGAATGAATGAAATAAGCATGGATTTAAGACAAATTAGTACCACTGAAGTCCCTGGACCAGTAAAACCACTGCTTGATTAACAACATCAGAACTATTTCAGGACAGTGTATAAATAAGAAAAAAAACACAGCTTTTTAAATGAATGATGTTTTTAAATGAGAGAAGATAGATATACCAAGCCTTTTCTCACAGTCAAATCCAGAATCTGTGGGGGGAAACGTGATACAATAATATTCACAATATTTCTGCTGAAGGTGTGGGGGAAAGAAGTTATTCAAGCCCGATTGACATAATAACAAAGAGAATCCATTTTCAGCTGTATATTTCCTGTCTTGCTTGTCCTTCTGACCTTTCTCTTCACTTTTTTAGAGACCTCCACATATTCCTTCTGGACCACAAGACCTCTAACAAGAAACTAGGGTGTGGAGCTCCTCTGCCTAGCAAGAATCACACATCCATACTTCAAACACAGCCTGATGAAGAGTCAAAAGGCCACTGTAGGATATTGATTAGTTTTAAGCTCCATTTTTCTTGTAGGACTCAAATGCCAGGATAGATTCTGGCAGCCCTGAATCCTTAGGGCTGATTAATCGGCTTGATGCAGCTTCCTCAGAATGCTGCTTGGCCAGTCGTGTTACTGGCATACAAAGAGGTCCGCAGCAGCTAGACAGCCCTTTAAGAAGCCTCTCTTTTCTGTTGGATAATTAAAATTGAAGTCAAAACCTATGGCTAGTGTTTCACCAGGTATTTGGGTGAAATGGTTAAGGTCACTGATACCTTCTAGGGTGGTTTTCCTAGAAGGTACTCATTGAATTATTAACAGCCTGAACAGGAAGTGGGCGTTGCTCCCAGCCTCTTTCTCTTTCTGTTCAGACTCTAGTGAGCGTGGCACCACCAGGTTGTTGTCTCCACGTGGTCCTTGTAGCAGCATGTAGCCAGAGTTGCTGGTCTGAACTCCACAAGTTCAGACCCCAAGTATTTCCAAATGAACTTGTAACCAACTGTAAGAAACACTTTTAAGCCTGCCTGAATGAAACTGCATAATCTGAGTGAGTAAATGTTACTTTTAACTTTTACAAGACTGTGTCTCTGATTATTGTTCTGAGGGAGAGAAAAGGGGGCAAAACCAGGGAAATCCAGTCTGCCTTAAAGCATCCTGGATTACCAAATGCTAACTGGCTAACACTAGCCAAATCTAAGCTTCTTTTAAGCTGGAAAGGGACTCTACTCTGCTGATCTCACTAACGTAAGATAGGAAGGATATTACTCCACAATATATCCTCTCCTAGTATCTTTTTCAAGTCCCATCATTTTCAGCAGATGATTCAAACAGGAAGATCTTTGCACATGCAAGCAGCTGCCTCCTAGCCTTTGCTGCTCCCCAAACTGTGGAGAATCAGAGTGTTTATCCACTTCTTTGCATCTCTCTTTCTATGCCTTGCTAAGGTGCAAGCCATATCCACAAGCCAAAACAATGATTGCATGTGTTACATTTGTAAAATCCCGGGCTATCCACAGCGTTGCTCCTCAAGATGGTATCAAAGCTTCCAGGGAGTATAATCACAACCTTGTGACAGCAGGAAGTTGCTAAAGGGTTGGCAACTTCCGGGTCAGCAATGGACCTGGATGAAATGATAGGAGGAGGACTCAAATCTATGTCAGTGATGAGAAGAACATTTCAAGGTTGTTGTTCTGGAAGACAAGACAAGATTAGGGTGAGGGAATTTGCTATGAACATGTACTGAAAGGTTGGGTTAGATCTGCTCACCCTGAAAAGGCAGTTAATGCATATTTAGTGGTACTGAGAACATACTATGGTTTGAGGGCTGCTCTACATGAGGCATTTATTGTGCACTCGTGATCCCTCACTCATGGAAGTTTGCGGGTCCTTTACACGATGTCGTCATCCTCCAGGGCCTCTCCTGTGTTTTCCAGCCATTTTAGTGGGTGTGTGTTTTTTTTTACAGCGAGGAAAGACAGCCATCATTTCCTATCCCACTAGAAAGCACTAGAAAACGCCATGTATTTTTTGCAGTTGTGCTATACCACAGCTCCATCTCGTAGTTGTGTAATAGAAAATATAGGAAGGCAGAGAAAGAAAAAAAACCCAGGGGGGAAACCCGGGGGAAAGGATGCGCTCTTCCTTCCGCAAAGAAAATGGAAGAAGAAGCCACAGTAAAGTGGCGGGTTAAATGCCTCATGTAGAGAAGCCCTGGATCCCCTTGTTATCTCTGATATTCTGCAAGTACCAGCCAAGTGCGCTTTGCTCCTGCTTCTCCAGGGAGGGGGCATGGCTCAGTGGTAGAGCATGTGCTACTTTGCATGCAGAAGGTTCCCAGTAAAATCCATGGCATCTCCACCAAGTGCTGGATAATTCCTGCCAGAAACCCAGGAGAGCCTCTGCCAGTCAGTGTTGAGAATACTGGGCTAGATGGACCAAGGGTCTGACTCAGTATCAGGCAGTTTCCTATGTTCCTTCTCCACATGAGGACGGAGAAGCAGAAACTAAGCTGGCTGTGCACTCAACAAGCACTTGCAGGAACTCCTCACAGAAAAGGTGTCAAGTAATAATACAGGCCTGTGGCTCACGCTGGCTCAGCTTGTCTGAGTGTGGAAAGCTAAGCAGGGTCAAGCCTGGTTACTACTTGGATGGGAGACCCCTCCTCTAGTTTCCTGCATTGAGCAGGGGGTTGGACTAGATGGCCTTGTAGGCCCCTTCACACTCTATGATGCTATGATCCTAATCCATTTTGCTTCTGTTTCTCAGCGGCCCAAAAAGTTCCATTCTGTGAGGCTGAGTCTGGATGTATCCTTTAAGTCATGTATGTGTTTTCTCGACTCATCTCAATAGCAGCACCCTCACTAATTGGCTGAATGAGCTCAGCTGAGTGTTTGTGGGGACTTTTCTCCCCCCCCCCCCAAAAGCCTGAAAAGACTGTTCAGTTAGTTTGTGATTGGTTAATAAGAATCACCTTAGCTTGGCTAAAGGTTTTTGGGTATAAAACCAGGGGCCTACACCTGCCCATTATCTTTGTCTTCATTCTGCCTTTGCTTAGGACACCAAGTATTTCTGTCTGGGCCCTGCCCTATTTAAGACCAGTGCCTAGGTAGGTATAGACAGGTTTAGGTAGCTTTGTTATTTTTGCCTTGAAGTATTGTTTCCAAATGTTCTCTGGCTCTTGTGTGTCTTTTATTCCCCTTTCCCCAATAAACTTAGTACCTCTTATAGCTGGTTGTCTGTGTGCTTCATTCTAAATTGTCTCAGTACTAAATCCAGAGTCTTCCTCTTGGTTAATGCTATAGTTGAAGGTTTCAGGCCTAAGCCTTAGCTAGTTTGGCCCCCTATTTCATAAGCCTTAGGGGCATCCTGTAAGGTCTGAGAGTCCCTTGGCTCAGGCTGAGTTGGATGTAAGTGGTGGTGGCAGCCTACCTTGCTGGGTTGGTGTTCAGCCCAATCAACCTTTTGTCCATGCCTACACTACTGGGAGTTAGGGCACCCCCTTTCCTCCCTTCACAGAAGGCAAAGGATGAGCAAAGCCAGCTCCACAAACAAAGCACCAAGTAGAAGAGCTCCAGCAAGCACTACAACTGGGTAACCCAATGTCATCAGGAAGTGGGGGGCCGCCCCTGGCATCATCTGGCCTGTGGGGTGGCCCCAAGGGAAAATGGCTTGCCCACCCCTGCTTTAGGTACTATGCCCCCCAAGCCATTTAGGGCTTTAAAGGTTGACACCAACACTTTGAACTGGGCCTGGAAATGGTCTGGAAACCAGTGCAGCTGACGAAGCACTGGCCATGATCGTAACAACCACTCCTAGTTAGTAGCCTTGCAGCTCTATTTTGGACCAACCCAAAATCTCAAGGAGCGCCTCCAGCAACATCAAGTAGGCCGCTCAACAAGGTCTGCCACAGACGGCCTTCTCCTTATCCCATCACCCAGAGCAGCCAGGCTGGTGGGGACTAGGAAGAGGGCCTTCTCCGTGGCGGCCCCCACATTATGGAACTCCCTCCCTAGTGACCTTCGCCATGCCCCCTCCGTGATGAGCTTCCGCCGTGCATTAAAAACATGGCTGTTCAGGCGGGAATATGGGGTGGGTTAGGTTTTTAATAAGAATTTTTTATATTGTTTTAATTATTATATTTTATTGTGTTGTTTTACTGTATTTTAATTGTACATCGCCCAGGGTGGCCGGGTGACCGGCCAGATGGGCGATTAATAAATATAATAAATAAATAAATAAATAACCGAAGTACAGCACATTGCAGTAATCCAGCCAGGAAGGTTCCACCGTTCCAGGGCATGGATAACCACTGTAAGGCTATCTCTGTCCAGATAAGGTCACTGCTGGTATATCAGCCTAAGCCAGGGTGCAAAACCTCTTTCAGTCCGAGGGCTGAATTCCATTTTGGAGAAGCTTTCGGAGGCCTACATTCCAGTGGTGGAAAGGTCAGAAGGCAAAGTGGTGGGGCCAAAACTACGAGCATATTTAGCTTAAAGCTCTTCCTGCCAATAACTAAGCCTTAGGAGAGGCATTTCTACCTTTTAGGATGGGGAAAAACTGCATAAAACCTGGGGAACCACCAAACAATTGGTGGTTGGGGGAAAGAGAAAGGGCTAGGGGATTGGGTACGGCATCCCAGAGAGCAGGTCCAGATTTGACCCCCCCTGGCCTCAGGTTCCACAATCCTACCCTAAGCTGATAAAAGGTGCTCCTAGTGACCAAAGCCAAAATGCACCAAAATGGAGCTGGGAATCTGAACAATCTTATGACCCTCTAGATCACGCTGTTATAGTCCTAAATATTGGGAAATGAATTCTATGTAAAGTACTACTTCTCCCTACCAACTCCCAGTCTTAAATTAGCAAGTCCCTAAGGGAATGGGCACCAGTGCATATGGTTAATTTAAATTTTCCAGCCTTTATATAAACCACCTCACATCAGCCAGTTAAAGAGCCTTGGGAATCCAGAGGGGAGAGATGAAGTCCTATCATAGATTTAAAAACTGAAGAGGCCAATTTTAAACAAAGACAATGCTAAGCAGTAATGTGCCCAAGGGAAATATAATATAAGCAGTGTTGCTCACTCTTTTTATTAATGACTTAAGAAAAGGACACTCATATTCAAATCCAACTAGCACAATTTGCTTATTATCAAAAACTTGTGTGGTTTATAAGCAAGTCTCCATGGACCTATGAACGCACAGAGAGGAGGTAAAAATATGACCAGTAAAAGTCTATATAAGCAAAACTCAGAGAAAACAGACAGAATGTATAAACTACTCCAGCAAGTTGTCATGACTCCTTGTCAGTGTGTACTGTAAATTGTGATGGATGACAGAACAGAACACTTCTATATTGTTTGAACCTAGACAGGCACGACCGTCTCCTAATTCTCATTGTCAGCAACTCAAATCACTATTCCTGGAGATCCTGTTAGAACAGTGAGAGGTAGTAAGCCTCTCTAGGGAGATATGAACTACCAATAGAAGTGTAGTGTCTCCTGGAACCCGGTCCATTTTCATCAGGAGTAGACAACATGGTGTCCACTGGCGCCAATGTGCCCTCACACATCTTTCGTGGTACCCACCAAGGTGCCCTACCTCTCCCAGTTTTTTGTTTTGTTTTTTTAATGAATATATTTTCTTACCAGCAGCTGCAATTGCTTCAAAGCAAAGTGAAGGCCTCCATCCACTGCCATATTCATTCCCCATGAATGGCTCTGGGATACATGGTAGAGCTCAGAGACATTGAGCTCAGGAAATGAAGATGGTAAGCAGTCATGGCAGCCATTTTGTGATGGTTCCAAAGACAGGTTCTCAAACTACATCTTGTGGAAGTGAATTCCATAGTTTAACTCTGCACTGTGTGAAGAAGTTCTTCCTTTTATCTTTCCTGAATCTCCCACCAATCAGCTTCATGGGATGACCCCAGGTTCTAGTATTATGAGAGAGGGAGAAAAATGACTCCCTGCCCACTTTCTCCACACCATGCATAATTTTGTACACCTCTGTCATATCTCCCCTTACTTGCCTTTTTTCTAAGCTAAACAATCCCAGCTGCTGTGACCTTTCCTCATAGGGGAGTTGCTCCAGCTCTTTGATCATTTTAGTTGCCCTTTTCTGTACTTTTTCCAACTCTACAATGTCCTTTTTTAGGTGTGGTGACCAGAACTGTACACAGTATTCTAAGTGCGGTCGCACTATAGATTTGTATAAGGGCAGTATGATCTTGGCAGTTTTATTTTCAATTCCTTTCCTAATTACAGTATGCCTAATATGAAGTTTGCCTTTTTCACAGCAGCTGCACACTGGGTCGACATTTTCATCGAGCTGTCCCCCACAACCCCAACATCTCTTTCTTGGTCAGTCACTGCTAGCTCAGATCCCATCAGATTATACTTGAAGTTGGGATTTTTCGCCCCAATGTGCATTACTTTACACTTGCTTACATTGAACCACATTTGCTATTTTGATGCCCATTCTCCCAGTTTAGAGAGATCCTTTTGGAGCTCCTCACAATCCCTTTTTGTTTTCACCACCCAAATAATTTGGTGTCATCAACAAACTTGACCACTTCACTGCTCACTTCTAATTCCAGATCATTAATGAATAAGTTGAAAAGCATTGGTCCCAATATAGATCCCTGTGGGACCCCACTGTTTATATCCCTCCATTGGAAGAATTTACCATTTATTCCTACCCTCTGCTTCTTGTTCTTTAACCAGTTACTGATCCATGAGAGGACCTCCCCTCTTATTCCATGACTGCTAAATTTGCTCAGGAGTCTTTGGTGAAGGACTTTATCAAAAGCCTTTTGAAAGTCCAAGTAAACAATGTCTACCAGATCACGCCTGTCCACATGTTTATTGAACTCTCAAAGAACTCTAAGAGGTTAGTGAGACAGGACTTACCTTTGCGGAAGTCATGTTGATTCTTTCTTAGCAGGGCTTGTCTTTCTATAGTCTTACTGATTTTATCTTTAATCATGCTTTTCAACCAATTTACTCAGAACAGATGTTAAGCTAACCAGCCTGCAATTTCCTGGATCCCCCCTGGATGGATCCTTTTTTAAAAAATTGGTGTTACATTGGCCACTCTCCAGTTCTCTGGTACAGAGGCTGATCTTAGGGACATTTTGCCAGGTGGGCCCATGGGCCCATCTTACCTACCCCTGATTTATATCAACTTGTCCCCAAGTTTCTATTATTCTTCCCCGTCACTTGTTTCTAATGAACACATGTCAAAAAGGTAACAAAATATCCTATCATGCCAAGGTCTGGAGTGGGAGTCAAATGGTTGCATGTAAATATGAGAGGTGTGGTCTTATGATTGTAGATAACGGCCAGCATGCAGCCTAAGGACCTTCAGGGAAGAGAACTCCATTGAGCCTCATGCCAGTTCCCATTTGTGTGCACAGCAGGTTTGTAATTTTACAAATATAGTCAAGTCAATCCTGTTTTTATTTTTATTTATTACATTTATCAATCGCCCATCTGGCCGGTCACCCAGCCACCCTGGGCGATGTACAATTAAAATACAATAAAACACAATAAAATATAATAATTAAAACAATATTAAAAAATTCTCATTAAAAACCTAACCCACCCCATATTCCCGCCTGAACAGCCATGTTTTTAATGCACGGCGGAAGCTCATCACGGAGGGGGCATGGCGAAGGTCACTAGGGAGGGAGTTCCATAATGTGGGGGCCGCCACAGAGAAGGCCCTCTTCCTAGTCCCCACCAGCCTGGCTGCTCTGGCTGATGGGATAAGGAGAAGGCCGTCCGTGGCAGACCTTGTTGAGCGGCCTACTTGATGTTGCTGGAGGCGCTCCTTGAGATAAGCTGGGCCGGAGCCGTGTAGGGTTTTAAAGGTCAAAACCAACACCTTGAATTCGGCTCGGCAAGCAACTGGTAGCCAGTGCAACTCTTTAAGCACTGGCGTGATGTGATCACGCCGGCGGCTGCCCTTAATCAGGCGAGCCGCCGCGTTCTGTACCAGCTGAAGCTTCCGGACCGTCTTCAAGGGTAACCCCACGTAGAGCGCATTACAGTAGTCTAGGCGAGAGGAGACCAAGGCATGAACCACTGATGGGAGCAGGTGATTAGGAAGGTAGGGGCGCAGCTGCCGTATCAGATGGAGTTGATACAGCGCCGCCCGGCTCACAGCTGCCACCTGAGCCTCCATGGACAGCTGGGAGTCTAGAATGACCCCCAAGCTGCGGACCTGGTCCTTCAGGGGTAGATGTACCCCATTCAGCACCAGGTCAACATCCCCTAACCTTCCCTTGTCCCCCACCAGAAGTACCTCGGTCTTGTCGGGGTTCAGCTTCAGCATATTCCTTCCCATCCAGCCAGCCACTGACTCCAGGCACTTGGACAGGGTTTCAACGGCCAACCTCGGTGAGGACTTAAAACAGAGGTAGAGCTGCGTGTCATCCGCATACTGATGACACTGCACCCCAAACCTCCTGATGATAGCTCCCAGCGGCTTGAGGTAGATGTTGAATAACATCGGGGAGAGGATGGAACCCTGCGGCACTCCACAAGTGAGCAGCCGAGGGTCCGAAGCCTCCTCCCCGAGAACTACCCTCTGATACCTTCCAGAGAGGAAGGACCGGAACCACTGCAATACAGTGCCTCCTAAGCCCAACCCCTCCAGACTGTCCAGGAGGATACCGTGGTCAACGGTATCAAAAGCCGCTGAGAGATCGAGGAGGACTAGAAAGGAGCATTCGCCCCTATCCAAAGCCCTCCTCATATCATCCACCAAGGCGACCAAGGCCGTCTCCGTCCCATGTCCAGACCTGAAGCCCGACTGGCACGGATCCAAATAATCGGCTTCATCCAAGTGTGCCTTCAACTGAGCACCCACCACCCGCTCGATCACCTTGCCCAGAAATGGTAAATTGGAGACTGGGCGAAAGTTGTTTAAATCCTGGGGATCCAAGGAGGGCTTCTTTAGAAGCGGTCTTATTACCGCCTCCTTGAGGGCTGATGGCATCACTCCCTCCTCGAGGGAGGCATTCACCACCGCCTTGATCCCCTCACCCAGTCTCTCCCTGCAGCTCATGATGAGCCAGGATGGGCAAGGGTCAAGCAAGCAGGTGGTCGGCCTCACAGATGAAAGCACCTTGTCCACTTCATCAGAAGGAAGAAGCCGAAACCGATCCCACAAAACCGGTCTGCCATTGGCCTCCTCCCGCTCACTCCCTGTGTCCACAACGTACGATATCCCACTCCTAATCCGATCGATTTTATCTGCGAAGTGCTTCGCTAAAGCCTCACAGGAGGCTTTTGACTGTTCCAGTGGGTCCGGAGCGACTGGACCGACCAGACTCCGGACCACTTGGAACAGCCTCCTGGGGCAGCACTCTGCAGATGCAATGGAGGCAGCATAGAATTTTTTTTTTGCTGCCTTCACCGCCACCCGGTAGGCTGAAGATGCAGCTCTAACCCGTGTTCGATCGTCTTCGGAGCGGGAATTTCGCCATCGGCGCTCTAGCCTTCTCACCTCTTGTTTCAGAGCTCGCAGCGACGGAGTGAACCATGGCGCCGCGCGAGCTCTGTTTAGGCGAAGAGGGCGCTTCGGGGCAACTCGGTCTAATGCCCTGGTGATTGCAGCATTCCAGTCATCCACCAGGGTCTCGACCGAGCTACCGTTTGTGTGCTCCAATTCCCCAAGCGCGTTCAGGAATCCATCCGGATCCATAAGACGCCTGGGGCGGACCATTCTAATAGGTCCCTCACCCCTGCAGAGGGGTTGTGGCACCGAGAAATCCAACCCCACCAGATAGTGATCTGACCATGACAAGGGGGTGGTGGATATACCCCTGATCTCCAGATCATTTCCCCCCTCTCCGGAAACAAAAACCAAGTCCAGTGCACGACCGGCTACATGGGTAGGTCCAGTTAATACAGGGTGCAGCTCCCAGGAAGCCATGGTCTCCATAAAGTCCCGAGGTGCCCCAGTGAGGGAAGCCCCCGAATGCACGTTGAAGTCCCCCAGCACCACTAGCCTGGGGGACAACACACGCACATCGGAGACCACCTCCAGCACCTCGGCCAGGGAGTCTGTCGTGCAGCGGGGTGGACGGTACACGAGCAGAATCCCCAGGCTGCCCTTTGGACCCAACCTCCAGTACATGCACTCAATAAACTTGGTCTCCCGGAGAGGGAGTCTGGTGAGGACCAAGGACTCCCGGTAGATAACAGCCACTCCCCCTCCCCGTCCCCCAACCCTTGGCTGCTGGGCATACGAGAAACCGGCCGGACACAAGGCCGCCAGAGTTGGAGCAGCGGCCTCGTCCAGCCAGGTTTCCGTAACACATGCCAGGTCCGCACCCTCATCCATGATCAAGTCATGGATGAGAGATGTTTTTTGGGTAACGGACCTGGCATTGCACAACAGCAAACGCAGGGTGGGGGGAGGAGCAACACATCCCCCAGTTATCCCTTGGCTCTGGGCAGGCCCGGAACAAGGGATAGATATTTTGTTGTCACAGAGAACGTGAATCGGGTGCAGAATCCTTGCACACTGAGAGATGTAGTTCATACAGTTCAATGACATAGCAGCAACAGGAGCAACTCCTTCTTTCTTTCTTAAAGAGCCAACTCCGGAAGCAAAGCAATATGAATGCCAGCATACCGTACTTTTTTGACTGAGAAGTCTTTAGCACATTTCTTTAGGCACCCATTTTCTTGCCAGTGTGTGACCTCGTGTCACCATGGCAGTAGTTCTCATAGCCCTAGGAAACTCCATTGTGCTCTAATATGGAATGTAGGTATAATGCAGACAGCTGACGCCAGCAGCAATCTCATCAAAGCAAAATAATTACACCAGGCCTTCTAAATTCATTGCATGGTTCACACAGCCACAGACTCTTACCATAAAAAGATGTATTCTATAGAAACAGATCGCAATCTACCACAAAGGTAGGCACAGTTAAACCCATTAAAATCAATTGCTTAAAAACACCTAATTTCATGTTGGATTGTGGCCACAGTATTGAACAAACTGCATGGAAGGAAAGCAACCTTATCATAATCTCAAGGCACATGATATCAAATAAATTTTACTTTTAAAAGCCCCCAAAACCATCTTGCTTCACAATTGGTATTAAATTGCAACCAAAATATTGTAAAGGTCCAAATAAAAACTTAAAACACCACCACTAACAATTCTACAAGAGGCAACTTCACATTTATGATCCTTAGCCTTTTTCTCTTAAGCACAGTTTGTGTTTTGCTTAAATTAAGTTCTTTTTAACTTTTTTATGTTTTGTTTTTTATGTTTTTTATGTTTAGGTTGGTTGGTTAAGAAGACTTTTTTACTGGAGTTGGTAAGGGATGAGATATGGGGGAGGGGGGGTGTCCTTAATGCTGCTTTAAATTTTCATTTAGAGAATATTGGCTAAATTATGAACCAGGACCTCAAATTTGGGGGATTTGTGCCATCTGGAGATGGTGAGACAAAGGGACACTATGATTTTTGGCAAGCTTTAGATCCTTAGAGATGGAAAACAGGTGATGGTGTATAGCAATTTGCCATCTCTAAGTTGTCACACTTTTCAGCCATACCCTTGAATTTGCCAGTAGCTACAATTCTCCAATTGTACTGGGAGTCTCTGTATCAATTTGCCATAAAATCATAATTGGTTAAGAGAGTGATCCCATCATGGCCCCCTAGACAGCGTCCAACCTCAGAGCTGGGAATCCGCACTCTGTTCCCCTTCCTCTCCTCACAGCCAGCGTGGAAAGAACTCCACTGGCTGCTTCTCCAAGGTCAGGAAATTAACCTTCAGAGAGGGGGTAAAGGAGGCAGGGAGGGGAGGAGCCTGTTGCTGCCGGGATATGAAGTATACTGATGGCGCTCCAGCCTCCTTCCCTCCCCATCCAAAGCACCTCAGCTAGATGGCCAAAATCATCTAAAAAACTGGATTGCAGAGCAGGAAGGCGGAGATCGTCTCCACCACTTCCCCCGCTCTGCATTGGATGCTCGTAAGCCTCTTGAGTTCAGAGGCTTACGAGCATCAAGGATGCAATTGACAGGGTTCTGCCCTATGTCAGAATATTCAAATTAAGAGTTCAGATAATCAGGGCCGGTGCTACCATTAGGCCAACTAGGCAGCTGCCTAGGGCGCAGGGCTAAAGGGGGTGCCAGAAACGCCTTGGGGGGGGGGAAATACAGCGCTCTCAAGTGGGAAAGGGGGCACTAAATATCTGATCTTGCCTAGGGCACCAAACTGCCTTGCACCGGTCCTGCAGATAATCAAGCATCTGCACTATCTTGCATCTAACATGGCCACCGCTTATGCATGGCCAAAAAAAGAGGAAATGTATCACCAGAAAAGAGAGAGAGAATACAAATATGCATTGCATAAACTTTGCATGTGATAATTTATCAATATTGATGCAGATTCGGAAATAATTGCAGATTTGGAAATAATTACCATAATTTAAATGGAGAAACAATACTCTCACCGTAGTGGGGAAGCCTGTGACCTGCGTGGCTGCTCAGACGGCTGTCCAGGTGGTCACTGCTGATGGGCAATTTCAAGACCCCTGCTCTCCATTCTTATGGTTCTTTATCCTTAAACTTCACTTGAGACTGGACAGTCCTTCAAACAGAGGAAACCTTCAAATAGAAGACTGTCATCTGTAGGCCATCCTAATATCTACCGTAACTCCAGACAAATATTGGTCCCAGTGTCAGGGAATCATAGAATCATAGAATCATAGAAAAGTAGAGTTGGAAGGGGCCCACAAGGCCATCGAGTCCAACCCCCTGCTCAATGCAGGAATCTAGGTCAAAGCATCTCTGACAGATGTCTGTCCAGCTGCACCTTGAATGCCTCCAGAGTGGGAGAGCCCACCACCTCCCTAGGTAGTTGATTCCATTGTCTTATTGCTCTGACAGTCAGGAAATTTTTCCTGATGTTAGGTGGAATCTAGGTTCCTGTAACTTGAGCCCATTATTCCGTGTCCTGCAAACTGGATCCGGAAGAGATCTTGCCTCCTCTGTGTGACATCCCTTCAAATACTGGAAGAGTGCGATCATATCTCCCCTCAGTCTCCTCTTCTGAAGGCTAAACATGCCCAGTTCTTTCAGTCTCTCCTCATAGGGCCTTGTTTCCAGTCCCTTTATCATCCTTGTTGCCCTCCTCTGAACCCTCTCCAGTTTGTCTATGTCCTTCTTAAAGTGAGGTGCCCAGAACTGGACGCAGTACTCAAGATGAGGCCTAACCAGTGCCGAGTAAAGGGGAATTATCACTTCCCGCGATTTGGAAGCTATACTTCTATTAATACAGCCCAAAATTGCATTTGCCTTCTTTGCAGCCACATCGCATTGCTGGCTCATATTCAGTTTGTGATCTACCACAATTCCAAGATCCTTCTCACTTGTAGTATTGTTGAGCCAAGTGTCCCCCATTCTGTAACTCTGCATTTGGTTTCCTCTCCCTAGGTGCAGCACTTGGCATTTATCCCTATTAAATTTCATTCTGTTGTTTTCGGCCCAGCGCTCCAGCCTATCGAGGTCACTTTGAATTTTGTTTCTGTCTTCCAGAGTATTAGCTGTTCCACCCAACTTTGTGTCATCTGCAAATTTGATAAGCATTCCCTGTACCTCCTGATCCAAGTCATTAATAAAAATGTTGAAGAGCACCGGGCCCAGGACCGAGCCCTGTGGTACCCCGCTCGTTACCTCTCCCCAGTTTGAGAAGGAACCATTGATAAGCACTCTTTGAGTTCGATTCTTTAGCCAATTGTGGATCCACCTGATAGTTGTTCCATCTAGCCCACTCTTAGCTAGCTTACTAATCAGGATATCATGAGGCACTTTGTCGAAAGCTTTGCTGAAGTCCAGGTATATAATGTCCACAGCATTCCCACAGTCCACAAGGGAGGTTACCCGATCAAAAAATGAGATCAGATTAGTCTGACAGGATTTGTTCTTGACAAATCCATGCTGGCTTCTAGTAATCACTGCATTGTTTTCAAGGTGCTTGCAGACTGACTTCTTTATAATCTGCTCAAAAATCTTCCCGGGGATTGATGTCAGACTGACTGGCCTATAGTTCCCAGGTTCCTCCTTCTTGCCCTTTTGAAGATGGGAACAACATTTGCCCTCCTCCAGTCGTCTGGCACTTCACCTGTCTCCATGATTTCTCAAAGATAATAGACAGTGGTTCTGAGAGTTCTTCTGCCAGTTCCTTTATTACTCTAGGATGCAGCTCATCAGGCCCTGGAGATTTAAACTCGTTCAGAGTAATCAGGTGCTCCTTGACCATTTGCCTATCAATCTCAAGCTGCAATTCTGCCCCTTCAGTCTGCACTTCAGGTTTGCCAGGGGGGTCATAGACCCTCTTTTAGGAGAAGACCGAGCCGAAGTAGGAATTGAACACTTCTGCCTTTTCTTTGTCTTCTGTTATCAATTTGCCATCCTCATTGCAAATTGATAACAGAAGACAAAGAAAAGGCAGAAGTCTGCTGAGATGGGGCTCACATGGGAGACTTAAGGGTTTCTATGTCCCCCAAAATCCCAGAAATCAACCGGTTCGCCCTCCCCATTCTCCATGCCATCATAGCATTTTTTTATTCCTATGCATTAATATTCCTTGACATTTTGCATTTGTGCGGAGAAATTAACTTCAATTGTCATTTACCAATGAAAAAGTACCTCAGCTTTTACAAGCAACTGGCACCTCTAATTAGTAGGTTTTCTCTTTTAAAACTAAACCATGCACTGTAAAGCAACCAATGAACATGCCTGCACTGAGTGATATGTTTTTGAACTATGAAAATTATATGTTGGTTAAAAAGCTATGGTTTCACACACACCCCAAATTATAATTATTGAAGTTTGCTTTCTTTCCTTCTTTCATTTTCTTTGTTTTTCACCTTACCTCTTCTACAGTTCAAGGTGGCTTACAAGCAAATTGAAGAAATCTAATAAAGTAATAAAACATCTCCAGGCAATCCTAAACATGTTTACATTGGAATTGTATTTATATTTTTGTTTCCTTGTTGTATATCCCACTCTTTCAATGACCAGGGTTCCCAGGGCAGCAAGCAACACAAATAGAATATAACAATATCTGAAAATATACAATAAAACACATTCATAGAATGCAAGAAGAACAACAACAAAATCTCCCATCCCATTACTTGAATACTAAAGGTCCAATCATGATAAAAACACTAAACACACTAACAGCTCCATCTAACGTGGCTGCCCATAACCCACCAAACTTGGAGGATTATGAGCATCCAATCGAGCACAGGAGGAACGCGGAGGCAAGGGTTGCCTCTGCACTTCCCTCACCCTGCAAAAGACATAGACGGCCAATTTTGGCCATCTATGTCCTTTGCCCCTACTCACAAGCCTCACTCCTCCTCTCCCCACCCCAGAACGCCTCCCCCCCCCGTGCCAGCTCTGAAGTCACACTTGTGACTTAGCTGCAGCTGGTGGGGAAAGAACTATGCTGGCTGCAAGGGTGGAGGGAGGGCACTCTGTGGTCAGAATCCCAGCTCCAATCTTGGAACACATTTCCAAGGTCAGAGCTGGGACCCTGACCTATCCTGTGGCCATCTAGACAGAGTCGAGCAGCCATAAGATTGAGCCCTAAAACACCCGGGAGAATAAAAATGTCTGGAGCCTAAATAAAAATATGTCCCACTGAATTCAGTGTGATGTACTGTCAAGTAAGTGTGCAAATTCCACGTTGGGGATCATTATGAAAGGAATTGAAAATAAAACTGCCAATATCATAATGCCTTTATAAAAAAAAAAAGGTGCAGCCAGCATAGGATAGTTGGAATACTATGTACATTTCTGGTCACCGCACCTCAAAAAGGATATTGTAAAGCTGGAGAAGGTGCAGAAAAGGACAAGCAAAATTATCAGAGGCTAGAGCAATTCCCCCAGGAGGAAAGGTTATTGCATTTGAGGGCTTTTAGCTTGGAAAAAAAAGTTGAGTAAGGGGGCACATGATAGAGGTATTATAAAATTATGCATGGTGTGGAGAAAGTGGATAGGGAGAACTTTTCCCTTTCCCTCTTTCATAAAACTAGAATGTCTGGTCACCCAATGAAGTTGAAGATTCTGAACAGAAAAAAAGAACGACTTCATATTTCTTCCCACAGTACATAGTTAAACTATGGAATTTTCTACTGCAAGATGCAATGATGGCCCCAACTTAAATGGCTTTAATAGGTGACTAGACAAATTCATGGAGGTGAGATTATCAATGGTTACTAATTATGATGTTTATATATTTTCACTACTATCAAAGGCAGTTATGCCTCTGAATAGCAGTTGCTGGGGAACATGAGCAAGAAGGTGCTATTGCACTCATGTCCTACTTGTGGGCTTCCCATAGACATCTGGTTGGCTACTGTGGTGGGAACAGAATGCTGGACTAGACAGGACTTTGGTCTGATCCAGAAGAGTTCTTCTTGTGTACTCATGCACTCTGAAAAAGACGCTATGTACAGTCAACAATATTTAGACACTAAATCAGTAAACTGCCAGTAATAGATCACTATTTGGCAATATATATTGCAGGCCTGGATTGGGACCACAGTGGGGGGGAAGGTTTAAAGCTCCACATCACCCACATTAGGGTTGTGATCCATATTGGGGGGCCCTGTGCTTAGGCCCAGGGTCCTAATCCGGCCCTTCAGGGTTCCACAGATGGCCATGCCCCCTTCCCCTGGCCCCACCTTCTTTCCCCCCAACCACCGATCATGTGGTGGTTTCCCAGCTTTTGTGCAAATTTTTCCCCATTCTACAAGGTTGAAATGCCTCTCCCAAAGCTTAGTTACTGATGGTAAGAGCTTTAAGCTATAATACGCTGGTATTTGGGGCCCCACCCCTTTTGCCTTTAGCCCTGCCCCTTTGCTTTCATCCACACCCACCACTGGAATGCACCCCCAGAGCTTCTCCAAAATTAAATTCAGCACTTGGGCTGAAAGAGGTCCCCCTCCCCCCGGGCTCTAAAGAAAAAGAAAAAGTAATGTCTTCTTTGGTTCTTATTTCCCGCAGTGGCCAGTCGGAAGACACTTCAGTGTAGATCAGCCCCAGGTGCCCCTGGGAAGCCTACAAGCAAGCAGGACATGAGGGCAAGAGCCCTCTCCCACTCCCATGCATATTTATTCAGAATTAAGTCCCATTGAGTTCAGTGAGGCTCTTTCCCTAAGTAAGAATTAAATTAGGCTGAGATTGTAGGCTGAGATATTTATGGGTTTTATTTGTGAATGTTGATTTTAATATTATGACTCACCTCAATATCATGGAATGAGGCTTCCTAGAAATCTAAATGAATAAATAGGAAATCATTTAAAAGTTCTGTATTTTTATTTTAGGGACAATCCAAGTTTGGGGACAGTTTTCAGTGTAGCTTTTTCTGCCTTGTGTGGCATGTAATTGCTAACAACTTATAGCCATGCAGAGTGGAGAAAGCACTCCCAAGCATGAAGTGATGGCATCATTCTAGCCAGCAATCCTGAAAAGAAATAAATTTGCAGTACATGCCTGCTAGTGCTTCGCTTCCAGGAATTTACAGGATTTGGATTACAATATAATTGTCTCAACATGCTTTATTGACCTCCTTTACAGCTTTCCTTAAGAGAGGCTAGAAGCATGGTGATCTCTTTTGTATGTTTTAACATTCACTCATCTTGGCATGCTCAAAACAAGAAAGAAAAGCATGAAAGTCACACAGTGAACATATTTTTTAAAAACCCTTTGATTTATTTTTCCAGGAGAGGAACACTGAAAAGCTGATTACAGTAACAAGACAAAACTAGTGGGAAAGCTTTTATTTCTCTACTTTGTAAAGTCTAGAAAATGGCAGTAGTTTAAAGTGTTCAAAATACTCAATTAGTAGAGAGGGGGCTTTAGTGCTATGTAGTCATTATAGTTAACAAAAGAATTTTTTGACATGTAAATTTTATCATGGAGCACATAACACTCTGGTTTCCAGATTGGAATAAAACACCCACTATATTTTGAAGCCAAATTTTCCTGTGTTAAGCACTTTTCTGCACTTCTATTCTGGCCCATTTTACCTATCACATTGCTTTGGTTCACTATTTTGCACAGTCTAAAACAACGCATAAAAGACAGAACAAGTACCTGGACCAGTCATGTATTTGGAAACAAATGCCTGATGTATAGAAGTGACCAAATCTTTCTATGAATAAATAGAAATAGGAGATCCAGTGCCGATTGAACATTATTTTCTCAGATGCCAATACAAAAGGTTATCATCTTCTCCGATTACTCTCAAAGGATGCCCTGCACCAGACTTGCATGGCTGATGATGAATGATCCTTCTCCCAGTGTGCCGGATGGCCATTATTTACAATGATAACAATTTTCTACACTGATGCTTCCTGATCACATGCACAGATTATGCATACCTGCCATGCCTATGCTGGCTGGTCCTATGGCCAGCGATGAGGACCACAGGTGAACCCTGTGGGGACTGCTATATTAAGTCCAAACTGGCTGCTGGCTGCCAGTAATGGTGGGAAGAGCAACCATCACCAGGACATGGACAACTTAACCAACAAAAAAAATGGCAATAGCCCTAGTCTCTGGAATTGAGACTGAATCCCCTAGATCGAACAAAATTTGACTTCCTAAGCAACAACTGACATCTAGCTGATAGGGCAGTATCAGCTGGGAAGGATATGCACACTGTAGGGTCTGGCATCTTAATGCCTGACAAAAAGCAAACAGCTATTACAGAATCACTCACCATTCATTTGTGTCATATATTTACTGCAGCACAACCCTATAACAGGTTTAATCCGATTCTGACCAGTATTTCTCCATAAGTGAATGTGAACGTCCACGTTGTTTGGTTGGTAGAGTCATAAGTGTTGATTTCATAACCGAACACTTTGCAGACCACAATGGTGGTGAGAAGATAGACTTAAGGTGAAATCCTATGCAAGTTTAGATAGAAAAAAGGCCTACAACTCCCAGCATGCCCCAGCCAGCCATGCTGGCTAGGGTATGCAGGGAGCTGTAGGCCTTTTTTCTGGCTAAACTTGCATAGGATTGCGCCCTTACTGAGGGATGGGGCCCACTGAGGGTGTCTTGCCCAAGGGCCCTCAAAAACCTGGAGCCATCATTGATCTTGTGTGTTTCTCCAGCCCTTCTGTGGCAGGTACTGATGTGTAGTGAGTGTAGGAGAAATGCACAAGATGATGACATCATAACATGGGTAAGCATTCGTACCTGTTATGAGGGGCGAGGGAAATACAGGGATGCTGTTTTCAATGGCAGCCTTGTGTTTTGTGTAACATATTGTTCCATTTTCAAACCATGCCTGCAGCCTAAAAGTTTGCGACATACAGGAGCTGAAATTGAACACTTGCCAGTTGATCAGATAAGCCAAATTTAATCAGCTTGCACTCTATTTGTCTGTGAATATGTGTGTGTATGGAAGTATTAAAAAAATACTGATCCCAAGGCAACAAAAATAGAAAATGTGCATTTCTGTTAACAACATAGATGCAATGATTATGTTTATATCATTACGCCTGAATGTTAAACCTCATACATAATCAGCTTCTTTCCTTATAAATAAAAATCCCATGTACATTGGCTCCAAGCACTCTACATAATGAATTAATTTTTCAAGAAGTCAAAAATCATTCTGTTAATTAGGTAAATGTTATAATGAAAGATAAGAAGGATCTGGTGTAGGATTTTCGTCTTGATCTTCTTATAATTAAGCTTACTAATGTTTTGCGTGTGTGTATCAAATTGTATTTCTTTTTTACGGATGTTTTGGGAGGTCACTTTCGAGACTGCAATATTTATCTGCATGTGTTCACCATTTTTATTTCATGTACATGAGCATTAAAATGGTAGCTCTGAGAGAACAGGTGGCTGTGTCAGCAGTGGAGGAACAAGCAGAAAAGGAAGCTCAAGTGCAGCAGAAGTGGACATCAGTGTGTGGTGGAAATTGCAGGATAATGCCAAACACCTCTGGACATGCTTTGTGAAAAGGTCTAGAACAGGGATAAGAAGCTGGTGAGCCAAGGGCTCAAACTGTCTCCCAGAAGCTTTCTATTTGGTTTGAACAGTATATTTAATTTTTAAGTTTATTTTTTTATCCCACTTTTCTGTTTAAAAAGCATCCAATGCAGCTTAGAACAAAAGGAAAGCAGAACCATTAAACCACTAAAAACAGACACAATAAAACTTGGCTATAAGACAACAACCAAAAGAGAGAACAACAACACTGCACAACATTTTAAAAGTGCAGTAAAATAAAACTATTTCTCTTCCCTAAATTTGTTCAATTAATATTAATTATTTATAACTATTTTTTAAAAAAAATATTTATTCTTCAATGTGGCTTACATGGGCAGGGGAAGTATCATAAGGATAATAACAAAAAATGATTAAAAATAAATCAAATAGAATAAATACAATACACAGAAGTATTAAAGCAAAGGAGACAACATAAAAGCAATATAAATCAACCATAACATGCCTGGTGGAATATTCAACTCCCATCTCAAAACAGGAAGATAAGGTGTTTGGTGGACCACCTATTTGGCATCTTAAACAGGAAGGGTTGTATTCAACCCTTGTGCAAGTAGAAGTCGGCTCATGTGACAAGACTTCCCCATCCTCTCCTCCCCCTGCATGTGCCCCCCTCCAGAGGGGGCCCTAACTCACTGGAGCAGATTGGGGGGGCTGCAGGTGGGAGGGGGAAATCTGTTCCACCAGTGGTTCCCACCGTTGGATACAACCCAAAGTGTGCCTGGCTTTTTTTTTTTAAATAGTTTTTTTTAATTGGTTCTAAATCTGTTTATTACGGTCCATGAGCAGATTGTAAACACAAAATTTATTAGATAGATAGATTTGTATTATGTAAACCTTGCAATGACAGCAGAGGAGGACCAATTGCAATAGAAATGTGGTGAAGTTCTTTCTACACTGTAGCACTTTAGATTGAAACTGAGGAATTACATTTTTTAATGGCCCCCTGTGCTGATAATAACAATAACAACAAGAAGAAGTAGAACAACATCAACCCTTGCCTTTCCTCTATGTAGACATGCTACTTCTGCACATTTTAATAATACTGCCAGCTTAGGGCTCTAGAATGCAGGGAAAGCATAGAAGTCTATGTGCATAGACTTCTCTTTGCAGCCATCCATGCCTAATACATGAAAGTTAGATACGGGCCCAGGGGTGCTGTGTGACCTCCAGAGCTGGCCAAAGGTGTGGCCCTGCAGCCCCAATCCCTGTGATTCCCCTTCATGTGATGCATGCATGAAAGGGGCTTAGACAGTGTACTGAAAGCCAGGAACTAATCATTTCTAGAGACAGAATTGAAGAGAGGAGGAAGCAAAGAGAAATTAGGACTGGGGCTGGTGTTATTGGCAATGAAAAAAGTGGGCAGAAAAGGGAGGTTTGGAAGGCTGACCTGGCAACCAGAGAGCCAAGCAGGATAGAGTTGCTAGGCCAGATAGGGGAAATTGTCCAGGTGTGGCTTCTACAACATTGTGACCTGGTGACCACAAGGGGGCATCAAGGGCCAAAAAGTAACAGTGAGCTGAATTTCATGACTGGAACAAATCAGCCAATTATTTGGCTGCAGGCTTCTCCTTTCTTTGCCATGCTGATTAATTTGCACCCCTTTCAGCATTATTGCCAGATAATGCCTTGTTATTGTGATTGGGTGGGGGAGCCAACAGCACCAGTTCATGAGGATGAGATACAATCAGACAGTGAAATATGGAAATGTATTAGCCACAAACTCCAATTTGGCTGAGGGATTACTAAAACAGCAACACAAGTATCTGACTCAATTTTTTCTCTGCCTAAGAAAACCTCATGGAAGATTTCAAAGCAGACCCAGGGGAAGCGTTAGGGAAAACAAAGCCATCAGAATCCTCAAATTATTATTCTGATCTTGATTCCAAGCAAGCTGACAGAAGCATTAAAAGAAACACTGATGATCATCAGGCATTTAAATGTCTATCAGGAAAGAACAAATTTAAACATTCAGTGATGCTTTCAGGATGCTATAACATACTGGATGCCTTGCCCCAACTGTTTTCTGTAGAAAGGGTTGGTTAGTTGTGTCTCTTTAGTCATACAAATCCCCCAAACACACACAGAGAGACCTCTGTTTTGCTCCTTCTATGAGTGGATTTTCCTCATTTGAAATTCCAGTTCAAGTCAGAGCTATGATCCTGCTCAGCATCTCAAGGATCTGCCTCTAGCCATAATTATACTCACCTTTGTGCTCTTTGCACTTTGCCAGGCGACAGTAGCTCTAAATTATCAAGGGGGCAGGGGAATCAACAGCATTTTAAGGGTCACCAAAACAGGTTACAAGTTTGTCCATTGACATTTCCCTCCTGGAAAAGTCAGGGCAGGAGGTCAAAAACATGGCTGACTAACAAGGCACAACGCAGGGGAAAGGTTACATGAATGGTAACATTGGCTGTTAATAATGCAACAGAAAAGGCATTTTGTGGACATGTAATGAAAGGAAACCATGCCAGGCAAAGCGAAAAGACACAGGGGTCATGCAAGCAATGACTGCATAACGTTCAGAGAGAAATGATTATATTACAAAATGTGCAGCCCTATTGGTTAAATATCAGGCCAATGTTCATTAGCTTTATGTAAAAGCAACCTATGGGTATGAAGAGAACCAATCATTTTTTCATGGATGATCGAGATTTCAGTCTCACACTCCAAGATCCATTGCTAGAAGCCTGGTATCTTATCAGGGTCAGGTTTGCCCTGGGTCATAAATAGACTTGTAGGACATGCTCTATAGGGTCTTGATTGGATCACATCCAGAAAGGAGACTTGGCAAAGTTGGGAAAGAGATGTAGTAAGAAGGGGTTCAGGGCAGGGCACACTTAATGAAGGAAAGACACAGCAAGAAGACAGTGCCAAGAGACAAGCTAAAGTCAAAATAGCAAAGTCCAGAGGGGTTGGTTGGGTCACAGCAAAGCACCACACAGGGATAAAGAAGCTGGTGCAATACAGGAAGTCAAGCTGGTTGCAAGGTAACATGTTGAATGGTGACAGCAATGCAAGAATATCCAGCAGACCAAATATAGTTTTGCACATTACAATGTGAAGTGAAGGACAAAATGAAAGTGGAATCTACTTTGTCTTCTAACATTTGTGCTGAATGCAAAGGAGCTTGTGGTGTGTGTGATGCACAAGCCTGGCTGTTTCTCTGAGATTTTTTCTACATGAGGCATTTATTGTGCGCTTGTGATTCCACATTCATTCTTGGTAATTTGCAGGTGCTTTACATGACATCATCATCTTCCAGGGACCTTTCCTGTGTTTTGCAACCATTTCCACAGCTGTTGGTTGTTGTTTTTTAGATCAAGGAAAGTGTGGTATTATTTGGTAATGGCAGGATGAAACACTCATGTATTTGTGCAATTCTGCTATACCACAGTGCCACCTAGTGATTGTGTAACGGAACATATAGAAAGGCAGAGAAACACACACGCACACTTGGGGAAAAATGTGTAAAGGAGCTGATCTTAATCCCTCAAAGAATCCAGGAGCAGAAGCCTTGGTAAAGTGGTGGGTTAAAAGCATCGTGTAGAAAAGCCCTATATCTCATTTGCACAAATTTATTTTCATACATTGCATCAGAAGTGCAGTAACAGGAAGCACTGTCCACTGGTGCTTCCTTTCCTTGGCTTATTTCGTTCAAAACCATTCAGAGTCACAAACAGTTGTTGACAACTTCTATGAGTTATGCTCTTTCTTTCTTTCCAGGATTCCTAGACACAACTGGAACAAGACATGGCTGGAACAACAGAATTGGATGAAGACATAGCCCAGATGCAGTGAAGCATTATTGCAAATGATTGTGAACCTACACATAAGGATATGATTTGGTTTAGGATCATTGACTATATAAGCAGTTAGATATATAATAAAAGAAAAGAATGTCCAAATTAGGGGGCAGGACTATCCACTCCCCTTCCCAAATGGGAAGGGGTTGAAAAATCAGAGTCAACCAACAACTCAATTCACATTTCTTTCCCAATTAAAATATATAAACTGCCCAGCCCACCCAAGTATGCATGTACTAAATCCTGGTCCAAGTAATGATGTCACCACTGATGGGCTGGAGTCCTACTGTGATTGGGAAGAAGGGGATCCATAGATTTCATAAATCATAGAGTTGGAAGGAGCCTACAAGGCTATCGAGTCCAACCCCCTGCTCAATGCAGGAAACTAGAGGAGGGGTCTCCCATCCAAGTAATAACCAGGCTTGACCCTGCTTAGCTTTCCACACTCAGACAAGCTGAGCCAGCATATGCCACAGGCCTGTTGCATTTAAAATTGGATCTGGATTGATATGATGGGTTACAGAAAATATTGATCTGTAAAAAGACATCTAATAACATTGAATGTTGGATTTTATTTTACTTTTTTAAAAAAAAAAACTAAATCTGAAGTGCTCCGAGCTCACCAGCTCAGCTCTGCAGAAAATGTCATGTGTTAAACAGCTTGGAGCATATTTGCACTCTAGCTAAAGGTGCAATCCTAAACACACTTACTCGGGAGTATTGAACTCAATGGAACTTACAAGTAAAAAATGGTTTAGGACTGCATTGCAAATCTCTTGAAAAATCAATGTAATGTTTAGGATTTACTCAAAGTGTCAGAATTCTGTTTGTGAGCCCTAGTTCACTCATAGAACTTCAGTTTCCAAAGTTCCTTGTGCAGGGTCACATCAATTAATGCAATATGAAAGGAAGTTACATAGGAACATAGGAAGCTGCCTTATACTGAGTCAGACCATTGGTCCATCTAGCCCAGTATGGTTGACACTAACTGGCAGCAGTTCTCCAGGGTTTCAGGCAGGATTCTTTCCTCACTCTACCTGGAGATGACAGGGGTTGAACCTGGGTCCATGTGCTCTACCACTGAGCTATGGTCCTACTTCTGTGGGTTACAGAAAATATTAATCTGTAAAGAAGAATCTGCCTTTAAATATACAGGGAGATGCACTGGAAACATACCAAGGAGCTGCCATTGGTCATGCTTCCTTGGTGCATGTACATCACATGCCCGCAGATACAGACATATCCGCACCACACGTCATGGTGCTCACTTTGGCAAAACCCAGTATATACCCAGCAAATGCTTCTGCTGCATAAAGTGTAAATCAGCCCTCCCTGTCTTCCTGAATAATGGAGAGTTACCTGGCGATTCTTAAATGGGTAATTCCCTTTTGCTGTTGAGCTAAATTTAGCAGCTGTTTACCAAAGCAATGAAATATTGCCAATGCCAACCCTTAATATTCATGGCTTGGGTATTTTGTTATGCTATTCACCATTTTTATGCAGTATGATGAATATTTTAAAATGTTGGAAATCAAATATTTATTTCAACATAAACAACAAACCAGCCACAAACTAGAAAATGTGCTAATTACACCATGTGTCATTGATTCCTTCTGTGTCTCCTTTCATCCAAGTAGATGCCCATTAAAATAAAAAATAAAAAAAATAAAAAAACCTCAGTTCTGCAGAGCTGGAGACCTTAAGCTACATGGCCCAAATGTGGCAGGCCATAAAGGAGCCTCGCAAGCACACATCTGTGTAAACTAATTTGAGACATTGTTCTATGCAAGGGATAAAGGAGGGGGAGAGGAAGATGAATAGCAGAGAAGTCTGGTTCACATGGAAAGAATCCATTGGGCTCTGCAGGAAGGGGCAGGCCAGGTCATGAATAGCCTTGGTTCCTATTCAAACCTTCCTCACTATTAGCATTAAGCCTCCATCTGGACTGCAGTAAAATGGAACCGGCACCAGCCATCACAAAACTTCCAACAGTGACTGAAGGCAACCTGACAAGATAACGGATGGCTTTGCAGCTAGCAATGCTGCTACATGCTCCGTCGGTCTGATCCCGGAATCATTCAAGTGAAAATTAACTTCTTCTCATCTGGCCACTAGGAGAAAAAAAGAAAATAGAAAAAGAAGTGCCTTGTGAGAAAGTGACTATGTTGTTAATCAGAGCAATTTAGAAGGGGGTCGAGGTTGCGGAGGGGGGGTGAGATTTCAACAGAAATAAAGGTTTATGAAAGGAGGAGATTCACCCTTTGTCACAAGGTGGAGAGGATGCACTGGGTGAGTTTAGCCAAATCTGTGAGACAGAAAGAGACAAAACAAAAAAAAGATGCAACAGACGGACTGAGTTCCCTGAAGACTCCTTTTCTCAGCCTGGAAGCACCAAAGGGTTGACATTTCTAAGCATTTACCTAGTTATGGTGTGTATTCTCCATGGGTGGCAGGAGGCAAGCCTGAGTAAGGACTGTATCAGACAACTGACAGATTGTCTCTGCAAGAGAAGCAAATGATGGCCTTATCAGAGATACCCAGGCACTGAACAAATTCAATATCCTCTGAACTTCCCTTCATACTAAACCTCCACCTACAGTCATCCCACTTGTATGTATGGGGACTGGTGTCAGTGAACGCAGGAGCATAATACAAAGGAGCCAAAGAGCTGGTGACTGTTTCCCCCCAAAATATGTGGAACAGTCAAGCAGTATCAAAAACCAATCCTAAGAGTCAGGAAGAATTGTGGTTGCAGAAATGGCTGTGCATAAATGTTTTAAATTGCATATTGTAAAAGAAAGAGTAACCATGTTAGTCCGTTGCTTCAAAGGAGGATAAAGATTTCAGTGGCTACTAGTCATAATGGCTATATATTACCTCCACTATCAGAGGTAATATGCCTGTGTACACCAGTTGCTGGGGAACATGAGCAGGAGGGTGCTATTGCAATCATGTTCGACTCCTACTTGAGGGTTTCCCATAGGCATATGGTTGACCAGTGTGCAAACAGAATGCTGGACTAGATAGGCCTTTGGTCTGATCCAGCAAGACTCTTCTTATATTCTTAAAGAAGACAAGGAGCCAATTAAAGTCTAATTTGCTGAAGTTATGAATTTGTCTAGATGAATGTGGCAGATGAATAAAGAGGGTACAGAAAGTATTGGCTTTCTCTTTCTCTTTCTCTCTCTCTCTCTCTCTCTCTCTCTCTCTCTCTGGACCACTTCGGACAACATGACAAGCCACCGTGGTACGTCACAAAGCTCAACTGCACTGATGGCCATGACAGACGATCGCCCTTTCTCGTTGCTAGTGTGGTTTCACTCAGAGCTAGCGTGGTTTTGCTCGGACCCTGTCCTCCCTCCTGCTGTCATCACATATCCCAGTGGCCTTTGCGAGCCAGTTCATATTTCAAGATCCCTCACTCCCTTGTTACTTTGGCTGCTTCTTCCCAATTGGCCCTCTGAGTGCATGGGGCGGGCTATCCCTTTCCCTCCTCCTGAAGCAAACTGTAACCCTCTCCTTTCCACTGCCTAGCTGATCTACTTTGTAAACCAGTGGGGGGGAAGCAGGGCTTTCTTTCTGGTGGAACTCACCGGAACTGAGTTCCAGCACCTTTTCTTCTATTAATTACATTACAATTTAATCGCCATCTACTCCCGAGGAAATGTAATCCAAGAGTTCCGGTACCCTTTTCTCCAGAAAAAAAGCACTGGGGGGAAGCAATCTGTTCCTGTCACCCAGCCCATCCTTCCCGCCCCCTCGCACATCTACTTTGTCAACCCAACAGAAAAAGTGATCTGTACCTGTCACCCCCAGCCCCACCACATCCCTGCCTGTGACATGAGCAGCTTCCTCCCTGCCTTTCCCACCGCCGCCGTGACAAAGCATTCCCCCCATCCCCCCTTCACACACACCATGACTCGTGCCTCTGGCGAAGCCGTGGCTTAACTTTCTCCTAGCCATGATTAGGACTGTAGATTATCGAGTAACTGTCATTTATTATAGGGAAATGAGAGATATGTTAAGGTTCAAGTGAAAAAATTTCCATGGTGCATTTTTAGGCAAGTAATACATGGTTATTTCCTGATGGCCTTCACTTCTTTGGAGAAGTGATGGTTAGAATTGCTTGTGTGACACAATTCTATATAAACCATATAATGGTAGCCAAGCTGCAAGGTCAGAAAGGTAATCACAACGACATTTTCTAATGAGTCCAATGAGGGAAAAGAAATAAGGTCTGCAGAATAAGATTTGTCATTTGTTTCCATTTACAGGAAGGTAGCAAGTTTCAGAGAGGTTATCAAACAGGTACGAGGATGCACACACAGGATGTCATTGCCACGAAGCTTAACACTGTTGATTTCAGGCTTGACAAAGATTTCTTTTACTTCCAAGGCAATGCTTGAACAGAGCCAAACAAGCTTGGCATAGCATGACTTTCTGCGCAACGAGTCCTGTAAATCGCAGTCAGTACTTTGCAGTGAATCTCTTCAGTACTGATGACTTTGAGGTCAGCAAACATGCACAACATGTTCTGTTTGTCCTTGTGGAGCTATTCTCTCATATAGAAAGGCTGTAAGTGCCATCTTAGAGCACATGCTTTCCATGCAGAATGCTTAAAATAGAAATACTTTAACACATTGTTTTACACAGAATTATAGAATTTGAATGGACCTTGGAGATTATCTAGTTCAACCCCCAGCTCAATGCAGGAATATCATGATACTCTTTATCATTCCTGTCTTAATTTAAGGGTACCGTCCTGTCAAATAATGTGGTAAAAGATTTGTGCTTTGAACATTTAATAGTTGTGTTAGTTTTTAAAATATTTGATTATATATTTATATGTGACAGTAAAGTTAAGTAAAGCATTTTTTTATATAACACTAGCTGTTGCCCACGGCTGCACTTGCGTGGATTTTAGGATTTGGTATAATTGTTTTTAAAAGAAATATGTATGGAAAAGATGCAGTGTCTCTGACTGAAAGTGTAACATTTAGGCTGGGTGCTAGCAGCAGAAATCTTTTGTGACAGAGATATCTGTTCTTAAAGAAAAATCAGGTTAATTCTGAGAGTCTACAGGTGATGAAGAGTGAGCATGCCAAGTTTGGGGTAGATCCGTCTAAACGTGATGGAGCCTATGCGACGATGCCCCACACACAACAGTCAGTCAGTCATTTAAAAAGTTTCCCTCCCTTTTCACCCGGTTATGTAAAAAGTTCCCCTCCCTTTTCACCCCCCTCAGAGAACATTCTAAATGGCCTAGGGGAGATTTGCATACCCAGCCCTATTGGCCCTTGCAGGAATTCATACGAACATTCTAAGTGTCGTATGGGCTATTTGCATAACTGCTGCTATTGGCTCCTGCAACAAGTTGGCTTCTGCAGCAATTATGAGGTGAGGGAGGCCTATTTGCAGAACTGCAGATATGAGAGTGGGGCGATTTTGCCCCCTTTTTTCACCCCCTTAGGGATGGAATTTCCCAAAATCCTTCCTCAGTGGGGGTCTATGTCATAAAAGCAATGTCCCTTCAAAATTTCAAGTTCCTAGATTAAACGGTTTGAGCTGGGCGTTGATGAGTCAGTCAGTCAGTCAGTCAGGACACCATCTTTTATATATATAGATTGGGGACGCAGGGGACGGACATTCCTTGACTTTCATATTGTTTTCTAGTTTTTCTGTTGGACCAGAGCAAAAACAAACAGATATGCTGTACATACAGTATAGGGTATACATTTTTCCAGCATGGAGACTAACATCTCTGCTGAAAAATAATGCAAAGTCCACATTAAAGATGTCAGGACCCCTCCTCTTTCAAATGCCCAAAGTGAATGAAGCACAAAGATAGGGTGCCCCCCTTCCAGCCTTGAGGTCTATATGAAATTGCTTTCCTCTACTTCCCAAGCACTGGAAAAGAGAGATCATTCTCCGCATCTTGGTGCATTTGGTTGTAAAAGGTAAAGCAGAAAGACGTGTTCCGTTTAGATCTCCCCTAGAAGATTTCCTATCTTCCATAAGGAAAACTTTGGTGTAGTGTCAAAGAGAAGCAAATTTCCATATTCTGCCCTTGCTCTTTTTCAAGCAGAAACAGTAGCCACAAAAGGGAGATGGCCATTCTTGGTATGCTACTCTCCCCACCACACACACACACACACACACCCTTGCCTGGGCTACCTAGAACAGCATTTGCTAGGGCAGACAATGCACGTGATAATCACATCTCAGAAAAATGTGTATCTGCTTCTCTATGCTATAAATCCTCCTTGTTATAACACTTCCTCACTTCCTGCTGCTGACACTGCCATTTGTTTACTGAAATTACTTGCAAACAGATGGTGTGGGTGGTACCAGCAAGACAACCAAGTCCTGGCAAGATAGTGATTTATTCAGGTGGTGGTTTCCCATAAGCCTAGTTTATGAAAATGGGAAGATCTATTCTAAAATTAGTTCACATGGCATCAATCATATGCCATACATGAATACCCAGTCTTAAAGATTTGGTAAAATAAAGATTTTCAGGCAGGTGGTTTGAAATCCTGTTCTGACTACAGTTCTTTGCACAGCATTGATGGAAGGCCTGCTCCTGAAGGTTCCCAGTTTAGGTGGCATCATATATAGTACTCTCAGACTCAGGGGCTGAATTATATAATACGATGGTTATGTGGCCAAAATGGAGCTACAGGAAAACAAATGTGCTCAGAGGAATCAGAAGTTCAAGAGGGAAAAAATACTTAAGAGTGCAATCCTATGCATGTTTAGACAGAGAAAAGGCCTACAACTCCTAGCATGCCCCAGCCAGCCATGGCTGACTGGGGTATGCTGGGAGGTGTAGGCCTTTTCTCTGTCTAAACATGCATAGGATTGCACCTTTAGGGGAAAATGTAAGGGGGGGGGACTAGACCAATGAGGACTGAGCATGCTCAGTGGCCATAGAATATGAGTGTCTGTTGTGGGGGGGGGGGGGGATGGAAAATAGTATCCTGAAAGAAGACATGGGTGGAATACTGAACATGAGCATTCCGCAATGCAACATTGTGTTATAGTATAGGTCCTACTTCGGGGTGATGCTGATTGACACACACAATCTGGTCTTTGGATTCTGACATATATGTATGTTTTTCTGCAAGCCCATTTGAGGCAAAGGTTTCTGGGGATGATCACAATCTGTATAATTAATTATGATGCCTTCAATGATTTAAAAACAACAGGAAAGATTTAACCTCAGTTTTAGCTATTTATACGGTTCTCTGATTTTAATAGAGCCAGCCAGGCTGTTTGACATCTGGCTCTTAATCAAGGTCATGCCCCAAATGTGCATAGTGACCACCTTCTTTCAAAGCTAATAAGACATCATGATGGGTAATAATGCAACACATGAAAATGCAGCACTGTGCCACTATATGTTTTATAAAGCCATTTGTTATTGTCAACCCATGAGGTATACCTTAGCAAAAGCCTATTTTGGCAGGGGCAACACTGTTTTAACAGCCATAGAAAGTGATTTAAAAAAAAAAAAGGACCATTAGCCTTTAATTTAAAGTTTATGACACAGAACATTTTAATTGAAGTTAAATGAACTATTAACATTTATCACCATAATTGTTCTGCAACCCCTGACCCTGAAATACAGTGCCATGACAGTAAGAGCCTTCGGTAAAACTTAACTGGGAAATGGGGGAGGAGATAATCATCACATATTTTTTTTAAAACCAGTCTTGCAGATTGCACCCTTCTGTCGAGAAATGGCGCATGCACCATTTGGTCCATGGCATTTGGTCTTGCTGGGATATTTGCCCCATGACATTTGGTCTTGCTGGGTGTCTTTGGATACTCTGTGATGAATGAAGCATTCCCAGGACAAGCTGAGATGCTTCTTCCTGACTATGTGAAGGAAAGGAGGATTACTTTGCTGGGTGCCTGAGATGTTGGCCAGTATTGACAAATATGATGACAGTAGTCTGTTAGAAATACCTTTTCCCTCATAAACACCTCACATTCACACTGTTTTATGATTCTAGATAGTTAAATTTCATACTCTATGTTCCCCATTGCTAATATCAGGAAACTCACATCTGGATTCATGTGAATACCTTTGCAGCATAATTTGAAGGTTCACTTAAAATCAGTTAAGAGAGTAACAGTATCACAATCTGTTGGATGCAAGCTGATCAGTATTCCTCTCTCTTTTGTTCCATATGATGATTAGGAAATTAATTAGGGATTAACAGCTACCTTGCTAACCCTACAGCTTGGTGCCGTCTGACACTGATTGCTCAAGTACTTTGATAGACAAAAACACACACACTTTTTTCAGGTATGCAAAAACATTTACTCATATTTCAAATCACAAGTTGTAGGCCTATTCTTTCAACCAGAGTCTCATGTACCAAATCCTCTCCTGTGGTACGGATACATATTCTACTGATAATCTTTAAATAAGAAAAAAAAAGATCTATGTCTAATTTTAGGTCACAGTTTCCTGTTTCTCAGTTTAAGAAGATAGTGTTTGATCAAATTATTCTGGCTATTACGCAGATAAAAATAAAATTATTCAAAAGTTCATTGAAAACCGTATTTAGTGCCTAGTTTGACTCATATATAAAATAGCGCACACACATACAAGCAAGTGTTCAAAAGTTCAGGATAATTTTATTTATATTTATCAATTTAAGAGAAATCCTATGGTCCCTAGACAGAGTCCCAGGAGCCATAGGATTCTGCGGGAAAAGCTCTCCGAGGCTGAAGATAGAGCTTCCAACATCGGAGCTTCTCTTACCCATGTTTTGGCAATGCCCAATAGTTACTTATTTGGGGAAGGAGTCATAATAATACAGATAAACTTTGTATTGGAATACTCTTGCATATTTACTGATGCACATGTTCTCTTAAATTATTTACCTGTTGCTTGGAAGTTAACGCAAGGTCAACGTAAATGGATTTTCCACACCCTTTTGACAGCTAAAAGACTGATATTGGATAATTGGAAGGGTAAATGTCCACCTTCTGTAACACAATGGATTGAGGACCTAACAATGCTTTCAACATTTGAACAGGTGGTATTTAGGGTATTTAGATGGATACAGGTGGATAAATATATGGATATTTGGTCTTCCTTTCTTGAAGCTTATGCATAACTGTTTTTATAGATAGGTGTATTTTCATCTGTATCTATTCTAAATGATTTATTCAAATTCATGTAAGAAAATTTTAATTTTTTACAGTTTGGTTTGGTGCTGTTGAAATTCACAATTTAAAAAATCAATTTTAAAAATTAGAGCCCTCATTTTGGCTCCGCCCAGCCACCACAGAGGCTTCCTCTACAAGGCTGGAACTCCAACCTCATGGTGGGGATGGACACTTTGGGTGCATTCTGGAGGATGTGAACGGAGTGGCCAAGGATCTGGGGGGTCCTCCCAACTCCTGACCATGCCCCCAAACTGGGAAAACATGTAGACACACTTAAAGCAAAGGGAGAGTGTGACAACCACCCCTCACCCTATACCCAGGTGGGGTGTTGCCGCCTCACCTAATGACCGAGGATACCTGTTTCACCTCAGGATCTGCCCTGCCAACCAGGTGCACCTCCCAGATAGCCAGTGCCTATCACCACACCGCTATTGGGATGACTACCACCGCCGGAGCTTTCATGCCACCCAGCCTGGCAACCTTAATAGAGGCTGTTCCTTCCCACCATTTTATCCCATCTGTTGCAAGGTTTTCCCTTTAGGTATGCTGCCACCAAACCCCTCAGTAGTGTGTGTCCCTTGCAAGGCACCTGGGGTTAACCAAAGCCTTATCTAAAATCATAGATGGAAAACAGGCTGTTTACACATAAAAAGAGCAAGATTTAATTTTCCGGAACACAGGTAGGAAATCAGGGTCAGGGAACATAAGGGATTAAGGGGTCAAATATGGATTTCAGGTAAATACAGGTAAATAATAATCTTCTAGTTATAGCATTTCTACTCTTCTAACAGACTAATTTCTCAAACCTTCCTATCTCTCTACCTCCCACCTGCCTTCATCCAAATACAACCTCTCTCTCTCTAACTCTCCACCTAACTCTTACTAATTAACTCCCAGACAGACTCCCTGTCTCTAACTGCCCTCTCTTTTAAAATCCAGTCACTCCTGGATTTAAATGCCAATCACACGCAAGCTGCATCTGAACATTCCATTCACTCTAGCTGTCAATCATACACCCCAGACACACTATATACAAACCTCAATAGTTATTTCTCCTTTAACTAGAACTGGAATCATCACAGAGAGAATTATTTTTCTTCCTGCCACAGACAGAAGAAAGATACAGGAAGTCCCATTTCTCTCTTGACTTCCATCCTGCTGACAAGAGCCGACAGGGCATATGAGCGAACAGAGCGCTCCAATCTCCAAGTGCTCTGGCAAGGGCATAGGATTGCTCTCTGAATTTTGAATCTGCTCTATGGGCCACTCACACCCCCACGCCATATAAGAGGGTGATACCATCTGAAATCAAACCCACTGCAGTTGACAGAACTTCTCCCACACTGCGACTAAACGCAACACAAATGTAGCAGGCCAGAACAAAATACTGGAGCACACAGCAAGACCATGTGCTAATTTGACAAAACATGATGTCCCCATTCTTTAGGTGGTCTCTTCCTGCTTTCCCCCCTTTACATTTTATATTCTTTGCCAGGCAATAGGGGGCAGAAGTGTTTTGCCAGATTTGCTAAAAGAATATGATGGATTGCTTGTTTATCATTTAGTACAGTGTTCTCCAACCTTGGGTCCCCAGATGTTTTTGGCCTACCAACTCCCAGCATGCCCCAGCCAGCATAGCTGGCTGGGGCATGCTAGGAGTTGGTAGGCCAAAAACATCTGGGGACCCAAGGTTGGAGAACACTGATTTAGTACAATGGCCAAGTTTCTCACTGGAAACTCAATGGGTGACTTTGGGCCAGTCACTGACTCTCAGCCTCACAGGGTTGTTGTGAGGATAAAATGGAGAGGAGGAGAAGGATTATGTAAGCCGCCTTGGGTTCCTTGCAGGAAAAAAGGCGGGGTATAAATATAATTTAAAAATAAAAAAATAATAATAAATAAATAAATAAATAAATACACTGGGTTCTAAGACGAAACAGCTCCTGACACTAATTCCTACTGTTTAAAAGAAAATCAGCCTAGTGCATGGTTTGCCTTGTTTTCTAGAACAATTACAATACTATAAAGCAGTTTATTGCCATTTCAGCACACACTAAGAACAACCAGATGATTAAAAATTACTAGATCTATACAATCCATTTGTCCTTATAGAAATTGAGCGTATTTCACAGATCTTGAAAGAGAATGCTGTAGTCGTGTGGATGCTACATAATGATGCTCTTCCATTTAAATCAAAGGAGGATTTTAGCATGAATATTAATATAACCTCCCCGCAAACCCTAACTTTTTCATGTTTTTATAATTACCTCCCAAGAAGACCTACGTATTTAACTAAGAAAGGATAATTGCCTTGTATTACATTTCTTTTACATGAATCACTTCTCAATAGCAATTTTCAATAAATTAATGCAACAGGTTTAAAAGTAATACAAGGATAATCTCTGAACTGAAGATACATAGATTTGAGATTTGGTGCATCCGCCACATGTGTTGATAGCACAAGCCCTGCTCAGGCAGTTAATCTCAAACATGAGCTGGGCCTGGGAGCAGGGCTTTGCCAAGTAGCCCCTCCCTTTGGCCTCCATGCATTGACCCTGAATGTGTGCAGGCAGGGGACCAGCATTAGGCGCAGTCCATCCCCTGACAGTAACTGTTTTGCATGATGATCTATTGATGGGTCTTCCGTTAATTCCTACATGGAAGAGTTTTCTGCATAGGATTTGTTATCTGTGAAATTGCTCAGACGACCAGCCTTACTCAACCGGGTGCTCTCCAGATGCTTTGGATGACAACTCCCAGCATTCCTGACTATTGGCCTTGTTTGCTGGGGTTGATAGGAGTTGAAGTCCAAAACATTTGGAGGGCACCATATTGGGGAAGACTGGCCCAGACTGTAACTGTCAGGGACAGTGCATCCAATGAGGCTGCCCGGCCGTAACCCTCCAGACTTGGAGGATTACAGGCATCCTATGAAGGGTGAAAGGAGCGCGGAGGCACAGGCCGCCTCTGTGCTCCTCCTGCCCTGCAAAAGACTTAGACAGCTGATTTCAGCCATCTAAGTCTTTTGCCCTGGCACGTGAGGAGGGGAGGCTGAGGCACTGCCAGGATACATCGTATGCTGGTGGAGCCTTATGCCTCCCCGCCCTGCCCCCAGGAACGCCCATAGAACAGCATCTCTGAGGTTGGTCTTCTGACCTCAGAGCCGCAGCCAGCATGGCTCTTTCCACACTGGCTGCACGAGCAGAGGGAGGGCGCTCCAGAGTTGGAAGGCCAGCTCCAACCTCGGAGCACGTTTCTCCTGTGGCCATCAAGACTCTGTCTAGTGGCCATAGGATTGCGCCCTCAGTCATCCAGATGTCAAAGTATTTTAACCAATTATATTTGAAATTCAGAACTGAACCAACATTTTTGAAATGCATGAATCCAGTTAGAACAAAAATCCCTTAATTGTTATTATACAGAGCCCATTGCATAAAACACACCCAAATTTAATTAGAGGATCATCAATGGGCTCTAGCTAGATTAGATGGAAAGGGCACCCCAGGCACCAACTTGATGTGGAAATGGAGATCTTGCCCAGGCAGCACCAGGTATTACAAAATCAGGGCCAGGCACAACCACAAAACCATTCTGGTGCCTAGTATTATATATCTTTAAAATTAAGATTTTACTGGAAATGACATAGTCATAATTTATCTCCTAAGCAATCCTTTATTTAAAGTAGCACATACTACACTAATTATGGACTTCATATTGCTTTGGGTGTTTTTTCTCCGGTATACAGTTTGAAATTAGAGGATTACTTTTACTTAAATTTGAGGGAGTTCAAGCAAGATCAACACATGTATGCATGCCCTAATAATGATCAATATGATTTTTAGACGTGGGGCTCAGTAACACAATGTTGCATGCGTGTGTGTCTACAAGTGGGTGACCTTCCAAAATTCTCCCTTTTCAGGCAAGAAGCTGCCCAGAGAGAGTGAGCAGGCAGGCACTGTCTGGCAAGAGAAGAGGTGAATGAATGGGCACCAGCTGGCACTGGAGCAAGTGAGCAGGGTGCCGTTATATGTATGCCTTTCCCTCCATTCCCCTTTTCCAGCCACACTATTCCCCCTTCCACAGCCTCAGCCCTAGGTGTTTTGCTTCCTGAGCCGGGAAAACACGCCGCTACTAGCACCGCTGCCTCCCTCACAGCCTTCCCGGCTGCAGGGCTCTTGCAAGAACTCAGTCTGACAGGTCTCGCAAGAGCTTGGGCAACTGGAGCCCCGTAGCTGCAAAGGGAAGATGAAGGGGGAGTGCAAATGCCACAGCGGGAGAGCAGTGGGCGGGGCTCCCGAGAGCACCTGCTGGAGGCAGCAGTGAGCTCTCCTGGTCTGGATGGGGGAGGGGGACAAGCACAATTCGCCACTCCTCAGGGCCGGTGCTTCCATTAGGCGGACTAGGCGGCTGCCTAGGGCGCGTGGGCTAAAGGGGGCGCGGCCAGCCCACCGGCAGCCGGGCGGGATCCGCCGCTGCTTCCCACGGTGGCTTCTCTCCAGCTCCCTGGGCGCGCGCCACCAAACACCAGCACCGGCGGCGGATGGATCCAGACTTCCTAGTCCTCCCCAGGGTCGGGGACGCTCCTCTTCCTCCTCTGCACCCTTCGCAGTGAGGGGGTGGGGGGGAGAGCCGAGCCACCGCCCTGGAACTACCGTGGGTTGAGCAGGAGGTGGAGGAGGCCAGGCTGGCAACAGCAAGGCTCAGAAGAAGACAGCGGTGGGCGCGGCGAGCTCCTGGATCTTGTCCTCCAAGAAGGGCAGCCACTTGCGGAGGCGCGCGCGTCTCGATCCGCGGCAGGAGCCGGGCTGGGACTCCTCCTGCCGGTGCGCTGAGCACTTCCTCCCCGTGTGGGCTGCGGGCTTTCTTGGGCATAGGGCTGGAGGGAGGGAGGGCTCAAGTGGGGGGGGGTGCTAAATACCTGAACTTGCCTAGGGCACCAAACTGTCTTGCACCGGTCCTGCCACTCCTACTCTGCTGCCTGATGCGGGCGCCTCAGTTTGCCTCATGATAGGGCTGTTTTCCCCCCTCTCAAAAGACAGTCCACATTCCACAGGCACTGAGCACACTCGGTCCTGATTGGGCTCTTTGGGGGTGGGGGTTCGCCCTGCATCCTTAGGGGATATCATCTAAAGGTTTTTGTTTGTTTTTGTACTTCTGCAAACCCCAAGGTTACCCCAAGTCTGCTGATACTTCGCTCTTGTTCATTGCTGTTGCGATTTGGCTACATAAGCAATAGCACTCAGAGGATTGAATAAGAATTAGAATACAGGAGGAGGAGGAGGAGGAGGAGGAGGATTTATTACAATTATATCCTTCCTTTGCTAAAAGAATCTCAAGGCAGCATACACAGTTCTCTCCCCCCCCCCCCCATCTCATCTTCAGAACAAATCTGTGAGGTAGGTCAGGCTGGAAGATACTGACTGCCTAAAGGTCAACAAGTGAGCTTCATGGCTGAGTGGCAATTTGGACACAGATCTCCCCAGTTTTTGTCCAACAAGAACCACCACTACACGTGATTGTGAAACGAGTCCACACAGATAACAATCCACAGCAGGCAGCCATTCCATGTGCAGTTCAGAACTAAGCCCATTTATATTTTTGTTGTAAACTGAAATGCTCCAGCCCCAACTGCATATTTTTCATTCTCACAGCTGCACAAACTATTCAGTGTTTTAATCTTGTTCCAACCCTGTTGCTCCCTCCTCATTCATCACAGCAAGCCAATCCATTCCTACCTATGCATAGTAACTTTTGGAAGTGTTTTATGATGTCTCAAGCTGGGATACATGCATGTTTTCCTTCTGAAGAGTCACATCAGTGTCCCGCCACTTGAGAGCTGGAGTGAAGAGCTTTGCTTTAGATAAATATTTGACTACATAAAACTATATGAGCAAAACCATACTATAATGGGACTTCTGATTTGCTATGGGCCTAGAACAAACAAACAAGCTTGCCAAATTCTCATATCACACTAAGGGTGGAGTCTGTTCTCTCTACTTTTCATGTCTTTTCAGAACCTAATCATCATCTGTAGATTGAGCACATATAATCCCTGAGGTTCACATGAACTATTCCCATCTTGCCCCTTTTGTTGGCAGTGGCTATCTCAAGGGATGAGGACAATACATGCATCGGTAAAGCCTGGTGAGGCTTTCCTAGTGGCCCTCACATCTGGCTCACATACATGCATGTTATCAGTTGATGCACCATCAGATCAAACAAAGCAGAAATAAATTTACCTCTCCTCACATCATCTCATAATCCATTTTTAGTGAAGTCAGTTCACATGTTCAGTTTGTCCCTATCATGTCCAGAATCCAAGTGATGTAAAATCAAGAAATATACATACATTTGCTTAAGTCCCTATTTGGACATCCAGTTGCCCCCATGCGACTACCACTGCATGAAAGAGAGTGTGGACCAGCTGGCTCCCTCTGTCATAGGAATCATAGGATCATAGAGTTGGAAGGGGCCTACTCACCACTGAGTCCAACCCCCCTGCTCGATGCAGGAAACTAGAGCAGGGGTCTCCCATCCAAGTAATAACCAGGCCTGACCCTGCTTAGCTTTCCATGCTTAGACAATCTGAGCCAGCGTGAGCCACAGGCCTGTCCCTGTCACCGGGCTCCACCACCTTCCATGTGTTGGAGCTGGAGGGCTGAAGGTCTGCGGGGCTTGGGTCATTGCCTTACATATAAAATATATGAGTTCCATTCTAAGAGTCCCTGCTCTCCACCACAGGCCTAAAGTAATGTGTGCACACTCCACATGGAGACCCATGTGCATGAAAGCCCAGGTCATGCAATCTCTCCTGCCCTTTCTTGAGGTGGAAAATGCATGCCAGTTAGACAGCTGCAAGCATAAACATTTGTGTGGACTGCATGCACTGCATTTTACATCATACGCATGGTGAAGGCCACAGGCATGCCCCTTAGCTCCCATGACATGAATACTGTTGCTGTCTGGGCAAGTTATCTTAAATGGACCATAGAACCCAAAGCATTCGCTTGACTTAAATTCCTTTTTCATTACTCATGTATAAAATTGTGGATAGTACTTTCTGTTTTAGAGGCAAAGAGAACTGCTGTGCAACTCAGCATGTCTAAGGAGGAGAGATAACAGGATGGGATAGAAAAAAACTTCCAAATGCAGAGACTCCAGCAGCTGTGGAGGGAAAGGTCAACCAGCTTCATTGTTGAAGTCAACACAAGTCCCCTGAAGATGCTAACTTTAATGTGTGCGAACCCAGCATCCTGAATGTTAGAATAATTGCTTTTATACAGATGCAGCACAACGGTTTCCAAATGACACCAAGCCACTAGAGCTATCACTGTAAGCAAACCTGGCATTTCAGGAATGCACTTCTTTCCTAGGGCCTTAATAGACTTTGAGGTGTACTCCTACTGACGACAGCAACTTTTCACATGAGCAGATGTTTCAAACCAATGGCCAACTTTAACTAGGGCAATTCAGCAACCACTACAGGAATTTTGAGAAAAGTGAATCTAAATGCAGTTTAGTCCCTATGGAAATACCTGTGACGTATTTCAGAGCAATTGCACAGAGCCTGTGCCATCTATGCTGGGCACTGCTTCTGCTCCGAGGCATATGATGCACCCACCTTGCTGAAGCTAAGCAGGGCTGGGTCTGATCTGTACCTGGATGGGAGACTCCATGGGAGCCCTGTGTAAGCTGCTTTGAATTCCATCCTGGAAGAAAGGTGGGATATAACTGTAATAAATACAGAGAAAAGGGCAGGGTTTAATTTGTGCTGTGGTGAGGCTCAGCCCCAGCTTCTGTTTTCAGTACCAGGGTATAACCCTATGGAACATGAAACTGCTTCCAAGCAGAGCACATTTCCCTCTCTACTGAATAAGTAGCAGAAGTACCACAGGACCTACAAATGAGTTCAAGGCAAGGGTGGGGAACCTCAGCCCAGGGGCCAAATCTGGCCCTCTTGGGAGCTAAATCCTTTCTTCCAACCGGTTTCTCAGTTTTTGTGCAGTTTTTTCCCCTTTCCAAAAGTTTGAAATGCCTTTCCTAAGGCTTAGTATTGGTAGAAAGAGCTTTAAGCTACAATATGCTGGTATTTTTTGTCATTTGGACCCTGCCCGCCACTGGAATGCAGCCCCCAAGAACATCTCCAAAATTGAATTTGGCCCTCAGGCTGAAAGAGATTCCCCACCCCTGGAGAAAGGGTTCACAGGCACACCAGAGCCACAGCAGCTATTTTTGTGGCACTTAATTATTGTAAGTGAGGTTTAGGTTTACATGGTTGGCTATTCTGTGTCAACAGCATATTTGGGTTGTAGCTTACTTTATCAACACAATTTGCAAATCTGCGGCCTGTGTAACATTATTTATTTTATAATCCTGCCCTTCTTCCAATTCTGGAACTCAGAACAGTGCACATAGGATTGCTATGAGGTCTCCCATCCAGGCACTATCCAAACTCAAACCTGCTTAGCTTCAGCCAAGGTTCATGTATCTCACCTGCCTTCAGACCATGCCCTGTAACGTGACTATGATGGTGCTAATTTTCCCTTTCCCTAGTGGTCAGGACAAGTTACAGAAATTTAAACTGTTTTTTTTTTAAAAAAAACACAACATACTGAACCAGTAAAGCCCATATAACAAAATGAAATTAAAATTGAATATACTTCTCTGCCAATCCTAATTTAACTACTTAGGGTGCAATCCTATGGCTGCTAGGCGCTGTCTGGATGGCCGTAGGATAATTCAGAGTCCCAGCTCCAACCTCTGAAACTCGCTCTGAGGCTGGAGCTGGGACTCCGAATTCAAACTGCCCTCCCTCTGCCCTTGCAGTGCAGAAAGAACCATGCTGACATTGGAGACTGACATTATTATTATTATTTATTATATTTATACCCTGCCTTTCCCCCCGCAAGGAACCCAAGGCGGCTTACATAATCATCATCCTCCTCTCCATTTTATCCTCACAACAACCCTGTGAGGTAGGATAGGCTGAGAGTCAGTGACTGGCCCAAAGTCACCCAGTGCGTTTCATGGCGAAGCGGGGACTAGAACCCGGATCTCCCGGAGTCCCAGCCCTACACGCCAGCGTTGGGTGGGCGTTCCAGGGGGCAGGGTGAGGAGGAGTGAGGCTCTGCCGGGATATGATGTATCTTGCTGGCACCTCAGCCTGTCCTCGCGAGCAGCTGCAAAAGACTTAGATGGCCAAAATCGGCTGTCTAAGTCTTTTGCAGGGTGGGAGAAGCCACTGGATCCTCCATCGGATGCCTGTAAACCTCCGAGTTCAGAGGGTTATGGGCAGCCACATTAGAATGCGCTGCCCACTGCTTGATCATAGATTTAAAAGAACATTAATATTAATTGGAACAGCCAGTCTTTTTTAGCATCAGGAAAGGGAGGTAGAAAACTGCTGAATGGTGGTTCTACCTTCGGGGGGGGGGGGGTGTTTCTATGCTGGGGCACAGAGGAGTAAGCTCTCTGAGTGCGTAGAAGCCTCCTGGATTGTAAAGAGGAGGTTCCCTGGGAACCTGATAACAGGGTATAAATATATGAGAAATATATGAGAAAACTCTACAGGTCTTGAGGAATAGATTAAAGCAGATACCCTAGGGTGTGATGTCTGTAGACGGAACCTACTGAGAGCATATCGGGATTCTGTAATAGCAAGAATTTTAACTGGAAAGATAATCATTTATAGCAGCTCAGATAAATTACTAAAAACAGCTTCAGGAAATTGGCCCCTAAAGTAAAGGGGGAGAAAGAAAGACAAATGCATTAAAATATTTCACACAGGCAGTCTTTAGCGCTGTAAATCTTTGCAGAATAAAAATGCAACCAGCTAACAAGGTTCTACCAAGAGTCTTACTGTGGGAAGCAGGCTGAATAGAGGAGTAGCTCAGCTGGAGCTTGCCTTGCGTTAAAATAGCCACTATAAGTTTGGTCCAAGACATACATTTTAAAAAATGGCAAGGAAACTCATGGAGGGGAGAGGCATATAGTGGGTCCAAATTGTGCAAAAGTTTGATGCAAGTACAGTATTAGGAATCCAGAAATGTTGGACTATGCTTGACTCCACATCAATCACTGAATTTGTCATGGTCTCCTGTGCATTTTCAACTGCAATTAACACAGATTTATTTCTTAATATACCTTATCCAGATTTAATTCTCAAGATGTGATAAAGGGAGATGCAACATTTAAACTGTAATTGAAATTTCCATCAACAATAGAACCTGAGCTAGAAATGTAAGAGCTCTCATCCCAGCTGCTGCTTTATGAGAGCAACAAGGGTAAGTAAGGGCAGACATATGCAGAGAAGTAGTAGTTTGAACACAAATTCATTTTTCCAAGACATTTGTTTTCAGGATATAGAATTTCCATTCTACCACACTTACAATGTATATGCATGTATTATGTTTTATACAAAAATACATGCATCAAAAATATGTTTTAAATATTGTATTAAAATACAATATTGTATTGTATTTGTATTTTATATTGTATTTTACTGTCTTGTATGAATTGTTGTTAACCGCCCAGAGAGCTTCAGCTATTGGGCAGTATAGAAATGAAATAAATAAATATTATTTAGCCCAAGACATTCTGAGATACTCCTCTGATAAAACATGGACTATCTATTAACATATACACAACTCGCCAGAGGGATCTGCAGTAGCGTGGCCGTATGTCCTACTTTACAGATGACAGTTCTCTATCTAAAGGGCTGTCAGAGGACAGTCATCTATTTAAAGACATCTTCATTTAAATGATCATCCAGGTCAAGTCCAATTTAAAGATAACAACCATAATAAGGGAAGGAGGAACCTTGAAACTGTTCATTAACAGTTAGCACCTGGACAGCAGACTGAGCAGGTACACAGGTCACCTGGTCACATTGTTCTCCACTATTGTGAGACCATTTTAGTAATTCTTTCTTAATTTCCATCTATACATATAAATCAGCATGTGCATTTATATGCAAAATTGTGTTCTCTTTTGTCCTCTTTTTTGATGGTGCATTTCTTCTTTTTTGGTGATCTGTAAGCGGCCAACCTTATCTGCAGCAAAATGTCATAATTTGTGCATTCATTTAGCAAGCAAACATTTATTGTAGGATGGCTGAGAAGCAACAATTTTGTCCTCAGGTCTTGTTCATCCAAAGAAGAAGAAGAAGAAGAAGAAGAAGAAGAAGAAGAAGAAGAAGAAGAAGAAGAAGAAGAAGAAACTATAAGATTATAAAAATTGAATCTCCTGATTTAATGGGTTGCCAGATGCTGCAGAACTGCTATTCAGCCATTTTGCCACAAAGCAGTGCTGCTTAAAAGACAGGAAGGCACAACACCAACCACAACACCAACCTTTATGCCACACCAAGTGATGTTTAATGCTTTTGTTTTTTATGAATCAAGTGATATCTTCTGGTGCTATATGAACGTTAGAAAATAGTAATACCTGCCTTACTCTTCTAGTAGTCATTTGCCCAAGGAATTACCAGGGATGGGGACTCGGACTCGAGGACTCGACTCGTGAGTCGGACTGAGTCCCCCCTCTGACTTGACTCGGACTCGAGTCCCAATATTTTTAATGGGACTCGAGACTCGACTCGGGACTCGAGACCAAGGACTCGGCCACATCCCTGCTTGATGCCACCTGCAGGTGCTGCCTGGACCCAGTTGCAGTAACAATCGAAGTTTATTTTTTTAAATCATTTTACTAATGTAACCTTTCAGACATTTTGGGTTTGGCTGCCTCTGCCTGCCTGTTTGGGGTTCCCTGCCTCTTCTGCCTGCCTGGTCTCTTCTTAACCAGTTCCACAGTTTGAATTGTCCAAGACAAAGGCCTCTGCCTGCCTGTTTTGGGGTTCCCTGCCTGGTTATTTTGGGTTTGTCTACCTGGTCTGTTCTTGTCAAAATCAGTGGCAGAGTTTTGAGATAAAAAGGCACACTTGTGCCTAGAATTTATTTAAGCCACACATCTGAAGTAGCCTTATTTTGTTGGGAAAAAACCCCATTGATTTTAATAGGGACTCGTGGAGTCAGCTTTGGGAGTGACTCGGGACTCGGGACTCGTGAGTCACCATTTTGGACCAAGGACTTGGACTCGGACTCGAGACTCGGGTCCAAAGACTCGTGACTCGACTCGTGACTTGAGACCAAGGACTCTTCAACATCCCTGGGAATTACGCATGCCCCCAGATCACTGCATTTCTGAGCTATTTGTTTAAAACAACCTTTGGGCCTGTCCTGAAATCCCCAAGGCTTGGCCAACCATAGAGGTGAACTAGACAACCAGCTCTGGTGCCAAAATTCCACAGGCATGTGTCTCATTTACATAAAGGTCTTGAGAGCTAGTATGCTGTAGTGCCTGGAGTATCAGACTGCGAGTGGGGAGATCCAGCCGCCACACTCCGCCATGAATCTCACTGACTAGTCCCTGTCTCTAGGATTGTTGGGTTGTTGGGAGGATAAAATGGGGAAGGAACTATGTATGCCACCATGAGCTCATTGCTGGAAAGGTGGGGCATAAATGAAGTAAATAAGAGAAAGCTGCCCATTGCACCTTTGGAGGTGGCACACACAGGCAGCTTAGAAGCTTGTTGGATGGAAGAGATCCCCTGCATACTTAGTATCTTTGCAATTTCCCATTCCCATCCATTTTTAGAAAGGGTCAGGCTTCCTGTTTTCATTTTTGCATTTAACAAATCTTAGTAGGGTCAATTGTGCTCATATTCAGGATAGCTAAGGACTGGTTAAAATCATGAGTTTATCCACTTTTCAAGGTGAAATTTATGATCAGGATCCAAATAACTGCTTTAGCCATGTGTAAGTCCTTGGGCATGCCCAGTAGGACTTTGGACTTTTTATTTTAAATAAGAGGCCCTGCACCATTGTCACAACCTGCATTACAACGTCCTCTCTGTTTCAAAAGTGGTTTGCCATGTAGTGCGCAGGGCTCCCAACTGAGAAACACAAGTCCAAAGTCCACTTGATGAATGGTTCTATATTAGTGATCATGTCTAGGAATCAGAGGGTATTATTAAATCCAAATGATTTAGTGTGCTGCAGAAGAGGGAGATAGTTAAATTACTAGAATTAAAAATGAAAATAGGAAAGAAAATAGTACAGTAATACCTTGGATTGCAAGTAACTTGGTCTGAGAGCGTTTTGCAAGACAAGCAAAAAAAATTTTAAAATTTGACTTGATAAACAAGCGATGTCTTGCAAGACAAGTAGTCACGTAGGGATGTAACCGAGGGCCAAAATCGACCCCGCTCACGCCCGCCAGAAACTCGCTTTGATATAAGAGTGTTTTGGATTACAAGCACGGTTCCGGAACGAATTATGCTTGCAATCCAAGGTATTACTGTATTCTGACAAAACTTGACCATGGGCAACACCATCCAATGTGACTTCCTGTAACCCTCCAATGGCATCCAATGGAAGGGGGGAGGAGCACAGAGGCAATCCTCTGTGCTTCCCTCGTCCTCCAAAACACTTAGCCAATTTTGATCCTCTAAATGTTTTCTCCCTGCTCGTGAGGAGGAAGGGCTGAGGCACTGCCAGGATTCCTCGTATCCCAGCAGAGCCTCACTCCTCCCCTCACCGCCCCCAGAACACCCCCCCCAGCACCAGCTCCAGAGTCGGTCTTCCATCTTTTGAGCTGCAGCCAGCACGGAAAGAACCATGCTGGCTGTGAGGGCAGAAGCAGGGTGCTCTAAAGTCAGAGTCCCAGCGCCAACCTCAGAGGGCTTTTCTGTGGTCGGAGCTGGGACTCTGATTTTTCCTATGGCCAGCCAGACAGCACCTATCAGCATATGATTGCACCCTTAATGTGTTATTATTAAGCTGCCCAACATACAATAAGACACAAGGCAAGGAGGGCTTTTAAATTTTATTTTGCCCCTTCAGCAAAACAACAACTAGGGCCCATCCTGGGAAACCTTTAAAAAGTACTTCCAAACAATCAGCAAAACAGGTTTCCCAAGGAGTGTGTGCATATCTAAGATTGGTATTTAATGTTAGGGTGACTGCCGTCTCCCAAAGCAGTTACTTTACTCACAACTCAAGGATGGAAAGCGGAATATCGGTGGTCAATATAAGAGGTTTAAAGATGTTCATAAGGCTAATCTAAAAAAATGCAATATAAACATCGAAAACTGGGAAGCTCTGGCCCATGAACGATCTAAATGGAGGTTGGCCTTTCACAAAGGTTCCATGGACTTTGAAGAAGCCCAAGTGCAAGGTGAAAGGGAGAAACGTGCTAAGCGAAAAGCACGTCAAATGAATCCTTTACAGGACCATCTTCTATCTGGTAACCTGTGTCCTCACTGTGGGAAGCTGTGTGGATCTAGAATTGGCCTCCACAGTCACTTACGGACCATCGCTAGAGTCTACACAATCTTCTTTAGAATTTCCTCCTTTTATCCCGGAAGACAATCTTACTCGGTCACGAGTGATCGCCTGATGATGATGATGTAGAAAGGTCATTTCTAACATTGTGTGCTATGAAATAACCTTTCCAATATTAGAAGGTACTCATTTCATTGAGAGTCAGCTAAAAAAAACAAAAAAACAAATCAAATATGGGGAAGTCAGCAAGTCTACATAGAACGCATGTGTAACAAAGTAACAAAGTTTTAATGGGTCTCTGAGACTGAACAATTTGTTCTCTCCAGGATATTTCTCTGTGGAAGTCCAGTTCATATTACGAGTGACAGAACACCCACAGAGCAAATAATAAGTGTGCCTAAAATCAATCAAAAGCAATTATTTTACTGCAACTATATTTTCTATTGTATTTTCAAAAGATTACAGCATTTTATTAGATATGCTGCTGCTATAAAGCTGTTTCACACAGCTCACTGGACACACGTACAAATATGGCACTTTTGTTTTTATTTTGTCCATGCTGCTCATTGCTTGGTTATTTGAGTGCTGCTCTTCCTCTGGGTTAGTATCAATCCCAAGAGTAGGAGCTCATTGATCGGTTCCAAAAGCCTGCATCATGCCAGATACTTTGCAACGTTATCCTTGCTATCATAAAACACTAACAAATTCTTATTTATTTTCAATAAATATACAGAAGTGGAGAAAAGAATGAGCTGCCAATAGCTAGAACATAATAGCCCCCTTTGTGCATTAATTGCATGAAAGGAACTCTGTGGCTCCCCATGACTGAGGAGTGGACCACACTGCAGGACCTGCCCAAATTATAAGTGGGAACTCACAAGGAACAGGATGGAAGGGGGAGACGGGACTTCTTTCCTCCCACCCATGAAAGAATTGTTGAAGAAGGTGGATTAGGTTCAAGAGAAAGCTTCATGGGTCTAATCCCTCCTCCCATCATAGTCACATCAGGCATGGAGTAAAGGTCAGCCATCTCTTTGCTACTTAAGTGACTATTGGGAGAGGGAACTGAAGATCAATGTGCAAAAGAAGGACACAAACCATCATGAAGCCAATTTCTATTTCCATTTGCTTTCCCTCCACACTCTTATTTCAGAGGTTAATGGGTGGCTCAGTCCCTTTACCCCCAAAGTGACTGTGGAGTGACTTGACTGGGCTAGCACCAGCAGGTAGGAATACCCTGGCATGTTCAGTACTATGGTTCAGTTAACCTTCGGATGAAACAAGCATCTCCCCAGCCTAGTCTCACGCAGCAGCTTCTTATCTTGGCTGAACAGGAAATGAGCTTCCTGTTCTAGACTCCTTTATTTGACTAAGAACTAACATCTGCCCACTGCCCTCTGCAGGGGTGATGTTCTCCAGCAGCATGAGGAAAACATGTACCGTATTTTTCGCTCCATAACACGCACCTGGCCATAACACGCACTTAGATTTTAGAAGAAGAAAACGGGGGGGGGGGGGAATAATCATGGAAATTATTGGAAAACTAATAACAAGAGAGCAAATTATTGGAAAACTAATAACAAGAGAACAAAATAATATCTCCATACATTTATTTATTTATTAACTGCATTTTTAACCCTGCATTTCTTAAAAACAATCTAAAACAGGTTATAAAGAATAAAACTCAAATTACGGTACCTACAATATCGCTGTGGGGACAGGAGGGGGCGGCTGAGAGGGGCGGTGGCTCTGGCAGCTGCCGCCGCGCTGGATGAGATCCGGGGCCAGCGGGATGTTACTTTTGCAAACAGGAGGCCTACCTGCCTCCTTGCTGGCTCGCGCTCTCCGCGGCAAGCCGGCCGCGCCACCCATGCTGGTCCCGTCGCGTCACTTCTGGCTCGGCAGAAGTGACGCAACAGGACCCTGCTCCAGTGTGCCGGACCCCCGCGCTATGTTTTTGGCGGGGGAAACCAGGGCAACAGGGCTTAAACAGCCCTGCTGCCCTGTTTCCCCCGCCAAAAACATAGCACGGACGGGGGTCCAGTGGCGGGCGGGCTCCAGCGGCCGCGGCAGGCGTCTCCAGTGGGCGGCGCTGGCTCCAGCGGCGGCGGCGTGGCTCTGGCGGCAGCAGGGGGCAGTGCTGGCTCCAGAAGCGGCGGCAAGGCTCCGCAGAGAGGTGGCTGCGCCGCCCACGCTGGTCCCGTCGCGTCACTTCTGGCTCAGCAGAAGTGATGCGACAGGACCCTGCTCCGGTGTGCTGGACCCACGCGCTATGTTTTTGGCTCCAGTTTTTGGCGGCATGGCTCCAGTGGTGGCGGGGGGCGGCGGCAGCTCCAGCGGCAGCGGGGGGCGGCGCTGGCTCCAGCGGCAGTGGTGAGGCTCCGCAGAGAGCCGGCCGTGCCACCCACGCTGGTCCCGTCACGTCACTTCTGGCGCGGCGGAAGTGACCTGATAGGACCCTGTTCTGGCGGCGGCGGCAGCGGCGTGGCTCCGGCAGCGGGGGCGCGGGGGCGGCTCCAGCGGCAGTGGCGGGTGGCATGAAGAACGCTCCGCGCCGCTCAGAAGAGCGAGGTCGGGCCTCCGCCGCCGCCGCCGCGGAAAGACGAGCCCAGGTAACCTCGAGCCCAGGTAAGGTTTGAATAACATCCCGGGATCGAGGCCCACGAGCTGCTCCACCGCCGCCGCCACTTGCCCAGCCAAAAAAAAAAGTTTTTTTTTTACAATATTCACTACATAACACGCACAGACATTTCCCCCTATTTGGGGGTGGTGCGTGTTATGGAGCGAAAAATACGGTATTTTCTTTCGCCTGGAATGATTTGGGGCTTGGAGGAAGCAGAGATATTCTGATTTCCCGCTATTTTTCTTGAAAAATAAGGGGTCTCTTCTACCCTGCACCCCACCCCCATTTATGCCTGCTGACATACCCCTTCTAGAATTATATTCATTTTCTTCATTTGGAGCAAGAAGTAATTCAATTATTACCTCCACCCTTGCCCTCTACCAAACTTTAGTTAACAGCAGTTTAAAAGTTAACTCAAAAGAAAATAACTTGAGGATTGCAGAGTCAAACTCTCTCTTGCCTATTCTGCTGCACATTTGCACTTTCTGACTTTACATGCTGTGAAAAAACAGGATCCCTGTGTTTCCTAACCATGTATGGAAAGCTCTAAGGATTTTAGGCACTTTTTAATATTTTTCAGCAAATAAACCTGTGTTTTTGTTTTCACAAGCTAGATTTGAAACTCAAATCCCTTTTCACCTCATGGACTTAAATTTAGAATAACAGAAAACAAAGCTATTTACCCTTTCCAACTACCTGATGAGATTAAAAGATGGGTCAATGAGCCCCACTTCCGATGTCATTAATATAGGACAAGTGAAACCTGCAACAAATAGTTGCAGTGTGGGCTTGGGGTGCTTCTGTTCAGGGTTTCACCCACTCCATTCTAATCACACAAGCCCCAGGTTTCCTTCCCAACCACCCAACAGTCAGTCAACAGTCTGTACCCATTGAGCATGCACCATCCTCAATGGGCTGATTGGTATCCATTTGTGGTTCCCCCCGCCCTCCGTTTGGGTCACGTAATCACAGGTGTGCCCCAATCCATTCAAATCTTTGATTTCTCCATTGATTTAAAATAGCTGAGGTCCTGGCAGTTGCCCACGGTTGCTGGGTGGTGACACTGGGCCTAATCCATCTTCAGCCATAATGGCAAAATATTGATGCATGTTCAAAAGTGTTCCATAACAAAAAGCCAACAAAATGATCCATTTCCCTATTTTTAGACACAATCCTATGCATGTTTAGACAGGAAAAAAGGCCTACAACTCCCGGCATGCTGTGAGTTGTAGGCCCTTTTTCCGTATAAATATGCAAAGGATTGTGCCCTTAGAAATGTTTCTTTAGCAGAGCTACCCAGTCTCAGAGACACATGACACAAGTAAGAGGGACATTTGCTATTCAACAGGAAGAAAGGGCTTTTCAGTGCAATCATATGCATAAGAACACAAGTAGGAATTAGTGAGAATTTCATTCCACTTTGGTTTTGAGAAGAATTTACCAACATTTGCAAAGTTCTCCATATTCTGGACAAGAAGAACCTAAATCTAATGTAGGAGAAATAAAAAATGACATATTCATCCATTTAGTTCCAGGGCTTTGAGTATTTTTCTGTTTAATGCCTGGGTTTGAATCCCTGTCTATTCAAACATCTTAGTTCATTAGGGTTGCCACCTCTTTTTATTGACAGGCTCCTCATTTTTAACAGCTATATGGTAGGCAGGTACATCATGGTCCTCTCCATGTACCTACTGAATTTGGATGGTGCAGATTGGTGAGGATTTTTTGTTTCAGTTCATTCCAGTTCAAAATATGAAAAGTCTTTATATTTGGGAAAGAAAGAACTTGAGATTTTAAAAAAACAATGCGAGAGAAAGTAAAACTGACAGATTTGCCCATCCCTATAAAGCAGAGCCCTGCTGGATCAGACCAAATACTTATCTAGTTCCCACAGTGGTCAACCAGATGCCACAATGGAAGCCCACAAGCAGATCACACAAGGGCAACACCCCTCTCCCACTGCATTCTCCTATCAACTGGTGCCCAGGGGCACACATGTTTACTCAGAGCAAGTCTCAATGACCCAGTTCGCATGATCATGGCAGCGAAACAAGCCACAGTGGTTTGTTGCAACCACCGCATGTGCGTCTGCTGGATGGATTTCCCTAATTACCCACACCAGCGTGGACAGCTGCGTCTTCTGAACCCAGGCAGCATGGCTTGATTGGGGTGTGCAGCAACCCTCAAACAACAACAGACCATGGCTTGTTGTTTTTTTTACTTTTTTTAATTGAATTTTCCAAAAAAACCAAATCATATTTGGCTTCCGCCTCTTTGTCTGACAAACTTACACTGGCTCAGCCTGTCTGGGCGTGGAAAGCTAAGCAGGGTCAGGCCTGGTTATTACTTGGATGGGAGACCCCTCCTCTAGTTTCTTGCGTTGAGCAGGGGGTTGGACTCGATAGCCTTGTAGGCTCCTTCCAACTCTATGATCTATGAAATCTATGAAACATTACCAATCCATATCCAATCTAAGTTTTCTCTATTTTCACAAAAAGAATTTCATCAGACCATGGGTTGTTTGAGGGTTACTGCTGACCCCAAACAAGCCATTCCGCCCAGGTTCAGATGACACAGCAAGCCACACCAGTGTGGGTAATTAGGGAAATCTGGCCAGCACACAGTGATTGCAACAAGCCACAGTGGCTTGTTTCAGCTGCTGTGACTGTGCAACTGGGTCACTGTGTCCAGTGGGGCATCCTCCCAGGAAAGTGTGCACAGGAATGCAGCCTTATGTGCTTGAGTTTGGAATTAAGAGGCAAGGTTTACTTATTTAATATTTGCCATCTGGCTTTTGCACATCCCACCTATAAAAGTGTTTACTGCTCTGTCAATTTCGTGTATTTGAGGTTGATTTTAATCTCTCTCTCTCCCTCTTTCCAAATCTTTTTAACTTGCTATACAGATCCCTGCATGTACCCCTTGGCTTTATTCCTACTGTGAGAACTTTTGTTAGTGATAATTAGTCACTTCATTGTGCTCACTGCCAGCTGTTCTTCTGCCTGTTGTGTCTGTTTTCCTAAACTTCAAAGAGACCTTTGAATTAAAAAAAGTAAGCTTGTTAAACTATGGAACAGCCTTCTTCATCTTAACACACACTGTGGGTTATGAGATGTGGCCTGGAGGCAGGTTGAACTGTCCTAAAGTTTTGCTGTGTGTTGTGGCGCAAAGACCAAAGTGAAATGTAGATGCACATTCTGCATTTGATAACTATCATCCTCTCCTTTTTAGCACAATATTTTAAATGGAATTCTCCAGCTGCTAGCAAAAACTTGAAAAGGATGACATTCCAGCTACAGCTACCACCACCTGAGAGAAAGTCATAATGCTAAGAGAAACCTATCTTCTTCTGCCTCTATCTTCACTACCTTCCAAAAGGTGCTACCAAATGTTCCCTTGCCTCTTTGCCCACCTTCATCATTCCTTATCTTCTATTCTCTCCCATCTCCCATCTCTCTTGCTCTTTCCCTCTTCAAATCACTGTTTCACTTTGCTTTCCCACCTTAGCTGAATTAAAAGATTCCCTTGATCAAAGACTTGATCAGTTACCGGAGCAACATTTTCTAGAACTTCCTTTATCTGGCTTGCATTTTAGATCATAACACCTCTAGTTCTCTTTACACACACACACACACACACACACTGTCCATGCTCCCTCCTGTAAGTCAATTGCTGGCATTGAAAAGCCGCACAACCGTGACATACCATCACTAGGATTGTGTTCCTGAAGCATCAGATTGTGTGCTGCTGTCTTGATTTGCTCGGCCTCTTGATCTTAGAGGCTCTCTGTACTTTGACAGTCACCTGCAGGAATCTGATAGCACAGTGGTGTTGAACCTCTTTCAGTCTGAGGGCCAAATTCCATTGTGGAGAAGCTCGGGGGCTGCATTCCAGTAGTGGGTGGGGCCAAATGCAAAATGGGCATTTTTCAGCTTAAAGCTTTTACTGCCAGTAGCTGAGCCTTAAGAGAGGCATTTTGGAATGGGGAGGAAACTGCGCAAAAGCAAGGAAGGGACCAGCAAATGCTCAGTAGTTGGGGGAAAGGGGCGTGGCAATCTGGAGAAACCCAGAGGGCCGGATTGTGACTCTCAGAGGGCTGAACATAGCCTCCGGGCCTAAGGTTCTGCACGCCAGTGATAGCAAGAGATAGGGATGAACAAATTCATCAGTTTCACTTTCTCCCACTTTTTAATCTCAAATTCTTTCTATCCTATAAGGAGAAAATCACAAATTTTGGTAAGTTCTTACAAAAAGCTGGAACAAATTAAATTCTCACCCATCTGCCCCAGCCAAATTTAATTGATACAACTATTCTCAGCGTGGAGAGGACCATATTGTATCTGCCAGCCCTGTAGCTGTTAAAGATAAGGATCTTATCAGAAAAAAGAGGGGGCAATCCCAATTTAGCACCACAAACATAGCTGAATACACAGACTTTTAAGAACTAAGCACTCAAAGCCCTCTGCCTGGATAAATCTATCAGCTTCTCTTTCTCCCACTTTCAACTGTTTTAATCTCATGTCCTTCCCATCCCATTTATGAAGAAATTTGTGAGTTTTGGCAATCCTCTATCAAAAGATAAACTGGGGGAAAAAATCACCCATTCCAGCTACACATGAATATTATTGCTGTCTGGAAAAGTATCTTAAATGGGCCATAAAGCCCGAAACATTCACTGAACTTAAATTTATTTTTCGTTTCTCTGGTATAAAGTTGTGGTTGTTTAAGACACAAATAAGAACCACTTAAATTCTTATCAAAAATGAGCTGAATTAAATTCTCGCCCATCCCCAGAAGGAGCCCAGGTGAGGCGGGACACAGAGATTTTAAAACTCATTTTTAATATGACCTAGGGCAGTGATGGCGAACCTATGGCACGCGTGCCACATCTGGCACACAGGGACCGCTCTGTGGCCACCAGGGCCGGCGCTACCGCTAGGCAGACCCAGGCGGCTGCCTAGGGCGCGTGGCGGAAGAGGGCGCAGCGTTTCTGCGCCCCTTCCTCGCCTCCGGCACGCTCCTGCCCCGCCTGCCGCCTCCGCTGCGCCTCCCCGCCCGCCTGCCAGCCGCTGCCGCCGCCGCCGCCGCTGCACCTCCCCCCCACGCGTGCGCGCGCCCCCGCCCGCCACCTACCTACCTTCCCGTCGTTTCTGGAGCACCGCCGGCGTTGTTTTGGCGGGAGGAGGAACCAGGGCAACAGGGCTTAAACAGCCCTGTTGCCCTGGTTTCCCTGGCAAAAAAAAAAAAGTGTGGGGGTCCCATCGCGTCGGAGGAGGAGGAGGCGGCGGCAGCAGCAGCAGCAGCCAGCAGCGGGGGCGGGGGGAAGGTAGGTGGTGGTGGGGCGGCGGCGGCGCAGGGGGGGGTTGCAGAGCAGGGCTGCTTTGCTCCGGAGACCCCCCCACGGCACGAGAGGGGGGGCGCTAAATATAATTTGGCCTAGGGCGCCAAACAGCCCTGCACCGTTCCTGGTGGCCACGCGCGAGCCATAGGTCACCAGCCCTTGAGCGGCTTTGGGGGCACAGGGGGACAAAGCCACCGAAGGACGGAAGTGGGCGGAGCGGTCTCTCCTGCCTGCCACGCGTCGCCCAGCATCCCGCTGCCTGTGCCGGGGAAGGGCCGAAAAGGTCCTCCCAGGGCGGGGTGGGCAGGCCTGGAGAGCCGCTGTTGCCCCAGCAACCGCCCAGGTGGAGAAGCCGGCTGGGAGCGCCTTTTGCTGTGGCATCACTGGGCGGCGCCAATGCTCCCCGCCGGTGGCACAAGGTGGCATCACGCCCCGCACGTGGGATCAGGCCATGACACGGTGGGCAGGGCCGATGGGAGCGCCCACTCCAGACCGCCAAGCATCGCCCGGCATCCCACAGGCCGCCGCCTCTGCTGGGGAAGGGCCGAGAAGGTCCTCCCGGGGCGGGGCGGGCAGGCCTGGAGAGCCACTGTCACCGTGGTGACCGCCCAGGCGGAGAGGCCGGCTGGGAGTGCCTTTCACTGCAGCATCACTGGGTGGCACCAACGCTCCCCGCCGGCGGCACGAGGCAGTGTCACGCCCTACGTGCGGGCTCAGGCCGATGGGAGTGCCTGCTCCGGACCGCCCGCTCTTCACAGGGCGCCTCCCTGCAGCCAGCACTGCCTCCGCAGCCCGTCCGCAGCCCAAGGTGCGTCCCCTTGGGAAGCGAGCTTGCGGGTGCCGCAGGGCTCTTCTTCGGCCTGGCGCTGCGGAGGGCGGCCCTGGCATGCCGGCAGCAAAGAGGCCGGAGCGGCCGGAGGGCTGCTGGTCCAAGTCCCGCCTCAGGAGGCTCTGCGGGCGTTGTCGCAGCAGGCCAGGATGCTGACCGGGTCCCTGGAGGAGGGCAGCGGCGAGGAAAGGCAGGCCCCTCTCTCTCTCTCTTCTCTCTCACACACACACACACACACTCACACACACACACACACGGGTTTAATTGCTGTGTTTAAAAACAGGTTTAATTCAGGTTTAATTGCAGTGTTGGCACTTTGAAATAAATAAGTTGGTTTTGAGTTGCAGTTTGGGCACTCGGCCTCAAAAAGGTTCGCCATCACTGACCTAGGGCATCATATTAAATGATGCTTTCTTTCTCTATAGATTATTGTGCATTTGCAGATGACAGATGTCAACTGTGCCAGTATCCATGCTGATTCTTGCTAGTATCGGGATTAGCCAAAGTGCTACTGTGGGCCCTATAGTTTAGAGTCAGAATCTGATTAAGAAGTGGACCAGGATGGTTTAGAACCCAGTTCAGTCATGAGAAGCCCAGGGCCTGAAAGCCTAGCTCTGCCTAGCTTCTCATCTGATGGCCGGCTGAGGGGGGCTGGTTTGGGCTGGCTCGGGCTGGGGAATGTCAGAATGGAGAGAGCTTAACTCTGCCTGGTTTCACAGAGGGGAGTAGGCTGAGGGAGTTAACACTCCTGACCAGGGCTTTTTTTCTGGTGGAACTCACCGGAACTGAGTTCCAGCACCTTTTCTTCTATTAATTGCATTACAATTTAATCGCCATCTACTCCCGAGGAAATGTAATCCAAGAGTTCCGGTACCTTTTTCTCCAGAAAAAAAGCACTGCTCCTGACCAGCCACAAGTTTCAACCTTGAATTACATGTCTAAAGCTAAGGAAGCTGATAGTCTCTCTGTGGGAATCGAGTAGGCGGGGGAAGACTAGGCTAAAAAAAGATGGGTTTCAGAACTGTTTCTTGAGAACAGAAGTATCTATAGAAAGCAGAACAAACAGCTTCTTTAACGTACAGCTGGCTTCCAGGCCCGACTCCCCTGTCAAGACAGATCATCAGAGGGGAGGCTTTAGCAGCCCTTCCCCTATATTTAAGCTGGGGGAGATGCTGCAGAGCCTTTGCTGTGCACAACCATCTGAACTGCCCAAAACACTTTCTCACCTGTCCTGTTCATGATTTCCTGTTTTGCTTTGAACCCTGTGCTGTTAAGAACCTGCCATGGAATATAATGCTAGGTTTTTCATAAGCCCTGGATTCTTGTCTGCATTGAATTCTGTGCTTTTGAGATCTTGCCTTAGAATCTAGTGCTGGACTTGACCTATGCCTCTGAGCATATGTAAATTTCTAGCCATGGAATGGTCTCTTGTCAGCCCTGACTCTTGTACCATGAGCCAGTTCAGGGGGTGGAGAGCCTGTGATGGGAACATCTCTACTGCCCGGTGCTCTCTCTTGCCTGGACTTACAACCATTTTAATTGCCCAAGATACTGTCTTGCCTGGATTTATCATGAACTTGAGACTTTTCTCTGCCCTGAAACTGATACTGGGAGCTGGAGCAAAGGGCTGGTGAGCCTATGTGTGAATATTGTCTTAAAGCCTGTAGTGTTTCCTTACCTGGTCAAATCGTGAATCCTGGACCTATGTTAGCCTTGAAATGTATGGACTCATCATGATTCTTAGACTTGTGGCTGCCTGAAATCTACATCATTGAGATTCCAACTTAGAACCTAATGCTGGACTTGATCTCTGCCTGTGGAGATTTACCTCAGAACTTTATCTTGAACCTTTGTCTATGATTGCCTGGCCTTATCTAGACTCCTAATCATGTATCCTGAACCCTAGAGATCCCAACTTGAAATCTATTGTTGGAAGTGATCCCTGACACCGTACAGTTATTAGCCTTGAGACTGTCCCTTGAACTAAGCAACGTACTGATAGTCGTTGCTTTGCTATCTGATTTATGAAGGTTGTAACCACAGTAAGCTTTTACCATGAGGTTTGAGAAGTTGGACTGTGTAAATTGACCTACTATAATAAACGATCTCAACATTATTTGTGCTTCTGTGTCAGAATGCCAGAGTGTGTGTATGAAAGATGGGCCCCTGACACCAGTCCAAATCAACTAGCAGGATCAGCATAAGAAGAGACTTAACATTGTGCAAAACTAGCAATTACTCCAAACTCTCAGAAGATTTTTCTGAGTATTTCCAGGTTTGAAGCAATTATTCCCATGGACACACACATCTAGAAATACCCCTATAGAAACAGACAAGTATCTGTGACTTCTGATGCCAACTCTGACTAACATCTTGTTAGCATATTCACCTTGCTGAACATTTCCCCATGAAATATTCCCTTTGTATGGATTATCATTGTTATTACTATTATTATTTACATTTCTATGCCACCCAATAGATAAAGGTCTCTGGATGGTTTACAAAAGATTAAAAGCTTGAAATAAAACATAATATAAAAACCATATTACATACAAAACAATTTAAAACACTCAACATTAAAAATCCCAAGAGTAATTAAAACTTTATCATATGCCGTCAAATGCCTGGAAGTAGAGGAAAGTCTTAACCTGGTGCCAAAAGGATGACAATGTTGGTGCCAGGTGGGCCTCAGTGGGGCCACCACTGAAAAGGACCTCTCCCTTGTTGCCATTCTCCAAACCTCCCTCAGAGGAGGGCCTCAGATCATGATTGTAGTGTATGGGCAGGTTCATACTGGGAGAGGCTCCAAGCTGTGTAAGGCTTTATAGGTCAAAATGAACATCTTGAATGAGGCTCAGAGAACCATGCAGGCAGCCAGTACAAGCAGGCCAGAATTGGTGTTATATGTTCAGACCTTCTGGTCTCCGCAATGTATCCGCCACATTTTGCACAAGCTGCAGCTTCTGAACTGTAAGAATTAGAGAATGTTTCTTTCCCAAATTATATTAAATAAAATACAAAGGACAGAAATTAAAAGAAGCCAGAGAACTCACCCTGAATGGGGGCCCCAGTCTAGTGATAAATGAGGCCTAAAATATGTAAGGAACTCAATGCCCGGGTCATAAGGATGGCATGGGATTAGTAGATGATAAATTATGCTTAGATAGGGATGGCATTGAATAAGTAGGTAACAGATAAATGAGGAATCCTCCCTTTCTGGAAACACAGACCAGGCATAAAAATGTGTCAAAAGAAGAGGTGTCTGCTGATGGGAGAGTAAGAGGTCAAAGTTAAAATGAAGTTAAGGAATGTGTGGAAGAACCAATAGGAAATTAGAGTAAGGGGATACAACACAACAAGAGGAGGGACTGTAAACAGGGGCAGGGAATAATGTATTTGGTTTAGGCGGTCGGGATAGGCTGTGAACCTCAAAGTACCCAGCCAATGGGGGAATGAGGGAGGAACCTTGCGGCCGGGCATAGGGAATAAAAACACGCTGCTTGAATGTTAAGGTGTGCCTACCTGCATAGCGCACCCACTCTTGCAAGACTGTATTCAATAAAAAAGTGCTTTGCTTTCACCAATTTTCTTGTCCAGAGAACTCTTTCTTTTTACAGGACTTGAACAAAGTCACTTCTAACAGAACCATCTTCAAAGACAGCCCCATGTAGAGCGCAATGCAGTAATCTAACTTAGAGGTTACCAGAGAATAGACTACTGAGGTCAGGTTATCCCTGTTCAGAAAGGGGCATAGCTAGGCCACCAGCCAAAGCTGGTAGAAGGCACTCCGTGCCACAGAAACTACCTGAGCCTCCAGTGACAAAGATGACTCCAAAACAACCCCCAAGCTATGAACCTGCTCCTTCAAGGGGAGTGCAACCTCATCCAGAACAGGTTGAAGAAAAACAAAACAGAAACCAAATTCATCTGATTCACACAGAGGGGAATACAAATATGTATTTGGAGATCCAAACAACTATTTCCTTTAAAAAGAACAGATGAAGTTGTGTCTATCAGCCTCCAGGAACACCTTCTGGTTTTATTCACATCCCTTGCTAAGTCCTATGAGCAAATCACCTTTATTTCACAAAGGAATAGCCATACTGTCACCCTTAAAGTGGTTGTTAGATTAAAATGCAGCATACGTCAAGTATCAGACATTCATAATACTGCCTGGGTACAATGTAACTTGGGGAACTTGCGTCAGAGGGTTATGGTACCGATCACATCTCCTACACCATCACCACACCGGGTCTCCACACAACACCAGCAGCCAGTACCACCATCAACACCTGGCATGGGCCTAGACTCTAGGCCTTAGACACTCCCAATGTGATGAAATGATGATCCCTAATTTTTTTTTAAAAAAAAAAACTAGTTTAAATATTATGGCTGGGATGGTAATGATTCAGACCAGAAAAGCTATTTTTAGGGTGCAATCCTATGCATGTTTAGTCAAAAAAAAATCCTACAATTCCCAGCATTCCCAAGACAACACTGTAGGACTTTTTTTCTGTCTAAACATGCATAGGATTGTGCCTCTAATATCCTCCCCATGGCAAGTACGTGTTTAGACTGACCTTCAGTTGGCCTCTGGGCATGAAATCCAACAGTCCCTCCACCACACTTGTTTAATTTGTCATCTCTGTTTTGGAGCAATAGAAAACCTTTGAGGAATGAGTAGAACATTGATATTGTTAGAGAAAAATAGACCCAAGGCATGTGCAGAAAGTTCCTGCCTAGCTTTCACGTGTATTAAACAGGTCCAAGTACATAGCTTGCATCAGAAGAAAACACAAACCTCATTAAAAAAACAGGTAGTCAGACACACAGGTGCACACACATACTTCTGGCCTCTTGCCTACAAAAAAAATGTGTTATCAGTATAGTTGGCTGAACGCCCAGAAGTCTGGTCTGTCCGAAGTAACCCTAAAAAGATACTTTCAAGATGAACAAGAGAACAATGGGGCCTCCATGCTTCGCCACTAGCTGTAAACAAGATGCAGAAGAGCAGTCTCCAGGCAAAATTAAGAGAAAGCCACAGAATGGACTCTTAAGATCCATTCTAATAATGAACCAGCCAGGCCCAAAACACCTAAGACCCCAGGTGAGAGAGGCATTGGCCATTCACATAAGTAACACAGAAGCTTAGCAACAAGGCACCTGCCTTACACACAAAGGCCACATGCCTCACAGCAGAAAGGTCCCAGTATCATGTCTGAAATGCTAGAAGTCTGAGTTAGAAAACTGCACAGAAGACCCAGTCCCTGCATGTTTAGACAAACAGAAAGGTCCTGCAAGACCCAGCAAGAGTGACATTAGGGAACAGTCCTCACACAGGCCAAAGATCCCTGAAAGACCACCTTGCTGTCAATAGGTATTTGTTAAGGCAAAAGGTCCAAAAGCCTCATGAACTGTTTTGCACCCCGTTTGACCTAGATTCTGTCTGCATACCATGTGCCACTGCACCCGCTTTGTTTATCTGCTTTGTTGTTCCAGACAGAGAACCTTGAAGGTCTGTTCTGATTGTATTGTATTCTTTGTTGAATTGTATGTTTAGCCACCATGTTTTCGCCTTAAGTTGTTATCTAGTCCCAAAAGCCTATTCCTGGGTGCCAAATCCCAGAATACAAGCGAGAGAAAGGTCCCTTTGAGTGATAAGATGTAGCAAGGCCCGATATTTTAGGTGACCTAAGAGGTCATGAGAAACCACGTCTTTAGCCAAGAAGATGGCCAAGTGGCCATCTATCTAACTAGAGATTAAAACTTGCCATGTTCAGAGGAACACATCTGGTTGGTTGTTGTCATAAAGGAGGAACAGAATTTGACTGGTTGGCACGGTTTAATGGTTGTATTTGATTTGCTGAAAGTAGAAACACCCATGGCTGTAAAAAATGTATAAGAAGGCTTGTATGCCCCACTGATCCTTGTCCAGGTTTGATTTGGCCACGTGCCCCAGCTGGTCCTTTTTGCGCAGAAATAAAACTTTGAAAAACTCACTGCTGCTGTGTGCTGCTTCCCTTTCTCTGAGCAATTGAGTTAAAAGGAGAAAGGACTCAGAGCATTTTTGCAACAATATCAATTACAAATTTGTAAGGAATGTAAGTCCTTGCCCTAAAAACATGCAGGGAAATATGTGGAAGGGAGCTCATATCCAACATACTGTCTCAAATCCCACTGGAAAGTCAATTAAACAAATCTTTAAGTAAACGGCTGGTTGAATTGATGCAGCACCAGGAAGAAGAGGACATCCGTTTTTAAAAACAACCCACAAAATTCTGCATGCCAGATGCTTATTATTAGCCAAAAGGACCTGATTTCTAATGAAGTCAGGAGGACAGCAGTGGGGAGAAGCAAGGTCTTCTCAGCAGTAGCATCAAGGCTGAGAATGAATGAGTTTCCAGATGGTGCCTCCTTGTTAATATCTAGTACTACAAGGCCAAGCTTTCCAGGCAATCATTTGGAAATTGAGCTTGATTTTATACTTGCTGCTCTATTTGGTTTTCATTGCTATTGATTTGTTAGTCACTGCCTGGTTTTATGAGTCTACAATTGCTTGTGATTTGAATCCTGTCTGCAACTGTCTGATATGTGATATTCGTTGCATATACACCAGGAGTATGCAATCTTTTTGGGCTGTGGACAAGACTGGCACTTTGAGAAACAGTTGTGGGCATGACCACAAAATTCATAAGTGCCATGGGAGGCACGATTGATCACAAAGGACTATTAATTAACCTGCCCAAAAGGCTGAGCCCCAACACTCCTCTCCCTTTCCGCTGCTGCTCTCTTTAGCCCCCTCCCCAGCTTACCAGATGGAAGTGACAGGAGTCCCTTTTTCTATTTTCCTTTCTTTTTCTTGGTGGCTGGGTGTGCTGTAGAGGAACACGCTGGCCTGCAGCCACCCGCCATCTTCATTTCCTCAGAATGTCTCTGAGCCCCACATGCAGCCCAGAGTCCTTCACGGTAAATGAAGATGGCAGCGGATGGAGGCCCTCACTTTGCTTTGGAATGTTCCCAGCTGCAGGTAAGAAATTATGTTAATTAAAAATAAGTGGAAGGGGTAAGGAACCTCAATGGGCACTAAGAAATGTGTCTGGGCGCATACCAGTGTGCTCAGAGGCACCACATTGCCTACCCCTGGTATACACCAAAGAGAACCAGAACATGAGCATTCTGTCTTTTTCACCAGGCCGTCAGTGATACATGTACCCCAGTCTAGCTGAGGAACACACATGCATGGAAGCAGGCTTCCCAGCTAGGAAGACAAGCCCATGGGTACAAACAGGTACTTGGTTGAAGGATTCATCCCTTGATCCAACTGCCAGTGCTGCACGTGGCAATGGCACCCATCAGGATGGGGATTGTGTCCCCCTTGCTCCCCATCCCTACCAAACAGCTATTAGGCACAGTTGCAAGAAGCTAAACCAGGCTTCCCATGTGCATGTATGCATGCTGCACATGTGCACATTTATATCAGAGCCAGGATGTAGAGATCAAACATTTGACTTGCGTCCTTATAATTTGCAGACTCCTCTTTCCTTGACTCCCAAGTCTCTGACAATATTCGCAGAAATAGGATCACAGATCCATTTTGGTCAACTCACCTCTCAAATTTCAGTAGTAATAACCTAAATTATATTTTATGTCACTTTTCGTAACAGTGTGGCTCCCTTACTGCACATTCAAACTTCCACACAACTGAACAGCAAGTATCACTGCTGGTGTGATTTAAAATCTTGGAGGAATACAAGTTCTGGAATATAAAGTATGACAAATGCCTCTATAAAGATGGAACATAAATGCTGAAGTTGTATGTTCCAGCTTCTATTTTGCACAGTTTAATGTATCTCCACACCATGAAAACTGGGGACTATTAGGAAATGGAAAATAACTAATTCTCTGAAGAAATTGTGATGTAATATTTTAAGGGATGTGAAAGTAATATGAAAGATTTTTAAATGAATGTGGGTGGGGGAACTGATGCAAACCACAACAACCTAACAGACAACTAAAATCTCCTCAATTCATGGTCTCTAGTAAAATCAATGTTGCCTTAGGGATAACCACAATTAGAAAAAAGGTTGGTTTACACAAGAAGATTCCCTTACACATGAGTAGCCATAGCCTCATCTCAGCCGTGCATGTGCCCACAATCATATCGCACAGGGGTGGGCACTTCAGGAGTCCAGGGGTCATTTTTGTCCATTAGACTCCCACGCAGGCTGTACTCCTGCCACCAGATTTCTGCAGGGTGGTGGCAAAAATAAATGGCAAACTGCTACATAATACTTGGAAACAAACTCAATTTGGCCCATATAGTGTTCTGTAGTGGGCTGCCACAGATTTTTGGCGATTATACCAACTATACTTGTGTCGACTCATTATTTCCCCCCTCCCTTTCACTCACAATAGAACTCACTATGGCTGTATCTGTATGTTTCTAATTTCACACAAACATTTGCCCAAACTATTTATTTATGTATTTATTTACTAACTACATTGCTGTCCCACCCTTCTTCCAATGACCTCCTGGTTGCATCTTCCCCCTCCATTTTATTCTCACAACCACCCTGTGAGGTAGATTAGGCTGAGCATTGGTGACTGGCCCAAGGTCATCTCGTGGGCTTCTTGGCTGAGTGGGGATTTGAACCTGGCTCTCCCAAGTCCTAGTCCAACAGTTTATACAGTCCTGCAGAGGCAGGAAGAAAGGGGGAACTGTGTCCTCTTCCAGGCCATACATAGGTGCCTAGGAAGGAGAGACTGATCAGTATTGGATTCAAAATTTGGGGTGGGGTGACTTGGACAAGGCATTTTCAATGGACCCTCTTAACTTGTAACATGTGGGATACACAAATCAAAAATCCTCCCACACTGCCCCCAACCTTCTCAGGGTCACCATGCAAAATTAAAATGGCAGCAGTGAAAGGATAAGTGAGCCTTTTGCTGGCCCTGGGCCCCAGAAAATGTCTGGCCCTATTGTCCTCTGGAGGTGACCATGACACACCAATCCTGACAGCACCACCTCTGCATAGCCTGCTCCGGGGACATGGCCCCTTGGGCAGGCTCTCACCACAAGCCAGCAGAGGGAGCCATTGGATGAGGCAATTTGGCACATCAACCGCCTACCCAAACAGAGCACTCTGATGCATGTACACCCTCGGAAATTCAGAAAGACCAACTGTCTTGCATCATTCTCCATTTTTTAGTAGGATGCCATGAAGACTAACAGCTAAACCATTTTTGCAGCCCTGCATTATTTACAGTAACTACGTAGTATGTATATTACAAACAATAAACCATCACAGTATAGCATAAAATAGATTTAACAGTGCAGTCCTCTACAGGTCTACTTAGAGGTAAGCTTCATTGAGTTCAATGGGACTTACCAGTACTCCCAGAAAAATGTGTATAGAATGACAACCTATGTTACACATACATTCAACAATAATGGATTAGTGAAAGAGAAGGAGAAGGATAGGGGGAAGAAAACAAACATTAGATATTTCTGACTAACACTTCTACAGTCTGCTACATTCCTGTTCACAAAGTCTTTTATAAGTTTAGCTGCTAGAACAATAAACTGGGCCCCTTTAAATAGTTTGGGGGTTTTGCTACAAAATTGGACAAATCAAAGGACCATAAAACACTTATATTGTATAACCACAAAGAGTACAAGAGTCAATATCAACTGGTAATGATCACTAGATAAATGATCACCTATGCATCAGATGTGAATACTCAATATACAAACAAACATATCAACATCTATGTCTGAGGGACCTCCTCCTCCCCTTCCCCCTTTTTGTTTAGCACATATTTATTTGCATCATTTAAGAACATAAAAACATAAGAAGAGCTGTGCTGGATCGGACCAAGGTCCATCTATTCCAGCATTCTGTTCACATAGTGGCCAACCAGCTGCCCATGGAAACCCCACAACAGGACATGGGTGCAACAGCACCCTCTTGCCCATGTTCCCCAGGAACTGATGTACATAGGCATACTGCCTCTGATACTGGAGGTAGCATATAGCCATCAGGACTAGTAGCCATTGATAGCCTTATTCTCCAGGAATTTGTCCAATTTGTAGAATTTAACAAACATTAACTTATATAGCAATGGCCGGTCAACTATTCTGCCCAGAAAGGGACCCATCAATTCTTCTCCAAGAGCTCTGTGATGTGAATAAAGCAATGCATACAGACAAGTTCCTCAATAGCTCCTGAAACAGAGGGGCAAAGCCTCTCTTCATAATATTTTGTCAGCTCTTAAAGGAAAACCAGAATAGCTTGAGCAACACAGTAGCGGATACTTTAAAATCTTACTATACTATCTTGTAGTCCATATATCAAACATGGTAGATGGAAAGAATGCACCGCAATGACCAATTCATAGTCTGTCTGCCTTAGATGAAACAGTTGTTGCAGCATGGAAGGAACCCTATAATCAGATTTTTGTTAGTATTTCTTTCCAGGAGTGCTGAGGCTTGTCAGCAAAAAATGTTGAGAAAATGCTAACGTATAGCATTTTGTGGTCAATTTGGGTGTTTTCATTTGATTTAGCTTTTGCTATCCCAATACCTTGCACTTCTTGCAGGATACGAGCCAAGTAGAAGGAGTGCAACCTTGAAAGTATACTTGCTACAGATTTAAAACAAAGTCTTTTTAAAATCCAGAGATTGCTACTGATTGCAATATTGTCCTGTTGAAGTATACAAAGGCAATATTTCCACCTACTGTTTTCCATGGTAACATATACTACAAAAATCTGGTGAACTCTGTACCTTCTCTTAGATTCCAAATCTGACTAGGACTGAAATCCAATGCACGTTTACCTAAGAATAAGCTCCACTGAACAGTAGTTGAATTTAAGTAAAAATGCCTAGGATTGGGCTCTATTCTTGGATCTTGTTTTGGAAAGATTAGTGCCTTGTTAAAGATGTCCATATGAACATCACAATAAATGTAATCAAGCATCCTTCAAGAAGCATGCTGTCATGCCTCTCCTCCAGTAAATTTACTTGGGATAAATGTAGCAGTATACTAACTGAAGGATTCAAATGGTGCATTGCCATTCATTCTCTCAAATAAAGTTACTGCAATGTGCCACTTCCAATGTAATCCTGCTATCTGAAACACCCCAAACCAAACCTAAATAAAAGCAGAGGGGCCCTGGAAGGAGCAATATCCTGATGTTTCATCATTGTGAAGAAAGTTCCCAGTATAACAAATTTAGTCAAGAAAAATAGATAAACGTATATTGACAGAGTCCAGACCTTTATCCTTTAAATATTATGACAGTTCCACTCAGGAACATCCATTAAGAATGAAACAGGAAGCTGAGCCTCAAAATAAAAATAAAATGTGATTTCAGGATAGATTGGTGACTTACAGATAAGAGCTCAACAACATAATTTTTGGGTGGACTTTCTAAACTGAAACTTTGCATGGATCAGTCTTTAATCAGGCAGAGGCATTCAAACTAAATCTGGATAGGGCAGGTAATTCTGCAGCAGGAAAAGGTGTAACAGCTTATTGCCAAGAATTGTGGCACAAACACTGTAATGCTTAGGACGGGATGCACCAAACATAATGGGAGCATAGTACAAAAACATAATGTTATGTTGCTATGCATCATATTTAGGGTGCCAGAATAGCATTAACTACTAATAAAGCTGTTAAAAATGAGAAACTGCACTCTTCAATCATATTGTCCCCTTGCAAACAAAAATTATACATGACTTCAACTCCCAAATTGTTTTGGACATTCAAAGGAAGCAGCAAGAGAGGACACAGCAATGGAGGAAGCATGATATGCTTCCCCTCTTCACATTTCTGGGCCTTGTCTGAAAGGGGGAGATGTGCATGAGGAGATGCACATTCTATCTTTATTTCAAGAGAACCTGCTTGTTCCCACTTGGAATCTCACAAGATTCTCACAGCTGTGGGGAGAAGAAATAAATGGAAGGAAGGGAATGAGTGCTAATGTGTCTACCAATGTGGCTCATAATGGCCTATGTTTCACATTACCTGACAAAAAATATATATAATAAAGAAACGTGATATTGGCCATGAACCACAGACTGTGGGGCTCAGATGCACAGGTGGAGCTCTGCAAGAATAAGGCAGCTTCATTAACCACAGTGTTAGGTAATACTACACATAAACAATCAGCAGTGTACTTTTCAAAGCTTCATGAGATTCATCATACATACATTTGAGAAAAGCTCAGACTGAATTTTAAAAATCCAAATATTGATAGACATGAAATAAGAATTCTGTATCTCTTTTTATGCTACAGAACTAATGCATTAATTATCATCTTGTATACATAAAAGCTAAGGTTCCATCCACTGCCAAGTTTCCATTACCCTTCAGTGGTGCTCTAGAGTTGGTTACCAGGATCAAGGGGGGAATATGCAGATAGAAGGCTCAATTCTGAAATGGCTCAGGATGCTGGGGTCAACAAGAGCAGTGAACAGGTGCAGCCCCATTCCCATAATGCCCTTGAGTGTAGCATATTGTCCCACATAAGTGAATGGTATGAGACCTGAAGACACTGTAGGGTTGAGGACAAAACCTGCTTTCTACCAATGACACTCTTGTTGACATTGATCCCAAGTGTGCAGTGTTTCTGTGAATAGCTAACTTAAATACCTGTCCAAACAATGCTGATATCAAAGGACTGAATGTGCAACTTATACAGGAATTTAAATATATATATATTTGCAGATCAATAAAGCACTTGTAGGCATGGAAAGCGAAAATCTAACTGTGACTCATGGCAGATGGACAGTATCAGACTCCAGCATCAGGGTCACTTCAGAAAATAAGAACTAAAAACCTCTCATGGCTGTTTAGTTAAGAATAGCCATGCTGGATCAGACCAAAGGTCTATCTAGTCCAGCATTCTGTTCACACAGTGGCAAACCAGATGCCTGTAGGAAGACCACATTTGGAATATGAATGTATAGCATCCTCCTGCTTATGCTCCATAGCAACTGGTATACAGTGGCATAGTTCAGATCGTTCCAGCCCAAGTGGTCAAAAGAGGGTCACTTTGAAGTTCTGTTTTGTGCAAAGTCTTACCTAGTGGTTCTGGTGGCTGTGCACAATAATACATGATCAGATAACAGACAGCCCCTCTTAAGAGGGAGGTTATATCTAAAATGAATACCTCAAAAAGTAGGATAAGACAGCTTATCTGGGTGTGGGTTGGCAGGAATAATTGTAAGAGTAGAGACAAAGGTAATGTGTTTTTGAGAAGGTAAAGACAAGGATAATATCTAGGAGAACCCTTATAGAACAAAGAGATAGTTTCCACTAGGGCTGGAAGAAACTATGGATTGTGTCCAATGTTAGTCCTACTTAAAGTAGACCCACTTAAATGAATGGGACTAAAGTTTGACTAACATCGCATACAATCCAGTGATTTGACCAACACTTTGTGAAACTGGAAAAAGTCCTACAACTCCCAGCATTCCCCTGCCAGCATGGAGCTGGGAGTTGTAGAACTCTTTTCTATCCAATTGTGCCAATAATAATAATAATAATAATAATAATAATAATAATATCCCTAGTAGTTCATGTGTAAAAATGGAGTTGAGTGGAAAAGCACACTGTGACTTTATACTTATAACAAGCATGCTTCAATCACTGCCCTTTCTTTGGAGGGGTATTTGACTGAAGTCTGCAGCAGCCAACATCAACACCTGGACGTGGTCACTCTCGGGAGAGGAAGGTGAGAAGACCTGGGCTGCCTTTTCCCATCCTGCCAGCCTTTCTACCATCCTGCCAGCTGCCTGTTTTACCACCTCGTCAGCCTTCTGTCTTGGGCTGACGCTGCTGCTGGCTGGATTGGGCCCCTCTCCTGGGAGAAGCTCCACTGCCAGCAGGAGGAGGGCGACTCCCCCAGGCCTGCCGGCCTGATTAGGACGCCTGCCACCAGGGCTTGCTGGACGCTCCGCAGGCCTTTATCTGCCGGCCCGGAGCAGAACTCAGGAGTGACTGAAGTCTGCAGCAGCCAACACCAACGCCTGGACGTGGTCACTCTCGGGAGAGGAAGGTGAGAAGACCTGGGCTGCCTTTTCCTATCCTCCCAGCCTTTCTACCATCCTGCCAGCTGCCTGTTTTACCACCTCGTCAGCCTTCTGTCTTGGGCTGACGCTGCTGCTGGCTGGATTGGGCCCCTCTCCTGGGAGAAGCTCCACTGCCAGCAGGAGGAGGGCGACTCCCCCAGGCCTGCCGGCCTGCCTGATTAGGACACCTGCCACCTGGGCTTGCTGGACGCTCCGCAGGCCTTTATCTGCCGGCCCGGAGCGGGGGCGGCAACGCCCTGGCGGCGACGGCCCTGAAGGGGACGACACCAAAGGGGGTTGCCCCTTTGGGGGGAGCCACTTCGGGGGTGCCACAAGGGCAAGGGCCTCCCCCCTAACACTGCTATTGTTGCTCGGTGCCCTTGGTGAGGGAGATTGTTTTTCCCTGTCTAGGGCCTGAGCATATGCCTTGGAGGGGAGTCATGTGGTCAAGTGGGGGGTTCTGTGGGGCCCCCGATTAGTGTAGTGACGGGTAGAGGGTGATATGGCGTTGGGAGGAGGACTAGCCAGGTAAGGGGAATGCGGCCCAGACACTTAATGGCTGTGCCGCGTTCCGGCCCTCCTCGCACCCGCAGGTTTGTTGGTTGCCCTATCAGCCTGCCCTCGGGTCTCCGGATGCTGCTCCTAAATGCCAGATCGGTGCAAAATAAAACCTCCCTCATCCACGACTTAATAGTGGATGAGGCGGCTGATCTGGCATGCATTACCGAGACCTGGGTGGGAGAACAGGGAGGAGTTAGTCTCTCCCAGCTTTGCCCACCGGGGTACTTGGTGCAGCATCAGGGTAGACCTGAGGGCCGGGGAGGGGGGGTTGCCGTGGTCTATCGGAATTCTATCTCTCTCTCCAGGCTCCCTGTCCGTCTGACTACTGGTCTGGAGTGTTTGCACCTTGTGTTGGGCCAGCGGGACAGATTAGGGATTCTGTTGGTGTACCACCCACTCCGCTGCTCAACAGACTCCCTGGCTGAGCTGACTGAGGTGGTCTCGCTGGCGATGCTGAGGTCCCCCAGGCTGCTGGTCCTGGGGGATATTAACATCCATGCTGAGGGCACCTTGTCTGGTGTGGCTCAGGAATTCATGGACTCCATGACAACCATGGGTCTGTCCCAACATGTCATCGGCCCAACACATGTAGCAGGGCACACTCTAGACCTGGTTTTTTCAGCTGGACATGGAGATGGTGATCTGAAGGTGGGGGACTTTGAATCGGTCCCCTTGTCATGGTCAGATCACTACCTGTTGAGATTTAGGCTAACGGCAGCTTTCCCCCTCTGCAAGGGTGGGGGACCTATTAAGATGGTCCGCCCCCAGAGGCTGATGGATCCGGATGTTTTCCAGAGGGCCCTTGGGGGGTTTCCGGCTGATATGGCTGGCGGTCCTGTCGAATCCCTGGTTGATCTCTGGAATAGAGAGATGACCCGGGCGGTTGACACGATCGCTCCTGAGCGCCCTCTCTGTAGTAGAGCTCGTACGGCTCCGTGGTATATCCCGGAGCTGAGAGTGATGAAGCAAAACAGGAGACGGCTTGAGTACAGGTGGAGGAAAACTCCTAGTGGATGCAATCGAGCCCTGGTATGTGCCTATAGCCAGGTATACCTAGAGGCAGTGAAGGTGGCAAAGAGACAACATCTCACTGCTTCTATCCAAACATCTCTCTGCCGCCCAGCGGAGTTCTTTAGGGTCATCCGGGGCCTGTTATACGCTGGCCCCAGGGACATCATCGACCCATCTGATGCCCGCTGTAATATATTCGCTAGGCACTTCCAGGAAAAAATCTCTTGCATCCGCAGGGACTTAGACTCCAATGTTATAGCAGTAGAATCAGGAGAGGTACCCGGAGCACAGCCTGGTCTAATTATTTTGGATTCGTTTCAGTTGGTACAGCTCGAGGATGTTGACAAGGTGCTTAGACGGGTTCGTGCAACCACGTCTGTTCTGGATCCTTGCCCCTCTTGGCTTATAAAAACTAGAAGGGAGGGAACGGCCGGCTGGGCCAGAGAGGTGATCAATGTCTCTTTGCGAGAGGGAGTGGTCCCATGCCACCTGAAACAGGCGGTGGTGAGACCACTCCTGAAGAAACCCTCTCTGTCTGGACCCGGAAGATTTTTTTTTTTAATTTTTATTTTTATTTTTTTATTTTTTTTTATTTTTTAAAGATCACACATACACAAAAAAACACACCATAAACCTACAAATCATACACTACAAGTGCACCCGTCACCCCGGGGCCAAAACCAATTCTATCCACATGATCCATTATTAATCTATATTCCAAAAATACATCATATCATGACATGGCTTACTCCCTTTCCCCTTTACTAAAACATAATCTAAAAATGACCCCCATATTTCCTTAAAATTATTTTCCTTTAATTGTCCCCTTTTACATTTAATACTACATGTTAATTTATCATTTAAAGCAATATCCCAAACCTCTTTATACCAGTCTATTATTAAATACTGATGTTGAACTTTCCAGTTCCTTGCAATCAATAATCTCCCTGCCGCTAATAAACTTACAATTAGTTCCTTTTTCTCTTGTGAGCACAAAAGTTTTTCCGTTATTGATAACAATGCTAATTTTGGACAGACCTCCACATTAATACCAATAATTAGTGAAATTTCTCCAAAAATTTTATTCCAAAAATCCAATACACTTTTACAGCTCCACCACATATGAGCATAAGTACCAAGTTCCTGACATCCTCTCCAACACAATGGAGCACAATTACTATCTATCTTATTTAATCTTACTGGAGTCAAATACCATCTCCAAACAGTTTTTAAAAAATTCTCTTTTATCCTTACCGACATATTTCTTAATATACGTCTGCCCCAAATATTTCTCCACCCCGCATTTGATATCTCCTCCTCAAACTCCATTTCCCACATCATCTTAAGGTTGTCTTTTTTCGCTTCAATCCTCTGCATCATTTTATATATCTCCTTAGTTAACCCTCTAGAAGAAACATTCCCTTCTATAAGTTCTCTAGACAACACTTTCTTTTCAAATCCAGTAAACTCCCTCTCATACTCGTTTTTCTTTTTCCATTTCTTAGTCCACTGATCTAATTGCATTAAATTTAACCACGAAATTCTATCTGGCCCCATCATTTCCAATATTTGTTGTCTAGTCTCAATTTTTCCCATCCAATCCATTAATTTGATAACCTTATTTTCCCTAAATATTGCCTCCCAATGCTGTGCATTTACTGGAAAGTCCTCCATTGCTACAACTGGAGTTAACGGTGATATCCCTGGTATAAAGATCTGTCTGTTACTGTTCCAAATCCCTACCATATTTTTCAGGAAGGGATTTTCTATTCTTTTTACACTAGTAATACTTTTTTTTGAAAATAAAAATTTTTCCATCCCCATTTCTATTTCCTGCGTTTCTATTTCTACCCACAAAATATTCTTCCTAACTAAAATATCCATAATAAACCTTAACTGATTAGCTATATAATACCACTTAATATTAGGAAGGCCAAGCCCCCCTTCTTTTTGGGATTTATACCATTTGCTCTTAGTAATCCTCGCCTTTTTCCCCCCATTACAAAAATTATTAATTATTGCTTGCCATTCCCTAATTTCCTTCTCTGATAAACTACTTGGTATCATTCTAAATAAAAAATTTATCTTTGGTAATATCTTCATTTTTATCAAAGCTATTCTACCAAACCATGAAAGTCCAATTTTCTTATATTCCTCTATCTTTTTTTTTACCTCATTCTTTAACTTTCTAAAATTTTGTTCTATTTTTTCTAACTCTTTTAAAATATCTATACCTAAATATTTAATCATACTTTTTACCTTAATATTTGATCTCTTTTTAATCCCTTCTAATTCCTCTATTTTACTATAATTAAACAACATAATCTCAGATTTATCCCAGTTTACTTGCAACCCGGTAACTTCCCTAAACTCCTTTAAATGATTCTCTAACCTATCCATCATTTCCATGGGATTTTCAATTGTTAACAAAGTATCATCTGCAAAAAGATTAATTTTTATCTTATCCTTTATCCCTATCCCTTTTAAATCACTATCCTCTCTAACTACATTTGCCAAAACCTCCATAACTAACACAAATAAGATTGGTGAAAGGGGACAGCCCTGCCTGGTACCTCGGCCTAGATGAATTTGATCAGTTATACCATCATTTACTACGACTGACGTCATGTTTTGAGCATACAATTGATCAATCACTCCTCGAAACTTTTCACCAAACCCCATAGTTTTTATTATCCTCTTTAATGCTGGCCATTCCACACAATCAAAGGCCTTGAAAATATCTAATGCTAAAACCCCTGCCTTCAAATTATTTTTCTTAATTAAATATATTATATTTAACACTCTTCTAGTCAAATCTGCCATTTGTCTACCTTGTACAAAACCACATTGATCCAAACCAATATACTTACTAACAAAACTATTCATTCTTCTAGCTAATATTGCAGACATTAATTTTGCATCTTGATTAATTAATGAAATTGGTCTATAGGATCCTGGATCTGCCGGATCCTTATTCGGTTTCAAAATTAAAATGGTCAAAGATTGTTTCCAAGAAGGAGGGATCTCTCCCCCCTGTAAAATATCATTAAACAAATTTTTTAACTTGGGAATTAACATTTTCTTGAGAACCTTATAATATTCAGCCCCTAAACCATCTATTCCGGGAGTTTTACCTCCTTTTAATTTATTTATAGCAAACTCTATTTCTAACTCCGTAAAAGGTTGTTCCATATAATCCCTATCCTCTTCTAATATTTTTATTTTCAAATTTTTTTCAATATATTCTATAATCCTTACTTCAGAACATACCCCAGCCTTATACAATTCAGAGTAAAATTCATGAAAAATTTTTAGTTTATCCTTCATTAAATTATATCCCTTACCCTTCTTATCTTTAATCACCCCCACTAAATTTTTCTCTCTTTTTTTTTGCGCAGATCTAGCTAACATTTTAGAATTTTTATTACTATTCTCAAAAAACTCTCTTTTCATATATATCAGATTCCTTTGCACTTTATCTATATCTTTATTCTCAAATTCTTTCCTCTTAGCTTGCAGTTCAGCAAATACCTTCTTATCCCTATTCTTTAAAAAAGATTCTTCTAACTCCCTAATCTCTTCTTCTATTTGTTTATTAAAAGCCTCCTGTTGTTTTCTTAAATTAACTCCCTCTCTTATTCCAATACCTCTCATAACACTTTTCATAGTGTCCCATATTATAGCTTGACTACAATCCTCTGTTTGATTAAATTCCCATATTTCCATCATCTCTTTCTCTATCTTTTCAATTATATGTTTTACTTTAAAAATATTACAATTCAACCTCCATCTTCTAGCCTCTCTATAATCCTTCCCTATCTTTAAATCCAAATTGACCAACGCATGATCCGTAATTTTTATAATACCTATCTCAGTACTCATGACCCTAGAAACCAAACTCCTAGACACAAATATATAATCTATCCTAGAAAAATTCTTAAAAGCTGATGAATAAAACGTGTATCTTCTATCTTGCCCTTTAACTTCTCTCCAAACATCCACCAAGCCTTCCTTAGTGATTACCTTATTCAAAAATGTAATATTATTCCTCCTCTCCCCATCCGTAGGGTTTGATTTATCTACCCTTTTATCCATCACCATATTAAAATCACCGGCCATAATAACCCTCTGATTCTGTATAACACCCATTTCCTTAAACACCATTTGATAAAATTCACCTTGATTCTGATTTGGTGCATACACATTAATTAATACAAATTCTTCTCCCCCCATAGTACCATTAATTATAATATATCTCCCTCTGTCATCCTTCTTGACCTTTAAAACTCCAAAACCACAGTTTTTAGAAATAATAATTGCCACCCCTCTTGAATTTGAAGATCCAAATGCCGTTTCATACAAACTGGACCACCTCAGTTTTAATTCATTCTCCCCTTTCTTTGACTGGTGCGTTTCTTGCAGAAAAATAATGTCCGCCTTGTCTTTCTTTAAGAGTGCTTCAATGCGCCGTCTTTTGATAACAGTTCCCAGGCCTTTAACGTTCAACGTAGAAATTCTCAATTTAGGATCCATCAATTACTAAAACAATTCTGAATCTTTGGCCCCCTCTAGTGAAGACAATAAACACATAACACCTCCTCCCACCTATCCCACATCTATAGACTTCTCCCCCCTTACCATGCCAGGGCAACATGCCCCGCTCTAACCCTACCCTCCTACTCGGGGGGGGGGGAATGAAACCCAAACCCTTCAGAACAGCAACCTCCAAGACCCTCCCAAAAAAAAAAAAAAAAACCAGAAAAAGAAGAAATATCTCACAATCACCATCTTCATTTTCAATTCTTTTTTTTTCTTTTCTTTTTTTTTCCCCTTTCTTTTCCTTTACCTCCCCTCCCTTTCTTTCCCTTCCCGCCTTCTCTTTTTTCTCCACTTTAGTTCTTTTCCCCTTTTCTCCATCTCTACTCTTCTGGAGCAAAAAAAAAAAAAAAACACCAATTATTCAATTTAATATTATTATTATTATTATTAATAATAATATTAATATTAGTATTATTATTATTTTCCTTCAAAAAAAAAGGGGGGGAGGGGGGAAACAAAAAGGGAAAAAGGAAACAGATAACCAACAACAACAACAACAAAAAAAACACAACGAAGACAAAACAACAAAGACCAACATATAGCTCCATCTCTTCTTTCTTCGTTCTTCTCTGCCACCACTCCTCTCCTTCTTGACTTAGATAGCTCCTCCCACAGCTTCTTCTGGACTCTTTATTTCTCCAGGCTGTCCATCCAACAATCCCATTTCTCCCAGCAGGCCCATTCCTTGGTTATATGATGTAATTTTACATCTCTTGCCATCCAACACGAAAGACAGAAATACTGGATACCCCCAATTGTACTTGAGACCTTTCTTTCTCAACACTTCAGTACAGGGTTTCACCGTTTTCCTCCAGGCAATTGTTTGAGGACATAAGTCATTATAAACTTGTAAAGTAGTTCCACTGTATAGAATTTGATCTGATTTCTGTCTCAGTGCTTGCATTACAGTATTCTTCTTGTAAAAACTGGAAAAACATACTATAATATCTCTGTTTGTCATTCCTCTCCGAAAAGCACCCACCCGGTGTGCTCTCTCAAGGTCATAATCCCGCCATTGTTCTTGGGGAACAACCCCCCCAAGCCATTCCAAAATAGAAGCCCTTAAACTGCTTGCAGTCTCCCCTGCCTCTCTTGGGAAACCTCGGATCCGAATATTAAGACGACGTTGTCTGTCCTGTAAATTAATCATCTGTGTCTCCACTTCATTAAATCTCATGTCATACTGAGCTGTTATTTTTTCCAAATCATCCACTCTAGAAGTCAGCTGAGTAGTTTGACTCAAAACGGAATCCAGAGATTTCTGCATTTTATCTAATCTTGCTGTCAGCTTTTCCTCTCTTTTATCCATTTTCTCTGAAAGTGAAGCATTTCCCTCCGTGATAAGAGCTGTCATGTGCGTCAGCATTTGATCTATGCTTGGTAAAGCCTGCTGAGTTTTACTTGGAGACTGTCCAAGTATTTTTGCCCTTACTCCTGGCCCTTTGGGATTGAAGGGATTTTTGCCCTTACTCCTGGCCCTTTGCCAGATTGATCCGCCATTTTATCTCCCTTAGTCTTTCTTGCTTCAGCCTGTGACGCAGCTAAATTTCCCTTTTGCAGCTGACCAGATTTAAACTGTAAGTTATCTTCTGTTGTTGAACTAGTGTCAATCTAACTAGCTGACAATCTAGTTAGTCTGGATACACTAACATCGGACGGGTGCTTTTTCTCTCTCCTCCACTGCGGACTTAATCTTTGTTTTTTATCCCGTGCTTTCATAAGGATTTCTAACAGCCCGGAGAGACACAGTAACTCATTCTAATTACAACTTTCTCCACTTAGATCCTCCCCCACAGACTCGTTAGAGAAGGAAAAGCCGGAAAACAAAAGGAAAGGTTGAACACTCACATTTCTCTCATTATTTTTTTTAGGTGATTTATGCTTTTAATCAGTTCATTCTTGGGAGCTCTGTGGAAGGCTGCTACTCCATCTCCAGCGTGGCTCCGCCCCCCGACCCGGAAGATTTTAACAACTTTAGGCCACTGGCGAATGTTCCTTTCCTGGGCAAGGTCCTTGAGCGGGTGGTGGCCAACCAGCTCCAGGCGCTCTTGGATGAGACTGATTATCTGGATCCATTTCAGTTGGGGTTCAGGCCTGGTTTTGGCAAGGAAACAGCTTTGGTCGCCCTGTATGATGACCTATGTCGGGAGAGAGACAGGGGGAGTGCGACCCTGTTGATACTCCTGGATCTCTCAGCGGCTTTCGATACCATCGACCATGGTATCCTTCTGGAGCGGCTGTCTGAGTTGGGGGTGGGGGGCACTGCATTGCAGTGGTTCCGCTCCTACTTGGATGGCCGGCTCCAGAGGGTGGTGCTTGGGGAATGTTGCTCGGCCCCATGGACCCTCCAGTATGGGGTTCCTCAGGGGTCGGTCTTATCCCCCATGCTATTTAATATCTACATGAAACCGCTGAGTGGGGTCATCTGGAGTTTTGGAGTGCGTTGTCATCAGTACGCTGATGACACGCAGCTCTATTTCTCCTTTTCATCTTCAGCAGGTGAGGCTGTGGATGTGCTGAACCGGTGCCTGGCTGCGACAATGGACTGGATGAGGGCTAACAAACTGAGGCTCAATCCAGACAAGACTGAGATGCTGTTAGTGGGTGGTTCCTTTGACCGGATGGAGGGTGTTCAACCTGTTCTGGATGGGGGTTGCACTCCCCTTGAAGGAGAAGGTTCGTAGCTTGGGGTGCTCTGGAGCCATCTTTGTCACTTGAGGCTCAAGTGGCCTCAGTGGCAAGGAGTGCCTTCTACCAGCTTCGGCTGGTGGCCCAGCTACGCCCCTATCTGGACAGGGATAGCTGGTCTCAGTAATCTACGCTCTGGTGATCTCTAAACTAGACTACTGCAATGCACTCTACGTGGGGCTGCCTTTGAAGACTGTTCAGAAGCTGCAGCTTGTGCAAAATGCAGCAGCCAGGCTTATTGCTGGGACCAGAAGGTCCGAGCACATTACACCAGTTCTGGCCCATTTGCACTGGCTGCCAATATGCTTCCGAGCCGAATTCAAGGTGCTGGTTTTACCCTATAAAGCTCTACACGGCTTAGGACCACAATACCTGACAGAACGTCTCTCCCAACCGCAATCTACCCGGACACTACGCTCAACATCTGGGGCCCTCCTCCGATTGCCACCTCCAAGAGAGGCTCGGTTGGTGGCAATGAGGAGGAGGGCCTTCTCGGTGGTAGCCCCCCAATTATGGAATCAGCTCCCCACTGAGACCCGCCTGGCGCCAACCTTACTCTCTTTTCGGCGCCAGGTTAATACCTCCCTCTATGCCAAGGCATTTAGTTAGGACTTGGAATAGCACAGGGGGGATTGTCACCTGTAGGCTCAGTTTTATTGGTTTTTGTACTGTTATTTTAAACTGTGTTTTTAAATTTGGTTTTTTAATTCTTAAACTATTTTGTATGTTTTTATTGTTTTTATGCATAAAGTACTGTGAACCGCCCAGAGAGCTTCGGCTGTGGGCGGTGTAATAAATAAATAAAAAAACTGTTGCACTCTCATCTGGTCCCCAGTAAGCTCCACAAACAGAAGTTGCTAGGCAGGGTTCTGGAGCTGTAGTTCCAACTCTGGGCCCCATGCCTGTTAGGGGCCCCGCTGCAAAAGTTTTGTTTGTTATTTGTGTAGATATCTGGTTACCGTCCACTATAATGGCAGCCCCCCGCCCATGAGTGGCAAAGGAGACAGCCATCGTTTATGGCAGCAGACATTTTGAACTTCCCCAAACCCAAAAAGCACTTCAGATTCAGAACAGGGCTTTCTGGGGAAAATAAAATCGCAGCCACTCCAATTCTCTTCCCCTCAAAAGAATTTCTCATCACCCCTAAAATATAGCTAAAACAAAACAGTTGAGTTTGAGGTGGGTGGAAGACTGAAGAAACTGTGAATTCGGTACAACCCTAGCTCCAGCATGAACACATTTAGACTGAAGGCAAGAAAGCAATCTAATCAGGAAGAAAACTGATGTATTATTTGAAAAGTGAGAGAAAATGTTCAGAAGCTAAAACATCCATTTCCTGTATAGTGAGCACAAAATAAACTCAAATTCAGTAAAGCTAAATCTTCCTACTTGGAGTTTATCTTTGCATAGGACAATAGTAAAGTGTTGTGGGGGGGGGAGCCTTAAGAAAGAATAACTGTGAATACATTATTATTTTTAAATATACCGATACTCCCCAAAAGAAAAAAATGCTCTTCTCTGATCTGTGAAATGTTTATGAATTGTAATGAAGAGTCATTTTGAAAAGCTTATTAATAGCCTTTTTATAAGACTTATAAGTCTTACTAACTAGACTGTTCTCACAATTAGGTTATATTTGTGTGTTCCTTGATATTTTACAGACTTGTTTTACTGGACATTTTCAAAGATCCAGCTCTATAAGAAAGAAAGACAGGCATCTAAACCGCCAGTTTCAAGCTCCAAGCATGCAGAAAAGGAACAGCTGCTTTCAGTGATGTAAACCTTCTTTCCCACCAAAATAGTGGAAGATTCTAAAGTATAAATAATGCATGGTCCTTCAAGCTCTGAGAACAAACTTGTTTTTCTTCTGCTTCGCTTTCCTGCAAGATATGACAATTTAGGAAGGAGGGTTTGGAGGGAAATATTCTCTGCTTCTGTGGATATAAACATGCTCCCCATTCTCAAGGCCCCTGCAACAAATTCTTAAGTTCAACAGACAGGAGCTGAAAAGGCTTTTCCCAGTAGACTGGTGCTGTGCTGTCTAAATGTCCCCTCACAAAGATACAATTGCACAAACACTAGTAACAAAGAAAGGAGCTCATACAGAGCATACCCCAGACCAAATTCACGCAGGGACAAAACCGCAAATGTATCTAACATGAACTTAATTGAACTTGATCTAATCAGTGGCTTGTTGAAGAACAGTAGCTGTGTCCCTCTTTTTACAGAATTTAGATTACACAAACTCCAAAGGGAAGGGAGTGGAGGGAAGTGATGCCCCTTGTCTCAGCAATCTTTCAGAGAAGACAGCAGATAGCTATTTTTTTTAGTCCTTTGTGAATAAAAACATACTGACAATCTGGGCACAATTTATGACACCTTTAAAGTTATGTTTTTAAAACTAAAGGCCTAGTGCAGTTTTCATTTTGGTAGACATCAGAATAATGCAAGGTTTCTTCCTCCAGGAGCAAGGGAGATTGCTCGGTGTCACATGACATAATAGGCCACTTCACATGGTCATTTAGGTTAAAGGCAGAGCAAAGGGATTTGCTGAATGTAATTAAGTGGGTCTGGATCTGGAAGCACATTTTACCCCTGCATCACCAATAGGGTGGCCACTTGTGATTCATCCAAAATATATTTGCATAACATTTGCATATGCTAATGTATATGTATAGATGCAAATTTAGATATTACTATTACTATTATTTAAATAGAAATAAAGTACATCTCACCATAGTGTGGAAGGCTGTGAACTGTGAGCCTTGCTCAGTATTGCTATCCAGGTGCTGTTGATGGGCAACTTCAAGGCCCAGCTCTTCTTCCTGATGGTTCTTTATTTTTATGCTGGACTTGGACTGGACAGTCCTCCAAATAGAGGACCCCTTCAAATAAAGGACAGTCCTCTGGCAGCCCTTCAAATACAGTACTGTCCTCTGTAATAGAGGACGCATGGCCACCTTAGGACAAGCCTCTCTGAAGCAAAAGAAAGGATAAGGAAGGAGACTCTGAAGTAACCTAGATAGCAGAGGGAGGCTATTTTGTGCAAGAATCAGAATGGGATATCTGAAATGGATATACCGTACATGCAGATCCTCCACGCTCCTCAAAATTTGCATGTAGTATGTGTTTTCAGGGCCTCTAGATAAATATTGAAAATTCATATATTAATACTATGAACTTAAAAGTTTGTGCAAGCAAACCACACACGTTTTTATGTTTCCAAATGGAGGGCTCCTAGCACTACTAGTTAGAAGACATTGTGCAGCGATTCTGTCTTTTTATCCTTAATGGATTTTCACTGTAAGAAAAAAGAGAGAAGAAGTGGTGGGAAAACATAGGAGGGTTACAAGTGGAAGACAATGATGTCTGAAAACACACACACACACACACACACACACCATAAAATTGCATGAATCAGACAGGGTGATGATAGAAGCCTCATCTGGAAGCACCCATGGTATTTTTTGGTTGCATGGGTGGTTTGGAAACACCCTGTTTGGGGAAATCTCTTATTGTAAAGACTGGGACATTTAGGTTAAACATTTGAGTATACTGCCTGATCTGGGAGACTGTCATACTCTCAGTCCTTCAGCTTAGTGCAGAACTGGAAATATGACAGTAGAGTCTGAAGGGTGCTTCCAGAATGAGGTCTCCTAGCACTACCAATCATGGCTCTTTCACTGTACGCTACAAATGGAATTGCCATTGACAGCCTACAAGTTCAGGGGGTCTAGCGTTTTTCTGGTGTGTGCATCTCGCCATGATCCATCCACCCAGTGGGCTGACATAGCCCTATGGGCAGTGTTGTCCGCTCCGCTTTCCCCACCCCTCAGAATTGCCTCACCCATCCTGTCTCCTGACATTTTGAAGCTGCTGCTTCTCAGTACTATTGCAGAGCACTCTTCATCTGTGCCAAAGTGCCGAGCCCCTGGCATGGCAAAATAGGCTTGGATGTGCCTGTGTGCTGGCAAAGGCAGCTTGAGCATGATTTTGAGCTCCCTCTGGATAATTTTTTTGTCTTCTCCTCCTCTGATCCTTTCACAGTGAGGGAAGGAGCTAGAGTGGCTGTCCCCCACAAGCTCCCCCCACTCCATGCACTTCACCCCCTGTCTCACATTTGGTACACTTTGATACCGAGCCAATGGACTCTGAATCAGTCCAAGCCAAATCAGGCTGTTTCCCAAAGTACTGAATTGGGATCCAAGCCAAAGCTGGGAGTCAGTGCACACACAAATGGAAGGCTGAAATGTTTCCCCATTGGATAAGGCCAACACTTGTAAAATATAAACTGTAGCTATCTGTTTCAGTGCTGTTTCTTTACAGAAATGTGTTATCTCCCATGAAAGGAAGCCTCAAACTGTAGTGTATGCATTTATCAAATTAAGAAAGCAAAACAAAAGAAATAAAACAATACCATTTTTTATGCCAAAAATACATTAGCTCCTTCTCTCAGGAAATGAAACTTAGTAATAGAAAGTGTTTAACTTTTTTTTTTTTTTTGAGGACTGAATAGTATGTTTGAGTAGCAAAGGGTGAGAATAATGAGAATAATGAACAAATATATGTTCTGTTCTATTTCTTGTATTTTTACTATTTCTTGTATTTTTTTTCATTATTTTTACTGTTGACTGAAGAATGACGAGAGAACAAGCAACAACAAAATATTGAGTTTCTTTGGCTTGGTGCCCTGTACACATTATTGATCTTGCATCATAGTGTGCATTCAACAATGTTTGCTTCAGTGAAAGTAACTTCTAGCTACAACAAAAATAAAACGTTAAAAAAGTAGACAGAAAAGTTTCCAAAAGTAAAACAAAAAGAGGATTTTTATTTCATCTTCACACTTTGATTCAAAATTCAGAAGAATTATCTCATAGCTATATTATTTGTGAAAACCTTGCTCTTCTTCAAAACAATCAGATGACAAGATACCTAGAGCTGTGATTGCCATTGAAAGTATGGAATGAGTGAAGGGGGAAATTTATAGACCTGAAGAACTCTTTTTCTGTGAGTCTGTGAATGGCATTTGAAATTTGTCAGTTGTTATTTTTTAAAGAGACATGCAGATGACTTTCTCCAAGATGGTTTAGGCTACAATCCTATACACACTTACCTGGGAGTAAGTTCCAATGAACTCAGTGGGATTGACTTCTGAGTAAACACATATAGGATTGTGCTGTTATGCTTCTATGCCAAGTGGTGGAGAACATGTGGCCCTCCAGATGTTGAACTGTACTCCCATGAGCCCTAGCCAGCATAGCCACTGGTGAGGGGAGTTGCAGTCCAACACCATCTAGAGGGCTACACAGTCCCCATCCATGTTCTACATAATTACAGGACAACCTCTGGTCAATGAAAACTGGAGATGAGATCAACTCTTCCCTTCATAAAGAGCTTGTCCTTTTTAAAAATTATTTTTTGTTAAACCCTTTAGGGTGTTTTTTTTACACACACTGCGTTTACAGTGCTTTATGTTCCATTTAAGAAGAAGGTTGTTTGTTTTGGTTTGGACCAACCTTTTAACTACTATGAGAGTGTGCAACATGCTTGATTCTCTGATCTCTCTCCTGTTTATAAGTCCAAGGAACATACAAGATGGAAGGAAGCAACCTATTATGATCACTCTTGAAACAAACTTTTGCAATGTGGAAGGAGAATAAGGGGGGGAAAGCCAAGCATTTATGCTTTTAAAAATTAGATATTGTTCAACACCATGCACTAAGCAAACCTTTACTCAATTTAGACTCATTATCAACAAGTTCAGCCTATCCTTTGATGTATACTTTCCATCTGTCTATCATTTTACTAGACCAACTAATACCACAGTATTCTAGCAGATAACCTCTATCAAGACCTGGAAAACTAGTAAACATCACAGCCAGCCTGAAAAAGAATTTGCTATTCACCCTGCCCCTGGATTCAACAATCTCCAGTCAAGTACCACCATATTCCACATTTGTGCCATTCCTAAGGTACCGAGTTGGCCTCTAATCTTGATTACCCAAGTTCTACTCTGACTCCACTTCTGACTTGCTAGGTTCTGGCCTGTCTCTGTCCCTAGCTGACTATGTCCTACCCTTGCCCACTATGGCTCAGTGCCCTTAACTCTTTCCAAGTTGCCAGTATACTTTCTTTTTAATCACTCAGTCTCACTCTCTGTCCCAAACTGCTTTTCACACACATCTGGCTACTCCTCTCAACAGGAGGGGGTGCCACCTTTTCAAAGCTCTGATGGAATTTCTCTCTGGGTCTGAATGAGATACCATTACCAACTGACTCCTAAACATTCACTCCCACTGAGGAAACATCAACCAGCCATTCTGGACTATTAAGAGAGCTTTGGCTATTGGACAGTATAGAAGTGTAATAAATAAATATATATTAACCCATAATATCCTAACCAAGGAATGATCAGCCAGACGTCATAACTCTTTTACAACAACTAGTTTGGCTTTATTGGTATATATAAAATGAAGTGTTCTTGATCATGCAGAATGCCAGAGAATAGACACACTACTCTGATAGGAAAGAAGGGTTTGTATTGGCTTCTGGCTATGTACTCTGGCACTACTACAAGCTTACTACAATCATTATTATACCAGAAACCAATTCAGTAAAATCAAGCAAGCTGAGAATAGAAGTGCCACACCTGAGATATTGCACCTGACCATTTCAAAACATTATATAAATGAATATAATGGCCAGCATATAAATGCTTTTTTAATAGAAGCAGGTAGGTAATATTTATCATAACTACAATAGGTTTAGTCAATCATTAATTCATTTCCCATGAGGCTAAATCAATATTCAAAAGCTAAAGTTAAGACTTCATATTAATTATGTAGGAAGATAAATGATTACACAGGTTAATCATATTAACCCCTGTTTCACCAGCTACCACAGATTTATAGCACAAAAAAAAATTAAAAGCACAAATGACTTTGTCACCTTCTTTGGTGAAAAATGACTTGCTGGGTCTAAAATCATATTCTAAAGGGAATAAATAATAATGTGAATGTTACCTTTCAAAGAATCCTGAAACTTCTATTTTAATTCAATAAAAATGAGGGTATGGATTCCATATGAAATCATTCTTTTTATCACAACAACAACAACAACAACCAAACAAAAATGTTCTTGCAGAGGACTGTACACCTCTTAAGGATTTTAATTTTCTCCATTTGAACATACATTTCTTCCGGATTATTCATCTGTAGCCTTGCCCTGTTTTACCAAGATTTGTGTGGAAATACAACAAGACTAAGGAGATGAATCAGGTTAAGGGAAGATAAAATATTCTACTACAGTTTGCTATGCATATTTACCATAGCACTTTTAATTTATAAATGGCAGTACAATCTCACTTATGTTCCATCTTATAACAGCCTGTGTGATAATGTACTATTCCCATTTTACAGAATGGTAAATAATAGATTTGTCATTTCCATTTTAAAACACTGAGGATGAGGAAAGTAACTTGCCCAAAGGCCATTCTGCAGGTTCATGACACAGGTGGGGATAATTATCTGTTGTGTTTTATGAACTGTTCTTAAAGCATGTCAAAGCCTGCCTGGGTATTGACTCAAAACCTGCACCACCTTGATGTTATTTCTTCTCATTTTCTTCCTGTTTAGCTACCTGAGAGGCCTGTGTACACATTCCCAGCATGATTCATCGCCAGGAATAAAACTTCCTTTTATTGCAGATAAAACACCAAATAGAAAGAGTATTAATTTATTTCACAATGTGCAGCTCTCTCTCCATTTATCTTCTTAAGCCTGACTTTAACTGGGTGCCTGTATCTTTCCCCCCACAAGTGAAAAAGCAGCTGGGAATTTTGAGCTGGGGTGAAAAATACTTGCAGGGGCGACTTAAGCAGCCTCTAGGCCTGCTCTCCACCTGCCCTTTCTCTGCTCAGCCTTGCAACAAGGCTATTTTTGGATTTTAAAGAAAAAAATGCAGAGGAAGGAATCGCAGAATATCCAAGTTTGTTTCTCAGCTAGATGTTTCATGATAGGAAGTTAATAATTCACAGTTGTGGCCTTCATAATGGTCAAACGGAACTATGAGGCTTCAGTTTACCATTTTTACTTCGGGTATCATCCCATGGAACACCTCAGATGAGACAGGAAGCCAAATTGGTGACAAAAAGAAGTACCTCGGATTTGAAATGTGATCACTTCTCTGGGGATAAAACCGTCTCCTAGTTTTCTCACACAATATTCATGTTATTCCTAACTCAACAGAAAGTTGAATCATCGGCTTTTCTTTCTCCCCACCCCCACTCTCCAATTCCTGCTGTTTCTTTTGAACTAATTTTCATCAAATTATCACGTCTAGCAGTGATAGAAATATTAATGATATCCTGAAGAGGAGTATTACATTAAAATATTTCAAAGCGACTGGCTTGGTTCTGCATCAATAAGAGGAAAACATATTGATGAAGAACTGCGACTAATGCTGCCTTTTATAAATATCCTGCCAGACAAATAATGCCTCTCAATGGATTCTGATGTGATGTACAGTTTTAAAGTAAATGCTATATCGCCAAGAGGCTCAAAGGAAACTGCCATCACAGTACAGTGGGTTGAGTAATGGGATTTTAGTTTATCTTCCCTACCACAGAGATTCAGCAAAAGACTTTGTGCCCCAAGTTGAATGTAGATTGATCCATCAGATTCACAGAAATGCCAAAACCTCTAGGTAAAACGCTGCAGGTAAACAGATGGGGGAAGTTTGCTCATGATTCTCTTAGACAAAAGAGCAGCAAAGAAAAAGCTTTTAAACCCTAACCTTGCTGAGACTTGGACATACATTTCCATGAAGCCTGAAAGGACAACTGCAACTGGTGGATTTGCCATTTCTTCCCTCTAACTATTCACTGTCAAGTGAAAAACACTCATTTCCCCCTTTTAATAATGACTTAATGTATAGACATAGTGCAGCTTCTCAGCTGGTTGTAAATTGTACAGTCTATTGCTTTTGAATTTGTCATGTTCGGAATTTAAATGGACTATTTACACAAACGCTGATTTCTACATTAGTATTTCCTGACCAAAAAAAACCACATGGGATCCCAGGATTGTATCCAGTTGTGTTGTTCCACCACAACTCCTCCACCCTCCACTCCTCCCTCCTCCACCAACAGGAGGGAACCACAGGTGGAACAGATTTCCCCTTCCTCCCTGTGGCTTCCCACGCATCCCCCAAACCTGCTCCATAGGGTCCTGATGGCTCCTGAGCATGTATGGGGCATGTATCGGAGGCTGAAGGGGAGGGGAGAGGACAGGGAAGACCTGTTGCACAAACAGAGACCCACTCACATGAGAGTTGGATCCAACCCACAGTGCTTATGGTCTGTGTCAGGATCCATCAGAAATCCATCAGCTGTCCTGGGTGATGGCTCAGGCTCGGAGGCTCGACGTGGTCCAAATGGCTGAGTCACATCTGGAGCTTTGGTCAGGTTTCAGGACGTTGGTCAGTGATCCTGGAGTCAGAGAACTGACAATGGCATCCCCTGGGGTTGTGTGGACAAGATATGGGGTCTGAAGCAATGGGCCCTTCAGAAGGACCAGGAACAGTCCTGGTGGCCGGGTGACCGGCCAGATGGGCGATTGATAAATGTAATAAATAAATAAATAAATAAAACAGGTTCTGATGCCTCCCCAGAGTCACTGTCACTGGAGGCTTCGGTTTCTGAGGGGTTCCAGTCCTGGGCAATTGACAATCTGGCCCTTACTTTGAGGATGGGTGGGTGCCAATCACAGTTTAGCCCCCAGGCACTAATCTCAGAGCTGGATTAAGGGTAAAATCAGATGTAACATGAAAAAAGAATTTGGAACTTCTACAAAATGTTCTTTGGTGAAGACTCACAACCTCTGAAGAGGTTGCCTGTGAGGACCAAGTGACACTTGCATGGGAAGGAAAGAACCACATCATTTACTCCTCCTGTCTGGTGTCTTCATCCAGACACTGTGGAAGCAAAATGGGAAAGTGGATCCCATGCCAGTAAGGTATGAATCGAGTTTCTGTCTTGGGAACATAGGAAGCAGCCTTATACTGTCAGACCATTGGTCCATCTAGCCCAATATCTGTCAACACTGAGTTGCCATGGTTCTCCAGTGCTTCAGGCAGGATTCTTTCCTAGTCCCACCTGGAGATGCCAGTGATCAAACCTGGGACCTTCTGCATGCAAAACATGTGCTCTACTAGTGAGCTAAAGCCCTTCCCAGACAAGCCCTCTTCAGTCAAGGGGGGGAAGAAGAAAGGAGAAAAGTGACTGTCTCTGGCTGTCAGTCTTGCTCTCTATAGTCAGATTGTGCCATAATTGTCTCCCACCACCACACCCCCCAAAAAGTTAACTCATATTGCTTAGTCTAATAATAGCCAAGTCCTACACCATTTGGGACCTTAGTCTGTGATATAGCACTATAATCTATGGTATAATATTGCAATCACACCAAATGGATCAACCTATCAGCCTAATAAGAAGAAAAATATAGTAACACCTCAGAATTTTACTTTTTCCCCAATCATCTAACACAGTAGGGATGATTACCAACTCAAAATTTCTAGAAGTTCCTAAAATAATAATTGCATGCATTCAGGGGCTGAAAAGTCATCCACTATTGACTACTGAAGAATTCTCATCAGAGTAGCTAACCATAAGACCCCAGATATCCAAATGTCTCCATAATACAGTGTTATCATTCCTTCCTGTTCTTAGAGAGAGCAGTAAGGTTAGGCACAAAGAGTCTTATAAATTAAAGAGAAATGGAAGCGCAATCACTATATTCCTGGCCTCTGAAGCTGAAAGTAGTACTATGATTAAATAATTGAACTGTTTCACCTTGTGCAGTCAACTTAAATTCCAACAGCCTAGAGTAATTAATCTTTGTAACAGTCTTTTCTGCCCTACCATATGCATTCTGGTGCTCTTAACCAATGAAAATATACTACTTTTAAATGTTTTAGCTTTAGGTGGGTGGGTGGAGAAATGGAAAGAACATTTGGCATTCATCATATATTAGGTATTATCTACATATATTTGCCTTCTGTAAACTGGGTGTGGAGCAGAAAACTGTGGGTTCAAAAGACTGGTTTTGTGTTTTGGAACGGAGACACCACCACCACCTCTGCCCCACCTCTTGCTTCTTGGGCAAATTACTTTTCTTTTAGCTGTATCAGTTTGCCTTCTGGAAAATGGGTGTTTTGTGACTGGCCAGTCCCCTAATGCGGCCAATTTATAAATGGACAACTCCCGTGGCAGCCATTTTGTGAGAGTGCCCATGAGACTCTCAAAATTCCAAATGTGCCCACCAGCCCAAAAAGATGGGGAACCCCTGCCTTAGCCCTTTTCAGGCATTCCTGCCCATGCAGTTGTAATTGTGGGAGGAGGAGGAGCAGGAGCAGGAGCAGGAGGAAGAGAGCAGAGCTGGGCCCATTGCCCCACTACCAACCACACATCCCCTGCTAGTTCAGCCACCATGTATGCTTGGGGGGTACATCTGTAAAGGGAAGCCTTCCATGGGTGTAAGTGTAATTAGGATTCCAAATCACAGGGAGACCCCGTGATACACACTCACATATAGCAAGTTTCCCTGTTCAGATGTGCCAGCAGGCACAGCTCTGCTTCCCCTTCCATGTGATTAAAAAACATGGAGGAAACACTTATAAAGGTCTTGTATCTTTAATGTATTGGCATTTGCTGGGGGTGAGAGGTAGTGGGAAATATTGTGAGTGAACCCCTAGAATCCCTCGAGTATCGGACATACTCGAAGTTGGAACAAAATGCTTAAAACCTAACTACAGTGTATTCTGCCAGTTGAGAAACAAATGATGCTCTCTCTTTTTTCTGTATACCTCATGAATAGAATTTGCATCTGCTTGTCTGAACACCTGGTATTAGCAACACTGCATTTACTGAAGCCCAAAAGAGAAATCATTCTCTTTCCTGTTTTTAATGATTTCTAAATAAAACAGTTCCTAAAATATAGACATTTCTAACACTATTGCTAATTAAGAATGGACAGAGGCAACACATCAACATTTACAGCTTGTCTTAATCTCACTATCTCATGCAAAGAGACTGAATCCTCATTAAGACTTATTTGTATCATAAAGACACATTTAAAATATGCCCAGGTTGGAAGTAAAGGGTACCACCATCTGGTTTAAAGTTGCTTGTCTAGGGAAATCAGATACTACACAGTATTACCGTGCTCCCCAGAATGGACATAGTTGTTCTTGGCCTAGTGTACTGTACTCTTTCACAGTTTAAAGTAGATACCAATACACTTATAGTTCTTGCCAGTTCCTGCCAGTGTGCCAATGTGGAAAGAACATTGGGCTTGGAATGCCACAACCAGGGGTCAAGCCATGGACAACCATGGTATCACCACACCATGTGGCCTTGGCTAACTCATTAGCAGCTCTGTCCTCCCTTTCCTACCTGTAAAATAGAAATAATTGTGACCAAACAAACTAATGTTAAAATGTGTGAACATAATGATCTTACACCATTAATAAGAGTGGTTTTGTTAAACAAACAAGCAAACAAACCTTGAAGCCCTTGGAGAGGGATCAAATGTGTTGGAACCAGGGCCAACTCACCCAGGAGGTGGGGTGATTGTGAATCCCACAACTCAGGCAACGGATCCAGAAGGGCAGCAGATTACATGAGCACCCCACTGCCACCACAAGGCCAGACTGAAGAAGCTGCTCCAGAGAGCCCTACCAGCCACTCCCCTGCTGTGGCACATACTACAGCAGAAAAGCAGCTGGCATGGCTCTCTGGAGTGGTAGGCCAATAGCTTGCTCTGAGGGGTCCTCAAAGTGAGGCACTGGCCCACCCAGAAAGCCACATCAGCAGCTTTCCTGCTGCAGAGAACAGCCAGTGCAGCTCTCAGGAGCACCGGACACTCAATGCCTCACTCTGAAGACCCCTCAGAGTGAGGCATCAGCAGGGCTCTCTGGGAAATCCTACCAGCCACTTCCCTGCTATGTCAAATGCTATAACAGGAAACCAGCCAGCACGGCCCTCCTACCATGCCCAAATGCCCCACTCTGAGGGGTTGTTCTTCAGAGCAAGGCATTCTGGGCACGATGACCCTAGAGATCACCTGAGCTTCTACAGTACAGGTGGTCTCCAGGGCCACCTCTCTGCCAGTGCCTCGCTCTGAGGAAGGATGACTCAAAGCAAGGCACTGAGGGGGAGGGACGGGGAAGTAAAGGTGGCAGCACCCACTGGGGGCGGGAAGGGTGACAGCACATGTCCTCCCACAGTCCCATAGCATGTGTCCTCATGCAGCAGGCCTCTTGCAACAGCCTTGGATGGAACATAGTCTCACCTCAATGACCGATGCTTAGAAACTGAGCAAACTATGGCAAAGCTACAGAGGGAAGATATTTAAAATGAAAACAAATAGGTGGTTAGCTTCACAGTGAGGGAAATTGGAGGAATACTGTTGAGCTTGGCATGAGATAAGACAAAAGTTGAATAATTCTCTGCAGACTTGCCCCATTTCTCTGACATGTCTTGAAATTCAGCCAGGATGTACTCGTCATCACAATGATTAAAGGGTGAAATGGGAGCACGGTTCACATTTCTTTTAGCCTTTTAAGCATGTTGTTGAGAACAGCCCAGCTGCTTGATTTGCACAAAAAAAGAAGTGAATGAGAGAAGACTATGATGAGAAATCCACCCTAGAAAACAGAGAGTGGGTGCAGTGATCTCTACTGAAGGTATGTCTTGTTGGACCTCCATGGCATGCCCTAGGGTATTCTAATGCTGTTATATTAAACACAATGAATCATCATACTCCAAGCTTGGCCAGTGTAACAAAGGTTTTTCATTCTCTTTATCCTGACCAATGATCTGCCTTTGAAGGGGGGGGGACCCTTAGATCATTTTTCTGTATTTTCATTATAGGATTACCTGAGGGAAGGAACAAGTTCTAATCATGGTGTAATGCTGCCCCCTGGAGTTAAATTTTTTGAAGTCCGCTCCCCCAAAATACAGTACAACTCATAATGCTACCAAATTCAGAACAGGCTTTTGAGTTCATTCTCCAAACAAAGCCTCCTTCTTCATTTTTGAGGGTACCGACCGAGCACTTGTCTACTTCATTCTACAGCCTAGAGTACACATAATCATTCTAAAACCTTTCCTTAAAAGAGATGCTTGGCAGTTTTATAAGACTGAGACCTGGATTGCCAGACCTGTTTATGTCTACAAATTAACTGAGCAAATGTGAGGTGTTCAACGGACTCTTTGTAGTACATTACATTTTTCAAGAAGAGAAGAACAAGAGCTCCGCTCGATTAGGTTCACACCAAGATTTCATCTAGTTCAACATCCTTGGGTAGGGGTCCATGGGCCGAATTCAGTTTCAGAGAAGCTCTTGGGGGGCACATTCCTGTGAGGGGCAGGGCCGCAGGCAAAATGGGGGCACAGGCAAAAGGGTGGGGCCAAAATACCAAAAATACCTGCATATTTTGTGTTACTATTATGGTAGCTTTTACTACCACTAACTAAACCTTAGGAGAGGCATTTCAACCTTTTAGAATGGGGTTGGGGGGAAATGCACAAAAGCCAGGAAACCACCAGTGGAGGCTGGTGGCTCCAGTGCCGGTGCAGCAGTTTATCCACCCTGGGTTTTATTCTGAACTTTAAAGGAGCTATCCATGGTGATGAACCCTATCCCCAAAATAGGCTTTTCACCATGGATAGCTCTTTAAAAGTTCAGACCACAACCTGGAGTGGATACACTGCCCCACTGACGTTGGAGCCACCAGCCCCCACTGGAAACCACCAAATGATTGACAGTCAGGGGATGGGAGTGGGGCCAAGGGAAGGGGACATGGCCATATGGGGAACCACCAGAGGGCCAGATTTGGACCTAAGGTGGGCTAGATTTGGCCCACAGGCCTGAAGTTCAACACCCCTGCCTTAGAAGAAGGGCTGTAGCTAAGTGATAGAGCACATGCTTTGCAGGCAGAAGGTTCCAGGTTCAATCCCCAGCATCTCCAGGTAGGGCTGAGAAAGACCCCTGTCTGAAACCCTGCAGAGTTGCTACCAGTCAGTGGTGATAATACTGAGCTAGATGAACCAAATTTTGGAATTGTGAATGGGGAAAAGGAGCTATTTCCGTATAGTTTGCTGAGCTCAACTCTAGATGGGGCAGGGGAGAGGAGAGATCACCCATCATTAGCCAATTCAGGTGGAATGCTCCAGAAATCCCTGCATATTCCCTGAATGTGATGGTGTTGCATGCATGAGTTCATGAGCTTTACACCAAAACTTCGAGAACATAGGTAGAAGTCCCTGGGAACATACTATCTAGCTCTGGTTTGGGTGGTGGTAAGGAAATGTGCTGCACAAGACATTGTCACCAGCTTTAGACATGTAGTTGACACAGTGCAAGTTGTGTTTCAGATTGCAGAAAGAAGCGCCTGCTTTTTCAAGGACCCTGTTTCAACCACATCCCTGCCTTTCTGGTGTATCTCACAAGTGCAAAAACTGCGGACTATGAAGACATTTGTATAGAAATGTACATACATCTACCCTGTAAAGGAAAAGCATTTGTAAATACCTATATCTGATATTTAAAAGAAAAAAAGGGGGTCTAAGGACATGCCCTGTGGTCCACTTCTCATATGGCATTTGCTAAAAATGGGGGAGAAATTCACACTTTCAAACCAATAAGTGAATTGAAACTCAGTTATCCTTCAAAATTCATACTTCTCCAGATTTTGCAATGGAATTCTCCAGTTTAAAATTGCATACAAAAATGTGTATATTGGCAAAAAATAACATTAAAATGCAATATATCTGGAAAATTGCTAGAAGAAAATACATCTATTAGACAAAATTGCATCCAAAAATGTCTGTGTTAGAAGGAATGCACACAAAAATGCAAATCAATGTTCATGCAAACGTGTTTGTTTGTTTTCGAAAAAAGATCTCAAAGTGATCTGGAAATGGGATAAACCAAACTTAAGATTGGAAAAATGAGGAACTGGGAGAAACTGAAATGGACAAATTCATCCATCCCTGGCACTGGAGGCCACTGTGGCCTGTTCCAGTCCCATGTTGCTTCAGTAATATCTGTAAGGAATAAGCACCACATGGGCAGGATGACACAGTTACTTGACCATGCCACAAAGGTAACATAGGATTTGGCATTGAAAGCATTGCTCAGGCTTACTTAACACAGATCGTACAATGCAGATCAGAAATGTTACTTTGTGCAAACTTACAATTCTGGCTGATTTTAAGGTTGTTGTTTTTTGTTTTACAAAAAAATTAACTTGGGTATACATCTATGTTATCCATGTATATCTGAGAGACAGGTTCACTGGGCACAGCTCTCTTCCGCAGGAGAAATGAATTTGACAGTGCTGGGAATGGAGGCCTTTTTATAAGGGTGATTCATACTAAAGTGGGAGCACTAATGATTATCCCCACTATAATTTTAGATTTTTGCTTGGCTAGCACAGCTGTTAAAATATAACACTTAAATCTCTCTCTCTCTCTCTCTCCACACACACCCTCCATACCTTTTCTATTAGTTATATGACCTTTAACAGAAATATGGTATAGTTAAGATTTGCCTGTAGCAGCTTCACAAATCACACACACAAAAGAACTTAGTAAATCATAGTGTGCATTCTGGAACAAGAATTCAGTTCTAGTCTCTGTCATATCTCGCCCTGGACCCCACTGACAATGATGGGTGAAGCAGGAAAATAGCTGACAAGGTTTTAATTATTATTATTATTCCTTGAAGACCATTATTCTGGACTTTCTCCAGATGGTATAATTTTATTGCCAAGTTATCTACTCAGTTGACTAGAGAAACTTAAAGTCAATTTACATGTTACACTAATCATGTAGCTGAAGCTTGTCTTTTTACTCTTGTGTAAGTATGTACGGCCCTGATTCAGATTGGGACCATTGCGCTCCATGAGGGGAGAGTGAAACTACACACACACACACACACACACACACACTATCCTCCCAGAGAGCCACGATCCCAGTTCAAATCAAGGCTGCACACACTTGCACAAGAGTAAAAAGTAAGACATGCCTCAACTACATGCTATGTGATTAACTTAACATGTAGTTTAACCATTATAGTGGCTTTCCTTTGGAAATTCAGGTCCTTTAAAGTATAAAATATGTCTGAGGTAAGAATTATGCTGAGAGAAGCCATGTATATTTGAGCTGCAGCTAAGTTAACAAATTAGGCCCACCCCTGGCAATCCATGCTCTCCAAAACTCATTTTCAGACCTGGTTCTCCCATTTGTCCTCAAATGAACTCTGGGTTGTTGTTTTTCTCACTACGCAACCAGTTCCATGCACACCTATATGGCCACATAGCAATATGTGTACCATGCCACATAGCAAATGGATGAGGCTTTCAAAAGAAGATGGCAAAATATGACATTGGAGCCTAGTGTTGACATCAAAAATCACACAGGGAATGCCCAAGCTATTAGGCATACCCAGGGGAGGCTGGTGACTCCCATTTTGGTGGGGCTCCTTTTTCATTGCAGGTTTTGCAGGTTGTATTTGGAACTCCATAGGAGCTATCCATGGTGCTCCATGGTGGTGAACCTATTCTGGGGATAGAGTTCCAAATACAACCTGCAAAACCTGCAGTGAAAAAGGAGCCCCACCTGAATAGGAGTTACCAGCCTCCCCTGGGTGCCTAAAGTAGCTCTTTGGATCTAAGCCATCATGTCAATGCTATTTTCTTCTGCTAGAAACTCCTACAACAGCTAATTCTGGAGGAATAGCTGAGTGTGGAATTAAACATTATAAGAAACATAGAGCTGCCACCCAAAATAGCAACACTAGGCCAGGTAGGTTGTCTCCATAATGTCTAGTAAAACTTACCTTGTGCCCTGACATCACTACAATGTTCCTTTCCCTGCCCCTACCATTGGCAGACAACTATGTGAAGCACAGCATGATGACATAGGCACATGGGGCAAGGTGCTACATAGACACTATGAAGGGGGGTGGAGAGAACTTTCCCCAGAGATTCCATTTTAGGCAGAAGCCCCATACAGAGAACTCAGCATTCTCTGTATAAGCAGTTACAACCACGTTCTTCAGGAGATTCACAACCAAAGGTATACACAATCTGATAGTGGAGGTTGTCATCTCAACCACTGACTGATAGACCTATCCTGTGTGTTCTTATCTTCCTTCCTTGTAAAGCTATTTATGCAACTATATCAATGTTGATTGGAGCAGTGAAGGAGATAAGGAAAGCAATCATAGCCAAACTAAAAAAGAAACAACCTCTTTGACTTCTAACAGTATTCTGCACTGTCAAAGCTCACATCCAACTTATCCCACCAAACACCAAATCGCATAACAAACACTTTCAGCCACAAAAGGCACGATCCTATACATGTTTAGACAGGGGGGGAACCCTACAACTCCCACCATTCCTCAGCAGACATTGCTAGCTGGGGAATGCTGGGAGTTGTAGGACTCTTTTCTGCCTAAACATGCATAGGATTGTGCCCTAAGGTGACTAGAATCAAAGCAGTCAGTATGAGAAAGAAAGACTGCCTTGGATAAGGTGGGAGAAATTCTGGCCATGGATGGAGGAATCTACACCACCAATTACGTGACAGACTGATGGACACTGAAAGACCTCAAATGTAGATTAGGAATTAAGTGAATGTATTAGTTTAAGTTAGTGTAGATCTATAACTGTATTAGAATATCTTGAAATTTTGGTGGCGAATTTGTAACGCTTTTTCGTGGTGGGTTGTAAATAATATTGCTTTTAGTAGTATGATTTATTTATTATAAAAATCTATTCCTATATATATATATATATATATATATATATATATTCCTAAGGTGACTAATATACAGGTGCAACATGGGAAGCACCACAAGAAACCACAGAAACTGTTTCCAGGATCTCCTGAGGTGGTGTAGATTTGCATTCTTACTGTAAGATGAAGAGGACATTCAAATTAGTAAGTTACCAACAAAATTTATGAAATTTGCTAACCATTAACAAAGGAGTGTTGGTCTTTCAATGTTCCTGAAGTAAAAGCTAGTTGCTGCTACTCTATTATCCCAAGAGGATGCCTATGCCACTAATACCAGACCCTGCAAATGCAGCACTTTGAGGCATTTTGAACCAGACCAACTTGGCAGAGATTGCTATAATACTGCATTCATCCTCCTGGGGTGGAAGCAACACACAAACTCCATTGCCACAAGCAGCTCTCGCCATGGATCTGATGTTGGAGAATGAGAGAAAACTAAACGGCAAATCCCTTCAGTATAAGTTCATTTCATGTAACTTACTTCCCAAGAGGAAAGTGCAGAAATGTTTTCTCACCAGTGCCTTTGAGTGCTTTTCAAAATGTAGCTTTCACTGACTCGGGTAACAGGGAATCCATTCTCTGCTCCCAACAACAACATGCATACACTGAAGACACAATTCCCTTGAGTGACTATTCCACAGACTATTTCATTGTCAGTCATTTCGCCTAAAAAGTCACCTTCTAGTCTCTGACCATTTCCGCTCTTACACTCCCCTGACCTTAACATCTTCCCCTTAATGTTCAAGCATTTTATATCTCTACAGCCACCTGCAAGGCAAAGCAAGCTAAGGTGTAGGCATAGAATCAGGGCCAATTCAAGCATTATAGTTGCCATATTGAGGCCAATGGAAATACTTCCACATGGGAGCAACTCTGCACTGAAAGCAGGCTGTGGCCAGAACGGACTTGGACCTGTGCCCATCCAATCATGGAGAAGATATGTTACCTCCAGTATCAGAGGCAGTATGCCTATCTATACCAGTTGCTGGGGAACATGGGCAGGAGGGTGCTGTTGCACTCATGTCCTGTTTGTGGGACCCCGTTGGTAGCTGGTTGGCCACTGTGTGAACAGAATGTTGGACTGGATGGACCCTTGGTCTGATCCACCATGGCTCTTCTTATGTTCTTAAGAGCTCAAAACCACCTGGGTATAATTCAGAAAAAATTATGTGCACTGAACTCCCATTGAAATCAATGGACCTTGAGGACTTAACTTGCACTTGTCCCATTGCTTCAATGGGGTACACTGTGCTTCACTTTCTCTAGATTACATGTATTTGTTGATTAGTTGATTTCAATGATACATCAACTTGGGCAAACATGCTTAGGAATTCAGCCTGAACTACATCAATGTTCTTGTGAGTCAAGACTTATAGCCCTTGACATTTGATTGAAGCTCAACCACTAATGTTTGATCACATTGGATCAGATTCCAAATATGCAGCAGATAAGTTGTCTATCCCTAGCTATATCTTTGGAAAGCACAGAACATGGGATAAGAAACGCTGAATTAGAGCAAACAAGCAACTGTGAACGCATTAGGTACACAGATCACTGACTGTGTACCCAATAAAGGGTTTCAATATTTTGAAACAAAATATTTTTAGAACAATACAATTGCTGTATGTTGTTTTCAATCAAAAAATAACTCAAAAGGTGGATTGTTCATCTGTCACTCTGTTACTTCTTCCCCACCCTAGCAGAGGTGACATTATCTCTTGGCCTCAAGGCTGCTTGCAAACCAAAAGTTACATTTAGAAAAAACATCAATTTACTTGCCTTTTTTAATTATTTATTTCTATCACAAGCAAAGATGACATTTGACACCCACAAGGACCCTTCTCAGCACAGCAGTATAGATCATGGCACAGAAGATAGCCTTGTGTGTGTCTCTGCTGACCAGCTCAAGGCAGCTTGCAATTAAATGAAAAGCCGCAGTTCCCTTTAGAGGCAGAGAAGGAAGTCTGCTTTTATTTTTAACAGAAAGCAACAAAACTAACAGATCTTTCAGGTATACATCAGCACTGAAGTGGCATAATGGGCACCTTATTTCTATTGATATTTCCTTTTAGGCACTACTTTATAATTATTAGGGTTAAGACAGAGTTGTAACCCAGGTTGTCAGTTGCTTGTGGAAACTGAGGGCCAAAACAGACAAACTCCATTGCCGCAAACAGCTCTCGCCATGGATCTGATGTCGGAGAATGAGAGAAAACTAAACAGCAAATCCCTTCACTATAAGTTCATCAATTACTTTAAAGACATTAAAGACATTACTTTAAATCTGTATCTAGCAGCTACATCTGCTAGACATTACTTTAAATCTGTATCTAGCAGCTACATCTGCTACATCTGTTTGGTGTTTGTTTTTTACACTAGAGAAGATGCAGGGGCCCCAATCTAGATCTTAAAAGTCCATTACCAGCCCCCTGCGCTAAGGTCCCGATACAGATCAGGCCCTGAAGCCTGGCCCTGCTGAGGTGCTTTAATCTTTTTTTTTTTACAGTGCGGGATTCAGGTTTTTTTTTGTGACTACCACCACCACCCCATGCAGGGAGGGGAGATTTAATGCTTTCTTCCCCAGCTGTAGCAATGCATGGACCTCCCCTCCATGCATGGCTACAGGGCTTAAAGGAGGGGAAGTCCCCATTGGCACCAGTGGGGACTTTTTTTCTAAGCTCCATGGCCATGCAGGGAGGCAATTACCAGTACAATTGTAGCTGAGGAGGGTAGCATTCCAATAAAAGTTGGACATTCACCCCACAACTGTAAAAATCTCTGAGCTACATCTTTCTGTAGCATGTGCATAGGAAGCTGCCTTAACCTGAGTCAGACCCTTGGTCCATCTAGCCCAGTACTGTCAACACTGACTGACAGCGGCTCTCCAGGGTTTCAGGCAGGATCCTTTCCTAGCCCTGCCTGGAGTGGAGACGCCAGGGATTGAACCTGGGACCTTCTGCTTGCAAAGCACATGCTCTGCCACTGAGCAGCTGCCCCTCCTCCAAGTTTGGCTCTAAGCCCTTTTTATTCCTCTGAGCCTTCATTTCAGGGGTCAGGAACTTAGGGAGATCCCTGCGCCTCTGCAAGCTCTTTTACCTGCTCTTTACTCTCCTCACCACTTTGTCTCTCACAGGGTGGTAAGTTTGAGAACTCTGTCATACAAGAATAATTTTTATTTGTATACTTTCTGCAGTTGAGATAGAAAATCTACAAATAAAATATACTGGTACTGCAGTATATTGAAGTTAGCTTTTCTGTTTCAAAATGTGTTATTCATTTATTTACTATATTTATATAGCCAGCCTATTATACAAGTTCTCTGAGCACAAAACAAATACAGCATTGAAATACAATATAAAACAATAACAGCTATTAAAACTAAAACACAATTAATAAAATTGTCGTAAACTGCCCAGAGAGCTTCGGCTATTGGGCGGTATAAAAATGTATTAAATAAGTTGCCCATCCTTGCTATGAAACAAGTTATTTAAAAGGCATGGGTGAAAAAGAAAGAAAGAAAGAAAGATCTGGCATTGAAAAGACCATTAAGAAGGCACCTAGCAAACCTGTCTGGGAAGACAGTACCATAACTAGGGTGCCACTGCCGAAAAGGCCCTCTTGCTGGTGGTTACCCGCCTTACTTCATTTGGCGAGGGCACTCAGAGCAGGGTCTCTGAAGAAGGTCTTAAGGTCCAGGAAAGTACATATGGAGAGCCAGGGTGGTGTAGCAGTTAGAGTGTTGGACTGGGACTTGGGAGACCAGGGTTCTAGTCCCCACTTGGCCATGAAGCTCACTGGGTGACTTTGGGCCTGTCACTGACTCTCAGCCTAACCTACTTCACAGGGTTATTGTGAGGATAAAATGGAGAGGAGGAGGACCATGTAAGCTTCCTTGGTTTCCTTGAAAGAGGAAAAAAGGTGGGATATAAAAGTAATAATAAATAATAATACATAAATCTGGGAAGAGGCAGTCTTTCAAGTAACATGATTGCAAGTGTTTAGGGCTTTAAACCTTATAACCAGGGGCACTTCCATGTGAGGCTTTTACCATGCAGTTGGCCTGCCTCATTCACATAATTTTATGGGGAGTCCAGACAATGTCTTCAGTTTGTAACAGTCGCATGTTTCCCCATCACTTCTTCCATCTTTTTTCTTTCCATAAAAATTCCAGCAAGGAGGACCAGATGGAATATGTGCACAACGGTGCTCGGAGCCCCCCCCCCCATTTAATAGCACCGCCACACTTTAAATTGGGCATGGAAATAGACTAGGAGCCAGTGCAGCTGGCAAAGCATGGGCGCAATTGGGTGAAAATGCCCCATCCCAGTTAACAGTCGTGGGGCCCTATTCTGGCCCAGCTGCAGTTTCCCAACCATTTTGAAAGGCAGGCCTACGTACAATGCTTTGCAGTAGTCTTGCTATATGAAAAGCCTATGCATGTTGCTACCCTCCCCATATGCAAATCCTGTTTAATCTATTCTTCCCACAGAAAATCAGTGAATCACAGTAATTTCTCCTCTTTTCCAGGAATATACTGTAAATTAAACACTCTCCCATTAGCATAAGGCATGCCAAAAAAAAACCTGCATTCTTTTCTATGTATGGACGATGCAATAGCCCACAATCTGTTACACTGTCCATTAGCTCACAGAGCATTGCCCTTACAGTTATAATAGACTTTCTATTTTTAAAATGGGTAATGGTGCATGGAATGGATGTCTGAATCTTGAAATGATATCTTGGACTAGTAATCTGTTTGAAAAATCCAGCATAAAGCAAATGAAGCCAGAAACTCCTTGCTTAGGGTTTTGGTCTTTTCCCCCTTGTCATTTCTTTCTTTCTTTTCTTTGCACCGTCTTTTAAAAGCTAAACGCTATGGGACACTTAAGGTTTGTTGGGCTAATTTTATTTACTAGGAAGCCTAAATGAAAAGTACTAACTGTTGGAGGTTTGATGGGCTTCTTTGATTTTGTTTACTAGGTTGTAATCATTGGCCTCTCTTTCTTTCCAAAACTCTTAAATTTAATTCCTGCATTAGCTATGTGACCTGTTCCTGTTGTGCTGTGGGAACAGCAGAAACAATCTGAGACACTTCAGTGCTTAGCTAGGAAGTGGAATTATTTATTTGTTACTTCCCACCCCCACCCCAAAAAAGCCAGTCTGAGGCGGTGTTAGGAGGCAGCCCACTAGGCCTGGAGCCCCAAATCTTTCATTTGAAGCCCTGAATCTCTGGGAGGCCATCTGCCCCACCATCCTGCCATCTATAGGCAGTGTTAGTGCGTAGCTCACCTAGGCATGGGTACTGAATCTTTTACTCCCTAGCAATTGTGTACATTTGTAGCCTAAGAGCATGGGTTATTATAGTCCAAAATACATTGCCATAACCTTCCTTGCCAATGTGCCATGTTCAGTTTGCAATTAATCGGTAAATGTGTAAGGTGCCATACAGCTCTTTGCTGGTCCCAGGCACTCCATCCTCCCCATCTGGATTTGGGCCTGAAAGACCAAGGAAAAGTGTGGGCACATGGAAGGTACGTTTTAAGCAAGCACAGTTTGGGACATTGCACAGTTCTGAAAGCAAACAAGAGTTTAATTAGATTGTCATCTGTCATGTCCCTGCCCATGGGCAAAGCGTTATAGCAGTATGTGAGGGGAGGAGGGAGTGTGAGAGGAGTGTGGAATGTTGAGATGTCTTCTGATTGGCTGAGAGAGTGAGAAGGGCGGGTGAAGCCTGTGTTATATAAACAGTGGGGGGTGCTGTTCAGGAGGAGAGAGGCGGGAGAGAAGAGTCTGAAGAGAGTCAGGGGGAGAGAGGGTTGAGAAGTCAGAGAGAGAGAGAGGGTTTTCAATGTTTAGAATCTATTAACATTATCTATTTCTCTACCCTTAATTGTAATTAAATAAACTTGTTTCCTTTTAAAACTTAAAAGGAGTGGTCTGAATAAGTTACCCTCAAGGGGTTGGTGGCAGCGGAGGATAAAAGAGAGTGTTGATTTTTGAAGTGCCAGCAGAGGTGGTGGGCTGGGCATGGTGGAGGCGGAGGGAGGCCTGACAGCATCTATAAAATTCAAATTATAGTATTTATTTATAATTATGCACATATATTCACATATGCAAATTTGTGCAGTTTTTAGTTTTATTTATTTTGGTCCTATGGACCTGAGGCCCAGATCTTTTTGGTACCTAGCACCATCCCTGGATATAGGGCAAAATTTAGACTTGTGCAGTCTAAAGTAAGTTAATATTTAGCTTATATTTCAGCTTAACTCACTGGATTGCTGGAATGCTTCAATGTGGAGCTACCTTTGAAAAGCATTTGGAAACTTAAGGCAGTGCAAAATGCAGTGACCAGAGTGGCTCTTTTCAAAGCACATTGCTTGTTCCACCTGCACTGGCTTCCAGATCATTTTCAGGTGCAATTGAAAGTGATGGTTATTACCTACAAAGCCCAAATCAATTTGGGACCAGCATAGTTGAAGGACTTCCTGGTCCCAGCCCTGCTATTAGGCAGAGTAAGGCAGCTGTCTCAGGTGGCAGATGCTGAGGGGCAGAGTGAGGCAGTGGCATGTTGGAGAACAGAGCTGTCCATGCCTTGCAGCCTGACCTGCAGCCCCTAAGCTAGTTTGCTGCCATCAGGTGCAGTAGAGGAAGCTGTCTTGTTGCCATTGTGAAAATAAGATTACATGGCCAGTCTGGTTGGCTTTTGTACATGGAAAATGTGGAGGTACCATCTTGTCCTTCACCTCAGGCAGCAAATTGTCTTGGGCCAGCCCTGCCTGCTCCTCCCATACAATCCTACCCACCCACTGTGTTCCATTGCCTTCAGTGGTACAGTTGACTGGGTTGCAGAACAAGACCTTTTCTGTTGCAGCCCCTGGGCTGTGGAACTCTCTCCTGGGGAGGTTCTCTTAGCTTCCTCTCATTTAAGCTTTAAGCTCATTTAATGTTCACATCAGTACATATAGTAGACCTCAGAATTATTCCGAAGGGGGCTTGCCTGAGACATTCTGTTGCCCAAAGCGAAGAACAAGATGCCCCCCCCCCCATTCAATATACAAAAGCCAACTGGACTAGCAGCTGAATCTTACTTCAACACTGGAAACAAGGCAGTGTTCTCCACCACATGTGAGGGCAGCAGGCTCTCTTAGGGGTGCAGGGCAGGCCATGTGATGCACACAGCTCTCTCTTCCACCTCACTGAGGATGCTCACCCCCAGGACCGGTGCAAGGCAGTTTGCCGCCCTAGGCAAAATCAAATATTTAGCGCCCCCCCCACTTGAGCCCTCCCTCCCTCGGCGGCAGCAGTCCCAGCGGCAGCGAGGAAGAGTCGGCCAAGCGAGCGAGCTTCCTCCTGCTGCTGCTGCTGCCAGCCTCCGCAGCCCGGGAAGGGAGGAAGGAAGGAAGGCGAGAAGAGGCGCCAAGCTGCAGCGGATCAGCAGGCACCAGCCGCTCCAGCTGCGCCCTGGCGGACAGAGGCAAGCCCACCTGCCCGGAGGAGGTGGAAGAGGCGGAGGAGGCAGAGCGGGATTCGGCGCCAAGCGAGCAGCCCCGCGCGGAGCTGCCTTCACGGGCGCTGCTGCTGCTGCCCCATGCCCGCCTGGCCGCTCTCCTGCTTGGCTTCCTTGCCCAGATCCGCGCCAAGCGCAGCGAGCCCCGGCTGCCTGACGCCTCGCGCGCTCCTGCCGCTGCTGCCGCCGCTGCTACCACGAGATCAGGCTTGCTCGCTCCCATCTTCCTCCTCTTCCGTACACACGTCACGGAAAGCGGAGCGCAGGCCCGCGCCCTCCCTTCCTCGTCCGTTCCTGGAGGAGGAGGAGGAATCATAGAATCATAGAAAAGTAGAGTTGGAAGGGGCCTACAAGGCCATCGAGTCCAACCCCCTGCTCAATGCAGGAATCCAGGTCAAAGCATCTCTGACAGATGTCTGTCCAGCCGCACCTTGAATGCCTCCAGACTGGGAGAGCCCACCACCTCCCTAGGTAGTTGATTCCATTGTCTTATTGCTCTGACAGTCAGGAAATTTTTCCTGATGTTTAGGTGGAATCTAGGTTCCTGTAACTTGAGCCCATTATTCCGTGTCCTGCAAACTGGGATGAATGAGAAGAGATCTTTGCCCTCCTCTGTGTGACATCCCTTCAAGTACTGGAAGAGTGTGATCATATCTCCCCTCAGTCTCCTCTTCTGAAGGCTAAACATGCCCAGTTCTTTCAGTCTCTCCTCATAGGGCCTTGTTTCCAGTCCCTTTATCATCCTTGTTGCCCTCCTCTGAACCCTCTCCAGTTTGTCTATGTCCTTCTTAAAGTGAGGTGCCCAGAACTGGACGCAGTACTCAAGATGAGGCCTAACCAGTGCCGAGTAAAGGGGAATTATCACTTCCCGCGATTTGGAAGCTATACTTCTATTAATACAGCCCAAAATAGCATTTGCCTTCTTTGCAGCCACGTCACATTGCTGGCTCATATTCAGTTTGTGATCTACCACAATTCCAAGATCCTTCTCACTTGTAGTTTTCTGGAGGAGGAGAGGGCGAGTGTCTGCGTGGGTCTGGGGCACAGGCGAAGCAGGAGCGGAGCGTTTCTGCGCCCCCTTTAGCCATACGCCCTAGGCAGCCACCTAGTTGGCCTAGTGGTAGCGCCGGCCCTGCTCACCCCACAACATCCACCAGCTGAGGCAGCCACTTCATTTTGCCTCATGATAAATAAAGCTGGCCCTGGTTCTGAAACAGATTGTGCCATGAGAAAGCAAAACAAGGATTAGGCATTAAACCAACATTACAGGCCCTTCTTCCATTACAAGGCCTAAAGCAGGCATAGGCAACTTGTGGCCCTCCAGATATTTTGGCCTACAGCTTCCATCAGCCCTAGCCAGCATAGTCAATTATGAAGGATGATGGGAGCTGTAGGCCAAAACACCTGGAGGGCCACAACTTGCCCACCCACGTGTTACCCTGGCCTAAAGGGACAGTAAATGACACAGAGCCTGAGTTCTTTATACTGTTAGGTATACCACACACTTGGGCATTGCTGTTCATTTCCTGATCTGTGGAATGTATCTCTCTATAAAATATGTTTCATCAGGAGCCAATCACACGTGTGTGTGTGTGTGTGTGTGAGAGAGAGAGAGAGAGAGAGAGAGAGAGGGAGAGGGAGGGGCATTAATTAATTGTAAACATTCCGATCCTTACTTTCAAAAACACATTTATATATTTCATTTCTTGAAATCACCTTTGTTCAATGGAGCTCAGGACATTGCAACAATTAGATTAGACTAAGAGACTTGCCAAAGACCATCCAGTGAGATTTATAGCTAGAGACAGATTTAAATCTGGGTTCTAGCCTAATACTTGGCCACTGCATCTCACTAATACTCATTAATACCTTATCTCTTAATCGTCCCAGTTCACGCATCTGATTAATTTGGCTGCAGCCTTCCCAATTCCTTCAAACAGAAATATAACTAAGGTACTTTCTCTTGTCAGTACAAAATATTAACGTGGCTCTTTCCTTTTTATTTTCTTTTAGCTGCCATTTCTCCAATCAAACTAGACATATATTGCAAATAATGTGTGGAACTATGAAAATGGTAGTTTGCTGTTCTTGTTGTTGTTTTATCCTGGCATTGTTGTACAGTATACTCTCACATTCACTTGAGTGCATCACGATAGTATACCTTTGTCCCAAGGAAACATTATAGAAACTATCTAAATGATCTGCAAAATGTCCCATTTTCAGTGGGAACTGCCCTTTTTGGGAAGGTGTGGCAAAGCCATCTGTTCCTTTATTGAGATTGTTTTCAGTCTTGCTTTATGGTAAAGTAATAAACTGGACTAATCACAAAAACAGGCTGTTCAGCCAGAAAAACAGAGCGTGCCAAAACCTACTGAATCTTAGCCTTCCCGAATATTTAAACTGAAGGCTTAGCTTCCAATTTTATGGGATGATGTTTTTAAATGTATCCATTTGGATCAAGTTCAGGTCCTATAGGGGGAATGCAACAGATTTCATCTGTCTGACAGCCAAGTCAAATTGTACTTTCAGTGTGAAATGACCAAAAACAAAACTGCACACACCTAGTACTTCATAGCAAGTGCCATATGGAGGTTTATATAAAGGCAATGGTAGTTGTAAGAGCTTCCTGTAATAACTGGATATGGTCTGCATCGTGAACAACTGGAGCCAGGATATATCAATCAGATATTTCGCAGAATGGTTGAATGGCAAGTTATGCCACCATTTTTCCAAATGAGATTCAGCTATTTTATTACATGTAAAAAAGTGAAAAGATATTGGATACAAATACACACATGGATACAAAACATTTTAAAAGTGAATATTCAACTTAAACCAGAAATGTTCGTATTGCGCATAATGGATTTACAACTTGAGAAAGACTATGGAACATTATTACAATATATGATGACAGCAGCAAGAATAATCTATGCTCAAAAATGGAAAGAAGCAGCAATACCTACTATAGAAGACTGGCTGTTGAAAATTTTGGACTTAGTAGAGATAGCGAAATTGACTTGTTTAATTAGAGGGGGAAAATATCTTCATTTATGAAAGACTGGAAACCTCTGGTGGACTTCTTGGGGAGGAGGGAAGGTGATTTAATAACTTCAGGTTTTGATTTTTGAATATTAGTAAAGGTGATAGAAATTCTTTTTGTGAAAATAGAGAAAACTTAGATTGGATATGGATTGGTAATGTTTGTCAGACAAAGAGGTGGAAGCCAAATATGATTTGTTTTTGTTTTGGAAAATTCAATTTAAAAAAAGTAAAAAAACAAAAACAAATGAGATTCAGCTAAATTAGTACACCAGATAGACAGATAGTTGGATTGTTCAGTACCACCATTTGTTGTGCGCTGCTACATTTTCTTTGCTATCCAACTGTATGTAATATTAAAAGTGTGGAGCCCTAGAGGGAAATCATTGTAACAGCATACATTACACTGCAGATCACTAAACAGTAAGTGAACCAATGTCATACTTTTTGTAACTGTCTTTACTTAAATAATGTTGGATTGTGCCAGTGCATTGCATTCCTGCCGCTCCAAGATGACATGAAGCACAAGGGATGGTATTGGCTACTACCTAAAAACAGGGAGGAGTCTAGTGTGAGACACTCAGGCATTGACATGACTCATACCAGCACAGCAAAAGATCCTTAGGATGATAGTCCTTTCCAATGGACAAAAGCTTCCCATGCCCAATTTCTCTATTGTTGTTTTTTCCAATTATATAGTAGTAGTAGCAGTGGTAGTAGTAGTAGTAGTAGTAGCAGTAGTAGTAGTAGTAGTAGTAGTGGTATTTTAAATCAAGAGTGCTTATAGCCCACTTTCCACCCCATATCTCTGTGTTATTTTTCCTCCTCTAAAAAGAAATCTAAGCAAATGAAGTCTAAGGCTTTGTCCTCATCAACACAAAAGCTGATGGAAAAACCAACCCAAATGATTGGCAGAAGGTCTCAGCTGCCCATCAATGAGAAACAGTAATTCAGAACAATTGCTGCCACAGCCTGGGGTCTGCACAGCTTCATGTACACTGCATAATCTCCAATTGTCACAAAAACCCTTAAGCCATCACAGCTTCTCACTTTGTCATGCAAGGTCCCAAATTCCCCCTCCTCCCGCAACTGCAAGCTACTTTTTAAGCTGCTCTTAAAGGGGCCATGCCATGGGCAAAATTGCAGCTAACCTTGCAGTTTTAGCTTAGCTGCAATTTTGTCCATGGCATAGCCCCTTTAAGAGCAGCTCTGCTTAGGCTCGAACAGCCACAGGGTCTTCAAGGAGAGACAGACACTGCTAAACTGGGAGGGCCAGGCAAGGAAGGGTGTGTGTGTGTGTGTGTGTGTGCTTACACCTCCAACAGTTAGCTGACTTAGACAAACCCTTATTTAAAAAGATGTTGTGGTGTTCAATAAACACGAAACAAAAGTTTTTGCTGAATAAGACGTAACCTAAGATCCATAGACCCTTCTGACACAGACACAAAAACAATGTTGTTTCATTGATTAGACAACATAAGACCATCTAATTCCCAAAGTTTGCTCTGAAGAGAAGTAGAAAAAGAGAATTTGTCCTGAAGAGAAGTGAAAAAAGGGAGTGGAGTTAATATGGTCTGGAGAAAATGGAGGGGGAAGGAAAGAAAGAAAGGAGTGACTGGAGTTGTTTCTTAATAAAGTTCTCATTCTACACCTAATATATTGTATTTGTAAGCAAACCGACATGCCAAAGTGATGTTACTTTCTGCATCTCAAATAGCAATGCCAGCCCAAATACAAAAGATCAGGAGTACATTACCTACAGAAAGAGATACATCTAGGATAGCCTTCACCAACCTGGTGCCCTCCAGATGTGTTGGACTACAACTCACATAGATTTCATAGATCATAGAGTTGGAAGGAGCCTACAAGGCTATCGAGTCCAACCCCCTGCTCAATGCAGGAAACTAGAGGAGGGGTCTCCCATCCAAGTAATAACCAGGCTTGACCCTGCTTAGCTTTCCACGCTCAGACAAGCTGAGCCAGCGTAAGCCATCATTCCCTGCCAGCTTGGCTAATGGGAGTTGCAGTTGAACAGATCTGGAGGGCACCAGGTTGGCTGATCTAGGATCTCTTCTATGTTCCGCCACAGTATGGAGAGTGGGATACAGAACCAATCTGATGTGCCTTATTGCTGAAACTAGCAGGCTGAGGGTCAAAACATTACTTTGAATGTATATCTAGCACCAATCTCTCCCCCCCCCCCATTTTTACTCTAGAATAGGTCTCATGATCCCAGTCTGGATCAGGACCCTAGCATGGGGAGTAGAGGAGCTTTTACGATAGACACACATTTAAAGTCATGTCTGTTTTGGCCTTCAATTGTATCACTCAACATTCCATGTAATTTTAAGGGTATTGTCATTTGGTTGTATAAACTAACCAAACTTGAATAAGAATGGGAAAGCAGAGGCCAACCTTTATGCCCACTACTGTATCATTTCTATAATACTTAAGACTGCCAGTGTTAACCAAATGAAAAGCAGCAGTCAATTAAGTGGCACTGAATTAGGGTTGTATGCCTGTGGCATCTGGCCAGAAGTCCTTTACCCAAGAAATACTTCCTCCTGGAAATGTTGAAATTCTGACACTTCCATTGAACACCTAAGTCCCCGGGGGGGGGGGGGGGGGAGTCTTTTTTGTCTTAAAATTTCTACCATAAGCTAAAGAGGCCAGGGAAACAGGACAGGGCAATGAAGTACCTGGTCCTGGCATGATCTATAATAGCCTTTGATTCTGTGTTAGACTTGACTTAAGAAGCTTCACAAAAGCTTTGTTAGGCAAGCTCTAAAAGGCTACATGGATTTATTTTTTTCTCCTATAGCTTGGGATGTTGCTGGAATTGTCCAGTAGCCCCTACAGCAGGGTTCTCCAACCTTGGGTCCCCAGATGTTGCTGGCCTACAGCTCCCAGCATACCCAGACAGCATGGCTAATGGCAAGGGATTCTTGGAGCTGTAGTCCAGCAACATCTGGGGACCCAAGGTTGGAGAGCCCTGCCCTAGAGCCTTAAAAATTCCTTTGGAGCTTTTTGGGGGTTTTTCTGTTTGAACAGAAACTGGGCTTCAGCTAAAAATAGGTTTAACTAAAGATTATTTTCTCTTTCTCTAACCTCAAGTTGACTTGGCAGTTGTAGCCAGGACAAACAAAAATGAATGGATCATGTGTATAAATTGCTATTTGGAACTCATCAATTTTGAAACACATGCACCGATTTGTTTCAATTTTTAATCCATCATGAAACTTATGCACACTCCTTTAAAAAAAAATAATTTGCAATTATGATAAACCAAAACAAAAAGGGGGGGCCTACAAACAATACCATAGGTATGTACACTCCTAGTGGGGAACGACTTAGAAGAAATATGGCTTAGGGAAGAAGGACAGGTTGCTTACCTGTAACTGTAGTTCTTCGAGTGGTCATCTGTGCATTCACACACATATGGGTTCTCTGCGCCTGCGCTGAGATCGATCGGAACTTCTTTAGCTGAGCTGAACTGGGCGGGAGCCCCTCCCCCTCGCGCGTGCTCCTTAGCGCGGCTCCCGCCCGTCTCCTCAGTTCCCTGAGACCGCCTATTGCGACCCTTGGAACCGAGGCTGATCCAGGAAAAAAGGAGCTTACTACACCTCCTCGAGCTCGATGACTACGAGATCGATAGAAAAAAGAGGACTCAATCCCGAGCAAATCGAGATTGTTTAGAAAGAAAGGACAATATAAAAAAAAACAGACTATCGAACTCGATGTCCACGAGATCGATAGATAAAGTCTCGATCCCGATGTAATCGAGATCGTCCAATTAAAAGAAAAAACAAAATAACCACAGACCATCCCATTTCCACCTGGGTATCCATCGAACTCGATGCAGACACCGAGAGGGGAAGGAGGGCGGGTTGTGTGAATGCACAGATGACCACTCGAAGAACTACAGTTACAGGTAAGCAACCTGTCCTTCTTCTTCGTGGTCTCTGTGCTTCACACACATATGGGTAGATTAGCAAGCTGACTTACTGGAGGTGGGTCGGTGTCGTAGTTAGGTGGTGACTGATGATAGGACCGCTCTTCCGAAAGCGTTCTGCGCCCTGGCTCGAACGTCGAGGCGGTAGTGTCGGATAAAGGTGGAGGGTGAAGACCAAGTTGCCACCCTGCACAAGTCCGATAGAGAAATTCCCCTGCCAAATGCTGTCGAAGTCGACATGGCTCTCGTAGAATGCGCCCTTACTGAGCCCGGTAAAACGCGATCGGCAAGTTGATATGCCAATTTAATAGTGTCGACCAGCCATGAGGACAGTCTTTGTTTCGACACGGGGCAGCCCTTTTTCAGTGGGCCGTAGCAGACAAAAAGTTGTTGAGTGTGTCTTATGGGCTCTGTACGCGCCTTGTAGAATGCTAGGGCTCTACGGACATCGAGGCTGTGTAAAAGTCTCTCGACATCCGACGTTGGTGATGGAAAGAATGCTGGAAGTAGAATGTCCTGACCCAGGTGAAATTCAGAAATGACCTTGGGAAGAAATGATATATCTGGCCGCAAAATGACTTTGTCTTTGTGAAAGGTTGTATACGGAGGATCAATTCTAAGTGCGGCTATCTCGCCAACGCGCCTTGCAGATGTAATCGCTACAAGAAACAGGGTCTTCAGCGACAGAAGGCGTAAGTCTGACCTCGCCATGGGTTCGAACGGCGCTTTTGTTAGTGCCTTCAAAACCAGTTGAAGGTCCCACCCCGGTGTAATATTCCTCGTTGGAGGACATAATTTTTTTAACCCTTTCAAAAATTGTTTCACTAGGGGATGGACAAATAGTGACATGCCAGTAGAAGTTGTGCGATAAGCCGTAATTGCAGCCAAATAAACTTTAATTGATGAAAATTTTAGTCCACGGGTCATCAACGAGTGCAGAAAATCGAGGACAGTGGATACCGAGCATGCTGCAGGGTCTTTACCCGAAGCCGAGACAAAGCTGGAGAAAGCCTGCCATTTCCTCTCATAAGAAAGTCTTGTCGAAGGTTTGCGTGCTGCCAGCAAAACGTCTTTAACCGCCTCAGACAGGTCCGTATCCATCGTTATCTGATCCTCCATGCTGTGAGGTTCAAGGGATGCAGATTCGGATGAAGTACCTTGCCCTGATGCTGTGTCAGCAGATCGTCTCGAGTCGGTAAATGCAGATAATCTCCCTGGGACAGATTGAGCAAGTGGGCGAACCAAGGCTGTCTCGGCCACCATGGAGCAACTAGTATGCAATTTGTCCTGTCTAGCGATATCTTGGCTAGCACTCGTGTTAGGAGCAGAATTGGGGGGAATAGGTAGCAAAACCTGTTGCCCCATTCCAACAGGAACGCGTCGGTTATCGACTTCGGGTCCGACCCTGCCCTGCTGCAGAACAGTGGACAGGCTGCGTTTTCGCTGGTTGCAAATAAGTCCATGTCCGGTCGACCCCACTGTTGAAATAGGGAAGTCAACACTTGCCTGTTCAGTTCCCACTCGTGTGATTGCAGAGACACTCTGCTCAGTGTGTCCGCCAGTACGTTCGTCTTTCCAGCGATATGAATCGCCACAAATGACATCTGACGAAGGAGGGCCCATTCGTAGAGTCGCATAGTCAGTCGCGTGAGGCGCATGGATTTGGTGCCTCCCTGCTTGTTGATATAAGCCACCACTGTGGTATTGTCCGTCACGATCTGTATGTGATGTCCGGTGAGATAATGTTCCATTGCTTGGAGCGCCCTCCAAACAGCCATCAGCTCCAGCCAATTGATATGCTTGGAGGCCTCCGTCGGGGACCATGTGCCCTGTACGACGTGGTCGTCGGAGTGGGCCCCCCATCCCAGTAAGGATGCGTCCGTCGTCAGTATCCTGCTCGGTACCGGCGGTTGAAATGGCACCCCGTCGAGTAGATTTGATTCCTGCTGCCACCACCTCAAAGACTCTCTTACGGCTCGTGGGAGTAGTAGACGAAGAGAAGGTCTGTCCTTTTCTGGTTCGAAGGCTCGAACAAACCAGGTCTGAAGAGGTCGCATGCGAAGCCTCGCATAGCGTACGACTGCGATGGTCGAGGCCATGTGTCCCAGAAGTCTTTGTACAACATGAGCTGATGTCACTGATTGTTTGGACACTTTGCTTGCAAGGGAGATCAGTTTGAACGCCCTGTCGTCCGGGAGATACGCCCGACCATCGAACGCGCTTAGCCTTGCCCCTATGTATTGGATCTCTCTTGTCGGCTGTAGGACCAACTTCTCTGCGTTCAGACAAAGTCCCAATTCGAGCATGAGATCGAGAGTGTGTTTGAGAGCCCTCTGGAGCTCGATCCTCGAGGATGCCACCAGCAACCAATCGTCGAGGTAGGGAAAGATGGTGATGCCTCTTGCCCTTAGACTTGCGCACACCACCGCCACGCACTTCGTGAATACCCTCGGCGCGGTGGAAAGTCCGAATGGAAGAACGACGAACTGGTAGGAGTCGTCCCCCACTCGGAATCAAAGGTATTTCCGGCTGTCCTCGTGGATGGCGATGTGGAAGTATGCATCCTTGAGGTCGATGGATGCGAACCAATCGCTCCTTTGGAGTAGCGGAAGGATCGATTGGAGCGTGACCATGCGGAATCTTTTCGGTGGGATAAAAAGATTTACAGTCCGAAGGTCCAGGATCGGTCTGAGTCCTCCTCCTTTTTTCTTCACAATGAAGTACCTGGAGTATAGCCCGTCCTGAGAGTCTTCTGTGACTGGCTGTATCGCTCCCTTTTGAAGGAGGGTAGAAACTTCCTCCATCAGCACCCAAGTTGGACAGGTGGTCTTGATCCCGAGAAACGGGGGGAGAACTCCGAACTCGATCCTGTAACCGTGCTCCACGATGCGCAGTACCCATCGATCCGTCGTGATGGTCCTCCACGATTGGAGGTGGTGGCAAAGTCGAGAGCCGAAGAGAGTAGTCTGAGGTAGTGCAGAGGTGTCGTCGAGGTGGTGAGTCGGTGGCGGTACGGTTGTGATGGCGAGGTAGTCAAAGACAACGCCGGCCGGCGTCGCCTCCCCTCCTGGTGCCTCTGGACCGCTGCTGGAACGGCCGTTGCGGCGCCTGAGGTTGCGGTGCTCCGGGCCTTCGGTTCCCGCTTCTGTACTGGCCTGGCTGTTGGTACTGTCTGGCTGGGAACGGGAATCGAGACCAACGTCGTGGTCGAAAACTCTGGGACGGTTGCTGGCGGATAAGCCCCATCTTTTTCGCCGTCGTCAGAGCTTTCTGGGCAGAGTCGAGGGAGTTGTCCGTGGAGGAATTAAACAACCCCTCGCCATCAAAAGGGAGGTCCTGGATCTTCGCCCTATCGTCGGGAGTCAGGGCGGTAGAGCGAAGCCATGCGTGCCTCCGCAAAGCCACGGAACCGACCATCGACCTGGCGTGACTGTCGACTTGGTGCCTTGCTGTATTCATCTGCAGGGCACCGATGCTAGTCGCTTCTTTAATCAATTGAGCTGCCAGGTCCCTCTTGTCGTCCGGCAGATAATCACAGAGGTCTCCCAGCTTCTCCGTGATGTACATCTGATATCTAGCCAACAACGCCTCGTAGTTAGATATCTTGAGTCCGAGGGAAGACGATGAGTAGATCCTACGGCCGTAGGAATCTAGTGTCTTACCCTCTTTATCTGCCGGAGTGGTATGCTGTTTCCCCCCACAAGACTGCGCCGATTTGACTATAAGCGAGTTCGGGGTCGGATGAGAAAACAGAAATTTTGCTCCTTCCTCCTGGATTTTGTACATTGACTCCAGGCGTTTGGCAGTCGGTTTAGTTGAGGCCGGAGTCTTCCAGGTTTCCTGCACCGTCTCCAACAGTGTCGGCAGGGATGGGAGGAGCAACTGCTTCGACTGTGTCGTCCTAAGGACAGCATAAATGTCATCCTTGGCCTTTCCTTTCGAAGACTTCGCCTCGACTCCCAGAGCAGTCACCAGCCGGCTGACATGCTCAGCGAAACTCCCCATGTCCTCTGATGGGGAGACCGCGTCTTTGGACTCCACCTGCGCGTCCGGCGAAGTGGAGTGGGAGGAGGAAGCCGCCGAGTCCGAATCCGACAGGTATGCCGATCCCGACGAGGAGTGACCAACAACATCAGTCGCAACCGGTAGACGCACGGGAGTCTGTGGTTGAGCCGCCGATGTCGATGCAGTCGGCTCTCTCACTACTCCAGCCGGGGCACGAGACACAGTCGCATCTCGTCAAGGTGAAGGAGAATGCCTCCGACTACGGTGCCTGTCCGGAGAAACCGAACGCCTGTGGTAGTAGTGACGTTCCGACCTCTCGCGTCTCGGTGAGCGTCTCGACCTCGAGTAGTAACTCCTAGAACTCGATCCCGAGTAGTAGGAGCGGGACCTTGACCTCTCATCTCGGTATCGGGAGAGACGAGATCGATGGCTCGAAGTCATGGAGACCGAGTCACGAGCCCGATAATGCGGGGATCGTGATCGGCGGCGGTGCTCTTGACGCTCCTCTGCGTACCCAACTGATGGAGACAGCAGCGGTGGAGGACCCCTCGAGCCCGAACGGGGTCTGTCCGATGTCTTCTGCTCCTCGAGCTGGGTTGGCGAAGCCACAAGCTCTCCCTCCGACAGGGAAGCTGCCGCAGCCACCGGCTCTTTTGCGATCTCTCGGCCCCGAGGAGACGTAGTCGGGGCCGGAGCGGACTGGTGGGCAATCGGTCCCAAAGCTCGATCTCGAGCACCAGTCAGAGCCTCAATTAACGCCACCGTACGCTTCGATACCACCACAGTGGACGAAGTCGACGGGCCCGCCATTTCATCAGGCTCAACCGCCATTTTCTCCTTAAGGCGTTTCGCCTTATCTTTACGAGCCTTCTTTGCCAGTTTCTTTGCCGTTAGCGTGTCCGTTAACAGCTTCTTGGCAGGCTGGGATCCCCCAGGCCGTTCCTCTGGAGTGGGGCCTTTTGCTGATAAGGATTGCTCCCACAAAAGGGCCCTCAGCTTTGTTTGGCGGGCTTTTCTGGCCTGCTTAGTGAAGGCCTGGCAATGCTTGCAGGACTCCACGACGTGCCCCTGTCCGAGACACAGCAGGCAGAGTAGATGATTGTCAGCGGGAGGGATTTTAGTCCCACACCGCTGACATTTTCTAAATGGTGCCTTGAGAGGCATAGTTTAGAATTAGAATAGAATAGAAAAGGAGAGAATATTTTAATAACTAGGACAAGATCGGGGGGGAGAAGGATTTAGGTAGGATTTTTTTGAAGATTTTTTTTTTTTTTGAAAATAAAGATATAGTTCGATAGAGAATAAAGAATTAGACAGTTTATGAGGAGAAAAAAGTTTTAAAGACTAATAGAAAGATTGACAAACTCAGCTTTGAAGAATCGAATGAAGAGAAGAAGAACCTATCGACTGGTCGCAAAGGCGGTCGAAGAGGAACTGAGGAGACGGGCGGGAGCCGCGCTAAGGAGCACGCGCGAGGGGGAGGGGCTCCCGCCCAGTTCAGCTCAGCTAAAGAAGTTCCGATCGATCTCAGCGCAGGCGCAGAGAACCCATATGTGTGTGAAGCACAGAGACCACGAAGAAGAATTGAATAGGCTCACTTTTGTATCTTTGGACAATTTTATATCTTCCTTGAAACTATGATCACCATTCACTATGAGAATGGGACTGTCTTGTTTTCCTTTCCCTTTGAAACCTTGCTTCTTCCCTATTTATCTGAAAGATACATGCAAGTCTTCTCAATTTGAATACAGAGCTGTATTTCTTACAGAATCTGTGGTTCTACAGGGCCAACCCACAGCGGACTCTTTGAATGAGAGTTTATTTCCTGTTTTGTTTCTTCACAATCCACAGTGCATAAGTCCTGAGCTGGGGCAAAGGCAAATTGCTTTCAGTCAAACCAACCTCCAGTCATGCTACAAAATGCAATATTTCTGAAGGGTCTGTTCTCATGAGAAAATGCTGTAAGCTATATTTATCTCTAACTAATCCATTTTCTATCTCTGTGCTAAGACTGAGGAATTAAAGAAGGCTACAGCTGCTGTCCTTATCACATTAATTACTATAAATTGGCTGTAGTCTTAAAAAAAAAAAAAACTTTCAGAGAGTGCACCAGTTTCTGCCTCATCTATTTTATTTATATTGCAATTTATATCCCATCTTTCTAGACAAAATGCCCAATCAAGGCGGCTTACAATATCTTAAGATAACACAATGTAACAAAACTACATAAAGTATAATCAAACCATAAACCAACAGCGAGAAAATTAAAAGAACAAAAAAACAGCAGGAACAGAAGTACCGAAAACAAGGAAAACTAAAAAAAAAAAAAATGCCTACTGAAAAAACAGTTTTCAGTGCTTGCCTAAAAGCGGGCAATGATGGATGGGCCAGTTAAACCCCTCATTATGTATATTAGGTATTATATACATACAAACCAGTTCCCTGCTTTGCATGTTTTGGCCACACCAAATTTCTAATTCAGTGTGCCTTCCTATTCGCTAAAGCAGGAGTGTTGAACCCTTTCCAGCCTGAGGCAGTGGCATCTGCTGCTGCTCCTTCTCACTACCACCGTTGTCTAGGCCACAGTGAGAAGCAGGTGAACAAGCTGGTTGCAATGGTGAAGAGGAGGAGCAAGTCCAGAGGCCTCTTCTCAGGTGGCCCTGACCATGCATACCCTTGGGGCCAGGCCCTGGTATGTACTCTCAAGTAATTCGTGAATCGTGAACAAGGGCTCCGGTACACAAGGCACTTATTATGTGCTCGTGATTCCTCACTCACGGTAGTGTGAGGGTGCTTTACATGACATCCTCCTCCTCCAGGGCCTCTCCTGTGCTTTCTAAGCATTTCCACTGCTTTTTTTTAGATCAAGGAAAATGTAGTATTATCTGGATATGGCGCAATGAACCGGAATGAGCCTTCATGTATTTGCGCAATTCCACTAAACATCAGCACCACTTTGTTGTTCTGTAATGGAACCTACAGAAAAGCAGTGAAAGAAAAAATCCGGGGGGGGGGGGGGGAAGACGTGTAAAGGAGCTGATCTTAATCCCGCAAAGAATCCAGAAGCAGAAGCCTTGGTAAAGTGGTGTGTTAAAAGCCTCATGTAGAGAAGCCCCAAGGATCCCAAAGTATGAGACACAGTTTCTCTAACCTTCTCCAGCTTTTGGGTACTTCTTCACTGGGCCATGAGGCAGAATATTAACATCATCCCTCACACTAAGTAACGTAATGATCTGTGCCTCCCTTTTTATTATGCTGGTTCCGGGGTGCAGGACCTCTTTCATCCCAAGGGTCAAATTCCATTTTGGAGACGCTGTCAGGGACCACATTCCATTGGTGAGCAGGGGCAAAGGCAAAAGGGGCCAGGGCCTAACTACAAAAAATAATAATACTAGCAAGCATATTCTAGCTGAAAGCTCTTACTGCCAGTAACTAAGCCTTAGGAGAGGCAATTCAACATTTCAGAATGGGGGGGGGGGGGGAACTGCACAAAAGCTGGGAATCCACCAAACAACCAGTGACTGGGAAAAGGGGGCATGGCCATTTGGGGACCCCTGGATGGCTGGATTGGGACCCCAGGCTGGACAGATTTGCCCCTAGGCCTGAGGCTCTACACCCCCTGTGCCAACTATTATCACTAGAATCAAATAGAACTGCTTGTTTTTTCAGAAATTTTAACTTCCTCAGAGGCCTTAAGCATGCTGTTCTCCCTCTATTTCCCTACATGTGCCTGATTTCCTACTCAGGTAAGAGTAAGCTCCACCAGCTGCCATCTTTTCCCTTTTTAATTATCATCCAGGAAGTTCAAAGCTTTTCTTTCTTTACTTAGGAAAGGACATGATAACGTTTTTAAACCTCTATATTATATAGGAATGGTCAATCTTTGGTTTACTGAGCATCCGTTTACTAAATAAATAATAGGTGCCCATATTTTCTCACAACATACATTGTGCTTTCTTTATCAAAATTGTTGTACACTGAGGTTGAAGTCTTATACACACTTACCTGAGAGTAAGTCTCATTGAATTCAATAGGGCCTGGTTCTAAGTAAACACGTATAGTAAAGTAAACACGTATTTTACATTGTAAAAGTCTGATCAAAGACTCCAGTAAGTCTCAATAAATTTTAGATCAATATAAAAAGTGTGAAAATATTAGCCTTGGGCTTCTATTTCATGTAACATTTGGATTATTTGTATGCAGTTCAGAGACAGAAGAGGTCATGCTTGTTGCCATTTTATGTTGCTTGAGGATATATGTCATATTGCTCTGACATTATTTCTGACAAATGTTACTCCTTGGGATAAAAGATAGGCACTACCAGGACTAATATAATAAAGTTCAATTCCACCATTTACTTGATTTGTTTTCACTGTTTATATTTTCAACAGTTATATGAAAATGTACATGTTTTATACTACTTATTAAATAATACATCACCTGTGTGCATTAAAGTCTATAAGATTATCTATTATACCTATTGCTATGTCTGTCTGTCTCATGTCAGACCCACCAATTATCCCATCATGTTGCTAAAATAAATACGATTCTGCCACATATTGTTCTTTCAGAATTAATTTTGGGGAACAGTAGAAGGGAATCCACTAGGGAACAGCCATTTTGAAAAAGAGTCAACCATCTTACTTAGATAATTTGTGATCTAGGAGATGCATGAGAAATTTAGCATTCAGTTCACCACCCACTTCCCTTCCACTTTCTTCATAAAATGTTTGCTGAAATCCTCACAAAATATTGCTTTTTTATATGGAAGAATTTCATCTAGGGCAGTGGCAGCTGGTGGCTGGGAGGGCAGAAGGTGGGCAACTGGCAGAGGCGGAGCCACAGGGTGTCCATGGGTGGAGCCAAGGACTCAACATTGTGCGGAGAAACAAAGGTAGAGGAGCATAAAAATTGGCTATCCCTGCAGCATATGAGTTTCTTAGGACATAATATGTTGCAATGCAAAAACAAAGGCAGAGGAGCTTTTAAAGGAATAGAAGTTGGCCATCCATGGAGCACAGAAGTTCTCTAAGGCAGAATGGAAGTAAGACACACTGGCATAACAGCTGTGAAAAACATAACATTTGTCCACTGAGCAACAGGCTTTGTAAATACATGAAATTTGACCACTGAGGCATATGCTTCTTAAAGACATCAGCAATGGCTTTGAAAAAGATCACCCAAAATAGCCGTGTTGACCATAAGCCAAATTCCAAGATCCTTATTGTAGTACTGACGCTATTGCATTATGAGTTTTAATCCTGCTCTACCTACTTTTTTCTTATAGACCCTTGGAAGTCTTCCTGCTCAGCTGCTAAAAATAAGCTGCTGTAGCAAGCCAGGTTTATGAATGGAATAGTTTATCTAAATATAGCATTTTGTCTTCAAGAGAGCTGGGGTCCATTATCATACCAGTAGATAAAATGACAGCAGCAGTCTTCTTTCTGACCCTTATTTACTCTGAGCTAAGGGAATGCTCAGGTATCATCAAAGTGGAGAGAAATATCTATCACTGTCAATCATTCCAGGACCTCCTGAACTTTCTACTCAGGCATCTTAGCTCTAAACTGATCAGACTTTTCCCTCTGGAGTACAGATGGGATGATATAGCAACTTTCTCATCAAAGGCCTTCACATTCCAAATCAAGTCTCAATACACTTATCTTGTCTATTCTGAGAGCTGAAGAACAAGGCCAGAAACTAGGAAGTCATTGTGGGACACATCTAGTCTGATTCTCAAGGCCTCTAGAATTATAGGGGGTGGGGGTGTTAGGAAACAAGGGCTAAAGCACTGAACTAGAAGCCAAGGAGGCTTCTGTTATGGTTGTGTACACCTAGTCTTTACTGTTGCTGTTCAGTAATTATCTGAGGCGAATGTACCTGACCTTGCTTGTATACACAAAAGCATCCTGGAAAGGCAATTGCCACAATAATACCTGTCTGAAGTGGGGACATTTCCCCTGCTTTAACTTATTCACTGGAAGGGGGGGACAACTGTGTGAGCAGGATCTAGGGTGTCCATGTGTCTTCTTTTACAGAGGATAATCCTCTATTTGAAGGGCTGCCAGAGGACTGATCTCTGTTTAAGGGCTGCCCTGTCCAATTCCAGTTTAAAGGTTAAAGAACCATAAGAACTGTTGCCCATCAACAGTAGCACCTGGACAGTGGGCAGACACACAGGTCACCTAGTCACAGTGTTCCACACTATGATGAGAAGTACTATATTTCTGTTTAAATTATTTCTAAATTTGCATCTACACATATAAATAAATACATGCAAATTGTATGCAAATCATTGTCCTCTTTTGTCCTTTTTTTGGAGTGGGAATCATTCAGAAGTGGTCACCCTAACCCTAACAGGAGAGGACTGTCTCTCCTGTTCCAGACTGGAGCCTGTGGAGATATTCTGGTCAGGAATGGTAAGGTCAGGCTGCTGAGAGAGAGAGAGAGAGAGAGAGAGAGAGAGAGAGAGAGAGAGAGCGCTCCCTGTGGGGCAAACTTCAGCATCAGAAGCAGATACCAGACTCACTGAGAAGCTGTGAGTGTTTGAACTGAAGTTGACTGATGCCTTTTATCAATCATTCCCAACCCAGTACCCTCGTGTTGAACTATAACTCCCATCATTCCCAGACAGCATGGCCAACGGGATGGAGTTCACAGGAGTGCAGCCTGGCTCAAGTTGAAATGTCTCATGTGGCCCCTTGGCTTGGCAGAGTGGAGGAGGAGGGTCCTCTTCAGTCATCAGTAATTTGAGGAGTAATCCCATTCCAAGGAGGGAGGCAGAACTACCTCCTCTGGAATTAGGGACAGAGAACTCACCATCTGCTGAGGCTCCTTCACTGCAGAAGCTTCTACTGTGGTCACTGCTTTAGAGACTGCCTCCTGGGGATCTTCAGGGACCCAATCAGTTCTGTCCTCTGACTAAGCAATCAGGTTTCCAAGCCATGACATTGTTCTATCTCAGGTGGATCCTCTTTATCTCCCTTCCCAATTTTTCCATTTTTTTCCAAGTCCACTCATTGGAAATTTCCAGTGGCAATGGATCAAAAATGCAATTACCATATCTGTGGCTACAGTTTCCTCTTGGCACAGGAGGCCAACTTCCACACTTGCCATGCCTTAGAAGTGCAATACATCCATTACCCAAAAGCTGCTGTTCCATGAAGTGCTAAATGCTGTCATATTTCACAATGTATTTCATTAATGTATTGCTTACAGGTACCTGTACATTTTCTTTTGTGGGACAAATAGAAGCTTCAGGAGTGGGTGGTTTTAATCTGGGAAATGGCTCACAGCAAAAGGGTTAAATACCCTTCCCCATAGCCACAGTCCAGATCCAAGTTGAGATGAAACTGCTTATTATTATTATTATTTTAATGCAGGAGATTCGGGTCATGGTTAAGTTATGTCGCTTCTAGTTGCAGCCTCAACTAACACATTTATGCATTATAGGAGTAGGGATGGATGAACCTGACATTTTCCGTTTCTCTCAGTTTTTCATTTTTCCAATCTTAAATCCAGTTTGTCCCAAACTTCAAGATTGTTTTTTAAAGTTTGCATGAAAATTTGTATGCATTTTTGTGTGTGCATTTTTATGCATTTTGTAATACGTGCATTTTGTATGCAATTTTGACTAATATACACATTTTACAAGCCATTTCCCTAATATAATGCATTTTGAATGTTATTTTCACTAATATACCATTTTCCCTAATATGCACACTTTTATACACATTTTTAATGAGAGAACCATTACAAAATTTAAAAAGTGTGAATTTTGAAAGATGACTGCCTTTTGGTTCATGTATTGGTTCCAAAGTACAAAATCAGGTAAGTTTGCATTAAAATGCAAACTGAACAAATTTCTCCCCCATGCCCAAATAGGAGTGGGAGACAGCCTTACTTGCGTAGGAAAACCACAGTAGTGCACCTATGGAAAGGTCCATCCAAGTCTACCTTTAAAGACTTCACTAAGAATATCTGTGAGATTATTTTCCAAGCCTGCACATAAAGGCAGATACAATCTGCTCACATCAGTATCCCTACCTGACATGCAGGTTATTAAGAGTTTTGCAGCGTTGCACACCATCTGGTGTTCAGGCACCAGGGAACTGGCAATTCAGCAGAGGTGCTGTATGCCTGTTCCTTTGTTGAGTTTTCAGTATGTACCCTGCTCTTCTCCTGTCTCCCCTTTAGTACCTCCACTTCAGTTGCACAGATGCGCAGGAATGAACAAGAGCCAAAAGGGAGAGGGGAGAAAAAAGTTAGAACTTCCCATTTGCTTTCCTTAAAGAGGCTTTGAATCCTCCCATCTAATCAAGACAAAACTTTCATACAGCAATTAAAATATGGCTCATCTTCAAAGTGGAGGGAGGAGGAAAGGTTGCAATAATTAGCAGACTAAAGCAAACAGCAGGATTGGTGTTTTGTTTTACTTTGCTTTGTTTCTAATTCCCCTAAAGAACAAACCTCCAAATACTCCTGCAGGAAAGAAAATTCCATCAAAGCTACAAGGTAGAAGATAGAGCAGACACTTCACATTTGAAATTATTTAAATTGAATTCTGCATGAGAAATGCTCAGGAGCTGGTCTATTTAAGACAGGTTCTTTCAAGATGTCTGCATGGCTAGAATCACATTAGGACGGAAATGAGAACTTTGCATATTCTCTAATCTATTACAGTCAGGTTAGAAATAGAATATTGCATTAACATGCAAAAGGAAGCCCTCCAACACTACAGGGGAAAGCCACATTTCTAAGTAAGCACTGGAGGAATGGGAGGGCAAATTTGTATAGGTAATGAGTCATAAAGCCACACAAAAAAGGGAAATAGCTCACACAGTTATAATCCAATGTGCCTTGATTGTACTATTGATATTACATTCATCTTAATGTCAACTGTTCCAAATAGCCTAGAGAAGGCCAGTATTTTACTTTGCTCTACTGCCTCCCTTTCTCTCCTTCCTTTCATTGACCCCCCCACACACACACACACAAATGAACTGCAGTCCTGATGTCCTGCATAATTTCAGCCACAGAAATCTCTCAAATGTCACATTCAAATGGTTGCTAGCTATATCTCCACCACTGAAGCCAGGGATGGGCAACCTTTTTTTTCCCCTGCTGTGGGGCCAAAGCCAGTAGTGGGCAGGCCCAATTGCAAAAGTGGGCAAGTCACCCAATAATAATAACATCATCATCATCATCATCATCATCATCATCATCATCAGCCAAAGTCCTCTGGGCAGTTTACAACAATTCATAAAATACAATAAAACACATTATAAAATACAAACAACAATAAAACATCATAAAATTTCATTACAAAAGTTTTAAAAGCCAAATTTAAAAACCGAATTTAAAATGACTTAAATAACTATAACAAGTTAATGCAGCTAAGCCTGCAGCTGACATAATGCCTCCCCCATGTGCCCCGCCTTTTTTCCTGCAAGGAACCCAAGGTGGTTTACATAATCTTCCTCCTTCTCCTCTCCATTTTATCCTCACAACAACCCTGTGAGGTAGGTTAGGCCGAGAGTCAGTGACTGGCCCAAAGTCACCCAGTGAGTTTCATGGCTGAGCGGGGACTAGAACAGCAGATCTCCCGGGTCCCAATCGAACACTCTAACCACTACGCCACACTGGCTCTAAGAGAACAGTTCCCTGCCCCAAGGAGCTTACAATCTGAAATGTAATATAGAGGCGACAACAACCCCCCATGTGCTATTTACATCTGTTAAATGCCTCGGCATAGAGGGCAGTCTTAACCTGGTGGGTTAATTGGGGGGCCGCAAATGAGAAGGTCCTCCTCCTTGTTGCCACCAACCAAGCCTCCCTCGGAAGTGGCACTCGGAGGAAGGCCCCAGATGTTGAGTGTAATGTCCAAGTAGATTGCGGTTGGGAGAGGAGTTCCGTCAGGTATTGCTGTCTCAAGATGTGTAGGGCTTTATAGGTTAAAACCAGCACCTTGAATTGGGCTTGGAAGCATATAGGTAGCCAATGCAAGCAGGCCAGAATTGGTGTTATGTGTTCAGATCTTCTGGTCCCGGTTATTAGTCTGGCTGCCACGTTTTGCACCAGCCGCAGCTTCTGAACAGTCTTCAAGGGCAGCCCCATGTAAAGTGCATTGCAGTAACCTAGTTTAGAGATTACCAGAGCGTGGATTACCGAAACCAGGATATCCCTGTCCAGATAGGGATGTAGCTGGGCCACCAGTCAGAGCTGGTAGAAAGCAGTGTGGTTAAGAAGCCATGGTGCTTTGTTACAACCTACAACAGACCATGGGTTCTGAGTGGTTTGTTAACTACCCCAACCACTCACCCTCTCCAGATTCGGACATCACAGCAAACCACGCCCGGTGATGGTAATTATGTAAATCAGGCCAGCACGCGTCCAGTACGCACAGGGTTGTTAACAAACCACTGTGGCTTGTTAGCCAGCCTGCAATTGCACGAACCAAGCCAGTTCCAAGCAGGTGTATTAGCATAGTGCTTAATAGGATATATAAGATGTGTCTTTTCCCTCCTGCTTCCTGCCTTTCTTAGAGCTGAGTCAAATTCCCCAGTATCTAAACTTTCCAGGTTTATGCTTTAGATTAAGACATTGGCTGCAGTATTGAACCTAAACAGCAGCTTTCCAGTCTCATTAAAGCCAACAGGATTTATAAACTAGTCAGTGCTCTTGCATGCTGAAATACATCTTGAAGAAGAAAAACCTATTCCCCATCTCCATTTCAGTCTTCATAATGTTGCCTTTACAGTTCAATCTTATACATGTGTGTCTACTCAGACATAGGCCCCATTGGGCTTGGTTTCTGCTGCGTGTTTTATAGACTATATTTCACCAGTCTTACATCAATTGCACTGGCTTTCCATTTTTCCACAGGCCCAATTCTGGTGCTGGTTCTTACTTATAAAGCCCTAAATGGTTTGGGGCCAGGGTATCTGAAAGACTGCCTCTTCTCATATGAACCATCCTACAGTTTATTATTTTCTTCAAAGGCCTGTTGTGCATCCCACCAACAAGGGAGACTAGGTTGGTGGGAACACATGACAGGGGTGCCTGCTCTGTGGCATCACCCCAATTGTGGAATTCCCTCCCTCGGGACATGAGACTAGACCCATCTTTATTCAGTTTTAAGTGGGCAGCAAACACATTTCTGTTCCATTCAGCTTTTAATGGTTTTTAATACAGCATACCCTTCAACGTTTCACAGATGAAAGTAGGGACACACATGTGGATTTGTAAGAGGTTTGGTTAAGCAACATGAAGGTGTGATCAAGAGGGTGTGGCCAGGCGAACATGAGGGCATAGCCAAGGGTATGGCCACCCACCCCAGGATGCTCTAACCATTTCAGGGCTCTGACCACTCTTAAGCCACTTTGATCTCCAGAGCCATTATGATTATGGTGATTGCTGTTGTTGTCATTATTATTATTGTACCATCAATGTGCATGGTGCTTTACCGAGTATAATTATTTATTTATTTATTATATTTATACCCCGCCTTTTTTCCTGCAAGGAACCCAAGGTGGTTTACATAATCTTCCTCCTTCTCCTCTCCATTTTATCCTCACAACAACCCTGTGAGGTAGGTTAGGCCGAGAGTCAGTGACTGGCCCAAAGTCACCCAGTGAGTTTCATGGCTGAGCGGGGACTAGAACGCGGATCTCCCGGGTCCCAATCGAACACTCTAACCACTACGCCACACTGGCTCTAAGAGAACAGTTCCCTGCCCCAAGGAGCTTACAATCTGAAATGTAATATAGAGGCGACAACAAATGGTAGGAAAGGGTAAACCGGGGAGGAATATGCCATTATTTCAGTCATACATTACTTTCAGCCTACTTTCCCCACATTGTGCAGGAAACTCCATGTTTTAAAGATCTACCTCCCACTTTAAAAAAATGGATCCCTCAGTGGTGGCTTTGTTCTCATTAGTAGTTTGCCAAAGAAATACTAATATTTAACATGTAGATATCTCTGAGTGTGCAAAGTGGTTCACAGGCCCACCCTGCAAGCTCCTATTTTCTCCACTCAGAAAAAAGCATGTGGGCTCTATCGTACTTTATTTTTAAAAAAGAAAAAAGAACAAAAACACTGTGATTGAACAATAATGCCAAAATGGAATGATAATGTTTGTTGCTGCTATTTGAGGTAGTTGGGATTTTTTCTTTCTTTCTCTTCAGGAGGGTGTGTTTTCTGCTAACTCTCTTCTAATGCATTTTTGTTTTAATGCAAATCCCTGCAGAATAATCCTAATCATTACTGTAGAGAGTTTTCTCCATTGCACTTCAGCATGTATTAGAAAAAGACTTTCACGTGGGGTAGGGGTACACAGGTAGAGCCAAGTAAAATTTACCACTGCTATGAAAACAGAATAACAGTGCAATCCTATGCATGTGTACTCAGAAGTAAGTCCTATTGCGTTCAATGGGACTTACTCACAGGAAAGTGTGCATATTTTAAAGCAATCTACAACACTGACCATCACATCTTGTGGCAGCAAATTGATAAAGCATTGTGTGACGAAGTATCATGTAATTAAGGAATAATTGTGAAAATGCTGCTCCTTGCTAGAAGAAGAGGTCGCAGCAGCAGCACCAGTGCTAGGATGCCTTTCCAGAATTATATTATTATGTAATATTTTATAAGTGGCTTTTGTAATTTTTTTTTTACCTTACTTAAATCCTTAATTGTTGATATCTGGTGTTTTTCAGGGGGGGATCAGTGCTTTCAGGGCAATCTCTTTCTTTTTGTTTTAAAATTGTCAGGATTGGCACAAATTCAACAGGTGAAGCTTACCCACCCACCCACCCCACATCCCCAAACATGAAGCTTCAGAGAGAAAGTGAAGTTTTTTGCATTTCCTTCTAACACTGTATCTCACCTGTTAGAGGCACAGAGTCAGCTCTGTTAAGAAATAAAATCTTTGGCAATATAAAGATAGGAATCATGTGACAAATTCCCTCATTCACCTCTCCATTGGCAAAGGCAGCAGGTAGCGCGCACACGTGTGCACACACATCCTCGGGTCTTCCTACTTACTGTGGGCGGCCCTTGGAGCCTAAGCAGAGCTATCTTAAAGGGGCTATGGGCAAAATTGCAGCTAAGCCAAAATTTTAGCCGATGGCCCCTTTAAGAGGCAGGGGAATTCAAGACTGCATAACAAAGTGAGAAGCTGGGATGGCTTAAGGGTTTTCAGGATGGTCCCTGCATTTTCAGGGCAGTTGGAGACTATGATACAGGGATGATTCTGCTCTCTGGAGTTTTAAATTATAGCTCTTTTTTGTTGTACTGGATTTGTTTCCATCTTCTTTTTCATTTTGTACACCTCCTTCAGGCTCCTGTTTGGACCAGAAGGCAGTTTTAAGTATTTAAACAAATAAAAGTGTATGTGTATGAGAGTGTTCAAATTAGTTGATCAAGTCCAGCTAGAATTGCTTTTTCTATCAGGGCATCACTTATTTTTTAAAATGTTGATGCCCTACAGGGCTGTAATTAAGGGGCTTGAGGATGCTTTTTAACCAAAGGACACACCATTCATTGCAGCTGTACACTTTTTCAGTAGGTTAACTACTTAATAGTCCTTGCATGTCCTCCAGTCAGTCTGTGTCTAAAAGATTGAGGGGAGTGGGCAGTACAGGGCAGTTCATCTTCTGTCTTTGTGTTTATTACCTCATTGCACAGTGGCGCAGCTGACCCTCAGCACATCATAACTATGGATCACATGTCATTCAGGCTGAAAGAAAGGGGGTGGGGGAAGGAAAAACAAATTATTTCTTAAAATCAATCCGATAGAGGCAAGGATAACCAACTGCCAGAACATTTTCATGATAGCTAGTGATAAGTTTATTTTTTGCCCCCTCTTCACTAGACTGCAGATGTAGATGAAAGCATCTCTGCTACATAAATATCAGAGATAACGGTGTTCACATTTTTGGGAGTGTGCATCTGCTTATAGCAGAGTGTTACACACACTGTGCCAGAAGCAGAAGCATCCCCTCCCAGTTTTTGTGCAACTGCCAGCAAAAGAAGTCAACCTCAGTGACCAAAATAATGTAAGAAGTGTGATTTTAGCTAGATCAAAGTACATTTCCTTTCATGTGGAAAAGGAAGCAGGAACACCATTTACCATCCTGACAAGGTGCACCTCTTTCCAGAGTCTTAATGTGATACAGATCTTCTAAGTCCCAAAGCATAGGTAGTACCATAATTATCTTTTCCTGAATTTGGATCATATTTATGTTATTTATTTTATTTTATTTAGAACATTTGTAGGATTTTTAATGTGTTTCCCCTCCCTGGGGTTCAGAATGGCATTTTATACAACAGCCCACTCAGCTAGGTTTGGCAATGAGACCTGGTGAATTTCATAACAGAGTAGGGACTTAACCATAGGCGTCACTTATCTAGGTCCATCGTGTGGGAGTTTTCTGGACAGAAAATGCAGAAGATGAAAGAATAAAGGTGCAATCTTAGGCATGTTTTGACAGAAAAAGTCCTACAACTCTGGATGCTGGGAGCTAAATCCCTTTTAGATGTAGAGGGAAGTATCTGCTTATTGGGTTTTGTTCAATTTAGGCATACACATCGGACATGCTTATGTGAACTAAGATACTAAGGGCGCAGTCCTATGCATGTTTAGGCAGAAAAAAAGGCCTACAACTCTCAGCATGCCTCAAGGGGAGTTAAAAATAGTATTTTCTATTAATCACCTAAGGTACTTTATGGACTTTCTACTTTCACACAATATGAAAGGGAAGGCCCTTTCTCATTAATAATGCAAGATGTGATATGAAATAATGCAATTTATGAAATAAAAGCAATGTGTTTCTATCTTGCCAATAGAAATCACTTAAACAGACTAACAGAAATTTACTAGTTAAGATTTCATTTCAAAACGGTGAAGAGGAGGCCAGACATTACAGTTCTTCATGTCCTCACACTGTAGACTGTGAATGTGATTTAAACAGCAAGGGGATTCTGTATATCTGTGGAGGACATTATAATCATGTAGCAACCTCTCCACATAGTAGAATTCAGAGGACAAAAGTAAATGCATACAAATATCTTGGTCATATTGTCCAGTATTCAAGCCACTAACAGAACAGAGTCTTCATGCATTTTATTTCATTATATACCACCGCCACCGGTGCTGTCAGATCAGGGGGTGAGGAACAAGTGGCACTCCAGATGTTGTGTGGCCTTCCACTCACATCAGCCCAAGCCACCACCACCACCACCACCACCATCATCATCATCATCATCATCATCAGGCGATCACTCGTGACCGAGTAAGATTGTCTTCCAGGATAAAAAATTTACAAAAAGAAAAATTTTAAAAGGAGGAAATTCTAAAGAAAATTGTGTAGACTCTAGTGATGGGTCCGTAAGTGACTGTGCAGGTCAATTCTAGATCCACACAGCTTCCCACAGTGAGGACACAGGTTACCAGATGGAAGATGGTCCTGTAAAGGATTCGTTTGACGTGCTTTTCGCTTAGCACGTTTCTCTCTTTCACCTTGCACTCGGGCTTCTTCAAAGTCCATAGAACCTTTGTGAAAGGCCAACCTCCAGTTAGATCGTTCATGGGCCAGAGCTTCCCAGTTTTCGATGTTTATATTGCATTTTCTAGATTAGCCTTAAGAACATCTTTAAACCTCTTATGCTGACCACCGATATTCCGCTTTCCATCCTTGAGTTGGGAATAAAGTAACTGCTTTGGGAGACGGCAGTCAGGCATTCGAACAACATGACCAGTCCACTGAAGTTGGCGTTGAAGGATCATTTCTTCAACGCTAGTAGTCTTTGCTTCTTCCAGTACACTGACATTTGTTCGCCTATCTTCGCAGGATTTTCCGGAGGCAACGTTGATAAAATCTTTTGTTGCCGGCACCAAAAAGGTGTCCTCTCCCGGCAAAGTGATTCGGGCCTCAGTGTGTATGCCCTGCCCAATAAACACACTGATTTGGAGAAGGGAAACCAACTTTATTTAAGGCCTTAAATAGGCTCTAGGAGTCTGTGACTCAAATCAAGAGCCCCCTTTCAAGTTCTTCCTGGGGATCTTTTATACAGCATGGAATCAGATACAGGTTTGCATCACATACAGTCATTTTACATACAGTTGCGTAGAAAAACATTCTTATCATGACCTCTTTCACATACATTCAACAACTTCCTTTGCCCTTCTTTGGTACATACATTTCCTCCTGTTCCTTGTCTATCAGTTCAATTCTATCTTGTCCTGTTCTTTGGAAAGTACAGTGCTTCAGTCTGATGCTAGCACACACACCCCACTCCCCCACTCCTCCCGCCTTTCTCTGTCTCTGTCTCTTTACTTACTGCATACACACACACATTTTATTTTGCTTTTCCCTTATCAGTGCCCTCTGTACACACTTTGCCAATTCTCCGGCCTCTTCCCCCTCCCATTTACTGCAGCCTTGACCAAGGCTGCCTGCAACTTTACTTTTCTCTCTCTTACATTTCAATTCAGATTTCTTTGCAACTTTAGCAAGCAGTTTCACAGAACAGCAAGAAAGCAAGAAACAATTTTACAGAAAGCAGAAAACAAGAATGCAAGATTCTCTAGTCAGGCCTAGCTAAACATTAGAACAGGAGTACAAATTCACATGGTCCCCAACACTTTCAAGGAGTTGGAGGTGACGTTTATAGATAGTCCATGTTTCGCAGGCATACAATAAAGTTGGTAATACAATGGCTTCATAAACCAGTGTTTTGGTCTTCTTACAAATATCCCGATACTCGAACACTCTATGTTTCATTCGAGAAAACGCGGCACTTGCAGAGCTCAAACGATGCTGGATTTCACTGTCGATGTTAGCTGTAACAGAAAGATAGCTGCCAAGATAGAGAAAATGATCGACATTTTCCAGTATTGCCCCGCCAAGCTGGATAGATGGTATCACCAAAGGGTTAACTTGCACTTGCTGATTAAGCACGTGTTTTTTTTTTATGTTAAGTGAGAGACCAAGTTTTTCATATGCTTCTGCAAAAGCATTTAGGATAGTTTGGAGATCATTCTCTGAATGTGCGGAGACCACATTATCATCAGCATACTGAAGTTCCACAATGGAGGTTGTAATTACCTTACTTTTTGCTTTCAGCCTGCTGAGATTAAAAAGCTTTCCATCTGTTTGATATATAATTTCCACACCAGTGGGAAGTTTCCCCTCGACAAGATGTAAAACCATGGTGATGAAAATAGCAAATAATGTTGGGGCGATAACACATCCCTGTTTAACACCTGAGCCCACTTTAAATGGAGCACCATGAGAGCCGTTGTTGTCCAAAACCGTTGCCGTCATGTTGTCATGGAGAAGTCGCAAGATATTCACAAATTTATTGGGGCATCCAATTTTCATAAGGATAGTCCAGAGAGCTGTTCGGTCTACAGTATCAAAGGCCTTAGCCAAATCAATAAATGCCATATAAAGGGGTTGATTTTGCTCCCGGCATTTTTCTTGGAGCTGACGTGCAGTAAAAATCATGTCTACTGTCCCTCTAGAGTGGCGGAAACCATATTGAGTTTCAGGGAGGATCTCTTCTGAGATAGATAGAAGACGGTTTGCGAGAGTCCTAGCAAATATTTTACCTGTGGTAGCTAAGAGAGAAATGCCCCGGTAGTTTCCACAGTCTGTTCTAACACCCTTCTTAAAGAGGGTGATAATTATGGCATCCCTGAAGTCTTCTGGGATCTCTTCTCTTATCCAGATTTTTTCAATGAGTTTATGAAGATGTTGTACAAGTTTGGGGCCTCCTTCTTTAAAGATTTCAGCAGGAATCCCATCTGGCCCACTAGCTTTGTTATTCTTCATTTGATTAATGGCTTTTATAACTTCATCCAAAGTGGGGAGTATTGCAAGTTCCTCTCTAATTTGTTTTTGCGGGATTTGCGAAAAAATCTCATTATCCACCTTTGATTTACGATTTAAAAGATCATAATAATGCTCTTTCCAACGCAGTGCAATAGACTCTTTGTCTTTTAAGAGTTTGGTGCCATCTTTTGATTGTAAAGGGTTTGTATCATAGGTTTTGGGTCCATAAATGGCCCTTGTGGCCTTAAAAAAGCCCCGTGCATCATGAGATTCTGCAAGTTGTTGAATTTCTTCAGCTTTCTTTTTCCACCAAGCGTTCTTAAGTTCTCTTAAGCCCAAGTCAGTATAGCCAATGGTCATGGATGGTGGGAGTTTTAGTCCATTTGGAGGGCCACAGGTTCTCCACCCTTGTGTTATAACCTTTAATGCATGTTGTTGTCACACCCCACCCCTCATAGGGCCTCAAGCTTGCCCTCCTTTCTGGAGCTATGGGTGTGCTTACATTAGGTTGGGGGGGGGGGGTCTCTTTCTCTAACCCTTACCCTTAACACCTCTCACACTGACCTTGGGATGTCTATTATCCCTACCTTATACTTCTTTGACCAACTATAAAGCACAGCTTCCCACACTGGTTTCTTCAGTAAACAAAGTAAAGTTTATTTTAAAATACAACAGTTTCTGGAAATAAGTTTCATATGTAAGTTTCAGTCAATATTAAGCAATTTACTATCTTATCCTATTACCAGTCTCACATACTGCTCCCAAAATACCAATCCCTGCACTCACGTCACTAGCTAATCTCCTAACAATCCTAATATAATCTCTCAACTCTCTCCTGTCAGCTCTACAGATTCCCAAACAGCACTCCAGCACTTCTCACACACTCCTGCCTAAACAGCACCGCCCACAGTTTATATAACACGGGCTTTACCCCCCTTTTCACTCTCTCAGCCAATCATGTCGCATATACAAATACACCATTCTTCCTGCCCATCATTTCTCACTTACCTAACATAACACACATAGATTCAACAGGAATACATACTTCTAATCATATACCGTACTCAATACAAGAACACATTATCATACTTACCATATACACACTTTAAATTTACCCCCCAAATACATAACATAACACATGTCTCCTCTCTGGCTGTTTTTGGTAATCAAAATAATTCAGCTTCAAGCTTATCGCTACATTAATCCTCTGCCCTGTTCTTCATGTTGCTTCCTATAGCTCACTTTCCTTGAATATCCATTACTCCCCATTGGCTTTCCTCAGGCAAAATTCCCTATTGCAGTGATGGCGAACCTTTTTGAGCCCGAGTGCCCAAACTGCAACACAAAACCAATTTATTTATTTCAAAGTGCCAACACTGCAATTAAACCTGAATACCAAAGTTTTAGTTTTAGAAAAACAACTCATACAGTTGTCCGAACTAATTAACATCTTTTGTCTTTAAAGAAAAACACAATAACAGAGCTTTCAATGATACAAACAGTTTTTTGTTGGGAAAAAAATCAACTCAAAAAATTATTATAGTACTACATTGTACACATAGCCAGAAGGGAATTTAAACAAACTTTTTAAATAATTAGGCACATGTATTTTTGGATAAGGGATTCTCAACTTATAATATGATTATATGCCAGACTGAAATTGTATGGGGCAAGCTTTACTCCGGCTCCTTTCCCTGCTTCTACAGGTGTCGGATTAGTAAAAGTAAAAGTCAACCTGTACTAGGATGAGCAAGATAAACAAGAAAACTAAACGTGCTTAACACATTTTAAACACTTTATGTCTTGGACTGCAAACACTGCATTAGGTAAAAGTTTGCATTGGGCATGCTTTTGCACAATTAATGTGATTTTTGCTATTGCATGCATGCTGATAATTTGTCAAACCTTGGCTCATACTCCGTTAGTTTGAGAGCAACACATGCAGCACTCAGGTCAACTGTTAGGGCTTTACATCCAAGCCATGCTCTGTGCATCATTCTTCAAAATCTTTTAAATGTGATAACAATGTAGAAAAGAATTCTGTAACAGGAATTCTAGAATAAAATCATTCTGTTCCACACTGTGAGAAAGAACAAGATCATTAGTGTTTTGCAGAAGGGGATGGTCATTTCGCGATCTGGTGACCAATGGCTCGAGTGCTCACAGAGAGGGCCCTGTGTGCCAGCTGTGGCACCCGTGCCATAGGTTCGCCATCACTGCCCTATTGTAAAGTCCTGGAAGCTGCTGGTGTACCAAAGCTGTCTTTGCAGGTGCTCATGCACCCAGATTTTAGTAAACCCACCACTGAAGTCTTCTCTTCTCTGGAAACAGACCCACCAGCATCCAAATAAAACAACTCGAAACTAGACCTGGGGAGTAACATTGATTCAACTAGAAATTTGTGAAATTGGCCCAGTAATTCGAGGAGAAATGGTTTCATGATATGACCCCTGCTCAGCGTTGTTCCTCTGAATCATTTTGCTGATTCTTCTGTGTGCTTTCCTTGGAGAAAGTCCCATTGCACTCAATGGGGCTTACTTCTGAATAGACTTGCATAGGATGGGGTACTTTTAAACCTTCAGGTCTGCTTCGAATAAGCACCTGTGGGTGGGGGTTGCAGTACATTCTTATTTCTAAAAGGAAAGAAAGCCAAATATTAAAACATTTTTCCTAATAGTTCAGGTTTAGAAATAGGGTTGGATGGGTTGAATGAACTCTAGAAATAGGGTTGAATATAGTGACTTTATATTTTTAACAAGACTGCTTCAATCACTGCCTTTTCTATGGAGGAGGGATATTTATTACTGTACCACTCAAATAAAATGACACTTTGAAGTGTGCTTGTTTTCTGTAGATATTCAACTACTACTACCCACAATAATGGCGGTTCCCAGGAAGTTATATCACCGCTGGCCCAAAATATAAAATACAAAAGATAAAAGGATAAAATAGGTCTAGAATAAGAAGAATAAAAAGAAACCCCCAATAAGGGTAAATGTTTGGGCAATCAGCGGAGCAGATGTACGGGGCAGCCAGTCACATCGCCATCTTGGCCACACCAATCAATTACTCTCAGGTTGGTGGGTATAGGATGGGAGTTTGGAACCTTTTTCAGCCTGATCGTTCCCAGGAAGTGGTAAAGGAGGTAGCCATTTTTATGGTGGCAGCCATTTTAAATTTCCCACCATTCAAAAATCACGTCTGAACAGGGATTTCTGGAGAAAACAAAATGGCAACCACTCTGATTTTCTTCTTCTCCCCCCCCCAAAAAAAACAATTTTACCTCATCCCCCCCCAAACATAGCAAAAACAAATAGCCAATTTTGAGGTGGGTGAAACAGTTGAGAAATGGTCTTTGCTAATTCAGTACAGCCCTACCAGAAACAGACACCAAATTACACTTCTCTTATCCACTTAATGCCTATCCCCACCCCTGCCCACCCCCACCCCTTCAATTCCTAGGGTCATCAAATTCCCCACTACCTATAGACCTCCATCAGACCCCTATCCTATTATTGTTCTTCTAATATACAAGCAAAAACTTGTTCAGATGAAAAATTCCAGGATAATCTTTTCGAAGTGAATGAAATGACTCCTACAGTTCAAAATGAACAGTAATGTCACTAGTCATTATTGGAAAGTTGCATTACAATCAGATGGAGCTCAGCAGAACTTTCCCTATGTCAAGCCACTTATTATCAGACCAGATTACTTGTTTTGGGGTTCACTGGACAGCCAGCCATGGGAATCAGTCCTCTGAATGTTTCCTAGCTGTAGAATTCAATTACAACCGAGGAATAAAGTTAAACAAATGCTATTATGGAGTCTTTACCCTCCTGGCTCTAGCAAGTTAAACCGCCATGTAAGATTTCAAATGACACTATTCACATTGTATGATGGGAAGTGGTAAGTGACCTTGAGCATGCAATAATTCTTCCACACACTGTTGGCTGTATCAAACTAACCAGCAGCACTCCTCCACTGCCAGAGCACTCAGATATTTAATATATAGCCAAATGCAATGGAAGGCAATTCAAGCAAAGTCACCTGATGAGAAGCCAGTCACACATAACAATTAAACTTTATCATTAAACTCCAAGTGCTATTACTAAGGTATGAAAAAAAAAATCAAGCTTTTTAAAAGGTTTGTTTTCACCATATATAAATCATGTGCTTTAAAAAACTAAATTTAAAATGATGCCGATTCTAAATGAAACAAACATATTGCACAGCCTATAAATCCTTCAAGGAGCTCTAGAACATTCATAATAAACCACAAGTCGCAAATTAATACGTTTTGGAATGTCACTATTTCACCATGAAAACGTTACTGAGCATGCTGTTAACTCTGATCCTGTTTACTGTGTGATATGCTTTATGGTGCCAAGTACAAGTTCTAGTAGGGGGAAGAAAAAAGAATTTCATTTTAGCATAGAAATGTAAGTTGGCATATGAGGTTTGCCTCCTCTTGGGAGCCAGATGCCTCAACTTTTATATTGCTACACAATTCTTTGAGCAGTGTGAACTCCAGGGGTACACAACACTACCCATATTTGGGTTTCCTTTAGGTCCCTGGAGGCTTATTGGCATTTTGCAATAAGCCTGAGCATAAGCGGAGGTTCATGGTTTAACACCCAAACCCATCAGCCCAAAATCTTCCAGAGCTCCATGTTCAGCCCTGTGTGATTAGCAGAACATGTCGTTTGGCCCTCAGCCTCCCCATCCAGACCCAAACTCCAGGCTGTTTACTGTTTACACAGATAACATCCTCCCCAGAGAAGGAAGGGGGAGAGAGTGGGAGAAGAATGACAGTCACTGGCCATTTCCTTAGCCTTTGATCAAAGCTAATGCCCTTAACAATGGGAAGGTCTTGACAATTTAACAAATCTGAGGCTTTGGCCAGGAATGCCTCAGGCAACCCACACTGATGGAGTGTGGGGATCCCATTCACAGAAATCTGATGGAAAATTCATTAACAGTAGCCCTACTGGGCACTCGCTGAATGCGTGAGGGCTTAACGTGCGTAGAGCAGTGTTCTCCAACCTTGGGTCCCCAGATGTTTTTGGCCTACAACTCCCAGCATGCCCCAGCCAGCTGGCTGGGGCATGCTGGGAGTTGTAGGCCAAAAACATCTGGGGACCCAAGGTTGGAGAACACTGGCGTAGAGGGTTGGGGCCTTGCACACTGGCCCTGTGCCCCGAGACGTGGGGGAAGGGGCAGCTCGCATGGCCCCAACTCTCTACTGACTTTAAGCTTTCAGACATTCAGGTGAATGCCTGTATAGGGCCAGTATTATCCAGAACTGTCCATGAGGCCTGTTACAATTTATTTTATTTATTATTTTATTTATTATATTTATCAATCGCCCATCTGGCCGGTCACCCGGCCACCCTGGGCGATGTACAATTAAAATACAGTAAAACACAATAAAATATAATAATTAAAACAATATAAAAAATTCTCATTAAAAACCTAACCCACCCCATATTCCCGCCTGAACAGCCATGTTTTTAATGCACGGCGGAAGCTCATCACGGAGGGGGCATGGCGAAGGTCACTAGGGAGGGAGTTCCATAATGTGGGGGCCGCCACAGAGAAGGCCCTCTTCCTAGTCCCCACCAGCCTGGCTGCTCTGGCTGATGGGATAAGGAGAAGGCCGTCCGTGGCAGACCTTGTTGAGCGGCCTACTTGATGTTGCTGGAGGCGCTCCTTGAGATAAGCTGGGCCGGAGCCGTGTAGGGTTTTAAAGGTCAAAACCAACACCTTGAATTCGGCTCGGCAAGCAACTGGTAGCCAGTGCAACTCATTAAGCACTGGCGTGATGTGATCACGCCGGCGGCTGCCCTTAATCAGGCGAGCCGCCACGTTCTGTACCAGCTGAAGCTTCCGGACCATCTTCAAGGGTAACCCCATGTAGAGCGCATTACAGTAGTCTAGGCGAGAGGAGACCAAGGCATGAACCACTGATGGGAGCAGGTGATTAGGAAGGTAGGGGTGCAGCTGCCGTATCAGATGGAGTTGATACAGCGCCGCCCGGCTCACAGCTGCCACCTGAGCCTCCATGGACAGCTGGGAGTCTAGAATGACCCCCAAGCTGCGGACCTGGTCCTTCAGGGGTAGATGTACCCCATTCAGCACCAGGTCAACATCCCCTAACCATCCCTTGTCCCCCACCAGAAGTACCTCGGTCTTGTCGGGGTTCAGCTTCAGCATGTTCCTTCCCATCCAGCCAGCCACTGACTCCAGGCACTTGGGCAGACAATGCCTTTTCTACATACTACTTTTGTAACAATATTGACTATGAAATGAATAACATGAAAGATAGCTCCCATAAACTGGTCAACAATCCTCTTCACTGGTGGAAGAGTGAAAGCATCCCCCCCCACCTCCCCAGGGACAAACAGTGATATGTGAAGTGTACGCCGGACAATAATCAATACGATAATTATGCCATCTTTTTTTCTTCCCATTCCTTTTTGTTTTTAGGTAAATCAACAGGGCTCAATCGTACCCATTGTGTTCCCTTGTATACTGATCTCCACATGGAGTGCCTCCATTACATCCTGCACAGTAGAAGTGGGGGCACTACCAACTGCTCAAATGAGGGGAGAAAAGCACAGCCTGCTGACCCCCTCCCAATTTTAGCCAAATCATGCTCCCACTGTAGCCTTGTAAAACAATAGCTAAAGGGGCAATCACAATAGGTAAGGGGGTAGATACTCCCCTTTGCCCCCTGTAATTTGAGCATGGGTCACCACCATTTGTTCTCCCATGCAAAGAGGAGGGTCAGCCATGTAGGTGTGCAAACTGGCCCTGAATTATCAACAGAAAATAACAAGCTCCATTTTCTTTAACTAAGAAAATGACAGTCTTGCTCTTCATATTTTTAAAAGGAAGTCGACATCCCTTATTGCATTATATTGATGGTGTGGCGGCTGCACTGCTAAGCCATGCAAGAGGAAGCAGGCTATGGTTCCAGCCCTTGGCAAGATTGCCACATTTTGGGGAGGGGCAATGCTAGCAGTATGAGCTCCTCACGTTACCTTTGCTGGGCAGGAAGGAGCCACATTGCAGTGGCTTTCAGACCACCAGAGTAACATCTTGAGATTTGCCCATCCGGCCTCATTGCGCATCTAGCAGGGAAGGGTTGACAGGTTCGGTCCAGGAGGTGATAAAAGTCTCCTTGCCAGAAGGAGTCTAGGCCATCCTAAAAGAAACAGCCATATGGCCACTCCTTTAAAAAAAAGCCTCTCTGGATCCTCAGGATTATTCCAGTTATTAGCCAGTCACAAATATACCCTTTCTGGCCTTGGTGTTTGAACAGGTATTGGCTATGTAACTCCAGATGCTCTTCAATGATACCGATTTACTAGTTCCGTTTCAGTTCAGTTCCTGGCCTGGTTTTGGCCCTAAAACAGCTTTGGCCACCTGGATAGATGGCCTATGCCAGGAAAGAGACAGGCGGGATGAAACCCTGATAATTCTCAGGGGGAAATGTAAAGAGAGTGCACAGAGTGACTTATACCCATCTGTACTTACAGATTCAAGTGTATATGGAGTAAGTTTGGCTCAGAGGGCTTCTCTACATGAGGCTTTTAACCCACCACTTTGCCGAGGCTTCTGCTTCCAGATTCTTTGCAGGATTATCAGGTCCTTTAAACGTGTTTTTTTTTGGGGGGGGTCTTTCTCTGCCTTTCTATATGTTCCATTACACAACTACAAGGTGGTGTTGTGGTATAGCAGAAAAGCGAAAATGCATGAGCCTTTCAGAGCGTGATTTCCAGATAATACCAGACTTTCCTTGATCTAAAAAAAAAATCACAGAAATGGTTGCAAAGCTCAGGAGATACCCTGGAGGATGACATCATGTAAAGCACCCTCAAACTACCATGAGTGAGGAATCACGAGTGCACAATGAATACCTTGTGTAGAGAAGCCCTAAGTCTAGCAGCTTATAACATGATTTTAAATATTCAGTTCAATAGAGCGGCGAACAAAAAACTTCACATGATTCTTGCACTTGGTGGAAGGGATGACAACCTCATGAACTATAAAATGTTTTATAACTTCAAATTACTAATTTTCACCACTGCTGATCAGCTAATTGAACATGATGCCCATATATTAGAGCAGCATATCATGACTGTATCATTTGTCTTGATTGCTTTGGTGTCCTTGTTTATAACTCCATCACTGCAGCAGCTGGCCCAAAGAGAATTCTTCATTTAACAATATGATTGCAGGAGCCCCTAAAGAAGGTTCTGTGTCCTTCACCATCAAAGCTGGCATTTCTTTTCAATGTTCTCCCTGGATCTCCCTATCATTTATTCCTTCAGCAGCTTCATTTGTCTCCAACTTGCTCTGGCTCTCATTTTTCACACTTTAACTCATAATTTTTCACAACTCCCACTTGACAGATTTCCATTGCACCATATGAAACTCTGGAAAGTAATTTTAGGCTACTTAGCACTACAGTCACATGGACATAAATAAAAGAGGCACCGAACAAAACTCTGGGCCCACCACTGTGTAAACTTTAGGTCACTTCAAACTTTGAATCCGCAGCTCTGTTTGGTCTTTCTATATAATTGATCGATTCCTTCTTCCAAATTCCCCCACAATGTCCGTAATTTATACGGGCAATCAGGATATTATGATTCAACTCATTTATATGATCAATTGGCAGGAGTTGAAATTCATTGTAAAACTATTTACTGTCAGGGAAAAATTAATTACAGTAAGAAACGTTGATGGCACACTTCTGTCTGGCTAAATAGTGAATTAACAAGACTAGGAAGCAATGTACTGCTCATGGAAACCCATAACTTATACAGAAAAATAAGACATCCAAAAACATTTGTTAATAAATATGGGAGACAATATCCTCTATGCCAGTAGTGTAGAGAGAGAAAGATGTGGGGGCCCGGTTTGCAGACAAGCTCCAGAGACCGGGGGGGGGGGGTCTACACTAGAGATTTTTACCAACATAATGCCTGGCTCACTGGCGTGTCACACGATGCACACCCCAAACCGACCTCCTCACACTATTTCTGCCATTATATCCCACATTTCTTCAGACCAGTTATAGCACAACTTTTTTATATGTTGCATTTTTTTCTGCAGAATATATTTCAGTGTGTGCCAAACTTGCATACTGTTCGGGGGGAGGGGCGCTGCAATGAGGAAGTGTCCTATCGGGGTTTTCTTTTTTAAAGCAGTATTTGCTAATGTGCACGTGGCGGAGGTGTGGATCTGTGAATAACTCAAACCTCTCACATGGCTTCTTCAAGTGCTGGGTGAGGAAGGCTGCTCGTGGCTCTGCTCAGCCTCCACAAAACAGCAGCAACTCTGAGGGGGAGATGATAAGCCCGCTCAGCCTCCAGCTGCTGTCCTCCTAATCAGTCTGCAATCGCTCTCCCGCCTCCCTTGCTGTCCGCCGCAATGGCTTCTCTCCTTGCCCAGCAAAATGGAGAGAGTAAATGCAATGCTGCTTCTCGCCTCCCCGTCCTTTGAAAAAATAACATTTGGAATGTCTTTTCAAGCCTTCCCAATTGTCTCCTTTGTCCTTTTTATTCTCTTGCCTCAAGAAACAACTAGCTGAAAACACACCCAATATACATGTCTACTCAGAAGTAAATCACATTGTTGTCTTCAAGAAATTGTGTCCAGAAAAGCAGGAAGTCTTTATACCTAGCACAGCTTCTGTAATGAGCCACATACAGGCAGTGCATAGCCAACTGAAAACCAAGACACCATATTTATTTCGCCAGTCACACAAAGCTGAATTACACGCAATAGAACTGATTAGAAGCAAGATTCTATGCAATTGTTCAAAGACACCTAGGAGGGATTTCCTCTCCCCGGCATTGGGAGCAGTGAAGGAGCAGTTTCCCGATAGATGGTGCCAATTCAATCCCACCTATGGATTTTCTTATTTAGAGCCAATGCTTATTTTCCAGAGCCTAAGGAACTGTCTGCCACTATAACTCACAGATCCACAAGCTGACCCTTTTCTGCTGCAACTAGTTCTTTCAGGGAGCAATCCAGTGGCCCCTAGACAGTGTCTGAGGGGCCATAGGATATTTTGAATTCCCAGATCTGAGGTCAGAGACAGCACTCCAACCTCAGAGCTGGGAAGCAGAGCTCTGCCCACCCCACCACCACAGCCATCATAGAAAGAACTGCACCAGCTGCTCTCTGAGATCAGGACAGCGACCTCAGGGAGGATGGAAAGGGGGTGTTTCAGGGGGTGGGATGGAGGAGGCTGCGGAGGCCAGGATACAAGCTATCCTGATGCCTCTGCAGCCTCTCTTCCTACCCCTCTGAGATGCTCCAGATGGACAGGCAAAAAAAGCCTGTCCAGCGAAAAATAACAGGGTGGGAGGACAAGGAGGGGAAGATCATCTCTGCCGCTCCTTCCACCCTGCATTGGATGACTGTAAGCCTCTGAGTTTGGGGGCTAAGAGCCATCATGATAGGATTGTGCCCTTAGAATACTTTGAAACATCCTAGCAGTTGGTGTGAGATGGGCACCAACACTAGATCGGTGTTAATTTATTGAAGGGATATTTTACACATAAGGGATTACTAATATTTACTTGACTGCTTAGTAACTAATATTTAAGCAGTTTACAAGACTACTTAGTGACAAGGACTCAAGAGACACTGTTGCTGCTACAAGCCTCTTAATGACTTCTGTTACCTCAGGCCAAATTCCCTAAAGCTCCACTCCAGCCAAATACACTCACAACCAGGTCCAACTCTTGGGTACAGTCTTTCTCTGACTCCCAAAGCTCCTCCTGTTGTATTTCTGGCTGCCTGGACAGGATATCTGGGTTTTTACTGCCTGCTTGCATAACCTTCTTCTGGCAAGATCTTACTGCAGCCTCTTGGCATAACATAGCCACCTGCTCCCTACACCTGATCTTCACCAGCCATAGGATTATCCCACAGAAAAGAAATAGTTTAACAGCCAGGCCTTAGCTATTCACTTTCTCCTCAGCTTTCTCTTAGTCCTTCTAAAACACCACACACCAATCAGCACACCTCCTCCCTCAGTCTCCACAGACAGACTAACTTAACTGTCTGTCAACTGTCATGCCTTAACTGTCATTTCCCAGCTGCTCTTTTCCACCTAGCTAGAATCCCCAGCCAATCAGAACCAAATTTACCTGATCCAGGCCAGGCCCCATCTAACAATATTCAAAGCAATTGTCTCTCTCTCCCACTTCAAAACATCACTAAGCAACTATTACACAGGCTTTGACAGTAACAAACCAAGGCCTCAGACCTACTCAGATACACTGTAGCCTCACAGAGGACACACAAAGTAAACATTACATAACACCAACAGTTATATACATGGCATTTCTTCACAACACTTTTTAATTACTTTACAATTTTGGTTTTCATCCGGGTTTCAGGGAAAGCAAATGTAACCCTAAATATCAGCAACACAGCTGTGTTTTATGGGAAAATAAATGACAGTTATTAACTCACTGCTTCCATGAAAATACTTCATTTACAAAACATATTTGACAGCTCAAGTTTGTTTGCAATGCAGAACTGTCCTCCCAAACCCCATGTGTCCCTGTGAACCTCAATTACTTCTTTGATTTTGGTTCTTCCACAGAGACCCCCTAAAAGGGAAGTGATGAATGAGATCCTGTCAGGCTTCAGTCCCTTGGTGGCCTTGAATCCATCCTGTTATCTGTTACACTGCCAACCACGACAGTGATGAACGCAAGGCAGGCAGCTGACGACACCCCTATTCATTACCCAAAAAGAGAAGAGAAAGGATTAAACCTGCCA